>OU342963.1:32500-5032500 GCA_910592155.1 Ypsolopha scabrella | reverse complement strand
TATTAAGTATTTAAAACAGGTACTACCTCGTGTTATCATACATTTTTATCCTTGATCCGCCGGAGTTTGATTCTGATGGCACACACAAAATCAACTATGAGGATAATAATTAATAATAAAATAAAGAAATAATTTAGGACACACGTGAACTTTGGGTAGCACTGGAGTAATTTTGTGGGATTTTATAACTGTGAAAGCTGTGTATTTAGCCACTTGTTACTCTTTATTACACTCATGTACTTAGTATGGTTCACACTGCGTCCCATATAGTGCCGTAAGTCAGCCTTAAGTCCGATGTTACTACTTAAACAGCTATTATAATGCTATTATACTGCTAATGTACAGCCATAGTGAACTTAAGGCTGTCTAATTTGTGCCCAAACTGGTTCTATAAGAGCATTATAGCAAGCTATACAGCTCTTATACAGCTAACTTACACAGCTTTTGGAGTACATGTGAACGACTAGACAGCTTATATAGAACCCCGAATGCTACTTGGGTGCAGTCTACTTATCTATTCGATATAATGGTACGGAACCCTTAGGGCACGAGTCCTAATTGGACTTGACCGGTATTTTTATAGTCTCATCTGTCTGAACACGTAGCCTCTACGAAAAAAAATTGGATATATAAAATATGTTGCATTATTCTGACCTATAAAAACTGAGGGGATATTCAGAAACTTGTTGCCAACCTTATCAAGTACATTGTCTTTGTATAGAATAATCAAAACCACGTAAATACATTGGTTCGTGTTTACGCCCAACGCTTGTTTGTATTTCTCCAATTACGACTCATTTTCGTAATACCGAGCGATGACGGTAATGTACCATTGTCTAACATAGGTGGGAAATGCGTATAGCTCTTATTTCTCTACAAATAGAGTTGGAAATCCAAGCCGAAGGTTATTTACGTGCCCAATGAAGGCTGTTATTACGTGCTTTGTTAATACGAAACCTACATAATACTATACATAAGGGGATTCGCAACCACAAAACTAAACTCAGGGTGGATTTCTTAAACACAATATTGCCACGACATAAATCCCCGAGGGGGTGTGAGAGGTGTTCCTAAGTGTGAAACTGTGAAATCCAAGTCACAGTCCACACTTGGCACCCCTGCTTTTTACCTACGATTATTACGTCCCAAAGGTGATGGGTGGTGAGCCTTCGGGCACAAATGGAGCAATCCTAGCGAAGAAGACCTCTGGGTCAGCAGGCGAGCGACCTACAACTCGGCCATAACGGCCGTATGCTTTATTTATTATTATTAGTATGAAATCTGGGCAACACATAGGTTATCGGCAGATATAATCTGGTATTCCATAGAATACCTAGGCATTTTTGAGAATGCCTAAAACGTTTAGGCAATGTATAAAATATTATTAATTTAGTTTATTACTTTTCTTCCGTTTAATATTTTTTTATTTAAATGTACTAAAGTGTAATAAATAAATAATTTCATACAATACCGAATGTATAGCCGGCGAAGTGTAGACTTTGAACCGACTATTTTGGTATCGGCTGAATTGTTTGTTGAGCGGGACTTGAAATTTTTTTACGTTTCATTTCATCGAATTTGCATGATATCTTAGACAATAATCATTTTTTCTCATTTTGTACTTCAAATTTCTATTAACTGGGTACAGTACGTAGTGGTTAACGAAAGATAAAATATTTAATATTATGTTGCCTCGACGAACCCGGTATTGTATGGAATAACTAGGTATTCCGTACAATGACTGAATTATATACTTCGCCAGTGCCACGAAGACATCCGTCAAATGTAAGAGTACGTCGTCCATACACGAAGTACAGATTCCATTCTTTCATAAATGGTTGAGAACGCGATAGAACCGTTATCCATTTGGAACGTTACATGAAAGTACGCGCGAGGCAACGTATAAAAGGCAAAGTTCGTAGTTCGTACCGAAAATTGTTCCCTGACTTGAGCTCTCTCGACTAGAAAGTCGAAACTACGATAAAAGTCAGGCAAGCATGTGACAATAGTCTACAGGCGGGGAACTTAAATTGATCCGACTTTCCGACTATACTAATTGTATTTTTTCAAGCTTGAAGCTTTTTGACTGCAATTTAGTTCCCGTGGAGTTAGAGTTGGCATTTCAAAATTCGAAAAATCTTATTAAAAAGCAGGACATTAAAAATCTACGTGAAATTTCCGGACAAATTAAAAAGCCGGAAAAGTCCGGATGGAAGGCAGAAAGTCCAGACATGGGAACCTTACGTGGAGTTCTGTTTTTGGTTGTTGAAAAATGTATTCTTACCCACAGACAAATTTTTGTTTATTTTCTTACCCTATAAGGGTATCTGGGTAATTTAGCTCCTAGATAAGACAGTCGTAGCGTGACAACTGGTTGCATTAAATTTTCCCGGGGCTCAAAATTACAAAACAATGAAAACTCAATTAAAATTCGTTCAGAAGTTTTTTACTTCACACCATAGAAATATAAAAAAGACGGACAGGTCGCCGCTAAGCAACAGCTGAAGCATAGCAACGGCGGCGATTTACGAGTTTGTGAGTGGACTTCGTATGGAAAATAGACACTTCATGATGTGAATGTGTACGTGCTGGGCTCATGCGTACACGCGAGTAGACTTATCATGAGTGCTTTAGTTTTTGGTTAGCGAAACTCCGTCCGCCTTTTTTTATATGTTCATGCTTCACACATTTTCGTATACAGGGTGTAATCGTTTAGTGTGACCAGGCGATTATTCCGTAACTAATAAAGATATCAAAAAATTTTAAACTGATTTCAAAAGTACGTTACCTAATCAGTAATATGACATCAATAACTTTTTGAAAATCAAACGAGAAGTATCAAAAATTTTGACATTAAACACTCCCATACATTTAGTATGAGATTAGTAGAAAGGTTTTAGTTTCATTATTTTAATAGGTTATTTTAGCTTGAACTGATATTAAAGGAAACTGTTTATTAACCTAACAAAGTAATAAAGCTATCTTTTAATTGAATAATATTTATTTCTTAGTAAGTACAACATTTTGTATTCAAAGCAGATGTTCGAAGTGACGTCCTTGTTGTGCGATACAATGACGAGCTCTTGAAACAAGGTTTATTACTAATTTGAAGTGGTAAGATAATTAATATTACACGTGTATCTATTTTAAAATCATTATTATCATATCATCCGTAATCATAAAATAATCGTTAAATGAGTACTATACCACTTAAAGTAAGGAAACTAAAACCTTTCTACTAATCTCATACTAAATGTATGAGAGTGTTTAATGTCAAAATTTTGGATACTTCTCCTTTGATTTTCAAAAAGTTATTGATGTCATTTTACTGATTAGGTAACCTACTTTCGATACAAGTTTAATTTTTTTTTTAAACTGTTAGGGTACGTTCAAGGAGAGGCGACGCGTCAGGCAGCACGGTGCGCGAAGCGGGCTGCGTGGCGTCAAGCGTTTTCTCCATTTATGGAGAGGCAGCGCGTGTCGCTGCCCACCGCAGTTGACGCGCAAAAACAAACATATTAACTAGTAGTTTCGTTTATGAACGAGCGGGGCGTACGGAGTAGCGGTTTACGCCGCTGCATCCGCCGCCAATTCCGCAGCGGCGCACTCGGCGTCGTTCACTGCGGCGCCCGCTGCGGCTACCGCAGATTTCTTATTTCTTGCATTCTACCAGTCGTGTTTGAATCGTAACAACGGGCAAACGTGTGTATTTATGTTTGTAATCATGGGCGACTTTATCAACATACCTATTGCTTGAAGATAATTATTACTTAAAAAGTATCTTATTCACCGCTAGATCAGAACTCGTTACTTCACCCGCTGCTTCTATCGCGGCGTCCCTCGTCGCATGCGACGCTACAATTCAAACAAACGCGTGCAAAAACGCTTCTCCTTGAACGCTCCATACATCGGTGTATGTTTGTGTTTCCGGCGGCCCGCTTCGCGCACCGCGGCGCTTGACGCCCCGCGTCTCCTTGTTCATCGCCTTATAGTTACGAAATAATCGCCTGGTCACACTTAACGATTACACCCATTATTAAATTACCCCCGGAAATTATTTGACATTTATCGCACGTATTAAACATGTAAATATTATTTAAGTTATTTTTATGTAATAAAGCCCTAGACAATGCTTATAAGCGAAACCGGTCGGGTGTATTAAGTGATATTATAATCCTGTGGACAAGTACAAGTGTCTTATTTAACAAGATGATTACACCCGGTATAAAAACATCATATACAATGTAGTTTATTTCGTCTTGGAACCCAGCAACTATACTTTACTGTAGCTCTTATTTATTCACTCGGCAGAGCATGTACTAATACGACCGCCATTCTGATGCGTTTTAAACAGAGCTTGTGAAACAAACAATAAATAAATTACCCTTCAAACTGAAATTAGTCCCAGGTACCATCGCAAACAATAGTGTTCAGTGCATTGTGCATTTGTCTGCATCTAGGTGCCGTGTAACCCTGACCGGCTTATGGTGTATACTGCTCGTAGGTATACCCCCAACTCCAAACTGGGTCAAATGTGGTCGTTCACAGGTTTCATGACGCGTGCAATTTGAGATTTTATGGCGATCGTCCAAGTGTTACTACGGAATCGAATGAAGAGTTAGAATGCGGAATAATCAAGATATTTTATTCGAAGGGATTCCTGGTCTCCTGTTTTGGATTTTTGGACAGTATATATAGGTATTTAATTCTCAAACAATAATAAAAAAATATTTTTGTTTTTCAACAAAAACAGACAATACAAACGTCTGAAACGAATTAAATATTTGTTTTTTAATTTTATTTCACCCACGTCCTAGTCACGCCAATAATCGTGACCCCTCCTAAAAACAAGACCAAGATTCGCCCAACTCCACAATAAAGCTAAGGAAGAGTTCAAGGACCTAGCTAGGCGATAGGGAAACCGGCTTGGTCTGCCTGCCGACTTCCCGGTCAGTCAGTAACTTACGATAAGCAAGCCCCTAGGATAATCTAAGCAACTCCTATACTTATACCCACCCTCTAAAATATGAGTTTGCATCATTGACCTCTCATAAACAACTAGACTCACAATCTCGCTCAAAAAGTGTCCGCGATGCATTTTGTCACCGCTATGGGGTGACAAATTCGAATGACGATTTCGTACAACTGACATTACATCTTATATTAACGACATAATGTCTTAATTTTGTTGAAGATTTTTGCTACTATGCACGTTACAGGTTCGGACACTTTCTGACGAACTTTTCTTAGAGACTGTGTGTCTTGTTGGTCAATGCTTTGCATATTTTTTGCAAAGGTAATGCACCAGCTAGTAAAATATGTAATAGAAATTATTGATGTGGAAGCAGGAAGTTCAAAATTGAATCTTGACCAAGACAGTTTCTTTTATTACCTATTTAGGTAAACAAACATAGAATAGGATTATGTTTTAATCTATGAACACATAATCTAAGTTAATGAGATTAGAACTGTGAATTTCTTAATTGTAGCGATGACAGCGTCATTGCTTTTCCTAAGAACAGAGCGTGAAATTACATAATGCCCCCGTGAGCGTTCAGTATGTGCCTTACTAGCTAGTACCTATATCAAAAAGTTAAAAATATTCGGTGTACAAGTATGGTGGAAAATTTCAACGGTCTACGATAAGTACTTCGGTGGTGCAGTCGGTAGCGCGCTTTTCATGATAGCAAGAGATCGCAGGTTCGAATTCTAGCACAACAGCTTTTTCTTGTTTTACTTAAATTTGGGTCTAATTGATCTTTTCTAGTTTGTAATGCACTCTAATAATCTTTAAACATACATTTTACATACTTAGATTTGTAGATTTCTTATAACTTTGATTAATCAGTAAATACAAACATATCTGTTTTGGTGAAACTTCTAGGATTGGTAAAAAACGTGCAAGCATTGATAGTGTGATGTGATGACTGATGACATGATATACATTTTAATTTATGCAGCCAAACTCATACTGGAGGCTTAGTAAGTGATCAGTAACACGGATCGATAACACTTTTTGCTAACTACGCAAAATACAATCTTGACATCCCATAGTAATTGACTCGGGGCTGGGCTTGCGTTTGTAAGGAACAGGAAAAGAATAATTTACGAATTTCACAAAATGGGTCATCGAACCTTGTTACTGAGCAGTTATGGAGTCTTCAGTAATAATTTGGCTGCATAAATTAAAGTCACCTTATATTGTATCACAATGTATAGCTCCAGTCCTGCTGCTGGGCAAAGGCAGAGAATATAAAAGGTGTCCCTTTACAGTCTTGTTCAGTACATTATGTGGTCGGTTGAAAATTGTGGATTTGTAAAAATGTCTATAAAATAAAGTAGGTAATGAACCCATACATTATTAACACATAATTATATTTTTTTTGTAATGCTATTATCTTCAAAGTTGATAAAAAAATCGGAGCAATAGATAACTTATTATCTTAACTGATTGATCATCAAATTGTAATGTTAATTATGTAGATATTCTATTGTCCTTTCGGCATACATGCAGAGACAGTGCATACTTGTACAACTATACTTATTATTTCTCGACATCATCTTGCTAATTCATATAAGTAACTTGGTCACAATAAGATCAAATCTGGACACACAAAATGAGTTAAAATATATCTAAAAAACTTTCAACCTTTATTCATAAGCGATATGTGGCAGTGGCTTGCATGGAACTTTTTGCTGGAAATGCAATAAGAAGGCAAAGCTTGACAATGAAAAAAAATATGAAAAAATTTCAATGTTACTTTGAAAATTCATTATTCGTATGACGCCAGGGTAAGCACTACCTACCCTAGAGTACATGATTTCATACAAATACATATTTTTTAAATTGGTTTTTAAAATTTTTTATGTTATTTATATCGTCAAACTTGACCTTCTCATTGCTTTTCCGGCAAAAAGTTCTATGTACGCCACTGTAACTTGTATTGTAACTTGGTCACAATAAGATCAAATCTGGACACACAAAATGAGTTAAAATATTGGTACCTAAAAAACTTTCAACCTTTATTCATAAGCAATATGTGGCAGTGGCGTGCATAGAACTTTTTGCTGGATATGCAATAAGAAGGCAAAGCTTGACAATGAAAAAAAAATATGAAAAAATTTTAATGTATCTTTGAAAAATCATTATTCGTGTGACGCCAGGGTAAGCACTACCTACATGATTTCATACAAATATATAATTTTTAAATTGGTTTTTAAAAATTTTTCATGTTATTTATATCGTAAAACTTGACCTTCTCATTGCTTTTCCGGCAAAAAGTTATAAAGTATTTGTGAACAATTTTTTAATTATTTATATTGTTAGTCTGTTTTTAAGCATAAGTTACTAAGTGCGATAAGTAGGTTAGCAGCTATTTCTTTGATGGTACCTAGAATAAGAATAAGAAATATTTACAGTGGAATCTGAATATAACGACTTCGTTTATAACGTCTATCCGTTTTTAGCGACGAAAACGCAAGCTCAACGTTGGTTTCATATAGACTTACTATGAAAACATATATCCGTATAGTACGAATCCGGTTAAGCAACCAACTGTTTATAGCGACCTATTTTGACAATAAATCATCCAGTTAGAATGACGTGAAGTTTTTTGTTTACAATACCTATGCACAAACAATAACTCCTCGCCCCGATTTCCTTTCGCCCCCTACCTCCTGTACGAAGTTCTTAATATCTAACAAAAATCGGTCACAAACAAACGAACATTACAGACTTCGTACGTTAGTAAATACATATAACATTATGTACATACCTACATATTTTATGTAATTTCATCCATAGTCCATTGAGGAAAAAGGTAAAACATGCAATGTTGTATCATTAAACTTACTTTTTGTTAATTCTGATACATATTTTTTTTATTTAAATGGAAATTAATCTGAATTCTTACATAAAAAAAGCTTAAATTGTTAGTCGTTTAGTGCGTCGTCCAGTTAGTACGACGTAATATCGCCGGTCCCTTGACCGTCCTTATATCCGGATTCTACTGTATTCGCAAAATAAATTATTCATACATCCTATATTACATAAATAAATTATTCATATCATATTATCACAGGTCTCTAAATCATTTAGTAAATTTTGCAGTTTCTTACAAACATTTTGTAGATAATAAATATGATAAGTCTGATGTTTTTGTTAAATTTATGCAAGTTACTTACAACTTATTTGAATGGTACAGAACTCTCAGAAGTCTTACTCTCACCTGGCTATTTTGTTTTATTCATAATAAAATCAGGTTAATTGCTATTAGAGACTAAAAGCTCTGTGCTTGATGGCTTGAAGTCAGTTCTGGTCACTATTCTTGCAATTTTATGCTCTCTTTAGTGAAAGCAAGAGGCATGATAATGGGTTACAAGAGTCATCTCTTGAAAAAACTTGAGACTGGCTTTAGTTGCTGCCACAATTTTAGAAGATATATCCCCAAAAAGAAATTATTGCGTTGTGGTGATTTGTCTCCGCACACAGATTATTTTCGAAATGGGTAATTCCATGGAAGATGTCGCACCTGTTACATTTTTCGAATATATAGTATTAATAGGCTATAATAACAATTTAAGAACATTGTATTTAAGTAATATTTTTTAATTTACCAATGCACATTAAAATAGGTACCGAATTATCAATACTTCGCTCAATAAAAAAAAAAAAATTGCTGGAGTAATGGATGCGACAAAAGTGGTCAGTTTTCATAGAATTACCCAAATTTAGTCCATATCAGTAGGCCTACCATGAGTTTGGGTCTTCATACCGTTAGTGACACCAACAAATATTTTGAATTAGAAATTCTGGTTCCTTCCTTAAACCACTAGGGGTGCTTTACACACAGTCTCTCATATAATTTATGCAGTCGCTAGTGAGAACCAAGGCCCAAGGTTGTGGTAGGCCTACTTACCTATTGAGCTTCTACATTTTTTACTGCCAACCACTGCCTATTATGTCCATAAATATATAACAATGCATCCAATTTATGGTAGTACAAAGCCAATTTTAATGATTGAGATAACTCCAAATACACATGAACTAGCTGTATTTGGTAAACATGTATTGTAATGTATAACTCATAATTCAGGCTCAGGTTTCATGAAAAATTGTTTGCTTTTTTTCAAATATATTGAAACAATTCAATATATTTGAAAAAAGAAACACATACCATGAATATCAAGATTTTTATCAGTTTTAAATAATACCTACATGTATTAATTACCTGTTTTTCAAAAAAATTGCTTTCATTATGTACGAAATGCGCGTGTTTATTATGAATTTACAACAACAATACAAAAAAACAAAGCTTACCTTTTATTGCATGCACTTGGAAATTTTCCTGTTTTTACACAATATACACAGAAAACTCATTCACCACTTGAACACTGGTTGTATTAAAGGTCTTACTGAATAATTAAGTATTGTAAGTCAGTGCAAAATAATTAATAATCCTGAAAATTCGCACAATGAACAACACAACATAAATATTTTTTCCCAACAACTGTCAAATTGACAGGAGGAAGCATAGAGTAACTTAAAAATTGGGAATAGAGTCATCAGTTTTATCTCGGATTAGCGACATCTCGGGGGTAACGACGGACTTAGCTCGCTATTGTACTTACATACAGGTATATACTTACATACTCGTATACTTCATGTATTGACCAGCCTTACTGCATTGTATTTTTATTTTTCAAATACTACATATTAGTTAAATAATACAACATTTAACAAATTGATGATAATTTATTTATATGTGGAGAGTGGGCACTATGGTCCAAAGGTTAAAAAAAAAATGGTCGGCCACTTCTGGATCTAATTTTAAATGAAAGCTATCTATATATTCTTCATTTTTTACCATGAGCATAACTCAGAGATATGGTTAGTTTAGGAGAAAATCTGCGTTTTATTTCTTGAAACGAAAAAAAAAAAGTCAACCACAGATTTTATAGAAATATTCAAAAACGTTTACAATACGAAAAAGCAGTGATACTTAATACAAAGTACAAAATGTTAGAGGTCTGTATTTATGTACTACATTATATACCGACCCTATTTTGAAATGTAAAAAAGGGTCAGCTTTGTTTGTGCCTCTAGAGGCTGCCTGAGGTCACACAGTTTTGATTCAGATTGTAGCCTTGCCTGCCTAGCAAGCTAGTAGGTTGTGTGTGCAATGGAGAGGAATGGTGACTGTTCTTGTCACACTCATTGTTCTCGCTTAATCAGCGCGGCGCTAAATGGTGATATCGCTGTCTAGCTCACACTCGCAGCAGCCTCTGCATGCATTTCTGTTTATGCACCGTAATTACCGTGAAATTGGCGACGCTGGCGCGGAGGCACAATTACAGATACGGAGAATGATAACAAATAATAAAAATAAAATAATAATGCAACAAAATCAGTAATTATATGCGATGGTACTTATATTCATGTACAAAAAAGTAGTAACTATTTTTTTCAACGACAAACCTACAGTCACCGTAAATACCGAAATCTTCTTAAATCTTTTATGTTGGTGGCCTGCGATGGCCACATCATAAGTCCATCATCACAGGCCCGCATGCTGCCACGACTTCAGTGGCAACGATCATGAAATCGATTCTTAATGATGAAGATGCTGCCCTAAACTGGCTTTTAAGAGAAGGAGACGTGATGATTCTGGATAAAGGTTTCAGAGATGCGATTCCAGTTATAGAGTCCTGCGGTTATCAAGACGTAGCGATGCCAAAAGCCAAAGAAAGAGGACAAAAATAAGTTACAACTATGCATGCTAAAAAATCCCGTCTTGTAACATTATGCCGATTGGTAGTGGATATTGTCAATCGTACATTCAAACGAGATCTTAAAATCTTCAGACAAGATTTTTTTAACTGTGCCATAACTCACATGATGGCTGATTTCAGGATAGCTGCAGCACTGATAAAGGGATTTCATATTCCAGTTGATGACGGTCAATATGCAAATCGATTTTTAGAAATAATAAATGAACGAATGAATGTAAACAACACACTTATAGACTATGTGATTGATAATAATATTATCAGACAGCGAGCTGCCGTAAGAAGCATAACCGTTGACAGAGACAGTGTGAGATCCCTCGCTTAACACAAGAAGATTTGATTATGGGTGCATTAGGCACTTACCAAATAAAACTGGCTTACAGCTATTACAGCGAACATATCCGTGGTGGACTCTATAATATTGAGGTATGTGAGCAGCCTAACGCCCACTCACAAGAATACGGTTTACTTGAAGAAAATATTTTATTTTTACGAGCAAGAATTCAGTCACGCCACAGACGTGCAAGATTGTATTATGCATACAAAATACATTCAACAAATGGGGATCAACACTGTTGTAACTAACATTGTTCTATTTTTTACTGGTTCTTTGTAAGAAACTATTTATTTTTAAATAATATTAACACATGTTTTATAAAATCGTGGAATCAATTATTTATCATTATTTAAGTAACACGAAAAATAAACATTAAAATAATTGGTTAGAACATCTTTTTGATACCTTTTTATGCACCAGATATAGAGTTTAACCAACTGTGATTACTTATTTCGTATTAAAAGCATGTTTGAATATATGAAATCAAACCAAAAACAAAACGATGAACCATATAACTTAAATAAAATACATTCTGGCCACTATGATCATATGGACAACAAGAATAAGAATTTTTACTACTAAAACTAAAAATGTTTATCACGTATCTCAGTACCACGAACAGTTAAAATGGCTTCCAATAAAACAGCGTCAAAATGTTAATATCCTTTGTTGCCTTTTCAACATTTTAAACAGTCCCACTTCTCCTCCATACCTCCACGATCGTTATGAGTATATCTTCCTTAGAGACAAGCAAGTCAGGTCTCACACGGTCTCACTTTTAAAAACACCTTGTCATAACACCGCAGCGTATGGAAAATCATTTACTGTACAGTCCATCAAACTGTGGAACTCTCTTCCTCACACTATCAGAGACAGTCTTTCCATTGGTGTATTCAAAAGGAAAATAAAAGAGCACTATCTCCGTTAACCTATCCTCCTGGTATACATATTAGGTATATAATATATGTATAAATATATTATGTATGATTATATATTTATTGATAGGATACTATTTATTAATACTGTGTGGGTATATGCATGTACATTTTATGTAGTTTATGGTATATATTTTTTACTTGTTTGTATATTTTAGGTACTATTTTAATCTTGTTTTTGTGGAAGTATTATTATGTGCACATTATGAATACCTTACTTATATCTTATATATCTCATCCACCCTTGGTCTGCTGGAAGAAATCTCATTATTGAGATAAGCGCGCTATTGTACATGGCTTTTCAAGTGTATATTTTATTAATATGTTTTCTGTGTACATATATGTTTAATGAGCCATAATTCAAAAACTAATCATGACATCGGAATATAGTTTTCAAAAAATGTTAGTACATATTACTACCTTTATATATATAATATGTCTAGAAGTAGCCGACATATTTTTTTTTCGGACCAAGCTCCATACTCTCTTGCCCACTCTCCAATAAGTCAACAATACATTTTAGATAATTCTAAAGTGATCTAAATTCACAATTTCTTGCAAATTTCACAATTCACGCGAATCTGAAATAATATATGTTCGTTAAAGTCACATTCACCGGGGCTTAAACATAAAATTGCACAAGATAGGTATTTACCACAGTTCGGTACACAGCACATTTATTCCGATGTCATTGTTGTAGCAAATCGAAGTCCATTCAACGTAAACAAACACGATCGTCGGAGTTCAAAAAGAAAGCGGGGTAGTCAAAATAAAACACAGTCAACGGAATCCATGAAACATTGCCGGGTCGTAAGTTAATCGTCACTGACTTTAATTTATCGCAAAATCATGAATACCATAAATGCAGCTCACAACAGAAACAGATAGACATTTTGAAATTGAAACAAGTGCTGCCAGATCAAAAACCCCAGTCAGCGTTAGCAACGCTCAAAAAAGCGCTAGACTCTAGAAAATTCGGAGATAAAAAAGACGCCAATTCAGTTCCAATTTTCAACAGAAAAAGGCATAATGTATAGAAATGAAAACAAACACTAAATAAAACCGCTAAATTCTCCGCTAGGAGCAAAATCTCTAAATGCGCGCTAACCATACCAAAAAACCGTCAGATGAAGCGCCGAAAGCGCTAAAATAGCAGCAGAGATTAAAAAAACCTCTTGTAGCGCTATCTATTGAGGAACGACGAAAATAGGGCTTCGACGATGCTTCGACGTCCCTGGGAGGAAGGAAGGAAGTATCGCGGGTTGGCGTTGGCGGAGGTTAAGCGCAGAAGCATCGGTAAAGCAGTACTCGTTATAACAGCTATAACGTTAGTAGTTCATTTAGTAAGTTAATAGCTATTCAATAGATGGCGCATTGTTTTGGCAATTTTATAGTCACTAGTTACGCCATCTACGTTTCCTTTAGAATAGTAAGGTCTGAACTAAAATGCCATAGTTCTAAAAGCATTGATAATGTGCACAGGCACAGACGTTTGTATAATATGTTCTAAAGGTTTTGATTGAAACCCGTCTACGGAATGAAAATCTAATATTCTTCAATGTTGGCACTTAGTGAAACTGGGTACTTATCAAGTATGAACATGCTATCGACTCGACATCGCATCGATAACCAAAAAACCGGCCAAGTGCGTGTCGGGCCACGCGCAATGTAGGCTTCCGTAGTTGCCCGGTACATTTTTTAAGTTGGTCTACTAATACAGATCGCGCCAAACTTCTAGTCCCATACATTTAGAAGAACGGCCCATACATTGTTGTGTTTAGAGGGGGCTAAGAGATTGGCGCGACCTGTACTCGTAAACCTGTAAAGCCTACTTAGCTGTCATCAGGGTTGCCAGGTGTTCGGTTTTTTACCGAACTGTTCGGTATTTCAGCCCCGTGTTCGGTGTTCGGTATGAAGAAAATACCGAAGTATGGATAGTTCGGTATTTTCGAAAGTACATGCATAATATCATAACACGCATTTATTTACTGTTTCTCAAAATCAAATCCATACAGATTGGTGCGCTGTTGCCACGTTGCCAGCCGCCGCCAGCAGTGGCGTGCATAGGACTTTTTCCTGGAAAAGCTATGAGGAGGTCATGTTTGACGATAAAAACATAAAAATAATTAAAAACGAATTTGAAATATTTTTGGTGTATTAAATCATGTACTCTTGGGTAGGCAGTGCCTACCCTGGCGTCATACAAATAATGATTTTTCAAAGTGACATTTAAATTTTTTCATATTTTTATTATTGTCGAACGACCTTCTCATAGCTTTTGCAGGAAAAAGTCCTATGCACACCACTGGCCGCCAGCCTTTTCTGACTGCGTAGTCAGTCTCTTTCTTTCGCTGCCTCACACTTCATTCACTTCACATTCTACATTCTCTTAATTTTCTCAGGTTAATCTAGCCAAAATCAAAGGGTCCGTCTTTGATTTTCCGACAAATTGTACCAAAAAAATCATAGGTTGATAGAAAATGTTCGTTTTTTTTTTATCTAGAACACCTGGCTACCCAGGCTGTGATAATTTTCCTTCTAAATTCATTATATATACTACTTCTGTGAATTTTTTCACATTTCTATATACAACCGTTTAGGCAGCAGAGGGGTGGGGGGGACGCTCCACTCTAACTAAAATTTAATATTTCGCCAACGGATCCCTAAATGAAAAAACCGCGAGTTTTCTGAGCGGCCCGCTTCTGCTGAGCAGGATAAACATGTGAAAAATGAAAGCATTGGAGTGGGACAGACTTCTCTGGGTAACCTGGCCTTAAATTAAAATGACTTCAATAATTACCCAATATTGGATACATTACACTAACACACGGATTTGGATGAAATTTAGAATGGATATAGCTTAAACCCTAACTTAACACATAGGCTACAATTAATCCCGGAAAAAAGCATGTAGTTATACCGAATAACACGGGCGGAGCCGCGGGCAAAAGCTTGTATTCAATAATTACTTGACTGTTACGACTGTACTAATTGATTGAGGTTTACACTTCTCCGTCGTATAATAAAGATGATTTTGTCTGTAACCATTCATCCATCTATCCATAAGCCTGTTTCGTCCACTGCTGGACATAGGCCTTTCCAGGATTTCGCCACTCTTTGCGGTCCTCCTAGAAGAAATGCCCATACACACACACACACTGGACAGGAGGGTTGGAGAGCGCGGTGCCGAAACCCTAGCACCAGTTACGCCGCTGCCCGTCACCAGTCCGTTTTATAAAGGCTCGGCAATTAGGGATGGATAAACCGCCATCCATCGGTCCCAGGCAATGGTGGGCCGCCTGGTTGTGCCTGAGAGCTGTTCTCTTACTCTCCCCCGAATAACTTCGGGAGGATTTGCAAGATATTTTTTTTGGCAAAAGTATAAATCTTAATACATTGTTTATAAGTAGATCACCTAGATAAGAGATCAATAAATCAAATATATTTTTTCCAATATTAAGATGGTCCTACTTTCGTCAAAATCACCCTCAAAAATCTGGCTTTTTTCATATTCTAGGGTCAGGTTTAGCCTTAAGAGTGACCTTTATCAGGGGCCCCGCGGATTGCATCGGTGTGCGTATGACACCCTCGCGAGGAAGATCACTCTTAAGTTTGACCGCAACGTAAGGATTTTTCCTAAAATTCAAAGTGCGATACCTATTTCGTAAATATAGAAAGTAAATTAAAGAAGGGTTTTCATTGACGTCTATCTCTGTGCAAGGATTTTTCAGCAATTAGGGACGATTCTTCGGAATTTAACCGCGGCAATGGTTACATTATAGGTGGTAAAGCTGACGCCGGGTCCGACTGTGGAGGTACCACCATCTTAGTTTTCCACACTCTTTTTTGGTTTGAAAAACTCAAGAACGCGTTTAAGAGATCAACTTGATTTTTGTTTCATAAAATAGGTAATAGAAATATAAAGGTTTTCTGCTTAAATCCAGTATTTTTTTCCCACAAAATATGTCAGTATTAGCTAAAAATCCTCCGATCTGCTGTTTCGCGCGTAATTATTAGTATTACGCGTCCTAGACAAAAAGTCAATTGGCTAACCAATAATCGCCTCTATCAAAAGCTAATAAAGTATTTGACACTGGCCTTTTTGTGTTGGACGGGTAATACATTTTTTCCTAGGGTATGCCATACTCTTATGGTGCAATAGGTCCATCGCACAATAAAAGAGATAAAAATGCGCGTGCACGTCCGAGTAGTGCGATGAAAAGGTTGGATAATGCTGTGTTTTAATAAATAAAATTTTATGTAAATTCACCAAAAACAAATCCACTTTAAATTCATTCTATGTTTTAAATAATAGATTCGTGTGTTTACAACAGTCGTTATTGTTATTTTTACTTCGTTAGTTGGGATATATTACTGTGTTCAAACTAAAAAAAACAGCGTTTACTTTCAGCGAATTTTTCTTTGACACGTTTTGGGCTCTTTTATCGTCCTGAAAAAGGTCTCTTTATACCATGTTTACTTTTTAAAACACTATTTATTGTAGATTTTCTCGTAAAAATGAAATGGAGTCGAGTCTAGCTGTTATTAATTTCATTATGATGGACACTCGCCCTCATTTTAATGATATACTTTGTAGGTTCTTTGAAAAAGTAGGTTTCTTTAGCTCCTGTATAGAAACTCGTATAGATACTAGGCAGGTACCGACAGTGGGAAGTAACCACTTATAGGTCCCCAAAAGGCTGTATCATCCTCACAAAACGCGTGTTACTTAGCAACGGCTGAACCAGTCAATACCTATAGCTCACGTCTGCTTTACCTCGAAGCATACACAGTAAATCACCTATAAATCATAGCGTTTATGTACCTATGTATATGTGTGTGGTAGTTAAGGGAGGCAACAAAGAGGTACCAAACTATACCCATCAGAAGGAAAATTGCTGACTAGGTATGTATCGAATGCGTGCTTCTCGCTTTTGCGTTTAAACTTTAATGAACGCTTCTCTATTATTTTAATGTAGTAAATAGTGGGTGTAGTGGGGCTCATTAAATATAGCGGAAGACGTTTAAATTTCGATTTACGACTAAACTGACAAATTATTGCTTTCTGAAATCGAGCAAGACTTTGAGGCTTGTTTGATCGATTTTCAGGCTTTTTATTTGCGTTTACAAAAGGTATTCACCGTCAAACCTGATTATTTTAACTTTGGTTTGTAGGTAACATGGTTACCTAAGCGGTTTTCGGTAACATATGTTGGGAACATACTTGTCGTGCAATTTAGGACGATTTACATTGTTATGCAAATACTCAACAATAGGAAGTTGCATGTCTAGGCTCAAGTCTTGGTGCACGCACATAACCTTTGTATCGACTGATTCAGGACTTATAAGAGTGCAAGTTGTATAATTTGTAAGACACTTTCCTCCTACTTTTTAGTAATGGATAGGTTTTTGAAATAAAAGCTCTAGATTCCAAGGTTGATAGTTGAGATTGTCGGCACTTGGTGGAATTTATCAAACATTGTTGTGATGAAAAAACACTTGTACTTTTCCACAGATAATATTTAATACTGCACTACCCGACCGGTTTCACTATTTATGCATCATCAGGGGTTTTTTTATTAACTAATATATATAATTTTTTTTTAAACAATGTTTCTTTTGTTAGATGTCCGTGCAATAAACGATATCTCCGACATCTAACAACAGAAACATTGTTTAAAAAATAATTATGTATATTAGTTAATAAAAAAGCCCCTAATGATGCTTATATAGTGAAACCGGTTGGGTAGTGTAGTATTAAATATTATCTTTGGAAAAGTACAAGTGTTTTTTCATCACAACAATGTTCCAAGGTAGAGTCGACTTTAGGCCAAAAATTATATTGATAGTATTTATTTTTCCTCTAAGAATTGATAATTTCTGTTGTTACTCTATGTAAAACATTACCTATCCAAAAAGTTATTAGTTAATTAAGTTATTAGGCGCATAGCATAGATTTATCTATGATTTGTTAATCCATCAGACAGAACGCCAGAACTAAAGGTTTAAAATTGAAAATACAAAGTTGAAACTGTACAATCGTGTAAAAAAGGCGCAAGTTACAATATGTTTCAAACATTTATATTTCCGTTTTCTTACCCCGCTCGCTAAACTTTTTGGGTTAGAAAGTACAGAGAAGAACAAAAGTTTTATTTACGAGGATCATGGAATAAAATAGCAAGCGACCTGTCAATTTATGAAAAGTTATGCTTTCAAGGCGCACGATGAGACACTGTGCCGATGTCTAAGTACTATAAAAGAAAAATCCGCTGCCTCAATTTTCACCCGTATTTAAATAGTAATAAGTACGATAAGTGGGTCAGGTACGTAAACGCGTTTACAGAATAAAGCAAAACAGAATTCCTTTATGTATCCAAAGCGATCGATTTCGCTGTAGAACATATAATCTTAATTTCCATGTATTTTGTAATTAACAATCATTCTGTCAACATACCCCATCTCACTATGGCAGTCTGTATAAGCCAGTAGAAGCAATAGGTATTAAACTTGACTCATTTATCTATGATGATTATGGGTATTTCTTTCAGGAGGACCGCCAAGACTGGTATAATCATGGAAAGGCCTATGTCCAGCAGTGGACGAAATAGGCTGATGGATGGATGGATGGATTAATCTATCAAACATTTTGTTAATGGTCCCATGTGGAATGTGCAATATTTCCGCCTCTTTATCTACGACTACGACAGTTCTTTTTGCGTCTCACTTGCACATTGCTACGTCATACATCATAGTTAAAGCCACGACGCAATAAATTACAATATTTCAAAGCTAGAGCCACACCGCAAAAATACACAATACCCCGTAGAATACACAATTCATCATTATTAGGGCCAGGCCGCAAAATATACAGTATTTCGTCCCTTTAGCCACGCCGCAAAAATACACGTTTTTTTTTTGATCGAGCCAATTTTTCTCAATCGCATTGTAGGCTATTACATCGCCTTGGAAAAGGCTTTGTTTATAACATGTATTTATTTCAGAACCATGTCTATTGTAGTTTGGGAGTACTACTTATTCAAAAACTCGGCTTTTTCTCGGTTAATAATTTCGTTTATGTATTCAAGATTCAAGACTATACGTTCTTACTATTAACTGAATATTTTTCAAACTGAAAACGAAATATCCTGGCTGGTTTTTAATAACTGAAAAGTCGTTTTTAGGGTTCCATACCTCAAAAGGAAAAAACGGAACCCTTATAGGATCACTTTGTTGTCCGTCCGTCCGTCTGTCTGTCAAGACCCTTTATCTCAGGAACGCGTGGAGGTATCGAGTTGAAAACCATATACTCAAGTCTACGGTCTATTGACTGTGAAAAAATAAAACTTCTTAGTTAACGTGAAAAAAAGATACGGCCGCTTATGCCGCAAATAACGTGTATTTCTACACTCTCAAGGGAATCAAAATTCATAGGGTAGTATTTAGTCCTGTCAAATAAGTTAAGTTGTGCTACACTGAATCGACACCATTGGCTTCTCAACGACTAAAAATAAAATCCATTAGATAAGATGTATTTCGTTTAAAAATGTTTTTTAGGGTTTCGTACTTATATTGTATTAAAGCGTAAAATGACACTGCGCGCTTGCGTAAAGTCGGCATTTTCCGCACTTGTGCTATAAAATATTATACGAAACTCGTGCGAGAAACTTTTTCTACGTTTCATCGCTCTCGTATCGTAATGTACTATTGTGATACGGGACCCTTTGTGGGCGAGTCCGACTCGCACTTGGCTGGTTTTTATTAAATATTTTGGCCAATAAAATATCATCCATCCATCCATCAGCCTGTGTCGTCCACAGCTGGACATAAGCCTTTTCAATATTTCACCACTCTTGGCGATCGTCCGTCTTCCTCATCCAACCATCATTCGCAAAGTCCCCAGCGGGCATGAGTTCAGCCTTTCGACCCCAAAGGCTATCATGTCAGCGACAGATATGGCCTGCCCACTGCCACTTCAAATTACTGATTCGGCAGGCTATGTCGGTCACTTTTGATCTCCTCGTTTCGGATTTTATCCATCAGAGATATCTCACACATGGGGCGCCATATCTTTTGAACTGAAAATTCATTTAATCCAAGTCTTTTTCGAATATTATTCTATACCCGTCTGTACCTGGCTAAATTGCTTGAGCAAAGTTTAAATAGCCAAGTTGTACTAATTGGTTACCTCTATCTATTCCTAGAGAATGCTCGCGTGCATTACCTTGATAGGCTTCTTTATCTATGTAGGTTTCTTGTGTATCTACCCTCACCATGAAATATACCTTGGTACCTATAGTTTTAACCTGGACAGGTTAATTAATGTTTGACCTTGTTTTTGTTATAGCGAATGCAGTGGTTTCGACTAACAATAAATGTAGCTTCCACTTTGATATAGTCAACATTGTATTTCTATTGTATTGTGCAATGATCACTTTGCTTGGTGAAAAGATAACCATCAGCTAGATGTTTTGGTTTGAGGCTTATGTCTAGCAGTAGACCAACACAGGCTGATGGATGGATGTTTTTGTATGATTTTCATACCGAACACATAAACCATTACGCTACGTGCACATTTGCTTCCATTTCCAATCTAAACGACATTTATTCCCTTTATCTAAAGGAGGGTTATCGTGAATTTCTCTCTATTTAAATTCATTTTAAACTTGAAAAAAAAAACATGTCATATTTGCTTTCTTTGATCTTAATATTTTGGCTGTTCGATACTCGATTACTTGCATTTTCCTGCATCGAATAAAATCACAAAGACAGGCCTATACTATGACCTAATATTTAATTTGAGTTTATTAAGTTTTGGAGAAAAAACCTTTACCAAAATTACCGTAGTAAAAAAATGTGATATAAAACGGCCGTTATATTAAAAATCCATATCTCTAATTCCAAAATAATAAATAAGAACTCCTCGAAATAGAGTTTTATAAGCGGACCGCTTCCACTTAGCAGGATGGACAAGTGTAAAATAAAAGCTTTGAAGCATTGACAGATAAAATATTTGATGATATAAAAATATTATATAATATATAACTATACTTTAGTTCGACCGTCGGAAGTTCCTGATTTGTGAACAATTTGACAAGTGGGACGCTTTCTACGGCGCGGCGTAGCAAATAGGAGTAGGGAATTATTTAATAATGGTTATCGGAGTAAATTTATAGGGTCTAATATTTTCAATTAGGAATAATAAATCAATAATGTCTTGTTTATTATTAATACGATTTAAAGCTTGACCGCTACGCACACGCGTATCGTGGCATAGACTCGTAGACGAAATATGTCGTAGACGCACGTACCATGAAATTGATAAAACATCTTTTACGACTGCTACGAGAATATACTATTTATTTGTGCTACATACATTACGTCTCGCTTAATAAAAATTGATGTTTAAATAAAATGCGCAGTTTCCATTTATTAAGTATGCCAAGTTAGCTTAATCATCTTGGAAAGACGTTAATTTTGTTTTATTAGTTCTTCCATCCCTGGGTTGCCTGGAAAAGTATAACGTTTTCGTAGTTAATTTCTTTAGGGTTCCGTGTTCTAAAACCTTTTGTATTTCCAGTCCCCTAGATGGCGGCGAAAGACAAACCTCCCCAAATCAGCGTGGCCGCCGGGGTGATCGCCCTACGGGGGGTCCGTCTTTTCCTGAACGCTGGTAGAGCGGCAGCGGAGAGAAAGGCGCAGGAGACTACGCCTGCCAAGGTCAAGGTCAAGGTCAACCAGAAGAAACCCTCGCAGAAGACCATCGAGACGCTTATCAAGAGCACGCATTTTTCCAAGTGAGTATGTGTGGGATGGTTTTAAAAACTTGGTAGTTTTTTGAGCGCTTTTGTCGGAGCGCTTTCCATCGTGTTCTACGAAATCTGCGTTTCCTTTTAGTTTTATCAGTCTTCTTTTTGGTTTCCATGTCTTCTTATTTCTTCTTACATTACATAATTGCGGTAAAGAACCGCAAAAGAAATGATAAATCTGAATTTGAGGAGCTTCGAACCAAAAAGATATATAATGTAATAGATTTTGCCCTTTCCGGGATAAAAAGTAGCCTATGTGGTAAGTTAGGGTATAAGCTATATCCATTCAAAATTTCATCCAAATCCGTTCAGCCGTCGTTTGCGATGGATAAATCGCCAAGTGTAAATAATATACCATAAGTATCTTATTATTTCTATTTATGTTCGTGACAAAGAAGTCGGGTCTTAGTAAGTGTTAGATTTACAGACATGTCTGTGATCAAATCAATACAGATAAAAGAACTAGTAGAAGTATCACAGGTTGTTGCTACTCATAAATCGTTAACTATAGCCAGCTCAAAGTGCTTACTCGTTAAATAATTCACACTTTTTAGCGTTCGAAAAGTTTTTACAGCTGTTTGTCACGTAGCTTTGAGTGGCTGCAAAACACTTTCCATTTCTTTGAATATTCGCTCCGAAGTAGGCACCAAAATCGCATGAAATTAAATAAGTATTTGGGTAATATAAAAACCGTTCGCATTTCATACAACTTCGCTACAAAATACGCCAGTAATGTTACCATAAAACGTCAATAAACGTAATACAATGTAGTAGCTATAATAGTAGGTTTATATAACCCATAATTTAGCTACGAAAGCTTCGATACGCGGCTGAAGTTCAGAACAAGCTTTCAGAAGGCTTCGCGAGGTTCGTACAAACGGACGACGCACAGTGCGAGATTCGGATGCAGTGTCACGTATTTTATTTTTTCGTGAAATAAACTTTGAAACTTTTATTTATGCCTCATAGAAAACTGAAGGAGAAAACTCTCGAAGCCTTGCACAAGAGCACAAACTTCAGCAAGTAAGTGTTGAATTAAATTGCGTTTTCTGGTGTAATTCAATGATAATTTCTTAAATGGGCTAGATTTTTTATGGATAATATGCGGTATACCATAAAATTTTAGATTAGAAGTTGCCATTTTTAATGAACTTTGAATTAATTACAGTATTTTAAAAGTAAAAATTTTATATAAACTAAATTTATCTTATTCGCTGGCCGAGGAATGTGCCGGCCCGAGGGTCACCCGTGACGCTGACCAGGCGTGTGGAAAGTTCTTTAAATATATTTCGGGCTTCGGGAAGCAAGCCCATCGTTTCGACCCCAAACGGCATAAATAGGTAAATTGTTCCCTAGAACAGTATACTTGCGCCGCTTGAGATCTTCAGCGGCTGCTGCCGCCGAACCAGCGGCTCTACTGCTTTGGTTAACATGGGAGGGTGCTAGTGTGTCAATTGTATGAACTAGATTAGACATTAAATTATTTTTATCAATATACATGAAAAAGGAAACTTAAAAAATATTTTTTCGTACCCTGACATGTAGAGTTTCATTGTCTAGAGCTCATTGTGTGTAGAGTACAAATTTTTATTTTTTATTCATTTTTATGTACAATAATAAAGAATTTGGGGTCGATTAAGTTGTACCTTGTAACACCAATGCCCTGACTTTTTTTGTTTTACCATCCTCGCTCAACCCTCTTTTATCTTGTGCTAGAGCCCATCCCAGGAGTATTATAGATATCTTGAAGGGATTTTTACAATTCTTGGCCATTCCATCCATCCATCAGCCTGTTTCATCCACTGCTGGACATAGGCCTTACCAGGATTTCGCCACTCTTGGCGGTCCTCCTGGAAGAAATGCCCATACTCACACACGCTGGGCAGACGGGTTGGTGAGCGCGGTGCCGAAACCCTTGCACCAGTGACGCCGCTGCCCGTCACCAGTCTAATTTATATAAGGCCCAGCAATTGGGGATGGATATACCGCCATCCATCGCTCCCAGGCAATGGTGGGCCGCCTGGTTTTTTTGCCTGTGAGATGTCCTCTTACTCTCCCCCGAATAACTTCGGGAGGATTTCCGAGTAAGATCGTGGTACCTCCACAGTCGGGCCCATTGTCTTGGTTAAATACACAACATCCCTCAATCTTTATAATAGGTATTGAAAATGTATATTAGTATTTTGTCGTAAAGAAAATTGTTAACGGACGGTTGGTTTTGATAAGAAAACGAAACAAAACGTACGCGTGTTACGCAAAGGTATCCGTAATAAAAAAATTAACAAGTAGTCATGAATAGTAGTAGTTAGTAAAGTCGATTCTGAAGGCTTTAATTTTAGTTTTAGTGCTGTCAAAACTTGAATTTTTTCAAAGTAGTTATTATGCTTCTGTTATTAACAATAAAGAACTATTTTTGAATGAAGAAATTTAGTTTTGACAGCCTTATGACTAAAATTAAAGCCTCCAGAATCTATATAGTTAAAATTTAATATCGTAACAATTGTTTAGTTTCCGTTTTATTAACAAAAAAAAGTATAAAAAAATCACACCCAAAGTTGTACTGTTTGTTCAATTTTAAGTTTAACGTAGCCGAAATCAGGGCTGCTATGATTGATTGTGCTACTCGAACTGATTGGGGTTATGGGCTTCGACTTCTGTCCCTCCGAAGTCATACAGAAGGTTCATGGCGGGCTGCGGCATCATTCGACCGATCTGGAAATGTACAAAAAAGTTACTTGTTTTTAAAATTTTACCAAACTTTTTTTTTCTAAAGAGATGCAAAGCAAATAACAATTACCCAGGCCGCATTAAATTTCTTGGCCGATTTGATAAAATCATGAGCGCATATAAGGAGATTTTATTATATACATCCAAATTCTCAGCGGAGATTCGGTACGTGGTCCGGGCCAAGGTTCAATGACCCTGTGAATGAAACACGCAAAATACTGTTTTTGCCTCTATACTTGTTCACGAACAACCTTCACTCGAATAATATAGGAAGTCTTAATTCTACATTCACAGAAAGGGTAATTGAACATTGGTTCTAACCACTTACTGAGTCTCCAGTATGAATTTGATCATATAAACAAAAGTCATCTTATAGAAGGGAGGGGTTAGGGGGTCCGGAACACCCCGGTCTAGCATGCGCAAAAAAAAACAACTTCGCGTAATAATTACATTTTGTATTCGTTACGGATTATTTGTGCCATAAAATACAAGGTGACATGACATTAAGGTTCCGTTTCGAATCGAGTGAATTTCACTCGGAGTGATGCGAATTTCACCCTAGAGCGTTCAAAAATTGACCCGAGTTAAACCGAGGGTAACCGAACTGTTAACTGAAAGTTGCTCGGAAGTGTTTTGAAACGCTTCGGAGTAATGCGAAAATCATACTGGCTAGTGCGAATTCTAACGCTGTCTGCTATAAAGTTCGCCTGACAGTTGTCAGTTTTGAGCACAATTCAAAACTTTAAAAATGTCATCATTTATAAAAGGAAAAAAAGTGAAAGTTATTACTGTGAAAGTTGCATTAGGCTCGTAAGAGCTCATTTATATATACCTAATTTTTTTTGGGACTACAAAAGGCAATTTCAGTTTCCCGCCCTTGAATTAGATTTGAGACTGACGTTTGTCACTCAGATCCGTTCTAAAACGTTTTTCTCACTGGATTCACTCGCAAGCGTTTCAAAACCGATGTTCTCTCTCTTTCTTGTATTTAGCTCTGTCTCTTTCTATTAAACAAGTGAAATTTCGCACTACCATCGCACGTTCTGAAACGGTTCCTAATTTATGTAACCAAATTCACACTGAAGACTCGGTGAGTGTTGATGATCAAGATTTGATGACCTTGTTATGAAATTCGTAATTTTTTTTTTGGTGTTCCTTACAAACGGGCCGAGTCAATTACTATGGGAGGTCATCATTTTATTTTGCAATTTTGGGCTCTGGATCTCAGACCAAATAAAAACTCAAGACGGAGCGCTGTCAACATTGAAGTTGACAGTTCCCGTATTTATTTATCAACTTGTTTGTTCGTTGCATCATTTATATATAATATTTTTATTCCTAGATTTCTCTATTTTATGTAGGTGTATAATTAAATTTTTGTAGCCCAACCTAAATATTTTTTGTATGTATTTCCCTTATTAGTACATACATGTTATTTTTTATATTTTTTTATTCTAAAGATATTTATTGTAAAGATTAACTTTGACTTGTAGAAAGTATACTTTATGTAGCTATTTTACAAAATAAATATTTTTATTTGATTTGATTTGTGAAGCCAGTTTCGTAAACATGTGTGCACGTAGTGAGTGTTGCCGCCAAGTAAAAACTGAGACAGATTGCGCATGTGTGAGTTTCAAGCCGTGTACGAACACGAGACTGTCTCACTTTTGGCCTGCTTCACTTGTTACATACGAGTAGAGTGAACTACGTCTTGGCTTTTTATTTGATCTGAGGCCTGGATATAACAGTCCTAAATAGTTTAAAAAAGGTGCAAAAGAAAAGGCCGATGATAATTCACTAACCTTTAACAAATAGTAAAGATTGCTTGGGATGGTGATCTCCAGGTAGTCCCGACGGATGGCGTCAAGGATCTGGTCTGCAGCGTCCGAAGGTTCCACCGCCTTCATCAGCTGCCCGAACCGGATCTTGGGCTTATGGCAGAGGCCAGTGTTCACGATGTATGGGTAGGCGGTTGTCAGCTTTACCTGTTTAAAGAGGATGGAGGTCGTTATTAAACTTGTTTGTAGCGTTTGTTTTGACGCGCCAAGTGATACACCAATCGGTTCACCTTAGAGACCTTGATGTTTGGCCTTAAGTTAACTTTCAATATTTAGAAAAATTATAAAAATTTGTGTAATTTCATGTTCAAAAAATTTGGTATATTTTATAAATTTTCATATTTTTAAGGTTTATTAATTTAAATTTTCAAACAGTTTGCCGCAAATTGTGAAAATTTGCGCGTCATGAATGAGTTAATATTTTTTATTGAAAAAGAAGCTGTTTTAACCTTTTTTTGGTCATAAAACAAAAGTTATCAGTAAATTCAGTAAAACATGTGGTCTGCTTTTTATTGCACGTAAACCAGTGTAGTGATAAAAAAAAAAAACACTTGTACTTTTCCACAGATAATATTTAATTCTACACTACCCAACCGGTTTCACTATATAAGCATCATCAGCCCCACCAAGTGCCGACAATCTCAACTATCAACTTCCTAAACCAGTGTATCTAGCATGCGCCAGGGATACAGCGTCTGTCTACTTGCGCTCTCACGTATTCCGTGTGTGAGACGCCAAATATAATGGAAAGACACTGAATCGACGGCGCGTGCTAAACACCCCAGCAGGTATGATAGATAGACGGGGTAGGTATCTCTGGCACGTGCTAGCTACACTTGTATAAGTTCAGTGAGTAATTGCGGATAAGAACGGGCTTTGCGTTTATCTAGGGTTGCCACCTCCTGTCCCTTTGGTTTCCGGGAGATTGACAATCTAAAAATAAAACAAGTATTTTTTATAATTTTCTAAACTCACTTTTTTCATTTGATATCATATATGCTGCTGATTTTCAAAACTCTATTACGTTCGAAATGCTTATGCGTTTTAGTACCTGTGTGTGTTAGCAAAGCGGACGGAAGTGAATGTACAATATATTTGTACATTGAGTACACATACGATCCCAACAGATCCTATTCTAATGGCATTTTTGATTAAACATTTTATTTTAAAATTACAAACGTCTGTACGTCTTCCTTGACCATGTTTTTCAATGAAAATATCTCTTTCCTTCGTCCATATATCGAAGATTATACATAAAAAACACTCACAGCCGGCATTCATACAATTTTCTATTCGACAACAACATATTTGCCCGCCAATTTGAAATTCCGGGAGATATTTTGATTATTTCTAAACACGTTTGGAAGGTGGGAGATTTTTATTTTCAGGGTCCTAATCCGAGAGACTCCTGAAAATCCGAGAGGAGTGGCAACCCTGGCCTTATCGTGCCCCCTGTAATCCGTCCGCATTACGATACAATCTCATTGTGATTACATCTGATTACTCGTAATATCAGACCATCAACAAAACCACTTGATAAAGGGGTTTGTCGTTGCCCTACTTAGGTTTGTAGCAACCGTTTACAAATGAAGCATTTGCATGCTGTTTATTAGATAAAAAATAAAGATTTCCATCCATCCATTAACCTATTTCGTCTACTGCTGGACATAGGTCTTTCCAAGATTTGGCCACTCTTGCCGGTCCTCCTAGAAGAAATGCCCATACTCGCCCTCGCACTAGTGACGCCGCTGCCCGTTACCACTCTGTTTTACATAAGGCCCAGCCTTAGACCATTTAATGGCATAAGGGCCCAGCATTAAAAAGAGGTATTAGGGAACGGTTGCAGGCAGTCATTTTTTTTGCCAAAGTCCCTAGATAGACAGATGGACAAAAAAGTGATCTTGTTAAGGTCCTGTTATACCTCAAAGTGAAATGTAATAAAAATACTAATATAAATATACTCACTCCAGACAAGCCGCGCTCATCTTGTCTCAGTTCGACGGCCAGCGCCTCCATGATGCCTCTGACAGCGTACTTGGTGCCGCAGTACGGCACCAGGTTCTTGTTGCCGGCCAGACCTGCCATGGACGACATGGCGACGATGTGCCCATGATTGCGCTCCACCATGGGCTTTAGGAAAGCTTGGATCATCTGTCGAGTATTATTATTGTGGAGAAAACACTTTTACTTTTTCACAATATTTATATAAAAACTACCGATCACTGGTTTCGATATAATATTTTATATATTTTATCTATGTCCATACATATAATAAAGTAGTAAAAAAGTCTTTTCTGTACATAGAATATTTTTGCGAAATTTTTAATAAAACGAATTAGTATTTTAGTAGGGCAAAATCTTGAATTATTCAATTTTTTGTCTTTCTGTGTGTTTTCTTTTAACTCCAGAACCACTTAACGGATTTGGATGCGGTTTTTATTATCATCGTAGCGACCCTGGTCAATATAAAGGCTATAAGAAGTGTTTATAAAATAACGCTCAGGCTGAAAACAGGGCAGATATTGAATAAACGCGTGCGGAGCCGCGGGCAAAGGGTTAATAAAACAGCCACCAAGCCGAACACTGCCGATAATCGTTTTTATCTTACGCGCAAATAAAATATACATTGATCGAAAGACACAAAGAGTGAAGCCGCAGGTAAAAGCCTGTATTAAATAAAATTAAAGGTTTCAGCATTTCAGCGAATAAATGTATCGATTTCAAAAAGTAGCTGACTGCAAACGTTATTGATCAAAAGTGACAGCCAACACAGAAAAACGAAAATATCTATTTGGACTGAATAGCTTAATCAACGGTCTACAGTTGAGAGGAAGCCTCTTCCAGGATGGCCCTTACCTTCGTAGTGGACATGTATTGCAGTGCTTGACTATATATTTCGCACTAAAAATGCTTCTGCCAACCGACGACGACGCAGCGGTCTTGGGCTTTAATTATAAATGCAAAATCATACCATATCGAGAGTTCAGTGGCTCTGCGCAATCCCCTCCCCCGCCCAGACTCACCCAGATGTTCCCAATGACATTGATGTCATTGCTGAGCCGGACCTCCTTCTCCGTGTGTTCGAGGATGGGCCTGCAGGGCATGATGCCGGCGTTGTTCACCAGGATCGAGACATCACCGATTTCTCGCCGCACCTTCTCTGCTAGCGCCATCACAGCTGCTCGGTCTGTGACGTCACATCTGGGGAAAGTGGTACCGTGTCATTCGTCTGTTTTCTTTGGCGGGTTGTTGTCTCTGAGAGATTAATGGGTTCAACTGCTTGTCATCGCATAAATTACATCAGTGACTGCGGAATGAAAATGTTTTGAGGTTTGAAGGTTTGAGAGCCTCGATAGGCAGCGCATCAGCGTCTGTTTGTTGGCGAGGATATCTTATTGTTAGCGGGAGGTTAGCGCGAGAGACACCACACTGAACTTGGCACTTTAGTTTAGGAATATTATTCATCTAGACTGGAAGAACATAGTCAGTGAAGTATAGCGTGTGAAAGCCTTGTTTGTTCTTAAGCTCATAAAGGTCTGTAGTGTGTTAACGTCATACACTAGAATAGTATTCCGCCAATGTAGGTAGTCTATTGATTTGAGTATACTTTACGCACATGATTCTAGAAATGGTGACGTCATCGAAGAATTTCCGTATTCTTACAGGATGTAAGGTCAATTCTTAAATGCCAAACAGCACTATCAGCCTAGCTGTTTCCATTGACGTAAAAGTAGCCTATGTGTTAAGTTAGGGTATAAGCTATATCAATTCTAAATTTCATCCAAATCCATCCAGCCGTTTCTGCGTGAAAGAGTAACAAACATACACACACACACACACAAACTTTTGCATTTATAATATTACTAGCTTTTGCCCGCGGGTCCGCCCACGTTTAACGACGTGTTATTTTCCGGGATAAAAAGTAGCCTATGTGTTAAGTTAGGGTATACGGTATATCCATTCTAAATTTCATCCAAATCTGTCCAGCCATTTCAGCGTGAAGGAGTAACAAACATACACACACACCCCCTCCCTCACACACAAACACATGCACGCACACACACACAAACTTTCGCATTTATAATACATAGCTTTTGCCCGCGGCTCCGCTCGCGTGTTATTCGGTTTAACGATATGCTTTTTTCCGGGATAAGAAGTAGCCTATGTGTTAATTTAGGGTATAAGCTATATCCATTCTTAATTTCATTCAAATCCGTTCAGCCGTTTCAGCGTGAAAGAATAACAAACATACACACATACACACACCCTCGCACCCTCACACACACACACACACACACACACACACCCTTTCGCATTTATAATAATAGTGTGAAGCATACAACGAGCTCATAATTTAGCAAAATAACGCCTTAAAATGGATAAAATATCTATTTACATCAATGACACCCATATTTATGGGGGGTGGCCAGGTCCGTGCCCCCCTAGCTCCTAGTTACGCCTATGGCTGTTTCGAGTTAAGGCGTGAACAAAAAGACAAATGGTGTGATTGTCAACCGACTCGTATTTGTGTGCCTTCCGGTCCTCCAGCTGGATCATCTGTAGAGTTTCCTCGTTCCCCCGCGCGTCGATGTCGACACATACCACGGTGGCGTTGAGTCGCGCGAACCGCAGCGCCATCTCGCGGCCCATGCCGTGGCCCGTGCCGGTTATCTAGGACCAAGCAAAGGAATCTATACTTATACCATAGACAAGTCTATGGTCCCAAGGGACTTTATAGGCGAATCCTAAACTCAAGCGGCTTAAGCGGATTAATCCGCTATCGGTAAAAAGCCGCTCCGATCCGAAAAAGTCCACAAAACTCCGTTAAATTACTTTAAGAGAGTTATGCAATAAATGCAGTGTTACAATTAGATAAGTAGTCAAAAATATTCCGTTTATATAAACAGATACTTTGTATGCTTTACTTTTATAAAACCATTCGTAATCATTTCGTTAAACACGACTAATCCAAAAACTGCAAAAAATCGGTTGTCCGCGGACGAGCCCACGGTTAAATAAGTCATATTTAATGATTTAGGATTTTTTATAAATTTGCGGTTTTATTTCGGACTTTTATTTAGTCCATATGACAGCTCTAGTACAAACAAATAGGGAACCAAAAAATGTGTATAGGAATTTAATTTATACATACCAGAACAATTTCTCCAGACACGTCCTTGGGTTCATTCGGCATAAAGAACCTGTAGATGGCGTAGCCGATGGCGATGAACACGCGGACCCAGGTCCAGATGACCTCCAGCGTGATGAGGACCACGCCGAGGACTCGAGAGTACCACTGCACTTCCTCGTTCTCAGCCCTGGAATCATGGCCGTATATAAAGTCCTACAATTTAAAGTGATTTTGGCAATGATTTATTGCCGTCGTAGGATTTTGGTTTGACAGATGATAGAGTATCCATAATAGACTAAGGTCCACTTGCACCAAGCAAACTTGAGGGTTAACTAATTTTTTATGCTTTGTCCTTATCTGTATGATTTGATGTGAAAAGGACAAAACATAAAAAGTTAGTTAGCCCGAATTAAGTTTGCTTGGTGCAAGTCGGCCTTATTCTCGTACGAAAAAACTTTTACGCGAACTTTTTTTTACTTTTCCATTGAAATTTAGTCGGCTGATTAAACCACTTTTTACTGGGGAAATGATAAATATCATTTCATAAAAAAAATTTTTTTCTTCTTGATTGTTTATCAGGTGAAGTGAACGATACATGATCTATCTACCCTAGAATTATTTTCATTTATTATTGTAGGACCTTACATATACCTATAATAAAGCCGATTCTGAAAGCTTTTATTTTAGTTTTAGTGTTGTCGAAACTAATTTTTTTCCGAAGTAATATAGCTTCTGTTGTAGTTATACTAAAGAACTATTTTGGAATAAAGAAAATTTAGTTTTGACAGCACTAAAACTAAAATTAAATTAAAATTTAATATGACATTAATTTATGCAGCCAAATTAGCTTTCGCAAAATGAGATGTTCTAATTGACTCGGGGCTTGCCTTACGTTTTTAGGAACACGAAAATAAAATTACGAATTTCAAATGTCATCGAACCTTGACACTGAGCACTTACCGAGTGTTCAGTATGAATTTGGCTGCAGAAATAAATGTCACGTTATATAGCTTCCACATGGGGGGAGGGTGGTTTCACTGGGACAATGTTAATATCAACAGTAGAGTAGAGGGACTTAGGGGGAGCCATTACAACCTGTGGCAAAATATTTGAGGGTTTTAATATACATTTATTTATTTTGAACCTAATGTTTCATGTTTTTAAGATAACATCGCATATTTACGATTCAGTAAGAGTACAATTTGAATTGTTTAATTGGGAACAGCTGTTACTGGTCCTATTTACTGCTTATATTTTTATTGTTTTACTTACTGTGTCCGCTGTTGTTGTTATTAAAACCAAATAAATAAATAAATAAATGATAAAACGTACTCACTTTTCTACTAAAATTGGTTAGGGGGGACTGGACCCCCTTAAAACCCCCCTACATACGCCCATGCCTGGAACCAGCCCTCTAATAAACTAGGACCCTAGCCGTATACCCCCACTACTACTACTTTTCTCAGATAATTTGATTCCTAATTTATTTTTCACACATCATAAGAAGCACACTATTTTTATTTTTCCACACGCGAAGTTTGAGGGTTACTGTCTAAAAGGTTCCGTTTTTCAATTAGAAACACAAACTTAAATACTTAAGGTGGTTAAATTAGAGTCACCGGCTAAACGGTGGTTGTTTATAGATATGTGAAAAAAATCACAGAAGTAGTATATATGAATTTAAAAGGACAACTATCACAGCTAAGTAGGCTTTACAGGTTTACGAGTACAGGTCGCGCTAAACTTTTAGCCCACTCTAAACACGACAATCTACGGGACTAGAAGTTTGTCGCGATCTGTATTAGTAGACCAACTTATAAAATGTACTGGGCAACTACGAAACCCTATATTGCGCGTGGCCCGACACGCACTTGGCCGGTTTTATTTATTCAGGTAGCACTTACATGTTTTCAACCGAAGCCCCGACTGATTCGACTGAGCGACAATGTTCTGATTTTTGCAGCAATGTCCAATTTTAGCAAACAAATTATGTATTGTTTATCTCATACATACATCATTATCATTAAGATAACAGATAAGATATGAATTTAATGTAGGAACACAAACTATCCTACTTGTTTAAATGGGCGGTCATCTGACAATATGACATATAAAAATTTGTAATAATAGATTTTATTATTTTTTGTAAATTTTTGTTCTCGTTCCATTCGAAAAGACAAAGAGCACAAAATTGTACAAAACAAAGTATCAATCTGCGGTTGTATGTGTATTCGCTTTCACCATCACTTAGAAAATTTCACGTGAAAAGTTTAAATGTTGTTTAATAATTTCACATGAGGTCTATAGAAGACACGTGTCTTCATCAAAGCGGTAAAAAACATACTTTTAATCTTTCTCCAATATGTGTTATTTATGGCTATTATAGTACATATGTATAGATCACATAATAGTACATTACGATACGAGAGCGATGAAACGTTTTCTGACGAGTGTGAGTTTGCGGCACGAGCCGAAGGTGAGTGCTGCAATCACACGAGTCGAGAAAAAGTTTCTCGCACGAGTATCGTATAATATTTTATAGCACAAGTGCGGAAAATGCCGACTTTACGCAAGCGCAGCGTGCGTAAAGCGGTCATTTGCTATAAAATAAATTAAAAAATATATTTGGAAAATCAATATTATTAAGAAATGTAAATATTTCTTTTTCCTATAGGTACTTGCCAAAATGTACATTTTTCAAGTAATTACAGGTGTAACGTTAACCATAAAACGAAAAATATATTTACCCGGGTTGAAACCCATCTCTAGTCGTAGACCGCGTGTCGGTGGTTTGACAATACTGTGTCACGAAGGTTGCTCTTGATTGTCAGGAATGAGCTGGAGGCCCTCTACGCTATGTACCGGAGACTGGTGACGGCTGCTCAGTCCGCGGTACCCACTAGCGCCATCCAGCCGCCGCCCAAGATTGAGGTAGGCGTTCCAGCCGAATACATGCTCTTACAGATTACAGCTGTCGAGCATAGAAACAGACAGACAGAAAAAGTATTAGATATACCGGGTGTAAATAATCTGCGACCACATATTCCCGACCCCACTGAACCACTTTTCCAAAGAGTCATACCCGCGGACAGCCTTAGCTTAGGAAATAATTGAGTTCCAAACAAAAATGCGTGAACCCTAACGCACCGACATACGGGCGGGGTTAGAGAGAGCGTTGACCTCAAACAGCTGCAGGTTTCACGGACGACGCTCTCTCTAAACTCGCCCGTATGTCGGTGCGTTAGGATTCACGCGTTTTTGTTTGGAACTCAATTATTTCCTAAACTAAGGGTGTCCGCGGGTATGACTCTTGAGAAAAGTGGTTCAGTAGGGTCGGTAGAATATGTGGTTTCATTTAATGGTAGCAGTCTATTTACACCCGGTATATATTTTTCGGTTCTAGGCACTGACAAAATTACGATATTATTCATAATCATTTCATAATATAAGGTGACTTTAATTTATGCAGCCAAATTCTTACTGAAGACTCGGTCAGTGCTCAGTAACAAGGTTCAATTACCCTTTTTGTGAAATTCATAAATTATTCTTTTCGTGTTCGTTACAAACACAAGCCCAGCCCGGAGTCAATTACTATATGTATTTGGGATGACAAGATTTTATTTTGCGAAATTAGCAAAAAGTGTTATCGATCCGTGTTACTAGTCACTTACCAAGCCTCCAGTATGAGTTTGGCTGTATAAGTAAAAGTCACTTTATACAGTGGTTGTCTTATAAACCAAAACTTCTCACGATTGGATGTCTTAAGGGCTCGTTCTCCGTGACATTGAGCACCTAATCCATTTTGCGTCAGGTAGAACTGAACTCTATGACGTTTCATTATTGTTTAAAATAGCGCGCTCTGAGCCGTGGCTGTTACGACAACCGAAACATCGCACGCTCTAAGGAATCACGTTTCGATGCTGCCCTCCATAGTAATTTGTAATGGGAAATCGCACGCAAAAGTTGGTTATGCTTGATGGATAAACCAAGCAACAATTTTTGTTTGGCAAAATAATCAATCGCACTATTCTGTACACTCGATTATTGTGTGATTATTTATATCCAATGAAACAAATATTTTCTGTCATGATTCAGAAATACGATGGGCCACCTTTATTTAGGCGGTACAGGCCCCTAAGGGGCTATTTCGATAAAAACGGCACTTTTTGGAATTGTTTATCTGCTTTTCAAAAGAAGCCAGTAATTTGATAATTTGATATTTTCCTAGTTTTCTGAAGAAACGCAATTGCAAAACTTTCGCTCGATAGAAATAATTATTGAAATGAGGTCTTTTTCGACACTTTTCTTCACAGTTAGTCAAATAGGAATGACGAACAGAGCTCAACGATATTTTATTAGACAGATTTTAACAATATCTAAATTTTTTCAGTTTGAGATTTTGATAACTATTATAGTTAATTTTATATTAATTTAAAACTGACATTATGCATTTTTTTCCGGAATCCGTCCCTCTTGCACTGCGGGTCGTTCCGCATGGAGTGATAGTGACCTTTCCAGCTTGACATATCACAAAAATGCAGATCATGATACTGTTTTCCTTCTTCTTCAAAGACGTATTCTGAAGACGATACGAAGTTTGTTGTCATGGCTTTAAAAGTTTTTCTTTCCATTGATGTGTTCTCGGTATGTCTTAGGGCATCTGATATTTTAAGCCTGTTGATTCCTTAACTTGATCTACCCACCCAACGGGTAGGTGACCTGCCCCTAGGTCTTTTTCCTTCAACTTTGCCGACCAGAAGAAGTTTCTCCTAATTACCTGGGTCTCTGCTTGCTACGTGACTATTAAAGGATTCTTTGGTAGCAGATCATTTAGAGCCTTCACTTTCACCCTCAGCTGTTTTAGAATGGACACATTTGTTATCTTTGCCGTCCATGGTTCTGCAGCACCACATTTGAAATGCATCAGTTTTTTTATATAAAAACCGGCCAAGTGCGCGTCGGACTCGCGCACTAAGGGTTCCGTACCATTTATAAAAACGGCAAAAAAATCATGTCTGTTGTATATGACTCTCACTTGGCCAGTTTTAGTATTTGTTGTTATAGCGGCAACAGAAATACATCATCTGTGAAAATTTCAACTGTCTAACTATCACGGTTCATGGGAAACAGCCTGGTGACAGACGGACAGACAGACGGACAGACGGAGAGTAAAAATACCTTTTGGTACGGAACCCTAATAAAAACTGACTTGACCTTTGGTACTGATATTACCTATATATTTTACAGCTTACTTTTTTGTTTATTTTTATTATAATTTCCTATTTCACATGATATGTATTTTTTACATTTTGGTCCACCGGTTTCGGAGATAATAATTTTGGGAGGATTTTTCCCAAGATTTCTCTAAATCTGTACAAGTACTCGTAATTATGAGGCTATGATGAACAGACAACGGTTTCTTATCAAAACGGTTACATGTTTACCCCTTAAAACACTTGAAAATCAACTCGTATTTTGTAAATAATAATAAGTAATAGGTGGTAGAGCTAATGCCGGGATCGACTGTGGAGGTACCACCATCTTACTCGCAAATCCTCCCGAAGTTATTCGGGGGAGGGTAAGAGAACAGCTCTCAGGCAAAACCAGGCGGCCCACCATTGCCTGGGCCCGACAGATGGCGGTATATCCATCCCCAATTGCCGGGCCTTATATAAAACGGACTAGTGACGGGCAGCGGCGTCACTAGTGCAAAGGTTTCGGCACCGCGCTCGCCAACCCGCCTGCCCAGCGTGTGTAAGTATGGGCATTTCTTCCAGGAGGACCGCCAAGAGTGGCGAAATCCTGGAAAGGCCTATGTCCAGCAGTGGACGGAACAGGCTGATGGATGGATGGATGGATGGATTTTGTAAATTACGAAACTAGGCCAAAAATGATTTCGAATTGCGTTATTTTTTTTACAAAAAGAAGTAGTTAAGTAAAGTAAGTTAAGCGCGTGTCAAATTAATGAATTCAATGTTTATGTAAATTAATGATAATGCTCCTTCACGAACTTTTGTTTTTAACAATTAATTTTATTGCGTGCAAGTAAGGCTTAATCGGTTATTTTACTTTTCTTATTTTGCGTACATTTTCGACATAGTTTTATGAACCGAGCCTATTTCAGCCGTAAACAACGGAACAACGTTTTCCGTTGCAACACGCAATTCCAAATAGTTATAGCATTATCGTAAAGTTTTCGATACGTTTCGCCCAAGGTTCTGATAAGCTAAAAGCGTTACAGACTACATCGCATTGTGAATAGTGAATAGTTTGATGGAAACGCGTGCCTATAGAAGACTTTTCTATTACGGTTTTATTCTGTTTTTATAAGCAATCAAATCATGCAATCATTATTCTTACTAATCGACTTTTAGTGTTGATAGACTATATTTTTGAAAAATCTTAAACTTACTTGTATGTAATCCAGTCACTGTAAAAACTTAACAATAAAGTTTCACCAATTATTACTCGCAAATCCTCCCGAAGTTATTCGGGGGAGAGTAAGAGAACAGCTCTTAGGCAAAACCAGGCGGCCCACCATTGCCTAGGACCGCTGGATGGCGGTTTATCCATCCCCAATTGCCATGCCTTATATAAAACAGACTGGTGACGGGCAGCGGCGTCACTGGTGCAAGGGTTTCGGCACCGCGCTAACCAACCCGCCTGCCCAGCGTGTGTGAGTATGGGCATTTCTTCGAGAGGACCGCCAAGAGTGGCGAAATCCTGGAAAGGCCTATGTCCAGCAGTGGACGAAACAGGCTGATGGATGGAATTATTAGCTCCCGGCCTGATGGGTGGTGAGTTTTAACGCTATATCATCTGACGTCAAACTGACTTATGGGTAAATTGAATAATATGACATTTGACCATTATTGCACCTGATTTAAACAAAGCTGTCATAGTAGGAAATAAAATACACATCAAAATTAATCAATCAATCAAAATCATTCATTTGTCGATACACAGGTCGAAAAGATTTTACAATATTGATATGTCCCGTTATGATCTGTCATCATTTAATTTATGTCAATCGGGTTCATATACATAGACTTTGCAGAGTTAGAAGTCATTGTATTATTATTATTTGCACTTAATGTCACATGCTGAGTAAAATATACATTAAAAGCATTTGCAATCATTGTTGGATCAGTTATAGCTGTGTCATTAAAAACTATTTTCGAAATATTTTCTTTCGGAATATTAAGGTTACTATGGTTTATGATTTACCATGTCGCTTTAGCTTTATTCGAAGCATTATTTATTAAACAGTTATTTTGAGCTCTTCTGGTTAGTTTTGTAATAGCTTTGAGTCTATTAGAAAAAAGTTTGTATTGAACTTTATGAGTAGGATTCCGGGATAGTCTGTATTTCCAAAGTAGGTCACGTTTACGTTTCGAGCATTGCTTAGTGCCCCTTGATATCCATTTTGGTTTTTTTTTTGACTATTTTATTTACCTTAACTTTTATTTTTGGAAAGCAAAGATCATAAAACAGCTTGAAAGCATCGTGAAAATTGTTAAAACTTCATTGGGATCCTCGTTACTAAAAATATCTTGAAAGGTAAGACTGTTAAGACATTCTCCGGTGAGCGTGAATCTGGCCTCTGGCTGCACGCTATTCAACTTTGTTGGAAAAGACAACTTTTAGTCTTGCCATCTGTCTGCGACTCGGTACTAAGACTAACGAGAGTCATCGCTGTCGCTGTGGTGCGAGCGTTGACCGGCTGGGTCATCACGGTCTTTCATGTCAGCGTAGCGCTGCCCGTCCGTCCCGCCACGTCAACCATTCGGAGGGCCCTTGCAACTGTCAAAACGTGCCGGCAATTTTACAGCCGAACGGCATCGCACGTGACGATGGCAAGAGGCCCGATGGGGTGACACTCATTCCGTGGCAGAATGGTCGCTCTCTGGTGTGGGATGCAACGTGTGTCGATACCCTCGCTGCGTCTCACGTTGGATTGCTACCACGGCGGGTGCTGCGGCGGCAACGGCTGAGCGCAACAAGCGGCGCAAATATGCAGTTCTAGGTGAGGGCTACATGTTTGTGCCGTTTGACGTCGAGACATTTGGGCCGTGGGGGCCTGATGCTCGACAACTGTTTAAACAACTAGCATCGCGTCTGGTGGATGCCTCAGGGGATCCAAGGGCTGGAGCCTACCTCGGGCAACGCATCAGCCTTGCCATCCAACGAGGCAATGCCGCCAGTGTCTTGGGTACCCTGCCCGGCGACAGCGATGACTTGAATAAAGTATTTTATTTAGTCTGACCTTTATCGGGGTTTTGCTTTGGTTTTATGGTTGTTGTGTGTATTATCTGTGTGTTGTGTGTTATTCTTTATTATTATTTGTTAACCTCTACTTCTAATTGGTGTATTGTATATTATTTTTATTATTAGATATATTTAATCTGTAATATGAATGTAAGCCACGATCTGGACGGCGATTTATTATCCCACAATTATTTTAAGCGAATGAGAATTGAGAGGGTTAATTTCTACAAACATTACATACATATTCAGAAAAAAAAAGCTGATAAAAAAGACATTTTCTGTACTATAGTAGCGTCTGAATACATACCAATGTTTCAACGACACACTTCTTTTTACAGGACATTTTAGAACTTGAGCTGTGTGGTCCAACATTGCTAGTTCAATAACTTTACCCTTTGCTCCTGGTATATTATGGATAATATTGTCGAGACAAGTGCCGCTATTTAGAACTTGAGCTGTGTGGTCCGACATTGCTAGTTCAATAACTTTACCCTTTGCTCCTGGTATATTATGGATAATATTGTCGAGACAAGTGCCGCTATTTAGAACTTGAGCTGTGTGGTCCGACATTGCTAGTTCAATAACTTTACCCTTTGCTCCTGGTATATTATGGATAATATTGTCGAGACAAGTGCCGCTATTTAGTCGTGTTGGTTCATTAATAGCTGCAGTTAAATTATAATGTCTAGTATGTTAATATTGAAGTCTCCACAAATAATTATACTTTTGTTGCTATTTATGTTTATGTTTATATTTCTATTTTATGTTTATTTATGTTTGACTGCCCAGCGTGTGTGAGTATGGGCATTTCTTCCAGGAGGACCGCTAAGAGTGGCAAAATCCTGGAAAGGCCTATGTCCAGCAGTGGACGAAACAGGCTGATGGATGGATGGATGCTATTTATACTATATTTATCTAATATTCCACGTAATCCATCAAAAAATTATTAAGTATGTCATAAGTATATTTGGCTTTTCTATAGGCATATGCAGATAACGATAATTTTATGTTCTCTATGTTATATTATAACATGGGTATTATCACTATTGAAAGCGCGGAGTCCCTAAAGAAATGCAAATGTTACTTAGCTACATATTCCCCAGTATTCCTTGACAATTCCATGACCCTAGACCCTGTTTTAATGGGGTCCAGTTGACAGCTCTCTGTCGGTTCCAGGGTATAGACCAGAGCACGTTTCGTGACGTGATGCACAGCACCTTGAACCTAGTGACCGAGGAGCCCATCATGGAGCGGGTCTGGATCACCTGGGAGCGGGGCGCTGCAGGGGGCGAGGGGGCGCTGCGGTTCGAGGTTAGTAGATCTGATGATGCGGCTGCGTCACTGCTTCAACGTTTACGTACTAAACGTTAGTGTTGCAGGTGTGGGCGCGAGGACTGAGCATCATGCTTCGAGGCTCGCTCGAGGAGCGGCTGCGTCACTGCTTCAACGTTTACGACTTGAACGCGGACGGGTACATCACTAAGGACGAGATGTTCATATTGCTGAAGTAAGTGGATTAAAACCTGATACGTGATGGAGAGCGTTACTAAAGTTTTGTAACGGTTACAGTGAAAAATGAAAACTCGTAGTTTTCTTTGTTAGTCGTCCACTGGATGAGACTGTACAATTTTTTGACAGAACGCCTGCAGGTTGTGTCTTTAGGTAAACTGAAGTTTCATTGATTCGTTACGAAATTATAGTATTTTTTGTTATTACGTAGTTGTAAATGTGTATAGTGAAGAATTTATTTGTAGAAACTCCCTGCTGAAGCAGCCCGGAGACGAGGATCCCGACGAGGGAGTACGAGACCTGGTGGAGCTGGTGCTGAGGAAACTAGACCAGGATAAAGATGGACGCGTCTCCTTCGATGACTACAGGTGGTTGGGAACAATCGAATAGCCGTCTGGTTAAGAAAAAATAACCCGAGTCCAATTTCTGGCATCAACTACTTCCAAACTCGCTACCTGAACATTTCCGTCTTCAATATTATAACCTTGAACTCAGACATCGGTTTATTCTTTCCCAAGCAAGACCATCCCTTTCGTTTGACCTATATATTATTTTCGACACTTGAATATTCTTATTTAAATTAGAGAAACAATAATTTCAATCTCATTTTTGCTCGAGCCGTACTCATAGTAAAGTTATGTTAGAAACATAATGAAACTTTTCGTATTTTTATTAAATTGCGAACGCAGGCCAACGATGCGTTTGTTGTTCTCTTTTTTCATAGTGTAAGCAAATCGTATTCAAATTGATTGTCATTTGGTTATTGGGCTAAGCAAATTAGCCCGTTTTACAATCGATATTATTTCATTTTAGGTAACCATTTGTTTTCAATATTTATATTGAAAGTCTGCGTAAAAATAAAGCTTACGTATTTTTTATTTTGTTTTATTGTGTGTTTTTAATGCTTATTTTATTTTTTTCTTATTCACTTATTCTAAAATAACGTAAGTCGCAACTGAGGATTCCAAACTCGATGTTCATTGCCAAGGGATTATTTAAAAAAAACTTGGCATGTTTATTTTTTTTTGTCTATTTGGTCATTGGCTTGCTTTCTGCCACCATCAGGCTATAGTATTTTAGAACATTTTCAATAGAACCAACAACAGCGTCATCTATTGAGCTGGCTCTCAAATAAAGAAAAAATTTCAATGTCTTACACAAAGGCACAATAGAGGGCGGTGTCGTCGCCTGTCATAAAGTCATTGTCATTGTGGGAGGTGACAACACTGGTCACACACATCACAAAAACAAAATGTCTGCCGGCTGCGTGAGCGCTTGTATTCAAAGCTTGTTCCGTAGTTTTTTAAAGAAGATTTTCGTATATTTGTAGCATCTAGTGCAATTATTTTAATAGAGTTGAGTTAGGACTACTCCCCTGCAAATTACAGCCAACAAACTTTAGTGAAGTGATTAGTGTTGAGTGAGAATTATTTATTCTTCACGAATGTTAGTTTTTAATTGTGAAACATGTTATTTATTAAATGAGAAAGCATTCTACTTTATATTTCTGTTTATTCGACATTTTTATCACATACAGAACTCAGACCAAAAACGACCTTCCTTTTTACACAGACTGACACTTTACTTTTTAAGAGACAACACAGACAAAAGACCACAGACAACATTATTTGAAATTGTAAAATTGCAACTTTATAACACTCTTCCTCAAATTTACAATTTCAACTTTAATTAAAAGATATCCTTATGTTCATACAAACTTTCCTTACAAAAAACATTAACCAAAACAGACAATATTCTAAAATTTGAACAACGTCCATAAAACAAATTTTAACTCTCAAAATTCAGAACAACATCCATATCAAAAAAAATATTAATAATCTAAATTTAATCCAACTTCTCTTACAAAATGTTCAAGTTTATTTTTTGTTACAGGTTTAGTTAAAATGTCTGCTAATTGTTCCTCTGTTCTAACATATATTACTTTAATTAGTTTTTGTTCCAAATTTTCTCTAATAAAATTATATTTGATGTCCATGTGTTTTAATCTTTTCTGATCATAATTTGAAATAGCTTTAATGGTACTTTGATTGTCTTCAAACATCGGAATACATTTCAGGTTTATGTTTAAATCAATTAAAATCTTTCTCAACCAACAAGCTTCCATTGTTGCTTCGCATAGTGACACAAACTCAGCCTCAGTTGTGCTTAACGCAACTGTATTTTGTTTTCTTGATTTCCAAATTATAGTGTTATTAAACAATTTAAATATATATCCTGAAGTTGATTTTCTGTCACTGTCTCTTGCAAAATCTGCATCTGCATAACCAATCAAAGGGGATTTACAATTATTTTTCTTATAGATCAAAGTGTAACTTATAGTTTCTTTTACATAACGTAATATTCGTTTTAATGCTTGCCATAAACTTTTGTTTGGTTTGCTCTGAAATCTACTTAAATAGTATACAGGCATAGCTAAATCAGGTCTAGATCCTACTGTAGCATACATCAGGGAACCGATAAGTGATCTACATTTGGGTTCATAACTTATATCTACTTCTGACTCGTCTAATTTGAAATTAGAATCCATAGGTGTTGTGCAACCTTTACAATCTGCCATACCCCATTTATCTAAAACTCTTTTCAAGTATTTAATTTGGTCAATATGAATTTCTCCATTTTCCTTTTTAATTGAAATCCCCAGATAGTTCAAAGTTGTTGCAGTCATATCTTTCATTCTGTATTTTTCACTTAAATACCTTTTCAATATATTTATTTCTTCATTGTCAGGTCCAATAATCAACAGGTCATCTACATATAGTAACAGGTACATTTCACCTTTTGAATATAAACAATAATCATTTGTAGATCTTTTAAAGCCATAATCAGTAATTGTTTCATTAAAGTGTTCGTACCAGTATTTTGGTGACTTTTTTAATCCATATAGAGATTTGGTCAATTTTAGTACATGTCCTTTTCTAACATCGACACCTTGTGGAGGTTTTAAGTACACATCCTCATCTATACGTCCATAAAGAAAGGCTCCCTTTACATCCATCTGATGTATATCATAATCTTTTTGTGCAGTCACTGATAATAAAATCCTTAGTGTTTGTAGTTTTAAAACGGGTGAGTATGTATCTACTAGTACTTCCTTTTGTTGAAATCCTCGTACTACCAAGCGTGCCTTGCAAATATCTTTTTCTCCAATATTCTTTTTAGTAAAAACCCACTTGCTGTCAATAAAATTTTTGTTCGTTGGCTCGGGCACTTCTTTCCAAGTCTGACTTTCTTTTAAAACATTTATTTCTTCTTGAACTGCTTTTAACCAACCATTTTTGTCCTTTCTATTTTTGATTTCTTCATAAGATTCTGGCACATTATCACCACATGTGAGTAAACTATAAAAAGTTTCATCGCTATCCTCATCAATAAGATCCAATACATAGTCTTTTTGCCACATAGGTTTCTGTATTTTCCTTTTACCTCTTCCTGTTTCCAAGCTCTCTTCCTGTTTCTTTACCTTATATATTTTTGACATTTCTGCGTCTCTTTCTCTACATTCATCTTCCTTTTCTTCAGGTATTTCACTTCTTCTATCAGATGTATTTTTCTTCTGTTCTTCATATTCTGTCCTTTCATTAATCATTTTCTCAGGTATTTCTTCTTCCGGTTGTTCTGTTAAGTTCTCTATTGGTATCTGTGCCATATTATTTTTTTCATCCTTTTTTCTTTCATCAAACACTACATTCCTTCCTATCACTACACTTTTAGTCTCTTCATCATACAATCTATATCCTGCCATTGCAAATCCAATCATAATCATTTTTCTTCCTGTATTATCCAATTTTTGTCTCAATGCCTTTGGTACATGATTATATGCTATACTTCCAAAAACACGCATGTTTATTACATTAGGTTTTCTTCCTTCCCATAATTCTGATGGAGTTTTATCTTTTCCGCTCGTTGGGCTTCTATTAGTGACATAAGCCGAGTATAACACTGCATCTCCCCAGAATTCTTTGTCCATTTTTGAATCTAGCAACACTGATCTTGTTTTCTCTACTAAAGTTCTATTCATGCGTTCTGCTACAGCATTCATCTCCGGGTTGTATGGTACTGTGTATTGAAGCTGTATTCCATTATTCCTGCAAAACTCATGAAATTCCCTAGTCACATATTCTTTTCCATTATCAGAGCGCAATTTTAATAAGTCACAATTAAAATGTTTAACAGCATAATTTTAATAATCTTTGAAATTTTCAAAAACTTCAGATTTTTGTTTCATTAGATATACCATGACAAAATGTGTGTAATCATCAATGAAGGTTACGAAATATTTATATCCTTCTCTACTCACAGGTGTTATGGGGCCACAAACATCTGTGTGAACCAGTTCAAGAGGCCTATTTGCTCTATACCCTGTCCTATTAAATGGTTGTCGAGTCATTTTACCCAATATGCATGTTTCACATAATGTATGCTCAATAGAACCGTTTTTTAAATCATTCAACCCATTTACCATATCCTTTTTTGTCAAATTGTTTAAATTTTCCATTCCCAAATGACAAAACCTTCTATGCCATAATTGAGCACTGCCTGTAGTTAAAAAACAATTACCAACATTTGGTTTATTACTTTTCATTTGAATTTTATACAAGGAATTGTCCTGGTTACCGATCATGATCAAACTTGAGTATTTAAAAATTTTAACCTTACCTCTTTCAAACGTTACAGTCAAGTTTGCTGCCTCCATTTTAGACACTGATAACAAATTTTTCCTCAACTCGGGAACATAATAAACATTTTTTATGGTACAGTCCACAGATCTCCTACCTACGTAGCATTGCATCTCAATGTTACCAACACCAACTGCTTACAGAGTCACTCCATTCTTTGCGGCTGCAATGTTTTTAGGGTTTTTTAACTCGATATAGTCCACAAATAAGTCCTTGTTATTTGTCAAATGGTCGGAACACCCTGAATCAATCACAAACTCTGTAAACTCACTACCCGCACTGTTTTCACTTTGAATTTCTGCATTAAAAGCTACACGTCCACTATTAGAGCTTTCAGCATGATATGAATGTCCACGACTACTAGATCTTCCTCTACTGTGACCACGTCCTCCTCGGAATACTCTTGTTTGTCCTCTTCCTCTGTAGGCACTTCCTTGAAATGTACTTTCTTGATAATTACTTCTCCCTGGTCCTGTATGTCCTCGACCTTGTCCTGAAAACCCTGGTCCTGTAAATCCACGCCCATGTCCTTGTCCTGAAACTCCTAGTCCTGTAAATGCACTTCTATTCAATCTGCATTCAAACTTCTTGTGTCCAGGCTTCCCGCAGGTGTAACACAGAAAAGCATTAGGAGAATTACTGTCTTCTTTACTTCTGTTTTTCTTCCTCTTTTCTTCTTCACCAAGTAACCTATCCTTGACCATATCTACTGTCAAATTAGGTAAGGATTCAAGTGTTGTGACAATAATTTCATACGACTCTGGCATAGATAGCAAAATTACATTTATTTTCTCCTCTTCAGACAGACTACTTCCTGCGTCTTTCAGCTGGTTAAATATTTTCGTCATTGTCGTAAAATGTTCCATTAGCGGTTTGCTTTCTTCGTATTTCAAATCAGTTAATTGACGTCTCAGGAACAGCTTACTTCTGGTGCTTTTTTTCATAAAAATTTCCTCTAACTTCTGCAACATGTTGTAGGCTGAAGTCTCATCTTTTATAAAGTCCAAGTGACTGTCTGCTACCGCGCTTACTATGATGCTTTGAGCTTTTGCTTCCAATTTCTTGTATTCTGGTGCACTGGCATAACCGGGCAACTGGATTGCCGGTAAACAATCGTGTTCTTTGAGTATGCTGCTTATACGAAATTTCCATGTTGCAAAATCTTCCCCTTGAAATTGTTTTATGTTGTGAAAACGTAGATCCGCCATCTTCTAGATTTTTCTCGACACAACAGGAACCAACCAATAACTACACCGGTCTCTTCTTTTTTTCTTATATTTTACTGATTAACCACGAACACTGCTACCACTGTTAGTTTTTAATTGTGAAACATGTTATTTATTAAATGAGAAAGCATTCTACTTTATATTTCTGTTTATTCGACATTTTTATCACATACAGAACTCAGACCAAAAACGACCTTCCTTTTTACACAGACTGACACTTTACTTTTTAAGAGACAACACAGACAAAAGACCACAGACAACATTATTTGAAATTGTAAAATTGCAACTTTATAACAACGAATACCCACGATTTCCTTAAAAACTATAGTGCAGTGATTAGTGAGTAAGAAGCAACGAGAATTAAAATAATATATAAGAAACGAACTTTGTTTTATTCTATTTTGAATCTGTTTCTGGTTATTGCAAATATACCCACAGCCATCCCCAGACCTTAGATCTAAGCCCCAGATAGAATTTTTATCTCAATGTGTCTACCAACCAGGCTATATTTTGCACGTTGAGAAAAAAATACTTCGGTTTACTTATTATCATATTTACGTCTTTAGTAAAAATGTAAACCGAAGTAAATTATTTTTCGTGCAACATATAGCGTGGTTGGTAGACACATTGAGATAAAAGTTATGTCTGGGGCTAGCTACTAACGATGCTATAGCAGTGTTATGTATGTACATACTTAGGCGTATGTTTACACCAAACATTAGTTGACAGCTTAGCCGCTTGGCGGCAGCACTAGCGTTGCCTGTGAAGTTAGCCAAGTTTTGTATCTATTCCCGGTTTATACTCTTATCTATGGCCACCATTTTCTGCCAATATCAGGTAGTCAGCAAATCACAATTTAAAAACTAAAAACGACCACGAAAAAAAGAAAAAAAATGCTGAATATACCTGAAACAAACACAATACAGATAAGACAACACACTTATTATAACCTAATGTCATTTAATTCTATGAATTTCGCCAGGACGAAAATGGCTTTTTTATTTTTGAATGACAGCAGGAAATTCATCACATCATTATTATCATCGGGAAGGGAAATATTGCATTCACTAAGTCATGCTTATGTTCGCTGTCAAAGTCAACAGTCACAATGACATGACAGTTGTTTTTTTTTAATACGGAACGAACTTGATAGCAAAGGTAATTGTTTTTAAAATCCTGTGTTTACCAACTTTTTAAATCTCTTTATTTGATAATGATTTAATTCTGAAAAACATATATAATATGATGCTCAGAGGGCCAATATCGAAATGGTTTTTAGTTTTGTACCAATTATTAATTTGTAATGTTGTCGATTGAAATCGGACATTTTTGGCTATCAAATGGATACAATTGTTGTTGTTGTTGACAACCAAAAGCGTACGATTTCAATTGTCAAACGGGCTTATTTGCGTAGCCGAATAGCCATATGGCAATCGAATTTGAGTACGATTGGATTACACAATTGCACCTCTGATCTTTGCTGCCGAAAAGAATGGCCGCATAAATTCCTTTTTGACAGCGTCAAACAAACAACAAATTATCTCAATTATTATTATTATTACCGACTCATCCTTAAAAACTAAAACTAATGATTATATACAATAAATGTTACAGAGAAGCAGTGGAAGAAGAGCCCCTACTGCTAGAAGCCTTCGGTCAGTGCCTGCCTTCGAAACGGCACTCCACCGCGTTCCTGCGCTCCCTGCTCACTAACAAATAACATCCGTTTTAGATAAGTCCACACTTAGCATAGGGATTCAATTTGTAAAATAGTGCAGAAGAATAGATGCACAGATACTGGTATTTTTATTGATACCACATACTTTACTGATCAAACTAAATAAAACAAAAAACTTCATTTATGTGATTAATTAATTTAGTTTAGATTCAACCTAAGGTTTCTGGCCTTTAAAATACCTTCAAATCGGACTTTGCAGTTATTTTTTCGAGTAAGTTAAGTACTTAGTTTATTCGGAACGCAATGTAAATATTTATCAATATTGTACTATTGTTTTTAATGTAATTTATACTTTTTGTAAATGGAAGTGAGAGTCCTATACTTAGCCGCCATGGGGCTCGAAGCCTAGCCTCCCAGGTTTTTATGTCCTGAATATACAGGTTGAAATGGGACACCCTAGCTTTATTGAAATCAATGAATCAGAATCACATGTAGGACGCATAATCCAAAACAAACATTTTTCTTCCTTTTTTTTGGTTTCCAAATTTCAAATGAACCTACGCGACGCGACCTGTGACTGAGAATAGAATATTAAATAATGCACAGGCTACATACACATAAGCGTCGTCTCTGTCACCGGAGTATTTAGTGCTTCTTTTTACGGTCGATATCTTTATTTTTAATTAAAAATCGTGACAAAAGTAACAAAAGATATATTTTTTATTTCGAACATAGAATACTTTTCTTTGTTATAGGTAGCGGGTCTATTTTCAACCTGTATTGTAAACGAAATGGAATATGTTGAGTGTTAGCGCCTGATTTTACAAGTATAGCTAATTGTTTTTATTGAAAAATGTTTCAGATGGTCAGTGTTTTCTATTTGTACGTTGCATGATTTTTTCTTAAATAACCGTACAAAGCTTTTTTTTAGTAGGTACTACGAATAATAACAGCATTTACAGTTATTCCCGTGTTTTTATTTCTTGTGTGCTATCTCATAGCCATTATTAAACGCAAGCAATGTAACGAAGCTAATTACAGCAAATTGCTTCAGTCAATTCTGTATTATATAAAATAAATTCATCTATGATGTGATCACCAGAAGTTTGAAGGCAGTTTTTAGGGTTTGGTACCTAAAGGGTAAAAAGGAGCCATTATGGTGAGATCCGTTATCCGCGTTACAGCCTCGAAACTTTTGAACCGTAAAAGGTTCTCAAGTACAGGGGTGTAATAAAAATACAAAATATTGTATTAGTAAAAGGGAACCGATGCCGATGGACTGGAAAATGCGGAAGTAATAAGAAAACTAAAACGATTGAAAACAGTTTGAACAAAAACGAGAAATCATTAAATCAGTCCAAAATAAAATATTGTGAAAAAATACAATATAATCACCAAGTACGTATCAAAGAGCTGATTCTAAATAATTTGGCCAAGTGTGAGTCACAATACGGGTAAAAGCTAGCATTCCATATTTAACTTTTTTATACTCACGCCTTTCTTCGAGCAGTGTAGGATAGGCAGAGATTACAGATCTCTTTCTGCTTCTTAGGTTCTTGCACCTTTGATAACAATTTGAATTTTATTATTTCTAGAATATTATTTTCCAATGGGACTAAAAATCTACAAAAACGAAAACACTGGGACGAAGACAAAATGACTTACGTGATTCACAAAAAGAAAATATTGTATTTTAAAACAGCTAGGCACTGCACCCAACAAATATTGTGATCTCTCCATACAAAAATAAGTAAATGTAAGCTGTATTTAAAAAGAAAGGTGAAAGAGACATTCAGGCAGCTATTAAAAAGAAACGAAAAACAAAACACCACCCCACCCGCAACCTCCATTGGGTCGTCAGTCCAGCGGGCATGAGGTCAGCCTACGCTATGCTTAGTTGTGCGTTGTCTCAACGGCCATCATGTCAGCGACAAATATGGCCGTCGTAGAATTCAGCATATCACAATCTGTTAAACATTTCCTATTTCTGTTAAAGTATTTAGTCGCCTGATAAATTTACAAGTAAATCTAACACACTGTTCGCTCCACACGTCGTTGCACCTATTTTTAATTTTTACCTTTTCGTGAAAGGTTTTCGATTTAATGCTTTACGATCTGCCGAAGCAGTGGTAAAAGTACTCATAATTAGGTTACGTTGCAGCGAGCAGGTAACGGACCCTATTGTATGGGTTTTTAAACTGTGCAAATAGTTTGCAATTTTGTATATAAATTTCGAAAATCTGTCAACTCGCTGGATTCGAACCCGATCCTCAAGATTGAGAGCCCAGTGTTTAGCGACTGAGCTACGGCTGTTTTGTTAACTATCACAAATATAAAAAATAACTTATAGATGCAAATTTCTATCTGCAATATTACATATCCATGTGTCAAATTCTGCGCCTGCACACTCATTTTGTGCTTTGTCCACACATGACACATATGTATCCACGTTTCTCCGTGAGAACGTTGTTCGAAACACCATGGCACAAGGTTTCTTAAACTAGGTTCCACGGACCCCTCAGGGGTCCGTCACATGATTGCCAGGGGTCCACGGCCACTCGGTTCACTCTTGACATATTGAATCCAAATAATGGTATCCTTTTTATTAACTTAATACTATTTAATGAAGTATTAATGTAAACTAGCCAAAGTGGTTTTTAGTATTATGCTTTATTAATTAACTATATTAATTAACCTTAATTATTAATTATAATAACTAATTATCTCATTTTAAGTTTGTATTATTTTTAATATTCTTTAATAATGATAAAAAGTTGAATTAAATATTATTTCTATTATTTAACCTAATTTTAATCTAATTTTTTTTGATCAACCAGTTTTGAAAATAAGAGGGGAGACATGCATTTTTGGTGGTTTTTTCAATGATTTATCGAAATCGCTGCCAGTAAATATGGTATATATTTTTATAATCAGCTCTCTAATATCTAGAATTTGATACCCATATTGTATTTTTAGGATTTATTTTTTATTTTTCTCCCTTTTGTATTGGAAATATTTTGAAAATTTGAAATTTTTCAATTTTTTTTTCACACCATATTGTTAAGGCACGTTAATGCTATTTTTGTATCAAATTTCAAATCTTTACCTTTAACGGTGCTAAAGTTATGAGGCTGTGACATACGGACGGACGGACGGACGGACGGACGGACGGACAACAGAGTCTCACCATAAAGGTTCTTTGTACCTTTCAGGTACAACGGAACCCTAAAAATAGAAGCTAATATAGAAACTAGATAACTGTAACACCTTTGTATGTGAATATAAAAGATATAAAAAAACTGAACTTTTAGGACAAAAACTGTTCAATATGATTAGTAATGACATTGGCTCTTTGGTTCAGGTTCAGGGTCCCCAGAGATAGTTTTTGAAATTCCCCGAATGAGACAAAACAAGTCTCCATAAAAGATACAATTTACACAACTGTCCCCCAAATATCTTAAAACTATCTATTCCTTTATAACAAAACATATTAAATTTTACATTGTTTTTAATTATAATGAAAAGATCGTAACATATTACTTAACCATATTTATTAAAATTTAACACATCACTCTTTTAATGAAAATTTCAAAAGTAAAAACTAATGAGTCCGTCAATCCTAGCAACGGATTTTAACCACATTTACAACATTTATTTCGAAATTTTCTTCCTCACAAAAAATAAACTCAAAATTGCGAAAAAAACCCAATCTGCTTTGCTTTTTTGTTCTAAAATCTTGCTTGAAAGTAATCGGGCCGTAGAACCTGCAGATGTATACGGCATACCTAAGAAGTAATTCTCAGTCACATTCCAGAGACATCGATACAAACAAGAGCAATATCGCTAATGAGAACTATAGCAGCGTCGACCTTCAGAGGGAATGTCCACATTCGCGAGAAGTGTGTCGGCAACTGGCGCGGGGTGTCAGCCACTGGCGCGGAGAGCTGCCCGATTCTAGGACAAGGTCAGTGAGTGCTCGGGGACGGCCGTACATAGTATACTAGGTGCAGTGAGAACTGGCTAGTCGGAGAGTGAAATGAAATTGGAATTGGAAGCAATAAAATAAGTCAATTTTGAAAATTTATTTTACTTAGTAGTAATAATTTCTTATATACAAGGTGGTCATTTAAAGCAAAAAAATTGTAGGCATTTAGTATTTATGACACTCCTCATAGCCTTTTCTGTAAAAATATTAGTCAACCAAATCCTCCATCAAGTACTGACTAATATAAAATTCTGGTACCTATATCCCATCCGAAAGTTTGATGCGAAAGTTTGTATGGATGGATGTTTGCTTTCACGCCGTATCTACCGAACCGATTAGACTGAAATTTTGCATAGATGTAACTCTACACCTGAAATAGGACATAGGCTACTTTTTATCCCATAAATTAGTTCCCACAAGAAGATATGGCAATGGGATGTCATAAAATCTAAATTGTTGTGATAAAAAACACTTGTACTTTTCCACAGATAATATTTAATTCTACACTACCCAACCGGTTTCACTATATAAGCATCATCAGGGGCTTTTTAATTACATAAATTAAATCAATGGAATCTAATAAGTGGGCAAAACTACCTTTCCTTGGCAGCATCTCCTATAATTGCTCCCGTTTACTCAAAGATCGCAAACCCGCCTTTTATACAAACAAAACTCTAAAGACGCTCATATGTAACAATAAAGACAACACACACATTACACATAGGAACGGTGTTTACGAACTTTCTTGTGCAGAGTGCAATAAGAAATATGTTGGTCAGACTGGAAGATCATTTAAAACCAGAATAAGCGAACATACCAGAAGCTGGAAGTTAAAGAAAACTGACTCAAATTTTGCCGAACATTTGATTAATGAAAACCATACATTCGACCCCAATTTAAACTTTAGGGCTCTTCACGTTTGTGGAAAAGGCAAAAAACTGTCAGCATTGGAGGCCCTTGAAATAAACAAATTAACACATTTTCATTCAAACGACGTATTAAATCAGAAAATTGACGTTAATAATTCACCTATATTACAATATTTTAAATAATCACACCTATGACATTTCCAAACAAATTGATTTTTTGATTGACAATTTGAGATAACCTTTGACATTTTTTCTTGACATTTTCTACTACCGCATATTTTAATTTGACTTGGCCTTTATTTCAAATTATCTGACATGGACAATTTCGCTTTTAATAATTTTATTTTAATTTTATTAGATTACATTTCTGACATTTCAAATTAATTACTGAAATTTATTTAATTTTTTAATATTAGAACTCACATTATTTGCTAATTTGTCTTTGACTTTATTCGTCATAAATTTTATTTTCCCGACTTTCTCGGGAATTTTTCAGTTTTTTTAGAGTGACATCCCTTTGACAACTATTTGATGCATACCCAACTCTTACGCAACGTTTAGTCAAAATGCGGAATGCCAAACACACTATCAGCTATCTTTAACAAAACGGTGAATTCAGTAAACATTTTAATCTTAGGTTTGTCTGTCATGCGTATTCAATCTACCCGCAAGTTATTTATATCGTTTATTGCACGGACATCTAGCAACAGAAAGATTGTTTAAATAAATAATTATATATAAAATTATGTAATTAAAAAGCCCTGATGATGCTTATATAGTGAAACCGGTTGGGTAGTGTAGAATTAAATATTATCTGTGGAAAAGTACAAGTGTTTTTTATCACAACAATGTTTGATAAATTCCACCAAGTGCCGACAATTTCAACTATCAACTTCCATAAAATCTAAACCAACGCGGGCGAAGCCGCGCGCAAAAGCTAGTAATAAATAAATAAAAAAGCATTTATTCTATAACAATAACGTACAACATTTTTTGATGCGTGCAATAAGTGTCAAATAATATCAACAATTACATAACAATAAATCAATGAATACGGTAATAATAACAAACTAAGTTAATACTACATTGAAATTACGTAACAATAAATATATCTGCATTCACTTTATCTTTCTTATTTTTCTTATATTTTTTTAATATTGGTTTTGCATGAAAGTGCGTGCTCGTGAAGCAGCAAGCGTTGAAACAAAATTCATTGTATTGTTACGACTGACACGACACGAGAATACCTTATAAAGGAACAATCAAATAGAAAAGTTTCCATGACTAGGTTGATAGATGTGGATGAGACGAAAGAAGTGTTTCAGGTTCGTAACAGATAGAAATCTGTGGTCTCTGCCTACACTTCTGGGTATGTATGCAGTAAACGTCAACTTAGAAAGATGCCTGACTAAGGAACTGGCCAATCCAAGCCAGCAGCACTACACATCTTACTCACAGCTGCTTTCACACAGTGGTCAGTGCACTATAACAACCAATGATGATAGGGTGTTGCCAAACTTAGAGTTTGTTGCCACTGTTTACGCCACTCTGTTTGTATGGAGAAATACGCTCAAAGCCACTGTGGAGTTGCAACTGCATGTTGTTTGGTCAATATACTGCTCTCTCAGGTGACCTTCCCCCCGTCCCGCGTCCGGTCTACCCTAGGACGAAAGAGGGGGAAAAATTTGCATATGTATAGACTTCCCAAATATAGTGCCCAGTTTTGAGGTGTTTTGTTTGGGCACGTTTGCATAATTTGTCACATGTTGGCCATGTGTTAATCTTTTCTACTGATAGTGGTTTAGTCTGGCTTTTTGTCCACATAATCTTGACCTTCAGACTTCGAGCTTGTCCTGGATGGGGTAATGTTGTAGGTGTCTTGTAATAACACGTACTTGGGAGTTAGCTCGTACAGTTATCGATATATGATAATAAACAACGATGGCGCCTAGTGAAATTAGATATAACTAACCTTTCCCCGCGGCTCCGGCTCCGGCATTATAATGAGGATTAGGGACCCTACGAATGTAATGGAAAAAAACCGCATCCAAATCCGTTCAGTGGTTCTAGAATTAAAAACGTTGATTCAATCTTTGCTCCGTTTTCGGCTTGGGCGTTTTTTATGAATACCTTATGTGTTATAGATAGAAAAAAGCCGCATCCAAATCCGTTGTGTGGTTCTAGAGCTTTCGTTCCTAGAACAAAATCTCGAAAAATGTTGGTTTAATGTATTGAATATTTTTGCGAAATTTTTAAATGAACTGGGTTATTGTTATTGTACTGAGGCCAAAACCAAAATTTTTCGAGTTTTGTACAGACACAGCTCTTTTACTACTTTATTATTACTATTAGTATACAGGGTGAAATTAAGTCAACCGACCAAATTCATACTGGAGACTCGGTTAGTGATCAAGAAATAGGTTCAGTAATCCTTTTGACAACTTTATAAAAAAAATGTTTTTTGCTCCCTTACTGGTTGGACTAGTTTAATAGCCCCGTCCACGACGACGACAACTTTGATGAAAAACAATATATTAAATATTTTTCTGGCCTTTATCGCGATGTTTTTGGAAAAACTTGGGACATACACCACTTCATATTGGCTGTCTAAATAAAGGCCTAGACTTCATTTGATTGAATTGTTTCTCTTTTGCGAGTTATTTTATTACTTACGAGCCCGCTCCGAATCCTTATTCATAATATCTAAGTATCAAAATAACGCGCAAAGGAGAAACAATTGAATCAAATAAATTTTAGGTCTTCATTTAATGTGGACTGGTGTATGTCCCTGATTTTCACTAAAACATCTCGGCAATGAAGATAATTAAAATAATGCTTCGCATGAAACAGACGAAAAATACGGAGCGGTTTCATTCCTATGGGGCAGGAATATTTTTTTTCGAATTTCTTCTGGAACGTCATTAAGCCTTGTTCCTGATGACTAACCGAGTCTCCAGTAAGAATTTGGTCGGTTGATTTAATTTCACCTAGTATATGTAGGTGCCTACGTAAACTGCTAGACTGCTCTTTTTGTACGATTCGCCTCGCCAAATAGAATCTCTTGGTTCGGGCACTATAACTTACTGCCCTTCACCCCTCAACAAATGGTGAAGTATGTACTAAACTAACGCAAAAATATGTATGTTACCGTAAAATTGTGAAATCCGATAGTTTATAACTTTACTAGTGGGGTTATTATTTCATGGTATGTTTTTGTTAGGTTGATTATAAACTAACCTAGTGAAGTTATAAACTATCGGACTTTACGAATTCATGCTGACATATTATGTTACAATCAAAGAGATTAAATAGCGAATATACATAATGGCCAGATAATATGGATATTACGTATAGTTAATTTGATAAATTAATAATTTTATCTAGACATTATTCATAATTAGGAACAAGTTAAAGTAATAAACACGATTCTTCTCATGTGATTTAATGACTAATGTTTCTAGTAACTTAATTTATTTTGTAAATATTTTATTACAGTAAATGATTCCAAATTTTAATGTTTAGGTATGTTTTTATGACTTTTTGACGTTATGTCTGATGTTAGATTTTAGAGTTCACATTTGTGGTGTTTTAACTTTGTTACATACAATTGGATAGTGCATGTTATGCATTTTTACAATTTAAATTGTTATAAATATAATATTTATAAAGTTTACGTTCTCGTGCAATATGAAAAAAGTCCAAATTTATTGTGTTTTATTACTTTATCGAAGTATTACTAGATATTATATAATTATATACTATTTAGCTAGATTATTTGATAATCAGTTGGTCTAAATTGGATAGACATTATATATAATGAGTGGAGAGTATAATTAATATAAAGATTTATTACTTTGGCTGCAACATGTAGACTAAATTCTAATAAACTCATTTGCGCTTGCTCGAATCGTGCTTGGACCAACAAAGTAAATATAAGCAAACTTATGTAATAATAAAATGAATGATCTGTCTGTCTGAGAATGTCCTGGCGAACTGGTTTGGTGGCTGACCTTAGTATGAATATCGTCACCCAATCTAATGGACATTGTGTCCATTTTGATAGTAAACACGCACAGAGTCAAGAAGCGAGCCAGTTCTCCGAGTCTACAATCCAGCGTTTGTATGTATGAATGTTTGTTCGACGATAACTCTAGTATCGTTGATCGGAATGTTTTTAATTTCAAACATGAGCCAAATCGGTCAAGCTTGAATCGGGCGAGCGCGAGTTCACAGTTCGGGGCGAAGCACTAGTTTATTATAATATCCATCCATCCACCCACCAGCCTGTTTCGTCCACTGCTGGACGAACATTTCCGGGATTTCGCCACTCTTGGCGGTCCTCTTGGAGGAAATGCCCATACTCACACACGTTGGGCAGGCGGGTTGGTAAGCGCGGTGCCGAAACCCTTGCGCCAGTGACGCCGCTGCCCGTCACCAGTCTGTTTTATATAAGGCCCGGTAATTGGGGATGGATATACCGCCATCCATCGGTCCCAGGCAATGGTGGGCCGCCTGGTTTTGCCTGAGAGCTGTTCTCTTACTCTCCCCCGAATAACTTCTGGAGGATTTGCGAGTAAGATGGTGGTACCTCCACAGTCGAGCCCGGCATCAGCTCTACCACGTAGCATAATAAAAATAAATAAAAAGTAAAAATATACCATGAAATAAGAATACCAGGACGGCGATTCTCGGTGTGACAATTTGCGAGGGCTATTCCGGCATTATTCGCAATATCAGTCGTATAGATATTTGTTTAAAGTTTCATAAATGCCATGCGATGGGAGTTAGAGTGACTAAATCACTTCAAATAAAAACTATACGATGTAAGGAATGCTCACTACAAGTTTTCAATCAAAAAAATCTATACATATCTGTACAAAATGCCTTTTAAGAACACCCGCAATCTGTCTTCGCAATTTTTGCGCACGGGCCAGAATTGAAGGCTCGGCGATTCTCGCGAAAATTTTCAAAGGCTTTGCTTTTCATACGCATAAATCTTCTCATAAATGCTGTGCGATGATAATTCTACTAACTAGAACTCTTTAAAAAGCACGTTAAGTATGTAATGAATACGTACAACAGGTTTATATTTTAAAAGATTGATTCGTTTCTTCATAAAGAGCTTGCCAAAATTACCCGCTTTCGGCCTTCGCAAATTATTGCATGTGCGAGAATTGCCGTCCAGGAACAAAAAACCATCAGAGCACGTGACGTTACATACAATACACTCTGTGTTATATATTACATATAATACTGAATAAATTAAAAATATATAGGTGCTGTAAAAGCTCATAAGTTTTTTGTTATTTAAGATATATATCGGTGAAATAAAATGTATTATAAACAATTAAAATATGCTCAAGATATATTTCGGGCCCTAGCTGGGGCCATATAATACTGATGTTTACAAACAACAACATGTACGAATATGTTGTTGGTAACCGGTACTTTTACATATGATGCGTTGTCACAGATCGACCTATTTCAGAACGCTATCGTGATCTTGATTCTTAACTCGCATAGTTCTGAATCGGTCATTTGCTTCGTACTTGAACCGAGAACTCGATCCATTTCGCATCGCTCGCACTATCGCTCGCTCGCTCGCAGTCATATTCCGCGCTCGCAGGAACGCTAACGTGTTCCATTAGCGAATTTCGGAACGAAATTAAAAAGTTTAAAGTTTTCTTACCTCCCTCCGTTTTACCGGATACCCTCTTGAGATTGATCAGTGTTGTTTTAAATAGCGTGAGTACCTGCCTAAATAATGACGTCCTCTTTGTAACATTTATAAACACAAAAGAAACTTAGCAGAATGTTATCAATGCCTCTTTATTACATTGCCGAAGAATGCGGTTAGAACATTATAAAATAATAAGTATTCAAATTTAATACACATTTGAAGTCAAATTGTAATTTAATTATAATTTTAAATAAACAGTAAAGTTCAATGTCAGAATAATGTTTATAATTAAGCATAAGCATAGACAAATTTACGATCATCCATGTTCATATAAGTATGTGAGAGATGGGTATGTTATGTACTCTTTCACTTACCTAACGCAATGGAATTCGAAGTGTCTATAAAATTATTTAAAATGCATTTCAATTCAATCAACAATTTCTGTGAATTCATTTGTAATTGTCCACTGTTAAAAATTATTTATTCCCGCAACCGGTTTCAGCATTATGAAGGGCTTTTGCAAATATTTTTATAAAACAATATCTCGATGTCTCCACGCGTTCCCGAGATAAAGGGTCTTGACAGACGGACAGACGGACTACAAAGTGATCCTATAAGGGTTCCGTTTTTTTCCTTTTGAGGTACGGAACCCTGAAAACAAAACTAACATTAAATAAAATTAAATCTTACTAAAATAATAACAATCTAAAATCTTACAATTACATAAAACATACCGTAACAAAAGTTAGAAGCCTTAATAGTTTTTGGATGTATGCCCGTATTTATTTATCAACTTGTTTGTTCGTTGCATCATTTATATATAATATTTTTACTCCTAGATTTCTCTATTTTATGTAGGTGTATAATTACATTTTTTTAGCCCAACCTAAATATTTTTTGTATGTATTTCCCTCATTAGTATAGGTATATTTTTATATTCTAAAGATATATATTGTAAAGATTAACTTTGACTTGTAGAAAGTATACTTTATGTATCTATTTTACAAAATAAATATTTTGATTTGACAAAAAAAATATAATTAATGAAATATTTTTCCTAAATCCCCGCCGCGCCGTCGTCGATCGGCAGCAGGGTCTCCAAAACTAAAAGGCTGGAAGCATTCTCCGTTCAATGGCAGGCTAATATGACTACGCTGCCCGAAGGGTGCCCACACATACCCTAATATATCGTTATTATTGTTAACTAGCTTTTGCCCGCGACTTCGTTCGCGTGGGTTTCGGATATAAATTCGAATCAGACTTCCCATAGATTTATATAATAGCCTTTGCCGTTTGCGTCTATTCAATCTTTGCCCCGTTTTAGGCTTGGGCGTTATTTTATGAACACCCCTTGTAGTCTATGTGTTGACCAGGGTAACTACGATGATAATAAAGAAAACCGCATGCAAATCCGTGGAGTGATTCTCGAGTTATAAAATCGTTTATTTAATCTTTGCCCCGTTTTGAGCTTAGGCGTTATTTTATGAACACCCCTTATAGTTTTTGTGTTGATCAGGGTAACCACAATGATAATAAAGAAAACTGCATTCAAATCTGTTGATTGGTTCTCGAGTTATAAAAGCATTTATTCAATCTTTGCCCCGTTTCCAGCTTGGGCGTTACTTTATGAACACATCCTATAGTCGATGTGTTAAGAAAGGTGACTACAATGATAATAAGGAAAACCGCATTCAAATCCGTTGATGGGTTCTCGAGTTATAAAAGCGTTTAGTCAATCTTTGCTCCGTTTCCGGCTTGGGCGTTATTTTATGAAAACCCCTGAGAGCCTATGTGTTGACCAGCGTCACTGCGATAATAATAAAAAAAAACCGCATCCAAATCCGTTTAGTGGTTCTCGAGTTAAAACGGAACATACAGACAGACGGACAGACAAAATTCTAAAAATGGGTGTTTTGGCCTCAGTACAGTGCCAATAACCCATTTCATTTAAAATTTCGCGTAAATATTCAATGTACAGACATGACTTTTTTACTACTTTATTATTAGTATAGATTTACTATACGTGGTGACTTCATACTGCTGAGTTGCGCGATCTTTTCTATAAAAAAGACAAAATACAGTTTAGGTTTCCAAACTAATTGACTCGAGATTGTTCCTACACGATTATTATACTCGTATGTAATATTTTTAGTATTTTTGCAAAAATGGTGATTGAGCTTGGCAGTTACTGAGTCTCGAGTCTCGAGTATGAATTTGGCTACCTATATCAATCAAAATCACTTTACAAAGGACGCTTTTTATACTAAAATTTATCGAATCCAAAATAATTTCTAAAAGTAAAATATTTGTACTAATAAACTTTCGGACATAGTGAATTTGTCAGGAAATTTTACATCAATTATATCAGAAATAGCTAGGAACTAAATTCGCGCAGCTAATCTCTTAAACTACTGAACCCATTTTGAAAATTCTTTCTCTGTTGTAATGGTTAAGACTCTTCACTTGGACGTAGGCTATGGCTTTTTTCCTGGGGTTCGGGCAGTTCCCTCGGGACATAGCTATTAATTAAATAAGCGTCGGTTATATATGGAACTACTTATTCGATTTTGGAAATTCTTTCTCTGTTGTGATGGTTAAGACTCTTCACTTGGACGTAGGCTATAGCTTTTTGCCTGGGGTTCGGGCAGTTCCCTCGGGACATAGCTATTAATTAAATAAGCGTCGGTTATATATGGAACTACTTATTCGATTTTGGAAATTCTTTCTCTGTTGTGATGGTTAAGACTCTTCACTTGGACGTAGGCTATGGCTTTTTTCCTGGGGTTCGGGCAGTTCCCTCGGGACATAGCTATTAATTAAATAAGCGTCGGTTATATATGGAACTACTTATTCGATTTTGGAAATTCTTTCTCTGTTGTGATGGTTAAGACTCTTCACTTGGACGTAGGCTATGGCTTTTTTCCTGGGGTTCGGGCAGTTCCCTCGGGACATAGCTATTAATTAAATAAGCGTCGGTTATATATGGAACTACTTATTCGATTTTGGAAATTCTTTCTCTGTTGTAATGGTTAAGACTCTTCACTTGGACGTAGGCTATGGCTTTTTTCCTGGGGTTCGGGCAGTTCCCTCGGGACATAGCTATTAATTAAATAAGCGTCGGTTATATATGGAACTACTTATTCGATTTTGGAAATTCTTTCTCTGTTGTGATGGTTAAGACTCTTCACTTGGACGTAGGCTATAGCTTTTTTCCTGGGGTTCGGGCAGTTCCCTCGGGACATAGCTATTAATTAAATAAGCGTCGGTTATATATGGAACTACTTATTCGATTTTGGAAATTCTTTCTCTGTTGTGATGGTTAAGACTCTTCACTTGGACGTAGGCTATAGCTTTTTTCCTGGGGTTCGGGCAGTTCCCTCGGGACATAGCTATTAATTAAATAAGCGTCGGTTATATATGGAACTACTTATTCGATTTTGGAAATTCTTTCTCTGTTGTGATGGTTAAGACTCTTCACTTGGACGTAGGCTATAGCTTTTTTCCTGGGGTTCGGGCAGTTCCCTCGGGACATAGCTATTAATTAAATAAGCGTCGGTTATATATGGAACTACTTATTCGATTTTGGAAATTCTTTCTCTGTTGTGATGGTTAAGACTCTTCACTTGGACGTAGGCTATGGCTTTTTTCCTGGGGTTCGGGCAGTTCCCTCGGGACATAGCTATTAATTAAATAAGCGTCGGTTACATGCAGAACAGGTAAGAATGGATATTTTGGCAACGAAACATAACTCAAAACGATTTAGTGAATTTTGGAAGGGAGTTAATAAACTGAACAGCAAGCCGCGCCTGCCCGTGAGTGTGGATGGGCTGAGTGAGCCCGCAGCCATTGCCAACTTATTCAAAGACCATTTTAGAGTACCGGCACAACCGTTAGTGCAGGCAAAGGACCCGAATGCTGTTGCTGGTGTGGAGAAGAGCAAACCATCGTGTGTGCGGCCGGTGCTAGTTACAGCTAAAGAAGTTGGGAAGGTTATTGCACACATGACCAGGGGAAAGTCTCCTGGTCATGATGGACTTAGCATAGAACACTTTAAACATGCGGGAGCTCACTTACCTAGGGTTTTGGCGCTTTTGTTCAACCTCTGCATACGACATTCGTACTTGCCGCCAGACTTGATGAGGACAATTGTGGTGCCGATTGTCAAAAACAAGACGGGAGATTCATCTGATAAGACCAACTATAGACCCATTTCGTTAGCTACAATAACAGCTAAGGTACTCGATGGTGTGCTTGATAAGCGCTTAGATGAGCATATTAGTCTGCACGATGCTCAGTTCGGGTTTAGGGCAGGCTTGTCAACAGAAAGCGCCATCTTGGCGCTCAAGCGCACCGTCAGGTACTATACGGACAGGAGCACGCCAATCTATGCATGCTTCTTAGACTTGTCCAAAGCTTTCGATTTGGTGTCATATCCAGTGCTATGGGACAAGCTGGATGGGGTGAATCTTCCGTTTGAGCTCACTGGCATCTTCAGGCACTGGTATGAAAACCAGGTGAACTACGTCCGATGGGGGGAGGAGCGCTCGGAGGAGTACAGGTTGGAGTGCGGGGTGAGGCAGGGGGGGTTGGCCTCTCCCAGGCTCTTCAACCTGTATGTGGACCAGCTGATCCGAGGGCTCAGCAGCATGCATGCGGGATGTTCAATTGATGGCGTCAAAGTAAACAACATCAGTTACGCGGACGATATGGTCCTGCTGAGCCCGTTGATCAGCGCACTCAGGAAGCTATTGCACGTGTGTGAAACCTATGCACAAACTCATGGGTTGAAGTACAACACCAAAAAGAGTGAGCTCTTGGTTTTCGCCGCGGGCAGCAGCTCTCCACAAGATGTACCCCCAGTAACGCTGTACGGGACTGCATTGACGAGAGTCAAGCAGTTCAAGTATCTGGGCCACATTGTGACAGAGGACCTGAAAGATGACCAGGACATTGAGCGCGAACGTAGAGCGTTGGCGGTCAGAAGCAATATGCTCGCCCGTAGGTTTTCTCGTTGTACAGAGCAGGTAAAGATTACACTTTTCAAGGCGTTCTGTCAATCTTTTTACACGAGCGGCCTGTGGGTGAGATACACGCAGAAGACCTACAGCGCTCTACGGGTGCAATACAATAATGCTTTCAGGATGCTGTTGGGGCTGCCGTGGCGCTGCAGCGCATCCGGCATGTTTGCTGAGGCGCGAACAATGGATTTTTACGCAATTATGCGCAAAAAAGTTGCTTCTCTCATGCACAGAGTGTGCGGCAGCCACAATACCATTCTGAAAGTAGTGGGAGGCGGGTGCGGGTGTCCTATCAGCCATCACTGGACGACACTACATGCTAATAATAATTATAATATTTAGTAATCAAAATTATATCGTTTTTATTACCGCTTTATTTTAGTTCTATTGTAAATTTTTATTTTTTTGTGTAATCATATGGAACCCAGTTCTGAATTAAATGATTTTTATTTTTTATTTATTTATTTTATATATGGAACTACTTATTCGATTTTGGAAATTCTTTCTCTGTTGTGATGGTTAAGACTCTTCACTTGGACGTAGGCTATGGCTTTTTTCCTGGGGTTCGGGCAGTTCCCTCGGGACATAGCTATTAATTAAATAAGCGTCGGTTATATATGGAACTACTTATTTGATTTTGGAAATTCTTTCTCTGTTGTGATGGTTAAGACTCTTCACTTGGACGTAGGCTATAGCTTTTTTCCTGGGGTTCGGGCAGTTCCCTCGGGACATAGCTATTAATTAAATAAGCGTCGGTTATATATGGAACTACTTATTCGATTTTGGAAATTCTTTCTCTGTTGTGATGGTTAAGACTCTTCACTTGGACGTAGGCTATAGCTTTTTTCCTGGGGTTCGGGCAGTTCCCTCGGGACATAGCTATTAATTAAATAAGCGTCGGTTATATATGGAACTACTTATTCGATTTTGGAAATTCTTTCTCTGTTGTAATGGTTAAGACTCTTCACTTGGACGTAGGCTATAGCTTTTTTCCTGGGGTTCGGGCAGTTCCCTCGGGACATAGCTATTAATTAAATAAGCGTCGGTTATATATGGAACTACTTATTCCATTTTGGAAATTCTTTCTCTGTTGTGATGGTTAGTTTCTTTACTTGGACATATATTTATAGTTTATTTCCTAGGGAAACCGTAGGGTTTCGTAGGAACAAAGTCATTAAGAGAATAGGTTCCGATTGCATTGATCGCTGTTTCCATGCGGAAAGACCCGCAGTGCGAGAGGGACGAATTCTGGAAAAAAATCAAAATGGCGACTTTTATCACAAATTTTATTATTAAAAAAAAAACTAAAGTTTGTATCAAATATCTGTTTGTTTCAGAGTTTAATACACTTTATACAAAACTTTAATTCATAAATGATATAATATGATTTTGCTCAAATAATGTTAAAACTAGACATGAAATTTTTTTTTGGAATCATCTTTGATTTTATATGATTCAATGTTAGAATGACATCTGAAGATTCTGTTTCGATAAGAGTGTGCATTATATTCTTGACAGAAGTCAATTTTTTTTTCAGATATCTAATATTGCTAGGTTCTTCAAACAAGGAAGAATAAATTATGTTTTTTTGGAACCTATCCTCTTAATAACTAATTAAACTACCTAACACTTTTGTAACGGTTAGACGCTTCACCTGGACGTAGGCTATAACTTGTTCCCTTGGAACGGTAGTTCCCGAGCGAGGGACATAGGGTCAGACATAAAATTATTTTCATGAGAACCAAAAGTCAAAGTCAATTACGTACTATAAAATATTGGTCCAAAAATATTAACAGATTTGATAGGAATACCCAAAAAGGTTATTAACCCAGGCAAACTTGCGGGCAAAAGCTAGTATATTATGAACAACCATGAAGAAGTGAAGATGAACAACCATAAAAGTTTATAATGTTTGTGAGTTTGGACGTAGGGGATAATCTCTGAAAATAATAAAACGACTAAAAAAAAACTTTAATGGTTACACTTTTTACTTGGACATAGTCATTTGTTATGTTCGCGCGGGTAATATCTGGAACTACTAAACCGATTTCAGTTAGACTCTTGGCAAAAGGCTATAGATTGTTCCCTGGGAATGGACAGTTCCCTAGGGACATAGCCATTAAGAACCCGCTCCGTATTTTTCGTCTGTTTGATGCGAAGCATTATTTTAAGTATTTTTCTTGTCATTGCCGCGATGTTATGTTAAAATTTATTTGATTCGATTGTTTCTCCTTTGCGCGTTATTTTGATACTTAGATATTATGAATAACGATTCGGAGCGGGCTCGTAAGTAAAATAAAATAACTCGCAAAAGAGAAACAATTCAATGAAATAAATTCTAGGCCATTATTTAGACGGCCAATATGAAGTGGTGTATGTCTCCAGTTTTTCCAAAAACATAGAGATAAATGCCAGAAAAATATTTTACATATTGTTTTTCATCAAAGTTGTCGTCGTCGCGGACCGGGCTCTTAATAAAATTTGAATCTTCACTTGGATGTAAAAGCTATAGTTTGTTCCCTGGGGATCGGCCTAGGGACATAGACATGGTAACTACTGAATCGACATTGAAAATACTTTCACAATTGTACTGATTAAACTCTTCACTTGGACATAGGCTATTGTTTATTCATTTGAGCCGGCCAGTTTCTTAAGGACATAATACATATACCTATATTATATATAGCCGTTAATTTAATTATACTGAACCCATTTTGAAAATTCTTTCACTGTTGTAACGTGTAAGACTCTTCCCTTGAACATGGGCTATAAAGGTTCCACACACAGGGACGCGCAGGAGCAGTTGCCTAGCCAGTTACATTTAACATTTTGAAAATTCTTTCACTCTTGTAATGGTTAGTTAGACTATTCACTTAGACATAGGCTATGGTTTACTCCCTAGGGATGGCACTTACTTTAAATTACATTCGCGCGAGTGAAACCGCTCGCAAAAGGCTAGTGATGAGATGAATGTCGACTAGCAAATAAAAGCATCAAATTCTTTTCACAAGCTAAATTTTTTGTCGCCATTTTATATGAAGGTCCCGAAGAGGCCTAATAGGCTAAAAGTTTTCTATTGTGTAATCTCCACGGACTATATGTGGTATATCCTGAACTTGAAATACCTGTTCGGACAACAAGCTTGTGATGTTATGTGCTTTTAATTTATATTCAAAACTAGCTTTTGCTCGCGTGTTATTTGGTTTAACGACATGGTTTTTTCCGGGACAAAAAGTAGCCTATGTGTTAAGTTAGGGTATAAGCTATATCCATTCTAAATTTCATCCAAATCTGTCCAGCTGTTTTAGCGTGAAAGACTAACAAACATACACGCACACACACACACACACAAACATTCGCATTTATAATATTAATGTGTTAAACCTTAAAATGTTAATTTAAATATTCTTAAATGCAAGATGGCCGCTGATTCCTGTTAAAAATTCGGAGATCTCGGTCTAAAAACTATGTTAAAAATATTGGTACTTTGTCCCGTGTGTCCGTACATTTATGCTAAAGCTAGTCTGTTACTATATTATATACATACCTAATGGTCTTAGGTTAATTTTAAGTGAATTTTTTTTTTTCAGGAGCAGCGATGACGTCGTTGGAGACGAATAAAAACGGAGGGGGGCAGAATTTAATATCGAAAGCACCATGGTAAGTCTCACTTAAAAAAAAACCTTTTATTCATAGTAATGTCTATGTATTTAGGTATTCTTACCACGCAATTATAATACAAGCATTCATTAGTACTTATTGTTCTAATAACTTGAATATTGTTGATAGCAACCAACCCTTAAATATGCTTGCAATAGTTAAGGCCGTCGCAACTCCTCAGCCTGGACCTCCCCGAAATGTGCATTGAAATGTGAGCTTTAAATCGTACTGGGACGTCACATTTTCACACGTCAGGTGGTAGGCTGGTGACGGACTCGACTGTGGAGGTACCAACATCTTACTCGCAAATCCTCCCGAAGTTATTCGGGGGAGAGTAAGAGAACAGCTCTCAGGCAAAACCAGGCGGCCCACCATTGCCTGGGACATATTGATAGCGGTATATCCATCCCCAATTGCCGGACGTTATGAAAAAAACAGACTGGTGACGGGCAGCGGCACCGCGCTCACCAACCCGCCTGCCCAGCGTGTGTGAGTATTCCAAGAGAGGCCTATGTCCAGCAGTGGATAAAACACACACACACGCCGTCGTCGGTGCACTGTTAACCCGCTGTCAACTAATACAAAAATATCACGTACGCAGCACGATTTATAGCTCATTTTTGAATACTTTACTTTCGTGGTCTGGTGCCAATCCGTCATCATAACGTATTACAACGACCTGTTACTTGCGAGTACTTGGTAGGTTTGTTTTTTGTCGACATATCATGACAAGTGCGCACACCACAAGCACGTGCATTGTGGTAACTAGTAAGATGATAAAATAACATGAGGTTACAATATACTTATCACAGAAAGTCTGTGGTACTTATGCATGATTTTAGTTGCTTAACTTAACAAAATTCATTCTGTAATTTACATTAGGGTAAACATATTTTAACCTATAAGATTAATGATAATGAAGTCATAAATATCATACACGCTAGCGGATTGAGATGGGATAGTAGCTGCGGGGAGAACCATAAATAAAAAAATACCTTCTAAGAAATATACATTTTAAAGATATGTAGGAACAAATAAACATAAGACATTCGATAAAAAACAAATATCAAAAGAATTTGTATATCTGCATAGGTTACATCTACATATCATTATACATTTTATTATTACTAGAAAAAAATATCACGAATTGAAATAAAATACAAAAATAAATTTCCTTTTATTTAATACTTACCACTTGCTGGACGGTGAAGGAAAACATCGCGAGGAAACCTGCATGCCCTAAGAAGCATGTATTTGTGCCCGAAGAACGCCACCCATCACGTTGGGACGTAATATTTGTCGGTGAAACGTGGTTGTGCCGAGTGTGGACTGTGACTTTGATTTCACAGTTCACACTCGGAACACCTCTGACACCCCTTCGCGGATTCATGTCGTGACGATATATACTTCTTTTGAACATATTTCTTTGCAAGATTTGGACCTTACTTGCATCAATAACAAACAATATAGAATGATGCCATAATACAGATTTTTGTTTGCAAAATGAGCAGGTTATTTTTCCGGCTTAGTTAAGGTTAAGGTTAGTAATTTTTCAAAAGGCTTAGGATGCAATTCATATTTTCTCCAAAATCAATGACGGGAGTCATTTGTGCAATTTTCTCTATCTCCTAATGTTTAGATTTTCCCAATTGTGACCCATCTCAACGTCCTACCTGTATAATTATAATTAAGTATCTATTAATAGTCAAAGAGCACATAAAAACCACGAAATAGTGAAAAATATTTTTCATTATGCCAGTAGTTTTGAGTTCGTAATGAGTATTTTACGATATGAGGTTAGATAAAAGCATTTAACCCACCTTTGACAGATAAAAAATTAAGGACTTGGGAATATTCCTATATTTGGTCACTTGGTGCGCACTATGGGCCGGGACTAATTAAGCAACATTAGATTCAGATAAGAAATTTATTCCTCACCAGACCAGATAACAGTAACACCAGGGTGCCATAAACAGCAGTGCCATCTTGTGGATTTTAGGTGCACATCCTTTAGCATTCGCAAGATGGCTTGTATCAATAACAAAAATGTTTTTATTTTATTTAAATTGTAATTGTTTTATATTTAAAGTAGGTTACACCCGTAATGTTAGGTTGTATATATTTTCATATCATACTTGTCATTAACTAAAACTCATTCTCATTACATTATTCATAAGGTTGTATATAATTTATGTCATACTTATAATTGTCATTCATTCGACTGATGCCGGCCCCAAAGCGGGCCGAAATATATTTCGAAAACCTAAATCTTTTATAAATGTTTTATTTTATTTACTTTAACAATTTATTTAAATGAAAAGCTCACTGCAGCGATATATGTGTACTTCAAAAATAAGAGAAACAATTCAATCAAGTAAATTCTTTCATTTTCATTTAGACGGCCAATATAAAGTGGACACCAGTCCTTAGTTTTTCCAAAAACATCGCGATAGTGGCCAAAAAAATAAGTTAATTCATGAAATTGTTATTTCCTTCATGTTTTGTCTTCTTGACCTCATTAATTGTTACCTATTTTGTATTGCTTTCTCCTTTAAGTATCCTTTTTTAATGGTGCATATTAAGAGTATTTGTCTTGTCGAAGTTGTTGTCGTCGCGGACCGGGCTCTTAACATTTAAAATCAGCATATAGACGGACATGTTTTTGTGAACTCGTTCGTATTATCTAATCTAGAGGGTCAAATGTCGGGTCCGAAGGTGAGACTAAATATACATTACTATCACATTGAAATTACAGATAGTAAACGTTGATGCACCTACGTGAGTAGCTGCCCAATCACATCACATCACACTAATATTATAAATGCGAAAGTCTGTGTGTGTGTGTGTGTGTGTGTGTGTGTGTGTGTGTGTGTGTTACTCTTTCACGCTGAAACTGCTGAACGGATTTGGATGAAATTTAGAACGGATATAGCTTATACCCTAACTTAACTCATAGACTACTTTTTATCCCGGAAAAAAGCATGTCGTTAAACCGAATAACACGCGGGCGGGCAAAACTACTATTACGGTCGTAGGTTGAAAGGACCATTGTTTGTTAACTTAATAAATAAGCTACCAGATTGTGTTGTAAATGAGAAAAAGCTTTCCAAAGCTAAAGATTTGCTAAAAAAGTATTATCTTTCATAATTAACTATTAACTTCAAACTTGTGTATCAGTTACCAAGTATTATTTATATTAAGTATTAAGGTGTGTTCATAAAAGACAAAAGTAGTTAGGGTTGATTTAATTTAAGTAAAAACTATTAAAGCTGCTACGTTTTCGCAGACAAACTGCAAAGTTTTGCGAAAATTATGTACCTAGTATAAGTAAATTACCTGTGTGTTAAATAAATAAAAAATAAAAAAGCTGCTAGTGATGTTATATAATCATTGTAGCTACCTAACTTCTGCTGCATCTATACTAGTAATAATAATAAAAGTAGGTATGAAAAAAGTCGTGGGTGTACAATTAATATTTTTTCAAAATTTTATATGAAATGATATATAGGTACAACGTGAAATTCAAGTCATTTTGCTAACGGAAACTGGTGATAGTACTCGTGCCTGCGCAACGACCTCTATAGCTCGTTGGTCCTACAATAATAAATGAAAATATTTTCAGGGTAGATTGTGTATCGATAACCGATCACTATAGAGGTACAGAAGAAAAAAAAATTTTTTTGCTGAAATAATTTCTTTGCTTCCCAGTACAAAATGGTTCAATTAGCGGACATTTCTATGGAAAGGTGAAAAAGAAAAATCGCGCGAAAAAACTTCTTTTCGTTGGAAAGTCTAGTAGGGATACTCAATCATCTCTTAATTTTTTTTCACTTTGAATTGAAGAACCTTATTAACATATTTACAAAAATGTTAAATTATGGTAGAAAACAACTTTGTGTGTAAATTTGTCCAGCTTGATATCTTTAAAACAAAATCAATATTCAACATTTTCGCACAGGACGGGACAGAAATTGAATAAACGCCGGCGGAGCTGCGGGACGGGTGAAAGGCTAGTTTACAATAAACTTGTACACCCCTACTAATAAAAATGTACTAAACCATCCTTATAACACACTTATACTAAGAATAGTTATGCTGAGTACAACGTCAGAATAGGGAGAGAATATTTTCTTACAAATAAACTCGGAATAACTTCGACCTAACTATTCCATCGTTACGTCACTCTCATTACTCATTCATTCAAAATCCATAGACAAGAGGGAGTAAAAAAAAGAAATTTGGACTAGGCCCCATTCCTTTGGGTATTTTTATGTGTTTATGGCACAAACAACTGTTTTAAATCCAGCTATTGCGTCAAACTTTCGCATAGCCTTGACTTGGTCATTGAGAGAAGGGGCATTTTAATATAATGAAACCTTTTCTTCAATAGTGCCCTCGCTACTCGTCTGCATACTTTTGTGACTGATTGCTGACTAAGCCCATGAATATCTGCCGCATCATCTTGTATCTAAAATATCACAATTCATAACCATTTTATGTAGGTATCGAGTTGAAAGAAAATTTACATCCCTTATTTTGTTGTGTGTACTAGTAGCTGAAGCAATTAATTAGTAAGAAAGGTAGCTATGGCATAGGCATATTTAATTAAGCTCTAACATTCTTACTTGATTACGGCCCCAATATCTTGGAGCTATCAAGATCTGGACAGTAGAAGATAAACTACTCCCGCGTTTGTCCATAATCAAAGAACTTCAAGAACTACCCATCAGTTGACCCAAAAACATAACACCTGTTTTGGAAAAACGATATTTTTCACGAAATTATTTATCGCTGTACAATTCAAATGGGTCCTCTCTTCTTTTGAACTTTTTCACCTTTCTTACGTTTTGCATGTCATTGATGAGGTTCGCCAGGTAATCAATTTCCTCCACTACCTCAACTGCCCGTGCCATTTTTATTAAATTCGGAAATAAATCAAACATAAAATCACGCACACCGCACTACGTTATTCCGAACTTAAACAAGGGTTGGGGTTGGAATAGCGGTACAAAGGACTGTTACGCCGACGTTATGCTAGGTTTAAGTTATTCCTAGTTTATAAGTAAACATTTTGCTTATTCCTAGGATGATCCTCGTCACAACTTTTATTCCACGTTTATTAGTAGGGGTGGTAATATCTATGAATTTTACCCTCAAATTGTCAAATCTAGTGCAACAGTGTCATACGACAATGTCAGATAATGTCTTAAAATAGGGCAAGCTTTAGAAACGGGTGCTGCTAAATATGATAAAAATGTGTGACAACATTGAGGAGCGTGATAAGACAACAATGCCACACGCTACGTTACTACTTAGGTTAGGTTGTAGTGGACCGCCAATACCAACTTGACGTTATATTATAGAAAGGAGGTCCTCTGTAACTTCAACTCAAACTTGACTAAACAATGAATTCAAGCAATCTCTTTCCATAAGATAACAACAGTCGCTCTAACTGCAATGAGTAGATCTAAGGTTGTAGACAATGGGAACACGGGGCCTAACCCCCCCCCCCAACAAATCCTGGCTCCGGGCCTGGCAAAACTAGTTCAACTTTTGTAAGTTTGTTACACTGATAATACTCGTAATGAGATAAAGTGGAGTGAACAACCTTTTATCATTTAACGAGCGCTAACGGTCGGTTAATATTTTATGTTTATCTGAATAATGGATAACTTAAAATATATTTAGTCTAAAATTTAAATAGTTTCGCTTTGTATGTATTTAGTAAAAACTAAAGAGATCTGAATACAAATTTTAAAAATTCAAATATAATTAAGCTATCCTAAAAAGATCTGAAAACCGGCCAAGTGCGAGTAGGTCTCGCGCAGTGAAGGTTCCGTTGCATTCTAATAAGTTAGTAATAAACTTGTATAAAATTTTAACCAAACCAGCAGTTCCATAGAATACATACTTGACCGAAATGTGTTGAACATTTAGACATGAGCAATACACGTTCAGCTTACTTATATAATAAATTAAACAAACAGATAGATATTTATCCTAAATCTTATTTTGAATGTAAAAATGAAATAACAAGTTATGTAAAACCTCTAAGCTATGAGGAGACGGAAAATCTTTTACAATATATAAGGTAAATTAATGCATATCACTAATACACTACTGATATACGACACTCACACTCACACACACACCTGCTCACACTTATTCACCCTCTCTTTCCCTTTCACACTCACAAACACCCACGCTCATGCACATTTTATTTATTTTGTTAGTAAACTTAATCTTAAATTTAATTAAAACTTAAATACTTCTGTTAAACTGTACTCTGTAAGAGCGGAGCCTCCTGGTACAGGCATTATATATGCTTAAAAGGAGGCTTCATTCACTAATTAATGTTAAGCATGTACATTTGTTTAAGGAAAAATAAAAATTTATTATTATTATTATTTATTATGAGCGTACTTTTTTAGAGTTCCGTACCCATCCATCCATCCATCAGCCTGTTTCGTCCACTGCTGGACATAGGCCTTTCCAGGATTTCACCACTCTTGGCGGTCCCCCTGGAAGACATGCCCATACTCACACACGCTGGGCAGGCGGGTTGGTGAGCGCGGTGCCGAAACCCTTGGACCAGTGACGCCGCTGCCCGTCACTAGTCTGTTTTAAGGCCTGGCAATTAGGGATGGATATACCACCATCCATCGGTCCCAGGCAATGGTGGGCCGCCTGGTTTTGCCTGAGAGCTGTTCTCTTACTCTCCCCCGAATAACTTCGGGAAGATTTGCGAGTGAGATGGTGTTACCTCCACAGTCGAGCTCGGCATCAGCTCTACCACCTAACGTACCCGAAATCTGCTAAACGGGACCCTATCACTAGCCTCCGCTGTCTGTTTGTCTGTCACAGGGGTCTACAACTTCAACCGTAATAGGCAGCTAGCTGAAATAAACCTCGAAAAATTTGCAATATTTTAACCTTAAGAGCACTCTATTCGCCTCAACTTCCATACTAGCGCAGTTCGCTGATAATATCCTTATGCTTATTATTTTTTCTTTTTCAACATATCCCATACAATATCCTTGACTTGAACCTAAAACATTTATCAAAATTAAATACATACAAAAGTTACAAGCGTATAAAAGGCCTGGATTTTGCACATATTTTGATGAATGTTTATGTAGCGTAATGTCCCAGAAGCGATACGACAAATCAAATAATTTTAAGTTCACAGCTACCTTTAAATCTATGTTCACAGTATATTATATTTTATACTATTCAAAAAATTGAGGCGGTCAGCGCAAGAGTGGCCTATCATTTCCAGACATAATTAATAATCAATTATGTCTGGAAATGATAGGCCACTTTTGCGCTGACCGCCTCAATTTTTGTTTTATTTCGATTTTTGAGATATTTCTCCTGAAATCATAGGAATACCCAAAACCAATCTCGAGTTTTTTCAAGACATGAATTTTGTCTCGCCTTAGCTTAGTGTTCGGTTAGTTTCGTACGAGCTCGGGAAATGAACGTTCGGCCCAACCAATAACAGTCAGTTAGTGCTCTATAACCCGAACTTGAATGTAGAATGAAATAGCAAGACCACGTGCGCGATTGACTTCAAGCATTCGGCTACAGGGCCCTTAAAGACAAATTTCAAATGTGGTCAAATTGTTGTAAATACTCGGAAATAAAATAATAAAAATTAGGGTTCCTTACTCAAACAGTGCCGAATTGTTTGTCAGGCGTTACCATTTTGCGCCTTTTTCCTTGTCTCCCTAATGTTTCCATGGCATCTATGTTGTTGTCATGTACCATAATATTTTTAGGGTTCTGTACCCGTATAGCGTGGTGGCCAAATTTTTTTTTCTCGAATTTAATTTTGAGTCCACTGTAAAAGTTCTTCGAATTTTTACTATGAAGCCAAGCTTGAACCTTTTTACACATGAACGAATATTATCACGAGTTTTCTGCTTGCCATCAGCGACAGAAAATACCAATAGTGTTGGTTACCAACACAACCAACATTAACTTCCAAACATCCACCTCCTAGCATGAAATAACCTCCTCCTCCTCACATCCGAAAGGAAGGAAACTCCCCATTTACATATTGACCGGCAAGAGGTCGTCTAAACAGGGAATCAGTCGATTTGCTGGAATTCGCACGCGCAGTTACAAAACGATGCGCGTGCGCCGAGCCGCACGCAGCCAACATTAACCTTTATACGTGAGAGGTTGGTGTGCCGCTGATATTGAATTTGAACCCTGGACTGTTTATTGCCCGTTTCTTGGAAACTTTTGTTAGCGCTTATATAGGGTGTAAAGATGATTTTAGATACTTTATTTGTTGAACCAAGGCTGTAAATAATAATATTAATAAGACTCAGCTCTGCCCTGCAGGGCGTACAAATATGTTAGACATGCAATAAACATTCAAACAATTATTACCTTTTTCCATAATACGGGATAGTTTATCCATTAATTAATATGATCAACTTTTACTGCGAGGCCAAACCGAAAATCGTGAACAAAAAATCTGCTGTTTCATACATTTTGGTCGAGTGTTTAAAAAATGGCCGCGTAAATGAGAACCAAGTTGAACGTCCCCATGAAAAACTCTTATTTGGTTTAAATAAGTTAAATAATTAAATTTATATAAATGGTTTAGACAAATTACAATAATCTCAAGATTATTTGGTTTTTAAAATTGGTAAGGAAACGTGAAAATATTTTTTTCATATTATGAACGCCCGCGTCTATTCAGTCTTTGCCCCGTTTCCGGTTTGGGCGTTATTTTATGGACATCCTATATAGCCTATGTGTTGACCAGGGTCACTACAATGATAATAAAAAACCGCATCTAAATCCTTTTAGTGGTTCTCAAGTTAAAACGGAACATACATACAGACAGACAAAAAATATACAAATTGTGGTTTTGGCCTCAGCACAATACTAATAAACCATTTCATTTAAAATTCTGCGAAAATATTCAATGTACAGACACGTCCTTTTTACTACTTTATTATTAGTACAGATATAGATATTTCCGTGAGTTTTTTTTTTGAAGTTTTTCAGTATGATCAGTATAGATGATATGGTCTCATTCAAAGATATATGTCCCTTTACACATGTACGTTAACAGGTATTCGGAGTAGGTTTGTTTTTGAATCTGTGCAGTATAATTCTAAAATTAAGTCCCAGACCAGCTCTTCCGGTTTTTATTTTGATAATAGCTTTACGCCCGCGCCTCCGCCCGCGTTTACTCAATCTTTGCCCCGTTTTCGGCTTGGGCGTTATTTTATCAACATCCCTTTTAGTCTTTACGTTGAGCCATTCGTATTCAAATTAATTGTCATATTGCTATTCGGCTAAGCAAATTTGAAATCGTACATTTCTGGCTGTCAAATGAATACAATTGTCTTGTTTTGTTGTTAACAACCAAAAAAGTACGATTTAAATTGTCAAACGGGCTGATTTGCTTAGCCGAATAGCCATATTATGACAATCTAATTTGAATACCATTGGCTTACATTATTGCACCTGGATCACTACGATGATAATAAAGAAAACCGTATCCAAATCGTTTATTCAATCTCTGTCCAGTTTTCGGCTTAGGCGTTATTTTATCAACATCCCTTATAACCTGTACTTTGACCAGGGTCACTACGTTCATAATGAAGAGATCCGTATCCAAATCCGTTGAGTGATTTTGTGAAATGAGTCTTAAGCTGAGTGAACGATGAAAGACAACATGCTTGTACGTTATGTAGTTAGCACGTTGGGCGTAAATATTGTCGGCAGAAAGTGGGTGTACAGCAAAGCTGCAGGCAAAAGCTAGTGTAAAATAACGAGATAACATCACAGAAACGGCGATGATGTTGGCCTTGACATCGTTTTTATAAAAATAGATTGTTAACAGATCGCGCTATGGAGAAGTTTCTCGATTATTACTGGTCTTGTGAAATCACACAGAGAGCAGCGAAATAGGTCTGTGTGATTGATCGTGGATCTTGTTGAGCAGTTGTAGCAGCGCCCTTGTGAGGGGAGCTTTCTGGTGAAGGTTTGTTCCTCATATTGGTTATTGTGTTCTATACCATGGCGAATGCGCCGACTTCTAGATAACATATGTTTCAGGAAGAAAGAAGTCGGCCAAAGTGTTATTTTGGTACCATCGGTCAGTATGTAGTAATATTTTAAACCTTTTATTAAAGTCTACTACAATATTTGAAGTTGTTTATTTTTTTTGTTGAAAGTTTCTTTACTTCACGCTTTTTAGTGTTGACGGGTTAAATTATGAAAAATAGGTAGATTACAGTGAGCACTCTGATTACCTTACCTCATTCGCAAATGGTGCGGTGTCATCCATTGAGGAGTTTCAAACTGAAAGGTCTCGTAGCATAATGTCAAATTTCAAGTAATATCCTGAAATGAGCACACTAACACAAAGCGATTGCCCCAATTTAGAGTTATGTGCTGTCATTTGGTGAGGAGTTCTATGGTGATGAGGACCGGATAGAAGATCAAATGGGTATATGTAAATTTTCAAGTAACACCTTGCAATTAGCATCCTGGCACATAGCGTTTGCTACAAAATCAAGTGATATGCCATCATCCATTGAAGAGTTCCACGGACTATCTCTGAACGCCATCATGAGATCACGACCAAACAATAGGACCTACCTGGAAGCAAACTCTTTCACACACACCCAAAAAATATAATACAGTCGCATTGAGGACCACCTCCTCTTCTAAAGTCGGTTAAAATGTCTACAAATAATAAAATAAATACATCAGTTATAGAAAAATACATCGTCACAATACAAAAAACCTTGAAACTTTGCATTTTTTAACGTTATTTGTTTCAGCTCTAAATACGTAATAAAATAAGTTTCTGGTCACATTGAGTACGTACTTTAAAATAATAAAAATAAGAGTTCCATACCCAGAGGGTGCCGAATTGTCTGTCAGTGTTCAGTAAGTACTATTTTAGGGGCTTGTTTTTTGTCGCCTTGGTGTTTCTTTGGCATCATTATCGTTCATGATGTTTTGTGGTTCCATACCCGTATTGTATGGTGGTACGGAACCGTTTTTGCGCGAGGTTTTATCGATGACGGCTATGTTTTGCTTCCAGTGCAGTGTTCAAACCGTTGCGTGACGGCAACTAAACTGGTTTATTTATTACTCTGTAACTAATTATTACCTAACGGTTGACCGTGAACGTGTTTTCTTACAACAATTATTTTATTATCATCATATTTATCTACCTTTTTAATTTGCTTAGAGCGCCTCTCTTCAGAGGGTTTAAATCCTGTAAGAGCACATTTTGTCAACGATTTGCGGGATTCAAAAGGCACGGTCCAATTTGTGGCCGAAATATGGTGATACTTAGGTACCATCCCGCTGAGACGCAAAAATCGTCGGTGAAATGTGGGTGTATGAGTGTGGACTGTGGCTTGCGTGCTACAGTCCACACTCGGGAACACCTCTGACACCCCCTCGGGGATTCATGTCGTGACGATATGTAATTGGTAATAATAATAATAAAAACTGTATCAGATGACCGTCGTTTATGTAGCCAGATTCATACTGAAGACTCGGCAAGTGGTCCTGACGAAACGTTCAATGACCCTGTTTGCGAAATACGTGCCTCTGTATTACGTAGATAACATTCGTTGCTCTATTCTTGTTCAAGACAACTTCGACTAAATTAGTGTAGGAAATATAAATTTTATTTTTCGTATTTCCCAGAAAGGGTCTTTGAATCTTAGTCCTGACCACTTACCAAGTCTCCAGTATGAATTTGGCTACTAAACAAAAGTCACCTATATAAAGTATACTATACAATTCTAATTTAAATAAAACAAAACTTGCTGTTACGAATACCAAGTCAGGCCGGATGAGCGTTACATGCGTCGGAAAATCTTCATTAAAAAGGTGATATTTTCGAAACTGAATTTCCTGCAATTACGCAACGCTGCATGCTGCAACTGACTCCACTAACCGACAGCTGCATTAGTGAAAGTTCAGTTCAACCGCAGTTTAACTCGTAGTGCAACCGGCTCCACACTACCTTACTTAATTCCCTTATTTTAGTACCTAAATATTGAAGAGAATCCCCGAATGTGAGTTGTTGTCTCGTGAGAATGTGGTTCAATAGATCCTTCGTCACCACTAACGGGAGGAAGAAAGATGTTTTGTTGATGGAGTAAGTTTAATCAACTACCTCGTTGTTATGATAAGATTGCATAAGTTACTTCATTTCAAATGGCGGCTCCTTACTGCCGCAGTTATTTACTTCAAGTGTAGGCAGGCAAAACTAATCTTATGTTTTTATTGGGAAATCCATCGCTTTTGAAAACTCTACATATTATTATTAGAGTGTATTACAAACCAGAAGAGATAAATCAGAAACAAATATAAAGACAAGAATTTGAAAAAATTCCTCGGGCCAGGATTCGAACCTGCGACCTCTTGTTATCAAGACAAGCGCGCTACCAATTGCGCCACCGAGGTTCTTACCTAGACCGTTGAATTTTTCCACCATACTTGTCCACCGAACATTTTGTAACTATTTAATATAGTTATAGTTAATATAGCTTGTAATGCACATACTGAACGCTCACGAGGGCGTTGTTTGATTTCACGAAATCTATTCTTACCGAAACTATGATAGAAATAAATTTCTATATTTTTAACACTTTGTATTTAGCCATCACAAGGAGATAACAAATTCAATTTATATAAGTCAGAAAAGTAAATCTGGACGTGAGGAGCTCTGAACCAGGATTCGAACCTCTCGCTTACGGAGTAGTATGTAGAGCAACCGCCCGGTAAGTGAGAGATCCCAGGTTCGAGCCTCGGTTCAGAGCTCCTCACATCCAAATTTACTTTTATGATTTTCTATCCATCCACCCATCCATCAGCCTGTTTCGCCCACTGCTGGACATAGGCCTTTCCAGGTCCTCCTGGAAGAAATGCCCATACTCACACACGCCGGAACCCTTGCACCAGTGACGCCGCTGCCCGTCACCAGTCTGTTTTATATAAGGCCCGGCAGTTGGGGATGGTTATACCGCCATCCATCGGTCCCAGGCTACGGTGGGCAGCCTGGTTTTGCCTGAGAGCTGTTCTCTTACTCTCCCCCGAATAACATCGGGAGGATTTTAGAGTAAGATGGTGGTACCTCCACAGTCTCATTTCCGTTCGACATATTTTAATTTATGCAGCCAAATTCATACTTAAGACTACTCGGTAAGTAGTCGGTATCAAAGTTCGATTATCCTTTTTGGGAAATTCGTTTTTTTTCTGTATCTTGCAAACGCAAGCCCAGCCCCGAGTCAATACTATGGAAAGCCAAAATTGTACTTTTGGCTGCGTACATTAATGTGAATAATAACTCAAACACAATATTAGACTATACGGGTAGTCCTACCACTTAAAAAAATACTAATAGGCATACATAATAATCAAAAATAAATTCCATGTATAATAAAATAAAGAATGTCTTTACTTTAGACAAAAACAAACCGAAACTCATCGAAAATAAAGAATTTTCCTACTCCTTCAAGCGATTATAAATGATTCTTTCACCACACTAAAGGCAATGTTTAGATCTACAAAACTCACGTCTATCGCGTTACGTGAAAAGTATTATTTTCTCATATTTTGCGCTATCCGGGAATGCAGCAATCGTCGTAACAGCCACTTAGCAATACGCGCTAATATGAATGTTATTTCAATGGCGTTTCCGACGATTTTTGTACTAACACATATCGAGTTGCTTAGGCATACGCCTTAATGTCACCTTGAATAGGAGGAGAAAAAGGTGAATTTACTATACTAAATCTTCCACAAGAGTTCGGCTCATTAATTAAATTCCTTAAGGGGTAACGTTTCGAGCTCAGTGCAAAGTGCATAACATAAGTTCGTTTACCTTATTTTAAAATAAAATGTATGAACTAAAATAGTTTCATCTTATTTTGCGACTATTCTTGAATAATTATCAGGGGTTTTTATCAGAATTGCGTCATTTTATGCAACACGCTTTTAAGTTTGTATACCCATTCATTTACAACGTAATACATAAAATTACAAAATTTTGGTAGAAAAGCCTAATTGACACTAAACAATGGTCGCGAAATGCCATATATTACATTTATTTTGTACTTTTTATGCAATAGTAAGAAAAACAATCATAAGTTGTGCGTTTTGCACCGAGCTCGACTTATTCCACGTGCAGCTATGGGTGACCAATTAAACTTGACATTTACGATCTAAACTCCATATATCCGAAAGGTCTAATTAAATTGGTTTTTATAAAATAAGTTCTTCAATAATAAATATAAGTAATTTTCTTTACCTTGACCTACTTGTTAATTTTAGGTTTCTAAGTCAATTGGAAGTTGGAAGTGCGCTAAAAGTTTTCACGTTGAGCCAGTTTGTATCGAACTGATTATGTAAAGGAGTGGAGCCGCGCACTAATTTATATGCATAAGTCTGTCATTTTCGGTGGGGGACGAGGTAGCGTCGCGATGCACGCACACTACAAAATACTCAAACACTATACGTACACAATCACATTCACACACAGGGACATCTATCGTTTTTATATAACCGGTATGCCCGCGGGGCTTATACCTTTGGCAGAGGGGTTCGCCTGTTGGTGGCCTGTCCAGTTGGTTTGTTCGTCCGAGTGTAAAGCGCAATAGTATTTTTCGCGTTGGTTTAGAAGCCTGATTTTTGTAACAGTATGGGGATGGGGCCGTAGACTTCTGTGGAAGGTTTTATATTAGTTTAAACTTCATGTCACGTTTTATCCAACGTGATCAAAGAAAGGAACTCGTGTTTTTTTTTACTTTTTAAGCGTATTTTTGTTTTGAAATACAGTTATTTACACTTTCAATAAGTATTAATACTCTAAATATTATTATTACAAACTAGAAAAGATGAATAATAATTAGAAAAACCAAAACGTAATAGAGAAAAATTCGTTGCATCGAAAAAAAAATGCAAAGTGAAGGCTGTTTTTTCAGTCAAAGTAAAAATAACAGTAATTATTGTTGTAAACATATAAACCTATTATCTAAAACATAACGACGACGATAATTTTTTTTTAAACGCACTCGTGTTACTTTACAATAAATATAATTCATAAATAACAGCGATATCCAACCTTTTCTTGATTCACCGCAGTACTCGGACGTGCACTTTTTCAGATATGTTTATCTCTTTCGTTGTGCGATGGACATATTGCGCCTTAATTAATTTATTCTTGAATGTAAATGTTTCAACCAGACTATGCAACAAGACAATGTGTCTTTTGGTATTAACCTTCGGTTATTGTAAGCTAATGTTGCCGAATAATCTCTAACTACATACCAATATACATACTGTGTAAAAACTACCGGGAATTGTTTTATAAAACCAACATAGTTATTTGTTATGCAAGGCTGGAAAGTAAATTTTTGGCGCGAGTACCTTGTATGGAAACCTGAGCAAGCGAAGAATTTTAGGATTGAACCCACGAGCGAAGCGAGTGGTTCAAATATTGAATCCTGAGCGTAGCGAGGGTTTCAACGGTACGAGACGCTAAATAACTTTGCTGCCGAGCGAAACACACAACTTTTCACCTCACTAAAGCGAGGAAAATGTTAGGTACAAGAAAACGTACGCTTTTATGTATTTTTCGCGCGATTTTCCGGAAGAAAACTCAACTGGCATTATGTACCGCTTGCACTAATTCTGCAGGTGTTAAATTTATATTTTCGTCGCTGCTAGCCTCGCACATATTTTATGATTTCTTTCGATTTTATCAAAAAACAAACCAAAATAATGGAAGGAAAGTGAATTGAATAAAGAAAGAGAAGGAAATTCTAAGTTTTTGTTTTTAATCAAATTTTCTTGCTGGCCGGCCAGTGCGATTATTCTTTAAATGAGGCTGGCGCATGACATGAAATAAGTATTTGCATTTCAGTGGACTGGCTGCAGAGAATATAAACTATTACGAAATCAATGAGGTTCTATATATATGTAATATTGTACGAAACCTTTTTTGAATAAAAATATTAGAATTTTAAAAACATTTTCCACGCTAGCGGATAAAGTGCGTTTTTCCACTCAGATTTCGAATGATAAACATGCAGAGCCTTTCCGAGCTTGTGAGGTGAAAAAGTAATTTATTGTTCTAAATTTATTTTGTCGCCTTCAAAATAGGCCCTTTTGCTTGCAATACAGCTACGCCACGCCAGCGCTTGACCCAGTCCTCCATACATTTTTTGTAAACTGATTGGGGTATGGTCTTCAACTCCTTCAGCGAATTTTCTTTTATAGCTTCAATCGACTCGAAACGCCTTCCAGTGGTAATTTAGCCTCGGGAACAGGAAAAAGTAAGACAGACCCATATCAGGTGAGTACGGCGCTTGGTCGATGACATTCATCGAGTTTTTGGCTAAAAACTCTTGCACAATGATGGCTTTATGCGATTGGTGCATTAATATAGTGTAAAATCCGCGAATTGTCTTCCCATAAATCTGGCCGTTTTCAGGGGATATTGTCTCGCAAACGCCTCATAACGCCTAAATAATATTGTTTATTTACCGTTTGTTCCTCTGGAAGAAATTCATAGTGCACTACACCGCGGCAATCGAAGAAACTGTAATTTATGAATTCCTGGTACTTTTTACACAGAGTAGTAAACTCACGCCTTTCCCCCAGAGGGGTAGGCAGAGACTACAGATTACCATCTGCTACGATCCTGACACATATCCCTTTCGCTTCTTCCACATCCACCAATCTAGTCGTAGACACTCTTCTATTCCGAGTTCCTTTGACTTTGCCCTTCCTCACAGTATGTCGCCAGTTTGATCGGCAAACGTCCTTGCAGGGCGGCCCGGTCGAGCTTTACCTTCCACTTGTGCAGCATATATTTCTTCCGTCGCTCTATTTTTAACCGACTTTAAAAAAGGAGGAGGTTCTCAATACGACTGTATTTTTTCATTTTTTTTCATTCATCCTTTCTATGTGCCCACACCACGGAAGCGTTCCTTTCTTAGGGTTGCGTACTCCATGGGTGCTAAACGGGAGCCTTAGCCTCCGTTGTTTGTCTGTCTGTCTCTCTGTCTGTCCGTCTATCACAGGGGTCTACAACCGCAACCGTTATAGGTAATATTAGAATTTTAAAAACATTTTCCACGCTAGCGGATAAAGTGCGTTTTTCCACTCAGATTTCGAATGATAAACATGCAGAGCCTTTCCGAGCTTGTGAGGTGAAAAAGTAATTTTTTTCTTCTAAATTTATTTTGTCGCCTTCAAAATAGGCCCTTTTGCTTGCAATACAGCTACGCCACGCCAGCGCTTGACCCAGTCCTCCATACATTTTTTGTAAGCTGATTGGGGTATGGTCTTCAACTCCTTCAGCGAATTTTCTTTTATAGCTTCTATTGACTCGAAACGCCTTCCAGTGGTAATTTAGCCTCGGGAACAGGAAAAAGTCAGACAGACCCATATCAGGTGAGTACGGCGCTTGGTCGATGACATTCATCGAGTTTTTGGCTAAAAACTCTTGCACAATGATGGCTTTATGCGATTGGTGCATTAATATAGTGTAAAATCCGCGAATTGTCTTCCCATAAATCTGGCCGTTTTCGGGGGATATTGTCTCGCAAACGCCTCATAACGCCTAAATAATATTGTTTATTTACCGTTTGTTCCTCTGGAAGAAATTCATAGTGCACTACACCGCGGCAATCGAAGAAACTGTAATTTATGAATTCCTGGTACTTTTTACACAGAGTAGTAAACTCACGCCTTTCCCCCAGAGGGGTAGGCAGAGACTACAGATTACCATCTGCTACGATCCTGACACATATCCCTTTCGCTTCTTCCACATCCACCAATCTAGTCGTAGACACTTCCGAGTTCCTTTGACTTTGCCCTTCCTCACAGTATGTCGCCAGTTTGATCGGCAAACGTCCTTGCAGGGCGGCCCGGTCGAGCTTTACCTTCCACTTGTGCAGCATATATTTCTTCCGTCGCTCTATTTTTAACCGACTTTAAAAAAGGAGGAGGTTCTCAATACGACTGTATTTTTTCATTTTTTTTCATTCATCCTTTCTATGTGCCCACACCACGGAAGCGTTCCTTTCTTAGGGTTGCGTACTCCATGGGTGCTAAACGGGAGCCTTAGCCTCCGTTGTTTGTCTGTCTGTCTCTCTGTCTGTCCGTCTATCACAGGGGTCTACAACCGCAACCGTTATAGGTAATATTAGAATTTTAAAAACATTTTCCACGCTAGCGGATAAAGTGCGTTTTTCCACTCAGATTTCGAATGATAAACATGCAGAGCCTTTCCGAGCTTGTGAGGTGAAAAAGTAATTTTTTTCTTCTAAATTTATTTTGTCGCCTTCAAAATAGGCCCTTTTGCTTGCAATACAGCTACGCCACGCCAGCGCTTGACCCAGTCCTCCATACATTTTTTGTAAGCTGATTGGGGTATGGTCTTCAACTCCTTCAGCGAATTTTCTTTTATAGCTTCTATTGACTCGAAACGCCTTCCAGTGGTAATTTAGCCTCGGGAACAGGAAAAAGTCAGACAGACCCATATCAGGTGAGTACGGCGCTTGGTCGATGACATTCATCGAGTTTTTGGCTAAAAACTCTTGCACAATGATGGCTTTATGCGATTGGTGCATTAATATAGTGTAAAATCCGCGAATTGTCTTCCCATAAATCTGGCCGTTTTCGGGGGATATTGTCTCGCAAACGCCTCATAACGCCTAAATAATATTGTTTATTTACCGTTTGTTCCTCTGGAAGAAATTCATAGTGCACTACACCGCGGCAATCGAAGAAACTGTAATTTATGAATTCCTGGTACTTTTTACACAGAGTAGTAAACTCACGCCTTTCCCCCAGAGGGGTAGGCAGAGACTACAGATTACCATCTGCTACGATCCTGACACATATCCCTTTCGCTTCTTCCACATCCACCAATCTAGTCGTAGACACTTCCGAGTTCCTTTGACTTTGCCCTTCCTCACAGTATGTCGCCAGTTTGATCGGCAAACGTCCTTGCAGGGCGGCCCGGTCGAGCTTTACCTTCCACTTGTGCAGCATATATTTCTTCCGTCGCTCTATTTTTAACCGACTTTAAAAAAGGAGGAGGTTCTCAATACGACTGTATTTTTTCATTTTTTTTCATTCATCCTTTCTATGTGCCCACACCACGGAAGCGTTCCTTTCTTAGGGTTGCGTACTCCATGGGTGCTAAACGGGAGCCTTAGCCTCCGTTGTTTGTCTGTCTGTCTCTCTGTCTGTCCGTCTACCACAGGGGTCTACAACCGCAACCGTTATAGGTAATATTAATAATATTATTTGGCTAAAAACTCTTGCACAATGATGGCTTTATGCGATTGATGCATTAATAAAGTGTAAAATCCGCGAATTGTCTTCCCATAAATCTGGCCGTTTTCGGGGGATATTGTCTCGCAAACGCCTCATGATGCCTAAATAATATTGTTTATTCACCGTTTGTTCCTCTGGAAGAAATTCATAGTGCACTACACCGCGGCAGTCGAAGAAACTGTAATAGGCAGAGACTACAGATTACCATCTGCTACGATCCTGACACATATCCCTTTCGCTTCTTCCACATCCACCAATCTAGTCGTAGACACTCTTCTATTCCGAGTTCCTTTGACTTTGCCCTTCCTCGCAGTATGTCGCCAGTTTGATCGGCAAACGTCCTTGTAGGGCGGCCCGGTCGAGCTTTACCTTCCACTTGTGCAGCATATATTTCTTCCATCGCTCTATTTTTAACTGACTTTAAAAAAGGAGGAGGTTCTCAATATGACTGTATTTTTTCATTCATTCTTTCTAAATATGTGCCCACACCACGGAAGCGTTCCTTTCTTAGGGTTGCGTACTCTATCGGTGCTAAACGGGAGCCTTAGCCTCCGCTGTTTGTCTGTCTGTCCGTCTACCACAGGGGTCTACAACCGCAACCGTTATAGGTAGAAAGTTAAAATTTTCACAAAATACGTGTTACTATACAGGCTGTAAAAGCAAAGGCAAGAATCCTTTAAGGGTGTGTTAGTATGATAGGTAAATATTTATTTTGAAATACTGGGATCAGTAAATAAAGTACCAGTACCTCACAATCAGACGATTTTCTTTACTCAAAATACACTAATCGCGTGGACACCCTTCCCTCCCTGGTCGCTGGCCACTGATAACGTCGCTATTGAATTAATAGAGAATTTGCAACGGTGCGGCCTCAGATTGAGGCGCTGCACGATTTGGCAACAGGCGGCGACTGCATACCCGGCTCGGCGGTGTGGAGGCGATCACGGATGAGGGGTGCGGGGTGCGACTAGGCGTATGGGGAGACCGGATTTCGTTGATAAGAATGCGTAGCCATAGCTTAGAAAAATGATGGAATTTTTGGTGAAAATTAAAGGTATTTTTTTCTCTTGCAATGACATCAGGGTCCTGTATACTTTCATACCCTAAAGGGATTCTTGAGTTTGCATTTACATCCTGTATATTTAAAAAAAATGTAATGGGGGCAGCCATACGAGAAACCTCGAAAAATTTGAATAATTTTAACGTCATTTGGTTTGGCTTATAGACGGTAAATACATACAAGTTTTAAATTTAGTCACATTGTAGGAAATACTCCCTTGACATAATAAACTAAAACGAAAAATTATAAAAGTAGGGTTCCGAATGCAGACGGCGATAATTTTTTTTGGCTTTTATTTTAGTGGCATCTTTTATGTAGCCTTGATGTTACTTTGGCATGTGTATTGTTGTTATTCACCATAAATGTTTTTAGGGTTCCGCACCCGTATTGTGAGGTGGTACGGAACCCTTTGTGCGCGAGTCCAACTTGCACTTGGCCAAATTATTTATTCTAGTCACTATACAAACTAGTCAAGGTTGACAGTTGCCATTCCAACTGGTGTGATCTTACATCTGGTGTTCCACAGGGTGGTTGCCTCTCTCCTATTCTGTTCTCGGTTTTCATTAACTCTATCACTTCTGCCCTCTCCTCCTCCTTTCATTTATATGCTGACGATCTTCAGTTGTACTCCGCTGCTCCGATGGATGACATTGACAATGCCATAGCCACAACTAATGCAGATCTTGCGGCTATTAGGAATTGGACAAAACGCTATGGGCTCAATGTCAATCCGAGAAAGTCTCAAGTCATCATTATTGGTAGCCAATATTATATTTCGAGACTGGAGACTAATAATATTGCAAGTGTTATCTTTGATGGTGAAGTTCTGCAGTATAGCGAAACTGTCAAGAACTTGGGCATAATCATGGATCAGACTTTGTCGTGGGAGAGTCATGTTAAGGAAGTTAGCCGTAGGATGTACGGTTCATTTCACTCACTGAAGCGCCTTCAGTACTTCTTGCCTTTGCAAACTAGAATCACTCTAGCCCAATCTCTTCTTCTGCCTCTTCTTGACTATGCTGATGTTGTGTTCTTGGATGCCACCGAAGAGTTGCTCGACAAGCTGGAACGTCTTCAGAATTTGGCTATCAGATTTATTTTTGATTTGCGAAAGTTTGACCATGTGTGTGAGTTTCGACGTAAACTGAAGTGGCTTCCAATACGTTATCGGAGGTATAGTCATATCTTATCTCTACTATATAATGTCTTGAACAACCCTTCTTCCCCCAAATACCTAAAAGATAGGTTCAATTTTCGCACTGATATGAGCAAAAGGAATCTTCGGTCCTGTCATGATCTTATGTTATCTTTCCCAACTCATTACACTGAACGTTACTCTAGGTCTTTCACAGTTGACGCTGTTCGACTTTGGAACGATCTTCCACTCTCTTTTAAAAGTCTTCCCTCAATTGCTTCTTTCAAATTCAACTTGAAGAAGCACTTTTTGTCCTCTCAGCAGTCTTAGCTACTAAATATGTATATATTGTAAGTATTCATGTAGTTTATCGTAGTCAAATATATATATATATAAATATATATGTACTAATTTAGTACGGTATGTTAGTGTTTAGGGTGTTAGGTTAGGCATACTTTTAGGTTAATAAGTGTATGTAGATTTATCTTAGTTATAAACATATTGTACTGGAATTAATTTTCAGCGCCAATTTGTACATATTTTCTCCATTTGTGATTTGGTGGACTGGAAGAAATTTCTTTTAGAAATAAGTCCGCCTTTGCCATGTACTTTCAACATTGTGAATTGTATTTATCCGTGTTTTTTGTGCAATAAAGTGTTTATTATTATTATTATTATTATTATATTATTTTAGGCCGCAACGATCCCGTATGTTTTTGTAGTATTAAGCTCGCCTTGTACAACAATTTTTATTTGCAACGAAGAATTTTATTGTTATTATATCTAAATTTTACACTCACAAAGACGACAGCGAGTTTGGCTCAATTTTGTGTCTTGTTTAGTTATCTAATTTACTTAAGTATAACTTTTATTTCAGTTAGTTTTTTAATGTAGGTTTTTTTTTACTCAGAAACTAATTTAAGAGATGTATGTAAATAGTTGGTGCAAACATAAGCACTTTCGCCAGTTACGAAAAATCAAAAACTGTAGAGGTCGTTCGTTCGTCGATAAAGATCAAAACAGTACGCAATTCTTGCAACACTAGTTAACGTGCCGGGGTTTGGGTGATAAAGTGTCAGTATTTGCGACAGAACTTGCTCATGTTATTTTTGGATTACAACACGAAGTCATTGACATTGGCGTCAGACGTGGTGAGCAGCTGCACCAAATACTTATTAATATGTCATAAAAATTAAAAATATTTCAATAGAGTTTAGAAAAAAATATATTACGTATTCAAAAAAATCGCAATTAAATTTGCACATATGTGATAAAAAGGGGCAAATTCAGCGTCTGCTGATCAGCAACACAAAGCTGGTTTGCCGTCTGTCCCTTTTCAAATCCTAAATAGTTTTTCAGATTGCAGGTAGCTCACAACATGCGGCATTCTTATCTCAACCACTCAACGGATTTGGATGCGTTTTTTTATTATCATCGTAGTGACCGTGGACAACACATAGGTTACAAGGGATGTTCATAAAATAACGCCCAAGCCGAAAATGGGGCTTTTGTTATAGGAATGCTGTAGCGGCAGAATAATTAACAAAAAAAAATATTGCAAGATATACCGTGTGTAAAAGCAAAGGCAAGAATCCTTCAAGGGTGTGTTAGTATGATCGGTAAAGATATTATTTTAAATACTGGGATCTCTAAATAAAGTACCAGTACCTCATAATAAGACGATTTTCTTTACTCAAAATACACTAATCGCGTGGACACCCTCACGGTCGCTGGCCACTCGGATGAGGGGTGCGGGTTGCGGGGTGCAATTAGGTGTGTGGGGCGGCCGGTGAGGTTCGTAGCCGTAGCTTAGAAAAATGATTGAATTTTTGGTGAAAATTCAGGGTATATTTTTTTTCTCGTAATGACATCAGAATCGTGTGTACTTTCATATCCTAAAGGGATTCTTGACTTTGCATTCACAGCCTGTATATTAAAAAAAAATAATAATAGGGCAGCCATACGAGAAACCTACTACTGCCTACTGGGCCCGGCATCATTGATATAATAATATATAATTATATGAATAATATATATAATAAATAATATATAACTATTATATCAACTGATGCCGGGCCCAGTGGGGCCCGAAATATATCTTGCAATTTTTTTTGTTTTGTGTATAATACTATAATATATAGGTATAAAAAACAAAAATAAAAAAACGAGCTTTAAAAGTTTATATGCATTTATTTTACAGAAAAATTAACAAAATTTGAACTAGTATGCAGCGTTTTTTGGTTTAGCTGTTTCCAAAGAGCTAGCTCTCAGGCAGCCAACACGTTACACGTGTGGTAGTATATTAATTTTGACAATCAGTAGCCTAGCCATCAAATTGGATGCCACCATTAATTAACGACTTAAGGCGTCTAATTAGGAGGCTGATTAAATTAACAATCGGCGACATGTCCATAAGCTAATGATGGACTTCCGCCTTTTTAATCATTTTTAACTTAAAATTTGTTTTTGAGGGCTTTAAATTTATTTATTAATATTAGATAGTTTAGGCGAAAGAAAGGTAAAGGTAAAGCTCGACCAGACCGCCCTGGAACTAGAAGGACGTATGTCGACCAAATAGGCGACATACTAAAAAAGGGCAAAGTAAAAAGTACCCGGAATAGAAGAGCTTGTATGACTAGATTGATGGATGTAGAAGAAGTAAAAGAGGTGTGACAGGATCGTAGCAGATGGAAATCTATAGTCTCTGACAGGCGTGAGTATATGTATACGTATGTATGTATGTTAGTTATAAACCCAAATAACTACAAGCGACTATAATGCATGAATTATTATTAATATTGGAATTCTCGACTAAGAATTATTTCTGGACGAGCGCGCTTCATCCTAGGTTGATATCTAGTTTGCTAGATGTGTCACTGTGAAATAACGCAGACAAACAAACTTTGATTGTGAGACAGACAAATTAATAATAGTAGATACTTAGTAAGTAATCAGTAATAACTAGGTAATACGCTATATGCTTCAAAAACTTAACGCTTTAGAAACCCTAGATATTAACAAAGTGGTACCTAAAAACCAGGACATTATTGTCAATCAACTATTTCCCGTTTTTATAGTATTTTGACATAAAAGTTGATATTGCATGCACACATTTGTTACATAATTTTGACATCCAATGACTTTACTATTATTATTTTGTTTTAATTAATAATTTATTTTTTATTTATCTAGCCACGCGGTAGCGTGTCAAGCCAAGTTCAGCCTATAGATATTACAGGAACCATTTGGAGCCACCTATGAACCCTTCATAACTCAAAAACTATTTAATACAAACACACCAAAGATACTTAATCAACATAAAATGACAATAATATAAAAAATCTCAAACTTTTAAGTAAAAGTTTTCGTCCGATATGACTAGAACCAATAAATTAATGATTACCGACAAAAAAGTGTTAGTGTCATTGATTGCACAGAACTCCTTTGAAATATTTTCATGAAATATTACAATAATAACAATAATATGGTCATATACATAATATAGGTATACAAAATAAAACATTATTCTTCTCGAACTGACCAAACGGCGATGGGCTTGAGCAAGCATGAGCACTTATCGATCTCTTATCGAGTTGCTAGTATAAATTTGGCAAATCAAATCAATTCAATCAAAGTCACATGCAAAAGTTTTGATTTGAATTCATCAAAAGATTTATAGAACAAATCGATTGAGTCGTTCAAAACGAAGTACCATCATTTTATTGAACGATGGATGGCAAGTGGCACTGCGCATATAAAACCAGTTATTTTCTCGTCTCACTCAGCTAATTCCCCCCAGAATGACCTTCATCAATCAAACAACTCCAAATTTCTAAATATAAAAATTGTGATATCTAACCAGGCCAGGGGCTAAAATCCATAATCCAAAATTAAAGGTAGTTAGTAGCTATACTAGGATGGTATAGTACTTAATAGTATTAAAAGTATATAATTGTGTTTTAATAGGAAAGGGCTTTCCTTTAGTAAGCCGTTTGATTTTACTTCCCAGAATTTGATTCTTTAAAGCGACACTATCAAATAGTGCAATAATACAGTGTTTTTTTTAAATCACTTTGTTCGTTCCGCGGCTAGGAATACATAATGTAGTTTTTATTTTCATCAAATTCGTCGCCGGGATTCATTCTAGCATTTTTCTACACCCTATAGTTTTGGATTGACCATCCGCGCTCGCTGGAAAAACTAACCCTGTATAGTTTTTTGAAGTAAGAAGATGGTGGCTCAGTCAATAGGAGGCCGGACTCTCAATCCTGAGACCCAGCTTTGAATATTGACGATTGAGTATGCTCAATATTACCAATAAGTTTTTCGGAATTTATGGCATAGTATTTTGTATATTGGTAGATAACCATTTGCTGAACGATGCAGGTTTATTAAATTGAGTGCATTGAGTCGTAGCTTACGATGATAAGGCATTCACCTAACACGTTGGGAGAATCGTCCGTAAAGAGAGTGTTTAGATTCGAAAACGCCGAGGTTTATTAAGGAGGGGTTATCCCGACTTTGTCTCTTTTCAAATTAATTTTGAACAAATAAAAAGCGACGGTAAAATTTTGCAAGAAATATATGTCACATTTTCACTCTTTGACCATAAGGCTGTCGAACCAAATCTCGGTGCAAAATGCACATAATAATATTGTTTTTCTTACTTTTGAATAAAAAATATGCAAAAGTTTCTTTTTAAAGCAATTGGCGGAAATTTATTAGTAATAATTAAGTTTTCACATTTAAATTCCATCATTTTATCATTTACATTTTGATTGCATTCGGTTAATAAAATTAAAGAGGTATTTATCGTTGTAATCGAATGTAATCAAAATGTAAGGCATAAAATAACATAATTTTAATGTAAAAGCCCTTTTATTAGTAATCAATTTTTGCCAATTACTTTAAAACGCAATTTTTGCATACTTTTTATTTAAATGTAAGGGAAACAAAGTTATGATGTGCATTTTGCACCGAGATTTGGTTCGACCACCTTAATATTTCGGCTACTCGGTACACGATTGCTTACACTCTCCTCGATCCGAATAAATCGCAAAGATAGGTCTAAGCTACGATCTAAATATCATTTCATTTGAGCTACATTAAGTTTGGGACAGTAAAACTTATACTAAAATAAACGTTGTGAAACATGTGATATACAGGCTGTAAATGCAAAGTCAAGAATCCCTTTAGGGTATGAAAGTATACACGATTCTGATGTCATTACGAGAAAAAAAAATATACCTTGAATTTTCACCAAAAATTCCATCATTTTTCTAAGCTACGGCTACAAACCTCACCGGCCGCCCCACACACCTAATTGCACCCCGCAACCCGCACCCCTCATCCGAGAGGCCAGCGACCGTGGGGGTGTCCACGCGATTAGTGTATTTATTGTAGAGAAAATCGTCTAATTATGAGGTACAATGTTTATGTACTTGTGTACCAGTATTATGTACTGGTACTTTCTTTAGAGATCCCAGCAATTAAAAAAATATCTTTACCAATCATACTAACAGACCCTTAAAGGATTCTTGACTTTGCTTTTACACCCGGTATAACGGCCATCATATTAGAACCCATTCCTCTAATTCCAAAATAATAAATAAAAACACCTCAAAAACACGAGTTTTCTGAGCGGCCCGCTTCCGCTGAGCAGGATAAACATGTGAAAAATGAAAGCGTTGGAGCAGGACAGATTTCTCTGGATAACTTCGCCTTAAGGAGGTTTCTTCAGTCATAACGGCAATGATACAACGTTCTGCACTTGTTTAAAAAGAAAGTTTGTTAGGGTCCTTGCTACTGAAAACTGAACTTGGCAAGTTTTCCATCAGCCTGTTTCGTCCACTGCTGGACATAGGCCTTTCCAGGATATCGCCACTCTTGGCAGTCCTCCTGGAAGAAATGCCCATACTCACACACGCTGGGCAGGCGGGTTGGTAAGCGCGGTGCCGAAACCCTTGCACCAGTGACGCCGCTGCTCGTCACCAGTCTGTTTTATATAAGGCCCGGCAATTGGGGATGGATATACCGCCATCCATCAGTCCCAGGCAATGGTGGGCCGCCTGGTTTTGCCTGAGAGCTGTCCTCTTACTCTCCCCCGAATAACTTCGGGAGGATTTGCGAGTAAGATGGTGGTACAGTGGAGCCCACATCAAGCTATACACATTGAGTATAAGCTGACCTCTCATTGTGCGGAAAGCCTATACAATGAGAGGTCAGCTTATACCGAAAGTGTTAACCTTGATGTGGGCTCCACTGTACCTCCACAGTCGAGCCCGGCATTAGCTCTACCAACTATAAGTTTTCACAGCTAAAGTTTAAATGCTTTAAAAAGTTATATTACAGTTAAAACCCGAAATCAGTTAGAACCCGTTGTAACTATTTAGTGCTATGCATATACAAAACTTCGGGTGTCGCCTCGCTCCGTTCGGCTCCTATTTCTTTTTAGCACTAACTAGTAAAAACTGGTTCTAACCGATTTCAGGTTTTAACTGTACCAGTTATATCATCTATGCAAATAATTGACTATGAAAACTTACCGAGTTCTGTTTATTTAAGTAGACTGCCCGTCCCCAGGAAACAAACTATAGCCTTTGTCCAAGTAAAGAATCTTTTATATATAACAGTGAATATATTTTTAAAATTGGTTCAGTAGTTTCACAGATTACCCTCTATATACAAACAAACAAATACATCAGTATAGTTTTAGTGTAGATTTGAGTGCACTGCAAGAAAGAAAAACCGATTAGACGGTGAGTACCTTCCATACCATTTAAAACACAAAATAATGTCACGTGAAGTAATGATTACAAACTTAACTTGACATTTACAATCGATTAAATTCCTTCCATGTATACAAAAGGTATAATTAAATTGGTCATAGAATAATTAAAGATAAATAATTTAAAAAAAAACTTTTGTTTACGCTCAATGACCTACTACCGTCATCTGAAAGTTACCCTGGAAACTGTTTAGGTTTTATATTAGTGAGTAAGTCGAGCAGTCAGTCAATGATAAAAATAGCGATTTTTGGATGTGAATAACTCAAGTAACTACTGTTGACGTTTCATTGACTAAATTTAGGATTTTAGGTACTTGGGACCTTAGCAGATATGTAAAATTACAACTTCTTACGTCCAAAGGAAATGAGTTGTCGAAAGTAGCTCGAAATGATGCACCGGTCTTTTTTAGAACTCAGCCCTGGGCACGCTGCCCAAGTAACACAAATATCTGTATAGTAGCCATGAAAACTCTAAGCATTACAACCAGGCTGTGTAAAAGAACTATACACCCCTCCTCAGCCATTGTAATGCTTATTTGGGCACAAATTAAACAGCCTATGGTATACACTTCTGTCAATTTGCAGTACAGAAGCATTATAGAAGCATTCATTAGGGCACAAAAAGATAAGAGGGGCATCATGTGATATTTATAACAGATATAGTCTTGAAAATACACTCCGCGACATCTTTTGTACAGCCTAATGAATTGTAAGGTATGCATTAATACACAGAGACAGTTGAAGTTTAAGGGAATTTGTGTTTTCGTTCAAAGGAATAAAGTATCTCTTATGATCTGCGTAAGCGTATCTAGATGAGAGATGCCCCTCGTCCCTCGTGGGACCGTGTAGCAACGGGAGGGGATTGGGTTGTATCTTGTATGTATGTGTTTTAGTGGTAAGATAATGAAAGATGCCACGATTCACAGTGACGTGCTGGAGGATTGTACTAAGCTGTGACTTCGAACATCGTATCGTACTAAATTATGACTTCCAAAACTTCCAATGCCGGTTGCGCTCTAAATTATGACTTTAAAGAACGGCCCTCTTATTGTCTAACTTCAGTATTTATCGCAATAGCCATCAAAGGTGTCGTGATTGGCCAAAAATGATTTGTGATGTCATTTCTAGCCAATCACGGCGCGTTTGAAGGCAATTGCGATGGATGTCGAAGTAAGACGATAAGGAAGGTGGAATGGTCCAGAATACTATAACAGCACCTAATTGTCGATTTTTTTGAAAGGAATGGACTTTTTTAAGGTCATATAAAAGTATAAATGTTTTTCTCCTTGAAATACAAAAGATATACCTACATGAAAATATTCAGGAACTGAATAAATAGCTTTGATGACGTAATAGTCATGTCATTTAGGCATTACAGGAAATAGGCCATTGCCCACAAGAAAAAAAAAGTAATGCCAAAAGCAACGTCTGTTTTTTTATTTTCAGTAATCCCATCTTCAGGTTTTATCCCCTAAATTTTTTTTTCATTCTTTCTTATGTCAAGGAACTCTCCCTATTGAGCCTAAACGGTATGACTATTACGTCACATTCCCATTTCTCAAAACTGATTTTCAAAAAAAATTCGTTTTAAAAAATACCCCCTGATAATTAAAGAACAGCATGGTATCTTCATGATTTAGCATATATTTCCAAAAAAAATATACAAAATGGCCTGTTACAATTTATGGTTGATTCGAAACCGTCGTAAAATACAAGACCTCATCTACTTACACAAAATTGTCAATCACCAAATTAATTGTTCTAGTCTCATTGAAAGTATTCACTTAACAGTTCCCTTTAACTACCCAAGATGTCCTATTACCAACTTTCTCTAAAACTAACATAGGTTTGCACTCTCCTCTTACTAGAATTTGCAAGACCTATAACGAAGTGAACTTAAAAACAACATAGATATTTTTAATGATTCGCTCAACAAATATAAACATCAACTGCTTAAATCTATTGCACCTTTAAATTGTCATTTTTAGTAAATTTTTTAAACTGTTATATTACATATTATAGGTGGTAGAGGTAATGCCGGGCTCGACTGTGGAGGTACCACCATCTTACTCGCAAATCCTCCCGAAGTTATTCGGGGGAGAGTAAGAGGACAGCTCTCAGGCAAAACCAGGCGGCCCACCATTGCCTGGGACCGATGGATGGCGGTATATCCATCCCCAATTGCCGGGCCTTAAAACAGACCGGTGACGGGCAGCGGCGTCACTGGTGCGAGGGTTCCGGCACCGCACTCACCAACCCGCCTGCCCAGCGTGTGTGAGTATGGGCATTTCTTCTAGGAGGACCGCCAACTGGCGAAATCTTGGAAAGGCCTATGTCCAGCAGTGGACGAAACAGGCTGATGGATGGATGGATATTATAACCTACTAATGATACTGTTATGTTATTTATCTACTGAGAAAAGTTTATTTCTGTTTTTTTTTTAATTTTAGTTAAATTTTTAATTCAAGAATGATGTGTATACCTATTAAAGGGATACGTATCAGATGCACAACCTTCTTAAATATAACAAACAATGTTTAATATGTATCCTGTTGGTGTACCAATTAAAATAAATAAATAAATTGTGACTTGCAACACCAATTCGTACAAGATAGTGACTTCAAGCACCGGTTGAGTACTAAATTTCTATCATCAAGACTGTATATAACCATTGTGAATACAAAAACTAAAAACTAGCTACGCTATTTTCTACTATCGATTATAGTCTTTGCACTTAAAAAATAATAGAAAACACGTTCCTTACTGATAAATGCAGTGGAACACAATGGAGATTACGTAACAAAATGATTATGACAATTAAAAAACGGTTGTTTTAATTGCCACTTACCTATGTTTCGCCTTTGTCAGAAAATTAATACGAATATGATAATTTTTGTTTAAAAGAAAATACTGATCATTATCTTTACGGCCGATAAAATCTAAACCTAATATCATTATTTTTTTCTAGATACTTGGAAACACTGGCATTCAGATTCCATAACAGCAAAAAGACCCTCTCCTTATGAGCCTGCTTCCTTAAGAAAAATCAAGATTCTAAATTTGATTTTTCGGTTATTAATGGTGAATTAAGAAAATGTGTATGGATAAGACAGTATAATTTGAAAATGTCTCAAAACGTAAAGAATAAAACTGAATGAACCTCCAAAATAAACCTCGGCCGGCACCCAATTTGATCTCAATTCTTTGTTTAACGATGCGACATAACTGCACTGCCATTGTACTGAACCTTGCCCCTTTTATGTTTTTGGTGGGATACATATTTCACGCATTGTCGTTAGCGAGTATTGAGGTCTAAACTCATGATAGGCCTGCAGTCCCCTGATTCTGTATGGTAAAATCAGTTGCCAAACCAAGTGCCTATCGACGAAAACATATACATATCCGCTTATATAAGGCTACGTTCGTACTTGAAATGACGTCACAATTCGTAAATAGTTCAATACCATTGAAGGTTATTTTGGAAGTCCATTTTTTATCCGTTTTTGGTGAATAGCAACCATAGATAGCAACCGACACTGAGTTACATAATAGGCCCGCAGCATACTATTGCGATACAATTTTGTTACTAAGATTAAACTTCAAAAACACACACAACAAGTACCTAATCTTTAAAATTGTCTAATATTATAAATAAAACTACTAGCCAGTTAATTTCAAACTTGACCTGTAAGTAATATAACAACGAATGTATATAGATATAGCAACATAATCAGAACGGAAAGCAACGCTAGTTCTGTAGCAGGCCGAGAACTTTTCACCTTGCCCTAATCATTAAATAATTTCTTAACAATATTATTTCAAAGAGCGGCTAAGCGAGTTACTCAAGTCATAGGACAACAGTGCAAATCAAGATTGTCATTCCATTTTAACTGTTATTATAACGTCTTACAGTACCATAGCTATGATGACTTGCGGTTGCAGGCGAGCGTACTTGTCATTTTCTAACCTCTTTCTTAGTGCGCTTGTTGTACATACTCAGCTTATTATCTTCTACTCGTTTTACACCACCACAGATATACAAATGAATACACACACGCAAAGCTAATGATAGTGTCCCATTTTCTGATTGTTTGTAACTAGTTGTTAGGGTCCTATGTGAAAACGGAATCCTTTTGTTGTTCGTTGTATTATACCCAATTCATAGGGTTCCGTACCCACGAGCAAAATTGAGTCATATTAATGTCACTCTGCTGGTCCGTGCGTCCGTATGTCATGGTTCGTTGGCTCGTAGACGGAATGGATATTTTTGTAGATATTTGTATATATTTTTTATTCAATAATATTCGGTTTGGCTCTAAACCAAATATTATTGAACTAACTTCAGCCCGCGGGTCCGCCCGCGTCGAATGGATTTTCGTGTAAATAAGGAAAACAAAAGAATAGGATTTTTTGAACGACAATATGCAACCATGTTTTTACCAAAGTGCTAATCAAATAAGCCCAAACTCCCGAGAAGATCCCGTACCCACCTTCCAGTCCCATCAGCAGACCCTGGTCACTATGTTTTACCAAAGTGATAATAAAGACCAATCAAATAAGCCCAAACTTGAAGCGTCTGCTGTATCAGTTAAGGAGATCCCGTAACATAACTTCTAATTACTACCAGTAGAAAAGTAAATTCCAAAAATCTATTTTAAATTAAGCTGTGGAAACTATATGAAAATCCGTTCAGTAGTTTTAGAGATGTGCGTCAACAAACAGACAGACAGAATCGTTGATCTGTGTTCTATTACTCTTTTTTAGTCACCCCCTTTCTATTTCTATTACTTTTCTTCAATGTACAGACACAGCGGTTTCTACTGTTTTTATTACTTATGTATATGTATTGATGATAAAAAATTCAGTTAGATTATTTTTAAGGGGGAGTAAATAAATGAAAAAAGAGCCTCATTTTTTTTCTTATATACCTTAGCCAGAATTGTCGTTATCTAGAGCTCATCAAGAAGAGAACTATGTTTTTTACAATTTTTTTCTTTGTACTGATGGAATTGGAGGCTGTCAATGTTGTCAGTCTTAGACCATATTTGTTACGGTGTCTATCTCAAAACCTTAATTAGTTAGGAGTTTGGAATTTCTGTATATTATGGACCACATACTTTTTATTTCATACATTTTGTGGGTAGTGATAAGTTTGCACATTTTTCCTATTTTAATGATACGGAACCCACAGAACGTGAGTCCTATTCGCACTTGACCGTTTTTGTATTTATTGTTACGTTTTCCTGTAAACACGTTATATAGACTTTAGGAATTTTATATACAACCATAGACAAAATTGTTCATCCATGATACAACTAACTAAAGAAAAATTATTAGCTATTACATAGAAAATTGCAGTAACTACCTACATACTGTACCAATATTATTTTCGGTTTTTTTTTCCTTTGACTCAATAGCAATAAAGTCATTAGTCGCAAACGAATTTACAAATATTGAACGAGTAATTTTTGTTTACAAAACTAAGTATTTAAATTTCATCTGCTTGATCGTTTTGGTAATTAACTTTTGGATAATGAGCAAATGTATTTTTTGCTGTCGTTAAATAAATATGTTTGACTTTGACTTTGCTTCGTATCACAACAGACTGGAACACAAAGACGACCGTGATGATGCTATCTCAAAGTTACGAAGATGAATGTTTGACCTTGAACTTGAAAACGTGACGCATGATTGACTGCCCCGCGGTATTTTCTCGTTGTTTCCTACATAAACAAAATTTTATTTAAAGCTACAAAGTCACGAGAAATTACAATAATTATTCAAAAAATAACTAAAAATACTTGATGTAAAAATAATAAATAATTATTAAAATAATATTTAACGATTTTCCTTCAGTTATTAGGTGTTTTTGGCTAGCGCGTGTCTGTTATATTGCACCTACCGGGATAAAAATCGGGACAGCCGTATTTCGGGCGCAAGACGAACAGATTATGGGGGGTTATCCCATTTTGTCTCTTTTCAAATTAATTTTAAACCAATAAATAGCGATGATAAAATAAAAAAAAAATATGTCGTGCTAGCTTTTGCCCGCGGCTCCGCCCGCGTTTTATTCGGTTTAACGAAATGCTTTTTTCCGGGATAAAAAGTAGCCTATATGTGTTAATTTAGGGTAAAAGCTATATCCATTCTAAATTTCATCCAAATCCGTTCAGCAGTTTCAGCGTGAAAGAGTAACAAACATACACACACACACAAACTTTCGCATTTATAATATTAGTGTGATTTCACTCTATTTCTGTCGTTCGATATACGATTACTTACATTTTGCTCGATTCAATTAAATAGCAAAGATGGGTATAAACTATGATCTAAATATCATTTCATTGGAGCAATATGGTAGAGTAAATAGGTAACAAAACTAAATATTTAGATTTTTTCCAGAGTTGAAGAATATAATTCCAGTTTATGTAGTAAATTATTATAACATTTTACTAAAAATACTTATTATATAAACATAAAACCAATCTAAGAAATTAAATCTAAAATAAATCTAATGATATCAAATAAGGGAAGGATAGAAGGTAATTATAGATAGTACTAAAATAAACGTCGTGAAAAATGTGATATAAAACGGCCGTCATATTAAAAACCCATTCCTCTGATTCTAAAATAAAAACACCTCGAAAGCGCGAGTTTTCTGAGCGGCCCGCTTTCGCTAAGCAGGATAAACATGTGGAAAATGCTAGCGTTGGAGCAGGACAGATTTCTCTGGATAACCTCGCCTTAACGTGCCTTCCGAATCCAAATGTGCCTCTATCGGAATTGAACCCGTGACCCTCGGATTAGTGGTCGACTACTCGAACCACTGGACCACAGGTCTGGTTCCCGGTATGTAATGTAATTTTATTTTTGTCACTAAAAATATAAACGCGCAGTGCGAGAGGGGTGGATTCAGCCCAAAGAAAAAGAAGTAGTTTTTAATACACCTGCTCAAATATGATAGATGACGTATGTACCTGTTTAGCGTGCGTAAAATTACATATTTCGCACTAGTGTTTTTTGTTTTTACTACTAACGCCATCTAGGGGAAACCGGCGACATCATTTAGTAAACAGTCTAGAAACCTTGTTTTACTTGTCGTTTTGTTAGTATTTCTGTAAGTAACCAGACACTAAAAACGGTTTGATGAGTATTTTCAAACTTTTATATTATTATTATTTTTATTTATTTAATTTACAATTTTTTTACATACTATATTTTAACATGATAAGCCACGGAATCCCGAAGGATTATCCGTGGTTTATGAGTTCACTCTTAAGTTAAGCCCAAATAATATTTCTTAATGACTAACCTTACTTTTAGTTTCCCTTTAATTTGATTTACAATATTAATTGGAATTTCATTTAAAAATTTTGTTAGCATGAATTCCCATATTTGCATACCGTATGTATACATTTTTATATCTCGGTAAAACATAATTAGGTAGGTACCTTTAAATCAATGGGTAGGTAAAATAATGTATCGCTTTCTTTCTTTTAAATTACTGATCTTATCATTCTCTTTACAAACAATGGCGAGTTTGATTTAATATTTCCTCTATAGAAATAAATATTGAAATGAAGTCTTCTAACACACTTTTCTCCTCGTTTGACGAATAGGAATATGTTTTTACGTTATTATATTGGTTTTAATGTTTTAATGATGTCTATAACTTTGATTTTGGCAATTTTGCTAGCTATTTCAGTTTTTTTTATAAAATTAAAAAATAGTACATTTTGATACTAGTGCTAGTGTACTTCATGAAATACACAGAAACAAATCACCCATATTTTGTTCACATAGCCAGGTGTCTTGATTAAAAACTACGTTTAAAAAAAACTAAACCAAGCGTGGCCATGCGATGCGTAAGCTTATTGCGTACAAAAATAAAATATGAGTAGGTAGTAACAAACATGGGTGATTGATACCGTAGGTGTTCAAGGAAAACTGTTTCGTCGTATGGTTTTAAATTATATTGATTCCAATGGATAATACGAGTACAAGCGTGGTAGGTTTCGCAGCAGCCAAGGGGCACAAAGGTAATGAATGACGTCAAATCATTCAAAATTGTAGTTTATGAAACTGGTACATAAAAAGGTTATCAAAAAACGAGTGTTTTAAAACATAGTTATGTATAGTTTTATACACTACTTTATCTAAACTCATGCCTACTAACCTGTTTTCATAATTTTTGATTTTTCTTGTAAAAGCTCGTTCTAGAAATGTTCGTAATTTCCCTCGTTATTTCCACAATGTCAGGTGGAGTCAAATTAGGCTCATCATTAGATTATTTCCGCATTGCTACGTACTTCTTATTTTTTGGTAGATGGGTCTGGTTACTAGATCTAACACACTAAAATTTCAGCTTGCGGAACTCAAAGGTTTTCAAGATATAAACTTTTGAAATTTTTAATTTATCGTAAATTTTTGCTTTACTTGCATTATCAAAACGCTGATGAAGTGTCAAAATGAAATAACGTTCCGTTTAGCACAGTTACAAATGTCAATAGAATGCACACTGCCTAAAAAAATCTTAGTTGTAAAATTATTGAGGTAGAATGGAACGTATTTTACACGGGAGCGGCCGTTTTGTAATTTATCGAATGATATTATTATGGTATGTGAGAGAAAAATAGTTCACCAAAAGTAAAAAAAAAATAGATGCGACGACGAGCGAAGCGAGGAGGAGCGTGTTATGTTGACATGTAAGAAAAACTAAGGAGCCAAGCGAATCGGAGCGGAGCGAGGCGACGACGTCCCTAGTTTTAATAGTAAAGTCGCCATTTTCAACATTTTTATTCGCCCACAGTCTGTCACTCAGTATTTTTGGCGCTCGTTTAAATACAAGCCATAGGCATATGTACAAATTTTATTCAAAGTACCTATAGTTTATTCCTTAAAACTAAACCACATTTGTTAGACTACGCCTAGGAACAAAATTATTAGGACCAGGTGTCTAATTATTTTGGGAAAAATTAAAAAAACAAGGTTGATCTCCGCAAGTAAAGTAGAATACCATGGGGTGAGGGATACGTCCTCCTACCCCCCTTACCCTCCCACCCCTTAAGTAGTGCGGAAATAATCTAATGCCCTTCCTCAAATTATTATCACCATCACTGCTGTTAGTAATTTTAGGGCAAAATAATGCTATTGGTTTGACCTATAAAACCACAGTAAATAATAATTTCCACGTAAGCTATGGCACCAAAATCCAACAGTCCACCGCGCATGTGTACGCGCTGCGCGCGCCGCGCCGGCAGCATAGACAATGCAAGCCGAAAATAAAATAAAATTGTGACCTCCTTTGTCACGCCGCAATATTACTTAGTACTTGTTAGAGAATATTATATGATAACCTCATTGGTATTTGATATTAAACCTCAGACATGACTGTTTGGGCTAAGTTCCCTTTGCCTTCCTAGTTAGTTTCATGTACTGTAATATCAGAAAAAGTTTTCATATGTTGTTCGGAGACCTATTATGTACTATAATTTTATTTTTTTAGCGACGTCCATGAAAAATATTCTTCATTATACCAGTAGTTTTGAGATCGTAATGAGGATTTTACGATATGAGGTTAGATAAAAGAATTTTAAAAATAGAAAGCGCTGCATCCGGTGTTGCTAGTTCTTTAATGCAACTCGGGATTTCTTCCTGAACTTTTCAAAACACCGGTATCAGTTCCATTTGTAGCATTTAGGACAAGAAAAGCCTGACTTTTATTGTCTGAAGATTGTGCCTCGAAAACTTTGCCTTTTCTCGTTCTCAGTGCCTCAACTCAACATACGTATACTGAAAGTTTGAAAGTTATGAAAAATCATAAAATCAATCTTTCATTTGAGATTCGTTTTTATTTACAGGCGCAATAAATTAAACAAAAAACAAATAAATCAGCTCTTTAATATCGTATTATTTTTAGAAAAAAAAAAATTGTAGTAAATTTCAAGTCTTTATCTTTAACGGTGCTAAAGTTATGAGGCTGTGACATACGGACGGTCAACGGAGTCTCACCATAAAGGTTCCTTTTACCTTTCAGGTGCTACGGAACAATAAAAAAACCCGGACAGTATGGAAATCCCCACCAGACGCTCCCCGATTCTAATTTAGGAAAAATCGGTGAAACCCGGACGGATGGCAACCCTAAATATTATCGTACAATTAGTGTTGCCATCCGTCCGTGGCATTGAAAAGAAGAATCTTTAATTACCTGTGAACGTTTTTCTAGTCTAGTGCGTTCAAGCTATTCATCATAGTTTTGAAACGCATATGATTCGTTATAACAAGGCCACTGTTTAGTATGATTTGTTGACGAATTCTACGCGAGTAACACTGTGTTGCCTCAAACATGAGTAAGTAGTTCCTGGATCAATATTTATTAGGTGACGCGGACGAGGAACATTTTTTAATCGTACCAAAAATATTGATGTGAAAAATGAGCCAAGTTTTCAACTTAATTTTATCACTAATAAAAGACTTAAAATCTGCAAAAATCACGATTTATTTGTATTAAAAAGTTACTGATAAAATTATCACTTCACACATTTACAACTACTCGAAAACCGTAAAATAGCTTAACCTGGAGATTATTTAATGCAGTAGAATAATTCAGCATTGCGTGCGGGATTACGTCGCGAGCTGTCTATTATGTTCAAAAATATTGAATAGTTTCGAATAATTTAGTACCTGACAGAGTCCGCAATTATGTTATTCTGCTATATTAAATACTCTGTAGTTAAAGTTAAAGCTTCTTCTGGGAATTAATATTTTATTAATTCTTGCACATTTTTTTATAAATTCTTTAAAAGTTTACATTGTAGGTATATTGCACATAATTTTTTGGTCCTAAAGATAATCATTATAATGACATCGTTTCAATAGTCAGCATGAAATGGCGTTTGCGGCTCGCACTTTTGGTACTTGACTCTCAATTTTTAGCTGTATGCGTTGAAAATGACATACTTCATTAGCTCTTTAAACCTTTGATTGTGAAAACTAAATAAATATACTGTGAAACGAGTACAAGTACTATGTTATTCATCATGTTTGATGGTCGCACTCTATAAAAGATAGAGATATGATATATAGTAAGTAGCGTGAAAATGGTGCGATCTTGATGTGAGAGAAAAATCAGAGGTGCAATTGTGTAAATTCAAATTCGATTGTCATATGGCTATTCGGCTAAGCAAATTACCCCATTTGACAATTGAAATCGTACGTTTTTGTTTGTCAACAACAAAACAAGACAATCTTATTCATTTGACAGCCAAAAATGTACGATTTCAATTGTCAAACGGGCTAATTGCTTAGCCGAATAGCCATAAATATGACAATCAATTTGAACACCATTGTCTTACACAATTGCACCTCAGTTCTTTTACATGATTTTCCACAAAAGTCTAAAATGACTCCAATCGGTTCGTGCAAATAGCGCATTGCAGGCGCTTGGCCGGTTTTGCGAAAACTTGGCTACGCATGCTTCGATCTAAAGTTGGTGTGTACTGTGTATGTGAAGTGAATATTGAATCATGAGTGTAGTTGATTGATTATCGTCAGTTAAATACGAAAATGCAAACCGATTTGTTCAATTCTTGCATTTATAATGAACAACAAATTTATACAAAATTTTATCTTCCTGAATAATAATAATTTACATCACGTGGTGTTACAAGGTTATCATGAATGGTTTACTGCATTCTACAATATAAAGGCGAATGAGCGGATGTGCCTTCTCTGTACCAATTTTACGACTACATAATGCGAACATCATTTGTTTTCCCAGATCTCTATCGCTTGCGAGATTGTGAGCATTATGTATATTTTTGACTATCACCGGCCACGCTGACTGCTTTCTATTGTATAATTTTCGAGGTACTTCCGTTAGTAATAAAAATCTTGTTAGCTTTCATGGATTTTTTAAATGCAACGTAGACGTAGACCATGGTTTTCCAAAATTTTCTGCTTACTTCTGTTCTGTGCCCACTAAAACGATAGACTTAGCTCTACGAAGAAACCGCTGTTTATTTTGAAATTTTAACAATATACAGTACTCCCAAACTTATAATAGCATAAATTTTTTTTCAAAAAACCTGTTAGTGACTTTTATTTGTTCGTTTTTATTTTTATTTATAAATTAACACACATAAGTAATATTAAGAAAAATGTGCTATTTTTCGACCCCTCAGTGGGGTCGTCATCAGGCGAATGGAAAAAATATATGAAAAACATACGTTTCATGTATATGTCATATATTTTAATAAACTTTTAATGCGCATACGAATCTTCGCCACTGCTCGGCAAAGTTCGTATTTCCCTACAGTTTCTATACAAGCAGTAAGGTCACGTGGTACGTCCGGTCGCTCGGCTATAGATTTCTATGCGCATTATAACTTTGGGAGCACCCTTGTTGAAAATTTGTGTTCTAATTTCTTTGATCTTTATATCTCTAGTTAGAAGTACTGGTAACTATAGTTTGTAAGCACCTTATAAGTATAGCTTATGTTTCCGTAATCACAAATCACTCCAACGGAGGAAACTTTCCTCTATGGTCACTCCCAACTTGGCTGTAACAGAATATCAGCGTTGTGACGTAGTGTGTACATATGGTATGTATCTGAGGTATGTATTATCTCGCCACTCGTTTTGAACGACACCCCACACTATGGATATAAATCATTAACCGAGGCTTTGAAATGACCTAGTTTGTATGGAAATGTTGCTGTGGGCTAGATTTTGGGCCGCTAGTGAAAAGTATTCGTAAAATTTCGGAATATCATAATCAAACAACAACACACACTGCGGTATTATTGATTTTCTTTAACCAACCGAACACTTTAAATATTTTATTAGTTTGCCTAACAGCACCCACCTACTTACTCACATACTTATAAGTAGTGATGTACCTATATACTAATCGGTTAAGCGACTATTCGGTTTTGTCGGTGCCGTCGGGCACTTATTAAAATAAAATAAATAAATGATTATATTGCTTAAATAAATCTATATGTATATATACAAGGTGACTTTAATTTATGCAGCCAAACTCATACTGGAGGCTTGGTAAGTGATCAGTAACACGGAATGATAACACTTTTTGCTAATATCGCAAAATCAAATCTTGATGTCCCATAGTAATTGACTCGGGGCTGGGCTTGCGTTATAATTGCAAATAATTTACGAATCACAAAAAGGTCATCGAACCTTGTTACTGAGCACTTACCGAATCTTCAGTATAAGTCACCTTTTATATTTCATAAAAAAAATAGCAAACTATATTATTATACATGGATAATATAACGATAAGCGAAAAAAACAAATATTACTATATAAGTTTTTCACTCCTATGAATCATCGGTTGAAATATAAGTTACATATTAGTTTCTCTTGAAATAAATATATATATTTGGCTATATTAGTCCTAAGGTTGTATATATTTTTATGTCATTTTTACATTCGGTCATTTATTCGACTGATGCCGTCCCCAAAGTGGGCCGAAATATATTTCGAAAATTAACATATTTTTATTATTACAAGTACCTTTAAATATTAGTCTCTCGGTATACTAGAACATTTATTTGTTCATCTAAATTCATACTGGAGGTTTTGTAAGTGATCAGTAACACGGATCAATAACACTTTTTGCTAATTTCGCAAAATAAAATGTTGACGTCAAATAGAAATTGACTCGGGGCTGCGCTTACGTTTGTACACGGAAGAAATGTTGTCTTATATCAAGACAATATCCTATTCGTCAAGACAAATCGTGTTTCATATATATGAAGCATTATTCTCTTGACTCAAGTAAAATATTGTCTCAATTTTATTGTCTTCATCTGAGACGTTCGTTTTTTTGATACAAGAAATATGAGTTTTGTTTGAAGAATATACTTATATCTTGATAGACTGTCTCATGATGATGCAAGAATTTTGTAGTTTTATTTGAAGAATATACGTTGTTTTAGTATAAAAAGAAATTGTCTCCGATCATTCGTTCATTCAATTATTAATTTACTCTTAAAACTGCAAATATTTTGAGTAGAAGATATATTTGTTTTCCAGCAAGACACGATGTGTTCCCTATAGGGAACACGACAATAATGTGTGGACGTGTGACAACGTCGGTGAACACCGTGTCGTCGTCCTCGAAGAACGATCCTTGCCTTGAGAATGCCAAAATTGTCTCGGTGAAACAGTTGGCATTATAGTGAACAATAATAATACGTGAGTGTTAAAGCCGGTATTTAATGATAATTTAGAATGTCAGCTCATGTGAGTTTTAATGATATTACGAAAATAATAATTTACAAATTTCACAAATGGGGTCATTTAACCTTGATACTTCGATACCGAGTCTTCAGTATGAATTTGGCAGCATAAATAAATGTCACCTAATATTATATATAATCATTTATTTTGTTTTCAAATTTTGTATTTGTTAATCAACATTTTGATTTTTTTTCATTAAATATATTTTTATTTACTAACAAAACTTAAATATACTAATTTAAAAACTAAATTATTCTACGAAATAAACTAAACTAAACTAAAACTACCTAGCAAAAATATTTAATTAAATTAGATAAAAAATTGAGCCGAAATCGCTGTCGTCACGTGGAAGAGTACCCAGGATACTGGCAGCATTACCTCGTTGAATTGCTAGGCCAATTCTTTGGCCGAGGTATGTGCCAGCCCTGGGATCTCCGGAAACGTCGACCAATCTCGACGACAGTTCTTTGTAGAGCTGCCGCGCTCCCGGCCCCCACGGCCCGAGGGTTTCAACGCCAAAAGGCACAAATATGTATACTACGCCAAGGGATACATATTTGCGCCGTTTTGCCTCCTCCGCAGACGCTGCCGTCGTCCCGGCCTGTGACGAAGTCACCTGTAAGTGGGACGGAGCAACTGTGTCAACACAGGTCGCGTCCCACACCAGGGACCTCCCGTTCTTCCAGGGTATCAACGACATCCCGTCGGGTCTCCTACCATCGTCACGTGACAGGCCATTCGGTTCCAGAATGGCAGGTACGTTTACGCTCGCAAGAGCCCGACGGATGATATCGTTGATACTGGCGTGACGAGGCAGGCGGCCAGCGCTGCGTTGATACGACAGGCCATGGTGACCGAGGCAGTCGACTCTCTCTCCGCAACGGCAGCGATGTGGCTCATTCAAATTGACGCCCAGTCGCAGTCCGATGGCTATTGAGAAAGTGGTGCGGTCCAGCAAGGTGCCGATATTAGGCGATGGTAAAGCATTTAGCCAATACCCCGACTCTGGTTCACTAGTGGCTAAGTAATCATAAAATAAGTTTTACAGTCGGCGATTGGTCGAACATTGTAGGACAGTAGGACTGATTAGTTGATAGTCAGCTATTCGGCCATTCCGGAATGTCGGCCCCATCTCTACTTATTATAATACAAATGAGTATAAACTATTGGGGCCATAAATATCACGAATCAGACACGAATAAAAATAGTTAAGGAACTAAATATATTACATGGGTGACGTCATGTTATTTATTCCAAATGGCAAAGACATTATTATAGAATGGGTTGTAAGAGAGGCCTTTTTATATAATTATATTTTGTTAACCATTTTAGAGAAGTTACCAAGTAAACCGTAGAAAGCCAAATCAATTAATCTTCTTTTATTAAACTACTTACTGTATTGCATTGATGCAAGACCAAAACATTTGGGTGCGTACAGCGCACAGTCATCGAGCCAACAACATTTGTATGTAAGATTGTCGAAAACTGTTTTCTAGCTTAATTTCCTGAATCCCTTGAGAGTTGTGTATTAACCAAAACCGGTCGGGAGTAAAATCGGCTAGAAATCGGGCCACCATTTAAAAAGCATTCATTCGCGCATTTCGATTTTCATAATTTTCAGATCATCATTATAAATTTAAGAGCTGTGCTCTTGTCGGTGAAGTCTTCTCCATTCACTTCTGCAATCCGCCTTCTCTTTAACTTCTTGATACGACAAGACATTTACTTTTTCTTTCACTTGATCCATGAATGTTCTCCGGGGCCTTCCTCTCTTTCTTTTCCCTCCACTTTTCCCTCAATAATGTTTTTGATATAATTGTCGTGCCGTATCGTATCAGATGTCCCAACATCTTTCCTTTTCTAGTTCAGATACAAAGTAAAAATCCTCAGACTCTTTTTGATAGCTGGCTGGCTTGAGACAAGATTGTTCGTATATTTTGCAATGAAGTGGTTCACAGCGTTTTATATCGATGGTTGAGCAACAGTTACTGAACTAGCTGCCCCTTTGCCCCCAGGACGGACGAGCAAGGCATCGGCGTGAAGATCTACGAGGGTGTGGTGCTCTGTGGCGAGGTGGTGATGCTGTTTGTCAAGATGTTCCTCACGTGGCTGCACTGCGTCTACCAGTTCGTCGTCCCGCCGGAGCCTAAGGACGTCAAGGGGGAAATCATTCTTGTAAGTGCTGTAGAAAACTGATACTATAACGCCTCACCAGGGCTTTATCATTTTCAGACAGAGAACTTGAAGACGATGGTGTTATTGTTGAGGGGTGAATTAGTGCGAAGGATTATTTTTCTTCTGGATGTTGCTTAGCATAGGTGGTAGAGCTGATGCCGGGCTCGACTGTGGAGGTACCACCATCTTACTCGCAAATGCTCCCAAAGTTATTTGGGGGAGAGTAAGAGAACAGCTCGCAGGCAAAACCAGGCGGCCCATCATTGCCTGGGACCGATGGATGGCGGTTTATCCATCCCTAATTGCCAGGCCTTAAAACAGACTGTTGACGGGCAGCGGCGTCACTGGTGCAAGGGTTTCGGCACCGCGCTCACCAACCCGCCTGACCAGCGTGTGTGAGTATGGGCATTTCTTCCAGGGAGACCGCCAAGAGTGGTGAAATCCTGGAAAGGCCTATGTCCAGCAGTGGACGAAACAGGCTGATAGATGGATGGATGATCAGTAGAGTATATGGTTTTATTTAATAGTCGCACTCTATTTACACCCTGTATTATAAGACATGTCTATTATTTGTAAACAAGCACAAGTATCTAATTTCAACAAAGATGTATGATCAGTTGATCGAGTCCACCGACAATCACAAACATTAACTTTGTGTATCATGCACAATGACTATAAATACACTTTAAAGTTGCTGTGCACGATAATTTACAATGAAATGCATAAATGACACAACTTCGCTAGAAAAACTCAATTATTTCCCAAACTAAGGGTGCCCGCGGGTATGATTCTTGAGAAAAGTGGTTCAGTAGGGTCGGTAGAATATGTGGTTTCATTTAATGGTAGCAGTCTATTCACACCCGCTATATGTATGTGTCTTATTTCAACAAATATGTACATCAAGAGTGTAATTGTGAAGCTGTGACTTATATTATAACTTACGGAGGAGGGACGGACATATCTCACCATAACACTTCCTTTTTCTTACCGGTTAAATAAGGAATCCTAAGCAAAAGAAGAAATCCTTGGATCTAGATAGGTATCCACGAAACACGTTCTGCCGCTTACCATTCTCAGTCTGTTGAATTAGCCTTCTCGACCATTCATTTTTAGCTCGAGATTTGTAAACCTTACTTCGGCTGTGTCTCCGGAATTGCCTCCCATCTTTCTAAATGTACTTGTTGTGTTCAGATCACGGGGGCTGGTCATGGCATGGGCCGCGAGATGGCGACGAGGTTCGGGAGCCTCGGCGCGGTCGTCGTCTGTGTTGACATCAATCCGGCCGGCAACCAGGAGACGGTCGAGCTGGTGCGCGGAGACAAGGGCACGGCGCATCGATACGAGTGAGTCTGGCTTCCTCAAATACCTCCAGCTTGTGATGCAACTTACTGCCGACGACCGTGATTAGGGCAAACCCTTTCAGGCTTTTCAGAAAGTCTTTTATTCGCCCTCGCTCGATATTTCTGACTTTAAAACCCGCATAGGAAACTGTTTATGGTGACTTTCGTTTGCCTATATGTATAACCAAATTCGTACTGGAGACTCAGTAAGTGGTCAGGACCAAGGTTCAATTACTCTTTCTGTGAAATACGGAAAAAAATGTGACTTCCTAATCAGTTCAGCCGACGTTGTACCTGAACAAGTATAAGGCACAAAAAATATTTTTCGTATTCGCAAACAGGGTCTGAATGACCCTGGTCCTGACCACTTACCGAGCCTACGGTATGAATTTGGCTATATAAACGAGTCACCTTATACGTATGTTCATCCATGTACGTATGTATAAATGTACATACAGATTATTCACCATAACCAGTCCCCTGGCTAAAGAAATGGTAGCAAGCACTGCATATGGGGTTGCCAATGATTCACGTAGCATTCACCCTACTACACATTCATAATATTTACTTAACTGCGTATGTTTACATATTAATTGGACTACTCTTTAATGAAAATAAAATGTACAGAATAAAAAAAACAATATTACAAATTATTTATTGATTTGTATTTCGCAAACAATACGTATGATCTAATGGTCTAATATACATATATCTCTTTACTATGACGGTATTTTTTATTTCTTATTCTAGCTCGACGACGTTTATTCTCAATATTCGAGCTCCCCTTTTGTACGTTTTTGTAAATTTTTCCAGGTGACTTAATTTGAACGCTCTTTTCTGATACGCCTGTAAAAGTCAAGTGAATAGGTAATTATTATTTGCCCATAAAATTGGCTTTATGTTTAAAGCTGGTATCACTATTTTACTAACCCGTCATGGCACTGACATGAGATCGAACCTGATCGAGAGGAATCACGGTGCATTGTTTACCTTTTCTCTTTCACAAAAGGCGTATCTTCAAAAAAAAAAAAAAAAAAAAAAAAAAATGTTTATTGTGGTAACCAAATATTTTCTTAATTACAATTACAACTGGAGCCTTCTTTTAAGTAACACAAGACTCCGCTCCTTCAGTCCACAGCTTTGGTTTTAAAATACTGTTTCGAATAATTTACAAAAATTGATTTTAGTACATAATAAAAGTATAATAAAAGAAAAATAACATGCAGCATGCGTCAGTGCTATGGAAGGGTGTGTGAGAGGGTGTATGTGTGTGTGTGTGTGTGTGAGGATGTGTATGAGGGTGAGAGGGAGAGGGTGTGTGCGTGTGTGTGTGTTTGTTTGTTTGTATATTTTATTTTTATATTTCTTTATCTACATACTAGTTAATTTTATTTCTAAGTAATTTGGTAAATTAGGTTTTCAGCCTCTTCGTAGCTCTTTGTTTTTAATAATAATGTTGTTTGCTTTATGCATTCAAAGTTATTTTTTGTACATATATCTAGACTTCTGTTTATCTCGTTGTATATATAAGCTGACTGATAGTTAAATTGTCTGCGTGCAAAAGTAGATTTGTAAAATGGAAGTTTAATAATATTGCCTCTTTTTCTCTTTTTTGAAAAATGTGGGTCGAAAACAGAATTTTTATGCTTTTTTAGCACTGCATTTGCAATATACAATTTTCTTACGGACAAGAGATCGCAAAAAGAATATAAATTATCTGTTGGGTATCTGTAGGGTTTAAAATACATAACCTTTAATAATGCTCTTTGGGCTCTCTCCAATTCGATAAATTTAGATTTTGCAGCTCCTCCCCAAGTTGGTATGCAATAGTTAAGTACAGATTGCACAAGGGCTATGTATATTTGATTGAGAAGTGAAGGGGTAGCTATATGTCTAAGCATTTTGAAGATCCAAATTAACCTTCTTACTCGAGAACTCAGTATTTCAATTTGTGGGAACCAGGATAGTCGCTGGTCTATCATTACGCCTAAGTATTTAGTTTTGGAAATCTTAACAATAGCAGGGCAATTACAGTTTAGATGGTCATTTGTACAGTTATGAATTTTGATTTTAGTGTTATCGGGGGGTTGGGTTCGATTATATTTAGTAAAACAGATAAAGTTGGTCTTCAGCGCGTTAAGAGTGAGCAAGTTTAAGTTTAGCCAATGTGACATTTTTGAAAGTCCAGATTCTGCACTCTTTAGAGTTGAGTCCCAGGTTGTGTTTGAAAATACTACTGCAGTATCATCAGCGTAGGAGATAACTTTTGCGTGCTTAATGTTCATACTGCACAATTGATTTATATACACAAGGAATAATGTAGGACCCAACACGCTCCCTTGCGGGACGCCGTAAGTTATTTCTGCATCTTTGCTGATAGAATGACCTATTTTGACTTTTTGTCTCCTGTCACTTAGGTAGTCTTTAAATAGTTTTAGTGCAGTGTCCCTTATGCCAATTTTCTCCAACTTTTGCACAAGAATGGGGATACAGACTGTGTCAAAAGCCTTTTTTAAGTCTAAAAATACAGCTAGACATTTTTTACCATCATCTACCTTCTCTATAATGTGGGTAGTTAGAGATGTCACGGCATCTTCTGTGGACCTTCCATTTCTAAAACCGTACTGGGCATCAGATAGTAAATTGTATTTGTTTAGGTACTTAATAAGTCTCGTATTCAAAAGCTTTTCTAGAATTTTAGAAATGGATGGTAATATCGATATTGGTCTATAATTATTGACATCGTCCTTTTCCCCACTCTTGTACACTGGTGTTATGATAGATTTTTTTAGAATATATGGAAATGTACCCTGTGAAAAACATAGATTTGTTAAGTGGCAAAGAATAGGTACTATTTCGTGCTTGGCCATCTTCAGAAAATTAGTAGGTATACTATCATATCCAGGGGCACTCTCCGACTTAAGGTTCATGAGTACGTTATGTACCTCATCTAGATCAGTTTCCAGTAGTACGAAAGAATTAACCTGGTTTTCTTGTTCATTGTTTGTTGATTGATATGTAATCAGCGAATTATTATCCATTATGTCCTCAGCCAGCTCTTTACCAATTTTGGAAAAGTAATTGTTTACATAGTCTACAGATTCACTTTGAGTATTTTTGATGTTAAGAAGTTTTAAATTATCACTTTTGTTTCCTTTTAGATAAGTTAGTGATTTTATGTTTTGCCATAGAGATTTTGGATTTTTTGTTGATTCTGCTAGTTTATTTCTCTCGTAGATTCTCTTTAGTTTTTTTATAAGATTATTACAGTGGTTACGGTACCTTCTATAAGTAATTTTAGCGATTTCATTATCAGGGTTTAGTCGTAGGTGTTTTTGAAGTTTATTTCGATTTTTTATGCACTTTAAAATCCCAATAGTCATCCACGGTTTTAAGGTCCGTCTACATTTGGGTATATTTACTGTTCTCGTGTTATCACGTAAAGACTCAAAAATTCCTTCAACCAAGCGCTGCACTATGTAATTAGGATCATCAGAGAGTAGAAGCTGTGATAAGTTCCTTTCCGCGAGACTAGCTAGCGCTTTATTAAAGTCGGTAACATTTTTAACCCTTAAGCATGTATTGCTGACCTTTTGACCAGATAAATTTAAGAATACCATTGAATGGTCAGTGATAGTCGTTTCAAGAACTGCAATTTGTGCTGAAAGTTTAGTCTTATCGATCTTTAGTATGACATGGTCCAGGCAGCTGGCTTCTCTAGTCGGTATAATATGACCTGGCATCAAGCCATGCATACATATCATATTTAAGTAATTTTCTCTATTATTACGTTCATAATTTTGTTCATTTTCTTTAGAAATTAAATTGATATTAATATCTCCCGTTATTACGATGTTATTATATGTTTTTATAGTCTCTAAGTGGGCACTAAGTGAATTTATGAATGGATCAGCATTTGTGTTTGATGGAGAACGATATATCCCTAACAAAGCAGTATTGTATGTATCTATCTGAATACACGATGCATGCTCCAATTTGATCTCTCGAATGTTAGTGATAACGATATCATTTTTGATGTAAATCACAACGCCGTCATTTTGGTTCAAATGTTGGGTGGATTCACACGTTGTGTAGTTTTCTAAGGACGGGGTTGGTTTATCTGCATTTAAGCGACATTCTGTTAAAACAATTACATCTGGTATAAAATCAAAGGACTGAACGGTAATATTTAGATCATCGATATTTTTATATACACTTCTTATATTTTGGCAGAGTATTTTTAAGTCATTTTGTTTTATGGGTATATGTCGATTGAGATCTTCAATTTCACAGAGAACAGAACGGGCAATTTCAATATTGTCTATATCGTGCAATGTATTAGTAAGTGTATTATTCATTAAAATAAGATTTTAGTACATAAAGGACGTAGTTCAGTAATTTTAAATATTTCCGCACAGTGTTCTGTGTGTAGAAGCAGAGAACCGACAAACCTAAGGCATGAATTTTTGTGTAGGTATGTGTATGTAAGTATATGTATGTATGGAAGTGTGTATATGAAGATTAAGATGTTTATAGGCTGTTTGTTGAAATGTCTGTGTGTGTGTGGTAGGGCATGTTTAAACCATAGTACACTTAGTAATAAGCTAGAGTGCGCTAAATACAATCGAGCTCTAGCTAGTCACTTTTGGGAAGTGTTCAGAAGACGTTGAACCTGCGCCTCACTGGTGATATGCACAATCGGTGATTTCTCGTCCTTTCTCACGTTGACCTTGCCAAAAGCAGTCCAGCAGAACTTATAAGTTTGTGATTTAGCCAGGTCTCGAGCCAGAAAGTAGAGTCGCGCCGCCTTGGGTGTCAGTTGCTCTGAGATGTAAACTGGCGTATCTCCTTTCTCCGTAATACCTAGGTGTCTAGCACAGAGTTTTGACGTCTTATTCTTGTAGTTATAGCTTTTTGTGGCCGTCAGGATGTCTCTCTTTACCATGGTTGACTGCAGCTCTACCACCAAAGTTTTGTTGTTTTCCTTCTTTTTCACTCGAAAGATATCTTTTACATGATTCTTAGAGAATTCTGTGCAGTTAACTGTCTTGGCAAGTTCTACAGTCATGTTCAGTAAATCCTGTTGGGTTTCATTCGCTTTGTATGGAACGTTTCTAATTTCAATGAACGTCTTTTTGTTTTGTCTGTTCAAGTCCTCTAATTTATCCTCCAACATGGCAATGTACTCGCGGCTCTTCTTTCTTTCAGATTCCATCACATCCAGTTTGTTTTTCAGTTCCTCATTTTGGGCACTTAAAAGAGTTATTGCGTTTTCAATGTTACCTACAGACTGTCGAATGTCCTTTATGGATGGGCCCACTGACCCGGCTTCATGTTCTTGTTTTTTAATGAAGGATTGAATCATGTTTCTTATTTCCTCCTTGAAGGCGTCATAATCAATGTCCTCATTCCGTTTTCTTTTGTTTCGAGCTGTCACGTAGGTAGGTGGCGTTTTATCCTGCTGACCAACTGAGGACATGTCTGGCTCAGAATATGATTTATTTGGAGATGTTGTCATAATTATGTGTAGAATTTAGATTTAGCACCAAAGTAGGAAAACTCAGCTCACTTTATAGAATGGTGAAGACAATCCGTAGCGTAGTTGTAGGCGCTAGCCGGTGATACAGAACTCGTAGCTCACGCAGCTCGTAGCAGTCCGTAGCACTCAATCCCGACAGCCTCGGCGACGCCGATGTGAGGAGTATAGCAATTATGTCAACTATCTCTGTTCCCCGAGGTGAGGAGGGGCGCCGCTCGCTAATCACTCGGCGGTACGCGTGTATGCGTGAGGTGCGATCCACTTTTATTTAGTAGGCTAAGCTTCAACACTATTTTGATTGAAGGAGGAGTTATTTTAGAATGTAGGATGATTTATTGTTTGGAGTAAAATCGGACACACGTCTGGTCGCGAACAAGACTTGGACGAAAGAGGCATTCTTCAATCAAAGAGGCAAGAGGCAAGTGCATTGTTTACCTTTTCTCTTTCACAAAAGGCGTATCTTCAACACTTTTGCACTATTGTTCAACGGCTTCGGCAATAATAATACATAATTAATCAAATAATTCTGAAAAATCTAACTGACAACAAAATTACAGCAATATCTTGACAAGCAGTGATCCCAACATGACAGCAAGGGACAAGTTATGATGAACGATCTGTAAATAGCATAATACACAAACTAACCAAAAAATTTCGTCCGCTTAGGTGTGACGTCACAGACCGCAGCGCCATAATCGCGCTCGCGGAAAAGATCCAGCGTGAGGTCGGTGACGTCACAATGCTGGTGAACAACGCCGGCATCATGCCCTGCAAGCCTCTCCAGCAGCACACGGAGAAGGAGATCAGGCTCATGTTTGATGTCAACGTGTTGGCTCATCTCTGGGTGAGTATACGTTCGTTTCTTGGTTGCACTGGCGAGGAAACCTCTCATATTAGTTCTAAATACCGCCGTGTATGCTTATAAATTGTTTTCAACTTAATGTTTATTGTGTCGTATTTTAGAATGTTGCAAAGGCGTGCTAAGGGCCTGGTAAAAACACATATAAAAGAGTGTTTTTTATCGAGGATTGCCACAAAATCAGCACCGTAGTAGTGGCAGTTTTTATTTTGTCACCCTTAGGGTTAACCTATTTACTAGCAAATGGTATTGTTAGTTCATTTCTTATCTGTCAATGAGCACCCTCTTTTCCTGTACCCTTCATGTAAACGCAAACTCAAAAAAACTCCCTTAAATCACATTAAAGAACGCTTCCGAAAATTCTTGTTGCCCAGCTATTCATTTTTATATGAGCCTCAATTATACACCAAGTCACCAAATAACTCCACTCTGACCCCCAGCTGATCCAAGCGTTCGTGCCAGCGATGATGGAGCGCAACCACGGGCACATAGTAGCCATGTCCTCGATGGCCGGCGTGCTGGGGCTCCGGAACCTGGTGCCGTACTGCGCCTCCAAGTTCGCGGTCCGAGGGCTGATGGAAGCGTTGCATGAGGAGCTAAGAGAGGACCCCAGGGATTTCAGCGGGGTCAGTCACTTTTATTGCATCATGTATGAATGTACAAAGAAGACGTTTCGCTAACTAAAAACTGAAGCACCTCTAGTAAGTCTAGTCGCGTGTACGCACGAGCGCGGCACGCACACATTCACATAATAGTACATACTATTTTCCGAAGTAAGTCCACTCACTCACTTGTAAACCGCCGCTATTGTTATATTTCAGTATCATTTATTTAATCAATTAGAATTACTTATTTTATATCAAAATAAACTAACACACTCAATATCTCCAAAGCGCTTATTTGCTATTTTACTATGTTTTATAATATGAACAAAAAAAAATAGAACAGACTAAGTTACTAGTCGCACGCAGTGCTTACCCTAAATAAATGGTTTTGCTTAGCGGCGCAGATTCATCTATGGCTTAGCGGAGACTCCTTATTGGTGCGTCTGTGGCTACATGACCGAAATAACCTGGACCAGAGTGTAAATAGATGGGAACATGAAACACCAAAAACCACATATTGTACAAATTAACTGAACAGCATTTTCGCGGCAAGTGAATTTTTTCTGCCATAGACAACAAGTTATCGCATCTTTAACACAGACGTATAATATAGTAATAATAATATGTCTGTGATCTTTAATCGTAGGCCATAGACAAATTATTATTGTTTAATTTTATGCACAGAAATATAATTATTACTAAGTATCAGACCAAACATAAGGATTAAATAGCGTGGCAGGTTTCCCTACAAAAAATAAGCTACATTTAGGCTTCATGGTACGAAGAAACGTATAAAAATAGGTTGTTTTGGCTGGCTTATTCTTGGAACATATTTGTTAATTCCCAAGCTAATCTCTAGTATATATTTTGTTTGGAAACAAGCAATATTTATATTTAAAAGAGCCCGAAGTTCACAGAGCTAAAATTGCCACGCGTCGACTCTATGCGTTTATTATTAATGTTAGGTCTGCTACTATATTATGAGTCTGTGAATTTATGCAGATATCTATGTTTCCAAAAATACTACGGCAACAGCGAAACAAAAAAGAAATACATAAGTATTCGTATATAGACATGTAAATTTGGTCTTCCAGAGGCAAATTATTATTTAATTTGAGCGGGTTTGTTGCCATGGGAAAGTTGTTTGTTTATTGGTAGAATATGTGGTTTATTTGAAAATCGCAGTATAAATGCTAGCCTACTTACCAACCGGACTGCTATAATAATAAGTGCGATTAGTCGGTTGTTGGAAATTTCTTTGATGGTACATGCCTAAGACGGGATGGTCGACTATTGCTTCATTTGGCGAATCTAAATTATCTTGACTGTACGTACAAGTATTTACCACTTTTATTTCTGTAGATACCTATTTAGGTAAATCGGGAAATACATAGTTACAGAAGCAAGATGACACTTGTTTGTTACCTACACTACAACAACGTAAGCAAGATAAATTCAGAGTTATAAAAATATTAATGGTCTTTTTTAGGGTTCCGTACCCAAACGGGATCCTATTATTAAGCGTCCGCTGTCTGTCCGTCCCTCCGTTCGTTGAAATTTTCACTGATATGGCCTCTATCACAACATAATAATATAACAAAAAAAACTATGTAAAATATAGGTTCCTGGAACTTTTACTGTAAGGTTTTATCTGGAATAGGTTACGTGGGGTTGTCACCTCGCCTGCACAGTGATTCGTTCCATACAAGCTAGACGCCGAAAATTATTTTATTTAATATTATTGCTTTCAACAACGTAACTAATCATAATGTAAGGTTTTATGATAGTTGGGGTCATTCAGGAAATGGAAAAAAAACGTGTTTAAAATTATAAGAAACATTTATTTTATACTTATTGTCCCTTTGGTGCCTCTTAGTCTATGTATAAAACTAACAAAACATTACTTTATTAAAACAACTAAGTACTTAAAAAATAAAACAAATAATTTACAACAAGAAGATCAGAGGTTATGACATTAAAGTGTCACATAATACTAAATTATTAACTAAAAGCTCGGAACGACAAATTTGGTACCGTTGTCCTGAAAAAAATTAAAAATAAAATGATGTCAACTCGTGTCATGTCTGAGCGTTACTGATTTTAAATCTACGATAAACAATGAACATTTTAAGATGTTTTATATAAATGGGCCAGGATGGTGCCAATCTCTATTAAAAATAAAAAACTCTTATATTTTGAATATTCTTTTGACTATTTTTTAGGAATTTATTTCTATATATTTGCTAAAAATTTTGGTATAAAATTTTATACTGTTATATTCATAACCGATACACTAATGGAATTAATTACTGGCGAAATATCAGTTGGATACGCACTAGAAATATTAAGATAGTTATGAGTCATAAGTCATTAGTGTACTGTATCAATCGGTTATAAATTCATCATTTTCAATATTGGTTCTGGTATGAGTACCTATGTTTTTGTGCCCAAGGATGGAATTATTTTCTTTCCTTTATGAATTCATCATTTTCAATATTGGTTTTGGTATGAGTATGTTTTTGTGCCCAAGGATGGAATTATTTTGTTTGCTTATGATTGAGTAAACTTTATTGGATGTAACTGTGGTTTTCATTTTCTATCGATATAGTCAGATGTCCAGGGAACAATCCCTAATGCCACGGAACCATGGGTAATTAAAATTACCCGTGGACCCGGTGATGGATAAACTATATATTTACTATTGGAATAAATAGAATAGAATAGAAAAAGTTTATTTGTCTAAAAAACACATAAAAGTAACACAACATAATTAAACACAGAAATACATTAAACAAAAAGAAAAAGTTTATTTGTCTAAAAAACACATAAAAGTAACACAACATAATTAAACACAGAAATACATTAAACAAAAAGGAGACATACCTTCAAGATTATCACCCATTTTTTTCAGAACACAAAAACACCGACAACTACTTTTATTTACCATACTTGCGGAAAGGACAATTGTGAATGCAATGGATTGCAACTCTCTATTTCTTAATATACACTCTTTCGGTCGTTAGTAAATATTAATGTGACTACCTGTGGCATTGTGTGATTAATTTTTGTCAGCATTAGTTAATCCTTAATGATTAAAAAGTAGCTACATACCTCAAATTGTATGTGACTTAGCAGCGTCTAGCTTGTATGAAACGAATCACTGTGGGCTGGTTTGGTTTCTCACATTTTTTTGATTAGTTTCTGGCCTTTTGTACCTAATAATTTAGGCTATCTTCTCTATACATATTTTTGAAGTTCTGTATTTGTAAGGAAAAATCTTCATGTTTTTAAACAAATAAAAAATACCCTTGATTGCAATACACGCAAATAAAAGCCTTGCCTCACTTGTCACCCCCCCCGTACCGCTCCCATACCTCAGGAACAGGCTCAGTTATGGGCTAGACTTATAATTAGAAACTTTTTATTTTACCTTCATTTAAATTCACTAAGCGTATCGGTATCGTTTAGGCAAAAAGCCGTATCGATGCATCCCTAATATTAACATGGGAACAAAAAAACTGTATATTTTATAGTGAATAATTGACTTATACTAGCTTTTGCCCGCGGCTCCGCCCGCGTGTATTCGGTTTAACGATGCTTTTTTCCGGGATAAAAAGTAGCCTATGTGTTAAGTTAGGGTATAAGCTATATCCATTCCAAATTTCATCCAAATCCGTCCAGCCGTTTCACACACACACACACACACACACACACACACACCCTCACACACACGCACAAACTTTCGCATTTATAATATTAGTGTAAAGTGTGATAGTGTGATAATGACTACGGGCGAAGAATTTTTACATGATCCCGCAAACTTGTGAACAGCTTAGATACCTATGTAAATAATTTATATACAAGGTTCAATACTAAACTTATAATATTGCAGTACCCATCTAGTGTATCCATGAAAGATCCTTATGTAGAATACCATAAGACCAAAATGTACTACATGATAGCAATGAATAAATATGATATGAAATGAATGTTATCAGAATGTTATCTTAAGAGATGCAATTGTGTAAAACAATCGTCATCAAGTTCGATTATCATTATGGCTATTTGACTAAACAAGTTAGCCCGTTTGACAATTGAAATCGTACGTTTTTGGGTGTCAACAACAAAACAAGACAAGAGTATTCATTTGATAGCCAAAAATGTACGATTTCAATTGTCAAACGGGCTAATTTGCTTAGCCGGATAGCCAATGACGATCAATTTGACTACGATAGTCTACACAATTGCACCTCAGAAATCACTGATTTCATAATAATTTCACATTCCAGATAAAATTCACGGTGATCTGTCCATACATCGTGGACACCGGGCTCTGCAAGAACCCGAAGATAAAGTTCCCCTCGCTGATGAAGATCGTGTCTCCGCAAGAAGCAGCAGACAAGATCGTCGACGCCGTCAGACGGAACTACCAGGAGATTACCATCCCCAGCAATCTCTTCTATCTCAACCAGGTGACTAAACATTCTCGCTAAGAAAGCCGATTCTGAAGGCTTTAATTTTAGTTATTCCCATCGGCTCAGTGGTCCGTTGCGGAGTTGCATCGGACCACGCCAAATGTTCCCATCGGCTCAGTGGTCCGTTGCGGAGTTGCATCGGACCACGCCAAATGTTCCCATCGGCTCAGTGGTCCGTTGCGGAGTTGCATCGGACCACGCCAAATGTTCCCATCGGCTCAGTGGTCCGTTGCGGAGTTGCATCGGACCACGCCAAATGTTCCCATCGGCTCAGTGGTCCGTTGCGGAGTTGCATCGGACCACGCCAAATGTTCCCATCGGCTCAGTGGTCCGTTGCGGAGTTGCATCGGACCACGCCAAATGTTCCCATCGGCTCAGTGGTCAGATGCAACAACAACATTTATGTATATTTTTCCCAACGGACCACTGAGCCGTTGCAACTACTTTATTCAATGGAAAATTTTCCCAACGGACCACGGTAAAATATGAGCTTGTACTTAGGAAATACCGAGTGTAAATAGACTGCTACCATTAAATGAAACCACATATTCTACTGGCCCTACTGAACCACTTTTCCCAAGAATCATACCCGCGCCCACCTTTAGTTTGGGAAATAATTGAGTTCCAAACAAAAATGCGTAGGGAGCATCGTCCATGAAACAACTGTTCCGTTGCAGCGTTCTAAAATAGACGTTCCTCCTACGGTTCAAATTCTTTGAGTTAGAGTTAAATATTTTTTCTCTGAAGGTTTGCGCGGGTTTTTTTTCGAATAGTTGTTCAGTATGATCAGTAGAATAAGTTGTTTTATTTAATGGTCGCACTCTATTTACATCCTGTATATCTCCTCTGATAAAAATATGTTTCGAGTCTATTAGCAGTGTTCTGTTTTGTCAAAATAGGTTGCTGAATGGTTTTTTATCATCCATGTCAAAAAGTTCGACTTTGACAGTTTTGACAAAAAAGTTACTAAAATTTCGAAAAAAAAATTATCCGACTTCCTAAAAAGAAAATTGTTCTGGCCATATCTCCGGAACGGTTGGTCTTAAACCCCTCATATTCGGACCGCAGGGTTCCAAAAAAAGTTTCAAAAATTTTATCCGAGGTTAGAAAAAAATAAAATCTTGTGACCATCTCCAGAACGGTTGGTCCTATACCACTCATATTTATTCACCAGGGTTCCAAAAAATGGCTTTTTTTGAAGTGTCAAATCTTTTTTGGGCCGTTTCTCCCAAACAGGTGAAGCTAGAACCCTGTTCATGATATTCTAAGCAAAGGGCTCGACGAGATCTACCCGGATATGGTCTTGCCGGTGAAGTTTTCTCCATTCACTTCTGCACTCCGCCTTTCCTTTAACTTGATACGACAAGACATTTACTTTTTCTTTCACTTGATCCATGAATGTTCTCCTGGGCCTTCTCCTCTTTCTTTTTCCCTCCACTTTTCCTTCAATTATGTTTTTGATAATAATTGTTGTGTCATATTATCTAACCAAACATATTTTTCATCATCTCTGGTTTTGTTGGATGATGTTAAATGATAAATCCCGAAGTTTGGTTACCCTAGCTAAAACTCTAAATGCCAAGGCTATTTAACATTATTTCTTGTATTTTTTTCTCGACACGAACCTGTTTGAGTATTGTCCACGTATTGTCGCTGTTTGTGTAAAATGTGCAAAATTATTATGCTGATAAGTACCATAAAAGACGTTTTATAGCGTTCTGTTCATTGACCTCTCATAAACAACTAGACTCACAATCTCGCTCAAGTGTCCGCGATGCGATGCTATGGGGTGACAAAAACGAATGACGTTTTCGTACAACTGACATTACATCTTATGTAAAATTTCAGGTGACCTACTTTTTGCTCTTATTTTGAGGCAAAATTGGGTCTGGGTAATTTTTCCTGACGGTACCCACTCGTGCAAAAGGGGATATATGATAGGTGTTCCAACTTTCTTGACCATCAACAGGAAAACCCCTGTGACATCATAGTTTATTTTAGGTACACATAGTTGTAATTCAGACATACCAGATGGCGCTAGATGGACTACATCGCGATATCGTTTGATTTCTGCTGCGATAGTTCAATTTAATTTTAAGGGCCAGAAAATATCCAATAAAAATCGGTACCAAAAAGATCGATTCACAAAAATCGATTCAAAATCGGAACAGAAATTCACAAAATTAGTGTTAATTAATTTATATTTATATCGGTAATGTAGGTTTCGTACAGGTACTACGCCAAAGGAGTGGAGCAGGAGTCAGTCATTTTGTTCTTCAAAAAAGGGGGCAAAATCCTACTTAAGAACTATAGACCAATTGCGCTCCTGAGCTACACCTACAAGCTATTTTCAAGAGTTATCACGAATCGTCTCGCCCAACGATTCGACGACTTCCAACCTCCAGAGCGGCTGGGTTTCGAAAAGGCTACAGCACCGTGGATCACATTCACACGCTAAGGCAGGTTATACAAAAAACTCAAGAGTATAATCAGCCCTTATGTCTAGCGTTTGTGGACTACGAGAAAATTTTCGACTCCATCGAAATTTGGTCTGTTCTGCAGTCCTTGCAGCGATGCCAAGTTGACTGGAGTTACGTGGAGTTGTTGAAGTGTCTGTATGACTCCGCTACGATGTCCGTCCAAGTACAGGGTGTACAAACGAGACCGATACATCTTCAGCGTGGCGTGAGACAGGGAGATGTTATTTCTCCAAAACTGTTTACCGCCGCGCTGGAGGATGTCTTTAAAACACTAGACTGGAATGGACGAGGAATAAACGTAAACGGAGAGTACATTTCACATCTTCGCTTTGCCGATGACATCGTGATAATGGCGGAATCGCTGCAGGTACTGGAGGTAATGGTGCGCGGCCTTAGCGATTCTTCGAGACGAGTGGGCCTGCGGATGAATTTGGATAAGACTTAGGTCATGTCGAAATTTGGGAAAGGTCTATGTCCAGCAGTTGATGAACACAGGCTGATGGATGGATGGATGGATGGAATGTAGGTAAAAATTCATAAGCGTTAATTATTCCTGAGAATAAAACTCATAAATAAAACATTTATTAAAATAATTATTAATTTTATTGCCAAAGTAACTTAAAATGCACATACTTAATACAAAATACAATTTTTATTATGTTAATATTATGTTACAATATTTCTGTCTCAATTACCCTTTCCAACTTCCTATCTTCAAATGTAAGGCTCTTCATAAATAATAATTTTGAACTTTAAAATCAAATACTTGCCGGGAACGTAATTTAATGTAGGTACTCTTTTTAATTGTATGTGATTTGTTAGTAATACGTTCCGTGAAACCGCAAGAAAATCGTGTCCACGATTCTACAGTCGTATGAATCGATTCAAATATCGAATCGCTTCGAAAAAATCGATTTTCTCGGCCCCGATTAATCGATCTTCGATTAAATCGATTTAAAATCCACATCCCTGATTTATAGTAGTGTGTATAGTGACTGTAATGGCGAATTACACCAGTAAATGTGACTGACAGACAGTAACAAAATACGTAAAATTTGGACCCATTTCACCAGTTAATATGTTGAATCTACATAATTTTTACTTTGCCCTTCTTCAGTATGTCGCCTATTCAGTTAAAATCAATTATGCTTTATTCAATAAAAAAAAATATTGGAAACTGGTGACATTTATCGAGAAAACCGACAAAGTTTTTTTGTAATCGTTAACTAATTTATATGCCTGATGTTTTAGCAATTTTTTTCAACGAAATTATGAAAGTGATTACATATATATATATTATTATATTTTATATTATTATATCCTTTGAAGTGATACTACTGATAGTGTTTATTTTTCCGTGAACGAGCAAAACGAGCTGTGGGATATGATCACTACAAAAAAATGTATTACGTACTTACTTGTAAAGTGTGATACATTAACTCAGTTAATTTAACTGTCTGAACGAAAGATGGGTCTATGTTTAACATGCATTCATTAGTATTAAAGTCTTTCCTAAGATGGTAAATAAGCCGCTGGAAATTTTAGATTTCTTACATGAAAATGTAAACAGGCCCAATTTTTTAATTTTCTGTCTTTTCACTTTGTTCCAGTACCTGCGCGTCCTGCCTCGTCGAGTGCCCCTCCACCTGAAGGACTTCTTGGATTCTGGTCTCGAAGCGCATCCTTGAAGTTATCCACAATTCCTTGAGTAATTGTTTAACATGTTTGCTACTACATCGCATTAATTGCACCCATTTTGTGAATGGCGACAGCGAACGTGTTAAAAGTATATGTGAAAATACAAGTGATGGTGATAGTTATATTGTGAGATTGGAAAAATTATTGGGAATAACAAGTTTTTAAGCCTTTGGGACGAGCCACTTACCAAACATTGCGACATTTTTATATTCTGTATAAAGCATGTTCCCGTAATTGTGTACTTCCCTTATGCGATAAAAAACAATTGGACTGTTATTTATAAATTTATTAGCATAATATAATTAATGAAACAGTGAAGTGGATTCTGAAGGCTTTAATTTTAGTTTAAGTGCTGTCAGAATTTAAACTTTTTCAAAGTAATATAGCTTCTGTTGTTAACACCAAAGAACCATTTTGGAATAAAGGAAATTTCGGTTTGACAGCACTAAAATAAAAATTAAAGCCTTCTGAATCGGCTTTATTGTATGTTTAAAAAAGAAAGGAAAATGGAACTACTTTCTTTTTTGAAAAAAATGTTAAGTTTACAAAATAATGATGGTACATTCGGGACTACTGTTGTCCCATAGTATGTAACATTAACATACCAACTAAAACTTACTGTTTTTTCAAGATGATGTTAAATCATAAAGATTATTGATATAACATTAAATTAGAACAGCCACACATTGTAAGCTAACGCAATAATAAATAAATATGCCCATCGCAGTGATAGTAGATAAACTATTAGATAGGGAAAGCGACATCTGTGCCTTTAGTTACCTAAAGATTATTATTTTATGTATTTTTATAAACTATTACTTTATTGAATAGTAAATGTCAAAATCATTACATTACATATCGAAAACGGGTTTTTCGAAAATAGTTTACTTTTTGTTATTTTAGGGACCTTTTGATGAAGTGCCATTATTTTTTACAAATCGAACCAAGTTATTTTTATGTATAATTGAATTTATAAGTGAATTTATCATCTGGTGATTAAGTAGGCTTTAGTTATATGTACAAGTATAGAATAAAATATGGAAATGTGATGCAAATAAAATATAGATAAACTATTATACTAAGCAACATCAAAAATAAAAAATAATCGAGTTCTTATGATTCGTACGTTTTTATGGAAGGTTCATTAATAAAATTTGTATAAATTAATGATTTGTTTAATTTATTTTCTTATCGTGTGGTCTCAGAAAACAACGTTAAAGATCAGTACAATTAGGTAGACTATAATAAGTAAAGTGAAATATGTGTAGTTATTTGTTTTCAAAAATATTGTTAATCCTTAGTGAAATGAGATCAAGATTGTTCTCGATTAAATCTGTTGGGCCATTATGTAAGGACAAAGCAAAGTCCGTTTTCTGTTTAACTATTCACGACAAAACAAAACAGGGGGTCAAATCTAGGTAAAATTAGTACAATTCACGACGTGACACATATAAATTTAAGAAAATATTTCACCATCATTTGTGTGACGTTTTTGTGCCAAGAACTTCTTTCATACTAAAATACAAAGGTCTATTTTGCTTGGTGCTTAGCTTTCCATTATTATGCTGTTAGGAAAAACACTGGATTGTTCTCAATATTTCAGTGCTTGGGATTGCATAATTTTACTCCCAGTAGTAATAAAAAGGGTCTTGTACTGATCCCATGACTACAAAAGTTAGGATAGATGTGTTTTTTTAATGTACCTACTTTAGGATGTGCTAATATCCATCCATCCATCAGCCTGTTTCGTCCACTGCTGGACATAGGCCTTTCCAGAATTTCGCCACTCTTGGCAGTCCTCGAGGAACAGGCGGGTTGGTGAGCGTGTTGCCGAAATCCTTGCACCAGTGGCGCCGCTGCCCGTCACCAGTCACTATGCTAATAATAATAAAATAACTAAAGTGAGGGATTTCCCCCAAAATAACATTGAGGTCAGTTAAAAGAAATACTTTTTAAATCTATTTATTTCAAGATTCTTATAGATCGATTATTCTTAACAGATACAGGTATTTGGAACAGTCTCTAAAACATTTAGTTATACATGCCCTATGGACATATTTTTAAATATTTTGGCTTTCGATTCCATATCCCAATTATTCACCACATTTGAGAACAAACACGAACAAACACCTTTGTTTTGGAAAATAGGAAGTAACATTATAATTATATGTATACCTTATTCTAATTTATGTATAGGTATTATAATATATTTACGATTACTGGTAGGTAAAATGTTCATTTTCAAATTATTTTATTTTAACCAATGAATATTTTTAAGCTTTGCTTTTTTATTTCAATTACTAAATCGCTTATCTCTATTTATTTAAAAGTAGTATAATATATGCAGTAATTCCTCGATTTTTTATACAAATCCTTACATTAATATTGTCTAATTAAATTATAACGAAAGAGATCAATTCGCAGCAAGTTACTACTTTAACGATTTTTTCCTACAAAGCTTAGTGCTAATAGTAGTATACAACACAGGGTGTCAACTGTATCATGTACTTTTTTCCGGGACTCTATTACGTGTCGTGCACGATATACATAGGTACAGAGGGCCAATATATTTGCTTTTAAAGGATCGTAGGCTTTTTAGGCTGTTATTAGACGTATGTCATACAAATTTTCGTTTCAAAATAAACTTTAAACTGTTTTCTAAACTTTTTCCTTTTCAAACCCTTGAAAAATATTTACTTTAAGTTGACATCCAGTATAAAACGGCGTGCTTTAAACATTAGTACTTAAAACCCAGCTACGTATAAACCTATAATATATAATGATAGATACAATAATACGTATTTCATGAAAAAAAAGTTAAACAAATCTATTTGATTCATAAATGTTCGTTAAACCAAACAACGAGTATGCAAAAAATACACGATTACCTACACCTGAACACCTATTTAACTATCAATAAATATCTAACATTTATGTAATAATTGACTTTTATTTGTATAACAATTTAAACGAAAATGATAGACTTCTATAAAATTTACATTTAATGTCCATGTTATCTTACTTGAGTCGAAAAATAGTTTCACATCGTTTACTTACTGGTCCTTTCTACAATATTTACTCGTCCACTAATACAACACGATTCTTATTAAACATGAACGGAGATGTTATAGCAAGCGTACCGGGCATGCGCGGACGGTACTCAGTTCCTGGTACGCTGTGAAGTAAAAAGGTACGGCGCGCCGCTTTGTAGAACGCACTGCACGCGTCCACTACGTACAGAAGTTCATACAATTTTATAAACGCGCGTCCCGTTTGCATGTCCGAGCCCCTTGCTATATCAAGTCCCTGCGTTTACAACACGTTGTTACGTTTGATAGTGTTTACTGCCAGTTAACACTAGTTTTAGTCCTGGAGCTAACACTGGCAGAAAACGTAATAAAATGTTTGTTTTTCAATTTTCTTTCTTACATTCTCCAATAAACACGATTTCCATTTAATGGTCGAATTTTTTCGGATATTTATAACTTTATGTATTAATAAAATATTCTTAATTTTCTTAGGCTACTATAATAAACCAACTTAAGTTGTTACAAATAAATTTAAGTGAATTGTTTTGATGATTGTGATATTAATTTCAGAGAACTTCGTACAGGAAACTAAATTAATGAAAAGATAAGGCAATACGTATCTAGGTACTGGATGGAAATACAAGGTAGAAATAAATAAAACTACAAGTGCTGATAAAGGTGAACAATTTTCTTAAAACAATAACTACTCAAATAAAACAAAAAAGAACTTTTAAAAATAGACAATATAAGGTGACTTAATTTATGCAACCAAACTCTTACTGAAGAATCAGTAAGTGCTCAGTAACAAGGTTCAATAACCCTTTTTTGTGAAATTCATAAATTATTTTTTTCGTGTTCCTTACAAAAGCAAGCCCAGCCCCGAGTCCCTATTACAATGGGACGTCAAGATTTTATTGTATAAATTAAAGTCACCGTATATATTATATTCTTTATTTTCATAATTCGGCTTATTCGAGATCGATAATCATTTTTTCAATTAATTATTTAGGACCTGCACATATTTATTGAACAAAAAAGGTATTTGCGTCCAGAATCAAAACAAATGGCGAACTTTTTTTTGACCTAAAGAGTCCCTCAAATGAATTTGTCTGTATAAATAAATAATACTTTATAAGTTTGCTGACAATCAACGTATTTTTTTAATGTCACTTACGTTGTCCAAATTTTTCTTGCTAATTATATAAATAAATTTTGCGAACTCTCGGGTTATTTATTGCATGACCGCATATTTTTCATAAAATGTCGTATTGTTAGATTTTATGACATATATATACATCATATGATTTAATTAGGTAGTAATGGACAGTTTTCATAAAAAATAATAACAAAAATATGGTTTTGTGGTAAAAACCAGTTAAAATACATGAAATATATTTTAATAACAAGGACTCAAGCAGAAAATATTTTAATAAACTGTATCAGCGACAGTAGTGATATTTAAACATTTATTGTGTGGAGGAAGCCTCTATAACTAATTAAAATTACTTGCATAGTCTATATTTTATAATTTGTGTGCTGCCAAAAAATCACCCAAACATTAATAACAACACATTTTCTTTCCAAATTTGTTAATTCCTTAATGTTATTCCACGCCACATGAACAGGTATGTCATTATTCATATTTCACCATTTATATAATATTTGTACAATATTTTGTTTTATTATTATCCATACTGAAAGTGCTTAGTAGGAGCAAGCTTAATTTACAAAATAAATCTTATAAATACCTTTACACGAAACTTATTATCACCTTATTATCTCTAGTATACTTGGAAAGGAAAGATTTTTTTTTTTTTTTTCCACGTTTTGGATAAATTTTCATCAGTTGTACAATCGTAGAAAGGTCACTCATCCACTCATATCTTAACAAGGTGAATGCGTGCTAATCTCTTCTAAACCCACATACATGTTACTAAAACATGAATCCAAATAAATGCATACCATTAAGGTCACCTTTTACAAAGGTCTCCAATGTTATTGCAACTCACTGAATAGTTCTAAAAACTGTATCAATACCACTGAGATTCTCCAGAACCATATTTAGAACAACAACTTCTATGTCTAAGATGATAAGGACTCTAGAATATGTCGACATCCTTCAGATGCTGGTAGTTGCGGTCCCAGTAGCCGCCGTTGTAAAGCCAGTCCTCCTGCTTCGTGTAGGGATTCGTACCCTGACTGAACCACCTGTTGGATTAAGAATACATTACATAACACTTACTTGGCCTTTTTTCGTTACAAGTCTAAAAAAAATGCGAGGTTGTTAAAAAAAAAACGAGATTATTAAAATTTTAAATTATGGTATTTCATGGGTTATTTCACACCTGTATAAACTCGGAACAGTGATGTCGATGAGGTTTTGCAGGTATATTGAATTTGCCACGGTTTTGAATATAGGATTTCACAATAATAATTAACAGCTAGGTAAGTAAGTAATTATGTGAAATCAAATTATTTGAAAGCTATAAAAAATCTGTTTATGCCTTGAAGATATTTTTTATACTTGATTGTGCTGGAGTAATTATTAATTGGGCATTATAATTATTTCTTGCAATTTCGTTAAATCTGAAGAAATGACTCTTGTTTTATGCATAAAACCAGAAAAATATATTTTTTGAACATTCATTGTACGAGTGTCAATCAAGAGATGTGATTTGATTGTGGAAAAAATACATACGAGTATATGTATGACATTTTTAAGGACTGGATGTAAGGTTAAGATTGAAGACGAGGAAGTGGAACTGGTTAAAGGATTTGTCCATCTGGGTTGTCTATTTACACGCAATGGAATTAAAAGTGTGCGGGTGACATTGAACGAAGAATGAATGTAAACAAAGTAAACGGAGCCCTGCACTTCTTTATGGGCAGCCAAAGTGTGACTGCAAAGGCACGATTGGTGGTTCATAATGGAGTGTTGGCTCCTACGCTTATGTATGGCAGTGAATGTTGGGTGTAGCAAGATGAGCATCGAAGTAGAGTGAATGCAGTGGAAATGCGTTCCTTACGGAGTATGTGTGGTTTGACTGATAGAGTGAATAATATCGAAATAAGGGATCGTTGCGGTGCGTGTGAAAGAAGATGTAGTGACTAGAATAGAAAAAGGTAGGTATGCTTCGGTGGTTTGGGCATATAGAGAGGATGAATGAAAGTAGAGTGACGAAAGAAATGTATGCTGCACAAGTGGAAGGTAAAGCTCGACCGGGCCGCCCTAGAAGGACGTATGCCGACCAAATAGGCGATATCAATGAGGTTTTATTTTCTAAAGAGAGGTTACCTATACAGGATTAGAACTTCACAAACGGCACTACAGGCGACGTTCAACGAGCGTTCAAAACGAACGTTCCCGAATCCACCCGAATATTCACACGTGGAAGTAGGACGGCATGACTTAATTTTCGGGAGCGAAAAAGAGACGAGTTGTTGTGCATCTCCCACCTGCACGACATGCCGTCCTACTTCATATTATAAATGACATAGAATAATTAATCAGACAAGACATCTTGCCTTACCGTGATGTATGCCTACAAATGCATTCACTCCTAAATTTATGTTTATGTTTTGAAAATAACGGCTTTATACGTCATATTCATTTTTTTCGGCCGAATACTTCTTTCCGCGATGTGCTGGGGATATACTACTCTGTGGTGGAATAAAAACAATGAAATTAGGGCTGAAGGCGAAATCCTGTGCGTATGTGAATAATGCGGCGTCTGCGAGCGGTGTGACATGCGCGTGCAACGAAATCTAAGGGACGACTAAACAGATAGTCGTTCAAAAACTCACACTGGGTTGGGTTTCCTAACCGGTTTGCTACACTAACTAACCCGTTCAAATCAAAAATCAACACGGGTTGCAACTTGACCATTCAAAAATAGCAGTGTTTTGTACAATAATATTCCATCTTTTTCACCTTGAGGCAGGACTGACTCATCTGTTTATTAGGTATAAACTTAGTCTTTGACCGGTGATATCTCCTCTCTGTCGCACTTAGTCATGGAGGTATTTTATGTCGCAATCGAAAATACTCGACATTTTCTGACGCAATATTTTGCGAATATAACGTCTTATTTGTGAAAAATATTCAGTATCACTTGGTAATAGTAACACTTACGAATGATATGTGATTCTTTGGCTTTTAGAAGTTTTGCTGGTATAATTTGCGCAATGTCTCGTCACACACCCCGGCATTTTCGAATCTTTTTGGACACATAAACGATGACTCCAATACACGGCATGCTTCCGTTCATGCTGACGCGACACTGAGTTCAGGTTGGCTAATTTGCCAGGTTTTAACGTGCCACTCATGGAGCGCTTATGACTAATCTACCACTTTTTCTTATATCTTTGGGCGATATACTGAAGAAGGGCAAAGTAAAAAGTACCCGGAATAGAAGAGCTTGTATGAGTAGATTGGATGGATGTACATGAAGTAAAAGAGGTATGTCAGGATCGTAGCAGAAAGAAATCTGTAGTCTCTACCTACCCCTCTGGGCGACAGGCTGAGTATATGTATGTATGAATGTATTTTCAAGGACCTTTAAGCAGCTATTGATGGAAACAAAATAACTTGGCCAAGTGCGAGTCGGACTCGCGCACAAAGGGTTCCGGTACCAAAGTGTTAGTTCTAACTTCTAATAATAGCAACTTCAAGGAGATAAAAAACAACCGTTAAAATGATAGCGTCAGACAACTCTTAGGCCTTAGAGTAACAGGACTCTAATTTTAATAAGCATGTTTTTGTATCGAGACCGAGGTGGTTTTCAATTTTTTTATTATTATTATTTTCCCTGGTAAACGCCTTAGTAACATGGATTCTGTGAAAATTTCAACTGACTACCTATCACGGCTGAAGCTGTAGACCTCTGTGATAGCCGAGACAGACAGTGGAGACTTAGTAATATTTAGGGTCCCATTTAATGCGTAATAAAAATAAATATTTGTGGTATAAAAAGTACCTACAAGAAGTTGTGTATAATTTATGGAAGATGATATTCCACCAAGGAATATCAGTCGAATATATCGAATAACTTATTAAAATAACAAAACAAAAAGAAAAATAAAGAACCGACCTACGATGTAAATTAATCAGAATTAACAAGTTTAAGTGATCTGTTGGTACCTCGCCTGCCAGCCCTCCGAGCTCTTCTTCATGGCCTTTCTCGTGGTCCTCTGTTTCTCCTCGAGCCTGGTCTTCTCAGCAGCCGCTCCGTCGATGTCCCCCTGCTCCAAGAGTCTGACGTCAGGCCGGAGCCGACTGTCCGTGGGGCAGAGCTGGCCCTTCATGTCACGTTCCAACTCGTTCAAGGTCAACGCGAATTCAGTGAACTGGTAGTACTGGAATTAAGATGTTATAAGAGGATCTGAAATAAATCCCCGAACAGCTGATATGCAAGTTGCAGTCCACACTCGTACGCCACCGGCCACCCTCCACTGACAATTATTCCGTCCCATCGTGATGGGTGGTGAGTCATCGCTATTGCCGTACTTCAGGTACAAATACGGATCCACAGCTAAACATGTCTTTGGAAGCACGTAGAGCAACCAAACATATAGGTAAATGTGCCTCTACGTCTCCGGGATTTGAACCCGTTACCTCGGAAATAGAAGTCGAGACGATACTACTAGAGCACAGACAGCACTCTGTGACTCTGTGACATACAGAGTCCGTCTTTTGGTTCCTCGGGTTATGAAAGGTTATCAATTCGTCTGTGTCATATTGCCTGAAAGCACAATCGGAATTTTTATGTTTTTTGTCGGTTTGATCAAATAGTATGTATGAGGGGTCAGTTTATCAACCTCTTTAATTAGGTCGATCTAAAAATATGTAGTTCGTTGATAATTTGATGAGTTGTTTTTCACAAGTTTCTGATATTTACCCTGCTACATTTTATCGAGGTTGCCTTGCCGATCTTAGACCTTTCCCCTTTTTAAATTCTGTGTCACGTCACGAACAAGTGTTGGACCCAAGGATGTCGATGTTCTACGACTTACTTGTGCACTAGTGGTGGGCCGCTGCCTCGCCTCCCACAGCGTGGTGGACCCAGGGATGTCGATGTTGTACGACTTACTTGTGCACTAGTGGTGGGCCGCTGCCTCGCCTCCCACAGCGTGGTGGACCCAGGGATGTCGATGTTGTACGACTTACTTGTGCACTAGTGGTGGGCCGCTGCCTCGCCTCCCACAGCGTGGTAGACCCAGGGATGTCGATGTTGTACGACTTACTTGTGCACTAGTGGTGGGCCGCTGCCTCGCCTCCCACAGCGTGGTGGACCCAGGGATGTCGATGTTGTACGACTTACTTGTGCACTAGTGGTGGGCCGCTGCCTCGCCTCCCACAGCGCGGTGGACCCAGGGATGTCGATGTTGTACGACTTACTTGTGCACTAGTGGTGGGCCGCTGCCTCGCCTCCCACAGCGTGGTGGACCCAGGAATGTCGATGTTGTACGACTTACTTGTGCACTAGTGGTGGGCCGCTGCCTCGCCTCCCACAGCGTGGTGGACCCAGGGATGTCGATGTTGTACGACTTACTTGTGCACTAGTGGTGGGCCGCTGCCTCGCCTCCCACAGCGTGGTGGACCCAGGGATGTCGATGTTGTACGACTTACTTGTGCATTAGTGGTGGGCCGCTGCCTCGCCTCCCACAGCGTGGTGGACCCAGGGATGTCGATGTTGTACGACTTACTTGTGCACTAGTGGTGGGCCGCTGCCTCGCCTCCCACAGCGTGGTGGACCCAGGGATGTCGATGTTGTACGACTTACTTGTGCACTAGTGGTGGGCCGCTGCCTCGCCTCCCACAGCGTGGTGGACCCAGGGATGTCGATGTTGTACGACTTACTTGTGCACTAGTGGTGGGCCGCTGCCTCGCCTCCCACAGCGTGGTAGACCCAGGGATGTCGATGTTGTACGACTTACTTGTGCACTAGTGGTGGGCCGCTGCCTCGCCTCCCACAGCGTGGTGGACCCAGGGATGTCGATGTTGTACGACTTACTTGTGCACTAGTGGTGGGCCGCTGCCTCGCCTCCCACAGCGTGGTAGACCCAGGGATGTCGATGTTGTACGACTTACTTGTGCACTAGTGGTGGGCCGCTGCCTCGCCTCCCACAGCGTGGTGGACCCAGGGATGTCGATGTTGTACGACTTACTTGTGCACTAGTGGTGGGCCGCTGCCTCGCCTCCCACAGCGTGGTGGACCCAGGGATGTCGATGTTGTACGACTTACTTGTGCACTAGTGGTGGGCCGCTGCCTCGCCTCCCACAGCGTGGTAGACCCAGGGATGTCGATGTTGTACGACTTACTTGTGCACTAGTGGTGGGCCGCTGCCTCGCCTCCCACAGCGTGGTGGACCCAGGGATGTCGATGTTGTACGACTTACTTGTGCACTAGTGGTGGGCCGCTGCCTCGCCTCCCACAGCGTGGTGGACCCAGGGATGTCGATGTTGTACGACTTACTTGTGCACTAGTGGTGGGCCGCTGCCTCGCCTCCCACAGCGTGGTAGACCCAGGGATGTCGATGTTGTACGACTTACTTGTGCACTAGTGGTGGGCCGCTGCCTCGCCTCCCACAGCGTGGTGGACCCAGGGATGTCGATGTTGTACGACTTACTTGTGCACTAGTGGTGGGCCGCTGCCTCGCCTCCCACAGCGTGGTAGACCCAGGGATGTCGATGTTGTACGACTTACTTGTGCACTAGTGGTGGGCCGCTGCCTCGCCTCCCACAGCGTGGTGGACCCAGGGATGTCGATGTTGTACGACTCATCAGGTTTCGGCACATCGTCAGAATCGCCTGGCTCGTCTGACTGTAAATGTAAGGAAATTGGAAAATTTTGAATGATGAATGAAGAATGAACAAGCAGATTTTTTTTCTTGTAATTTGTCAAGATTTAGGACCCATTGCGCCACGTGAAGATATACTTGGAATTGGATGATATTTTGTGCACTTTACTATCTAACACCAACGCATAGATAAGCAATACTTATAGGAAATCCAAAATATAAAAACACACACACACATCGCAAAATAATAGGTGCTTATATTTTTAGATTAGATCGAGTGTTAAAAGAATAACTAGAATGAAGCGAAAAAAATTTTACAAAAGAATGACGAAACGGTAAAATAAAATATTTTCGGTAAAATGTGTTTTTTATACTAAAACTGAACTACTGAAAAAATTTACCGATCTTTATACCAGCCAGGTATAAAAAAACTAATCCTACTACTGAGCTTCATTCAGGACAATAAAAATTAAAGAGCTTTGTCAGGTTATCACAATTAGTAGTTTAACCCACATAATTACATATGTGCGGTAAAAGTTTTAATAAGTAAGTAAAGTTTTAACCTTACAAGTCAAGTTATTGCCCCTACCCACGTGTATCATACTACATGTTTCATGCGTTCTAATTAAGAAACAAACAAACAATAAACTCCAAATTAACTTTAGGCGGGCATTCTTTTTCTTTGCACGCAAGTTGTCACCTTGCCTTGACGGAAGTAAACTGCCTTCAGTCATCTCTACTAAGATAAATAAATAAAACAAAAGATACTTTATTTGTCTTAGTAAACTAACATACAAAATTACAAATACAATATTACTTACAAAAATGGAAATTGAAAGACAAAAAGGTCTAAGCTCGGCTGACACGCATGCAGAGAGCCGCCATTTTTCAGCTTAGCCTTGTAATAACTAAAGAAATAGATGATAAAATAAGAAAATTACAATAAATACTTAGCAAAACAAAAACTTAACTAACAAAACAAAATAAAACGAAAGAACTACAAATTTTTTTAAAGAACAGAATTAAAAAAACTATTGGTATACATTTTTAGAAGGGCCTGAGACTGCTTCGAGAGTAGCCATCTGCTACACTTAGCGCGGAAAGAGCCTAATGACTGACTAAGAGGAAAAAGCAACGAAAAATCAAAACCACATATTAAAAATTATTGTTATAGAAATCTCCGAATAAGTCCAATAATTGCAATCAAAGGATAATAAATAATGAAAAAAAAAACGCTCATAGACATTTACCTACCTGAAAAACAACAGAAAAAAAATTCAGAAATGAAAAAAATGCAAAATTATTTTCAATCTCAAAAGATGGCGCTATCTTTGAAATATGTTATTTACAAAATGCATTCAAATAGACTCACATCCTGTATAGACATTGACCTCAGTGCTCCCACTTTGAAGCTGTTGAGCTTCGCGAGCACCTTCTTGGGCGTGTGAGCTGGAGTCTGCTGGGCGCTGGCTGCCTCCTCGCCCTTCTCCTTAGCCCACTGGTCGTAGGCGCCTGCCGGACAGCACTTGATGAACTCCGTCCATTTGCCATACAGGAACTTCAGGCGCTTTTTGCTGCAGAGAAGTTTTAGTTGAGATTAGGGTTACCGTCTGACTGTGGATCGGAGTCAGCTGGTTTTTCATTCACAACCGGTGAATGCTGTAGTAAAATTTCGGTAAAACGAACTTTTTGAATGCTACTGCGAGTGGGAGGAAATATAACTGTAATTAACTATTACAGATAATTGTTATACTATCAAACAGTTTTGGCTTGAAGTGTAACGTGGATTATTCATTTGTTACTAAGTCTATAGACTTTTGCTAGCCTTTACTACACTAATTTATTAAAGGTAAAGTTTGAAAGAAAGAAAGAAAGAAAAGCAATTTATTTTAAATACCTCCAACAATACACAAAATAGACATGAAAAATCACACACAACTAGAATTAACAAAGAGTAAGAATGTATAACATAATAAATATAAGTAGCAGGATTTTAACATTTAGAAAAAGGTGGTAAATAAAAAGGGATTCAACTCAGCTTAGTGCTGCGGTAAGTGCCACAGCGCTGTTATTCTGTTGAACCCTGAAACTAAAATTAAAACTTAAACTATACCTATGCTAGATGGCTTATATCTAAGGATTGATTTATGAACTAGGAATTGGAATGTGCAGAAAGTATGTATATATAATAAAATATATAAGAATATATATCTACAAAAAATAAATATATAAGAATATATAACAACAATTTTTTCTTGATTAGGGTTATTTCTGTTTTTGTTTTTCTAAAAGATCTTTTTTCAATTTGATCCGAAATGTTTCCTTTGTTTTGCATTCTCGAATGGGAGGGGGCAAATCATTCCATACCTTTGACGCCCTGTATCGAAAACTGCCTTTGAATCCAACCGACTGATGTTTGGGTATAATAATGAGATAAGCGGAAGCTCTTGTAGTATATCGATTGACGGTGGAGGACCATTGAAGTTTGTCATATAAAAACTTGGGTTGTTTGTGCTTGACTCTAGTTTCGCAACCCTCCTAAACAGTCACCTTGTACATACTAGGTGGCGCAAAAGTAATGTCTTATATAATAAGTGAAAAAACCGGACAAGTGCGAGTCGGACTTGCGCACGTAGGGTTCCGTACCATTATCTATAAAAGCGGCAAAAAAATCATGTCTTTAAGATATTGCCGATTAAGTAGTTCATGAAATGATCAATTCTACGAAATGGCCACCACAAATCCCAAACGTTAAAGACTTACTTGGCATCCACAATGAACCCGTCGACTCGGTGCAGGTCCCGGTTGTTGAAGCCAGCCGGCTTGAAGGACAGGTTGGCCTTGAGGCCGGAGCCGCCGTGGCAGACCACCTCCATGTTGCCGTACTGCTCGATCCAGAGCTTGCCCACTATCACGTTGTGGACGCAGCAGTTCACGTTGCTCCAGGTGTATGCCTCGCCCCATCTGGAAGACGGGGTGAGTGGAGGGAAAGAAGAAAATTTATCTTCACGACGTGAGATTTTATTGCAATTTTTTTTGTTAGTATCTATTTTCTCAATATATATAATATATATATCGAAACACATTCAAGGGTAAGTTCTGTAGAATACATTTCGACCACTTGATGTGGTTGGCTTTAGTTACATAAAGATTTACGTAATATTTACGACAAAAATTAATGATTAGTTGTTATAAATGGTAATTAATAAAATTTGATTTTACATCTAATTTATTTTAAATAAATATCTATGACATTTTATTCACAACCATTAATTTATAACAACTAATCACACATTTTTATGCTTTATATTTTATTATTGTCAATATTACGTAAAGCTATATGTAACTGAAGCCGACCACATCAAGTGGTCGAAATATATTTTACAGAACCTACCCTTGATTATGTGTTTCCTTATATTACCAATATAAAACTAATAGTATAAAGTTAAGAAGTCAACATGTATGTTGCTTCTTTAATAGTAATTAAACACATTAAGTAAATAATTTGGGTGGGTCCTAGCTGTGGTCCTACTCCTAGCTCACAATAAGGGTGAAAGCAGGTGCACTTTTGTAAATGCGTCGTTACTATGTAAATAATTTTTATATTATTTATTTATATCAGGGTGAGTGAGTGTCTATCATCATAACGAAATAGTTCAGTCCTTACGGGGGTGTTGCATGCGCTGGAGCTTCCCACGAAGCCTCATGAAATTCAAGTCGAGGTTTCTCGTCAAAATAAAATCGAGTTTTAGCAGTTATACCTGCTATATTTTGTTATATCCAGGGTGTTATTGACACCAAGTTGGAAACTATTACACAAAAAGAACAATGACTTATCCTTAGTTAATCTGTTCAGTCGTTTTTAAAGAAATCCGCAGATCGCAGGTTTAAATCCTGTGAGGATATTTGTGGCCGGACGGCGGCGGGCGGGGTACCTCGAAAAAAAAATTTAGAGACCAGACCTACAGAAACAAGATGAGAGCAAAAAAATTTAGAAAATGTACATTTTACTCTTAGGTACCATAAAAAAATGGTGTTTCATATTTTTGTTACACTTTGTTTTCTATGTCTAACGATATAATTTTTATTAAGATGTCACCACAGACCTAGGAAGTTCGACAGTGACATGTCCCTTCGGCTGGAACTCGACACTCTTGCCACAGAACTTGATCTTCGGGTGCACAGACCCGTGGAACACGAAGTGTGGACTGTCAGCGTGGAACGCCGACACCGGGGGATGGTGCGACACCTGGAATATTATCGTTAGGAGGTTACTTAGCTTGCTTTTCAGTTGAATTCGTTTTGTATGTCTAGTTGGCGCTAATTACAATTACATGGCGATTTCTTTGTAAGTAACCCTAAATACAGAGGGACGTGCTCATTAAATTAAACCACATGCTCTACTGTTCATCCTAAACCACTTCCATAGAAAAACTTTTGATAAAACGCGAAAAAAACTTCACTTACCCATACAAATTTCTAATACCTCCTTGTCATCTTCTATGGGAACTTTTTATTTTTATCAAAAGTTTTTTTATGGAAGTGATTCAGGATGATCAGTAGAGCATGTGGTTTAATTTAATGAGCACGTCATGATTACACTCTGTATAAGTATCAACTTTACTGAAATTGGCGTTATTTTTACCGTTTAAATGATGGATGTGAATATGTTCGCAACCATGTTCTTGTAGTTGTAACTTAGTTACAGAGTAATTTCACATTTACAGGTATACGAGTAGTTCCTTTGAGAAAAAGAAATGGGAAATAGAAGTCCAAGGGACCAAATTATGATTTTTCAAAGAACTAGACTTTACTTGCCAACCCAATATTTTTTCCAAAAATTTAGTATGTGGACATTAATAACATCAAAATCGTTTTTTTTAAGAACAACACTGTATTTATTAAAATCCTACCATATCGGTGGCCCTTCCAAAAATTCAATTCTGTATACCCATGTGTCTACATTACTTCCATTTTATGAATAGAAAGAGATCATATGTTGCCCCCGCAACACATTGAAAACGGGAACAGTAACTCTCTTGAATACACCCAACGTTCGCGCGTTATGCAAGTGGTGTGCAATTTCAGCGTGGGTGGGCGGCAGATCTAGGGCGGATCTCGCTTGTGCCTAGGCGGCCGGAAATGCTTGCGAAGCAAAGCTTTTAGAACACTCTCTGTATAGAATAAATATCATATAGTGGTAACATATACATTAGGGTGTCCCAGGATAGAAGGGCGAATTTTTTTTTTCGTATTTTGAAACGCATACCCTCTGTTTTTTTTCTATTTGACCCTAATAACTGGAATATCAAACATTATTGCGATCGGATAACGATAACCCGTGCCGACTTGATGTCAAACTTTGAACATTAAGATTAGTATGGGGAAGCCATATTGAGATTTTAGAACTTAATTTTTATGTGGTAAATAAAACACTAATGGTAACTATTATGTTATATTTATTAGGTATTCATTAAAAAGGCTTTATTTGGCTAATTTTCTTTTCAAAGTTTGCTTTTTGCAGTCAGGGTACACTTGCCTGTGCTCTTGTACGCAGCGTAATAAAAATTGCTTTTGTTCCTCTTGAACAGTGATTAAGCCATGAAAATCTTGCATTAACTTCACTGCTCTTTCAGCGGCATCGTTTACTGCTCTGAGTGTGAGCAGCTTCTTTTTAGCGTGCTGAAATGCGGCATTATAGGGCCATGATGAAGGTGACTCTTGGAGAAAACTATCATCCAGTTTGAAGCGATAAAACAGAGACTTGGTTTTGATTGACACAAAGTTATCTAGGCTTTTCTCGTAAAGGGAGCCACAAAGTTCTTCTTTTGATGGGATGTAGCGCTTATTATGAGCTGATTGATTTTCATTGGCTAAGTTAGCAACCATTTTTGATTTGGTCTCTTGATCTACATCATCATCAAATAGAGACAAGATAGACACTTCATCTATCAAGTACCATAAATGTTGGCAGAGCTTCTGTAAAGCCGCTTTTGAGATACTTTTGTCTATTGTTTCGTAGTTCTTCATGGCTTTCAGAAAGCACAGGTCTTGGTAAGGTGCTTTTACTGCAAAAACGCATTGCAGCCAGGGCTTGACATAGGATGTCACGATGAACAGGCAAACGTATAACAGAGCTTCCTTTTCTTTCTTTAAAATTCTGAACTGGGAACTAAGAAGTGATATTTTTAGTGAATAAATTGCTCTCGCCATCCATCGGGCTTGGTGCATAGCGCCTGGAGGCCGAATCTTAAATTTCTTCTCTATAACTCCGCCAAGAAATATTATTGAAAGTTCTATTAATTTTCGATAGTCGTCTCTAGCAATGTCTTTAGTTAATTCAGAACGGTAAAATTCTAGCAGTTTGTGAATTTTTGAAACACTCAGGCATGAAAGCCTTTCTGGATAGCTCTGTATTCTCTCCGGCTCGATGTTGTTCCAGTTTTCCCGGAACTTTTTGAACAATGGAATGTCAGGGCTTGTAGTGACTTGGCTGATTTTTGCTTCAAATACGCCTTTTAACACCAACTCGTAAACATGATGGCGACATGCAAAAATAAGCATTTCTCTATTCAGTTTCTGTTCAAGAAGCACACAGGCGCCATTAATACGACCTGTATTTGAAGCAGTAGTGTCACAACAGAGAATCTGCGCTTTATCTTCAAGATTCCAGTCAACAATAGCGTTCCAAACTGCCTCGGCTTGTTCGCGTCCTGAAGAGTTGTCCAATTTTGGCACAGCAAGAAGTTGTTCTTTATTATTTATTTTTTTTTTTTTTTTATTATCGTAAGAAATTAGTATTGGTAGTCGTTCTTCTTTAGATTTGCGTGCATCTAAAGCAGGCAACAGTTTTCCATCCCAGTGGACAGTAACAGTATCCGGAACCTCGTTTTGGAAGTCAACTTTTATTGCTCAGTTCGCTTTTTCGTGCGAATTCTTTGAATGGAGGACTTGCTGATGGGAAATTCGTCAGTGTTATGTCCCAGTGCCTCAATAGTTGCTTCAATAACAAACACAGAATTTTTCATACTTATCTGACAACGATCTAGCGCTGCTACTAATTTTGGAGTAATAAAACTTTTTCTCATAGAAGTTTTATTAGAATCAGGCCGTGTGCTCTCAGTTAGGGTGTGCAAATTTTCTTGTAACTCCATTTGTTCAGAATCAGATGACAAATCTCCTTGTACGGGTTCATAAGATGATGTCGAAGGCGTCAGAGATGAAAAATATTTAGCACGTCGCTTTTGCTCCTCAATGCTTCTAAGTTGACCTGGCTCTCTCTATCGCTGTAGAAATATCCTGTCTTCGTTTATCTTTATTAACTGAAGCGCATCGGCATGTGCAATATCAAACAAATTGTCTAAGTTTGCAACAAACTCTTGACGACGCTGCTCAAACACATCTTGTGTTTTTTTTGCATTTTTTTGCAAATCTCTCCAAACTTGGTATAAAGTAACTAGTTTCTTCACACAGTTAGGTAAAGATTTTGTCGGTATACGTGCCTTTTCCCAATAGATAATGCACTCACGAATAGTAAGATTTGCGCTTTCATTGACACTTAAATTCACTTCACGAATATTATAGAACAGAACCGCCAGCACTTGTCCATTAGAGGGAAGTTTTGAACCGGTAATTTGGTGTTTTACGTCTCCTATTAAGAATATATCCTTTTTTGAACTACGTAACTCCACTGACATCTTGATTCAACGAAAACAATGCGATTACTAATAAAACAAACAAGCAATAACTTGTACATTGATATGTTAGCTGCCGCGCGCCTAGTATGCAAGTCGGCACGGGTTGCCGTGGTTCTAAGTACATGAAACTTTATGGACGGAGAGCTAGCGACCAAATCGGTCATGTAGCTTCAGCGGTATTGAAACTCCGTTAACTACTTCCCTGAATAACCTTTTCCCATAATCTCCGTGCTGGCAGGCCGCGAGCGGTGGGTGCGGGTGTAGTGGGGTGGGGAAAAAAAAGAAAAAATATGGGGTCAGCGGCTTTAATTTTTTTTTCAAACAGTTGCTCTGTACTCCCTGTGCACCCAAAAAAATTTTTAAATCGATCGGGTGTTGGGAAGGGGTTGCCAGCGGTAATTAAAAGTACCAAAATAATAATAATTTTCATGTGGGCTTAGCTGTATTGGCTTTTTTCTGACGCGAGATAATTTAATATGTGAGCCCCAAAAAAATAGCCATGTAAAAATATCGGTGGGAAGGTATCGAAAAAAATAGTTGAAATCGTTGGATTTCGTTCGAAAATGAGCTGAGGAGAAGGCAAAAGCGGACGTGTATCTGGAACAATGCTCATCTGGACATTCGCTCACCGTTGAAACCTGAAGGAAATGGGTGGATTGAAGAAGAGTCAACTTACAACTTCGTTTGGTTCGAAGGTGACCAATTACCAAAGTTTACAACAGATGTCATAATTCAACCTGATGAAATCGATGAAGACAACGAAATAGAATCAGGTATGAGTGCAATATTAAACGAACAATCATTTGAATGAAATACGTACAAGAAAATGTTTAAAAAAAACAACGTTGGCAATTCATATGAAATTAACACAATAACGATCACGATAACATAAAATTCAACAGCCCACATTTTTTTTCTTTTTTTTCCCCACCCCACTACACCCGCACCCACCGCCCGCGGCCTGCCAGCACGGAGATTATGGGAAAAGGTTGTTCAGGGAAGTAGTTTACGGAGTTTCAATACAGCTGAAGCCACATTACCGATTTGGTACCTCTTAGACTATTATTTACAATAGTTTTGTCATCATACGAACGTAATTAGAGAGTATGCGTTAAAAAAAAAATAACTCTGATTTCTTTGGGACACCCTAATATACACAATTTCAGATTATTTATATTTACGTATATTGTTTAAGTCCCACCCGGTAAAACATGACGGAGCCTTTACAAATGCTCGACATAACTGAATACTGACCTGTTCACACACAGCTCTGAACTCAGGTCGTTCTAGCTCGTATGTCTCACCCAATAGTGGATTAAAAGGCTTGCCCAGTCGCTCCCAGTTCGATGCCAGAGCGCTGACGGCGAATGCTGGATAAAATAAATAATTAAAAGCAACGTACTACGGAAAAGGTCATTTAATCTTCTACGTGAGCTACTAGCACAAAGGTTTAACTTTTCTCGTGAAATTGCCAAACTTTTGTTAAAGTGCGCTTTCAAGTTTGCTCTGTAAGGGCCCAGCTTACAATTTCACAAGTAATCCAAAATTTCCCAATTAACTATCTTAGGACCACGGATCTGACAAAAACAGGTCCGTGCTTAGGACATACGAATATATAGACCAATTTTTCGTAATGGATGATACTCATTAACCTCTCATAAAACAATAAGACACACAGTCTTTAGGAAAAGTTCGTCAGAAAGTGTTCGAACGTGCGACCTGCAAAGTAGCAAAAATCTTCAACTAAATTAAGACGTTATGTCGTTAACATAAGATACAATGTCAGTTGTACGAAATCGTCATCGTCAATTCACCGCGGACACTTTTTGAGCGAGGTCAATGCTGATACTACTTTTTTGTATTGCTCAATCTAGCACATAGCACATAGTTTACGGAAAAATAATCACATTATCAACTTCAAAGAGCTAAACTTTTTATACTTTGCTGGAAAAAAAAATGCCAAAACATCAGACGCATAATTTTTTTCAAACGTAATGTGCCAGAATTTTTGAAAGACTTCCGTTAATTTTGTCATTTTTTGTATTCCATCCATCCATCCATCAGCCTGTTTCGTCCACTGCTGTACATAGGCCTTTCCAGGAGTTTACCACTCTTGGCGGTTCTCCTGGAAGAAATGCCCATACTCACACACGCTGGGCAGGCGGGTTGGTGAGCGCGGTGCCGAAACTCTTGCACTAGTGACGCCGCTGCCCGTCACCAGTCTGATTTATATATGGCCCGGCAATTGGGGATGGATATACCGCCATCCGTCGGTCCCAGGCAATGGTGGGCCGCCTGGTTTTGCCTGAGAGCTGTTCTCTTACTCTCCCCCGAATAACTTCGGGAGGATTTCCGAGTAAGAAGGTGGTACCTCCACAGTCGAGCCCGGCATCAGCTCTACCACCTAGTAAAATTGATTAAAGCATAATAAATAACAATAACAATTTCCTATCAGAATAACCTAATTTTGATCTTTAACCAATCGAATTCTGTAATTTTATTGACACCCTTTTATTTAATTAGACCGAAAAACATCAATAACATCACTCCAAATTCTAAGAAAATTACGATCCATAAGGATACGCCATACAAAAAGCGTATTTTGTGAAATGGGTCTTAGGGTGGCTCGCACCAAAATCTTAAATCTAGATTTTGTCGCTAAACCAGGTTTACGATCTGTCAGTCAATATATTTCTGTCAAATTAAACTCAGCTTAAGTCCTAAATCTAGATTTAAATATTGGTGCAAGTCGGCCTTAGGATTGTTGATGATTAGGGTTCCGTACCTCAAAATTAAAAAACGGAACCTTTTGTCCATTTGTTTGTTTGTCTGACCATTTTTCTCGGGCCTCTTTTAAGATGGCAAGTTGAAACGAATACCTCCTACAGAAGTCTACGGCCCCACATACTCTTATCTATGGGCCCCACAGTGCTGTTGTAAAATCAAAAAGTTATTGCCTTTTACGTAATGCATTTTATTCAAATCGACTCACCATGAAAATCTATAGGGTACTTCCAGTTGACTTGGAAACTAAAAAGTCCATTCTCAATTAAGTCTTTAAAGCAAATGTCTAGAAAATAATCAGAAAATTACCGATCTCTTGCTATTCAAGAAAACATAAAGAATCAACTTAATTAGATCTCTTGGATACAAAGAGTTTAGTAGATCGTAATAGTCAGGTCGCTTTGGTCTGTTATAACAGCTCGTGGAATACGTTTGTGTTTTAAACAGTATGTGCGGAACCATCAAGGAACCAGTTCTGCTCGCGCATGACCAGTTTATTTTTCAATGTCTGCTTGAATTATTTAGATTTTCTAAAAATCTAGCTAGTAGGTGGAATTGGTGAAGACCTGACCTGCGATGTACTCCATCCTGGCGACGGGGTCCGTCTGCTCGGAGGCCATCCTCAGCAGGTGCGCGTACTCGAGGTACTCCAGCATGCGCTGCAGGAAGGAGAGCGGCTCGTTGAACACCACCGGCATGGTGATCTTGGACAACTCCTTGCCCACGCAGTTCTTCAGCACCGACCAGAGGGAGAAGTCTCCACGGCTGAACTGGGCCACTGGGAGCGATGTCCTGCCGGAAGGCGGCCAGTTTTAGTCTTTCATCAACGAGTATTCACAAAACGGCATTTTTTAAAGACTTTCATGTTCATTATTTTAATAGTACATTACTGCTAAGACCAGGGACATTCACAAAAGGGCCCCCCGTGACAGGTCTCCAGATTGGGGGTATTTTTAGAAATTTTGGGTAAAAAAATTTTGTGCTGGGGAATTTTTGGGGAATCGAAAAGTATGGGGAAAATTTTAGGGTTAAAAATTTCGATACGGTGAAATAGGGGTATTCAAGAAATAGGGAAAATACATTTGTTTCCCAATGTCTACCCACACTACCGTCTAAGGGAAATTTTTGGGGAAGAAAATTTCGAAATAGATGAATAAATGTGGTTAAAATCCACTGCTAGGATTAATGGACTCACTGGCATATGAACTTTAAAAAAATAAATAAATGTGAGGTAATATGTGAATATTTTAATAAATATGGCTAAGTCAGTGGTGTGCATAGAACATTTTGCTGGAAATGCAATGAGAAGGTCAAGTTTGACGATAAAAATAAAATGGAAAAAATAAAAATTAAATTGAAAAAATAGTTGTATGAAATGAAATGAGTACATCTCTAGGGTAGGCAGTGCCTGCTCTGGCCTCGTACAAACAATGATTTTTCAAACTGATATGTATACATTTTTCGTATCCTTTTTATTGTCAAACTTGACCTTCTCATTGCATTTCCAACATAAAGTTCAATGCATATTGTAGGTAGCACGTGAAAAATAATTTTCGAATATCCGAAAAAGGGCCATCGAACTTGATCCCTATCGAATCTTCAGTGTGAGTTTGGCTGTATAAATAAATTGTTAATATTGTTGGAATACGCTAGTATATTCTAAGCCTATGATATAGATCAAAAGGTGTTTAATTGTAAAGTCAAATATTTTTCGTATTTTTCCGCGTCGTATCGTAACTTTCTAAGCATCTCGAACAATCGGTTCGTTTGAAACACCGAAATTTTGTTAAGGGTTTCCGTTCTTTAGACGGAACTCAACCAATTTGCCATAGTATTTTTAAATTTATTTATGTGGAAGCTTTCAAACGTGTTTTTATAGGTTTCTCTGCGGAGCTTTTCCAACTTAAATATTTATGACTCTAGTAAAATAACACTTAAGTATATTATTTAAACTGTTATTTTATTACTTTCCTAAAGCGAGGTTGTACAATAAACTATTGTAAAAGATTATATCCAGAGAACACAATAAAAGCAAAAACCGTAAAAGAACTTGACTTGTACACTCAGAGAACGGACAAAAGTAATTACAATTAAGCCACAAAGGTAAACAAATTCTCAAATTCCTGTTACTGATGTTGCAATAATCACCCGTTCAAAAATCAACATGGGTCTCAATACCAACCGATCAAAAATGACAGCGTTGCTACACCAGGGTTGAACTTTTCAACATCAACTCTGAGCATGGACTTAGGATATACTATGACTCTGAGCAGGGTTCGCAAGGATCGTATAGGCACGTCAAAATGACAGATAAAAACAATACTTACCTATCATAAAATATGTCAATTGACGTTCGGAGGGTAGCAAAGTAACATACGGCCAAACCCGTTCAAAAACTCAGCGTTGCAACCCGAGTTTTTAATAAACGCACTTCAGCGGCGTGGTTTCGTTAAAAGACAAAATTATACCGAGACATTTTCTGAGTGTAGCGGATAAATTTTCAAAGGAGTGTTGGGTGTCGGTTACCCAACACTCAACAGCAAACAATCTCGGTCTGCAGTTGGCAATCCCAAACCTCCTTCAAAGACCCTTTAACCCTTACGGGTACTTTGTGTACGAACTACACACGTTATATGAAAGAAACGTGCTCAACAGTATTGTATACCTCCTCGTACTATGTATTCAGATGTAGGCGTTTGGAATAAGCCGAGTGCACCCTTCGCGGTCGTATACCCGGTCATGAAATATAGGTATAGAAGTACAATTGTTTGGAAAATTTCCCGTAGCAATAGTAGTATTTTACAGATTTAACAGCAATGTCACGATCACAGAGAAAAAAAGTCTGTAAAATTACGAAAGACGTCATTATTTGACGATGATATAGAAAAAAGCACTTTTTTGTTGCCAAGTAGGGTTTTTTTGAGTAGAGAAATTAAAGTAACTTATTCATTAATTATTTTTAATATATTTTCCTTTCATTTCATCACATTCAAAGATGTACCGAAATAATCAATTTTTTTTGGGTGTATTACTCTATAGGAAAAATAGTGGAGAAAGTGTCAGTTTTTCTTTTAAAATAAAGAAAGGAAAAGAAAATGGAAATGCTGCTTTGATGATACTTATATCCTTACTCAAGAAAAAAACATTAATTTTTGTCGTCATATCAGTAGACAGTTTATAATTGTCTAAACAACGCCAAGTTGACGTTTTCCGTGATTTTAGATTTTTTTTGTGGTAAATTGTGATAAGTACTTGTTAACAAATGAAATTTTATATCATTGTGGTATAGAAAATCAGAAAAGTAAATCTGGACGTGAGGAGCTCTGAACCGGGACTCGAACCCGGGACCTCTCGCTTACCGGGCGGTTGCTCTACCACTGAGCTATCCAGTTCTCAAAAGGACCTGCGAATTTGCCCATGTGCTTTCCCATACTGCAACGATATTATAGATGCTCACTTAGTAGTGAGCCTCTTGGCGCCTAGCTAAAAATTTAATTTGTCATATCCTTGCGATAGATAAATCGCCAAGTGTGGAAATATATAAATTTATTTCTATCATAGTTTCGATAAGTACCTATACTTGTGTTAAATCTAGAATTTACTTACATAATTTAGTTCAACTTCATAACTGGTTACGTACATTTTATTTGTTAGAAATATTCTGATTGAATGTGCTAAACGATAGAAATTCCTTATAAAATATCGCTTGGACTCATACATCGTGTAAAGTAACCCAAACAAACATTTTAAAGCTTTGGGTGGTGGTTCACTATCTTCCTCGGTTTCTCGGATAATCCTGTTGTCTATCTATTTTCTACCCATTTGGGTCTTGTTGGATTCCTTCACAAAGGACAAATGTAATTTGCGACGGAATTGAGGAACTCTAAGTTTATTTGTTCAATTGACCCGTATCTACAGAAGAGCTTAGGGGACATTCAAATCATTTTGCAAGGCTTTGAGCGAGTACTGTGAAAGGTGTTCAGGGACTGAGCTACCGCAAAATAAGGTTATTCTAAAGCTTTGGTAGGACATCGTACCGTTTTTTAGGGTCTGTCTTTCTCCAACTATAACCGTTATAGTGGACAGTTGTCATTTTCACAAAATACGTGTTAGCGTGGCCTCTATAATAAAATATTCAAGAAATTGAAATCTAAAAAGTTGCATATTTGTACCGTTGTTTGTTTCAGCTCTTACTTAAGCCCGGCAGTACATACAAATTTCAATTTTAGTCAAATTTCGAGTACATACTCTAAAGTAAGACAATAAATAACAAAAATTTGGGTTCCGCACGTAGAAGGTGCCATATTTTTTGTCAGGCGCACCATTTCAGTGCCTTGTTTTTTAAGCATTTATTTTGCTATGGCATCTATAGTGTTGTTATTTACCATAAAGTTTTTTGGGTTCCGTATCCGTATTGTGTGGTGGTACGGAACCCTTGGTGCGTGAGTCCGACTCGCACTTGGCCAAACTCTATAAGTCGAGCTGTTTGCACGTTAAGTGTTTCCTCGTGAAGACAACAAAAGAGTCCGAGAGCTATTATGATAATGGCTCCACCACGAGAGCTCATATCTACATAATGCCTCGCCCTGACTTACAGTCAGTGACACAAGAGCGTACGGGGTGAAAATAAAGAATGGTGGACCAGGGGAAAGGGGGGATGCTACTAATGTATACAGCGGAGCAACGACTCTGATGCACAGTGCATGGTCTCGGGAAAAATATGATTGTTGAGTTCTATCTAGGTTTTGCTATGTAAAAGTGAGACCTAGTCTCAAGCCTAACCTTAGGTCTCTGTGAATATGAGCGCAAAAACTCTTTACTGTTAACCTGTAAGTGCACCTTGTTGTAGAATTGGTTGTAGGTAGCAACATCCATATCAGTAAATCGTTACAGCATAAGAACGGCCACCCGCGACGGCGATAACGCTCTTATCGCTGAACTTAAATGGTATTTATATTAATTTCCTCTCATTCAATTAAATATGTTATCGGGTTCAATTAATCGATCTCATCCTGTCCGTGGGGTTTATTGAAATATTAATAGTTCGGAAAAATGAAACAATACACCATTGTTCGATAAGGTTTGACGTCATACCTACGGTAAGGCATACCTATGGTAAGGCATACCTACGGTAAGGTGTACAGGTACACCTGCCGAGGTAATTAAGTGTTCATCACCTAACGATGGTGTGCATGGACGATTCAACAAAAACCCAAGTCTCTCGGGTTCGCTTGGTAAACTGCTTTGCGGACATGAGTGCACCCTGCAACGCTGTAGTGGGATAGCTTGTCGGAGCCGAACATCCGAAGAACATACAACATAGTCGAGTAAGACTGCAGGTCACGTAGCAAGACTGCGTGCATACTCAGCATGCCGGGGTGCTTGCAGTTAGAGTTGAAACAATCGTTGGTTGCATTTGTACCGTAACGAGCACATACTGAAGCTTACCTATACTTTTTTCCATACGGAGCATGATTGTGCTAGCTAACAGAAGTTAACACAGTGTATGATATGACTCCCGTAATAAAATGTAAAACTGTATGCATTATCCTTATCAATTTTTTCCTTTTCAGCTGAAAATAACTGGGTATTGCCGATATATGCATGTATTACCCGTTGACATCATCGATATTGCGCCATTTTACCACAAAATACGTTTCTCTACCTAATTTGCTTATCAATTCTGTCGTTACTGCGGTACACCATGATGTCACGGTATTTGAATTATCCCTCATGAACGAGCTTATTCAAGTGGGAAAAAATTCGCGATAATTATGGAACAACGAGTCCTTATTAGGTAGGTTTCGGGTTAGTATAAATGGAGGAAAGTACATATACAATCAATCATTAGCACATATACACTCGCCATAATCACAAGGCTGTGTACAATCGATCAGTCTTAACAAAATCACCATGTCATCATTCACAAAATCATCATCCACCATGAGCGGAAACTCTGGAGAAGCCGTTCATCGAGACAACGGGGAAAAATCTCGGAAGGAGCAAGAGCGCGCGGAAGAAGAAGAAGAAAAGCGCAGACAAGACTTGGAGCGTGAGGAGAGAAAACGTCAGAAGGCAGAGCAGCGGCGACTGGACAGGCACTTGATGCAGTATGCACTAGCTTTGCGTGAGCAGGCATCGTGGCGTGGAACTTTCAACCGGCCGAAGTAGTGCTAATCATAGATATGATCATTTGTTTATATAATAAGTATTAGGTATTTGTGTACATCAGTATTGAGTATATTGTGCATGTGAGTGTTTGTTTTTGAAAATAAAAAAAAAAACTTGTTCCCGATACATAGTTATTTCATTTCAAAATGCATGCCGACTTACAAATGTCACGACATACCAGTTTCCTTCATGATACTAGATATTTAGGTAGTTAGTTTAATAATGATGATAATATATTGTACTAGTTCTATCCACTAAGATGTTGTACAATCTACATCCATGCATAGATAACCGTGGTCACTACACTTTGTAACACGATAGAGGGGCACCGCGACATGCTATGCAGCGATAGGTAGGTACGGTGCAGTGTTTAGGTAAGGTATCTGTCATACCATAGTCCTAACATTACAGGAATCATGAAAAGTATACATATTTAGAATTATAGTCTAACCAAACCTGTAACACCTATACAATGACAAATCTTAAGTATAAGTGAGGTGTATACGTGTATGAAGCACACGTGTATGTCCCGGTAATTTTCTATGGTCACTCATCAGTTTTGATTTCGTTTTGAAATACACGCCGCCAGTCGGATACAGATCATAAAATGAATATAGCACGGGTTTTCCCGAATATTTCAAGACAGTGCCAACTAAACGTGGGTTGCCGTAATACGCTGGAGCTACTTACGTTCGGCCGGCAGCCTGTAATAATATTTCGATGAAGGTCCCGTCGTCTGATCATATTTACCTATCTTTTGAGTAGTGACACATAGTTTGTTCCATATTTAAACGATAGCGTGCCATGTGGTCATACGTATTATCGGTCCATAAGGAGTTACAGATGTAACGCCAATTGCCGCCGGTCTTTGTCATAATACTGTTTGCGGCTTACATGCAGTTATTCATAGATATAAAGTTAAGAAAAACCTTATTTAGACGTCTCATATTCCTGTATGGTCAGCTCCATACCTAAACGTCGCAGATACACGTAGTCAGAGGCGAATGCACACTCAGGCCTTGCTCAAGACATATGATAAGCATATGCCAAGCATAGTTTGTGATAACGGAGCTTTGCATCCCATGTGCACATAACGCTAATCATCACGCCTTGCAACTTATCTGCGTTAGTGATGTGACGTGCTATGCAGCGGCTAGTAGCACGTTACCTAGACGTTACATCTGGTGCAGTCCAAGCTTGACTTGATTGTATCTAACATAGAGTGGTCACGAGAGAAACTAAATTTCAACTTGAAGCAACGTCAGAGGGAATGATCTCAGTACCTTACCTGCACAACTCTCCATCATCCTACACTCATAGGGGTACAAGAAAAAAAAAGTAAACATATTATAAACACAAATATTTATTTTAATAAGCGAACGTCACATTGCAGCAGCATTGCTGCACTATTTAGCACTATTATCACTGATGTTGCGAGCCGAGTGCAGCAACATTTCTGTGTCCGTCCGGTCACCCGTCGAATAGTATTCGAGGATTTGCGGATCACCTTCATGCACTTTCTGGATGACCTCTCTAAAGATTTCTTGGGATTCTTTCAGCAGAATCGCCGGGACCATGTACTTGGTTATCCACGCAGAGACGTGCGCCGTGCAGAAATGATGAAAGTGCTGTGGGATCCTGCACTCACGTCCCGGTGGTACCACTACATTAGGCCTCTTGCCGCAGGAACAGGTGTCCCCGGCGACCGCCTTGCACTTCGAAAAGCGAATCTTCTTTTCAACAAACTCCAGTATAGTGGGCACCCTCACGAGATCCCTCTCACCTGGCGGCGGCCCCCAAAATAAGGGCATGAGCCAGTCCCAGTTCACCATCAGACGATCTTCTTCTGGCCTCGTCGGATCAAAGTTGTAGCGGACGGGGCATGGCTTCCCGTTAAGGAAAGTCAGGTCGTCCAGCTGTCGTTCCGCCTGAAGAAACTGTTTGTATGCTTTATTGAATTGCAGAATTTCGCCGGGGCTGAAAGGGGCCTCCTCGGGTATAGAAGGCCCGCGCCTCGTGAAGGTGTCCACCGGGAAACTGAGTATTCTGTCTTGGGACTGCATCTTGAGTTCTGGATGGATGTCACGGGACTCCTAAGTCTATACGATGTTCTTTCAGCAATGTTGACCGTGTAGTGTCTAGCCACTGACTGCCCGCATAGCAATTTATACCACTCCAGTTGTTTATCGTACCGAATAAAGAAAACAATATAGGGATAATATCGATTTGGAATTCCCCACAACCTCGCGTGCGGGTTATCGTTCGGCGCGGTAATTGGATCATTCCTAAAATAAACGAGTGAATATTAAAATATTCTTGGACCACGTCAGTCAAACTTTCATCCTTATGAAAATAGACGATTTACAATTCATCCTGCGCTCCCATACTGGGGCCCCGGGAGTCACTCACGTGTTCACATAGTCACTATAGATCGTATCACATACCTACGATAAAAATTACGCTACCAATTTGGGACATCGATAACAACGTTTAATTGCTGTACTCGATGCATTGTCTTAGCTCGCAACACCATAATATAAATGCCGGGCATTCATAGGGAAAACCAGGTCAAAAGTTTGTAACTTTAGTATACAGGTAAAACATACCTATTAAGCACATACGGCATTGTGTGCGCGATAAGAGCGTGTCTTAACAACGACAATGATGCAGATCGGATGCAGTTTTAGTAGGGTGAAACAACTAGTATGTGACTCTTGACCGAATACTGATAACACAGAAGATATAAACAAAATAGACTGGGTTTCTCCAAAACGCGAAACTGTTAGGTTATCGGGCGACTTAGTGATAAGGTATTTAACTCGTGTAAAAGCAATGCTGAGACCACGTCAGCCGATATTTAGATACACGTCGCACTTAGGTATCATCCCACTTTAGTACTCCTGTTTGAAAAAGAACTACAATTATAGCACTAGTGGATCTTGTGAGTGCCCGCTATGAATGCTGCGCTGCAGTCCAGCGTCATGCTTACATTATGCAAAAGTGGCAAAGCGGTGCATGGCCTATGAGAGGCGGGTGACCGCTGCATGGCAACAAAGCAGATAATTCTACAAGAAGTATGTTTATTCTAGGCGTTCTAGGTATCGTTCCGTGAGAACGTGAGCTGTAGGTTTCTGGCAATTCGGCCCCAGCTTGGATGCTGATGCTGCGGCCCCAGCAATTCATGTTACCTGCTGCTTTGACCCATACTCATATCACTTTAGAGGCGGCACATACAAAAAAAGTCAAAATTTTCGGAAATGCATCTGACCCCTATGCATTATAGAATCTTCATCACTGGGTACGAAAATAGTACCCTTGCCTTACCTAGATGTTTAATTTTGAAGTTATAGACCGTACGCTACCGTGTCATTGACTGTAGTGAAATAAATGGACTACATCGGAATGGGCGGTATTTGCGTAATTTCGTATTTTCATTCCCTCATGTTATGGCAATTTTGCAATAAAGGTTGTTTAATTAAAATTCATAACTTTTTTTCTAATATCATACACGGACAAATTATGTACGTAGATAAATACAAAACAAAAAGATCCTTCAATTAAAATCAACGATTGACACACTAGCACGGTCCCACACCAATGTTACTGCCGTCAGGGCTGATGCGGCTGCGGCAGCGCAGCGGCCGAGGGAAATAAGAGGCGCAAGTATGCAGCCCTTAGCTCGGACTGCATACTTGTGCCTTTCGGGGTCGAGACCCTCGGGCCGTGGCGTCAAGATGCAAAACTCCTTCTTTAAAGAGTTATCTGCACAGCTGATCGATGTTTGTGGGGACCCGAAGGCTGGTGTCGCGAATTGCGATCATTTACGATAAAATTTAAACAACGGAACGTCATGAGCGTAGATATTAAGAAACTATCTGTTATTGCTGACAGGTGGCAGCACTAGTTAGAAAGAAATCGAAATGAAAATTCAAAAAGGAACTTGAATTTTTGTGAGATTTTTATGTTAAACTTGTGCTAAGAAAGCAGAATCAGATTGAGAAGATGTCAGCTATGGATTCTTCTCTTGGGTAACGCATAGAGGACGTCCTGGTAAGTCTTAGACTAAGACTTTGAGTTTCTAAGAAATAAGTTCAATACAAGAAGGAATTGGAGGTCAGGGGTGTCAAGAAAGGGGTGCTTTGGAGGACACTCTAGGGACATAGCAGTCGTGCCATCAGCATCATCTTCTGAAGGTGATGATGCTGAGATAAGAAAGAAATAAGAAATCTTTTTGCTACACACACAAGCTTCACATCATATTTATATATTTTAACATATACAGTAATATACATATTAAGTACTAATCATAATTTTTCAAGGAAGTCAAATCAAATCCCTAGAGTGTCCTCCAAACCACCCCTTTCTCGACACCCCTAACCTCCAATTCACTCTTCTTTCATATAAACTCAAAGTTTTAGTCTAAGACTTACCAGGACGTCCTCTATACGTTATCCAAGAGAAGAATCCATCGCTGACATCTTCTCGATCTGATGCTGCTTTCTTAGCACAAGTTTAACGTAAAATTCTCACAGTACAAAAATTCAAGTTCATTTTTGAACGGTAGCCATTCCGATTTCTTTCTAACTAGTGCTGCCACCTGTCAGCAATAAAAGGTAGTTTCTAATGAAAGATAAATCGCATAATTGGTGTTGTTTGCGACAGCTGGCGCGTATCTTGGCCAAAGGATCAGCCTGGCCATTCAAAGAGGAAACGCTGCCAGCCTTCTAAGTACCCTTCCACATGACATGGTTTTTTATTTACCTATAGTTTAGTTTATCTTTATTACAAGTTTAATAAGGAGTTTAGGTTAATGTTACCCTTTTTGGGGTTCCGTACCCAAAGGATAACCAACGGGACCCTATTACTAAGACTCCGCTGTCAGTCTGTCACCAGGCTATATCTCATGAACCGTGATACTTATACAGCTATATCTCATGAACCTGATATAGTTGAAATTTTCACAGATGATGTATTTCTGTTGCCGCTATAACAAAAAGTACTAAAAAACAGAATAAAATAAATCCCATACACCATACATGCTTTTTTGCCGTTTTTATAGATAATGGTACGGAACCCTTCGTGCGCAAGTCCGACTCGCACTTGGCCTGTTTTATGAATTTAGGTAAGTTTTATTTATAATTTATATTCTATCCTTGTATATATGAAATAAAATATTGGTAGGTATATTTAGAATTTACTTTGGACTTCACATATATAAAAATTTAAATAATTTGTCGCTGTCATGCATCTGTCACGATGACTAAAATTCGTACTTAGACTTGTATTCAAATCGATTTATTTTACTTGTACGAGCATTGTCGGTCAAAACACGATTTTAGCAAAATTCAAGGTACGATTTTCGGTCAAACGCTATTTATTCCCATTTCAATACATTTTTTAAATTCGATACAATCATTCATGATTCACAGGTTTTTTGTTACCGGGATGGAAAATAAGTGTGAGAAGTATCTGACTTCTAATTTGTAACCTAAAATTTTCATGTTGATACAAGAACCATAGGAAGTCAGAGATTTCGTCTTAAATCTTGGAAAAATCCTATATCCACTTTAGCTCGTCCCATGCAGGCTACTTGAAAATAAATACATTAACATAATTTTGCCCTCCTCAAAGAGCATTCCGAATGACCTTTCCAACAACATTGCAAACAACAACCTATTTCATTGTATACAACAAACAGCCTGTAATTCCAAGGAGTTAGGATATTTTTCCCGTAAATGAAGATATAGACATTTGGGTCGAAATGAGAACAGAGGGTGACAAGGTCACGTTTCGAAAGGTACTCGGTCGGATCAATATCATCCCTCTTCGGATGGCCTTGAATTCTTGTGGCCAACTTCCGGACTTAAGGCTTACTCCAGTGAACAATGGGAATCTTAATCGCTCAAGTCAATTGCAATTTTCAGACTTAAAACAAAATGAAAACTAGCAAAAATATATAATACTTTTTAAATATTATGTTTCTTTTTTATTATTGATTTTATTGGTTTCTAGTGGATTTAAAAATACATGTTTAGAGCCTTTTCGATAAATCTCGCGTTAAAGGTGACATTTATTTATCCAGCCAAATTCATACTGAATTCTCGGTAAGTAGTCGGTATCAACGTTCGATGGCCTTTTTCGGATATTCGAAAATTATTTTTCTCCTGCTCACCACAAACGCAAGCCAGCCCCGAGTCGATATTACGGAAAGTCAGTTTTCTTTTTCAAATTACGAGAAACAAATTATTGATCCGTGATACTAATAATCACTTACCAAGCCTCCAGTATGAATTTGGCTGCATAAATAAACGTCACCTTCTATTCGAGTATAAACGCTACTTCAATACGTCAAGACGGACTGAGATAGTATTTCTAGATGGTAAGGCGTAAATGCTGTTTCAATACATCTCAGACGGTGACGCAATGTCGGATGTCGGATTTCTTAGATAATAGGCATTGAAACGTGCTAGAAACCCTTATCCCATTCGTCAAGCTTGAGTGGCTTATTGGCGTAGGATTTCAAGTACTTGTCGCAGAAAATATTCTCAGAAAAGCTAATGCGACACGTCTCTCTTGTTTTGTCTAACGTCTATTTCGAGCATCTGAAATGACTTATCACAGGATATTTTTAGTAACAAGAAGTAATTGGTTGGAATATTCGACATCTTCGTTCTTGAAGTTGCAGAGAAACTGAACACTGGGATGTAGAAGGTCGATTTTTTGATACATGTACAAATCGTTTTATTTTATAACAGAGTGTACTTTTTTTTACATGTACGAGTACACACTACGCAATCAAGCCAATGCGCTTATTGGTTAGTTCATACAAACATACACATAGTCTCGCCTGTCTGCCTGAGGACCTCTTTCGGCTTTTCCACATGCCAGCTCTTCTATTCCAGGTACTTTTGACATTACATTACCCTTCCTCAGCATCTCGCCAATCTAGTCATAATATCTCCTTGTAAGGCGACCCGGTCAAGCTTTATTAGGGTTCCGTACCCAAAGGGTAACCAACGGGAACCGGGACCTTATTACTAAGACTCCGTTGTCCGTCTGTCTGTCGGTCTGTCTGTCCGTCTGTCACCAGACTGTATCTCATGAACCGTGATAGTTAAACAGTTTAAATTTTCACAGATGATGTATTTCTGTTCCCGCTATAATAACAAATACTAAAACCGACCAAATGCGAGTCGCACTCCATACAACAGACATGATTTTATTGCCGTTTTTATAGATAATGGTACGGAGCCCTTCGTGCGCAAGTCCGACTCGCACTTGGCTGGTTTTTCCCACTTGCGTATCATTTCTTTAGTCATCACTCTACTTTCATTCATCCTCTCATATGTACAAGCATGGGAAGCTGGAGGTTATTCTCTATTTCCTACTTAGTATATTCTGATAGTCTTAATAATAATTTTAATTTCATTACATTTTAATAGCCCAACCTAAATTTTTTTGTATGTATTTTTCGCATTACATTTTTTTTCAAATTCTATTGTTTTTGTAAAGATTAACTTTGACCTGTAAAAATTATACTTTATGTATCTATTTTACAATATAAATATGTATATATATAAAAGTTCCTTCAGTTTTTCATTTTAGTTATTTACTCGTCTCAAAACGATGCAATAAGGGCTCTTGAATATCAATAGTTGTCCATCCATCAGCCTGTTTCGTCCACTGCTGGACATAGGCCTTTCCAGGATTTCACCACCCTTGGCGGTCCTCCTGGTAGAAATGCCCATACTCACACACACTGGGCAGGCGGGTTGGTGAGCGCGGTGCCGGAGCCCCTACACCAGTGACGCCGCTGCCCGTCACCAGTCTGTTTTATATAAGGCCCGACAATTGGGGATGGATATACCGCCATCCATCGGTCCCGGGCAATGGTGGGCCGCCTGGTTTTGCCTGAGAGCTGTTCTCTTATTCTCCCCCGAATAACTTCGGGAGGATTTGCGAGTAAGATGGTGGTACCTCCACAGTCGAGCCCGGCATCAGCTCTATCACCTCATATCAATAGTTGTACTATGGGAAATCCTAACGTTAATATGTAACGGAAATCTATTACCTATATGTTACTCGATTACCTACGTTGTACATCAAATGAGGCACAAATAAATACCTACTACGATTTGATAGGTTTGTCAGAATTTTCAGTTCGAAAATAGACAACGTTGTAATCATGATCGTATCATAGCATAGATGTATAGATTAGTTGACGTCGTTGTATTATACACATTTTATTATTTTGATTGCGCGTTAACGCTGGCGTCAGTTGATGTCGTTAAGGTTGATCGTTACTGCTGTTCTACGTTAGTATCGTTAGTCGTTAACGTATTGTGTGACAATGAATTGTAGCAGTAAATATTCACTCTACTTTTATGTCCTCGGTTTTCTGTAACAACATAGATAATAAAAAATATGTATTAGGTTAGGTTTGATTTGTAACAGACTTGACAGATTAAAAAAAGCTTTAACTGTGAGATGTAAAATAATTTATCAAAATAAAATTATTAATTCATTAGTAATACAGTATTTAGGTGGTAGAGCTGATGCCGGGCTCGACTGTGGAGGTACCACCATCTTACTCGCAAATCCTCCCGAAGTTATTCGGGGGAGAGTAAGAGAACAGCTCTCAGGCAAAACCAGGCGGCCCACCATTGCCCGGGACCGATGGATGGCGGTATATCCATCCCCAATTGTCGGGCCTTATATAAAACAGACTGGTGACGGGCAGCGGCGTCACTGGTGCAAGGGTTTCGGCACCGCGCTCACCAACCCGTCTGCCCAGCGTGTGTGAGTATGGGCATTTCTTCCAGGAGTACTGCCAAGAGTGGCGAAATCCTGGAAAGGCCTATGTCGAGCAGTGGACGAAACAGGCTGATGGATGGATGGAGTAATACAAAATGTAAAATTATTACTTGTTGGTAATTTTTGTGACTTTTTCCCCAATATTCTTGTATTGACCAAATCTCAATACCTTGCGATAGTGAGAGTGTTAGTGGGTTCAATTCATTGGACACGATTTGAATTTCAAATGGTTACAGACAGCAAGTGAGCTGAAGCCAGTAGGCCTACCATAATAAGAATAAGAATAAGAAGCCTATTTATTCCCAACATCTTAGATAACATTAATTTCATTTAACATGCATTAATAATTAATTTATAACATTTATTCTTAAACATAAGATTAATGAGTATACAAATTATAGATATCATGTTCAACAAGAGGTATAATTAGTTATCATAATTGAATGTAATACTAATAATTGAATAATAATTACAATATAAAAAAAAATCAAAAATAATAATGTCATGCCAAGTTACAATGTCATTAAGTTATTTATCGTAATTAAATATAATTTGATATTAAAAGAAATAATGACATTAAATTAATTGCATGCAAATTAATTATTACTTAATTGGGGCACCCATTTCTGGGTGAAGGCCTCCTCCATCGTTTGCCACAGACGCCTGTCTGTAGCCAGTCTTGTCCAGGTTGGGCCAGCTACCTTCTGGATGTCGTCGTGCCAGCGTTGCCGCGGTCGCCCAGGTGGGCGTTTCGCCTCTCGTGGGTACCAATGTAGAACGCGTTCTGTCCAGCGGCCATCCGTCATTCTTGCCACATGACCAGCCCATCTCCACTTCAGTTGACAAGCTAATGTGGCAGCATCAATTAGACGTGTTTTCTTTCTATTGTCGCTATTTCTACTTCGGTCTTTTAACTTGATGTTGAGCATGCTTCTTTCAGTAGACCTTTGGAATACCTGTAGTTTGTTTATGATGCTTTTTGTAAGGGCCCAATTCTGGCAGCCATAGAGCAGAGCAGGTAAAACCGTCGTGTCCATCGCCTTCTTTTTTAGGTGAATTGGTATTTTCCCCTTAAAAATGTGTTTTAGTGACCAATATTTACCCCAGGCGATTTTGATCCTTCGTTCAACTTCACGTTTTGTTTGATTTTGGAAGCAGATGATTCGTCCTAGGTAGACATATTCGTCAACATAGTTAATGGTTTTTCCTTTAAGTTTTAGTGGTATTCTTTCACTGTTCGTTAAGACGCAGGTTTTTCCAGGATTCATTTGTAGACCACATTTTTGACTTTCAACATCTAGTGATTGTATCATGTATAATAGATCTTCATGACTCTCACTAATTATGAAGATATCATCTGCGAAGCGTAAGTGGTTGAGATATTCACCATTGATGTTAAGGCCCTTTTTTTCCCAATCTAGTTTCCTGAAAATCTCTTCGAGAAGTGAAGTGAAAAGATTTGGTGAGATGGGATCTCCTTGCCTGACTCCTCGCCTCACTTTAAATGACTTTCCTACTTTGTCCATTTTTACAGTTGCAGTACTTCGGTTATATATTTCTTTAAGCATTTTAGTAATTTTGTTTGGCACTCCTTGCGATTCTAGGGCCTGCCAAAGTGATTTATGGTAAATGGAATCAAACGCCTTCGTATAGTCTATGAAAGCGATGTAGAGGTTTTTATTATATTCTTCACATTTTTCTATAATTTGTGTAAGGGAAAATATATGATCCATAGTTGAATATTTTGGTCTAAAGCCTGCTTGCTCTCTTGGTTGTTGTTGTTCCAATGTCTTTCTTATTCGTCCCAGTAGGACACTGGTAAAGATTTTGTATATTGTTTGTAGTAGACTTATGGGCCTATAGTTTCCAATGTCTAGCGGATCCCCTTTTTTGTATAATAAGGTTATGATTGCATTTTCCCAATCTCGAGGCATACATGAAAGGTCAAGTATATTATTGAACAACTCGGTAAGGATGGGTGCTATCGGCTCTATTAGTGCTTTCATAATATCATTTGTTATGCCGTCTTCTCCAGGACTTTTAGCTGGTTTCAAGTTTTTTATGGCTTGATAGATTTCACTGGGTAAGAGTTCTGGCACTTCATTTAGAGTGTCCTTTTCGTTATCTGTGTTTCGTGATTTATTTGGGCAATCATACAGATTTTTATAATACTCTGTGGCTATATCAACCAGACGTCCTCTAGCTGTGGATAATCTACCATCTTTGTCTTTAAGTGAAGCTATCCAGTCTTTAGATGTTTTTAGTCGTTTAAGAGACCTTTTTACTGAACTCCTTTGTTCCAGTTCTTGCTCTATTATTGATAGACAATGCTGATGTTTACTTTGAACAATTTTTTTCTTAATTTTTCTATATAATTTTGTTAATAGTTTCTTCTCTTGTTCAGACTTATTTTTCTTATTTTTCAGATCTGTTCTTTTACTGATAAGTTCTTTAATTTGAGGACTAAAAACGTATTCATCAGATTTTTCTTTTCTAGGTAGCATTTTTAGGCTATCTTTTATAACGCTTACAATATAAGTATATTTATCCTGTATGTTGCTTGAGCTATTTTTATTTCCCTCAGATATTTTGTTTGAGAAAGTATTTTCAAGAGATTGCTTTTCTAAAGGATTTAGCTCGCTGCCTCGACGTCCAAAGGATCTTCTACTTTTTTTAATTTTTGTCCCTAGTTTGACTGAGGAACGGACAAGTCTATGATCTGACGGAAAAGTTGTATTTATAACTCTTACGTCATCTATTTCTTTAATATTTTTGGTAAGGATATAATCTATCTCGTTTCTTGTATTTCCGTCGAAGGATAGCCAGGTCCATCGCTGCTTAGGCTTCTTTTTGAAAAATGAGTTGGTTATGTGGAGCTGGTTTTCCAGGCAATATTTAATTAAAATGTCACCTCTTTCGTTTCTATTTCCATAGCCCCAAGGACCCATTACAGGTTTATCTTCTTGATTTGGTTGTCCAATCTTAGCATTAAAATCGCCTAATACCATGACGTGCTCTGATGCGTTGTGTAAAGCCTCTGTCAACTCTATATAGAATTGTTGTATATCTTCTTCTTTTGCCTTTTCAGTCGGTGCATAAGCTTGGACCAAAGTAATATTTGCTTCTTCAAAACTCATGTCCAATCTGGCTACTCTATCTGATATGCTGGTAAAGTTTTTGATGTTTTCTTTTAATGTTTTTTGTATGAGAAAGCCAACGCCATTAATTCCACTCTTTTTTCCCGAATACATGAGGAGAAATTGATCATATTCTAGAATTTTGATTCCTTCCTTTTTGACCTCTGATAATCCAATAATATCCCATTTAATATTTTCAAGGGCGTGAACGAGCTCAGGAAGTCTTTCTTCGGATACTAATGATCTTACATTGTATGTGCAAATATTCAGTAAGTTCTCTTTCTCAAAATACTGTTCTTTCTTTTTATAGTCGATGGAGGGTTGTGGTCTACTACTCCCGCGGGGACCGACCGTACTGGGAGAGGGTTCTGAAATGTTTTTTATATTTCTTTTTATGTTTGTATGTAGAGGAGGCTCTGGTGGTTGCTAAGGTTGGTTACCTTTGTTTGTTTGAGAACTTGTATTTGCATCACCGGTTAGGTACTGTGTGATAGACCTGTTCTCTAGACATATTTTGTTTTTCTTTTCCAGATTGTTATTGTGTTGTTGTTTGGTTTTGTTTCCTTGTGTCGGGGGGGATGCCTGAAAAGTTCTCTTTTTAGTTTGGTTTTCTGTGCTTGTGTTTGGATTTTTTTCGGGTAAAATAACCAGCTTATCTTATTTGAGAACAGCTCTATTTCCTTGGTCCCTCTCAGATTTCAATTTCTCTTGCAATGATTTTCTTATTTCTAATATTTTTGGAGGAAAATCTTCTTTTACATAAAGCCCATTTTCGCTTAACTTGGATTTATTTTTTAATATGAGGATTTTCTTGCCTAATGTAGATAATCCAAAATTAATTGGTCTTGGTTCGGATCTCTTCTTTCCTATACGTCTCACATGCTGGATCCCCTCTCTGTTGCAACTTACATTCAGTTGTTCGTTAATTAGTGCAAGCAGAAGATCTTCTAACTCGCTGTACGATCTTTCCGTTTCTCCGACTCCAAAAATAACAAGATTTCGCATTCTGGCCTGTTTTTCTAAAATATCTAACCTATTTTCCTGTTCTTGTTGAATTTCTTTGGTTTTCTCAAGATCGACTTGGAACTGAGAAAGTTTTGTGTCTAGATTATCAATCTTTGTCGTCAGATTTTCTTCCAATGATGCCATTCGTTCTCCAAGATTTTTAAGAAAATCTTTTAGTTCGTCCATTGTGTACAAAATACGAGTTGTAGTTTATACGAGTTGGCGCTGTAGTGTAGGTAGTATGTTATTTCTTGGTTAGTTAAGTTCAATCGCCTCTTTTGGTTCGTACGTCGAGGTTTTTTTGAATCATTATTCTTTATTAATTTTTATTTTCAAGTTTCTGTTAATAGTCTCTACACTTTTTGTCTCTAGAAGTTCGGTTTTAGTTGTCTCTACAATTTTTTTAACGCCCTCTAATGGGGAGTAGCCAAAGTAACTCTATATAGTGTCTCTAGAAGTTCGGTTTTAGTTGGCTCTACAATTATTTTAACGCCCTCTAGTGGTGAGTAGCCAAAGTATTCGAGTACTTCGTGTTTGAAGAGAACTTGTTCTTGAGGTTTCAATTGAAATGCACCAGAGGTCGTGATTTTGTTATTGTGAAAGCGTTGGTATAAGAAGTTGGCTGTTTCAATGATTATTTGATGAATTTTTAGGTATTTTGCAAATAATATGTCTTCGTACTCACTAGATCATCTTATCCCATTTGTTATATACGTATGTATTCCTTCTGTAACTGTACACTTTAAGAGTTTATTTTAGCACTGTTCTGGTAGTTAAGGTTGTCAGGAATAATGTGTGTTATCTCTTTAAATCTGACTTCCAATGATTAAAATGTAAATGAATGGCCTTGTATCAATGCCAGGACGCACTGTATATAATGGATTCGCAATGTTTTATCACCATAAAGTCCTTTTTGTGTTGATATTTTATCACTGTTCTAACAGCCGTTACGGCTGATAGGAATTTTGATTTTCACTTAGATATACTATAATTTGGGATGTTGTATCATTTATATGTATTAATTGCACACTGATATTTATTTCTAAGAAACCACAACAAGGATTAGGGCACTTTTTTATCCGTAGAATGTGCACACTTTTCTCTAATGCGCTCTTCTCACTTTTGGAAGCCAAGACACAACCATAGTTTTGCTTAATATACACGTTAACGTCTGCGTAAAATATTTATATCATGCTGATGAACTCGATATCTTCCAGGCGATTCATGTCGTAACTATATATCTGTATTTATATATTTCCCAGCTACGGAATTATTTCAATCATTTTAGTTTCTATATTCTTATGCTTGTTTCCTTATTTTTTGAGAAATGCGTTTAGGATCTAAAATTCTTAGATATTTTTTAAAGACTGGGTTTTTGTTTCAAATAATGTAAAATATATAAATATATCGTCACGACATGAATCCCCGAGGGGGTGTCAGAGGTGTTTCGAGTATGAACTTTGAAATGCAAGTCAAAGTCCATACTCGGTACACCCGCGTTTCACCGACGATTATTACGTCCCAAGGTTATGGTTGGTGAGCCCTATATATCGCCGTACTTTGGGCACAAATACACGCTTTTTTTCACGATGTTTTTCTTAACCGTTCAGCAAGTGGTAAGAAAGAACAAATACTATGCACATAAATTCCGAAAAACTCATTGGAGCATGCCCGACCGGGGATCGAACCTGGGTCTCGAGATTGAGAGGCCAGCGTTCTACCCCTGAGCTACCACTGCTTTTAATTAAACTCTTAGCCTTTTAATTTTCCTCCTAACTGAGTATATAATTAAATAATAATAAAACTGGGGAACCAGATGGCGTCGTATCCGTCAGAAATACATGATTTACCAAATCGTATAGAAACTTTTCCGTAGTAAGCCCTTGGGCTCATCCATCGTAACAAGGTAGGCGTTAGAATAATATTGTTTCTATCAAGATTATCCGTAGCCAATAGAGTTTGAGGGTACTAAGCGGGTTCCCAATAAACCTGTTACAATAATCGACATATTGTCGTGGGAAAACATAATTAATTACACAATATTGCAGGTTCCAATAGATATAAGTTCAGTAATAATTCGGCCAGTCTGACTCACGCATAAAGGGATCCGTACCGCCTTACAATACGGGTACGGAACTCTAAAACACTATCGTAAAAAACGTTAAAAATATGTTACATTTTCGAGGAGTTATATTGAATTGTTTTTTTTTTTTCATTTTTAGCATTTACCGTAAAAGCCATAGCAACACGTATTCTGTGAAAATTTCAACTGGCCATCTATAACGGCTAAAACTGTAGACCTCAGTGACGGACAGCGGAGGGTTAGTAAAAGGGTCCCGTTTGGCACCCTTCAAGTACGATTGAACATTATGGCAAATAACTACAATATTGTTGCCAAAATGTCATACGCGTCAGCGTTCTTTGAGTTGCAATAATCTTTCAGTGTTATAAATAACATTTATCTAACCTCATATCGTAAAATCCTCATTACGAATTCAAAACTACTGGCATATTGAAAAATATTTTTCATGAACGTCTCTAAAAAATTAAATTATAGTATAGGTCTCCGAACAACATAATGCTATAAAAAAACTTTTTCTGAGATTAAAGTACATGTGATACTAACTAGGAAGGCAAAGGGAACTTAGCCCATACAGCCATGTCTGAGGTTTAATATCAAATACCAATGAGGTTTTTGTATAATGTTCTCCAATACATTATTTTCGGCCAGGTATTGTCTATGGCTTACAGCGCGTTGGACTCGGTCTGTCAATGGATGAACTTTTCGTTGTGCTATAGTTTTCGTTTCGAGGAAATTTATTACTTATTGTGGTTTTATGGGTCAAAAGAACTATTTTGCCCTAAAATTACTGACAGCAGGGATGGCGATGATATTTGACTCCACCTGACATTTTGGAAATAGCGACGGAAATTACGTACACTTTTAAAACAAGCTTTTACAAGATAAATCAAAAATGGCTAACGAAAATTTTTATCAAGGTTATGAAAACAGGTTATAATGAGTTTAGATAAAGTAGTGTATGAAACTATAGATAACTATCTATTAAAACACTCGTGTTTTTAATAACCTTTTTATGTAAGTACCAGTTTCATAAACTACTATAATGTAGTATGTAATTTTGAATCAATCCAGACATGCAATTTATTTTTCCCGAAGCTAGGCCAGCGTTGTTTATAGTAGGTATACACTCTACGTATGTATATGTATATACAACACATATAAGTATACGCAAGGCGACAAAATGATAGCACCTGACAAACAAGTCGGCTTCCTCTAAGTACGGAACTTTAATTTTATTATTTATTGTTTTACTTTAGAGCATGTACAACAATCTGACCAAATTTGAAGTTGTATGTACATATTTTGTAGGTGTTTTGTATGGGGAATACCTAGGATTTTTTTTTTAATTTTTATTATTTTCCGTAATAGAAGCCATAGCAACACGTATTCTGTGAAAATTTCAACTGGTTATCTATAACGGCTAAAGTGTAGACCCTTGTGACAGACGGACGGATGGTCGGACAGCGGCAGCTTAGTAATATATTAAGATAAGATCCCGTTTGCCACCCTTCGGTTTCGGAACCCTAAAAAGCAGGTCAACACAAAACTTTAATTAACAAAGCGGCTGTCGTTAATTTACCAAAATTAATTGTGTTTGTTTTGACAGCCAATTTCCGTTTAGACTTCGTGTCATCAAAATTCCTCTTAAACTAATCTAATTTCCCAGCCTCTTCTACTAACTCAACCAAACACTAAAAGTGAGTTAGGGGAGTTAAAACCAGCCGCTTGCCGGTGAAGCTGTTATTTATGAGGTTTCCTGAGGGCACGTTTGGGTTGACGATACGTTCAAGGTCGCCTGCGGTAAGGGACGGGCGGGGGGTGGATCAATACCTCGCGCTCTCGGCTCGTGCCGGGATGAAAGGGCAGATACTGCAGCGATACCAGTTGAATGGACCTTTACAATTAGGCGTGGAGCTGATATAATAGACCAAGAATGTTTGGAAATGATAAATTACTCAATCCTGACACAGTTCAGTCAGTCACAGCGATCGTTAATCGTAACTAGAGAGTGATGTTGATGTGCTCTTATGTGGTTGATGTAGCTAATTCAGACATGACCACATTTACTGCAGGTTAGTATGCCTCCAACATTATCATGGTTAATGGCTGCGGGTTGCACAGTGTTTTAAAAACCCTTGAATTCGGACATTTATAACTGAAGTCATGGGTTGATATAGAGATGTGTTTTGAGTGCAAGAGTAAATCTCCCACATGCCAATTCTTTCTAGTTATGCAGAAAAAAATCTCAAAGGTGGACATTTTTACCGTCCCTAAAAATATCTTGATATTTTTCAGATGTCGATAGTAATAATATAACAATGCACAAAATGCGAACAATTAATAAAACTATCAAGTGACTTCACAAAAATCTATAGACATTTGAAAAATATCGAGATATTTTAAATTTTTCGGTTTTAGGCATAGTAAAAATGTCCAACTAAATAACTAGAAATAATTGGCATGCGGTAGTTTTACTCTTGTACTCAAAACACATCTCTGTATCGACCCATTACTTCAGTTAGAAATGTCCGATTTCAAAGGTTTTTAAAACACTGTGGGTTGTCGGGATTTTCGCGTCGAGTCAGGGCAGCTTTTTGCTTCAAAGTCGTACACCTTGGTATTAGTCACTTGTTTCTGGTGGGGTTGGTCTTTAGCTACTGTCTTCTAATGCGACGGATCTATGTCATATCTCTTGGTGTGGCGTTTCAGTGCAACCATGTATCTGAGAAGTTCCTTTCTCTATATAAGCCTATGATGCCACGTTTATACTTAGTGCCAAACTATGATATCATCTTATATAATCCTGAGTGACAGAGTCACTCATTAACGCCTAGCCCCAACGACTATTGAAATTTTGACAGTAAGTTTCTTTTACGACAGAGACACCGACAAAGAAAGTATTTTTCAAAATTTTATATTTTTTGTGATGAAAAAGAAGTAAATCTGTTTTTTCAAAATACGTTTTTTTGAAACTGGTATTTTTTCAAGTTATCATAATTAAAATATTGTTTATTACAAAATACCCTCAAAAGTAATTTCGAAAAATGGGCAAAAAAGTAAACACCTCTTTTATAATAAATAATAACACATAAGAGAGAGACGATTGCTCTTTATTGATAGCTCCATCAAGAAGACGTCTAAAAAGCAGTCATGCTTATAGCCTTCATTACGGGGATACGAATTCATCCAACATAACAATAAATTCTGTTGTGATATATTTTTTGGATATTATGAGGGATAACCGACGCTCTGAGTTATTAAAAAAAGCGTCTCTGGAGGCAGCAGCGTTGGGCGTGAAGGATTTCGGTCCGGAGTACAGAAAGTGATCGTACTTTATAGCTTGTACCAGACTCGCAGACTTGCATGAAGTGGAGTCGCTCCAGTGCGCATGTCTACAGAACAGGTTCAGGACCTTGGACTGTGGCTACCCGTGGGATATGAAATATTGTCCGATTTCATAGAAAAATATTTGTGGGTCGTCGCGGTGTGAAATTGGGGTTTGTGAGCGATATGTCAGATATATTTTCTAGCGAATATTTTTCACTCGGGGTCGTCTGAAGAACACTGGTGCTGTTGAATGGAGAATGAGCTTTCATTTATCAAAAATATTGTCTTAGAACTTTTTAAGTAACCTCAATTTATTATACGAGTAAGTCTGTAGTTTTTAAGGCTTCGTCAAGAATGATCATTCTTACATTAAAGATCAATGTCTTTCTGTCCACGAAGTAACTCAAAAACGTCCCAACTAGATGAGCTTGAATATTAATCTTTTAACCAAAAAAAGGAATTTTGATGAAATTCATTATTGTCGCACGATTTTGAATACAACACAAAGTTGACCTTCAATGAGGGTATGGAGTGACAAACAACGCAGGTGAAAAGGCGATGCGCTATCACAGTTTAAAGCAATTTACACCACACCACTGTGGCCATACTTCAAGATTTTTTTTAGAACAAATGAAACAAGGCAACAAAACTACTTCATAATTTTTTTGGAATTAGCATTGTGTATGGGACGGATGCAGCGGATCAAATCAACAAATTGTATGTCTATTTCAATGTATAGTATAATTTAACACATCGTACTTGCGTCTACGTTTTGCTACGGCGTAGAAAATGCTACGGCGTAGCATGTGCTACGACTCCATAGCTTTCCCGCTTTGTAGACCCGCTTTGTTGTAGTCTAAACGCATATACGCGTCAACGTTCTTTGAGTTGTAATGATCTTTCAGTGTTACAAATTGCATTGGTGATGTAATTTTGAAGCCAGACATGTAATTTATTTTCCAGTTTTTGCCCGAGGCTCCGCACGCGTTATATAGAGTGTATGCTTTCGATCGCTTTGTCTCCTAATTGTTTTACCTAACCCTTTTTAACCGGAATTGTTTATAATTTTAAAGCCCCGCTGCACAAAAGGCTTATAAATTTTTAAAGGGATATTTTAGGTGATCCCTGCTTAGTTTCTGTAAGTCACAGGTAAATGATAAAATAATATACATAAGAAACAACAACAACTTCTGTAGCTAACTGTAAAATTCACATTGAACCATTACGCGAGTGTAGTACAATACACAATAGATGTGTCTGTTTGTTGTATTACAGCAGCATCAAAATAGTTGTTTGTGCAACAAGAGAGCAAAGGTAGTTTTGTTGCGAGTGATGAGTTTGAATTCCGAGCAAGCGTAGAATTGACTTTTGCTAACTGATTTTAAGCAACAAAGTTGAAAGTAAATATTTTAGTGTTTTTATCTTTTTGTTCGAATCGTGTCCAATAAAGCAGTTACGTGATCCTGTATTTCTCTACAGAAGATATACAATATACCGACCGACGTGTTTCGAATGTTACAACGCGTGATTTAATGATTTTATTAGAAATTACGCGAAAGATTGTCGCTCCCCCAGATAAATTTAAATACCTACTTGCAAACTACTATGGCAGTTACATTTTTATTGGCTTTATTTAAAAAACTGTGGGAAAATGTTATTCGGTATGATAAGTAGAAAAGGTAGTTTCAGTTTCAAATCAGGTCACAGATACACCTTTACGTTAACTACAGTTTTAATCGCGCCAGTGTATAATGACGGCTATATATATAGCCTTAAGAAACTGACCATCCCCAAAAAAACAAACCATATCTTATGTCCAAATAATGAGTCTAACAACAGAGAAAGAATTATCAAAATCGGTTTTGTAGTTGCAGAGATTATCCTCTACATAATATCCTCTTTGAAATGTTGGTATAAACTAGTTATACTTGTAAGTGAACACAGACAGAGAAGAGATATCGAGTCATCTGTTTAGTGTGCAGATGGTAGTAGGCTGGTACCCTCCCCCCTTCCATTAGTAGAGTCATGGGGTGAGAGGGGGAAGGCAGTAATTCCATTTAAGCCTCACAGCCAATTTGTACACTGCACAGTCCCGATTTAATGAGACTTGATGGTCGAATCAGATACTGCTCTAGAGTTCACTGTTCAAATGGGCTCAGATAGGAGCGTAATGTTGGTGGGTTTCCTCGTTTATCATCAAATATTTTGTTGAAAGATTTTTCACATTATTTTTCCATATAAGTTTTTATTTATTTATCTATCTTATATTTAAATGTATTTCCATCCATCCATCAGCCCGTGTTCGTCCACTGCTTTCTTTCTTTCCCAAATTTCGCCACTCATGTCGGTCCTCCGTCCTCCTCATCCAGCCGCCCCCCGCAACGTCCTTCAGGTCGTCGGTCCAGCGGGCACGAGGTCGGCCTACACTACGCTTTGCTGTACGTGGTCTCCATTCTAGAGCATTTCGGCCCCAAAGGCCATCATCTCGGCGACAAATATGGCCTGCCTACTGCCACTTCAACTTACTGATTCTGCAGGCTATGTCGGTTACTTTCGATCTCCGACGGATCTCCTCGTTTTGGATTCTATCCATCAGAGATACCCCAAGCATAGCCCGCTCCATAACTCGCTGAGCGACCTTAAATCGGTGGATCAGGCCCTTTGTAAGAGACCACGTCTCAGCGCCATACGTCATCACAGGAAGTACGCACTGGTTGAACATCTTAGCCTTTAAGCACTGCGGTATTGACGACGTAAATATGTGACGCAACTTTCCGAATGCTGCCCAACCCAAGCATATTCTTCTGTCAGCCTCGGCGTCGAAGTTGTTTTTATCCAGCTGTATGACTTGACCCAGATAAACATATTTCTGAACAACTTCGATGCTGACATTGTCGACGGTTAGTGGCCCTTGGATGACGTGACAGTTGGACATGACCTTAGTCTTCTCCAAATTCATCCGCAGGCCCACTCGTCTCGAAGAATCACTAAGACCGCGCACCATTACCTCCAGTTCCTGCAGCGATTCCGCCATTATCACGATGTCATCGGCAAAGCGAAGATGTGAAATGTACTCTCCACTCTGATATTTTTATTATGATGTTAGAATTCCAGATTTAAGTAAACTCTTTTAATCAAAAAGATGTTGATTGGATTTTAAAATATCTAAGTAATTTTATGACTTTTATTTGGTTGTGACGCCATTTGGTACGATCCCGCAGCATTCTCCTTTATTTCTTAAGTTATGTGAAATGTACTTTTTTTTTAAAATAAATTTGTGATCTTAATGGTTTTTGGAATAAACTTATTTTTATTTCTTTCTTTTCTTTTCTATAATTCGTTTTTTATTGAAATGGAAGAGAAAGTAGAAAGAGAGTGTGTATGTTTTGTCGATGATGGCTACATTTTGATTACCGTCTGACCTCGACAACCCATTTAAGCGATCAGATTTATGGGAATAAATTACGTAGCAAACACGCCATTATTGTAACATACGATGATACAGAATGAGTCACGTGGGGTTTGTACCTCAAACTTAATATTATTATCGTGTTCCAAATTCCCTAACTTTTCATACCTTACATACGTTACTGATGACAAAAAATTACATTACACGAATATGTATAGATAGGTATATGTATATGAAATCCAACACTAATTTGGAAAATAGTTCATAACTTTTAAACAGCTGACTGGACAGACTTGCATCAAATACAGCTAAAAACCATGTTAACTAAACTAGCTTTCAATAAAATAAAATAAACTAATTTAAATCGATGGACCGCTTGAAAGCTACAAACCCACAGATTGACAGACATTGACCTCAAACTTATAACACAATTTGTTATTTTTCAAAACACTTGCTTTAAAAAGTGGCCCTTATTGCAGCGTTTTTAGGGTTATATCATAAAGTCATAATGCAGCATATTAAACACGTGAGCTTTTTACTTTAGATTATCGCACTAGTGTTTTTACATAACGGTATTTTTAGGGTTCCGTACCCAAAGGGTAACCAACGGGACCCTATGTCCGTCTGTCACCAGGCTTTATCTCATGAACCGTGATAGTTAGACAGTTGAAATTTTCACAGATGATGTATTTCTGTTGCCGCTATAACAAGAAATACTAAAACCGGCCAAGTGCGAGTCGGAACGGCGCACTCCCATACAACAGACATGATTTTTTTGCCGTTTTTGTAGATAATGGTAAGGAACCCTTCGTGCGCGAGTCCGACTCGCACTTGGCCGTTTTTTTTTAAATCTTAGCAAAGAGTTTTGATGTCTTGAGAAATAGCAAATTTTTGCGAATAAATAAACTGTCTCGGTTAAAATATAATGAATAATCATTTCATTTTATGAAATTATTTATTTTTATCCACAAATTTACTAAAATTTTTTGTTGTAAATACATAAATATTCAGTTTGTTAATATTCAATATTTGGTTGTTTGGCGTGTACGTCAGTGCCTCCTTCATAGCTGTGGTTTTGATTATGTGGAAAATTAAGACAATGAACTTTTATTATTTTTCCTCACAAGTGTGTTGAATAACGTCGTATGAAACGCGTGAGCATTGGACATTATACTCTCGGCTCCATTACGCATAATCTGACCACATCTTGTGGTCCACTCGTTCGAGTACTTAACCGCTAACCCCGAGGTCGCGGATTTAAATCCCGTAAGTACATAATATTACTATTCAGTCTGAGTGCTTCGGAAGGCACGTTAAGGCGAAAATTACTGCTAGTGACTCCGGGTACGTGCGTCTCACTCACTCGCACTCTCCGTCGCTCGACGGCGAATCAAGTTGCGAACGCGCTAAAATTTACCTAAATAATTAATTACAATTATCAGAACTAAAATTCTTCAAAAAATAATCAAGGGAAATTCGTAGTTATAATATTTTCAATTGGACTAAGTTTAAATTTGTTTCTTGGCATACTTAATTAATTAAACCCGATATTCGTTTTAAATACCAAATTATTTATTAAAAGATTTAGTTGACAATTTAAAATTCTAATCAAGGCACATAATTCCAAATATTCTGTAGTTTATCATTTTTATTATTATGATTATTTGCTTTAACAAACGTTTGATTGGAACCAGCCATTAATTTCGACATTCAAGGTCACCAGTCACCAGCCGGTAAAGCCCTCTTAAGCTGTGATTAGCCTCGGTGACCCTGGGACGTAACGTAGTTGACAATAAAATGTAGGTGTTCTTTGACTTGTATTTCATAGTCCACACTCGGAAACACACCTGACACCCCCTCGGGGATTCATGTGGTGAGCATGTATCATCAAATTACTGCACTCTATCAATAAACCAATAAAGAACTTTAAATTATCGCGTTTTGCAGGCATGCAACTGTCTCGAAACGTCGAGAGCCTTTTCTCAAACAAAAGGTAATAAAATACATCGCGTTATACCCGTCTAAATAAATATAAACCGTTATTTTATTTAGCTATCGGAGGATTGAACGAATATAAAAAGTAAAAAAAGACACAGATAAGAAGCATGTGGTATATTCCAACGGGGCTAAATTGTTATTTTTTATAAAACAACCTTATACATTATTATTATCATCTTAGTTCATTATAAATAAATTGTACATAAAAATAACAATTCGCTATATTTGATTGTAATTTGTAAGGAATTTCAAAAAGCGTAATAGGGAGCTTAGAGACGGTCTACGGATTGGCTCCTTAGCAACTCCGTAGGTACTGCTACGACGTAGCTCGTAGACCTAATAAATTAATTCATTTGCAATGAAGAAAACCAATTTTCTCGTAGACAATTATCTAAGTGCTTTTTAACTTTTCATTTGTAATAAACAAGAATGACTCAGTCATTTCAAGAGTTCCATTATAATACGAAACCCCTTACAGCAATTTTTTTGATGTGGTTATTTTCTTATCAAACATAGCTTACGAGTATTTACTATAGATTTTGTCTACACTCATATCGTGAAATCCTGATTAACAAATCAAAAATAGTAAGTATGTAATAAAAATAAATGACATACTCGAATTTTATTTACGTTCAACGCTCTAATATGGAAAAAATATGGAAACAAGTGCTCGTAAAGTTCTGTTTTATATGCGTCTAACCTGTTGTCAAAGTCAACTTTACCGCACGAGTGTTTTATTTTATCTTTTTTTTCATTTATTTTTTTAGTTCTGTTCCCCTCCATATTGGGAAGGCAAATGGAACTTAGCTCATACAGCCATGTTTTATTTTATTTTATTAATCTAAAACAGTTGCCAGTCTTATCTTGTGTACCATAGACAAACTTGATTGAGCTATGATACTTGATAATGAGCTGATTTCAGTTTGATGCGTTCGTAGGCTGCGTTCAATTTGATGAAATTAAATAAAAAATGTTTAGACGACATTTGGAGTGGTTAGTAACTTTACAAATTGAAAATTCTGATGAAACTTAATCAACCAATTCGGGCCTGATTTTTAATTTCTCTTGATGATATATTGTTATAGGTAACAAGGAGGATCTGGTTAAAATAAACTTCCTGGTAGGTAACCTCATTTAATCGTAATATGAATAAGAACTTTGTGATTATAATGCCAAAAGACCAAATATGCGTTTAATGTGCGAGTTCGCAAAATTATACCGGCCACTTGCATTCTCTGTACATTATTAAAAAAATACAATGTTATCGATCGGTCTTCCTTGTTAAAAACATTCTTTGTATCCAAAGAATAGACAATTTCGCATCAACTGAAAGCAGCTTATGTCCGTCAAGTTGGCAACATGCGTGCAAAGAAAAAGAAAAAGAATGCCCGCCTTAAGTTCATTTGGAGTATTTATTGTTTGTTTGTTTCTTTAATTACGTTTAATTTATTTACTCACACGATGCATTGAAAAACGTAGCATGAGATACCTGCGTAAGGGCAATAACTTACTCGTAACGTTTAAAACACTCGCTCGCCGCTCGTGTTTCAAATTGTTCCTCGTAAGCTATTGCCTCCTTTACGCACTCATAGCATAAACTACTATTTTCATTAAAATATGCTGTGACCCGACCAAGGTTGAAATTATTTTTTCTGCAGTTCATTGTCTATGGCGGTGCTCTTCAGCTCCAAAATAGGCCATGGTTCGAACCCTGTGTCTCACATGCGTGGTGAACTACTGAATTTTGGCGCCATAATCAGCTAAATACTGACTTCCATAGAATTTGCGCAAGTCGTTGGACAAACTGATGAACGACTCGTTTGCTTTCACTTTTTCACTTTCTGGATGAGTGTCTTTTATCCTGGGTCTTATAGAATAAGAAAAAATGATTTATTCCCAAAATAAGCCCCAAAAGTATATTATTTAAAATAGAGTAAAATAGAATAAAAACAAACTTATTTAAATTAAATTAATTATTTGTTTATTTATTTGGACCACCAACATATAGAAACAATGTTGTAAGATACTTGTATATGTCTAGACAGTTAAAGGCGGAAACAGCATACAAAATGGATACAGATTAGTGCATTTAGTGCAATAAATTATTAAATTACTTGATTATCACGATTATTAATACAATCCAATACAAATATTTGAAACCTAAAATATTGAAATAGTCAATTACCAAAAATTACAACATAAAATATATAAAAAAAGATATTAATAATACAGCCGATTCTGAAGGCTTTAATTTTAGTTTTCGTGCTGTCAAAACTTGTATTTTTCCAAAGTAATTTAGCATCCTTTCTTAACACTTGAACACTATTTTGCAATGAAACAAATTTAGTTTTGACAGCACTAAAACTAAAGTTAAAGCCTTCAGAATCGGCACTATTATGTTATTAATACACAATCTCACAAAAATGAAAAAAATCCTAACACTAAAATGACCTGTGAATAAAACTATGAAATAAATTTATCTATAATTTTTTTAAATTGTATAATTAATATAATTTTTAATATTACAAAATAGCCTAAATTTTTAGAGTGAATACTATAGGGCCGTAGGAGGTAATTGTTTCAACTTGATACCTCTAACGGGGCTGGAGAAAAGGGTCTTGACAGACGGACAGACAGGTTCTATGTTTTTAGTTTTGAGTAACGGAACCCTAAAAACAAAACATCGTATTTAGCATTATAAATATAGTGTAATTTATCTGTTCAGTTGAATTTGCGTAAGACATTTTTCAGGAATAAAGAACAAAGAAAAGATAATTTATGCAATACACATAATAAAAACCGGCCGAGTGCGTGTCGGGCCACGCGCAATGTAGGGTTCTGTAGTTGCCCGGTACATTTTATAAGTTGGTCTACTAATACAGACCGCACCAAACTTCTAGTCCCATACAGGGGACCAAAAGTTTGGTGCGACCTGTACTCGTAAACCTGTAAAGCCTACTTACCTGTGATAGTTTTCCTTTTTAATTCATTATATATACTACTTCTGTGAACTTTTTCACATTTCTATAAACAACCGTTTAGCCATTTCATTTTAAAGCTTAATATTTCGCCAACGGATCCCTAAATCGAAAAATGGTTTTCACACACCTACAATGATTTTAAACGACCTATCCGATGATATCCACACTATGAGATAGACGAGAAAAAAAATGTATCCCCAGTTTAAGTGTAAGAGAGTTACCCATAAAAAAAAATTCAAGATTTTATTTTACCATTTTGTCGGCGTGATTAATATTTATATCCATGCCAAATTACAGCTTTCTAGTACTAATAGTCTCTGAGCTAAGCCGCGAACAAACGGGCAGACGGACATGGCGAAACTATAAGGGTTCCTTGTCGGACTACGGAACCCTAAAAATGACCAAGATTGTAATAAGCGTCAATTGTGCTTTCTAGTACTATAAAGCATATTCTAAGGATTTAGTTCCAGATGAACAGATGTTGGCACTGTATCAGTTTTAAAGTAAATATCGTGTACGCGTTTTCCACAATGATACCTATCACGAATCCATGACAGAAGGTCAAACTTGACTGTCGGTTCTTATTTACTTTAAACAGCCACGGTTTATTTATCTTTATATTAACATAAAAAACGACTTTGGTCTTTATACTGTTGCCTCATGAAGATCGTAGGCGGTTCTGATCAAACAAAAATAAATAATAACTGACAGCTCAGTTTATACAAAGTAAGCAATCAATCATGCTCGTTTTGTTCCAATACTTGTTCTGTGGGCTGAATACTTTACACTAATATTATACGAGTAAATGCGAAAGTTTGTGTGTGTCTATATGTTTGTTACTCTTTCACGCTGAAACGGCTGGACGGATTTGGATGAAATTTAGAATGGATATAGCTTATAATCTAACTTAACACATAGGCTACTTTTAATCCTGGGAAAAAGCATGTCGTTAAACCGAATAACTCGCGGGCGGAGCCGCGGGCGAAAGCTGGTATTAAAATAAAAACCTTTCCTACTAGCCTATACGTAAGGGTATTTCTTGCACGCCAGCATCTTTATAGACCACTCTCTTTTTCATTGTTTACTTATAGGTACTTTCATATTAAATATGAGCTTGCTTTTTAAAGTACCTACCCATAAAAAATATGTATACAAACCTGCACCCCCCTTTACGGGGGTTTGAAGGGTGAAAGTTTTTTTTACTTTTTCGTTGTTTTTGAGCAAATTTCAGTCCGCATATCAAATTTAAGCATTCTAGGATTTAACGAAATACTATAGAGGTTTTAATCATCATGAATGAGTCAGTTACAAAATCGACTTATATATTAGTTGGGGAAAAACTCTTTTCGCAAATAGTATGTATGTATTATAATAAAATCTCTTTGCATATACCATTTGTATCTGGCTGGTTTTGGTATAATTAAAAAGTTTAAATTTTAAAAAAGATAATTCCAAATTCAAATTAGGTAAAATGTGTGATTTTCATTTGTTTTTCTTACTGTGAGTGAATCTAATGAAGAAATTCGCTACATTTTAAAATTTTACTACAAAAAAGGTAAAAATGCAACGCAAGCCGCGAAAAAAATTCGTTATGTTTATGGACCTAGTGCAGTGTCTGTGAGAGTAGCACAAATTTGGTTCAAGCGTTTTCAATCCGGAAATTTTGATGTCAAAGATGCACCTCGCTCTGGGCGCCCTGTTACGGATAAAATGGATGCCATTTTTGAAAAAGTGGACCAAGATCGGCATATCAGTAGTTACGATGTAGCTGAAGAACTGGGGATTGACCACAAAACAGTCTTGGCGCATTTGCAAAGGTGGTAGAACTAATGCCGGGCTCGACTGTGGAGGTACCACCATCTTACTCGCAAATCCTCCCGAAGTTATTCGAGGGAGAGTAAGAGGACAGCTCGCAGGCAAAACCAGGCGGCCCACCATTGCCTGGGACCGATGGATGGCGGTATATCCATCCCCAATTGCCGGGCCTTATATAAAACAGACTGGTGACGGGCAGCGGGACACTGGTGCAAGGGTTTCGGCACCGCGCTCACCAACCCGCCCGCCCAGCGTGTGTGAGTATGGGCATTTCTTCCAGGAGGACCACCAAGAGTGGCAAAATCCTGGAAAGCAGTGGACGAAACAGGCTGATGGATGGATGGATGGCATTTGCAAAAAGCTGGGTACACAAAAAAGCCCGATATTTAGGTGCCTCATGAAACTGAAAGAAACTTAATGAACCGTGTACTCATTTGTGATTCTTTATTACGACGTAATGAAACCGAACCATTTTTGAAAAAAAAATTTGATAACTGGTGATGAAAAGTGGATCACGTACGACAAGAACGTGCGAAAAAGGTCGTAGTCAAAGGCTGGTCAGGCTTCACAGACTCTGGCGAAACCCGGGTTATCTCGCAACAAGGTAATGCTGTGTGTATGGTGGTATTGGAAGGGCATTATTCATTATGAGCTGTTACCGCCAGGCAGGACCATCGATTCTGAACTCTACTGCGAACAACTGATGAGATTAAAGCAAGCAGTTGAGAGAAAGCGGCCGGAATTAGTCAACAGAAGGGGTGTGGTTTTTCATCATGATAACGCTAGACCTCACACATCTTTAGCCACTCAGCAAAAATTAAGAGAGTTTGGCTGGGACGTATTAATGCACCCGCCGTATAGTCCTGACCTTGCACGTTCAGATTTCCACTTGTTTCGGTCTCTTCAGAATTCTTTAGGCAGTGTCAGGTTAACATCACGAGAGGACTGCCAAAACCACTTGTCGCGGTTTTTTGATATGAAGCCCCAGAATTTCTATAGCAATGGGATCATGTCCCTACCTACAAGATGGTAGAAAGTTATCGAACAAAATGGCACATGCATACTTTAGTTAAACGTAAATGAACTTTATTAAAAAATGTTTTGAATTTTCATATAAAAATTTTTCCCCAACCTAGTATTTTAGGTATTAATAAAATCCAAAGTAAAGAAGCTAGACAAATGAAAGTAATTTGCTTCATTAGTCTGCTAACTACATCTTATCCTGCGAATTTGGGTTCCCTAGTATTATCCAGAGGGTTAAAAAATACGAAGAAACGCTTCAAGAACTTTGTGGGATAGTACAAGAGAATTTCTGTTCAGACTACAAAATTATAAGGCAGTAATGCTGCGGCATACACGAAAATGAAGCAGTAAAAACTACAACCCACTCTGTTTTTCTTACCGGCATAACCTTGTTTCTGTTTATTCTTTTTAGAAGAGCAGACCCGTTTCGCTTTACCTTACGCTTTATGCGGTAATCATATGCAAATAGATCAACAAAAGTCACAACCACCTTGGAACCCGTAAACTGTAAACGACTTTCACTTGATCCTCTTTTTTCGTAATTAGCAAATCCTTCATAATTTATTCGAGTAAGTTTCTTATACGCCTGAGAGGGCACTTCAGGGCCTAAGGGTATTAGATTCTAGGCGGCCATTCTAGCGTTATTTCACGTTCAGTCATGAAACTTTCATTTATCGCGTGATAAAATCCGTAAAACGCTATTTATGTGAATATATAGATAAAATTACGACCCAAGATGTACATCATATTACGTAAAAAGTTATCCTTATTTTTTATAAACCCTCAAAAAATAAACCAACGTCTACTTTTACAATTTTTATATGTACCTATAAATAGTTTTCCTACGGATATTTTCTTTTTACGAATTCTACTTTTTTGATTAAAAACGTAGGTAGGGATAGTGTTCCTTACATTTCGTAGTCGTCATTGAAGTAGGTGTAATATTATACTGTCACTCGACTTTGCATCGCATGGTATTTATCACGGCATAACAGAAGTAGAATCACTGACATTAAAAGTGAAAAATAATGTCAGAATAGCGGTCCAGGCGCTCTCAGTCTTGTAAAGCGAAGAACGAATAAATATTAGACCCGCTTCACTTTTTGGCATAAAAAAATCTTGTGCGTATTTAAAAATGTTTCTAGGATAAAATATAACCATGTTCGACAATTACGAGTGTGGGCCAACCAAATAAAAAAATCTCAATAAAATTAATCTATTGATTAAGATATTATTTGTATACAGGATGACTTTTCGAACATCGTCCAAATTTATTTATTTTAATCTTTAGTGGAAATAATGAAATAGGTACCTGTTATTTCTTGAAGTATCACCCAGTACTAAAATATTATGATAAGGCTATGCAAAGTTATCCCAAAACAAATTCCGTTTGTAGACACCATGCGCTGTGCGTACTACGCGGCTACGTTTGTAGATACCATGCGCCGCACGCGCTACGCGGCTACGCGCCTTCCGTTCGCCGTTCGTATCTTAGTGTAGTGACAACGCTGTACGAAGAATCTTGGGAAAAAAATATGTTGAGGTGACAATTTTACCTACCTTTTTAAAAAAAAAATGGCCTGTATCAATAAAGCCTAATTTTTAAAAAAATTGGACGACGTTCGAAGAGTGACCGTATATATTTCGCGACATTCAGGAGTGCGGCCCATTTCATACTGACATGTATGCACCCGCCCGCACTCCCGCCGTGTCGCGTACTATACCCTATACTTGCGATTTATTTATATATATTTATTTCATTCCACTTCGTACAGCGCTTCCCAACGGTCGTGTGCGCCTGCGTGTATCGTTTTGCTTGAACCGGTATCACTCAACTGCATAGACTTACAAATCGGCAGAAAGGACATTGTGTTGTAGTATATATATATATATATATTAAACACTGTTCTCAAGATTAAGATGCCACTTCAACGCTCTCCTCAAAAGCTGGCTGGAAATGATGCAGGCTCCGCGAAGAACACTCCTACCTCAAACTCAAACGTAACCACTCGAAGGAAACTGAATCAAAATTCTGAAACAGAAGACGATCCGGCGTTGGATGAAGATCTGAAAAAAATGATCAATGTCAAGTTTAACAAAGTACTTCAGGAGATTAGAGACATTAAGGAACAATACCATGCTATAGAAGCTTCGCTGAACTATCACACTGAAGAAAACAAAGAGCTTAAAAGTAAAGTTATGGAACTTGAAAAACAAAACAGAGATGACAGGATTAAGATTGAATCTCTGGAAAATCAAGTTGAAGAGATACAACGCTGGCAAGGCTCTACATCAATAGAGATTCGAAATATACCAAGAAAACCGAATGAAAGCCTGATTACACTCTCCGAGACAATATTCCAAGCTCTAGACATTACACAAAAACCAGAAATTCGCAGCGCCCACCGCCTTCCTGGCAAAGCTACTGACTCTAAGCCTATAGTAGTGGAGCTAAACAGTCGATTCCAAAAGCAAACTGTCTTAGAAGAGTTCAAGAAGCACGTCAAGAAGACTAAGAACAAGCGTCTAACCTGTGATTCTATCGGATTCTCTGGTAACAACAATCCCGTATATATATCAGAGCTTCTGACACAGAAAGCGAAGAAAATATTCTTCCTTGCTCGACAATACTCTAAGGCTTACTCCTATAAACATTGCTGGTCATCTAACGGAAGAATCTACCTACGCAAAAACGATGGAGAACCATACATACTTGTAAAAAGTGAGACCCATCTGAGCGGCCTTGCTGAAAATGAAGTAGTAGCTACGGATGTGCAAAAGTCTCTGTGACTACCTCATGCATGTATTTTTGTGTCATTTATTGTAAGTTTTTTCCTATCAATAGTATTTTCTATGGCTCTATATATATATTTATTTGCATACATTAGTTATTCATATTTTATTTGTAAAACATATTCTTATTATCTATTATTTCTTACATGGATCTTAGGAAAACAATTTCCCTTTTACTTCTCAAAGATAATGTTTAGTTTCATGTTTTTGCCTGACTATTACAATAATTTGCACGTCTGTCTTAACGATGGTAGTATTAACACACTCATAGCGGTACTGTTACTCTCCATTGTCATAGTTCCAAAATATATTGTTGCTCTACTTGTCCGTCCTGATGACTTCTGTTGACCAATTAATTTATGATATTGATCAATTAAACACGCCAATGGCATATAGGAGTGAACCAGAGTCTTGCCATCTTCTTTTTCCAAAATCAAAAGCCCAACCTATTGTTGTCCTCAATCTAAATATAAGAAGTATTGGTGGAAACATAGACCAAATTCCTATACTCCTCCAAAGAATTTCCTGTGACGTTCACGTAATCATATTAACTGAATCCCGAATAGATAATTCTACTTTAATTCCACAGTTACCTACCTACAAATCTTTTAGAACCACTAAGTTCATCAACCAAAACAATGGAGTTGTCGTATACGTAAAAGATAACTTGGATAGCTCAGTTGAAGAGGTAAATATCCGAGATGGTGATTGCCTCACCATAAAATTTGGGCCTGATTTAATTATTGTAGGAGTTTACAGACCTCCTTGTTTTCATAACCCAAAAAATTTCATTAACTCATTAGACGACTTGCTAGCCAAACTTAAATCTTTTCAAACTATTGTCTTATTAGGTGATATGAACATAAACATAGTTCCTAACATTTCTGATGATTCTGCCTGCGAATATCTTAATATGAATGCTACACATGGTGTCTTTCCTACTCACTATTTACCGACTAGGCTCAAAAGCTGTCTTGATCATGTTTTCCTTAAAGGACCTAATACCTACTCTACAATTGTTTTAGATACAGCAATAACCGATCATGAACCAGTTCTACTTTATCTTTGTTTACGGAAAAATATTAAATCCACAACAAATACTAGAACTAGACTTAAAATTAATTATGAAAATCTAAATACTGACCTTGCAAACAACTCATTTGATAATGTCTACTCGGAAAATGATGCAAACAAAGCTGCAACGAACCTGGTCAAAGCAATCAAAACAGCAATTGATAATAATTCTCATCTAGTAAAAGTGTCTCGTTCTAGAAATAAATTAAAAAGTTGGATAACCCCTGGAATTTTAAAATCCATTAGAACTCGTGATCGTCTACATTTAAAACTAAAACGTAATCCTAGTGATGCTATTGCGGTGTTAAAATACAAAAAATATAGGAATATTTGCAATTATTTAATAAAACTCCTTAAAAGACAGTATCAAAAACAATTACTTGATAAAAGTTCTAATAATCCTAAGCAGATGTGGGATACTGTAAAGAAAATATGTGACCTAAACTCTACTTCAGAGATAGCAACACCACTTTTATCGTTAAAAAAAACGCACAAGGAGTCAATAGACTATACTAATCACTTTTTTGCCAATGTGGGTAAAAACCTAGCTAAACAAATATTAGATAAAATTGATGAGACTGAAAATGAGTTAGTCAATAAATGTAATAGTAATACAATTACTCCAGTTAACTCATTTTCCCTTTTGCCTACTGATGAGACCGAAGTTTCTTCATTGATTTCGTCTCTAGCCAATAAGTCGTCCTGTGGTTGGGACGGTATCTCTAGTATTGTTATCAAAAATTCAAAATCAATCCTAATTGCCCCACTTACATATGTTTTTAATCTCTGTATTACAAATGGTATTGTTCCAGACGTTTTTAAAAAGTCTATCATACACCCCATACATAAGGGTGGGGATGTTGACGGTGTCGGAAACTATAGGCCAATTTCATTACTATCCACAATCTCTAAATTATTTGAAAAAGTCATCAATAAACGCTTAACAAGTTACCTCGAACATAATAAATATCTTTCAAATAACCAATTTGGCTTTAGAAAACATAAATCTACCGAAGAAGCAGTCTCTGAACTCACTAACTCAATTATTGACAGACTTGATAAGCGTGATAGATGTGTTACTGTATTCCTGGACCTCGCCAAAGCTTTTGACACTGTGTCCATTCCCATCCTTTTACGTAAATTAAACCTTATGGGTATACGTGGAACACCGTTGGAGCTGTTTAAAAGCTATCTCAGTAACAGGATGCAAGCGGTTAAAATTGGATCTGATTATAGTGAATTTATACCGGTCAGCTTTGGTGTCCCACAGGGCAGTGTGTTGGGTCCTACCCTTTTTCTAGTGTATATAAACGACTTGTGCGAGCTGGAAATAAAAAACTGTCGAATTGTTACCTTCGCGGATGACACAGCCGTTATTTTTCATCACAACACATGGGAAGAGGTAGAAACCGTTGCTACCGCTGGCCTGTGCACCATAGCTGACTGGCTTAACTCTAACTTACTTACACTCAACGTTTCAAAATCTAAATATATAACATTTAGTATTAACAGTTCAACACAACCTTCTTCTGAACATTTTAAATTAAAAATTCACTTGTGCGGACAGTCTAGCCATATCGTATGTAATTGTGAACAAATGGAGAGGGTTTCTAATATACGATACTTAGGTATCATATTAGACATGCATCTATCATGGGCAGATCATATTAACTTAACCATGAAGCGAGTGCGTAAAACTGTCAAAATATTTAAAACTCTGCGATCTATAACTGACTTAAAATCATTAAAAACCATATACTTTGCCTTAACACATTCACTCTTAACATACTGTATTAGGGCGTGGGGTGGTGCCTCGAAAACTGTACTTATAAATCTTGAACGAGCCCAAAGATATGTGCTCAAAATTATGCTTAAAAAGCCTCGCCGATATCCCACTCAGAAACTATACAGTGAAGCCCAAATCCTTACAGTCCGACAGTCTTACATAAAATCTATTATCTTATATCAACATCGTCAACAACGTACAAATATTTCTGCCTCTAAACGTATCAAATACAAAAATTTTCACACTCCTTTAGTTCGTACTTGTTTTGCACAAAGGTGTATTTATTTTACTGGACCTTCTATTTACAATAAAATTAACAAAGAATTAAATATTATTAACCTTAACAAATTTCAATGTGTCCGAGTATTGCATAAATATCTAATTAAACTTGACTACAACAAAACTGAAGGCTTGTTTACAATATTAACATAACCTTTTGTCATCTCTGTGCAACGATAAGTCTATGGCCTATTCTTATCTTTCGTTACAACTAGCTGTCCAGTTTACGTAAGACTTGCCATAAGCGTAAATACCCGTGAAACCAGTGTCAAGCAATACTGGACGTTTAAATGTTCACTGCTTCTTAGTTAACTAACACCCGATAGTTTTTATTCAATTTCTATAACTACCTGCATTATATTTGTGTCTGTTATTTTATTTCATCTACTTTTTGGTCGTCGTTTGTCAATCTAACAAAGTATCCTAAAACTTATTATCTTATCGTGTACCCAATACATATACTATATCCTCACAGAAATATCAATTTAGTAATGTACTTATGTTAAGAAATTATGTCTATTTTATACTAGAATAATAATATACTTATGTAATATTTATGTGTAGTTTATTTAACTATTTTAAAATTATTATCTATTAGTGTATACATTGAGCCATATTTTGTTTATTTTGTTTATTTTGTCTGTAGATAAAATCAATTTTCTTTGTGTGTAGAATACCTATGTCCGTGTAAAATATTTTAAGTACCCTCGAATTGGAAACACTGTTCCCCAAAGGACAATTATATTAGTTTGGGGTTCAGAGTCTTAGCAATATTTTTTGTAAACTAATTGTTCAATAAAGAAATTTGATTTGATTTGATTTGATTTGATTGCCAGCACTCGGTGAAACTTGGAAAACATGTCAAAACGACATGATCATTGTGTACATCTTTAATGGCTCGTCATATTGATAGCTTAATTCCATGATTTCCTGAATCCCTTGAGAATGGTGTATTAACCGAAACCGTTCGGGATAGCAGTGTTAATTTTAGAATAAAACCCGTGCAAGTGAATTTTAATTATGATAATACTTGGTGTAAGAATTGCTAAAAAGTCTAAAACTGCTGTTCTATAGAAAGTGAAAATACCTAATTGAGAAAATGTTATAAAATGAATAGGCATTTTAACCAGTTTAAAAATGCTTAAATATTTCAGCTGTTTACTCAATCGCTCCTGCATGAACGAAACACTTAAAAGATATACCACATTTTGAAGCTACAACATAAAAAGTCCTTCAGTGAGCTCTTGAAGTTCAGATCAATACAAAGGGATGACCTTGGGAACGAGACCCTGAAGGGTATTTCAGGCCAAGGCTACATTGCAACGCGATTTGGGTCGTGGAAATTCTCCCCATAACAATGCCAGGAATCCTTGATAACGCCCCTTTAGCGCTGCCTATAAAAAATCTTTCAATAATTCGCGCACGATGCATAAACTTGGCAGCGCTGTCGATATTTTTTTTCTTCTAATAACTTCAACACTCGATGCATAATATAATAATTAACCCATTCGTAAGAAAATCTATTGTTAATATGATTTACTACATGTTAATGGTAAAAATAATGAAATTAAAAGAAGGTCGTCCTTTTCACAGTTGAACGACCATCTCCCGTTTTTAAGATAAAACCAATGACCTTACGAGGGAGGGTTTTGTAAGTCAGACAAAATGCATATTTGTAAAGGCTTCAAATCAACGCCTTCTGGCACAAAGCCATAACAGAGGCATAGCAGCTTTCATTTTCTATTCGTAATCTATTAGGGCGTCTGGGTAAATTTATGTATTGGTTGTAATAAATAACACATACTTATTATACGTGCAAATGAAAAAGATCGGTCAAGTGCGAATTGGAGTCGTGGCCGTTTAAAACACAAACTTATTTTACGTGCTGCCATAGATTACCAACACTTATGTTAAACTTAATGTGCATAGTATTTAATACTTACCACTTGCTGAACGGAAAACATCGCGAGGAAACCTGCATGCCCTAAAAAGCGTGTATTTGTGCCCGAAGAACGGCGATAGGGCTCACCACCCATGACGTTGGGACGTAATAATCGGTGAAACGCGGGTGTGCCGAGTGTGGACTGTGACTTGCATTTTATAGTTCATACTCGGAACACCTCTGCCACCCCCTCGGGGATTCATGTCGTGACGATTTATTTATTTATTTAAGGAGTTTACTCTTTGTATCCAAAATGTCTAATTTAGTTGGTGTGTTACTTATTGAATAATTAAAAATAGGTAATTTTCAACATAGGTTTTCACGGTAAGCTGATTATATGATATTGATTACGTAAAGGGCAATAACTTAAAGGTTGCCTGGTAGATATTGCTATTAGCAATAAGTGCCGCCTTTGTACAATATGTTCCTTTTTATGTCTTGTTTTTATGTATCTTTTGTAAATGTACATTAAGTGTAATAAATAAAAACTTTTTTTTGCGTTGAGAAGCATGATTTTTCAACAAGCATCACGTGCTCGCAGACTTCTGTAGGAGAAATTAGTTTTAACTTGATATCTCTCACGGGACCTGAGAAGAAGGTTCGTGATAGAGACGGACAACAAATTGATCCTATAAGAGTTTAATTTTATAATTTTGAGGTACAGATTTCTAAAAAAACACCGTTTACTTTTATTTGTTCCCGAGTTGAGAAGTTTTTTAGTGTAATTGATAGATCATGCGGTCTGTTGCGTTTTCGAACGTTGTAAATTTACTTTTTTGCCAAGTACCTATATAGACTTCCTCATCTTTATTGCTCTTACAACCAGTATGGGCTTACATAAAATACGCGCCTTTGTATCTTATGGATTTCCATTCGCAATTTCATAGCATTTCTTTGGCAACATATCAAAGGCTGTTTTTGTTACAGCTGTTGGAGAAAACGAAAACTGCCTTCAAGTAAACAAGAAACTGCTTCCATTTTTTTATTACTTTCATAATTAACTCGCTATAAATCAACAAAGGGAAGTTTCTAAATCAATTAAAAGTTCGATTCTTGCAGTTTTAAACGAGAAGAGTAACTTTACCTGTTTACTTAAAACAGACAAATTCGTTAACGTAACAATAGAATTCTATTGTCACATTTTTTTAGTTAGTAAGCAAGTTAAGTTAAGACTTACGTAACTTTATTGCGAATCCATTGTGCTGTGTAGAATACCTCCAAAGTTTGGCTAAATGCCAGTATTGTCATCAAAAATACATCACTTGTTTGGAGGCGGCACGAAATGAATTATTAAAACGGCTCTGCCCTTTAACCAGAAGTAAAACAAAACTTTCTTTTAATATAACGTTAAAGCTGATAAGTATATAATACAGGGTAGCGCGTTGTGATGGGGAATATGGGGAAAATCTAAACTATGGAGATGTGAAATTAATTTAATTATTTAAGGAGTTATTAAAGACCAACTTAACAAGATCCCTTGGATACATAGAGCTTAATGGATCTTAAGTGTCAAGGTAAGTCGGACACCATAGCTGCACGTGAAATAAGTTTGTGTTTTAAACAGTATGTGCGGAACCCTCAAGGCACGAGTCCTACCCGAACTTTACCGTTTTTTAAGGAATGTGTCTGTGTCCCTGATGACATAACAAGAAGTACTCAAACATAATTAAGTTCACATCCTATATACACGTACTAAAAGGGCTTTCAAAAAACACTCACCTGTATTTATACCCATCAGCCTTCTCTTCCATTTTATTCCGCACACCTGCTTGAGTGGTGCTTCGGCTCTTCCCTCCGGTGACACTGATTCACATGTACTTCAGCTAGAGTTCGCGCGATTTTAGTCCTTACTCACTGGTGTGAAAGAGTCTGTAGTGATATGTTTTCTATTTCGTATCCATTGTCAAGTGCAAATCATGGTGACTGAAAGTTGTGGTACTGTGAGCCTGTGACGCTTTACTGGTTGCCCACGCGTGTCATCGTTAAACTAAACTGTTTACTCTACCGATCATAATGAACAACTTTCACATAGGAACAAAACTGCGCAAATGGAAAAAAAATGTTAGACACAAAATTAACAGAAGATTAGAAGGTAGATCGGAGATCGAAAGTAACCGACATAGCCGGCAGAGTCAGTAAGTTGAAGTGGCATTGGGCAGGCCATGTTTGTCGCCGACATGATGGCCGTTGGGGCCGAAAGGCTCTAGAATTGAGACCTCGTACAGCAAAGCGTAGTGTAGGCCGACCTCGTGCCTGCTGTACCTGAAGGACGTTGCGGGGGGCGGCTGGATGACGAGGACGGAGGACCGACATGAGTGGCGAAATTTGGGAAAGGCCTATGTCCAGCAGTGGACGAACACGGGCTGATGGATGGATGGATGGATAGGAGGTAAGAGAGTAGGAGGTCCGGATTTCCGCCTACGCCAACAAGGCACTAGCCTCGGGGCCCAGTCACCACGGGGGCCCCGGCCAGATCGGAGATCTGAATAAAAATTTGCCCAATTGTCTTCTAAGAAAGGCCCATTCAACAAAACATTGACCCGGTAGCGGACGGCGCGGTAACTCGAAATAAAAGTGTACTATAGAAGGTGAAATTTATTCAACCGACCACTTTCTTGTGTTCTGTAGATGATATAGGCCATATATAAATTCTTTCAGGTGGATCATGAAGGTTTGTGAATCTATGCCCAATTTTGTTTCAGGATGTTCTGTATTAGTATGCCAACACAACTGTAAATTTCCAGGTGGTTACGAAACAATGATTGTGCGATAAATATAAGCACATGAAAACAGCAAGGTTAACTTTGGCGTAAACAATTGCGTTAGTGGTGTGGGTCTGTTGCTGCAGCTTGTTGCTTTAAGCGCCGAGCAGTGTCTCTCTGTGTGTATAACCAGCAAGTGCCGTGCGCGTGCGACGAGCTTCGTCGGTGCACCGCGACCCACCACGTTTTCATCTAAGAATCTATGATCGCTAAATGCAATGTAGTGATTATGTCAATTCATCTCTCTCTATCAAATATTTCTGCTAATGTGCTTCACAATAAGGTTCCTTGTGGTTGACAACACCTCCATAAAAAAAATTTGGTTGAATTAACTTCAACAGTTTAATTAATTATTTGTTTTGTTGTTTCTAAGTCTGTTTATCTTTTTTATATTTAAATATAAATAATAGTGCATTTGTTATTTCTTTATTTGCAAACGATTCTGCTCCATTTGAATTAGTTTTTTGCTCTTGGATGACTTTCTCTGTCAAGTGCCTTGGGGCCCTGGGTCTCTAAGTCCGGCCCTGAAGAGGAGAACAATTTTGTTCATTTACGCGAGTATATTTCTCTTGGAAAAGTTGTTCAGTATTAGCAGTAGAGTATTTAGTATTTATTAGGTTTCATTTAAAGATAGCAGTCTATTTACACCCGTTATGTAAATAAATTTAAAAAACTCATAAACTAATAATGTGTTTTCGGTATTTTTCAGTAAAAGTAAAACTAACACCAAAAACAAGAACAAAACTCTGTAATACTAGGACAGTGTTTCTAGAATTCCAGCTCTTGGGATATTATTCACTGAATTTTTTGCCATAATTTTATTGTAAAGTCATTATTATATCAACTGATGCCGGGTCCGGTGGGGCCCGAAATATATCTTGCAATATTTTTTTCTTTTGTGTAATACTATAATATAACAAAAAACAGGCTTTGAATTTTTTAGTGCAAGCCTTGGGGATTAACTTTAAAATGAACAGGTATACGGCTACTGCGATGAATTTCAGTTTCAGGTTCTATTCTCGGTTGTGAAACGGGGGCAGAACATGTATCAACGTCAGCCGCCCACGCAAAATACAATTTCGGCCAAATTTTATACAGATATATAGGCTTTCTTTGAACTTATCTCAAACTTGAACGAATAAATCTCAAATGAATATTCAGTCAAGCAAGCCATTTTACGACGTTATAAGACGACTGGGTGAGCAATAAAATATGATCAGCACAAAAATGCGTCCAGGGGGTAACATACTTGTAAAATACATGGCAATGCACATATTCACATATGCTAGACACCATATATTATTAGGTGGTAGAGCTGATGCCGGGCTCGACTGTGGGGGTACCACCATCTTATTCGCAAATCCTCCCGACGTTATTCGGGGGAGAGTAAGAGAACAGCTCTCAGGCAAAACCAGGCGGCCCACCATCGCCTGGGACCGATGAATGGCGGTATATCAATCCCCAATTGCCGGGCCTTTTATATAAACCAGACTGGTGACGGGCAGCGGCGTCACTGGTGCAAGGGTTTCAGCACCGCGCTCAAAGGGTGGCGAAATCCTGGAAAGGCCTATGTCCAGCAGTGGAGGAAACAGGCTGATGGATGGATGGATATATGATTTTTAAAGCCTCGGACTTATATAATGCGTTCAGCCAGTTGTAGAGACTCTACAAAAAGCAAAAATTCGGTAGGTAGGTTTAATCTTGTCGATTGATATTGTTACACAATTTGAGAGAAGTTCGGGGAGATTTTAGTGCGATCGTAAGATTTTTGGTGAAAGTATTTTACTTTTATTTTCGTATTAAAAATAATGGAATTAAAATTCATTAAAAAACCCTTGTTAAAAGTACAAAAACCGAAGCCGGTTGGGGGAAGAAACGAAAATTCTCAAGTCGTAGCACTTGCTACGCCGTAGCAAAAACGCTTGCTTGAAGTCGACAAAAGAATTAACATTCAATTATAAAATAAAAAGAATTGAACTTTTAATTTTACGATTCACTTGGTACGTTATGTCGTGCGAACGTCAGGAGCAATAGATTACGATGAGCTTAGGACGATCTGCTACGAAACTTCCACGAGCTACGTCGTAACACAAGAGCCATGAACAATCGTATTGTTGTAGCAGGTTTCTCATTTTGAACTTATAGTGCCCTTACTAAGTGAATGGAGAGAGCTCTTTTCAAGTCATTTGTAGCGATTTAAAGGTAAATAACTTAACTTATGGATAAACATAAATATATCGTTACGACATGAATCCCCGAAGAGGTGTCAGAGGTGTTCTCAAGTGTGAACTATGATATGCAAGTCACAGTCCACTTGTAAAACCACTTTTCGCAGACTGAACACAAATTAATGAGCAACCTGGCTTTGAACCCACGACCTCTGGGTTAGCAAGCGAGCGCTCTACCATTCGGCTACGGGCGCGATCAAACCACTCGACCAAAAAGGCGGTCCTATGGATGGATAAATTAATTATTCTGTTTATTATATATAATTTGCTAAGCATTTGGACGAGTAAAAATTCCTGAGGATGCCTAATTTAGATGCGAAACACGTGTCGATAAGTTTTTTTGCTTGTTATCTAAGATTGGTTTATGGTTGTCCTGCTTGAAATGAGCAACATTTTTGATAGATGTGTGTGATAGAAGGCGTGACAAAAGAAGTTGCGCGTTGAGTCCATTGAACTGAAAGGATATCCCAGTAATAATGTCCTTATTCTTGCGGACACATATAAGAGATCATTTGCGGTAAGTAGGTTTAATCTTGTCAGTTGATATTGTTACATAATTTGAGAGAAGTTCGGGGAGATTTTATTGCGATCGTAAGATTTTTGGTGAAAGTATTTTACTTTTATTTTCGTATTAAATCACGCAATGGAATTGAGTTTCATTAAAAAACCCTTGTTAAAAGTACAAAAACCGAAACCGGTTGGGGAAAATAAATAAAGGAAAAATAATATCAAATATTATATAAAACGAGTATCTACAAGTGTCGATAATGTTTTGTTCAATTTTAACCAAGTCTTTATATTGAAACGGCTACTCACGATTTAATACTCAGATTTCGCCTGACTAGTTTTACTGTATTCGTACAGTTCTTTCGTCTCAAAGTCAACTTTACTACACTAGTGTTTTATTTTTATTTATTGAAAAAAGTTGCTACGAACGCATCCAACTGAAAGCAGCTTGCGTGCAAAGAAAAAGAATGCCCGCCTAAAGTTCATTTGGAGTATTTATTGTTTGTTTGTTTCTTTAATTACGTTTCATTTATTTACTTACAGTATGCATTGAAAAACGTAGTATGTTACACCTGGGTAAGGGCAATAACTTACTCGTAACGTTTAAAACACTTGCTTATCGCTTGTGTTTCAAATCGTCCTCGTTTGCTATTGCCTCCTTACTGCACTTATAGCATAACTACTATTATTTTACGAATCTCAAACATTTTTATTTTATTATTTAATTAAGAAGTTCTGCTTCAATCTGCTTTCACGGAGAGGATTAATGCAGTGGCTACAAAATTAATCTCCATCAAACGTGCGAAATGAATTTGATGAAATATCTTGCAATCTAGGAGATTACCTTTATAATGTTTGGATATTTACTTTTCAGATAATTCTCTGGAGCTGTCTTTAGGCACGAGTTTCATCAGAATTAAAAGATGTATTTTTCTTTTTAGGGTTCAGTACTTCAAAATACATTCATATGTATGGAAAAAAGGAACCCTTATAGCAGTGGTTCTCGAACTTTTTGTAGCGACGGACCACTTTAACAATTTCAAAGATTCCACGAAACCTGTCGAAGAAATTTTTAGGAAAATAAAATAAATAATAATATAAAAAATCACTTTTATTCTTAAGTTTACATTAATACTTCATTAAATAGTATCAAAACTAAGTTAATGAAAAGGATACCGTTGTTTGGACTCAGTATGATAACTATGTTAAGAGTGAACTGAGTGGCTGTGGACCTCTGGCACTCATGTCATGGACCCCTAACGGGTCCATGGACCCCAGTTTAAGAATCCCTGCCTTATAGGATCACTTTGTTGTCCGTCTGTCAAGCAAGACCCTTTTTCTCGGGCCAAGTTAGAAATATTAAGTTGAAATTGAAAATATAGAGCGCTGCTCGTGTGTTTGTAGTGCTGTTAAGAAATCAGATTTCTAGCTTAACGCGGAAAAAAGTTATTGCCCTTTGTGTGATAAATTCAATACAAAGTGGCCCAGCATGAAAACCTACAGCGTTCTTCCAGTTGACTTAGGAAATTTGAATTTTCGTTCACAGTAAGGTTACCAATATTTTGTTAAATTTAGAAAAGAAATTTGTCAAACTTAATTAGACCCAAGATTATGATTTTATTGCGAAATCCATCGCTTTGGAATACTCTAAATATTATTATTAGAGTGCATTACAAACTGGAAAAGATAAATTAGAAACAAATGTAAGGACAAGAATTTGAAAAAATTCCTCGGACCAGGATTCGAACCTGCGGTAGCGCGCTTGTCTTGATAATAAGAGGTCGCAGGTTCGAATCCTGGCCCGAGGAATTTTTTCAAATTCTTGCCCTTACATTTGATTTTAATTGGACCCTTTGGGTGTATGGAGTTTTATAGATCGTAAGTGTCAAGTTAGTTTGGATGATAACTCCGTGAAATACATTTGTGTTTTAAACGATATGTACGAATGGAGTTGATGCTCGTGATTGTTGGCGCTTGGTGGAACTTTTGAAACATTTTTTGTTTGATAAACACTTGTACTTGTCCACTTATTTATATTAATTTCCCTTACCGGTTTCGCTGTTAAAGCATTATCAAAGGTTTGTTTGGTTGTTTACGTACAATATATACAATATATACAATATATATATATATTATACGTAATATATTGTACGTAAACAACCAAACAAACCTTTGATAATGCTTTAACAGCGAAACCGGTAAGGGAAATTAATATAAATAAGTGGACAAGTACAAGTGTTTATCAAACAAAAAAGATATGTACGAAACCCTCAGGACACGATTCTTACTCGCACTTAACCAGCTTTGTTTATTATGAATCCAATAGTTTCTCAGCTGTAAATTATACTCTTCTTTATCAGACTGAAAAGTTTCACCTACAAAGGAATTATACCTACAAATCTTTTCACTGATTGGACCATAAAGGTTTTATACGAGAGTCAGAAAAACTCATAAAAACGAAAAGCTAATAAACGAAAAACTGAAACATTACACCGACTTGAGTCTAACTCTCAAAGAGCTTATCTCTAGTGTTTTATAGTGTTAGGTATATCTTTCTGAGGTCATTCTGCTCGTCGAATGCGTGGAAAATCGAGGATATAACCAACTCATATATCTAAGCGTCTTTGGTATGTGCGTATGGGCCCTTGGGGAATGATTTCCTTTTTACGATTTTCAGTTTCTAGTGCATTGCGTAGCTTATTTTCACTTCGATCTTCGTCTCTACAACATAGTAAAAACAAGAATACTGTATTCCTTGTACAGAATTTTCTAGTTTATTCCGTGCTTAGTATTGAAGACACGAGCGCAATTAGTATGTTTCTCTCCAAGTATTCAAAACTTCAGTTGTAGCACGAAAACTGCAAGAAACTTTCTCTGGGAGAAACCCTGAATATGCATAGGTATTCGTAATCGTGTTATATTATATCAGTCGCCTGAAATGCATTGGCGTGATAGAGAATATGCATGTCGTTTAAATAAGTAATATATTGCGTTTTTTGTATTCCATTTACTTAGTAGAATTTAATGATGACCATGGGAAACTATTTTATTTTATAGTTTCACAATTATTTCCATTTAAAAAATACAACATTTTGATGAAATGAAACGCAAATGCAAAACGCGTCACCATTGGCTACTGCCTTTTGAGACATAGTGAGTACATTTCATCATAAAATATTAAGTTCAAAATTAATAAATGTAAATTAAAACCCTCAAATATTTTGTAATAGGTTATTTTAATCAAAAATAATGATACAAACCGGCCACGCGCCATACACCGCAAGCAAGAGCAGTATCATGTGACGTCACTTGATGCGCGCTAAAATGGCAGCCGTTTGAATTGTAGAAGATTATTATGAAACTTATTTTGATTTTATAACTATGAAATATGGATAATTTAGTTGTAAATTCTTATTCATAGCCCTAATTTGATCATATATTAACGATTTGTGCATTAAAAAATTGACATGCAAATTATTTAGGATTTTAGCTGAGGGTATGGCCCCTGGCTCCAGCTTATGGAGCCATCAACTAGTATCTGTTCTCGATTATGTGATCCTAATAAGATATTTAGGGTGATTTTAATTTATGCAGCCAAATTGTTTCTGAATATTCGGTAAGAAGGTTCGATGACCTTTTTTGTGAAATTCGTAAATTATTCTTTTCTTGTTCCTTACAAACGCAAGCCCAGCACAAATAAATTACTATGGGACGTCAAGATTTTATGTGTTACTGATCACTTACCAAGCCTCCAGTATGGGTTTGGCTGTGTAAATAAAAGTCACCTTACATAGAGATTAACCTCCATACAACGAGATCACCACGAAGTGTACTTCGTGGAGATCACACACAAACCAATAAACAAGACGAAAGCATATTTTACATCAATATCACCTATTAGCCTGGTGGGGGGGAGGGGGGGGGGCAGACGGTACTTTAGGGGGACCGTGCCCGCTGGCCCCTACCTGGTTATGGCTGTGCTTACATGGGTATTTTATGTGCAAAAAGTTATGTCATGATAAAGGATACAAACGCTTTGAAAGTCTTATTCTAGCAAAGACAAAGCATAAATCGGTGTACAAAAATCCGTAAACTATATTTCATCTCTTTTCAAATTAATTTTAAGCCGATAAAATCAAATTTTGTAAAATATATATGTTATATTTCACTCTTTGATCTTGATATTTCGGCCGTTCGATACACGATTACTTACATTTTCCTCGATCCATTTAAATCGTTAAGATAGGTCTGAACTATGATCTAATATAATTTCATTTGAGCTATGTTAAGTTTTGAACAGTAAAACTTATACTTAAATAAACGTCTTGAAAAATGTAATATAAAACGGCCGTCATATTAAAAACCCATCCCTCTAATTCCAAAATAATAAATAAAAACACATCGAAACCGCGAATTTTCCAAGTCTTCCGCTGACCATGTGTAAAACGAAAGCGTTGGAGCAGGACAGATTTCGCCGGATAACCTCGCCTTAAATTATGTGTTTCCCGACTTTTTATCATTGAAATGTGCTATGGCATCGTTTATAATAAAACGAAGCACATTAAGTGTTCATAACAGGGGAATTTTTTTAGATTCATAAATACTGTAAGTTGGATTCTTTTAACATAACTTCTATACCTATATATACGTTCGTTTGTTTAACACCGCAATATGCGATTTGTTAAGCCCTCTTAGTATTCATTTTCTATACATAAACTATAATAAAGTATCAACTCGTGTCTGTACATTGAATATTTTTGCGAAACTTTCATTGGAATTGGTTTTTAAACTGTGTTGTACTGAGGCCAAAACTATTTTTTTTTATTTTTATCTGCCTGTTCCGTTTTTACTCGAGAACCACTCATCGGATTTGGATGCGATTTTTTTTAAATCATTGTACAGACCCTCTTACTCGCAAATCCTCCCGAAGTTATTCGGGGGAGAGTAAGAGAACAGCTCTCAGGCAAAACCAGGCGGCCCACCATTGCCTGGGACCGATGGATGGCGGTATATCCATCCCCAATTTCCGGGCCTTATATAAAATAGACTGGTGACGGGCAGCGGCGTCACTGATGCAAGGGTTTCGGCACCGCGCTCACCAACCCGCCTGCCCAGCGTGTGTGAGTATGGGCATTTCTTCCAAGAGGACCGCCAAGAGTGGCGAAATCCTGGAAAGGCTTATGTCCAGCAGTGGACGAAACAGGCTGATGGATGGATGGATGGTAGAGACCCTAGTCAATATGTAGGCTATAAGAGGATGTTCATAAAATAAAAGCCAAGGCAAAAACTGTCGGTTATACATGGTTTTTATGTTACGTGCAAATAAAAGATACATTTACTGAAAGATACTTCCCTGCGAGCGAAGCCGCGGGCAAAAACCAGTAATTGCTAAAACAATAGTTCGCAGTCCAGAGGTGCAATTGTTTAAACCAATCGTGTTCTAATTCGATTGTCATATGGCTATTCGGCCAAGCAAATAAGGCCGTTTGACAATTTATATCGTACATTTTTGGTTGTCAAGATGTGACAGCCAAAAATGTAGGATTTAAATTGTCAAACGGACTAATTTGCTTAGCCGAAAAGCAATATGACAATCAATTTGAATACGATTGGTTTACACAATTGCACCTCTGATCTTGGCTTGGGATACTACATAACTAACGGGTGTCACTCGACGACGAGGCAAACTGTACCGTATCAGATCAGTATCCAGATTTAATTACCCTTGTTGTGAAATTCGTATAATTTTTTTGGTGTCCCTACAAACGCAAGCCCAGCCCCGAGTCAATTACTATGGAAGGTAAACATTTCAGTTTGCATTTTTGGATCCTCGGACCCCCCTCCCCATGAGAAAGCTATAGCTACGCCCATGCCCAAAGTAATGGAAAAATCTTGAAATGGCAGCGGACGGACAAAGTTCAGGTACCTGATGATTTAGGCGTATCAGCCGAGCTACTCCCCTAATCCTTATTGCGTGCCCGTGCGAAGGATCACGTTGTTGCCAAGAAATTCTTATAAGTAAAACTGGAAGGCCACAAAAGTTTGGAATCTACGTAACCCTTATCAGCCTGACAGTCTTTGTTCGAGACAGTAAAGGCTAGATTATTAAAATTCAAAAGAAAGACTCGCCTTGAAGATGAAGTTTAAATTAAAAGGAACAAACACTTAGATGTCGGTATGGGGCATTGAAATGTTTAGCGGAATGCTTCAGGTAATATAATATAAAAAACTCGTATGCTTATGTTTAAGAATAAAATCACTATGACATGTATTCAACTTAAGTGTTGAATCTTTAGTTATACGTTACAATATTTCTAAAAAACAGTATATGTCTCTAGATCATATTTTAGCAAAACACATCATATTTTTCACATCACATCATATTATATCATGATGCTATACACAAATTATTAATGGTGACTTTAAAATAAATGGATTTGACGTAGATGTAATTTTAGTTTTTAGAAATTTACAGCCAAATGTCTAATTATTAATTTTTATTCTTTATTTTTAACTGAGATTTTTGGGCTATAGGTATCTTTTAATTTTATTAAAGGAACCATGTCGTCATTTTAACACTTTTTATTATTATTTTTTTAAATCATGAAATTTCTTAGATGTGGAAAGTTTTCAATAAAAAATAAAATGGATCCAGGTCACCCAGGCCTTGAGCAATTTAATTGTTTCTCAGCCATCGTTCTCTTGGCAATTGGGGATGGATAAACCGCCATCTATCGGTCCCAGGCAATGGTGGGCCGCCTGGTTTTGCCTGAGAGCTGTTCTCTTACTCTCCCCCGAATAACTTCGGGAAGATTTGCGAGTAAGATGGTGGTACCTCCACAGTCGAGCCCGGCATCAGCTCTACCACCTATTTAAAGCATTAAACTACCCACGGTATAACACTTCAAAATCAGCGAAACTAGCGTTTTAGTACGAGTCCGATATCAATCAATTCATGAATTTACTGGTCAAAGCAAAATGTTGTACCTAACACTTCAGCTTCATCACCATGCTCGAAACTGAGAATTTCATTAAAACATTGTCAAACGGCATCCAAAAGGGAAGGACGACCTTTAAATCTATGTCAACGAACTGAAAAGAGCTCGAAGCTGCTTCTAATGGATTAGCAGAATTTATAAACTAAAGTGGATGTAGAGAGAAATTGAGAGAATAGCGGACAATGAATGTGCGACATAAGGATTTCACTGTCTCTTTCACGAATTGAATATACAACTTATCCCATTGGGATAAATCCTGGACGGTTTATTTAGGCAGCTATTTGACCAGCCTAAATATCTTATCAGTACTCATCCTTATCTCAAACGGCCGCAGTACCATAGTTTGGAATACTTGATTTGGTCATTTCAGTACTAATAATGTAATGAATAGTATTACATACCTACTACTCAGTAACAAAGACAGATTAATACGATAGCAAAAACGTTTAGGAGTCGCAAATGAAGTGACTAAACGATTAAGCCCTCAGTCGCGACATTGGTAAAACCATTTTTGATATGCCGTTGTTCTACCATTTTTCATCCCACGCTACCATTGCGCCCCGCTACTGCCACGCTTTTTCTGTGCCGAGGCCTTTAGTCAAGCCAGGCGAGGATCTATGGGGGGGTGATCTTGCTTTGTCTCTCGACAAAAGCATAAAGACTTTCTGAATAACGAAACCCGTTTCAGTTTAAGAATACTAAGAAGTACAAAGAGCTTTTACGCTATTCGTTTAGTTTTTAAAATTACTTACGTGATTCACCCAACCGTCCGACCCAAAAAATCAATATTCAAATCCATCCCTGATTCACTTTCTCTCTGGCATTAAATGAAATAGCGCGGTAGACTTTCGCTCTTTTTGTTAGCTATGACTTGCCATTTTTTATCTATTAGGTACGAACCCTAAAAATAAGTAGATATGCCTTCAGCCTCACATTAATCTTTTATAAAAATAACAAAGAAGAAGCTTTTGTATATACCAAAGAGTTATAAAAGACGCGTATTGTAAGTTTTATTTTAATATTGAAATGACTAGCTTTATCTTGATCCATTTTGAATTAAAATGTCCGGCAGACATTTCCTTACGTGTGTTAAACCTTCAGAAATAAACAATCGATTATGCTATAAAAATATGGAATCGAAAACTTAAGAAGTGGTTTGAAAAGGGGATACTAAAAAACCCAATGAATTGCGAGTAGGACACGCGCCCTGGGGGTTTCGTAGCAATCAAAATTCATAAACACTTCAATAAATTAAACAAAAATTACAAACATAACATATACAATATGTATGAGAATTGTTATTGTATAATTACAACATATACAAAATGTATGAGACAATGCTGCAAAATTGTGTTGGTCAAATATTATTCCAAGTATTTTGAATTGATTATTAATTAATTATCGAATTAGTACCTTCATTTGTGCCAGAAGACCGCCCCTTAGTGCTAAATTTCAAGGTTGTAGGTCACCAGTAAGTATTCTATGATCAGTCGGTAAGGGGGTCTTTTTACTTGGAAACGCTTGGAAAATAGCCGTATTTTTATTGAGTTAAACTAGAAACTTGATTTTTTTACAATAGCATGAGGCTATAGACCTTAGTATTTGATATTAATCTCAACTTAAGGATTAACGGAAGGATAGACAGACGGACAACAAAGTGATTCTATAAAGGTTCTGTTTTCGATGATTAGTTTCTATGTTGAGAAATACTACTGCGTTGAGTCTCCTTATAGTGGATACAGAACATCATCAGCCTACGACTGCGGAGCAGAGGTACAAAACGTGGACCACTTCGTCCGAGAGAAAGCCAAACTCGAAAATACTACGGAAACATCTGACTTGTTCATCCTAACAGAAGACGCAGCTAAACGGCTGAAGACATCCTCAACAATAATGTGAAGGACTTGACAACTTTATCTCATCCCACTTCCCATTAATATTATAAATGCGAAAGTTTGGATGGATGGATGTTTGTTACTCTTTCACGCCGTAACTACTGAATCGATTGGGCTGAAAGTTTGCATGAATGTAGTTCTAGACCTTGAATAGGCCTACTTTTTATCCCATAAATCAGTTTCCATGGGATGGAAATGAGGTTTCATGTTTCTATAGAAAAGTGATGTGTCGAGCTTTAAAAGAGACTTACAAAATGGGAAACACAAAGGCGCATAACACACACATTTCACCAGCTGTGTAGGTAACAGTCCGAAAAATATTGACAGATTTTATAGGAGTACACAAAAACTAATTCAACGCGAGCGATGCCGCGGGCAAAAACTAGTAAGCTATACGATTAAATAAATAAAACTGAATCCCACAAATCAGTTGGCCAATCCACTAGACAATAAAGCTACTAATCCTATACTGAGTGAAACGTCGACGAACGTATGTTTGGGCAGTGATCGACTCGTCCCGCAAATTGTGCATTCTGACGATACAGGCTCGACTTTGCAACTGGTGCTATGAATAAATCAATTCGGGGACTTCGACGTTTCAAGTTATATATAGACGATAAATAACGAAATCATTTTACAAAACATCATTTTATGTTACGTAATAGAGTTATGTTTTCAGAACAAATATGTATAGGTATTATTTTTTGAAGACTGATTTCCGGTGTCATGTGGAATTGCTTATAGAAATTGATGGAAAACTGGGAAAAATTCAAATAAGAAGCACTACTTACTCTAGGTAGTTCATATAAAGTACTAAAAATATGAAAATATTTGTTTATGTAATTTTTTGGTTTTCGTGTTGACGACTGACTAATAAACATTTCTAATCTCTCTGCATTATGCAGTTACATAAGCACCGTTCCACCGTTTTGTTATCTACAGGTGAATAGGTTAGGTTAGGTAATTGGCTGATTACCTTGCGTTCTTTAGAAATTAATAAAAACAATTCTTTTCAATTTGGAATTTCAACAAAAGAATCAAATTAACTGAAATAATCTACACTCACGATCTTGAATGTCTCTTGTGTTAAGTGAGGTAAAATGTCCGGTATTTAACCGGTAGTGCGTTAAGCGAGTATGTCCGCTCGCGTCGGCGGCCGCGAGGTGACTGTTTCTGAGTCATTCGTCTGGGTGAGAACTGGACGGTTCTGCGCCGTCGCCGTTTTGGCACCCAACGAGGGGTGGTGAGGTGTACCTTCTCGTACTACCCTACCAAGTTCATAGGATCCGTGGCTAACCTCTTTCAGAATAGCAATAGAGGCGTTGTTGATGATCTTCGCCGTCAAAATTTTTTGGCGAGGTAATACCAGCTGGCTCAAATTTATTTATGTAACTGAATACTAATTGGGTATATGAGCAGTTTATTTCATTAATAAGTAAATTTTAGATAGAGCTTAAGGAATAAATTGTGCGTAATTAAAACGTAAAAAAATAAAACGAAAACAATAAAATAGAAACATATTTAATAAATCGATCAAAAACTGAATACTAATTGGGTATATGAGCAGTTTATTTCATTAATAAGTAAATTTTAGATAGAGCTTAAGGAATAAATTGTGCGTAATTAAAACGTAAAAAAATAAAACGAAAACAATAAAATAGAAACATATTTAATAAATCGATCAAAAATCATATATTTATACTTAAATCACAAAATTTGTATAAGTACTTGCAAAATAACAAAATAAATCACAATTTAAGGCATATAATCACAGCCAATTAGCTTTTTAGAAATTTTGTATTTATTTCATTTTAAATGCTATCAAATGCCAACTAATACATGTTTATATTTAATACTGTCTCTTTTTTGCATTTTTCGAGAAAAGAAGTTATTATAATATTTATAATAAAACAACTTATCTTAAATACATATCTAAATCTAATCTAAGTACTTTGGTAATATCAAATAACTACTTTATATATGTAAATATTTCTTTACTTTGAACTATAAATAATGCATTTTGTGCAAATCACTATTTGTGTCAGATCTATATTTGTGTTTTGTGCACTTTTGTGCTTGACGATACCAACCAATTGTTAAATGGACCATTGAGAACTGAAACAAAAAGGAGAAAATAAAATTACAAACCAAAAACAATAAAAAGAAACGTATTTTCTTAACAAAAGGACTTGAAATAAAATTGTAGGGGGCAATGAACGTCTGAAAAGTTGCCAAGTTTTGTCTCAATGTGGTTATGATAAGCAACAGATGCTTGGATTCCGCCATCGGATGTACAAGTAAAAAAAAGGTTCGGTCAAACGAGTCAAAATATACCATATCACCACGACACTGTATTCCCGAGTGGTTTCTGAGTTCAGTGAGAACAAGGACAAAATCAACTCTGTGCGGTTTCACACTCACAGCAATACGCAATACACTGAGCGATGCCTTTTTTGTCACCCAAAACTTTTTTGTGTGAAAAAATTAGTGTACCTACTCAAGTGTGTATAATTTGGGACAAACAAATTTCTTTCTTATAGATGTTCTGATTGAGAATCCTTATTTAGATTTCCTTAGACCAATCAGGGCATGCATTCCGGCTTGTACACAGGGTAAGCAAAATATTGTTCTATATAGTCCGTCATTTAGATTATCAAAAAATATTGGACACGTATTTTTTCTTTTGTCAATCAAACAAAAAATGACAGAGATAAAGCGCATCAAAGTTTGGGAGTGGGTGACGTCACTTCTAAGTAAAATTGTACCTAGATGTGACGTCACGCGGAACTTCAGCGGGCTATATCTTCATCATTTTTTGTTAAACTGAAAAAAGAAAAAATACGTGTCCAATATTTTCTGATAATCTAACTGACGGTAATACATTTTTTTTTTATCATTATGCCTATTCCGGAATTTTGCATCTTCGGATGCAATTCCGAAATTGAGATGAGCATTGTAAAATATCGCTACTCCGATATTTATACATTTTATAATAACGTACAAAAAAAATATATTTCTAAACCTATGTTTTTTCTCAGTTTGAGAGGTTTACGACAAAAAATACAAATGAAAATATACAATATATATAAACTAGGTGTAAATCCGGCTTCGCTCGACTGGTGAATCTAATTATATAAATAAGAACGATGAATATTAACAATATGAAATACAATACATAAATTAACAAAAAGGTTAATAAATGTTTATAAAAAATTTGCGACATCTCTTACGTCAAAACAATACAGGTCAAACGAAGTTTTAAGGACTGTCGAGCGTGGCGGTTGTTGGTTGTGAAAAAAATAAAACGGTGATTAAAATAGTTATCGAGTTGAAACGAATCTCCGTGGTGCTTAACATTTTGAGATAAATTTCAATAGGAATTACCCGACCCCGTCGACGAAATCATTAATTATGATATGTAATTTAATGTGATACATAGCGCCTCTTGAGATTGAGGCTCCGTCCTATAAGTTTAAATGATTAAAAGTGTCATTTGTGGATCCCAACATGGTTAAAAGTCTGATATAAGTTATATCAGACTTTATATAACACCACAACATTACGTGTTTGATTGGTAGTCTCTTTTTGCTACAAACAAAAAAAATACATTTGACGGTTCCGGAATTTCGTTGTTGTGCCTTCAGAATCGGAAATCAGTTTCGGAAATGAAAACCTCCCAATATTTAATATTTAATATTTATAATAATTAGTGAATGAGTAACACGCTTGGCATCGCTTTCGGCTCGACCCGAATTTCCTTGAAAATCTGTTAAATTCCATATAAAATAAAATCCACATCTTTATCTTTGAAATTGACAAGACACATGGGCAAGTCCATGTATCTTGTCAATTTTAAAGATAAAGATGCTTACAGTAATAAGAGCAAAGGATTTTTTATAACCCGAAATAATCTAGCATAACAGGCTACCTATTGGCAGTGGTAGGGAAGGTAAGGTTCTATCCAACCATACACTTCATTCTGCTGGGATGAAACTACGTTGGCGAGATTCAAGTACCCGATAACATTTCCATCAGTAGGCAGCACCGCTTGAACAACAGGTCTCATTAAACTACCATTAATATTCTTAAAAGTCATTACACGAATTCGTCCGTCTTTTTGCGGTATACAGCACTGATAACAAGGACAATATTTCAGAAGTGGTGCTTAAGTGCCGGCTGGCTTATTTTTTTTGCTTACTTTTCGTAGGGGCAAATTATTGTATTTTTCAAAAATATCTCTGAAGATAAAATCGTCCGAGAACGAAAATGAGGGTAGCGTTGGACTCGGTAGACAAAGGTAAACATTTTTGGAGCTGGTTTTTTCCCCACTCTAAAATTTTTTTCTGCCTCTTTTGTGCGGCCTGTCGGTGAGCATCACTTATTGAACGTCACCTTTAGATATGTACTTGAATTGTGCCAAGTTTCATGCCATTAGAATAAAGCAAGGTTGGATCTATTAACCTCCGTACTTCAGTTTTTTTCAGTGCGTCACAGCCCTTGTTGAAATCTTTTATAAATAAGGAGTTCTATGGAAGTTCAAATCTTCCATGCATAAAACTATGGGGTTAAAGTCCTCCATGTATAAAACTATGGACGTAAATTCTTCCATGCATAAAAGTGTATGTTTTGCACTTTTCAACTACTGAAAATCGAGCAATGACACACAGGGTCTAAATGCAAAGTCAAGAATCCCTTTAGGGTATGAAAGTATACACGATTCTGATGTCGTTACGAGAAAAAAAAATATACCTTGAATTTTCACCAAAAATTACATCATTTTTCAAAGCTATGGCTACGCAACTCACCGGCCTGCTCACACATCTAATCGCCCCCTGCAACCCGCACCCCTCATCTGAGTGGCCAGCGACCGGTGAGGCTGTCCACACGATTATTTATGTATTTTGAGTAAAGAAAATCGTCTTATTATGAGGTACTGGTACTTTATTTAGAGATCCCAGTATTTAAAATAATATCTTTACCGATCATACTAACACACCCTTAAAGGATTCTTGCCTTTGTTTTTACACCCGGTATATGTGGTTCAAATATATAGCTAGCTACCTGAGTTTGTAGTGGGCCCGATGCCGCCTCGCGTTCCTGTAGACGTGTCCGCCGGTGGACACGAGTGTGCCGAGCGAGCTCGCCGGACTGAGCGCCGTGTGCAGCGACAGATCCGACGAGACCGACGTGGCCCGGCCGAACGGGTCGCCGTCCGGCTCGTTTGTGGGGGTCTTGTCGCCTGTTTCACACCGTATGTTTAAATATGTAAATATATTTTTCTGATATAAAAAAAGGTTTATTTATGCACTATAATACATACATTACATACACTTATTACACGCCAATTCTTAATGTAAAAGAAGACAATTGAAGTAATATTACAACGAAAAAATACACATCGGCAAACAAACAAAAATGGCGGCGGAGTTTTGTTTATGCGCGCGCAGATGGAAATAGAGGCACTGACGCATCCGCCAAACAGACAAATATTAAATATTAACAAACTGAATATTTATGTATTTATAACAAAAATTACAGTTAATTTGTTGATAAAAATAAATAATTTGATAAAATAAAATGATTATTTTTATTATATATTACCTGAGACAGTTTATTTATTGGCAAAATCTTTACTATTTCTCAAGACATTAAAACCCCTTGCTAAGTTTTAAAAAAAAATACTGTAATGTAAAAAAACACTACTGCGATAATGTAAAGTAAAAAGTACGCGTTTAATATGCTGCATTATGACCCTAAAAACGCCGCAATAAGGGCCATTTTATAAGCAAGTGTGTTGAAAAGTTCATTATTTCACCGTCGTAAATAATGGCATGAAAGTGTGCCACTGTAAGAGATAGTGATGTGATATTAAAGCTGTACTGACCGTCGACACTGGGCACGGGCGTACGTCTCGGACTGCGCAGCTCCACACTGCTGCCCCACGGACTGAGCGCGCCGAGCGGACTGTTCAGTCCACACGTCACCAATGTGTCGTCATCAGAGCCCGAGTCTACACAAAGGTTGTTACACATTAGGCTATGGACAAACCTAGAGATTTCTTTTTCTTTGCCCCGTTATTTTTTAATATGTTGTTCAGAATTATCAAAAAATATGAAGAGTGCAAGGTTAGAATGATTTGGTAGCATATTTCAAGCCTTTTCATGTTAAGGTTTCCAAATAAAGGTGGCATTAAAAAACAAATATATGATTTCATGCCCTGTACGTGAGTATAAATTGCGACAAAAAATATTACCCTCAAAAACATCAAAGAAGTTTTCTTTTGAGTCATTCTGAGACATCCCCGATTTCTTTTTTCTTTTGCTCTGTAACAAAATCGAACAAAAATTCCACATTGATGTATGAGACTAACACTTTAACTTACTATACATGACATAAAGCTCAATTTTATATAGACTAGATCATGCTTAACCGTCCCGCGGGGTGACAGACGTTGGGAGGGGCGAGGTAGCTTCAACTGCGCGGCTGCGACTGTCCGTGAGTGACGCGCAGTTGCGCTGCACGCGCTTTCCTCTCCCGCTACACCACTCACCCCCCGCTGACATCTAGAGTACTTCGTCCCTGCCAACGCCTGTCGCCCTGTCTGTCCCGTCTGTGGCGCACGATCTGTTCATCTATGTTATGACCCCGCCTTTACCTGTCACTGCGAGCCTTTAGGTTTACGTCTTTGGACGGTAACCTAAAAACTTTACTATATGTGAAACATTGACAGTGAAATCTACATCCAGAAACCCCGATAATTTCAAGCTCTAAGCCATCGGTCGGCAACAGGTGGTTGAAACGTGGACCGCCGAATATTGTTAAATTACTTACCCACCTATTAAATTTAGAAAACATTTCATAAATTTTAAAGAATACCTATAAGAATAGCTATTGTGTTTCATATAATTACCTTATATTAGTCAAAATTTAATTTTTCCACTAGTACCTAAGTATTGTGAGCTTTTTTTTCTGGACTTCGATAAAAATGTTCAACTGTATCCCGGACCCCACTTCAAATTACTTGCCGACCCCTGTTCTAAGCGTTCACACGGACAGATGACGTGTTATAAATGTACTCGTACTAACACGGAAAATTTACTCATCACTGCTCAAATATGAATGTGCTATTTCGGCAATGGTACATATAAATAAGTATACATTAGTCCGACAAAACCTACAACACATAAACGAAATTTTTCAGGTCTGTTCAGTAGAAAACGCGGTTTACATTTCAATCACGTTATTGATACACATTCACACATCGTCACGACATGTAACGCCGAACTGTCAGAAGTGTTTCCGAATATGGACTCGTACATCCACGTTTCACCGACGATTATACGTCCGAGGGCGATGGGTTCTATCGCCGTACTTTGGGCACAAACTACGGACTCGCAGCAGAGCCAACACAAATGTGCTTCTACGGGATTTAGGCACGCGACCTTCAGATTTAGTGGACGAGGCAATTGCACCAAAAGCCGGACTCGGCATTATGTAAGGCCGGACATTTTGCCCTAAAAGCCGGACATATTTTTTTCTAATACCCAAGCATACCGTTTTTAAAGCCGAACTTTTATAATAAAAAAATTCAATTATGATATATTTTTATTGTTTCAACTACATATACGTGGGACGCACTATAAGTTTCCGGAATGAATATGAAAAAATACTATTAAAGGTACAAAATTAATTTATTGTTTTTCAAAATAATCTCCCTTGGCGTCTATGCACTTTTTCATTCGATCAAACCAGTTTTGAAAACTTTTGTGCCACTCCCCTGTGGTGACCTCTGAAACGTGTTTTTCATACTCCTCGACAGCCTCTTCTGGTGATGAAAATCGTTGACCGCGTAATTGGTTCTTAATTTTTGGGAACAGAAAAAAGTCACGAGGTGCCAGGTCGGGACTGTATGCAGGATGACTCATGAGTTCTACATTTTTCGTCTTCAAAAAGTCGTTTGTCTGTCTGGCCGTGTGAGAACTAGCATTGTCGTGGTGCAGGATGATACGGCGTTTACGGTTATTTTTACGGAGTTCGTTAATAACTTCCGGCAAACAAATGGTCGTGTACCAGTCACTATTCACGGTACGACGATTCTCTAAAGCAACAGTAGCCACGTGTCCAGTTTTATAAAAAAAAGAAGCAATCATCCGCTTAGATGCACTTTTCACGCGCGCCACTTTGGTTGGTTTCGGCTCATCTTGAAAGACCCATACGCTCGATTGCTGCTTTGTTTTGGGATTGTAGCAATAAATCCATGTTTCGTCACCTGTTACTATGTCCCACACCAAATTTGACGCACCTTCGTTGAATCTGGTAAGCATGGCACTGCACCAAGTGACGCGGTCCGTTTTTTGAGCCTCGGTCAAGTTGTGTGGGATCCACCGCGAGCACAGCTTTCTCACACCCAAATGTTTGTGTAGGATTGATTGTATTTGACTCATGCCTATTTCTAAGGATGCGCGAATTTCATGGTAGGTCACATGCCTGTCTGTTTCAATCATACGGCGCACAGCATCGATGTTTTTGTTGGTCACAGCGGTGGACGGCCGACCATCGCGAGATTCGTCACTGAGATTGATACGACCACGCTTGAATTCTGCAAACCAGCTATAAACAGTCGTCTTGCATGGTGCTTCATTGCCAAAAGCTGTTTCAAGCCGAGCGATGCTCTGTTGAGCTGTCAAATTACACTTAAAATCGTAGAAAATCATACTACGAAAATTTTCCCGAGTTAAATCCATGTTGATGCAGACACACAATTTTTTAAATGGCGCCACAAGTTAAAAACAAAAGACAGACAGATGAAACAAACTGCATTCTACAGCCAAAGAGTTCTATTTTCAAATGTTGCAATAAATTTTTAAATATTGTTTATGTAAGTGGCCAGTTCCGGAAACTTTTAGTGTTACCTATGTATTACGAATCACTCTTTTGTTACAAAATAAAGGAAGCAGTTATAAATAACAACGATCAATATTTTGATAATTATGATATTAATAAAGTGAAAAATGTCCTATTAAAGTCTTATTCCGTAGACTATAAATACACTGACAAAAAGCCTAACAAAATCCGGACAGGCCGGAGACGTAAATATTTGGCCGGGCACGACCGTAAAAAGCCAAACATGTCCGGCTAAAGCCGGACACCTGGCAACCCTACCACCAGACCACAAAGACGGACCTTCCATACAAATAAAACAGATACCTTAGTAAGTTCTTCAGCAACGGACATTTCCAGCGCATGGTGTGTTCGGGCGAGCGCCGCTAAAGCCTCCTCTAGCACTCGGTTCCTTTCTATCTGTTGAATATTAGGTATTCATTTAGATTTATTCCACATTCCAGTTTGTTCAAACCTTTAAATGAGAGCGAAATTCGGAATGGTCAAGATATCAAAAAATACATAAGATTAGAAAATCCTAAGATCGTCGTAATAGATGTTTAATAATAAAAAAATATATAACACTCTATAGAGAATCATGAGCATTTATGAGAGAGTAAATCATTATGTATTATGAATATTAGTAAAACGAGCTACTTGATATATTTTAGAGTGCATTACAAGGTAGAAAATATAATTTAGAAACAAATTTAAAGAAAAATATTTTGAAAATTGCCTCTGTCCAATATTTTTAACCTGCGACCTCTGAAGAGAACTGAGGTACCGAGGTCCCCGTCCTGAACCGGTGAATTTTACACAAAACTCTTTATACACCATCTAGTAATGCACATGTTTAACGCTCAAGGGGGCGTTGTGCGTATTTCAAGCCTTTTTCAAAGGAACAGATATGGCGGTATCGTCGCTAGAACACGTGTGGCTCTGGACAGTTAAGAAATACACCTCATAACAAAGATTATATTGCAACTAAGAGAAAAATTTTGAATTAAAAAAGAAACTGTCCGAAGCAACACGTATTATAGCGAATTGTGTCTACGCAGTGATATTTACAGATCCCGGCGGTAAATAATGCACATCGGCTAGCTTCGGCTTCGTAGAGCGTCGTCTCTGTCACCGGAGTGTTAGTGCTTCAGACTAGACTAGATGCCACTACGATACAATGTGCAATATTTACTGCCCGAACCTATACGTTGTACATGTCTAGGTTATAGTTCTTGCAATTTACGCTCCTGGCTGGCAGGCACACTAGCGCAATATGCGAATACATGACTTACTACAAGTAGAACAGAAAAGATCGTAGATTTCACGAACTGTACCAGCTAAATACATCGTCACGACATGAATCTCCGTGAATTTCCGAGTATGGTCTGAAATGCAACTCGTACTCCACACACGTTCCACCGAGGATTATGACGTCCCAGGTTAATGGGTGGCAAACCCTATGACGTGCCTTCGCATGAAGACCGGACACGAATGTGCCCAACGGGATTTGGACCCGCGACCTCCAAATTAGTAGTCGGGTACTCAAACCCCTACACCAAAGAGCGATCCGTGCCAGTTGTATATGTAAAACGTACCTCTCTGTTTAACCTGGCTTGTCCCGCGTCTCTTGCTTGAGTGACTAACGCGGCGCAATGTCTTAGAGACGCGAGCGCTTCCCCTCCCGTCCCGCAGGCGTGCTGGAATCTCTGCGAGACGATAAAAATTAACGTGAAGACATCTGTTACATTATATCCCCGAAGTAGGCGTCGGAGGTACAACAAAGTATCAAGTTATTATCACTGTAACAATTATATATTATTATTTAACACATATTTGGTCACTGTGCCTAAAAACTGTTGTTAAATTATTATTTTTATTATTATTATTTATTCATTTGTTTGTTTATAAACTGTTGTACCTATGTATATGTCCACGTTTCCACAACTGCGAGTCACTCATACACGATGCTGCAGCAGAATGTGTCGAGATGATTACCCACTTCGTAGGTAGGCCATGTTAACTGATGCTGAGTTGCGGCCATTTTGGTAGCACCAAATACTTATATTAAGATTTAGTTTGTAGTAAGCAGTCTCAAATTGTATTTTATGTACCTCTTATACTTTAAGAATTCTTTTTTGTGTGTTACCAAATAAATTCATTTTCTTTCTTCTATTTTCCAACAGGGAAGAAGACTCTTATACTCTTCTTTCACCGACTTAATAATAATAATAATAAAATTCTTTATTGCACACTATAAAATTTTTGTACACAGGCGAGCTTAATACTATTTAGTATTTTCTACCAGCTAACCTTTGGCAATGGGGAAGTTGTTGGGGGTAGTGCCATGATGTCAGAATAGTATAGATACAATTTTAAATAGATATATTATTTGTCACTAAAATACTCAATAAATTATAATATTACACTACATCCTAATAAACATATACAATATTAAGAACTAACAACATAATGTGATAAAATACATATACTACTTGCAAGTTTACATACATAAGTACTCAAAGACTCGTCGATAGCTTTATTGAGGAGAATTGATCGAACAACTCAAATCATTATAAACAAAAGATTTAATTTATCATGGATCGTTCTGCAAATCAAGAAAGTGTTGCTTTATCTTAGTCTTGAAGACTGACACAGATGAAGCTTCACGGATGTGTAGCGGCAAACGGTTCCATAAGCGTATTGCACTCACGGTAAAAGAATTTGTATACATGCATGAACTATTATTATTATTTATTTATTTAAAAAGTATAACATTACAGCTTACACCAATGCGTTATACAATTATATATTAAAATTAATTATTGATTAAAATAAAATATAAATTCAATATGTACAATTAACAATTAAAAAGATAAAGTAAGATATACAATTCATTATAAATAGGGACGTTCCTTTCATTCATCACGCTCACAGAACGCCAGACATTTCTCACTCACAGTCATCAATCTATCAGCAAACAAATCACACTCTGGTACCGAAGACAACAGTGTGTTGAGTGATGACCGGGCCCGGACGAGCGGAGACATGCTACGAGCAACAGTATGCGACGCCGGAACCGACAATAGAACGTGCTTACGAGTTCGGAGGTATTTGTCAGGCACAAACAGTCGACATACTTGATTGGTGAGCTGTGGGCAGTCTGATTCACCACGCAACATGCGACATGCTGCAACAAGCTGCTCACAGTCTCGTCGAACTTCCAACGAGTTGAACCCCAGCATACCAAGGAGGTATTTTGTCGGATACATAAAAGGGTAGTACCCAAATTTCTTTTTGTACAGAAAACGAAGGAACGCTTTCTGCACTTTTTCGAGCAATAGCACGTATGTTGATTCATGAGGGCTCCAGACGATGGCTCCAGTTTCAATCTTACTTCTCACAAGTACTGTAAAAAGAAGTTCTATTGCTTTTAGATTTTTGAAATCCTTAGCGTTACGAAGAACGAAACCTAGCCTTTTGGAGCAATCAGCAGCCAGGGTCTTTATGTGCTCGTGGAACGTTAGACGAGTATCAAAAGTGACACCAAGGTCTTTGATAGAGTTCACACGAGCAATCATTTCGGACCCAAGCACATAAGTTGCTTCATAGGTCTGGGTCGCCCTCGTGTAAGACACACAAAAGCATTTGCTGACGTTAAAGTGCAGTTTGTTCTGTACACTCCATCTGTACACAGCGTCTAGGTCCTTCTGTAATAAGTTACAATCAGCCATCTGATTTACATTTAGTATCAGCTTCAGGTCATCAGCATACAGAAGACAAGATACGTGTTTAAGAATGGCCTCTATATCATTAATCATTATAACGAAAAGAAGCGGGCCGAGGATAGAACCTTGACTCACACCTGATCGCGTATGATAAGGTTTTGAGGTGTAACAGCCATACTTGACATACTGTTGTCGGTTTCTGAGATAGTCGGCAAACAGGCTGAGCAGACTTGGAGCAAATCCAATGGCGCACAGCTTTTCAAGTAGGACGTCATTATCAACCCGATCAAAGGCTTTTTTAAAATCGAGGTATGCTACGTCCACTTGGAAGCCACTCTCCATATGACCGGATATAGTGTCCGCCAGCGTCAATAGATTTGTGTTTGTTGATCGACCACTCCTAAATCCGTGTTGTGAATCTGCCAAGTATGGCTGAATTTGAGGGCATAATTTTTTATGCAATATAGTCTCAAAAACCTTGGCTGGAGAACAGAGAATCGCGATAGGGCGATAAAACTCTACATGGGAATGATCTGAGGTCTTAGGGATAGGGCTCACGCGAGATAATTTCCATTGTGTCGGGTACTTGCTACTTGCCAACACTAGGTTAAATAGGTAGCACAAGGGTGTAACAAAAACATCTGCACATGCTTTCAGGACATAAGGCGGAATATTGTCAGGTCCTACTGAACTACGGGGCTTTATTCTACGGAGTACTAATTCTACATCCCGCTCTGAAACATGAGAAATGTTAACGTAATTGGCCGTTCGCGTGTGATCAGTTTGATTTGTGTATTCTGCGCTTAATTTGGGTTCTTCTGGTAAAAATACTCCGGAAAAGAACTCCGCAAATGCAGTTGCAGCCGCCTCACCAACGAATTCCCTGCTCTCATAGCTTACTTTTGGCTCAAACCCTCCCTTAGACTTGAGATTAGCAATGTGCTTCCAGAAAGCCCGTGGATTTGCGTTTAAGTTGGTTTCAAGATCACGTATATACTGGTCGTATTTAAAGGCAAGCTTAGCTTTGATGTCCAACCTAATCTTACTAAAAGCCTCATATACAGCTCTATTTTTGGTTGACTTCCATTTTCGATGAAGTGCAGCTTTATGGTTTATGTCGTTGATTAACTCACCCGTGAACCAAACCGGGTATCTTCGCTGGCTACTCTTTGATCGATTTTTTTTCGGCATGCTGATATCAAATATGTCATATATTTTCTTGTAGAATAATTCGATCGCGGAATCAACGTCTCTACATTCGTATAAAGCAAACCATGAGGCTTGGCAAAGTAGACCATAAAACAGCGCAAAGTCACCTTTAGCAAAGTTCCAGTCACGTTGCGGACTAATATTGCTTGGATCAAGGCGACCAGTACAACGAGATGGGTGCACACTAGCTAATGGGATTACAATGTCTAAGGGAGGGTGATACTTGTCGGTGTGTTCGACCAGACCGATGTCCGCCGCACACACACTCACCCCTCCAACACACTCCGGCGCCAGCACCACGTCTAACTTTCCACCATGCTCATTCTTCACCTCATTTTTCTCTACCATACCACAAAAATTTACGAAATATCCATAGTAATTAAAAATGTTGACAGTGGCACTATTTAAATTTAGATCTCCCAAAATTAATACAGTACCATCAATATTTAAGTATCCGTCTTCTAACAAACAAAACCAATTCATATAGACCTTATCTTGAGCTTTCGGGTGAATATAAATTACACAAACAACAAATACTTCGCCATTAAACGTGAAAGATGCCCAGAGATCTTCTCCATTCTCAGTCTCCAAATCACGTCGACGATGCAGAGTGATACCGGGACGCGCAGCTAGCAGTACTCCTCCGCATGAGGTGGGGGGATCGCGCCGCAGTACGCTCCAGCCTCCTTCGGTTACCTCTGCATCTCCGATTGATGCGTCCAGATTCGTCTCAGAAACAGCTACAATGTCGTGTTCGACCACAAGAAGGTTTTGTCGCCAGTGCTTGAGCTTGGTTCTTAAGCCCCGTACATTCTGATAAATTATATCCAGGCTATGGTCATCTCTTGAATTACAGGTAATTGAAGACGCGCTGTTAGAGTTATCTACGTTGTTCTTGGATATTTTTTGGGCCTCGAAATGGAATCCAGGCTTTGACCCTGGCGTTGTCCCGCCATACAGCAACAGAAATACAACCCTCATAGTACTCAGCAGGAACTCCGATTTTATACGACTTGTAGTCTCCTTTAGGATTGAGTTCTTGGATCGTAAAGGTTCCAGTAGGACATAATGTTGGTAAGTAGCTTTTCACTTCTTCTACTCCAGAGACCATATTCCATAGATGAAAGTAGTGATAACGCACCACTGCCTTCAGACCTGATGCTGTAGAGCTACCAGTGCAGCGCAGGGATGCTGGGCGGCTTTTGTTCTGGACTGGCAGTCTCTCTTCGTTGCTACTTTCTATCACAGGTAGTAGTTTGTTACCAGTTTTTTGAGTCTGTGTTTTAGACTTAATCAATATTGCCTGGTCATCTAGGTTAGTCATACCCACACCTCGAGCTGAACACCGAACTTCTGTAGGTATGTCTGATGGCAAAGCAGGTTTAGCGGCCACTATTTTATTTCTGGGTGAACTAGAGACAACGGTGGCAAAAGTATGCTGCATATTCTTTGACAAGTTTGTGTTTACATCTTGGCTTGGGTGAACTACAGCATTGACTGCCTTTGCATTAAACAGAGATATGAATTTATCTATTTTCTCATTATACATATCTAAAGATGAGGTTACTTTATTAAGGACATTTTTCATAGAGGATATTTCCTGGCGAATCAATCTCATCTCGGCCATCACCCCTAAAAGGTCATTATCAGCGAGTTCTGAAGGGCTTGTTACTTTAGTCTTTTGTCTTCTGATAGTAACGTTCGATACATCTATTTTAAGTGCAGGGCCTTTTGATTTTTGCTCGGTAGCTTTACAGCGACATTCGGGGCAGGCCCAATTAGCTTCATCCACAGCGGTGGCCAAAGTAGCATCACTACAAGCAGTATGAAAAATGTTACTGCAACTAGCAAGCGTACAGCAGACTTTACCTTCTCCATCGTCAATGAATTCGCTACAAGCATGGCATAGGGAAGTGATGAGTGAGATAACTCCATTCGCGGAAACTTTAGGCATCGTTACGCACCTTAGTTATTTATTGTAGTAATTGGGTATGATTCAGGATCAAAACTACGTACGACACCCAGCAGCGATGCGAGACAAGGCGAGCACCAGTGCGACAGAGATGACAATATGATGCGCAAGGCAGATCGAATAGCAGTAGGCACGTCACACGCACCTGACTCAGAAGCGGGTGAGACGGCGTATGAGGTCAATGATCTCCTGCACAATCTCTGGTTCGATGTGCCGCGATGACAAATGACTTCTTCGATGACGTAATTGCAAAACTGTTTTCACTTTGTGGAATTTGAGTGCTCCACAAAGGATGCTATGCTCAGGTGTGCGAAGAAGCCAAGCCTTGCTAGGACGCTGATTGCGGTCGAGGGACGAAAGGGGCACAAAACGTTCTTTAAGATAAGATGGGGAACTAGGGTTATGGAGAATACCATAAAGAAACGTCAAAATATGGGAATCTCTACGGAACCTGATATTAAGCCAATTGAGTTCAGTGCGGAATTTGGAAATGTGATCATACTTACGCAGTCCGAATATGTAACGAATGCATAAGTTAAGAAGACGGTCAAGCTTATTAAAAAGTTCCATAGTGAGGTCGGGATAGCATACATCCGCATAATCTAAGATGGGGAGCAACAATGAATTAACAAGAGTAACTTTAGCAGAGTATGGCAGAAACTTTTGCATGCGTTTAAGAGCATGCAAAGATGCAAATATTTTTTTGCTGCTTTCAGACACATGCAAATCCCAAGACTTAGGTTTGTGACGGGTATAAATGGAAAAGTTATCTTAAAGTTAAACCTACTCTATTGATCATACTGAAAAAATTTTCTTGACTACGGAAATAAAAAACTTAATTTTGAAAAGTTACGGTGAGTTTTGTATGGGCAGGCTCGATTCTTTTCTCATTTGCGCGTTTTTGTTTCTTAAATAATGATTAACCAGTATGCAGTTCCATTTACCAGGACCTCTTTTGACAAAGATAGCGATTGCTATCCGACCAATTTCGGTCGTTAAGTTATAAAAATACGGTTTACCGTGCAAACTATCGACTGAAATCGAAGCGAATCGAATTCGCTTCCGACTCGTACAAAATTAGACTTTTATAACTTAGAGATCGAAATCGGTTGGATAGAGATCGCTATTTTTGTCGAGACTGCAGGCCCTGACACCCCGCATGCAGAGTTTCACTGACCTAGAACCCAAACGCGACGAGTTAAAAGCCCGACCACCCGTGGCCATTCACTACAATTATGTAGTGTAGACGGTATTCTCACGTGCGCTCAGTTCGCACGCGGGTCTAGTCGGAGCCAATCATCAAAGTTTCAGAACGTACCATAAACGCGGACTGGTGCAAGGAGTTACTACTGACGCTTTTCTCTAGCGCCGCGACGATCGTAGCACACTCCCGCAGCTGAGTGTCCAACAGTGCCAGGCTGTTGGTTGCCGCAGTGAGCGCATCTTGCATGGACCCTGCGAATCGTAACCTTTATTACCCACTCGTAAAGTTTAAAATTAAACGAAAAGAGCAGGTCACTGAAGACATTGTCTATAAGGTGGAAAACTATTTACAGTACAGCGAGTCTAGAAGTAAAGCCATTCGGGGCTCAGTCGTCTCGTTTTCGACAAACGGCAAAAGGGACAAACTGAGTGAGCTGGATACATATACATATGTCTCGCTTGTTCATATACTTTCGTCGATTGATAAAAACGAGACGAATGAGCCTCGAATGGTTGTGCTTCTAGATCCGCTGTACAATGAAGAAGGTGGGCGTGAAGGTAGGCAAAATTGGTGTTGTAAAAACGCATTCCCGGAGGGTAGTCGGGGAAGGCGAAGATATACCTACTGTAATTACATATCATTAATGCATTGCTGAAAAAGTTAACAAAACCTTTATCCATTGTACAGCTACCGGCATGGTACAGCGATGTAGTAGTGAGGGAAAGATGGCGCACGAATTTCACCCTTCAGTTTGCCAAATGGAGACCATGCGCGACTCCCCATTACGTTGCTTTTTTGCTCAAGATGATTGTGTACGAATGTACGTGTACGATCATCGGAAATCTCAATTTTAGGTCAAAAAACGCAGTGATTAGGGTACCTGGCATGGTAGACCATATCGAGTTTTGATATACCATTGTTTAATCCTTTTTAGGTAGATCAACAGAGTGAGACAGAACACTGTATCAAGCGCTATCGAGCTCGATATATGGTCCTTCATGTTAGAGGTGCGGGAAAAAAGAGGAAAAATGTATGTCATTCAGAACGGACGGACGATCTAAACAAAGTGTTCCAGGCCCGAGTCTGAGACTCCAGGAGCGCTTAGAGTATGACCTCGAGGTGCCCACTTGTAAAACGTATTCTAAGACTACAAAACTCACTGCTGTTAAGGTTTTCAATAGTTTACCTGTCGCCATTAAAAGCCTTTCTGGGAATAAATTTTTTATTGCTCTCAAAAGATACCTCACTACATGGTGCCTTTATAATTTGAAAGAATTGTATAAATTTAATAAAGACTGCAAAGATAAATTACTGTCAGAATAATATTAATGTTTTTAGTTACTTATTTTTGTTGACATTTCTCGTGCCTTATTTTTATCTCTCAACGAAAACTTAAACTGACATTTTTAGATTGCATAATATATTTTTTTCTACTTTATTTTTGTTGTATGTTACTCAAATAAAATTGCTACACCTTATTATGGGTAAAGTCACATTGTTTCAACATGATATTTATTGTAAATATTTTAAGACCTATGATATGTGATTTATTGCAATACACTGAATTGAATTGAATTCATTAGTATAGCTTACGTTAAGGTGTGCTGGAAACGGAGATGTAAACAATCCATGCTATAACCCAAATAACTGACCTAGAGGCTTGCATTCGTCTTCCAAGTCCTCGGTGGCTTCCTTTGCAGTGTCGGGCGAGGCGCCGGGCACGCCTGCCCACAGATAGTGCCCGGAGTAGGATATGTGCTCGTTCAGTGCAGTGATCCACGACTGAAACAAACAAGCAATTTATATAAAACTAAAATGTATCGTATGGCTCTATAGGGTTCTGGACCTTAAAATTAAAAAGGGAACCCTTAAACTTTAATGTAGCTTTTATTTCGGCAGAATCCTTTACATTAAAATTAGAAAACCAAATACAAGGAATAATAATAATAATAATACAATAAAAATATACAATTAGGTACCTCAAAAGAAAATCTAAAAGTAAAAAAAATATTTCCGTTCACAATTAGGTCTTATAGTAGGTATACACGTCAATGAAAAAAATCTCAAAATTACCTATATTTGATTATTCAAGAAGAAATCATAGAACAACTTAATTAGACCCTTTGGATAAAGTTTAATAGATCGTTAGTGTCAAGTTAAGTTGGTCACGGATAACTGCTCGTGGAATACGTTTGTTTTACACGGTATGTGGGGAACCCTCAGGGCACAAGTCCTACTCGTACTTGACGGTTTTTTTATAGTGCTGTTAGACTCCGAAGAAACAGAGAGAAATCTCTTGCTGACGCAGCAGCAAATGTCCCCTTTTTGTTAATGCCCACTGTCTTTCATTTGTAGCCGGGACCAACGGCTTACGCGTGCTCTCCGAGGCCGAGACCGGACACAAATTGTGCCCCTACAAGACTGGAACTCGCGACCACCTGATAAGTATTAAGGCTACATATAAGGTCAGATTGAGCACCTCATTTTGCATCAATCAGAACTGAACTCTACGACGTTTCCTTTTAGTTTAAAATAGCGCGCTCTCAGCCGTGGCTGTTACGACCACCAAGAAACACGCGCCCACAAAAACCTGCGTTTTTAGGGTTCCGTAGTCTGACAAGGAACCCTCTTAGTTTCTCCATGTCCGTCTGTCCGTCCGTCAGCATTAGCTCAGAGACTATAAGTACTAGAAAGCTGTAATTTGGCAGTGGCCCGCTCCAACACAGAATAAAAATTATGTAAAAAATATTCGGACATGATAGAAGTGTCAATTTTAGTTTAACTATTAACTGTAATACCTGCATTAACTGTTAATCCACTTTTCATAGTCTCTTTCATCTGTCCTTACATTGTATCAACATATACACATACATACACACCCTTACACATCCTTTTTTTTCTTAGACGAACTTCATGCTATTTTTTGTTTTTATTGTTGTACTGCTTCTGTTTTGTGTAAATACCTGTTATTTGTTCACTTGTGCTCTTTTAAGAAGTGGTCCTTTATTATTGTGGTCATTTCTAATTGTGGTCATTAACCGCCGAAAGGATAGGTAGCTGGTGAGATGTTTTGCTGAAAATCAGCGCTGGAAACCTCTCACCGGGTAGCCAGCAGCACCTTAGCTGAGCACTCTTCCTTTGTCAAATAATTGTATAGGTATGTATGTAATAGTGTTCATGTAATGTATTTTTGTCCTTGAAAAGTATTTTTTTACCTGTATGTACCTCTGTCTTTTGTTTTCTGTTTGGTTTGACAATAAACGTGTCTTATTCTTATTCTGTCTGTACTTTGTCGACAGGGCCCTACCCAGAAAAAAGTAATTGCTACGCCCTTGTCAGTATCGTCAGTAGAACTTGTTGTTTCGTTTATTATTACCTGCGTGATCACACCAAGCATACTCAGATATCAGATGAATATTATCAGAACGTAGATTAAGTGTATTTAGATTACAAGTCACTTTAATGCACTTTCTAGAATGATAATAATATTCTACAATTATAATCTGAACGATGAATATTTTTGCGAAAGTTTAAACAAAGTGGGTTTAATAAATTGCACTGAGCCCAAAACCATTCATCGGATTTGGATGCGGTTTTTTCATTATTATAGCAGTGGCCGTGGTCAACATACAGGCTATAAGGGGCGTTGATAAAATAACTTCCAAGCCGAAAACTGTCGATAATAGTAATAAAGAATACATCGATTTCAAGACATTTCTATGCGAGCGAACCCGCAGGCAAAGCCTAGTGTACAAATACATACTTTTAGTAGTTTGCGGATAAGTCTTGTATGCGGATAAGTCTTGTATGCGGATAAGTATTGTATGCGGATAAGTCTTGTACACGGATAAGTCTTGTAGGAGGATAAGTCTTTTCTTCCTGCTGTCCCTAAGGTAGAAGGGGTCGAACAAAATATTTAAATTTTTAATATCATATTTTAGTTTATTTTAGTAGATAGGCATTTTTAAATTATATTTATAATTATTGTATTTATTTATTAAGTAGTATATGATATAATGAGTATACCATGTTTAAATGATAGTTTCTTTTCATGCTCTTCTTCCGATGAATACGCCTGTGCGAATAGTGATGATGACTCTGATAACAGTGGTAGTTTACGGAACCGCTTATTTTCTGTTTTTAACAGCAGTCATAAAAAAAATCTAAATATCGTCCATATTAACGCTGAAAGCATACATGCTCACTATCCAGATATATTAGCCGCGTTTAGCAACTTGCGTGTGGATGCTGTACTTGTTTCCGAAACTGTATTGAAGCCTACCCTAGCCTCCACCATGTATAGCCTACCTGGATTTAGATTAATTCGCAATGACAGAATAGGTAAGGGTTGGGGAGGGGTTGCGATCTACCTTCGTGCAGACATTCCTTGTAAGGTTGTCAAGCAATCTCCTAATCTTTACACAGAGTCGGCTGAATATCTATTTATCGAATTGTATCTCCACCACACCAAGGTACTTCTGGGTGTTTTATACAGTCCCTCCCTAAAGATTGACTATTTTGGCATGTTTGAATCCTTACTTGATGAGTTGAGCCCTCTATATGATGACGTCATTGTTCTTGGTGACTTCAATACCTGTCTATTAAAAAACGATCGTCGCTCTAAGCAACTTAGTTCCATTGTTTCCTCTTTAAATATGAAATTACTTCCTTTGTCCGCAACTCATTACAAGCCCCATTGTGTCCCTTCTCTTCTTGATTTAATCATTGTCTCTAATCCCCCTAAAGTAGCCACTCATGGTCAGTTCACTTCTCCTTTCTCATATCATGATCTAATTTTCCTTTCATATAAAGTAAGACCCCCTAAACACAAGCCAAAGTTTCTTCTTCTGCGGAGTTTCAAAGGGGTAGAACTGGAGGCGCTTAAAGCGGATGCACTGGCCATAGATTGGACGCCAGTTTTATACTCTCAAACTGTAGATGCCAAGGTGGAAAACTTTAATAAAATACTCATCTCACTGTTTGACAAACACGCACCTATTAAAAAGATTAAAGTAAAGCACCTACCAGCTCCTTGGCTCACACAAAGCATACGTGATGCCATGGCGTCGCGAGACAAGGCCAAGCGTAAATATATGAAATGTCCTAATGAAATTTATTTAGAAAATTATAAAAAGCTGCGCAATCGCTGTACAAAGATGTGTAGAAACGCAAAGAGGCACCATATTCATGAATCCGTCGAGAATTACAGTCCTGCTCAGGTTTGGAAATTCTTAAAAACGCTCGGAATTGGCAAATCATCTGAAACCCATCCGGGGACTATTGATTTTAATGCACTTAATCAGCATTTTTCGAAACCGCCTGTCTCTTTAGAAGACAAAGTAAAAAACAAAACTCTCCAAAACATTCGAAACAAGCCTAAACCCGACTGCGATCATTTTACCTTCAAGACTGTCTCCGAGAGTGACGTTAAGAGAGCAATTCTTTCTATTACTTCGAAGGCTGTAGGTGATGACAAAATTTATTCCCAAATGCTGCATCTTGTACTAGATGAACTTTTACCTGTCCTAGCTGACGTTATCAACTGCTCCCTTGTCACCAGCTCATTTCCCACAGCCTGGAAAAATGCACTTGTCATCCCTCTTCCTAAAAATAATAACCCTTTATCATTTTCTGAGTATCGTCCAATTTCCATCCTTCCTATCCTTTCCAAAGTTCTTGAATCTTTAGTCCACAACCAACTTTCTCATTTTCTATCCAAAAACCATTTACTGAATAACTTCCAATCCGGATTTCGCCCAGGGCATAGCACTGTCACAGAACTCCTGAAAGTTTCTGATGATATAAGATTAGCTATTGATAATAAGAAACTGACTATACTCACACTACTGGACTTCAGTAGTGCATTTAACTGTGTAGACTTCGATGTACTCCTTGGCATTCTTAGCTCTCTTAACGTATCTCCTCTTGTTACAGAATGGTTCGATACTTATTTAAGGGGTCGCCTGCAATGCATACGCTCGGACGAGGTTTCCTCAGAGTGGTGCCAACTAACTGCCGGTGTACCCCAAGGTGGTGTACTCTCTCCTCTCCTTTTTTCGATTTTTATTAATTCCATATCCGATATTCTTTCTGCTAACTACCATCTTTATGCAGACGATTTACAACTCTACCGCCACTTTGACATAGCCGAGGTAGATAATGCTATCTCAGAAATGAATTGTGATCTTTCAAATATTCTCATGTGGGCGAAAGCATTTGGACTCTTGGTTAATCCCAAGAAATCTCAAGCCATTATTTTCGGCAGTAGGTATATGACCAACCTTCTTAATCAAACGACAATTCCACGAGTAGTGTATAATGATGTCTGTATTGCCTACACTAAAACTGCAAAAAATTTGGGTGTCATATTCGACTGTAACTTGACGTGGGCTGCGCATATTAATGAGGTCAGCAGGAAAGTCTATGCGACATTTCATTCCCTTAAGCGTCTCCAAAAGTTTCTCCTATTTGGAACTAAAGTTACTCTCGCACAATCTCTTCTTTTGCCGATTATCAACTACGCTGATGTTTGTTTCCTAGATGCCAGTCAGGAGTTGCTTGGTAAACTTGAACGTTTACAAAATCTGGGAATCAGGTTTATCTATGGGCTAAGAAAATATGACCACGTATCTCAGTACCGTGAACAGTTAAAATGGCTTCCAATCAAACAGCGTCAAAATGTTAATATCCTTTGTTGCCTTTTCAACATTTTAAACAGTCCCACTTCTCCTCCATACCTCCGCGATCGTTATGAGTATATCTTCCTTAGAGACAAGCAAGTCAGGTCTAACACGTTCTCACTTTTAAAAACACCTTCTCATAACGCCGCAGCGTATGGAAAATCATTTACTGTACAGTCCATCAAACTGTGGAACTCTCTTCCTCACACTATCAGAGGCAGTCCTTCCATTGGTGTATTCAAAAGGAAAATAAAAGAGCACTATCTCCGTTAACCTATCCTCCTGGTATACATATTATGTATATAATATATGTATAATTATATATATATATATATGTATGATTATATATTTATTGATAGGATACTATTTATTAATACTGTGTAGGTATATGTATGTACATTTTATGTAGTTTATTGTATGTATTTTTTACTTGTTTGTATATTTTAGGTACTATTTTAATCTTGTTTTTGTGGAAGTATTATTATGTGCACATTATGAATACCTTACTTATATCTTATATATCTCATCCACCCTTGGTCTGCTGGAAGAAATCTCATTATTGAGATAAGCGCGCCATTGTACATAGCTTTTCAAGTGTATATTTTATTAATATGTTTTCTGTGTACATTAAGAATAAATATAAATATAATATAAGTCTTGTATGCGGATAAGTATTGTATGCGGATAAGTCTTGAATGCGGATAAGTCTTGTATAGTATGTGTCAAACCACACATATAGATCTAAATAGATGCCGCGAGTGTGTGTACTTCGCGTGCCCAATTGCGCGCCAAAGGGGAGATGCTCTTCGTTTACGGATATTGACTCCTACAACTTTGAGTCTTATGTACTTATTCCTTCTAAGATTCAAACCACTGTCAACCGTTTTTATTGTAAAATGTGACACGCTCGGTTTTCATAGAGTTTGATGCACTTGCGTCATCTATTTAGATCTATATCTGTGTGTCAAACTAATTTCGCCCTGACTGAAATTTAACAACTATTGTTTTTATATATTCAATTTTTTTATATACATTCTAAACATGCATTCGCGCATTTCGGTTTTCAAACGTATCTGATTGTGATTTTTAATTTTCAACCGACTTAAAAAAAGGAGGAGGTTCTCAATTCAACCGTTTTTTTTTGTACGTATGTACCTCCAAAAGTCTGGCATATCTTAACCGATTTGATTAATTTTGTTTTAAAGAGTTTGCTTCCAGGTATCCCATTTTAGTTTTGCCGTGATCTGATGATGGTCTTCAGAGATAGTCCGTGGAACTCTTCAATGGATGATGGCATATCACTTGATTTTGTGGCAAACGCTATGTGCCAGGATGCTAATTGCAAGGTGTTACTTGAAAATTTACATATACCCATTTGATCTTCTATCCGATCCTCATCACCATAGAACTCCTCACCAAATGACAGCACATAACTCTAAATTGGGGCAATCGCTTTGTGTTAGTGTGCTTATTGCAGGGTGTTACTTGAAATTTGACATTATGCTACGAGACCTTTGAATTCGAAACTCCTTAATGGATGACAGCGCACCATTTGCGAATGAGGTAAGGTAATCAGAGTGCTCACTGTAATCTACCCATTTTTCATAATTTAACCCGTCAACACTAAAAAGCGTGAAATAAAGAAACTTTCAACAAAAAATTATTCTTCAAATTAGTCTTCAAATATTATAGCAGACGGTCTTCTCAATATGCTTTTTTCCGTTACTCTTTGAAATGTTCGCATGTTCTTTGTTTCTTCAGTTTCTTCAATACGTTACAATAAATAAAGTAGGCAGTATCTATATTTAAGTAGCAATAGATTAGTAGTGTAGGTACTAGTTGAGTTTGTAGTTTCTGTGGACAATATAATGATAAATATTGAATGTGTTTATGAGTCATCAGTACTAATTGTAATAATAAAACGAAATAGTCATCGGAAAAGTTAATCAAAAAATTCACGAGCAGGTAGGGCTACCACATTGAAAATTTAATTTTTAATATGTTGAAAAGTGAAGTTTGAACAAACTCAAAATTTGAATTTTCACAAGCTACAAACTGTAGCTCAATCAATATAACAAATGATTATCATTGGTATACCGGACGTACATGGACAGGGTATTTTTAAATTAACTCACATAATTTACGAGTTCTGTTAATACCACGTTAATACTGACAAACAATATTTCACACTTCTTTAAGAAATCTTTAAAATAAAAACATTTGTAATTTTCCTCTACTCACTATATTTTATTAATCTTATTTTAGCTAAACCTATTCTTTAAATATTTTTTCAATGCAAGTGCTCGTTAAGTTCAGTTTTATATGCGTCTAATCCGTTGTCAAAGTCAACTTTACCGCACGAGTGTTTAATGTTTTTATTAGTTTCTTTTTATTTTTGTTTTCCTAACATAGTGGGAAGGCAAATGACCTTAGCTCATACAGCCGTGTCCGAGGTATGTTTTATTTTTTTTATTTATCGAAAACAGTTGCCAGTCTTATCTTGTGTACCATAGATAGACATGACAGATTCAGTTTGATGCGTTCATAGGCTGCGTTCAGTTTGATAGATAAAATGAAATGGAAACTGTTTAGATGACATTTTGAGAAGGTAGTAACTTTACAAATTGAAAATTCTGATGAAACTTAACCAACCAATCTTTTGATATAATATATAAAAAATAAAAATATATCGTCACGACATGAATCCCTGAGGTGTCAGAGGTGTTCCGGGTGTAAACTGTGAAATGCAAGTCACAGTCCACACCCGGTACACCCGCGTTTCACCGACGATTATTAAGTCCCAACGTGATGGGTGTTGAGCCCTATCGCCGTTCTTTGGGTTGGGCACAAATACACGCTTTTTAGGGCATGCAGGTTTCCTCACCATGTTTTCCTTCACCGTTCAGCAAGTGGTAAGTATTAAATACACTGCAGATAAATTCCGAAAAACTCATTGGTGCATGCCCCGGCCGGGAACCGAACTCGGATCTCAAAGATTAAGAGGCCAACTTTCTACCCCTAAGCTACCGCCGCTTTTCTTTGATAATATATAGGTAATAAGAAGGCATTTTGAAATCTGGTTAAAATAAACTTCTTGGTAGGTAACCTCATTTAATCGTAATATGATTAAGAACTTTTTGACAAAAAGTTTTTATATGAGCAGTTCGCGAAATGATACTGGCTACTTGCATTCTCTGTAAATTATAAAAAAAATACAACGTTATTGATCGGTCTTCCTTGTTAAAACATTCTTTGTATCTAAAGAATAATTTCAGGCAGCCATTGTTGTTTACATTATTCGAAAAAGCTGGTGGACTCGAATTATGTTATGAATGACTGAAAGCAGCCCTCGAATGCATCATACTGAAAGCAGCTTATTTCCGTCAAGTTGGCAGCGTGCAAAGAAAAAGAATGCTTGCCTAAAGTTCATTTGAAGTAAGTATTTATTGTTTGTTTGTTTCTTTGCACTATGCATTGAAAAACGTAGTATGATACACGTGCGTAAGGGCAATAACTTACTCGTAACGTTTAAAACACACACTTATCACTCGTGTTTCAAATCGTTCCTCGTATAAGCTATTGCTTCCTTTACGCACTCGTAGCATAAACTACTATTGTAGTATTTCCCCGTATTATACTTACTATTTTATCCTTTTCTATTGTTTTTAACACTATTATCGACGTGTATAAAGTGTGATGTACATTATGTACCTATCCTAGAAAATAAATTTATTTTTATTTGGGCGTTTATCTTTCTTTAAGAAAGTTGTGCAGTATGATCAGTAGAATATTTAGTTTCATTTAAAAATACCCTGTCCATTAAATACGGTATACCAACCATTGTTATGAAAGTGTAAAAAATTCAAAGTCACTCGGATTTTGACTGGAGTACAAATTTCGGAATAGTCAGGAAGGGTCCTGTCGTCTGGTTGGTAGCCCTATCGCACATCGCTCAGTTGGAGTGTGCGGTCCGGGGCGGGCGGCTGATAAATATTGATAAGATTAGCTTTATGCTATCTTTAGGTAAAGAACCTATAAATAAGTAATCATCACTTTTTGTGAAGATTGGTAATTATTTTTTACTTGCTGGTAGGCGGTTTTTAAGACTAAAACATTGTTTGGTGAGGGGCATAATATTTTAAAATAATTTAGGATTTTTGCTCTCATTTATCATGCTGCTATCTGTAATGACATCCAACTAAGCAAAACAGGCAATAAATAACCGATGAACAAGTGGTGTGTCGACGCTTTATGTTCAATCAGTGAAATCAAAATAGACAACAAGATAAGGACTCTTTACCATGTCACGTACGACATATTTCTTTAATGACCAAAATGTTGATGTTGACGAAGACGATTTAACAAAGGCATCGCTACTCAACATAAAGTTACAAAAAGTTTTCCCTAAAGAAAAAACTTACCTAAATGTTGCACACATCAATGCCCAGAGTGTAACATCCCATTATACTGATTTAATGGCTACCTTTTCCGAAGTTAATGTACACGCTATTTTAGTCTCAGAAACATGGCTAAAACATTCACATGAAGAGACTGACTGCGCGCTACCGGAATACAGCATATACCGTCGTGATAGAAACATCGATGACGGACCTAATGAGCGAAGCAAAGGCGGCGGCGTCTGCATCTATATTTGTAATGATATTGAGTGTAAAGAAGTACGTCGTTCTCCAGACAATAGTTCATTTGAATATTTGTTTATTGAAATCACGGTTCAAAATATAAATGTGCTTCTTGGAGTGGTCTACTCTCCTCGCAGTGATGTCGATTATTTCAAAGACTTCGAAATGATTTTGAAGGAATTAAAGAATTCTTATGAACATGTAATTGTTATGGGCGATTTTAACACGTGCCTTTTAAAGAGTGACTCTCAAGCAAAGAAAAGGTCAAAAGAGCTAAAGTCTCTTGTGGATAATCTAAATTGTTTTCTCATATTAAACGTGGAATCTCCCGAAGCCACTCATTATCAGCCCTCCAGTCGACCTTCTCTTCTAGACCTTGCCATTGTGGCAAAGCGTGATAGGATTGATGCGTATGGACAATTCACTACGCCTTTTTCATATCATGACTTGATTTTTTTAGTTTACGATACAGAACTAAGCAGAAGCGCGATAAACCACTATCACGAACGCGCAGAATCAAATATAATTAAAAATTCATCCGTTCAATGGCTTACAGTAGATGACAATGAACTAATGGCTCAACGCGATGAAGCAAAACTTAAGTGGAAAGATGCCCATAGGATTGCTAGCGACAAATTTAAAAGTTACGAGATACTACAGGAAATATGTAAATATGCATTTAAAAAATCCAAATTGAAGTACACAAAAGAAATACAAAAGAATACAACCAACGATTTTAATGACACGTTACTAAATAATTTTGCAAGTTTTTTTATATCTCCACAAACAACACAAAACAAAAGAAAGCTTAATACAGAGCCAAAAGAAACTCTAAAACGACAAGACTGGTTAGAGAAATATAATAAAGATATTCCTACGTCATCTAACACACCCTATTATAACGTAAATGATGATGAACCTACGAAACTGACATTAAATAAAAAAGAGCCAAATGTGCAGCCGAATCAGTCTTCAGAAGCTGGGGAGGAAAATTACGAAAGCGACACAACTATGAGATATTTAGAACAACTTACAGCCCATATTAATATTGAAGATAAAATTATTAATATACCATCTTCTAGCGATTCTGAAGATGCATAAATAATTATACCATTGATCTCTATGAATATTTGTGTCAAGATTTTCGGGCTTATTTATAAAAGGAATCCGTCGCCGGTTCACGACTACAGCTGACGATGACAGCGCTTCGTTTTTGAAACTAAGTCTATGAGATCAAGAGTATCTCTTATACCTAAGTTCTCCATTTAACTTAAATTTTCTTGAACTTTATTATCTTTCATGCTGAGTTCCGATAGATCTGTTTTTATTTTATGATTATTATGATGATAATTATAATAAATATTTATATCCCGATCGATATAACAGACGGACGGACAAAGCATGTAAGATCTGGCTTCAGGGGTAGTTTTAAGTACGCGGCCGCAAAGATCTGGAACCATCTGCCTCCCCCTTTGCGCAAGTCTGTGACAGCTCACACGTTCAAGTCTAAGTTAAAAAAACATCTTTATAGCACACCGTGCGTAAAATGACCGCTTTACGCACGCTGCGCTTGCGTAAAGTCGGCATTTTCCGCACTTGTGCTATAAAATATTATACGAAACTCGTGCGAGAAACTTTTTCTCGACTCGTGCGATTGCAGCACTCACCTTCGGCTCGTGCCGCAAACTCACACTCGTCAGAAAACGTTTCATCGCTCTCGTATCGTAATGTATATGTTTATAAGGTGATAGATAAGTAACAGATATTAGAAAACATTTTTATTTTTGTTTATTTTATTTTGTTAAATTATCGGACATGCATTTAAAGTTTCAAGTGAGAGTAACGTACTATTATCTATTATTTCAATTTAATTTCAATTTGAACGATTTTATATATTTTTCCTCAATCAATAATTAATTCTTATCAATAATAAACACGTTTCAAACTTATGTGAATTTTATGTATTGTCAAATTTTAAAACGCATGCAATACAACTATATTGCTATGCCCAAGAAAGGGTATCATGTTATAGAATCATATAATACTTGTTATATTATTAACCATGCCAACATGGTGTACTACATGAATGCAATAAATGAATTATGAATTATGAATTACTATTTTGACAAACAAAAGCAAGAAAGCCATTAAAATCAAATATAATTTTTTTTTGTGCTCAAATATGTTCTTTTTCAATAGTGGTTTATTTTTGTTTCTTGAAAGTGTAATTTGGTGTGTATTTTTATATATATTTTGATTTCTGTGTTGTAGTTCATACTGTGTATCACCTACCGAACTTTATGTTTAATCGTAGATGATACAGGATCAGCTGAAAATCAGTGCTGTGCAGATATGTTTTACCATACTCGCAGCATAAGCTGAGCTGTCTCCTTCTTGCTAGCTGTCTCCTTCTGTGTTTAATTATGTTGTGTTACTTTTATGTTTTTTTAGACAAATAAACTTTTTCTATTCTATTCTATTCTAAAAGCAAGGACTATCTTTAGAGAAAGTCAAGTAAATACTGAAGAAGGGCAAAGTAAAAAGTACCCGGGATAGAAGAGCTTTTATGACTAGATTGATGGATGTAGAAGCAAAAGAGGTGTGTCAGGATCGTAGCAGATGGAAATCTGTAGTCTCTGCCTACTCCTCTAGGACACAGGAGTAAGTATATGTATGTATGTATCTTTAGAAATGGTATCACACTAATATAATAAATGTGCAAGTTTGTGTGTGTGTGTGTGTGTGTGTGTTTGTGTGTGTATGTTTCACGCTGAAACGGCTGGACGGATTTGGATGAAATTTAGAATGGATATAGCTTATACCCTAACAAACACGCGTGAACCCTAATGCACCGATATACGGGCGAGTTTAGAGAGAGCGTCATCCGTGAAGCGACGTCCGTATGTCGATGTCGGTGCGTCAAGGTTCACGCGTTTTTGTTTGGAACTCAATTATTTCCTAAGCTAAGGGTGACCGCGGGTATGACTCTTGGGAAAAGTGGTTCAGTGGGGTCGGTAGAATATGTGGTTTCATTTAATGGTCGCACTCTATTTACACCCGGTATATTTGGAGTAGGAGGTAAAACTGCAGTTATTAAAGACCGTTAGAAGTATACTAACCTGTCTTTCTGCAACGATATCCCGGTCTGACTGCGGAACCGCGAGGCGGTGTGTGTCTCCGTCGCTGAAGTTCACCACTGAAACAACCAGGTCTATGTTGGGTACCTTCTAGTCTCTATACAGAATGTTAACGCAAAGTCAAGAATCCCTTAAGGGTATGAAAGTATACACGATTCTGATTAGTAATTACGAGAAAAAAAAATATACCTTGAATTTTCACCAAAAATTATATCATTTTCTAAATGGCTACGCAGCTTACAGGCCTGCCCACACACCTAATTGCACCCCGCAGCCCGCACCCCTCATCCGAGTGGCCAGCGACCAGTGAGGGTGTCCACGCGATTAGTGTATTTTGAGTAAAGAAAATCATCTTATTATGAGGTACTGGTACTTTATTTAGAGATCCCAGCATTTAAAATAATATCTTTACCGATCATACTAACACACCCTTAAAGGATTCTTGACTTTGCTTTTACACCCGGTATTATATAGCCCTCTCTTGCCCACCGTCAACAATCGTGGTAAATAATAAGTATAACATAATTAATAGAAAATCACTTGTACTACTTCACAAATTTACTAAGGATCAGGGTGGAGAAAACAGTGGTACCATCTAGCAGTCACATCACAGCTCGTGCATAATATTAAATTATAAATGTCATAATAAAGGTTAAGTTACAACACTACATATTTTACGTTTAAGAATGATTGAGGACAGCACTAGCTGGCCGCCAATTGGGCTGTCACTTTAATACGTCACCTGTGAAAATGTAATCGTGTTTTTTATAAAATAATATATTGTTTTTGCGTTGATCTCAAGGGTATTAATTAATTACACCATCGTAGATACAACAGATTTTGGCGACGAGGATGGGATTTTTTTTTTTCAAAAATGTACTTAGTAATTATTTATGCATATTCTAAATGGCCAGAAGCATTTGTTATGAGTAATGTTACAGCTGAAAAAACAATACAAGTATTTAAAAGTATATTTGTACGATATGGGTATCCTTTGCATTTGGTTACTGATAACGGTCCTACTTGGACAAGCCATGAATTTAATTGTTTTTGTAAAATGACAGGTGTTAAGCAAAGCTTTACACCCCCATACTACCCAGCAACAAATGGATTGGCAGAGCGTTTTGTAGAGTCATTTAAATCACATATAATGAAAATTGTGTGGCCATACAACTGAATACGCTTGTAATTTGTTTCTATTTGACTATAGAAATACTGTACATAAAACAACAGGTCAGAGTCCAGCAAAATTAATGTTGGGGAGAGAGTTGAGATGTCGTTTCTCATTACTGCGACCAAATCCAGTAAATGATAAAATACATACTGAACATATAAAACAAACAATAAATAGTAAAAATGTGTTCAAATCATTTAACATTGGAGAAAAAGTTATGGTAAGAGAGCTGAGAAAAAATACAAAGAAATGGTCTCTTGGTAAAATTGTTGAAGTATTGATACCGGGTGTAACTTATAGAGTTGAAGTTGATGGTTTACAATGGAAACGACATGTCAATCAAATGTTAGAGTGTGGACAAAATTTAGAATAAGCCAGAATCAATTAGATTTTAGTTATGTAACTTATAATGATTATTTTTTAGTTGTAAAAAAAAAAACTAATATTAAGTGGGGAAGAGTGTCATAATAAAGGTTAAGTTACAACACTACATATTTTACGTTTAAGAATGATTGAGGACAGCACTAGCTGGCCGCCAATTGGGCTGTCACTTTAATACGTCACCTGTGAAAATGTAATCGTGTTTTTTATAAAATAATATATTGTTTTTGCGTTGATCTCAAGGGTATTAATTAATTACACCATCGTAGATACAACAATAAAAATATATATCGATATGATTTATGAACAAGAACAAAGATATCGTAGCTGCTAGGTATTGCCACAGTCTAACAAAATAAAAATAGGTTATTGTAAGTAAACTTCCTTTTTTTCTTTCTTCTCTTGTAAATACCTTATCTATTATAGTATGTAAAATAATTGACATACATTTCAACTGGACCCGAAATATATCTTGAGCGTTATTTTATCTATTTATTAATTTTGTTATATTTATATAAAATTGGGGATGGATATACCGCCATCCATCGGTCCCAGGCAATGGTAGGCCGCCTGGTTTTGCCTGAGAGCTGTTCTCTTACTCTCCCCCGAATAACTTCGGGAGGATTTGCGAGTAAGATGGTAGTACCTCCACAGTCGAGCCCGGCGTCAGCTCTACCACCTATTATGCCTTTGGCACAGCGATTTAAAATTCGCGCTATCATCTCAAAATTGTATTTTAGCTACCTAACTATACCCTTAGCATGAAATTTGTGTATTGTCACTGCGCCTGCAAAATCCGCTGTGAATTTATACTACTTTTAAGAACGAGCGAGCAAACCTCAGTTTTTCTTTTAAACCCTGTACTGGTTTTATGAAAATTGAGTGATATAAAATTTAAATAAATGGTTGGAACCCCAACAGAAATCTAACATTTAAGTTAACTCGCCATTATAACAGTGTTTTATTACTAAAAGTTTCGTAATTTAGATTCATAATGATATTAAATTTTATTAATATACTAGCTTTTGACCGCGGCTTCGTGGAAATAAGGAAAACAAAAGAATATGTTTTTTTTGAACGACTATATGCAACGGGCACCATGTTTTACAAAAGCGCTAATAAATACCAATCAAATAAGCCCAAACTCGAAGAGTCTGCTGTTGTCCGTTGAGGAGATCCCGTACCCACCTTCCAGTCCCATCAGAAGACCCTGGTCATCATGTTTTACCAAAGTGCTAATAAAGACCAATCTTGCGACATAACTTCTAATTACTACCAGTAGAAAAGTAAATTTCAAAAATCTTTAAACGACAATAACTTTTTTTTCCGTGATCCGATTTTATTGAAATAAAACCTATATTCTATTCCAAATTAAGCTCTGTACAGCTGTGGAAACTACATGAAAATCCGTTCAGTAGTTTTAGAGATGTGCGTGAACAAACAAACAGACAGAAAAGAATTCTAAAAATCGTTGATTTGTGTTCTATTACTCTTCTTTAGTCACCCCCTTTCTATTTCTATTACTTTTCTTCAATGTACACAGCGGTTTCTACTGTTTTGTTATATGTATTGATTCGAGTGTCAAATTCCGCGTAACCATTTTAATTTTGCTATTAATGTATAATATTGTTCTAAGAATTTTGCACCTAAGAACAACTACATGCCAAAAACACCAATTGCGCTACGTTCTTTCACGGGCACAACACACACGCGCGAACTCATAGAGAAAATAACGCTATGTGTGTGTGTGTGTATTTTTTTATATTCTATGAATGTGCCGCGATATCACAAATCGGGTTTTATAAGCATATCGGGATTCTACAAAAGTTTGGTAAGAAAATAGACAAAGTGAAAATGCAAAAAAAAACACAGCTTGTTTTACAGGCACAGAGACGGTATTAGTAGTTTATAATACAAGTGCGTAAAGGAGGCAATAGGTTACGAGAAACGATTCGAAACATGAGCGATAAGCGAGTGTTTTAAAAGATACGAGTAAGTTATTGCCCTGACCCACGTGTATCATGCTACGTTTTTCAATGCATAGTGTGAGTAAATAAATTAAACGTAATTAAAGAAACAAACAAACAATAAATACTGCGAAAAACTTTAAGCGGGCATTCTTTTTCTATTTCTTTGCACGCGCATTGGCAACTATTTGTGAGGAATACGACAAATTTAATTTAAAATACCGGGTGTAAATAGAGTGCGACCATTAAAAGAAACCACATATTCTACCGACCCTACTTAACCACTTTTCCCAAGAGTCATACCCGCGGACAGCCTTAGTTTAGGAAATAATTGAGTTACAAACAAAAACGCGTGAACCTTGACGCACCGACATACGGGCGAGTATAGAGAGAGCATCGTCCGTGAAGCGACGTCCGTGAAACGGACGACGCTCTCTTTAAAGTCACTAATTGTAAGTTAGTGAGCGCTTGCAGCGACACATAAACCTCTTCTGGTTTCCGTCAGCTGTCACAGTTTAAAATTTGCAAAATTATACTGTTTTTATCAATAAATGCATTTAAACAAAACTTAACGGAAATAAGCTGTTTTAAGTTTGATGCATTCGAAGGCTGCTTTCAGTCATACATAACATCAATTCGACTCCACCAGCTTATTCCAATAATGTGAACAACAATGGCTGCCCAAAATTGTCTATTCTTCAGATACAAAGAATGTTGTTACAAGTGGCAGCACGAAAGTCTAGCGGTGACCGTTAATGCGCAGAAGTCAAAAATAAGGTGTCGTGGCGGAAGAAGCGGCGCGCGGGGCGGGCGCACGTACTAATGCGTAAGCGCTGATTGGCTCTCCGACTGTACCGATGCGCAGCTATTTTCGTTCACCGCTAGACTTTCGTGCCGCCACTTGTAACAAGGAAGACCGATCGATAACATTGTATTTTTTTATAATTTACAGAGAATGCAAGTGGCCAGTATCATTTTGCGAACTCGCACATTTAAACTCCTTGTCTTTTGGCATTGTAATCAAAAAGTTCTTATTCATATTACGATTAGATGAGGTTACCTACCACGAAGTTTATTTTAACCAGATTCCAGTATCCTTCTTGTTACCTATATATTATCAAAATAAATAAAAAATCAGGCGCTAATTGGTTGATTAAGTGTCATCAGAATTATGAATTTGTAAGGTTGCTACCTACTCAGAATGTCGTCTAAACAGTTTTCTTCATTTCATCAAATTGAACGAACCTACGAACGCATCAAACTGAAACCAGCTCATTTCTGTTAAGTCTATCCATTGTACACAAGATAAGACTGACAACTGTTTTCGATAGATAAAAGAAATAAAACATACCTCAGACATGTCTGTATGAGCTAAGTTCCGTTTGCTTTCCCAGTATGTGGGGGAACAAAACTAAAAATAAAACACTCGAGCGGTAAAGTTGACTTTGACAACAGATTAGACGCATATAAAACAGAACTTTACGAACACTGTACCGCTCGTACGCAATAATGGCGTCAGTTGGTCGACGACAGCTGTCGTTGCGCAAGTCGTGTGGTACAGGTAAGCAGTCAGTACCGCAGTTACCAGCATTTGGTCCGTCATTTTGTGAACAAGTTCATTCCTGTTTGGGCTGCGTTCGGAGTGATACGTTCTCGTATTCTTTCGGTTACGTACTCGTACATATTTGTTTAGTTTATTACTGTTAGTTTTTCTTGTTGATTTTCACTGAATTGTCTTTCCTCGTTGATTTTTCATTTATTGACAACATGATTGATAATACAATAGATAGTTTTGTCATAAATACGGCTGATTCAGACTCTTCCGACGAATCATCTTCGTTTAATACAGACGACAACGATTAGTATAGGGAGTTCCAAATTTGTATATGATTTATTCAAATAAAAATGTTTTGAACCCCTGAAAGTGTGTTTACATTCTTTATCTTGTATTGTTGGCCTTACTTTAGTTCAGGTTATAGTGGACCGGCAATATCAACTCTATGTTATTGAAAGGACTCTATAAGTTTTTTGAGAGAGGGAAACTTGTAAAATATGATCAGCATATTATGTGGTTTCATTAAAAGCTACTGGTCCATTTATTAACACCTGGGCACCAAGTATGAACATGCTTTTGACTTGACACCGCTTCGATAAACAAAAATGTAGCTCTTATTTCATAGCGATAAGAGTTGTCGTTTAGAATTTATCGAGTTTAACTGTCAAAGTCGAATCGGTGCTTACGTATTTGCACCGCTGGTGTGTCACAGTCTCAGACCATTTAACACGGGACCTGTCAAAGCGCGACTTTTAGTACTGCAATTATTTTGTCACTTTCCGCGGGAGGGGAGGTAAACACGCACAGCACACATTTACTCATTCACGCACACTCCTGCGAATAGTTGTTATGTCACACTAAATCGAAAGCTGCAACACAAACACAAAACGAGCACACAAGCAAACTTACATGAACAAATTGTTCATGTACTTCGTCAGAGGGGGATAAGTGCGCTAGCCTAGTCCCGTGTTATATGGTCTAAGGTCACAGTAAATACCTATTAGCGCCGGTTCTCTGTCAGGCGCGGTCAACTTGGCTCCGTCTAAGTACTGTTTGTTGCGCGCTCGGCCGCCTTCCTTGGCCGCATCCGCGCGCGAACCGTAGTATAGCAATACGCCTCTTTGAAGTACTGCCTGCAATGTGATATCTACAGTTAATTCATAACCACTCAAGATACGAATATCGACATGATTTGTGATGCGAGCGAATTTTACTACTAACATCAAACTGTGCGGTGACTTTCGTTTAATAGCCAAACTCATACTGGAGAATCGGTAAGTGATCAGGGCCAAGATTCAATGACCCTGTTTGCGAAACACGAAAAATAATGTTTGTGCCTGTACACTTGTTCAAGAACAACCTCGGCTCAATTAGGACGAGTCTAAATTTTATTTTGCCTATATCGCAGAAGGGGATATTGAACCTTTGTTCTGACCACTTACCGAGTCTCCAGTATGAATTTGACTACATAAACGAAAGTCACCTTATATACATGCACCACATACCGGGTGTAAATAGAGTGCGACCATTAAATGAAACCACATATTCTACCGACCCTACTGAACCACTTTTTTCAAGAGTCATAGCCGCGGAACCCCTTAGTTTGGGAAATAATTGAGTTCCAAACAAAAATGCGTGAACCCTAACGCACCGACATACCTGAAGCTGTTTGACGGACGACGCTCTCTCTAAACTCGCCCGTATGTCGGTGCGTTAGGGTTCACGCATTTTTGTTTGTAACTCAATTATTTCCTAAACTAAGGGTGTCCGCGGGTATGACTCTTGGGAAAAGTGGTTCAGTAGGGTTTATTTTTTTTTTCCTTCTGGAATGTGATCAGTTATAGATCTACCCTAGAATTATGTTGACTTATTATTGCACGACTTTATATAATTTTACTACGAATTATGAAAATATATTCTTTAATAAAATTCGTTTTAAAGGCACTGTCACGTTGTAAGAATATTGAAATAACGTGCGTAAATAAAATTAAAAATTAAATTATTTTCGAGATATTCTTCTGCCCGCTATGGGCCGGCCCCAGTCGAAAGAATAACGAGGTTTTTTAGCATAATTATATTACATATACATAGATATACATATCAGCGTGAGATTATAAAATCCGACAGTAATTTATCATTTCATTAGGTTACGTTAGTTTATAAACAACGTCTACCATGAGTTTACGCTTACTACACACGTTAACGACTATAGTAACATATTTGTATGAAACTATGAACAGCGCCCCTAGCGTGTAGTAAAGGAACTAAAAATGATACCATGAGTTGTCATAGTTGAGTACTCTGTAGTTAACGTATAGTAAACTATTCGATAGTAACTATAGTTACCATACAAATTTCGTACCATGAGTCATGAATTTGACAGATGCTGTAGTAAATTAACGTAACTGCAGTAGTAACGGCACTCACCGTCTATTTTTGCTCCGAGGAGAAATATTCGACTTATTAAATTCGTGTTTTATTTGGAATAAACTGTTTTGTGATGGCTTTGAGGGTGTATTTTGCCTGGCGTATGGTAGTGGCAGCCGAAGCGGAAGAGCAAAGGCACTTCCAGGCCAGAATGCGAGTGATAATGGAACATCCCTCTAAAAGGATTTCATGCAATAATTAGTTAAATTTTTGGGAAGAGCAGCTCAAGCGAGACCACAGCCACCTAAATCAAGGACAGTGTTTACCCGTGGTCCCGGTGGGTGGACCCATCACCGGGTCCACGGGTAATTTTAATTACCCATGGTTCCATGGCATTAGGGATTGTTCCCTGGACTTCTGACTATATCGATAGAAAATGAAAACCACAGTTACATCCAATAAAGTTTACTCAATCATAAGCAAACAAAATAATTCCATCACTAGGCACAAAACATACTCATACCAGAACCAATATTGAAAATGATGAATTTATAACCGATTGATACAGTACACTAATGACTTATGACTCATAACTATCTTAATATTTCTAGTGCGTATCCAACTGATATTTCGCCAGTAATTAATTCCATTAGTGTATCGGTTATGAATTCATCATTTTCAATTGCTATTTTTGTTCTGGTTCTAACTGGACTATTTTTTTTAGTTTTCGATAATTTAACCAAAACGTTCCGGAGACGCATTATGTTTGCGCAATTTTTTTTAAATTTAATTTTGCTGTGCCAAGACTCCGACACGTTATTGGTTCGGTGCCTTTCTCCAAAGACACTGAGAGTTTTAACAATATCATTCTTTAGCCAAAAACGTTGCAAGTATTTTAAAAATTTCAGGCTTTTTATATTTTTAGTGTTGCACCGGAATTTTACATATTCCCACCCTTCCAAAAGTTGTTCACTTGGTAACAATGGCAATACTGAACACAGCGACACAACTCTGGCTTGAGGTTTACTTTTTGTTTTGCCGAATATCTTTTTGCCCATCCTCCAGAGAGCTTGCTGCCAGTGATAATAGCACCCTTTAATCAAACTCAAACTCTCAAACTCAAAATATTTATTGCAACTAAGTGTACACAGATGTTACAATTTTATAAGAACTTAATAACTTAGCTACCCTTTTCAGGTACAGCAACACTACTAATACTATATATTATTAGACAATTCTTTTTCACTGCTATAATATTTCACAGTGTCTTAATATCTAATAATCTTTTACAAAATGTTTGCATAAACAGTAAACTTAACTAACTTAAACAGTACTTAAAAGGTAAGAGTAACGGTATTCTTGCGCCGTAAGGAAGGATCTCCACAGATACGAATCCAAGATGATACTGACCTGGCTAAACTGAAACAAGAACACAAATGACTAAGCCCTTTAAATCCTAAACTTACCTGTTATAACTTACCAGCATGCCTTTGTTTAGTTTTAATTAGACTTTTATTTATATTAAGTTTATCTTGTATCACAAACAAACACTCACACACTCACACAACATTTCCTACCCTTCCCTTACCTAAAAGGATGTCTAAAATCAAAATCTATTATCACTTTCCTTCTTTTTGTATATCCAGCCAACAGAGTAAACCAAAAATCAAGTCTTACTGCTGCAGTATGAGCTACCCAAAATTTTGGTCCCTGCGAAACATTTTATCCGAAAATGAATAAGTCACTCATAGAAGATATTGATGATACTGAAATCATCGATAGTATTTTAATTAATAGCCCAGAAGATTGCTTTAATAAATCAGGGGACGCTAACAAGAAATTTACTATAATATCCCAGAACATAAGAAGTTGCGATAAAAACTTTACAAATTTCATGGTATTTTTGTCTAGACTCACTTTCAAACCGGATGTTATTATTCTAACAGAATGTTTTTTGCAAAATAAGCCCTCGCATATCTTTCTTAATGAATACGATTACCATTGCTCCAAACACTACTACAATAAAAATGATGGCGTGATTGTTTTATGCAAGACTAGCTTACAAGCCACTGTTATGGAACCACCAATGATAGATGCTAGTTGCCTCCTAATAAACGTTGGAAAAGAAGTAACTATTGCAGCGATCTACAGATCTCCATCTTTCAAAAAAAAATGTAATTTTACCAATTTCAATAACTCCCTAGATAGAATCCTTCCAATGTGCACAGGCGAGTCTGGCGTCATCGTGGGTGACATCAACATCGATATTAAACATGGCACAGTAAACCCACATGCTGAAAACTATTTAGAAACATGTGCTCTCCATGGCTTTACTTCAGGCCATTTCTTTCCTACGCACGAACAAAACTGTATAGATCATTGTCTTGTCAAATCCAACCAATATACTCAAGTTATTGTATGCACTAGTGGCATAACTGACCATGACACAGTAATATGTGGAATCGCAAAGACACAGAAAAATTACACTAAAACTGAAAACCAGCATATCAGAATTAATTATGAAGGACTCAACCAGGATCTTCAAGAAACATCGTGGGATGCATTTTATAAGCATACGGACGTTGACTTGGCCATTAACGAGTTAATTAGCGAGTTAAGTCACAAAATTGAAAAGCATAAAACTATACACAAGTCACGCTCCTCAAAGATAATTACTAAGCCCTGGATAACGCCCGGGCTATTAAAGTGTATCCGACGGAGAGATTTGTTTCATTTAAAGGCAAGAAAATACACTAATAATTTACTCCTACAGGATGAGTATAAAAAATACAGAAACATCTGTAATAATATCCTGCAAAATTTAAAAAATGAATACGATAAAGAACTTCTGAGAAAAGGCCAAGGAGACTCTAAAAGAACTTGGAAAACTATTAAAGGGATATGTGGTATCAACAAAAATAAAACCAGTAACATTGAACTGATCCAATGTAAAGACAAAAAAAAGTCACTAAACGAAGCCAACAACTACTTTGCTAACGTTGGACAGGAACTTGCGAAAAACATCCTGTGCAAACTAAACAAAACTGAAAAAGAATTAACCAACGACTTAGACAAAAGCCTAATACTCAACCAACCATTGAACTCCTTTTACTTGACGCCAACTGACAACTATGAGGTATCAAAAATAATTAGTAATTTACGAACAGTTTCAGCACCAGGTTGGGATAAAATTGGTAATAAAATACTTAAGTCCTGTAAGATCGTTCTGGTTCCTTTGATTACTTTTATTTGTAACCTGAGCATGTCAACGAGTACAATGCCGGAGTGGCTAAAGTTTGCTGACATTTGTCCTATCTTTAAGGCAGGTGACAAAAAGTCCATATCGAACTACAGGCCAATATCCTTGTTGACTTCCCTTTCCAAGATACTCGAGAAACTTGTTAATTATAGACTTTTGAAGTTCCTTGAGAAAGAAAACCTTCTCTCCGAAAATCAATTTGGATTTCGCCATAACAGGTCTACCGACGATGCTGTATCAAACCTTATAGACCATGTGAAAGTAGAGTTAGACAAAGGCCAAAAGTGTGCTGGGGTCTTCTTAGACCTCGCAAAGGCCTTCGACACAGTGTCACAAACGATACTATTAAAAAAATTGGAACGTATGGGTGTTAGAGGAACTGCACTTCAATGGTTCAATTCATATCTAATGGGACGAAAACAACGTGTTTTTATTGATGGTATATGCAGTGATTACTCTGAGAACCACTTCGGTGTACCTCAGGGTAGCGTCTTGGGACCAACGCTTTTTCTGATTTACATCAACGACCTTAGTGACATGAGTCTCACTCAAGCTAGGGTTTTCACTTTTGCTGATGACACAGCGTTAATATTTAGTGGAAAATCGTGGGACGAAGTCGTTGATGTGGCTCAGAGCGGGCTGAGTTTGGTTTCCGACTGGCTAAATTTGAACCTTCTTACGCTGAATATTAATAAAACAAACTTTGCCTGTTTCCACATCCGCGATCATACATCTATTAATATTCCTACACATCTCATTCTTCACTCCTGCGGTGATCGTGGGGGCATCTGCAATTGTCAAACAATTAATAGAGTTAGTTGCATTAAGTACCTAGGTGTTTATATTGATGAAAAGCTCACATGGAGACAGCAAATTGACTCGGTTAGCAATCGCCTTCGCAAAATGCTGCATATATTCAAGAAACTTAGAAATTTTGCTGACGACAATACGATAAAAATGGTGTACTATGCGCTCTGCCAGTCTGTCCTTAACTATTGCATCATAGCCTGGGGAAGTGCATGTAAAACTATCTTGATTAAGGCTGAAAGAGCCCAAAGAGCCGTTCTTAAAGTTGCATACAAGAGACCGTTTCGCTACCCTACGGATGTCTTATTTGAAGAGTGTAAGGTTCTTCGAGTCAGACAGCTCTTTGTTTTATCGAATATTCTAAGGTTCCACAAAACAGCTTACAATAATCAAAAAGAAACAACAAGATCTCAAAGACGATTCACCTGGCTTGTTCCACAACTGCGAACAAATTTTGCACAAAAAAGCTACTTCTATCTTGGTCCATATTTGTACAACAAAATTAACTTATGTCTTAACATTAGTCGAGCTACTAGATTCACTTGTAGAAAACAAGTAACTCTGTGGCTACTCCAGGTAAGCTACGATAAGACTGAGGACATTCTGTGTATTCACGAATAAAGACTACCTGCAATACTACTTCGATCATAATTACAAATCTTTTCTTTAAACATTTGTACCCACCCACACTCATAAATTTTTACCCACATTTCCCAATTTATACATCCTACAAAAATCACCTACATACACTCACACACCCCCTCCCACCTTTTCCTTTCCACCACTCGTAATACATACACACTAGCATAAGTTATTACACACATAAGTTATAATTGTAAATAAGTATCCCGTTTGTTTGTTTATTATATTAACATTAATTTATATTCAATTTCAAATAGTTAACATTAAATTAGTTTTATCTAAAAATTCTAAATTGTATTAAATTTAAAATTTTATTAAATTATACATAAATATATAAATCATAGCAGAGCGTTAGAGACTAGTTACCTACAACCTAAAGGGAATCCTAGTGTAGGGACTAGAGAACACTATTAAAAATGTATGTACATGGTTTATTTCAATAAAGATAAAGATATATATATTATTAAGAGATCAGAAAGCCATATCACATTATTTTTCATCAGACAGAAAACTTTCTACTGTGTAGAAGCACCCTTCTACTAAATATTGTTTCAATGTTTTTATAAACGCGGATTCATTTTGTGTGGTCTTTATAGTAGTTGGTAATTTATTAAATATTTTAACTGCCATATAATAGGGACTACAATTTAACATTTTTATTCGCGACGGGGGAAAATATAATTTATCTTTGTGCCGGGTATTAATTGAATGCGTATCTTTAATTTGTGGAAATAGGTTCTTGTTTTTAAAAACAAATATACTTATATCAAAAATATATATACAAGGTAATGTTAATAATTGAAATTTTTTGAAAAATGTTTTGCAGCTCTCGGTTTCTTTTATGTGAGCGAGTATACGCACACAACGTTTTTGTTTTATAAACAATTCTTTTGCATCTACACTATTACCCCACAGCATTATGCCATAACGGAGCCACGAATAGGCATAGGCATAGTATGCTGATAGTGCAGTTTGCGTGTTTGTACTATGTTCTATTTCACTCAGTGCAAAAGTAAACTTCGATAGTTTTGATTTTATTTTCTCAATATGACTCTTAAAGTTTAAGTGGGTATCAAGATTTATTCCTAATAGGTTGAAGGTGTTTACAGTCTCTATTTTATTGTTATCAAATTCTAGATTAAGTTGTGGCGGGGGCTTTTGATAAGGCCTGAAATGCATCATTTTGGTTTTTTTCAAGTTAATATTTAAATTATGTTCATTTAGCCATGTCTTTACTGTTGTTAAAGTGTCTTTTAGAATGTTGGTAGCAGATTTACTATTTTCACATTTTATTAGTAATGAGATATCATCAGCAAAAAGTACACTTGTAATTTCAGTATTCAAAATTTTTGGTAGGTCGTTTATATAAATTAAGAATAGGACACAACCCAGTACGCTTCCCTGTGGTATCGAGCAGGTTTGTGGTTTTAATTCAGAATTGATTGATTTTAATTCGTGCGTTTTTGCATTATAGTTTTCAATTTGGACTAACTGCGTTCTTTTTTCAAGATATGACTTAAACCAGTAGTAGGCTGGTCCACGAATGCCTGAGCCATATAATTTGCTCAATAATATTTTGTATGAAACTTTATCGTAGGCTTTTGTTAAATCAATAAGTATTCCCAGAGCGTATTTTTTATCATTTATATACTTAAGTGCAGCTTGGATATATTTATAGACAGCTATTGTAGTGGATCTTGCTTTCCTAAAACCGTTTTGGCTTTCATCAAAAACTTTATATTTTTCGAAGAATTTATAGATTTGGTTTGACATCGCTTTCTCAAAAACCTTTGAAAATGAAGGTAATATGGCTATTGGTCGGTAGTGCTCGGGAGTAGAGGGTAGGTCACCTTTCTTGTGAACTGGTTTTACAATGGCTATTTTCAGTCGGTCGGGAAATATTCCTTCTTCAAAACTTTTATTAATTAGGATGGTAAGTGGGACAGCAAATTCATCTAAGCACTTTTTTAATAATATTGGAGGTATTTCATCTATTCCTGAACTGTGTTTATTTTTGAGATTTTTTATAATTTTACATACTTCGCTTTCATCTACAGGTCTAAGATACATCGAAGTCGCGGTTGGTTGCATAACAGGCCGTCCGCTTTGTTCAGTTGGTTCTGTACATTTGCCTACGTTCAGAAAGTAGTCATTAAATGTATTTGCAACATTTTCTGGGTTTTCGATGACTTGGTCTCCAAAATTTAATTTTGTACTTTTTAATATTCTCTGTTTTATTTTTTTAGTTTTTTCATTAATAATTTTCCACATTGTTTTTGTTTTATTGTCTGTATTAGCCATACGTCTTATGTAGTCCAACCTTTTGGATTTTCTTACGGCTTTTTTAATATTTTACTGTATATGTTATAGAAGTTTCTTATGACAGGGTTATTTGTTTCATTTAGCATTGTTTTTAGTAGTCTTTTATGGAGACATGATTTCCTTAAGCCGTTTGTTAGCCAGGACTTTTTTTGTTTATTTTTAATTTTTATTATTTGTATCGGTATATGTTTATCTAAAGCTGTTTGTACTACAGAATGAAAGACTTCATAATTTTGATTTACATCTCTATTCTCTACTATTATATCATTCCAATTTGTTTGTTTCATTTCGTTTTTAAATAAAGACATGTTCTTTTCAGAGTAAACTCTTTTTTGTATCGTGTATTGTCGCTGTGACAGACTAGGTAGTTGGTTAGCATTTATTTTTATTGTTGTTGCTCTATGGTCAGAGAATCCTAAATCATGTACGTCTGATTTGCTCTTAAAGAAATTTGTAAATATTAGATCTATGCATGTGGATGTTGTTTTTGTGACTCTTGTAGGTTTTTTTATTGTTTGTGTTAGATTATATGTCTTCATGAAGTTGACTAAATCTAGTGTTTCTTTATTATTTTGTAAAACATCGATGTTATAATCACCCCCAATTATTAAATATTTATTTTTCTCTTTTCTTGTGATTTTGTTTAAAACTTTACTAATTTGTTCATAAAATATTTCTATGTGACGATCTGGTCTGTATAAATTTATCAAAATTAATTCAAGCTTGGGTATTTCTATTGCACATAATTCTACCTTAAATTCTATTGACATTTCTTTTATATCTCTTCTTTCTATGTATTCAATATGGTCTTTTATTATAATGCAAACCCCTCCCCCTTCATGATTTTTCCGACAAAATGAGGATGCAATCTTATACTCTGGTAAGCTAATAAGATCTATATATTCTTGACTGCGCCACAGTTCTGATAGTGATAAAATATGGTATTGAGAGTCTGATAAAAAAGATTCAATTAAGTGTGTCTTATTCCCAATGCTTTGAATATTTTGAAACATTGCCTGAAATCCCTTAACGAAATGTATTTACTGAAGATTTATGTGAAGTTATTTTTTGGGTTTCTGAGGGTAGTTGTGATAAATTGTCTATTTCTTCATTTTCAACAGGTTTGATGTTTTCAATTTGGTTATTTTCAGCATTTAGAGTGCTATTTTCCATAGCACGGATTTCTTTTCCATCAATAAATAGTTTATTGTATCTTATTATCGCGTGTCTTCCGTTTTTGCGTGCTTGTATTAGTTGGTCTTTTAATTTGTTGCGTTCTTGCAGTGTGACTCTGTCATAAAAAGCAGAGATAGACAATCCTGTATTTTTAAAATATCTCGAATTTTCTAAAATATGTTTGGTCATTCTTTTATTGACCAGCTCTATTTCCAAGGGTCTACGGTTTCCTCTCTGTCCTATGCGTTTTACTTCATCTATATATCCGTTGATATCTATATTCAAGATATCTGCAAATATATCATTTACTGCCTTTATGAGGTCTTCTTCAGTTTCATAATCATATTCATTTAGTCCAAAAAGTACGATTTTCTTGGAGATAGTAGCACTGTTTTTTGTAATCGATACTAATAATATTACAATCTAACTCTCTTTGTAATATGTGATCTCTTTTGACGTATTTAATATGCTGTTATTATGGATTTGTATTAAATCCTAAGTAGGTTGTAATTAGTTTTATATCGATATCATCAAAAGTCGAAATATTCATCAAATTGTAATGCCTAGTGCAATGGGACCACGGGCAATTAAAATTACCCGTGGACCCGGTAATGGGTCCACCCACCGGGACCACGGGTAAACACTCGAAGCTACACCAAGGTAGTTAATCACTTCATGACAGTTAGTTTAAACACAATTTTCTCAAAATATAACCTAAAATTTAGTCTCGGTGTTTTTAAACGAAATCATAGATATTTCCTTTTAATTAATTATCAAACTTTTTTCCAACAGATGCCCAGGCGTTGCTGCATTCCTGAATGCAAAGCGAATTATGATTCATCGTTAAAGAACGGTCAGGAAGCCGTGTCAACTTTCTCCTTTCCAAGAGATGAAACTCAAAGAAAAAAATGGATAGAGGATATTTCACGGTCAGACTGGACACCCAGCAAGGGATCATTTGTGTGCAGCAACCATTTTAGCCCAGGTGAAGTGATCCGAACAAATTAAATATATAATAGTGATGGCAGTGTTGAGGAAATGACACTTACTCGCTGTCAACTAGTACCTGGGGCAGTGCTACATCTTTTCCCCAATTTACCGAAGTATTTGAGCAAGGAATGCCCCAAAATTAGAGCTAACCCTGAAGTTCGACGAAAAAAGTGTCAAAAAAGAAGTGATGAAAAAAAGGAATTGCTGATTGTAAGTGATATTATACAAAGCTTTGGTGAACTACATGAGGGACTTGAGCGAAAAGCAGAGCTGCACAGTGGGTGGCAAATAAAATATGAAGACCAGTGCATTTATTTGTATACCCTAAATATAGACAATACCTCGAAAGATGTTATTTACCCAGTAAAAGTGGATAATAGTGTTCTTATATTACCAAATTCAAAGGTAAGAGTGTTTTGGGCAGTAATGAGCTATCTGAACATGATTTGAAACCAATACTGCCTCATACTTTGCAGCTTAGTAGTCTTTGGTCTCAACTTGAAAATCTATTAACTCACTATAGGTTTTACAATTAAAGTCTGGAACCATCAAAATTTTCAAATTAATATTAGAAAAAAAAATAAAGAAAGAATATTAATTATATATATATATATTTTAAATTAAATTAGGCCAAGTTCAAATATTTTGTTGACTTATCTGTGGAATATTTAGGAAAAGCAATTGAACATGTTCAAGACAGTAGTAATCATGTTGAAAAGCAGCTGGATTTGATTAAAGCCCAACTTGAATCAGTGGTGGAAAATAAGTGAAAATATTCCATATCAACAAAAATATTTGCTTTTCTTATCTATTTCCAATCGGCATCATGCTATGAGTTGCTTCGTAGTTTTTTATTTCTACCCCTTAAGAGATATATTCAACACTTATCCTCATCTTTAAAAGTTGGTCCAGACAGAGAGGTAAATAATTTATCTTACCCACATTTACAATACATTACCAGACCGAGAAAAAAACTGTAAATCTTGTAATAGATGAAATCTACACCAATGTGCGGATATGTATTGATTTCTTTTATTAAAAACTTAAAATAAGCATTCCTTATATCCTATAGCTTCTATTTGATGTGGTTTAGTCACTCTAATTTCCAACGCATTGCATATGTATATCAAACTTTAAACAAATATCTAATGACTGATATTGCGAATGCGTAATAATGCTGGAATAGCCGCCCTGATGTATTTTGTATTGTTCTCTTTTTTTTGAGTTCACAAATAAAATCTTTTTATTACACCTACTTGTGTTTTTAATGTGTAGTGACTACTATATAGAAAAAGGTATCCTTCTAGGGCTAGGTTATGAATGAATGAATGAATACTTTATTTAATATAGGAACATCATGTACACTTATCGCATGTAAGGTTTTATTTAACAATTAAATTTAAATAAGGAAAAAACAACATATAAAATTAAATTGAGTTTTGGGTCTACATTAATAAGTTAATATACATACATGGATTGAATTATAGGTAAAATATTTAATTTTACTATACTTTATGTCATGATACACAATGATAGCTAGCTACCCATATACTAAATACTAATTCGTTACATTCTTATTCATAATATAAATACATACAAGAATATGGTAAGAAACTTAGCAAGATCATGTCTTTTTTTTTAATTTATTTTATTGGCATTTAAAAAGGATGAATGAAAGCATCGCATTGAAATAATAAACCTACGAAGCGCAAGTTGTAGATATTTGACATTGGTGAAGGGCTAAATCAAGAAACTGTAGTGAAAATATATTTTGTATGACTCGATTAATGACTATGAAAATATCGCCTTTTTTGTAAACAATAAAGACTGAACAACGTGTACAAAAACCCAAACAAAAAAAAACATTAATAGGGTCAATCAATGGAAGATAGGTTCACTCAGTCGGGAAGAGGCGACGTTGCCAATTCTATGCGCATGGCTTGTAAGTATAGGTGGCTGTGGCGAGACCAACTAGCCATAACTAGCCTTAGCTCATTAACTTACCTTATAAAAACATCATTATTGATCGAAATAAAACAAATAATCTTTTACAAATATTTTCTTATATTATCGATCAGCGCACTCAGGAAGCTATTGCACGTGTGTGAAACCTATGCACAAACTCATGGGTTGAAGTACAACACCAAAAAGAGTGAGCTCTTGGTTTTCACCGCGGGCAGCAGCTCTCCACAAAATGTACCCCCAGTAACGCTGTACGGGACTGCATTGACGAGAGTCAAGCAGTTCAAGTATCTGGGCCACATTGTGACGGAGGACCTGAAAGATGACCAGGACATTGAGCGCGAACGTAGAGCGTTGGCGGTCAGAAGCAATATGCTCGCCCGTAGGTTTTCTCGTTGTACAGAGCAGGTAAAGATTACACTTTTCAAGGCGTTCTGTCAATCTTTTTACACGAGCGGCCTGTGGGTGAGATACACGCAGAAGACCTACAGCGCTCTACGGGTGCAATACAATAATGCTTTCAGGATGCTGTTGGGGCTGCCGTGGCGCTGCAGCGCATCCGGCATGTTTGCTGAGGCGCGAACAATGGATTTTTACGCAATTATGCGCAAAAAAGTTGCTTCTCTCATGCACAGAGTGTGCGGCGGCCACAATACCATTCTGAAAGTAGTAGGAGGCGGGTGCGGGTGTCCTATCAGCCATCACTGGACGACACTACATGCTAATAATAATCATAATATTTAGTAATCAAAATTATATCGTTTTTATTACCGCTTTATTTTAGTTCTATTGTTAATTTTTATTTTTTTGTGTAATCATATGGAACCCAGTTCTGAATTAAATGATTTTTATTTTTATTTATTTATTTATTATACACATTTTAATAATAACATGACATAAAAACCTTCACTTAACTTCACCAACAAGAGCACAGCTCTTAAATTGTGAATGAACGAATGTCATAAAATAAAAGAGTAGGTATCCTAACTGGTTGACTGATCTATCAATGCCTAGACTGAACCGCTGGACCTAGGAACAAGAATGTTTAGTTTATATCCCACTCCCACTAATATTATAAATGCGAAAGTTTGGATGTATGTATGGATGGATGGATGTTTGTCACTTTTTAATACAGTAGCCACTAAACCGATTGGACTGAAATTTTGTATAAATGTAGTTCTAGACCTGGAATAGGACATAGGCTACTTTTTATCCCATAAATCAGTTCCCGTGGGAAAGCTATATAAGAGACATACAAAATGGGAAACACAGAGGCGTATAACACACACATTTTATTGGCTATGTTTACTGTAGGTAACAGTCCGAAAAATATTGACAGATTTTATAGGAGTACACAAAAACTAATTCAACACGGGTGAAGCTGCAGTTTATAAAATCATGTTTTCAAAGACTCAGCCACCGTCTCCATAATAGAGAGGAACTACCTAAACAGGTACAAAATGGGAAACACAGAGGCGTATAACACACACACACATTTCACCTGCTATGTTTACTGTAGGTAACAGTCCAAAAAATATTGTAAGAATTTATAGGAGTACACAAAAACTAATTCAACACGAGTGAAGCCGCAGTCAAATGCTAGTATTTCATAAACTAAATTATAGTTTATAAACTATATTTTAGTTTATTAAATCAATTTTTAAAAGACTCAGCCACTGTCTCCATAATAGAGAGCAACTGCCTTAACAGGTCTTGCCACTGGGCCGGTTGCTGCAGCTCAATTCCTTGCAGTCGTAGACATTCCCTCTCTGTCTCTACTTCACAGGAATGCCACTCACGCAACTTCTCTCTAGCAAATTCACACTGTGTGTGAGGGCGACCTCTTCATTGTATGAGTTCCCTTCATTAGAGGGGAACACGACGGCGCCGCCTTAGAGACACAGGTGCAGAGGTGACAGCAGGTTGGATAACAGGTGGGACAGCAGGGGTGGTGTCTACAGCCTGTATGGGTGGCAAGTATTCTGCCTGGGAACTGCTCGATGGCTGATTCCATGCTTCTACAGGAGCTTCATTCGTTACTTCTTCATAAACTCCCGGTTGAGTCAATAGAATTGGTGTTACCATTTGTGGTGGTGGGTTTATTGCCACATCAATTTCCTTTCTCCACATAACTGGCGTTCTTACAGCGCCACATCAGCATTGAGCGAGTTGCTCAGCTCATTCCACCTTTGGTAAGCGGTCAATCTACCATTTGGTTCACCGGACGGCTTACTGAGGTCACCGCATCTGAAAACAGAACGTGTCCGTGATTTTGTGAAGTCCTGGATCGTGCCCAGTATTTAATGGACTATAAATATACATAAACTCTGAATTTAAGTAAACAATAAACATTTTTTAAAGTTTATATGTTGATATTGACCAAGAATGCTGTATTATTACAATTAGTACAGAGTGACACATATTAAGCAATTATAGATTTACTTACCTATCCATGAAAACCACCATTAACTCAAGTTGAGTTGTACTCGTTTGTTTCATGATTTAAATCTTTAAGTACCATATGAAAATTTAAAATTTTACGGAAATCAAATCAAGATAGAGTGATACATAGGTTATGTTATGACTTTTGTTTTGACCATTCCCAGCCGCTTTTACTTCGAGAATTATACTATTTATTTCAAAAGATCAACTAGATTATATTTCTCCAAACAAAAATGACACTTTTAATTTTTGTCGGATATATATCACTTTGTCCTTGTCTTAGATCACTGATAAGAAAGAGATACAATGATAAGTGTGAGCATAGACACGGTAAGCTATGGTACCAACATGACGCCAAAAACTGTACCTCCTATCGAGTAAACGTTAACGACAGTAGTTATCGAGTCCGAAACTCATGGTGCCTTTGTTTTACTTAACTATTCGAATGGCGTCGACACGTTAACTACTGTAGTAACGTCTAATGATTTTACTATGCAAACTCATGGTAGAGGTCCTAACAAAAACCTACGGTAAATTATTAACGATGGGATTTTACAATCTTACGGTGCCATAATACAACCTTAGAACTAGTTAGTGAATATTATTATTAGAGTGCATTTCAAACTAGAAAAAAAAAACAATTAGAAACAAATGTAAAGTTAGTTGATTTGTTTTTAGGGTTCCGTACCTCAAAAGGAAAAAACGGTACCCTTATAAGATCACTTTGTTGTCCGTTTGTCTGTCTGTTAAGACCTTTTATCTCGGGAACGCGTAGAGGTATCAAGTGGAAATTAATACTCAGGTCTAAGTTAACGTAAAAACAAGATGTGGCCGTTTTTGCCGCCAAAACGTATATTTATAAATATAAAATTTATAAAGTATTTCCCGTTGACCTAGAACTATGAAATTTGGGAAATATATGGAATAATCTGAAAACTATACATATACATTTGTAATAAATAAAATCCTCATCATTAGAGTTGATGCTCGTGATTGTTGGCACTTGGTGGGCATTATCAAAGGTTTTTTTGGTTGTTTACGTATAATATATGAATCGCTTGGCCTGCGAGATGGACAAACAAAAAAAAAATTTATACATTTTTATACGTAAACAACCAAAAAACCTTTGATAATGCTTTAACAGCGAAACCGGTAAGGGAAATAATATAAATAAGTGGACAAGTACAAGTGTTTTTCAATCAAAAATCCTCATAATTAGTATTGGGTGCCATCTTCATAATGAAGTTTGGAGGTCAGTAGGCTAAATTGCTTGCGATCCGTTGTTTTATCCTCCTTAAAATCATAAAAAAATAATTATATAAATTTCATAAAATATTTATAATTTGTACCAACAAATTTGGACGGAACCCTCGGTGGGCGAGTCCGACTCGCTTTTGTCCGGTTTTACTTATTTATTTTAGTCTAAAATGATTGTTACACTAAACATTTACTAAGTATACTTAAATATAATCTGTATGAGAACATACTTATCTTATCTTATATACAATCCCTACTCAGTTCTCTCAATTTAAACATTTTACCGCTCAAGGCGACTCATTTCTTTCCAAACTGTGTTCCTTCTCTCTTAGATTTAATAATTACCTCATCTACTGACCGTGTGGTAACACACGGTCAGTTAACTGCAGCTGGTTTTTCCCATCATCACCTCTCTCTCGTACAAAATTCGCCCCCCAAAACATATAAAACACTCTCTTCTGCTGCGTAATTTTGGTGCAATTGACAAGGATGCGTTGCTTGCGGACGCCAATAACATTAATTGGTCTAGTTTTGATGAGACTATTGATGTTAGTCAAAAGGTCGTAGTACTTAGTAAAATTATTACTGAGCTATATGATAAGCACGCTCCTCTCAGACCAGTCACAGTGAAACATCCTCCAGCTCCTTGGCTCACACCAAAAATTAAAAGACTGCAAGCATTACGTGACCATGCCAGTTCAAAATATCAGGCTAATGCTACAGAAGAAAATTTTAAATTGTTTAAGGAGTACAGGAACAGATGCAATAGAGTGTGTAGAGATGCACAAAGACGCCACATTCACTCCTCTATAGACAAATGTAACAGAAATAACATATGGCAATTTCTTAAGACTCTCGGTGTAGGCAAAACCTCTACTTCTTCACCTACAAACGTAGACCTAAATGGTCTCAACAATTTCTTTACAACTCCTCCGATGATTGTTGAACAGTCGATAAAAAGTAATTCCCTAAATTATTTAAACTATTTGCCTACTCTCGAGCATGAACCTTTTAATTTTAATAATGTCACGGTTGAGAATGTTAATAAGTGTATCCTCTCCATTTTCTCGAAAGCTGTTGGTAGTGACTGCATAGGCTTGGACATGCTCACACCTATCCTAGATGTGTTGCTTCCTCTTCTCACACAACTTTTTAATGACTCTATGGCCAGCAACACATTTCCCTCTTCGTGGAATCAAGCTTTCGTTATACCACTACCTAAGATCAATAATCCTACATCCTATAAAAATTATCGCCCAATTTCCATACTTCCCTTCCTATCCAAAGTCCTTAAGAAAATTGTCCATACTCAAATGAGTGAATACCTGTCCCGAAACAATTTAGTTAACCCGCTACAGTCTGGTTTTCGTCCCGGTCACAGCACTGTAACTGCCCTTGTCAGAATCACTGATGATATCCGTTTTAATATGGAGAAGCAGCGTCTCACAGTTCTTACGTTGCTTGATTTCAGCAACGCCTTCAACTCAGTTGACTTTGACCTTCTGCTTGGGGCGTTACGCACGCTTAACATTTCTCCAGCCGTCATCTCTTGGTTTGAATCATATCTTCGCGGTCGCCAACAGTGCGTCAAGGCCTGTGATTGTTTTTCGGACTGGTGTTCATTAACAACAGGTGTACTGCAGGGTAGTGTCGTGTCTCCATTACTTTTTTCTATATTCATAAACATCCTTGCCAACAGTTATCTTCTCGCTACCATTTTTATGCTGATGACCTGCAGCTCTATGTTGATGCACCTGTAAATGGAATTAATGAAGCAATTTGTGCTCTGAATAAGGACTTAAGTACAATATCAGTATGGGCTAAGGCCTTCGGCTTGCTGGTCAACCCCAGTAAGTCGCAAGATATAATTATTGGTAGTTCGCGTATGCGGTCTAAGATTGATATCGACGCAATTCCGAGGCTTATATTTAATACTTCGGTAATCTCTTACACAGATACAGTGAAAAACTTGGGTGTGACGTTTGATAGAACGCTGTCTTGGGCTCCACACGTGGAATTTTTAAGCAGAAAGATGTACGGTACCTTTCACGCATTAAAACGCATGCAGAGCTTTCTGCCAATCAAAACCAAAATTATGCTAGCACAGTCTGTTCTTCTCCCCATTCTAGATTACGCGGACTCCTGTTATTTAGATCTCACTGAGTAGCTTCTCAATAAACTCGAACGACTTCAAAATTTATGTATTCGCTTCATCTTTTCTCTTCGTAAATACGATCATGTTTCACAGTTCCGTTCGCAGTTAAATTGGCTCCCCATTCGTCTTCGCAGAAATGCTCACATCCTTAATCTTCTCCATAGTGTCTTAAACAATAAATCTGCTCCTAGTTACCTCCGTGAACGTTTTACATTTATTACAGAGCGCGGGCGTGCAATGCGCTCGGGCAACAGTGAAAGGTTGGCTATTCCCGAAAACAGAACCGGATTTTATAGCGATTCTTTTTCTGTACACGCTGCAAGACTTTGGAATCGCTTACCTGTGTCAATTCAGTCACTGAAAAATACGAATTCATTTAAAATAAAACTAAAACAATTTTTCTCAACAGAGTACCCATCATAGTAGAATTCGAATATCCAGTATTATGTATATTTATTTAATGTTTATTTATTTTTTATAGTTATGTGTATATATGTGTATATTTTACTTTAAGTATTAATTTAAGTAGGTTCATGAATTTGTAAGTATATGTAAGTTTATGCCCTAGATAAGGAATTTTTTGGTATGTATTTTCTTCTTAGTCTCCTTTTTTATAATTAGCATTTACACCTTCCATGTAATTTCTTTGTCTATCTCTCTGTATGCTTCCAAAGGTTGCCTGGAAGATATTGCTATTAGCAATAAGTGCCGCCTTTGTACACAATATTTGTTTGTTTTGTTAATCTGTCTCCCATATAATTTTTGTAAATGTGCAAAGTGTTATAAATAAAAAATACTTTTTAGGGTTCCGTACCCAAAGGGTAACCAACGGGACCCTATTACTAAGACTCCGCTGTCCGTCCGTCTGTCTGTCAGCAGGCTCTATCTCATGAACCGTGAAAGTAAGACAGATTAAATTTTCACAGACGATGTATTTCTGTTGCCGCTAACGTGCGATAAGTGTATTTATGTACCTGCATTGCAAAAATAAAGTATTCATTCATTCATCATTCATAACAACAAATACTAAAAAACAGAATAAAATAAATATTAAAGGGGGGCTCCCATACAACAATTTTTTTTCCGTTTTATAGATAATGGTACGGAACCCTTCGTGCGCGAGTCCGACTCGCACTTGGCCGGTTTGTAAATCTACGCGAGGGAGTAGAAAGAATGTACGTGAATGTAATCACTAATAAGATATAAGTAATCCGCATTTTAAACATTGCACTAGCATTTGGAAACTTATTAGAGAGAAAATAGGAGTCAAAGTCATTTTAGAACATGGGTAAAAAAAGGAGTTGGTGTCATTTCGGTTGTCTGTACAGACCATTCACGATAAGAAGTTCCCTGGCTTAGGAATTGGTAGCACTGCATATAATGTTGCCAATGGCTCACGTAACATTCACCCTACTACACATTCCTAATATTTACTTAACTGCATTTTTTATATATTAATTAGACTACTCTTTAATGAAAATAAAATGTACAGAATGAAAAAATCAAAATTATCAATTATTTATTGATTTGTATTTCGCAAACAATACGTATGAATATCTTTACATGTACATATCTCTGTACTAAAAAGGTATTTTTTATTTCTTGTTCTAGTTCGGCGACGTTTGTACTAAATCGTCGAGCTCCCGTTTTTTACGTTTTTGACGATTTTTTTCTAGGCGACTTAAGGTGAACGCTTTTTTCCGATATGCCTGCAAAAGTAAGTGAATAGCTAATTATTATTTGCCCATAAAATTGGCTTTATGTTTAAAGCTGGTAACCCTATTTTACTAACCCGTCATGGCACTGACACGAGATCGAACCTGATCGAGAGGAATCACGGTGCATTGTTTGCATTTTCTCTTTCACAAAAGGCGTACCTTCAACACAATCTCTTTTGCACTATTGTTCGACGGCTTTGGCAATAATAATACATAGTTTATCAAATAATTTTGAAAAATTTGACTATCAACAACATGACAGCAAAAGCTTGACAAGCAGTGATGTTGGGCTGTAGTCGACCGCGGGACGTGCACTTACTATCTATCATTGATTGTACAGAAAGCGTTAGGAAATACGACATTTGCCGATGAGTTCCGGAGATTCCTATGCGCATTATTTATACTACCGTACCGTATCTCTCTTAATGCAGTCACTCAAACATAAAAAAGGGGTCAACCTCGGAATGAGAGATAATAAGCTGGAAACCCTTGTATACCTTCATTTTGGCGTTCTAAAACGTTCTATCTAGACTTGTGACGTACCCAAACCGGCCGCCAGCCAAGGAACCGTGACCTCTTCAGTAGTGGGCCCTCGAACCTGTGCGCGGTCCTCTGCAGACGCTGCACCGGCCGCACATTCAGCACTTCACGGATCTCCACGTCTTTCGCCAGGTCTATTGCCAGTTGACCTGCAACGATACAAGGATATTTCTTGTTGTATCTCCTGTAATTTTGATTTAACCAACCAACCACTTTCTGTTCCTTTGCACTCTCAATTGCGAAGCGATATAAGCATGATGTGAATCGATATGAATATTGTACAGGTAGATATGATGATTAACTACACTTGTACTTGTTTCACAGTAATTATATGTATCCCAACCGGTTTTGGTTTTACACCATTATCAGGGGTCTAGCTGTAATAACTAATGACACATTTTGCAGGATATAAAAATTAATTCGACGTGCAATCAATGAAGTATGTCGTTAATCACTGACAAGTCAAATCGTAGACCTACGAACTAGGTTTTTATTCAAGTTTCACCAAGGTCCGACAATCTCAAGTATTAACCTTATTGTGCAAGTCTTTAGCGTTTGTGCCTAAGTAAGGATCTGAAAAAACCTGCAGCCAGCAAACAACTTTTGTTTTCACGAGGTCTCTGATTTTGGGAGGCAAAGGGAGTTACACTATACTGCCCTTCGATTATATTTATTTTTTGCATAGTTGTTGTTAATCGTTAAAATAGAAGGGTTTATAAGTAATGACGCAGTAGAACTAATCAGGGAGAAGACAATGATATAACTCCTAGCTTCCTCAGTCTCATGAAAAAATATGTTGTCCGCTGACTGGAGGTTTTTCCAAACCCAATTACTATCGCAATAATACATGTGAAAAACTTGTTTTCACTTAGAATATAATACAGGGAAGTAGAACTAAAGTTTGACACCAGTTCTTGAGGCTTATAAATAGAAAGTGGAGGTCGCCTGCAAGAATCGTGTCCTTCGTCCATTTTGACGGAACAAATTAAAAATTTGATTGGATTCGATAAATATAAATCTGGAACTAAATGCCTTAACTACCAACATCGTCACAGGACATGGCGTCTCGCTGAGTGTAGGCACACAGTTCTTGGAACTTTTAGATGATTTCAAAAGTTCTATTCATGGATATAATAAAATTAATCCTTTTTCCTAAATTGAAACTTCTGACACTCGTCTTTCATTACCATTTTTCGGAGTATCACCGATAAGACTATCACTATCTCCGATGCTGTCAAGCATCATCATCTGCTCTCGTGCCTATAAGATGAGGCATGTAGTATGGTGTCCCACCTATGGTGTCCTCAGACTTCTGACCAGGCGCTATGAGAATCGACGCGACTGTGTAGACAAGTGTTGCCTTGTGTGTCCACGCTATTTATATTGTACGGGTTTGGGCTAGTCACCGTTACTGTTCCTGCACGTGGTGTCGACGCCATTCTGTAACAGCAGCACTGCGACCCTGGTGTGGCCGCGATACGCCGCGTTGTGTAGACAAGTGTTGCCTTGTGTGTCCACGCTATTTATATTGTACGGGTTTGGGCTAGTCACCGTTACTGTTCCTGCACGTGGTGTCGACGCCATTCTGTAACAGCAGCACTGCGACCCTGGTGTGGCCGCGATACGCCGCGTTGTGTAGACAAGTGTTGCCTTGTGTGTCCACGCTATTTATATTGTACGGGTTTGGGCTAGTCACCGTTACTGTTCCTGCACGTGGTGTCGACGCCATTCTGTAACAGCAGCACTGCGACCCTGGTGTGGCCGCGATACGCCGCGTTGTGTAGACAAGTGTTGCCTTGTGTGTCCACGCTATTTATATTGTACGGGTTTGGGCTAGTCACCGTTACTGTTCCTGCACGTGGTGTCGACGCCATTCTGTAACAGCAGCACTGCGACCCTGGTGTGGCCGCGATACGCCGCGTTGTGTAGACAAGTGTTGCCTTGTGTGTCCACGCTATTTATATTGTACGGGTTTGGGCTAGTCACCGTTACTGTTCCTGCACGTGGTGTCGACGCCATTCTGTAACAGCAGCACTGCGACCCTGGTGTGGCCGCGATACGCCGCGTTGTGTAGACAAGTGTTGCCTTGTGTGTCCACGCTATTTATATTGTACGGGTTTGGGCTAGTCACCGTTACTGTTCCTGCACGTGGTGTCGACGCCATTCTGTAACAGCAGCACTGCGACCCTGGTGTGGCCGCGATACGCCGCGTTGTGTAGACAAGTGTTGCCTGTGTGTCCACGCTATTTATATTGTACGGGTTTGGGCTAGTCACCGTTACTGTTCCTGCACGTGGTGTCGACGCCATTCTGTAACAGCAGCACTGCGACCCTGGTGTGGCCGCGATACGCCGCGTTGTGTAGACAAGTGTTGCCTTGTGTGTCCACGCTATTCATATTGTACGGGTTTGGGCTAGTCACCGTTACTGTTCCTGCACGTGGTGTCGACGCCATTCTGTAACAGCAGCACTGCGACCCTGGTGTGGCCGCGATACGCCGCGTTGTGTAGACAAGTGTTGCCTTGTGTGTCCACGCTATTTATATTGTACGGGTTTGGGCTAGTCACCATTACTGTTCCTGCACGTGGTGTCGACGCCATTCTGTAACAGCAGCACTGCGACCCTGGTGTGGCCGCGATACGCCGCGTTGTGTAGACAAGTGTTGCCTTGTGTGTCCACGCTATTTATATTGTACGGGTTTGGGCTAGTCACCATTACTGTTCCTGCACGTGGTGTCGACGCCATTCTGTAGCAGCAGCACTGCGACCCTGGTGTGGCCGCGATACGCCGCGTTGTGTAGACAAGTGTTGCCCTGTGTGTCCACGCTATTTATATTGTACGGGTTTGGGCTAGTCACCGTTACTGTTCCTGCACGTGGTGTCGACGCCATTCTGTAGCAGCAGCACTGCGACCCTGGTGTGGCCGCGATACGCCGCGTTGTGTAGACAAGTGTTGCCCTGTGTGTCCACGCTATTTATATTGTACGGGTTTGGGCTAGTCACCATTACTGTTCCTGCACGTGGTGTCGACGCCATTCTGTAACAGCAGCACTGCGACCCTGGTGTGGCCGCGATACGCCGCGTTGTGTAGACAAGTGTTGCCCTGTGTGTCCACGCTATTTATATTGTACGGGTTTGGGCTAGTCACCGTTACTGTTCCTGCACGTGGTGTCGACGCCATTCTGTAGCAGCAGCACTGCGACCCTGGTGTGGCCGCGATACGCCGCGTTGTGTAGACAAGTGTTGCCTTGTGTGTCCACGCTATTTATATTGTACGGGTTTGGACTAGTCACCATTACTGTTCCTGCACGTGGTGTCGACGCCATTCTGTAGCAGCAGCACTGCGACCCTGGTGTGGCCGCGATACGCCGCGTTGTGTAGACAAGTGTTGCCCTGTGTGTCCACGCTATTTATATTGTACGGGTTTGGGCTAGTCACCATTACTGTTCCTGCACGTGGTGTCGACGCCATTCTGTAGCAGCAGCACTGCGACCCTGGTGTGGCCGCGATACGCCGCGTTGTGTAGACAAGTGTTGCCCTGTGTGTCCACGCTATTTATATTGTACGGGTTTGGACTAGTCACCATTACTGTTCCTGCACGTGGTGTCGACGCCATTCTGTAGCAGCAGCACTGCGACCCTGGTGTGGCCGCGATACGCCGCGTTGTGTAGACAAGTGTTGCCCTGTGTGTCCACGCTATTTATATTGTACGGGTTTGGACTAGTCACCATTACTGTTCCTGCACGTGGTGTCGACGCCATTCTGTAGCAGCAGCACTGCGACCCTGGTGTGGCCGCGATACGCCGCGTTGTGTAGACAAGTGTTGCCCTGTGTGTCCACGCTATTTATATTGTACGGGTTTGGGCTAGTCACCATTACTGTTCCTGCACGTGGTGTCGACGCCATTCTGTAGCAGCAGCACTGCGACCCTGGTGTGGCCGCGATACGCCGCGTTGTGTAGACAAGTGTTGCCTTGTGCGTCCACGCAGTTTATGTTGGGAGGGTTTGAGCTGCTTAGCTGTAATATAATCATGTATAGAGATTAGGAAATCTATAGATGTAGAGGATCCTCTAACGCTAAGCCTGTAAGAGGAGATTCAGGGTTATTAATTATCAACATACACCTTAAATGTTTAGTAGTAAACTTCAAACTTTTATTATTTGTTAAACAAATGATACTGATCACCTTGCAACCATTTTCTTAATCATACTGTGAAAAATCAATTCAGTATGCATTAGCATTCAAGCATTTTTTCTTTAGCCAGACTCTTACAAGCTCTCATACCATACACCCAGCCTCACCCAGTGTAAATGGAGATATAACTAACACAATGAAATATTTACTTAAAATATAGGTATCAATGGATTAGCCATACATACATAAGTAGATAAGCATCTATTGCATTTTCACATTGTATTGTTCTACAGTAATAAACGTCTTAAACCATAGATCTTTAAATGAAATCACATACTCTACCGATCATACTAAAGAAATATCTTAAAGAAACGGAACCGAGCAAATAAAAAAAAACTTGCCCATACAAAGTGTATCTATCCATCCATGAGCTTGTTTTGTCCACTGCTGGACATGGGCTTTTCAAAGATTTCGTCAATATATTTCGTTCACTATATCATCTCGTCTCAATGCCTATACTCACATACGCTGGGCAGGCGGGTTGGTGAGCGCAGTGCCAAAACCCTCGCACCAGAGATGCCGCTACCCGTCACCAGTCTGTTCTTTATAAGGCCCGGAAATTTGGAATGGATATACTGCCATCAATCGGTCCCAGGCAATGGCGGGCCATCTGGTTGTGCCTGTATGCGAGCTGTCCTCTTTTATTTGTCCTCGTCAAAATTTAAAGTACCTAGATACGTATTTAAAGATGGTACAGAGCAGCGAGTGTTTTTTTTAATACACCTGCTCAAAATATGATAGATTACGTGCCTGTTTAGCGTGCGTATAATGACATATTTCGCCCTTGTGCTTTTTGTTTTTACTACCTAAAGACGCCATCTAGGGGAAACCGGCCACATCATTTAGTAAGCAAGTAAACCTTTGTTTTGCCGGATACACTAAAAACTGTTTAAGATGAGTATTTTCAAACTTTTATATTTTATTATTATATATATATACATATTAAATTGTAAAAGATATTTTAAAAATTCAAAACGATTTTAAACGTCATAATTTATATTCTATTTTAACTACATATCTTAGAAATTATTATTAAAAGAAAGAAAGAGACATTGGTCTTTGTAGTACAGATTGGCGCCAACCAGACTGCGTTTTCTTCTGTCGAGTTGTATCTGGTTTGATTTGCAACAAAATTTCTTCTATTTTATTATTTCATGTAATTTTTCGCAGGTGTAGTAGGAAACGTCGTTTGATACACGTGCGAAAGTGTTGATGTTTAGAGACACGATTGGCTTTTTTGCCGAGACACAAACATTTTCGCGCTAGCATCAAAATGTACTATTTTTCATACAGTACCGTTTCTTTAAGAATGTTGCTCATTACATCAAGTACATTTTATCTACCAGTTAATACATGGGCAATTATATTCCAACTGTGGTTGTTTAGTTACAAATCCATGCTTTCGTACCAGGCTCTGTATCTCCCCAATGTTCCCCTCCCGGACGGCAGAGAGCAGCTGCCTTTCTATCCTCAGTCGCTCCGCTCGGGCTGCTGCCTCCACCAGACGCTGCACGTCTCTGCTCTTAGACACTTCCACCGCCGTCCGACCTTCCCCATTCATTATGTTTACGTCAGCCTTGTGGTTTAGGAGGAGGATTACTAGCTCCTGGAATAAAAATAACAAGTATACATATAAATAGTTTAAAATATAGTTACTGCTTTGAGCTTCTTTTTTACAAATATGATGATGATTGGCTCTGACTGTTTTTGGTCATGGCAACTACTTCAATTCCTAGTCAGAATGGTGTTGTTACCGATATTTTATATTAATAAATGATACATATATTCATGCAAGAGCAGAACCCGACCTCAAAAAGGTTGTGGTTACCAGGGCTTGGAACTGGTTTTGAAATAGTGGTTAATATCGTTCATAAAACTGTTACAATTCTGTTAATTCATTAACCAGCAAATTAAGGTAACATTTTTTTCTAAAAAGAAATAATTTTGGTTACCAGTTAATATAAGGAATAAAATTTTCAAGACTTGCGGTAACCAATACTAGACCTGAATTAACCAGTTTTATTTAATTTTACTGAAACCTAAACTGCAATCATTTTTGGTTTGGGGTCAGTGACCAAAAACTTTCTTCATATATGAGGACTTTTCTCAAGATTAAGCTCTTTGTATGTAAGCTTTTTGTATCAGGGGCGGGCAGACATTAGTAAAATAATAAAACTATAAAATGTTTGTCTGCTGAGAACTGTAGAATGTTTTTTCCAGAATAGTAACTTCCACCATTTAAAAGTAAGAATTTTTCAGTTGAATTTTGAGCATATTTTGAGTAGTTGCAGTACTAGTATCTTAGTTAATGCCACTCTAGGAGTGAGACTACTTTCATCCACCCAAATTAATTAAATGCATTTATTAAATCCACACCCAAGTGAAAGGATATGAATAATTTGATGTATCAAAAGTATTTTGTTCCATAGTTTATATTTAAAAACTGAATATTGAATGAATGAATGAATATATTTTTTTATTTCAAGTATAACTTAAATCTAAATACATCCTACAAAACAAAGTAGGAATTTGGTTTGTCTGTGGGGAGGGAGTCCCACTTCTTTTTCTATAATTAGTTAGTTACTAAGTTATAAGTAGGTAGGTACATTAACAATAAATAATAACATTGTTATTTTAATCTATGTTTACATGTTTTGTAGAAGGTAAGTTTTATATAATTTTATTCAGATCTTATACGAACAGGCATTTCATTATGCCTTTAGAGTTTAAACCCTACCTCATTGCCGATGAAGCATGCTTTGTGCAGTGCGGTGTCTCCCATCTCATTGACCTCATCAACATCAGCTCCTGCCTCCAGCAATTCCCGGGCAACGTCCACATGACCAAAGTATGTTGCCAAATGCAGGGGGGTCCAGCCAAGGTTGCTCTTACTTTTACCTGGACATAATAAAGGAACTTCTAACTAATTAATAAGTTGGTTGGTAGGCAGGAAAACTTAAAATTGGATGGAACTTAAAAGCTCGGCCTGCTTACATGGCACCTATTTTGTCACATTATTATTTACTAGTACCACCCAAACAAGATTAATTTGTCACAAAACAAGTTAAGATCTGAGTCAATAAGGGGGCAAGGAATAAAAGATACTCCTCATTGAACACTGGATTGAAATAGAGATTGGAAAACCATGTTTGGCTTTGCTACTAATTCAAAATCAACAAATTCAAAAACTTTACACAGTAGAACCTAACATACAATGCTGAAATTTAAGGGAAAGGTCAGTGTAATTCAGGGAAAATCTATGGAATAAAAAAGTTTAGGTAAGAAGAAAGAAAGAAGAAAGAAAGAAAATAAATTTATTCGGTAACACACAAAATGAAAAAAACAAAAATTAAAAAAGAAAAGTTACATAAAATAAACTTATGACTACTAAAAACTAAATCTAAATAAAAGTGTTTGGTGCTACCAAAATGGTCGCAACTCAGCATGATGCTGTGTTGACATGGTATACCTACGAAGTAGGTAATCATCTCGACACAACGCTGGTATTCTGTTGCAGCCGAGCGTGTGTGAGTGACTCGCAGTTGCGGAAACGTGTACACAAACAAACAAATAAATAAATAATAATAATTCAACAACAGTTGAACGGTGACTAAATAAGTGTTAAATGTAGGTACTCGTATTCAACTAGAAATAAGAAATAGTACCTATAAATTAAGGAGGGTGGAATCATCAGAGATAAAACAAGAAAGAAAATGTTATGGAGCCGATTACTTTAACACGAGGGCAAAAGTTTGTTGGTGGAATTAAAAAACAAGGTTGGATAACAAATATTGGGCAAGTTATTTCTAAAGTAATTAAAGATAAAACAGATTTTGATCCTTTTGTCCATTTAGCAAAAATTTTTTGTATTTTTTTCTAAAGGTAGTGACATGTTTCAAGTCGCGTATCGGTGGAGGCAGGTTGTTCCAGCATTTCGTAGCAGCGTATCTGAAGCTACCGCGAAATGCAGCAGTGTGGTGCCGAGGCATGGACAAAAGGTACAAGGATGCACGTGTATTGTATGCAGACTGATCACGAGACCAGGTCAGTTTTTTCATCAGATAGTCAGGAGACCCAGTATTCACGACACCAAAGAGCAACGTAGCCAAATGGAGATGCCTGCGTGCTTCCAGTTTTAGCAAGTTGGAAGCATTTAAAAAGGGAGTTACGTGTGTCTTAGGTGGAATAGGAAAACAAAATCTCGCGCACGCATTTTGGACCCTTTGAATAAGTTTAATTGTTCTACCCAACAGACATGGACCATAAACTGTATCTGCATAATTGAGTCTTGAAAGAATAAGGGACTCACACAATTGAACACGTAAGTCCACAGTAAGGAATTCACGAATTTTGTAGATTACTTTTAATCTGTAGAAACAGTTTTTAACCATAGCCAATACATGATTCTCAAAGCGCAGGTTGCTGTCCATCAGTAACCCCAAATTACGTCCTTCTTCAACACGCTCTATGCTTTCTCCACCAATAGAGACATCTGGAGCCAAATTTGTGATTTTTTTGATTTGTTTTAATGAACCCAATATCATGAATTTTGATTTAGTGGGATTCAGAACTAGCGTGTTTTTTTGGGACCAACTAGCTACGTGATTAAGATCTTCAACAATTTTTTCAACAGATTCCTGAGTCACGCGTGGAGGAAATGATAGGTATAATTGGAGGTCATCTGCGTACATATGGTATTTGCAATGTTTAATTCCTTTAATCATATCAGCGCTGTACAAAATAAATAGAATGGGACCCAAAATAGAGCCCTGAGGGACTCCCCTGGTCACAGGACTCGGTGTTGATCTTTTATTTGTACCGGAGACACTGCTACTGAGTTCTACAATTTGAGAACGCCCATCGATGTAACTGTTGAACCATTTAATTGAGCCAGAGTCAAAACCATAAAACGCAAGTTTCGATAAAAGAAGTGCTAGATTAGTAGAATCGAAAGCACGAGAGAAGTCTAATAGGGCCATTATAGTGCCCTCGCCTACGTCTTGAGCCTTTAAGATATTGTCAACAACATCTAAAAGTGCAGTAGATGTGCTACGACCTTTACGGAACCCAGATTGTTGCGAGGGTAGTATCTTGTTTCCTTCTAGGTACCTTTGCAATTTATATTCAGAGTCAATTTTCCATCATGCTTTGCTTCTAGCAGTGCCTTGACCACCTTGATTTCTCCATGCCTTGCTGAATACAACAAAGATTCCTGGGCTTCCAAAACAACTGCATCTTCTTCTCCAGACATGGTCACAGCACTCAATCAATGCCAAGCTTTTAGCTTTTAACACTTTTACTTCATTAGCTCCGTGGATTCTGGGTCGTTCATATAGCTGTTGTGGTTGTTGATTGTCTGCTCTAATTATTAACACTCAATTTGTTGTACATACAATCTTTAGAGTAATAAAATAAAATAGGTAGGTACCTATGTAATGTTTGCAGTGTGACCATCTTGAAATTGGAAATCATAGCATAGAGTACATTGAATTGAATGTTGGAAATCCTGCCAATGCTTAAGGTAAAAACCTGCCAAATAGTGCCACACCCTTCGAACAAAATGCCGAAAAAATGCCAACTTTTTAAAGATAGGGGATAGATATTTTGTATTTGTATTATGTATGTGTATTTCAAGTTACTTTGGCAATAAAACTTAACAAATATTTTAATACCTTAATGTTTTATTTATGAGAAAACAACTAACTTTATTTTATTTACAATAAACTCAGGAAAAATTATTTTTTACCTAGATAACCAAAATAAATAAAAATTAATTAACTCTAATCATAGACAATCAATTCTAACTGATTTGTGTTTTTCAAATTGTTTGTTTTTATGTAGGCTAATATTTTTATATTGTTCTTTTATTATTATTTTGACATTTCTTTTTACATATTGACATGATCATTTTATAACTTAAACTTACGAGTAGCATTTATTAGTTGATAATCTGACTATGAAAAAGTGATAAACTATATGAGACAGGTGGATGATGTTTTGCTTAGTATTTTAACTTACTACCTCATTAGACAGGTAGACTAAGATATATATATATATATTCTCCTCATGACACAATTCCCTTGTGTCTTTTATATTTTTATCCTTTTTTAATATGTTGTTTAGTATTATTTAATATAAGTAAAAAAAAAACTGTAATAGTAATAAGCCATATTCAGAAAGAAATAAATACTGATAAAAAAGACATGATCTTGCCAAGTTTCTTGCCCCTCTTCTTAGCAAGATTAATCGAATGGGCGGATTTAGGAATTATATCTATTTATAGTTTATTTATCTATCAACTTATTTATTCATTGAATTATGTAGGTATGTATTTATTTATTTTAATTTTTTACTTATGTTAGTATATATTTGGCTAGGCATTATATTTATTCAGGGTCTATTCAGTTTATTTATCAACTTATTTATTAATTGCATTGTGTAGTTATAATAATATTTTTATTAAAATAAGTCTTTATTTTATGCATGTGCTTTAGTAGCCCAACTTAAATATAGTTTTTTTATATATTTCCCGTATCATATTTGTTTCATCATAAAATATTATTTTTATACAGATAAGATTTGACATGTAAAACGTACACTTTATGTATCTATTTTACAAATAAACAATTTGAATCTTTGACATTTCTGTACCTACTGATTTTTGTGAATCGATCTTGCCTGTACCGATTTTTTTTGGATCTATTTTTTCACCACGATTCGAAATCGATCTCAAAATCGATCTTTTATATAAATATATAAAAATATATAATAAAAAATATATAAAATCGACATCCCTAAATTGTGCAATGTTTTTTAACAAACACACTGAAGAAGATTGTCAAGAACACTAGATTGGTTGAATTATAAACACAACACGAGTAATTAAGGGGAGTCCCGGCCCAGACCATAGATAAGTAAAGTGAATTCCCTAATGGTCAAGGTTGCCATTTCAAAATTGGGTAAATTTTTCCCTGATGTGGGAAATATATTTTAATTTCGTGAAATACTGCCAAAAACTGCCAGACGTCAACATAATCTGCCAGATATTAAATTACTGGACTAATACTGCCAAAAAGGCAGGAACCTGCCACATATGGTCACACTGAATGTTTGTTCCTTTTATTGGCCAGTTCTGACAGCTAAATAAGGTAAGTAGAAACGTTTCAAAATGTGCGATCAAACAAAGTGCGAAATTTCACCCGTTATTAGAAAGAGACAGATCTATTAGGAGAAAGAGAAAGAATAATCTGGGTTATTATGCAACTCAGTTTCGGTTGCTAGCTATAGTTGCTATTTACCAAAAACAGATAAAAAATGAACTTCCAAAATAACTTTTAATGGGTATTGCACTATTTACGAATTGTGAAGTCATTTCAAGTACGAACTTATCCTTAGATAAGCGGATATGTATGTTTTAGACGATAGAAACTTGGTTTGACAACTGAGTTTACGATACAGAATCAGGGGGCAGGTGGCGCTGCCCTGAGCCCCAGTGTGATTTTCGCATTACTCCGAAGCGTTTCAAAACACTTCCGTGCAATCGTCTGGGGGCCTAAAAAGGGCGTCTCTTAAAAAATTCTTTACCTGTCAAACTTGATTCCATACATAGGTACTAAAAATCAAGTTTGACAGCAGAAGACTCTTTCAAAAGACATTTTTTTTGTGCTTCGTTCGTTCTAGGCCCCCAGGTAAGAGTTCGTTTTCCCTCGCTCGGTTTAACTCATGTCAATTATTTAACGCTCTAGGGTGAAATTCGCATCACACCGAGTGATTTTCGCTTGTTTTGAAACGGAACCTAACTTTAAGGAACCGTTTCAAAACGTGCGATAGTAGTGCGTTTCCCTCGTTTAAGAGAAAGAGACAGAGAAACGCTTGTGAGTTATTCCAGTGAGAAAAACGTTTCTTGTGACAAACGTCAGTCTCAAATCTAATTCAAGGGCGGGAAACTGAAATTGCCTTTTGTAGTCACAATTATTTTTTTATTAAATCGCGAAAAAAAATCAGCTGTTTCATACATTTGGGTCGATTCATAGCCTCCTTTATCTTACAAGCCGTGCTATGAAGTTTGGCAACGTCGCATTTAGGATTTTTGTGAACCGATTGCATTTCTACTGGTCTGGTGGTGGTCAACATATTTTTGTTGATTTAGCCAAATTCTTAATGGAGACGTGGCAAGTATTAAGGCTATTTTTGTGAAATTCATTAAATACATCTTTTCCCTATACACAAAAGCCCAGCCAGAGTCAATTAATATGGGAGGTCAACATTTTGTTTTGCAATATTGCCAAAAAGTTTTATCGATCTGTGATACTAATCACTATCCAAGCCTCCAGTATGAATTTGGCTATATAAAGAAAAGTCATATTGTATAAGTTATTAATTTACGGTTGTTAAATATTGACCACCAGCAGAATTTAATTGAAAGTAAAATTGAATGGGGAACTTTTCATTTTTAAACGAACTAAATTCAAATAAGAGCTCACTCTGCAAGTGGGCTGTTATTTGTCGGGCTGCTTTTTACATGCTGACCCGTCATCTAGTTGTATATTGATGATCGAAGATCATAGTATGAAATTTAACTCGTTTATTAGAAAGGGACACATCTACATAGGAGAAAGAGAAAGAAAAATCTAGTTTCACAAATCAGGTGGCCAGTATGATTTTCGCATTTACTCGGAACTCGGAAGCGTTCCAGAACACTTCTGAGCAACTGTCAGATAACAGTTCGGTTAACTGCGGTTAATTTTTGAACGCTTTATGGCGAAATTCACTCGCACCATTCCGAGTGAAATTCACTCGTTTCGAAGCACAGTCACTACAGTAGTGCGTTCCGAGTCACGGCTTAATCGATATATCGCGTCTATCGTCATTCCGAGTCCCTAATCCCTAATGGCCGTGTGTAATGTATGTCTGTGGCGTGTGGCACTTTTCTTTTTCTTTAATAAATGGTCGAAGAGTATGTACTATGAATAAACGGAAAGTGATGGTCAGCGCCATTTGGAATGGAAGCAGGTTATATACCGCCATCCACCGGGCCCAGGCAATGGTGTGCTGCCTGGTTTTTTTTACCTGAGAGCTGTTCTCTTACTCTCCCCGGATTTGCGAGTAAGATGGTGGTACCTCCACAGTCGAGCCCGGCATCAGCTCTATTACCCCTAGCATAGAAATATTGGAAATAAAATAAAATAGAGATGGTACATGTCATACAATGATACTTGCGTTATGATGTTCAAGAACATATAGGTGCCTACATAACAATTACATGGGTTAAAGGTGTTTTGATTGTAATCAAATCAAATCAAATAATTTTTCTGTCAGGCATCTGTGGCCCATAAAAACAATAATAATATAGCCTTTAATCTGTCCAACAGTGATTTTGCAGTAAATTTTTACAAAACATTTTATTGGTTACTTCATAATATTAGGTCACATAGCACAGTGCCTCATGGCAAAGGCCCCGTCCAACTCCTTCCGGTGTTCTCTGTCCCGTGCCACTCTTCTCTAGTCTGGACCGGCTGTCAGTTTTAAGTTAGTCTGTGTAGCCAACCTCTAGTTCTTTTTTCTTCGCATGGGTACTAGTCTGTGACCTTTTTACTCCATTTCTCTGGGTTACTATGCATCATGTGACCTGTCCATCTCCATTTCTGCCGGTCAGTCCTTGAAAGGATATTGGTGAGTCTGGTTTTATTCCTCGGGTCTTCGTTTCTAGTTCTATCGTTTACTCTGACTCCCAACATGCTTCTCTCCATGGCTCTCTGGCATCTTTCGAGTTTGTCTTGGTGTTCTTTGTGAGGTCCACGTTTCGCACCCATAAAGTGGAAAGGATACAGATGATGATTGTTTTCGTTGATAGCCTCAATTCCTTATTTTTTATAATCTCTTTTAGGGACCAGTAAGTATCTCTTCCACCCGTTGGCTATTCGCTTGTTGATTTCTTTGTGTATCTGGTCATTTGGAGAGATTATTTGACCAAGGTACACATATTCCTGTACATATTCTAAGTTACATATTATATTGATACAAAATTGGATTAATAAATAGAACATAAACCTACTAAGTTAATATCACTTCACTTTGCCATTGTGCTGTGCTATGGCACTTGTCCACGGAAGTAACGAAACACCATGCCCTGCAGCCAAAAGTTTCACTCCATGACGAGATGCAGAAAACAGTCCGGTACCTACTCGCACCACAAACACCGAAGAGTTGACGTTGTTCCGCGACTCCAGCAACTGCACCATAGGCGGATCATCTTTTGGAGCACGTACTCCGCCTTAGTGTTTTAGTGCTTCGCAGCACGCAGCTTCTGTTTGGGCTCCATATGAGCTTTACCGCCTTTGCACAGTCACGAAACCATTATCAATAGCCCGGTTCGGCGACTTCTTTCTTACTGGGAGCTGCAGGGGCCAGGAGCGCTCACGTCATGGTAACGCTGGCGAAATCTCGATGACGATTCAACAACTTAGTGGCTCAATTTAGTTTTTTTATCATAATATTTTGCTTGTAGAAAGTTTTCTCATGAAATTTATTACAATCGAAATCTAAGAAATCACTTGAAGACACTTTCATAAGACAATTCTTTTTGTGCCTCGTTCTCTCGTTCTAGACCCCCACCCCAGCAGATAGATCTTACTGGAATCGTGTCTATAGCACTGAGTTCTCCTATAAATAAATAAAGTACTCTTTGGCACTGAGCAAGTGTTTAAAGTTGAATGACATTGAACACTATCCTGTTTTACCTTTTTACGCATAACCTCTTTTATTAAGTGTTTCTAAACGATATCTGAAAAGCCGGAAGTAAGCAGTCAGGCCAATGACGCGCCTTGAAAACAGACCAATCACAGAGCGAAAGAGGGAGATAACTCATGGCTTATCGACCAATCAGAACGATGTACATGAAAAACGGGCCGTACAAAACGGCCCGTACAAAATGTGCTCGGGCTGTTATGTACGACCCTTTTTGTACGGCCCGTTTTTGGAATCCATCTATTGGATTCGAATAACAGGGCTGTACAAAACGGGCCGTGCATTCCAGCTAGTCTAGCATAGGAAACTATATCGAGCTCGATAGCGCTTGATACAGTGCTCTGTCTCACGCTGTTGATCTACCTAAAGAGGGACAAACAGTGTATATCGAGCTGTCAAAGCTCGATATGGTCTACTATGCTAGGTACCCAGGCCAAAATGGCCTGACTATAATTTGTACGGGCCGTTTTTCGCGACCAGTTTGGTACGAGCCCATTTTTGTACGACCCTGTTATTCATGTACATGGCACGAAAAACGGGCTGTACAAAACGGGTCGTGCATAACTGCCCGTACATAATTGGCCGTACAAAACAGGGACCCGGAACCTGCAGCTGGCTCGTGGCTGGCTCCACAGAGCACATAAAAGACTGGCTCATTTAAACTAGAAAAGTAGGTACTCTGTGAGCTGGCTGGTTGCGCGCGGGAGGGATTGTTTTGTTTTGTTCAAAGAGTACTAAAAACGTTTTGTTTGCGTAAATTGGGTAAAAAACAATTTTAGCCATGTCTGATGCTAACATTGGAAATCGGTGTCGAATATGCTTAGATGTCGAGACAGACCATGTCTCTATTTTGGAGGATGCTGCCATTCAACTACACATAAGATCATGTCTGGCTTTAGCCATCTCCGGGAATGATAACCTCCCCAAAACCATTTGTATTACCTGCGTCTCATTACTCGGTGAGTTTTATAATTTTCAACTTAATGCCCGTTGTTCACAAGACTGGCTGGAGTCTAGCCTGCAGGAAAAAACGAGAAAAGCGACAGAAGCAAAAACTCCTATCCAACCCCTCCCTGACTCTGAATACAATTCAGACTCACTCCTAGAATTTTTAAACAACACTGAAAACATAGAAAAGTATCTCAGCAACTTAGGGAAAGAAGATATACCATCTATAGTCAATATGCTGGATAAAAACCAAGAAAATTCAATGGATGCCGTTCATAAACTTACTAATAACTTGAAATCAGTTAAGGTCCCCAGTCCAAAGAAGAAAGGACCTGCTATTAAATCTAAGAGCAGACCCCTTAATATGGAAATAGATGTCCTTGACTCCGACATGGAAATCGTACAGGAAATCTTAATGAAAGAAACAGAAAAGCCGAAGGCAATGCAAACCAAAAGCACTGAAAAACAGAGCTATACCTGCTTTGGATGCAAAGAAAAGTTTGATGGCATCCTAAAACTTTCTCAACACATAATTATCTGTGATACCGCTATCCGAACCTGCAGTACTTGCAGGTTACTATTTAATTCAAAGATTCAGATGTTACGACACAGAGTCACCCATAACACTAGCTTTCCCACAGTGTGTAATTGTGGAAAACAGTTTGCAAATAAAGAAAAACTGGTACAACATTTAAAATATTGCTCTATTGACTTCATAGCAGCAATGGGTAACATTTACCGATGCAAGCAGTGCTCCTGTACGTTCATGGATAGACTACAACTCTATAAGCATTGCAAAGCTCATGTATTGAAGGCAAATGAGAGAAAGTGTGATATCTGTCCTCACAGTTTTGCTAGTGATGAACAACTTTCATACCATAAGATAAAAGAACATAAAAAACCTGATGGTACTTTATATCGGTAAGTTACTCATTAATCTAACCATCCATAAAACCTGATGCAAGTATTATAGAGATTGCAACACCTGTCTCTGGATTGCCCATTTTAAGAGTTCTGAACATAAAGGGTAAAAAAGGAATCATATCATAACTTTTGAACTGCAGACTTGAAATTTGACACTAAATAGCATTAATTTTCCCACATAATGTTGTTTACCACTACACGAACCATATAATGTTTCGAGTTGATGCTCGTGATTGTTGGCACATGGTGGAACTTTTGAAATTTGTTGTTTTCCAAATAACAACCAAACAAACCTTTGATAATGCTTTAACAGCGAAACCGGTAAGGGAAATTAATATAAATAAGTGGACAAGTACAAGTGTTTATCAAACAAAAAATATAATGTTTCATCTTAAGGCACATCAGCATGCCACCGTTTTAGTACAGAACTAATCTCTGTAGTTCAATTCAATTGAATGGAATGCAATTCTATCTGGCTTCTGATAATGTGATTCCGCACACACGTTAGTTCTGCCAATGTCGAGTTTTAAGCAAAAAAACGCACTGTAGGTGGACTGACATTGTTCAATTATGCAGGCATTTACAAAGTACTCTCTGGCTGAAATGTAAAATTTTGGTATAAGGTACAATTTAAGGCAAGAAAACAAACTTTGTATATAAATCTGTCCAGCTTTATATCTTTAAAACAAAATCAATATTCAAAATTTTGGCAGAATAGTGTCTTTTTAATATTGGTACTACATGATAGAGGTCTTATACTTCGGTCTATAACAAAAACATACTGAGAAAAGGGTTATTATCAAATTTTGTACTAATACGGTGGCGTTGGCATTCCTATGCGCCTTAAAGAGTATCAATTTGTAGGTATTAATAAGCAGATTATAAAAATATATATGTAATTTTGCTATGATTACTTGTACAGATTAAGGGGTCTCCCCTTATCTCAGAAACTGGTAGACCAAAAAATCTGAAAGAATTTTTGATTATGTGAAAGTTTCATAAAAACTGGCTATAAAAAAACTCAAGCAAATAAAAAAATTTAAAATGTCTTTTGTAATAATAGAAAACGGTTACTGAATAGTAGGTATTATAGGAGTTCATTGTAAAACTATGTAAGTATTTTAGATATTTTCTTGCACCATTTTTTTTTGTTTAAATAGAAAATGGTTACCAAATAATAGGTATTCAAGAGTTGATTATAGGTATATATTTTAGCTTTATTTTCTTACACCTTTTATAGAAATATGCTCTTACAAATCACAAAATACACAACAGGCCCGAATTTCCGCCTAGGCTGACAAGGCACAGGCCTAGGGGCCCAGCTGCCGAGGGGCCCCGGGCCCCGACCAAGGCATAGACAGAAATTAAATTGCATATCTACTCCGGCTGCATTATTAGATCTGTAGCCCTATTCTCAGTCTGTCGAATTAGCCTTCTCGATCGTAAATACCCATTTTACAATCGACTTTTAGAGATCTCGATTCGATTGAACTCCGAAATTGCCCCCAATTCTTTGAAGGCCTTCTCCTCCTATATGGTTTCCAAATACTAAAAAAAATATATATGGCAGCCATAAAATAGTCGAAAATTTATTCTGAGTAAAATTTTTTTCTTCTTTACTTTTGACAAAAACAAATCGATTGATTAAGAGCCCTCTAGTCGGTGGCTTGAAGTCAGTCGCGCACGGGGTCGCTATGCTTGCTATTTCATTCTACATTAAGTTCGGGTCATAGAGCACTGACTGACTGTTATTGGTTGGCCCGAACGTTCATTTCCCGAGCTCGTACGGAACTAACCGAACACGCTGTGAGAGGCAAGCTAACGCGAGACAAAATTCACGTCTTGAAAAAACTCGAGGATGGTTTTGGGTCTTCCTATGATTTCAGGAGAAATATCCGAAAAATCGAAATGTACCAAAAATATTTTTAAATACTTAGTATAAAATATACTATGCTGTGAGCCTATTAAAATTATTTGATTTGTTTTATCGCTTCTAGGACATTACGGTACATAAACATTCATCAAAATATGTGTAAAATCCAGGACTGTTATACGCTTGTAACTTTTGTATGTATTTGATTTTGATAAATGTTTTAGGTTCAAGTCATGGATATTGTATGGGATATGTTGAAAAAGAAAAAATAATAAGCAAGTACCTCAGCGAACTGCGCTAGTATGGGAGTTGGGGCGAATAGAGTGGGCCCTTAACGCAATAATTCTCTTACTACATCCGAATGCCTAGAACAATTTTAATGATTGTTTCACCATTCTAAAGACAATTTATAGATCAATAAAATTATTGTTCAAATAATAAGCAAGTACCTCAGCGAACTGCGCTAGTATGGGAGTTGGGGCGAATAGAGTGGGCCCTTAACGCAATAATTCTCTTACTACATCCGAATGCCTAGAACAATTTTAATGATTGTTTCACCATTCTAAAGACAATTTATAGATCAATAAAATTATTGTTCAAATAATAAGCAAGTACCTCAGCGAACTGCGCTAGTATGGGAGTTGGGGCGAATACTGTGGGCCCTTAACGCAATAATTCTCTTACTACATCCGAATGCCTAGAACAATTTTAATGATTGTTTCACCATTCTAAAGACAATTTATAGATCAATAAAATTATTGTTCAAATAATAAGCAAGTACCTCAGCGAACTGCGCTAGTATGGGAGTTGGGGCGAATAGAGTGGGCCCTTAACGCAATAATTCTCTTACTACATCCGAATGCCTAGAACAATTTTAATGATTGTTTCACCATTCTAAAGACAATTTATAGATCAATAAAATTATTGTTCAAATAATAAGCAAGTACCTCAGCGAACTGCGCTAGTATGGGAGTTGGGGCGAATAGAGTGGGCCCTTAACGCAATAATTCTCTTACTACATCCGAATGCCTAGAACAATTTTAATGATTGTTTCACCATTCTAAAGACAATTTATAGATCAATAAAATTATTGTTCAAATAATAAGCAAGTACCTCAGCGAACTGCGCTAGTATGGGAGTTGGGGCGAATAGAGTGGGCCCTTAACGCAATAATTCTCTTACTACATCCGAATGCCTAGAACAATTTTAATGATTGTTTCACCATTCTAAAGACAATTTATAGATCAATAAAATTATTGTTCAAATAATAAGCAAGTACCTCAGCGAACTGCGCTAGTATGGGAGTTGGGGCGAATAGAGTGGGCCCTTAACGCAATAATTCTCTTACTACATCCGAATGCCTAGAGCAATTTTAATGATTGTTTCACCATTCTAAAGACAATTTATAGATCAATAAAATTATTGTTCAAATTTTTTTTCTGTCCATCAAATTAATTTGATAATTATTATTCTCTCCAATTTTGCGCTATCTGGAAACACGGTGACCGTCGGCCTCGTAACAGCCACTTTACGCGCTGATATGAACATTATTATAATGTCGTTTTCGTCGATATTTATACCGAAATAAATTCCGTACCCGTATTGTGTGGTGGTACGGAACCCCTAGTCCGCGAATCCGACTCGAACTTTGCCAAATTATTTAATTTTTTTTAATGAGTTATGGGCTAAATTTAAAGTACAGTTTTTTTGACGTTCTCCATAAAGTACAGTTTTTTTGAGTCTAATTCGCACTTGACCGGTTTTTTGTTTTTATATTTACTTTTTTAGCTGACATGCTCGTATTAACCATACTCTTCTTTTTTTCTGATAATAAAAGTGGTCAATTACATTTCAGATGCAAACTCTGTAAGTACATATCGAAAGATAGAAAAGAGATCTACCTTCATGTCCAGAAGCACACAATAACTGTAGCCCCAAGGCGTCATTTATGTGAATCTTGTGGTCAGAGCTTTTCTACGCGTCCTTCATTAATGCGCCATTCTCTACGGCAACATGGGACCAGTCAAGAAATATTCTGCTCAGTGTGCAATAAACAGTTCAAGTGTGTAGAAGATAAGGTTCAACATATTTGTGAAGCTGAAACCTTTATATGTGACCATTGTGGACAGTCTGTGGAGGCTGGTGAGTTTTCCTCGCATGTTTGTTTGTACTGTGAATATAACTATCAATATTAAGGACTTTGAATTATTTTGAACATTATTTAAAACAATGTGGTTTCTCAGTAGTTTATTTAAATCTATATAATTACAAATGTAAATTATTCGTAACATAAGGAGTGTTTTTCTACAAAGCAAAATACAAAATCGTTCAAAAACAAAACTATTGGTTTTCTAAATTCTTTTATTTAGAACAGAATAATTCACTAAATTACTGCCATCATCAGTTACTTATCTTCTAGCTGGTACAGATATAGATATATCAACAGAACTTTTTGTTTGGACGTGCCTTTGCCATATTTTAGTCATATTATTTTTATTATATGGGTATTTGTTAAAAGGCAGTTTTCAAATCTACTTTGGCAAAAAATTTTGTTTAGTCAAACATATTCAGCAAAAACAAAACCACCCTCTGTGACCAAAATTAACAAAGTCCGTAAAAACAATTCTTATTCTATAAGGCATAAGGTTGTTGATCTGTATCAGCCGTTTCATGAATGAAGGAATACTGATGTCCTTTTGGTTAAGGCGGATACCTGCACAGAAATAGGTAAGTAGATTAAATCATTGGAATAAAACAGCAAGTTTTTAAAAGTATTCAAGAGCGAGGGTTCTGTATAGTCAGGCAGGGCCCAACCTGCGTAGTAGCAAAGTTTTTTTATTCAGCCTGGTGAGGAGCAATAAATTACCTTCTATGATAATGCTAGCCGCTTCGTTCGCCGTGATCTCGGAATAAAGAGAAGTGAAACGGTGCGAAGGGGACGGGTACAATCCCGTTGACACCGTCGCGAGGTACACTGATGTTGTGTGAATGTTCTTCGTCCACGTGTCCAGTCGTAATTCTTCTGATATTGAATCCATAAGACCTGGAGAATAAACAAACGTCAGGCTTACTTTGAAGTATCCAGGTTCAGATGTTATTATTACTCTGTTTTTAGGGTTCCGTAGTACCTGAAAGGTAAAAGGAACCTTTATGGTGAGACTCCGTTGTCCGTCCGTCTGTCCGTCCGTACGTATGTCACAGCCTCATAACTTTGGCACCGTTAAAGGTAAAGATTTGAAATTTGCTACAAAAATAGCATTCACTTGCATATACAATATGGTGTAAAAAAAGATTGTAAATTTTTAAATAATTGTTAAAAATATTTCCAATGCAAAAGTGAGAAAAATAAAAAAATAATATCCTAAAAACACAATATGGGTATCAAATTGTAGATATTAAAGAGCTTATTATAAAAATATATCATTTTACTATATTTACTGTCACCGATTTCGAGAAATCTTTGAAAAACGACAAAAAAATGCATGTCCTCCCCCTTATTTCCGAAACTGGTTGACTGAAAAAAATGAAAAAAATCCTGATTATAGGCCATAATTGGCAAATTACAGGAAAACTATAGCGATTAAAAAAAAATTATAACAAATCAGAAATATATAAAAAAATATAAAATAAACAAAAAAGATATTTTATAAAAATACAATATGGGTATCAAATTGTAGATATTAAAGAGCTTATTATAAAAATATATCATTTTACTATATTTACTGTCACCGATTTCGAGAAATCTTTGAAAAACGACAAAAAAATGCATGTCCTCCCCCTTATTTCCGAAACTGGTTGACTAAAAAAAATGAAAAAAATCCTGATTATAGGCCATAATTGGCAAATTACAAGAAAACTATAGCGATTAAAAAAAATGATAACAAATCAGAAATATATAAAAAAATATAAAATAAACAAAAAATATATTTTATAAAAATACAATATGGGTATCAAATTGTAGATATTAAAGAGCTGATTATAAAAATATATACTTGCTATATTAACTGGCACCAATTTCGAAAAATATCTTTGAAAGACCACATAAAAATGCATGCCCTCCTGTTGGGAAAAAATGAAAATGCATGTAGAGCCTGGCCGTCAAATCGTGGTACAATTGGTAAAACTATCGGTACTAAAATTTCTGTGTGTCGAGCTCTTTCGTGTCATGAAGGAGATGCCAGATACATAGTTCTCACCTCTTAAGCCATATTTCGCTGCGCAGTACGGTACCATGTTAGCACAAGGCATGAGGCCTGCGCTGGAGTTAATGGCCACAATATGTCCGCGACGTCTTTCGACCATACTCGGTAAGAATGCCTGGATTATCTGAAATTGATATAACAAGGGGGAGGAAATTTTGGACTTACCAAACGAAACAAACCTTCTTTTCCGACATAACCATATCGAACATTTGAAATTAAATTAATCCGAAATGGCTATGTCCAGTTATGGTAAAACCTAATCAAGATCCGTGCAAAAAAGAGGGGACTTTGATCATGCATGATGATGATGATGTCATGCACAAAAAGGCTAAAATGATCCTTTACGGTAAGCTTATGTATGCGCTGGATTGAAATATAAAGAAAGTCTAGAGCTGCCAAAGACAAGGTTATCTCATAATAACGAAACACACTTACCCAAAGATGAGCCAGCAAGTTTACATCGATGATCTTCGCAGCAGCTTCTGGGCGGAGATGGGAGAACGGAACATACGATAATGCTCCTGCATTGCTTATGACCATGGACACGTCTGTCAGTTGCTTGCGCATTCGGGTAGCAAGGGACATGACTTGTTCTCGCTCTGTAAGGTCTAGTACGTATCCAAATGCCTTAAAAACACAAAAATATAAGTGATGCTAAGGTCCAGCATCAATATGCTGTAGGAAGATATTGGTAGACCAGCAAATCAAATATTAGACTCGAAGTAAGATCCCGCCCTGGTCATCATCAATGACTTAAGAGAACTCACGTTTATAGAATTAAGGCCTCTCTCTATCAAGTTACACGTACAAATCGTTGTTTTACCTCTCCATCTTTATTCCGTATCTCGTCGACAACAGAGTTATTACAGCGAGCATCACTATCCAAACAAATGACCGTAGCCCCCAACTCTGACAGCTGCAGAGCCAACTCTCTGCCGATGCCGTGACCAGCGCCAGTGATCTGCAGAAATGTTAAAGTACCTTCAGTGCAGTGTATTCTCTAATTACGTATCCACCATTTGACCAGTCTTCATAAAGTTTATTTAAAAATGCGTAGAACTTTCCCGGGCCAGTCTTTGAATTGTAAATGAGGAGCTACCAAAACAGAACATAAATGCATATCTGTTTTTGACAAGAGAAGAGATAAAAAAGTAATCAAGAAGTAATGGCCTAGCGCTCGCGCTCGTCTATTCAGTGTCTCCATCATTCTAGCTCTCTCGCACAATGACAAACGCGATATGATAGACGCTGTATCTCTGGCAGGATCTAGCTACATACGTAGAGTTCATCTCGATAAGAGTCTGGCCCCAGAAAGGACGGAAGGAGATGGACGAAAGAGAAATGTAGCAGCAATTTGAAACTATGCTTTTATATACGACCCTCAACTTACTAGTATAGTTTCCCCATACATTGACTTCATAACCGGTGGAATGAAGATCCTAAACCCTGCGACAACGCAGGTGGAACATAGCTTTACAATCAGGACCAAAGTGTCTAAAGCCCAAAGAGGGGCAGTGGCCAGCCCCCCATTATCCCACCATGGTAGAATCCATACTTCCTGAACGGCCCTAAATTTTCTTGCTGCTCCACCGATAACACGAACAAATATGTTTTTCCTAGCCATAAATATAGTAAATTTAATAAAAATACGATAATAGCATGACGCGATGCAAACACTTAGCGAACTGTCATTCAAATTGGCAGTTCAGGTTTTATTTTTGCATGAAAACTATCCAATATTAAAATATTAAAATTAGTGACAACCTCCACGGAGAAATCTATACAATGTTTTTTCGAAATGAAGCTACAGGAAGCTAAAAACTATTTTGAGTAAACTGGTCGGCAAAGAGTATAGTAACTGTCCTTGTCAGTTTGAAAGGCGTTTAAAACCAAATAATACAGTACTCTCTAGTTAAAACTGAGCTGAAATCACCTTACAATCTACGACGAAAATAATTTAATAATGGAGAAACCAATTCAAAGAGATAGAGAAAACCGCTCTGATGCAGATTACAAGGACATCACATTTCATCCATTTACTATCACTGCAGAAACGGCTCAAACTTCTGTTGTGCTATTGGAGTCAAATGAACCGGAAATCCTCTGCATGGTATTACTTCCCTATGATTCCACCTACCACTGACAGACAAAACTTCAGTAATACAAAATAAGTAAGGTTTTATGAAAAATCCTGAAATGATGATTTCATGCACTTTTGGTACACTCTGCCGAGAAGCTAATGAGACCCTGACGGCAGCTAATCAATACAAATACCACTCCAAATTTCACTAGTGCTCTCCATCACTGGGAAGCCTTTTTGGTACATCTACATGATGGCTGCTGTGGTGCCTTTTGAAAAACCTACGTTAATTTATTTGTTTATTTTCAAGATTTGGATAATAATCTTAATAAATGCAGACACTCCGCGCCATCACGAAGTTTTCTGCTCAAGACAACGGCAATCGACGCATCCTTTTTAATCTGAACGCAATCCACCACATCCTGCGGCATGTGGATCATCCGGAGGTGAACGTTCGAAGGTTCGCTCTGAAGGCTCTGGCCCAGCTCTGTCAGTTGCCGAGAGGGCCAGAGCAAGTACTGGAGAATCCCGTCAATATGAAAAGGATCGCAGCTATAGTTCTTGAAGTAAGTAACTGAAATCTTACGTGGCTGCCTGGTATAAATGGATCAGTTGTATTACAGTTTTGTCAAGTTTACTACTCCGAGAGCCGGGAAAAAGTATATTATATTATCTACAATATTATATAAAGAGGAAAGATTTGTTTGTTCGTTTGTTTGTATGTTTGAGGTAAACTTTGGAACTACTGAACCGATTCTAAAAATTCTTTCTTTTATAAAAAGCTATGCTATTGTTGTGTAACATAGGCTATATTTTATTTTAATAAAAATAAGTTTTCAGTTTGAAAATTCAATATTTGTGAACCATGTCGGGAGAAAAAACGCTGCTTAGCTGCTTTATCGGCGTTCCTTGACCAAATGGTTAGTTATACGTGATGAAACCGGTTGTTTTTCCATACAAAGAAACTGTATCAGTTTAATCTGACTAAAGATTTCCATCTACGACGATCCTGACACACCTTTTGCTAATATTAAGCTTGAAAAAGTAACTACAGCCAGGTTTAAGCATAGATACATTAAATACTATGGTTTAAGTAATGATTTGTTTCCATACTGGAAAACTATATCAGTTTCATTTGACTACAGATTTACATCTACAACGATCCGGACACACCTCTTGCTAATATTTAGCTTGAAAAAGTGATTACAACCAGGTTTATGTATTGATTGTTTCCCATACGAGAAAACTGTATCAGTTTAATCTGACTACAGATATACATCTACAACGATCCTGACACACTTCTTGGCACTTTGGTAAAACATGGTGACCAGGGTCTGATGATGGGACTGGAAGATGGGTACAGGATCTCCTCAACGGACAACAGCAGACCCTTCGAGTTTGGGCTTATTTGATTGGTCTTTATTAGCACTTTGGTAAAACATGGTGACCAGGGTCTGATTATGGGACTGGAAGATGGGTACGGGATCTCCTCAACGGACAACAGGAGACCCTTCGAGTTTGGGCTTATTAGCTAATAATCTTTATTAGCACTTTGGTATAACATGGTGACCAGGGTCTGATGATGGGACTGAAATATGGGTACAGGATCTCCTCAACGGAAAACAGCAGACCCTTCGAGTTTGGGCTCATTTGATTGGTCTTTATTAGCACTTTGGTAAAATATGGAGACCAGGGTCTGATGATGGGACTGGAAGATGGATACAGGATCTCCTCAACGGACAACAGCAGACTCTTCGAGTTTGGGCTTATTTGATTGGTCATTATTAGCACTTTGGTAAAACATGGTGACCAGGGTCTGATGATGGGACTGGAAGATGGGTACAAGATCTCCTCAACGGACAACAGCAGACTCTTCGAGTTTGGGCTTATTTGATTGGTCTTTATTAGCACTTTGGTATAACATGGTGACCAGGGTCTGATGATGGGACTGAAAGATGGGTACAGGATCTCCTCAACGGAAAACAGCAGACCCTTCGAGTTTGGGCTCATTTGATTGGTCTTTATTAGCACTTTGGTAAAATATGGAGACCAGGGTCTGATGATGGGACTGGAAGATGGATACAGGATCTCCTCAACGGACAACAGCAGACTCTTCGAGTTTGGGCTTATTTGATTGGTCATTATTAGCACTTTGGTAAAACATGGTGACCAGGGTCTGATGATGGGACTGGAAGATGGGTACAAGATCTCCTCAACGGACAACAGCAGACTCTTCGAGTTTGGGCTTATTTGATTGGTCATTATTAGCACTTTGGTAAAACATGGTGACCGGGGTCTGATGATGGGTCTGGAAGATGGGTACAGGATCTCCTCGACGGACAACAGCAGACCCTTTGAGTTTGGGCTTATTTGATTGGTCTTTATTAGCACTTTGGTAAAACATGGAGACCAGAGTCTGATGATGGGACTGGAAGATGAGTACGGGATCTCCTCAACGGACAACAGCAGACCCTTCGAGTTTGGGCTTCTTTTGTTGGTTCTTACTAGCACTTTGGTATAACATGGAGACCAGGATCTGATGATAGGACTGGAAGATGAGTACGGGATCTCCTCAACGAACAACAGCAGATCCTTCGAGTTTGGGCTTATTTGATCGGTCTTTATTAGCACTTTGGTATAACATGGTGACCAGGGTCTGATGATAGGACTGAAAGATGGGTACAGGATCTCCTCAACGGACAACAGCAGACCCTTCGAGTTTAGGCTTATTTGACTGGTCTTTATTAGCGCTTTGCTTAAACATGGTGTCCGTTGCATATAGTCGTTCAAAAAATCAAATTATTTTGTTTTCCTTATTTCCACGAAAATCTTTTCGACGCGGGCGGAGCCGCGGGCAAAAGCTAGTAAAATATATTCAAGGTCTCAATGAAGGCTTTAATTCAAGCAGTTAACACACAAGTTGACATCTACGTTATTGTGTCGTCCATGTGTACGACGACGTAGGTACGGTTGACACACTTATACCTTGGAAAACTGGCAGGTTGATTCAAAACAAGTTTCTGAATTTTTTCTCGAGGGTTGTTTCATGTTTTAAGGACGCTCGACGATTAACGGGTGGAGGAGGGACGGAAAGTATCAGTATCCCACAGAATTTACTTATTTACGTTCATTTCAGGTAGAAGACGTGTATGTTTTGGAATTTGCGTCGTTAGTTCTTGCCGAGCTCACGCGGGAACCTCTTGGGTGCGAGCAACTCCTTGAAGGTCCTATTCTAAATAGTTTGTTCAAAAGGATGAAGGAGATGCTTGATCCAGATATCCAAAAGAACTGTCTTCAGGTACGCTTACTTGAAAGCCTCCATTTTTGCATTGCAGTTTTCTAGTAATTTTTATGGCAGAGAATTTCTGTTGCCTTAAGAAAAACGTTGAGTTGCAAATGTGGTAAAATGTGGAAGGAACACACAGAGAGAAAAAAGATACGTAATTCCGTAGCCCACTTACGTATGTGAGGACCAATTCAGGACACTGTTACTTAAGTACCCGACAACAGGCCGCGTAAGTAACCGGCAGTTGTGCCAGAACCCGTAGTGTACGTAGCCCTCTCCATTACATATACCAGTGTAGCCTACTTACTACGAAGATGTAGGTACATTACGTCATGCTGTCTCTTACATACTGGTGTAGTGAAAGTGAAAGTGAAAAACATTTATTTGAGCCGTAGTCTACGTACTGAGCATATATAGGTGCATTACGTCATGATGTTTCTTACGTACATACTGGTGTTGCCTACGTACTATGAAGATGTATGTGCATTACACCATGGTGCCTCTTACTTACATACTGGTGTGGTCTACGTACTGTGCAGATGTAAATGCATCCCATAATTTTGTTTCTTACGTAATAATGGTGTAGTCTACGCACTGTGCAGATATATTAGCATTACGTCATGTTGTTTCTTACGTACATACTGGTGTAGTCTACGTATTGTGCAGATGTAGATGCAGTACGAAATGGTGCTTCTTACTTACATACTGGTGTGGCTTACGTACTGTGCAGATGTAGGTGCAATACGTCATGGTGCCTCTTACGTATATACTGGCGTTGCCTACGTACTGTGCAGATGTGAGTGCATTACGTCATGTTGTTTTTTACGTACATACTGGTGTAGTCTACGTATTGTGCAGATGTAGATGCAGTACGAAATGGTGCCTCTTACTTACATACTGGTGTGGCTTACGTACTGTGCAGATGTAGGTGCAATACGTTATGGTGCCTCTTACGTATATACTGGCGTTGCCTACGTACTGTGCAGATGTGGGTGCATTACGTCATGTTATTTTTTACGTACATACTGGTGTAGTCTACGTATTGTGCAGATGTAGATGCAGTACGAAATGGTGCCTCTTACTTACATACTGGTGTGGCTTACGTACTGTGCAGATGTAGGTGCAATACGTCATGGTGCCTTATACGTATATACTGGCGTTGCCTACGTACTGTGCAGATGTGGGTGCATTACGTCATGTTGTTTTTTACGTACATACTGGTGTAGTCTACGTATTGTGCAGATGTAGATGCAGTACGAAATGGTGCCTCTTACTTACATACTGGTGTGGCTTACGTACTGTGCAGATGTAGGTCCATTACGTCATGGTGTCTCTTACGTATATACTGGTGTTGCCTACGTACTGTGCAGATGAAGGTTCATTACACCATGGTGCGTACTTTGCAGACGCAAGAAGCACCATGACGTAAGAGGCAACATGACGGAGTGCAATTACATCTGCACAGTACGTAGACTATACGAGTTTGTACGCAGGAGGCACCATGACATAGTACACCTGCATCTACACAAATAGATTACATAGACCACATTAGTATGAACGTAAGAGGCACCATGACGTAGTGAACCTGGATATGCACATTACGTTACACAGGCTACATCAACATGTAAGGAAATTCAAAATTAGCACCAATGCATTAGCAGCGATTAATATAGAATGTATATATTAAAAAACAATAATGACTACTTGTAACGTATCTACAACACTGCACCAATATTGTTACACAACATATTGCACCAAAATACACCATAGAATTATATTAAAGAGGTTCGTAAGCATATAAATAATAAGAAAATTATAAATTATTGTTTTATTATCTTTCCATTACTTTTACAATAGAAATTATTGTTTGATTATTGTGTACTAAAAAGAAAAAAAAACTTAAATATTTTTTAGATCTTACAAAGTTCCAAAACAGCAACCTGTATGGATAGGGATCAAACTGATAACTACCTGCGACATGTACATAGCTAAGGCGAGAAAGTAACTGACCACCGACTTCTAAATTGAGAATTTCACTAAATACCCAAATACTGTAGTATACTGCCTGTCTCTTCAGGTTTCTTAAAAAAAAGTACGAGATTTAATGGTACCTACTTCATTTACTTAGTTAAATTCTCAATTTAGAAACCGGCTGTAAGTCTAGTTGACAATACTTAAAATATAATAATTATTATAAGGTAATTTTACTTTTTAATTAGTTTAGTTTAGATATAAATTGTTTAAACTTAAATGTTTTAGATTACAATAATAATATGTAGTTATCTCTATTTACTAAAAATTGGCTGAGGTAAACTTAGGTAAACTTACTAAATCAGTTCTAGGTTAGCTAGAATTACATTGACAGCTTGCGTCTTCCTGTCAAATTTTGTTGTAATCCCGTACATTCCTATTTGAATTGTTGTCCATATGTCCTCAGACTCTTCAGGGTAGAATGCGCCTGTCGCTTGAAATATTTTAAAGGCACAATCAACCGCCGTAATCAGTTTTTGAAATTTGTAGAGAGTGTTATTGATAGCTACATAAGCTTTCCTTATGTCAGCTGCCGATGAGCCCACGGATATGACGTAGGGCTGTATGGTGCGTCCAATTTTTTTGAACTTCTCCGTTTTTTCCAGGATTGTAGTGGTCACTTCGCTTCTAAATTCTAAATTCGTAGCGGGGGCGATGAGTCCTGCACTGACTCTCCGTGATCGTGAGTATTGTGCACTTCCCCCCGGTCAGTCAGCCCAGCCAGGACAGCTCCTTGAAGTAGAGCCGAACAGCTTCAGCATGCTGACACAAAAACTGGTCCAGTGAAGGGAAGGTGGAGTTCGTCGCGATCCCTGCTTTTCGTCTTATGTCTTCGGTTGCAGAGCAGTGGAGTAGCACATGTTCCACTGTCTCGTCCTCTAGAAGGCACCCTCTACATAGAGGGCTATCGGTATCAAAGCTACATTTGTTGATGTTTCTGGGTTGGTATCTGTAACAGTAAAGTATTGGGTTAAAATGGTACATGAATTAAATACATTATACAAATCAAATACAGAAATTAAATTCAATGAAAATGAAATGAATCCACTTTAGTAAATAGGTACCTACCGTCAACTAGACTAAGCAGCTCACGTAGCGTGTTAGTTACGTACTTGTCGCGGGCAGTTTTCAGTTTGCTCTTGGCATATTTGAGGATATCTTCTTTCTTCAATAAGATTTTTGAAAATAAATTGCCACCTTTTTCAGGAAACATGTGATCAAAATCCTTGAGTAGCTGTAAACAAACCAATGTTGATCAGTAGAGTAGGTATCATCAGTAGGCCAAGCATACACCCATAGTATAATGTATGAAAATGTAGGCAAAAATGTAATAAATGTGGTATGTATAAATAAATATAAAATATTCTGAATCATGTCAGTTGTGTGTGTGTTTCTTTGATATTTTTTATTTTAGAAATGCTCTCACCACACCAGGCGTCAGCTTACGCTTCAACTCCTCGATTTTGTTTTTGAATTTTATGCGTTGTCCTATTTTAGGAAATAATTCTTTTATATCCCCGTCTTCAAGTAAGAGGACCGTGCTTATATCCAACTAATTATCTGAAAAAAAAAATGTAGTAAAGGCACTGGGAACTGAAATCTGGGGGCACTCAATAATCTAATTTAATATAATATGTATTACTTGTGAGATACATTGTGTTTTTATGCAATGGCAGAGTCAATATACATATTTATTTAAAATATTAAAGATTTTTAATATTGATATGGTCACTATAAGATGTTGCTAGGTTAGCTAATTACGTAATAACTTAAGACAGAATGTCCCTTAAGTAGGGAGTGAATAAATTAACCGACTTGGATTTACATGGATCTCACAACTTTTTACAGTAGAAGAACTAAGTTGCGAGACTTGGTTTTTTTTACAAGTTTTTGATATGATATGAATGATATGCCAGAGACTTGTCTACAGTCGGTCTGCCTGCACCAAGAAATAGGACTGACAGACCTTGCGATTTGTCTTACAAGTCGATGAAATACTAACTTACGAACGAATGGTGGAATACTGATGGTGTTCTGGACCACTCAAGAGTAAGAATCTTGAAACTAACCTCGAAAAATTTGAATGTGATCTTCACAATTAATTTGTTGAAGAATTTCTTCAACACACAGTTCTTTAACTGTCGTCGTCTTGGGTTCGACCGGCGCCGGCGACGGCGACGCTACAGCCAGTCAGTCACCCAATAACCCTCTTCCCACACTCCCAGTGTCGTCTTCACTCATGGTGAACTTACTCTCCAACCACCAGATTACGGAAGAAGACTATGATGTGATGACACAACAAACAAAACAAGCCGCGTTTCGGAAGTAAAAGGTCGCCTCGCTTGCCGCCACAGCTTCAAAACAAACAAAACACAACGAATAAAAATAGACAGAGCCCCCGCTCCCCTCCCAGTGTTGCCACCTCTATTCTAAGAGTGAGTGATTTATTTAAAATACGTATACTTACGTGATAATTACTGATGGTGTACGTTATAATTTCAAGTCAATAATTAACATTTAGGCACAAAAAAATTCAATTTGGAAAAACTTACTTAGAGTAGGTAGGTTCCGGGCGACGGCGCAGCGCCTCACTTAGCTTCTCACTTGCGTATTTTTAAATCCATGGACGGGTCTTCCAACGAATCCTTAGCACTGATTGTCTAAAACCTGGCCGCTTTAATAAAAATACAATTGTATTTTATATAGCGATGGGCGAGTCGAGTCATTCAACTCGAATAACTCGAGTTAACTTGGAACCGAGTCAACTCGAGTTGCCTTTGTGACAACTCGGTCATTGACTGCTGGTGATGACTCACTTTTGCAGCCGAGTCGAGCGAGTTACCGGGTCACCCCGAGTTGCCTTCGTGACAACTCGGCCCGAGTTCGACTCAGTCGTTAATGTTGTCAGCGACTCGCTTTTACAGCCGATAAAAGCGAGTTACCGAGTCACCCGAGTCGTCCCGAGTCAGTCAGTCAGCTCGCTGTCGTCGGCGAGTTCATACGTTGCATGCAACTCGCTCGACTCTCACGGCAAATTTTGTAAGTAACTCGGTTCACTGTGAACAAACGTGTGGCGTGGGAGTTTTTTAAGAAAAACAATGGGCACTCCTCTGTGCAGAGCAATATTTATTCAGCCAAGAATGTTGATAATACTTTACTCAATAGTTTTTTACTTTTAATGTTGATTTTTATATTTTATATCGTCAAAGTTGAGTTTGATCAGTATTATATTTTTATTGTTGATTTTTATATTTTTTATCGCCAATTAGTTAAACGTGGTTAGTATTTATATTTTGATATTGATTTTATTAAGAAAAAAGCAATTACTTGACTGATCAAAACAAAGCCATTACATTGTAATAAATAGGTAACATACAATTAAAGTGTAAATAAAATAAATTGTTGTTTTTCTTAAATGTACAACCGAGTCGACATTACGCGAGCTTACACATTTACTCGAGTAAACTCGATTCCAAACTCGAGTTGACTCGCTGCGCAAAGCAAAACTACCTAGGTTGGATTTAATGGAGCCTTTATTGGACATTCATTTTAACTCGAGTTGAGAAAAATGCGAGTTGGCCCATCGCTAATAATGGCAACCTGGTAGTTTTTTTATAGGCACTCAGGTTTGGAACCGCGTTACTGAACTAATACTGTGTGTAAGTGTGTAAATTCGCGTGTTGTTGACTCGTTACTCGTTTGTACATATAACAAAAACATGAATTTATTTAATTTAAACTAGCGTACTTATTACAATGTAATGGCTATTCTTAGATCAGTCAAGTAAGTGCTATTTTCTTAAAAAAATCAACTTTAAAATACAATATTGATCAAACTCAACTTTGACGATATAAAATACAAAAATAAACATTATAAGTATAAAACTATTGAGTAAAGATATAGGTAGTGTCATATTATGTTCAGCCATTAACACACTTGTAAATGGCTGAACATAATATGGCACTGCACAGAGGAGATCCCATTGTTTTTCTTAAAAAACTCCCACGCAATACTTTTGTTGCTCCCTGGAGGCATATTCTTCACAATATTTTCACAGCGGACTGAGTTAGGTAGGTAAGTACATAATTTGCCGTGAGAGTCGAGCGTGTTGCAAGGTATGAACTCGCCGACGGCAACGAGCTGACTGACTCGGGACGACTCGTGTGACTCGGTAACTCGCTCGACTCGGCATCAAAAGCGAGTCACCGGCCGCCAGCATTATGTAAGAACCGAGTCAAACTTGGGCCGAGTTGTCACGAAGGCAACTCGGGTTGACTTGGTTCCTTACTCGAGTTAAATGACTCGACTCGCCCATCGCTAGCCTTTATTATAACCGAGTCAAGCAAACTTATCCTTCCACAACTGAACTAATGTTAAACATAATAAATCAATATTCACTTTTGATTTTTATATATTACTAAATAAATATACTTAATTTACGGAGCCCTGGCTTTTTATTGTCTCGCAGAAGGTGTAAAAAGTAGAGTATGCTCCTCTGGAATAAAGCTTGTCTTCCTCTTGGGCAGCTTGAACCCCTCGCTTCACTCAGGACTCTATATAACTTTAGGGTTCAATATGCCGCCCGCGACGTAAGACACTGCTTTATTCCCTTAATGCATAATCTACCATTTTACTTTACTTTACACTTCTTATATGTTACATAGCTGTGACTGAATTAAAAGAGAAAGGCTCATGCTCAAGGGTAGGCAAGTTGTCTAAATAAGTAGGTAAGAGAATTAGATTTGGTGAACAAGTCTACCAAAGTTGGCGGAGTGGTAAAAAGCTGTTAAGACCATTAAGATCTAGAGATTTATGCAGTGTTAGAGAACGAAACCTTTTCAAGTCACTAGAAAGCCCGATTCAGGAGCAGCATGCTCTACCGCAGCCCGGACACTGAAAATCAGAGGTTGAGACATCTGCAGGGGGTTGATGCATGAAGGCTAGGAGGCATCAAACCCACAGAACATATCCAAAGAATAATCGTACCTAATTTTAATTTTCAATACGATAAGGTAATTTTGCCCCACACTGATTGTACCGACTACGATAACAATGTCAACAAGTGCGTTATTATGTGACACAATACTGGCAATACAGAGTAAAACTTACACTTTTCGCTTCCATTAAAGTGATGCTGTTGCATACGTACGGTACGTAGTCCGTTACAGGAGTAAGTAAGCCGAGTCGAGTACGTATAATGGTACCGCATACGTATTGTACATAGTGCCGTACAGAAGCGTAAGTAAGACAGATACTTAACGTACGTAGCAGCGTACAGTAATAATGTAACCGCAAACATATCACACGTAGTCCAACACAGGAACTTATAATGCACCCGCATACGTACTGTACGTAGTGCAGCACAGGAGTTTAAGTAAGACTGATACTTACTGTACGTAGTAACGTACAGTAACAATGTAACTCCATACTTACCGCACGTAGTCTAACACATGAACTTATAATGCACCCGCGTACGTACTGTACGTAGTGCCGCACAAGAATTTAGGTAAGACGGATACTTACTGTACGTAGCAGCGTACAGTAAGAATGTAACCGCATACATACTGCACGTAGTCCAACACAGGAACTTATAATAATCAACCCGCATACATACTGTACGTAGTGCAGCACAGGAGTTTAAGTAAGACTGATACTTACTGTACGTAGTAACGTACAGTAACAATGTAACTCCATACTTACCGCACGTAGTCTAACACATGAACTTATAATGCACCCGCGTACGTACTGTACGTAGTGCCGCACAAGAATTTAGGTAAGACGGATACCTACTGTACGTAGCAGCGTACAGTATGAATGTAACCGCATACATACCGCACGTAGTCCAACACAGGAACTTATAATCCACCCGCATACGTACTGTACGTAGTGCAGCAAAGGAGTTTGAGTAAGACGGATACTTACTGTACGTAGCAGCGTAGAGTCAGAATGTAACCGCATACATACCGCACGTAGTCCAACACAGGAACTTATAATGCACCCGCATACGTACTGTACGTAGTGCCGCACAAGAGTTTAAGTAAGACGGATACTTACTGTACGTAGCAGCGTACAGTAAGAATGTAACCGCATACATACTGCACGTAGTCCAACACAGGAACTTATAATCAACCCGCATACATACTGTACGTAGTGCAGCAAAGGAGTTTAAGTAAGACGGATACCTACTGTACGTAGCAGCGTACAGTAAGAATTTAGCCGCATACATACCGCACGTAGTCCAACACAGGAACTTATAATGCACCCGCATACGTACTGTACGTAGTGCCGCACAAGAGTTTAAGTAAGACGGATACTTACTGTACGTAGCAGCGTACAGTAAGAATGTAACCGCATACATACTGCACGTAGTCCAACACAGGAACTTATAATCAACCCGCATACATACTGTACGTAGTGCAGCAAAGGAGTTTAAGTAAGACGGATACCTACTGTACGTAGCAGCGTACAGTAAGAATGTAGCCGCATACATACCGCACGTAGTCCAACACAGGAACTTATAATACACCCGCATGCGTACTGTACGTAGTGCCGTACAGGAGTGTAAGTAAGACGGATACTTACTGTATATAGTAACGTATAGTAAGAATGTAACCGCCTACTTACCACACGTAACCCAATGCAAGAATTTATAATGCAGTCGCATACGTACTGGAATATGAGGCTTACTACGTATTTCATGTTGTAACACCATTGAGAATGATGCACAGTCTTTATACTGGTGTTCCTGTTTTATCATTAAGAAGCATGGTGTGGCTTATAACTAGTTCAGTATGCAGCTTCATTGCTAAGTAAGTGACAACTAAATTACTGATGCGACACTCGTAAGCAGTATCTCGTTGCAAGGTACGTGGTACGTAAGCTGCGACTGGATACGTATACGTAGCTTTTTTTTCTGAGTGCAGACTTGGAAAATTAAGGTGTCAGTAAAAGGGGCAAATGACAGAAGTGTGCATTTCAATCAAAATCAGACTATAAATAAGGGTCTTTTAGGTTGTTATTACTGGTGATGCAATCTTTTCTAGACCCTGAGCAACCTTCTCAACGATCCAGTCTGCGCCGCCGAGGTCACTAAGAGTCAACACTTTCGTTGGGCGTCCGTCCTAGCTTTACTGCAGAGCAAATATGTGGAGATACAAGACGCGGCGCTGAAGACTGTAGATCAACTGTTATGTAGGTACAAGGACAAGTCAATTCAGGACTCGTTCAGAGAATCCACTGGGATGTCGGACCTTTGTGATATACTCGAGGTGAGTTTTTCGCGCTTCTGTTTTGTACATTTCTGACCCGCTGTGTTTGAAAATATAGTGGCAACCAATAAAGGTGGGTCAGTTGGTAGATTGCCGGACAGACACTGATTTGGATGGTCAGGGTTGGAGTATTTCCGCCAGGGCATTCACCGATGTTTTTTGTGATATAAATACAAATACAAATCATTTATTGATAAATAAAAATTTACAAGTCATTAGAATTTAGTAAAAAGTCAAGTCATATAGTTAGTGTTTGTATACTGACCATTTGCTAAAAGCGAAGGAAAGCGCTGAGGTTTATTTTCCTGATAACTTTTCCTGGTGGCACATCTATCCTATCGTCAAAAAAGAGAACAGATTACCTTTTTACAACCCTCTAGTGACACATGTCACGACGATTACTTTGATTCTCAGTCGTACGAACTCCGCGACGTCCACATTCGAGTGCTGAACATTCTCCGGAACTATGCGGAGACCAGCGAGAACGCGTTACACATGTTCCAGTCAGGTGGTCTTTTGAGACTCCTGCCGTACATGGAAATGGCATTGTCGGCCGCCAAGCCTCACTGCCTCGCCGTTTTCACCAAGCTATCCTGCACTGCTGAAGGGAGAGACGTAAGACCTATCACAGTTCGTGTCAGTATTGTGTTCCCATGGAATGCGGATGATGGGGGTGGGTAAGAGTAAAGACGTATGAACCGTGGGTCAGTCACGTATCCCTTGCTGCGTTATTTACCCCGTCACGTCTCCTGTCCTGTAGGACGTATTGCTCGCAAACCATGGGTTTTTATATACCTATATAGTAGGATTTTTTTTTAATGTCGGGGTCCACTTAAGATCTTATATTCCAATGAATGGCATTGTTAAGTTCGACCGCTAAATGAGCAGTTTATAACGAAACGCATAAACAACAAAATATTTTATGTTAATAGCAACTTTACCACCTAAAAAAAGGCTCAAATTTGAACGCCAAGTTTCAGATTTCAGATTCCATTCTATTCCATTTTTGAAATTGGAAGCAGCAGGCATTTTGTGTTTCAGTTACAGGATGATTCAGTAATTACCGTAGATTGCAGCGATACAATTTTTTTTTGTATTTGTGGGTACTTACTGGTTTTTATCCGAGTTATGTAAGTACATAGGTAACACTAAAAGTTTCCGGAACTGGCCACTTACATAAACAATATTTAAAAATTTATTGCAACATTTGAAAATAGAACTCTTTGGCTGTAGAATGCAGTTTGTTTCATCTGACTGTCTTTTGTTTTTACCTTGTGGCGCCATTTAAAAAATTGTGTGTCTGCATCAACATGGATTTAACTCGGGAAAATTTTCGTAGTATGATTTTCTACGATTTTAAGTGTAATTTGATAGCTCAACAGAGCATCGCTCGGCTTGAAACAGCTTTTGGCAATGAAGCACCATGCAAGACGACTGTTTATAGCTGGTTTGCAGAATTCAAGCGTGGTCGTATCAATCTCAGTGACGAATCTCGCGATGGTCGGCCGTCCACCGCTGTGACCAACAAAAACATCGATGCTGTGCGCCGTATGATTGAAACAGACAGGCATGTGACCTACCATGAAATTCGCGCATCCTTAGAAACAGGCATGAGTCAAATACAATCAATCCTACACAAACATTTGGGTGTGAAAAAGCTGTGCTCGCGGTGGATCCCACACAACTTGACCGAGGCTCAAAAAACGGACCGCGTCACTTGGTGCAGTGCCATGCTTACCAGATTCAACGAAGGTGCGTCAAATTTGGTGTGGGACATAGTAACAGGTGACGAAACATGGATTTATTTTGCTACGATCCCAAAACAAAGCAGCAATCGAGCGTATGGGTCTTTCAAGATGAGCCGAAACCAACCAAAGTGGCGCGCGTGAAAAGTGCATCTAAGCGGATGATTGCTTCTTTTTTTAATAAAACTGGACACGTGGCTACTGTTGCTTTAGAGAATCGTCGTACCGTGAATAGTGACTGGTACACGACCATTTGTTTGCCGGAAGTTATTGACGAACTCCGTAAAAATAACCGTAAACGCCGTATCATCCTGCACCACGACAATGCTAGTTCTCACACGGCCAGACAGACAAACGACTTTTTGAAGACGAAAAATGTAGAACTCATGAGTCATCCTGCATACAGTCCCGACCTGGCACCTTGTGACTTTTTTCTGTTCCCAAAAATTAAGAACCAATTACGCGGTCAACGATTTTCATCACCAGAAGAGGCTGTCGAGGAGTATGAAAAACACGTTTCAGAGGTCACCACAGGGGAGTGGCACAAAAGTTTTCAAAACTGGTTTGATCGAATGAAAAAGTGCATAGACGCCAAAGGAGATTATTTTGAAAAACAATAAATTAATTTTGTACCTTTAATAGTATTTTTTCATATTCATTCCGGAAACTTATAGTGCGTCCCACGTATAAGTAAACATAGTTATTTAATAAACAACAAATGTGTGTTAAATCAAAGTTTCAAAGAGACAAATGAACTTTTAAAACTTTAATACTGTTTCACCCCGTATCACACCTGTACCTTGCTGCCGCTTTCAATTTCAAAAAGTAATATCTGGAATGCGTTGGCATTCAAATTTGAGCCTTTTTGTTCAGGCGATAAAGTGGCTATTAACATAAAATATTTTGTTATTTATACGTTTCGTTGTGCACAGCTAATTAGTGGTGGAACTTCACAATAGAACATTGCCATTGGAAGATAAGCTCTTAAGCCGATTCCGATATTTAAAAAAAATCTACTATGTATCTAAACGTAAACCCTATGAAAACCGTTTATATGTATCTAAAATATGAAAACCGGAAGTCTGCGGTCAAAACGTTCAATTGATGCATAAATAAAACAATGAAAGAACAAACAACACTGTAGAATGCTTATAACGTGGCCGAGCTATGTCTTGTGAAGGAATACCGGATAAAAAACGAATATTTGACCTCATTTCTAAAGTATTTTGAAAATTTATAAAGACTTCTTAAATCAGATTACTGAAAAGGCAGCTGCGATGAATATAGTCACAAATGGTCTCAAAATTGCGCATTCTCAAACCGCCACGACCAAAATCCACGCGCCAAAAGAGACTTGCAATGTACGCAGTTACTTTCCGCGCATTCTTGTTTTGAAGTTAAAAACTTTCCTTGGTACACTACGAGTATTACTTGGTATGAATGTAATTTCCATCAAGAAACAACAACTACTATCAATGCCTTGCTTGACGTGGGAGGCTGACCCGTACTGTTCATGGTCTAAAGGCAGGCGGGCATCCGACAGACTTCCTGAACTTGTGCAGGCTCTATTCCAAACGGGGTCAGACCTGGTGCTTTGCCAGCAACTCCTAGATGCACAAAAAGAGCTACTAGCTGACGCGGCGCTGGGCGTCGCAAACATGACGCAGTTGCTGCCTTCAGCTGTGAGGATGTCGGAGACCAATATTATTGAGGCCTTGTGTGGTAAGCAGGCCTTTATCACGATATAAAAACCAGTGCATATAATGTTTTGTAGCGTTTAGATATATCCATTTCGTTTATAAAAACGTTATGGTGTATCGAAACAAGATACTACCGATAGTAATAGCGATATACTCGAATAACGTTAAATTCATGCGGATTTGTACAAAAATGAAATAGGCAGTAATATTAATGAATATATCTATGGCTCCTAAACCTTGCAACAAATCTCTCCGAGTGTGCTCTCCAGCGATTCTGTCGGATGACGACACCGCCGTGCCTTGGTTCGACATCAAGATGAACGCCCTTCGAGCCCTGGGGGAACTCTGCCGCGTCATTCCCAAGGCCGCCCTAAGCCTCGTTGAGCCGAACACCTTCGGCGCCTTGAGGGACATCAATAGAAAATGTAAGAAATTGTTTCATATACATCATGTAAGCAAACAGCTCTCCTAGTACGATCAGGATAGCTGATAGATTCAGACCTCGCACTTGTTGCGAAGTAGGAAGCGTCTGGGAGTTATAGCACAAAAAACCCATCTATCATATTCAGGTAAACTGACTACGTAGGATCGTTTAGATAAATCCTCCGGTTTTAGGGGGGCATCTGACCCCCTCTGCCCCCCACTTCCGGGACCGCTGTAAGTAGATGCAGTAAACTATGTTTGGCATTTTTTTTTCTAATTTTCTAACATAATGGTTACATGGATTTGTAAAATTAACGAAGCTAAAAATCTTTTATTCAATTGAATTGCAAATACCTTGGTGCACGACTCTTGCTTGTTGAGGCCATCTTTTTAAAATAGCATCATATTTAATGACACGCTATCAAATATGATCATTATATATATGATTATAGATAATATTAGTCATAAATGCTGTGATTACGGATGGATTACGGGTAGGATTCACTCGTTTAACTGTGCAAAGAAGGAGGCACAGGTCGAGCTTTCCTTGAGATTATGACTCATCATCACCAGGAAGGGGGAAGGGAGCCAGTACAAGAACGAACGCCGTGCGCGCCTGAACTCCCGGGGAGCCCTGATGACGATGAGTCATAATCTCATCGAAAGCTCGACCTGAGCCTCCTTGCACAGTTAAACAAGTGAGTACTATCCGTAATCACAACATTTCTATTGTCAAATATTAGTCATATGTTATTTATTACATTATCATATTTTTGGGGTTATACTTATATGAAGCTATACATATACATACAACCATATACGATTGTGTAAAGGCGCTGAAGAGCCCCCTCTTAAATGCGCAATGACAACTAATGAACGACTTGTTACACTGGCCCGAACTGTGTGTGGTGCGTCTGTTGGTACGAGTAAACGCCACGAAGAAAGTTCTGTCTCAAACTAGATATTATTATCACGGAATAAATATGAAAAGACTTGGATTTTACATCTGAGAAAAATGTAGTGCTGTGTGATTGACTGATTTGTTGCTGATCGAACGAGATTTTCTTGATTCAGAAACTGACCTTTGTAGCGTTCACTCTACTTTGTATTCAGCAGAAATGTCTTAGCAATATGTTCCACAGATAAAGACGACCCTATAGAGGCGCAACGGCTCGCGGTACAGTGCTACATCAACCTGCTGAGCTACACCGTGAGCACGCGCGCCATGCTCAACTCGTCCTTTATAGCTGAGCTGATCAGGATCTTGCGGGTACAATACAATACTTACAGACATAACACATAGAGGCACAACGGCTCGCGGTACAGTGCTACATCAACCGTCTTCCGCCCATAGCTTCCGCCCGAAACGTCACTGCTGTGTTCAGGTCCTTGCCTTAAAATCTCATATAGAGAAGGGATTTCAGTGCAGAGTGAAGTCCTCAGTTGCATCTATTGAACTTACTGCCGCATACGACACTGTGTGGCGACAAGGGCTCCTCTACAAACTCTTAAAAACCATCCCTTGTCTTAGGGTATACAGGCTGCTAGAAGATGCTTTAACAAACGGGCCGTTCCAAGTGTTCCTCGGTGACAGGCCCAGTAACAAAATAATCTTAAATCATGGATTGCCCCAAGGATCTGTGCTGGCACCATTACTTTTTAATTTGTACATTCACGATCTTCCCAACACCATATCACGGAAATTTGGATATGCAGATGACCTTGCACTAGTCACTCAACACAAAAACATCGAGGTTACTGAAGAGGTTCTAGAGCGGGACCTAACGGAATTGGATAAATATTACCAACACTGGCGTCTCTGTCCCAATGCGACAAACAAGTCTCCTGCTTCCACCTTTGCAATAAACAAGCTGACAGAGAGCTAAAAGTGAGGTTCCGAAATACTACACTACGACACAATTTCTACCAGAAGTACCTAGGCGTGACCTTGGATAGGAGCTTGACTTATAAACACCATCTCATAAAACTGACAGCAAAACTAAAAGTTTCAAACTTAACACAGGAGAGCGTTCAATATGCCGCGAAATGCATGGTGTCGACTCAACCGCCTGAGGACGGGAGTGGGTAACTATAACGAACCAGCCGACGATTTCTCCAAACTTACCAGCGAGGCTATTGAATATCTAAATATTTGTAAATTTTCATGTAGTATTTCAATTTATTTAAATTATACCAGTGTAAAAATGCCATAAGATAAATAAATAAATAATAACCTGCTGAGCTACACCGTGAGCATGCGCGCCATGCTCAACTCTTCCTTCATAGCTGAGCTGATCAGGATCTTGAGGGACAATACAACACTTACATACACAACACATAGAGACACAACACATAGAGACACAACACATAGAGGCACAACGGCTCGCGGTACAGTGCTACATCAACCTGCTGAGCTACACCGTGTGCATGGGCGCCATACAGCCATGCTCAACTCCTTTATGCTTTCCGATCTGCTGATCTTGCAAGTTACAATACTTAGATAAAGACGACACATAGAGGCACAACCTGATCAGGATCTTGCGGGTACGATACTTAGAACTGCTCGCATTAAGCTTAGATGGGGCCATCCTCCTCCCCGCTCCTTGTTGAGAATGCCTTCTTAGCGGACACGTACTGTATTTTTCAGTTTTTTTTTGCAACTATCTTAAATCTACTAATACTTAGGTTTACGGAAAACCAATAGAATAAAATTAAGTTTAAATTTGATTAAATTAGGCGTAGAGTTGTTATTTCACAAAATTTTGGATTGTAACATGAAAATACAGTTCTTTCAAAAAATCGTAATCCATATCGTAGGTATAATCGCCAATACGCATAGATTTCCATTTTTACGATTATGTTATTGAGATGGGTCACAAAGGGCAGTTACGAAAACCGGTATTATAACTACAAGAAAACGTACTTATCTTATGCAGAGAATTTATAGTATTACTATGGTATCATCATCTGACACTGAATTCATTGAATAATTTTTTCCATTATCTATTTTATCTTATTGCAGCGTCCCGACATTCAGCTGAAGATCCTGGCGTGCACCGTTCTCAGCGGGCTGATGAAGGAGAGACTGGCTCAGGGTATCTTTACCAAGTTGGACGGGGAAACGGTAAAAGAATCACTCGAGGCGGACCTTCTGGGCGTTCCATCACCAACAACAAAAAGTCATGTTTAAGGTTTCGTACCTCAAAATGAAGAAACGGAACCCTTACAGTATCACTTTGTTGTCGGTCTGTTAACACTCTTTTTCTCAAGCCCCGTAAGAGATAAAAAGTATTGAAACTACAGTCCGTAAAATATAGCTTGAGCCCTGTGACAGTAGGACATCGCTGTACAATTTGTATTTCTAACTTTCTCATGCTCAAATATGTACAGCGCTGACAGCAGCTGTCACAAGGCTCAAGCTATGTTTTACGGACTGTGATATCTCCTGCAGAAGTTGGCGACCCCATTATACTGTTTAAAAAATCAGACTTCTTACTCAACGTGAAAATAAGTTATTGCCCTGTTACGCTTTACGTAATCAGTTTCATACAAATTGGCACACCATGAAAAATCAAACGCCACTTCCAGTTGACTTGGATACTTGAAATTACGTTTACAAGGAGGTCTTTATAGATTATACGTATAGGAAAAATAGAAAAATGCTATAACTTATTATATTATTATTAAAAAGATTTTAGAAAGTGACATTGGCCTTTGTAGTAGGTACCTATAGACTGGCGCCAACCAGACACTGCGTTTTCTTCTTTCGCCTTGTATTTGTTTTGATTTGCAATAAACTTATAAATTTCGCAGGTGTATTAAAAAAGGTCGTTTGATATTTCTCATCCCGACTGAGTAATGTAATGTAATGACACCAGAATCAAAATGTACTATTTCTATCAAAATTTAAATTAGGAAGGCAGATAGATTAAGACAGGAATCATTGGTCACACGCAGGAGTATCGTTATTGATATTTGGCTTGAAAACTGTTATTTTCTAAAACAACAAAAAATACTGAACTTTTAGTTACTGTAAAGCTGAAAACGTTAAAGAGGTTTTGGTCCCGTGGCATGTAGAGTTTAGCCAGCGAATCTTAGTACAACTGCAGTAGAGCTACGTGACACAATTTTGCCTGACAAGTTTCGGGTTTAAGTTGAGGTACGATTCTCTTGCCAAACTAACTATTCTATGGGACAGCTGATTTGTTTCGCAATTTCAGGTTTGGCTATAATTCTGGCTATAATTTTTAGTTTTTCTATATTTCGGCGGCTCAGCGAAGAAAACTCCAAGACAAATAAGGGATCAATACTTTTATCAAGCGGGTAAAGTTCAATATGTAGTTTCTGTCCCAGGTGGTGTCCTTAAATCTGAAGATAGAACACGTCGGTCTGAGGACGGCGCTGTGCTTGCTGATCGTAGCCAGCGTCACTGATGAGGGGGCCGACGTGTATCTGAACCTCGGTACTGTACATTAGTAAGTGGTCTACTTAAATCTAAAGATAGAACTCGCACTTGGCCGGTTTTTTGATAGCATATAGCTGAGCTATGTCCATTTATCAGGTTAAATTTATAAACTTTTGGGTTTTTAAATTTATATGTTGTTTTACTTTTCTTAACACTTATGTCCCGTCATGCGTGTATTTATAATTTGATAATAAAAACTTATTTCTTTCTTTCGTGGTGATATTAGTAAAAAACATAATGGAAAAATATGGAAAGTCTTATAAATGTCAGTTGTACCCTACTAATGTTAACTTTCCTTTATTTACTTTGCAGTATGATTGAGAATCGCATGGCCCGATTTGCGGTGAGCGTTTGGGAATCAGCTCTGGAGTCGATTTTCCGACACCATGCTTCGGCCAAACTGGCTTACACGGGCCGATTAGATATCAACGATTTTACACAGGCAAGTAGTTTTACAGTACCGAATCGACAACATTACAAATTAATAATTGGTACAAAACTAAAAACCATTTCGAGATATTGGCCTTCTGAGCATCATATATGTTTTTCAGAATTAAATCATTAACAAACAAAGAGATTAAAAAAAAATTTAAGATTCAAGATTGTTTTAAAAAAACAACTGTCATGTCATTGTGACTGTTGACATTGACAGCGAACATAAACATGCCAAGTTTTTTTTTAATAATCCCTTGGCAATGAACATCGAGTTTGAAATTCTCAGTTGCGACTTACGTTCTTTTAGAATGACTGAATAAGAAAAAAATAAAATAAGCATTAAAAACACACAATGAAACAAAATAAAAAATACGTAAGCTTTATTTTTACGCAGAATTTTAAATATTGAAAACAAATGGTTACCCGAAATGAAATGATGTCGATTCGAGCGAGATTTAAACAGCTTTGATTTCGGGGTACAACTCCCCCCTCCCCCCCCCCTCTCCAAAATAAATACAAGAATATCGTCAACGTTCTCTTCAATCAAAGTTCATTGTCCTAAGTTTCGCATCAATAATAGAGTTCTCTTGTGAACAGCTTTTGAAAATTTCTTCCTTCTGTGAAGTTTTCTTAAAACTCTGAACTGACCTCCCCTGAAAAAACGCCCTAGGTATAAGTCAACGCAGGTAAAAAGAGCTCTGAGGCGTCAGTGGAAGGGATATGTTTGAGCATGGGGGTATAGTCGCGCACAAAAAGGCTTGAGTATAATATTGTTTGATTATGTAAGTAAAATGTTTATTGTAGAAATAACATCGCTATGACTGCTATTTTATAACAGGTTAGAAATAAAAATATACTATGGGTGTTTATTTGGTCCACAACTTGCGTCAGATGAATGTTAACATACCCAAATGATGCTTATTCCAAAAAAATGCATACAAAAACAAAATACCAGCTTCGTTCCTCATGGAACAGTAAACATTGTAAATATTTTTTCTTTCTTTTCTCTGCAAACCCATCGTAACACAAATACATTTTTGCGCGTGACTGTATTTTGAAATCGACCGAACGTGGACACTACGCCTTGAAGCGAAAGTCACCAATCATGGCACAGCAAATCCTCGCGCCAGGTACTTTCCCCGTCGCGGCCGCCCGCGCCGCACCTCATACCTCATTTTGGTCGGTAATTCGCTCACTGCGCAGGTACGTAGCTCGGAGCTCTTTTTACCTGCGTTGACTTATGGAAAGAAGTACTTATTGAGTATTTTGCTCCTTACTTCGTTACGGCCCATATCTTATTCCAGGACGGCTTCTACGTGGAGAAGCGTCTCAGCCCCCGGTTCCCTTCCATGAAGGAGGTGTTAAATAGAGAGCCGCCGAACAAGGAGCCGGTGTTTGTCTGTCTGTTCGAGCGGGTCGAGCCCGAGGTCCCGGGGCCGTCGCCGCAACACACGCGACGACAATCAACCTTATCTCATATATCCGCGAGTGAGTTTCGTTACAACCCGCCCCTAGATTATATGTTTCGTTGAGTCGGTTGCAAACTGGTTGCCAAACGTCAAAAACATATACTATCGAATTCCGATTATCTAAGGATATGTTCGTGCTTAAAGTGACATTCATTATATTAAGGCAATTTTAAAAGTTCACTTTTTACCTATGTTTTTCGTGTTTAGCAACCGGATGGCAACCGACACTAAGTTACATAATAGGCCAGCAGGTCAAGTTAACTTGAGCAACCTAGCGAGAGGCAAATATAACCGAAGTATATGAGCGATCGCAGACAGGATACAGAAAGCGGGGTCTCAAGTTAACTTGGCCGGTCTGTACCTACGGAAAGGGTATTCTATAACATCTAGATCAGGTATGGGCAACCTTTTGAAAGTTGCGGGTCAAACTTTAGGATGTTAACGGATTCGCGGGCCGTAGATGTATAAAAAACGGAAGTTGTAAAAAAACGGTTTATTCTAAACACTAATAATTTTATTTGTTAAATAGAAAGTACCTTATTAATGTGAAGCTTGAGCTTAAACTTGAGAAACAAGGTAACTAATCAATATTAGGATCAATCCCACTAATACACACGCGCAAAAAAATTTCTAAATTTTCATCTGTGAGCCTAGTTCGATAACTTAATATATTAGCCTTCATCATTGAAAAAAAATGTTCACATTTTTCTTGCATTTTTGAGGAAAGTACCAGCGACCGCACCACGTTAATGCGAAAAAATTGTTGCCATCGATATGCTCATTATTCATTGCTTGCACACCTCACAATTGAATTTGTAATAAGTGAGCAAAAGAAGCAGTGGACATCAATTATAATGAAAGTATAACTTTTGTCGCTTTATTATGCTTTCACTTAGCTTTTTTCGAACGTGTACCAAAAAAATAACGATTCTTGGCGAGCGAAATTTTGAAATGTTCCGCGGGCCGGTTCAAAAGCTGCAATGTACAGTTGTACTATATAACTTTTTTAACTCCCAACCGGTTTTGCCTTGCGGCATCATCAAAGAAAAACGATGAAATATAACGATTAAGAAGACGGCATTGCAGATGGTAAATAACAGTGTTAAAAAGAATTTTAAAGAGCACAATATTCATTTTCATTAAATTACCACTTGTGGCAGATTAGACACTTCCATTAACTAAAAAATAAAACCGATCAAGTGCGAGTCAGACTCGCATACCTAGGGTTCCGCAATTCGACAGTTTTGGGAACAGTCAGAAGGTATTTAAAATCTGGCAATAACTGTTTATGATAACTAAAAAAAAAATTCATTGTACCACAAAAGAGAGACTAAAATATTTTTATACCGTACTCCAAATAAATAATGTGTAACAGCTTACCCGATGAAATTAAGTCACTTACTGGTACAAAATTCCAAACAAAATTGAAACGGTATTTGGTTGAACGGTTTTGGTTACAGCCTCAAAGAGTTCTACAGTTATGCTAATTTAGGACAAACAGCGTAGAAGGTCGAAGTAAAAACTATATATATCTTCGACCTTCTACTCTGTTCGACCTAAATCTGTTTGACAATGCCTGAAAAATATACTATAACTGATATATATACTAAATAATATAATAAATATAGATATAAGGGTAACATCTATTAAGTATTAGGTACATCGCCTTAACGTTAACTTCCGGAACTTTAACTTCAAATTCTTGTCTTTACATTTGTTTCTAATTTATCTTTTCTGGTTTGTAATGCACTCTAATAACAATATTTAGAGTATTCCAAAGCGATGGATTTCGCAATAAAAACATAATCTCAGTTAATGAGAACTGTGAATTTCTTAACTGTCTGAAGCAACACATATTGTAGCGATGACAGCGCCATCTGTTTCTTAAGAACAAGGCGTGAAATCACATAACGCCCTCGTGAGCGTCAGTATGTGCATTACAAGCTAGTTAGATCAAATAGTTACAAAAATATTCGGTGGACAAGTATGGTGGAAAAATTCAACGGTCTAGGTAAGTACCTCGGTGGCGCAATTGGTAGCGCGCTTGTCTGGGAAACAAGAGGTCGCAGGTTCGAGTCCTGGCCCGAGGATTTTTTTCAAATTCTTGTCTTTACATTTGTTTCTAATTTATCTTTTCTGGTTTGTAATGCACTCTAATAATAACTTTTTAATCGCTATAGTTTACCTGTAATTGGGTAGTTATTGCCTACAATCGTAATTTTTTTCATTTTTTTCGGTCCAGCAGTTTCGGAAATAAGGGAGGGGGGGGGGTCATGGATGTTTTGTGGTTTTTCAAAGATTTCTCCAAATCGGTGCCAGTAAATATAGTAAAAGTATATATTTATATAATCAGCTATTTGATATCTACAATTTGATACCCATATTGTATTTTAAGGATATATTTTTCTCTCTTTTGTATTACAAATAAGGATTTTATACAATTTCAAAATTTTAATATATTTTTTTACTCCGTTTTATGTAAGCTACTGAATGCTACTTTTGTGGCAAATTTCAAGACTTTATCTTTAACGGTGCTAAAGTTATGAGGCTGTGACATACGGACGGACGGACAACGGAGTCTCACCATAAAGGTTCCTTTTGTACCTTTTAGGTACTACGGAACGCTAACAATCATTTGCGGGTATTCGGGTAAATATCCTTGCCTTTGTGCAATCCGATCGAATATCAGTTGTTATTCAGATTAATAACAATCACTTCGCTTCGCATGATAATGTTTTATACCAACAAATACTGCAACCATCACTCTGAAATTAATATATGATAAAGTTGAGGACTAATGCTATGTCCACGCTGTTGTGAAAACTTGATTCCATTAAATTTTATCGATAGAAAAAAATTACAAAGTTACCTCCAAACCGTACAATAAACCGATAGCATTCAATGAATACTTGAAATTAAATCTGAAACTTTGCATAATATAACTGATATTAGTATAAAGCAGCTGCAGACTATTCCATAAAAATGAAAAAACCATCAGTGTAGCCGCGATTTTAAAATAACTGATGTCATCGCGTGCTGATTAGAGTAGGATAGACAGTTAAAAAGCAAAAGCGTTAGAGCAGAACTGCGAATTGAGGTGTTATGGGCCCTTAATATAAATAATAAAATGTGACATTCTTAATGAATGACATTCGTCATCCAAGCACAACACAAGCGTTTTAAGAGGGTCGATTGCACTTTAGTTCTCTAATTGTATCGTATTTATCAGAAATATTAGTGCTCAATATTCGGGTCTTTTCTGTTGAATACAAAAGCAAAGACCCAAATAATGAGCTGGCTCAAAGTTTAAAGAATTAAAGTAAATGTTTCAACAGGGTCGACAGGTCATTTGCAGTCGACGCGCGAGCGTCTCTCGTCCTTGCCTGATGACTTCAACTTGCGCGAATATTTATCCAAATTGCGGGTTTGGCTCGGAGATCCGTTAGTGCCCACTTTTTTCTAGTAAATTGTCATATTTTCAAACTCGTGCCCATTTGCAACTGGTCATCTTCGCAAATAGTCATATTCGCAACTCGTCATCTTCGCAACTGATCATCTTCGCAAATCGTCATATTCGCAAATGTTCATTTTTGCAACTGGTCAATTTGTCTCTGAGACAGTGTGACATACATACGTGTCTACTGACATAAAGGAGGTGGAGGTACGAGTGTTGTGTCCAGTGTTATTATTAGTAAACGAGGAAAACATACAACCAAAGAAACGGTAACTCTTAGTTCATTGAAAGTCATGTTAGGGCCAATAATAATCATTATAATATTTCTCTAAACCGCCGAACACAAAGCGAACCGTCTGGAGTTTTACTTCCGAGTTCTGCGTTTTTGAACGAAACAATCAAGAAATTTCAACGCATATTCCTTATTTATTTACAAGTACACTACATAGTCTCTGGTATGTACTCCCATCTCCTATTAAGTTGACACGTACGATACGTGCGCGAGCTACAAGGAATTGTGGGTCACATCACACAGTCCCAGTCACAGACTAATTGACCAGTTGCAATGCAATTATGACAATTTGCGAAGATGACCAGTTGCGAAGATTATGAGTTGCGAAAATGACAAGTTGCGATTATGATGAATATTGTGAATATGACGGTTTGCGACGATGGCCAGTTGCGAATATGATTTGTTACGAATTCGTTAATAATCAATTAATTATTTAAATTAAATATGAATGAATAAGAATAAATGTGATAAAACGGCTAGCCTTTTGTCCATGGTTCTGCGGATTTCCTCGCTGAGGCACACTTTCTTGAACCTACCCGTAAAATTTCACGTTGGTCATCATTATAGTTATGAAAATTTCGTTTCCATCTACGAGTAAGTCAAATATCCGAACAATTTAAAGAGCCGGATAAAGTCTGATAGCCCGGATTATTTCGGACGGTGGTAACCCTATACCCGGCCTCCTGTCGCTCGCATACCATAGGCGTATCACAAATGTAATGTCCAGAAGTACTTCGCACTTGCAGTTGGTAAATATGGCGTTTATGTTATTTTAAAACAGTGTATTAAATATCTTTTATTATTATTAGGTTATCTTATTTTAGGTCCAAATCAACGCATTTTATGGAACTAGAAGATGGTCACTTTGAAGTCAGGTCAGTAAATTATACCTTAAACTATGGACAGCGTCAATGCCCCTAATTAGGACAGAAAGGCATTTTTCTTAAATTGTTATTTATTTCTTGCGACGCGACCTTGGAGGAGAAAACCAGCTGGAGTGGAGCCGCGCACTAATTTCTATGCAAAAAAGTCTGTAATTTTCGGTGGGGGACGAGGCAGCATCGCGATGCACGCACACTACAAAATACTCAAACACTAGGTTAAACTATACGCACACAATCACATTCACACACAGGGACATCTATCGTTTTTATATAACCGGTATGCCCGCGGGGCTTATACCTTTGGCAGAGGAGTTTGCCTGTTGGTGGCCTGTCCAGTTGGTTTGTTCGTCCGAGGACGCGGCGCAAGGGAAACTTTCGCACACTTTCTAAAGTGACACCTTTGTCATCTACCCTCACTGACCTATTACCTATATAACAAACAACAAATGTTTAACGTGTAATACTTTATAGTTAACATATATAAAATTATATAGTTCATGTATATTATATTATTTATTAGCTAAGTTAAGTTTAAGTTTTTTAATATTTTGCAAATCTTGAACTACCTACACTTACAATGTATAACATCATGCCAATAGAAAGAGCGGGCCTCTCCTATTACAGGTATTTAAACTTAAAAGTGGAGTCCCAAACCATGTAAAGTATGAACTGCAAACAATAAAGAATATTTGTATTGTATTGTAAGTGGTTAAATATATTTCCAAGTTTTGTCACGTCACCAGCCAATCCCGTGTATGTTGAGACGCAGGGATCCTATATTTATATCCTTTATCCATCGACTCACCTGTGATTGAATTCTAGGTACCGCACAAAATGCCACGAAGTGTCCTCCACACTGAAGCAGAAGGCCCAAATCCTGGCCGAGTTCGTGGTGGAGCAGATGTGCGGGCTGACGCAGGACCGAGACTGCTCCATGCCGAGTGTCAACCTACATCTCGCCGATCTGATGGTGCGTGTGCTAATATTTTTATTAATGTATTAATAACAATAATGTGCCATATATTTGACTTACTATACCTATCGATTTTTGCCGATTTAGGGTCCCCTACAATCATCCTATCGTCATTATCCAATGACCCCTGACCCCACCCTCTCACAAAACTGAAGTAATTTTCGATATCTGTATTACAAAATTAATATTAATTTAAAATTAAACAATGTTTTTTTTCTTTTGGCAAGACCCTCCCATTATTGCCATCTATGTTCATGATATTACCGTCATCCGCAGACCAGACCCCCCTAATTTAAAATGACTTAATATATGGACGGTCCCCCTCCACTGTAGCAAACCCCAGCGGGATACTTAATACAAATACAAGTGAATCCTTGTACTACCTACTAGCCTGTTCATATGTTTGTGTGTGCGTGCGCGCAGGGAACTCCCGGCAGCCTAGAAGTGCTGCCCGTCGTGCGTAAACACATCAACACGGTCTAGGGATATTTTTAAAAATGCGAATTACTATTAATGTGTTAATTTTATATGACATCTATATATTAAAAGAAACATTATTTAATTTAGTACCATTTTTTTTAAATAAACGTTTACTTAGATTACAATTTCAGGATTTTATGGAAAAAAAAATGAAACATAGACTAAAACCGTATTAGAATTAACTTTTATTTTGTCAGAAAAAACGAAAAAAAAAAGAATTGGTGTTTATGAACTTGAAACCGCCCATGACGTTCAGAACACATCGGCAACGATTTGGCATGCTCAGAATAAGGTTGTCAATGTCTTGCTGCGGAATATTGTCCCAGGTCCTACTGAGGTGCGAAAAAAGTTGGTCTTCTGTAGCCAGATTTTCGGAAGCTTCCCTCAGAGCTTTTCTTTGAAGAATATCCCATGCGTGCTCAATGGGATTTAGGTCTGGTGATTGCGCAGGCCATTCTAAGGCCCTAACATTATGATCCCGCAACCAAGCTGCTACCGTTCTCGCCGTATGTGCCCGGGCATTGTCGTGTATGAGCAGGAAATATTGCCCCACTTGTGTTCTGTGGGGCAAGATTATGGACCCCAGCACCTGTTGGCGATATCTTTCTGCCGTCATATTGCCCCGCACCCAAACGAGGTCCGTCCGTCCTCCAAGGCGAATTCCTGCCTAAACCATAATTGTTCCTCCTTGGTATGGGTGGACTTCCTGGGGGTGCTGGAGTCGGCTCCATCGCCCAGGAACTCTCCAAACACGCGTCCTTTGTGAATCTGGATGGAAGCCGTACCTGGATTCATCCGTGAACAGCACATTGGACCATTGCTCACGGCCCCAGTCCACGCGGTTCCGAACCCATTCCAATCGTAGTCCAAGAGAGCGTAGATTGGCTTCATACAGTCGCCTCCTTACAGTTTGATCACTCACAAGTACTCGGTGTTCCACCTGCAGCCTTTGGACCAATTGAGTCGCCGTTACATTTGGTTGAGCTCTTGCAGCAATTTGCAAAAATCGGTCTTATCTGGGGGTAGTGATGCGACTTGGCCCCCGAAGCCTCTCCGCTACTTCACCTGTGACACGATAGCGTATCCACAATCTTGAAATGACGTTTTGGTGGGTCCCTATTGCTTCAGCGACATCACGTTGAACAGACCCAGCTTCCAGCATTCCTAAAGCCCGTAACATTTCCTCCCTAGTTAAATGCCGGCGTTGCATGGCTAGAACAGCTCAATTTGCACTTTATCTTTCAGTCTTCAAATTAAAAAAACTGTTACCAAACGTAATTCGCTCTCCTACACATCAAGACATTTTTAACCACAGAAACAAAAGATTTTTCAAAAATTTAAATTTGGTACTACTCCGAGATAAATGACGAACAAATTGTTGTTTAAAAGATTTTAATGCGGCCAGTACCTTATGAATTATTTAATAGAGTGTGAAATATCCCTGAACCGTGTTGATGTGTTTATTAGCGACGTTAAACTATCGGGTTCGCAAGCGACCATTACTCAGTAGTAAAAAAGTCGTGTCTGTACTTTGAATATTTTCAATGAAATTGGTTATAATACTGAGCACATAACTATTTTTTTAATGCTTTACAATCATAAGCTGTGCGTCTGGGAACGAGATCCGTAGTGACCCATGGATATATAATATATGTACAGTATATTCTATGTCTATGGTAGTGAGTGACCATTGTACAGTAAACTTCTCAACGAATTAATTTGTGAACATTAATATATAAAAAAATTACAGTTGAACACGAAATCTCCCGTGCTGGGTATCGGCTGGGTGCGATGTGGCGGTCCCCTAGAGCGAGCTGTCCTGTACAAAGTGCTAGCGGACCGCCTGGGCGTGCCGTGCGCGCTCTGTCGTGCTGGCAGCAAGCAGGCGTGGTGCGAGCTGGCTCTCCCGGAACTTAGCTTGGTCAGTTTATTAGCTTACATTGGCATATGTTGGTCTACCACATCTGTGGTTCGAACGCCTGGAACAATAATCCCGAGATCGCTGGTTTAAATCTCGAACATTTGGGTTCGATCGGCGTCTTTTGTAAGGCACATTAAACTGAGGGTCCATTTGTGCCCGAAGAACGTGGATAGCGCTCACCATTTATCACACTGAGATGTCATAATCGTCGGTGAAAAGTAGGTGTACGAGTGTAGAGTGACTATAATTTCACAGTCCGTACTTGGAAACACCTCTGACGCCCCCTTGGGGATTCATGTCGTGACGATATTACCATGTCTTTTGTCCGCGGTGAAACAGATACTGTGCCAGCATGTGGCAAAAATGTGACCTATTCTCGTGCAGCAAACCTTAAATTTAGAGTTGAAAAACCTAAAATAATACAAGCTCATTTAACTTTTATCCATCTGCGTTAAAGCCTATTTTGCAATGAAAAGTTTTAGGTTATGGCAACTCTAAATCTAATATTTGCTACACGAGAATAGGTGTCATTGTCTTACTAAAACGATCACTGGTCCCTTTTTTAGCTAAATTACAATAAAGTATACTTACCTTACAACCTTTCTTATGAAACCCCGTTCACCGAAAAATTCAAAAGAAAACTCTAAAATTCCTCGGACACCTAACAACACGCCTTATTAGCAAGAGATCGCAGGTTTGAATCATGGCCCGAGGAATTGAAAAAACGTTTGTCTTGGATTTTTCTCTAATTGATCGTGCACTATAATAATATTTAGAGTATTGAAAGCGATGGATTTCGCTATAAATCATATAATCTTTGTTTTTCCAGTCTGATATAAAGAGAAACGACGAGAATCCCGATATAAAATACCCAGCGGGTCTACTCCGAGCCAACTACGTGGTAGATTTGATGCACGAGACGGGACGACTCTTCAAGAAGGGAACTTACGAAGCGGAGAGAATTTGCGGGACCAACTCCCAGTGAAAACGGAACCCTAAAGCTAAGCCTCAATGCCTGCGGTATTACTTAAAAACAGCTGGACCAATCAAGCTGGCAGGTTGAGAATGCCATCGGGATTTATATGCAAAATGTTCGGTGATGCCAAATATTTCAGGAGATTTGCTTTAGTACTCAAATTTTTCGTATTCAGATGTTTCGTTTCCGCTTACTTATACTACCGATAAAAACACAAAACTATAGGTACGACACACGTACTCAAATTTCTCACGCGCACTATACGCACATGCAAAAAGTGGGCGGCGCATCAGCCTGTAGCCATGGACAACACAACATTCCTTCCACTTGACACCACTGAGTTGACACCATCAGTGGTGTCATACGGAAACACTATTCCGTTTCACACCACCAGCTATTAGTGATGTTACAATCTATCTATCACAAAGTATATGTTAATACTCGTAGATTGGTAATTTTATTATTAATGGCACTTTATATGCATTCTGCATTATGTACCAGGCCGATATATATACTTATTTTACATAGGTATGTTTGTTTTCGTTTTTTCAAAACCAAATAGCCAATAAAAATTCGACGTACAGAAATACGAGGTTTCGATAACTAACCCAAACTAGCATCTAAGGAATGTATTTTAGTTGTTTTTGTTTCCATTTACTTAAATGATTAATTAAATAATTATTAATTACTTTGAAATTAACTCTTGCCATCCCTATTTATCTAGTAGACAGTTTGTTCCGTGGCGTACAGAGCACAGCAAATTGAAAGTGACGTGGCTTTCAAAAGGTTAAAAGCGGATACTCTGTAATAAAAGCAAGTTCATTATTATTAAAGAGCTTTTTACTTATTACCTAATGAACAGTTACAAGTTAAAATAAACAAGACATCACTAGGGTGGGGTGAAACGGAATAGTGTTTCCGTATGACACCACTGATGGTGTCAACTCAGTGGTGTCAAATGGAAGGAATGCAACACAACACATATCTATTGACAGATGCGTTCAAAAGCGACACGCCCCCCTACTATTACTCCTCCATGCCGTGTCATGGCAATTTTATGTATAGGAAAAATCATGATGTCTCTATCGGTCGTGTCGCTTTCGTAAACAAAGTCAATATAGAAAAAACCTTTCGTGACATCTGTAACTTTTGACACCTGCATAAAAATAAATCATGTGTAACAAAATTACACAAATTAAAAAATATGTCATTTGACAGCTGTCAGAAAATAAGAGTTAAAAATATCAATTGTCTTTGAATGGAACGAATATCTAATTTTGGTATTCGCAGTAGTTCCATTCGTAGCAATGAATATGCGGTAATGGAACTACTGCATACAAAATTTTATAAAAATTCGCAGTAGTTCCATCATGGAACTCGGCAATGGAACTAGTGCGAACGGAGGAGTTTTCTGGTTATCTGTAGATACAACAAATTGTCATCAAACGACAGCTCTGGTTCTGATATCTGCGGTGACGGTATAATTTACGTTTATACATTGAGTGATAAACGTAGCATTTTTTCAAGCAGATTATATTTACATTGACGGAACGTGTACGAAGTGCGCTTACGTATTAATAAAACAAACTAATTTTATTAACTATTGATTTTGTCTTTTATTGCATTAATATATCCTAACCTAAATACAAAGGCAGTTCATTTCACAAGTCTTCTTTTCAGAGGTCGGACTTTTGGTGGTGGAGGTTGAGAATTGTATGGATATAACGATTTATTAATTTAATCATAACTGTAAAAAGTTTTAACATTTTTATGTTTTTTTAACACCCCACGTCCGAAAGTCCGGCCTGTGCTTATTTTACAACATAAATTATATTTTTATCAAAATTGTGTCGATATACAAAGGCACATTTAAGACACATGAATTGCACTTCAAAATGGACGGACAGACAATCACAAAAATAAAATGATTTAACACTTCGCGTAAGTACAATTAAATTCAATTAAAAATATTTACGTACATAAATAAACTTTATTCTTGTATTTAAATTGTATCACCTTTAAGGTACAAAAAAACATGTAAACATAAATATTAACTACAATTCATGTAATGGTCATTAGTTTATTTAACTAAAAATAGGGGTTGTTCATTCGCTAAAAATGGTAAATAAGATAAATTGTAACTCAGTCTAAATAAAAATATGTATAATGGCCACTTCGTATTTTCATGGAATGATTTACCGGAATTAATTACAACTGGAATTGTTCATCTTACTAGCTAACGGTGGTGAAACCTTATGTTATTAAAGCATGCAAAATCTACTTAAAAATATGGTACATTTTCTTACGTAACTAATGTACTCGTATTGAGAAATTGTCATTATAGAAAATTGATAAATTTTACTATTGTATAAATAAAGCAAACTTTTCGTTAAGCTTTTCGATTCTCTCGTACGAAATCACACAAATTAATAAGTGCGTTCTTCCACTAGCTTCATAAAATAGTAATACTGAGGAATTTTCGTATACAAAATTCCGCTTACGTTTGGAACAATTAAATAATAATTCTCACCTGAAAATGCCCTCAAACGGCGAAACTTGTCGGAAAACCGTTCAGTGAATCTTAGAAGTGTACAAAGCATGTACAGAATCTTCACAAGCACCGGGTGCTTTATTTATGCACTATTATGCTACAAGATCGCTTGAAGAACGCACACCAAATTGCAATTTTACTTTATTATTGCACGATCACGCAAAGTTTTGAAGCTTATAGTTCGAAGGCCTTTTAACAGTCGTTCGAGACTGGCTTATCTAAAGTATATTTTTTGCTTGAAGGAGGAAACTGACCGTTCGTGATAGTGGGAAATGCGTTTTTAATTCCTATGGTGCATGAGCCATTTCACATTGTCGCGAACTTTTGAATGTTGCAATGTGAAATAGGTCATGCATCATAGAAGTTTCAGGCGCATTTTCCACTGTCATAATCTGTCAGTTCCTCCTTCGTACAAAAATATACTTGATATACTATCCGTTTCAAATGCTGTTAGGATAATAGTATCTTGTTATACCTGATGCCTTTGTGCGTTAGCACACTATGTGCATCTCATTCGCTCACGCACTTCCGTTAACGCTGCTAATGCACACAGACATCAGGTATGAGAAGGTTCTATCCCAATAGCACCTGAAACGGATAGTACAGTCTTTTCGAAGTATAATAATTTCCATTTACATATCAGCACTTATCGCACTTATATTGCATTCTGAGCGTGATTGGGCACGTCACACGGTCGTCTGCGGCACGCCGTGCACGAGCTGCGTGCGGGAGCGGGCGCGGGGCGCGGGGGGCGTGGCGGAGCGCACGCCCGGGTTCGGGCTACTGGACACCATGCCTTCCTTCAGGGATATGGCGGAGCCGGTCGACGCTTGTGATGGCGGTCTAGACGCCAGTGTGGCTGGCTGACTTGTCTGGAAAGAGAAATAACTTGGGTTACGTTATCTTTAAGTAGTGTTTGGACATTTAAAGTCCTCATGGACTCATGTCCATTTTAGGCCACGTAAGGTATGGAGGTAGATCTTTCAATCCTTATTATTGCAAGGGGTGGAGTTTTAAACGATAAGCCTTTGCAACAAACGTATATTTGATAATAATGAACGTAAACTTACAACCGTTAAAGCAAATATCAAAACTATGCGAGACGGTAAATGAATTTTATGATTTTCTGGTAAAAAGTTGCCTTTTTTAGACTCTGAATCGTATTCATTTGACGGCTTGAAACGTATGATTTCGATTGTCAAACGGCTAAGGAAATTAGCTCGCTTGACAGTTGAAACCGTAAGTTTTTGACTTGTGAATGTGACTTTCATTTCTTTACAATAAGAGTAAGGTTGTCGGTCGGGATTAATCCATTTTATCTGTCAAACCGAATCGATGCTTACGTAACCATGTATTACTGATTAGAATCTATTTCGCTGCTTTCGACAGATCCAATTTTAAGGTTTCCAACTCACTCACAACATTTGAGAGGGGATCTATAGCGCTTTTCGGCTGTAGACAGACAAAGATTGAATCCATCCTTACCGTCCTGGTGAGCTGCGAGACGGGCGTCTTGATGGGCACGTCGCGGTACTCGTAGATGTTGTCTCTGGAGCGCGTCGAGTTGTCTATGCCGCCCTCATCCACCTCCGGGACCATGAAGATGTCGCCGCTGTAGTAGCGGTCCGTCTCTCTGGTAATAAACCACTAACTATTAACTGTGACACAAATGTTTACAGCTACAGGTATAAATAACCTGAGTTGAAAACCTAGTTTAATATGGGTACTTATAAACAGTGGAGGGTAATGGGCGCTGCTCTGCCGTAGAACAGTTCCAACTAGCACGGAGGGCAGAGATCACTATCCTGAACTCACTATCACTAGCCTTGGTTTTAGTTTTATTATTTTACTAGGTTTTGCTCGCGGCTCCGCCCGCGTGTTAGTCTGTTTAACGACATGCTTTTTTCCGGGATAAAAAGTAAGCTACCTATATATCCATTCTAAATTTCATCCAAATCCATCCAGCCGTTTCAGCGTGAAAGAGTAACAAACACACATACACACAGAGAAACTTACGCATTTATAATAATAGTGTGAAGTGTGATGAGATAACATAGCCTTGTCTTATTTCACCACAAATGAAAAAGACCGCGCTAATTAGACACCTGATTTTTCAATAATATTGCTATCCTAAAGGAACCATGCATTTTTCCGGGATAAAAAGTAGCCTATGTGTTAAGTTAGGGTATAAGCTATATCCATTCTAAATTTCATCCAAATCCGTTCAGCCGTTTCAGCGTGAAAGAGTAACCACACACACACGCACAAACTTTTATTATTCTTAAACTACAGGTCAAATTGAATGAAATCTGAAATCCATCCATCCATCCATTCAGGGTTCTAGTTTTATCCACAATGAAGTTATAGGGGGGTCGAAAATGGCTTTAACTGATTCGAGAAAAAGATGGTACGGCCGTGCCGCTTCTTCGCTCGACTTGGCGGGGGCACTGCCGTGCCACCAGATGTCAAATAAAAGATATTCAGAAGGAAATATATTTTCAAAATACATATTTTCTTAGAAAAATTGATAGCTAATCTCTTTAAAATCATCCGAAATCTGTCTTCGCCATTTTCTCGCACGTGCGAGAATAGCCATTCTGATCATCAAATTCTTCTTCCAAAATATTAGTGATACTAGTAATAGTTCGCCCCGAACTGAAATCGCGCTCGTCCGATTCGCTGAGCTATTTAGCTCATGTTCTAACTTATTTTTTACCTTATTTACTCGCCTGCCAAACTTCATGACATTCCGATCAACGATACTCGACGACATACATACATACAGACGCCGGATTGTTCAAGTAGACTCGGAGAACTCGCCCGCTCGTTCAATAACTGTGTAACTAGGCTAAACTAGTAGTTCGCCCCGAACTTTACATTTCGATCAACGATACTCGGGTTATCGTCGAACAAACATTCATACACACATACATACAAACGCCGGATTGTTTTAGTAGACTCGGAGAACTCACTCGATTCGCTCGCTCGTTCAATTATGAGTCATTAAACGATTATCCTTTTCTATTCTAACTAGGCAGATCTGCTGAAGAAATAATGCGCAAATGTTCGCCAGTGTTGGTATTGCCGAAAACGAGCCTTCGACATTTCACTAGCATTAGAAATCGTTTTAGAGAGAAAATAGGACTCATTTTAAAATATGTGCAAAAATCTGAACCAGAAGCACTGTAGGGTGTCATTTTGGTTGTCAGTAGTTTAAGTTCACTATCTGTCATGGATTGTATAGAAAGCTTCCGGACATTTGCCGAAATGTGGCGAAGGTTCCCACGCGCGTTGTATTACTGTAGCTCTGAATGAAAATATTTATATTAAAGACGGGTTTCTGAACGTGGAAAATTTATAAAAATCTGTTTTCTGACACTGGTTGTAGAGATGATAAATAAAGGGCTCAGATGAATTTCCACCATAGACCATGTGCCCCGATACACATGTCGTGTGGCTATTTTCTATTGTGTGCGAGACAAACACGACATTTCGTGACATTGGTGTCCACGGGGTGGATTCGGGGTCCTCCACCCACATAACAATAAATTCTACAGAGTAAAAAAGTTGTGCAGTTACAGTTCGGGTTGCCAGCTAGTTCTTAAATAATAAAACTTCGATAGCAAAACTTAATAAATATGGATGAATCAATGATAAACATTACAAGGAGTACGTGACATAAAGTCGTTTGCAATAGAATCCAACAATCATGTAAACAAATATGGCGGACTGACATTGACAGCGTATTGTTTATGCCCATAGTGATGTCATAGTGTTCTAATTTAATTTTAATTAAATTTATTTTTCTAATTATTTTAATTTTAAGTCATAGACTATGGCCCATAGTAGGATAGGTACTAAAATAAAACTGACTAAATAGATTAAATATATAAGCCATAGACTATAAAATAAAACTGATTATATATAAAAAAAGTGTTTATTAAAACAAATTTAAATCTTCGTCTTCGTCATCATCACTATCAGAAGTGTCGCCGGTGACCGTAATTATAACATTATTTTTAAGGCCTGTTTCCCTACTTGCTGGTAAGCACTAAAGTATGTTCGAGATAGCATGATATGGGTGACAGTTCGTAATTTTAACAGCGTTTTTTAACAGCCAATTTTGGTTTTTTGACCGGCGGCGGCGGAGCAGTCCCCGACGAACCTGGCTGCGGCTCGCTCATTATAACCTTAAAAACAAATATAATTTTACACACATACATTTCAGTAATTGTGATCTATTCAAATAATTAGTTACGAGGGCAATACAATATTAAAGTGCGTCTAATAGATTTCCGTTGTAGGTAATAGATCTAAATCATTCTTACCTCCTGATTACTCCTTGAGAAAAAATACCAATCGTATGCTATATCAAAGTCCGTGATGCCGTGCAAAGGTCGTCGTTCCAAGAAAAATATGTCCAGCCAAATCGTAAAGCAAAACAAAAGTCCAAAATGAGAATGCAAAGTCGTAGAAATCGGAAACAGAAAACGGAAACAGAAAACACTAATGCACAGCGAACCCACAGAACAGTGAATGACTGTGAATGACAATTCTAACAAAATGGCCACCTGTCAATTTTTAAAAACTAACCATTATTTTTATGGCTTAGGATACAATCCGTTTTGGTTAATTATATTAAGCTCTTGAAAAAAAATTTTTGTTGTATTCAAATAATATTAAATTAAAATAATTTATTAAATTAAAAATAAAAGATAACTTCAGATTACGAACAACACTAACTTTTCAATGACTTATAGAGTTCGATGAGTAAAAAACTAAGATGACAGCTTGTCAAATACTTCGAAATTTTTACGTTGCAAATGTTTTAACAAATTTAACTTATAAATACAAGTTAAATCGTGTTGAAGATAATGTGAAAACAATGGTGCGTTCGTTGAAATCAGACTATGTTCATAATTGATCGTCAAATGTATGTGATTACGGAGTAATCGTGACAATTTGGTTTGTTTACATGATTGTTGGATTCTATTGCAAACGACTTTACAGTGTTTGATTTTTAGATTTTCCCAAATTTTAGTCAGATGTACCTTTGCTATAAACTTGAGAAAATATAAAAGGTTTGTCCCGTACTCGTAATAATGTTTATAGTGACAGTGTAAATGTAAAATCAGCGCTAACTTAGGTACAAAATGTGAAGCAGACAGAAAAATAAAAACAAAAATAAAAACGGCGTAGTATTAATGACATGCTGCGCAAAGAAATAACCACAAAACAGCATTCCAAACATAAATTGATGAGTTTCACCTACATCTCTGGTATCATTTTCCATTTTGGAGGTATAGCCCTGTTACAGAAACACATACATAGTTAATGTTAATAAATGTTTAAAGAATTAAACAAAACTTGAGCGTTCTTGATAAACAGCTCACCTCAGTACTAAAATCGGGGGCCTTATTAATCGAATTGTGTGACGTCATTCCTAGCCAATCACGATACCTTTAAAAGCGATAGATGTTGAAGTTAGATGATAAGGCCTCGGGATAGATAAAGGATAGAGGCTGGGCGAGTAATGACGTTTACACAAAGACGTTGCGCCTCCGGAGAGTGTAGTCTGAATTTCCTGAAACTGGTCGGCTATCCCTATCTGTTTGAAGTGAGCCATTTGTTTATGTCATCAATAATGTTAGTAAACTGATGTTAGCTTGGTAAACACTGATAGTTTGCACTGGTTGCAAGATCGCACGGTATATTAGGACAGGCCCAGCGTTCATTGTCGGTACTCAAGCGGTCCCTACACTGCGTTTAGCTTGGTCCCAGCCATAGATATCCGAGAGATGTGCCTTCTTCACAACGCACTACGTATTTGTTCGAGTTCCAGTGTCGCCTCTTTTCCCCCACATAATTTGCTCCACCATACTCACACTAAAGTAACAACAATATGCATAGCACTCATACGCATTTTTGCTTACGCATACCATGAAGAACACACTAACACTAATATATTAATTATTGCACACTTACAGAAAGTGGGCGGAACTTGATCCTGTCGCCACAGACAATAAATGCACACAGTTACAACTAGGGAAAAGAAAGTAGTGCTCGATAAATAATAGTATCGATGAAAATTTAGTGCAATAGAAAAGTATTTTTCATCTTATTTCTTAAACATTTAGAGGGTGAACTTACTTTTTTGAATAAATATTAACTATATATTATTATATAATACATATATAATATATTTAAATAATATTATATAATGTATTTAAAAAAACATTATGGTGTTTGCCTTTTTGTTTAATATCGTTACGGATATTTTGCCGTTTTATTGGATAGTCTTGCTATAAAAATAATTTCAAAATATGTTTAACTTTATCATCAAAATTAAACAATTATTCGTAAAAAATTACGTCTGTTACGATACCATCATCGTAAATATAAAGCAAACATCATTAAGCATTGGTAGGAGCTACAGACCCCGTTGTTCCAAGTATGGAGGATATCTATGTATGGAGCAGATAGCATCAGCATTCACATTTATGAATGTTAACTATCTTAAGTTGCATTTTGCGACTGATTTTAAAAGTATAGGTATATATAAATATAATATAAAAATAAATAAATATAATAATTATGTAATGTGATGTGAAAATATTGTCAAATCATAGTAAAGAAATATGATTATAAATTGCTCAGAATAAATGAAATATTTATTAAAAAGCAAATAACATTACAAATATTTATTGTCCTGTGAAGTGTAAATACTTTGACAATATCTGACGTCTTGACAACTTAAGGGTCACATTTTTAGCCAAAAAATGAAGACGAACATCAATATATTTTTCCATTACACATTTCGTCAATTGGATAATATGATTATCCATCGCATCTTGATCAAACTGATGAAAATCAATTGATTTAAAGATATTTATACCGATGAAGTGTTTCAGAGCTTTCGGTACTAGCAATGCCTTTGTAAATTTTGAAGACACTCGAAATTTGTTTTCGTGCAAAACAGTGTTCTTTATGATCCCCTCCATTTTTTTGCAAATGTGTATTACATCCTCTGAGGGAAAAACAAGACCACCTTTGTCTTTCAATTTGATGAATCTGTGATTACGGGTCACTTCGGTAGCTAATAACGCAGATACGCAAATGTCGCACTTCAGCCTTCTTAAAAGCGCATGCACCACAAACCCGGCTATATAAACAATAACTGGAAAACTGACTTCTGTTATATCTCGAGTCATCAGATCTATCTCCTCATCAAACATAGCTTGCTCATAAAGATCCTTTAATTCATCGTCAGAATCTTCCCATAGCTTTTTTTGTTCTGATGTTGTATTGATTTTGTCAACAGCAGACTCACAACACAAAATTGAAATTTCTTCAAGCGACTTGCAGTTTCCACTTTCGAAATCTCGTAGTTCTGATTTTATAATAAGTTTTTTATAAATTGCCATAAACTGACGAGCCGTGGGGTTCGTATTGCAACCACCATGTGCGCGTATATGACCAAACATCAGTTCAAGATGGTCTTGTGATAATCTGTAGGCCGGTAAAAATTGTATTTTGTTTTCTTTTTCCACCAGCCTGGTATACAAACCTTTCAGGCTTTCAATGCAAATCAAAAAGCCCAAAAAACCAGTTTTTCTTCCAGAGTTTATAAGTTTAGAGCCATTAAGTACTGTCAAGGACTTAATATATAGTGTAGCCTGGTCTAAAAATTCAAATATACTTTCTTTATTACTTGCATTCAAAGGTTTTTTGTAATTTAGTTGATTAATGTTATCCCTTAATGCATCAAAAATTTCTTTCATGTCTTTTATCTTTTTTCCATACCGCCGTTTCGTAGTTTGGAGACGTTTGATGCGCAATTTCTGGGATTTGATGACATTGTCTTTTTTCATCATCAGCGCCTTCAGTTTTTTTTTTCGTGGCGTGTCTGTCAGGTTTGCATTACAGAGAGCATCTAAAGATGTGCTTGGTAAAAGTAGTGGGGAAGGAGTTCTGGCTCTGTCAGGTATAGATTGCGGTTGTGATACAGGCTGTAAATAATAAATAAGAATGTTTATTGTTTTTACTGAAATAACAAACGGTAATCGTGAATAAACAAAGTTTATACTTACGGTTTCAAATACGTGTTTTAATTTCAGTGTAGGTACGGCCCAATCGAAAAGTCTGCGTCTTTTTGCTGACAGCTGGAAGCAATGCTCTTCAAAATGAGACGAGCAAATTACAGCCTGGTTTGAGGGAAACCAATTACTTTCCCGGTTTGTTGCATCTATCCATTTGGATTTTATTTGTGGGCCTTTTGGAAAACTAAAAAAAAAATATACTTAATAATAATGAAAACAAATAAACACTTTTTTATCTCGGTTAGGATGGTCAGATAGAGAAGAAAAACATCAGAAGGTAAAAATTATAGTATTCTTTTTTTAAACATTAAATTTTTGAAATAACAAATTTTTCTTTGATTGTGCTACAAATTTATGTGTCGTGAATATTGTAAAGTAACAGAAAACGTGGATATACATGGTTATTTAATAATTTCATATTTCATATTATCGATATCGATAATATCGGAGCATTGCGTATCACTAAACTCAACGCTTCAACAGCCACGTGGCATAGAAAAGATAACGCAAAATAAATTTTAAAAAATCTTTTAAAAATAGATTTAGTAAAATAGTTGCATACTTACCGGTGGTAGGACACGCCACTTGTCTTGAGGTTTGTTGTGATTGTCCTATTTTTGCAGATTTTCACTGAACAGTTAGGCATTTCAAAAAGATTCTACAATACGTAACGCACTCGGCATCTGTTTAGCGACTAAACGGAGCGCATAGCCGCCACTCGGATATAAGGTCAGTTTGACCGTAAGTAAGCGTCATGCGCCACGCCCCCACGCCATATCCCCCGATATCCGTGGTCCCAGCAGTACCTTAGTAAGATACTTAAATCTGGCCAGATTTTTAATCGCTGCAAAGTCGGAAACTAGATGTCGTACTTGTCTATACGGCCAACTTTTATTACGGAGCCAACCTTGTAATCACAAAAAAAGTCCCTTTTTTTATATTTTGGTCAATTACCTTTCTTCTACGGAACGACTGATTTTTTTTTCTCCACAGTAGTTATTCGAATAGAGGAGTAATACCTTTAGTTTCCAACTTTTGAGCAACAAAAAGTCCAGCCCGATAGTACTCGCCACGAAAGAAGTCCAGCGAAATGAGGGACTTTGGTCCATATTCAACGTAGATAAAGACTAGAAGTGTTACCGTTTCGCGTTCCTCCAGAGCATACAGCAGACAACCAGCAGCACGAGTAGCACGAGGCAGGCGCTCGAGACGGACCAGAACGCGATCTGGAGGGGCTGCTTCGGTTCCCACCAGTACTGGAAAACAGGGCATTGGAAAATTGTCCTTATTGTGAGAGGTATAAAGGTGATTTGAAGGACAAGGATCGTTTTCACATTTTTTATAATTTTCTGTGGAAGTACTTTATTTATTTAAGGTTAACATAGGCGAATGAAATAGGAGTTTATGATATAAGTGCGGTAAGCAGGCATTAATACTTTAAAATCTGCGTGCGTGCTGGCTTACCAGAATAATTTTAGCAATTACTCTATTTTTAAATAGCACAGCACGAGTGGCCGTTTTTAGCTAAATAAAATATTTCAACTCTGCAAAAATGTTGTCTATGAAATGCAATTTATGCAATTTAAAAACAGTTATGTTTTGTTGTTGCTGTTTCTAGACATTTCATTGAGCAGATTTTCAATAATTATTCTGTTAGGAAAATAATGAATTATTTTCATGATTGCCACTGCGCTGATTGGCCGAAAAACGATGATAATATCACGACGGTGATATTATCTATATTACGTAGTGGCAGTTGCATAAAATGATGTCCGAAATAAACATACAAAAGACTTTCTGCCGAAACCCGGGATTGAACCGGGGACCTTTAGATCTTCAGTCTAACGCTCTCCCAACTGAGCTATTTCGGCGCTTATATTTTGTTGCGAAATATGAGATCGGTTTCCATAGGGGCGTATTTCATTTTTATCTGATAAATAATGTAAATCGTTTGATTAAAAATCAAAACACCCTGAAGATAAAATCAACCTATGAATTTATTACTTAACATAATAGATATATTATTGAAAAATTATTATGATTTGATATACATAGGTAAGTTGGATATGTTTTATATATTTTCAATGCAAGTGCTCGTAAAGTTCTGTTTTATATGCGTCTAATCTGTTGTCAAAGTCAGCTTTATCGCACGAGTGTTTTTTAATTTTTTTTTAGTTATGTGCCCCTACGTATAGTGGGAAGGCAAGTGGAACTTAGCTCATATACAGCGATGTCCATAGATTTATAGGAAGGATTGATTGCTAACTCCATACATTAGTACAAAGCTTACTTAAAACCTATTATTTTCGCTGGTACCTAGTAGTTCGACTTATTATGTTAGATGGCGTTAACGTTGGCGAAACTCTAACTGCCCCCTGATTGTGTATCGTAAGATCAGTTGCCAAACAGAGAGCCTATCGTCGAAAACATACATATTATCTAAGGATACGTTCGCACTTTATCTATTTTTGGTGAATAGCAACCATAGATGGCAACTGAGTTACATAATACGAGGGTGGGTCAATAAGTCCGTGACTTTTTGAATTTCCCGCCTCTTAAATGTAAGGGCAATACTGCTCAACAGACATCTATCAGTTGACTCCGGTCAAAATTTGAACAAGCTGCGTCATTTAGTTTGTGTGTAACAGCCATTGATAGCAGACTACTTGCTCATGATCGGCCACAAACGCAATCGGGTGACAATTTCGCAGGAGTGTTTGGCGTTGTTTAACCGCAATATGGACGAGTTTTTGCGCCGTTTTATAAAGGGTGTTTTTTTTAGAGGTATAGAACTTTAAGTTGGCAACACTTTTTTAACTGGCGGCCATTTTGTCAGCTGTAAAGTGATTTATGTTTAGTTTGGTTTGGCATTTCAACATGAATAGACGGACGCCTGAACAATGCTTCCATATTGTGCAAATTTATTTTGAAAATCATGGTTCTGTTCGAAAGACGTATCGCGCATTACGTCCAATTTACGGTCAACATAATCGTCCATCAGAGCAATTAATTCAATTAACTATGAAACGTTTTTGCGCCACGTTTACTCTAAATGATAATACGCATCCACAGAGATGTCGTACAGTGCGTACAGAAGAAGTCATTGCTGCTGTAGAGCGTAGCGTAGAGGAAGACCCGAATCAGTCTATCCGCCACCGTGCACAGGAATTGGATATGTGTCCATCCACTTTATGGAAGATTTTGCGATTTAACGCCACTCGACTATTTTCTGTGGGGATATGTGAAGTCGCAAGTCTACGCCGATAAGCCCGAAACGATTGACCACTTGGAGGACATCATTCGGCGAGTTACTACCGATATACGGCCACAAATGTTGGAAAAAGTCATCGAAAATTGGACTTCCAGATTAGACTACGTCCGAGCCAGCCGTGGCGGACATATGCCAGAAGTCATATTTAAATTATAATGCCAGAAGGTTGTCTTTCGAATAAAATAAATTTCATATCAATAAAAAAAATCATCTTTGTTTTATTCCATTTCAAAGTTCTATACCTCTAAAAAAAACACACTTTACCACGGTGGATTTACCACAATACACTAGAGGCCAAACAGTAGTTCAAACAGTGGGTTGCTCGGGGTGAATCATCGCCAAGGGAGGCCAAGGTGGGTTTTTCAGCCAATAAAGCCATGGCAACCGTTTTTTGGGATGCACGCGGTATAATCCACATTGTATACCTTCAAAAGGGTAAAACAATCAATGGCGAATATTATGCCAACTTACTGAGTCGATTTAATGAGGATTTGAAAAAAAAACGACCGCAATAGACCAAGAAAAACATTCTTTTGCACCAGGACAATGCAAGGGTGCAAATGAATTAGGCTACGAATTGCTCCCACATCCACCCTATTCTCTGGATTTAGCCCTGAGTGACTATTTCTTGTTTCCAAACCATATGAAATGGCTCGGCGTAAAAAGATTTGACCCCAACGATGAAATCATCTCACAAACAAATATCTATTTTGATGACCTCGACAGATATTATTTTTTGGAAGGGATAAAAAAAATTGGAGAAATGTTGGACAACGTGTATCAAGCTCAAAGGAGACTGTTTAAAAAGAAAATGTTTTTTTTTAATCAAAAAACCTGTGTTTCATCTAAAATGTCACGGACTTATTGATCCACCCTCGTAGGCCCGCTGGTATAGTATAGGCTATAAGCGGTGTTGATAAAATAACGCCCAAGCTGAAAAAGGGACGGAGATTAAATAAACGCGGGCGGAGCCGCGGACGAAAGGCTAGTATGATAATAATAATGACTTTCGCCGCTCACACGAATTTTAAGTAAGGAGAGAGTATCCAGAGCTTTTAAAGAGTGAAAAAATATGTGTATAGTATCTATGGTACACAAGGAAATGTTGCAGGTTAGCCAACTTTCTGTCAATAAATATGAAAAAAAAAACACTAGTTTTAATAGGTTTTTACAAGCACTTGCATTGAAAGAGTAATTAATTACTGATTATTATTTTTGTCATTTATTGAAAGTCAATTAAGAACGATATTTCGAGCTAGTTTTTAGAACGGTTTTCGTAACACAGACTCAAGTTAAACCCGTCACAATTACCTCAGTGATGGGCGGGTAGGTGGGCACGAACCGGCCGATGACGGTCGGCAAGTAGACCGTCCAGAAGGCCAGTTCCGTCTGTCTGTAGTTGAGCTGTATCGTGCTGTTGTATGTGGTGTTCAGGTTAAGGTACCGCAGTTGTCCAGCTTTCGCCACTTCGAAGTGCACCCCGAGGATACGGGACCGGGTTGGGTTTCTGAGAATAATAAATTATACTATTTTAAAACATAAAAATAATATTTTTACGACATACGACTTGGGATGTTTAAAATGGATGACCAAGGTTCAATGACCCTTTCTGTGAAATACGAAATAGTACATTACGATACGAGTCGAGAAAAAGTTTCTCGCACGAGTATCGTATAATATTTTATAGCAAAAGTGCGGAAAATGCCGACTTTACGCAAGCGCAGCGGTCGAGGTTGTTTTTGAACAAGTATAGAGGCACAATCAAATATTTTTCGTATATTGCAAACAGGGTAATTGAACCTTGGTCCTGACCATTTACCAAGTCTCCGATATGAATTTGGCTATATCAACCAAAGTCGTCTTACACAAGTTCAAGTAAATAAGTGATAAGCTCTTATAGTATGTCATGTATATTTTATGTTGTAGAAATAAATGAATGCCAATCTAGCAACCCATATTACACAGAAGAAAAGCAAGAATACTTACCCAAACCTAGCGAAATCGGAAAAGGCCTTCATAAAGAAATGGCTCATATTCCTATCGTTGCCGGTCCACGCTTGTCTGTCAATCCTCTCCTTCCTCGGGAAGAACTCTTGGTCCATGAAGGGAGCCCCCGTCAGGAAGTAGTGCTCAGTGTCGTGGGAGTACTGCCTCCACTGCGGCCAGCGGAACGCTTCCACCGTCGTGTTTAGAACATACATGTAGACTGGCACGTTTTGTTCCAGGAGGAGTTTCACTATTTTGTCTGTTGGGGCACGGTACAGGAAGTCCGAGAGGAGCTGTGGACAGAAATGTCGAATGTTAGAATGCAAGTGCACGTGGAGAACTAATTTATATGCTTCAAAACTGTTGTCAAAGTCAAAGTATTTGCCAGTCCGTTCTTGTGTACCATAGATTTGACAGAAATGAGATGCTTCCAGTTTGATGCGTTCACCGTACACGCCGCGCGTGTTCAGTGTGTAGTTGTATCTCAGCACCAGTTCCGCTACTTTCTGTATACTCACGTGCACGTACTGGTCCCGGATGGCGCTGACATTGTGCGGCTCCGGATGGTAAGTGTACATGTATCGGATCGCCTCGTACACGCCGCGCGGGTTCAGTGTGTAGTTGTATCTCAGCACCAGTTCCGCTACTTTCTGGTTGAAGAACGATTCCGATATCTCGAACGTCGGGCCTAGAGTTTCATTCTTGTCTGAAAGTACATATTTTGTAGTTACACGTCTGTATGATTATTTGTTTTAAAATTTGTCTTTCCCGCTAAAGTTTGCAGGAAGAAATAATTATGTATCATTAATAATTTTTTTGTGTACACTTTTTCAATATCTTCTGTATTTTTCAATGTATGTACCGCACGTGATTAAGAATTTATAGTCTGTTTTATCTCTTCTCACATATTAGAACTCGACTAAATATAGATAACCTCATTGATCATAGGAGATGCGATAACCATAGATAAGTAATTTATTAGCAACTTTAAATCATACTGACATATATCAGCAATCCATAGGTACTGCAATTTTAGGGAATATCTGGCGTTTATTAGCAAACTCGAGTTTATTTGTTTAGTATTTAATAATAAATGGGCAATTCCACGGTAACTCATGTTACCTTTTACTCCAGTTTACGATATACTTTTAATAATATGTCAATAATTTGATTATATAACTTATCCTCATAATGTAAATATTAACGCTTGAATAAACAAAAAATGTGTTAGAGCAATTTTCTTTAAACTTGACACATTTTCTTGGGTTCTATATTGATAAAACTTTTGTTAACTCACGTTACATTCGGCGACATAGCTTTTGAGACTAGTATGAATTGAAGCAAAACTCTGTTCGGTTTGAAGTAAAACAAAATGCCTTAATTAAATACGGTTTTATTAATGCCTAACTAGTTTATTCATTAACAATTTCTTGCCCTCCATGCAGTTTTTTTTTAGATAATTAATTTCTGGTCACTCACGTTAATAGATCTTGGAACTCATTTTACTTTCACGACTTTCATAGCAATTTTCGAACATCAAATCTCCCGCTCTGACAGGTCGAAAAAGAAACATTTCTTTTTGTGTCTGTTGCCATATAGTCCAGTAACTTTGTACATTATAGTATGCGTCAAATCTGGTAGTTATGATTTTTTGCAGACTTGTTTATGATGTTGGCCCAATGAATAATCCAAGTTTGTGACCTCGAGCGCCGAACGCAACTTTGTCAAAAATCGTAAAAACTGCGAAAAAATCGTTTTTTTTTTTAATTTTGGCGATTATAACCCTAAAGGACTAGTTTTTGAAAAAACTTTCTTAAGTCGTTTTTAAAGTAGACTAAATTTGCTACAATATGATACTAGAACTACCTCTGTAGACCCAATAGTTTCTGAGATTAAGCCTTCCAAAGTTTATCATTTTTTTCGAATTTCGCAATTTTTTGCGATTCTGTCGTTTTGAATGAATTTTGACCCTGATTATACTATCGAAGCCCTGTACTTTTATGATCAGATGTTAAAAAAGAAAATGAGAAGTGTGAACGATGATGTTTAAGCTAAGCTACGAATAATGAAGTAAAAAAGATAGGTACAACAAAAGTTAATAAATTTATTTGTTAGGAAATTGAGTAATATTCAAAATCAAAAAATTAAATTAATTTAGCCCTCTTGGAAGGTCCCGGTTGAGGTTCGTCCGTATCTGGATCGACGTATTGGGATGGCATATCCCCATCAGGGGATGGTGATGAATCGTCGACGTCTTGTGCCCACAAGTCATCCTCCATTTCGACATCGGACAGATCGTCGCCTTCTGGGATATCTACTACTGCAACATCAGGTATATTGTCATAAGAGGCCCCGCTGCAGTGCCTGCAGACTAATGAGCATTTTAATCCTGCCTTCCTGCAGCTGCACGCGTTCCCACAACCCTTCGTGCAGCCGCAAGAAATCATCCGCAAGAGGTGTTGTGGGGCTGCATCTCTGGTCATCATTTTTGGGTTGAGGCCTTGTGACGTAGATATCCACCCCCAGGAGAGAGGGTTCAGTGTGACTCCCGACCACGCCTGTACCTGTAAAACGATTGTACATAAGAATAGAAAATGATGAATGATATGTAATGTGTATTACTGAGGCAAGGACAAATTTTTACCTGATGGTATGTCCGCAAGGAGTGAAATCGAGCAGAGTCTCGTGTAGGAGGTAGCCTGGCTAGATTGAAGCTGATTTTCGTCGCAGCCCTGGCGAATAGTTGGTACCGCAGCTCGTCAAGGTTATGGGTGTTGGGGTTGCCTCCGTATAGAGCAATTATGACTCGCTCTCCTGCTGCTGCTATCTCGTCAGGTGTAGAGTTGGTGTCGAGAAAAATCGCAGCTTGCTTTTCAACGTCCGGATTTTTTTCGACTATGGACATCATTTGCTTCTTCCCTAAGCCAAAGAAGCAAGATGTCGAGTCACAACCACTAAAGGCATGGATGAAGAGGAAATGCTCTGGTTTCAAAGATTTTGAAGAAGCGATGCTGGAATACATGACATCTGATGCTTTGCCTCTTCCACATTTATTGTAAAAAATTTCACGTTGGTTTGAGATCGCAGTAAGGATTATCAGCAAGTCAATGTCCTCACCAACGACTACCACTCTATCATAGGTAGAGGCAGCAGTTACAGCTGTAGTGATGATGAGCCTATCAGCATCTTCCTCTGCTTGGAGTACTTGAATGTTGTGATTTCCCATTTTTGTTGTCAGCAGCTTTATGAAACGAGTCTTGTTTTTGTCATTTGACAAGAATTTCTGTTGAGGAACCTGTGCCATGGTTTTCTCATCAACGATTATCTCTCGCGATGAGTGTGACTTGGCTCTTCGAAGACGCTCAGAGCTCTTTGTGTTTTTCTGTACAGCATCTACGGGGTAACCATCGAAAACTACTGCCTCGTTTGAGCCATAGTGAGCAGTAATGTACTGTATGTATCTGTCAGCTATCGCACCATATGATGAGCTTCGAGGCCACACAACTTTGTGAAGTAGATGCCCTCCATCCACTACTACAAATTTCGTTAACCCTTGCTCCTCATTTAAGGTTACAGGTTGAAATACTAAATACAAGGTGGATTTTGTGCCCTTTCTCATTCCCTCTTCAGAGAACAATGACATTGGGATTGGTGACAGTTCGTAAGTGAAGAACTCTCGCAATTCTTCGTCCGATTGTTTTAAGACACACAACCTGTGAAACAGTGTTAGAGGATCAACAGTTACCTGTTTATTGTCAACAGTAATAGTTCGTACAGCTGAAGAAAGGGGCACCACATTGTTTTTACGTTTGAATTTCACTTCCTGGAAGTTCTGGCCAACCATCTTTAGCATCGATTCGATTTTTGACAAAGTTGCGTTCAGCGCTCGAGGTCACAAACTTGGATTATTCATTAGGCCAACATCATAAACAAGTCTGCAAAAATCATAACTACCGGATTTGACGCATACTACTCCATACTTTCAGGCGACAAAGTTACTGGACTAATACTTATATTTATAAAACTATGTTTGCAGACCCAATCGTGCCCATGTAGATAATTTCATTTTTAGCTCTTTATGTCGCAATTCAATGGAATTGCCCATTAGCTAAATGTTGTTACAATGGAATACTTGGACACAAAAAAAACTAAGTCTTAATGTCAAGCTCTAATGTATATAAAGGACATACATTTAAATATTTTTTATATCGGGTCATAAATTTTCCTAAAGTTTATAACATTGACATTTTGTCCCCTATCTACCCTTTCGTGACGTCACTGCGACAAGATAACGGGGTCTAAATATAAAGCATACGCTTTGACAACACTCCGCATCGCGCCGTGAAGTGTGCTCGTCTAAAGAGTGGCCGAATGTAAGCAGGGAAAGGCTTTTTTCAGTTTATACAAAGACTTCTGCAAAATCTACGGAAGTCCGTAATAGACGACTGATACTATAGTATGGCTTCTCACGACGTCATACCTGAACTTTTTAGGTGAATATAACAACTGCAAAGGCAGTAAAGTGTGTCTAAATTTGTCTAATTCACATGGATAAATTAACTTCCATCCATCCATCCATCAGCCTGTTTCGTCCACTGCTGGACACAGGCCTTTCCAGGATTTCGCCGCCCTTGGCGGTCCTCCTGGAAGAAATGCCCATACTCACACACGCTGGGTTGATGAGCGCGGTGCCGAAACCCTTGCTCCAGTGACGCCGCTGTTCGTCACCAGTCTGTTTTATATAGGCCCGGCAATTGGGGATGGATATGCCACCATCCATCGGTCCCAGGCAATGGTGGGCCGCCTAGTTTTGCCTGAGAGCTGAATAACTTCGGGAGGATTTGCGAGTAAGATGGTGGTACCTCCACAGTCGAGCCCGGCATCACCTGGAATTAACTTAGGTAAATTCAAATTAAATATTCAAGCCACATGGAAGATTTATAACCTAAGTAGTTAACATACAATTTCGCGATTTTCACGTTATTAACTTCGAATTGAGGTCTTAATCGCGTTGGATAACGAGATACCTTAATAGAGACGTGCTTGACGCTTCGACGCCTCTGTAGGCTGTCGTCGTCACAAGCTAGTTGGTGAGAGTAGCAGCAAAAAATGTCCTTGGCGAGCCGGCGGTAGGTAGCACAAAATTAATTTTCTTTTTCCTACCCGAACTTTGTCTTTTGTTAATACGAGTAATTTAACGTATCTATTAAGGTATGTTTGTTATTCAACGCGATTAAGACCCCAATACAAAGTCAACAATAAAAAAGTAAAGTAAACACGAATCAACTCACACAAAACATAGGCAGCCTCTTGCGTAGTAACTCCGGTCATGTAACTGAGCGCTCTATTGAACCGGCCTTGCTTGATCAGATCTTCGGGCTTGGAGTCGAGTAGGTGCCAGTCCCTCTCCCTCCAGCCTTCGTACCACTCGTCCCCGGGGAACGTAAAGTTGTTCTCAAGCACTGGTCCCCAGGGGATGAAGCCTACGTTCGGCTGGAAAGAGCAATTTAACATGGAAATGTCATTACCATCATATTATGCATGAACAATCGTAGAAGTCGTTAGATAAATGTTGTTAACTAATTAGTGGCACGTGTGACCTGGTTAATGGCAGTGCCATCAAGATTAAGGTATGGGTCACCTGATTTTAATAACAGATATTATGTAACCGATCTAATGTCATTAAGATGTAGGCATGTGCCACCTGATTAATAGCATGTGTTACCTGATTAATGGCAGTAACATTAAGGCACGTGTCATCTGATTAATAGCATGTGCTACCTGATCAATGGATTTAACATTAAGGTTAAGGCATATGTCACCTGATTAATAACATGTGTTACCAGATCACTGGCAGTGCCATTAAGATCAAGGCATGTGTCACCTAGCACGTGTAACCTGATTTATGGCAGAGCCGTTATGACAAGTGTTATTGTAATGGCAGGTGATAACGGAAAATAGCAGGTATAACCTGGAGGTCCTACTAAATAACATTATTTGACTTCTGAAAATGTCATGCTTCACCTGGAACTCAGCGTTCCCCAGCTCGTAGAAAGAGCGTCCCTGGCGCAGACAGTTGAGCAGTTTCCATGACGAGTCGATGGGACAGCCGAGCAGTCGGCCGAACACCAGGGACGTGTTCTGCACGCGGTACTTGTCCTCGATCATGGCCCAGTCGGCGAGGGCTGAGCCGCTCTGTACGACGAGGAAATAGAATATTAAATCAACCGGACGTGAATGACGACTTTTGTTATTCCTGTAATGTTTTTGGAGATCTGTCAAAGGTTATCCATCCATCAGCCTATTTCGTCCACTGCTGGACATAGACCTTTCTAAGATTTCGCCACTCTTGGCGGTTTACCTAGAAGAAATGCCCATACTCACACACGCTGGGCAGGCAGGTTGGTGAGCGCGGCCAAAACCCTCGCACCAGTGACGCCGCAGCTCGTCACCAGTCCGTTTTATATAATGGCCGGCAATTGGGGATAGATTTGCTGCCATCAATCTACGCATGGTGGGCCACCTGGTGTGCCTGTTTGAGAGCTGTCCTATTACTCTCCCCCGAATAGCTTCGTGGAATTTAGCAGTTCTTTAGAGATAACCTAAAAACATTTAATTTAGTTGACGGCGACGCAAATTGCTCCGGGAAGTAGACTTGGGCGACCTCTCTATAAACGTTCATTTTTAAGATGCATATAATAATAATAATATGTGTATATGTAAAATTGTAATAATATGTAAGTTTATGCCCTAGAAAGTGATTTTTGGTATGTACTTTCCTCTTGATCTCCTTTTTTATGATTGGCGTTTACTCCTTCCATGTTATTTCTTAAATCTATCTCTCTGTTTGCTTCCAAAGTTTGCCTGGAAGATATTGCTATTAGCAATAAGTGCCGCCTTTGTACACCATGTTTGTTTGTTTCTTTTATCTGTCTCTCATGTAATTTTTGTAAATGTGCAAAACGTGTTATAAATAAATACTTATACAATGTCGATGTTTGCTTACTTTTTAAATTTCTAGTAACAAATATATTTTTCACTGCAATTACGTTGAAATTGTCAAAAAGCGGATCAACGAAAGTGTCACAAGAGTACTGACCTGCGCAATGACCCTAGTGACAAGATCCCTGGTCTGCGGCAACACCGCCAGCAGCCCCGCCGACGCGGCCCCAGCGCCCGGCCCGAACAGGGTTATCGACGACCGGTCCCCGTTGAACCACTCTATATTGTCGTTCACCCAGCGCAAAGCCATGGCCTGGTCGAGGATTCCGTAGTTGCCGGGAGAGTTTTCGTCACCCGTTGAAAGGAACCCTGGGAAAAGAGATTCGGATTGGTTACGGGACTGAAACAACTTTGTCATGGGTCCATTATCGTCTTACGTAGATTTTGCCGAAGTCCTCGATCTGACTGTTTGTCGCCTCCTCTGCTTTCACTAACTCACTTTCTAGACAAGCGTTTGGGTCTCATTAACGCTTTGCACAGTGGCGAAACGCAAGACCATTGCGAATAAAGAAACATGGACGCTGACAAAGTATTTTAACATTTTGGCGAACTTTTCCAAGATCTCCAATAAATGAATATCAAAGCCTCGAACACCGTCGAAAAATTCCCTGCCTCTCGGTTTTTTAGAGGCTACATTTTGGAGAGTATGTGCTGGAATTACACGACCATCACGCTTCTAACACCCGAATAGTCGACGCGAAGCAAAGTTTCACCTATACAGGGTGTAAATAGACTGTAAATAAACACATATTCTACCGATCCTGCTGAACCAATTTTCCCAAGAAACATTCGAGAAGTTTCCCTGCGCTAACCTTTAGTTTGGGAAATATTTGAGTTTCAAACAAAAACGCGTGAACCCTAGCGCACCGATATACGGGAGAGTTTCGAGAGAGCGTCGTCCGTGAAACAGCTGTTGAGGTGCAGCGTTCTGAAATAGAGCTTCCTCCTAGGAGATAAAGTCTTTGAGTTACAGTTGAATATCTTTTTCTCTGAAGATTTGCGCGGTTTTTTTTTTCAAAGAGTTGTTCTGTATAGTCAGCAGAGTATGTGGTTTTATTTAAATGTTGCACTCTATTTACACCCCCCGGTATGTTGTCGGTATTCCGACAGCTCTAACGCACCGTTTCAAATCTCCGTTCATCATCCGTACAACTGGGATGTGAAACTCTGTGCCAGCGTCCGTATTTCACCCGGATTAGTTTTTAAAGTATTTGTCCAAAAATAACGTTACTTATAACGCAATTTCAAGGTCTGATCAACATATAGCTGTACTCACCGAGCGCGCCGAGTCTGTAGTTGATAGAGACGACGAGAACGTTGTAGAAGCCGGCCAGCATGTGCGCCGGGAACATGTTGGACGCGCCGGACTGGAACTGACCGCCGTGTATGTACACCATCACTGGGTACTTCTGAGCCGTCGCGCCTGCCTCCGTCTGAAACAATATACAATACACATACATGAATCGTTGGACACTGAAAACGGGCTGACTAACTAGAACGCTCTCCCGAAAGTCGTAGGGAGTATAATATGGGACTATTTTAATAAGCTAAACTTATGCTGATTTTCCATGGATGATATTGATTAGATGATAGAGCTGTCGCGAATTGCGATTTTTTATGATGAAATTTAAACAACGGAAGGTCATGAGCATAGACATTAAGAAACTATCTAGTATAGCTGACAGGTGGCAGCACTGGTTAGAAAGAAATCAGAATGGCTCTCGTTCAAGAGCTTGAATTTTTGTGTTGTCAGTAATTCACGTTGAACTTGTGCTAAGAAAGCAGAATCAGAACGAGAACATGACAGCGACGGATTCTTCTTCTGGGTAACGTATAGAGGACGTCCTGGTAAGACTTTGAGTTTATATGAAAGAAGTTTCAAGAAAGAATTGGAGGTCAGGGGTGTCAAGAAAGGGGTGGTTTGGAGGACACTCTAGGAACACAGAAGTCCCGCCATCAGCATCACCTTCTGAAGGTGATGATGCTGAGATAAAAAAGAAATTGTTTTGTTACACACACACATTAGCTTCACATATCTATACTTTAGATACACATACGTACTAATCATAATTTTTAAGGAAGTCAAATTCAGGCAAAAGAATGATAAATCGCATAATTTGTGTTGTTTGCGACAAGAGCTGATGCCGGGCTCGACTGTGGATGGTACCACCATCTTGCTTGCTAACTCTCCGAAGTTATTCGGGGGAGAGTGAGGGGACAGCTCTCAAACAGGCACAGCCAGGCGGCCCACCACTGCCTGAGACCGATTGATGGCGGTATATCCATCCCAAATTGCCAGGCCTTGTATAAAGCAGACTGGTGACGGGCAGCAGCGTCATTGGTGCGATGGTTTTTGTACCGCGCTCACCAACCCGTCAGCCCAGCGTGTGTGAGTATGGGTATTTCTTCTAGGGACCGCCGAGAGTGGCGAAATCTTGGAAAGGCAGTGCACGAAACAGCCTGATGGATGGATGGATAAAAATGGACATACTAACTAGTAAGCTCTCCCAAAATTCGCAAGTCTTCAATATGGAAAGTTGGCTTATTTTATTAAGCTAAATTTAGGCTGATTTTCCATGCATGAGATACTGTTTAACTCGTGTAATTTGACAATTTCATTGTCACGCTCCATATCTATTAAATAGATAAATTAACGGTTTAATCAAGTTGTTCATTATGGTGTTAACTTAGCTTAATTAATTATTGTATTTGTATGTTTAACCCTACTTCCTCAGTAATATCCGATGGCGCGAGTTCCACGTGGCGTCATGATTATAGTTGGGCTAGAATCATGCCGCTACAAGGAACGATAGACCGCGTGCGAAAGCAGGTGGCGCCCGAATAGTTAATCAAAAACTAAACAAGCCCCCCCCCCCCCCCAAACAATTAAAACCTAACGACGACATGAATCTGGCAGAGATCGCTAAGAATGATAATTAGATTTTACTCTTGCAATCGTCAATTCGTTTGTCATCCGAAAACAGTAAGCTTTTCATTAATTTATTAGATAGTATTTCCAAATAGCACATTTCCGCAGATGATATGTAATACCAACCAATCCCTATAATAGGTTGAATGAATCAACAAAGCGCGTACACGAAACAGGTTATTATTGGTTAATTGCAAAGCAGACTCCAAATTGTGCTGGTTTCGAGTGACTAAGCTCACTGCCAAGAACTGTTTCGGAAAACGTTCACGTTGACAATGGAGTCAATTGTGTCGATTCTTGACTAGTTAAATCAAAACACACGATACAGATGTCATACTCAACAACTTTCATTTATAGAAAAGTATTTGCAAGTATATTTTAGATGATTATGAAAATGTCGGTCTGGTAAAGGGCACCAATCTGATGCCACATACATTTGTCGGTTTGGCAAATGGCACCTCTCTGATGCCAAATATGTCGGTGTGGTAAAGGACACCTCTCTGATGCCAAATATGTCGGTTTGGTAAAGGGAACCTCTCTGATGCTAAATATGTCGGTCTGGTAAAGGGCACCACTCTGATGCTAAATATGTCGGTCTGGTAAAGGGAACCTCTCTGATGCTAAATATGTCGGTCTGGTAAAGGGAACCTCTCTGATGCTAAATATGTCGGTGTGGTAAAGGACACCTCTCTGATGCCAAATATGTCGGTCTGGTAAAGGGAACCTCTCTGATGCTAAATATGTCGGTCTGGTAAAGGGAACCTCTCTGATGCTAAATATGTCGGTCTAGTAAAGGGAACCTCTCTGATGCTAAATATGTCGGTGTGGTAAAGGACACCTCTCTGATGCCAAATATGTCGGTCTGGTAAAGGGAACCTCTCTGATGCTAAATATGTCGGTCTGGTAAAGGGAACCTCTCTGATGCTAAATATGTCGGTCTAGTAAAGGGAACCTCTCTGATGCTAAATATGTCGGTGTGGTAAAGGACACCTCTCTGATGCCAAATATGTCGGTCTGGTAAAGGGAACCTCTCTGATGCTAAATATGTCGGTCTGGTAAAGGGAACCTCTCTGATGCTAAATATGTCGGTCTAGTAAAGGGAACCTCTCTGATGCTAAATATGTCGGTCTGGTAAAGGGCACCACTCTGATGCCACATACATATGTATACTTTATCCATTCACAGATTTGGCCCAAAAGCCGAAAATCGCAAGTCTCTAAAATGTAGAAAAATAATAAAATTGATTTAACGATTTATTCGTTATGAAATTCGGTATGAAAACGCTATCACAATGTCCGTGGCATTAACAACTGCTGTGGCTCAGGGGCGAGCGGCGGCGGCGAGTTGTGTCAAATTAAACCATCAGTGTTTGTAGTTAATTAAGGCCCTTCCACTATACAGGGTGTAAATGCAAAGTCAAGAAGCCCTTTAGGGTATGAAAGTATACACTATTCTAATAACGAGAAAAAAATATATACGAGTACCTTGAATTTTCACCAAAAATTCCATTATTTTTCTAAACTATGGCTACGCAGCTCACCGGCCTCTCCACACACCTAATTGTACCCCGCAACCCGCACCCCTCAACCGAGTGGCCAGCGACCGTGAGGGTGTCCACGCGATTAGTGTATTTTGAGTAAAGAAAATCGTCTTATTGTGAGGTACTGGTACTTTATTTACAGATTCCAGTATTTTTAATAATATCTTTACCGATCATACTAACACAGGATACTTAAAGGATTCTTGCCTTTGCTTTTACACCCGGTATAATGAGCGTTTTGTTTAATTCAAAACGGTGTCGATTCGGTGTAAACTTGACGGAACTAACAACCAAGACAAAAGCATTTTAATTTCGTTGTATTCCTTTTTTTTATACGTTCCATCAATTCTACACCCATGAATAATCAATTTATTCACAATCTAATTTTGCTATTCAATACTTTCCATACATTTTTAAACAGCAAAATCTGCCCTTCTTCGGCTTATGCGTTATTTTATGAACACCCTTATAGTCTATAGGGTTTATTTGATCGAATCCCATAGGCTATATGTTGACCAGGGTCACTACGATGATGATAAAAAAACGCATCCAAATCCGTTGATTGGTTCTCGAGTTAAAACGGAATATTACGTACAAACAGAAAGACAGACAGACGGACTGACAGACAGAAAATATTCAATGTACAGACACGACCTTTTTACTACTTTATTATAGACTAGCCTTTGCCCGCAGCTTTGCCGACGTTCAGTGAGTCTTTGCCCCGTTTTCGGCTTGGTCGTTATTTTATGAACACCCCATAGCTTATTTGTTGACCGGGACCACTACGATGATAATAAAACAAAAAACCATATCCAAACCCATTGAGTAGTTCCAGAGTTAAAGCGTTTATTCAATCTTTGCTCCGTTTTCGGCTTGGGCGTTATTTTATGAACACCCCTTATAGCATATGTGTTGAACATGGTTACTACGATGATAATAAAAAAACCGCATCCAAATTCGTTGAGTGCTTCTCGAGTTATAAAAGCGTTTATTCAATCTTTTCCCCATTTTCGGCTTGGGCGTTATTTTGTTAAAGCCATAAAAACGCATCCAAACCGTTGAGTGGTTCTCGAGTTAAAACGGAACATACAGACAGACAAAAATTCTAAAAACTGTTGTTTCGGTCTCAGTAAAGTGCCAATAACCAATTTCATTTAAAACTTCGCGAAAATATTCAATGTAGTGTACAGGCACGACTTTTTTACCATTTTATTTATTATACTATTTAAAATAATGACGTACGATTGCGCCACGCACACGTTACACACACGCTCTATTTATTCCCAAGGCTCTTATGAAAGAGAATTCGAAATGAAACAACATTTTGTATTCCGCTCGCTATCTGATGAACTTCAGTTAAACACTAGGGACAAAGGCGAGTCCGCCGATCTAGATTTGTGTCATCACGTACAACTTTAATGACCTAATTCGAGAAGGTCTTTTTCATGTATGGCTTGTTAAATATAATTCGTGATATTACACGAAAACGTATCAATGTTCGAGCCAACTTTTAATGTTTGTCTATCTGTAAACACGGCTGGATGAATTGGGCGGTTCAAGTTAAGAATTACTTACTGCAGGTCTAACATGGTTGCCACTTAATATAAATGGAATTTATCGTCAAGTAGTGTTTAAAATGGTGTTAAAGTAGCACCAAGCTAGGCCTCCAGAGATCCGAAAAAACAAAGATTACCTGAAAAATAACATATTATGTACTCACACTGGGAGAGAATATGTTGAGATAGAGACAGTCCTCGTCCATGTCCCGGATGCCCTTGGTGGCGCCGGTGAACCGCACCGGCTGAGGACACGCTGGGCCCCAGTCGACAGCTTGCAGCAGCTGCCAGCCAGGGTGTTGTCGTGGAGGCTGGAGGTAATTTGATTATATTAACTAGAGAACAATAAAAATTATAAGGAAGCAAGAGATTGTTACGGGCCATCTTTCGACACTGGAATAATAGGAATAATAAAATTATATTCTACAGAACGCAGACACTACAAATTAAACAAGGCTGGTGAAAATCTTATGCTAAATTAAACACAATATTTAATTTTTACGCTGTTCAGATGTCAACAATAGATGTAGATAAGGTGATTTTCGTTTTTACAGCCAAATTCATACTGGAGACTCGGTAAGTGGTCGGGACGAAGATTCAATGACCCTGTTTGCGAAATAAGAAAATATTTTTTGAGCTTATAGTTGTTCAAGAAAAACCTCGATTCAATTAGTATAGGAAGTCTAAACTTTATTTAGGGTATTTTACAGAAAGCATCATTGAACCTAGTTCTGACGACTTACCGAGTCTTTAATATGAATTTGGTCACCTATATGTGAACTTCATGCAGGCAAAGAAGTAATTAACCCTTAGTAAAAGAGATGTCTTATGGATAAAAAACTTTGCCTATGAAGTAAACACCCAAGTAGATAGAATGTCCAGTAGAACATCATGTGCGGTTCGTAAATTTCCAATATGTTCTAATTCTAACAAGATAATGGTTTACCTTGAATCTTCCTTCCAACACAGGTGGTCTGGCGTACGGTATGCCGAGGAAGACGGACACTTCACCCTGTATCCTCTCCACTGGAGTGAGCCAGGGTCGGTAGCCAGATGTTGGGTCCGGATTGTCGTACAGATACACCTGGAGAATACATTTTGGTTTTATATGATCCCCTTCCATAAAATATGCCCATCCAAATATGTATCCCCTTGTGTAAAACCTGGTTGTAGATAAAACATTTGCTTATTGCTCAATATTTCTCAAAAAATCCCCCAAATATCAATGAAAACAGGAGCTGAATCCACTCTCTTAAGAAGTGGTGACCTGGTGACCTTGAAAGTCGAAGTCGTGGCTGGTTTTAATCACACGTAATAAACAAAAAAAAAACAAAAAATATATACAATAAACTACAGAATATCTGGAATGATATGCCTTGATTAGAATTTTAAACTTTCATCAAAATCTTTATTTTAAATAAATGCCAAACCTAGGTCATTAAAGCGAATATCTGGTTTAATTAATTAAGTATGCAAAGAAGCAAATTTAAACTTAGTCTAATTGAAGAAATGACACCAAAATAAATATGATTTCCTTTGATTATTTTTGAAGTAATTTGTAATTAATTATTTAGGTATATTTTAGTGCGTTTGCAACTTGATTCCTCGGCGAGCGACGAAGGAGAGATCAATATGGAACAAGTGGTGCTAGTGAGTGAGACGCACGCACCCGGGTTTACCAGCGGTAATTGTCGCCTTAATTGTAAGTTGTGAGTTTGGGAATGAGAACGCAACCACTATAATACACAACAGAGACAAACGTCGCATTTTATATATACTAAAGATGGAAGATGTTTGTTTCCGCTAGTATTACGAGTATGTCAAGGGCTAAGTATAATGCCATACTGAATGTTTCTGTTTAAATAATCCATCAATTCAACAATCATAAAATTTAATATGTATAAACAAATAAATTGCTATTTGGTTTCTATTTAGATATATCAATTCCTACCTTAAAACCTTGCACTTGTCCATAGTTTGTGTTCACAAAAATATCTCTTTTCAGCTGCCGAGAGTCTCGTCTCTCTCGACCCTGAAGGTCTTCCCTCCAGCCACCCAGCACTCCCGGGAATAAGGCATCAGGGTTGTTGGGATCTCGGTTCTGCAATGATATCAAGTAAATTTAAATAGTTAGAATGGTGAGGGACAGGTAAAGGTGGGCAGCATGATGTTTGGTTTTTAATGTTATTACAAAACAAAAATATTACTTCCTGAATCCAGAGATTTGGTTTTTTTAGTATTTACAATGGGCTTGTACTTGTCACTTGACCACGCTATGGCACTGGACAGGAAAAAATGGACTTAAAGCTGACCCTAAATGGACGTAGTTATGTAACAATGGATCAGGCGACCAAATTGAAAAAATAAGTTATCAATAGGATGTCGTTCTAGGCATTAAAATTATTCACCTCGAGTGGTTTTTTGAACAAAAATCGATCCTCCTGCCTTAGAAATAAGGGGTGAATCAAGCAACATCTCATAATAACGTCTTAAAGTTTAAATACTTTGTGGCTCATTTTCTCATTTTGCTGAGAGTGGCGCTTGATCCTTTGCTACGTAACTACGTACAAATAGGAAATGGCGAGGAGGATGATGAATGGGCTTACGTTTGTCCACTACTGAGACCTTTGGCACTAAGGTGTCTTGAAAATCGTGTAACACTGAATCAACACCAAAATGTAAAGAAGAAAATGTTGCAGTCCTTATTTTACTTTATTTGAGCTCAACAAATAATTGCTTTGAGCTTTTCGAAGTATTTCCACTTTACAACATGAAATTGGAAAAAAACTGGAACTTTGAGCCAGCCTAGTGTTTGCCCAGGAGGTACATGTTTACTCTTATTAAGGAGTTCTACACCTAGGCTGCAGGGATCATAAATAAAGATTTAAAAGCTGTAGGAATACTGAAAATAAATGAGCATTTGAGGCTTTGGTATCCAGTACGGATTCATTGCCAATGAACCTATGAATCTAATTGCATCATGCTTAATCTGACCACAGAAAAATGCGAAAACAAGTATGTAAAAGTTTTAAATTACATTACATAATGTCCTTCGAAAACTAGTGAAAGAAGCTACAATTATATTTTTATAGAAAAAATATACTCGAGCATGTCCATCCAAGCTGCAAGCCACAGATCGGGAGCTGACCCAAACAAGGGAGCTAAAAAGCCAACAATCTGTCTGTAGCCATTCCCTGCAGTAGATGCTATCCCAATGTACTTGGAACACCGTCTTGGTCACCTCCCAATTGGCACACCTGCAAGTTTTTTACTGGTATGCTTTTGAATAAGGAGTCAGTGCAGGTAGGTAAGTCATTTCTATGACGGGGAACATATGCTAGGTCCGAACACCTAATGAAAGGAAGACATGGAGTGAATTGGAGTGACAATATTTTTTTCATCGTGTTGCCCCAATATAACTATTATTATGTATGCATAAAGACATACATAAACAGTATAAAACTTTTATGCTGAAGCCCAAAAATGGGCTTTGTGCATTTGAGCAACTAACAATTAAAATAATTTTATCTAGATTCAGAAAAACATGACTTCATTAGAACCTAACAAGAATTTCCATAGATATCCTCAGATTTCTGAAACTCGTGTGGAAATACACCACAGACCAGAATTTTTAGGGTAAATAGTGTTGTAAATTAACTATTACTTACTGTATTATACTTGAACTGGTCATCTAATGGGTTTGTGATAATAGGGTTATACGGGAACCCTCCTGGAAGGTTTATGTTTGGATTGTATGGATTGTACCGACTAGGATCTGTGCCGTATCTTCTGCTGTTGTATACATACGTCCTGTAGTCACTGTCTCCAGGGTTAGGGAGCCTGGAGTCCCGGTTCTTATCATTTGGTCTGTTGTTGTATTCATTAAACTGTCCATTGTAAAGGTCCTTGTTTGACTGGCTTCTCACTGCATCGACACACACCAAAATGGGCAATATAATGTTTTTTAGCATTTTCACATGACAAAACCAGTCACGGTTGGTTTAAGAGATAAATTCCACTATGATTCACATTGTGTAAGTCGGTCGCCAATTATTTTATTTCCGTGTAAAACAGGATACTTTTATGAATTAAAAATTGTATAATAACACTCTCGTGTCAATAATATTATACTATCTGAACGTGTGAAACATAAAATAACGAGAAATAAGAAAAAACAGTTCCAAAACACAGCGTTGTAGTAGCACGTAAATAATGCATTGTTTCACCTACATATCTAGTTTTCTTATCAACTAAGATATCACAAATATCGAACAGGGGCTTATCTTATTTACAATCAGTGTATTAACTTGTACACAACTTGCGCCAACGCCCAAACTATTACAAATTTTGTTTATCACTCATTTTCGTTTTCTTTGCGTTGGTGAACGGACGGGGCAGTGCTGCCGGTAGTCAAACTAGAAAAAGTCCGAAACCAAATCAGAAATTACCCGAATTACCCGTTTTGTGGATGCAATTTTTTTTTCAAGAGAATAAATAAAATATTAAATACCTTGTTTTTATTTTAACATTTCCCATACCTCTTTAAAAATTAACTGGAATGTGTTTGATTTAAAAGTGTTTTCAATTGATAAGGTAAAAAAAATTACAATTCAAGATATTTTAAGTAGAGTTTAATATATTAAGTCGTTGTTACCAAATAAAATAATTATAAAAAAATCTACTACACATTCACACAATTTTGGCGAAAATAAACAAATAAAAAAAAATAATTTATCAACAATGAACTTATAATTAAATAATTCGATTTAAAAGCTTCCTTTCTCTCAAAATTTTCACGTTTTATAGTACATAGGTAACACTAAAAGTTTCCGGAACTGGCCACTTACATAAACAATATTTAAAAATTTATTGCAACATTTGAAAATAGAACTCTTTGGCTGTAGAATGCAGTTTGTTTCATCTGACTGTCTTTTGTTTTTACCTTGTGGCGCCATTTAAAAAATTGTGTGTCTGCATCAACATGGATTAAACTCGGGAAAATTTTCGTAGTATGATTTTCTACGATTTTCAGTGTAATTTGACAGCTCAACAGAGCATCGCTCGGCTTGAAACAGCTTTTGGCAATGAAGCACCATGCAAGACGACTGTTTATAGCTGGTTTGCAGAATTCAAGCGTGGTCGTATCAATCTCAGTGACGAATCTCGCGATGGTCGGCCGTCCACCGCTGTGACCAACAAAAACATCGATGCTGTGCGCCGTATGATTGAAACAGACAGGCATGTGACCTACCATGAAATTCGCGCATCCTTAGAAATAGGCATGAGTCAAATACAATCAATCCTACACAAACATTTGGGTGTGAGAAAGCTGTGCTCGCGGTGGATCCCACACAACTTGACCGAGGCTCAAAAAACGGACCGCGTCACTTGGTGCAGTGCCATGCTTACCAGATTCAACGAAGGTGCGTCAAATTTGGTGTGGGACATAGTAACAGGTGACGAAACATGGATTTATTGCTACGATCCCAAAACAAAGCAGCAATCGAGCGTATGGGTCTTTCAAGATGAGCCGAAACCAACCAAAGTGGCGCGCGTGAAAAGTGCATCTAAGCGGATGATTGCTTCTTTTTTTAATAAAACTGGACACGTGGCTACTGTTGCTTTAGGGAATCGTCGTACCGTGAATAGTGACTGGTACACGACCATTTGTTTGCCGGAAGTTATTGACGAACTCCGTAAAAATAACCGTAAACGCCGTATCATCCTGCACCACGACAATGCTAGTTCTCACACGGCCAGACAGACAAACGACTTTTTGAAGACGAAAAATGTAGAACTCTTGAGTCATCCTGCATACAGTCCCGACCTGGCACCTTGTGACTTTTTTCTGTTCCCAAAAATTAAGAACCAATTACGCGGTCAACGATTTTCATCACCAGAAGAGGCTGTCGAGGAGTATGAAAAACACGTTTCAGAGGTCACCACAGGGGAGTGGCACAAAAGTTTTCAAAACTGGTTTGATCGAATGAAAAAGTGCATAGACGCCAAGGGAGATTATTTTGAAAAACAATAAATTAATTTTGTACCTTTAATAGTATTTTTTCATATTCATTCCGGAAACTTATAGTGCGTCCCACGTATTTATAACTTTTCAGAACAAGCCACAAAACAATACGGAACAAACAGCAAAATAATCGTGCTTTCTACTGATGATTTGTGTGGGCATCTCTTTTGCTCGTCGATTTAGTGCAGATTAAACTCACTTAAATCATGGTTTTCACACATACACAAATAGTAGAGAAATATAGGATGTGTTCAATTATGCGCTGTAGCTGCGTCAAGACGATTTAATAAATAAAATATTTCATGATTTTTTTTATTGACAGTACAGGTTTTTTTACCTGACAGTCATAGTTATTATTGTTCCACGATTGGATTTGGATTCAAAAGTACCGTTTGCATAAGAGTACAAATGAATTGATTTCTTCGGTACTTAAGACCACCAAGTAAAATAATTATCAATTGTTTGCGTTTTATGTACATAATAATGTTTATAATGTTTATTGATCAATAATATTGCTTCTCCGAAAAATGAAATGATCGCTGATTTGATTTAGTTGTCTGAACTGTTTGCTGAATCTATTTTCAATTGTTTTATAAATTAAATCTTTAAATTTTATTTGACAAATCTGTCACTATTTGGCATTGATGATGAAGTTGGTGAACCCGTGAGTGATTAATCATCAAAACAAATGGCAAGCTGACATTTTTATTTTAATTCCACGAAATATTATTTTGGTAAAATGTAACATTTTCTTCACATTATAATTTTGCAGTACTGAAAAAGTTTTTACGTATTTTTGCAAATCCTACTTTTGGTAACTGTCATTTCATACATTCGCGTAAAGTTGACGATCGCACGCACCTCATTCCCAATCCAAACGTGGAACAATAATACCTGGGCCACAAAGCACATTTATTGACTTTGATTGTCACTAAGTTACTAGATCTTACACAGTTTCATTTTGTGTAGTTTATTGTCACTATTACGAACATATTTCATTATTTGGAGGTAGGTTGAAAAATCAGTGTTCGCCCGCATCGCGTTTTTATGTATTATACCTACATAATACTTTTGTTATGTACTGTATATACTTGTCAACCTCCAATGTATTGTTCAGTCGATGTAGATAGCTATGCTATGTCCCTTAGTTGTACTAATTAATTATATAAGCCTAAAATGTATCTTCACTCAAAAGTACATGTTAGTTAATTCTCATTTATAATTTTAAGAGACACAAACTTATGTTGAAATCAAATTACCTTCCATGTTAAAAATTTCAAGAGGTACTTCTAGCCTGCGAAATGTATGTGCTTTTGTGTTTATGCGTTATTTTTGTGTTATTCTTCACTGTGTCTTGAAACTGTTTTTTGTATATATTTTCCGTTAAATAAAGACTTTTAAAAATGAAATGAAAACCTGGGCCGTGTTCAGTTTGATCACCCGCTAATCATCACTGACAGCAGGATAGCATACACAAAACCAATGCATGCAAAAGAGATAGCATGATCGGCGGGCGATCAAACTTAACGCGGCCATGCAACAAACCCGCTTAGGGCCTAAATTACCTGAAATCTTAGACCATTTAACACGGGACTAGGCAAGCGCACTTATCCCCCTCTGCCGAAGTACATGAACAATTTGTTTATGTAAGTTTACTTATGTGCGCGTTTTTTTGTTTGTGTTGCTGCTTCTGATTTAGTGTGACATATCAATTTTTCGCAAGAGTGTGCGTGAGTGAGTAAATGTGTGCTGTGCGTGTTTACCTCCCCTCCCGTGGAAAACGGCAGAATAATTTCAGTACTAAGAGTCGTTCTTTGCCAGGTCTCGTGTTAAATGGTATAAGCCTGAAATCGAGTAAAAATAACCGCACCGGCAACGCTGCTTTGATGTGATGTTGAACAAAATATTCTTGCTTGCCCTATCTAATGAGAGTCTGTATCTTTTTTGCACGTTTTGCCTCATCGGACTCAACACACACACACACACACACACACACACACACACACACACACACACACACACACACACACACACACACACATATATAGCCCCTAACACGAAAATATGATTCATTCAGTTTTGCGAATTCACGCATGATGTGCCTCAAAATTATTTCGTTTTGGGCATCAACTGAGTCAATACGATTTAATAGAGGAAAAAATATTTTTGTATTGGTCGCAAAATTACCCGAAATTACCCGGCAGTCATGAATACCCGCAAGATACCCGCTTGATGCCTAAATTACCCGAAATCGGGTAAAAATACCCGTACCGGCAACGCTGGGACGGGGGGGCTTATTTTTTTTACAGTGTTGCGGTTAAAGCATTATGTATTTGGCCGGGTTCCGAATGGCGCTGACAGCACTAAAAGTACCATCAAACTACTCAAGCCGCGGCGGGGCGTGCCTCGGAACGCTCTATTTGTCTACAATCGACATCATTTCATTTCAGGTACCCATTTGTTTTCAATATTTATATTGAAAGTCTGCGTAAAAATAAAGCTTATGTACTTTTTATTTTGTTTTATTGTGTGTTTTTAATGCCTATTTCATTTTTTCTTATTCACTCATTCTAAAAGAACGTAAGTCGCAACTGAGGATTTCATACTCGACGTTCATTGCCAAGGGATTATTTAAAAAAAACTTGGCATGTTTATGTTCGCTGTCAATGTCAACAGTCACAATGACGACAGTTGTTTTTTTAAAAATACGAAATGAACTTGGAAGCAAAGGTGATTGTTTTTAAAATCCTGTGTTTACCAACTTTTGCATTTTTTATAAATCTTTTATTTGATAATGATTTAATTCTGAAAAAAATATATGATGCTCAAAAAGTCAATATCTCGAAATGGTTTTAGTTTTGTACCAATTATTAATTTGTAATGTTGTCGATTGTCACGTTTAACAACCTCACATCGCTGCAGCGATGAACTGTGCAGCTGCTGCAAAGAGTTATAAACGACCATTTCACATGACTTTGACAAGCATCGAGCAGCGCAAATAATTTCCGCTGATCTCTGCAGCGTATAGGCTATCTGTCATTTTGACGTATGGCCGTTTAACACAAATCCATCGCTGCAACCGTTGCACAACTCATTGCTTCAGCGATGCAAACCTGTTAAACAGGACAAATGACTTTTACATTGACGTCTCATAAACAACAAGACTCTCAATCTCGCTCAAAAAGTGTCCGCGATGCATAGGTATGGCGTGACAAATTCGAATGACGATAGCGTACAACTGACGTACAACGATTTATTGACTTAATTTGGTTGAAGCATTTTTGCTATTATGCATGTCGCACGTTCAAACGTTTTCTGACGAACTTTTCTTAGAGACTATGTGTCTAGTTGTTTATGAGAGGTCAAAGGACTTTTACTTCATTTGTGCACCATTGCAATATGTAGTTTTTCTGCTACAATAAGCAACTCTTCTGTCTTCTACAGGGATATGTTTGTAGATCAGAGTGAGATCCACCGACCCTCATCCTCTTGGCTTCTCTCCTTAGTGCCTAAATGCATAAAATGGCACTATGCTAACTATTTGGCAGGTCTAATAAATTTTTTCTCTCTAAGTGACTATAGCACACGCCATGGCTTGTGTTGCGACAAGATCTGATGCTAGATCATCGGGATGACAACAAAGTCGATCTAAATACACACATCAACATGGTCTAGGGATATTTAAAAAAATGCGAATTAGTATTACTGTGTTAATAATTTTGTATGACATCTATAAATTAAAAGAAACGTTATTTAATAGTCTACCATTTTTTTAAATAAACATTTACTTAGATTACAATTTCAAGATTTTATGAAAAAAAAATGAAGCATAGACTAAAACCGTATTAGAATTAACTTTTATTTTGTCAGAAAAAAAGAAAAATACATTTAATTGGTGTTATGAACTTGGAATTAGTAGTCTGTGAAAGCACCCATGACGTTCAATACACATCGCTAACGATTTGGCATGCTCAGAATAAGGTTGTCAATGTCTTGCTGCGGAATATTGTCCCAGATCCTCCTGAGGTGCGAAAAAAGTTGGTCTTCTGTAGCCAGATTTTCGGGGGCTTCCCTCAGAGCTTTTCTTTGAAGCATATCCCATGCGTGCTCAATGGGATTTAGATCTGGTGATTGTGCAGGCCATTGTTAACATTATGATCCTGCAACCAAGCCGCTACCGTTCTCGCCGTATGTGCCCGGGCATTGTCGTGTATGAGCAGAAAATATTGCCCCACTTGTGTTCTGTGGGGCAAGATTATGGACCCCAGCACCTGTTGGCGATATCTTTCTGCCGTCATATTGCCCCGCACCCAAACGAGGTCCGTCCGTCCTCCAAGGCGAATTCCTGCCTAAACCATAATTGTTCCTCCTTGGTATGGGTGGACTTCCTGGGGGTGCTGGAGTCGGCTCCATCGCCCAGGAACTGTCCAAACACGCGTACTTCGTGAATCTGGATGGAAGCCGTAACTGGATTCATGCTCACGGCCCCAGTCCACGTGGTTCCGAACCCATTCCAATCGTAGTCCACGATTGCCTCTCCGTAAGGCTGCGACTCGGAGTGGTCTATAAGAGCGTAGATTGGCTTCATGCAGTCGCTTCCTTACAGTTTGGTCACTCAGAAGCACTTGGTGTTCCACCTGCCTTTGGACCAATTGAGTCGCCGTTACATTTGGTTGAGCTCTTGCAGCAATTTGCAAAAATCTGTCTTGTCTGGTAGTGATGTGAATTGGCCTCCGATGCCTATCCGCTACTTCACCTGTAACACGATAGCGTGTCCACAATCTTGAAATGACGTTTTGGTGGGTCCCTATTGCTCCAGTGACATCGCGTTGAACAGACCCAGCTTTCAGCATTCCTACAGCCCGTAACATTTCCTCTCTAGTTAAATGCCGGCATTGCATGGCTAGAACAGCTCAATTTGCACTTTATCTTTAAGTTTTCAAATGATAAAAACTGTTACCAAACGTAATTTGTAATTTTTTACAAATTTCGCTTGTATGAAAATTCGCTCTCCTACACATCAAGACATTCTTAAACACAGAAACAAAAGATTTATCAAAAATTTAAATTTGGAACTACTCCGAGATAAATGACGAACAAATTGTTGTTTAAAAGATTTTGATGCGGCGGTATAATAATAATTTTATGAATTATTTAATAGAGTGTGAAATATCCCTGAACCGTGTTGATGTGTTTATACAGGCTGGCCAACTTAGAGGTATACAACTTTTTTTTGCCGTCATTTTGTTTGGGCGCCATATTTGACAGTTGTTTGATAACAATTATTTCATGTAGATACGGCAAATTCGATATGGAGCGTTTTTCGATTGAACAACGTGTTTTAATTATTAAAACGTTCTACTCAAACCAATCTTCTATTGCGAAAATGCTTAGAAAATTACGAACAATTTTCAGTAGAAATCACCTTCCTTCGCGGCTAGCAATAACTCGTTTGGTGAATAAATTTGAGCAGCATGGCACTGTAACAGATAAACCAGTTCTTCAACAGCCTTTGTTGATCCACGAGCGCCCACTGCATCCACGTCGAGTAACAGTATGGTGTGGAATTTGGTCAGGAGGAGTAATTGGAACCTACTTCTTTGAAGATGCTACGGGCGCTGCCGTAACAGTGAATGGCGAATTGTTACCGTGAGATGATCAACATTTTTTTGTTACATCAAATGAATCAGTGGGGGTTAGAAAACATGTGGTTGCAACAAGACGGGGCCCCATGGCATACGGCCAGAGACACAATCGAAATATTAAGAAGAATATTTTCAGGTCAATTAATTTCAAGAAATGGTGACATTGATTGGCCCCCAAGATCACCGGATTTGACTGCTCCTGACTTTTTTCTGTGGGGCTATCTAAAGGGACGTGTCTATGCTAACAAGCCGAGAAATATTCAACATTTAAAACAGAATATCCGAGACGCAGAGAAACGCGATATCTTCTTTATCTTCTTGATATTATCTTTCACATTTGTCGCAGTCGCGCTGCTAGAGGTGGACTTTTGGCAGATGTTATTTTCCATACGTAATTGCCAAGCCTAAATATAATATTTTTGAAACAATAACTAGTAATTTCCATTTTATGTAAAAGAAAATTTATAAAACAAGTTGTATACCTCTTAACTGGCCACCCTGTATTACCTAAATTATACTACTTGAACATTTAAAGTTCAATAAAATTAATTAAAGTTTAATATTCATTTCAACACTTTTTTGACAGGCCATACGTAAACGTCACTAAAATAAATCGGACCGCAAGAATTTTAAAACATATTTTGACACCATATTAGCCATCGACAATCCGACAGTCCTCTATCGAACGACGACGGACATCAATATTTTTAATAATAAAAAAAATCACACGTAGCCGGCATTGTAATAGAAATTGGTAAAAAAAAATATTATCTTTATAAATGACGAAGTGATGCCACTTTCGGCGCTCCAGTTTTCAAATTTGCTAAGTAACAGGTACAGTGCAGAGGTGAGACTGTAGAATTGCAATTGTGTGCGTGCACAACATTTCTTATACATAGTAGTCCAGCCGAGGTCTGTTTAAAAAAAAATATGGTTTGACTTTTATCTTATTTCTTCTTTTGTTACGATGTATACCTTATATTTCCATGATTTTTCAAAAATAGACCCTGCATGCACTGCTTTAAGAGTTGTTTTCCACAATGTCAATGGTGTGCACGCACACAATCACAATCGACAACATTTCATTTTAGTTAACCATATGTTTTTAATATTTATTCTATATTGAAAGTTTGCGTTATAAAGAAGCTTATGTATTCTTTCATTTTGTTTTCTTTTATGTTTTTCCTGCATAATTTAATGTTTTCTTATTCACTCATTCTAAAAGGATGTAAGTTGCATCTGAGGATTTCAAAAGTCAATATTCATTGCCAATGGATTATTTAAAAAAAGCTTGGCATATTTATGTCTGCGGTCACATGGCATGACAGTTGATTTTTTTTAAACAAAATGATCTAAAAGCAAAGGGAATTGTTTTTAAAATCCTGTGTTTACCATCTTTTTAGTATTTTGAAAATATCTCTTTATTTAATCACGATTTTATTCTGAAAAAAAATATGATGCTGAGAAAGTCCATATCTCGAAAAGGTTTTTCCTTTTGCATCAATCATTAATTTGTAATGTTGTCGATTCAACAGTCTCACCTTCTGCACTATACATATACACAGTGCTGATTCCGGAAAAATTTCGAGATATTGGGTTTCTAAACCGCATTTCTGTATTTATTGTTGAAAAAAATATGAGATCGTGTATATTTTAACAAAAATACAGTAACCAACATCACTTTCATTTGACCTTTTAAATGACGTCACAGGGTAGGCTGATAAGGAATATAGGTCCATTGCAAAAAAAAAAAACATATTGTCTTTGCCTTGTCAATCAATGTCAACATGATGACAACAAATTAGACAGTTGACAATCTATTCAGGGTTGCCGGTACGGGTACGTTTACCAAATTTCAGGTAATTTTGGGTATATTTGGGAAAATCGTGTACAAAAATGCTTTTAATTTTTTCCGATCTTTTCCGAAAGTAAGTGAAAAATTCTAATATATACAACAAATCGATTCCGATTGCTCATCAAATGCAATTCACAGTCTATACTTGTTCACCCACGTTTCACCGACAAGTATCTCTATCTGCATGATGGGTAATCAATCACTAATCTAATCACAAAGACGCAGATCAGATACAACATTCCTTTATTGAATCTGAACCCGCGCCCTCTGGATTAGGGATCGAGTACCTTATTATATGTTGAAGTCGATATAAACTTACGAATTAACAGTTCCTGTTAGTTAATTTATATACAGATTAAATTGTGATTAAAACGCTAAAATAAGTTATTGTTTGCAACATTTATTAGTTTCTTTTTAAAAAGAAATACACAAAATGGATTATTTCTAATTCGGTTTCGGGCCTTTTCTTGTTTGATTGCTGGTAACATTATATCAATACCAATAATGTGCAAATGATCTTAACAACAAAACAAACGCTGCTCAGGCTTGATACTCCACATTACTTCCTCGCACCATTTGCTTTCTAGGAGTTCTCATGAATACAAACAATTTTTGTCGGCGAGAATGCTCACCGAGTATTGAAAAAAAACTCAGAGCGAACAGATACAGGATGTAGCTAAGAATTTTAGTGACATTTGATTCCATCATTTTGATATTATTTTACTATAAGATTCGATGGCTAAATGTGTGATATTGCTATTTGTTTTTCATCAGGGCCGAGATTTTTCGTCTCGAGGATATCTCCGATTTGGATATACCCCAGGATATAATTACATTATTCAATAGTGTTATTAAACTTCCATGGCCACTAATGTGTGATATTACTAATTTTTTTTAAAGGGGCGAGATTTTTCATCTTTTAGGTATCTCCGATTTGGATATACCCAACGATGTAAATACACTATTCAATATGTAGTGTTATTACAAAGCGCATGCACCCATGCTAACCTCCGCAGCTTCGGCTTGCTGGTCGTCTTCAGTGACCAGCCTCAGCCGCTACGGCTCGCATGGTTGCCTGCGGTAGCGGGTGGGGGCTGCTCTCCCTCCGCGTCTCCGGATTTTATAAACACTCTAGGGGTACTAGCCACAAGACTGTATAGAGTCGGGGTGCACTAAGTCGGTTTTTGAACAGTTTTAAAGTATCAGTACAAAAGTCGGTTTTAAGTTAAGACAGAGGTATATTGTATTGTGTTATGAAGAAAACAAAATCGCTGATTATGTTCTGTTCAACCAAATTATAACGTGTACAATTTTTGTAATTTAAATTCAACTTATGTTAAAGAACTGTCAAATAACTGTAATTTTTTGTAATGAAGGTTTTCTGTCCTTGAAAGAAGTCCTTTTGGTAATTTACGAAATTTTGGTTGGAAAAATTACAAACTTAAACTGAAAGTATTAACTTCCGTCAAAAATCCTTTGGCAATTTTGATCCTTAGTAGTAGACCTGTCTGTAAAAAAAAAATTGACTCCCAACTCCCAACGCAGTAGTTGTAAAGAACAGTCGCTATCTAGGATAGGACCTTGTGATAACTGGTGCCACTGTGCGTTAACAACGTCGTCGAGGGAAGTGCGTGAGTGAATGAAATCCACATAGGTAGGTAGTGTGTTAACGCACACAGGCAGCGTTGCCAATGCCTATTTTCCAAATTCCCCAAAATCATTGGTGAAAATCCCCAAATTTGGGGAGAGCAAAACCCTGATTCCCTACAAAATTATTTCATAAAAAAAACTTATACAAAAAATCAGCAATATTTAAGAATAACAAAATAAATATTCACAATTGAACTTATTAATAAGATAAAAAATTATTCGGTCAATGTCTGATTTTGCCATATCTTTTTGGTGAGCATATTGTTGGTAGGATTAAATATCAAGCTGCCCCCACGTTTCTTAATTCCTTCTCGGGTAGCCATGAACGCCACCACAGTATCTGTACTTAAACGATTTCGGTGTTCTGTTTTCAAGTTTTTCGGTACACTGAATTTTCTCTCCACTGATGCAAGGCAATATCAGTAAAAGGTGATAACCATTTTTAAATTTGAGAACATACATTGTCCCCCGATGTTTTGAAGTCGAAAGACTTTTGCCCAGTAACTTTCAGCATCATCATTTCTATCAAGGTCATGAACAGAAAAATCTAGCGTAGCGTTTTTTAAATCCCCACAATCCCCGCGTAATCCCCGCAAGGTGCCTCTCCTTTGGGGAAAACCCCACAAATTGGCAACGCTGAGAGGGACAGACAGTGCATATCGAGCTGTCAACGCTCGATATAGGCTACTATGCTAGGTACCCAGGTATGAGTATGACAATGCCCTATCTATCCTAATAGCATCTGAAACTTATGCGTACACTAGCTTTTGCCCGCGGCTCCGCCCGCGTCGAAGATATTTTCATGGAAATAAGGAAAACAAAAGAATATGATTTTTTGAACAACGTATGCAGCGGGTCCGCTGTTGTCCGTTGAGGAGAACCCATACCCACCTTCCAGTCCCATCAACAGACCTTGGTCACCATGTTTTACCAAAGTGCTAATAAATACCAACAATATTAGCCTCAACTCGAAGGGTCTGATGTTGTCCGTTGAGAAGATCCCGTACCCACCTTTCAGTCCCATAACCAGACCATGGTTACCTTGTTTTCCCAAAGTGCTCATGAAGACCAATCGAATAAGCCCAAACTCGAAGGGTCTGCTGTTGTCTGTTGAGGAGATCCTGTACCCACCTTCCAGTCCCACCATCAGACCATGGTCGTCATGTTTTACCAAAGTGCTAATGAAGACCAATCGAATAAGCCCAAACTCAAAAGGTTTGCTGTTATCCGTTGAGGCGATCCCATAATCACCTTCCAGTCCCATCAGCAGACCCTGGTCACCATGTTTTACCAAAGTGCTAATAAATACCAATCGAATAAGTCCAAACTCGAAGTGTCTGCTGTTGTCCGTTGAGGAGATCCCGTACCTACCTTCCAGCCCTATCATCAGACCCTGGTCACCATGTTTTACCAAAGTGCTAATGAAGACCAATCGAATAAGCCCAAACTCGAAGACCAATAAAATAAGCCCAAACTCGAAGGGGCTGCTGTTATCCGTTGAGGAGATCCCGTACCCACCCAGTCCCGTCATTAGATCCTGGTCACCATGTTCCACAAAAATACTCATCAATACCGATCAAATAAACTTAAACTTGAGAGGTGTCCTGAAAAAACATTTAACAGTGGACGATTGAAACCCCGAAGATGAGACTACATAAGTACGACTACGCAAGGCGTACATACCACATGATTAACTAAAAATCTTATTGAGTGGTTAAATATTTTTTATAGTCAGTTCAGTAGTTCTAGATATTAACCATTATATGCAAACAAACAAACAAATCTTTCTTCCTTATATAATAGTGTAGACAAACTTTAACGTGAGTTGATTTGAACCACACTGCGTCAAATTCAATATTTTGAAACATGCAGCGCCATCAAGCGTATTAAAATAAAAAAAAATTTCAACGCCAGCTTACAAACAATTTCAACGCCAGCTTACTGAGCCGTTATCCAGGATAGCTTCCTAGAGATGGCGTTTTCTAAGCACTTGAAAATAAAAATATTTTAGTTATTGATCTTTGCTCAGTCAAGAAACATAATTTCAGCTTTAATATTTTTTTTACAATGGGAAATAATTTTTCTTAAAATAAAATAAAAAGTATAAAAAATAAAAAGTGAAAACAAATTTTACCAGTCAGGGTTTGAACCCACGACGATCGACTATGATACGGCGGCGAACCGTCCATATGTCTCATTAAAATTCTCATTGCGCTGCTCCCTTTTGTCATAGCGTGATGATACATAGCCTTAAACCTTCCCGAAGAAATGCTTTATCTTTCAGTGAAAACTGCATCAAAATCCATTGATTGGTTCTCAAGTTATAAGCGAACGAACAGACAGACAGACGTTGTATTTTATATGTATAGAGAAAATATTCTCATTGCGCTGCTCCCTTTTGTCATAGCATGATGATACATAACTTTGAACCTTCCCGAAGAAATGCTTCTTTCAGTGAAAACTGCATCAAAATCCATTGATTGGTTCTCAAGTTATAAGCGAACGAACAGACAGACAGACAGACAGACGTTGTATTTTATATGTATAGAGAAGAAGATAGAGAAGAAGAGAAGAGACGAGAAGAAGACGAAGAAGAGAAGATTTTGATTCTAGTGCAAAATGGCCGAGTCAATCTATTTATTTAAAACATAAAAGATTTTTAATTATATATGGTCACTTTAAAATGTTGTTAGGTTAGCTAATTATGTAATAACTTAAGACAGAAGGTCCCTTAAGTAGGGACTAAGTATATTAATCGACTTGGATTTACATGGATCTCACAACTTTTTACGGTAGAAGAACTACATAAGTTGCGAGGACTTGTTTTTTTTTACAAGTTTTGTTTTTGATAGCATTACATTATATGGTCGCTCTCACAACTGCGTTGGTTGCGTCGTGATGTCGGCTTTTAAGTCAGCCGTCTGCTCCTGTTGATTAATAATTTAATGCTGCACTGCACTCGGTAATCTGCAGTATCTGAAACCACAACGGGTCCCGAGCGTCTAATCCAAATGTCTAACATTACGGATTGCCTTGTTACTCATACTAGAGCATGTAGGTAACCCAGCCTTAGGAACACGGTGATCAATTTATATATAAGTGCCTTATTTTAGCGCTCAGGGGGTACTTATGACGCTATTCGGAACGTCGTATTCGAAATAGGGCACTTATTCGTTTTTCTTCAAATTCAAAAATTCAGATACCTATTTGTAAAATAGGTACATTCTGTCAAAAAAGAGTTGAAATGATAATTGAAGGAACTATTTTTATTTCGCCTGGTTACACCAAACAAACAAGTACAAAATCTGTTAAATCGAGTTTACCGCGTTGTTATTTCTTAAATACATTACCTAAATTATACTAGTTGAACGTTTAAAGCTCAATAAAGTTCATTAAAGTTCAACATTCATTTCAACACTTTTTTGACAGACTATACATACTTAGACATACATATGTATATAGTACAAAACTTTTTAGACCTCAATTAGTATAAGTCAATGGTCGATAATAAATGAAATATTACCGTTTTGAATTATAAGTAGGGATTAAATATAATAATATAATATATATATATATGTATATATATATCTAATTGATCTAAATACAGAATAAAATATTAATTAAAGTGAAGCATTTTTTGTGCGTCTTGGCCCCTCTTCTCTTTGTAACATTTTGTCTTGATGACGTTCTTGTTGACTCGATCAATGAATAAACTCGCAGTGCTCTTCTACCGAGAGGATTCAATAATAAACATCGGTGAACGAATTCGCATGTACAACGTCTAATATATACTTTTAACAAAAAAATAATAGCCCACTTCAAATTTTATAGCAGACATTCACTAAAATGTATAAATATATGTACGTAATTACATACTGACCGATGGTACCAAAATAACACTTTTCCGACTTCTTTCTTCCTAAAACAAATGTTCTCTAGAAGTCGGCGCTCTCATATTGGTTTTTGTGTTGTTCTATACTATGAGGAATGCGCCGACTTCTAAATAATATAATGTTTCAGGAAGAAAATTGTGGGTACGGGATACTTTTTATTACTTTGAAAATACAAAAAAATTTAAATAGAATTTGCGATTGAAAAATCGTCTTCCCGTTTGGTTCACATTCAGGCCAATCGAAAAACTTACTTTTGATTGCCATCCCTTATTGTATTTCAGTTTTTTGTGATTGAAAACGAGACTTTAATAGAAAAACATTGTTTTGACAATAAAAAACACAAAGTTGAAAAAATGTGACTTCCTTGTTCTTTCCATGCACCCTATGCTTCAACTGAGCTATCCAGTTCTCAATACATCCTGCGAATTTACCGATAGTTTTATGTAATAATCTATAGGTATTCAGACAACAAATTATCCTTCGTCAAAAATTGTTCATTAGGAAGTGGCATACTAGTACATTATGATACAAGTGAGCTGTGTAATATCTAATGCTCACGCGTTTCATACGACGTTTTCCAACACACTTGCGAGGAAAAATAATAAAATTTTACTGTCTTTTTTTTCCACATTATCGAAACCTGGTGAGTGAGCTTCGAAAAATGGCGGCGGAGATTTTGTTTTTTGCGCAGATGGAAATAGAGGCACTGACACATCCGCCAAACAGCCAAATATTAAATATTAACAAACTGAATATTTTTGTATTTATAAAAAAAAAATGAGTTAATTTATTGATAATAATAAAAATAAATAATTTGATAAACTTAAATGATCATTTATTATATTTTAACTGAGACAGTTTATTTATTCGCAAAAACTTTACTATTTCTCAAGACATCAAAACTTTTTGCTAAGATAAAAAAAAAAAACTGTAATGTAAAAAGCACTAGTGCGATAATGTAAAACTGTTTTAAATACATAGACCACATATTTACTTAAGAATTGCAAAGTTTGATTTCGTTGTCTCTATGATCTTTTTGTGGTCGGATGGTAATGATGGTTTAAAATCTACACCCTCAGCATAAAATCATTTCTGCGCCCTTGTTTCTTACACTGACAATGAGTCGCGTATTAGGTGGTCAGCGCAGACGATGTCGCAGACAAAAGCTAGTGCAGAACGAAGACGCGACTCGCTGATACAACAAAATGTGTCCGTAAACATTGTGCGCATAATACACGCATAAAATTATTCATTCCGCCATCTTTTTGTGCAATTTACTTTAGCTGGAGAGGGAAGTGGAAAAGTCTCTTCAAACGCTCATACCCTGGTGGGAACTACGGGGATAATTTGTGACAAAACATTTTTTTGTTTCTTTTGAATATTTTTTCCCCGCCACGATGAATAAGTTTACGCGGGCTCGGAGCATTTGCAGATTAGTATGCTTTTTGCCAGAGGAGTATGCGGGATTACGGTCGTTCATATGTATTTAAGGGAGTTGGGTGGATAAGACAAAACAGTACAGAAGTATTAGCTTTTTAGAAAGTTGTGTGCCTTATTTCAACGGTTTGAAAGTGAGAAAATCAGGTCATCTATTATTCATATTATAATGGAAATATTTTGTTTAAAACAAGATACTTATACTTATCTTAAAGTACCAAATCCTATCTGAGGTACCATTCTGTAAGAGAATCGTATTCATTAATACTTGCGATTTAGATTGTCAATGGCTGTTCGGTCGGTACGTTTTTCGCTGTCAACTATTTACGATTTTCTTACACAACAGACTTTAAGCAAAGGCTGAAGAGGGGTTTGTGTAGGATTTCCTGACGACATACGTGTTATACCCATCGACGTTTCAGGGCTTGGAAATTGAACACCTGGTATAATATACGTAAATAGAAGCCTGGTAAATATGTTAGTATTTTACAATATTTGGCTAACATCATTATCATCACTCTAAAATTTTAATCCGGGATTTATGTATAATTTTCTACTTCATACGAAATTACTCTACGAACCGAACCGAGTCGTTTTTGAGTTAGCCGCCTTTTTGCGAAGCTGCCTCTCTCTCCACTATTTATTATTGTATGTCGTCTACAACAATAACAATATGTTAATATGCAACATAATAGAAAAAAATAAGTAATCCGTAAAATATGTACTAAAAATAACCTATCAAATATTAGTAAAATCATGCGTGAGTTTAAGATCCATTAAAATTTCCATGTCAAACTTGACTGACTCAGTGTCAACCTTAAAGATTGCTGTAGACAGAATTAGCCTAAAGTTTCACGGGAACCGTTCAAAATAATCTGTCTACCCTCGGTGAATACTTTACAACCATGTTATTGCAGGACTGACATAAGTCTTTCAATGGGTGAAAGAACACAAACTGATCTTCACGGAAGCTCTAGCTAGGACACTAATATTTTAAAGAGTCTTTTTCCTACTAAAGATTCGTGGTTTAGATTCATACTGATATTGAAACGGCTACTCACGATTTGATAGTCAGGCGAAATCTAACTATCAAATCGTGAGTAGCCATTTCTATATCAGTAGATATTTTAAAGTGTTGTATTAAAATAAGATGTTAAAAACCCAAAATTTGTATTAACCACTGGCTCTTCAATCTCAGTTTTAACTTTTTGGGAGCCAGTTGCTTTAATCAAATTGTACCTCTGTGTTGGAAAATAAATAATTATTATATTCATGTTTCTTTCGGTGTCTATCAGTCATAATCCCAAGAAAATTTACGGGGCTGATTGAGCTTTGATGATGATTTTTCCCAAATGTACCCAACGATTTCGAGAACTTAAACTAAAATGAAATAACGAGTAAGCATGCAAAGCACTTTGTATTTAACGTACCTACGTTTATTAGATGCTATCTATTTAAGTCCAAAGCAAAATAATTGCAAATAATTTAATATTTTAGAAGAAACTTCTCTAATAGTCTTTTGTAGTCCTGCATTAAGAGGCCCTTGTCTTTTCGAAGAAAATATCGACCCTTTCCATGTTGAAACTCGTTTCATGCAATCTTTTGGAAATATGAGATCGAAGAAAAATCAGATTGTCCATTTTTAACTCCTATACGAGTACATAGTATTAAGGCCAAAAAGAACTAAAAAAAATGAGTTACAGGTATATACTAGAAGTAGGACGTGTCTTCGTGATTGGGCGTTTTGTTTAAAGAATTGCATCTTGTTCTTCCAAGGAAAAACGAAGAAAAATAGTTATTATAGTTCGACTCTCCCTTCTGAATTTACATTCTGCTTATAAAAAAGTCGCTATTACGACGACTTTACGTTAATAAAATTATTAAGTACTATCAGTTCTTTGAAGACCTCGTCCTTAATGCAGTTCTTTGAAAGCCTGTCTCTAGTTCACAAGAATATATTAAAAAATATCGCGGGCATGTTGTTCATACAAAATAGGCTATTTCCAATTTATTGCTTTCTTCTTGAGCCGCTGATTTCCCTGAGGTGTTCACTATTCATCATGCTTCCTTACAAATAGGTGGCTCATTTCTAGGGTCCCGACTCGGGATGGAAACCTTAAGTCTCTTTAAACCTCTAGCCTCTCTTCTTTAAATATTTGGCGTAGATAATCTGTGGGCGTAGTGTTTGGAATTGAGCTCTATCTGAGCTGGATTTATAATTCTATACCGCAATTAGTACACTAATTACAAATGTCTTCTTGCGATGGATAAACTGCCAAGTAGTAAAATATTTATACCAGTTTACTTTCTGTAAATTTTTCGTTTTTTTTCTGTTTATGAAAATATTATTCAGTACTAGCTTTTGCCCTCGATTCATCCGTGCCCCCGACTTTCTGAATACATCCCATGAAGCAAATAACATGCTTTCTCTTGCTTTTATCTACACTAAAGCTAACATTGTCACCACTTTCTGAGAATTTTGATGTAGCTTTTATCTACACTAAAGCTAACATTGTCACCACTTTCTGAGAATTTTGATGTAGATATCTAGCGCTTTCTCTTGCTTTTATCTACACTAAAGCTAACATTGTCACCGCTTTCTGAGAATTTTGATGTAGATATCTAGCGCTTTCTCTTGCTTTTATCTACACTAAAGCTAACATTGTCACCACTTTCTGAGAATTTTGATGTAGATATCTAGCGCTTTCTATTGCTTTTATCTACACTAAAGCTAACATTGTCACCACTTTCTGAGAATTTTGATGTAGATATCTAGCGCTTTCTCTTGCTTTTATCTACACTAAAGCTAACATTGTCACCACTTTCTGAGAATTTTGATGTAGATATCTAGCGCTTTCTATTGCTTTTATCTACACTAAAGCTAACATTGTCACCACTTTCTGAGAATTTTGATGTAGATATCTAGCGCTTTCTCTTGCTTTTATCTACACTAAAGCTAACATTGTCACCGCTTTCTGAGAATTTTGATGTAGATATCTAGCGCTTTCTCTTGCTTTTATCTACACTAAAGCTAACATTGTCACCGCTTTCTGAGAATTTTGGTAATTTTTGTGCAATACTTACACGATCGCGGAGAGTCAGTGCAGGACTCATCGCCCACGCTGTGAATTTAGAATTTTCTAGGTATGTGTTGGTTATAATACAAATTACAATCTTCAAGTCGGTGCGTGACGGGTGTCGGCCGCCGCTTAGGGTCAATTATTATTTGTAATATTTTAAGTTTTTAATTGATTCATTCTATGTGATTCTATTTTATTTTCATTTTACATTTTCATATGATTGCCAATAATGCACGAAAGTACACTACCACCATTTTACTTCTGAAAACAGCACCTTTTAGAATAATACTATAGTGGAACCACACAGCTGAAGGATCGTTCGCGCGGTATGAGGTAGGTGGGGGCAGGCATCCGTCGAAGAATGCTCTTGTTTTCTTAATTTGAAGAACGAATACAAGTTATACATCATTTGTTTGGCTTGTTTGTTAATGCTCTTGCCAATTTTATAGCATCTATTCATCTGGGAAGATTTTAATGTCGTGTGCGTTTTCTTCCGAGCGTCCGTAACAAATAAGCCAAGTGCGCATGGCGATATCCACGTGAAGGACTCTGTGGATCCGCCACTGCACTGAGAGATGTGGTTTGAGCTCCCCGCTGCGCGCCCCTGCGCTTCACCCCCGAAACACCTGAACATTTCTACGCCCCCACCTACCTCTTGCCGCGCGGGCGATCCTTCAGTGTGTGGTTCCACTATAGTCGCTTTAACTGCTATCCCGTTTGAACTCCCGTCCCAGCACAATAACGAACACTGACCCCAGAACTGTATGAGTGTTTATTCATACAGTTTTGTAAAGAAAGAAAATGGAAACTTATTGCCAAAACACATTGTTTAAGGAAACGAAATAAACTGAGGGTAACTTATAAAGAGAACAAATACATTTTATAGCAACAAAATATTAAAATGCTGTGCAAAGTTCTGGCAAATGGCTGCACGCTCAGAAAATGCCGGCTGTTATTAAAAAAATAAGAAACAGCGCTAGTTTACAGCATCTACCATGGCTGTTGAGGTTATATTTACTATACCGGATGTAAGTAGACCGCTAACATTAAATTAAACCACACATTCTACCGATCATACTGAACCACTTTTCCCAATAAACGCCCGCGCTAACCAATTGCTTGGGAAATATTTGAGTTTCAAACAAAAATGCGTGAACCGAGATACGGGCGAGTTTCGAGAGAGTCGTCGGTAAAACAGATGTTCTGGTGCAGCGTTCTAAAATAGACCTTCCTCCTACGAGATAAAGTCTGAGTTACAGTTGATGATACAGAAATGAGTATAACCCGCTCCCCGCATAGTGTGGTTCTCGATCAGACTATTTTCGGATTTTAAAAACTTGTGATTATTAATACTTAATAAAAGCAGGTGGGAATAGAATAGACAGCTAGCTACCCTTAACGAAAACTAAAATATATTACACTGATCATTCTTTAGTTGTTCACAAACTCTTCCAAAAACCAAACCATTAGTCAGGGGAAAATCTTCATTACCGATTAATTAAATGTAATTACTTTAATGTATTTCACTTTTAATGAAATTTACTTTCAGTTCCAGAACTACCTCTACTCATTTAGTATAACAAGTCTAAATTTCATTTAGCGTATTTCACAGAAAAGGTCATTGAACCTTAGTCGTGACCACTATGAAATTGGTAAATATTCCGGGCAATTAGGCGATAACCTCTTAATGAAGACGAATGTGCTTTTAATGACAAAGCTACGTTGGATTCGATATTACTTAGGTATTGAGAACAGCAGTTATTCTAATTTAAATCATGTATCTTGTACCCCGTATGTAGTATAAATGATCTAAAATCAACAAATATGCGCGATTTTTCAAATTATACTAAATAACTTTTAAATCCAAAACTTTTGTCAAGAAAACTGACGTAGATAGATACCCTCTCGGGGCCTTAATACATTATATTTTTACGAGAATGTCAGCTTTTCTAACAAGAAAGTTCAAGAGTTGTTCATCTAAGTAAAATATTAGTAATTTCGCATTATAAATATCTTGAATTAAAACCGGTCAAGTGCAAGTTGGATTTACGCACGAAGGGTTCCGTACTACAACAAAATATGTGGATGGAACCAATAACGTTAAGGCGACAAAAAACAAGGCGCTAAGCTAGAACGGTTGCGCCTCACAACCAATTCGGCACCCTCTCTGACTACGAAACCCAAATTTTTATAATTTTTATTTTACTTAAAAATATTATGTACCACAAACATTTAAAATTTGAAATTAGTATGTATTAATATAGTTTTTAAGATAGAGCTGAAACTAATAACGTTGAAAAACTGCTATTTTTTCAAGGTTTTTTTATATGGGGACCCCGTTTGAGTTCAATTTCTTTTTAATTTGAATTTTACGATGACCCTAATTAAAACCTATTTGTGTGAAAATTTCAACTTGCTATCTATTACAGCTGGAGCCGTAGACCGCTGTGACAGACAGACAAACGGAGGGATGGAGGGACAGACAGCGGAGGCTTAGCAATAAGGTTCCACCTTCGGGTACGGAATCCTAAAAAGATATCGCAAGAAATATTTCCATTTCAAATAACTTCATCACACTATAATATATATATATAAACGCGAAAGGGTGTGTGGGTGTGTGTGTGTGTGTGTGTGTGTGTGTGTGTGTGTGTGTGTGTGTGTTTGTGTGTATGTTTGTTACTCTTTTACGCTGAAACGGCTGAACGGATTTGGGTGAAATTTAGAATGGATATAGCTTATACTTTAACTTAACACATAGGCTACTTTTTATCCCGGAAAAAAGCATGTCGTTAAACTGAGCGGAGATAGAACAATATGTAGCGGAGCCGCGGGCAAAAGCTAGTACTATATCAAATTTTAATCTCGATTCTCGACTAAAGCCGTCATATTATTGATCGAATTATTATATCTAACTTCTACAAGTGTTTTTAGAGTTCCGCACCCAAAGAGCATATCGGAACCCTATTAATATTTCTCTGGTGTCTGTCCGTCCGTCATGGGTCTATCAAAGTTGTTTAATTTTAGACCATCTTTGTTACGGTGTCTATCACAAAAACTAAACTAGTCAGGGATTTGAAATTTCTGTATATTATTTGATACATACGCTATCCAAGCAAAAAATACTTAAAACGCCGATTTTTATATAGGTTTATGGTTACGTAGCCGAATACTCGACCAATTTTATAATCGCAGTTTTGTTTCATACAATTTTGTTTCATCAATTAAGTCTATTAAGGGTAACTTTTTACTTCGGTACAAAATGCACATCACAATATTGTTTTCCTTACTTTTGAATAAAAAGTAAGCAATAAATGTGTTTTAAAGCATCTCGCGGATATAGTGTATTAGTAATAAAGACTTCACAAAAAAATTACGTACTTTAATGTATTATGTACCTACATTTTATTTGCATTACATTAACAAACTTAAAAGCGTGTTTACAGTTGTAATGTAATGCAGCTAAAATGTAACGCATAAAATTGAATAATTTTCATGTGGTCACCTTAACTTTTAACAAGCAGTTTGCGCGAATTGCTATAAAACCCATTTATTGCAAACTTTTTGTTCAAAAGTAAGGAAAACAATATTATGATGTGCATTTTGCACCGAGATCCTCCGTTACCACCTTAACCTATTTAAATGGAACGGAACTCTCAGGGCGCAAATCCTACTCGCAGTTGACCTGCTTTTATATAATTCTATAATAAAACCGATTCTGAAGGCTTTAATTTTAGTTTTAGTGCTGTCAAAACTAAATTATCTTCATTCCAAAATAGTTAACAACTGTTAACAACAGAAGCTATATTACTCTGGAAAAATTCAAGTTTTGACAGCACTAAAACTAAAATTAAAGCCTTCTGACTTTATTATGTTTTTAAATGTAGACACAAAAATCAAATCACCTTTAATTTTACTAAGCTATGCAACCATCTTATTCCTCTATCCTGCTGTCTTCACGACCTCATTCATCAAGTACAATCCGGGGACAATTTCTACCTCAGCTGAAATAATCTCTAAAGCCTTCGCGATAGTAACTTCCATTGAAAAAACACCCTTATTACATCTCAATAAAATCGTTTCAACTTGTCTTAACGTGTAATCATATTAGTTTACCACGTGAATAAAGTGAACAAGGAAGGTTCCGGCATTAATTAAATATCTCTCGAATAGCAGGCTAGATCGTGGCTTAAATACATTTCTTTCACGGATAACGGCTTTTAACCCTCTCAATTCTTATTGTCACTGAAATATTGGTAAAACAATGAATACATTTTCACCATTACTATTTGAAAGGGGGTTATTGGTTCACGAAAAACAGTGAATAAAACGCTCTTTTCCTCACTGAGTGAGAACAAGTAACTTTTTAAACTTTTTGGATAGGCAAAGGCATGGCAAAGGTATCTGTGACCATACAGCCATCTTAAAACATAATCACCCGAGAAGCTATAAACTATAAATCTTGCAATCACTACATTTTATGTTCCACAAAAATGCCCGAATAAAGCATTTTAAATTTGGAACAAGCGTCAATGCACAATATAAAAAAATATCTTACCAAACGTACCGGCTGGCCGCTTGGAAAAAATACCAAAAAATAAAAAAAAAGAACCGCCATTTTCATGTTTTGTTCTCTTATTAATTTACTATGTACCGATTGGTTGTAAGTATAATAAAATTTGATTAAAATAGTTAATATGGTACTGTTTATTTTATCATAGTCAATGGTGAAAAGTAGAGTACATAACTCGTGAAAAAAAAATTCCATCTCGGCTCTTGGATCTCTCGCTCCGCTCAGGATTCTACTCTAGAATCCTTCGCTACTCTCGGGATCCACCTTTGAGCCTCGAAAGAAATTCCCTTTTTTTTCACTTGTTGTGTAATCTACTATTTCTATAAGGTTGTTAAGAATATTTCGGTAGTAACATTTTGATATCAAACCTATACGCTTGAGGGCTGCTTCACACGTATGTATTTGTTGAGATTATAATCAATGTACTTTACGCACACTTACATGTAAACTACATTGTGTGACCCCAAAAACATGACTTTAACGTGACTCTACCTACCCATATATTATTGTGAGTACTTAAAGGTTTCTAGTCAAACTTAGCTCCTTGATTTCCCGAGGGATGTTGACAAATTACAACATTAGCAAAATTGTATAAAAAGGTAATACATGCACCAAAATAATATGAGTAGTAAAGAGGAAGCCATTTTGTACATATCCAGAGTGTAAATGTGGTGGCTATATCGTAGAATTGGTCATTTCATGATTTGATCGAAAATATCGTAAAGTATGTAATCTCAGATTTATTGATCTGTGTATGAAATAAGAAATTTCCGAAAGACTTCCAACAAGTCAAAAATATGTGCAACGACGAGTGAAGCGAGGAGGAGCGTGTTAGGTTGCTTTGTGATTATAAATTCGGCAGCCGAGCGAAGTGGAGCGGAGCGAAGCGTCCCCTTTAGTTTTTACCGATTTTACGATATTTGAGCAGATCATGAAATAATCAATTATACAATATGGCCACGACATCAACACCAAGTATGCGTCGATAACCAAAGTAAAGAAATGGAAAGCCCCTCGCAAAACCGTAATTTGTTCTTCCTGGTTTGAAGAATCTAGCAATACTACTTATAAAAAAGAACTTTTTCCAAGAATATAATGCACTGCCCACTCTTCTAGCACATTACAGAATCTTCTGAAGTCATTTGAATATTGAGATAAAATACAGATGGCTCTGAAAATAGTTTTCAGGTTATTTGAGTAATAACCCATAATATAATATATATAATTATATATATATTAACGGATTAAAACCGGTATAAAATGTATTAAACTCTGAAATGAACAGATATTTTTTACAACCTTTAGTTTTAATTCAAATTAAATAGTTTATTTTGTAAATAATATACATAAAGTATACTTTCTACAGGTCAAATTTAATCTTTATAAAAACAATAGATTATTATGAAACAAATTTAATACGGGAAAAATATAAAACTCTATATTTAAATTGGGCTAATAAAGTTCTACATATGCATAAAATGAAGAAATATAGGAATGAGAATTTTGTTATTCATAATGCAATAAATAAATAAGTTGATAAATAAACTAAATATACCATATATAAATAGGGAGTGCCTCCGCTGCCGGCGCCGGCACCCGAAAATAACGCCGTTGGGAACCGGCAGTACATTACTGCTGGCAGCCGAGATGAAAAAAAACATCGGCTGCCGGCGCCGCCGGCTCCCATAATGGACACCGGCGGCGCTGACGGTAGAAATTTCTCACGCGCAGAGGACGTCAAATTTCAAAGTGTGAGATTGTGTATAAATTATGTTTGTTTTTTTGGAAATCGTTGAAATCGGCGACTTGATAATACAAATTTGAGTTACTGTCAAAACTAGGGACGTCGTCGCCTCGCTCCACTCCGCTTCGCTCGGCTCCTTATTTTATCTCGTCGTCGCACCTATTTTTTTCTTTTGGTATTTTTTTTTTACTATGACTATAAATACCTATAATTACTTCCTATCTAGCCCTATACTTAATATGCTAACCCCATTTCCCGCTTCTTTTTCTAAAGTCAGTGCCTGCAGTCAATTCAGCAACCGGCGCTGGCAGCTAATTCAGCAACCGGCACCGGCAGCTGAGGCACTTCTTAAATAAATAAGAAGTGCCTCAGCTGCCGGTGCCGCGCTGGTTGCTGAATTAGCTGCCAGCGCCGCGACGGTTGCTGAACCGGCTGCCGGCACTGACTTTAAAAAAAGAAGCGGGAAATGGGGTTAGCATTTAAAGTATAGGGCTAAGAAGTATAGGAAGTAATTTAGGGTCTTTAAAGTCATAGCAAAAAAAAAAACTTTCACCAAAGAAAAAAAATAGGTGCGACGACGAGATAAAATAAGGAGCCGAGCGAAGCGGAGTGGAGCGAGGCGACGACGTCCCTAGCTTGGACAGTAACTCAAATTTGTATTTAAAAAGGGGAGTACTCCCCGCAATCCCATCTCCTGCCCCCTAAAATATATACATAATGTGAATATACGTATATAAGAGTCCTTCCAAAAAAAACAAACTCAATACATACACAAATTTTATTTTTTAATTTGTAATACCAACCTTTTATTAACTAGTACAATAATAATTAATTATTATTAGAGTATGTAAATTTTGTTTTGACTGTACAAATTGTAGGCCACATGCATATTAAAAGCACTGATGATGTCCGAAGTACGCATACTGCGATTAGAAAACATTATTAAGGAAAAGTTCATCCAGTATGATTGAAATTGCTGCAGTACTTATGTATGTCAAAACATAGTTTTAACCCTCAGGACAACCGACATGATGACATTTGACAGTTTAAAAGCCACATTTAATGTTAGCCTATATTTCTCTACGTGCCAATCTAAGGCACAAGCATGCTGATCACTGAATTACTTTAAGATCCCATAATATTAATTGTCTTAATGTCGACTTAAGTACGAGTAAACCATGTCAATAGTATTCTATTTCAATTTCGTTCCGACTAATACTGCGCGGCTGACAGCTTTTACTAGATTGTTATAGAAGGGAGATAAAGTGATCAACACTGTAGAGATTTATATTTTGTCTTTGAGAGATAGAAAAAAAAGAAGGCAGAACCGATATTATCCATTGCCATTTAGCTAGACGAGTGATTTACCAGATAGTTCATGCAAAGGAGGGTCGATTTCAAAATTCGTTTACTATGCTGTAAATCGAATTTATATTCCGCATTTCTAATTAAATTGGACTTTTAACTTTTATCAGAGCAGTAGGGATGAAAAATATTTTTTTTTTTCGTTTGTTAAATAAAGACTTCCCCCCGGCTCGGAAGACGTATAGTTTCAAATAAGATAAGAGAGGATCTTTCGATAAGATATAAAGTGGGACATCAATTTCTCTCCTACAAGACATATCGTCGGCCGACATCGTGAGAGTATTCAAATTATAACGCCTCTACATAGGACCAAGTACGCATTCAAATGTGAGCTTTAAATCGTGTTGTGTACGTACCATTTTGCAAGTGTACGAAGCGCAGTCCACGCACCGTCCACCTGCCGTCCATCCGCCGCATATTTCAATGCTTTATTTTGAGGTATTCTGGTGCTGATCCGCTGTAATGTGCGACGACCTTTATGTGGATATATTTCATGATATGAATTTAAAGTTTCTCTAATTACGAAAACCCGTATCATATAGAAGCCTCGGTCTCTCTATTTGGGCATTCATGGCATACGAACTCAAGAACGGCTCAGCACTTTAAACTAGAGCCCCGGGAAAAAGGGCAAAGTTTCCAAGTTGACAGGTTTTCTATTTTCAGTCTCATAAGTTTTATGAAACACATTGTACGGAACCCTTACATTGTGTGCTGTGTTGCAAACTTTTTCCAATCCGTTAATAAAAGATCATTCAAAAAATGTAATATAAGAAATGAGTCTGTTATGTCTGTCTGTTAGTCGGCTTGCTCACGATATTGCTCCTGAAGGGCTGGACTAATTAAGCTGGGCTGTGAGTGAGCGGAGATTGTTAAAGGTGAAATTAATTCAGCATCACAAATTTCTATGACAGGTTCAGTAGGTGATAGAGACTGCCCATGTGAAGTTTCAGGTGGATCAGACAAGGTAATGGAAGGTCACGTGATGTCGAGAATCGTATGCATCTGTGAATAAAATTTTGATTCAGTTGTGTGAGTGTATGTGTATAGATTTGGATTCATCGTGTAAGTTTGTGTGCGTCTTTAAATTTGCTGTTTCAATCACTGTTTTTTAATTAATTTCTGTCCATCCATCCATCAGCCCGTGTTCGTCCACTGCTGGACAGAGGCCTTTCCCAAATTTCACCACTCATGGCGGTCCTTCGTCCTCCTCATCCAGCCGCCACCTACAACGTCCTTCAGGTCGTCGGTCCAGCGAGCACGTGGTCGGCCTACACTACGCTTTGCTGTACGTGGTCTCCATTCTAAAGCCTTTCGGCCCCAACGGCCATCAAGTCGGCGACGATTATGGCCTGCCCACTGCCACTTCAACTTACTGATTCTGCAGGCTATGTCTTTCGATCTCCGACGGATCTCCTCATTTCAGATTTTATCCATCAAAGATACCCCAAGCATAGCCCGCTCCATAGCTCGCTGAGCAACTTTGAATTGATGAATATGTGATTTTTCAAAGTGTTTTTATTTATTAAATTCCATCTGAATTTTCATATATGTAAATATGTAAGGTCTATCATCTACTGAACCTCCAATAAAAATTGGGGCGGCTGAATTAATTTCACTTATATAGGAGCGTTACCATTTTTTAATTTGAAAAATCCTGACAATAACATGGCTAGCGATGAGAAGAACTAGTTGTATGTGAATAAAGATTGAAGTAATGAACCTAATACGAAAATTCATTAAAAAAATTCCATCCAAATTTAAAATCCGGACAAAAAACCCTTACAAAGTCCGGACAGAAGGCTGAAAGTCCGAACATGTCCGGTTAAATCCTAACGGATGGTAACACTAACGCATATAGGAAAATGTTCTTTTACATCACATTTTGAATTTACATTTGGGGTGACAAATGAAGCGTAATTCCAAGCAAAATACATTCGAGTACGAATAACGTGATTTGACAGACTTTTATCAAAGTGTTTTACTGAAAAACAGAGTTTCGGGTGTATATACCGGGTGTCAAAGCAAAGGCAAGCAAGAATCCTTAAAGGGTGTGTTAGTATAATTGGTAAAGATATTATTTTAAATACTGGGATCTCTAAAAAATGTACCAGTACCTCATAATGAGACGATTTTCTTTACTCAAAATACATAAATAATCGCGTGGACACCCTCACGGTCGCTGGCCACTCGGACGAGGGGTGCGGGTTGCGGGGTGCAATTAGGTGTGTGGGGAGGCCGGTGAGCTGCGTAGCCATAGCTTAGACAAATGATGGAATTTTTGGCGAAAATTCAAGGTATATATTTTTTTCTCGTAATGACCTCAGAATCGTGTATACTTTCATACCCTAAAGGGATTCTTGACTTTGAATTTACATGTACAGAATCCAATATATATAATAAAGCGCTTCCAATGTTTACAAATATTGAAAAAATTAAATGAGGCCAAGACGCATCAGAAATGTTCGGTAACAGCTTACAAATTCACTCGAAAAATGATAAAATTAAATAATTGTTTTTTTTTGGATCAATGTTCTACACTTAGTGCCCACAGTTCTGTAACTAATTCCGTCTACGAGCTAAAGATGTCGCAGTTAATATTTGAAGGTTATTTTTTTACTATAAACTGAGAGAGGCCTTTGCCCTTCAGTAAGGTAGACATAGAACAGGTACATGATAAAACATACAAAGGCATGTTTGATGTTTCACTTACGTCATGTGGGTCTAGTACTAATAAAGCTATCTCTATATCAAACCCCTCACTAGGAAATAGCTAATAAATCTGAGACCCCCTCGGAAAATTATGACGTGGTGATGTATAGTTACCGGCCAAACCCGATTTCAGTACAAACTAGTTTTGCCTAGGCTAAACTAGTGCTTCGGAAATTTCAGCAATCTTTCAGCAATCTTGAGGCGGTAGACTACCATACCAAACCTTCGGGGTATTTTTTTATGAAAACCCAGAAATCCTTCACACAGAAGGTTATGTGCCCCCTTATAGACACTGAAAAGTTTGGTAGATAAGTTGTTGTAACTCGCCACTCTTGAAAGTTGAAAGCGCGGTTCAAAATAGTTCAAATCACAACATCTTCAGAAAATTTCAGTTACAATACGATTACAATCAGTTAACGATTCGGCTTTTCTCGGATATCATCGCCTAAATCCCGAGACGGAAATGACACGAAATACATTACCGCGATTTCTTTTAGGTAGCATTCAATTTGAAGTATCATAAACGCAATAGCACCTGCCAAGATGCCATTACTAACCGGTAGACCTAAGAAATTTATTATTCAGAAGCGACATGAATTTGAACATTCATTATTTACTGAAGCTATACTTGTATACAATATATAAAAAAATACATATAAAAGTCAATACTTTACTGTTTGATGTAAGTAACAGTACGATATTACGTCGGATTAATAAATTAATCACCAAATTAAAAATTGAAAAAACCGACTTCTACCGATTTTGTTGATATTTCATAAACTGCTTGACCGATTTTGATAAAATTTACATGGGGCCATCTCGGAAGTATACCCTATATTTCAATATAAAGGTTGTGTTAGTTTTGAGCTACAAAGGATGTTTTGTTGCTCATATCGTTCTTGTATTGTATTCAATAAGACAACGAGTAATATAATTAAAGGTCATATCTGTAAATTGATAACTCTATGTGAGAGATGAGGTATTCACGACAATTACCGAGGTTGGCCGAATCGTTAACTGATTTTAATCGTAAAAATTTCCTACTTTGCAATCTGCCATAATCTCTGTCAAAAATCTTTGCTTCTGTGACGTGATTAGTCTCCAGAAGTACAAAACTGATCTGAAAATATTTCCTTGTTTTAAGGGGCTCTACAATGCTAAACTTCAGTACAGTTCGACTGCTTGTTGTGCTTTAATCGACTGCCACGCAACAGTTATTTTGAAATCGTGGTTATTAACTGTAATTTTTGATTGTAATTAAGTTTTTTTTAGTAAATCTGCGTGTATTCAACCAGTTTTAAAATATGGCAACAGGATCGCTTTTTTTGTGTATATATATTTTAAGTAATTTCATTGCCAGAAGAAAAAGATTGTGTATTTATGAAATGTACTAAATCCCATGTTTTTTCATCTACTTCGGAACTGAACAGTTTCAGGTCAGAACAGATCAGTTTGGAACTGAATCCGATGCAAAACTGAAATGTAGCATTGCGAAGCCCCTTAACTAAAAAACTGGAGTAAGCTTGGGCACCTATTCATTCCAATCGTAAAATAAGTTATGGTTATAGCTGCAGAAATCCTCGGGGCCAGATGCTGGTTAGCTACCTTGAGAGCCAAGGTCTCTATTTGATGAACTCATTCTTCAAAAAGAAGCCTCAAAGGAAGTGGACCTGGCGAAGCCCTGATGGTAAGACATAATCCAAGATGTATCTGTGATCAACAGATTTTGTACCGGTAGCGATCACCGACTTGTGCGATGCATCTTGAATATCGACTTACAGCTTGAGAGAAATCGTCTGATGAAGCCTACGCTCCGCCCTTCTCTGCGCCAAACCGCTGCGGGATCCGAAAAGTTCCAAATGGAACTTCAGAACCGATTTGCCCTGTTGGAAACCACTGAGGATGTTGACCAGCTTGCTAACAATTTCACGAATGTCGTGCGCGAGATAGGGAGGGCTTATTTTAAGCTGGAGCGAAGGACTAAGGAGTCCAAAATTTCGAGTGGAACTCTGGACCCGATGAGGCAGAGACGGGAAATGTCTTCAGATTCTGCAGATTTTTCCCTTCTTAACAAGCGTGTTAAAAGGCAAATTCGTTTGAAAATGACCTGCGCCAACATAATACTCGCGTCATTGAAGACGCGATCCAGCGAAATAAAGGCTCAAAAGTTTTTGCCCAGCAGTTAGGAAGGACCAATCTGACGAAGCTGAAGACATCTGACAATAGAACTGTTACCTCTAGGCCAGAAATCCTCGCCGAAATCGAGAAATTTTATGGGCTCCTATATTCTTCACACGCTCCCAAGCCAACTGCTCGCGATGAAGACGACAAACCTCTGGTCCGCCACTACACCGATGAACTCCCGGATGTCGAAATGGGTGGGATTAGGATAGCTCTTGAACAGTTGAAAAACAACAAGGCGCCGGGCGAGGACGGCATCACAACTGAACTCCTGAAAGCTGGAGGTTACCCTATACTCGGACAGCTACAGGACCTCTTTAATGCCGTCATTCGCACAGGTACTACGCCAAAGGAGTGGAGCAGGAGTCTGGTCATTTTGTTCTTCAAAAAAGGGGACAAAATCCTACTTAAGAACTATAGACCAATTGCGCTCCTGAGCCACACCTACAAGCTGTTCTCAAGAGTTATCACGAATCGTCTCGCCCAACGATTCGACGACTTCCAACCTCCAGAGCAGGCTGGGTTTCGAAAAGGCTACAGCACCGTGGACCACATTCACACGCTAAGGCAGGTTATACAGAAAACTCAAGAGTATAATCAGCCCTTATATCTAGCGTTTGTGGACTATGAGAAAGCCTTCGACTCCATCGAAACTTGGTCTGTTCTGCAGTCCTTGCAGCGTTGCCAAGTTGACTGGCGTTACGTGGAGTTGTTGAAGTGTCTGTATGACTCCGCTACGATGTCCGTCCAAGTACAGGGTGTACAAACAAGACCGATACATCTTCAGCGCGGCGTGAGACAGGGAGATGTTATTTCTCCAAAACTGTTTACCGCCGCGCTGGAGGACGTCTTTAAAACACTAGACTGGAATGGACGAGGCATAAACGTAAGCGGAGAGTACATTTCACATCTTCACTTTGCCGATGACATCGTCATAATGGCGGAATCGCTGCAGGAACTAGAGGAAATGATGCGCGGCCTTGGCGATTCTTCGAGACGAGTGGGCCTGCGGATGAATTTGGATAAGACTAAGGTCATGTCCAACTGTCACGTCATCCAAGGGCCAATAACCGTCGACAATGTCAGCATCGAAGTTGTTCAAAAATATGTTTATCTGGGTCAAGTCATACAGCTGGATAAAAACAACTTCGACGCCGAGGCTGACAGAAGAATATGCTTGGGTTGGGCAGCATTCGGAAAGTTGCGTCACATATTTACGTCGTCAATACCGCAGTGCTTAAAGGCTAAGGTGTTCAACCAGTGCGTCCTTCCTGTGATGACGTATGGCGCTGAGACGTGGTCTCTTACAAAGGGTCTGATCCACCGGTTTAAGGTCGCTCAGCGAGCTATGGAGCGGGCTATGCTTGGGGTATCTCTGATGGATAGAATTCGAAATGAGGAGATCCGTCGGAGATCTAAAGTAACCGACATAGCCTGCAGAATCAGTAAGTTGAAGTGGCAGTGGGCAGGCCATATTTTTCGCCGACATGATGGCCGTTGGGGCCGAAAGGCTTTAGAATGGAGACCACGTACAGCAAAGCGTAGTGTAGGACGACCTCGTGCCCGCTGGACCGACGACCTGAAGGACGTTGCGGGGGGCGGCTGGATGAGGAGGACGGAGGACCGACATGAGTGGCGAAATTTGGGAAAGGCCTATGTCCAGCAGTGGACGAACACGGGCTGATGGATGGATGGATGGATGTAAAATAAGAGGACGAAATTATTGTCTACTGGATTCTATTTCAATATAAAATATGTGTAAATTTCACAGTATTTATCTTTTATCTTTGCGAATTTATCACATATTTTTTTAAGCGCTATGTGTTATTTTCACCTTTTTATTGACATTCATTATATACATATTTATAAACACCTTTCATTCATCTGGTCGGTTTATATCAAAAGGTCAAAACTACATTTAAATATTGCGTATAGTTTTATAGTGAAAGCTGTAAATATTTATGGATACTATGAACAGTTAGTGGGAAAACGGTTATTGAGTAAACAGACGGTTTATTAAAAGAGCTTGGGAAGAACGTAAAATGCTTTCTTTAAATGTAAAAATGTTCTTGAAATTTTTCCAAAGTAAAAACAAAGTCGAGGAACGAGCCGTATCTTATTTGAATAGTTGAAGGTTCGTAGTTGGCGAGAGATTGTGGAGGAAGAAATGGGCAAAGTGATTAAATTATTATTAATTGAAAAGTATAATTGTCACTGTCCGGTACTATTATTTAAGAAGATTGCTATTGATCTAGACTCGATTTTGTAATGGACTGAACTGAATGGGCCCTCGGTCAATCCAGCAACGCAATGATTTTAACGCGTACTGACTGGTAGACATTCATAGATGACGTTTTAGTCGAGAAAACAATCTAATTAAATATTTAAAAAGAGCTTTATAAAATACTAGCTTTTGCCCGCGGCTCCGCCCGCGTGTTATTCGGTTTAACGACATGCTTTTTTCCGGGATAAAAAGTAACCTATGTGTTAAGTTTGGGTATAAGCTATATCCATTCTAAATTTCATCCAAATCCGTCCAGCCGTTTCAGCGTGAAATAGTAACAAACATACACACGAACTTTCGCATTTATAATATTAGTGTGTAGTGTGATGAGATAACATAGCCTTGTCTTATTTCACCACAAACGATTAAAGACCGCGCTAATTAGGCACCTGATGTATGAAATAACAAAGCCATGTCTTATTTTACCACAAGCGATATGGTCCGCGCTAATTAGACACCTGATTTTTCAATGATACTGACTATCCTACAAGAACCATGCATTTTTCCGGGATAAAAAGTAGCCTATGTGTTAAGTTAAGATATAAGCTATATCGATTCTAAATTTCATCCAAATCCGTTCAGCCGTTTCAGCGTGAAAGAGTAACAAACATACACACACACATACACACACACACATACACACACACACATACACACACACACACACACGAACTTTCGTATTTATAATATTAGTAGGAAGTGGGATAGTCTAGTAGGAAGTGGGATTACTTGCAAGAAAAATGTATGCTGCGACTGTTCCTGAGTGACGCGCAGCTGTACGCGCTTCCTTCTCCCGCTACACCACCCGCCCCCCGCTAACATCTGGAGTACCTCGTCCCCGCCTACGCCTGTTGTCTTGTTTGTTTGCTACTAAAAATCCAGCCAGTATTTAAAAGCAACTCGTCTCCTTATCTTTATCCTACCTCCATTGTGGAAGTAAATAAAGGCCTGAACATTATTACTGCTCTTAATTTACAGAAGTCTCAAATAAGTGTTTTATTTGATACATTCTTTATTTGTTTTAATACAGAAATTCTTATGTTTTGTTTCAAGCGAAGTTTACAAAGTTTAGTTAATCTGTCTAATATGATCTTATTCTTCTTTTTGGATAAAAAATGTGATTTTGTTCAGACAGATTCATACTGAAAACCAAAAACTGCAACATTAGATTTTAGAAAAAATAATTTTCCCTGTCGGGAATCAAATAGGTTGATTTTCAACAAAAAAAAAAACCCTCTATTACACAATCCGATAGTGTGGCTTATATGGATACAATTCTGGGAAGTGATGTCATATGGCAAACTAAAGGAAAGTGCTCATTTTTTATAAACTGATTCATTTTTTCAAGCTTTCATACATTATTCGTTCCGTAACTAATATTATGTATTTAAATTCATCGAAATTATGCTTAATTTTCAACAAACATGTGGACTTAACGATTGTTTAACAACCTGCATTCAGTATCATTGATTCTATTTACCGTACGGTCCGAAATAGAATTACATCGCTGAAAGCCATGAATGATTTCAAGTGTGAGCGAGGACTGGTCCGTAATTTGTTAGCTAGCAAACGATGTGAAAGATAGCTCATGATTCGGACCGCTTTATAAAAGATACCCAATAACCTCTTTTTTTAACACAGAATACAATACGTTATATATTTTTTTATCGACTCCAAAAACCCACAAACACATTCACAAATAGAAATTCTTCCATTTCGAGATGTTCCACAAGACTTTTCAAAATTTTGTCTGAAATTATGGAGTGAAAATCATTTTTGACATTTCATTCCGTTCAACGCTCTCATCGCCTCACATCCGACGCGTGAGTTACAAAAGTCATACGAATGAATGAAGACATTTGCTTCACTCATGGATTGTTTGCCATTCACCTCATTCATTTGTAATCGATTTTAGCGATGTTATTCTATTTCGGACCGTATGGTTATTATTTCGCGAAATTCGCTATTTCCCTGGTCAACACATAAACATTATAAAGACTGTTCATAGAATAACGCGCAAGCCGAATACAGGGCACATATTGAATAAAGGGCATGGGCGGAGCTGTGGACAAATGCTATTATTGTAATAAGAATAATAAAGGTAGCTTCTATCTGTAACGGACGATTGACTGATCCTACAGAACTGCCCGCAATCACTACTACTTAATATGACGTCATGTCTGAGGCCGGATCCAGGATTAATTTTTGGGTGGGGTATGAAGGCCACAAAGACCAAATAGATATATAGATATAGAGTGTCCCGCATAGTATTGGAATGTATCTTTTAGTCCTACCGGTAGGCCAAAAAATGCTGCAGTGTTGTTAAAAGCATGACACAAAGTAGTACATTTTGATGCAAGTGCGAAAAGGTTGATATTTAGAGTCAGGATCGACTTTTTTGCCGAGACGCAGTCGAGGCAAAAACAGTCGGGACGAGAAATATCAACACTTTCATACGTATATCAAACAACGTTCTTTAATACACCTGCGAAAAATTACATGGAATAATAAAGTAAAAGCAATTTTGTTGTATATCAAAACATAAGTCGACAGAAGAACACGCAGTCTGATTGGCGCCAATCTGTACTACAAAGACCAATGTCTCTTTCTAAAATCATTTTAATAATAATTTCTAAAATAGTTAAAATAGAATATAAATTATGACGTCTAAAATCATTTTGAATTTTCAAAACATCTTTTACAATTTAACATGTACAATATTTTTAATAATAGAATATAAAAGTTTGAAAATACTCATCTTAAACAGTTTTAGTGTATCTGGTAAAACAAAGGTTCACATGCTTATTAAGTGATGTGGCCGGTTTCCCCTAGATGGCATCAGTAGTAAAAACAAAAAGCACGAGTGCGAAATATGTCATTTTACGCACGCTAAACAGGCACGTAATCTATCATATTTTGAGCAGATATATTAGAAAGAAACTAATATTATTAAAGCAGTAAAGTGTTAATCTCCCAGCTCCTTGTTTTATTTAAACCATCTGGGGGGGCACGTGCCCTCCCTCTGGATCCGGCTTTGGTCATGTCAGAACACGACGGGTCGCTTGGCGTCATGGTTCCGTTATGGTTATGACTCTTCTGACAACCCACGGCCGGAACCTACCACCAGTAATTAGGTATCCACGTCGGCTTCTTCTTCATGTATACGTTCGTCTATATTCGTTATGTTTGCCGCCAATTAGGATTAAAATAGCAGAACAATTTAAATTTCAAACTAGTTGAATTTGTTACTGAATAAATGTTTAAACCTCTCACAGTTTCCATGCAAATGATACAGTGCCGGACTTAAGGTCCCAAGATTTATCGCCTAGGATGCAAGTGCCGCTTTCAGGTTTTTTAATTACCATAATTTGTGTTACATAAATCAGCTTTTAATTCTCCTGCAGCCGGCCGCAGTTTTCTGGGTTGCAGATTATGTCAGCCCCGATGAATTGAAATACTTCACTAACTTTATTTTTAGAAGTTAGAATACCAAGTAATCATATTTCTGTCGTCAAAAAATCTAAAAAGACATCCGTAACGTCCCACTCTAATTAATATACAGGATAGCACGTGGAGATGATCCAGTAGTGTGGGGAAAACATACACTATGGAAACAGAGAAATTTGTTCAGAGGCATCGATTTTGAAAAAAATATAAACGGTATTAAACGCTTTTTGAAAAATGACTTTCCCAAGTCGGGAAACGAACCTGCCCCTAGATTCTGTACCTTTGAGTAGGTGGGCAACTGGTTGCCAAACATCGAAAACATAGATTTACTGCCGAATTCCGATTATCTAAGGATACGTTCGTACTTAAAATGACGTCACAGTTCGTTGACAGTTCAATACACACTTAAGGAAATTTTGAAGGTTTAGCTTTTAACCATGTTGTCAGTGATTGGCAACCAATTGACAACGGATACAACGTTACATAATAGGTCCGCTGGTCATTTTGCGAAAATATTAGATAATATCCTGTATTATGGCATCGATGGATAGTGGCTATAGTAAGGAACAAGTCTTGCAAAAAAACTTCGTTTTAAATCAAAGAAAATATATGTGTAAATTATACTTGCGAGTCGGCACTTGATGAAACATAGATAGCATCTTGATCTTTTACAAAACACAAGCTCCGCTCCGCTTGGCTCGGCACCCAATGTTTATTAGCTAACACGCTCATCCTCGCGTCGCTCGTCGTCGCACCTATTTTTGACTTTTTTCGGCCTTTGCCCGACTTCAGGCTTTACCCGTAACATATCTACGTCAAGGATGTTTGTAATTGCTGTTATATTGACTGCTGTTATCGGACTTGGTCAAGGAGTTACATAAATTTGAATCGAAAGCTAAACAGGAAGAGAGATTAGGCCTTCGCCGCAAAGATCTAGCCACTAGTTTATGTCCGAAGTTAGATATAGTGAGGCACAGTGCGCAATTCCAATCAGTTGCATTGTTTAATAAATTGCCAATAGAGTTGAAAATTATTACTAGCTACACTAAATTCAAAAATAAATTAAAATGGTTTTTATTGAAGAAGTGCATGTATTCGATTGACGAATTGTATGTAGTTTTTGCAGTTAAAGCTAGTTGTACATAATTAAGAATTTTGACATTTAATGAATTTAAGACATACCAATTTTTTATTATTATTTCGGTAGTGTTCGATGTATATATATATATATATATATATATATATATATATATATTTTGTGTGTAAGATGAATTTTTATAATATAATTAACGAATTTTAGACATAGTTCAATATTATTATTGTTGTATTTTAGTTTTAGTTACCAAAATTCAAATGTCATGTATATGATTTGTGAATAAATAAATGATGATGATGATGACGTAACACCTACATTCAGTACCCAGTACTATGGCAAACTTGACAGTCTATTGTGCTCACAAAACGTTTTCTGGAGTTTGTAATAAGTGGTAACTTTGCCTACAAAGAAATATTACAGCATAATGCTTTTACAAGACAATAGCTGGTGCAGTAATATTTCAGTCTGACAACTCAAGTCCAGGGAGGGATTAGGGCGGAAAGCAACAAATGTCTGCCGTGCCCTGGTTTTAATAGGGTTAACTTGAGGGTACACCAGGAGAAAGGTTCTGCATGTTTGTTTAATTTATTTGTTTATTTACTGATAAATGAGTACAAATAAAAAGAGATACATAATTCTTAGATTAAGACATAGTTAAAAAACACTTCCAAAATCCTTTAACATACTTACTAAGTATAAAAAATGTTGAAATAATGCGGACACGAGATGTGAACTTACTTACACTTGTGAATAATTCTTGCAAAATTATAAAGCAGAAAAATATTTTTTTAAGTACATGCAAATTCGTTTTTTTAAATCTACTATGTCTAGGCCTTTGATGTTATTTTAAAGCAAAAAAAAAAAACTATTTTTATATTGCGTTGCAAACAAAAGTAAATAGCGTTTTTATTTCAAAAAACTTCCTAAAATATTTATTAAAATACTAAATAAATTTGTAATGTACGAGTAAATTGCAAACAAATGAACGATTGCACATTCGCAAAGTTGTAATTAAATATTATACAGGTATTATCCTCTTTAATAACGGACTCTCATACTAGAGTAACAAACTTACAATTCAGATGAATATTTCCAGCTTACATTTATCGAAATATCTAAATTAGCTCCAAGAAAACTTAATGTTACCTTTCTACGTTACTATTATTAGCACTATGTTTATTATACAAACATGCAGACTAAACTTAAGAATTAAAAACATTGTCCGGTCACTTATTCAAAGATTGTATTAAACCTCTACCAGACCTACATTTGCCGTATACATTTACTATATCATTTTAAGATCAATAAAGGAGTATGCCTGCAACTTAAATGGTACGATCTTAAAGCCAATTAGCGATCTCGTCTTCGAGATGGCGTTGAAGAATTATAGCACCGTCGTTGGTGCAATGTTGTATATAACACAAGCTTCTCAAACTTATCGCTTGAGCGGAGGCTCTTCATCAACTTATTCAAAACATGGATGAAAAATCAAAGTTCTCTTTGAATTAGAAACACGTTTCATTTTCTTGCTGTAAACGGAGGATGAGTCAATTTTCAGGGCCCAAAAAATGTCCTGACTGACCCAAATAGCTAATACAAAGATTTATGATTCCCAGTAATAGGGTCCTAAAAATCACCACCCGAAATCCGAACGCAAAGCACGACCTGCTGATACCACCAAGATGCGTCTAAGCTTTATTAGGGTGCAGTAAAGACAATTTTTGATCATCTTATGGTTCTAAAAGTCTTGGTGAATATGTATCCACCGTCGTTAGTGAAACCTGGTGACACTCCATTACCTGACAAAATTTATAGGTACAGGGTTCCTTCATCGCGATATAATAGAATATCTAGCTGAGATGCTTCCGACATGATTCATTGCGCCAGGAGGCGTCTTGAGGAAATATCTGTGGATGCAGCAACAGGGTGCACTATACTGAAGTATATTTTCTGAAACAATAATACAGCAGCCCAGCTAAGTTCTCATGCCTAAGGTTTTTAAGGCCAACTTTGGGGGCTGATAAAAATAAGTTCCATCCATCCATCAGCCCGTGTTCGTCCACTGCTGGACATAGACAATAGGTCATAGGACATGGGCCTTTCTGAAATTTCGCCACTCATGTCGGTCCTCCGTCCTCCCCATCTAGGCTCCACCCACAACGTCCTTCAGGTCGTCAGTCCAGCGGGCACGAGGTCAGCCTATACTACGCTTTACTGTACGTGGTCTCCATTATAAAGCCTTTTGGCCCCAACAGCAATAATGTCGGCGATAAATATGGCCTGCCAAAATAAGTTGCTTTGTCCAAATTGTTCTAAGCAGACTTCAAAGGATTCAATATTTCTACCAATTTTTTTGTACATATTTGTACTAAATAGAAAAAAAAAGTTGCCAACAGATTTCCAGATATCATTTGGACCACTTCCATTATTTTACCGGGTGTAAAAGCAAAGGCAAGAATCCTTTAAGGGTGTGTTAGTATGATAAAGTCCCAGTACCTCATAATAAGACAATTTCCTTACTCAAAATACACTAATCGCGTGGACACCCTCACTGGTCGCTGGCCACTGGGATGAAGGGTGCGGGTTGCGGGGTGCAATTAGGTGTGTGGGGAGGCCGGTGAGCTGCGTAGCCATAGCTTAGAAAAACGATGGAATTTTTAGTGAAAATTCAAGGTATATTTTTTTTCTCGTAATGACATCAGAATCGTGTATACTTTCATATCCTAAAGGGATTCTTTACTTTGAATTTACATCCTGTATAAGATCCTACAATTCAAAGTGAAAAAATCTCAAGAGGTTATAGAGGTTATCCTTAATACTTAGACCACTAACCAAAGAAAAAAATATTTTTGTACGAACCTTTTTTCACCTTTCCGCAAATTCGCAAAGAGCGCATTAATTACAGATTGTAAAAGAAATACAAATCAAATCAAATGGTTTATTTTGTAAAATAGATACATAAAGTTTACTTTCTACAGGTCAATTTACGATTAAATATCTTTATAAAAACAAAAGAATATTATGAAACAAATATAATACAGGAAATATATAAAAAATCTATATTTAAGTTGGGCTAGTAAAATTATACACCAACATAAAATAAAAAAATAAAGGTCTAAGAATATTATATATAGGTACATAGTGCAATAAATAAATAAGTAGATAAATAAACTAAAATACAAAAAGAAATCAACGATGTTTATAAGTATGCATCTTGGAGATGTTCGGAGATAGTGACGTAAATAATAATGTCTTCTAGATGAAGTTACGATATAGTTTTGGGAGACGTAAGGGAAACAAGACGTCGCTTTAGTTACGAGTTTTTTAAAGAGATTATTGGATGGACTATAATGGATCTGTAAAATAGATCCAAGCCATCTGAACTACGATCTATTGTTTTAGCGAAAATGAGAATTAAGACGATTGGGGTTGACAAATTTAGTATAAACCCATCGAAATATTTCACAAAGGAAAATAAACTGTCTCGTATATCAATGGCCTTGCTCTTCTTCGTACCTAGCTCGACTTATCAAAAGCGTGGATCAATTTTTGCATTTTTTGGATTTTCATTTGACCTGGGTGCGGAAATGTTGCTACAAGTGAACAGATAAATGAAAAAAATAGTAAAAATAAAAAAAAAATTGTTTTGTACTGCCCCAAGGGGGTTGAAGTTTAACAAGATGTACGGAAGGAAAAAAAAATAGTGTTTAATACTTTTTATGTCTGTTTTAGTTAAAACCATAAAAAGTATATAAAATAAAAATAATCCTAAAAATATTCCTCCATTCACAAATTAAATAAAAACTGTGCAAATTAATAGAATTTCAATTTGACGCATTTTTATCACATTTTTTTCATCTTACGACTTTGGAACGCAACAGAATTTTCATGACCTTTTTTTTGTAAATAGCTTACTTAAGGATTTAACTTAAAAAAATATTAAAAACGATTTTTTTTTTATTTTCGTACCCTTTATTGAACTTCAACCCCCTTGGGGCAGAACAAAACATTAAAAGATTTTTTTTAATTTATCTGTTAACTTGTAGCAATTTTTCGGCACCCAAGCCAAATGGAAATCCACAAAACGCAATAATCGATCCACCCTACTTATCAAATAATAATATCAAAATGACAGAGTAAAGCACACATATATTTATATAATGTAAAGTATTAGAATGAAGAATGTATAGGTATTTATTTATCATCTGTAATATATAATAATATACTCAATTGTTTACATACATTTTTATTTGCTTTGTTGTCTTACCAATTTTAGGTAGCTACAGCCAGAGGGTGTGAGTGAAACAGGAAGATGGATTAAAATGATAATTAAATTATTAGAATAAAACAAACAAAGGAACTACAACTTGTGAACCCTATCGATGTAAGATATGAATCAAATACGATCATTTTAGAAATCTATTTATGGAACTGCAACAGTAGACAAATTCCGCACGTACAGTAGAGCCCACATCAAGCTATACACTTTCAGTGTAAGCTGACCTCTCATTGTATAGGCTTCCCATACAATGAGAGTTCAGCTTATACTCAATGTGTATAGCTTGATGCGTACTCTGTGTCGACTCAGCAGCAGCGTCGTCAACTTCCTCGTCATCAAAAATGCTGTGCTTGCAAGGTTGTCTGCTGTAGGCACGTTGCGAAAATAACATACCTAACGATTACAATATAGTGCTTACGTGCTACGCTGTAGCCAATGTTTTCTATATTATTGATATATGCTACGTGCTACACGAAAGTAATGGTTACTATATTAATGCTACGTGCTACGTTGTATCTTGCGGTCCCTATATTATTGCTTCATGTTATGTTGTGGCTACTGTTGACTATATATATTATTGCTACGTGCTACGCTGTAGCTGATGGTTGCTATCTGATTTATGCATGCTACGCTGTAGCTAACGGTCACTATATTAATGCTACGTTATATCTAGTGGTCACTACATTATTGCTACGTGCTACGCTGTAGCTCATAATGTCTATGTATGTATATTATTGCTACATGCTCCGCTGTAGCTAATAGTTGCTAGAAGATCTATACATGATACGCTGTAGGTAATGGTCACTATATTAATGCTACGTCTTACGTTGTATGTAGTGGTCACTATATTATTGCTTCATGCTTTGTTGTAGGTAATGTTGACTATGTATATTGTTGCTACGTGCTACGCTGTAGATAATGGTTGCTATTCGATTTATACATGCTACGCTGTAGCTAATGTTGACTATGTATGTAATTGCTACGTGCTACGCTGTAGCTAATGGTTGCTATATGATTTATACATGATACGCTGTAGGTAATGGTCACTATATTAATGCTACGTCCTACGTTGTATGTAGTGGTCACTATATTATTGCTTCATGCTATGTTGTAGGTAATGTTGACTATGTATATTGTTGCTACGTGCTACGCTGTAGATAATGGTTGCTATTTGATTCATACATGCTACACTGTAGCTAGTGATGTCTATGTATATTATTGCTACTTGCTACGCTGTAGCTAATGGTTGCTATATGATTTATACATGCTACGATGTAGCTAATGGTCGCTATATTAATGCTACGTGCTACGTTGTATCTCGGGGTCACATATTATTGCCAAGGGCTATGTTGTAGCTAATAGTGACTTTATTATTGCTACGTGCTACGTTTTAACCGATGGTTGCTATAAGACAGTACGCGTCCATTAAAGCATATTATACGTTCATACTACTACGTAAAGGTGGCACGGGTAACTAATTACCTAGTTCTGTTTTTATCACCCTTTTTAAATATATTCATAACATAGAAAATAAGTATTTAGGACATATTTAGTCTGTAAGTTTATTCTGATTATTATTAAATAAATGGTACTAAACTGAAAACTATACTTTTTCCGATAAAACGTACACGAAATGGAAATACATCGAGATTTTTTTTCTGTGCGTTTTGTTTTGAGAATTACAATTTTATTTATATTTTCGCAAATATGTTTTTCCGAGTAAACTGTTTATGTGAGTAAATTTTTTAGTTTTATTTATGGTAAACTGTCTATTGCACCCTGTGGAGAACCTTTTTTTGACGCTATGTAATTACCTTCCGAAGGAGTTTATTTCTCATTGCACACACAGAAAAAGTTAAAACACAAAATAAATTAGACGGTTGTACACAGGCGAGCATATCTCTGAAAAGAGATTTCTTGCAGAAAACTTTAGCGCGGGAAAGAGAAATTTTATTAAAATAAAAAATCATACATACGCGTACTATAAAATGTATAATCTAAATAAACTTATAAAAAATATACATGTAGGTACTTATTGTATGAAAACCTAACAAAATATGTAAATAATACATAGATACATCATATATATAATATATAACTTACATATTTGCTATGACAATGATAGGTGCTTTTTTAGCTTTTTCTTGAAATGGCTGATTGTGTGACAGTCGCGAATACTGTGCGGTACCTAATGTAATGAAATGAGTTTCACGGTTTAATTGCTGTAACATTACATGAATTGCCATAAACCGCGGTCTATACCAATGTACAGAATAATGTCTTCCGTTCGAAGCACTAATTAATAATCCCCCCTCAGCCCGGACCCTGGGGCTCGATCAGTTTAGTTGGTAAGACAAACAGCACGGGGCTGCTAACTTTCGAACAACTTCCGAACTTCCAACTTCAAATATTAGTGTTCATGGTTCATCTAGCATTGATTTCTATGCCACCGGCGAAGTGTAGGGACCAGACATAAATATAAGAGCACTTCAGCTGGTCGGCCAACCAATAAATTGTTGGATAGTAGGGGTCTTTAGTAGTGTTCCATATTTTGCCCCGGGTACGGCGATAGCTCATCAACTAACACGCTGGGACGTTATCATCATCGTTCAAACGTGACTGGACGAGTGACTTGCGTTTTACAATCTATACACGGAAACACATCTGACACTTCATCGGCAATTCCTGTCGTAAAGATGTATATATTTTATTTTAATTTGTGTTCGTAAGTATTTGAAGGGCACAGGAAAGAAGGGAATTCGGGAAATTCGAGATAAACAATTGGCTCATATTTAAGGTTTCGTACCCGAAAGGGGCCAAACGGGACCCTATTACTAAGCCTCTGCTGTCTGTCTATCTGTTTGTCTGTCTGTCCATCTGTCACAGGGGTCTACAGCTTCAGCCGTAAAAGGTAGACAGTTGAAATTTTGACAGAATACGTGTTACTATGGCCCCTATCACCGCAAATAATAAAAATAAAAAACCTCGAAAAAGTAGCAATGTTTGAACGTTATTTGTTTCAGATTTATCTTAAGGACAGTAATACATACACGTTTCAAATTTGGTAAAATTATCTAACAGATTATAAAGCAAAACAACAAATAATAAAAATTAGGGTTCCGTACTCAGTGGTTGACTCGCTGAGTTGTTTGTCCGGCGCTCCCATTTCAGCGACTCGTTTTGTGTCGCCTTGATGTTTCTACAACATCCACATTGTTGTTATTTATCATTTTTTGTTATTTATCAGTTGTTTGTCGGGCGCTCCCATTTCAGCGACTCGTTTTGTGTCGCCTTGATGTTTCTACAACATCCACATTGTTGTTATTTATCATTTTTTGTTATTTATCAGTTGTTTGTCCGGCGCTCCCATTTCAGCGACTCGTTTTGTGTCGCCTTGATGTTTCTACAACATCCACATTGTTGTTATTTATCATTTTTTGTTATTTATCAGTTGTTTGTCGGGCGCTCCCATTTCAGCGACTCGTTTTGTGTCGCCTTGATGTTTCTACAGCATCCACATTGTTGTTATTTATCATTTTTTGTTATTTATCAGTTGTTTGTCGGGCGCTCCCATTTCAGCGACTCGTTTTGTGTCGCCTTGATGTTTCTACAGCATCCACATTGTTGTTATTTATCATTTTTTGTTATTTATCAGTTGTTTGTCGGGCGCTCCCATTTCAGCGACTCGTTTTGTGTCGCCTTGATGTTTCTACAGCATCCACATTGTTGTTATTTATCATTTTTTGTTATTTATCAGTTGTTTGTCGGGCGCTCCCATTTCAGCGACTCGTTTTGTGTCGCCTTGATGTTTCTACAGCATCCACATTGTTGTTATTTATCATTTTTTGTTATTTATCAGTTGTTTGTCGGGCGCTCCCATTTCAGCGACTCGTTTTGTGTCGCCTTGATGTTGCTACAGCATCCACATTGTTGTTATTTATCATTTTTTGTTATTTATCAGTTGTTTGTCGGGCGCTCCCATTTCAGCGACTCGTTTTGTGTCGCCTTGATGTTTCTACAGCATCCACATTGTTGTTATTTATCATTTTTTGTTATTTATCAGTTGTTTGTCGGGCGCTCCCATTTCAGCGACTCGTTTTGTGTCGCCTTGATGTTTCTACAGCATCCACATTGTTGTTATTTATCATTTTTTGTTATTTATCAGTTGTTTGTCGGGCGCTCCCATTTCAGCGACTCGTTTTGTGTCGCCTTGATGTTTCTACAGCATCCACATTGTTGTTATTTATCATTTTTTGTTATTTATCAGTTGTTTGTCGGGCGCTCCCATTTCAGCGACTCGTTTTGTGTCGCCTTGATGTTTCTACAACATCCACATTGTTGTTATTTATCATTTTTTGTTATTTATCGGTTGTTTGTCGGGCGCTCCCATTTCAGCGACTCGTTTTGTGTCGCCTTGATGTTGCTACAGCATCCACATTGTTGTTATTTATCATTTTTTTGTTATTTATCAGTTGTTTGTCGGGCGCTCCCATTTCAGCGACTCGTTTTGTGTCGCCTTGATGTTTCTACAGCATCCACATTGTTGTTATTTATCATTTTTTGTTATTTATCAGTTGTTTGTCGGGCGCTCCCATTTCAGCGACTCGTTTTGTGTCGCCTTGATGTTTCTACAACATCCACATTGTTGTTATTTATCATTTTTTGTTATTTATCAGTTGTTTGTCGGGCGCTCCCATTTCAGCGACTCGTTTTGTGTTGCCTTGATGTTGCTACAGCATCCACATTGTTGTTATTTATCATTTTTTGTTATTTATCAGTTGTTTGTCGGGCGCTCCCATTTCAGCGACTCGTTTTGTGTCGCCTTGATGTTTCTACAACATCAACATTGTTGTTATTTATCATTTTTTGTTATTTATCAGTTGTTTGTCGGGCGCTCCCATTTCAGCGACTCGTTTTGTGTCGCCTTGATGTTTCTACAACATCCACATTGTTGTTATTTATCATTTTTTGTTATTCATCAGTTGTTTGTCGGGCGCTCCCATTTCAGCGACTCGTTTTGTGTCGCCTTGATGTTGCTACAGCATCCACATTGTTGTTATTTATCATTTTTTGTTATTTATCAGTTGTTTGTCGGGCGCTCCCATTTCAGCGACTCGTTTTGTGTCGCCTTGATGTTTCTACAACATCCACATTGTTGTTATTTATCATTTTTTGTTATTTATCAGTTGTTTGTCGGGCGCTCTCATTTCAGCGACTCGTTTTGTGTTGCCTTGATGTTTCTACAACATCCACATTGTTGTTATTTATCATTTTTTGTTATTCATCAGTTGTTTGTCGGGCGCTCCCATTTCAGCGACTCGTTTTGTGTCGCCTTGATGTTTCTACAACATCCACATTGTTGTTATTTATCATTTTTTGTTATTTATCAGTTGTTTGTCGGGCGCTCCCATTTCAGCGACTCGTTTTGTGTTGCCTTGATGTTGCTACAGCATCCACATTGTTGTTATTTATCATTTTTTGTTATTTATCAGTTGTTTGTCGGGCGCTCCCATTTCAGCGACTCGTTTTGTGTCGCCTTGATGTTTCTACAACATCCACATTGTTGTTATTTATCATTTTTTGTTATTTATCAGTTGTTTGTCGGGCGCTCCCATTTCAGCGACTCGTTTTGTGTTGCCTTGATGTTGCTACAGCATCCACATTGTTGTTATTTATCATTTTTTGTTATTTATCAGTTGTTTGTCGGGCGCTCCCATTTCAGCGACTCGTTTTGTGTCGCCTTGATGTTTCTACAACATCCACATTGTTGTTATTTATCATTTTTTGTTATTTATCAGTTGTTTGTCGGGCGCTCCCATTTCAGCGACTCGTTTTGTGTCGCCTTGATGTTTCTACAACATCCACATTGTTGTTATTTATCATTTTTTGTTATTTATCAGTTGTTTGTCGGGCGCTCCCATTTCAGCGACTCGTTTTGTGTCGCCTTGATGTTTCTACAACATCCACATTGTTGTTATTTATCATTTTTTGTTATTTATCAGTTGTTTGTCGGGCGCTCCCATTTCAGCGACTCGTTTTGTGTCGCCTTGATGTTTCTACAACATCCACATTGTTGTTATTTATCATTTTTTGTTATTTATCAGTTGTTTGTCGGGCGCTCCCATTTCAGCGACTCGTTTTGTGTCGCCTTGATGTTTCTACAACATCCACATTGTTGTTATTTATCATTTTTTGTTATTTATCAGTTGTTTGTCGGGCGCTCCCATTTCAGCGACTCGTTTTGTGTCGCCTTGATGTTGCTACAGCATCCACATTGTTGTTATTTGTCATTTTTTAGGGTTCCGTATCTTTATTGAGTCTGACTCGCACTTGGCCAAATTATTACATAAAATTTCACGGCAAGGGTGTTTTATAATTGAGGATTGCAACAAAACACTGAAACAAATAGGATCCTATCGAGAGGCTTGTTTGTCAATTTTGGCTATATTAACTAACTTATTGGCTGTTTCCAATGTTTTTATGATCAAGTAAACAAGTTGAGTTAGTTTAGGAAAGTGACATCTTGTTGCGCTCACATCAAGTTATGATGTTGTTTACGGTTAGCAAGATCTTGTTCAATTTACATATTTTATGTTTCTGAGTCAGACCATGTATAAATCAGTCAGTAGTCAGTCCGTCAGGGTATTTTTTCATGTACATATATTTCTTGTACCCTTACTGATTTAAAAATAACCTCATGACTCCAGTATAAATCAAAGTCTGCGTTAAATGAACACAAAAACAAACCTCTACGTAGTTATATTTTATATTCTCTGCCTCTACTACAATTTTTTTGTTGCTCGTCAATTTTTATTACGCATCAGAAATATTAAAAACGCTGGCTCTTATAAGCCTCGCTTGTTTGAATTCTATTTCAGATTAATTCTCGTGTATTTTTCAGTTTCAAAAGCTTGTAGTTCTGTGCACTTATTGAAGCTTTGTTCTTTTATTTACGCTATGAAAATGAAAACGAAAAATTTTCTTTTTTGCCCTGTAATTAGTAGATACCCGTTTAAAATTTTCAGCATTAATTAATGATTGTATGTCTATTATAGTATAGAATAGTTGTCGCGGGTACGTTTTAAATTATTTTGCCAGTTTGGAATGTTCCACGGGTTTTTTAATAGATTATGAATTAATTTCTAAACCAAAGTCGTATATTAAAACTTGTCCATGATCATTACCCTCCAAACCTTCCTATGGCCATACCAACTCTATGGTTATAATGCCCAAACGCAGGGGGTATGCACGGCTCTCGGGATTTATGGTTACCCTGCTCTCTGCATTGCTTGAACCCCCTTACAAATTCTTTTTTTTTTCCACAAAAATGTCCCTAGCCCGTCTCCCCCACTCTGAAAGAGTGGGAGCGGGCGTTTCTTATGATCAGTAGAGCATGTTCTTAATAATTAGTATATCAAGGTAATAAAGTATATTTTAGTGTGAGTTTTCTTAAGTGGCTAAGATTCGTCTGCCGTTGTGCCTATTTGTAGGAACATTAATTGTACTGGACATAGAATGTGCATAATTCTTGAGGCTGACCTCCCGCCGTCACTTGCGGTAGACCTCCTCAGAGATATGGCTACCAGCACTCGCTTACTGACGTATACTCGCCTGCAGTTCAAGTTCCCTCTTTGTAAACGATTTTAACAACTATGACGACGCAATAAGGACACCTATAGATAGCCTCTAATGCTGGTGTCCGTACATATGTATTTATGGATGCCTTTACACAAATATGCATGTATGTACAAATATGTATGTGTGCATTTATGACTACTAGTAAGATGGATGTAAGAAGGATTGAGAAATGTAGACAAGTTTAATATGGCAAGGCGTGATACCAGTAGGGTGTAAATGAGTGAACATGCTTCTTTCGGCAAGTTTTAACCGATGGTTGCTATAAGACAGTATGCGTCCATTTAAGCATATTATACGTTCATACTACTACGTAAAGGTGGCACGGGTAACTAATTACCTAGTTCTGTTTTTATCACCCTTTTTAAATATATTCATAACATAGAAAATAAGTATTTAGGACATATTTAGTCTGTAAGTTTATTCTGATAATAAATTAAATAAATGGTACTAAACTGAAAACTATACTTTTTCCGATAAAACGTACACGAAATGGAAATACATCGAGATTATTTTTCTGTATGTTTTGTTTTGAGAGTTACAATTTTATTTATATTCTCGCAAATATGTTTTTCCAAGTAAACTGTTTATGTGAGTAAATTCTTTAGTTTTATTTATGGTAAACTGTCTATTGCACCCTGTGGAGAACCTTTTTTTGACGCTATGTAATTATCTTCCGAAGGAGTTTATTTCTTAATAATTTACTGCACACACAGAAAAAGTTAAAACACAAAATAAATTAGACAGTTGTACACAGGCGAGCATATCTCTGAAAAGAGATTTCTTGCAGAAAACTTTAGCGCAGGAAAGAGAAATTTTATTAAAATAAAAAATCATACATACGCGTACTATAAAATGTATAATCTAAATAAACTCATAAAAAATATACATGTAGGTACTTATTGTATGAAAACCTAACAAAATATGTAAATAATACATAGATACATCATATATATAATATATAACTTACATATTTGCTATGACAATGATAGGTGCTTTTTTAGCTTTTTCTTGAAATGGCTGATTGTGTGACAGTCGCGAATACTGTGCGGTACCTAATGTAATGAAATGAGTTTCACGGTTTAATTGCTGTAACATTACATGAATTGCCATAAACCGCGGTCTATACCAATGTACAGAATAATGTCTTCCGTTCGAAGCACTAATTAATAATCCCCCCTCAGCCCGGACCCTGGGGCTCGATCAGTTTAGTTGGTAAGACAAACAGCACGGGGCTGCTAACTTTCGAACAACTTCCGAACTTCCAACTTCAAATATTAGTGTTCATGGTTCATCTAGCATTGATTTCTATGCCACCGGCGAAGTGTAGGGACCAGACATAAATATAAGAGCACTTCAGCTGGTCGGCCAACCAATAAATTGTTGGATAGTAGGGGTCTTTAGTAGTGTTCCATATTTTGCCCCGGGTACGGCGATAGCTCATCAACTAACACGCTGGGACGTTATCATCATCGTTCAAACGTGACTGGACGAGTGACTTGCGTTTTACAATCTATACACGGAAACACATCTGACACTTCATCGGCAATTCCTGTCGTAAAGATGTATATATTTTATTTTAATTTGTGTTCGTAAGTATTTGAAGGGCACAGGAAAGAAGGGAATTCGGGAAATTCGAGATAAACAATTGGCTCATATTTAAGGTTTCGTACCCGAAAGGGGCCAAACGGGACCCTATTACTAAGCCTCTGCTGTCTGTCTATCTGTTTGTCTGTCTGTCCATCTGTCACAGGGGTCTACAGCTTCAGCCGTAAAAGGTAGACAGTTGAAATTTTGACAGAATACGTGTTACTATGGCCCCTATCACCGCAAATAATAAAAATAAAAAACCTCGAAAAAGTAGCAATGTTTGAACGTTATTTGTTTCAGATTTATCTTAAGGACAGTAATACATACACGTTTCAAATTTGGTAAAATTATCTAACAGATTATAAAGCAAAACAACAAATAATAAAAATTAGGGTTCCGTACTCAGTGGTTGACTCGCTGAGTTGTTTGTCCGGCGCTCCCATTTCAGCGACTCGTTTTGTGTCGCCTTGATGTTGCTACAGCATCCACATTGTTGTTATTTGTCATTTTTTAGGGTTCCGTATCTTTATTGAGTCTGACTCGCACTTGGCCAAATTATTACATACAATTTCACGGCAAGGGTGTTTTATAATTGAGGATTGCAACAAAACACTGAAACAAATAGGATCCTATCGAGAGGCTTGTTTGTCAATTTTGGCTATATTAACTAACTTATTGGCTGTTTCCAATGTTTTTATGATCAAGTAAACAAGTTGAGTTAGTTTAGGAAAGTGACATCTTGTTGCGCTCACATCAAGTTAAGATGTTGTTTAGGGTTAGCAAGATCTTGTTCAATATACATTTTTTATGTTTCTGAGTCCAACCATGTATAAATCAGTCAGTAGTCAGTACGTCAGGGTATTCTTTCATGTACATATATTTCTTGTACCCTTACTGATTTAAAAATAACCTCATGACTCCAGTATAAATCAAAGTCAGCGTTAAATGAACACAAAAACAAACCTCTACGTAGTAATATTTTATATTCTCTGCCTCTACTACAATTTTTTTGTTGCTCGTCAATTTTTATTACGCATCAGAAATATTAAAAAGGCTGGCTCTTATAAGCCTCGCTTGTTTGAATTCTATTTCAGATTAATTCTCGTGTATTTTTCAGTTTCAAAAGCTTGTAGTTCTGTGCACTTATTGAAGCTTTGTTTTTTTATTTACGCTATGAAAATGAAAACGAAAAATTTACTTTTTTGCCCTGTAATTAGTAGATACCTGTTTAAAATTTTCAGCATTAATTAATGATTGTATGTCTATTATAGTATAGAATAGTTGTCGCGGGTACGTTTTAAATTATTTTGCCAGTTTGGAATGTTCCACGGGTTTTTTAATAGATTATGAATTAATTTCTAAACCAAAGTCGTATATTAAAACTTGTCCATGATCATTACCCTCCAAACCTTCCCATGGCCATACCAACTCTATGGTTATAATGCCCAAACGCAGGGGGTATGCACGGCTCTCGGGATTTATGGTTACCCTGCTCTCTGCATTGCTTGAACCCCCTTACAAATTCTTTTTTTTTGCCACAAAAATGTCCCTAGCCCGTCTCCCCCACTCTGAAGGAGTGGGAGCGGGCGTTTCTTATGATCAGTAGAGCATGTTCTTAATAATTCGTATATCAAGGTAATAAAGTATATTTTAGTGTGAGTTTTCTTAAGTGGCTAAGATTCGTCTGCCGTTTTGCCTATTTGTAGGAACATTAATTGTACTGGACATAGAATGTGCATAATTCTTGAGGCTGACCTCCCGCCGTCACTTGCGGTAGACCTCCTCAGAGATATGGCTACCAGCACTCGCTTACTGACGTATACTCGCCTGCAGTTCAAGTTCCCTCTTTGTAAACGATTTTAACAACTATGACGACGCAATAAGGACACCTATAGATAGCCTCCAATGCTGGTGTCCGTACATATGTATTTATGGATGCCTTTACACAAATATGCATGTATGTACAAATATGTATGTGTGCATATTATAACTACTAGTGAGATGGATGTAAGAAGGATTGAGAAATGTAGACAAGTTTAATAAGGCAAGGCGTGATACCAGTAGGGAATAAATGAGTGAACATGCTTCTTTCGGCAAGTTTTTGATCATAATCAGTTGTGTACGTGGTTTTATGTAATGTCGATTAACACCTAATAGATTCTAGGGCTTATGTCCAGCAGTGGACGAACACAGGTCGATGGATGAAGATTCTAGGTTGAACGTATGTCTGTTTATTGCTACTACTACCAAAAAAAGATTTCAAATGTTTTGATATTTTAAAAGTAACATTGAAAACCCGCGACAGGATCCGACTCAACTAATTCAGATGTCAAGTGAGTAGAAAAATACATAATAATGAGATGGCTTAGTTAGTATTTTAAATTAATATCAAGAATTTTAACAATATAAATGCCCAAACAAGGTCCAAATTAAGACAATTTAAGATTGACCTTAAAAAAGAACAAGAATCCGTGACTAAGATCTGATTTAATAAATTAAAACTTATTCCATCCATCCATCCATCAGGCCGTTTCGTCCACTGCTGGACATAGGCCTTTCCAGGATTTCGCCACTCTTGGCGGTCCTCCTGGAAGAAATGCCCATACTCACACACGCTGGGCAGGTGGGTTGGTGAGCGCGGTGCCGAAACCTTTGCACCAGTGACGCCGCTGCCTGTCACCAGTCTGTTTTATACAAGGCCCGGCAGTTGGGGATGGATTGGATATATCGCCATCCATCGGTCCCAGGCAATGGTGGGCCGCCTGGTTTTGCCTGAGAGCTGTTCTCTTACTCTCCCCCGAATAACTTCGGGAGGATTTGCGAGTAAGACGGTGGTGCCTCCACAGTCGAGCCCGGCATCAGCTCTACAACCTAGTAGAAAACTTATTCAAATTAAGGATATTGTAACTTCAAATGAGTTCCCTTGAGTTTCAATGAAGAATTTTAGTAACAATAACTGTAATTATTTATTTTGGTGAATTTGAGCGCGTTCGCAGATTGATTCCCTTCGAACGACAGAGAGATCAGTATGGGACGAGACGTGTGACAAAGTGAGAACCAAGGTCGCCGGCAGTAGTTGGAGCTCGCTAAAGCAATAGATCGCAGTCCAGTCGTGGCTCGGATCCATCTTACACTCGTAGATTAAAACGGTGATAATACACATCCATTGGATTTAAAAAAAGAGAATTATACGAATTTCCCCAAGACCTAAGATTATTTTGTACATGCGTGCCTAATTTCGGCCCAATCGGCGCAATAAAAAGACAACCAGATTAAAAATCCAGAGTTCATCTTTTTTCTTTTTCAGTGCGCAAATACAAGAGGCGCAGAAAAGAACTGATTTCAAAACCTGGATCTCGGACATCAATCTTATTTCCTTACAAAGGGGAGACTGACCTCTACTGACCCTTTACAGTGGTAGTGTGAAGGCAGCCCGGCCGCAGACCACAAGCCGGCCGCACTGTCACGTCGTCGGTCGCGCGTGGCACCGCACCCGCCCGAAGTATGCCGACTATTGCCGAGGACTCAGGTGGCTGTGACATCGTTATCTAGGGTTGACGTGGGAAGAAAAGGGTCACCTTCACAGTTTTCTGACCGTTTTTGGTTACTTTAATTTGGTTTAAATTAAAATGTTGACTTGAACATTTTATTAATTCTTACTTTGATTTGAACTTAGTGGCGTGGCGTGCCCTTGATATTTTTAAGCAGGCAGGCCCGACTAGATAAATAAAAGTATAACGAAATACCCCGATGAAATGTTTATTGTTTTAATATAAAATGTACAAAAATAAATTGTTTTAAAGTGTACAAAATTACGTGGGACTAAGGAGATGGGAATCTCAAACCTCTGAATGACGACGTTCTACCTTTGGTCCGTGCGTTCTACGCACAAGACGGATGTAAAACGACAGCTGTCTTAAAATGAGACCACTTAATATACGAATCATACTAAACACTATTTAAACAGAAATGTAATCGCGCAAATGAAAAAAAAATACTTTTTCATGAAAAATTTGATTCAAAGATTCAAATTGTTTATTTGTAAAATAGATACATAAAGTATACGTTTTACATGTCAAATCTAATCTGTATAAAAGTAATATTTTATGATGAAAATATGATACGAGAAATATATAAAAAAACTGTATTTAAGTTGGGCTACTAAAGTTATACACATGCATAAAATAAAAAGACTTATTGGAATAAGAGTATTATTATACCTACATAATGCAATTAATAAATAAGTTGATAAATAAACTGAATAGACCATAAATAAATATAATGACTAGCCAAATATATACTAACATAAGTAAAAAATTAAATAAGTTAATAGATAAATAAACTATAAATAGATATAATGCCTAAATCCGCCCATTCGATTAATCTTGCTAAGAAGAACCATTTACCAGTAGAACCATGGTTTATAAAGTAATTTTTTTTGTTTGTTTGGTGTGATCAATACATTATGTGGTTTCATTTAAAGATACAGTTACATATAAATAAAATCAAGAGTATCACATAACGTCCTCGTGAGCGTTCAGGTTAGAACAAATACGAGTAGTTACAAAAATATTCGGTGGACAAGTATAGTGAAAAAAATTCAACGGTCCAATACCCAATACTGAGCATAGATACCCTAGGGCGCAGTCAGTAAGGGCACGTGGACCAAGTAATTTTTCTAATTCTTGTTTTTAAATTTGTTTCTAATTGATATTTTCTGATTTGTGATGCCCTCTAATAATAATATTTTGAGTATTCCAAAGCGATGGATATCGCAATAAAAACGAGAAGCTGTGAAAACAGAAAAAGAGAAAAAAAGAGAACGCTCTAAAGACCAGAGTCATCTTATACTTAGGATTTTTTTTAAATATATTCTATTGTTTTTTTAAAGATTCATATTGACTTGTAGAAAGTATACTTTATTGTATCTATTCTACAGAATAAATTCTTTTATGAATTTGAAACATAAATAATCTCATGAAAAATATTATAAAAACTGTCGTCCAAGAGATCGTATTTAATGTTGAAAAGGGGAAGTCTTTTCCAAACTAACAAGAGGGGTATAAAAGCAAAATCATCAATCTCTACTTTTTATTAATTAGAGAAAATTGCTCTTTAGTATTAGGTGGTAGAGCTGATGCCGGGCTCGACTGTGGAGGTACCACCATCTTACTCGCTAATCCTCCCGAAGTTATTCGGGGGAGAGTAAGAGGACAGCTCTCAGGCAAAAAAGCCAGGCGGCCCACCATTGCCTGGGACCGATGGATGGCGGTATATCCATCCCCAATTGCCGGGCCTTATATAAAACAGACTGGTGACGGGCAGCGGCGTCACTGGTGCAAGGGTTTCGGCACCGCGCTCACCAACCCGCCTGCCCAGCGTGTGTGAGTATGGGCATTTCTTCCAGGAGGACCGCCAAGAGTGGCGAAATCCTGGAAAGGCCTATGTCCAGCAGAGGACGAAACAGGCTGATGGATGGATGGATGGATGGCTCTTTAGTATATTTTTTTTATATTTCCTCTAATTACGATATAAGGTTATGCGTAAATACTACAGACACGACTAAATGTCGTCAGAAGTAATTTTAACTTATACATATTGGAGAATGCTGACTTTGCTTTAAAAATCGCTTTTTGGTACTTATTTTACTAGGGATATAGCTAACTTTGCAATGACTTAAGATTATGAGCAAACTGATCATCATTTTCTCGTGTCTGTGGTATACCCAACTTATTCTTGTTAAAAAGTGGAGATTGCTGGGTTTGCTTTTATACGCCTCTCATCGTAGTTCACTTAATCGTCTCTCGTTCGTTACCTGTCTTCTTACTTGCAATGGATAAGTCGCCAGGTGTTTAAAATATAGTTTATTTCTATCATAGTTTTGATTAGTAAAGAATCACTTGCTTTTTTTATATTTTTTGAGTGGCTCCGTCCGCGTTTATTAAATTTTTGCAATGTTTTCGGCTTGGGCGTTATTTTATCAACACCCCTTGTAGCCTTATGTTTTGACCAGGGTTACTAGGATTATAATTAAACAAATCGCATCTAAATTCGTTGAGTGGTTCTCGAGTTAAGACGGGACATACATACAGACAGACAAAAATTTAAAAATGTGGTTTAGCCCTAAGTACAATAATAATAACCCATTTCATTAAATATTGCGCAAAAACATTCAATGGAAAGACACGACTTATTACTATTTTATTATAAGTTTAAAGATCAGTGACTGGTATACATCTTTCTTTCGTCCGTGATGTTCACTTTTTGTAGAGAACATGGGATTTAATAAAAAATTTCAATATCTTTGAAACTGAAAGACGTATTATCCTATAAGACGGGCATTTTAAAGACAAGTACTGGTTCAAATGAAAGTGCATTCATTATGCAAAGAGGGTCAATATTCGGAATGGCTCCCACACTCGACCGGGGCCTATCTGCCAAGATGACTGCGGAGGTAACTCTACGAGATAGTACAGGAGCTAAGCAAGAACAGGAAAAATAAAAACAAATTTTCATGAGCTAGCCATAATGATAATCCAATAAAATTAAAACAATTTAGCATAAAAAACAAACTCCTCGTCTATAAAACAATCGATATCAAATTATCGAGACTTACTCGTTGATTAAGAGGATAATAGTCTCCGCAAAACCACAATTTACACTCCCAGGGTGTGAATAATATAGCAATACTGTATATAAAAAATAGTACTAATAGTAAATAATAAAATATAATGCAACTTTTATTTTAACAGAATCTTCTGAAGTCATTCCAATATTGAGAAAAAGAAACAAAAGAGACTGTAAAAAAAGTCTACAGTTCCTTATGTCGAGGTTTAAGATTATTTGAGCAAAATCATGATATATTATTTATGTATTAAAACCCGTTTTTATATTAAGACATAGTATAAATATAAAAATATGCATATTTAATATAACTTCATAAACTCGGGAATTAACAGACATTTCATAAAACTTTTAATGTTTTTTTTAATAAAAAAAATTAACATTTTGCAATATTTGCGGCGTTCGTCACTCTCGCACTGAGGTTATTTCCGCATGGGGTAGCAGTGATTGATGCAAGCGTGACCTATCCTTTTAATACATAATATAAAACATAGCTGATGCTTCTGATTGTTGGCACTTGATGGAAATTAATACACATTGTGTTTATTTAAATCTTGTACTTATCCATAAATATTGGATGCCCTTGAGAATGCTAAATATCAAAACCGATTGGTTGTAATATAAAATAAAATATTTGTGGATAAGTAAAAGAGTTAAATAAACACAATAAAATATAAAATGTCAGTTCCGCAAACAATTTTGCTTTTATTTATCCTTAGGTCATGGGCACTTAATGACTACTTTGAAACTATATCTAATATCTAATACAAGATGATACCTATCTATTGAAGTTTCCCTCCTGGACTATTATCACAGTCCTCTTGCACCGTCTATTATTCGCCGCAGAGCGCCGGGCGGGCGGGAGTGGGCGGCAGGGCGGGCGGCGGTGTTCGATTCACAATGTAAATTCAATTTCACCTCCTTTTAACATTTCCATTTACTTCGCCTGTTCTAGATTTGTTTGTGGTTGTTTAGTGTTTCTATTTCATGGATTTTACTTCTAAATTGGAGTCCTGTTGAAATTAGTGCATACTTACAGGTACAGATCAAAGTTAGGTTTGTCTCTTCTTCTTTATCATATAATACAACCTCTTTATCTGTATGCTTGGAAATTAAAAACCACGAAGTAATTAATGTAGTTTTAACTCTTAAGAACGATTCCACCAAATTAGGCTTTTTGTTTGGCGTCTTTTGTGGATCGTTATTTTCTTGGAATTTGGAATGATGTTAATTATGTTTTACGGTCTAATTAAATTAACGGATTGTTCAGATTTTTACAGAAGATTAGTTATTGTGGCAAGCAATTTCAATTGTAATTATGCTTTATTCAATGCGAAAATCGTGAAAAATTGGCGACATAAATTAAAAAAATTAACGGATTTTTGTTTCGTCTTTTACTATAATAAATAATGAAAATTCTGGTTTCAACCAATTTAAATTTCTGATGTTTTGGCATTTTTTTAGGCAAATTTATTGAACTTGAATAAAATATTTAGCGCTTTGGAGTTGACAATGTAAATATTTTTTTGTACACGATGTGTGAATGATTAATCACTACAAAAAGTGGTATTTGCATTAATTAATTAACTTATTTATATATTTATTTATTTCTGTAGGGGCTTCAAGCACACTTAGATTAGTCAACATGATAAAATTAAATTTAAACATTAACAATATTATTTAATTATAATCGTACACCAAAATATCGCGGCATCAAAACGTCATTCATGGTCGAGGACGGCATCAAGAGAAAAACAAAACAAAGAAACGCTCCTGCAAGGTGTCAAGTCATCAACTTAATAATGAAATTTATAATTTATAATATTAACTATCTATGTTCATACATTTACTATAATAAAGTATATTATATTATCTATATATATTAAATATTATTTAACATAATTTTTATATTTAACATAATATATAAAAAATATAATTTATAATATTAACTATCTATGATCATACATTTATTATAATAAAGTATATTATATTATCTATATAAATTAAATATTAATATGTTTAACATAATATATATTATATATTATAAAGAATATCATTCAATTAGTTGTAACTTAAATAAAATGAAGCCACAACAAGTGTAGTAAAAAATTAATAAAATTAAATACTATATCAGTAAATGATAAATTATGTAATCATAAGATAAATAATTTAAAAAGAAATGAAATACCCACGGTAATAAAAAAAGTAATTAAATAGTATATAATACATGTAAAAGTCGAAAAGTTTTCTTGTTTTATAACAATAAAAGTTTTCGACTTTTACATGTAGCTGAGACAAGTTTAGTTTTAAACCTGCTGTTCAAATTATGTAAATCACTTCTTTGGGGAGTGTTTGCTAAATTGCCTTTAGAATACAATTAATTTTGCAAGAAGTATAAGGAATTAAATGTCAGTATAATCACCTCTTTAAATTTCCCTCTGCAGGATTCTTTCGAGCGCATCATGCATATAGTTCTAAGAGCACGTTTTTGTAATATAAAAATGGAATTTGCAGTGGCTGCGTTTCCCCAAAACTTTATACCGTTTGCTATAATACTATGAAAATATGCATGACAAACAAGTTTCGCAGTTTTAAAACTACAAAGTAGTCGAATTTTAGAGATTGCGTATATTGCAGAGGATAACCAAATCAAAATTGATACAATAATATTCAATACGAAAATTGGTCTGTTTGCCAGTGTGCAACAATATACAAGTCTTTTTGAAGATGATAAATTAGGCGCTGGAAATTTTAGATTTTTGCATGAAAATATAAGCCACCTCTTAATTAGAATATTTAAAATAAGGGGTCTAATTGTAGGACTAAAGATCGCGCGTCAAATGATGGGCAATTAGTCTGATGGTTACTAGTTTCTTTAGTATTTAATTAAACTCTTATATTAAATTCTCTGTTATTGAATACAACACTGAAAAAAAAAGTGAATTGAAAAAGATCTTGATAACCGTAACAACTATCTTAACTCCAGGATGTCAGTTTCTTGTACTAAATCAACTTGTTTACTTGATCATAAAAACATTGGAAACAACCAATAAGTTAGTTAATATAGCCAAACAACACAAACCCTCAGTTTCAGTGTAATATTGTTTGACATCAGAAGGACAAATATGGAGGTTGTTATATCAGAACTTCTTAAAAAAGTTCAAGGTATGTATTTAACATACTATCATAACATGAGTCTTCATAAATATTTGACGGGAGAAGATATTTGAAGTCCCCAAGCCCTCTTATATTCCCCCACGCTTATCTTTATTCTACTTTCTAAAATATTTATACCAATAATAAAGTAGTAAAAAAGTCGTGTCTGTACATAAAACATTTTCACGAAATTTTCAATGAAATTAACTTACCATTGTACTGAGGCCAAAACCACAATTCTTTGAATTTTTGTCTGTTTCTATGTATTTATCTCTTTAACTTGAGAATCACTCAACAAATTTGAATGCAGTTTTTTTTGCAGTTTGACCTCGGTCAACATATAAGGCAACTTTCGTTTATGTAGCCAAATTCATACTGGAGACTCGGTAAATGGTCAGGACCTGGGTTCAGTTACCCTTTCTGTGAAATACGCAAAATAAATTTAGACTTCCAAAGTCAAAGTCAAAGTCAAACGTTTATTGCAAACCAAGTGTACAAAAAGATGGAAATAAAAATAGGATCTTACAACTTAGTTCCTATACTAATTGAGTCAAGGTTGTTATTGAAATAAAGTTAAAGAACAAAGCCACAACAATTTTTTGTTTGTGTTTCGCAAGAAGGGTCATTGAACCCTGGTCCTGACCACTTACCGAGTCTCCAGTATGAACTTGGTCATATAACCAAAAGTCACCTTATAATAGGCGAAAACGGGGCAGAGATTGAATAAAAGCGGTCGGAGCCGCGGACAAAGGCTAGCTAGCATCTCATATAAAGATAGCTTAGTCCAGTATTTATCTCTATGATCACCGACATGATAAATAACTGATTTGTTATATTAATTCTTTTCACGATTTCGCAATTGCAGCAAAGCACTACCATAGGTACAGTTGCATGTTTGGTTTGTGGACTGCGACGGTGCATCGTAATGGAGCCGGTAAATAACTGGCTTGTTTGAAGTTGGTAGCGCTATGTCGAATGCATCTGTATCGGTTTGATTATTACCATTTTCATTTTCATCTGTTTTCATCTATGAGAAAGTTATAATTTAATAATTTGGCCCAGTGCGAGTTGGACTCATAAAGGGTTCCTTGCCAGAATACGGGTACAGAATCCTAAAAACATTATGGTAGATAGGTGACAACAACATAGATGCCATAGCAACATTAAAGCGGCAAAAAACAAAGTGCTAAAATGGTAGTGCCTGACAAACAATTCGGCACTCTCAAGTATGGAATCCTAAATTTTGTTACTTCCCTAGTAGCATTTTCTGTTGGCCTTCATTCTCCAACGATCAGCAAACCGTTGGGTTATAGTTAGTTAGTTGGCCATCATAGAGCCAACATTGGCCCAATGATACAAATATTAGCAGTATAGCCACTCGATAACTAACAATGGGCCAACCGCAACTTCTGCTACCGTGTTGAGTGAACAATGTTGGGATAAAGCATTGTTAACGACGTAGGCGAAATGTCGTAAACCGTATGATTTTATTTGTATTAAAAAGACTATTTTAAAAACTGTACTTATGAAATATTTACCAATTTAAATAGAAATAGGGACACCTTTCAGCTCTATCTTAAAGACGGTGATACATACAAGTTTCAAATGTGGAATACTTTAAAGTAAAACATTAGTGTTGATTCGATAAAACACGAGTAAACAAACACTTATTCGAAAGGACTAAACTTAATTTAAGCACTCTGTCTTTTTCATTCTCTGTCGAAAAGACAAGAATAGAACGCTTTAAACAAGGTCAGTCTTGTCAAATAAGTTAAGTCGTGTTACACCGAGTCGACACCAATGTTTTACTTTAATGTATGTGGGTATAATCATTTTACCACGTTTTAACTTGTATGTATCACCGTCTTTAAGATAGAGCTGAAACCAACAACTTCGCAAATTTTCAAGGTTTATTGTATGGCACCCCCCCGTGGGCATATTTTTTTAAATTTATATTATTTGTTGTAGAAGAAGCGATAGTAACACGTATTCTATGAAAATTTCAACTGGCTACTTATTACGGTTCAAGCTGTAGACCCCTGTGAAAGACGGACAGACAGACAGTGAGACAGTGGAGGCTTAATAATAGGGTCTCATTTGGCACCTTTCGGGTATGAAACCCTAAAAGGTATAACTTTAGGTGTGCCCTTGTAAGGGAGTCGAACCTGGTTGTCATGTTGAGCTTCTATGTCGTTTACAGACTGATATTCACGCACAATCCCCTGTTCAGAAACAAAGTACTTCCTCGGCAATATGTACGTTTTACGTTCTGTGACGTCACACAAAAAGTAGAAAACAAACGAAACAAAAAAGCACTTTTAAACGCAGCTTGTTGCGAGCGCAAAAAGCTCTTTTCTCTTTATTTTTGAATGAATAGGATATACTTTTGTGGTAAAAAAGTGTGAATGTTTAATTAGATGGAAGTTTTATTACAATTCAGATACGAGTAGGTAGATAAAATCTTTGCTGTTTTCATTGAATTATAATGTAGTACATTAAAACTCAATGGCTGTTTTATTTATATTGCCTAAATGGTATAGTTACTTGCTAGGCTCCAATTATTTAGTTGAGTTTTTAAACTCAGATTCACGAATAAAATATTGTTTGCAGTATTTTTACAAATTTACAAAACAACAGTATTTTTTCGTCGAAGATACAAAACCGGTATCTTCATCAAAGATCAAGTTACAAAAAACAATGTCATAGATTCTGACAAAAAGTCCACTTGCATATTAAATAAACCAAAATGGTGATATATAACCATTTTTCTTCACTTTCAGGGGTGGAAATGACAAGCCAGACAGTATTAAAAAGCATTTCTTTCTGATTTTATTAAGTTTGCTGTTTGACTTCAGTTTTATATGTTGTACTGTAAAAGCAAAATTAAGATCTGTAAATGCATGTACTCGTATGATTTATCTGTGTATGTTAATCAGTAATTGTGCCCCAGTACTTGTAACACATAAGAAAAATTCACTGATAGAAACCCTCGAGCACGATTGACAAGTGCATCAACAAATTGGAATTCCTTCTGACATTCCATTAGTTTACTTCTTTATCTAGCAATTTACCGTCTAGGTTGCAGCTGCAGGATTAATAAAGATGCCATTTTTACTACCCATTACATGCAGTTATGTGAGATTCATGCTGTTGTTTCGGAATTTTACGATATTTTTAAGGTCTCCCGACAATATTTGTAAAAGTTTGTTCAGTGTACGTCTCAGTATACTGTGGTAGTTCTTCTTGCTCCTGCTTAAGGGTGATTTTTGCATAAAAGCCTGGCCTGGTATACTTATTGTTGTTAATAATATTTTTTATATTTAATATTAGTTATTACGTGGGAGTGTTTTTCAATCGATGTATCTTTTCTTTGCGCGAAACCAATGTCGGTCGCATCTTTTAGTATTGACAATTTTCGGCTTGGTGGTTTTTAATATCAACATTATAACCTTATTGGAATTTATGAAAGTCGTAAGCGATATTTGTTTCGCTCATGTTGTTGTGAAATTTAATAAAATCTGTTTGAACCGCGAGGTTCTTTATGTGTGCCACACTCTCACGTTTGGATGTAAAGATGCGTAAAGATTAAGGATTTCGTAGATGCCTTTTTTTAAAGATAAAAATTAAACTCGTAGGAGTTACTAGGCCTTTAGAGCTGATTTTGCTTGGAGGTTTTGGAAGCGAGTCAAAGAGGCTTCTTTAAAAGCTTTAATAAAGCGTTTTAACATAATTTATGTAATGCGATGTAATCCATCCATCGTTTAACTACATTTAGTCAGTCAGGTGATTGTTAATAATTACAAAACACATCACTGCAATAGCAGTTCTGTTCTGTTTATTTGATTTTATTTATATATTTTATGTAATTTTAGTTATAATATAATAAATTTAATAAATAGTTTAATAAATACATATATCTATCATTTAAAATAAATAGGTATAATAAAACAAAAAGTAATTTAACGCTCCTTCGAGAAGAAACGCCAAGAAAAGGTCGATATGTCCCAAGTATTCCAGAAGGAACACCACAAGTTTCCATTTTCAATAATCCTGACACACCTCTTTCGCCTCTTCGCATCCCACTTGGATAGATGGATGTTTGTTACTCTTTCACGCCGTAGCTACTGAACCGATTGGGCTGAAATTTTGCATGAATTTACTTCTAGACCTGGAATAGGACATAGGCCACTTTTTATCCCTTAAATCAGTTCCCATGGGATGAAAATGAGTTTTCAAGTTTCTATAGAAAAGTGATGTGTCACCCTTTCACGCCGTACCTATTGAGCCGATTGGGCTGAAACTTTGCACTAATAAAGTTCTAGATCTAGAATAGGACAAACACTACTTTTTATCCCATAAATAATTTTTCATGGAAAAGCTATATATGAGACATACAAAATGGGAAACACAGAGGCGCATTACACATTTCACCAGCTGTGTTTACTGTAGGTAACAGTCCGAATAATATTGACAGATTTTATAGGAGTACACAAAACCTAATTAAACGCTGGTTAATCCGCGAGTAGAAGCTAGTAAATCATACAAGCTCTTCTATTCCGGATGTTTTTGTCTTCAATCTTCTACGGTTGTGTTCTAAGGCATCATAAATATGTCTTTTTATTTATGCTTTTTATATGTCAATTCATCAAATTAAATACAAGAAAACAAATTAATGAAATAAACTGGACGTTTTGACACTGTTGCATGAGCTGAGGTTCCAGAATTCGTAAATGTGACTTGTGGAAATAATGAAATGAAATGAAATGGAAGTCAGTTTACGATTAGTGACTGTCAGCAACATCATTGACACCTCCTCGGAAATATCACATTATGATATGTAAGTTCTACGTTTACAATTACGTCACATCTGCGAACTTCCAACTTGTTACTCTTTGCCGAGAAAGCGTTTCACTAAAAACAGTTTCTAAACGCGATGTGTGGTTCTACGTAGCGCCTCTCAATTCCTAATGGAATATAATGGATTTTGTTTGAGTACTACAATTATAATTTCAGTATTATCACCATCTTATATCTGATGACTGACTCATCAACGCCCAGCCCAAACCCTTAGGGTAGATCAGTAGATCAGTGAGGCAGGGTATTTCAAATTAGTAACAAAGCCGTGTCATTACTTTGAACCTTAGTATTAAGCTGAGGCCCAAACTGCAATTTTTGCATGCCTATGTACATAATATATTGTATGGCGTTATTTTGCAAATAAATTGAATTGAATTGAATATACTGGCTATAACGACCAACCTAAAAACGGTCGATAATAGTTGTTTTTAAAAACAAATATCCAAACGAGGGAAGCCGCGGCTAAAGTGAGTCCTTAATAAAATACTTAAGGTGATTGCTCCGGGTCCCGTTCCCAAACGCACAACTTATTATTGTTTTTCTTATTTTTGAATAAAGAGTAATAAATCAATGTATTTTTTATGGCACTACGCGACAATTTAAGAGTCCGTATAAGGCTAGATGCACAACTTCAAATGAGCATATCAAATTGTAACCAATTAATGGGCATAGTAAAAATAATATAGACTAGAATATAGGGCTAATAGATTAATCTTAGAAAAAAGGCAAAATACTCAAAAGTTCGCTCGAAAAAAAAATTATCTTCCTCAAATCATACAGCCTTGAAATTTGTATTAAAATATGTTAACAAATGACATCGTCATCTCGTCTTAGAATATTTTGAAAATTTCACCTAGAAGCAGTGTAAGATGTAAATTAAAGGCAAGTGTTCGCGGCGGTGGTTTAATGAACTCTCTTATATAATATTACAAAATAAAGCATAATTAAATCTATTGCTAATAACGCAGTTTTGATAATGTAGGTTACACATGTCAGCATGTACGTAAGTGCATCGTACAAGCAGAGTTATTAAATAAAAACGCAGATTTTTGTGAGCGCGTGTTTTTTGGTGGTCGTAACAGTCTCGGCTGAGAGCGCCCTATTTTAAACTAAAAGGAAACGTCGTAGAGTTCAGTTCTGATTGATGCAAAATGAGGTGCTCTATCTGACCTTATGTGGAGCCTTAAAAGTCAAGCGTATAATATTACCGAACGGCGATGAAAATCAAAAATAAAAGTTATCTTTTATCAAAACAATAGTAACAAAATACTACTGTTTACAATTATTGGTACAGTATGTTCTGCGTTCTACTGTACAAGTAGGGTAACCATTTGAAAATTTTGACAAAAAGCCGGACAATTTAGTCGCAAAAGGAAATAGTAGGTTGCAACCCGGATAGGAAAATCAACCCGAGTGAGTTTATGAACGGCTATCTGGATGACCAGACTGATCCTCTGACCGGTTCTGACCGGAAGGTCACCCAAGACATCCACCAGGAGCTACGAAAGTCCTCCGGACCTCACGGCCCCAGAGTCTCCACCCTAAACGGTACAAACATATAAGGTGACTTCCGTTTATACATATTTATCAAATTCATACTGGGGACTCGGTAAGTGATTCAATGACTCTGTTTGCGAAAAACGAAAAATATTTTTTTGTGCCTCTATCTTGTTTCAGAACAACCTCGACTCAATTAGTATAGGAAGTGTAAATTTTATTTTGCGTATTTCACAGAAAGGGACATTGAACCTTGGTTCAGACCACTTACCGAGTCTCCAGTATGGATTTGGCTGTATAAACGAAAGTCAACTTATATGTCTGTAGCACCGTAATTTTTCGTATGAGGAAATATAAATAATGTTTAAATTACGATACTAAAGAAAGCCTCTTTACAAATACTACATTTATTTCCAATGCATAAAAACAAAACACCATGGTCTCCAGCAAACTAAAAAAAAAGTTGCAATGCACGTGAAACGTCAAGTACCTAGTTTATTCAAAATATCGGCAGTAGATAAATATCTCATAAATATAGTGTAGATTTCGTAGAAAAGGCCATATTATGATCAGAGGTGCAATTGTGTTTTAATGGTATTCAAATTTGATTGTTATATTGCTATTCGGCTAAACAAATTAGCCCGTTTGACAACTGAAATCGTAAATTTTTGGCTGTTAAATAAATACGATTGTCTTGTTTTGTTGTTGACAACCAATCCATCCATCCATCAGCCTGTTTCGTCCACTGCTGGACATAGGCCTTTCCAGGATTTCGCCACTCTTGGCGGTCCTCCTGGAAGAAATGCCCATACTCACACACGCTGGGCAGGCGGGTTGGTGAGCGCGGTGCCGAAACCCTTGCACCAGTGACGCCGCTGCCCGTCACCAGTCTGTTTTAAGGCTTGGCAATTAGGGATGGATATACCGCCATCCATCGGTCCCAGGCAATGGTGGGCCGCCTGGTTTTGCCTGAGAGCTGTTCTCTTACTCTCCCCCAAATAACTTCGGGAGGATTTGCGAGTAAGATGGTGGTACCTCCACAGTCGAGCTCGGCATCAGCTCTACCACCTATCAACCTTGACAACCAAAAACGTACGATATATATATATATATATATCAAACGGGCTAATTTGTTTAGCCGATAACAATATGACAATCGAATTTGAATACCATTGTCTTACACAATTGCACCTCTTATTGGCTATATCAATAATTCCGTACTATAACTGGTTGGATAAAACCACTTTATGATTACCAGCAACTTAGTTCCTCTTCGCTTTGCTCGTCGTCGTACCCATTTTTGACTCTTGGTTGAAACTTTCGTTTTGTTTTATTTAATACTAGCTTTTGCCCGCAGCTCCACCTGCGTTGAATTAGTTTTTGTGTACTCCTATACAATCTGCCAATATTTCTCGGACTGTTACCTAAAGTTAACATAGCTGGTGAAATGTAAAGCGTTTCAATGGGGACTGATTTAGTGGATAAAAAGTACTTTTTGTCCTATTCTAGATTTATAACATTATTTTTGCAAAGTTTCAGCCCAATCGGTTCAGTAGTTACGGCGTGAAAGAGTAACAAACATCCATCCATCCGTGTTCGTCCACTGCTGGACATAGGCCTTTCCCAAATTTTGCCACTCATGTCGGTCCTCCGACTTCATGATACTCATATAAAATTCTTAGGGATCCCGTTTTATAAAAACTAAACACAAAAAAACGTTCCAATAATGCTTATTAAGCTCCAACGCAGTTCGGTGTGTCGACTTGAGCCCTTTTTATCGACACGACTAAGTTTGGCAGTCAAACCTCTGCATTACATAATTTACACTGATATAGAGTTCCACAAAGAGAACTTGCCTGTGCGATGTAAGTTTGTGACCGCGGATTTTAATACTAGTACCACTACGCCTCTAAACTTCGTCTACATAACTGACTGAGATAGACTAGGAGCTTGTGACGCCGGTGTTCTTTGAAAACAAGTAACGGTTTTGTTTTTCTGCAACTGTCCGTATCTACGGGTGCGTGTCTAACAGTCGGTGTTCACGGGTTCACGTGTTCATTAGTGTCCACGTACTCGTGTAATGTAAAGTAATAATCATAAGTAAGAACAAATTTGTAAGGCGTACGCCACCGCCGGCCGTAAACTCAGTACTTATACTATACGGGTTCTGTTAATATAGACGTACTTGTAAACGGTTTCAAACTGCGGTTCGTATTTGATTAATTGATGAATTATCGAAAAATATTTTGAAAAATAGCTGATTTTCCGTATTTTTTCCGCTACGTACCAAACAATTGGCCGTGCCATTTTTACAGCAGATGGATAAAAGAACAGACACTGAGGTTGCGCTGTAAGATTTTCCGGAATTCTAAGCATAACTGGTAAAAGATGGTAAATTTGTTAGGGTCTGTCATCTTGAGAAACACCAATCACAAAGTGAAGCTGATTTGAGCTGGGGGATTCATAGTTGATACACCATTATTTTATACATAAGGGAAGAAAACAAATTACATTATTTCATTGTTTTGTTTTTCAAAGGTCTTTATTTCAAATATAATATAGCTTATTGATAGTTTACAACCCAGTGTAAATAATAATAACAATAATACTAATCCTAGGCTAAGCAGACGTAATATAAAAACACGTTAACAGACTATACTAGTCTACTATAACTTATGAAAATGATGAGTATATTAATTTACGGAAGACATCAACATTGAATTAAAATAAAAAACATAATAAATGTGTACAAGGATTATGTGCACTTTAGTTAGTGTACATTTTTGACTTCAACATTGAAATATGTAAAAAGAAAAATATATATAGATTTATATATAATACTAGCTAAGAAATGCTAGTTCTGATATTTTAGATAGTAAACATTAAATGATAAGCCACTAAAAACATATAACACGAATTATTCTACCTAATTACTTTAATTGTTAAAGTAGGGGGTAGCTTTAAATTAATTTCTAACAATGCTCGCCGAGTGCCGAGATAACGACAAGCAAGATAGCGTGAGCGGGCCCCTGGACCTAGCGGTAGCGATGAATCCACGCGTGACGTCAGTCACCGGACCGGCCACCATCGCCTAGCAGGTAGTGATGTGGTAGTAAACTTTAAACTTTCGCGATTTTCACACATTATTAACGTTGTATTGGGGTCTTACTCGCGTTATCTTGTGACCACGACAGCCTACAGAGGCGTCGAAACGTCAAGCACATATCTATTAAGTGATGTGGTAGTCTCGTAATGTATCATATCGATTATTTGACTCAGGAGGCGGTCGTGTTTTACCTATAGTGGAAATTAGATAATTTGGATGATTGTAATTTGTGATTAGGAAGAATTTTTTGGCAAGTTTTTAGAATAAAATCAAATAATCTAGGAAACTTGGTTTTATCATGCAATTTAAACAAATTTGTGCGGAAAGGCGTATTAAAAACAATTTTTAGAGCTCTGTTTTGAATTACTTGTAATTTATTATGGTTAGTGATTGAAGTATTGCTCCATACAGGACATCCATAGGTAATACACGGCCTGATCAATGTTTTGTATATATTCAGTTTCGTACGACTTTAATGCGTTAAGGCTTTGAAAGCTGTCATTCCTTTGATACGTAGGTTTGAGATATGATCGTTCCAGTTCAATTTTTGATCTAAGACCAATCCAAGGTATTTCACCGACTTGCTCCAAGGAATGCAGTGATACGCTCGGGTTCTCCAGCCAACAGGGAATCACGAATATTTAAAACACTTCTAAATATATGTTTTCCAAACACTATTTATTGAAATAACTTGAACTGTTACACAAATGGATCACTTTATTGCTTAACACACGGCAACGTAACAAAATAGTCAGAAAGCAATACTCGAATGCCCCAACATTCGTAACACCACTCTTTTTATACATCTGGTATGAATATCCCTTACCTACATAATACCATAGATCAAACTATGACTATTTACATGATATTGAATTAATAAATTAACAAGTAATAAATAAACGAGCAAGACAAATACCACGCTCAATAACTAAACGGTATTGTACTTGGCTGAGTTACAAACAAAACAATTAAGCGTCTTATTATCCCTCAAGGTATCATGACAAGGAAATGCTTTAATATTGGTAACAGCTCGGCCATCAGACTATAATGAACGAGTCCCCTCGTTATAAGCATATTTAAACTGAAACAGTACTGAAATCATTAATATCTTAGATTACCCATTCTTATACACAATCATTACCATAACAAAGTTTGGTCTATGAAACTGACCAGAATTGGTATTTGATCCTTGACACTGATAAAATTCCTTTGCGTACATAAGTTGGTTAATTGGCTTACATTTTAACTCGTGAAGTTAGTCACTAAGTACAAATTACATTAAATACTTCTGATACTTGAAGTTGACCAAAGTAAGCAATAATAACTTTATATCGAATTACAGAGACAACATCGAGACTATAATTATCTTTTAACTAATAAAGAAATGATAAAAATTGAATTTGATGCTTGCCCTTGATCAAATATCTAATGTCAAATACTGTTTTGCGTTGATAAGACTTGCATAAATTCGTTTACTTGATTAATTAACTCTCGAAGTTAGTCAGTAAATTCAATTTACTTGGATATTGCTTGACTAATATTAAATCATTTTGATCCTTGAAGTTGACCAAAGTAATTAAAAATAACTTCACACTGAATTATATAGAGAACATAGTCTTTATTATCTTTTGGCTTATACATAAAATGGTATTCAATCCTTGACGTTGATCAAATACAACTAAAGTCAAATCCTTGGCGTTGATAAGATTTACATAATCTAATAACTTGATTCATGACGTTGATCAAATACATCTTAAGTCAAATCCTTGGCGTTGATAAGACTTACATAATCTAGTAACTTGATTCACTAACTCTTTACTTTAGTCAGTAAATACAAATTACTTGCCTATTGATTGACTTTAAATACTTTTAATCCTTGAAGTTGACCAAAGTAATCAATAATAACTTCACATTGAATTACCTAGAGAATAACGAGACCTTAATATCCTCTATCTTATAAATAAAATGATATTTGATCCTTGATGTTGATCAAATACAAAGTCAAATCCTTGGCGTCTAGAAGACTTACATAATCTAGTAACTTCAATCACTAACTCTTGACGTTATTGAGGAGTAGCTACGGCGTTTAGAATGCCTCTTATTCTAGTCGTTTTAATAAATGATTTAAAAGCGAAACTTACGAGTACAAAACTCATCCCTTATTTTGTGAAGGTATTCACGATCGCCAAGATGTAAGCATTACCACGCTTCGTACGTATGAATGGACCAAATGAATGGTGTGAAAAAATATGAATACTTTTGGAATTGGGTGGAAAGTCCCGAGTTTCGCTCTACTAAAACGAATTTAAATAACTTTCACATCTTAAATTTTGACAACTAAAATATTCATCCCATTTATTTTGATTGGTATTTTATGTTTAGAACTTTTATCCTGTAGTCAACTTTTAACTCATAAAACACTGTTTATCTTGTCCCCAACGATACTTTCATTCGTATAGGGTGTAACGTATGTGTAAATGAATATTTTTATTCTTTGAAGCCTTTACTGCTAGTGATGATAGTATTTTATTGATATGTGACTTGGAACGGTTATCTTTCTCCTTAAATCGAAAACTGTCTATATTGACCAAATCTTGTCCTAACTTTACAGTCTTGAAAAACTTTAAAATGTACTCCGTCTGAATGCTTAACCTTACATTTTCATCTTCTATACTAAAAGCGAAACAATTGACGGCATGTGCCTCATTATCTCACATCGGTTGAGTAGATTAAAATTTGAATAATTGTACTTATACATACTTACATCTCTATCTGTCTCCCAAACATCTGTCTGGAGTTTTTCATCTGCTACAATCCTAATACACTTCTTTTGCCTCTTCCACATCCTATTAATCTCATGCCTGCTCTTCTATTCGCAATACATTTTACTTTAATTTATATCAGTACTCCACCAATTTCATCAGCATACATTATTCTAGGGAAGCCCCTGCAATCTTTATCATCCGCTTGCGCCCCATAATATTCTTTCCTCACTCTACTTCCATTCATCCTCTATAACTTTCATTGAATGTCTAACCACACATATTGCGTAAAGAACGCATTTCCACTGTTTTCACTAATGTTTATTTTTCCATACCCAACATTCAAGTATAAGAACCTACAGAGCATTAAGAACTTTCCCTAAATTTTGGCTGTCAATAAAGTAGTGACGGGCTTTGTTTATTTTAATTCCCACTATCACTCTTTTTTCAATGTCACCGTCACATTTTCTGAAACGCGTAAATAGATAACCCACATAGACAAACTCGTTAACTCGTTCTACTTCCTCACTTCTAATATTAACCTTTCCAATCTTGATCTTAACTTTCATAACCTTCCAATCTAAACACATTCAGTAACCGTTTCATCCCTCTCTAGCACAATAAACTTTGTTTTCCCTGCGTTAATTTTCAATCATTTTATTTGTAAAGACATCATCCAGAATTGTTGCCATCTCTTGCAGCTCATCCGTCGATGATGCAAGAAGAACTTGGCCATCGGTGTATAAGAGGTATCTAATGAATAAATCCCCTAACTTCAGTCCATATTCACGCTGTCTTCAATATTTTTTTAAACAACTGTCTATAAATAGATTGCACAGATATGTTGATGCTAAGCATCCTTCTTTAAGTCTTCTAGAAATGTTAAGCAAATCAGTATATACCTCGTTAATCCTTATGCAAGCAGTATTAAATAATAATAGTATATTTCAAGTGAATCACCATACCGCGCTTTTTATTTTATTTAAGATCTCGTTTAGAAGTTCTGGGAAATCGTTTTTAGAGCCAGGCCAGGTAAACAAAGCGTACTCGTAGGTAGCCCTTCATACAATGTCTCTGCAGCTACAGTTGATTTAGCTGACGCACAGTGGCTTATTTGCACAAGGGGTCAAATTATGGGACCACATTATTCAATATAGGAAATTTGTCACGTTGGTTCGAATTATTAAGATTATTTAGTGAGTTTTATTTAACACAGTGTTGATTGCAAATCATGTTCAAACAGCAGAGAAGCTTAAAAAAACCGCAGCTATAAAAAAATTGGTTAAGGCCTTGCCCATGGTGCACAATAATCTTACCGAGTGATTTTAAACTTCAGTATGTTGTCAGAAAGTCTAATCCAAATCAGGGAATTTTCGAAGTTTTTCTGGATTTTACAAAAAAGTATTTGATGTAGGAGTTTTTTTTTTCACCTGACATCGGAAAGACAAAGGTTTGAAAAAACACGTATCCAAGTTTTGCATTGATCAGATAAGAAGTTGATTCAGCATATTCAAACAAAAACTGTTGGAAGACCAAAGGCAAGCCCTTAAATAATAACAATTACGATAAAGTAGGAAGTCTCCTGGTAATTCTGACTCGAAACCTTTGTATGGTTTCACTCTTTCATTTTTATTGTAATGGTATGAGTATCTATGATTGGAAAGTATACAATGACACATATCACTCTTCTTTATAGGTGGTAGAGCTGATGCCGGGCTCGACTGTGGAGGTACCACCATCTTACTCGAAAATCCTCCCGAAGTTATTCGGGGGAGAGTAAGAGAACAGCTCTCAGGCAAAACCAGGCGGCCCACCATTGCCTGGGACCGATGGATGGCGGTATATCCATCCCCAATTGCCGAGCCTTATATAAAACAGAAGACTGGTGACGGACAGCGGCGTCACTAGTGTAAAGGTTTCAGCACCGCGCTCACCAACCCGCCTGCCCAGCGTGTGTGAGTATGGGCATTTCTTTCAGGAGGACCGCCAAGAGTGGCGAAATCCTGGAAAGACCTATGTCCAGCAGTGGACGGAACAGGCTGATGGAACTCTTCAACTTCACACTCACATACTTTCTCCTTTACACAGTACGTTTATACACACACTATTTTCTCGTATATATTATTTACCTTCACATTGAAACAGAAAATGTAAGAAATATTGATTTTGTTTCATGGTATTTTGCATAGTATTTCAATTCAATATCAATTTTTTTCATTAATATTTGTATTGTATCTCAAATGCTGTTGGCCGCTTTATGGTAACTATCCCTCTTAGGACAGACTTTTAGGTCATTGTAGTTAGTACATTATTTTATTCTATGAGTTAGCATTCATTTTTTCCTTGGCTCAGTAAATACTTTTTTCGTATTTTGGATTTGTAAAAAAAAAGACTTTCTACTGAATTAGTTTGCCCTTGAGCTTTTAAATACCTTGCACCTGCCCCTGATTCTGTATCGTAAAATCAGTTGCTAAACCAACCGAGTGCCTATCGTGGAAAACATACATATCCGGTTATCTAAGGATACGTCTACACCCAAAATGACGTCACAATTCGTAAACAGTTCAATACCCATTAAAGGCTATTTTGGAAGTTCATTTCTTAACTGCTTTTGGTGAACAGCAACCATAGTTGACAACCGATTTAATGACACGTAATAGGCCCGCTGGTCCTGCGTCTTGCGGACTTGCCTCGTGAGTGGAACTGTGGCTGTGGGTCTTATCATGACGGCAGCGACTTGGCTCGTACACAGGACTCCGACTGCGACTTGGTTTGTACACAGGACTGCGGCTGCAACTTGGCTCGTACACAGGACTGCGGCTGCAACTTGGCTCATACACAGGACTGCGGCTGCGACTTGGCTCGTACACAGGACAGCGGTTGCAACTTGGCTCATACACAGGACTGTGGCTGCGACTTGGCTCGTACACAGGACTGCGGCTGCAACTTGGCTCGTACACAGGACTGCGGCTGCGACTTGGCTCGTACACAGGACTGCGGCTGCAACTTGGCTCGTACACAGGACTGCGGCTGCGACTTGGCTCGTACACAGGACTGCGGCTGCAACTTGGCTCGTACACAGGACTGCGGCTGCGACTTGGCTCGTACACAGGAGAGCGGCTGCAATTTGGCTCATATACAGGACTGTGGCTGCGACTTGGCTCGTACACAGGACTGCGGCTGCAACTTGGCTCGTACACAGGACTACGGCTGCGAGTCTCGTCATGACAGCAGCGACCTGCCTTGATCAAAGAACTGGGGCTGCGGGTCTTGTCATTTTGTCCTCGAGAAAAAAAAACAATTGTGTTAATAAAGAATTGTTAGAATGTGTACGAATACTTGCGTTTCTTGTGGGCGAAGTCCAATCAGTACTCAAGAACCGATTTTATCCCGCTTCTGAACTGATACGCTCGGGTTGTCCAGCCAACAGGGATTCACGAATATTTAAAACACTTCTAAATATATGTTTTCCAAACACTATTTATTGAAATAACTTGAACTGTTACACAAATGGATCACTTTATTGCTTAACACACGCCAGCGTAACAAAATAGTCAAAAAGCAATACTCGAATGCCCCAACATTCGTAACACCACTCCTTTTATACATCTGGTATGAATATCCCTTACCTACATAAATACCATAGATCAAACTATGACTATTTACATGATATTGAATTAATAAATTAACAAGTAATAAATAAACGAGCAAGACAAATACCACTGCTGGTCAAAATGAAAGACCTCGTACCACGATAACTCGATTTATTTTATTCCACAGATATGATACAGTTTTAGCGGAGAAAACTTCTATACCGCGATTCAGAAACGTGCAGCGCCATCTATTGTATCAACTTGGAAATTCTAACTATTATTTTGTAACAAACAACCACGCTCAATAACTAAACAGTATTGTACTCGGCTGAGTTACAAACAAAACAATTAAGCGTCTTATTATCCCTCAAGGTATCATGACAAGGAAATGCTTTAATATTGGTAACAGCAGTGACCATCAATTTTCAAAGTTCTCATGGGCATATGCCTCCCACGAGTAAAAAGGATAGCCTCTGTTTTAGTACTGTTCAACCTAAGCTTCCACTTAGTAAAATATGCCGATAGGCTATTGATAGCAAGTTGCAATCTGTCAATTATGAGATCAATATCTATTGAAGATGTTAAACAAGCTGTATCATCCTCAAAACATGCCAAACTAGTTCTTATTTGTTTGGGAATATCATTTAAATACAAACACCAATCACAAAGTGAAGCTGATCTGAGCTGGGGGATTCATAGTTGATACACCATTATTTTATACATAGGGGAAGAAAACAAATTACATTATTTCATTGGTCTCATTTAAAAACATACACCCATGTATGTTAACCCCTACTGTTCAAAATCTTTTCAAAACAAACAACTGTGCACAAGGTAAATATGTCATTTTAGTTGTTTATTTTAATATTAGTATGGTTCAGCATACTAAAGGTCAGTCAAACACAAAGACCCCATTTTATTTCTACAAAAGACCTACCTCGTTCGCATTATTGGTAGCTCTTCGTCTATATGGTGTTCTAAACTCCGTACGTTTGACAACTCTGGGCGGCTGATTAAATAACTTTGCCGAAACTAACTGTTATTATTATTTATTTATATAATAAGACATATATTTTTCCCTTAAGATTTGCTTTAATATTATAAACGAATATATCTTTAATAAATTTTGGCATAAAAATCATTTGTTCTTCATGTTTAACTATTTATTTATTTATAACGTTCATTATTGTGTCAACACAAAAACCATTAAAATTGGGAAGAATTAAATTAAAAACATGACTGCACGCAAAATATTGAAACCAAACAAGTACAACTCGAAGCAAGATAACTGCTTTTCACTGCAGTCTGAGATCCAATCATGCTAAACTAAATATACGTGGGACGCACTATAAGTTTCCGGAATGAATATGAAAAAATACTATTAAAGGTACAAAATTAATTTATTGTTTTTCAAAATAATCTCCCTTGGCGTCTATGCACTTTTTCATTCGATAAAACCAGTTTTGAAAACTTTTGTGCCACTCCCCTGTGGTGACCTCTGAAACGTGTTTTTCATACTCCTCGACAGCCTCTTGTGGTGATGAAAATCGTTGACCGCGTAATTGGTTCTTAATTTTTGGGAACAGAAAAAAGTCACAAGGTGCCAGGTCGGGACTGTATGCAGGATGACTCATGAGTTCTACATTTTTCGTCTTCAAAAAGTCGTTTGTCTGTCTGGCCGTGTGAGAACTAGCATTGTCGTGGTGCAGGATGATACGGCGTTTACGGTTATTTTTACGGAGTTCGTCAATAACTTCCGGCAAACAAATGGTCGTGTACCAGTCACTATTCACGGTACGACGATTCTCTAAAGCAACAGTAGCCACGTGTCCAGTTTTATTAAAAAAAGAAGCAATCATCCGCTTAGATGCACTTTTCACGCGCGCCACTTTGGTTGGTTTCGGCTCATCTTGAAAGACCCATACGCTCGATTGCTGCTTTGTTTTGGGATCGTAGCAATAAATCCATGTTTCGTCACCTGTTACTATGTCCCACACCAAATTTGACGCACCTTCGTTGAATCTGGTAAGCATGGCACTGCACCAAGTGACGCGATGCGTTTTTTGAGCCTCGGTCAAAATGTGTGGGATCCACCGCGAGCACAGCTTTCTGACACCCAAATGTTTGTGTAGGATTGATTGTATTTGACTCATGCCTATTTCTAAGGATGCGCGAATTTCATGGTAGGTCACATGCCTGTCTGTTTCAATCATGCGGCGCACAGCATCGATGTTTTTGTTGGTCACAGCGGTGGACGGCCGACCATCGCGAGATTCGTCACTGAGATTGATACGACCACGCTTGAATTCTGCAAACCAGCTATAAACAGTCGTCTTGCATGGTGCTTCATTGCCAAAAGCTGTTTCAAGCCGAGCGATGCTCTGTTGAGCTGTCAAATTACACTTAAAATCGTAGAAAATCATACTACGAAAATTTTCCCGAGTTAAATCCATGTTGATGCAGACACACAATTTTTTAAATGGCGCCACAAGGTAAAAACAAAAGACAGTCAGATGAAACAAACTGCATTCTACAGCCAAAGAGTTCTATTTTCAAATGTTGCAATAAATTTTTAAATATTGTTTATGTAAGTGGCCAGTTCCGGAAACTTTTAGTGTTACCTATGTACAGACCAATCCGAATTATGGAACTTCGTCCTGGGCTGCAGTGAAAACCAATTATCTTACCTCGGGTGATACCGGGTGGTCGGGAAATCTTAAAGGACTAAATGAGCTTTAGAGCGTATTCTAGACATGATACATCCCCAGATCAGGCATATTGATTAAAAATAAAATAAATATGTGGTACAATCGGACTACAAGAGCGCTACACTGGTGTTGAACTTGAACTTAATACTGCCAAATTAACCCCACTTTGGATGGTTAAGGGCCCAATGAGCGTTAATGTTAATAGGGTGATATAATGACAACATTATAAATAAATAATTGGCACAAAACTAAAAACCATTTTGAGATATTGGCTTTCTGAGAATCATATATTTTTTTAGAATTAAATCATTATCAAATAATAGTACATTACGATACGAGTCGAGAAAAAGTTTCTCGCACGAGTTTCGTATAATATTTTATAGCAAAAGTGCGGAAAATGCCGACTTTACGCAAGCGCAGCGTGCGTAAATTGGTCATTTTACGCACGGTGTGCTATAAAGAGATTTAAAAGAAATCAAAAGTTGGTGAACAAAGGCTTTTAAAAAAAATTTGCCTTTCTTTGCTTTCAAGTTCATTCCGTATTAAAAAAAACAACTGTCATGTCATTGTGACTGGTGATATTGACAGCGAACATAAACATGCCAAGTTTTTTTTTAAATAATCCCTTGGCAATGAACATCTAGACTCATCGAGTTTGAAATCCTCAGTTGTGACTTGTGTTCTTTTAGAATGAGTGAATAAATGAAATAAGCATTAAAAACACACAATAAAACAAAATAAAAAATACGTAAGCTGTATTTTTACGCAGACTTTCAATATAAATATTGAAAACAAATGGTTATATCCTTTATTGTACACACACAAAAACTTAAACTAAGATAATAAAAAAAGTAAAAAATATGCACAAAGGCGAGCTTACCTCTTCAAGAGGTTTCTTCCAGCTAACCAGTACTGTGGTGAAAGAATACACGAAATAGGTTGGCAGCAAGCATACAAAAGGACAACAACTTATTCTATGCAAATAAAATAATAAAAATATAAATTATAGATATAGATATAATGGATATAAATGAATAAATACAAATATATATTAATATATACTTAAATAATTTAAAATACATACTTAAATATTACTCATACGAGAGGAAGTGCTCTTTTAATTTACGTTTAAATGAAGATATTGACGGACTATCTCTCAGAATCTTAGGCAGTGTGTTCCACATTCGAGCTGCTCGTACTGTAAATGATTTAGAGTAAAATTTTTATTACATTGAGGCACTTGCAAGGTCCTGAAGTCACACGATCTTTGAAGCCTGTCACGAGGAGGAAGAAAACCGAAACGTTCGCGAAGATACGGAGGGGCAAAGGGGTTATGTAAAATATTAAACAAGACGCTAAGCATGTGCATATTTCTGCGAGAGCGAATTGATAGCCACTTTAGTTTGCGCCTGTACTCTGTAACATGATCATACTTGCGTAGACCAAATACAAAACGTATGGCAAGATTCTGGAGACGCTCAAGCTTGTTGACAAGTTCCTCAGTGGCATCCATAAAGCACACGTCAGCGTAATCTAATAGTGGCAATAACAAAGTTTGTGCAAGCATGACTTTCGTTTTAACAGGCAAGAAATTTTGGAGTTTTTTAAGCGAATGGAACGAGAAGTGCATGCGTCTACTAATTTCATTGATGTGCGCTTGCCAAGATAAATTGCCATCCATGAAGACGCCAAGGTTTTTTACCTTGTCAGCAAAGGGGATTATTTCACCATTATACAACACGCATGGTAAAGGTCCGAAGGTGATGGTATCTCTCAAACGCTTACTACCAATGATGATAACCTGAGATTTTTTCGGGTTGACAAGAAGACCGCAGTCTTGCGCTCACCTCAAAATTGAAGTCAGATCATCATTAATGGCATTAATAGCTGCCGAAGCATTTTCTAAGTTTATACCATCACCAACATCATTCTGAGCTCTAACTGCATCGAAATGACGATAGATTTGCAGATCATCAGCATATAAATGATAATTAGAGACTAAAGTACGGGTTATCTCATTGATGAAAACTGAAAAGAGAAGGGGAGAAAAAACTCCTCCCTGAGGAACACCAGCACTTAAATCAATCCAATCTGATGAAGATTCATCACTGAAGACACATTGCTGACGTCCATGAAGGTAGGAGCTAAACCAATGGATAACGGTTGAAGACACATTATTACAACGAAGGATACCAAGCAAAATATCAAAATCAACGGAATTAAATGCACTGCTGAAGTCAAGTAGTGTAACCACGGTAAGCTGTTTGTTATCCATTGCTAGCCTGATGTCATCAGTGACTTTCAACAGTGCAGTGACAGTGCTATGAAAAGGACGAAAGCCGGACTGAAGCGGACTAAGAAGATTGTTTTTGAGAAGATACGAGTAGAGTTGCTTATGTACGGCATTTTCAAGAATTTTGGATAAAATGGGGAGAATTGAAATTGGGCGAAAGTCAGAGTAAGAAGTGGGATTCGGTTTCTTAGGCAGGGGTATGACGTTAGCTTTTTTCCAAGCCGTTGGGAAGACGTTGCTGGCTAAAGAGAAATTACAAATGTGTGTGATAATAGGAACAACATCATCCACTATAGGTAATATCATGTCACGACTGAGGCCATCACTACCCACTGCCTTAGTTGTAAATGGTTACCTGAAATGAAATGATGTCGATTGTGCGGTTTGTTTTAATTTCATCGTAGTGATCCTGGTCGACGGCTTGTTAGTATAAAATGGCATAGTTCATCATCATAGTTAATTTTTAGGGTTCCGTACCCAAAGGGTAACCAACGGGACCCTATTACTAAGACTCCGGTATCCGTCCGTCTGTATCTCAAGAACCGTGATAGTTAGACAGTTGAAATTTTCACAGATGATGTATTTCTGTTGCCGCTATAATAACAAATACTAAAACTGACCAAGTGCGAGTCAGAACTGCGCACTCCAATACAATAGACATGATTTTTTTGCCGTTTATATAGATAATGGTACGGAACCCTTCGTGCGCGAGTTCGACTCGCACTTGGCCGGTTTTGTTATGGTTCCATCGAACCTGATGACTTGATTGACAAATAAAAAAAACGCACTTGGTGTGTCATCATGATTCATGATGTAGCCCTCTGAGAGACAGACATTGTGAGAGCCGATGTATGCCTGCTTTAAAATTTAAACCACATACTCAATTGACCATGCTAAACGATTTCAGCTTTTTATACTCAGTTACGAATATTTGCGAGATTATTTATTATGACATCTATGTTGCGAGTTTATATAAAATTTTGTATGCGGAAGTGATTTATTTTTTTTTATTTAAAAAACAGAACAAGATTTTTTCAGATAGAGAGCAGCAGTACAATTAAAATACATGGGAATATTCGCCACTCTTTTACTTAGCCGAAAATTCGAAAAAATAATATATACTACTAATATAAAAAACCTTAACTTATTATTCTGTAACGGGTGATATTTTGACGAAACTAGATTCACAAACTTTTCAATTCTCTTATTTGCGAGGACCTTAGTAACATTATTGTCGATATTTTCATACTTTCCGCTAGGGATAAGGGTTAATGCAATGTCCTTCACATATTTTCCTCTAAATTATAATAAGTTGGGTCCATTAATATGGGCTCCGAGTGTTTCAAATAGCTTTAAATTATCTTTCTGGGTTCATTTAGACCCTTGGAACCTTTTAGAGATCCCCAAAAAGAAAATACCCAGCCTTTTCTTGTTTCAACACAGCATTTACATATTTTTCAGAAGGTATTAGGTTGGTGTTGCTATCATTATTTTGTAAACTGTTTAATTTCGACATGTTTATTCATCTGGGAACCAAAATTAAGAGACGTATTATGTATTTACTTTACTGATACTTTTCTAGACATTTTTAAATAGGTGCGAGTATGTACCTATACATTTAATTTATCGTTGGGTAAGTTTTATTGTGCTTATAACGAATGGGCTGTGTTTTTCAAACCAATGGATTCCATTGCTTAGATTCTTGATTAAGGTGCAATATGTCCATCCAACTAAATAAATAAACATATCTGAAAAAGTGCGCGTCCGAGTAGTGCGGTAAATCAAGAAAAGGTTGGATATCGCTGTTTCTAAGTGAATAATCACACTAATATTATAAATGCGAGAGTTTGTGTGTGTGTGTGAATGTTTTTTTTCCAACCACGGTTTTTTTTTTTTCGACCAAAGACTGACATTTGTGTAGGCATTTTCCAAAGAGTATAAAATACTTCTGACTGTTTAAAACATATGCACGGTAAATCGACAGTTTCAGTTTGCAAACATACGTATATTCACGCCTATCTCCGGGAAGAGTAGGCGGAGACTACAGATTTCCACTGTTATGATCCAGATACACCACTTTCATCCATCAATCTAGTGGTACAAGTTCTTATATTCCGGGTACTTTTGACTTTATCCTTCTTCAGTATGTTGACAAGTTAGTCGGTATACGTCCTTCTAAGACGGTCTTTTCACCTCAGTTGAAAGGAAACCGGATTATTAACCTCACGTAACTGGATTTTCATTATAGGTACTTGCGTTTTTAGAGAATAGTATTTTTTGTCTTTTCCCGTGGGATCAACAGATCCCATTATAACATTCTTTGTACAAGTACAACTATCTTAGTTCAACATTGATTTATTTATTGCAAATTTACCGCAGATTTTCACAGAATCGAAAATGAAAATACGGGGTGAAAGCACGCATCTACGTCCCAATCCGACGTTGCGTGACGGTGACAATGATACGGGTTGACTCGCGGACATCCGCCTGTCGTCGGCGCGTCATGTCCGTCTATGGGACGTGTTACCCCATCGATTTAGCATTTCAGAAATTTTATCTATTTAATTTAGCAATGCTTCGACGCCATTTTTGATTACATTTACTAATCTAAAAACAGTTCTTCTGAGTAACAATTTAATAATAGTACTATCTTTTTGCCCGCGGTTCCATCCACGCTGAAGTATTTAATGATGTTAGCTTACTTTTTTCCCTCAATGGAACGGAGCAAGTATATATGAATTTGGGGTGAAAGTATGTGAGTTAGTAAGATTAGATATATGTATGCTTATGTGGTAGAGCTGATGCCAAGCTCGACTGTGGAGGTACCACCATCTTACTCGTAAATCCTCCCGAAGTTATTCGGGGGAGAGTAAGAGAACAGCTCACAGGCAAAACCAGGCGGCCCACCATTGCCTGGGACCGATGGATGGCGGTATCCCCATCCCCAATTGCCGGGCCTGATATAAAACAGACTGGTGACGAGCAACGACATCCCTGTTGCAAAGGTATCGGCACCGCGCCCACCAACCCGCCTGCCCAGAGTGTGTGAGTATGGGCATTTCTTCCAGGAGGACTGCCAAGAGTGGCGAAATCCTGGAAAGGCCTATGTCCAGCAGTGGACGAAACAGACAGGCTGATGGATGGATGGATGGATATTTATTCACTGCGTTGTTACCAAGTATCTTTGGAACGTCTGAACCAATTGAAGTCAAGGTTTTGCAATTGGTTAATGTTATCTCAGGGATAGTTGAAGGATACGTGTTATTTTTCTTGGTCATTAGGAAGCCCTTCAGTTTAATAAAATTTATTTTATCTTTGAATCCATCCATCCATCAGCCTGTTTCGTCCACTGCTGGACATAGGCCTTTCCAGGATTTCACCACTCTTGGCGGTCCCCCTGGAAGAAATGCCCATACTCACACACGCTGGGCAGGCGGGTTGGTGAGCGCGGTGCCGAAACCCTTACACCAGTGACGCCGCTGCCCGTCACCAGTCTGTTTTATATAAGGCTCGGCAATTGGGGATGGATAAACCGCCATCCATCGGTCCCAGGCAATGGTGGGCCGCCTGGTTTTGCCTGAGAGCTGTTCTCTTACTCTCCCCCGAATAACTTCGGGAGGATTTGCGAGTAAGATGGTGGTACCTCCACAGTCGAGCTCGGCATCAGCTCTACCACCTAAATGGAACCTTTGAATACCTTCTTAAAAGTAATGACAAGAGAAATTGTGTTTAAACTGTAGTTTGCTCTACAATGTGTATTTATAATCTCACCAATAATGTAAATGTAGAAAAAGGGCTGAATTTGGTGCAAAAGAACTGTAAGATTGTAATCTTCGCAAAAAAACGGGATTTCAATGGGTGTCAAGTTTAGAACGTTCTTTACCTGTTTTCAAAGAAAGTTTGTTTGGGTCCCTGCTATTGATCATGTAAAACTTGGCAAGTTTTCACAGTCAATGTAAGCGCTGTAACTTCAGGGAAAAGAATAAAAGCGGTGACGAGTAAATCTGCTTAGATCAGGCTGAATATGCATGTAATTGTATTTCAATGATTCAAAACGTGGAATTGCATTTACTCGTAGCTCTCAACCCTCACTCACCAAACAATATACAACCCGATTAGCTTTGTGAGGCTAAAAGTGGAGTCAAAGCGTCGTCGACGTTAGATTGGGTGAAATTCAGATCAAACCTGTCCTTAAACATGTTTGTAGGACAAGAAATTAACCAAAACCTACCTAGTGAAATTAAAGATGTAGCCCCTCAATTATTTAATAGGAGACTATACAACTGGCTCGTTGAGAAATGTTTTTATAGTGTAAATAAATTCTTGGCGTATAGAAATAAAATATACATAGTTAATGTGTATTGTGACATATTTATAAATGGTATTTTAAATTGTAAAATAAAATTTTTCTTATGCAAATTTCTGTGACATTGTAATTTTAATTCTCTTCTAATTTATTCCTTCTTGACATGTTAGTTTTTGAGAGGAATGTGTATTTTTTTTTGGTTTAACTTTTAATAACTTTCTCTTAATGTTTTGTGTGTTTGGTGGCGTCTCCAACTCATAATAATCAAAAGATTTAAATTTTACTTCTACCATTTGTAAATAATTGCATGCCTTCTTAAAGTGAAATATGTTGGACATTTTTAATTATAATATCTCTTTAAGTACCATATTTTAAGCAAATAAAATTATCTTTATTTTTATTTTATCTTTATCTAAAAAGAGACAAAAAATATTCAAAAATCTGTAATCGCTCTAGCCGGAATTCTCTCAAGAGTTTCAAATAACAGTCATCCCGAAAGAATCTTAATTTTATAACATACTCGTAGTTGACTACAACACTTAGCCATCGTGCATCTAAATCTAATTGAATGTATCTTATACTCTATCGGTTTAGATACATACCATTCACTATAAGAAGTCCCCTGGCTTAGGAAATGGTAGCACTGCATATAATGTTGCCAATGGCTCACGTAGCATTCACCTTATAACACACTCCTAATATTTACCTACTAAACTGCGTTTTTTATATATTAATTAGACTACTCTTCAATGAAAATAAAATGTACAGAATGAAAAAATCAAAATTATTAATTATTTATTGATTTGTATTTCACAAACAGTACGTATGATCTAATGGTATGAATATTATACACGTATCTCTGGACTAAAATTGTATTTTTTATTTCTCGTTCTAGCTCGAAGACTTTTGTTCTAAGTCGTCGAGCTTCCGTTTTTTACGTTTATGACGACTTTTTCCAGGCGACTTAATGTGAACGCTTTTTCCGATATGCCTGCAAAAGTGAATAACTAATTATTATTTGCCCATAAAATTGTCTTTATGTTTAAAGGTGGTAACCCTATTTTACCAACCCGTAATGGCACTGACACGAGATCGAACCTGATCGAGAGGAATCACGGTGCATTGTTTGCATTTTCTCTTTCACAAAAGGCGTACCTTTAACACAATCTCTTTTGCACTATTGTTCAACGGCTTAGGCAATAATTATACATAATTATCAAATAATTTTGAAAAATCTGACTGACAACAATATGACAGCAAAAGCTTGACAAGCAGTGATGCCAACGTGACTCCAACGGACAAGTTATGATGAATGCAAACAATGGTGCTTTATTGTGAACTCTCTGCAGTCGAGACGTTTAAAATCAAGTTTTCCATATTGCCTATACAATAACGATTTTTTTAGCAAACATGAACGTGTAATTTGGGGTTTGTAAATATGTATTGCTTTGAAATATAATATTTTATTTATTTGATAACACTACGACGCTAAATTTTATAATATTCATTTTTATTCGATGGAACCACATAAAACACCTAAAATTCCAGGGGCGTAAAACATTTTGCACGGAGATTAGAACGTTGCTACTCGTATATTATTGTTTTGGAAACGCACAGACTGGTAATAGTGCACGTTTACTTTGGGGCCGACCCTGAAATCTCGAAAGAAAATCAGCTGTTCCCTACAAAAGTACTCACCCAAAATATACTGAACAGCTATTTTTTTTTGTAATTTGAGGTTTTGCCTGCCTCATATCGTAAACAAAACTTCCCTAGAAAAATTAAAAAAAATAAACCACTAGTGCGGTAATAATGGCTTTGTCAACAGTTTTGATGCATAAAAATGGGTCATCATTATGATAACGTGACTACGTAAACATAAAATAAAACTTATGCCGATAATATCACCAATACATAGGTAACACTAAAAGTTTCCGGAACTGGCCACTTACATAAACAATATTTAAAAATTTATTGCAACATTTCAAAATAGAACTCTTTGGCTGTAGAATGCAGTTGGTTTCATCTGACTGTCTTTTGTTTTTACCTTGTGGCGCCATTTAAAAAATTGTGTGTCTGCATCAACATGGATTTAACTCGGGAAAATTTTCGTAGTATGATTTTCTACGATTTTAAGTGTAATTTGACAGCTCAACAGAGCATCGCTCGGCTTGAAACAGCTTTTGGCAATGAAGCACCATGCAAGACGACTGTTTATAGCTGGTTTTCAGAATTCAAGCGTGGTCTTATCAATCTCAGTGACGAATCTCGCGATGGTCGGCCGTCCACCGCTGTGACCAACAAAAACATCGATGCTGTGCGCCGTATGATTGAAACAGACAGGCATGTGACCTACCATGAAATTCGCGCATCCTTAGAAATAGGCATGAGTCAAATACAATCAATCCTTCACAAACATTTGGGTGTGAGAAAGCTGTGCTCGCGGTGGATCCCACACAACTTGACCGAGGCTCAAAAAACGGACCGCGTCACTTGGTGCAGTGCCATGCTTTCCAGATTCAACGAAGGTGCGTCAAATTTGGTGTGGGACATAGTAACAGGTGACGAAACATGGATTTATTGCTACGATCCCAAAACAAAGCAGCAGTCGAGCGTATAGGTCTTTCAAGTTGAGCCGAAACCAACCAAAGTGGCGCGCGTGAAAAGTGCATCTAAGCGGATGATTGCTTCTTTTTTTAATAAAACTGGACACGTGGCTACTGTTGCTTTAGAGAATCGTCGTACCGTGAATAGTGACTGGTACACGACCATTTGTTTGCCGGAAGTTATTGACGAACTCCGTAAAAATAACCGTAAACGCCGTATCATCCTGCACCACGACAATGCTAGTTCTCACACGGCCAGACAGACAAACGACTTTTTGAAGACGAAAAATGTAGAACTCATGAGTCATCCTGCATACAGTCCCGACCTGGCACCTTGTGACTTTTTTCTGTTCCCAAAAATTAAGAACCAATTACGCGGTCAACGATTTTCATCACCAGAAGAGGCTGTCGAGGAGTATGAAAAACACGTTTCAGAGGTCACCACAGGGGAGTGGCACAAAAGTTTTCAAAACTGGTTTGATCGAATGAAAAAGTGCATAGACGCCAAGGGAGATTATTTTGAAAAACAATTAATTAATTTTGTACCTTTAATAGTATTTTTTCATATTCATTCCGGAAACTTATAGTGCGTCCCACGTAAAAATAAAATATCCAACTTGTTATAACCATAATAAATCATTACAATCAAATCATGTATTACGAATTAACAGCCAATAAATAATTTAGTCCCCTAGGAACGACAAACTTCAACGTCGTTAATACACCAATCACTTGATTATTTATTCCCAAAATGAAATAGATCGCAAAATGTCGAAGCAATTTCCAAATGAATAACTTTAATCCAATACGAAATATGATGTTACCGTGAAATAGACGGTTTCCAACCATTCACAGGCTCATCCATCATACATTTAAAGCCGTCCTATTCAATTGGAGACCACATCCTACCCCAATAAGCTGACTACACTGTCAATCCAAAAGTACCTTTTCTTTAAAGGAATAGGATTCAAATTAGAGGCAAACTTCCGCCAGATGGGTATGCAGGATAAGTTTAACCACAAACTATCCAAAACTGGTTTCTGTTGGATTCAAGCAAATACGATGTCAACCATGTAGTTTTAGAGATTGACGTCATGTGACGAACCACTGAAATAAGATGAAATAAAAAGACTTATTTGGTACTAAGTGTTAGAGCTGATGCCGGTCTTGACTGTGGAGGTAACATCATCTTACTTGGATACACCACCGAAGTTATGGTGCCTCGGCTAGGCTAATCAATAGCTTTATACCTTCCGATATTTGCAATAGTTTAACTTCTATTAATATTGAGTTTAAACTAAAAAAAAAACTTCTTGGTTGAAATATTTCATCATAATTATTAATAACTGTCTGCTTACTTTTTTACATATTTTGTACCTAGTTTCAGTGAAAAAAAATTTTTCTTTTTAGCTGTTTATAGTAAACAAATAATAAAAAAAAAATCATTCTTACAGCTACGTGACTCATGATAGCACAAGTTCAAACCTTTGTGGTTTTTATTTGCTATTGTTATTTTTGTTGTAATTTTGTGTGGTGAATAATAAAAACAACAAAAATAAAAAGTTATTCGGTGAAGAGTAAGTAAGGCAGCTCCCGAACAGGGAAAACCAGGTGGTTCACCTTGCCTGGGACCGATTGATGGCGGCATATCCATCCCCAATTGCCAACCCTTATATAAAACAGACTGTTGACAGACAGGGGCGTTACTGGTGCGAGGATTTCGGCACCGCGCTCACCGACCCGCCTGCCCAGCGTGTGTGTGTATGGGAAGATGTAGATCTAGAGTGGTAAAATCTTGGAAAGGCTTATGTTCAGTGTCGACGCACCAGGCTGATGGATGGATTGTTTTTTTTTGGGCTTCAGAAAGTTAGATTATTTAATGAGTCAAGAATATGAATATAGATATATAGGATCATAAAACATAATACAGTGATAAAAATAACATAGTACGAGTGTGTGAAAAATTTGCATTTCTGTCTTGATTTTTACTACCTATTAAGCTGTTAGTAAAACAACATCATGGCAATAAATATTAAGGAAAACTCCATAACCAATTTTGGTCATTGTCTTTTTTATTAATGCACTAGCCTTTGACCGCTGTACCACCCGCGTTTTTTTAAATTTCTGCCTTGTTTTCGGCCTGGCGTTTATTTTATGAACATCCCATATAGCCTATATGTTGAACAGTGACACCACGATAATAATAAAAAAAACCGCATCCAAATCCTTTGAGTGATTCTCGAGTAAAAACGGAACATACAATTATATACATTTATACAGACTGACAAAAAAAAATAGTTTTGATCGCAGTACAATATTAATTTCAACTTAAATTTCGTAAAAATATTCAATGTACTGACACGACATTTTCACTACTTTATTATTAGTTTACTTATAGATAAATGAATAGGTAGGTACTTTTTTAAACATAGTATATTTATCTCGTTTAATAAGAAATCAATTAATTTTTTTATTTTTTATAAAATTATTGTCACCCTAACTTCCCCGCTTTGAAACAAGCAGGGAGGCCCAAAACTACATAATTAATTTAATATTTAAGTAAGTTACCCATACGTAGCAGCTATAATCCTTGCCTGGAAGTTCAGATCTGATATATGAATGTTCTGATTTATTTACGTTATCTGATGGGCTACGTGCCAAAATCAACTTTCTGTCCTTTCATCCCTATCCTGATACAAAATTTAAAATTACGAGTTTGTGTGTTGCGAGATATTTTTCGAATGAAGACCGAGCCAGAGAATAAGAGAATAACCAGAGAATAACAAATGTTGTAATTCTTTTATTTATTCAATTTACGTAATACATTTTGAACATTGGCTTACATAATTAAAAATAAACATTTTAAATTAAAATGCAGTGAATGTGTTTAAGAACTAAAAACAAACTAGCTCTGTACTTATAGAACTTCCTCACTTAGGCTCTTTACACCTATATACCTTATGGCGACAAATGTTAAAAATAAAAATAAGATTTTAAAACAGTAGTACTCCTATACTACAATAGACCGGGTTCTGAAAAAAGAAGCTTGTTATAAAAGATATGTTATAAGATGATAGCAGGACCCAAAAGGTGATAGAGAAAAGTTTTCTGCATAGAAAATAATTGCAAAGTGGAGGCTGTTTATTCAGTTCAAAACAGTTGTCCGTCCAAACTAATAAAGTAAAAATAATAACAATGACTGTTGTAAACATAATAATGTTTTGAAAAAATATTTTGATTTGATTTGATGAATAAACCTGTAATATCTAAATCATAGAATTGCGTTGATTGAGTCACACTCTCTTTATATTATATTTTTTCAGATATGTTTATCTCTTCCGTTGTACGATGGACATATTGCAGCATTTATCTATTGTAGTATGTGAGTTCTACTGTTTTAAAATCTAATTTTTTACTACCTATCAGTGGCGAAGGGCTCATATAACACAATTCCCATCGGCTTGCTTAGAAAATGGCATCCATACTACATTTAAATATTATTAGAGTGCATTACAAACTAGAAAAGATAAATTAGAAACAAATTTAAAGACAAGAATAATAATATTTAGAGTATTCCAAAGCGATGGATTTCGCAATAAAAACATAGTCTTAGTTAATGAGAACTGTGAATTTCTTAACTGTCTGAAGCAACACTTATTGTAGCGACGACAGCGCCATCTCATCTAAGAGCAAGGCGTGAAATCACATAACGCCCTCGTGAGCGTTCAGTATGTGCATTACAAGCTAGTTAGATCAAATAGTTACAAAAATATTCGGTGGGCAAATATGGTGGAAAAATTCAACGGTCTAGGTAAGTACCTCGGTGGCGCAGTCGGTTAGCGCGCTTGTCTTGATGACAAGAGGTCACAGGTTCGAATCCTGGTCCGAGGATTTTTTCAAATTCTTGTCTTTACATTTGTTTCTAATTTATCTTTTCTAGTTTGTAATGCACTCTAATAATATTTAGAGTATTCCAAAGCGATGGATTTCGCAATAAAAACATAATCATACTACATTTCTTTATTCCGTGCTCTTCGCCTTGTCAAACATTTCCATAAATATCAATACAACAAATATTACACTTAACTGACCAGAAGAGGCAAAGTACAAAAAAAATGTTTTCCTTGGTTGCTTTTTTGACTAAGGCGATTCCCTTTTTAAAATGTTCACCTTTCGCCACTGCTACCTGAACACGCAGACCAAACACAAATTAGGGTGTACCGCGGGGACTGAACCCACGATCCCTGGGTTAGCAGGCGAGCGCTCTACCACTCGCCCACAGAAACAGTCCAGTGCGTTAAAATAATCTATCATAATAATAAATTAGTAAAAAAGTGGTGTCTTTAGTTATTAGAATTGTACTGAGGCCAAAATTAACATTCATATATAGAATTTTTGTCTGTCTGTCTTTCTGTCTGCCTGTCTGTATGTATGTATATGTTCTGTTTTAACTTGAAAACCACTCAATGGATTTGGATGCGGTTTTCTTTATTAAAATTAATTATTATTTATGTACACTATAGTAACACGTGTTCTGTGAAAACTGCAACTGGCTACCTATTACGGCTGAAGTTGTATATACCTCTCTGACAGACGGACGGACAGACAGACAATTAGGCACTTTTGGGTACGGAATCCTAAAAAGTAGTTTTCAAAGTTTTTAGTATCAAAAGAGTCATAAATTGTTATAACTAAGGAAGAACCTAATTTTAAAATCCAAAAAAACCACGTAAACAGAAGCTTCTATTACATTTAACGGTAACTCTGGAATGGTGTAAGTAAGTAATTTCCTTTTCTTAACGAAGCCCTTTTTCTTGTACTTCCATAGAGCATTCCGACCCTCTGTGAGATAATTTTCTTTATGTAAATTGTCTGAACTTCTGTTGTCTTTTGTAAATTTTATTATGTCCGCCCAAATCTTCAGGGTAAAGCAGCTGGCATTACGTATTATAGTCCTTGCTGTTGTGCTCTGAGAGACAAATGAGATGAGGAAAATTGGCTATGAGTGATTTACACAAAGGACGGATGCTTCAAAATCCTTTTCGAGCTGTACCAATTTTAGGCCATGCTTTGTTATATTTTGGACAAATAATTAAAGATTATGTTTATTTATAACTCATGTACTTATCCATAATATACTTATATTAAATATTATACCCAACCGGTTTCGCTATTCAGCATTCTCAAGGGCTTAACTACAATATTTATTTAATTACATTTTCAGAATCTACAAATAAAATACGTGCAATAAAAAAAAAAAAATAATAAACATAATGTGTATTAATTTCCAACAAGTGGCAACAATCACAAGCATCAACTATAAATAATTAAAGATTATGTCGATCATTTAATTAACAGTTTCTTTATTGCAGCGAACGAGAAAAGATAACAAATATGCAGAGAAGAAAAAAAAACCGGCCAAATGCGAGTCGGACTCGCGCACGAAGGGTTCTGTACCATTATCTATTAAACAGCAAAAAAATCACGTCTATTTTATGGGAGTGCGCAGGTCTGACTCACACTTGGCTGGTTTTAGTAGTTGTTGTTATAGCGGCAACAGAAATACATCATCTGTGAAAATTTCAACTGTCTAACTATAACGGTTCATGCATTATCTATAAAAACGGGAAAAAAAATTATGTCTGTTGCATCGGAGTGCGCAGGTCCGACTCACACTTGGCTTGTTTTAGTAGTTGTTGTTATAGCGGCCACAGCAATACATCATATATGAAAATTTAAACTGTCTATCACGGTTCATAAGATACAGCCTGGTGACAGACGGACGGGCAGCGGAGCCTTAGTAATAGGGTCCCGCTGGTTACCCTTTGGGTATGGATCCCTAAAATATCTTATAGATCGTTAATATTATTTTAATCTGTACATACACTAGGCTACGATTTGTACAATAAAAACATTTGTAATTTGCCATTCAGGCTCCAAAGTAGAAATGAAAATTCCTATAGATCAATAACGAAATAAAACCCTCAAACTTCTTTTTTTAAAACATAAGGTCTTACCTTATTATCATAAAAGGTAAGTTTTAGTTGTCAATAATATTTAATAAAAAAAAAAAAAATTGTTTTAACTCAAATATTATATGCAATAACATCCTCATGCTAATTAAATAGATCTAAAGGGCCCTTTTAGTGTCATGCTGATTTGCGCCTGCGTGCAGATCTGGTCCGCATGCTTACCGTCCGCTTCATACGTTTTCATACATTCAGTATTACTTTTACCGTCAAGCGGATAACACGCATGCGTATGTACAATGAACATGTAAATAGATACGGAAAGAGTAATAGTCAAAGTTCGTTTATGCCCTATATTATGGGATGAGACTAATTGATCTGTATAAAAACCGAGATACATGAGATTTGGTGCCTAGCTTTGATGATATAAGTATTAAAGAAAAAAAAAATGTCAAACATTTCATAGATATCCGAATATTATTTTGAAATTTGCGTTAATTCTGAGTTTCTACTAATAATTTACACTAAACAAACATTCTACGATTTTTTGGTTTTTGTACAGAATATAAGCCAGAATCACTTTATTTACTTTCATCTTTTTCACGACTGTATTCACGGACGACACGCACCCGCACAACGCGTAGTGAACGAACAATCTAGCTCACGCATGCAGACCAGATCCGCACGCGGGCGTAAATCCGCATGACACTAAAAATGCCCTAAGATATAACTTTTTTATTCTTGTCAGTTTTGCAATTCCAGAAACTTCTATAATTCGTTGTAACTTGTGCGTGTTTTAACTAGTGCCTAATAGTACATTACGATACGAGAGCGATGAAACGTTTTCTGACGAGTGTGAGTTTGCGGCACGAGCCGAAGGTGAGTGCTGCAATCACACGAGTCGAGAAAAAGTTTCTCGCACGAGTTTCGTATAATATTTTATAGCAAAAGTGCGGAAAATGCCGACTTTACGCAAGCGCAGCGTGCGTAAAGTGGTCATTTTACGCACGGTGTGCTATAAACATTTTTAATGAATATGTCTTCTTGAATTTTCAAACGGAAATTTCTGATAAATTTTACCGAATGTTTAAAAACTTCACTCACTCACATGCGACTTATCTTCGTTATAGGCAATATAGGGGTATATAGAGTCAGTATCGTGCTCACTATGCGTTCGGGACGATTCTGTATGCCTACTTGTATTTAGTAATATAACTATATAAATATAGGGTATACAAAGTAAGCACGAGAAATATCACTCTTTCCGAAATTTCAATAAGCAAATAACAACATTTCTGTCTCAAACTGGAAACAAATCTAGCATAAAAGTCTACATTCTCGTTCGTTTATTCCAATTCTCTGTGTTATTCACTCATACGTTTTGTCGCAAAACATGAAGGTATTATGCAAAAATCCATTTCGCTCCAACATTTGAACAACGTTTCCCGAGATCTAGTTTCGTTTTCAACCTTTATAATCCGTCAAGACCTCAACAGCCAAGGAATTTATTTTCCTTGAACACTCAATCAGAATACTGTATTCAGCATATTTCTAACCCTGTACCTTGAAAAAATACTGATAAGTACTTTGATTTGTATCAGAGCAGATTCTGAAGGCTTTCATTTTAGTTTTAGTGCTGTCAAAACTAAATTTTCTTCGATACAAAATGGTTTTTGTACAGACAACACAGTGTTTTAATACCTTTTAATTTTATGCCTAACAACCTGTTTCCATAATAATCTTGATAAAATTTGTCGTTAGCCATTTTCGATTTTTCTTGTAAAAGCTCGTTCTAAAAGTGTTCGTAATTTCCGTCGTTATTTCCAGAATGTCAGGTGGAGTCAAATTATCATCACCATCACTGCTGTTAGTAATTTTAGGGAAAAGTAATACTTTTGGTTTAAACCAAAGTAAATAATAATTTCCACGTAAGCTATGGCGCCAAAATCCAACAGTCCACAGCGCATGTGTACGCGTTGCGCACGCCGGCAGCCATAGACAATACAGGCCGAAAATAAAATGAAACTGTGACCTCCTTTGTCACGCCGCAATATTATTTAGTACGTGTTAGAGAATATTATATGATAACCTCATTGGTATTTGATATTAAACCTCAGACATGGCTGTATGGGCTAAGTTCCCTTTGCCTTCCTAGTTAGTATACATGTACAGATAGCGCGCGAGTTCATGTCCATCCTGAGGAATGCGGTAGTGCTGTGACCTAATCAATTATGGTAATGTCGATAATTACTACTGATTTTGTCAACAGCTATCAGTTTGGTTTATTTTAACTCAAGGTAATTTTGCAAATTATGAAATAAAATAAATTACAAATATATAGGTGCTGTAAAAACTCATGATAAGTTTTTTTTAATTTAAAACATATATCGGTGAAATAAAAGATATTATTTTATTGTGATAAGTACTTACTTGTTTATTGCTAACAGAGAAAAATATAAAAAAAAATGCAATTTAATCACTATCAGATGCAAAGACAACCGACAGAGCAGAGTCGGAATCAATATTTTCGCCGTCGCTGACTTCAATTACGAAATCTCGGCATCGATAAGCGCGCGTAACAACCGTCAAGGACAACACTCGACTGCAGACCAATGCGACGAGGTTGGTGAAGGCGAAGCGAGCTGCCCCTGCGCGTCGCCTCTGGCCCCGATGGACACGAACTCGCGCGCTATCTGTACTGTAATCTCAGAAAAAGTTTTTTTATAGCATTATGTTGTTCGGAGACCTAATTAAATTTTCAATTTTTTTTATGACTTTCATGAAACATATTTTTCATTATGCCAGTACTTTTGAGTTCGTAATGAGGATTTTACGACGTGAGGTTAGATAAAATATTTTATATCAAACACCACTCCGTATCCCTGCTTCCTTCTATCAAATAATGATTTTCAAATAGAACGATTGCCTTCTTTCAATCAGTGGAGGATAATTTAGTTCAAGCCGAATTTTTATTCCTTAAATAAAATAATATATCACCGTTACTGTTTACGGGATAATCGTAAAGGAAAAACATATTTAACACTTGCTAAGTTTCTTGCCCTTCTTCTTACCAAGACTGACCAATGAAATGGGCGGAGTTATGCATAATATTTATTTATTTTACGTATTTGTGTTTATTTATAGTTTATTACTTTATTAACTTTGTTGTCTTTATTGCATTGGAGAATACCACAAATGCATGGAGAAAAAACCCAGGCCCGGCGCAAAAGTTAGTATGCTGCATTTTCGGAAAATATAACATACATAACATAACATTTGCGATTTTAGATAGTAAAAACATAATTTAAAACGGTTACCCGTGCTTGAAACAAATCGAAAAAACCATTTAGCCATTGATTTTGAAAATGTCACGTACAGATTTACTATACTTACCGCATTCTAAAAAAACAGATTAAACATATCGTTTGCGAATTTAGATAGTAAAAATACCATTTAAAGTGTTGCCCCTACTTGAAACAAATAGCAATATCGTACACTTAGCCATTGATTTTGATAATTTTACATCTAATATTACTTACCACAGTTTAAGGAAAAAAAAACACACAAACCGAAACAAAAAAAAATACCCCTGCTACAAACAAATAGCAATTTCGTGCATTTAGCCATCGAATTTGATAATGCCACATATACAGATTTTAGAAAAAATATCACATACATAACTTTTGCGCCGGGACTGGGTTTTTTTGTGGCATTCTTAATGTTTTATTTTATGAGTAAAAGAGTAAATGTGTGCTGTGCGTGTTTACCTCCCCTCCCGTGGAAAACGGCAGAATAATTTCAGTACTAGGAGTCGCGCTTTGCCTGGTCCCATGTTAAATGGTTTAAGGTTTAAGGTGGGTAGTTAACGTTACTTTTGCAATAAATAAATATTAACAGGTGACAAGAATCCAGATATGTCATGAGACGACGGCATTAACTTTACCACGAAGGCTAACGACAGCGAATACACATCGGAAACGATCAGAATAAGGTAGAAACGCTTAGTTTTGTCGACCCTTTGGGGGATTACCGGGGTCAGCCGATACTCACTAACCCTGGCAACTTTGCCCAAATCATAAGCGCCTTCATGCATCAAAATATTGGGGACATTTACTATGTCTCCAACGTAAGTTGGAATAAAAATATTTGCGTTGGTTATACTCTTGTTTAGGGCTTTATCAATAAATCTTTCTGTATGTAAACCACACCAAAGACACTTTCTGTTTTTTAAGAATAACTAATGCCTTACAATCAAAATTGTTTTTTCTTTTTTACAAGTTGAATCTATGTATTTCTCGAAGACGTTGTGTTTTCACATGATATTAAACAAAACATTTGTATTTTTGAAAATTTGTTGTAATTTTTTCCAAAAAAAATAAAATACAATTTGGTTATAAATTAAACTCACTATGCAAGTTAGTTTAGATCTAGAATCTTTTATTTGATTTTATGATTATATTGGGTAAATTTATATTGATAATCAGTAAAACTATATCAAGTAAAATTATGCGCCAAACTATGTAGCAATAATCAAACAGTTTTGAGATTGAAAATTTGGTCTTTTCCATATGAGGTATGTTTGTATAAAATACAAATATAAAAGGGATACACACATATGCTTCATTACAAATCTTCGTTTCACATAAAAAAGTTGAATGCACGATTTAAGTGTCGAACATAAAGTATAACGATAATTTTACTACTGATATCGAGACGAAAGCAAAATAAACGCTACACTTACTTACAACGATAAAAAGAAAAATACCTTTTTCGAATTATCCTCAAAGGAGTTCGCGATTGAACTTACTGGATCTTGAAAATAAATCCTTACTTTCCTCATAAATTGTACGAATTATGGACCAATAACACCTTAAATTTTTCGGAAAATAGAACCTTAGAAGATGTCAACGGAAAAGATAAACCAGTGTCCATTAAACGATAGTTTTATGGGTTTTCCTTTGAAAACCAACATTTCCTCAATATTCTAATAATTTTTATTTCACGGAAGTGAGACAATATTTTCCGAAAAATGGGTAAGCCTCTCTGGAATACAATTGACATAAAATGTGCCATTTAGCTTGCTCTCTCTCACTCGACAGAATAGATATCTGGAAAAGACGACAAATTAGATACCTACTTGTAGATGATCAGTGGAAATCTCTTGTTGTAACACAGGTTCTCAATGTTTATATTTATATTTAGGTATTATATTTTACCTTTTATTCGACCGATGAAGGCTCCATAGCGAGGCCCGAAATATATCGAAAAAAATATTTTTCACTTTTTTTAAATAATTATTATCTGGTATCTCAAATAAAATAAAGAAATGCAAGGAAAAAAGGAAAATTAAAATATGGTGGTATTAAAAACGAGGGGTTGAATTTAAAGCTGGCACGTACTTGCAAATAATCTGAGCAGCGTTATGATTTTAGCCTAATATTTCTTAATTACTCTTCCTTTTTAGGGTTCCGTAGTTTCGCCATGTCCGTCTGTCCGTCAGTCTGTCCGCGGCTTAGCTCAGACTATTATACTAGAAAGCTGTCATTTGTTATGGGTATATATATTAAACGTTGACAAAACAGTGAAAACATTGTGGGTGCGTGAAAACAATTCTTTGATTTAGGGATCCGTGGGCGAAATATTAAGCTTTAAAGTGCTAATTTTTGTTAGAGTAAAGTGTCCCCCCATGCTGGCTAAACGGTTGTTTATGAATATGTGGAAAAATTCACAGAAATAGTATATTATAATGGAGTTAAAAGGAAAACTACCACAGCTAAGTAGGCTTTACAGGTTTACGAGTACAGGTCAGGCCAAACTTTTAGCCCCCTCTAAACACGACAATGTATGAGCCGTTCTTTGGGAGAGCAACTTCCGAGCGGACAAGGAGTTTGGCGCGATCTGTATTAGTGGACCAACTTATAAAATGTACTGGGCAACGGAATCCTACACTGGGCGTGGCCCGACACGCACTTGGCCGGTTTTTATTTTTTAAATACGTTGGTATGTTTCATGATATTTGAGTCTCGGAATCAACCTGGCTTGTTAGCAAGGCTGTCGTACTGACGAACGATACATATCATATCACCATCACTCACCACCACAGACGTATAGTATTAGTAATAATTAAATGTCTGTGCTCAACACAAATTTCATCACAGGAGAGAAGGAAGGTATATGGGGGGATTTTGCGTCAGTTTGACAGCCACTGGCTTTATAAAAACTTGGTCACGTTTGCAACAATCACCATTAATCCATGTGGAAATACCCGCAGCAAGTGCAGGGAAAATAATTTGGACAAGTGCGAGTTGGACTCGCGCACAAAGGGTTCCGTACCACCACACAATACGAGCAGGGAACCCTAAAATATTATGTAAAATAACATCAATATCAAGGCGACAAAAAAGGCGTAAAAATGGTAGCGCCTGGCAAAAATGGGCACCTTCTGCTACGGAACCTTAATTTTTATTTTTTGTTATTTTATTTTAGAGTATGTACAACAATCTGACCAAATTTGAAACTTGTTTAAACTATCATTTTTAAGATAGAGCCGAAACAAATAACGTGAAAATTATATATATTCAAGGTTTCTTGTATGGGGATACCCCTTTTTTATTTTATTTTCTATTTGATGTAATAGATGCCATTGTTATAACATATTCTGTGAAAATTTCAACCAGCTACCTATTACGACTGAAACTGAAGATCCCTGTGAGTGTCAGACGGACAGATAGACAGGGCGCTCAGTAATAGTGTTCCGTTTGGCACACTTCGGGTACGGAACCCTAAAATTAGCAAAATGACGATTTTCTTATTATTAATAGAAAACTAAAGGTTGTATGAAATTCTCCGTTCGTTTTAGTTTTTTTTTTCAGAATTCTTTATCAAATAACAAGACAATATCAAGTAGGTACTTAAACTAATTTAGAAGTTACTCCGTAGGCTTATACGCCTCTTAAAGCTTACAACATAAGTATAATAGGATTTTACACATAATTAACTACAAACAAAAATCACAATAGATTAATATATGAGCGTTTTGTTTCAGAGTTTAACAAACAGGTAATAAATAATATGGTATGAGTTTTTGCTTACCTCGCCTTACCTTTTTGTAACCATTTTTGTTTTTTTTTCTCAATATTGGAATGACTTCAGATGTTTTTACTTTTGGCAGAAGTACCTTTTTTACATGTACTCGTAGTTTTGCTAGACTCCTTAAACCAGGAAGAATAAATTAGACAACTCTCATGGTTTTGTGGGTATATATCCTCTTAAGGCGAAGATATTCGGAGAAATCTTTCCTGTCCCAATGCTTTCATTTTAAAAATGTCTATCCTGCTTAGTGGGAGCGGGACACTCAGAAAACTGGTGATTTAGAATTGTTTTTATGATTATTCAATATTTTTATTATGGCAATGTAAAAAAATTACAACGATGTCCCATGCAACATTTAATTACTAACAACGAAGCATATAATGTTTGCTCTTAATAATAATTTTAATGCCAAAAAATTTGCTTAAAATCTCAATTAAAAGGTAACTTTGGGATATTTTATGATCGAATGAAGTAGGTTATTTTGAGTAAATTTTAAAAAACGTTTGAAAAACACATTTTCTATAAGCCTTAGTAGGACAAATTATGCAAAAAATACATTCTTTAGACGATCCTCAAATTGTTATAATAAACAATTAAACGATGTTGATATATTTGCACTTTCTCTTCCGAAATACAAGAGATCAGCTGGTGAAATTTTGTTTGAGTAACATGGGTCTATCTTACAATCATTATTTATTACTTTTTTAAGAATAACTTTATTCTTTTAACATTATTCTTTGTTTGTAGATGAAAACTGTACTGTACCGTTTCGTTTTTGTTAATAAGTTAATATTATTTCTTTAATCTTTTATGGAACTCCAGGTCAAAAAGTTTTAATAATTTATTTAAGTAAGTGCAACCTTTATAGACTGTTTGTTTTCCTGAATAAAGTAAAATAAAATAAAAAATGAAACTGTAAATAAAATACAAATAAATCGGTCTGGGCAGCTTCATTCGAACAAGCCCACCTTAAGTCAAATTGAATAAACAGTACTTTCCATAATTTAGCATAACGCTGTATTACATTTGGCAAATGTTTGTAAATCCATTCATGCGTGTGGATTCATGAATGAAATTTGCAATATTTTGTAAATGGGTTCATCTTAATATTTGTCGTACTTTGTGAACAATAGAAAATCTAACGCAATGAAAGTAACAACCTATTTAGAGAAAGCCACTTTGCAAAAGAAATTCGAATTGAAGAACAACGACGGGGCCCACAAATTATATTACTCGTAGACTTCTTCTTTGTATTTTTAGAGTTCCGTACCCAAAGGGCAAAACAGAGGCCCATTAATGTCGCTCTACTGTCTGTCCATCCGTCTGTCTCTATGTCACGTGTCTTCAGTTCGGAGACGGAACTTTGTAAAAAAAATTAAGGAATCCTATCCGCCAAAGTTGTCAGTTTTGGACAATTTTTGTTACGGGTTCTATCCACTGACGTCTCATAAACAACAAGACTCAGAATCTCGCTCAAAAAAGACGCGCTGCATCTTGTCACCGTTAAGACGTGATAAGATCAAATAACGATTGCGTACAACGCACAGTGCATCTTATTTTAACGATTTATCGTTTTAATTTGGTTGAATGCATTTTTGATACTATGCACATAGCCGTTTGGGCACTTTCGGACGAACTTTTCTTAGAGACTGTGTGTCTTGCTTGTTGTTTATGAGAGGTAAATGGTCCTATCTCAAAAATTAAACTAGTTTGTAATTTGGAATTGTTTGTATATTATGTGAGATATTCTGTACATTTCAGCAACGAATACTGGAAAGACACTTTAAATGTAGAATACCCGACCAACTTAATTTTGTAGTTGTTTTATATACATTTTGTAGATTTTAATAAGTTCTAAATGTATGTTGAAGTCTATTAACTTACTTAAAAGGTACGGAACCCTTAGGGCGCGATTCCAACTCTCATTTGACCGGTTTTTTTATACACGTGACTTATAAAATCTTTTTATGAAGTAATGAATAAAGGTAAACGGTACTAATGGAAATAAGGGCCGAGATAAGTAGTTATCAAAAGAGATGTTGAAAAATATTAATAAATATTACATTGGATTTAGAGGCGGGAATCGGGTGGTAGAGCTGATCCCGGGCTCGACTGTAGAGGTACCACCATCTTAATCGCAAACCCGCCTACCAGGTGTTGTCGCATGAACACAGTTCTATGATGGTACCGTAATAAGATATTTTGATATGAATAAAGAACAACTTTTTTATGACTGTACACAAGCTGCTAGGTTTCGCCAAAATTAGCCAGCTTCTTTAGGAGTTACTTTTTGTCCTGCTTCCAACAGTGACTGTGTCATGTTGGTTCTCGATGGGTTTAGGTTACCGATGACCTCATGGTCTACAGTATTCTTCAGATCTAGTCTGGTGATTCGGGCGTGCTCGGTACCTAAGTAGTTATTTCCGATCGAGTAGGTTATCCTGTCTCGTTCACACGCAGTGTGAGTACAGGACCTCACTTCACTTATCCAACTATGTGTGTTTATCGAGCGTTCCCGAATCGCCCTGCTTCTGCTAATGTTTGTAACATTAACAATATAAGGTGAAATTTATTTATGCAGCCAAATTTATACTGAAGGCTCGGTAAGTAGTCGTTGTCTAGGTTCGATGACCCTAGATGAAATTATGTTTTTTTTCTGTTTCCTACAAACGAGCCCAGATCCAGTCAATATTATGAAAGCGAAAACTTTATTTTTCAAATCACCCAAAAATCGTTAAAAATCCGTGATACTGATCACTTACTAAGCCTCCTGTATGAATTTAGCTCCATAAATAAATGTCACGTTGTATATCTTGAAAGTTACTTAAATCAAGTTAAGAAGTTTCGTGACTTTGTAATGAAGTGATAATAATTTTCCTTAAAACGGGGTATTCTACAAGTATTCTACCCACAAAAGATAACCTAAAATCCTCTAATGTGCGCGTTTTTGCTTTGAGAACAAATGAACTGTACCAAACCTAAACTCGTCTGTTTGATGCACGGCAAGACTGCGCAAGTAAAGTTGCCGGGGGTGCGGCAGGAGGTTCTCCATACTTAACAAAAAATAGAAAACGATTCTATTTTGTACTACTGAACTCGTTTTCCGCTGTCCAAACGGGGCCAGTAGCTAAACTCGCTAGGTACCCAGTTAACTCGCTACTAAACTAAACTCGTTCAAATGTAAATAAGCCTTAAGTCTGCGGCTCCCACCGTGGGTTTTGGATTGTTGTTATCCTTTTAACTTTTGCATAAAAGGCCAATTGTCCAGCCCCTTGCATAATAGCGTGACCATTTTTAAGTCATAAGCGTTGTAAATATATCATGACTATAGAAATTAATAACAGTAAAAGCATATGTTACAACTTTTTATTTACTTTTTTAAGTCGTTTAGCTCTTAGTAACGTAGCCAGTACGTGAATAAAGCTTTCAGAGATCTATTGTACGTGTTTCCTTTTAGGTCACGAGAATGACCAGCCAATTAAAGGGAAATCCTCTCCAGTAGCCATTCTAGAGGCTATTTCTGGCCTCTTGAGAATTTACGTGATTTTCTACATGACCGTTTGGTACGATTTTCTAAGATAATTATGTTTTCACTTTACTAGTTCAAAAACACGCCTTTCTTGCTTAAAATCAGTGAGCAAAAGTAAGTAAAGTAAGTAAATTTTGCTCACTCAGTGAGGAAAAGTGTTTTGAAAAATTAAGAACGTCGCGAATTAGTCACGCTTACCTTAGGTCGGAAATCAGTTCCGCAAAAAAATGTATAATTTCGAACGCACCCAAAAAAAAAAGAAAATGGCGGGGAAATTATTTTTCACCTCACTAGTACGAAAATCGCGCCATTCATGTTTAAAATCAGTGAGCAAAAGTCAATTTTGCTCATTCAGAGAGAAAAAGTGTTTTGAAAAATTAAGAACGTGGTCGCGAATTGGAATGACGTTTTTTTGTTTGGCCTGAGGATGACTGTTTCATTGGCTATGGTCATGACCACCACCACGATCACCAGCCCAAGTATCGTTCGAAAGTCAGTTTTTATATTTTAAAGAAGAGTGATGAAAGAATGAATAAAAGTAGAGTGACTCTACCGGGCCACCCTAGAAGGACACATGCCAACCAAACGAAGATGGGCGAAGTCAAAAGTACCCGGAATAGAAGAACTTGTATGATTAGGATGTGGAAGAAGCGAAAGGGGTGTGTCAGGATCGTAACGATTAGAAATCTCTAGTCTCTGACTACCCCTCTTCGCAGAGACAGGCGTGAGGAGTATGTATGTTTTTTTTTTACATCTTGTCTTTTCTCACTAGTGGGGTGAAAAGTTGTATGTGTCACACGAGAGCAAGGTAATTTTGTTTCTTGTGCCTTTGAATCCCCCATAACGCTCAGGATTCTAGCTTAGAATCCTTTACTTGCTCGGGATTCAAACTCGGCACTCGCAACTAAAACTACCTTTGCTCTCTTGTTGCACAAAATAACTATTTCTAAATGAAAATTATAAACAAGAGTGAGGAGATAATGAATGAAAGTAGAGCGACTCGACGGGGCCGCCCTAGAAGGACGCATACCGACTAAATTCGCAATATACTGGAGATGGGCGAAGTCATAAGTATACGGATTAGAAGAACTTATATTTGATTAGATTATAGAATCCTTACAAGTTCTTCTACTCCGGGTACTTTTGGCTTCGCCCATCTCCAGTAACTAAACTGCGGAGTCTGTTTTATTCGAACTTTAAATTTTTAAAATTACTACTACTTTGCTTTGGAAAAAACATTGCTATTTCTTCTTTGGTTGAAATAGACTGCATGTAGCAGTTTTCACCAACCATAGGAGATGCCTGGATTTTAAGAGTTGTCTAGAGCCAAAAGACGTTTCACCAACTCTTGGATCACATAACTCTTAATATGTGTAAATATTTCCTAAACAAAATTAGGTAGCACCTACAGATAAAAAGAAATGTTTTATAACTAACAAACTGAAGAAAAGTAAAAGATATAATTCACACATACATGACAAATTTCAGATAGATAAACGGACGGACAGACACAGGACCTTCGCTTTCTAGATCTCCATTTTATCATAAAATCCTTACATAAAAATTATCACGTTTTCCTGAGAGGATTTGTAACAAGAAACTAAGTGTTAGATTTGAATACCTTTTCGGCTAAATTAAAGTTTCCAAGTCCTTGTCTAAGTTTAATATTTATTATTCATCGCAGACGAGAAAAGTTCTATGGAACGTAAAACTCGGCTGTTATTATACTGCAAAGAATATCAGAACATCCCTAACTCCACAATGGTACCAAATTTGTTAAAGAAAAAAAATGCAAGAGGAATACAATGGCTCAATTTCGGACACTTTCGCGAAGAACTTAATTTTATGAATTTAGTATATTAAGTTACTCTCCCATCTTTACGTTTTATTTTTCGCTTAATCCTTCCTTTTGATACTTTTCTTTTGAATTCGGGTCAGTTGGGAGTTCTTTGAGGGGATTTTCTTTTTATGCGTTCGGAAATTTTAATTAACTTCTGCTACAAATTATGAGGGTATGTTTAAAATGCTGTTACCTATAAAAGTGGTCAAGGGAATATAGTGAAAACCATGATGGGTTCCGGGGAATATTTTTTAATTACTTGATTTAATTTATTGATCTACAAGCAGACAGACAGATCTAACCATCCATCAGCCTGGTTCCTCCACTGCTGGACAAAAGCTTTTTCAAGTTTAGCCACTCTTTGTAGTCCTCTTGACGACATACTGAGAAAAGGGCAAAATCAAAAGTACTCGGAATACACGAGCTTGTGTGACTAGACTGATGGATGCGGAAGAAGCGAAAGAGGTGTGTCAGGATCGCAGCAGATGGAAAACTGCAATGTCTGCCTATCCTGGAAGACAAGCATGAGTATATGTATGTATGTTAAGTAAATCTTCAAAAGAAAATGTACCTACAATTACATTATAATTACATTTCTTACCAAATGGTAGCGTGGTCATGGGTTTTAAATTTTGCTACCGATACCCAAGAAAATAATGTTTTAATAACCTGAAATGTAATTGCGAAATTTTCGGGGCCTAAAACAGAAAAGCCTTTACAGCGTTTGTGGATATGAAATTAGATTTCAGGATTTGTAAATTAAAACTTTTTAGGTCTTACAAAGTAAAGCAAAGAATAATAATACTAATCTTGCACGAACAAAATTATTATTATAAAAGATTATTTTTTTCAATACATGTGCCCGTAGATAGATTCAGATTCAGATTCAGGTTCATTTTTATTCACCATAAATATAACAGCGGTCGTTACATTGGTAGGTCAAATTACAATCTAAGACACAAATGGTTAAACTAATTAAGATTCATTTTACAAGTTTATAACATATAGTATGATCACTAATTAAATCTTATAAATATCAGTACATATCAATGCGATACCGTCAATTTATATAATAGTATAAGAAAAAATCTTAAGTCCTATTTGTCATAGTAATAATTAATGCAAACCAAAATAAATGTCATAATTAAATTAAAAAATTAAGAATACAAATTTTAATAAAAAAAAGTTCAAAACTACAACTAAAAAATAAGATGATAATATCCACAGATAATGTTAAAAATAAGTATATAAAATGAACTGTTGGTTTTAATTTTATTGCTTTGAAATTATTTTATATGCTTCAAAACCATAGACATCTTATAATAATATTATTCTAATAAAACTGTTGTCAAAGTCAACTTTACCACACTAGTGTTCTACTTTTTTTTTTTTTTAATTTATTGAAAAAAAGTTCTTTTTTTTTCACTTTTTATAGCGCTATTTTGCCACAGATCAATTTAGTTTCCTTTTAGGGGCAAACGAAGTAAAATCATCTAAAAAAAGTTGCCAGTCTTTTTTTGTGTACCATGAATGTTTAATGCGTTCGTATTGTAGGCATCGTTCAGTTTTATCGTCGGACAAAACCGTCTACCACTAACAGCAGGACATAGCAAGGTATGTCATGATATGAATGACTGAAAGCAGCTTATGAACGCATCAAACTGAAAGCAATTTATTTCTGTCAAGTTGGCGACTTGCGTGCAAAGAAAAAGAAAAAGAATGCCGCCTAAAGTTCATTTGGAGTATTTATTGTTTGTTTGTTTCTTTCTTTAGTTACGTTTTATTTATTTACTCACACTATGCATTGAAAAACGTAGAATGATACACGAGGGTAAGAGCAATAACTTACTCTTAACGTTTAAAACACTCGCTTAAAATACAACTAAGGAAATGACCTTCCCACTTAAACATAGATTTTTCTTAAATAACAACATTTTTTGGTCTTGAATTTGAAAACATTTGAAGCCTGTGATAGTTCATAAATATTAAAATAATTTGGTCAAATGCGAGTTGAACTAACGCACAAAGGGTTCCGTACCACTATATATAACGGGTACGGTGCCCTAAAACGTTATTGTACATAACAAAATTGACAAGCCACTCTTACTTAGTGCCATCTATCATCAATCAACTTAGGTAAAAACTGTCAAACAAGTCTTCTCAAATGGCGTTATTTATTGTTTCAGGACCTAGGGCTTAACTTTTTAAATTTTAATTATTTGTCGTGATAGAGGCAACATCGACATGGTGTGAAAATTTCAATTTTCTACCTATTACGGTTGAAGCTGTAGAATCTGTGACAGACAGACAGACAGACAGCGGATGCTTAGTAATAGGGTTCCGTTTGGCAGCCTTCGGATACGGAACCCTAAAATTGCAGTAGTTTTGTATTTAGAATATGTAGGAAATCCCGATTAAAAGTTACTCGCTGTCTAGCCTTATAGCCTTAATCATGTACCTACTGTAGATATAATAATACCAAAAAAAAAATAATTGACCGATGCTATAAGTATTGCTTCATATTTTTACACTACGGTGTTTATAAGAGTCCGAAATTGTAATAATTTGACCGGAAGCTGTCAATGGCCATTACCGGTTCGTTAGTGACGTAACATCCGCCCCTTCTACCTACCAAATATACGCACGAATAATTCAAGTATCTTTTCCCGAAGGAAAATAGATACTAGCAACGTTTCTTTTCGTAGTCAATAATATACTAGGTGAAATTAAATCAGCCGACCAAATTCATACTGGAGACTCGGTTAGTCATCAGGAACAAGGTTTAATGACCCTAAAGGTGAAATTCAAAAAAATAATATTTTTTGCTCTATAGTCTTGCACTAGGAATTGTACTTAAACTAGTCCAACCAGTAAGGGAGCAAAATAATTTATTTTTCGAAATGGGCCAAAAGGATTACTGAACCTAGTTCTTGATCACTAACCGAGACCCTATGAAATAGATCGTGAAATTTAAGTGATTTTGTTAACGGAAACTGGTGTTTGTACTCGTCCATATGAACAACTTTTACTATGAAGCCAACCCTGTAATCGTGAAAAAAACAATCAGGTCTTTCATACATTATGGTCCAGTAGGTACTTACTATATTTTTTTCGTAATTTCAGGGTTGGTTCTATGGTAAAAGTTATTCATATGGACGAGTACTATCACCAGTTTTCGTTGACTAAATCACTTAAATTTCACGTTGTACACGATACGAGTACCAGATGCTTTTGACTTACTCCTCTTAGTTAACACAGAGATGTTAAATTCATGCTGAATACTTAAGAAGTAATATTTCTATGAGCAAGGGAAGTATTTAGTTTATTCTACTCATAAGGCTTCGCTTAAGGCCCCGTATAAAGCTAAAGTAGCTCTTTGTTTAATTCATAATAGTACATTATGATACAAGTGAGCTGCGTTGGACATTACAGTCGAGGCGGTATGGCAGCCCGAGCCGAATGGCCGAAACTGTTCGTCATCATTGCAAACAATTAAACATCTCCAGAAGCTCTTTGCAACGAGTTTTGAGTAAAGACTTGTCAAAATTCATTACAAAGAATAGACTAGCACATACACAATTACACGATTGAATTAACACAACATCCAAAGCCAACAGACCAAAAATGTGCGACATTTTCGAAATGTCTCTGTAAAGTTCTCAGCATTTCGGTAGTGGATTTTCAGAATGTCTATGCGTTCCTCGACTGAAAAACGCTGCAAGTCTTTACCTCAAACTTTGCTGATGATAACAGTAAAATATCCGCTTTTCATGTTTGATACAACGAAAATTATTTGCTATTAAACATTCAGGTAGGTTTTGAGATACCGTCTATATGTCACACACAAATAGAGGACATACTTAACATTTATAGATGTGAAAAAATATTAACTTGGTGCGATAGAAAAAAAAAATCGTAGAGTCAGCTCTAAAAATATTTTATAATGGTGTTATAATTATATACTTTTGAAGCCATAAGTCTCAAAATTCCCGAGAATGTTCTACATACCCTAATGTAGCCAAAAATTTAAAATAACTGATGTTTTGCGTGCGAGGCAGTCGATTAGAGCAGGATAGACAATTACAAAACAAAAGCGTTGGAGCAGGAGCAGGAACTTGCACTAACCACATTCACTACACTCGCATTTCACCAGAAATTGCCACTGATAAAATCAGTGCACTATTTAAAAAGGTAATTTACTGCTGAAATAGACCGTGCTTACAAGATTTATTCTTCCAGATAAGCTTAAAGCTAGAAGGTTAAAAGTTAAATAGAAAGCTTTCTTACCTTCCATTTCTTACCAAGTATTTACTTCAGTTAGTTACATTCTTTGTTCTCTGGCGGTCCATCTAAACTTTTGGCTTTGATTTACAGTAAATTTTATACTGGTGACTAGGTAAGTGATTAGATAAATATCCAATGACTCGATTTGGTGAAATTTACAAAATTCAATTCTAGCTTACCGTACTGCTTGACCGGAAAGGGCACAATTATGTTATACTTATCTCTTTTATTTCGTACCAAAATGCACCTCATCCTAAATCTCACAGAAGATTTCTAAAGGGCGTGTTTTTTTTTCGATTGCACAAAAATCGTTATTTAACATTTTGGGCCTTCGGTATGAATAGGTTAGATAGGTAATAAATAGGCTACATAGGTTTTAGAAAATCAATTACTTCGTCTACTATCAATTAATACGGATAGTACCCTAACTTTAATCTCGACTTGGAAAGAAACCTGAAAAACTAAAAGAAGTGCGGATTCAGTCGTCCAATATTTAACGGACTCGTTTGGTGTTTGATTTAAATTTAGCCATCGATATCCAATGGCCAGTTCTATCTTTCTCTTGCATAGGAAGGTTGTTATTAGGATTCCGTACCTCAGAGGGAAAAACATAACACTTATAGGATCATAATGAACAGAAGATCACTTTTAATCATCACGTTGTTAAAAAGCACCTACCCACTCGTAACTCTTGCTCTGCACAACAAATAAAGAGCCGGGGTTTATTGAAAAACAGCGCTGGGAACCGTTTAATGGTCCTAATGCTGAAAAATCTCCGTTTGTCTAAAAGCCATTTTTTAATAACTTATGTATGTGTATGTAGCTACTATAAAACTAATGGTTTAAATAATCTGTGTCTGATGTATGTACTGTCATTTCTTTTTTCTGTATTTTTTGGCAATAAATGTGTTTTTATTTATTTACCGTTTACCATGAATTTGCAGTTTATCGTAAAGGTCCATCAAATGCCAGCAATCAACAGTATCAGCATTCTTATATGAGCACTTTGTTCGACTCTTAAGACCCTTATTCTCAAGCCCACTGAGAGATATCAACTTGAAACTAATACCTCCTACAAAAGTCCATGGCCCCATACTGCTGTAAAGAAATCAGGCTTCTAACTTAACGCGAAAAAAGTAATGGCTCATAATTAATTTCATAATTAATTAATTTCAGTTGGATCACCATGAAAACTTGAAACTCATTTGGCACAAGTGAAGAAATAAATTCAAAAGTTTACTTATTTATTGGAAAGAAACATTAGAACAACTTATTAGAATGGTTCGGAACCCTCATGGCATGAGGCTACAAGCACTTGCCCGATTTTATTTGGGTCTCGTAAAGTAAAAAACCGGTCAAGTGCGAGTAAAACTCGCGCCCCGAGGTTCCGCACCATTTAAATAAGTCAATAGACGTAAATGATTTGAATAAAAATTTAAAATCTTGAAAATGTATGAAACAAAACAGCAAAATTAAGTTTCTCGAATTTACCTAAGCCTGTATTAAAAATCAGCATATTTAGTATTTGTTGTTTAAATAGATTTGTTCCTAAATAGTTTAGTTTTGAAAACAAAACAAAAAATACCTAAAATTGCCAACTTAGTTGGTACCCATTTCTTTACTTTCCGAGACAAAAAAATTTGAAAAATTAAATCTCTACCTAATGAGTTTTAGACAATAAACCCCACATGCACAGGGTAATATTATTTGTTTTTTTTTAAAATCTTAATAAAATATTCTGTTTTGAGTCAACATTTTACATAACATATCCAAATTTAAGATCTGTACCTCATTCCGTCCACAAGTTAGAGACCCGTGACAAACGGACGGACAGACACAGCACAGCGGCCTCCGTTTTGACCTGTGGGCGCGGAACCCTAAAAAGTGAGCGCAGAAAAGAGTTTCCATTTTGTACGAATAGACGATTTGGTCGTTCCCATCGAATTATCGGTTTGGTAGACGATAGACAGACTCAGGCGAAGGCTGAACTGCTATAAAAATGGTCGGCTATTCCTAAAATAAGTATTGAGGTGTGCACTTTGTAAGTTTTTTTAATCCTTGTCACGTTTGGTTTACTTCTTATATAAGGTGACATTTATTTTTACAGCTAAATTCAAACTGAAGACTCGGTAAGTGCTCAGTATCAAGGTTAGAAGATCCATTTTGTGAAATTCGTAAATTATTCTTTTCGTGTTCCTTACAAACGCAAGCCCAGTCACGAGTCAATTACTATGGGACGTCAACATTAAATTTTGCGAAAAAAGCAAAAAAATGTTATCGATCCTTATCCACCATGAAAACCTATAGAGTAACTACTTCCAGTTGCCTCATCTGGCACAAGTGAAGGAATGAATCGGAAAGTTACTAATTTCTCATTTTATGTGGAATATTTGATCACTTGAATAACTTAGTTTTGCAGTTCTATAATTTTTGTTACAGTTTTATTTAAGTCAACTATAACGTATAAGAATTAATGGTACGGTATCCTCAGGGCGCGAGACCTATACTCAGAGTTGGCGGTTTTTTTTTTCAAGATACTGTAAGCTTACGAAATTACTTTTCTTTTGTAACAGTGACTCAGTAATTACATTTAGAAATGAAACTTCGAAACGATCACAAAGATTAATTGTTTAATATTACCACGAATATGTAAGAAGTATACTTCAGAAAAGGTTTTAAATAAAATTCATTGCGAAGGGCAGCATGGCTTCATAAAATAGGGAGGAGGCTTACAAGGGCGGTAATAAATAGGTCAAATGGGTTACATTGAGCCTGGCTGAGCCCTTCGTGGGTCTGATAGTGAATTATTACCGAGATAGTAAAATAAAAAGTAGGCAGGTCACCCGTGAATGGAAAAATTGCTGGAATTCGCTGAACAATTTGATATGCTGTCTTTTGGATAAATCTCCAAAGGTAATGCAATTCAAAAACTCAGTAAAGTTTGTTTATATTCATATCATGATTAAAATAGTGAATAATAGTTTTACTAGACATCTCGCTTACAACTGCCCTGGAATTAGTCACCGAACTGGGTATGAAGACAGATTATTGTTTTTTAAAATGCATAAATTATCAGACCGTAGAATTATGCTTGATTTGGCATTTTTGAAAAACACAATCGATGGACGTGCTTTGTGTGATGAGTTCGTTGATGGTGTGTCCTTGACTGTCCCTCGACTACAAGCTCGTCGAGTAGTGAAGGACACATTTTCAATACCTACTCGTAGGACAAACCTTGGTCGAAATGCACCGGATGTAAGATCTTGTAGCACTTACAATAAAGTTTGGAATTCTCACTCCCTTAACATTTTTAACGATAAAGCTATTAATTTTAAATATAAGATATTACAGCCAAATCCATTATCATAATTATTTTGAATAACTGAAAATTTATATATATAAGGTGTAATCAAAATACCTGCCACGGATGAAATAGGAGATACTATTATGTTTATAGATTACAATAATGCATAAATTTCGTACCCCGGAATCGTTAAATCAATTTGAGAAGATAAAGTAGTGAAATTAAAATTTGCTTTATTCTGCATAACGTGGTTCACAAACTACGCGCGTAGTGTAGTTTCGTCAATGAAAACAATTGCTATCTCTTTCTAACTGTTCTGTCAATGAACTCTGAAATCAGCTGACCAGTTCGTAACGTAACTATCTGAATCTATTAGTTACACAATAATACGCAGGCAAAAGCTAAAAATTGCACTTACTTACCCGTTACTGAATTCCACCAAGCTTACTGCAGATAAAAAAACTGACGTAATAAGATGCTTAACTCCCCATCACACTTAAAACAGGCTACGGACAGTCAAGTTAGTGTAAGAATCGCTATGTTTTTGCTGTGACTCGTCAGTCCACAGAATGTTGCGGCGTTCTTCTCGAATCAAATGACAGAACGCGAGGCGAGCCGCGTAGTCCTGTGGCTGCAATTTTTGTACTCTCGTAAAGTGGTAAGGGTATAGCCCTTCCCGATTTAGAAGTTGCCACACGTAGTTGTCGCTCACGTTGAAGACTCTAGCCCCGTCTCCGGTGCTCGCAAGAGGATGACGTCGGAAGAAGTCCAACACTTCCTCTTCTCTGCGTCAACCGGAGGCGGGTCAAAGGGGCCGTGTACACGGCGTCCAGAATGGTATGAGGACTTATTCGCACACCAAACCCCTGCTGGCATAAGTTCGCTGCATGCGTGGTTATGTTATTGCACTCGCGATAGCACCATACCATTTCAACATATTCTTGATTTGAATATCGTCATCTGGGAGGCATTTTTAACGAATGCGCGCGCAATTCACACCTCGCTGACCACTGATAACAACGAACTGGAGCGGGCGGGGCACACAAAAACAAAAGCAAGCGCGTGCGACGAACGGGGTGCGGGTGGGGCAGGGGAGTCTTCGGCCTCGCTTTGACGAACGATGCCGACGCGCGGTATTGTTTGTAAGTTTGCATGAATAGCTTCATTGACTTTTTGCGAAATGAAATGCTGGGTTTTTTTCAATTTCAACGCGCGGTTTTTCCCGTAGAAATCTGTGACAAATGTATGAAGCTGCACGGATGCGCGAACTGATAACAGCGAACTGAGGCACAAACACAAGCGCGTGCGACGAACGGGGTAGTGCAGGCGGGAGGGGGGTAGGCCGTCGTCGGCTTGCGCTTTGATGAATGAATGACGAGCTGCCGGCGCGGACCGGGGCGGCATTTGTTTGATAAATATGGCAACAGTACGGGGTGGCTTCATTGAGTTGCGAAATGAAATGACGATGCGGCAACAGCTAAGTTACTACGGGACGGTTTCAAACAACTAAATCAATTCAAATTTATACGCACATTTTTTTGTATGAAAAAATTTATGACGTTAGATCAATAAAATATCGTTACTATTCTTTTCTATATACACAATACACCCTCCCATTACAGCCGTGGCAGATATTTTGAGAACACCTTATATATGTCGGCAAAAAGAGGAAGTCAATTGACTTCAGTTCATCGGAACGCCAGCGCCACCACGCGGCGCTCGACGGAGTCTAAGTTACGCGCCACCGGTCGACCACGCGGAGACACATGCTCACGGTGACTCGCGGTCGAAGTGCAAGCTAACCTAGAAACTGTCTCGCGTTCCGTTTAAATACCTATCTAGTGTTAAAGTTGATTCGTAGTACTTGCCCAGTGATACAATTATTGTAAAGAAAAATTATAGCGTTGTTACTTTCTACTACCTCCACGTTTGATTGATCCGACATTACCCGTAGACCGCCCACACACGATACCCAACTATGGCAAACGACAACCAAATAACACCTCCCCCGTTATCAGGCGTGGGATCAATGTCGGTTCAGCAGCAACAAAAAGACGCCGTTGAAAGTGACCATTGGCGTGCCATGTTTGAACAGCAACATGCAAACATGCAGGCATTGATTGCGGCTATACAAGCACCGAAGAACATCAACCACGTTGAGCTGCCCGAGTTCGACCCTGACAAGAAGGACATGGACGCGAGATCATGGTGCACGACCGCAGATTTGTGTTTTGGTGAATCTCCGTTGCAAGGCGCACAGCTGGTTTTGGCTATAAGCAAAGCGCTAAAAGGTGCCGCATCGACATGGTTATCGCAAATCGCATACCAAGGCATCACATGGACCGAGTTCAAGGTACTTTTCTTAGCAAGATTCGCACTGACCGAAACTTTAGCGGCTACCCTCATTAATTTGAGCGGTGACAAACCGAGTGAAAAAGAAACGCTTGCCGATTACGCAAGTCGGCTGATGACGTCACTTACAACCCGCTGGAAAGACGTAAACAAAGAAGAAATTGCGGTGGCTACAGTACTTGCTCACGTTTCGCAATTTGATACGAGGATTCAACGCATGGCTTTTACGACCAACATCACGTCTAGAGAAAAATTGCAACAAGAACTACACGCATTTTCGCACTTGAAACGCAAGTTCACTGCAACAAGCGAATCTTCAACTACACCGGATAGCAAGAGAGCGAAGATTAACCCGCTTAAGTGTTATAACTGCGGTAGAACGGGCCATCGACGATCAGAGTGTAGAAGCAAGCCTATGGACAATGGACGAGCAATAGTATCTGCAACAACGAGTCAAACAACCCAACAACCAGCGGCAAGGGGCCCACTGGTGTGCTTCAAATGTGGCAAACCGGGCCACATTGCCAGCCATTGTACGGGCGGCGGCGGTCAAGCAAACGGCGGCGGCAGCGGCGCGGGCACGGCGCGCAGTGAGCGGCGCGTTGATGTTTGCGTCGTGCAGCCACCGACGGGGTCCTTAGAACATAATGGTGATCTATATTGTTTTTCTTATGATTCGGGTGCTGAATGCTCGTTAATTAAAGAAAGTGTTGCGGCCAAATTTAGTGGCAAACGATTAAACAATGTTGTTGCGATGACTGGTATTGGTCAGACACGAGTATTCAGTACAGAACAGATTTTATGTTGTGTTGCGATTAATGATCACCATCTTGAGATTTTATTGCATGTGTTACCAGACAATTTCCTGCAAAGTGATATTATGATCGGACGAGAAATTTTAAACCTAGGCTTTTCTGTCAATATGTCGGCAACTGAATTTTCGTTGATTAAAAATTGCGTTGTAAATTCAGTAACTCACGAAACCGAACGTCAAACAAATCTGAACGAAATTGATACGGATATAGCAGGAGATATTAAGTCAAATCTTCTTGAAATATTAAACCGGTTTTCAAAATTCTTTATATCTGGCATGCCTACCACGCGCGTAAGTACGGGTGAAATTAAAATCCGATTAATTGATCCAAATCGTACCGTACAGCGGCGACCCTATAGGATGTCAGTGGAGGAACGTAGTACGATTCGTGAACACGTCAAAGAACTTTTAGAGGCGGATATTATCAGGCCCAGTTATTCTCCTTTCGCAAGTCCTGCTCTGTTAGTACAGAAACGCGACGTTTCATTGCGCATGTATATTGATTACCGCGAAATGAACAGTAACACCGTATCTGACAAATATCAACCTGCATCTTATAGCGACCGGATCATCTTTAATTACTATGGATATTTCGTAAATTTTTGTGGTATGGTAGAGAAAAATGAGGTGAAGAATGAGCATGGTGGAAAGTTAGACGTGGTGCTGGCGTTGGAGTGTGTTGGAGGGGTGAGTGTGTGTGTGGCGGACATCGGTCTGGTCGAACACACCGACAAGTATCACCCTCCCTTAGACATTGTAATCCCATTAGCTAGTGTGCACCCATCTCGTTGTACTGGTCGCCTTGATCCAAGCAATATTAGTCCGCAACGTGACTGGAACTTTGCTAAAGGTGACTTTGCGCTGTTTTATGGTCTACTTTGCCAAGCCTCATGGTTTGCTTTATACGAATGTAGAGACGTTGATTCCGCGATCGAATTATTCTACAAGAAAATATATGACATATTTGATATCAGCATGCCGAAAAAAATTCGATCAAAGAGTAGCCAGCGAAGATACCCGGTTTGGTTCACGGGTGAGTTAATCAACGACATAAACCATAAAGCTGCACTTCATCGAAAATGGAAGTCAACCAAAAATAGAGCTGTATATGAGGCTTTTAGTAAGATTAGGTTGGACATCAAAGCTAAGCTTGCCTTTAAATACGACCAGTATATACGTGATCTTGAAACCAACTTAAACGCAAATCCGCGGGCTTTCTGGAAGCACATTGCTAATCTCAAGTCTAAGGGAGGGTTTGAGCCAAAAGTAAGCTATGAGAGCAGGGAATTCGTTGGTGAGGCGGCTGCAACTGCATTTGCGGAGTTCTTTTCCGGAGTATTTTTACTAGAAGAACCCAAATTAAGCGCAGAATACACAAATCAAACTGATCACACGCGAACGGCTAATTACGTTAACATTTCTCATGTTTCAGAGCGGGATGTAGAATTAGTACTCCGTAGAATAAAGCCCCGTAGTTCAGTAGGACCTGACAATATTCCGCCTTATGTCCTGAAAGCATGTGCAGATGTTTTTGTTACACCCTTGTGCTACCTATTTAACCTAGTGTTGGCAAGTAGCAAGTACCCGACACAATGGAAATTATCTCGCGTGAGCCCTATCCCTAAGACCTCAGATCATTCCCATGTAGAGTTTTATCGCCCTATCGCGATTCTCTGTTCTCCAGCCAAGGTTTTTGAGACTATATTGCATAAAAAATTATGCCCTCAAATTCAGCCATACTTGGCAGATTCACAACACGGATTTAGGAGTGGTCGATCAACAAACACAAATCTATTGACGCTGGCGGACACTATATCCGGTCATATGGAGAGTGGCTTCCAAGTGGACGTAGCATACCTCGATTTTAAAAAAGCCTTTGATCGGGTTGATAATGATGTCCTACTTGAAAAGCTGTGCGCCATTGGATTTGCTCCAAGTCTGCTCAGCCTGTTTGCCGACTATCTCAGAAACCGACAACAGTATGTCAAGTATGGCTGTTACACCTCAAAACCTTATCATACGCGATCAGGTGTGAGTCAAGGTTCTATCCTCGGCCCGCTTCTTTTCGTTATAATGATTAATGATATAGAGGCCATTCTTAAACACGTATCTTGTCTTCTGTATGCTGATGACCTGAAGCTGATACTAAATGTAAATCAGATGGCTGATTGTAACTTATTACAGAAGGACCTAGACGCTGTGTACAGATGGAGTGTACAGAACAAACTGCACTTTAACGTCAGCAAATGCTTTTGTGTGTCTTTCACGAGGGCGACCCAGACCTATGAAGCAACTTATGTGCTTGGGTCCGAAATGATTGCTCGTGTGAACTCTATCAAAGACCTTGGTGTCACTTTTGATACTCGTCTAACGTTCCACGAGCACATAAAGACCCTGGCTGCTGATTGCTCCAAAAGGCTAGGTTTCGTTCTTCGTAACGCTAAGGATTTCAAAAATCTAAAAGCAATAGAACTTCTCTTTACAGCTCTTGTGAGAAGTAAGATTGAAACTGGAGCCATCGTCTGGAGCCCTCATGAATCAACATACGTGCTATTGCTCGAAAAAGTGCAGAAAGCGTTCCTCCGTTTTCTGTACAAAAAGAAATTTGGGTACTACCCTTTTATGTATCCGACAAAATACCTCCTTGGTATGCTGGGGTTCAACTCGTTGGAAGTTCGACGAGACTGTGAGCAGCTTGTAATGATTTAGGTTCTTGAGCAATGTATATTCAAAAGAAAGGCAGGCTTGATTCTACACGATAATTTTAATGTGGTAAATAATAATACTTCAAAACTAGCGCTTACATTTCTTATCTACTCATGAAGCCTCGTAATCCATAAAAAACTTAAAGGCTAATTAAAATTAGAAATATTGTAACTAAAATCACAACTAACAAAAACAACTAAAAAACATACAAAAGGAAATCAAGTGGTAAGCTGCCCTGGAATTGAACCGGGGACCTCTTGTTCAACTTCCCAAGTCCTTGACCGCTAGGCCGCAGATGCTGTGTTCAAGCGAACGAAATATTGGTATAGACTCACGACCGAAAACTTGCAGCTAATAGAGGATTCCACGGAATGTTTGTTTCTATATTTGACTACACTTCCGAACTATCCCAACCGCAGGAAGGGGCATTACAGAAAGCTGCAACAATTATAATTGCACCATTAGAAACGGTAAACAAGGAAATAATCACTTTTTACGATGCGACTAGCAGACAAAGAAAATTAACTCACCCCGTGTCCGATTTCCTTAAATTTACAGTTAATCGGCTTAGCACACTGCACAACACAATGTACACAATGTCTTTATATTATTTGCACGTATTTGCAGCGAGAATTACGATAAATGACGATATAAATCGCACAGATGTCTTTCTCTTTTTCTCAATCCCAAAAATGAATCTCAGACTACCTACGCACGAGTCCACGATTTCAAAACGTATGGCGCCATCTGGTGCGCGCAAATGGTGCAAGTAATCATGACATTATCCCCCCTCCTCAAAAGAATCCAACGAGGGCCACTGAGGGGATTCATGCCATACGTTTGATATCTGACGAGTGCCATTTGCCCAAATCCTTGCCTCGTAGATTTTTGAGTCTATACACATCAGTCGAGAGTTTCTCTGTGACTAGAGCCTTTTCAAATTTTGGCGCAAGTTTTGACATAAAGCACTTATCAGCATTTGATAAGAATTTTGTGCGTTTCCAAACCAGATCTCCTATTTTATACTCGCATGCACGACGTCTCTTATCATACTGATTCTTGCTAACTTTGTAAGCTTCTTTAAGTCGGTTGTTTATATCCTCGAAAATTTCATTCCTGCATTTGACATTCTCTTCATATTTTTGTCTGTTGAAAACCAAGGGACTTGTAAGATTCAAAGGCTTCTGACCATGTATGGTTGTTTCGCGTCCAAAAAACAAATAAGAAGGTGTTTTTCCTGTCACTTCATGCACGGCTGTTCTGATGGCATGAGCGATGTGGGGAATATATTTGTCCCAATCTTTGTGATTATCTTCAATGTATGATGCAATGGCTGTACCGATCACTTTATTCACACGCTCCGTTGGGTTTGCTTGAGGGTGGTAGTAAGGCGTGTACCACACATCAGCGCCATATTCCTCTGCTAATTCTTTGAATTGCTTTGAGACGAATTGTTTTCCGTTATCGCAAATGATAGCATTCGGAACACCATATAGCAAGAAGATTTGCTCCTCTAATATTTTAGTAATGTGTGAAGTCTTACCATTTCGAAGAGGGAACAGCAGACAGAATTTACTGAACCAATCCGAAACTACAAAAAGCATAGTATTACCATGTCTAGATCGCGGAAAGGGTCCCATGAGGTCCATAGACACTATTTGGAATGGTTGTGTTACTTCTCTATGCTGACCCATTTTACCTGCCGGAGGCAGTTGTGAGGCTTTGTGCATCGCACATATGTCACATTTCCTTACGTACACCTTTACATCTTGAATCAATGATGGCCAAAAATAAAGTTGCCGGACTCTGTTTATAGTTTTCTTAACTCCAAAATGACCAGAAGTCATGTGGTCATGGCATTCTTTTAAAATCTGAATTCTAAGTTTTTCTGGAATTACTAATTTCCAGTTATGTGATTCGTCAGGGAATTGTTTTAACTTTAAATATTTCCATAATTGGTCTTGACTAATTTCCCAATCGGCTGTACCAGTACCATTTCTGACTTTTTCTTCTTGTTCCTTGTACCAGTCATCTTTGTCTTCCGGCTTAATTTCTATTATATTGATTTCCTCTAGTGGAATGGCTCTTGAGAGGGCATCTGGCACAACATTATCTTTTCCCTTGCGATGTATAATTTCGAAGTCAAACTGTTGAAGTTTCATTGCCCATCTCGCCAATCGACCATGAGGGTCTCTTTCCTTTTCCAGAAATCTGAGTGCACTATGATCAGATATGACAGTAAAGTGACTCCCTTCTATATATGGCCGAAATTGTTCAACTGCGTGAAGCACACTTAATAGTTCTCTTTCCGAAGTTGAATAATTACACTCCCTTTCTGAGAGTTTACGACTTGTGTAAGCGATAGGCCTCTCAATACCTTGTATTTCTTGAAAAATTACCGCGCCCACTCCTCTGTTTGATGCATCGCATTGGATCGAGAACTCTTTGCTGAAATTAGGCACAGTAAGTATTGGTGTTGATGTCAGTGCCGTTTTTAATGCTATGAAAGCTATTTCGGCCTCATGATTCCACATAACCTTTTTACCTTTTTTACCACCCTTTGTTAAGTCATGTAGAGGAGATGCAACTATTGCAAAGTTTTCTACAAAACGTCTATACCAACTGGCTAAGCCTATAAATCGTTTTAGTTCCGTATATGTTTCTGGTCGAGGATAATTTAATATTGCACTTACTTTCCCCGGATCTGTGCGGAGTCCATCTCTATCCACGATATACCCCAGATATTTAAGAGAAGGCCGTGCGAAATCACACTTATCCATGTTAACAGTTAGACCAGCAGACTTAAGTGTCTCTTTTACCCAATTAAGCGACTCTAAATGGTCTTTGAATTCACTATTTACTATAACGATGTCATCTAGATAAGTAAATATTTTACCCTCAAATTGTGGTGGGAATAGTTGGTCCATGAGACGTTGTTGGGTTTGTGAGGCATTGTTTAAACCAAAGGGCATCACTTTAAAATGATAAAGGCCCTTACCTGCCAAACCAAACGCCGTTTTTTCCTTACTTTTCGCTTCTAAAGGTATCTGCCAGAATGCTGATTTAAGGTCCACTGTTGTCAGATAACGTGCATTTTTTAAACTGTCTAAAATAGTAGAAACTCGTGGAAGAGGATATGAATCTTTTTTCGTAAGCTTATTTAATTTACGACTGTCCAGACACAGTCTGTTTTCACCCGTAGCTTTTTTTACAAGTAGAACAGGAGATCGCCAGGCACTATGGGATGGTTCAATGACATCCTTGTCCAACATGTCTTGAACTTCCTTCTCTAATTCCTTCATGATTGGTGGTGCGAAAGGATACTGACGTTGGCTTACTGGCAAACTGTCCCCGGTATCGATTCTGTGTTCAGTTAGGTGTGTTCTACCTAAACCTGTTCCGATTTCCTTACGCATGTCACTAATAAATCTTTCCAGTTCAAATTGCTGATCGTGCGTTAATTCTTCACGCGAAATAACTGGGTTTGGTGTATTTATTTCCGCAATTTCGATTTCTGTATTTGTTATAGATTCCGGTAGTTTATCTCTGCCCAAAACAATAGATAATCCAAAATCTTCAAAGAAATTCATGCCCAAAATAATATCATGATTAAGTTTCTCCATGACATAAAAGGATATAACTTTATACTGGTTACCAAATTGTATAGGCAAATGTATAACGCAACTTATTGAGTGTTTCGTGCCGTCTGCAGTAGATAAACACTCTTGCGGTACCTCATAAGCTTTAAAGCCAAAGGAGCATAGTTTCAAGCAAAATTGATAAGAAATTACCGAGATTGTGGCGCCAGAATCCAGCAACCCAGAATAAATTTGTCCCATGATTTCTAATTTGCAAAAATAGCGCCTGTCAGTTTTATTAATATTCAAATTGCAGATTTCACCCGAATTAAAATATGTAGATATTATTTTCAGCCAACTTTGCCACTCATCATTATCTTCCTCACGAGTGACATCTGCGGAAGACGTTGGGCTAGATCGTCTTCCGTTTTCTAGTTTCCCGAGAAGCCTGGATTATTGCAAGTACATCGTTTTGTTGTCACACCAAATTGACCACACTTATAACAGAACATTCGTTGCTGAGATAGGCTGCACTCCCGAAAACGATGTCCTACGTTCCGACAATTCCAGCATTTCATCGATTCCATATTGTTACCTCGTTGCATTTTATTACCTCCATTAACAACATTTATTGACTCCAGTGGCCTGCGTTGGTACGCCAGATCGGGCTCTAGAGCACAGAAGTTATGTCCTGGTTCATTAAAGTTATCACAGTTCACTTTTGTGTGTTCAAGAACTCGTAGAACGCTGATTAATTCTGCAACATATTTAAAATTATCGCGACATATTGCTTGTTGAAGGTAGGGCTGTACATTTTTTTTTAATATCGCCAATTTTTGATGTTCTTGCAATTTGTTGGGCAGCCTATTGAACATGTTCTGCATTGTTGCTACGTATATAAGCACGCTTTCATGTTTACTCTGGGTGCGGCTTCTTATTTCCTGAAGCAATTCATCCTGATAAAATGGTCTTTGGAAGGTCAGTAAAAGAAGATCAACCAGTTCCCTCCAAGAGTCTACACTATCACGATTAGCCCGAAACCAGATTAGGGCATCTTCTTCGAAAAGATCGATTGCATAACGAAATAAGTCATGCTCATCAGCATTTCGAGCATCTTTAATTTCTTCAATGCGTTCCAGAAATGCATTGATGCTCCTGTTTCCCTTACCCGTAAATTTTATTCCCCAGTCTTTTAAAGGTATTAATTTCCGTTTTATTTCTGTAGGGTTCATAGTTGAAGATCTTGCGAAATTATCTCGTCGATAGTAAACAGACTCGACACGACTCCTATCCTCTAGGTTTAAATTCCCTAGCAAAACAGGTGCATCAACATCACCAGCTTTGTTGGGAATAAATTTATTGTTAGACGAAGTCGCCGCTGTGGCATCTTCCCTATCAGTAGGTCCAATAATGTCTAGTATTTTATGAGCTTCTTCTCCCAAAGACCTGTGTAAAATGTCTTTGTGATGTTGTGTTAACTCTTCTTGGCCCTCAATTTCCTCAACGCTACGAATTGAACCAAGGTATTCCACCAGTTTACGAATGCTATCACGAATCAGTAAATGTTTTTCAATCAGTTTATCATCAGAAGGAACAATAAAACCTATGCGGCTACTAAGATGGTTTAACCGAGTACTGATGCGTTTAAGACTAACCCGATCTGGATTTCCTTGAATCTCATCTAAAGCTGCCTTAAGTGACCGAAATTTTATTTCACATAGCTCTATTTCTGAACTAGGGTTTTGTGCACAACTGATAGGAACTTTGAGTTTTATCGAGGAGGTACCACTTGCTTCCTGAACATAAATTTGTTTTAAAATTTTCCGCATAGGACCACAGGTATTAACATCATAAATGCCTCTACATGCTAGCTCAAACTCAAGCTCATCCTTTAATAAAAAGGTTGGATCCATAATAAATATATAGAACTATTAACCTATTCTAGTACATAACGCAAAATAACAACGTAAAAACAATACTACGAAATAATATTAATAATACTTAAACGGTACTCAATTACCCAGATCACCTATATATTAGATTTCACTACAGATATACGTATATAAGAAAAAAACACTGCCTTTCCTAATGAGAACCACGTTAGGCGCCAATGTAATGATTTAGGTTCTTGAGCAATGTATATTCAAAAGAAAGGCAGGCTTGATTCTACACGATAATTTTAATGTGGTAAATAATAATACTTCAAAACTAGCGCTTACATTTCTTATCTACTCATGAAGCCTCGTAATCCATAAAAAACTTAAAGGCTAATTAAAATTAGAAATATTGTAACTAAAATCACAACTAACAAAAACAACTAAAAAACATACAAAAGGAAATCAAGTGGTAAGCTGCCCTGGAATTGAACCGGGGACCTCTTGTTCAACTTCCCAAGTCCTTGACCGCTAGGCCGCAGATGCTGTGTTCAAGCGAACGAAATATTGGTATAGACTCACGACCGAAAACTTGCAGCTAATAGAGGATTCCACGGAATGTTTGTTTCTATATTTTACTACACTTCCGAACTATCCCAACCGCAGGAAGGGGCATTACAGAAAGCTGCAACAATTATAATTGCACCATTAGAAACGGTAAACAAGGAAATAATCACTTTTTACGATGCGACTAGCAGACAAAGAAAATTAACTCACCCCGTGTCCGATTTCCTTAAATTTACAGTTAATCGGCTTAGCACACTGCACAACACAATGTACACAATGTCTTTATATTATTTGCACGTATTTGCAGCGAGAATTACGATAAATGACGATATAAATCGCACAGATGTCTTTCTCTTTTTCTCAATCCCAAAAATGAATCTCAGACTACCTACGCACGAGTCCACGATTTCAAAACGTATGGCGCCATCTGGTGCGCGCAAATGGTGCAAGTAATCATGACAAGCTTGTTGCAGCATGTCGCATGTTGCGTGGTGAATCAGACTGCCCACAGCTCACCAATCAAGTATGTCGACTGTTTGTGCCTGACAAATACCTCCGAACTCGTAAGCACGTTCTATTGTCGGTTCTGGCGTCGCATACTGTTGCTCGTAGCATGTCTCCGCTCGTCCGGGCCCGGTCATCACTCAACACACTGTTGTCTTCGGTACCAGAGTGTGATTTGTTTGCTGATAGATTGATGACTGTGAGTGAGAAATGTCTGGCGTTCTGTGAGCGTGATGAATGAAAGGAGCGTCCCTATTTATAATGAATTGTATATCTTACTTTATCTTTTTAATTGTTAATTGTACATATTGAATTTATATTTTATTTTAATCAATAATTAATTTTAATATATAATTGTATAACGCATTGGTGTAAGCTGTAATGTTATACTTTTTAAATAAATAAATAATAATAATAATAATAATAATAATCTCGTGCTAACGGACAAGTTGAACGCGTGATGAGTGTTTTAAAAGCAATGCTAACGGCAGTTCAAACAAGTGACAGTAAATCGTGGCAAGACGCGCTAGGTGAAGTACAACTCGCAATAAATTACATTATGAACCGCGTGACAAAAGCTTCGCCTCTCAAGCTTTTAATTGGTAAAGTAGCAAGGCCATTGTCATTGATGTGTAGTAGCGATGTTGATACGGAAGTTGATATTGAGGAGGTCCGTGAAATTGCGTCAGATGGTATTCAAAGGTGTGCAAACTATGATAAAGCTCGTTTCGATAGTACAAAAGCTGCGATCAAAAAGTTTTCACTAGGCGATTTCGTTTTGTTGGCCAATGAAGAACGTAACCAGTTGAAGTTAGACCCGAAATTCAAGGGACCGTTTAAAGTGATCAAAGTTCTGGATGGAGACCGTTATACGTTAAAAGCTTTAGACTCCAAGCGTACTTACAAGTATGCACACGACAGGTTGAGAAAGATGCCGGAAGGTCATGTACCAGCGGAACTTAATGATGTTGATTGTGTTGAAGAGCAAGAGCGTGAACAACAGTAAGCACTCTATAGGCCGTATTGAAGTCGACTATACCAGTAGCTATTACGTAGTCGTAGCCCGGTAGAAATCGGTGTCTCTTGGGGCAACTCAAGTAGTCCGTGGGTGCGCGGTGCGCGTTTAGCTCTGGCGGAGTTCGTGGTCCGTAGTGGCCGTACCGTGTGTAGTCAGTGGGTGATGCACGCGTATGTTGTGTGGCAGCTGATGATCAGCTGGTCGGCTATGGAAGCCGTGGCTATAGAGGGTGGCTTACTTGACAAGTTCTTTTGGCTCTGTTGTAAATAATGTGATGTTTAATGTCTGTCGGTTATCACTGGTACATGGCTGGCTCTGGTGTGTTGATTTTTGTTTTTATTTAGATTTAGATTATTCTTTTTGTAAATACCTACTTTGATTGTGTAATAAATCAAATGTCTGTGATCTGAGCTGTAAGTTTATGATTTACCCTAAATTAAAGTAGAGAAAAGATGAAATATTGAGCTTCAATGATCTAAGAGTAGCCTACTTTGATCACAGATCGAGATTACTGCTAGTAGAGTCGAACGAAAGCTTTTTTCGTTGTTTCTTCTCCGGTTACAGGTTAACCCACGAGGACGTGTGCTAGCAGGATGGCCGTGTCGGCAAAAAGAGGAAGTCAATTGACTTCAGTTCATCGGAACGCCAGCGCCACCACGCGGCGCTCGACGGAGTCTAAGTTACGCGCCACCGGTCGACCACGCGGAGACACATGCTCACGGTGACTTGCGGTCGAAGTGCAAGCTAACCTAGAAACTGTCTCGCGTTCCGTTTAAATACCTATCTAGTGTTAAAGTTGATTCGTAGTACTTGCCCAGTGATACAATTATTGTAAAGAAAAATTATAGCGTTGTTACTTTCTACTACCTCCACGTTTGATTGATCCGACATTACCCGTAGACCGCCCACACACGATACCCAACTATGGCAAACGACAACCAAATAACACCTCCCCCGTTATATATATATTTATACTTTTTTATTTTTCTCTTTCTGACTGTTTCAAATGTAATTTTAATTTTCAATTTTTTCTTTCATGTTGACATTCTGAATTAGTGATTAATAAATTTAATATATCACTTCAATTTAATAATATATTTAAATAATCTGTGTGTTTTGTGTGTCTAGATTTATAATTCAGATTTAAGATAGTGTATATATTGTAATTCAAATTGTTAATATTGTCCTGGTAATTGTAATTTAGTATTTGATTAATTATTATGTTGTTAACATTTTATTACACAATAATTGTATCGTAATAATGCTGTGTACGCCTGTAATTGATGGCAACACCAGATATAGGCCCTATGTTTACTTTCTTCTTTTTTTTGTGTGTGTGTTGACATTGTTGGTGTACCTTTTTGTAATAAATAAATAAATAAATAAATAAATAAATAAATAGTGAGAGATAACATTAAAGTAGAACGATTTTTTTAGTTCTAAAAGAGTCTTTCACGCACTTTGCAAATTTTGAAATGAGTTACAGATCGGAAATTTGGATATGGTGACCTGAAACCGAATATTGAGGCAAAAATTTAATTAAATTAATTTTCAGGAAGGATTCCGTAGATGAAAAAGGAGCCGAAAAAATATATTTTCTTACCCCAACATGTTGTACAGAACTCATTGAGTACATATATATTTTTATATATATATAATTTTTGCATTTTGGCTATATAAGTATAATGTTTCTTAGTCAATAATAGAACTATATAAAATAAATAGCTAAACTATCTTAATACAAACAATAAATCACACTAGACGTATTATAAATGCGAAAGTTTGTGTGTGAGTCTGTGTGTTTGTTACTCTTTCACGCTGAAACGGCTAGACGGATTTGGATGAAATTTAGAATGGATATAGCATAAACCCTAACTTGGTACAAAGGCTACTTTTTATCCCGGAAAAAAGCATGTCATTAAACCGAATAACACGCGGGCGGAGTCGCAGGCAAAAGCTAGTATTTTATATATTTATTTATATATTTTAATCTCCAAAAATTAAAAAGACGGATGGCCATCAAAATTGTCAGATTGAGACCATTTTTGTTATAGTGTCTATCTCAAAAACTAAACTAGTCAGGAATGTGGGATTGTCTGTATGTTATGTACTAAATACTGTATTTAAACCACAAATATTGAAAACACCGGTTCCTTATAGGTTTAGGGTTAATACTCAACCAACTGAATCTTGCAGATTTGTTATAGGTACCATGGACGAACATCGTAAATTTGTCTATGTTTATGTAGGTACCTATACCTTTTCTAGGTACTGATAAATTTGTAATTTTTATTCAAATCTTTCAAGTCTATTATTTAAATGGAATGGAACCCTCAGGGCGTGAGTCCCACTCGCACTCGACCGATTTTATTTAGTACAAAGGTGTTAGAATGTTTTAATTTATTATTTATTTTTGATATGTTGTAAGACTCCGAGGAGACAGATACAGCTAGCCGGGTTCTGTGCTATTTGTTGTTTTTAGTTTATGAGATTTGTGGAAGCATTTTATAATAACATAAATGGTTGATACTTGCGATTGTCTGCACTTGGTGAAACTTGGATAACGACATGATGATTAACTACACTTGTACTTGTTTCACTGTAAGTGTTGACCGGTTTTAATTTCACACCATTATTAAGGGTTTAATAAAAATATTTTACAAGATTTAAAAATTAATCTGATCAATAATAAATAACATAATTGTTTTTAATTGAGTGTCATATTTGTACCAACCAAGACAGGTAGACAAGAGCAAGTAGAGAGGGAGAGAGAGAGAGAGAGACAGCCACAGACAAAATAAAAAATTAAAAACATTTATTGATAATTGTAGATCTTGGTGTTGTAAGTAAACTGTATACGTTGATGGTTTTAGTTTATTATTTATATTTTAATAATGAACACTTTTCACCATCACCCTGGGGACATGCGAAGGGACAGAAGCGCAATCTCCTGGGAACGTAAGGAATAACGGCCTCATCTTTGTAATGACTATTATCTTTCAGCCGAGACTTACCGTACCTTCCGAGGGACCCAAGCCGGACACAATGCCCTACGGGACTTGAACCCGTGACCTCTCGGTGAAGCGAAAATCTATATAAATAATAATAAATTCATTATTGTAGTGACCCTAGTTAACATATAAGCTATAAGAGTTGTTGATAAAATAACCACCAAGCCGAAAACTGTCGATACTATAAAAGATTAAAGCCGCGGGCAAAAGCTAATACTTGATTAAATTATTTTTAAATTAATTTAGTCTTTCTTTTATCAATAATCAATCTTAAAAGAATGTATAATTCTATTATTTATCAACACTATAATACATACATTATTGTCACGGCTATTTTAAGTGGGTTTATTTTTAATTACTTAATTTTATTTCAAATAAATAAACGTAAATTATAAAAATAACATTGGTAATAAGTAATACTATTCTCGCTTTGCAAAATCATAAGATCATTAGCGTGATGGTCTTTAACAAGAAATACTGAACTCAAGGTTTTCTATATTAAAGAAAATAAAAACGTCTCGTCTTCAAGTTATGAATTCATAAAACGACTTGCAGAAGCATTTTTCATTTGATCTCATTTATTTATCTTTTCGCTCTTTCAGACTTAAATATCATTTTTGAGCTCATTACTGAGAATAAAGTGTTCATTGTGTTTTCTTAGAAAATACGTATAGTATATTTTTCTAGGAATTTCCTACTTAGATTTAGGTTTGCGTTTTTTCAAAGAACTTCCCGAATTAAAAAGAAAAATTTGTGGATGGAAAATTAAAAAAATATCGCAATTTAGACGAAATAAAATATGTTTGGTAATCTAAAGACCTACAATTTATATGTTGATTTTCTTCTTAGGGTTCCGTACCCCAAGAGATTGAAATTTTTACAGAGTATGAAGTATTATATTATGGCCGCTACCACGAAAAATAATACAAAAAAAAAATGAAAACAAAGGGGTCCCCATGTAAGAAACCTCGTTTTTTTTCAAGGTTATCTGTTTCAGCTCTATCTTATAGACGGTACAAGTTACTACAAGTTTTAAATGGTCAGATTGTTATTACATACCCTAAGTAAAAGAATAATTAATACAAATTTGGATTCCGTACTCAAAAAATGCCGAATTATTTGACAGGTGCTATCATTTTAGAGATTTTTTTGTTATTATCGTCTGTAATAATAAATTTAATAAACAATAAAACTTTTTCGAAGTTTCTTGTATGAGGACCACCGTTAAATTTATTATTTTTAAATATTTTATTACTTGTCATGATAGAAGCAATGGCAACACGTATTTTGTAAGAAATTAGACTTTGTACCTATTACGGCTAAAGTTGTTTTTATCTTGTATGTGTATATCCCTGTGACAGACGGACGGACAGACAAACAGACAGACAACAGAGGCTTAGTACTAGGGTCCCGTTTGGCACCCTTCGTTTACGGAACCCTAAAAATAACATAATTACATAAACAAATTATTTGTACGTCTTACAAGGTAGACAATCCATTGCGTAGACTCTCTCCGTCTCGCTCTAAAAATGCACTTTTTCGTCATCTAGTTTGACATGTGAGAATAAAATGCTGATTTTTTAAAAATGCAGTAATTATGGTTAAGAACACTAACTAAAGTCTTACCTTTTGCCTTCACTACTCTTGTGTATAGTAAAGAGGACCCCTGATTTCCCTAGGGGACAAGGGGAGACCAAACATTGTGCCTCGTTTAAGTGTTTTTCTTGTTCACTGTAAGTAAATTAAATTTACAAGATTAAAAGCCCAGAACGAAGGTAGTTTTAAGTATAATTTATAAGTGTAGTTTTAAATAAGTCAATCATGTAGGTTCTTAGCTTCTTGTTTTTTGGGATAATAATGGTAGATTGTTATACAAGGGGAGGTAAGCGATCAATTGCGCCCGAGATATTTAAATCGAAGTAAGCTAGCGTGCATATAGTTCGAGGGTGCAATTGATCACTTATACCTGTGTGTAACACCCTTCTTTTCATCACTAATGCGACGACATGAAAAATATGTTTGCAACAACGATTTGCAGTTTGACGCCTGATTCGCTACGGCGCGGCGTAGCACTTGGATATTACCAACGACACACGCTATAAGTACGTGCTTGGTCGTTTCTCTCCCGTACACACATCGCAGCCACCTTAACGACCCATGCATGTCCCCTTCGACGCACTCACGAATAAAAAATATCTCAAAAACTCATGAACTTTAAAAATAGACTGCTATAATCTTTTGAGGCTGGGTACTCTCTGTCCCCCTCACCCAAAAGACAAAGCCGTGAAGGCCAAAAGACCAACAGCATAAATTTTCATAAAAAAAACCGGCCAAGTGTGAGTCAGACTCGCATACCTAGGGTTCCGTAATTCGACAGTCAGGAAGAAGGTATTTAAAACCTTGCCCATAACTGTTTATGATAACTAGAAATAGAATTGGTTGTACCACAAAAGAGAGACCCAAATATTTTTATTCCGTACTCGAAATAAAAGTCGTGGATGAAAAATATAATTTTGTCATTTTGCTATCATGAATTTCTCATCCACTATATTTTTCCTGTAATCTTCACGTAACCCCAAATTTTTTTTTGTCACTCTCACTCCAAGCAAAAAAACGCGCAGTGCGAGAGGGGCGGATTGAGCGCAAAAGATAAAAAAATATGTTTCTTAATTCCATTAAAAAAACTAAAATAACTAGCAACATTTCAAAAATCAAATATCTAGAAGAAGAAGAAGAAGAAGAAAAACGTTTATTAATATATACAGTACATGAAACGAGACAGTTAAAAAAAAAACATTACAAGAAACAAAGAAAACACAAATATAAACAAAATTTTAAACAAATCAAAATAATATACAAATGTTGTCGCATGCACTGTAAAATATTAAACTGGCCCTGGCTCAGTAAATGTTGGAGATTATTCTCCAACGCTGGTTTTCAGCCAGTACCATGGTACTCCTCATAGTACCCGTACCAACTTGAAAGAAAATAAAATAGTCGATGTTGACTTGTCTAATTAAAAACTAAAATAATAAGAAAGTTTAGAAATGACAAAAGTTAGTATTTAATAAAAAGTAATAATACAGAATAGAATGTCAATATGGTGTAAAATAAAAAATATAATAATATAATGAACAACAAGTGTGCACATACGAGAAACGGTTATCGCATTAGTACTATTGTAAAAATTATCGCTGAATCTTTTGAAGAGACAGTAAATGGGAACGATATTTTAGTTTAAAAGTTGATTTAGACGTGAGTAATTTAAGGGGAGGTGGAATATTGTTCCAGCACTTGGTTGAGAGATACCGAAAACTACCTTTAAAAGCTGCAGTTTTGTGTGATGGAGTGAGTAGTAGACATCCAGTTCGTGTATTGTATGAATGAATGGAACCACGCCAGGCAAGCTTTTCATACAGATACTCTGGGACTTTAGTTTTTACTATCCCAAATAACATTGTTGCAAAGTAGAGTTCTTGTCTTTGCTTCATTTTCAAAATACCCGCATTATTAAGAAAAGGAGTCACATGAGTCCGTGGAGGGATCTTGAAACAAAAACGGGCACAGGCATTCTGGATTCTTTGGATAAGATTTTGTGATCTTTTTAGCAAGCATGCGCCATAAACCGTAAGACAGTGATTAAGTTTAGATAAAATTAAGCTTTCGCATAAAAGTACCCGCAGCTCAACACTTAGAAAATCACGGATCGTATAAATTGTTCTGAGTCTATAAAACAGTTGCGTGCGAGTTCCGAAACGTGTTTTTCGAAACGGAGCTGTCCATCCATCAACAAACCTAGATTGCGCGCTTCAGTCACTCTTTCTATGGATCTATTCTGAATAGCGATCTGAGGATTTTCCTGCGATAGATTATAAATTTGCTGTTTAGAACCTAGAATCATGTATTTTGATTTGGCTGGATTTAAAACTAAACTGTTGCGATCCGCCCATGTTGCAATACAATCAAGATCATGATTAATACTATAAACGGCATTTAGTGTATCACGTGGAGTAGTCGAAACATAAACCTGCAAGTCATCTGCGTACAGGTGGAAATGGCAATTGCTGATAGATTTAACTATGTCCACCATATAAATTAAAAATAAAAGGGGCCCTGAGATGGATCCTTGTGGGACTCCTCTGCATACAGGACTAAGATTCGATGCAATACTGATACCATTTGATGAGGATAATACAACTCGTTGGGTACGCCCAGTCAGGTAACTGTCAATCCATCTCACAGAACCCAGGTCAAAACCGTAAAAGGACAGCTTGGATAACAAGAGAGAGGAATTAATTGAGTCAAATGCTCGCGTAAAATCAAGTAAGGCAAGAATTGTTCCTTTGCATCTCGAGCCGCAAGAATATTATCGACCACATCAAGAAGGCTAGTACTTGTGCTACGATTTTTCCTGAAGCCAGATTGCCGTTGTGGTAAAATGTTATTATCCTCTAGATACTTTGAAATTTGGTTATACACTACTTTTTCTAATATTTTAGATAGGAACGGAAGAATACTAATTGCCCTAAGATCACTGAAATTAGCCGGGTTACTAATTTTAGGAATGGGTTTTATGTTAGCTGATTTCCACTGATCAGGAAAAGTAGACGTAATTAATGACTTATTAATAATCGCCGTTATTACATGCAATGTTAATGGAAGGGTCAAAATGATCATATCCATATTAATTCCATCACATCCTAATGAATTTGAATCAATATCTAGTATTATTTTAGCAATGTCATTTTCATCCACAAGTTGTAACGAAAAAGATGATGAATTATACCTGTGAAGTTCGTAAAAGGTTAAGTCTGATATTCGAATTTCATTGCTACCCGGTACATTGGCAAAGTGATCACAAATTTAATCAGGATTGTTGAAAAAATCAGGAAGATCTGAACTGTTTTTAAAGCTAGGTAGAATATTTTGCTTTAGTTGTTTCCATAAGCCCTTGGGGTTACGATTTTTTAAATTGACTTGGGATTTAAAAAAGGCCTTCTTTTCCTAGTAGACACTAAGATTAACAAGGCGTTTAAGACTTTTATATTCTTGGAACAATTTATCGCATTTAGGTTCAGACTTACGGTATTTTTTGTGAGCCAAATCACGCAGTTGCATCATATATACAACATTACTCGTCAACCAAGGTTTTAACTTATTCCGTATAATTGTAGTTTTCAATGGCGCATGACAGTCAAAAAGTTGCAAAATTTTTTCATTAAAAACTGCTACCATGTTATTAACACTTTCGATTTGTGAAATCTATTTGTGAATTCTAGATATTGTTAAAACCCATCTAATAAAATATGTTTGAGTTCTGAGGAGAAAAAGTCCGTTTGAAGATCTCCTTTCAATTATTATTTCAATCGAGAAAAATTTATCCAAACGTGTTTTCCAAAAACAAAACCCTAGATTATATAGTTAAAATGCACAAACCAAAAATTCATTACAATTTTCCTTGTACTTCATGAAATACACAGAAACAAAGCAACCATACATCATTATATATATTATATATCCATTACATAGCCCCTTAAAATCGTTTACAAGTAGAAAAAAAAAGTAGAAAACTCTGTACAATAAGCTGTCCTGTGTTTGTATAAGCTTAGCTTCTTATTCGGAATGGCGGATAGTTGGATTATAAATGGGTTTATTTTTCCAGCGAACGAACGCTTAATGGAAATGCAATGTAAGTCGTACATTATTTATTATTTGAACGTGTACATACGAGTATATTCTTTGCGGAGGTATACTATACCTCTTCATTGTATCAAAGCAATTAGTACAATGAGCATAGAGAGACAATCTTCTCAAGAGAGACTTAAGAACATAAAAAAACAGTTTTTGCGAGCAGGACTCAAAATGCGGCGTTGTATACGCGCGAGCGTGTGTTGCGTCCACATAGCGCGAAGTACGCGCGTGGATTTGGTGTAGAACTCAGTGAGTATTGAATATGGATTTGGACCGAGCCGTTGAGTTTTGGCTTGCAAAATTGAAAAAACCAACAACAATTCAGTATGATCAGGCAAAACTAAAACTATTACTTTAAATTAAAATTCATGATAGCAATTAATTGTTTTGAAATAATAAAATTGGCATTGGCATAACCAATAGATGCGATATCATATCCCATTTTGCGGGCCTTCTTTCCACTTCAATAATTTAAAAAATCGTTATCGAAAACTAAAACTACTATTAAATTAAACTCATGTTAACATACCTAGTTATTGTTTTAAAATAATAAAATTAGCATTGGCATAACCAATAGATTTCATATCTCATATTTCCGGTCTTGTACCACTTCATTAATAAAAAAATCGGTATCGAAATCATGCTTCATTTTCCCTTGAATACGTCCCTTTACGCGAACGGTCGCGAGTTTACTGGACGTGACATACAGGCTCCGAGTACCTCGACTCGCGTGGGCTTCGCGTAGTCGAGATTTTTGCGTAGAAAGGGATTGTAGTGGGTCTTTCAACGGTTTTTGTTTTAATATGCTGAGTCAACGACTTATCTGATCAATGTAAAACTTGGACACGTGCTTTTTCAGACCTTTGTCTTTCCGTTGTCAAGTCGGTTACCTAATTGGACATATTTCACTTGATAGATTACATTTTTGAAAATGATGCCTTGAAAACAAAACAAACAAACGGCTTGAGCTTTATGTATAAAATTATTGCTATAACAAGAAAACATGGTTTATTTTTCGATGTCAGGTGGAAAAACTCCTAAATCAAGTACTTTTTCGTAAAATCCAGAAAAACCTCTAAAATTCACTGATTTTGCGTGCCACCAGCGCGCGAAGCGAGCATTCTAATGTAGACTTTCTGACAACATACTGAAGTTCAAAATCGCTCAGTAAGATTATCGTGCACCAGGAGTAAGGCCTTCGCGCGTTGACTCGCGCGTAGCATGTCTTCGACTACGCGCGAGTGCTTACGCGCGAGCTCTCGCGCGAGCAAAACGCGGCATGTGGACAAGGTCTAAGGGTTCCGTAACGTTGTATCAAATAAAGTAGTGAACAATAAATACATACTCATCATTACGTAAAAAATATAGGGTTGTATTTAATAACACACCAGAAAATACTAAGAATGCTAATAAAAATACTAACCGCACATTAAGAGATCAGTGGCGATAAGGGGGCAGAAATTAGAGGTGCAATTAAATTGTGTAAGACAATGGTATTCAAATTGATTGTCATATGGCTTGGGAAATTAGCTCTCTTGACAATTGAAATCATATACTTTTGGCTGTCAAAGGAACACAATTGTGTTGTTTTGTTGTTGACAACCAAAAACGTGCGATTTCAATTTTAAAATGGGCAAATTTGCTTAGCGGAATAGCCAAATGACAATCGAATTTGAATACCATTGTCTTACACAATTGCACCTCTGGTCAATAAGCTTATCCTAAAGTTCTTTTCACGAGAACACATTTTCACGTTTCGGTGAAACGCGAGTGTGCCGAGTGTAGAATGTGACTTACATTTCACAGTTGGCACTCGGAGCACCTCTGATACCTTCGGGATTCATGTCGTGACGATAAACTACGAGTATATACTCTTTTGATAAAAGAACTCCCCTATCAAAGTATATCCACTTCAAAAAGATATGTAAAATGGTACAAAACCATGAAACGGAGAAATTCTAAAATGGAATCAAATTAAATTCAAGTACTAGTAATTATGTATGTGCTTGGTTAGTTTTGCTTTTTTTCACTCTTGTATAATAACACTAGGTCTTAAGTAAATGTAAAACTAACAGTTAAAGAAAATATATCATGTCTTATGTCTTAAAACACTGCAGAGTAACCCTTAAATGCGATGGGACCCAAGCAAGTTGAAAGTTTCACTTAAGTCGATGACGGACACCCCTACTCCCTCAACTTGTAACTTTCAAGTGCCATAACGCCCTCGACACTGCTGCCAAGTTACCACAACTTGTAAAGTTACAACTGCTGAAAATTATGACATTTGTTTTTGTTTGGAACATATTTTTTACTGCCGTTTACTGTTAGTGTTTATCGCTCGGTAAACCCGGATATTGAACCGAATTTCAATTTTATTTTGTAAAATATGGATATGTATTTTCATATATTTTTTTTTGCTTGTGACGGCATTTGCTTCATTAAACCATAACAACCAAGGTATCATTTAGGGCCCTTTTGATGTCATGCGGATTTGCGCCCGCGTGCGGTTCTGGTCCGCATGCGTGCGTTGTCCCGCTGCGGTCGACACGCAGAGTAGATTGTTCGCTACGCAGCAGTGTTGTGCGTGTCGTCCGTGAGTACAGTCGTGAGGAAGATGAAAGTAAATAAAGTTATTCTGGCATATATTCTGTACAAAAACAATTGTTTAACATTTTGTTTAGTGTAAGTGATTAGAAACTCAGAATTAACGCAAATTTCAAAATAATATTCGGATATCTATGAAATGTTTGACACTTACCCATTTTTTTTTCTTTAGTACTTAGATCATCAAAACTGGGCACCAAATCTCTTGCACCTCGGTTTTTATACAGATCATTATCTTATCCTAATGTAGGGCATAAATGATCTTCGACTTTTACTCTTTCCGTATCTATTTTCATGTTCATTGTACATACGCATGCGTGTTATCCTCTTGAAAGTAGGTAAAAGCAATCCTGAATGTGGAGGAACCCGACACGCATGCGGATAGTCCGCACGCAGGCGGCGCCCGCGTCTGCGGCCTGCGCCCCGCATGCGTGTGTCACGCATGATAATAAAATAATGTATGAAAACGTATGAAGCGGACGGTACGCTTGCGTGTCAGAAAAGCATGCGGGCGCAAATCCGCATGACACTAAAAGGGCCCTTATATTAGTGCGGAAACAAAATCATTTCATATTGATGTTTATTGTTTATGTTATACATATGTTAAATAGAAGGAATATACATTCAGTCAAGGAAATATCGGGAATGGATGATTTCTCTATGGTTCCAAATTAAAATTTTGTTTTTTTTGTTTTTGTTCAATTGTCACAACTGTTTTACATTTTGGCGCGGAGTTTGAGTTGCATCTGTTATTTAGAAGAAAAACAGTGCTGTTTTTAGTTATATAATATCTTGTGTGCATTGCGAATTTCATGATGGACAAAAACATCGACCAAAGAGTTGGTCTTAAATTTTGCATCGCCAATGGAATTTCGTATTCGGAATCACTAACAATGTTACAGAAGGCTTACGGTGAATCGATTTTGTCAAAAACACGTGCTTATGAGTGGTAAAAAGCGTTCAGAAGCTGTTGAGATATGATGGAATATTTGCCTCGCTCTGGTAGACCATCAACGTCTGCAACCAATGTCCTTTCACTTAGTATGAACACATTTTGTATGGAAGAAAAGGGTTCAGCACTATAGGAGGAAAGTAATGAAACGATGTCAAGAAAACTGTCCTGATACAACTGAATTGTCCAACGCGCCATTTTTATCATGGCCGCTATTAGTGAAAAAGCAATCACATATAGCACCAACTAGTGATATGAAGGTGTCCGATGAAAAATATGTTTTTTTTTTACTTATTTTTGTCTACAAAAAGATGCCAAAATCGAGGTGCATTAAAAATTTAGCATAAACAACCTACTAGTTACTCAGTAAAATTTACATTGCATGTTCTATCACTTTACAATCATAAAACCACACGTATGTAAGTTTCTATATTACCGTCTAGAGTAAGCGCACGCTTTATTATTTGGGTAATAAAAACACAACAATTGCCGTGGTAAACAAAACTGTCATTTTTTTTGACAAAGACCGACAATATATTTTATCTTTTCTTTTTATCTTTGTTCTATAGTGATGTTTTTGACACTAGTTTAGAGCCAAGTAATATACCTAATTATGTGATCTCGGTGACTAGTATAATAGTGGAAAGCTGTGACTGTTTATCACTAGTATAGAAGCTAGTTGTATTTCAATAGAGCTAGTATATCGCTACAATATCACTCATTAGCCATGTAAAATTTAAAATTAAAATTTACTTTATTAAATTTGTAATTTTTTTTTTCGGTGGAAAGTCTTGTAGGGATTTTTATCATCTTTTAATTTTTTTTTTCACTTTGAATCTATAAATAATTATATTTTTTAGTTAATTTTCCGCAGAAGCAATTAAATATGGCCACGTTTCACCGACGATTATTACGTCCCAGCTCGATCAGTATAAAAGGTACAAAATAGGTAAATAGGGTCACTACGATGATAATAAAAAGAACCGCATCCAAATCCGTTGAGTGGTTCTCGACTTAAAACGGAACATACCTACATACATACATACGGACAGACAGACAGCAATTCTAAAATGAAAATTTTGGCTTCAGTACAATACTTATAAGGTTACAACCCAACACATTTAAATTAAAATTTAGAAAAAATATTCTGTGTGTAGACATGACCTTTTAAATACAGTGAAACCAGCCATCTTTGCCCGCATTTTAACGTTATGCTAAGATATTTGGAAAAGTATACGCTGTTACGCAAAACAAACAAAACTATTAGGTACTACAATAAAATACCACTCTAAATCATAAAATATAGTGCCCCTGCACTCAATAGCATCCCGAAAAATTGCGGTTATAGGGGCGGGCAAAATTACCTGCTAAACCTTCCAACATTGGTCAGCCTTGATTTTTGTAAGAAGCTTTGGTAATAAGATATTTTTTAGTAATTTATCAAAAGTAACCATTCATAATGGCTCTATATCCTAATCATTTGTTTTTTTTTATTATTGGGGTGGGCAATGTTACACTCAACACCAACTGTATTTTCATACATAATGAATCAGTGGGTTAGGGTTGGCACCTTTTTGCTACGTAAATAATACATTTAAAAAATATTTTATACTTCCCGGTTAAAAACTATCTTTATTAGGAAAGTTTTTAAGAACCACTTATCACTTATTGGTTATAAGTGATAATAATTCAGTAAAATTAATAATTGATAAAAATATGGTAGGTAACAGAACATATTGACTTACCAGATATCAAGTGTTGCTTGTATATCTGTAATACAATTTATTACAGCTTTTATTCTTATATTATTAATTCAAAATATTTACAAAAATGAAAAAGCACAATTTGTTTTTTTTTTGCATTTTTTTTCCAAAACCACTACAGTTACCTACCATTTTTCGTTTTTTTTTTATGCACCGTGCCAAGACTAATTTCTAGTGGGGACCTAAGTTAAGTAGGTGATTCAGAAGTTGACAACTCTCGCACTGTTTTTGCAGTGAGCAATGTTTGACTCTTAGGTGAACGCAAGTTCGGAAAACATTGCCCAATGTATTATCTCAAAGAAATTTCCATTAAATGTCTAAAACAATGAACAATCATATGCGTAATGTTTTTTGTACCTATAATATTAAAATTACGTTCTTGTGAAAGGTAATCCAGGTAGTAAAACTAATAATACCGAAAAAAATATCACACATTTTTGGACCACCTTTTTGATACCCACCTTCGAATGCGTGTTACAGCCAACTGAGTGAACTCAGGAACACATCGATCGAGCAATGTTGCCAAGTATGTATTTAAATTTACCCAGAAAATTAAAAAATGTTACTATTTCCTTACGGAGAACTGCAATCGACGGTTGAAGTTATTTTTGGGTTTTGAGCAAAGTTATCTTCCAAAGGCAAAGTTGGCCGGATTGACGGATTTTATTAATAGCGAAATCCATCGCTTTGGTTACATAATATTTATATTAAAACAATCAAAAATGGCCATGGGCCAATTATTTATTAAAATGGGTGGTAAACGAATAGGGCATCCGGATATCAAATACAAATATGGATCTATATTCAGTACAATACTAATAACAAATTGTATTTAAAATAATATTAAGTGTAGTACAGATACGACTTTTTTACTGCTTTATTATTGATAAATCGGCTAACACAACAAAAACTATATATTTATTTACCGTTGTGACAGTGAGTTGCCTACATTTGTTACCGCGAAAAACCTCAAACAAAACATCTGCTATAGACATGTAGCTACAAAGCCATTTCACCTGCAATTTCCTCCCGCAATTCATCATTTTGCGCAGTTTTTCAACCATTCTTCGCAAATAGAGGTGCCCGAATGTCGATACTGCTATACCATTTATTTCCAAATCATTATGACGTCACTTATTAGTTCTATGCTTCGAGGCAGGGCAGTGTGAGCACTTCGGGAACTGTAAAAAAAACATTAATGGATTCATAAATATTATTGATGTAGCGCCTTGAGACTTATAAAGAGCTAAACTATACGTATGACGTATGGCGCTGAAACGTGGTCTCTTACAAAGGGCCTGCCTGATCCACCGATTTAAGGCCGCTTAGCGAGCTATGGAGCGGGCTATGCTTGAGGTATCTCTGATGGATAGAATCCGAAACGAGGAGATCCGTCGGGTATCAAAAGTAACCGACAAAGCCTGCAGAATCAGTAAGTTGAAGTGGCAGTGGGCAGGCCATATTTGTCGCCGATATGATGGGCGTTGGGGCCGAAAGGTTTTAGAATGGAAACCACGTACGGCAAAGCGTAGCGTAGGCCAACCTCGTGCCCGCTGGACCGACGAACTGAAGGACGTTGTGGGTGGCGGCTGGATGAGGAGGACGGAGGACCGACATGAGTGGCGAAATTTTGGAAAAGGCCTATGTCCAGCAGTGGACGAACACGGGCTGATGGATGGATGGATAGATAGCTAAACTAGAAGTATAGGCATACCTACTACCTAAAATCCTTTAGATGTCTACAGTCCAAATTTCATGTTACTAAATCCAGCCGTTTAGTTCAGGTGTTGATAGACAAGTCAGCTAGTCAATGTATTCCTTTATATCTATAGGTAATAGATTTTGTGCCCGTCACGGGCATACTTTGCTTATAAATGGACTCCAAGGAAGTGAGGTGAGGGAGCAGGAGCAACAAAGATAATAATGTGTAATCAAGCTGGATTTTTTTTCGTTTTATGTTTTGTGATAATACTCGTTTACATGAACAACTTTTACTATGGAGTTAATCCGGAAATCAAGAAAAAAAGTCACATTACAAAAAAACCTTTTCCTAAAGAATAAATCCATATAATCGAACAAAGAGTCAGTCCTTCTCTAGTAAGTGCCTACACCTATCTACTATTCTCTCTTTTGCTCCAGAGCCGTTGTATCGTCTAGAAACGATTCATACAAAGGGCGTTGATTAAACATCACACTTCACAAGGACCGTTGTTCTGTACTACACACACACACAACTTGTATAATGTACCACACACACACACAAACAACCTGTATCATGCACCACATATGCATCGTGTACCATGCGAGATGCTTGTTTAGAAAGCGCCTGTAGAAAGATTGAAACAGTTTACGAAAAGTTGATACATATTTTAGTTTTAAATCAAAGCGGCGCGTTTTATATATTTTCTAACCCTTTTAAAACCTTTTTCAATGCAAGTGCTCGTAAATTCCTATTTTATATGCATCAAAACTGTTGTCAAAGTCAATTTTATTTTTTAGTGTATTTTTTTATTTATTGAAAAAAAATACTAGTCTTTTCTGGCGTTATGGTTGCGTTCGTAGGCTGCGTTCAGTTTGATCTTCGGACGACACCGCTTACCACAGACAGTAGTCGTGAAATCCGCCCGTCTAAAGTTCATTTGGAGTATTAATTGTTTGTTTGTTTCTTTAATTACGTTTCATTTTACTTACATACACTTACTTACACTCAACTTGCCCGTAACGTTTAAACACTAGCTTATCGCTCGTGTTTCAAATCGTCCTTAAGCTATCGTAAGCTATTGCCTCCTTACCGCACTTATAGCATAAACTATTATTAAAATACGCCTCTTAATGAGAGTTGGAATGTCAATAGAGAGGTTTTATTTAACCCTTGTCAGGGCACTTGTAGGTTTATGCCTTAATCCGTTTTGAAGTCCACCTGGGACCGAGGAGGGCGGCGGGCAACAATAGGTCAACTGAGTATCGCAAAGTAGACAATCATAGTAGAAGCTGAGACAAAAGGGGTCCACCGGATATACATATATCTTCAAAAATCCTACTAATAATAAAGCAGTAAATAGTCGTGTCTCTACATTAAATGTATTTTTTCAAAAAATAATTTGATAAGAGTAATAAAATTAGTCCTATACTAAAGCAAAATCTACCATTGTTAGGTTTTTTGTTTGTCTGCCTATCTATTTGTTTGTCTGTCTGTATGTACCTATATGTATGTTCCGTTTTAACCCGAGAATCATTCAACGGATTTGGATGCGTTTTTTTATTATTATTTATTTATAATAAAAACTCGTCTTTAAACTGTGCACGGCCGCTTTATTACTAAAGATTTTGCAAACCCTTTTGCTACCTTTTTGTGGTTTAAGATTCTCGTGCTGTCCCTACACAACAACCCATTTCGCAGGCTTATGTCATTTGCTCTAAACTGTATGAATATATTTGCGCGTTTCAAAAATTATTATTGATGAGACCAGATTAAATGTTCATCCATTATCGTTGATAAGATAAACGTATTTAATATACTCGTAGGTGAAACTATTATCTACATTTCGTGTGAAAAAGCCGCATTTTTTTAGTAAAAACCTGAATTATGGTGTAAAGGCCGACTAATTACGCGATCACACGCGAAATTTCTCCGCATTTACGCGAAAAAGGGTGATCAAAAATAGCAAAAATAAGTGCGACGACAAGTGAGGCGAAGCAGAGCGTGTTAGGTTTACGGTAACTTTCTGGAAAGCGGAGTGGAGTGAGATGACCCCTTATTTTAATAGAAAATAATTTCGTATAATCATAATGGGATTAAAAATCAGTTTTCGCCAGCAACGGCGACATTCAAATCACACAGCGCGTTCATACGGGCTCCAACGAATTCGGCGCGGCAGAGGGTCGTTAGTGCTCAACAAAGTCATTTGGAAAGACATCCCCATGATAAAATCGATCTGTCTGCTAATGGTTCTCCAAATCCATTTTAATCGCCGATTTGAAGCTCACCATTGCCGTTTTATTGTTTTAAAGATATTCTCGAATTGAAATCCCTTTGATTATTCTCGAGATAAGTGGAAACTTTTTCTTAACTGCAGGGATAAAACGGAAGGGCAAAATAAAAGGTTATATCCGGTGATAAATAGGTGGTGAGAGACCCGGCGTGGGTCATGATTTATTTAATTAATGCTTTGTACTTGAAGGTTTTAGATTTTAATTTGAATATTACGTCATTACGTAATTCTTGCGTATTCTCACGGGTTACTTGCATTATTCTGTATAAACTTGGATTCAATTAAATATACTATATTGTATAATAACTGACCCGGCGAACTTCGTACCCGTTACAGTCAATGAATGTTGTGTCAACTTTTAGCTAATTTCGGAACGCTACCTTAATATATCTATTTAAAATTGTATCTATACTATTCTGACATCATGGCACTACCCCCAGCAACTTCCCCATTGCCAAAGGTTAGCTGGTAGAAAATAATAAATAGTATTAAGCTCGCCTGTGTACGAAAGTTTTATAGTATGCAATAAAGAATTTTATTATTATTATGTAGGTACACTTTTCAGTCTCGGGCCCATAGGTACCCGGTCATTTGAAAGGCATTCATGGGGCCGAAGCCAACATTGAAGAGGCCTTAGTACCATTTAATCTAAATGTGAGATGGCCGCATCCATGGAGGCCTCTCCCTCAATGTACCATTGGGATACATTAACGGAAAGTCCCCCATAATTGCCAAACTATTGCCAGGAAGGAAGACTTGGAGTGGGCTATGACGATGGGTTGCTAGATGGGCCGGATAACAGGGCTATGGAGTGAGATAACGGACATCTGCCTCAAAAATCTCTCACAAATTTAAGTCTGGCAGATGGTGACTTGCTGCTTGATGACTACCCAGAAGGATAGCCGTTGTGGGCCCCCTATCTAGCCACCATGGGGTGGCCAGGGGGCAACACTATGTAAGCAGCTAAGGTTGTCGAGAGGTGAGTCTGCGGGGCGCAAGATCCTTATACAGTCAAGTGCCCCCGGCGTTATGACATTTTACACTTCCAACCTGGAGCATAGGTTCCGCTCTTGCGACTCCACTCTGGCCGGCTGGTTAAGGCAAGCGCAGAGGCGGGGAGGTGTGTCGCTGTGTGTATGTGTGTGTAAGTGCATGTGTGTGTGTGTTTCCCCTGGAGGTAGGGTCCGAGGTGTCGCCACTCACCATCGGCTCGCCACAAGCCGCCCTGCGGTGACTGCTTGCACTGTACGTACCAGAAGGCTAAGGGGTCGACACACCCCGACGCCATCTAGACGCACCAGTGGGCGGTGGGGTCGTCACATCCCGACGCCGTTTATTATTATTATTATTATTAAGTCTTTGGAATTTCAGTTCGTACATAAGCGTCCACGACCTGAGCGGAAGAGGCGGAGTTCTAAACCGAATTTATTTAAAAAATTATTTACTGTATATTTTTATTTTCTTTTGAATTTTTATGATATTTTAATAGTTTTAATATGAGTTAAAACAATAGCTTCTAGCTAGATAGTTTTAAGTCTGTAAGATTATTTAGAATAATAATAAGTTACAATATATAATATTTATAACTAAATTAATAAAAAATTAAAACTAAATAATCCTAAAAACTTAAACAAATACCTAGAAATAAAAATATTACAAACTAAACTAAGTAAAAGTTAATAGTTATTGTGCTATTCGGGGTGGAGACGAATCTAACAAATCAGAGATCATTCAAATTGGTCCAGCCGTTCTTGAGTTATAAATGGTGTAACTAACATGACTTTGTTATATGTAATATTTACACATGTTTCATACAAGAATACATCTGAAGTTTCTAGATATCTATTTACTATAATCACTTCAATCAACTACTAATATCAACCATGATCAACTACTTCACATATTCCATTTTAACAGTTTTATCAATATAAAAACAATTTAACTTTTATTCTAGATATATTATATTTGATGTCAAAACAATGATAGAAATAAAATTCTATATTTTAAACACTTGGCGATTTACTCATCGCAAGGAGATCACAATTTTCAACGTCGCGTCGATTCGTATGATGACAGCCCTATACTGAGGACCTAAATATTCCGAAAATAAATATTTTAATTTTTTTACATTGATATTACTATCCTACTTTAATAAAGAAAATGAACAAAGCAGGACTATATTGATGGATGTAGAAGCAAAAGAGGTGTGTCCGGATCGTAGCAGATGGAAATCTGTAGTCTCTGCCTACCCCTCAGTATATGTATGTATGAACTAACCAAAAGAGGGGCAGGCCAAATATCTAACAAATATCTAATTAAACAAATATCTACTGATAGATATTGCGAGTGAAAAATATTGCCGGAATAGCCACCCAGGCCCTCAATTCTGGCACATGCAAAAAAATTGCGCACGCAGATTGCGGATGACTTTAAAAAGGATTTTGTACAGATATGTCTTGATTTTTTTGATTGAAAACTTATAGTGAGCATTCCTTATATCCTATAGCTTCTATTTGATGTGGTTTAGTCACTCTAATTACCATCGCATGGCATTTATCAAACTTTAAACAAATAACTAATGACTGATATTGCTAATGCGCAATAATGCCGGAATAGCCAGCCTGGTGTACAAATAAAACAAAACTGAAACAACCTTGTTTTTGTGGAGAGCTTAACCCGTTCTCTTATCGATTTTCAATAACCATTGAAGTGGCCAATTGTCCCTTCTGCGAGGGAACAAAACAACCAAGAAATTGATTTTGGCAACGAAAACATTCTCTAGTTGCTCAAAAACCCCTTTTGAAATTGGGTAATTTTAGAGGTTTTAAACATTATGTTCAGCCATTTTACTACTAAGGATTTGTCATCCAGCAAGTCGTATTATTAGAAGTAACACTTTCGCCGACTTCTTCTTTCCTTAAACATATGTCTCTTCCTAAATATGTTGGCAATCGTGCGTTCACCAACATTGAGCGGCAATTACGGACGCCATCTGTCTTCACGCGGTGGTATTACGAGCACCAATAGAAGCAACCACAAGTTCGCCAGCCAATCAGAGGCGTACACGACGACAAAAGAAAATGAGTGGGTGGCAGAGCGGTGGTGCAGCGCGGCGCACTATGGCCGAAATAGCCTTAAAGCTGGTCATTAATGTTTAATGTGTAAATTAATGAAGTATTTAAAAATATATATATATATTGCTATTTATATAATGTAAATATGATTTTTTTCTTTTTTTTTTTGATTGAAAAACACTTGTACTTGTCCACTTATTTATATTATTTATTGTTTATTTATATTATTTCAATTAATAATATAAATAAGTGGACAAGTACAAGTGTTTTTCAAAAATAGATTCGACTCGTAAGTAACTATGAAAACTTAACCAAAAATTGCAGCGATTGAATAATATAATCAAAACTTCAGAAAAAAGTAAAGGCGATAAAACACCACCTTGTGGGATACCGGCGAGAACTGGACACCAGTCCGAACAACCAGTTTCAATGCAAACACACTACTCACGACCTTAAGGGTATGACTCGAACCAAGAAGTTCCTGCCGGAAATACGTTTAGCGAGCGTAGTATACATAGCAAGAAGTGATAATTACCTACCAAGCGATTTGGTCTACCTTTATTATAACCTATTCGGCAAACTTCGGCAAGAAAATTTGTGATTAACAGTTGGGTAACATTATGAAGTTCAAGTTGGCGTATTTTTTTTATTGGAATACCACGGAATAATACACTTTTTTTTTAATTTCTCCGATATAACCTGGAAAGTTACCATCTTATACTTCTAATGGTGGTATTGCTAAAATCCTGTCTTAAAACAGTATGTTGATGAAACCTACTATCTGTACATACCCCCAGGAACAGATTCCATACTCTTAAAAAATCGTTTTCTGTACAACGATTAAACGGCAATAAAAAACCTGAGCCGTATAATTTTACAAAAAAATTATGTATAGCTCTTATAGCAACTTTTCCAACGGGTTTCGAAGTCAGAACCACGCCATTTAAATGTATGACAGCTGTCAGATGATGCGTCATCTATCGTAAGATTATGATAACAATTGAATACTGCTTTAGTGACATCTTTCAAAAAACTAATTATGGCCAGCAATTTGGGTTATTTGGCCTTTGTGCGGCGGCGCGAAAATTATTATATTTCTGGATGTTGTGATGAAAACATCTGTTAGTCAGTTTATGATTATTATTACTTGTAGATTTTGATTAAATAAGTTCATTCTATAAATAACTCGTTTCTACTATTCTAAAGATAGTTTACAAATATTGGTTTTTCTGTTACCACAATTCCATTGTAGACAACTATAAGGTGCTCTATAAATATCTGGCACGGCTGCAATGGGATATAGTATTGTGTATGTAGATTACAATAGTGAAGAAATTTTGTACCCCGGAATAGTTATTTATGTTTGAGAAAATAAAGTAAATAAATAAATATTTACTTTATTCGACATAAAGTGATTCACAAACTACGAGCGATGTGTCGTTTCATCAGTGAAAATAATTTCTATCTCTTTCCAACTGTTTTGTGTTATTACAGGATGGTTTCATGCAAGTATATCAATTCTAACATGTACGCACATTTTTTTGTATGAAAAAATTTATGGCGTTAGATGAATAAAATATCGTTACTATTGTAATCCATATACACAATACACCATTACCATTACACCACTGGCAGATATTTTTAGAGCAGCTTGTATAAATATCAGGGTAACCAAATGTTCGAATATTTGCGGTAATTTACAGTTTATAAGTAAACTATGTTTTATTTGGGATAACGATCGTCCTCAACCAGCACTAAAGTGCATTAACACTAAACTTTATCTACTAAACCAAGGTAGAACGTTTATAGCAACCACACCCAGGTTCGCCTTAAAGCAGTAACTGGCAAGTTAGTGCGCTAGACACGCTAGAAAGCCATAAAAGTAATAGTTTCAGAGTATATTCAAACCGCGAGCTTTCGGTGTTTGACCGATCTGTTTATTTCAGCTATTTCAGCGGTCGTTAGCTCGTCTTGCGGTTAGGGTTACCAGATGTAAAACTCAAAAGTCCTGACAAAAAATCGATTTGTGCAAAATAGCCCTGAATTTTTTTTTACCGTGAGCGCGCGCGGTTCGACTTATGTAGGAAAATAACACGCAGTGTAGATAGGTCTGAATTTTGTTTTGTGTGCCAGTGCAAAGTGCAGCAATGCTTAGTGCAATTTAAGTTGATAGCAATGAAGAGAAAATGTTTCTTAATTACTAAGATTTAACATAGTTTTTAAGATTTGCTTCTAAATAATCCAAGAAAACCTGCCATTTTTTTAAATATAATTAAAGATATATTGCTATATCAAGCCTTTTATTTCCTTTAATCATTAGCAATACAATATAAATAAAATAAAAACAGATTTTTCAATATACTTCAGCCTCTTCTATGAGGCCGTCATCAGTCGAATATCATAAAAATAATATATTAAAAGTTTTTTTTTTTATTTCATTTATATTTTATTGCCATTTTAAATGGAATTCTGACAGGTGCCAAAAATCCTGGCATGTTAGGACAAATCCTGACGTCTGGAAATGGCAACCCTGGTTGCGGTGAGCGCGTAGTTTGTGGGACCTTTATTGCAGAACCCTAACCGCTGGGTCTGGAAATTAAAAAACTTGGACCATTGTTTTTATCATTGCTGCTGTTGGGTAAGATTAACTGTTTGTATTTTGGTACTTATCGTTTTTTCAGATATTAGGCGGCGTAGCAAAAATCTATATGGGCCAACTTTAATCTTTTCTTCAGATAACTATAGTTGCTACGGCTAAAACAAAACCAAGTAGTCACTAAAATAGTTTTTCTGATTTAATTTGTTGGAAATTACTATTAATTCTCATCTGGGAACAATGTCCTATCTTATTTATTGATTGTTTTATGAGAGAACATTGAGAATATTACATCATGGGCACTTAAAATTACGCTAAAAATAATACTCAAAGTTTACAAAATGCTCTGCATACGAATGAACACTCTCAAATAACGTAGCAAGCAATGTATTGCACTTTACTCACACATATACATCTTAACATGCACGCTAGAACGTAACTGCTTGGCTTCTGTGATAGTTCATTACTGCTAAGACCAGGAAATAAGCAATCCTGGACGAGTAAGTTTAAAGTCCGAGCCTGTGGGGCGAGGAGTTTTATATACGAGGCCAGGATTGCTAATTCATGGTCGAAGCAAGTATAGCGCTTTTATCAAAAATAAAATGAGATATTTTCATGTTTTTTATGATAATGAGTTATATCAAATCTAATAAACTGACTAAGATATATTAAAAGTTACTTGCTCATATTTGGGCGATTAGTCATGTTTATTGTTATTCAATTTTTTGAGTGCAGTATAATCTATAGGTATATCAGAGTCCGCTTCTGAACTCATTTTGTAATTTATTTGCTCAAAATACTTTCAAATAAATTTTATAGCAACATAAAGAGCCACTAGCGGTCCTTTGATTTTTAAAATTATTGAACCGTAAGTCATTATTTTGCTGTTGGAATATCTTCCTTAGTACGAACCAATAAAGTTCAATTTGCAATGCACAGTTCGGAAAGGGTAGCGGTCCTTTAATTTAATAAATTATTGAACCGTAAGTCATCGGAAAGTGCTCGGAAAATGATTTCTTCTGCATTTCGTGAATTCTGTTAAAACGACGTAGGTCGCCTCGCTCCGCTCCGATCCGGTCCGCTTCACTCGGCTCCCTTATATGTACTTACATATCAACCTAACCAATGCTCCTCGCTTCGCTCGTCGTCGCAACGATTTGTTAGCAGTTTTTATCCTTTCGCGATTGTTATAATTTTGGAACATTTGATATATTACATAGCCAATAATTTATGATTCTAGGCAAGCCCACATTTATTCGCAATTTATACACTTTCGCAAAACTTCAACTTTTTTGTGTGTCAGTAAAACAATTATTATCCTGCATAAAACTTCCATCACATTCTTGAATTTTCGCATTTAGTAAACGTCAAGTACAGTTTTACACATTTATGTTATCTATATCTTTATATCACTTTTATTATAATTTGTACAAACCAAAAACATCTTCAACTTGTTGTAAAATAAAAAAATATCCTCGTTTCTATGAAATACCCTAGTTTAATTGACATAACAGAAAACTTACCTAAATTTAACCTTGGTTTTAATTTGTAAAAACAAAATAATAACTTCAACTTGTTATAAAGTTAAAAGAACTACACACTTTCTACGAAATAAACTGGTTTAATTGTAAAAAACAGAAAACTTACAAAAATTATTTAACCCACTTAACCTATCTAGACAAACACTCAGTTCAATTAACCCGTTCTAAGAAACTAAGAAAGCCGCTAACGGCACTAATAACTAATACACTTTCATGTATTTTTGAGAAAATGTTGTAATCATAGGCAAAATGGACTTTGCTAAAGTGGGCTAGAGATACAAGTATGATTAACACTTGCGATTGTCAGCACTTGGTGAAACTTGGATACCAACATATCAGAGATATTGGAATCCTCATGCTATTTAATATTAATTAATAAAACAGTTTCATTGGCTCTGTAATTTGAAAACAAGTCTAGTTTCTTTACAGGAGCAAAACTAAAAGATCAAACAAAGTCAAAGTTCCGGACTGAACTCGCCATTACTCTATTTTCTTGCAAGATTCACAAGTTTCAAACTGATCAACATTCTTTTCCTCGCTTAGTGACTTCACTGCAATTCCTTTATAATGTTATTCAATAGAATTTCCAAGGTGACACTCGTTGCAACGTAAATATCGTAAAATGGATGCGAACCACAATCTGATCAGAGATCTATTTATTGTTTTATGGACAATGAGACTAAACATTTGGAGACGTGCGAGTGGGACTCGCGCACAAAGGGTTCCGTACCACCGCATTTACGGGTACGGAACCCCGAAAACATTATAGTAACAAATGATCGCCTTTAAAGGCCCAGCGACGTCTATCATCTGAACAATGAACCTCAGTGTAAAAAGCTGGACAAGCAACTCTTAGCGCCATCTATTACCTCGATAAAAGCTGTCAAACAAGTCATCTTGGATGGCGGTACGGTTAATTGTATGGAGACCTTGGGTAAAACTCTTTTTTATTTTTGTATCCCATCCAATTTTTATTTTTTTTGTATTTGTCGTGGTAGAGGCCATAACACGTATTATGTGAAAATTTCAATTTTCTACCTATTACGGTTGAACCCCCGAGACAGACGGAGAGACAGACATACAAACAGACAGTGGAGGCTTGTAATGGCACCCTTTGGGTACGGGATCCTAAAAAGCATAGAATTATTGCTTGATTGATCAATCGACCAATAGAAAAAAAGCATTTCCGCGTCATCGTCTATTCGTTGCCGCTTCGAGCGCGTCAGTTGTTTTGGTGGTTGCTTTGGTACTCGTATGTACGAGTAATTGGTTGAAGTAGCTTGTAATTCGGTAAAGTTCGGTTTACCAATTAAGACGATGGAACCTCTGAGTCTTGTCGCACGCCAATTGTAGGAGATATAAAACAGACGACCATTGTCTACGTCGAAAGAGACATAAAAAAATGGATTTAATTTATACCACATCTAGACTTTATGCTGGTATCTATGGTCAGGTAATTTTTTAAATTCATAGTTGGGATCAGGTAAAGCCACGGCTTAGTCGTGTGGCCCGGGTAAAGTTAAGACTTGATGTAAAGCTGCGTTCAGCTTGTTCAAAAAATAGTTACTTTTTGTGTCATTTTAACCTCGTGGGACTCAATGTCCATCACAACTGACAAATGCACCGAATAACTATGACAAGCGTCATTACTGTTTTAAGGTATAAATAGTATTTGTTTACGGTAATTTTTGGTTCATTCAAGTACAGCCAACGACTAGGAAAAAACCGGCCAAGTGCGTGTTAGATTCGCGCACGAAGGGTTCCGTACCGTTATCTATAAAAACGGCAAAAAAATCATTGTATGGGAGTGCACGTGTCCGACTCGCACTTGGCCGGTTTTAGTATTTGTTGTTATAGCGGCACATTATCTGTGAAAATTTCAACTGTCTAACTATCATGGTTCATGAGATACAGCCTGGTGACAGACAGACGGACGGATGGACAGCGAAGTCTTAGTAATAGGGTCCCGTAGGTTACCCTTTGGGCACGGAACCCTAAAAATATGTTCGTTCAACCACTCGTACCACTGAAAAGTGAAAAGATGGTGCACGCGTGCGGTAAGGGTAATAGTCAATCTTAATTACTAAAACGTTTCAACAATATTCCAAATTGAAGATTAATAATAAATAATAGATCAGCTACGAGCGTATGAGCTTAATCTTGGCGAGAAATTGATTGAAGGCAATGGCCAGTTGACAAAAGATACAACGATTAAGTTAATTTTCAGTTATGTTTTACTAAGTTGCGTTTTTTATGCATTATATTATATTGAAAAATATATTTATTGATTTAACTATCAACGCACAGCCGAAACTACTGAACGGATTTCGGTGAAATTAAGATACTTGTGATGACGTAAAAAACGCTAAGAGAGGATTTTTGAAAATTCGCCCCCTAAAGGGGTGAACCGCAATCCACGCGAACGAAGTCGCAGGTAAAAGCTATTTAATACATAAAATAACAAAACTTTGTTTTGCTGGAAAGCCTAATTGACATCAAATAAAATATTGTCGTGTAGAGACTAAAACCAAATTTACTTAACACTTTTTATTTAAAAATAAGAAAAACAATCATAGGTTGTGCGTTTGTGAAAGAAATCCGGAGCAACCACCTTAAGGCTGTACCTGAGCCTAGAACATGAACAAAGCCAGATTTTCGAGGATTCTTTTGAAGGAATTAGGACTAGCTTAACATTAAAAAAACAAATTTTATTATTAATCTTTTATCTAGGTGATCAACTTATAAACAAAGTACTAAGATTCATTCTTTTGTAAAAAAAAAAGTTTTCCACTCTATTTTTTTGGTTTTCAAACGTTCGTTTCAAGAACGAGGCTAAGAGATCAACATGATTTTTTTTTCTCATAAAATATGTAATAGAAATAAGGTGTTCTACTTAAATCCAATATTTTTTTCTACAAAATATTTCAGAATTAGTTATAAACCCTCCGATCTGCTGTTTCGCGCGTAATTAATACGCGTCCTAGATAAATAGGTCAATTAGCTAACCAATAATCGCCCCTATCAAAAGCTAATAGGGTATTTGACATTGTACTTTTTGTGTTGGAAATTTAATAAAAAAAATTCCTAGCCTATGCCATACACTTAACATAAATTCTCTAAGTACTGTCGTATCTTGAGTAGCTTTTCTGAGGTTAATGGTGGTTAGTTTTGCTTTTTCCTATAACTTCCACAGCACAACTTTTTTTTGCTCTTCTCTTCTCACGAGTCCTTCTCGCTCTTGGTAGTTATTCTGGTTGTTTCAAAGTAATTGAATCGCTATATAACAATACTACTTGTGTATAGTCCGGCTAGCTTAACTGTGGTCTGCTCAGGTAAAGTTGTGACTGGGGGTAAAGCCGCGGTCGTTCGGTGCGGTCGGTGCGGATTATAGTTGTCTCGTTTGAAGAGGAAAAACAAAACAAACTTGAAAGTTTTAATTAACATGAAAGAAAATAAAAGTGCCTAGACGTGATATACGGGTCCGGTAAGGTACTCGCTTTCTGTTTTATACTTTTGATCCTTTATTGGTTTGTATTACTAGAGAAGTATATTTATGAACTTTCGTTGATTTAAACAAAATGTCAAGACCGTCCTTACAATTAAAACAGACCTAAACATATGATTCCTAGCGTAGACTATACGTCTATCTGACTATTATTGAAACACCAAATGCTATCAACATACTTTGTTGGCTGTTAGATTTTTATACTCATTTATGTTATTTGCTGCATAATGTAACAAGATGATTAATACTGCTGATTATTGGCACTTGGTGGTCTATAACTTTTAGATATATTGAGTTATATTTTAGATTATTATTTATTTGTAGGTTATTAGTTTATTTAAGTTTTTATTGTAAGGTGTTAAAATACAGTGTGAATTCATCAACATCTTAAAATACACTTGTACTGTTTCACTTTATTTAAACAACAGTTTTCACCTTACGGCATATATGTATATTATTATTATATCCTGATGATGCCCTGAGGTGAAACCGGTTGATGTAATAAAGTGAATACAAGTGAAACATAAGAAGTGTATTTTTCAAATGTGACATAGTTGTAAGCATAGTTAAATAAATAGATAATATAAGTAAATACACTGCCTACTGATTGAATGACTGATCTACGCCAGGAACAAACGGCCGGGCTCGGGAACATAAAAATTGGTCTATATAGGTTTCTTTTATGATGTAAACTTTTGCTAGGAAGGGATTTTAAGACAATTTTGGAAATATATGTTTAAAAATTTGACTATTATGGCGCTGTATGCTTAAATACAGGCTAAAAACCTACTTAGCAACAGATGCTCCTAACCCCTTACACTATCCCAAAATTGTAACACCCTCTTTTAACCTAAGCATAAATAGTGTAAATGTGTACCACTTTTTGTGAATAAATATATTCTATTCTATTCTATTTAAATATAAATTACATAACCAAACTTAGAACCAACCAAAGAAGTATCCATCCATCCATCAACCTGATTCGTCCACTGCTGGACATAGGCCTTTCCAGGATTTCGCCGCTCTTGGTGGTCCTCCTGGAAGAAATGCCCATACTCACACACGCTGGGCAGGCGGGTTAGTGAGCGCGGTGCCGAAACCCTTGCACCAGTGACGCCGCTGCCCGTCACCAGTCTATTTTATTTAAGGCCCGGCAATTGGGGATGGATATACCGCCATCCATCGGTCCCAGGCGATGGTGAGCCACCTGGTTTTGCCTGAGAGCTGTTCTCTTACTCCCCCCCGAATAACTTCGGGAGGATTTGCGAGTAAGATGGTGGTACCTCCACAGTCGAGCCCGTAAAGAAGTATACTACACTTTTAATTAAATTTTAGTTCGCTACTGGGGCAATATTTTGTTGTCAGATTGCGCGATAAGCCGTTTTTCCTAGAAAACTATTAAGATATTTTTATTCAGATCTCCGCCCTGGTCAGTAGCCCTTGGCTGTTGGGCCCTATACCAGTGCCCTGTGGGCCTCGGCGAAAACCCGGGCTTGCCCCTGACCCTCGAGAAGTCATGACGTGATGTATTTTGTTTCCTTTTTATATTTATTGAAAAAATAACACTAACATTAATAATTATTAAAAAAAAACTCGTACTGCGTGTCACAATTTTATATGTAATATAATGTTAAATAACTTTTTTGCTCCCAGGTTCTACAGTTCAAACAAAGAGGCTTCTCTGTAAGGTTTCTCAATGTTCAACGGAACCCTAAAAATCGACTCTCAGTAAAAGGTAAAAGCCCGGTCTTACCAAAACGTTCGCAGATGGCGAGCGATGTTAATAAAGACAAATCCGTAGAAAACAACTAGTCACAATACGGACTTAATTCCCGGGATTTTCCCGATCTCCCTCTTGTTCCCGATCCAATTAATTCCGACCCCAATGTGAGAATTTATTCCCGCACAGTAACAAAGTACCTAAAACTTTGTTATTACAGTTGTATTTTGCCTGAATCTCAATGAGGTTACGCATGGCGGGGTATTGGGGCCACACAATTTTCCTATTAAATCATATAAATCACAACTAACCGGTTGCGGGAGATTTTTGCCTTCTTTGGGGTATGTGGTTTCCGATTGATTTGTTCATGCTTTTAAACCGATTTTATGAGTATTTAGTATTTATAGGAAGTGACATCATCATTTGAGTTTGAATCACTGACCTCTATAATAGTTGAATGGTCAGATGTTTAAGACTTTAGGATGCGTTCAAGAAAAGTAAAATGTGCCTATGAAAATGTTCAGCGATGACGTCACTGAAGGTGAAATGAAAGACATCGCTTTTTTCATTTAATAAAGGACCTGCAAGCTTATTTTAAACGGTTTTTGAATTATAAATATTTGAAAAATAGAAGAGGAACCGATCTTCCATTGAAAACACTGGTCAACAAGTTTTCTGCACAGAAACGATATTTTGAAATTCTTGCAGAAAACTGTGTGCTGAATCCAAATCTGAACTCAGATTTTTTCTATCAGGTCTCAGTTTTGTGAAATCAACTTCAAGGTATTGAAATTTACCGTTTCTTTAATGCTTCTGAACATTTTTTTTACTTATTACAAATGTATTTTATATATTTATTTTTTATAATTACAAGTCCTTAATCAATACTTATTAAGGTGAAAATAACATAATTCGCGATTGAACCTTATTTTTCGAAATAAATAATATTTTGTGAGAGCTTGTTCGGTCCATACATTTCATACCAAGTTTTTACTATGAAACATTGGGTGTGATTGTTTTGAGACATTTAATCGAAAACTAGGCTTGGTTACGTGAATCTTTTTATCATATTATTAAAGCCGAAAAACTTATTGTGCTAGGCGTAAAGCCCCACCAGAAGTAGTAAAAACACGCGATTTTTCAAAATTTAGTCTGTCTTAGACAAATATTACGACGTGATAGAGAAAATCTGAGTTTATATTCGGATTCAGCATACAAATTTCTATAATAATTTCAATAAATCGTTTCTGTGGCAGAAAATTTCTACAATTTTGTTGACCAGTGAAATCAATAAAATAAATGGTAGTGCAATCACCCGACAAGCCAGAGGTCCCGGGTTCGGATCCCGGTTCAGAGCTCTTCACGTCCAGATTTACTTTTCTGATTTTATATACCGTAATGATATAAATTTTATAAGTGTTTACTCGATAATAAGCATTGACATAAAAAAGTTAATTACTTACTCGACCAAAGTGTATGAAACACTTTTTTTTACGATTTAAGTGTCGACCTAACAGTAAGTGTAAAAGTTACGTTTAAAGGAAAAGGGTGATCATCTCAACAACCTGTATTAAGTACTACATAATTTCAAGCAGAGTAGGCCAGGAATCTAAATTAATCATAATATTGTGTGGAGTGCCAACCGATAGAGCGGACCGAGCAAATGAATTTCAATTTATTTTCATCAAAACTTTGTAGACAGATAATCTAAAAACAATTTGTTAACGCAACGTTGAAAAATATTGTTTACTTCTCGTAAACATGGCGTAGCTTATAATGTTTTTGTCTCAGTTTAATATCAGTATTAAAGTGGGAGCCAGCGTTGTTCGTAGACGCCTGCTGCATTAAATAACGTGAAATGGGTACGGAAAGGTTCGTTAAAATTAAAACGATTTAAAACATGAAATGCTTCGGCGTTCCATTCGTTTTTCAGGGTTCCGTCGGAAACATATTATGTTGTACAGTAAACCCGCATCCGTCAGAAATCTTAACATGCAGACCTATTGAACATTTGAATTGTGTCAATCATTGTACCTTGTGTCCACTGGGAAAGTTCACTTTTCAACAGTAATAAAAAACAAGTATGTTGGATAGAACAATATATTTAATGGTATTATTAAAAGTTTAAATATATGGGTTTCATTTTCTAAAGATGGTTCCGTCTAAATGCCTGCCATCCATTCGTACAGTCTCCTGTAAGCGACTCTGTAAGTTGATGAAAACTTTCCTACAGTGCTGCGGATGAAGAAGCCCATTTTCATATCGAAGGTTATGTTGACAAACAAAATTGCAGATATTGAACTCCAGATAATCCGAAACAGAAGCATCAAAGACAGTTACACAGTCCAAAAGTGACTGTATGGTGCGCAATCTCAGGATCCGGAATAATAGGCCCCATTTTTTGAGAACAAAAATGGCGCCTCAGTAACCGTGGATACCGAACGGTATGTAAACATGATCGAAACATATTTTCATCCTATCGTGGAGAAAGATTCACGCTTTAACAGAAACACATGGTTCCAGTAAGATGGCGCTACCACCCATACCACGAGGGAGACAATGACCGTGATCCAGCCACTTTTTCCCCATAAGCTGATATCGGTTTGGAGACTTGGCCTGGCCATCCAGGTCGCTGGATATCACACTATGTGATTTTTTCTTATGAGGCTACCTAAAGTCTAAGGTTTATTAAAACCAACCGCGAACAATTAGTGATCTCAAAAGAAATATCCAATCAGAAATCGAAAATATTTCTCCACAGCTTCTGTAGGAAAGTTTACATTAACTTACAGACTCGCTACAGGAGACTGTACGAATGGATGGCAAGCATTTAGACGAAATCATCTTTAGAAAAAGAGACTCGCTGATACATATAAAGTTGAAATTATCAATCAATATGTTGTTCTATTAAATATATGAATTTTCCCAGTATATCTACGACTATATGAAGAGGAAAAGTGTGAAAAAAAAATCTCCAGCACTATAGTTGGATGTTTGAGGTAAATTTGATGTTTTTGCCGATAATATGCCGAAAAACAGCAAATAATTCAACATTTGTAATCGTCCTGTGTTTACCAATTTGAAGTATCGCCGTGCGGGAGTCGTCTTCAAAGCAGGCATGACCAGTGAATGACGTCTCGATTATAACACAAGGCAAGACCTCACTCGAGAGTGCAGCGATTTACCATCGCGTAGAATCACGAGCCTTCGACAGGTACGAGTAAAACAAGGTATCGATAAATTTGAAGCATCGAATCCCGCCAGGAGTGTCAAGAGAGGCAGGGGGGACACGGTATTTGCAAATCTATATTACGTGGTCTGCCACGAAAGAAGCGTGTTATACAGCCTTTTCGCGCGTTCCTGGGAAATAGAAAATCCTATTTTACGCGCGATTTTATACAATATTACAATTTGGAGCAATAACATTGACAGGCACGCGTAAAAAGTCTGCCTGCCGTCTATGAGAGGCCTAAGCACTTACGCGACCAAAATACAAATTACACGGATTGAGATGAGGCAGTATGGGGAAAATCTAAAAAGATTTGCTCAAAAGGCTCTCGTCATTGATTTTGGAGACTATAAAAACTTCATTAGAAGATTTTTGAAAAATGAGTAACCTTGTTAGGGAGCTGTTTTGCGAGAAAATATATAAATATAGATCCTGTATTAGTCATCAATCGATAGTGTTGGTTGTAAAGACCAGGTCTTGTAAACAAAAAAATTGTTTTAAATCAAAGGAAATGTCTTACTGTTTGTATTTTGTTTCAATTCACACTACTTTTACTTTTAATAGTAAAATTTCTGATGGAATGTGTACGTGACCTATAATTTAAATTTCTCTACCCATTATAGTTTAGATTTTCCCCATAGTTCTACGTTTCGACGCGCTGCCTTGTATACAGGTCGTAGACCTTGGACCGTAGACCTTTGGTAGACCAGGATAATCGAAAGATATCTACAATTGTTGACTTTTTATCATTTATTTAAAAAATTTAATCAATTTTACAGATCATTGAGTAACGCCCAAGGAGACGTTCAGAATGGTAAAATGGACAGGAATTTGTTCGTGCTCTGTCATAAATAGATATTATTTAACTTAAGAAGTTCGTGGTATAAATCAATCAATTCGACGTACGTATACTCGTATAGATTCATACAGATTATTGATTGCCAACTAATAATGAGCCCAAATAAGGTTCCTTAACCTAACTATTATGACCTAGGTCTAGCCAACTTATATTATATTACAAAGAATGCCGTTTGATTTTTGTAATGCATTACAATTTAGTTTTTTCATTGTTGGTTGATTACTGGGCAGTATACACTTTTGTAGTGGAAATTGTCAGTAAATATTCAATAATAGAACTACTTTTTTGTTCCGTGATAATAGGCAATAGTTCGCCATGTTTTTACAGTATTTTCCGGTAAAGGAGTCTCAGTGGTAGACCACCGAGGTCAAATTCGTAGTGTCTTCACGTTTTAGACCAATATATTGTATGGGAATTGAACCCATGACCTCTCCCGGGCAAAGAAAACGAAGTTTATCATGTTTCCGTGTGTCGGCAGCGGTTGGCATAAGTTGGCACATAAACATGATGTAAACAAATTAAATTTATATCACTGCGGTATAGAAAATCAGAAAAGTAAATCTGGACCTGAGGAGCTCTGAACCGGGATTCGAACCCGGGACCTCTCGCTTACCGGGCGGTTGCTCTACCAACTGAGCTATCCAGTTCTCAACATGACCTGCGAATTTACGCTTGTGCTTTCCCATACCGCAACGATATGTATAGGTAGTGAGCCTCTTGGCGCCTAGAGGGCGCTAGTGTATTCAAGACAAGTCTGAGACTATTATTGCCCTACCGTCACCTGTTACAGCATCGGGTAGTTAAGAATACACATTACTCGTATCGAAACTATGATAGAAATAAATTTCTATATTTTTAAACACTTGGCGATTTATCCATCGCAAGGAGATAACAAATTAAATTTATATCACTGCGGTATTGAAAATCAGAAAAGTAAATCTGGACGTGAGGAGCTCTGAACCGGGATTCGAACCCGGGACCTCTCGCTTACCGGGCGGTTGCTCTACCAACTGAGCTATCCAGTTCTCAACATGACCTGCGAATTTACGCTTGTGCTTTCCCATACCGCAACGATATGTATAGGTACTCACTTAGTAGTGAGCCTCTTGGCGCCTAGAGGGCGCTAGTGTATTCAAGACAAGTCTGAGACTATTATTGCCCTACCGTCACCTGTTACAGCATCGGGTAGTTAAGAATACACATTACTCGTATCGAAACTATGATAGAAATAAATTTCTATATTTTTAAACACTTGGCGATTTATCCATCGCAAGGAGATAACAAATTAAATTTATATCACTGCGGATAGAAAAAATATAGAAATTTATTTCTATCATAGTTTCGATACGAGTAATGTGTATTCTTAACTACCCGATGCTGTAACAGGTGACGGTAGGGCAATAATAGTCTCAGACTTGTCTTGAATACACTAGCGCCCTCTAGGCGCCAAGAGGCTCACTACTAAGTGAGTACCTATACATATCGTTGCGGTATGGGAAAGCACAAGCGTAAATTCGCAGGTCATGTTGAGAACTGGATAGCTCAGTTGGTAGAGCAACCGCCCGGTAAGCGAGAGGTCCCGGGTTCGAATCCCGGTTCAGAGCTCCTCACGTCCAGATTTACTTTTCTGATTTTCTATACCGCAGTGATATAAATTTAATTTGTTATCTCCTTGCGATGGATAAATCGCCAAGTGTTTAAAAATATAGAAATTTATTTCTATCATAGTTTCGATACGAGTAATGTGTATTCTTAACTACCCGATGCTGTAACAGGTGACGGTAGGGCAATAATAGTCTCAGACTTGTCTTGAATACACTAGCGCCCTCTAGGCGCTAAGAGGCTCACTACTAAGTGAGTACCTATACATATCGTTGCGGTATGGGAAAGCACAAGCGTAAATTTGCAGGTCATGTTGAGAACTGGATAGCTCAGTTGGTAGAGCAACCGCCCGGTAAGCGAGAGGTCCCGGGTTCGAATCCCGGTTCAGAGCTCCTCACGTCCAGATTTACTTTTCTGATTTTCTATACCGCAGTGATATAAATTTAATTTGTTATCTCCTTGCGATGGATAAATCGCCAAGTGTTTAAAAATATAGAAATTTATTTCTATCATAGTTTCGATACGAGTAATGTGTATTCTTAACTACCCGATGCTGTAACAGGTGACGGTAGGGCAATAATAGTCTCAGACTTGTCTTGAATACACTAGCGCCCTCTAGGCGCCAAGAGGCTCACTACTAAGTGAGTATCTATACATATCGTTGCGGTATGGGAAAGCACAAGCGTAAATTCGCAGGTCATGTTGAGAACTGGATAGCTCAGTTGGTAGAGCAACCGCCCGGTAAGCGAGAGGTCCCGGGTTCGAATCCCGGTTCAGAGCTCCTCACGTCCAGATTTACTTTTCTGATTTTCTATACCGCAGTGATATAAATTTAATTTGTTATCTCCTTGCGATGGATAAATCGCCAAGTGTTTAAAAATATAGAAATTTATTTCTATCATAGTTTCGATACGAGTAATGTGTATTCTTAACTACCCGATGCTGTAACAGGTGACGGTAGGGCAATAATAGTCTCAGACTTGTCTTGAATACACTAGCGCCCTCTAGGCGCCAAGAGGCTCACTACTAAGTGAGTACCTATACATATCGTTGCGGTATGGGAAAGCACAAGCGTAAATTCGCAGGTCATGTTGAGAACTGGATAGCTCAGTTGGTAGAGCAACCGCCCGGTAAGCGAGAGGTCCCGGGTTCGAATCCCGGTTCAGAGCTCCTCACGTCCAGATTTACTTTTCTGATTTTCTATACCGCAGTGATATAAATTTAATTTGTTATCTCCTTGCGATGGATAAATCGCCAAGTGTTTAAAAATATAGAAATTTATTTCTATCATAGTTTCGATACGAGTAATGTGTATTCTTAACTACCCGATGCTGTAACAGGTGACGGTAGGGCAATAATAGTCTCAGACTTGTCTTGAATACACTAGCGCCCTCTAGGCGCCAAGAGGCTCACTACTAAGTGAGTACCTATACATATCGTTGCGGTATGGGAAAGCACAAGCGTAAATTCGCAGGTCATGTTGAGAACTGGATAGCTCAGTTGGTAGAGCAACCGCCCGGTAAGCGAGAGGTCCCGGGTTCGAATCCCGGTTCAGAGCTCCTCACGTCCAGATTTACTTTTCTGATTTTCTATACCGCAGTGATATAAATTTAATTTGTTATCTCCTTGCGATGGATAAATCGCCAAGTGTTTAAAAATATAGAAATTTATTTCTATCATAGTTTCGATACGAGTAATGTGTATTCTTAACTACCCGATGCTGTAACAGGTGACGGTAGGGCAATAATAGTCTCAGACTTGTCTTGAATACACTAGTGCCCTCTAGGCGCCAAGAGGCTCACTACTAAGTGAGTACCTATACATATCGTTGCGGTATGGGAAAGCACAAGCGTAAATTCGCAGGTCATGTTGAGAACTGGATAGCTCAGTTGGTAGAGCAACCGCCCGGTAAGCGAGAGGTCCCGGGTTCGAATCCCGGTTCAGAGCTCCTCACGTCCAGATTTACTTTTCTGATTTTCTATACCGCAGTGATATAAATTTAATTTGTTATCTCCTTGCGATGGATAAATCGCCAAGTGTTTAAAAATATAGAAATTTATTTCTATCATAGTTTTAAACATGATGTATCTGGGGTCTTCATATTGGAAATGGGACCTTTTACTAAGTTACGATCGAGAACGTGCGTCGATTTGACTTTTGCCGTAATTTTATGCGACGCATTCGGATTTAGATAGATTTGACTCGGGCTTTCAAAGATTCAAATAGTTTCGCCATGTCCGTCTGTCCTTCCGCGGCTTAGCGCAGAGACTATTAGTACAATAAATCTGTAATTTGGCATGGATATAAATATTAATCTAATCACGCTGACAAAACGGTAAAATAAAATCTTGAAAAAAAAAGTGGTTGTGCCACTACTCTCTTCTGCGCTGAAGGATTTCCGAAAAACTAGTTTGACCAAAAATCTGGTTTGGCCGATAAGTCGATAACATACAAAAAATTCCAATGAAAAAATAACCTTGATTTTGCCAAAGATAACATTGAAAATAGAACTATAAAATCTGTTTCTTACGATAAAAATTTACTCGAATTCTTTGTGAAAGATGTTAGCCCCAATATTCCGAATTATTTGCTGCAAGATTTCAAATAACTTAATAATATTATAGAATCAATCTGTCCAATACATATAGAGGCGTCCGTTCAATACCCAGCTTATCCAAGCCCGTCTCTGCCACGTTACCTCGTCATAGCTTGCAATGTAAAGTAGTCCTGATACGGGTTCAGTTATGGTTCAAAGTATGTTTCTGACGATCAATCACTTGGCTCACTTGGATGGCTTAGCTTGGTCGCATAAATACAATGGTGGCTGCAACACAGACAGAAGTTGCTCTATAGCGCAGCCCGATTCGTGTAAACAAAGTTATACAAACACGATTATACCACAGACATTATGGATTTTCTGTAACTTCGGCTTCGGATGACATCTTTCTAATGAAACCGACTGCAACACAGCGCATGCTTGCTTTGTAATACAGCCTGATACGCACACCTACCATTCAACAAACACTGCTGCACTGTAGATCGGTAGGTTCTTATTATCTGTATTATGATCGCGTTACATTGAAACGGTAATGTTGTACAAAATGCGACAAAGAATAAAAAAGTTCATTTTTTATAGCATGTAGTTTGGCTGCATCCATTTATAAGTATTAATTAATTAACTTTTAGGTTCTTTAATTTACAAGTTTGTATTTTTAATTAATTAAGGTATCTTTATCTTTAATAAAGGTATCTTTATATTTTTATGTGTTATTTGATAATAAAATGTTTTTATTATTTCTTTCTTTAAGGTAATACGTATAAAATTGTGTTGCAGTCTTGTATTTTGTTAGATAAACAAATGCGTCTGCACCAAAGACCACTGTGTTGTAGCAGGGTTCAGACGAGCTATTAATTACTACCTTAAGAGTGTCTTCGCTTCGCATGATCCTGCTTTATACCAAGAAATACTGCAAAAATCACTCTGAAATTGATATATGGTAAAGTTCAGGACTAATTATATGTCAAAGATATGGTGAAAACTTGATTCCATTTTTTCTCGGTAGAAAAAAAATACAAAATTACCTCCAAACCATTACATGAATGTACTATTGCATTCAATGAATACTTGAATTTAGATCTGAAACTATGCATAATATAAGTAATATTAGTATAAAGCAGATGTAGACAAAAACATAAAAACAAAAAACCATCAGTGTAGCCGTGATTTCAAAATAACAGATGTTTTGCGTGCGCGGCATCTGATTAGAGTAGGATAGACAGTTAAAAAGCAGAAGCGTTAGAGCAGGACTGCGATTATTGGCCAGATAATGCAGCAGAGACTATGGGTGTGTGTGTTGTAGCCGCCTTTGTATTTACGCAGCCTGGTCACCTGGATAGAGTTTCATGGATTCGCAGCCGAGGTGTAATCCGTAGAGTACTGAGCGACTTAGCAACTTGAAATATCTTTGGATTTCCCAACTTTATACTGTGAAATATCTGTTGTGATGTAATACTGCAGTAATATGCGGTATGAACTAGCGTTTGTATTTCAAGCTATAAAATAAAAATAAAATATGGTTGTATAATAAAAAAAATAATCAGAGCTTGATGATAATTATTAATGGTGTTTGAAAATGTTTTTTTTTCCAGAGACCAACAAAGTTATGGGCACATGTATTAAAGAAAGCCATTTGTACAATCGTATATATTGATCCCAAAATACAATAATTTTGGTACAAAAGCAGATATACGTAAGTAAGGGCCAGTTATATTATTATATTCCTGATTAAAGCTAAAAACTACAATATGCAACGCAAAGAGCGCAGTAAGCTGTCTCTCAGTAATATAATCAGAGCGTTTATCTCAAAGATCCAAGTTTCTATTGTCGAATACCAGGGCAAAAGCTAAGCACCTCGGTTACAAATACATTTGGACCAAAAATGTAAAAATTTTTGTCCGTAAAGAAGATGGTTTGCTTTCCAAAAAAATTGTATGTGAATCACAATTAGCGCCCCTGTGACATGGATGTTATGATGTTAGTGTTATGGCTCTGAATTTGGATGACCACATGTTCCATTGTGAAGATTTTATTATGGATAGCTTAGTTATAAAAGTTTCAAGAGTTCAATTGTGAAGATTTTATTATGGATAGCTTAGTTATAAAAGTTTCAAGAGTTCAATTGTGAAGATTTTATTATGGATAGCTTAGTTATAAAAGTTTCAAGAGTTCAATTGTGAAGATTTTATTATGGATAGCTTAGTTATAAAAGTTTCAGCACTAAGGTATTAGTTATCCCTTTATACATACAGTGTATGCAATATTAATTTTGGTCTACGAGTATTTTTAGCACACGAATATGTAATTATGATTTCCTCATACTATTGCACAAATAATGTATTAACCTTATATGGTATTTATGTACTTTTTTCGAATGACGGACTTAAACTTCTCTATGATGCACACCACAATATATTCAAAATTCAAAAGCAAAAAAAGAAATTTCAAGTTTGGGCTACTCAATACTCAATCTTTGATCACAGGGAAGGACGAATTAGATGTAACTATAAAAAAGTTTGACGTAGATATTGCTTGTATTATGGCTAGATGATAACTCAAATACCAATAGTCTCCAAATTCCCGGCTACAAGTTCGTACACACGCCGAGATCCAGATTAAAAAATGCTAAAAAGAAAAGGGAAGGTGGAGTTGGAATTTATACAAAAACAGGTTTGACAATAAAAAAACTTAAGCATGAGCAATCAAATTTAGAAGAGATCTGGATAGAAGTTAGGCCAAATAAAATAAAATTTGTTTTTGGTACATTCTGTAGACAACCCAAAAGTAATTTCAGTGATTTTATTGAACAACTATGTGACTCCACTTTTACTTCCCAATATGAACATGTCCTTTTTGTAGGAGATCTAAATGTTGATCTTCAGATCCCTTGTGGTAGGGAACAGCAACTTTTCTCTCGACTTATTAAGGAACTAGCTTTTGTCCGCGGCTTAACCCGCGTTGAATTCGTTTTTGTGTACTCCCATAAAATCTGTTAATATTTTTCGGACTGTTCCTGGGCGCATAACACACATCACTGTGTGTAACCTTGTTATGCGCCCGTGTTTCCCATTTTGTATGTCTCTTTTATAGCTTTTTCTTGGGAACTGATTTATGGGATAAAAAGTAGGTTTTGTCCTATTCTAGATCTAGAACATTATTTGTGCTAAGTTTCAGCCCAATCGGTTCAATACGTACGGCGTGAAAGGGTGACACATCTCTTTTCTATAGAAACTTGAAACCTCATTTCCATCCTATGGAAACTAATTTATGGAATAAAAAGTAACCTATGTCCTATTCCAAGTCTAGAACTACATTCATGCAAAATTTCAGCCCATTCGGTTCAGTAGTTACGTCGTGAAAGAGTAACAAACATCCAGCCATCCATCCATCCAAACTTTCGCATGGGATATTAAATCACGCAAATAGTTAATGAACCTACTCGAATTACAAATAAAAGTAAAACTTTAATAGATGTTATTTGTTGTAGCTTTATGTTTACTCCAAAATCTATAGATATCAGGCAAAATAAGGATTTAAGTGATCATGGCTTTATCTGTGTTGAATTTCCGATTGCTGTACCTAAATGCGTACCACGCACCGTGACTTTCACTTTGACGAAGAAACATATACATCAGCTTCATCTGCCACACCTTGGGAATAGGTAACAGCTACGCAGGAAGTTGATACAATGGAAGCAACATTTAATTATTTGATTTTGGGTCTTTTTGACGATTTCGTACCTGAAACTATGCGTAAATTTAAAGAACCACCAAAACCCTGGATTACTGATTATATTAAACTGATGATGGAGCTGAGAGACAAAGTGGAAAGAAAAGCTAGAAAGACAGGAAAGAAAGAGAAGCAGTAAGTTGCTTAGATAAAGACCTAAATACTATTGTTAAATGGTCTAACAATAATGGATTAGTAATCAACCCGGAAAAAAGCGTTTAAATGATTCTTGGAACAAACCATCAAACTGAAAAAGTAAAATCTGAAATAGCTGACTTGTTCATTGACAGACGCTTTATTAAAGAAGAAGCTGAAATTAAAAACCTAGGCATGGTTTTTGACGGCAAATTAAAATTTGAATCACAAGTTAGCTTGAAGATAGGGAAATGTTTCGGTGCATTAAAAACACTCTACAAACTACGACCTCACATTACTCAAAATATTAGAGAAGGTCTTGTAGATGCTCTTATCCTGTCTCACCTAGACTGTGTAGACATAGTATATGGTCCTTGTCTGCTTAAAAAGACACAAAAAGCTATTGAATGAGCTCAAAATGCGGGAGTACGCTTTTCCCGTAATATTCCAAGTAGAGCTCATATAAGTCCTTTTTAGCCATATCAAAGACACTAAATATGATAAACAGACGCAAACTTAAGCTCATGTTTCTAGTATATACTATACAGAAAATTAATAAACCCATTTACTTAAGTCGTAAGCTAAAACATCTAATCGATCAAGGTGTTCGTTGTACAAGAGAGCGCAACGAGAACCTGGACATTCCGCGACCGAGACTAGAGGCTTTCAGAGGGTCTTTTCGATAGTTTGCATCAAAATGTTGGAATGATATCCCCTCTCCAATTAAGTTAAAGAGATCTTTATAAACTTTAAAAATGCACTATAAAAATTGATTGTTATATACTCAAATAAAAGAGGCTAATATAAATTCTGTAGGGATAAACAACGAAAACCCAATATATATTAAACAAAATAGAAAATAACACTGACACATCACGATAATAGATGTTTATTTTTTATTATATATATATATATATATACTGTTAAAATATATATCTATAATTGTATAACCCGCAACTTATCTTTATATTAGATATTAATAAAATTTCGTGTCTGCTTTTTAAACATTTATTTACTGTTGTTTTTTTAATACGATTTTTTAGATAAAGTTAATATTAAAATTTAAAAGTCAATGGTAGTGGCAGAATAACAGCGTTCCTTATACCTTCGGTATAGGAACAAACGCTGAGCCTTAATCCTTTTTAGCAGTGCCATAACTTAAAAATAAGTGGAGTTAGAACTGCTACAATGTAAAAGTATTCTGGTCTGTTAAATAAATGTAATTTTTTTAATTTTCTTTTATTTTTTTTTATTTAGTGGCTATGCGGCGTCGTCGCCCAGCAAAATGCTGCGCTAAGCCGTTTCTTGCTTCTTTTTAGCGGCTATTAGCTCGTTAGTGAAAATAAATAAAAAAATGAAAAAATATAGCAACTATCTCCAATATCTCGCCGTGAAGTTGCACAGTAAAATATTTTTTTTATGTTATTAATATCTTACAACATCTGCTTTCAAAATAATTACCGAAGTTAGAGATAATTACTGATTGCATGCATTTACACCTCAAATTGACGTTATATGTTTTCGAACATTACACTAATAGTTAGATGATATAATTAACCTAAATACATCAAAAAAATATATTTTTTACGTCTTTTTTTCTATTTTTCGATTTTTTTTCTATTAATCGACGCAAGATCCGCTATTCCTCTCTGCATAGGAATAGCGGATCTTGCGTCGATTATATCATCGAAAAAATTTTGTTACGTTTACTTAATAGTCAAAAGTATGACTTTAAAAGTACTTCAAATGAAACTGAAACTTTTATTGATCTACTGAAATTGTGTCAATAAAGACTTACTTAAAGCTTTAGATAGTTTTCTTTTTTTTGGGGGTTTCACAATGATTTTTGGGCATTTTAGGGGTATTTTGGTTTTGGTTAGGGGGATTTTTTTTTAGGAGTTGGCAACCCTGGTTCTGACGGCAGTATGCCGCTGGCTGTTCGACGTGAAATTGTGTCGTTTGTGTTCGCGCCGCCAGCCGCTCGGTCGCTTGCGCCATTTCTATTTTATTTATCGAATTTCTTTTTATGAAAATTGTAGGTATACATATACTTAGTATTGATTGTGATAATATTCTGGTGGGTAGTGTAGACGTGGACAAGATTTGTGTTATGTTATAAGGGACAATTTTATAGTGATAGGATAAACTGCGAAAAGACGCTTTTGTTTTTGTTTATACATACATAGGGTGAAATTCAATCAACCGACCAAATTCATACTGGAGACTTGGTTAATGACCAGGAACTAGGTTCAGTAATCGTTTTTGTCAAATTCGAGAAATATACACACTTTAAAAAAAAAACGGGCACCTAAAGAAATTTACGTTCGAAGGTCGATTTGAGTTAATTAGATGAAATTTAATTGTTTGACGTAGTCTTTTTACTTATAATCGTATAAATTAATACGCGTGAAGTGAATTCTGGCGATCAAAAAAAATTAACGAATAATTTTCTTAAACCGATGTACACGGCCAAACAATAAGAAGTAGTCGGCAATAATGACAAGAAGATTTTTTTACTTTTTTTTATTAAATAAAGTTATAAATGTATAAACCTAATAACGAGTGTGACCTCCGCTTGCCAAAATCACAGCTTGAATCCTTCTGGGCGTGCTTTCCCCGATGTTTTAATAACGTTTTGAGGAATACGTTCCCACTCTTCTGAAATTACTCTTTTTAGCTCCCTGATGTTTTGTGGAGCAGGTTGAACTGAGCTTACCCGTCTCTTTAGAACACCCCAGAACATGCTCAATTGGATCGAGGTCGGGACTTCGAGATGGCCAATCTAAACGACAGATCCCAACTTCTTGCATGTACGCTTCCACGTCGCCAGAACGGTGCGGGCGAGCATTGTCGTCCATAAAAATGAAATCTTCCCCAAGTGCAGTCAATGCAGGTTGTGCATATGGACTTGGGTATAAGAATAAGAATAAGATATTTATTCACCATATAACAATGTCCGTTATAAAAGGTTTGTCAATACATAAGAAATTTACACGAAATACAAAATATGTACAATGTACATACACAATGTAATTTATAAAAATTTACATAAAATAATGGCTTAAATTAAAAATAAATTAAAAATGTCATAATTAAAAATAAATTTATATTTTAACTGTATAATCAGAAAATGAACATGTCTTTTGCTGTAAATTCAAGAACTCATTAATTGAGTAAAACGGTTTATTTTCCAAAAAACGTTTCACCCTCGTTTAAACTCCAAGAGCGGCAACTTTGAAATAGCTGTAGGTATTTTATTAAACATAATTAATTTAATATATTTTCCTTGTTTTTGCGTCTTTTTTAGTCTAGTTTTTGGTGTTATGAATTTCTCTTTATTTCTTGTATTATATCTGTGAATGTCCATTTTTTTAGGTAAATTGTCTTTTTGTAAATAAGTTTCGATCAAAGAGTTGTAAATAAATAATGACATTACGGTCATAATTTTGTCTCTTTTAAAATAACTTCGTACAGACGTACGTTTGTGTAGCCCGTTTATAATTCTTATTGCCCTTTTTTGAGAAATTAGGACTCGTTTTATATCAGCTCCATTTCCCCATACTGTGATAGCGTAATTTATAATAGATTGAATGTAGGCATAATAAACGGCAATGAGGGTTTTTCTGTGAACAAGAGACTTTAATTTTAGTAAAGCGTAGTTTGCGCTTGCTAGTTTTTTGCAGACTTTATTAATGTGGGCCGAGTGAGTTAGAGTGTAATCTATGATATAACCTAAGAAAGTAGTCTTCTTAGCATGAATAAAGTCATTTTTATTTTTTCTAGTTTTATAGGACATAATAATACTTTTGTCATTATTTAAAATAATACCATTAGCTTCAAACCATTCTTTCAGTTTATCCAAGATTATTTTGGTTTTTTGTTCGATACCTAATAAACTACTATCCTTTATACCCACATGAGTATCGTCAGCAAATAAGGAAACGAAAGCCCATTCTGGTAGAGAGCTAGCCAAGTCATTTATATAGATAAGAAATAATACCGGTCCCAGAACTGATCCTTGTGGAACTCTTATGTCATTTATTTCGTAAGATGAGAACTGACCATTAATGAAGACTGCTTGCTTCCTATTACGTAGGTATGACTTCAAAAGGTTTAGCTCTACGTCTAAAAATCCGTAGTGCTTTAACTTATGCAGGAGGATGTCGTGCCTCAAGCAATCGAATGCCTTAGAGAGATCACAGAACACACTAGAGCATTTCTGTGATCCATCCAATGCCTCCAATACAAAATATACCACATTTCTAATGGCCAGTTCAGTTGATTTGTCCTTACGAAAACCAAATTGTGTAGAAACAAATAGATTGTTATCTTCAAAGTGCTGCACTATTCTTCTTTTAATTGCTTTCTCTAAGATTTTAGAAATGACAGGTAGCACGCATACGGGCCTGTAATTACTAGGATCTATACATTCTCCCTTTTTATAAAGAGGAACTACTTTACCAGCCTTAAGAGCGTCTGGAAAAACACCTTTTTCTATGCAATCATTAATCACAATCAGCAATAAGTACATCAAAGTATCATTTTTTAAAATAAGCTCTTTGATCGTTTTACAGTCCATTTCATAAACGTCTAATGATTTTTTAGTTTTAACTTCTGAAATTATATCAAGCAATTCTTTTTTAGTCAATGGTGAAAACTTTATTTTGACATTTATACTACTATTTGACTTCTTTAAGAAGTCGTCACACTTGTTTATGTCCGTTTTTAGACCGTTTGTCATTTTTTTAGCTATATTTCTGTAAAAGTTGTTAAATATATTTGCAATTTTTTTAGCGTCTTTAGTCGTATCACCGCATTCATCTTTAAGAGTATCAACATCGTTTGGAGATTTCAGTTTTTTATTTGTTTGTTCGTTTATAACTTTCCATGTTTCAGCTATTTTGTTTTTAGATTTATTGATTCTGTTTGCGTACTCAATTTGTTTTGCTTTAAGCATGACTTTTCGTAATGTTTTTTTATATACTTTGATTTTATGTTTTAGGTTATCACTAGGTTTAATTTCTTGTAACATTTGTAAATTTTCTTAATTGTTTTTTGACACCCTTATTCCTTCTGTGATCCATGTGTTTGCTTTTTTGGTGAGCTTAATTTTTCTTTTAGGGAATGCTATGTTAAAACAATGTTTAATAGTATTAAGAAGAATGTTCATTTTCTCATTAGGATCAGTCGTGTATAATAGTCATGTTTAATTTTTTCGGCTTCCTTATTAAATAAATAATGAAAGTAATTATAATTATTTTCTGACATAACTCTACAGTATTGAAATTCAATTGTATTTTTACACTTAAGGTCAAATTCATAATTATACTCTAATAAAATTGCGTTATGGTCAGAAAGTTTATCTATTACTCTTCCCACTGATTTGCAGTCGTCCTTATTTAATATAAAATTATCCAAACATGTTGCACTTGTATTAAACATTCTTGTTGGCTCATGGGACTTCTATTATGTACCGGTGTGCATTTAATGTTCCATTTTCTTTGAAAACTAACTCCGTACGCTCCGTTGAATTAATTGCTACCCAAAACATAACGGAGCCTCTGTCATAAGGAGTGTTTTCTTCAAAACACACTACCGCATAGCGTTCCCGTGATCTTCGTCCCCTCCACACAAAGAGATTCTAGTTTCATCAGAAAACAATACTTTATTCCAATCCTTCAGAGACCATGAAGCACAGTTTCGAGCAAACGGAAGTCGAGCAACACGGTGCTCACGGAGTAATTGAGGGCCCCGAGCCGGGCGGTAACTCCTGATATTGGTGGCCAAAAGCCTCCTCCTGGCCGTCCTCAAGCTAACTTCTACTCCTCTTACTTCTTCAAGGCTCTTCTTCAGGTCCAAACTTGACGCCTTACGATTCCGCAACGCCTGACTCACCAAAAAGCGGTCATCTCTTGGTTCTATGCATCGTTTTCTTCCCGAACCGGGTCTTATTTTGACCGAACCAGTCTCTTGATACCGTTGCCAAGTCCTCTGGACAGTTGAATGACTCACATTTAGCCGCTGAGACACGTAAGTTTGCGAACAACCTTCTTCAAGTAGGGCTATAATTTTACCGGCCCTTATCGCTTTATCACTCATACGTGTATCAAAAAGTGGTATTTAATGTAAAAAGAAAGATTAAATTCTTTAATTTGCAAATTATATCCAAAAAGTTTTAAAATTTTAGTCATCAGTAAAAAAATCTTTTCACCAATTTGCGCCATTACTAAAGCAATTTACAATAATCCACAATAATCGTTGTTGTTCTTTTGTTAATTTCAAAATTTAATTTTGGCAAAAGAGTTTATTTTATTGCTCCCGTACTGGTTGAGGTGAAATTTAATTAACCATCAAAATTCATACTGGAGACACGTTTAGTTATCAAGAACAAGGTTTCAATGAACCTTCAGCTGCAAATGGAAAAAAATTTTTTGCCCCGTTATGCCTGCACTAGTAATTGTACTTGAACTAGTCCAGTGGGATTTTTTTTTATGATTTCGCCAAAAGGATCTTTGAACCTTGTTCCTGATCACTAACCGAGTCTCCAGTATGAATTTTGGCGGTTGAATTAATTTCACCTAGTATAAGGTGAAATTAAATCAACTGACCAAATTTATACTGGAGACCCGGTTTGTAGTCAGAAACAAGGTTCAATTACCCTTTTGGTGAAATTCGGTAAATATATTTTTTTGCTTCCCTACCGCCTGGGCGCGTCTTTACTTTCCCGTGTACAATAGGAGGCAGTACTGCCTTGAAACACGCACGGGTTTGTTGCGCTAATTCCCTTTCCAAACTCGTGTTCAAATCCAGGCACGTGCCCTTCAATCGCGCACGGGTTTGCAACGCAAACTGTTCTTCTAAACACGTGGTATAAGGCGATGAATGGAACTTAGGCATGAAGTTCGCGCGTAAACTTCACCGCTCGCGTCTCCGTACTTCGCCATAGGGATGTCGATTCTTTCTAAAAAAGATCGATTTTGCGTTTACATCGATCGATTTTTAAACAATTAGCGTTTATTAATTTTTATTTATGCTGGTAATCTAGGTAAAAAATCATAATCTTGTTAAATAAGACACTTGTACTTGTCCAAAGGATTATAATTTAACTTAATACACCCAACCGGTTTCGCTTATAAGCATTATCTAGGGCTTTATAACATAAAAATAAATAATATTTACATGTTCAATTACTAAAGCAATTTTACAATAAATCTTTATAAAATAAAACGTACGTACGTATAAATATAAACCAAGTTGATATGGGTAGAATTTGAAGCTTTTTTTCTTTTCAGGCCAATAGGGCTTAAGCTGTAGACCCTGTGACAGACGGACGGACGGACAGACAGACAGACAGACAGTGGAGGCTTAGTAAAAGAGGTCCATCCGTCACCTTTCGGTTTCGGAATCCTAAAAAAGAAAAAGGGAAGGGAGCATCAGATCAATTCAAGAAGACAGAAAATTGGAGAGTCCTACAGATTGCTAAAGTCGTGTAACTTTTGTAGCCGCCCGAACTATAACAATGTGCATTTGTGAAATTTAAATAGGCAGGTAAAATATTACTTTCTTCGGTAACTATTATGATAATCTGTGCTTTCGTTTGTATTTATTTGGTTTACCTACAGAAAGATTGTTTGTCTTGTCTTGTTTAGAATTTTGATTAAGATAATGTACATGTATGTGCATTATTATCTACACTCACGATAAGTACGTTTACCTTATTTTTACATTGGAATCGACTCTAGATTGTAGAATCCACTCATCGTATACATATGACACATAGTCAGCTAATAAATACTAGGTCCTTTTCTGATGGCTTTAATTTTAGTATTAGTGCTGTCAAAACTAAATTTTCTCCGTTCCTAAATAGTTCTTTAGTGTTAACAACAGCTGTATTACTTTGGAAAGCAAAGCTTTTGCTTTTGATAGCACTAAAACTAAAATTAACGCCTTCAGAATGGGACCTATACTGTCTCTAGCACAAACATTTAGGGCTTGGCCCATGGTGCACGATAATTTTACTAAGTGATTTTGAACTTCAGTACATAATATGTTGTCGCAAATTCTATATTAGAACGCTCGCTTCGCGCGCTGCCGCATAATCTGTGAATTTTAGAGATTTTTCTGAATTTTACGAAAGAGTAGGAGTAGATGTAGGAGTTTTTTCACCTGATATCGGAAAACAAACCATGTTTTCTTGCTATAGCAGTAATTTTAGACAGAACTGAAGCCGTTTAGACATAAAACGAATTAATAACATAAAAAGGCACCATTTTCAAAAATATAATCTGTAGTGTGAATTGTGTCTACAATTAGGTAACCGACCTGACAACAGAAAAACAATGGTCTGCAAAAATACGTGTCACACTTTTACATTTATCAGATAAGTTGTTGACTCAGTATATTAAAACAAAAACCTTTGAAAGACCAAAGGCAAGCCCTTAAATAAATAATCGATTTAAATAAGTGCTTTTACTTTAAATTCGTTTAACGCTCAATAAACGCAAAAATTGATTTAAACTGAGTGACAAAAAAATCAAAATATTATATATCCTTGAAGGGGTTTTAAAGCCGTTGTTGAACCCAAGCAGTCAACTCTCGTAGACCTTTGTTTCAAATACGATTTGTAGGTTTCAAGGGCGCCAGTAAAAGCTGATAGGATTCGAACCCGTGTTTTATCTAAATGGATGGCAATGAGTATGGTAACGTCTTGCTGACTGAGAAACCGACGACACGCTTGAAAAAAAAAAACGCAACCTGAAAATTTCAAGTGAAGTCTTATAGTCACTATAAGGAAGACTAAAAATAAATATAAAACACGGTACATATGCTAAAACAACAAATTTTAATAACATATTTACCGAAGGTCGTTGCCCAACCCTTAATATTCTGAGAGCATCTGTTCGAATTTTAAACGTGTATTTAATAATGGGACGTGCGCGGTGACAAAATTAATTTTGTAATTTAATTCAGACTTGGAGGAAAACGCAGCCATTAAATCGTTGGACAGATGAAGAACAAAATTGTGGCATTCGTAATAAGTTTTTGAATTGTGTTTTTAATTAAAACAATGAATAAAACACCTGCAGTTGTGGGTATGGAAAAATGCATTCGCTGTGAGTGCAGTACGCATAATGAATAGCTTGCCGTTACACAACAGTGAAGCGACGTCAATAACAGTCTTCTACAAAGATAAAATATGTAAGGTGACTTTTGTTTATATAGACACACTCATATTGGAGACTCGGTAAGTGGTCAGGACCAAGGTTCAATGACCCTGATTGCGAAATACGAAAAATATTTTTCTGTGCGTCAATACTTGTTCAGGAACAACCTCGACTCAATTAGTATAGGAAGTCTATATTTTATTTTGTGTATTTCGCAGAAGGAGTAATTGAACTTTGGTCCCGACCACTTACCGAGTCTCCAGTATGAATTTGGCTATGCTACGTGAAATTCAAGTCATTTTTTTAACGAAAACTGGTGATAGTACTCGTCCATATGAAGAACTTTTACTATGGAGCCCATCCTGAAATCGTGAAAAAAATATTAGCTGTTCCATAGAAAAGTTAAATACCTACTCGACCCAAATGTATGAAACAGCTGATTTTTTTTTCACGATTTCAGGGTTGGGTTCATAGTGAAAGTTGTTCATATGGACGAGTACTGTCACCAGTTTTGTTAACAAAATGACTTAAATTTCACGTTGGATAAACGAAATTGACCTTATACCGAGTGTAAATAAAGTGCGACCATTAAATAAAACCACATACTTTCCCAAAACTAAGGATGGCCGTGGTATGATTCTTGGGAAAAGTAGTTCAGTAGGGTCGGTAGAATATGTGGTTTCATTTAATGGTAGCAGTCTATTTACACCTGGTATATAGGATTATAGTTAGGTGGTAGAGCTGATGCCTGGCTCGACTGTGGAGGTACCACCATCTTACTCGCAAATCCTCCCGAAGTTATTCGGGGGAGAGTAAGACAACAGCTCTCAGGCAAAAAAAACCAGGCGGCCCACCATTGCCTGGGACCGATGGATGGCGGTATATCCATCTCCAATTGCCGGGCCTTATATAAAATAGACTAGTGACGGGCAGCGGCGTCACTGGTGCAAGGTTTTCGGCACCGCGCTCACCAACCCGCCTGCCCAGCGTGTGTGAGTATGGGCATTTCTTCCAGGAGGACCGCCACGAGTGGCGAAATCCTGGAAAGGCCTATGTCCAGCAGTGGACGAAACAGGCTGATGGATGGATGGATATAGGATTATGTTTTTATAGCGAAATCCATTGTATTCGAACACTCTATTATTTGTATGTATTACAAACTAGAAATCTAGATCCACCGATTTAAGGTCGCTCAGCAAGCTATGGAGCGGACTATGCTTGGGGTATCTCTGATGGATAGAACCCGAAATGAGGAGATCTGTCGGAGATCAAAAGTAACCGACATAGCCTGCAGAATCAGAAAGTTGAAGTGGCAGTGGGCAGACCATATTTGTCGTTGACATGATGACCGTTGGGGCCTAAAGGCTTTAGAATGGAGACCACGTACGGCAAAGCGTGGTGTAGGCCGACCTCGTGCCCGCTGGACCGACGACCTGAAGGACATTGCGGTGGGCTGGATAAGGAGGACGGAGAACCGACATGAGTGGCGAAATTTGGGAAAGGCCTATGTCCAGCAGTGGACGAACACGGGCTGATGGATGGATGGATGGACAAACTAGAAAATATCAATAAGAAAAAACATTTGAAGACAAGAATTTGTAAAAAATTCTTCTGGCCAGGATTCAAACTAGCGACCTATTGTTATCAAGACGAGGTAAAATTTTTCCATCATACTTGCACACCGAATTTTTTCATCACTATTTGATCTACAAGCTCGTTAGGCACCCTCTGAACGCTCATTACGTGATTTCACGTCTTGTTCGACGTATTTTCTATACCGCTTCTAACAAAAAGTATTTTCATAGAATTATTTTATTTATTTTTAACTAGCTTTTGCCCGCGGTTTCACCCGCATTGAATTAGTTTTTGTGTACTCCTATAAAATCTGTCAATATTATTCGGACTGTTACCTTGAGTAAACACAGCTGGTGAAATGTGTGTGGTATGCGCCTGTTTCCCATTTTGTGTGGCTCTTTTATAGTTTTTCCATAATTTATATTCAAAGTCTAGAACTACATTTATGCAAAATTTCAGCCTAATCGGTTTCGTAAGCATGGCGTGAAAGGTGTCACATCACTTTTCTATAGAAATTTAAAAGCTCATTTTTATCCCATGGTAACTGATTTATGGGATAAAAAGTAGCCAATGTCCTATTCCAGGTCTAGAACTACATTCATGTAAAATTTCAGCTCAATCGGTTCAGTATTTACGGCATGAAAGAGTAACAAACATCTATCCATCCATCCATCCATCTGTACATCCAAACTTTCGCATTTATAATATTAGTGGGATGTGGGATGGAATGGGATGATTATACAATGGTTGCTTCTGTACCGTAGCCAAATCTTAGCCCAATGAGCATTGTACTTTTTAGTTACACGAGGCATTTGGCAGCCAAAAACGTACGGTTTCAATTGTCAAACGGACTAATTTGCTTTGCCGAATAGCCGTTTGACAAATTGAAATCGTACGTTTTAAGCCGTCAAATGAATACGGTTGTCTTACACAGTTGCACCTATGGTTTACAAGTAACCATGACAATGTCGTTTCTAAGATGTATAAAAAATTGTCTAATCATCTTTAGACGTTTCTATTTTCAATCTTTGCTCCGTTTTCGACTTGGGCGTTATTTTATGAACACCCCTTATAGTTGATGTGTTGACCAGGGTTACTACGATGATAATAAAAAAACCGCGACCAAATCCATTGAATGGTTCTCGAGTTAAAACGGAACATACATAGAGACAGACAGACAAAAATTCTAAAAATTGTGGTTTTTGCCTCTGTACAATAATACCATAGACCTATTTAGTTTATGACAATACTAATAACCCATTTCATTTAAAATTTCGCGGAAATATTCAATATACAGTCACGTCCTTTTTACTACTTTATCGTTAGTTTAAATAAAGGCAAAACCAGCACACTGTGTTGTGAACACCCAGTTTCATGGCATAATTTTTAAGAAACGTTTATTTAAAAGTCCGTATTTAATCGCTGGGCACGTCTACTTGTAATTGAAACGGTTTAAATAGAGATTTCGTGATAAACGAAAGCTCACCCGCGCTGGCTTGTGGCCAAATGCTGTGTTCTCCAGTCATTTAGGTGCTTGTTCTGCAATTATATGGTATTAGTGATTTAGTTTCTACCATATAGAGGTACCGGGGTTAATTTAGCTTCCATGTGCAGCTATAGTTTATGGCTTGCTGCGGGTATGCAATCTACCTCCGTGTTTCAAAGAACGAATGCTAAATAAACAGCTTTTACTACTATTTTAAATTTGTACGTTGGAATTGCGCGCTTTTTAGGTTTTGTTTAGCCAGTTGTTTTGATTGTATTTACTGATTAAGAGGGTATGTAAATAAAATATAGGTATTTTTCCGTGTATTTTTATGAAATACACAGAAACTTGTATTCTTTTTTGTATTTATACATTTTGACTATGTAATCTAGGGTTTTGTTTTAGAAAAACAATGGATAAATTTTCCTCGATCAAAATAATGAATGAAACGAGGTTTTTAAAATAAAATTCTTCTCGTTTGATGAACAGTCCTCATACTGATTTTGCTAGAATTGTTTTAACAATATATATCATAGATTTTGGAAATTTTGCTAGTAGCTGCTGTTTTGATAAAAACAAAAAAAAACACTTTTTTTTCTTTCGCCCTGAATCCGCCCCGCGCTACGGATTTTCTGCTTGCAGTAAAAATGACAAAAAGAAAATTCACATAGTCACTTAGCTTACTCAAAATTAATATTGATATATAACTTATCTTCACCTACACTATTATATAAATATTATCGGACCCGAAATATATCTTATGAATAATTATTTATATACATATTATTCCTATTGTACAGTGATTATATATTAAATAATAAAAGAAAGAAGCTGTCAGCAGTTATTATATTTTATACTATTAAATAAAGAGATAAATCTCTGAAACTACACAACCGATCTAAAAATTATTTCGTAAATAGAAAGCTGCACTATTGTTGAGTAACATAGGCTATAGTAAGTTCCTAATGGACATACACCGAGATTTTATTTTTTTTACAATATTACCAGATAGTATTGTGAATAAAATTCTTGATAATAAGAACAGAATTATGTCAATTTTACTTGAATTATCTTAAATAAAACAAAGCTGTTTGTTGTAACTAGATTGTTACAACGAACTACTTTGTTGTAACTAGATTGTTACAACAAACAACTTTGTTGTAACTAGATTGTTACAACAAACAGCTTAGTTGAAAATAAACATAGGTGTACCGCACTAATGATCTCCCGAAAGCTGTGAATGTTCCTATGGTGTTGTTCGCGGACGATAGTACCACAACATATACAGGTCAAAATTTAAATACTATTGAGGCAGATATTAATCTTTGACAAACATAATTATGAGGCTGAATTCGAATAATCTTTTAATAAATCTTGATAAAACGAAAACTATGAACTTCAAACAGAAACAAAATAGGCTAGAATTAGATCTTAAAATTAAATATAATAACATTTCAATCGGAGAAACTGACATTACACAATTTCTAGCAATTTATATTGACAGTAATTTAAGTTGGACTAAGCAAATTGATCACGTCTGCAAAGAGATAAATTCTTTTGCATATGCCCTATATATGCTTCGCAAAGTAGCAAACATAAATACAGTGCTGACAGCATACCATGCATACGTGGTGTCCACCCTTAGGTATGGTGTTATTTTTTGGGGTAATTCCAAGATAGACTCCGTGTATTCAAAGCACAAAAAAATGCATACGAGCTATTTTTGCTCAAAGCCCAGGGACACTTGTAAGCCTTATTTTCAAGAGCACAAATTATTAACATTTCCTTCCATTTACGTATTGGAAGTAGCAATTTTTGTTAAATCTAACATCCACCTGTTTGTTTCTTACACTGGTAGAAGACACCCCAATAAGGTAGAGGCCGCCTCTCGCAAGACAGAGTTTTTTAATCAGAGTGTTTTTGGTATGTGTAACAAAATTTATAATAAGCTTCCAAACTCCATCAGAGAAATAGATAACATTGCAGTGTATAAATTTAAATTGCAATATTTTCTGATCAGAAAATCTTACTACTTGTTGACCGAATTTTTAGAAAATGGTAATGAATAATAGGTACTCGTATGTAATGAAATTAAATAGCTGACATGTAATTTGTAGTGTAATATAAATTTAAGGTAATTGACCTAACTGACAAGCAGTTGAATTTAAAATTTATTCTGACACAAAATCAGTAATGTAATAGTATTTAGTTATTAATATTTTATAAGTGATCAATTTGTATATTTTGTAAATATGTAAAATCATTTTATGATAAAAAATTGTACGCCTAACGGCAGAGCATACGGCACATTATAAGCTTAAGATTTACCTACCTACCTATGACTCAGCAATAAATTATATTATATTCTATTCTATTCTTGTTCAAGTAAACTGAACAATGAATATAGACGTCACATATATAGGTAGTACAATATTTCTGTTTAAATTAGTTATAATCAGGTTAAGAGTGTATTATACACGGATTTGGATGCAATTTAGAACGGATATAGCTTATACCCCAACTCAACACAAAGGCTACTTCTTATTCCGGAAAAAAGCATGTCGTTAAACCGAATAACACGCGGGCGCAAGCTAGTAGGCTATAATTTGTTCTCGTAAGGGGAGTAGTTCCTTGGGGATATAGACATAGGGTCAAACATATAACATTATTTTCATAGGACCAAAAGTCAAAGTAAGACACGTACTATAAAATTATTGGTGTGAAAAAAATCAACAGAATCGATATTACTACCCAAAACTAATCAAAGCGGGCGAAGCTGCGGGCAAAAGCTAGTGGATATGTAAAATCCGGATGTAAGTTGGTAAGTTTAACCATAAATGAAATTAACATTCGAAAAATATATTTTCGTATTCTGCAAACCTTCCGTAAATTCTGTATAGGCAGGTTTTTTTTTCATCTGCACGGGTATGTTTCTTTGGATAATATGTACAGTGTGCTCAGAAAATAATAAGGTTTCATTTAAAGCTGTTCAATAACACTCAGTTTTGTATACAGGAAATTCTAAATGCAGAAGCAAAAGCCATTGGTGTAACTGGAATTTGCAACTGGGGGTGCTGGCCCCTAGCTCCAGCTCAGAAAAATATGAAGCCATCAACACCTGTTCTAGATTAAGTGATCGTAATTATATAAATAGGATTAACCCTCCATTCAACATGATCATCACATATAAACCATTAAACAAAATAAATAACGCCTTACATTGGATAAAGAATATTTTTTCTTCAATGATACGTGTATTTCTAGGGGGGAGCAGACGGTACTCTATGGGTGCCGCGCAACCCTGGTCCCTACCAAGTTTCTATAAGCAATGCCCGACTATAATGTAATATAACCATCGAAAAAACTTTTGCAAAGTAAATCATCTACTGTTAAAGATAAATTACTACTTGTTTCATAAACAGAAACTTTCCCAGAAACTCTTCAGAAATACTCATTTAAAATTAGTTCTACCGTATTTAATTTAACTTCGTTCCTTCTCTATTTTTCAGGAACTTTGTTTTCTAACTGCCCGGGAAGAGTTTATGAACCCTCGAGTTAAAGTTGAGTTGCTGAAGTAAATATTAAATGCTCAAACGAGGTGGGATCAGAGTTCAGACTGCTTTTAGGTGCGAAGTATTATCAGAACTTGGCTGAACGAAACTCATCCTTATCGCCTTCTATTAAAGGTTAAAGGTGGAAAGTTAGGTTCCATGAAGTACGCAATCAGAAACACCCAGGTGTGGCCTGTGATCTGGACCTTTTAACTTGAACTTGGTAATAAATGGCTAAACTTGGTCGCAGGTACACCTTCAACTTTGCGTTTTATTGTGATTGTGGATACTTCAATAGTATGTTCACGGTATCATACATTTTTTTTTTGGTATAACGTAACAACTTACAGCTAAATTGGAATTTAAATAGCAAGTTTTACTCATATCAAATAGTTGGACATTTAACATTATTTTTATTAACTATCTTTCATGATTTATTCTGGCCAAACGCTTCAGTTTGTCAGATTATTATGCTCTCCCTGCCATATCATAGATGAAATAAATAATAAAATTATTGACGTACTACCAAGTGGATATCGGGTCTGTGCTTAAAAGTGTCCGAACCAAAGGAGAGTCAAAGCCATTGAAAATTAAAAAGGGTGTAAATCGCACGTCAATCAAAATTAAGCCGTGCAGCAATGACATACGATTCAAATTTAAAATGTTTTGTTTCTTAATATTTTGACACTTCACTAAGGACACTTTTTTGGTAAATTTTATACGACAGACCATCTAAAGACCATTCACTATAAGAAGTCCCCTGGCTTAGGAAATGGTAGCACTGCATATAATGTTGCCAATGGCTCACGTATCATTCACCCTACTACATATTCCTCATATTTACTTAACTGCGTTTTTATATATTAATTAGACTACTCTTTAATGAAAATAAAATGTACAGAATGAAAAAATCAAAATAATCAATTATTTATTGATTTGTATTTCGCAAACAATACGTATGATCTAATGGTATGAATATCTATACATGTATCTCTGTACTAAAACGGTATTTTTTATTTCTTGTTCTAAGTCGACGACGGACGTTTGTTCTAAATCGTCGACCTCTCGTTTTCTAAAATTTTTGACGACTTTTTCCAGGCGAACGCTTTTTTTCCGATATGCCTGCAAAAGTGAATAGCTAATTAATATTTTCCCATAAAATTGGCTTTATGTTTAAAGCTGGTAACCCGTCATGGCACTGACTGACACGAGATCGAACCTGATCGAGAGGAATCACGGTGCATTGTTTGCATTTTCTCTTTCACAAAAGGCGTACCTTCAACACAATCTCTTTTGCACTATTGTTCAACGGCTTTGGCAATATTATTACATAACCTATCAAATAATTTTGAATAATCTGACTGACAATAATATGACAGCAAAATATTGACAAGCAGTGATGCTAACATGACTGCAAGGGACAAGTTATGATGAATGGTCTGTAGACCCAAGGTCCATAGTTTGGTATGTCAATGAATAAAATAGTATAAGTTTTATCCGAACAATGAATATTTTTTTCAAAATTTAATGTAAAGTGGGTTATTTTATTGGTATTACACTGAAGCCAACACTATCATTTTTAGAATTTTTATCTTTCAGTTTATTCTTTCAGTTCAGTTTTAACTCGAGAACCACTCAAAGGATATGCATGCGGTTTCTTTATTGTGGTCGTAGTTACCCTAGTCAACATACAGTATAGCCTATATGGATGTTTATAAATAAACGCCCAAGCTGAAAACGAGGCAGAGATTAAATAAACGCGGGCGGAACCGCGGGCAATGGCTATCCTTGCCCGCAGCTATCTCACCTTGTTTCAACCGAGATAAAAAAGTGGGTATTAAATCGGAAATTTCACAACTTTAAATGTACATTATGATACAAGTGAGCTGGCGTAATAGAGCAGAGAGTGTAATGTATAATGCTCACGCGTTTCATACGACGTTTTTCAATACACTTGCGAGAAAAAATAATAAAATTTCACTGTCTTATTTTTCCACATAATCGAAACCACAGCTAATTGACAATTTGCTTTGAAAAATGGCGGCAGAGATTTCGTTTGTGCGCGCAGATGGAAGTAGAGGCACTGACGCATCCGCCAAACAGCCAAATATTGCCAAACAGCTAAATATTAAATATTAACAAACTGAATATTTTTTTGTATTTACAACAAACATTTGAGTTAATTTGTTGATAAAATAAATAATTTGATAAAATTAAATGATTATTCATTATATTTTAACTGAGACAGTTTATTTATTCGCAAAAACTTAACTATTTATCAAGACATCAAAACTCTTTGCTAAGATAAAAAAACGTAATGTAAAAAACACTAGTGCGATAATGTAACGTAAAAAGCACGAGTGTTTAATATGCTGCTGCAACGCTGCGATAATGGCCGCTTTATAAGAAAGTGTGTTGAAAAGAATTTTTTGATTCAAAATTTTAATGGCAGGTACTTGTACATATTATAATACGTAGGTAGTTGACATAATATTAAATAAATTCATATCTTATTTATATTGTTTAATTGATTAATTATTGTGTTCTTTATGTTATATATTGTTTAGAATTATTATATTTTTTTTTTGTAAAAAATGTGCATGCTTATCTAAAGTTAGCTAATAAGAAGATCTTATATACTCGTATCTATATGTACATATATGTAAGTACTTACTTTATACTGTTCACTAGTAATAATCTGTGCATAATACACAATGAACGAATTACAAGGTTACAACACAAGTAATAATCTATTTAAAAATGCCTTTCATGTTCTCATATACATATATCACCCGCATATTTTTTTAAATATTTGCATGACTATTAACCTATTATATTTTTGAATGCACACAATTCTCACTCTCCCTGCCGTGCCTGATGGCTCGGTGTTCGCCGGGAGTCCTCGGATGGCTGTCTTGAGTGTTCTCTCCGCTGGTGGCGAGTAGGAGAACCACTTGACGCCTTCCTCTGTTGTGAGCCGTGTTAGATACGACTGCACAATTCGGAATTCGTCGGCATCCGTTGGGGTGAAACGCACGCTTCTTTTAAATCAGTTCGGCCTACTTGGAGTTATAAAAGGAGACAATAATTTATGCAGCCAAATACCCAATGAAGGCCTCCCCCTAGATTATGTATCGTTGAGTCGGTTGCCAACTGGTTGCCAAACGTCAAAAACCTAAATATATTATCAATTTCCGATTATCTAAAGATACGTTCATGCTTAAAGTGACGTCACAGTTCGTGAACAGTTCAATTACACTGAAAGCAATTATGAAAGTTTAGTTTTATCTTTGTTTTTAGTGTTTACCAGATGGAAACCGATACAAAGTTACATAATAGGCCCGCTGGTAAGTGATGAGTAAAAACGGATAAATTTGCGAAATTTGAAAAATAAAATTTTCAAACTTTCTATACAATTAACTCGGGGCTAAGCTTGCGTTTGAACCCTAATAGAGCGAGGCCTCACTCGCACTTGGACGGTTGTTACCCTTTGGGTCTAACCCTAGATTCGTCTTCCTGTCCGCGGCATAACTCAGTAACGGCTGGGCGGATTGACTTGAAATTGGTATGTTAGTGAAGAATTATACCGAGAACCCGAAAGAAGGAAAATGTTCTTGTTTAAAATTCTACATAAATGAACATAATTGTTTATTTGTTTACAGCACGGAGTTTTCGTTTTAAATATTATATAAAAACCTTTGAAAATTAATTGATATTCGAAATCGGTTGAGTGTAAAGTAATAACAAAATGAAATATATTGTGAAACAATGTACATAATACAGGTGTGTGGTCAATAAGATTCATGTTGGTAATCAAATAATATCGAACATGGTGAGAGTACGCTAAATTTGCAATTCAATATGTGTCAGTACAAAAATTTACGGAAACAACATTGAAATAACATTCATATTAGCGTGTATTGCAAAGTGGCAGTTACGACGATCTCTGGATAGAGCAAAATAAGAGAAAATAATACTTTTCACGCGATGGATGGAAACATTTTTTGATCAATGGTTTTGTAGATCTATAAATTGTCTTTATTATGGTAAAAGAAGCATTAAAATTGCTTGAAGCATTCGGAAGGAGTAAGAAAATTTTTGCGTAAATCATACAAAACTTCCGATTTGCTTTTCTCAAAATTAAAGAAAGTTTTTTTTTATTAAACATGATATTATATATTATGTGATGCCTAGTATGTATTTTTTTTAAAGTCTTAGGGCCACCCGTATGGAAGGTGTAGAAGACAGGTCTAAGGTCTTAAGCAGCAAATCGATCCAGATCCTGAGTCCAGTCAAAACAGACCAGTAAACGAAGAAGAACGTGTTTGTATTCTTATTGTAACATTTTTGTTTAATTTTCGAAACCGGTGTATAACGTACAACGCACGGTTCACAGACTATTAAAATTTCAACTCCAGATCCTACATTTCCATTCAGATTTTCACATTTGTTAAACTCGCGAAGCTGTTTTAAACCCGTCCACAAGCAATTTTTTACCCTTCGCCCAGCTGCTGGAATGTTCCACGCAAACGTGGAGCCATTTCTTTCAGTTGGTAGGAGTACGTGTGTCATACATAAAACACTCTTGCAGCAGGAACACGGTGGAAGTAAAGCTAAGATAAAGTGTCGACACATTCTGACAAAATGCTTGTTTCGAGAGCTAGAAAACTTGAATCATTAGTCTTGGACGCTGATGCAAGCTTGGTTTTGAGCACAGGATGTGTTTTGGATGAGTTAATTTATATTTTACATTCCTGTTTTTATACAATGTTGGCCTAATGAAAAGGAAATTAAATATTGCGTCTATAGACCAATTCCAATTTGAGCGAAATGGCCTTTTAAATATTAGTACTAGATTATAGAGGTGATTACTTTGGTCTAAAAAACAACTGAGAAAGGGATTATCAAAGGAGAATGCTGCGTAATATATGGCGCCTCGTACCAACCCCAAAGTCGTGGCGTCAAAACCAAACCAACTAAATTTTAGGGAGACTAAAATGTACTTACCAAATCACCAAGTCTCATTTAAATTGCAAGGGCAATTGCAAAGTCTTTATTACCTATTGATAGAGGTGATTATTGGTTGGCATCCTAATCATAGTAACGCGGCAACGGAAATTAAAATACCGAAATATTAAATCAAATCAAATCAAATCATTTATTTGTGAGTCACAGGTTAGTGGTTAGATAGCAAGTACATAGGTTTCGTCTCTCCGTGCTCTGCCACATGGCGTACAAATATTCACACAGAAAATAAAATTAACACAATTATGTCACATTTTATATAAAATAGTTAGTCAGTTATAATAAAATTAACATGCATATACCTTTGGACTCACTGTGCATCGGACAAATATTCATTTACGATATAATAAGTTTTGTCGTGTAAATAGTTTTTAAGATTCGTTTTAAACATTTGGATGTCTTCTGCATCTCTTATGGCCTTTGGTAACTTATTAAAGATAGAGGGTGCCATTCCAAAAACACTTTTTCTGAAGAGTGCTTTTTTGTGTTGAAAGCTACAGATTTTGTTTCCGTAGCGTTTGCTTTTAAAGTGGTCAAAAAGATTAAAATTTAATTTTACAAATACCGCCATTTCGTAGATTTTATTATTATGTTAGAATCCCGGATTTAAGTAAACTCTTTTGATCAAAAAGATTTTGATCGGATTTTAAAATATCTAAGTAATCAGATAAATTATTTTGATCAAAAGAGTTTACTTAAATCCGGGATTCTATATATATCTAATTACTTAGATATTTTAAAATCCGATCAAAATCTTTTTGATCAAAAGAGTTTACTTAAATCCGGGAGTCTAACATAATAATAAAAAATATTTTTATGTCTTTTTTTGGTTGTGACGCCATTAGGTACGATACCGAGGCGTTCTCCTTTTGTACTAAAACGGTGGCGAATATAATACTGGAAAAAAGAAAGTAAAACTTACGTTTTAATAAAATAATGGACTTCCATGAATAAAAATTCAGGGAAAAATTAAAATTGTATAAAAATGCAATAAATACAACAAAGTTGATATTTAAATGAACTATAAATAAATATAAATGCGTTTAATAAATCAATATATGCCTAAATCCCCCAATAAGGAGAAGGGCAAGAAACTCAGTAAGATCATGTCTTTTCTTTCATGTTTATTTTCCTTTTTACAATTTTTGTTACAACGGTTGTACTTGTGGTTATTCTCATGATTCAACATCTACATTGAAACCAATTCCATCCAAACATCCATCAGCCCGTATCCGTCCACTGCTGGACGTAGGCCTTTCCCAGATTTCGCCACTTGTGGCGCTCCCGTCCTCTTCATCCAGCCGCCACCCACAACGTGTCGGTCCAGCGGGCACGAGGTCAGCCTACACTACGGTTTGCTGTACGTGGTCTCCATTCTTAAGTCTTTCGGCTCCAACAGCCATCATGTCGGCAACAAATATGGCCTCTCACTGCCATTTCACCTTACTGATTCCGCGGGCATGTCGGTTACTTTCGATCTCCAACGGATCGCCTGGTTTCGGATTCTATCCATCTGAGATACCCCAAGCATGCCCGCTCCATAGCTCACTGAGCGACCTTAATTTTTTAACTTTTTTTAAATTAACTATTCTAGTTTGCTACAAAGTCACTGTATATTCAAATCATTCGAAGTTCATATCCTTTTTTCGCACATCCTGGCTGCACATTCTCTCTTCATCTGAAATGAGGTGGGGGAGGGATCCTGCATATTGCGCCACCTGTTACTGGCATTATGCTGTATGTGTGTTTGTACGTACCAGTGTGTATGATATATGCCTTATTCTACCTTGTTTTTCACAAACATTGAAGTGAACCTTTGACTGGTAGCTTTGAGCTAGCGCAACAGCGCCACCGCGGATGAACTTTTAGTCTGCGACCGATATCTGCGCCGTGCGCATCGATTAACCTTGGTGTGATCCCAATTTGTGAACATAAGCCTAGCAGTGCCAACCATTTCGTCAGACCTTGGAGAAGCTTCATACCCAACCCCAGCTGGTGGAGTCATACTGGAGATGTTCAAGGTGAGTGATTGACATTGTGGAATTTGGCGTAGACTCATTACAACCCTACATCATTCCGGTATTACTATTCTTAACAAATAGGTATCTTTAATTTAGAGTAGTTATCGAACATATTTTTGGTCCTTCGAGCCGGATCCTATGGATTTTAATATATTTAAATCTTTTTGAGTGCTTAAAAGTACTTATCTCATACAATCTGATTGTAGGGATCATAATTCCTATTTAAAACTGTAAAAAACTTTAAATTCATCAAGTTTTCTTCATAAATAGTCTACAGAAAACGTGGTTTTCGTCCCTTTGTACTACGCCATATTGGAAAGTTCTCGCAGTTATAAACGAAGTAAACAAGAAAATGGCGCCTAAAGACCCAATAGCAAGTGCGACTAAGGCATTGCAAAGATTAACGGCATTGAAGCAAAGATATTTTCAACAAATAACATCAATTCATGATCTCGGTAAAAAGATTACTACCTACCCTGACCAGACGGACATGTTTTTGCTTCAAGTCGAAGAAATAGATGATATTCGAAAAAGATACAATGACCTTATTTTTGACATCTATGAAAATGAATGCATTTTGGACGAAAATGCGTCATTAAAAACGATTGACTTAAATAACTTTGATGAAATATACTTTCAAATAAAACTTATAAAATCAAAATTACAAATTGATAATTCTGAAAGTTCCGTTAAAATGGAACAAACTAACTTAAAACCGCGTCCTCGCCTACCGAAAATTGAATTAGTGCAATTTGACGGTAAGATTGAAGAATTTACAACATTTTATGAAACGTTTTGTTCTTTGGTACACAGCCAGGCTGACATCGCAAAAATAGACAAGTTTCACTATTTGATTTCTTGTACTTCCGGGCCTGCTCGTAGTCTTGTTACAAGTCTTCCTTTGACATCAGACAATTATGATTTAGTGTGGAATTCTCTGCTTAAAAAGTATCATGACAACAGAGTGCTTGCCGGACTTTATTTAAAGAAAATGTTGAACTTTGTCCCGTTAACTCTGGAGTCAGCTGGAAATTTAAATACATTTCTCGAAACGTTTGACAATTCTTATAAGGCTATACAGTCAATAAAAATCAATGATTTGGCAGATTATGTGTTTTGTCACATCGCTTTAAGGGCCTTAGATCCTCAAAGTAGAAGATTATTTGAACAAACACTAGAGAAAAATGGTGAACCTACCTTCTCAAAAATCATTGCTTTTGTGGAAAAACATATTAATGTTTTAAATCATTCGACGCCTGAAATTGTGCAACAGGACGCAACTAAAGTGAAAAATAACAATAAAAACTATAATAAAAATACTAATAAAAACAATTATTCACACGCTTCTTCTTCAGCGCGTCAAAAGTTTTCATGTGCACATTTCACAGAAAAAACACATGATTTTCCGTTGTGAATCTTTCCGGAAAATGAACACTTTACAGCGCATTGACCGTGCGAATGTGTTAAAATTATGCCATAACTGCTTAAAAAGTAATCATTCTACCAGTGATTGTAACAGTGAGTTTAGATGTTTCATTTGTCAAAAACCTCATCACGCATTGTTACATCTGGAACAAAACTTTAATCAGTCAATCGGAAGTGAAAGGTCGTCAGCGTTTCCCGTGACGGCAAGCGTTTCGCAGTCACAGGCGCCGCCGCTGGTGCATGCAAGTGATTCCGTGAGCTCAGCTGATGATGACGTCACCGTGAACTTGAACTTGAATCATCACGCATCGACGCAGAACTATACCGTTATCTTGGGAATTGCGATTGTAGATGTTACGGATGCGTTCGGAAATGAATAACCGTGTCGTATTTTAATTGATTCTGCAGCACAATCGAATTTCTTGTCACTTGATTGCTTAAAACGCTTAGGATTGCCTCAAACAAAATGTCCTTTAAACATTTTTGGATTAGGTGGCGTTCAATCAAAAAATAACGGCATGGTAACTTGTGAAATAAAACCTCGCAATAGTAGCAAGTGTAATTTCAAAATTGACGCTGTAGTTTTGCCGAAAATCACTTCAGACCTTCCGACTGTTCAAATTCCTAAAAAGGTTTTACAAAATTATAGTGGTCTTAATTTAGCTGACCCAAACTTTTATAAACCATCACCAATTGACATTATTTTAGCTGGTGATGTATTTCCTCACATTTATGATGGAAAAAAGATTATTTTTGCTGACTGTATTCCTCCAGCATTGAGCAGCATTTTCGGGTACGTTATCACTGGAAAGTTGGAGGTCGAACAATCCAGCAATGTAATGAGGGTAGCGTCTACACATCATTGCTCAGCGTCGTACGCTGTTGAAACGTGTCTCGAAGACCGTTTGAAATCCTTTTGGGAGGTGGAATCTGCGCCGTGCAAAATTCCACAAGATCCACTCGATGAGATCGCAGAAAAAATATACGTAGAAAATCACTATCGCGATTCATTTGGTAGGTATGTTTCACCGTTGTTACTTCAACCTTCGGGCGCGTCGCTTGGGGATTTTTATCAAACTGCATTGAAACGTTTTCTGCAGTTGGAACGTCGTCTTGTAAAAACGCCTGAAATATATAAGACATATGTTGACTTCATGAACGAGTATGAGTCATTAGGGCACATGGAAGTGTATTCTGGTTCCGAAAAATCTAAATACGTCATACCTCACCATGCTGTCGTGCGATTGTCTAGTACAACGACGCCTGTTCGTGCCGTTTTTGACGGATCGGCAAAAACAGATGGTAATTCGTATAGTCTAAATTGTCATCTTTTGACGGGTAAAAAACTACATCAAGATATATTTAAAATCATTTCAAACTTTCGGTTGTTTGATGTTTGTTTTACTGCTGACATATCAAAATTCTACCGTCAAGTCTGGATACGTCCCTGTGAACGTAGTTATCAACATATTTTATGGCGTGACTCACCTTTTAAACCACTAAAAATATATGAGCTTAAAACAAATACGTACGGTTTACGCAGTGCACCTTTCATTGCCGTGCGTACTTTACAGCAGCTGGCTCATGATGAACATGAATCTTTCCCGCGGGCCGCGCCTGTTGTAATGGAAGGATTTTACATCGATGACTTATTGTGGTCGACACAAACGCTCGCTGAAGCCTGTACGTTACAGGATGAACTCAATCTTCTTCTGAATAGAGGTGGTTTTGAGTTGCGAAAATGGTCAAGTAACCATTGTGAGTTACTTACCCGAGTACAGACACAACAAACATCTGATATAAGCTTTCAAGATGATACCTTATCATCAGCTATTAAGGTGCTTGGTCTTAAATACATTCCAAATCAAGATTGTTTTGCATTTAATTACAATCTAGCTGATGCAATTTCCACAAAGCGATCGGTTCTGAAACTTTTGGCCAGCATCTTCGATCCAATTAGATTTATTGCTCCCTGTACTTTTGTAGCAAAATGTATCATGCAAGATTTGTGGAAACTTAGCCTTGACTGGGATGAACAATTACCATCAGATGTCCGTGACAAGTGGCAGAGGTTCATCACTAGTTTGCCCATGCTATCCGAACTACGTATCGAGCGTCACCTACTCATAACCGGTTTTAAAGAAATACAGCTAATCGCATTCTGTGACGGAAGTTCTCGTGGATATGCAAGTTGTCTTTTTCTCCGGAGTACAGACTCGATTGGAAATGTTAAGGTTAGACTACTAATGAGCAAATCTAAAGTTGCGCCTATTAAACCACTTTCAATCCCTAGAATTGAGCTGATGGCGGCCGTGCTGCTTTCAAAATTAGTAAAATGTGTCTTAGAGAACCTCAAACATTTAAATTTACAAATCATCGCCTTTAGCGACTCAAGTGTTGTTCTGTCATGGCTTCAAATACCACCATATAAATTAAAAACTTTTGTGTCAAGTCGCGTGGCTGATATTATTAGTGTGGTTCCGCCTAACAAATGGTATCATGTAACCAGCAACAATAATGCTGCAGATGTTGCGTCACGTGGTGTTATGCCTGAGCAACTGGTGGAGCTTGCTGCAACTTGGTTACACGGACCGGACTGGCTATATTGTAACCGTGAAAATTGGCCAGTCAGCACATTTTTTATAAAAAATTCTGAAAATATTCCAGAAGTAAAACCAAACGTTGATACTTTTTGTCTGACTTCAAGTTCTGATATGTCACAGAATAATGAAAAGGCCAATTCAAAACCTCAAAATAAATGCTTTGAAGTAAAAAATGACTTAGAAACTTTATGTTTGAAGTTTTCTTCTTTTGTCAAAATTCAAAAGGTGTTTGCTTGGTGCCTTCGATTCATAAAAAACTCGAAACTTAAATCGGAGGATCGTTGTGTAGGACCTTTGAAAACTTCAGAGCTTCAAAATGCTCACGACTCAATTATAAAATGTGTTCAAGAGAACCACTTTTCATCTGAAATTAAGATGCTGAAGAATGGAAAGTTTGTTCCATCCCTTAGGAAATGTTCTCCTTTTATTGACACCCGTGGTTTTCTCAGGGTGGGGGGTAGAATCTCGCAATCGACCCTACCATTTGGAACAAAACACCCACTTTTGCTCCCAAAAAAGTGTCACATTACAAAACTTATCATCGAATATGTTCATAAAAAATATTTGCATGTTGGACCTCGGTCTTTGCAAGGTATTTTATGCAAATTCTATTGGATTCTTTGTGCTCGTAGTATAATTCGATCCATTCTTTCAAAATGCTTAATTTGCTTTAAATGCAGACCTGTTTCCTTACAACCACCTATGGGTGACCTTCCAACAACTCGCTTACAACCTGAAAAGGTATTTAATCATGTGGGTTGTGACCTAGGTGGGCCCTTCTACATAAAGGAAAGTCTCCGAAGAAACGCTAAAGTGTATAAGGCATACCTTTGTTTGTTTGTATGCTTTTCAACAAAAGCAGTCCACTTGGAAGTCTTGACTGATCTAACAGCTGATTGTTTTCTCGCTACACTAGATAGGTTTGTAGCTCGTAGAGGATTAATGACTTGTCTATATTCTGACTGTGCTACCAACTTTAAAGCTTCTAGCAAACACCTAAAGGAAGTTTACCAATTTCTCACAAAGGAATCTGTCCGTGATGAAATCTTAAATGGCTGCACTTTGCGCCAAATAAATTGGAAATTCAATGTTCCGACAGGTTCAAATCTAGCAGGGCTTTGGGAGGCAGGAATAAAATCTGCCAAGTACCACCTCATTCATGCTATAGGTGACAAATCTTTGACGTTCGAAGAAATAACGACTTTATTTTGTAAAATAGAGGCCGTTATGAACTCTCGTCCTTTATGCAGTTTATCAGACTCAGCTGATGAGTTTGAAGTTTTAACCGCAGGACACTTCTTGATTGGACAAAATCTTCTGGCCGTTCCAGAAATTAATTTAGACGACTTAACGATCAACAGATTGTCTCGTTGGCAATACATACAGAAATCGACCCAATTATTTTGGAAAATATGGTCTAATGATTATATTCATACTCTCCAACAAAGACAAAAATGGTTTACAGTGACGCCAAACATAAAAGTAAATGATCTATGTTTGATCAAATCTGACTTTACCAAATCTTTGCAATGGCCTGTTGGACGTGTAGAATGTGTTCACCCTGGTGCAGATAACATTGTCCGCGTTGTAACAGTGAGAACACCAAAGGGTCTCTACCGTAGACCAGTTAATAAGTTATGTCCTCTTCCTAATCAATAAATGACTAGTTCCTAATAGTTTTAATTTAGGTTACTCTCAATAGTTAGAATTTAAAATTGTTTATTTTCATTGTTATTTATCCTTAGTTCTGTTAATGAATAAGTAGAGTCTCAACTTCATCCTCCATGTAGAGTTTTCTATTTTTTATAGAGTTGTAGATACTTAATCTTTTATTTTTTCTAGAAATCATACTATGATTTCGGTGAGGGGTTATGTATGATATATGCCTTATTCTACCTTGTTTTTCACAAACATTGAAGTGAACCTTTGACTGGTAGCTTTGAGCTAGCGCAACAGCGCCACCGCGGATGAACTTTTAGTCTGCGACCGATATCTGCGCCGTGCGCATCGATTAACCTTGGTGTGATCCCAATTTGTGAACATAAGCCTAGCAGTGCCAAACATTTCGTCAGACCTTGGAGAAGCTTCATACCCAACCCCAGCTGGTGGAGTCATACTGGAGATGTTCAAGGTGAGTGATTGACATTGTGGAATTTGGCGTAGACTCATTACAACCCTACATCATTCCGGTATTACTATTCTTAACAAATAGGTATCTTTAATTTAGAGTAGTTATCGAACACAGTGTAAAGTTCTGCTGGATTCTAACGCTGTCTCCTACTTAACTGTGGTCCAGGCAAATAAATGTAGCGTAGGTACTCGTAAACCTGTAAAGTCTTCTTAGATGTGATAATTTTCCTTTTAAATTCATTATACATACTACTTCTGCGAATTTTTCGACATATCCATAAACAACCGTTTAGCCAGGGGGACACTCTACTCTAACAAAAATTTGAACTTTAAAGCTTCATATTTCACCAACGGATTCCTAAATCGAAAAATTGTCTACATATACCCACAATGTTTTTAAACGACCTATCTATCGATACCTAACACTATGGGATAGATGAGGAAAAATGATTCATCCCCGATTTAAGTGTAAGGGAGGTAAGCATAAAAAAATATATGATTTTATTTTACCGTTTTGTCGGCGTGATTAATATGTATATCTACTCGTGCCAAATTACAGCTTTCTAGTACTAACAGTCTCTGAGCTAAGACGCGGACAGACGGACGGACGGACGAACAGACGGATACGGCGAAACTATAAGGGTTCCTTGTCGGTCTACGGAACCCTAAAAATGAGATTTTAAATCAGTAGAACTCCCATACTACTATAAATAGGATTCTAAAAAAAACATGTTATAAAGGAGGCCTTTCCCAAGTCGATAGCGTAGCCCAAAACGTGGTAGACAAACCGGAAACCATTCACCGGAAAAAACTGTTGGCCAAAGAGTTATTAAATATTATCTGTTATGCCATTTTATATTTTGAGTGTAAACTCTATCCGATATTTTGTATGTCCCTAACATGGTACAGAGGCTGTACTTCGTTTGCGAATAATAACATGCTTTACAGCAAGTAGGTTTTCACCACAGGGTTTTCCTTCATTGTTCAATATTGTTATTTAGTTAAACTGTACAACTTATAAAATAAATTCGAATTAAAATTACCTAGCAATATACAAAAAATATATATATAATTATAACATAATATAATTCGTGGATGGATACAATTTGTTTGTTTTTGGATACCTGGACATTTAATTTTGACATGCATGCTATATAATTATTAACTTGTCGTTTTGTAGTTTTTTGCCTCAGTATAAACACTAGTACATAACCATTTTAAATTTCGCAAAAATATTCAATGTACATACAGAGGCAACTTTTTTATAATAGTTTTTATTATTAGCATACTCGTATGTTTAAATTAAGAAATGTTTTTTTTTATTATTTATTATAACACCGGCTTTTGCTATACTGACAAACAACGCATGTGCTAGTAAAACTATTTTTGATGTTGTAATTACCTTATGTATGTATATCACAAAGTAAATTAATTCTCAAACGGCCTACCTTCTTTCGCAGAAAATCACGTAACCTTCATCAAAGCTACTTTATCGAATAAAACTCTCCGACCCAAAATCTGCTTTAAAACGGCCCTTTTTGTAATTTTTCATCCGTTAATGAGATACCCGATCAATCATTGGGCCTTTTTCAAACCAGCGAGCGTCACCAACAGGAGTTTATCTTCTTTGTATTTTAACGGTTTATAGGGTTCCGTGGAAATTAGAAATCTTTTAAGAAGACCTTATCTTTAGCTCGTCGCAGGATGTAGCGTGGAATACCTGTAAAAATTATGGCACACATTTGTGTATAGTGTCGCACGCGCCGGTCTCCCGGTCGGCCTATATAAGCATGAAAACATCATGGTTACGGTATATTTGCGTTTACGGTAGATTTAGTATGGAATCTGAAAGGTTACGTTTCTGTCCGCTTGCGGCAGTTATCAGATTTCATACAAAATCTAACGTGGACGCAACTATAACCTAACCGATGCAAAAGATTTTAAGGTTAATTCATCCGTTCTTAACGTTTTTGATATCTACACAATGTAATTTTAAATTCCATTATATAGATGAAAACGTGCACCCACCTCACAAGAAATTTCAAAATATTTTGTAATCTAGTCAGATGAATCTTAAATTCTCATCGAATATTTAAAATATTTTTTTCGGGATTCCAGCTCAATTCGCCACCGACATGCTTTAACTTAGCTCAATCATCCTAGCCGTTTTTGAGTAACACCACGGACAGATAGACGAAAATAAAGGCCTGTTCACCTCAAAAGCTTCTGTTTTTCGAGGGTACGCAAACAAGGAATGGAAAATACGTGTGTAATCAAACGTTCTTTTCAAAAGTTGATACGGCTGCTTTGGAAGAACCCTCATAATAATTGTGCAGATGTACACTTGACATGATTTTTTAAATGAAAAAATCGGTCATTGGAACGATCCTAAAATGTTTCCTAAACAACACCCTTTGATGGATGCTTTTTCATTTTTGTACATTTTATTATTCTTTTAAATGGAACCAAAAACAGTCAGCTAAAGAACAAAGATAAGAAGTCATATTCATTTGAAGGACGGACATTGATTAATATATGTTTCCATTATATCTGGAGACTTTTCAGTTTAATATTTTAAGCAATCAATCATCTTTCTGTAACTCCCAAGTTATGCTTCTGCGAACGAGTTGTAGTTATCTCTTTCAGATGAAATCTGTTACATTTTAGTACAGCATAAGAAAACTTAATCATGTATTTCCTGTTAATATGACGTAGGTAGTAAAAACGAAGTTTTTGAACAAGTAGTACTCCCAAACTACAAAAGACATGGTTCTGAAATAAATACATGTTATAAACAAAGCCTTTAACAACCCTTTTTGCAAAATGAAGGTAATTTTTTCATTTAATACAAGCAGTCTATCAAAACGAATAAAGTAAAAATAACAATGATTACTATATTTTAAACATGTAAACCTATTATCTAAACGATAGCACAGCGAATTATTTTAAAAAGCACTTGTGTAATTTATATTCAATTCTATTCCTTGTAAAACAGCATTATCCACTCTCTTCTTGATTTACCGCTCTGCTCAGACGCGCGGTTTTTCAGATATGATTATCTCTTTCATTGTGCGATCGCCCTACTACGCCTTAAGGACACATTCTGTGACTTTGAAGGATATGTGACAAACCAAAGAAAAAAAATCGTTAACATATTGCTCTACATATACCCTTTTAGGGCGGTATGGTTGAGCTTTCTTTTGTCATTCAGTCTACTTTCACTCGTCTCCTCTATATGCCCAAACATTATGAAAACTGAAACAAAAAAGGAATTTTGTTCTACATTGTACTCGTATATATTGCAACTTGGTTAATTCTTCAGGAAAATGATAACTAATATACACACAACATACTCCCCTAGATGTAGTTTTATCGTATGATTAAGACTTTAAATGCTTGGCACCTACCCTTAACAATTTCCCCATTGCCAAAACTTTTCTGCTAAAGTAAATTAATAAATATTAAGCTCGCCTTTGTGCAATAATTGTATTTTCGTGCAATAAAGAATTGTATTGTAATTACAGACACAACACAAAACCATAGGGTAATAATTCAGTAAGAGAAAAATAATCGACACACAATTATGTATAGTTACTACATAACACAATTTAGGCAGAAGTAATTAGTCAAGGTTGCCCGTTCTAGAACAGTTACAGTTTAAGCTACGAGTATCTATATACGATTTTAGGCCTTATTGACCGGTCGGAGACTGCAAACAACCCTACCTAATAATATAATTAAACCAATCCACTTTTTAGGGACGGCCGACCTCAGCAGTCTAAAAAGACCTGGTCGGACGCGGCCTTACTTGGCACGTTTTGTATAATATAACAATTCAAACTTTATTCCATAGTAAATGCATGGGAATTTCATTTTTCGTTTTATAGTTGTTCTAATATTTTGATATATGTTGGCCCAAAAGAGACTTATATTTCTTACCAGTAAGAGGATAAAAGATTATGAAAAAAAAGTGGAAACTCCCATACAAAATATATAACAAAAACTATTTATTCTATCCTCTCACCGAAAAGAAATAAAAGTCTCTATTGGCTCAACAGAAGTGTATTAGAACTCCTAGAAAATGCAAAATAAAATTCCCATACATTTAGTATGCAGAAGTGTATCACGATTCTATCACTCAGGTGGAGTCAGGCGAAATCTGACTATAAAATCGTAAGTAGCCGTTTCAATATCAGTCTGAATCTAAACCACGAATCTTTTAGTAATCAAGTTTGAATTTTTATTATTCAAAACGTGCCAAGTTGCACCGCGGCGATTTTGATGCTACTAAAGGTTGGCCGTCCCTAAAAAGTGGATTGGTTCAATTATATTATAAGGAAGGGTTGCTTGCAGTCACCGCTTGGACCATTATGACAAGCTGACTTGCAGGCCACCGTACAACAGAAAAGCCCTTTGTGCTTGGAATCGAAATATTAATAAAAGGAAGAAGAGCTTAGTTCACACGAGTATAGTCGCTAAAAAGTCCCAATCTCAGTTGTTACTCAATTCGCATAAAGGTGATAATCGTACAAAAATGAACACCGTAGCTCGTGGCTGGATGTAGTTGTGTAAGCTGATGTAATGGGGGATTATTTTTGGCCAGTATTTCTGGTTTTATCATCGATATTAGTTTAAGAGGGTTGGAAATAAAACGAAAGCCTTTACCAATAAGCTTCGATGTTTTTTCATTAATTCCGAAATCGCTTGAAATGCATAAAAATACATGTAGCAATTTCATTTGGAAAAATATGAGAGCGACACATACTCTAAAGTCTAAGGAATAGAAATTAGACCAATTGTAAGTAAATACACCCATGTCGCAAGTGTAGAGCCTACAAACTTGAAATTAGGTAGGTTCGTTATTCGGGGGAGAGTAAGAGGACAGCTCTCAGGCAAAAAAACCAGGCGGCCCACCATTGCCTGGGACCGATGGATGGCGGTATATCCATCCCCAATTTCCGGGCCTTATATAAAACAAACTAGTGACGGGCAGCGGTGTCACTGGTGCAAGGGTTTCGGCACCGCGCTCACCAACCCGCCTGCCCAGCGTGTGTGAGTATGGGCATTTCTTCCAGGAGGACCGCCAAGAGTGGCGATATCCTGGAAAGGCCTATGTCCAGCAGTGGACGAAACAGGCTGATGGATGGATGGATGGTTATACGACAACACAAGCTAAGAAAGGAGTTTTCAAAATTAAAATAACCGGTGTGATACAGCATGTTTAATATTATTATTTATATTTCAGCTCAGGTGGAGTCATGGGCAAGTGCTGGTAGAATATAAGTTAAAATAGATTGAACCGATGAACCATTGAAACGTACGAATGTTGTAAGAGTATACTAAAACGCAAGGTTATCGATAAAATTACAAACGGAAAGAATATGTCCATGCATTAGTGGCGTGCATAGAACTTTTTGCTGGAAAAGCCATGAGAAGGTCATGTTTGACAATAAAAATAACATGAAAAAATTTAAAAACCGTTTTAAAAGAAAAAAAAATTTTATGCTTTCACGTACCATAGGGTAGGCAGGCCTACCCTGGTGTCATACAAATAATGATTTTTCAAAGTGACATTTAAATTTTTTCATATTTTTTTAATTGTCAATCTTGTCCTTCTCATTGCATTTCCAGCAAAAAGTTCTAGGCACGCCACTGCTATGCATACGAACACCATTGTATAATTTCGTTTGTATAGCCATATTGTAGCCTTAGCATGAAAATATTACGGTTACGTTTAGTTTGAACGCGATTTTGTATGGAATTCTGATAAGTTCCGCTACTGAACGCTAGGGGCGGTTATCAGATTTCATACAAAACCGCGTTACGTTCAAACTAAACGTAACCGTAATGTTTTCATGCTAAGGCTACTGGTGACTCGGTGGTTGGTCAGGACCAAGGTGTCAATTACCCTTTCAATAGAATTGGCAAAATTAAATAGACTTCCTTTACTAATTAAGTCGTGTTCTTGAACAAGTATAGAGGCACAACATTTTTTGTCTTATTTCGTAAACTGGGTTACTGAATCTTAGTCCTGACCACTTATCGAGTTTCCAGTATGAATTTGGCTGCATAAACTAAAGTCACCTTACATAAAACTTTATAATAGAAAGTCGATTTATAGTATAAAAGTTAAAATTAACCCTCTAGCTTTATTTAAATCTATGAATCAGAAAAAAAACAAAACAGTAAAAAAAAAAAATTATTTCCCTCTTTTGAATGTGTTGCCAACCTACGCGACGCGACATGTGTGACTGACAATACATAGACCGTATAATGCTCATACATAGGTTATATACACATAGGTTTTGTGGAGCGTCGTCTCTGTATTAGTGCCTTCTTGGTTTTGTAGTAGGAACAGAAATTTCTTTGTACAAAACCGGGTTATGTAGGAAGAATTTATAATTCCTCGTACATAACTGTTATTGTATCTGCTAATGTGCAAAGAAAGTAGGTTTCTTGGTACATAACCTGGTTTTGTACGAAGAATATTTTTTCTTTGTACATAGCTAGTTATGTAACTCAGTTATGTACGAAGAACAAGGGCTTCTTTTGACGGTCGATATCTTTTTTTAAATTAAGAATCATGACAAAAGTAACAAAACATGTATTTTTTATTTCGAACATAGAACAGTTTCCCTTGTTATAATAGCTAAGGGGTTAATTTTCAACCTGTATAATAAAACTCATTGACGCTTGACCGACAGGCGGGATTTGAAGCCGGTTACTAATAATGAAAAACCAGCGTCTCACCACCTGAACCAGTGCGGTGATGTTACACAAATTCAACAATAATTATCGAGAAATGATAATACCTACAAAAGGGGTTGCAGCCAGTTGCACTAATTAGTACTGAACAGGCTTTTTAGGGCTTTACCATCGCACAAAACAAGACTTATATTTTAATAATGCTCCCCTGTTATTGGACAAGCGTTCACAATGTTATCGGAATTCCGTGTTTATTTGAAATACCCTGTACACGTTTGAAATAAGAGGTTTGTATGTGGGTTGTGTTGTGACTTCCAATACACGGTCACATTTAAATTTACATTACAATACCCTAATAGGTGGTAGAGCTGATGCCGGGCTCGACTGTGGAGGTACCACCATCTTACTCGCAAATCCTCCCGAAGTTATTCGGGGGAGAGTAAGAGAACAGGTCTCAGGCAAAACCAGGCGGCCCACCATCGATCGCCTGGGACCTATGGATGGCGGTATATCCATCCCCAATTAGCCATGCATGTTTCTGATATATATTTTTTTAATAATTTAGTTTGAAAATGTAGACTATTTTATGAAACTAATTTCATTATTTTTGGGTTTTATTCATTGCATCTATTTAAAAACAAAAACTTAAATTTTACCCTCCAAAAGTGAACGTGACGTCACTAGAGGCGTTCCGCATGGCGCTAATAGTGCTAACACTACCATCAAACTTCTCACGCCCATCAAGTCGTTCCGAATGAAAAATGGCGTCCATCACTGTTTATACTTATAATCCATTTAGGGTTCTTTTGAACGCAACATGAATGATGACAGAATTTGTAGAAATTCATTTATGTTACGTGAATACAAAGGATATACTACTTTACTAGGTCCAAGAAGTAATTTCTTCTAACTACAATCTTATAATCATGATTTAACTAATGCTCTTATTCTTCGAAAAACCCATTTTTGAAATTGCCACCAGCCAGCTAGCACTTTTCATAGATCGCTCATAGTGCAAACGCTCTGAAGCATAGGCATATCACAACATGGCGTCGTTAAGGATTTCGTCTATGATAAACAAGGTGAAATTTAATCAATCACCCTTATTCATACTGGAGACTCGGTTAGTGATCAGGAACAAAATTCAATGATCGTTATTTTCGAAATCATAAAAAAAATTGTTTCCATACTGACTGAATAGGCAGTAGGTAGGTACGGGAGCAATTTTTTGTTTTCAGTTTTTCCTTGAGGTTCATTAAACATTGTTCCTGATCACTAACCGAGTCTCCAATATGAATTCTGGCGGTTGATTAATTATCGGGCTCACAGTGACTCGGAATGATGATAGACGCGATATAATCGATTATGTCGCGACACGGAATGCACTGCATGTCAAATGTCATGTCATGACGTCATAGATAAGTCAAATGAAGTTCATAGTGTTTTGTTAAAATATCTTTAAAAGTATAGATTTATTTATTAATCTGATAAGTAGCAACTGTACAGAAAACATATTTCTCGAAATGGGTTTAAGATTTCCGTTCTTGTCTAGAAAGTTAGCACCCCCAATTTATAAAACAGACTGGTGACGGGCAGCGGCGTCACTGGTGCAAGGGTTTCGGCACCGCGCTCACCAACCCCAGCGTGTGTGAGTATGGGCATTTCTTCCAGGAGGACCGCCAAGAGTGGCGAAATCCTGGAAAGGCCTATGTCCAGCAGTGGACGAAACAGGCTGATGGATGGATGGACCCTACTACGCGGTTTGCTAATACTTAGGTCACGAGAGAACTATAAAATAAAGTGAATAAGTCCAGTTAATGTTATAATTGTGCTGAACTTAGGGGTGCTATTCTCGAAATACCTGGACGCCTTGCTGCAGTATTGTTACAATCCTAACACACCTCTCTCGTCTCTTAGACATCAATAAATCTAGTCAGGCTATTCTATTTGGGGTACTTTTTAATGACTTTTGAGTGTCTCAATGGCAAATTATGTCCAGTTGCACATAATACTTTTTCTACGATCATCAAAGAAATTATTTATAATCTTTTCAACTAATAGTTTCATGTAAGATGAAAACCGGCCAAGTGCGAGTCGGACTTGCGCACGAAGGGTTCCGTACCATTATCTATAAAAACGGGAAAAAAATCATGTTTGCTGTATGGGAGTGCGCGGGTCCGACTCGCACTTGCCCGGTTTTACTATTTGTTGTTATAGCGGCAACAGAAATACATCATCTGTGAAGTGGAGTCTTAGTAAGAGGGCCCCGTTGGTTACCCTTTCGGTACAGAACCCTAAAAAAAGAAGATGCGGGATTCTTTTATTTCATTTTATTTTCTATCTTTGTTTAGCCTAATTGTCAGTAGTTTACGGCCGAGGTACCTTGACCAAACCCAAAGCAAAAGAACTCGCTAATTGGTTACCTAAGCGGTGCCGGTGTATGATAAATTGAGCCAATCACAGATCTGTATCGCGGTGTTATAGAGCGAGGAGGAGCATGCTAGATTTACATGTGAATGAATTTGGTGAGTCAAGCGAAGCGGAGCGGAGCGAGACAACCCGCCTAGTTTTAACAGAGACACGATCTGCGTTTGTAGATTATGATAGGTATGTCGAATTATACGATATGCCGACGACATTATATATTAAAGAAAAGCATTCTTTATTTGGTTTAAATTTAGATAGGTTTAATTTTAATTGTATATTTTATTTGTGTTCCATCCATCAGCCTGTTTCGTCCACTGCTGGACGTAGGCCTTTCCAGGAATTTGCCACTCTTGGCGGTCCTCCTGGAAAAAATGCCCATATTCACACATGCTGGGCAGGCGGGTTGGTGAGCGCGGTGCCGAAACCTTTGCACCAGTGACGCCCCTGCCCGTCACCAGTCTGTTTTATATAAGGCCCGGCAATTGGGGATGGATATACCGCCATCCATCGGTCCCAGGCAATGGTGGGCCGCCTAGTTTGTTTCTTTTTTTGCCTGGGACCTGTTCTCTTACCCTCCCCCGAATCGGAGGATTTGCGAGTAAGATGGTGGTACCTCCACAGTCGAGCCCGGCATCAGCTCTACCACCTTAGTTAAAGTGTGTTAGTTAGTGTTAAATAAAGAAAAAAAAAAAAAGTTTCTAGACCCAGACCCCCACCTTGTGTGCGTTCATGTATTGTATAGATTGAAAAAAAAAAATCTATATCTCGCCCGGTGTGCGTTTATTTGTTTAACAGATTGAATATAATATTATATCAACTGATGCCGGGCCCAGTAGGGTCCGAAATAAATCTTGAATTTTTTTTTTAATTCTTTGGGTATGTACTGTAATATCATTAAAAAACAAAAATAAAAGAACAAGCTATTAAAGTCTATATTTTATTTTATTTTAATAGATTGAACAAACATTTAGATAAAGTAATAACAACAAACGATCAAATTACTTACATAACACACATAAACAGCGCAGCGTTTCTCGCTCTCTCCCAAAAAGGTCCAAATCTAATTCTAAACGTAAACTTATTCAATCTCCACTCCTCGAGGATTAGAATAAGGCCTGGATAATGTCCGCGATGTTGCCGGCTAAGGATACGGAGCTAGTCGTTCTAATATCTCACTAAGAGACAGAAACTCGTAAAATATCCGCTCGTGAACCTTCGAGAGAAAACGAAGAGGACCGAACATCTATAATCAAATAAATATTAGTGATATAAAATAATTATACCAATAATAACTTAAGTAAAATTGTGGTGAGTAACCGTCACAGGGAAACAGATATTACAGCTCAGTCCATGCCAGGGTGTTCCACGAGCCAAAGCATGATGAAGGTCACTTTCTTGATCGAAACGTTGTTTTTTTTAGTAATAATCAAAGTGAGTCTTAAGGGGGGGTTATCCCGACTTTGTATCTTTTCAAATCAATTTTAAAGCAATAAAAAGCGATGATTAAATTTCAAAAAATATACGTCCTATTTCACTTTTTGATCCTATATTTTGGCTGTTCGATACACGATTGCTTACACTTTCCTCGATCCGATTAAATCGCAAAGATTATACTATGATCTAAATATCATTTCATTTGAGCTTTATAAAGTTTTGTACAATAAAACTTATACTCAAATAAACGTCGTGAAAAATTTGATATAAAACAGCCATTATATTAAAATCCCATCCCTCTAATTCCAAAATAATAAATAAAAACACCTTAAAACTGTGAGTTTTCTGAGCGGCCCGCTTCTGCTAAGCAGGATTAACATGTGAAAAATGAAAGCGTTGGAACAGGAAAGATTTTTCTGGATAAGCTCGCCTTTAGTGTCTCGTTGTATAAGATAACGTTTATTTTTGATAATTGATTACCTTGCTTTTACTTTTGTTTTTACTATAAGTTTCCCACCATAAATAAAACTTTCGTGATGTTTTTTGTGTAACGAACGCGGTTACAATAAATAAACTGAGTTGAACAATGTAATGCTCAATAGGGTTCTTAAGCGCAAAGAAAAACAACGATAATTTGTACAGTTGTCCTGTAAAACAGCAATAATTTCTAGCTGTCAGTTGTAAAGTTTTGCAACTAAAAGAATCGTGATAATTCACGATAAAAAATAGGCGAATTCTGACTATTCTATACATCGTGAGTAGCCGGTAATAATTATACCGGATGCTCTTTTAAGGGTCCATAGACCATAGAGGTATGCAAAAATATACCGATCACGTGAAACCACAAAAAATTGACAATTTCATTTCGAGGACAATTAAATAGAAATAGTTTTAGTGTTTTTCATATTTTAGGTCCAAAATAATAATATTTATTACATATGTACATACATACATATACTCACGCCTGTCTCCCAGAGGGGTAGGCAGACACACCTCTTTTGCTTCTTCTACATCCATCAATCTACTCATACAAGCTCTTCTAGTCCGGGTACTTTTTACTTTGCACTTTTTCAGTATGTCGCCATTCAAAACAAATCAAAATATTTATTTTGCAAAATAGATACATAAAGTATACTTTCTACAAGTCAAAGTTAATTTTAACAATATATATCTTTAGAATAAAAAAAATAATAATAATACGGGAATTTGGTCGGCATAGGTCTTTCTTGAGCGGCCCGGGCTTTACCTTATCATATGTTATTATATACGTAATTATTTTCTAATATCCCGAGAATTCCAACAGTTTAGAGAAAATGAATTCACCAATTATTTTTAATTTTACGGGACACTCATTCTTATTTTATGAATTGGAACACGACCCCAAACCTAATTTAAGTGAGCCAAAGCGAGAAATCTATTTCCCTCAGCCCAATTTGCGTGAAAGTTGTCCTGGCAGCGCCATATAAACTCTATCTTCAATAAATACGGCCCTGTGGACCATTTAAATGGCAATTATAATTCCGAAGCTGAGCCAACCCAATTCCACTACTTGTTGCTCTGCCGCTGGACGGATGCCTACACTTAGCAACCATCTGGGGACAAAATGGAAGCTGGTTACAAGTTACAGATATTCTGTCTCACAAAGTCCGTTTGGCTATGGTTGTAGTAGTGATGTGTATACACACGTTTTTTCTAGTGTGCTTAGCCTCAGGGCGTTACTAAATGCGCCACACACAAAACGCGCTTATCTGTCCACGTCACTATAACCATAGACAAACGCACTTTGTGAAATAGAATATCTGTACAACGTTTCATACGAAACTCATGGGCCATACGTGAAGATATATGAAGATATTATCGTGCACGATAATCTTACTGAGTGATTTTGAACTTCAGTATGTTGCAGTGGCAAAGGGTGAACATTCTAAAAAGGGAAGCCGGATACAAAAATCGCCTTACTCAAAAAAGCAACCAAGGAAAACATAACACTTTTTTGTACTTTGTACTTTGCAGCTCCCTGTCAGCCAAGTGTATTTGTCGTATTGAAATTTATGTAAATGTTTGACAAAACGAAGAGCACGCAATAAAGAAATGTAGTATGGATGCCATTTCCTAAACAAGCCGATGGGAATCGTGTTATATGGTCCCTTCGCCGTGAATTTTCGAGGTTTTTCTGGATTGTACGAAAAATTATTTCATGTAGGAGTTTTTTCGCCTGACATCAGACCCATGAAATAAACCCAACCTTCTTGTTATAGCAGTAATTTCAGACATAAACCTCAAGCCGTTTAGACAACTCGCGGTAATAGCTTAAAAAGGCGTCGTTTTCAAAAATAAACTCTATCAAGTGTTCAATTAGGTAACCAACCTGACAACGGAAAGATAAAGGTAAGTTAAAACACTTGTCCAAGTTTAACATTGATCAGATAAGTAGAGTAAACTTTTTTTGTTATCATCGTAGTGGCCCTGGTCAACACATAGGCTATAAGGAGTGTTCATAAAATTGATGCAATGGCGATACTAAACGCCTTAAATCGTCACGCACAATTAGTCCGAGTCGTATGAGTGGAACATGACACTTGTCTTGAAATTGCCTCGTGCGTATGCTTACTCGTGGGAGCATATAGGATCAAATCTAAAAGTCAGACTGTACCTCTGTTTTCGATCACCAGATGCCATGTGCCGGGTGAAGAACTACTAAATATAAATTAAACGGAACGTCAAAAAGATGGTTGTTTTACTAATGATTTTACTTTTTTTGCATGAATTTTAAATAATAACTACATCCATTAATAATGTTCCAACAATTTTTTGCTAAGAAAAATCCTTACTAATCTAACTTATCATACTGTTGGAGAAACCACCAACAATGTCCACAGCTCCGCTGGTGTTGAGGAAACCATCAAACACATCCGCTTCCAGTAGCTCTGCAGGTGGCAGCACTCTTCGATGCAATGCTGCGGTCTCCCGTCAGTCGTTGTATTGCCGGTGCGTGGACTGATTTAAACTACGGGCAGCGTCGACGTTCCAAAATAAAACTCCCAGAGTTTTCTGCGCAAAGAATTCCGAGAGGCTAGTGGGGGATTTTTGTTATATTTGTTAGAGACATCCAACTTGATTTATTCAAGCAATAACACTATATTTGGTTAACCTTTTTATGAGTACAGCTTGGGGATAATTGAGGATGAGGCAGAGGAAGGACTAAGTGGATTGACAACCTAAAAGCCTGGACTAATATTAAGGAAGCGGCAGAGATCTGCAAGCTCACTAAAGATCGGACGAAGTTTAGAGAGATGGTAGCCGATGACCGTTAGGGCATGGTACAGGAAGAAGAAGAAGTGGGGATAATTAAGTTGCAATGAAGCAAACTAGCAGGAGTATTAAGGTATTTACCCTTACAACCTGTACGGCTTACAACTAAGCACGCTAGTGGCTGAACTAGCAACAACTTTGTAAAGGTACTTAAAGGTTTCGAAGGAACTTTATAACTGTGGTTCAAGTTGTGAAAGAAAAAAAATGATAATTTTTCTGTGCTTCAATATAGTAAACACAGATATATTAATTTTAGTCTAGGCTAAAAGGTTAATCTTTAAACTAGCATTGCAACGGCTTATGAGCGGTGACCTTGACTGCACTAGTCATTGTTTCTCTATCGCACTTGGTAATTTTGTGCGCGAGTGAACACATGCGCTAGTCCCGCCGCGCGCTCTTAACTCGTTGCGTGACTTGTACTTTTGTTGTATCTTCAATTCGCCTGTTTGCATATTGTATTAAACTACGGGGCTAAATGAATGAATGAATGAATAAACACTTTATTGCACACAGAACAAGATATTTACAAATATACAAAGAACAGACAGAAGGCAAGGGCGGACTTATTCCTAAAAGGAATTTCTTCCAGTCAACCTTGGGAAAATATAAAACATTTTTATTGAAGAAATTCACATCAGTGCATAGGTACATTCTAAGTTAGTTCTAAATCTATAATCTAATTATAAATATACTAAATACAAATACATACTTAAATACACAAATACATACATACAAATAACCAAGTAGCTTAGTCAGTAAGTCAGAGAGAGGAGAGGTAAAATTTTTTCAAGTGATATTTAAAAGAGGACACAGAAGGAAGATCTTTGAGATTTTGCGGAAGTTCATTCCAAAGCCGAACAGCATTGACCGTAAAAGATTTGGAGAAACGAGCAGTGGTATGCGGAGGCATCGCCAGATCGTGGTGGTGACAGGAGCGAAGCGTTCTGTTACTACGGTCAATGCGAAGGACAACTCTTTCTTTTAAATAATTGGGGTAGAGGGGATTGTGAAGAACATTATATAAAAGGGAAAGGATATGCAATTTCCTGCGAAGTCGGATAGGGAGCCACTTTAATCTGCATCGAAACTCGGAGACGTGATCATACTTGCGCAGTCCGAATATGAATCGAATGCACAAATTCTGAAGACGCTCCAGCTTATCAAGCAGCTCTTCAGTGGGATCTAGATAAGCAACATCGGCATAATCCAGAAGGGGAAGAAGAAGAGATTGAGCTAACGTTATTTTCGTATCCAGTGGCAGGAATTTCTGTAGGCGCTTAAGCGAGTGATATGAGCCGAAAACTTTACGACTTACTTCATTGATATGTGGACACCAAGACAGAGTTTGGTCCATCCACAAACCCAAATTCCTCACTATCGTACAGTAAGGCACTACTTCCCCATCAAAAATCACATCTGAAACGTTGAACATGTCCAAGCGGGAGACATAATAGTTACTACCAATGAGGATAGCCTGTGACTTCTTCGGGTTGACCTGCAAACCAAAACGTTGCGCCCAATCTCTAATGGCAATAAGATCAGAGTTAATGGTGTCTACAGCCCTGTTTATGTCGTCTAGCGGTGCTGCTGCGTACAGCTGCAAGTCGTCAGCATATAGATGAAAGGAGGAAGACAGAGAAGTAGTAATAGAATTGATAAAGATCGAGAAAAGGAGAGGAGAAAGAACGCCACCCTGTGGGACGCCGGCAGTAAGGTTACACCATTCGGATTTGAAGGTATCGATTTTAACCATCTGCTGTCTACCGCGGAGATAGGAATTGAACCATGAAATTACCACTGGAGATACATTGAGAGACCTCAGCACGGCAACAAGTATGTCGAAGTCGACAGTATTGAAGGCGTTGCTAAATTGTAAGAAGTCGCAGAATAACATAATGGTTTCTTAAAAATACTGAAATTGTTGAATGACATAGGAAATTATCATGAAGATACAAAGCTATTTTCTGAAATTTTTTATAAGTGATATAGTGCTTATGCTTTTTAAATATTTATTAAGAAATTTATATTACTTATGAAGTAGAGGGGCTCAAATTACAGTAGTTAGAAATAAGTATCTTTTCAAATCCGCCTTTTAACTTGATGTCTCAAGCGGATGCACAATGCAATAGCTGGAAAAAGTAAGATACCTACCTACCTGATTTATAAACGGAGATACTAAATAAAATAAAATAAAAATTGATAGTGAGATATATTTCGAGCTCTATCCATGGTGACTGATTTAGGACCTAGGATAGGGCCTGAAATAATATTTATAATAATAATAGATTATATCTCATCCTCAATTTTATTCTTATTTTAGTCAGTATATATGTGTCCATACTGATATTTAAACGCCTACTCACGATTTTAATAGTCAGATTTCGCCTGACTATGTAGTTTCAGACGGGAACCGCCCCATAACCATGTTTACCTCCGAAGAAACGGTACGAATACAGTGAAACTAGTCAGGCGAAATCTGACTACTTATTAAAATCGTAAGTAGCCGTATCAATATCAGTATGAATCTAAACCACCTACTTACGAATTTTTGAGTAGTATATTTATGTGTTACTAAATCAAATATACAACATTCCATAATAAATACAAACAAGTCGATTAATAATCTTTATTTTGATTTATAAACAAGACTGTCGTTTAAAAAATTCCAAACACATTTTTCTTTCCCTTCACAAACAACAATAACTTCAAAACGACAAATTACAGACACTTCCCTTATCTCTTATCTCGTTTTGGTACAGACTATTTTAGAGTGGGTAAGTAATCTAACATATCTTGGCCTCTGGTTAGGTTTTAGGTCGTAGTCTTGTCACGTTTGGTCCGGCGATGACGGGACCTAATGAACCTTACTTTTGCCCTTTGTTGCTTTTTAATAGCCCAGCTAAAAGGACACGTGGCAAACCCTTTGTCATCTTGTACTTTAGTTGTTTTACTTTTTTACTGTCGCTTTCAACTCATTACGCAGCTTCTCAATGTGCTTTTAAAGTCATGCCACTATTTTGTTACTTATGTAGAACTTGTTTTAAGTTTCTTTAATTTCAGGTTTTAAACGTCAATAATATTTATTTCCATCCATCCAACAGCCTGGTTCGTCTACTGCTGGACATAGACCTTTCCAGGATTTCGCTCTTGGCGGTCCTTCTGAAGAAATGCCCATACTCATACGCTGGAGCGCGGTACCGAACCCTCGCACTAGTGACGCCTCTGTCCGTTACATTATGTTTTATATAAGGGCTGACCGGCAATTGGGAATGGGTATACCGCCACCAATAGGTCCCGACATGGTGGGTCACCTGGTTGTGCCTATCCCGGAGCTGTCCTCTTCTTACTCTCCCCTGATTAATTTTTTCAAATCAAATAATTTATTTATCAACATAGGTAAGTTAGGTGATATAACATATCACATACACAATTTTTAGGGGAGTTTGCAAGTAAGATCGAGTCCTAAATCTATCTATCTATATACTAATAATAAAGTAGTAAAAAAGTCGTGTCTGTACATTGAATATTTTCCCGAGATTTTAAATGAAATGGGTTATTGGTACTGTACTGAGGCTGAAACAACATTTTTTTGAATTTTTGTCTGTCTGTCTGTTCTGTTTTAACTCGAGAACCATTCAACGGATTTTGATGCGTTTCTTTTATCATCGTAGTGACCTTGGTCAACACAAAGGCTATAAGGAGTGTTCATAAAATAACGCCCAAGCCGGAAACGGGGCAAAGATTTAATAAACGCTTTTATAATTTGAGAACCACTCAACGGATTTGGATGCGGTTTTCTTTATTATCATTTTAATTACCCTGGTCAACACATAGATCACAAGGGGTGTTAATAAAATAACGCCCAAGACGAAAATGGGGCAAAGATTTAATAAACGCTATTATAACTCAATATCAAGAACCATTGGACGGATTTGGATGCGGTTTTTTTATTATCATCGTAGTGATCCGGTCAACACATAGGCTATAAGGAATGTTCATGAAATTACGCCCAAGCCGAAAACGAGGAAAGATTGAATAAACGATTTTATAACTCGAGAACCACTCCACGGATTTGGATGCGGTTTTCTTTATTACTAGTAGTTACCCTGGTAAACACATAGAACAACTAGGGTTGTTCATAAAATAACGCCCAAGCTGAAAACGGGACAAAGATTGAATAAACGCAAACAGAAAAGGCTATTGTTACATAAATCTATGGGAAATCTAATTCGAATGTATATCCGAAACTCACGCGAACGAAGTCGCGGGCAAAAGCTAGTAAGCAATAAAGAATTATAATACGAATAAGTAATAGATCATTAAAATGGCGTACGTTTGTAATTCTTTTTTACTTTCACAAATTAGACTTTTATTTGTACATCGATCGCTGCATTTATCGCACCGTTCTCAACGACGAATTTTATGAAAATTTCTTTATTTAAAATTATTTTAACACGAATCAGATGAATGAGATTCAAGGGTATTTCTCTACAAATGATAAAAGCTATAAAATAAAGTCAATGCACTTTTAATCTATTTCGTCTAGGTAGTAACAATATAATGGCTCGCGATAAAAGATACTCGCAGTTTAGGGATTTTTCAATTTTGCGAATAGACTCATAAAACCTTACAAACATTAAACTTTACTGCAGTCCATTGTAACTTTTGTCCTATTTTTATTAATCTACACCAATAAGGAGGTGTTTGTGAGTTTGTTAGTTCTTATTTGGGTGTAGGCGAGGTAATCTCCAGAGCTACTGAACCGATTCAAAAAACTATTTTAATATGAGGAAGTTTCATTCATTATCCCTGAGTACTATAAGCTATGGTTTGCTCCCTGGGGACGGGCTCTTCCTTAGGGACTCAGGCATTACTTTACTGCAGTCCATTGTAACTTTTGTCCTATTTTTATTAATCTACACCAATAAGGAGGTGTTTGTGAGTTTGTTAGTTCTTATTTGGGTGTAGGCGAGGTAATCTCCAGAGCTACTGAACCGATTCAAAAAACTATTTTAATATGAGGAAGTTTCATTCATTATCCCTGAGTACTATAAGCTATGGTTTGCTCCCTGGGGACGGGCTCTTCCTTAGGGACTCAGGCATTACTTTACTGCAGTCCATTGTAACTTTTGTCCTATTTTTATTAATCTACACCAATAAAGAGGAGTTTGTGAGTTTGTAAGTTCTTATTTGGGTGTAGGCGAGGTAATCTCCAGAGCTACTGAACCGATTCAAAAAACTATTTTAATATGAGGAAGTTTCATTCATTATCCCTGAGTACTATAAGCTATGGTTTGCTCCCTGGGGACGGGCTCTTCCTTAGGGACTCAGGCATTACTTTACTGCAGTCCATTGTAACTTTTGTCCTATTTTTATTAATCTACACCAATAAAGAGGAGTTTGTGAGTTTGTAAGTTCTTATTTGGGTGTAGGCGAGGTAATCTCCAGAGCTACTGAACCGATTCAAAAAACTATTTTAATATGAGGAAGTTTCATTCATTATCCCTGAGTACTATAAGCTATGGTTTGCTCCCTGGGGACGGGCTCTTCCTTAGGGACTCAGGCATTACTTTACTGCAGTCCATTGTAACTTTTGTCCTATTTTTATTAATCTACACCAATAAGGAGGTGTTTGTGAGTTTGTTAGTTCTTATTTGGGTGTAGGCGAGGTAATCTCCAGAGCTACTGAACCGATTCAAAAAACTATTTTAATATGAGGAAGTTTCATTCATTATCCCTGAGTACTATAAGCTATGGTTTGCTCCCTGGGGACGGGCTCTTCCTTAGGGACTCAGGCATTACTTTACTGCAGTCCATTGTAACTTTTGTCCTATTTTTATTAATCTACACCAATAAAGAGGAGTTTGTGAGTTTGTAAGTTCTTATTTGGGTGTAGGCGAGGTAATCTCCAGAGCTACTGAACCGATTCAAAAAACTATTTTAATATGAGGAAGTTTCATTCATTATCCCTGAGTACTATAAGCTATGGTTTGCTCCCTGGGGACGGGCTCTTCCTTAGGGACTCAGGCATTACTTTACTGCAGTCCATTGTAACTTTTGTCCTATTTTTATTAATCTACACCAATAAAGAGGTGTTTGTGAGTTTGTTAGTTCTTATTTGGGTGTAGGCGAGGTAATCTCCAGAGCTACTGAACCGATTCAAAAAACTATTTTAATATGAGGAAGTTTCATTCATTATCCCTGAGTACTATAAGCTATGGTTTGCTCCCTGGGGACGGGCTCTTCCTTAGGGACTCAGGCATTACTTTACTGCAGTCCATTGTAACTTTTGTCCTATTTTTATTAATCTACACCAATAAAGAGGTGTTTGTGAGTTTGTTAGTTCTTATTTGGGTGTAGGCGAGGTAATCTCCAGAGCTACTGAACCGATTCAAAAAACTATTTTAATATGAGGAAGTTTCATTCATTATCCCTGAGTACTATAAGCTATGGTTTGCTCCCTGGGGACGGGCTCTTCCTTAGGGACTCAGGCATTACTTTTATTCGCGCAGGTAATCTCTGGAACTACTAAACCGATTTAAAAATAAATCTTACATTGTTGTAATGGTAACCTCTTAACTTGCGCATAGGGAAGTTTGTTCCTTGGGTACGGACACTGCCCTAGGGAAGTAGACCTAGGGTCAGACATATAAACAACTTTTCGTTGTACCATAAAATTTGTTCCGAAAAATATTAACAGATTCTATAGGATGACTCAAAAGCTAAATTAACGCGAGCGAAGCTGGTAGACAACAACTAGTTACATATCTTCACGACATGAATCCCCAAGGGGGTGCCAGAGGAGTTTCCAAGTCTTTGAGAACATTTGGCAGGTTGTTATAAATAAATCGGTGCCATGCATAACCCACTATTCATGAATACTGTGGATATCTCTGTGTACTGGTATTCTGTACTATACAACGTGAAATTTAAATTAATTGTTACGGTAGAATAGACACTTTGCTAGTTCGGCCTTTTCGGTACTTGTCTCTGCCTGAAAATGTAATTCAGCATGATGTACGTTTTCCATAAGAATATATTTGTTTTGTGTAAAAGTGCTTTGTTTCCTTCATTATACATGAACCTAGCAACCACAATCAACTTGGTGTCAGGTGTGCGGCTGTGCGTGACTGTGAACTAACCTGCAAACCAGGTTTGAGAAAAAATAATTTTTCGTACTTTCCTCAAATCGTGCATACGTACCTACGCTGCTGTGGTCTATAATGGCTGAGAAAGACTCCTTAAAGATTACTTTAATGGAAGAAGCACAAACAATTCGCCCTGTAACTGAATTACAACTGGATTGTGGAAATGATGCTGAAGCTTGGAAAAAATGGATACAAAGGTTCAAGATCTTTACGATTGCTGCCAACTTTGAAAATGCAACCAACAAAAGAAAAATTGCATTACTACTACACTCTATCGGAGAAAAAGGTTTGGAAATTTTTAGCTCTTTTAAAAGCTAGTAACATATGAAGAAGTTATTACAAAATTTGAGGCCTATTTTATTCCAAGAAAGAACATTACTCTTCAGCGACACAAATTCCTTACCAGAGTTCAAGGACAGGTTGAAACGTTCGACAATTTTCTTACTAGCCTCAAAAATATGAGTCTAAACTGTGAATTTGGAAAAATGAAAGATGAAATGATACGAGATGTGATAATTGTAGGAATTAATGATCTAAGCCTCAAGGAAAGGTTGTTAAGGGAAGAAAACCTAACATTAGACAAAAAAATAACTTTGTGCAGGACAGCCGAACTGTCTCAAAAGGAATTAAAAGAGATTCAGAACTCTAACAATAATACAGCTGTCCTTAATATCAATAAACCAAGAAAATTCCATCCAGTCCGTCCGTCAGCACGGATGAGGACCTGTTATACATGCGGTTCGAATTGGGATTCAAATCATGTTTGTCCAGCTAAAGGTGCAACATGCAGCAAATGCAAGAAGCAAAATCATTTTGCAAAAGTATGCCGATCCCAAAGGAAATTAGCACAAATAGAACAACAATCTTCACAAGGAGAATACCAAGAGGAATATGCAGAAGAATACTTCATTAGCGCTATATCAGGTGAGCTCCCATCTGAATGGCTGGAAAAAATTAACATTAACAATAAAGAAATAACTGTAAAGTTAGACTCCGGAGCCCAAGTTAATTGCATGTCCTTCAATACTTTCAGAAGCTTAGATTTAGATCCCAAATTCATTGAAAAGAAAAATATTAAACTGACAACAGTAGATAATAAAAAGATTTTTGTCTATGGCATATGTACAATAAAATGCTATCTTGCAAATGGAAAAATGGATAATGTACCATTTGTTATAATCAAGTCAAAAAACATGCCTATTTTAGGTTTAAAGTCATGTATAAAATTTAAACTAATATCAAGAAATGTAATCGATAGTAAAGTATGTGCAGTGGAAACCAGCTCAACTGATGAAATTATTAACAAATTTTCCGATAGCTTTGAAGGCATTGGTTGTTTTTCAAAGCCATATTCTATTAAATTACAGATGAATGCCCAACCTAGAGCTGATCCTCCTCGCCGAGTTCCTGTTGCACTTCGAGAACAATTACAAAAAGAACTTCAAAATATGGTAGACCTAGATATAATCGAACAAGTAACAGAGCCGGCGGAGTGGGTGAACTCCATGGTAATTAAAGGAGGAAAAATAATAAACTTAGAGTACGTATTGACCCTAGATACTTAAATAAATTTATAATGAAACAATATAGACAGCTACCGACAATTGAAGATGTTGTGGACAATCTCTCTGATGCAAAATTCTTTTCAAAATTAGATTGTAATAGTGGATTCTGGACTGTTAAACTTGATAATTATAGTTTTAAACTGTGTACGTTATCTACACCATATGGCAATTATCGATACAAAAGATTACCTTTTGGTCTGTGTATATCCACAGAGGCTTTCCAGGAAAGAATGGAAGAAACATTTAAAAACATACCAAACGTTAAGTTCTATGTTGATGACGTAATTATATACTCTAAATCCATAGAAGAACATAATAGTACATTAGCAAAAGTATTAGAAACTGCTAGAAAACATAATATTAAATTTAATAAAGAGAAGTCAGACATTTTAAAGACAGAAATAAAGTTTTTGGGTTTAATCATAAACGGTGACGGCATTCAGCCTGATCCTGAAAAAGTAAACGCAATTAAAAACATAAAGTCTATCAAAGATAAAAAGGACCTTGAAAGGTTTTTGGGTATGACAAATTATTTGTCAAAATTCATTCCAAACTATTCAACAACAACAGCCCCTCTAAGAGAACTTTTAAAAAAAGATTGTCTATTCCAGTGGGACCAATTACATGAAACAGCCTTTAACGAATTGAAAACCGCACTAATAAATAGTCCTGTACTTAAAATTTATGATGTAAATAAAGACACTGTAATGTCGGTGGATTGTAGTTGTGAAGGTGTCGGTGCCTGTTTACTTCAAGAAGGTAAACCAGTAGCTTATGCATCAAAAGCTTTATCTAATTGTCAAAAAGAATATGCTCAAGTTGAACGTGAGATGTATGCAATCGTGTTTGGCTGTAGTAAATTTCACAAATACATATTAGGAAAAACAATAATAGTGGAATCGGACCACTCTGCCCTTGAAACTCTTTTTAAAAAACCACTCACAAAGGTACCATCTCGCATTCAAAGAATGATGCTCAAGGTTCAAGGCTATGATCTTAATGTCAAATATGTTCCTGGTAGGAAAATGTTTATATCAGATTTTTTGAGTAGATCTTATTTGCCATCGTCAATTACGGATAATGATGTAAAGTTAGATGAAGAACTTAATACGGAAATAATGTCATATTAAAGCTACTTATGATTACTTACCCATCTCTGAAAAATATAAAGAACTGATTAAACAAAAATCAAGAGAAGACCCTGTTCTATCACAGTTGAAGGATTATATCCAAAATGGCTGGCCAGGTAGTAAACAAAACAGTAACATTATTGTTTCTTCTTACTGGAACATAAGACATGAACTTCATATCATAGACAACATAATTTTTAAAAATCAATTAATAGTTATTCCTAAACAACTCCAAAGTATGATGTTAAAAATTCTTCATGAAGGCCATTTTGGTTACAATACCTGCAAACGAAGAGCCAAAATGATAGTGTTTTGGCCCGGTATCCAAGCACAAATAATGGATATGTGTAATAGTTGCCAGGTGTGTGCTACATTTCGCCCTAATAATTCTAAAGAACCTATAATATTTCATGATGTGCCAAAATTGCCGTGGATAAAACTTGCAACAGATTTATTTGAATTTAATAGAGATCACTTTATAATTGTTGCTGATTATTATAGTAAATTTATAGAAATAGCAAAATTGGAAGATTTATCATCTAGTTGTATTATCAGACATTTAAAGTCTATTATGGCAAGGCATGGGATTCCACTAGAGATCGTTTCAGATAATGGACCACAAAATAGCAGTGAAGAATTTAAAAAATTCTCTGAAGATTATGGTTTCAAACATATTACTTCTTCACCTAACTATCCAAAAGCAAATGGCCTGGCTGAAGCTAGTGTCAAAATTATAAAAAATATTCTAAAAAAGTGCTACTATGAAAAAAGTGATCCATATTTAGCCTTATTAAACCTTAGAAACACGCCAAAAGAAGGAAACCCATCCCCTGCCAACTTATTGTTTAATAGAAATTTAAATAATAAATGTCCAGTGTCCAAAAATTATCTTGAACCGAAGATATACAATAGAAACTATGATACAGATGTCACAAAGCGAAATAATACCGAGAAATATTATAATCAAAACGCTCATGAATTGAGTGAATTAGAATCAGAACAAAATGTTATGTTTAAAAAGAATGTGGATGATAAGTTTTGGACACCGGGAAAAATAGTAAATAAGACTGATTATCCAAGATCATATAATATCACAACAAGTGACGGCAGAATATTCAGGAGAAATAGGAAGCATATAAATCCGAATCAATCTCATCAGCATAATGTAAAGGATGATGTAAACGATGATGTTGATTCAAGAGATATTGATAAAACTACAGATAATTGTACAAACGTTCCTGAATTTTCAAGAAGTCTAATTGATGATAAGAATCTAAGTAACAATGAGAATAATTGTGACCCCGAAGAAAATTTTATAAAAAATTTAGATAATTATGTAACTCGCTCTGGCAGAACAGTCAAACCTCCTGCCTATTTGGTTGATTCAATAAATACTTTTAAATATAATAAGTTTAGAAGATGAACACATTAAGGTTGATTATTTTCGACAAGAAGAGGAATGTTACGGTAGAATAGACACTTTGCTAGTTCGGCAGTATAGACCTTTTCGGTACTTGTCTCTGCCTGAAAATGTAATTCAGCATGATGTACGTTTTCCATAAGAATATATTTGTTTTGTGTAAAAGTGCTTTGTTTCCTTCATTATACATGAACCTAGCAACCACAATCAACTATTTTGTTGACGAAAACTAGTGATAGTACTCGTCCATATAAACAACTCTTACTATGAAGATAACCCTGAAATCATGATAAAAATATCAGCTGTTCCATAGAAAAGTTAAATACCTACTCGACCCAAATGTATCGAACAGCTGATATTTTTTTCACGATTTCAGGGTTGGCTTCATAGTAAAAGTTGTCCATATGGACGAGTACTATTTAATGAGTTAAATTTCACGTTGTATACTAATAAATAAAGTTATTTTTGAGTTTAAGTTGAGTTCGAGTTTGAGTTCACTGTGAAATGCAAGTCACAGTCCACCTACTTGGTAAAACTGGCAGTTTTCTGGTAGTTTTAAAAATCCCTATAAACATCTTCACCGGTAAAGTCAGTTAGGTGACGATCGTCACGCCTATACCAGCTCATACAAAAAAAAAGATGGTTACTTGAAATACTATACACCTACTTAATAGGGTATTATTGGAAAGTTAGGAAGATGAGCAACAAAAAAAAATGAAAAATAAATATTATAATAATAAAAAAAAAGTTGTGAATTGTAAATCTAGACACAAATTTTCTTTTTTTTAAAATTTATATAGTTATATTTTTTAATTATTTTTCTTTATAAAATTTGAATAGACACATATATATAGTATACATACATATATTTACATATATAATTAAAACTTTCTCTAGGAAAAGGTCCCCCCACCACTTTCTCCAAGAAAAAAAAAACAAAATTTATCTTCTTGTAGGAAATGTAATCTAGTCTTATAAAAAGAAAAACTGCATTAGAATCTGACAACTAGTTCCGGAGACAAAGCCAAAAACAAAATTCGCGCGAAAATTTGCAAATTTGCAAAAATTCGCAATAATTCTACAGGTTCAACATGAACGCCAAAAATGTGTAAACAAAGCATCGGCACTGACTCTCAATTACAAGGTCCTTTTCCATTGGCGTAACTAGGATTTATAGATGAGAGGGGGCCTGTCTCCAACTCATAAAGCTATCAAGTATCTCGTTATTATGTGATCGTAATCAGATAAATAAAGATGACCCATACAACGAGATTACATATAAGCCAAAAAAATATCAAATCACGCCTTAGTTTGATAAAGCAATTTCTTACATCAACGACACCCGTATTTCCAAGTGAGCCAGACGGTATTCTGGGGGGGGGGGGGCGTTCCTGGCCCCTTCCTAGTTACGCTTATGCTTGTGCCAGAATTAATTAATCTGGCATCTCAAGCCGTTTAGCTGAATGCCTTCCAAATTCAAATAAATTTAATTGAAAAGCGCGGTTGCCTTTCGTTTCGCTGGAGGGTGAACGAGATATTTTTGTTGCTATCATCTGTAGACTAATGAAATTAAATTTTGAATAATGGGATATCTCATTTTCATTTTGGAATACGCTGTTTCATTCGTCATGAGTTATAATTGAGTACCAGTAGAACCATTCAATTAATGCGTGAAGGAACCTTCACCACTCTTCGACAAAATTCGTATTTAATAATCACACACCAGAAAATACAAGGAATGCTAACTACAGTAACCTATCAAAAATATTAACTGCACATCAAAAAACACTAACTGCACATCAAAATCTTCATCGGTAAAGTGTTCGTGTAAATATAAGTCCGAAACTGCACGTTACAATTCTAATATTTTAGTTTAAACAAAACAGCCTGGTGTGAGTAGGACTCGCAACCTAAGGGGAACCATTCAAAAGTATATAACCTTAAATAATTTTAAAGTAATTACAAAAATATATTAAACCATTAAAATGTGAGAAAAAAAAACTGCAAAATGAAGTTGCTTAACTACTTGGGTAATGAACTCTAAGACTATATTTTCAGTATTTTTTGTATACAGTAATTTCATATTCAAACTAGTTTAGTTTTGGAGATAAACCCCGTTACAAATTTGTCTAAGATAGACTTTGTCGGCCTCCCATTACCTTATACTCAAATATAAATACTAAAAAATATGTATTTACTTTACTCAGTGAACGACAAAAGTTAATAACTTGATGCCCCATAAGCCAGGGTATGAAAAAAATTTTTTCCTGTATGGGACACCTTGTGAATTTTATTTTTCTCAGAAATTACTTGTAATATGACCATTATATACTGCAAAGACCTATCAGAAAATACTTCATCCTGGCGAGCTATTTAAAAATGTCCAGGAACTCAGATTAATTGTCTAGGAAATTCATATGAAAAGCCATTACATGCCATATGTTTTTTTTTTTAAACTATCCGTGTCTATGTTTTTAAGAGAGTAAGGAGTTTGGTGATCATGAGGTTTTAATTTAAGCGGCCAATTTAAAAACAAAAATAAAATGAATCACAATTTTATGTTGAGAATGTAGAAATGTTTCTTTATTTTATAACTGCAATAATTACAACGAAAATATATATTTTTTATTTATAACTATTAAAAACCATTGAAAACTTGAAATTTAACCTCAATGAGCGTTTTTTTAGTTGTTTTTTTCTTAGTTCATAGCATTCCTCTAGATGGCGTTGTCCACGAAGAAGACTGCATGGCGGTAAAATACCTTTGCCCAGCTGGCAATAATAAAAATAAGTTGCGTAAAAGCGGGAATTTATGTTGCTTTATATTTTAGTAGAAAGTGTTTGTGCAAATAAATTACAAAATGAGTTCAGAAGAGGGCTCTGATATAGATTTTACTCCACTAATGCTTTTCTGAAGAAAACAGTAACAATAAACAATTGCCCAAATATGAGCAAGTAACTTTTAATATTACCTAGTAGTTTATTTTATTTTTAGTCCTATTAGCTTAGGACCCATGACATACGTGACGGACTGACAGACAGACAGACAAATGAACAGATGAATAGACAGATAAACAGATGGACAGTCATCAGAGTAACATTAATAGGAATCTATTTTGCCCTTTGGGGTTCTAAGAACGCTTCTTAGAAGGACGTATGCCATCCAAATTGACGACGTATTGAAGAAGGATAAAGTCATAATTACCCGAAAAAGAAGAGCTTGTATGACTAGATTGATGGACGTGGAAGAGGCAAAACAGATGTGTCAGGATTGTGGCAGATGGAAATCTGTAGTCTCTGCTTATTCCTCTAGGAGACAGGCGTGAGTATACGTATTTAGGTAATTAATAATGTTACGAGTAAATAACTAATTTTTCGAGGTTATCACGGACACATGCCTGACGTATAAAATATAATGCGTTCAGACTACGTCGTTGCGGATTTACAAAGCCGGAAAACTATGGGATCGTAGGACTTGCTACGCTGTAGTAAAATTAAATGCGTTCAGGCTACGCCGTAGCGAATTAACAAAGCAGGAATCTATTGGATCGTAGCATTTTCTGCACCGTAGCAAAATTAAAAGGTTTTAGGCTACGGCGTAGTGGATTAACAAAGCCGGAGCACTATGTGATCGTAGAACTTGCTACGCCTTAGCAAAAATACTCTGCGTGCTAGAGATTTGTTGTGATCAACGACAAAACGAAATAAGTTTGTTGTGGTGTATAACGTTATTTCATGCGTAATTCGGTTGTTTTAGGGTCCCGTAACCGAAGGATGCCCAACAGGACCCCAGGAGGCTAAGCCTCCGCTGTCTGTCTGTCCGTCTGTCACAGGGGTCTATAGCTTCAACTGTTTTCACAGCATACGTGTTACCGTGGCCTCTACCACGGCAAATGATAAAGAAATAAAACCCAAGGGGGGTCTCCATACAATAAACCTCGAACAAAGTTTTCACGTTATTTGTTTCAGCTCTACCCTGAACACGGTGATAGATACAACTTTAAAATTTTGTCAAGATGTTGTAAATATTCTAAAGTAAAATAACAAAAAACAGAGTGCCGAATTGTTTGTAAGGCGCTACTATTTTAGCGCCTGTTTTTTGTCGCCTTCATGTTGTCTATGGCATCTGTTGTTATGTGACGTAATGTTTTTAGAGTTCTGTACCCATATTGCGTGGTAGTACGCTTTGGTGCGTGAGTCCGACTCGCACTTGGCTACATAATTTAAACCTCAATGTGCTCTTTTATCCGCTTCCTGGAACAAGTCAATTTCGGCACATAGGTAGTTTCAATAATAATATTTTTAAACAGATTTTATAAATATTTAAGTATTTACAAGAAACACCGCCATTACATTAGATTCAATAGTTGTTACCCTGTTAAACAATGCGTGTAAGAACAAAAGGGAAATTTGCTGATTGACTGAAGAGCAAATGAGGGACACCGCTTTTTTATTCAATAAGGTATATGTATTATTTGAAAATATGTCTACTAAAATCATTCCAGGAAGGGTTTTCCACAAAACAGTTTTCAAATATATTGTCTAAAAAAAGAAGAGGCCAGTTGTCAAAATTATTGTCAGCCAAATTCATACTGAAGACATGGTAAGAAGTCGGTATCAAGGTCCGAAGACACCCTTTGCAAAACTTTAATTTCTATGTTTTCCTGTTCTCTGCAAAGGCAAGCCCAAACCCGAGTCAGTACTATGGAAAGTCAAAAATTAATTTTGAAAATTACGCAATTATTTTTATTAGTCCTGTAAATTGATAACTTACAAAGCCCCAGTATGAATATGGCTATATAAATTAATGTCACCTTGCTAAAGGCGACTTTAAACGATATAGCCAAATTTATACTGGAGACTCAGTAAGTCGTCAGGACCAAGGTTCTATTGCCCTGTTTGCGAAGTACGTTTGAAATTTGTTTTTGTATTTTGCACCATTAGAAGCGTCATATTCAATCACGTTTTAAAATAAAGCTATGTCAAGGTCTGCACCTCGAAATTTGCTTTTGAAGAAACGCGCGGGCAAAATGAGAAAACTTCAGATGGTCTATTTGACGGAAGGCTACGAAATACATCGAATAGTCAGCCTCGAAGGGGCCGCTAACTTCTGAAAGAGGGAGGGCTGAGAAACTAACCTGGTTGGCTAACAAACTTGAAGTGATTACAAACAAGATTAGTCGAGAGACGTGCGCGAGTAAAGACGAGTGCTAGTGTTGTGATCTGGAGGGATTTATTTAAGAACGTCTCTCTGTCTATATTACTCTTATCTAGGTATTAAGTGATATATAGTTCCAAAACTAAATGAGGTTTTAGAAAAAGAGTACTTAAGATGGAGCTTATAAATATGTCGAAGTTGGACTGTATAATAATCAGCTGTTTTACAAAACCACTGGTTATTTTACAAAACAGCTCTCTTATATAAAATAGCTAAACAAATTCCAGCTGGATTGTCTTTGCGTTACGTTCGACAATTCTGTTACGTACATTTAGAGGTAATGTAAAAAGTGCTTCAATAAAAAGTCAAAACAGCTGGGACTGCAGGCAAAGCAACTAGGAGCATATTAGATTACTGGTGATCATAAATTCGGGAATTGAGCGAAGTGAAACGGAGCAAGCCAACCATTGTGGTTTTTAACAACATTTACAATCAAACGTCTAATTTAAAGCTGTTTTACAAAACCCTCTACACTATTTTACAAAATTAAATGCATTGAATAACGCGAAATGTGTATACGGTCTTGCGTATTATTTTGTAAAACAGCTAAACGTAGTTTTGCTATTTTACATAACTGAGCTGTTTTGTAAACAACTAGTGGTTTTGTAAAACCGCTGATTTAATTATCCATCTGCGACACATCCACAAGGACGTACGCAAAAAAATGTTTATAGCTAGTGCTATGATGCTTCTAAGGGGCAGTTAAACGGCCATGTTAGCGCGGGCCGAGCCGTCCATGTAGGTAGGACGAGCCACAATTTTACAGCTTTTTTGATCGTTTTTGTATCACATTTTAAAATATCTGTTTGATGTTTGACCTTCTCTGTGGTCTACAGGTTCTTGATTACTAATCCGGGGGACATATTCAAACTCCGTAGGGGCACATATGCGTTTGGTCAACGTGCTTCAGAAGGCACGTTATGTCCTTCATCCATATTTGTGGCTCACCACTTATCATGCTGGAAGGTAATAGGTGTTGGTGAAACGTGAACTGTGACTGGCACTTAAGGCCCATAGGTAGTAAAAAATGAGATTTTAAAACAGTAGAACGCCCATACTATACAGTGGATAGGCTTAAAAAAAAAACATGATATAAATAAGGCCTTTTTCAAAACGATAACAGAGCCCAAAACGTGATAAATAAAAATTCGCTGCATCGAAAAGAATTGCAAAGTAAAGGCTGATTTTTCAGTTCAAAAGAGTAATCCATCCAGATTAATAAAGTCAATAATGACTGTAGTAAACATATAAACCTTTTTAAAAAAAACAACCCATGTTTTATATTAAATATTATTCACTAACAAACAGCAACATCCAACCTTTTCTTGATTCACCGCACTACTCAGACGCGCACTTTTTCAGATATATTTATGTTTTTTTTTGTGCGATAGACATATTGCGCCTTAACGGTTCGTACTTGGAACACCTTGAAGAAAACTATTTACTTTTTTAAGAAGAATGAATACGTTCCGTTAGCACAGTCACAACTTTGTCTGTTTGTGGACAATTCTGTTAAGACGTCGCAAAGGGGATTGTAAAACTTAATTGTAATTTACTAACTTTGTGAGACATTTTCATGCAGCTGGAAATTTGCTGACAGCGATGAATTAAATAAGTTAGTATGTATAATTTTAACAAGATAAGGACATGATCTTTTTTATTAAATTAAAAAAAGCTTACTTTATAAAAACAATCACGATAAGATCGTTCAGGATATTACAAATACGGGAACATTTAAAGCAAAGCTTCGGTGACAATTTAAAAAAATAAGAAGTTTTAAGAAACTCGAAAGAATAAAGCAAATGCCATATTTGAAATACATCCATCCATCCATTAGTCTGTTTCGTCCACTGCTGGGCATGGGTCTTTGCAAGATTTTGCCACTCTTGGCGGTCCTCCTGAAAGAAATGCTCATACTCATACACGCTGGGCAGGCGGGTTGGTGAGCACGGTGCCGGAACCCTCGCACCAGTGACGCCGATGCCCATCACCAGAAATACATACCGGGGGTAAATAAACTGCTATCTTGAAATGAAACCACATCAAATGGTTTATTATTATAGTACTGACGCCAAAACTACTACATTTTTTAAATTTTTGTGTCTGTGCCGTTTTACTTCGAGAACCCATTGCGTCTCATAAACAATAAGACACACAGTCTCTATACAATAGCAAAAATGCTTCAACCAAATTAAGACGTTATGTCGTTAACATAAGATGCAATGTCAGTTGTACGAAATCGACATTCGAATTTGTCACCCCATAGCGGTGACAAAATGCCTCGCGGACACTTTTTGAGCGAGATTGTGAGTCTAGTTGTTTCTGAGAGGTCAATGTGAGAACCACTCAACGTGTATTAGAAGTTCCAGTTCCTCTGGTAAGGCGCTGGTGGCGTTGAACAATTTATCATATAAATATTTTACGCAGTCGCTAGCGAGTATCGAGGCCTAATTTCAACGAGACAGTAACTATAGAAACAGTCAAGTTCCAAACTGCTTGACCCACTCAAAAGATGAAGTACGTAGGTAAGTTTCTAAAGCAGAGAGAGTCAGTACTCAAGCGCCTACTTAAAAGTTTGGGCACTCGAAACTAGCCGGAAATCCAGAGCATTAATTTGGCGGCATCATCGTACTAGTGGGAGGTAAAGTTACGTCGAAATCTTTCGTATGTCCGCCCTAAGAAATTGTGTTAAGTATACATACTTACTTATTCACATCCTTTATTGTGATTATTACGTATAATGTTACCACCCAAATCCGATTATAGGACAAAATAGTTTGGCCTAGGCTAAAAAAACTGTTTTTGAGAAATATTTCAGCGCAAAGGAGAGTCGGTGGGTTAGGCTAGAAGGTTAGATATGGCTATACATAACCTTTGTGGTTATTTGTTTATGACAACCCAGAACCACTTTGGCCTAGGCCAAACTAGCTTGTCTTAATATCGGGTTTGGCTAGTAACGTAATATATGGTCAAATGTAATAATAAAATTACCTTCATTTGTAAAATTCTAGCCCAACTGAAAATCGGCACGTTGCAATTTCGTGCTATGTGTTTGCTGAGCTTAGAGATTTCTACTGCTACTAGATGTGTACTTTTTTCGGTAATTCTATCCATGTAAGTTATGCTTTCAATGTGCCAAGTGTGAACAGTGTAGAACAACCAATAAAACTACCCAGTAGTACGATAGAATACGTAAAGGACTACGTGTATTTGGGACAAAACATATCTTTTGAAGACACTCTTAACAAAGAGATTGATAAGAGAATTGCGTCAGCCTGGAGAAGATACTGGTCCCACAAAGAAGTCTAAAAGTAGACTACCGATACGACTCAAGAAAAAAGTTATGGAAAACACCATTATACCTACTCTTCTTTACGGAAGCCAATGCTGGCCACCCACAAAAAACGTTGCACGGAAAATAAGAACATTCCAAAGAGCAACGGAACGATCGGTGCTGGGTCTCAAGCTAAGGCATAGAGTAAAGAGCTCAGATATCAGAGAGTTTACAAAAATCACCGACGCGGTAGGTATGCTTTGCAGACTGAAGTGGAAGTGGGCCGGTCACGTTGCCGGAGCAGTTCTAGGTGGTAGAGCTGATGCCGGGCTCGACCACGGAGGTACCACCATCTTACTTGCAAATCCTCCCGAAGTTATTCGGGGGAGAGTAAGAGAACAGCTGTCAGGCAAAACCAGGCGGCCTACCATTGCCTGGAACCGATGGATGGCGGTATATCCATCCCCAATTGCCGGGCCTTATATAAAACAGACTGGTGACGGGCAGCGGCGTTACAGGTACAAGGGTTTCGGCACCGCGCTCACCAACCCACCTGCCCAGCGTGTGTGAGTATGGGCATTTATTCTAGGAGGACCGCCAAGGGTGGTGAAATCCTGGTAAGGCCTATGTCCAGCAGTGGACGAAACAGGCTGATGGATGGATGGATGGATGGATGGATGGATAGAGCGAACGAACCCTTCACTGGTACCAGAGGGACGGACACCGGATGCCTGGCCACCCGAGGAGACGCTGGAGCGATGACATCGTCGCGGTAGCCGGCAACGCATGGACAAGACTTGCTCAAGATCGTAAACAATGGCATAATATGGAGGAGGCCTTTACCCGTTTTTGAGTGTCCAAATAATACCAAATATGTTTGATTAATAGTACTTGTAAACTTAATTGAAATAAAGGGCTATTATTATTACAAGACTGAACTGTGACTTTTATTTTCTGACATACTCTTCCCTTCTGACATACTCCTCTCCCTGGGAGATTCATGTTGTAAATACGTTTCCGATAGTTTATATTTATGTTTAGTTTACATATGTAGAATTATCGTCCGCCACAATTGAAACGATGTTAATAATTTAACTTTTATTTTAAATCACAATTGATTTTAGTTATAGCTATCACTGTAATTATCACTTTCTTAAAGAAAGCTGTAGTCCGTGCACCGAGTGCGCCTGACAAGAAGTGTCCCCAGCGCTTGCGCGCAACGGCTTATATGCAGTAGTGGTGGGGAGAGCGCGTCACCCCACCCGACCGCTTGGTGCACGTGGTACTTACGCTTTACGCGTGGTTTTCTTTATGTATTTCTAGCTTCGCACAACGACGCCGACACATACCTATACATAATTTTTCCGGGTCTTAAATTAACATGTTATTGTTTAAAAAGCAGGTCAATTGTGAATACAACTTGTGTCCCGAGGGTTCCGCACCATTATACCAAATAAGTGAGTATAATTGAATGATTTGAACAAAAAGTACAAATGTGACGTTATCTATGAAAAGGGATCTTATTGTCGGTTTTAGTTTCCGAGATATTATAAAACACGTTTCGTTAGATAAATGTATGTAGATTATGGAAACATTAATAAGTCCTTATCGAAAATAAGGTCCCTTCACTCAGATAACTTCGCAAATAGTAAAAAACTAATAATATACGAAAAAAAACTGCAAAATAATTTTATCAAGTATTTATTCCATATTAAATTGTAAAATGATGTTTTTCATTTACTCCTTCACTTGTGCCAAAAGACCTTTCTTCGTACCCAATTACAAGTTTAAGTAACCGGGAAGTACCCTAAACGTTTTGAGGAACAATCAGTTAGCGGTGTTTTTAGCACAAAAATACGCTTTGGAAAGCCGTATTTTTTTATTGTGTTAAACTAGAAACTTCATTTTTTATAGTAGTATGACGCTTAAGACGTTAGTATTCAGTATTTATTTGAACTTTACACCTCAAACCGTGCCTGAAAAAAAGGTCTTGACACACGGTCAAACAGACAAATACACTAACTAAACCTATTCCGTTTTTTCATAATGAGGTACGAAACTCTGTTTGTATAGGGAAATCCATCGCTTCTTAACATTATTATAAGAATGCATTGGAAACTAGAAAATATCAATTGGAAACAAATTTGAAGATAAGAATTTGAAAAAAATTACCGGCCTAGAACTCGAACCTGCGACCTCTTGTTATCAAGACTAACACGCTACCACGCTGTGCCACTGAGGTACTGATCATATTCCAAATCGAAGGATTTCCCTCTCGTGAGCGTTCAGTATGTGCCTTACAAGCTGGTTAGTAACGTATAGTTACAAAAAAATATTCGATGGACAAGTATGGTGGAAAAATTCAACGGTCTACGATAAGTACCTCGGTGGCGCAATTGGTAGCGTGCTTGTTTTGAGAACAAGAGGTCGCAGGTTCGAATCCTTGAACGAGGATTTTTTCAAATTCTTACTTTAAATTTGTTTCTAATTGATATAGTTTGTAATGCACTCTAATAATAATATTTAGCGGTACGAAATCCTAAAAGAAGAGAACTTGGTTCAGTATCATCGCATTAACAATGAAATCCATGCCAACATTCGCACGCTGTCCCGGAAAATAGTAAAGAGATAATTTTCCGAGTTTACACCAGCAGCTGCAGGAACTTGGCCTGAAGCTCACAGCTGTTGCCCGCACGCGCCGCGCTACAGCCAGTGTCGGCTCACGACTTTGCCGGAGTTTAATAGGTCGTTTTATGGTTATTCTTATGGGTTTAAATAAGTTGGCTGACTCGAGCTGTGTCGTTGGCTTAGAAGCCTTACGGGAATGGCATGATCGGAAAGATTGGTGTAATAATGCTGAAATGCGTTGTAGTAAAAACACCGGCTAAGTAAGAGTCGGACTCACGCAAAAAGGCTTCTTTACCACCACTTAATACGGGTACGGAACTGAAAAACATTATGGTAAATAACAAAAATATTAGATGCCAGCCCAATAAGACAAGAAAAAGAAATGAAGACTTATGCTCTCATATTACATCTATACATATGAAATTCAAAGTCCTGACTGACTGACTGATTATCAAGCCACAGACTAAACCACTGGTCCTAGAGACCTACAATTTGGAGGGTGAAGGTATCCACTAAGAAAGGGTTTTTCGAAATTCTACCCCTAAGAGGGTGAAATGGGGGGTTGATTTTTCTATGAAACTTTTTATTCTCTGGGTCAATTAACTCGAAAATTGGTACACACTCTTCAATTAAAATTAATAGGGCTTCGAAAATCCTACACGGCATAGTAGACGGGCACATGGCACTCAGGGTGACACAGGGCGTGCGGGGGAGCACGCCAACTGCCCGTGGCGTGGGATTATGTACCTATCAGACAGTAGGTAGAATTTTTCTGAGTTTATATACGTATATGTTAGATTCAAAATCCTGACTGACTAACTGATATATCAGCGCACAGCCTAAACCGCTGGTCTCCTCGGGTGGCCAGGCATCCGGTGTCCGTCCCTCGGGTACCAGTGAAGGGTTCGTTCGCTCCATCCATCCATCCATCCATCAGCCTGTTTCGTCCACTGCAGGACATAGGCGTTCCCAGGATTTTGCCTCCCTTGGCGGTCCTCCTGGAATAAATGCCCATACTCACACACGCTGGGCAGAGGCATAAAATTTGGAGGGTGTGTTCTTTGTGAAGTGTAGGTATCCACTAAGAAAGAAATGGTGTTTGAATTTTCTGTGAAACTTTTTATTCTCTGGGTCGATTAACTCGAAAATTGGTACACCCACTCTTCAATTAAAATTAAAAATCCTACATGGTATAGTAGATGGGCATATGGTGCGCAGGGCGTGCGGGGGAGCGCGCAAACCGCGCCTGGCGCGGGGAAATTTATCTATTAGTATTAAGGATTTTTCCGAGTTAGAAGTGTATCTGTAATATGGACTTGATATTACTATGAACTAATATTTGCAAGTTATAAGTAAGTACATGTAAAAAACGTTTGTTTCTTTATTATATGAAATTAAACACAAAAGGAGCAGTCTGGTGATTGTAGCACATGAAAAAAAAACCAAATATATTGTTTACAAATAAATACTGCGGTAGGTATAGTATTTCGTTGTAAACAATATTAATTGTCCGCATCTGGTTGTCTCCTAATTAGATCTTTTCCCACACGGTTTGAGTTACAACCATACTATTCTCATTCCAGAGATTAGTTTAGTTTTACGGAGAACTTCGTCCATATTGCTTTTCTTGGGAGATTGACAATTTGTATACCTATCTATTTATTTATTTATTTAGTTAAGAAACAAACAGTCACACTTATTTATATAAAATTACAGTATAGCATGATTTAAATTCAGACTTACAGTTTCCTCAGTTAGAGTATTTAAAATAAAACTAATATACAAGTCGAGTAAGTACTCGACATAAAATAAAAACAAATTTCACTAAAATCTAACAACTTTAGGAGTAACTAAATATGTATTATTATATAAGAACAAAGTGTTTGCTGAATATGCATATAAATCTCTACTCACAAAAACAAAAAGAAAAGAAAAATGTGAATTTAAGTATACGGATATATGTATATGGACAAATGTAAACTCCAATCAAACAGAATGAGTGATACTCTGTAAAGACAATTTTTTAAAACTGTTTAACGTCTCACTAAAAATGTCGACATCTTCCAACTTATTGTTATAAAGCCTGCAAGCCCTTCTCATGGAACTATTACTTGCATAAGTCGTTCGAGACCGCTTAGTATGGAAAAGGTGCTTAGCCCTACATGATCTCTCTCGACGTAGAGGTACTCTAAAAGATAATAGATGTAGTAACGCAGGCGCATCAATCAGATTATTTACTACTTTATATAAAACTAAGGCGTCCGTGCGTTCACGTCGATGACTTAAAGATGTTATGTTGAGACTAGATAAACCAGCAACATAGTCTGAACTAGTACCCCTAATACGATACTCGATCGCTTTAATAAACTTTTTTTGCACTCTCTCAATCCTGTTACGATGAACTCTGTAATGTGGGTTCCAAACACAACTTGCAAATTCTAACTTACTACGCACATAACTATTATATAATACTTTATATGTCAACAGCTTTTTAAAAGGTTTGCCTACACGTAAAATAAAACCTAACTGTTTATGGCATTTATTTAATATATTATCAATGTGGGGAACAAAGTTCAGTCTTGAGTCAAAGATCACACTCAAGTCACGAATTTCACTCACACGAGCCAGCTTTTTATTACAAAGTTTGTATGGGTAATTGATTAAAGACCGTTTCCGGGTAAAACTAATAATGAAACATTTATCAGTGTTCAAAAATATATTATTAGAAGTACAAAACATCTCAAAATTATTTAGGTCTTTTTGTAAATTAATACTGTCTTCTATACTTCGAATAATTCTAAACGGCGGCTTATAATGTCTGTTTCTGAAAAAAAAAAATAATTTGTTTCCTGTAGGCCATGCGGGCGAAGCCGCGGGCAGAAAGTAGTATAATATACGCAGCTAAATTGTTGGGGTTGTCGACACTCCGTGGAACTTATCATACACTGATAAGAAGAAAACACTATACTTTACCACCCTTATTCTTCTTCTTCTTATCGTGTGGGCTGCAAGTCCTATCGGCCCGACAAGCCCTGCGTAGCTAGCATAGCAGTCAATATGAGCTCGATAGAGCCTGTATCTCTTCGATTTTGACAGTTATTCCAAGATGGCAGCCAATCTTATCGTCCTTTCTATTTAGCTAACATTGTACCAAGAAATAAGCAAGTCTTTCTATTTTGACAGATCGAAAGAAACCTTTTTTTTTAATTTTTTCTTTCTTCTTTAGCTAACATTGTTACACCTTTCTTTCTACTTTTTGACGTTTTTGGAGGAAAGCTGTATCACCGACCCAAGGAGGTGGTGATAGAGTTCGATAGAGCGTGAATATTGTTTTGCTGTGCAAAATGTGTGGATTATATCATACTTTTGTGGAGTTTTGATCGATTAACCGATTAACAGACCAAAAACCACAAAATGGCTAGGCCTAATAATGTTGTGCGACTAAAGCGACTTATTTTTATTTTAAGCTATATATAAATCTACCAAAATTCTTTGTTGGATCTCCGTGATTCTCTTTCTGGATCTATAAAATAATTTCGTGTATGTGCCTATTTCTTTTTCTAAAACCGACCCGACTCGCTATTATTTGATCTTAGAATCTAAGTTTTCGATATTATATACCTATTCGAAAAATTCAACTTTACACTTGAGAAATAGTCAAATAATAAGAATATTAAAATGGCTTTCACCAAAGACATTTAATGGTACCTACCATTAAATATCTTTCAATTCACATTTACTTTTTTGAGAGGTTATAATGCATGAAAATTGAAAAGTAAACAAGAATGGAAGTGACTAAAGGTTCCCTAGCGGCCCTTTTAAAATTATTGGACCGTGATTCACAATTTAGCTGTTGGAATATCTTCCTTAGCACGAACTAATACAGTTCAATTTGCAATGTAGAGTTCGGAAAGGGAAGCGGTCCTTTAATTTAATGAATTATTGAATCGTAAGTCATGGGAAAATGCTCTGAAAACGATGTTTTCTGCATGTCGTGAATTCTGTTAAAACTACGGGGGTCGCCTCGCTCCACTCCGCTTCGCTCGGCTCCCTAATATATACTTACCATGTCAACCTAACCGCTCCTCCTCGCTTCGCTCGTCGTCGCACGCGCGCAACCTATCCCTAGCGGTCGAATATAATTAAAACTAAGGGAGCCGCTAGCGGCTATTTAGTCACTTCTAACAAAAATCACACTGGATTATTGATGCTGTCCTGCCATTTCCAAAACTCTCATTTTTACATGCCTTCTAAAGTGCAACAAAGACTCTTTAAATTAGTCATTTATCAGGAAGAGGTTTCGTTCATTCAAAAAATCGATTTTTCTTTCGATTCATCGACAAACAGTTCTGTGAACGCGATAAAGTAGATACAGACTGTATCAGCATCTCTATCTCGTTTTTTCCCAAGTACAATGTTAGCTAAGTGGAAACAATCATGGTTTACGATAGAGCTTTAGAAAAAGATGACAGTCGATACAATATTAATTGTGCTAGCTATGCTGGTGTCACAGTTTTTAAACCGCCTTACGGCCTCTGATGTGGTATAAGTAACGACCACTCTACTAGAAAGTGGCCGGGACCAACGGTTTAACGTGCCTTCCGAAGCACGAAAACATCTTACTTATCGGACAATCAGGTGATTCAAGCCTGCAATGCCCTTACCAAACTGAGAACATTTCATAAAGTGACATTCCACTATGTGTGGTCTCCGCGGGAATTGAACCCACGACCTCCAGGTTGAGAGCCCAAGGCTCTTACCACTAGACCACGGACATTAGTTACTAATGGTGATTAAGATAAAGCTCTGGATAATGCTGTAATGATGAAACCGGTTGGGCAGAGTAGATTATACAAATAAAAGGAATGGAAAAGGATAAAATGCTTTCTTCATAACAATGTTTCAATATACGTAGTAGAAACAATACTTGTCTAAAATTTTCATCATGCTTTGTTTGTACTACTGACACCTGTCTGTGTTCATTCGCAATGTAAGCTAAAAAGAAGGGCTGAGTCGATTAAGTTGAAATATACTAGGCCACCGAAATAAAAATACGAAAAATGTTCGACGACATGATGCGTTAAATACATTTTGAATATTCATGGTGTATTTTGCTGCAAATTATATTTAGAATGACAAAACCCGTCTGTTCTATTGATATTGTAAATTTATTTGTCCATAGTTAGTCTTAAATAGTGAATTTTGGTAAAAAAATCACACAGCTGAAATTACTTCAGTGATACTTGTGCGAAGCGAACTCGTTGCTTCAAGATATTTTAGAGTCATGATTTTTCAGCTCATGAAATGCAAAATTTACTCCGCAAGATATATGATTTATTTTACAACTTTTCTTTATATTTTCAAATATTTGTGAGTCATTTATAAAGTAAAATCACAACTAAAACACACATACCTATAATGAACGTACTTGAAACTGCAAGCAATTATGAATGACAATCATGAATGAACATTTTTCCTTTGCGCATACCAGATTTCAACGAAATTGCTCAAATTGATATTTATTTTTGTGTTGATCTTGACAGAGAACATGGAATCTGAGACAAACAGTAAAGTTTTCATCCGAAATGGACCAAATTTAACATGACGTACTTGAAATCTACAAAAGGGTTAAATACGAATGACAATTTGAAATAAAACACAAATAAAGCGGCCATAAATAAATGAAAAACAGCCATTATGAATCCCTTTTCCCAAGTGCTATCTTAAAATCTAATTACAAGTGGAGTCCGGAAACATCATATTTTACGTCAGGTTCATTATAACGTGGCCCTATAATCTCTGTCCATTAGGCACCCGGTGTGTCTCGGGACTGCCGGGATAATTACGGAGGTTAATATCTGACACCTAAATTATACATTTCGTTTAGCAATAGCGCGTTAGTGGAGCTAAAGGTTTATAAGCTGAAAAGAGAAATATTTTTATGACAAGGCGCTACCGTAAAAATATTGTCTCTTTTTGGAATCCTGTAACTTCTTCCAAGAAGAAGATATTTGTTTGATAAATTAATATAACATTCTTGAAACCTTTTTGTAGACCTACTGAACAGCAACACGGTTGAAAAACTTTCATTCGATAGAAATAATTATTGAAATGGAATCTTCAAAAACACTCTTCTATTCCATTTTTGACGAATAGGAATCGTGTAAAGAATTTTAATATATTTTATTAGATCGGTTTTAACACTTTCTAGATTTTGGCTAAAGGGAATTTTTCTAGCTATTTTAGTTTTTTTTTATATAAATAAAGAAGCTAGTTTTTAGGGTTCCGTACCCAAAGGGTAACGATTGGAACACTATTACTAAGACTCGGCTGTCCGTCTGTCTGTCTATCCGTCTGTCACCAGGCTGTATCTCATGAACGGTGATAGTTAGACAGTTGAAATTCTTACAGATGATGTATTTCTATTGCCGCTATAACAAAAAATACTAAAACTAGCCAAGTGCGAGTCGGACCTGCGCTCTCCCATATAACAGACATGATTTTTTTGTATAATGTTTAATAAATTCTTGGGTCTTCATTTATTGTTTTTTTTGCATTGAAGGGACTATAGATGGGTTATAGTAACACCCATCCACCCATCAGCCTGTTTCGTCCACTGCTGGACATAGGCCTTTCCAGGATTTCACCAATCTTGGCGGTCCTCCTGGAAGAAATGCCCATACTCACACACGCTGGGCAGGCGGGTTGGTGAGCGCGGTGCCGAAACCCTTGCACCAGTGACGCCACTGCCCGTCACCATTCTGTTTTCTATATTGAATAAAATGCAAAACTCAATGAGTTATTTTTGTAAAAAAAATTATCCAAATCTACTTAATTATAAGAATGGTACGAAACCCTCAGGGTATATAGAGAACTACTCGCACATGAACGGATTTATAATGATAAATGCTGTTTCGCTGTTGACCAGCCTGTCACCATTAAATCAATCAAAGCATATAGTCTCATAATCATAAGTATAACCCGATTCAGACAAATAAGGGTATAAATACTACAAGCCCCAGATTTCAGCGCTTTCCAGGTGATCGACTTTGAAAAGAACGCATTTTGTGTCTATGAATTGTTTGATTGTATCCTGTTCAACTCGTTATTGTTTTGTATTCCGAAATTTTATTTAATAAGTATTCCTTTTGTATAATTATTTATTTTCAATGAGAACAAAGACACGTTGAAATTCACACTCATAGCAATACGATAAGCGATACTCTTTTGGTCACCAAACCCTTTGTTAGGAAAAAAAATGTGTACCTAAGTATGAATTATTTGGGGTAAATACTCGTAAATTAATTTCTATTCTATTCTAAATCCCACTAACATTACAAATAATGCTGGAATTTTTTGGTTACCGTATACGCTGTACCCGATTACGGATAAAACTTTTGTTTACCAATCGATTATGACTCGGTTTTAACCGGTAAATTAATAAAATGAGTTTTTTCCATGCACTGAGGACCCATAAAACTAAATTAAAATAATATTATTAAGCATAAGATTCCAGTAAAATTTACAGACGGAGATTAAAATTCAAGTTAAACTTATGAACAAGGAAGTGTTAAAGTTAATACTATTATAGACATACAAAAACACTGTTAATTTGCACTAGTTACGGCACAAAATAAATTTGGTATCTATGGAAAACCGAATGAAAATCATAGATACTACGTATTCTTGGCAAATACCTATATATATTATACCAGATACACTGCACTGCAACGACAGACCCATAATGCAGCGAAATGCATTATTGATATTACTATATTGCACTCGAAGGGGTAAAGTGCACTTTGATCTTATACTTCGCGTCACGTAAAAAGAGCGCTTAAACACATACACTCCGCTGTATTCCCAGCGCTCTTTTTATGTGACGCGAGGTATAACATAGTGTGTGATCCTGTCAACTACAAAAACTTGGCTATACCTACACATAGAACTGTTTTTTATTCGAACTCTTTTACCGTGCATGTATATGGAATCGTCTACCTGAATACGTTCAAAACTGTCTTACTTTAAACATATTAAAAGCTGAATCACGTAAAGCTCATACTTCAGGGAGCTACACTCTTAAATATTCCTCTATTTATCAATGTGAATTCCATACAAAATTATACATGATTCATTACAAATGTGTAAATGAACATCACACCATTGTGGTATAGAAATATGGAAGAAAAGTAAATCTGGATGTCAGGAGCTTACCGGGCGATAGCTCTGCCAACTGAACTTTCCAGGTCTCAACACAACTCGCGATGTGCGTTCCCATACTGCAAATTAGTGTAAATTAATGTATTTATTATTATTTGTATAAGTTTATGTATTCATTTATTAAAGCGTTAGGATATATTCATTAATACGAGTACTTCATGTAGTTTACTCTAGTTTATTTTACATTAACATGTTCTATGTTCCAATTTTTATTTTTATTTCACGTATTATCTCTTTACTTTTCTCTTCATCTTCTCTTCCACTCAAAGTTTTACTTATTAGCAAAAGTGCCGTCTTTGTACAATTTGTATTTTTTTCACATCATTGTAATGTTTTGTGTAAATGTTATTAAGTGTAATAAATAAAAATAATATAATCCTATCTCAAGAAATAATAAAGTTCACTAAAATGAAACCCAGTTTGCAGTTTGCAAGCCATGAACCATTAAACGTTTGCCTCCAAAAATACACGAGCATCCAGAGTTAAAATTAATATCAATGAAAGTACAGTTTTATCGCACCCAACAGCTGGCGAGTACATCACATTGAATGTAACCGTAATGTAGCCAGAGCTTAACTGTGCAAAATTGCCCCAGACGCGGAAACTTGCGCGATGAATCATACAAACGTGCCTCGGCCTGGGCGCGCCGAACGCCGAGCGAAGCCGAAAGGGGGAAATTGGAAAATGATAAAACGCATCATAACTTTAAATATATTTTGATCGACTCTGTCGTCTAGTGATTGTAGTACCTGACTACTTATCCAAAAGGCGCCGTTTCAAACCCGTAAGCTGAGGGTTATTGTGACCGAAGTACGGCAACCCACGCTGGGACGTAATTATGTCGGTGAAACATTGGTGTCCATACTTGAAACCACTTCCATCACTCTCTTGGAAATTCATGTAATTACGGTGTGTATTTTTAACCGAAATCCATAGCGTCCTCAGCATTAATAAAACGATTACAGAACAATGGGCTTGAGGAATTTACTGTAAGCAAAAAGCCCCAGTATCCTGTACTATTATGAAATTGAACACGATAAAAGTAGTTTCTTCTCGAATCATATTCAGTATTCAATTATTTCCGCGCTGAGCACTAGATTCAGTTTTGAAGCTGAGATGAAACTTTCTTCGCTGGAAAGCATTTTCCGGACGATATTCGGTTTCAATTGTTATCTCAAAACTGAAACTGCGTCTATGAAACTCTCAATGTTGCACAGGATACACGTAGAACACCACGCAAAGCTAATTGCAGATGACAAAACTGTCACCACGACTCGAAAAAGTTGAAATGTAATTTGCTGACTTTACATTGGCAGAAATCGGTGGCAAAAAGCATTCCGCCGGCCATAAAAAAAAAGTACAAAGAAAGATTTATTATAGACTAGCCTTCCACCCGCAGCTCCGCCCACGTCATTTCAATCTCTGCCCCTTCAGCTTCAGTGGTATTTCACCAATACCCTTTATAGATGTAACTAGATATTGCAGGTTCAAATCCTGGCCTAAAGACTTTTTTCAAATTATGGTTTTATTTGAGATTTGTTTCTAATTGATCTTTTCTAGTTTGTAATGCACTTTTATAACATTCAAAGCGATGGATTTCGTTATTAGAACAAAACCTCTTATGACCAAAGTCACAACGACGATAGTACAGAAAATTGCATCCAAATCCGGTGAGTATTTCTCGAGTTAAAACGGAACATACATACAGACAGAGAAAATTCTAAAAATTTTAGTTTCGGCTACAGGACAACACTAATAAAATTAACCCATTTCACTTGGAATAAATTAAATAATTAAAATATGACTTTTTTACTGCTTTATTGTTATTATTATTAGATTTGTACGCAGTCCCTAAATAAAATTTTCATATCTCCTTTAACTTCAATGTTTCCAATACTGAACCACCTCAACCAAAAAGGTAAGATAAATTCTTTTATGGACAAAATCCCAGGCAACGATCAAAAGCGAATTATTGGTTGATATCGCCGGAAAATCCACGCCAAAAGGATGATAAGAAATATAAGTCTCGACTCTCAAGTACGTTAGATATGAAAGCATCATCAAAATCCGATTAACTCCCGAGACCAAGGTTTTCACTCTTCGGAACATACATACATACATACATACTGTACGTTTATATACCTACAAATGCTTTGCTTCACATTTTATGTACTATCTAATATCTATACTATTAATAAATTAGCTTTACATTGAAGATTTTTGCGAAATTTTAAATTAAATGTGTTATTATTATTGTATTGAAGCCAAAACTACAATTTTTAGAATTTTTGTCAGTCCAACTATCTATTTGTGTGTCTGTCTGTATGTATGTTCCGTTTTTAAGTCAAGAGCCACTATCATTTTCGTGACCCTCGTCGACATACCGGCTATAAGATAACCATTTATAAAATAAGCATTTTTGTTGCTAAGATTTATGTGGAAACTTTTTTGGTTTTATATTTTAGCTATTAGTGATTGTATTGTGTGATAAGAAAACTGTTTGTTTCCCAACCAATAGATAAATAAATAAACCATCAAGCCGAATACTGTAGATAATACTTTTAAAAGATACATCGATTGAAAGTCACTTCTATGCGAGCGATACTGCGGGCAAAGGCTAGTAATACGTAAAGACTGTTATTGTTGTTCGAAACCACGATTGCAATTGTTAGGTACTTCAATAAATTCGAAGTGATTATATGAATTCAAGCAAAGTAAGCACGATTTTGGGAATTGTTTCTTTATCTATAACTGGTTATCAGTAAATATCCGGATTTTTCACAGGTGTCTTTTAGTTACCTACCGGAACAAGAAAACAAAACTGGCGTTGGTATCGGATCCTCATAATATTTCTTTAAAAAATAAGCCCTGGTCATTATATATGGCTAGTAATAAAAGCTCCGAAAACTAAATTAAAAATAGTGATAAATTTATGAATGTTACTGCTTCAAATACTGAGTTACCGAAAACTTCTGTGCTAATAAATAAACGAAAACTACCGAATGAAATACTGAAAATTTCGAAAACTTAATACATCAAGAAGCTGATATAGTACTATTTCACCAGATAAAACACATTTCAGCGAAAACTATTGTCAGCTTTTTTTGTCGTAGATCTCCGAATAAAAATTCAAAGTTGCCTGACCATTATCATGAATTCTCTCCGCTTCGCTCGGCTCCCAAAATGTATTTACATGTCAACCTTACACGCTCCTCCTCGCTACGCTCGTCGTTGCACCTATTTTTTGACTCAGCACAACATTTTTTTTCGTTACCTTAGTATATCTTTCGGAAGTTCAGTAATTTATTCGGAGGTTAATTTCTTAAACCAGATGGTCGTAAGGAATTTTGGTTTGCTATTTTTTATTTGTTTTGTCGGTAGATGTTACACAGTTAAATTTGTATATTTTTCGGTAACTAATTTTACCGCTGCTTAGATGTGATGTACAGTGTGCAGCAGTTCGCTGGGATTTAATTCGTTTTTCGGAGGCTTTATTATTTTCCATTATACATAGGTTACACTAAAAGTTTCCAGAACTGGCCACTTACATAAACAATATTTAAAAATTTATTGCAACATTTGAAAATAGAACTCTTTGGCTGTAGAATGCAGTTTGTTTCATCTGACTGTCTTTTGTTTTACCTTGTGGCGCCATTTAAAAAATTATGTGTCTGCATCAACATGGATTTAACTCGGGAAAATTTTCGTAGTATGATTTTCTACGATTTTAAGTGTAATTTGACAGCTCAACAGAGCATCGCTCGGCTTGAAACAGCTTTTGGCAATGAAGCACCGTGCAAGACGACTGTTTATAGCTGGTTTGCAGAATTCAAGCGTGGTCGTATCAATCTCAGTGACGAATCTCGCGATGGTCGGCCGTCCACCGCTGTGACCAACAAAAACATCGATGCTGTGCGCCGTATGATTGAAACAGACAGGCATGTGACCTACCATGAAATTCGCGCATCCTTAGAAATAGGCATGAGTCAAATACAATCAATCCTACACAAACATTTGGGTGTGAGAAAGCTGTGCTCGCGGTGGATCCCACACAACTTGACCGAGGCTCAAAAAACGGACCGCGTCACTTGGTGCAGTGCCATGCTTACCAGATTCAACGAAGGTGCGTCAAATTTGGTGTGGGACATAGTTACAGGTGACGAAACATGGATTTATTGCTATGATCCCAAAACAAAGCAGCAATCGAGCGTATGGGTCTTTCAAGATGAGCCGAAACCAACCAAAGTGGCGCGCGGGAAAAGTGCATCTAAGCGGATGATTGCTTCTTTTTTTAATAAAACTGGACACGTGGCTACTGTTGCTTTAGAGAATCGTCGTACCGTGAATAGTGACTGGTACACGACCATTTGTTTGCCGGAAGTTATTGACGAACTCCGTAAAAATAACCGTAAACGCCGTATCATCCTGCACCACGACAATGCTAGTTCTCACACGGCCAGACAGACAAACGACTTTTTGAAGACGAAAAATGTAGAACTCATGAGTCATCCTGCATACAGTCCCGACCTGGCACCTTGTGACTTTTTTCTGTTCCCAAAAATTAAGAACCAATTACGCGGTCAACGATTTTCATCACCAGAAGAGGCTGTCGAGGAGTATGAAAAACACGTTTCAGAGGTCACCACAGGGGAGTGGCACAAAAGTTTTCAAAACTGGTTTGATCGAATGAAAAAGTGCATAGACGCCAAGGGAGATTATTTTGAAAAACAATAAATTAATTTTGTACCTTTAATAGTATTTTTTCATATTCATTCCGGAAACTTATTGTGCGTCCCACGTATATGTCGTAGCCTGATCAAAGAAGTGGCCATATCATGGTTTGATTGTTCATAATCATGAATTTTGTTAACAACTTCAAGGGTCGTTGCCGCTCCGCTTCACTCAGCTTTTGAATTTATGATCACAAGCAACTAAGCCTTCAAAACGCAAGTCACAGTAAAGTAAGATAAGTTTCTCTTTGCCTGGATGTCAGTTCGTCTACGCTCAACGCATCGATAAATATGACCCTAATTTCATGGCGCACAAAAAAAACTACTTCTTGTGAACATAAATTCTCATTCTCACGGACTGATCGCATTATCCACAACATGATAGACATATTATTAACACATTATGTACTTTCATAGTCAGAATAATGAAAAATAATTGTAATCGGAAACGATCGTTTGGGTCACTGAAAACACTCCAAAAAAGAGATCAAATTCATATAAAAATTTGGCCAGATACGTGGCTTGGCGTCTCGCGTCCTTGAAATATACCTTGCGTCACGTAAAAATAAAAATGGCGCTGGACTACAACAGAGGCGATAGGTTTGAGCGCTATTTTTACGTGACGTGAGGTATACTCTATACCAGAAGATTAAATAAGGTCTAGAATATGTCGGGGAAGCTATTACTTGGGCCAGAAAAATGTATGTTGACTACAGAAAAACTGAATAAATGCAATCTACTACGCTGCGGGAAAGAGTTAGTAATATAAGGCAATATATAGTAGCCTTTCGCTAGTTTCTCATTCAATCTCAACCCCGTTTTCAGCTTGGGTGTTATTTTATCGATATTCTATTACAGCCTATAATCTATATGTTGACCAAGGTCACTACGACGATAATAAAGGAACCGCATCCAAATCCGTTAAGCGGTTTTCGAGTTAAAACGGAACATATATGTAACATGAACAGACAGACGAAAATTCCTAAAGTTGTAGTTTGTCCCTGGTACAATAACCCATTTCATTGTGTATATATTAGTATATAGATAATAAACCTATACCTATAGTACATGACATGGCGGGAGTGCGGGCGATTACATACATGTCAGTATGAAACGGGCCGCACTCCCGCCTGTCGCGAAATATACCTACATTACCATTTTAACATTAACCACTGAAATAATAACCTTATCTTTTATTATTTTACGAGGAGAAATAAAATTCCAGGTTCAGTCAAGTAAGTTATTTATATTTATTTATATTTATTTATATTTATATATTTATATACATATATTTTATATATGTTTCGTTAAGCAAAAATAAGGGAAGGTTTTTTCTTTCACCTGATTTTGGCAAGCGCATAATATTCTTTGTTTTTTCATTTAGAATTATTTTCAATATCGTTGCCAAGTCTAGCTGCCATTGTGTCCAGGCACTATCAATCAATCGCACGTTAATATCACGCTGTCGACCGACGGAGATAGTCAGTCATTTTGGAAATTTGTGATGACACAGCTATTTACTTTTTCTTTCAAAGTTTAATCAAAGCAATATGAACTTTATTGGCAAGTATCAAGATGCTGTGTGGATGAAAGGGGTAGATATATCAAGCTCGAGATTCTTTCGATCATCGGCCTTGGGGTTGGTGAAACAATTTTGCAGATAACTATTGTTGGTTATGGTGATTTGTCTGAAGTATAAATTACAAAGGAGACAGTAACTCTATTTGCTTCCATAGACTGCAAAATAAGTGTAATTAATAATTACTATAAGTAAATAAAACTCATTTTAGGCGCATCATACGAGTAAATAATGTACTAAAGTATTATGTGTGTTGGACTTTTTAGTCCAACAAAAAACAGACCACAATAAAGTCTCTGAAGTACTTTTGCAACAAGAAATCATTAGTTTATATGCAGTAGGGCTTAACATATATTAATTCGACGTCGGTGAAAGCGTAAGCAAAATATTTATCCAAAATGTATTTTAATTTTTAGGTCAAGTCTCCATTTTTTAGAAGATATGTAGTTGCCCCATGCAATCCAATTCATCAGCCAGTATTTTAGAATTTTGGACAAAAGGCTCTACAAGGGCACATTACATACCCGATGTATATTGGTAGGGCGTTAAATATGGTGATTTCATAACCTTAAAAGTAGACGAACATTCGGTATGTATGCAGCTATACAAAAGCTAACAGAGCCTTAACAGATACTAAACAAAGTTTACATTATAATTTGTTATAACAAAATCTACTTGCGTTCGTCGAGGTCACAACATAAACTTTCTAAATTACTTTGTTAACGTAGAAATTTGAATTTTAATCAAAATTTGTCGTAAAGAAAACCGCTTACTAAAAGTCCTTTTAAAATTGTGTTGTTTTTGTTATTGTCGCAATAAAATGCCTGTTAAGATTACGCCGCACACAGTCAACGGGTTCCTTCGACGGTATCGTTATATTCTGAGTTATAAGGTCCTACAATAATAAGTGAAAATAATTTTAGGGTAGATTGTGTATCGTTAACTGAGCACAACAAAGAAGAAAAATATTTTTTTTTGTGAAATAACTTTTTCACTTCCCAGTACGAAGTGGTTCAATCAGCTGACCAAATTTCTATGGAAAGGTAAAAAAAGTTCCCGCCATTTTTTTTTCCTGTTGATTGTGGTCTACTAGGGATACCCTATCACGTCTTACATTTCTTTCACTTTGAATTTTAGGACCTTATATAAATGAAAAATAAAAATAAATCTGGTTAAGTCCGAGCAGGGAAGAAATTCACGTTCGAGAAGGCTAATTCGACAGAATGAGAATAAGCCCATAGGACTCGTGCTCTGAGGGTTCCGTACTTACAGCCTTATTTTTAACAGCACCATGAAGCCGTAGATTTCTGTAGATCTTTTGCGTGGACCGAGAAAAAGATTCTTGACAGACAGACAGACACAACAAAGTGATCTTATAAGGGTTTCGTTTTTACATTTTCAGGTACGTAATCCTAAAAATAGCTTATTAATGAAGCATTATAAAACCAATAGTTTTGCATAAAAAAACATACCAACCCGCGGGGGTCCGTATTGTAAAAGAGCCCTAAAAATCGTTTTAGCTTTATTGCGAAATAACGTTACATTTGCAAAATCGCCTATAAAATGTGGGTCGTTATAGGAAGCCATTTGTCTTGGCGTGCAGCTCAGTAACTAGATGATTTGCATGTTAATGGCTAGGTTACCTAGACAACGTGCGGTACATGCTAGTATACGTCGCGCATGTGGCTACGTAGAGAAGACGTGGTAGGTGTGTCTTTATTTGGGAGACTGGGTAAATTTTATAAAAGTCGACATATCCTAAAAAGATTTAGTTAATTTATGTTAGAAACTACCGATTTTCATTTCGATACCCTAGTTGATTTTATTTATGAGTGTGATAATAAACAATAATGAATCAGGGTGTTCTGTGTAGAAAATTTGTTGCTTTAAATTTGTGAAAGGTGTGTATGCCCAGCGTGTGTAAGTATGAATATTTCCTTCAGGAGGACTGCCAAGAGTGACGAAACCTTAGTAAGGCCTATCTAGCGTTGTATTAGTCATAAGGTTATATATATTTCTAACCTCATATCGTAAAATCCTCATTACGAACTCAAAACTACTGGCATAATGAAAAATATTTTTCATGAACGTCTCTAAGAAATTAAAAAATTAAATTAATTATAGTATAGGTCTCCGAACAACATAATGCTATAAAAAAACTTTTTCTGAGATTAAAGTACATGTGATACTAACTAGGAAGGCAAAGGGAACTTAGCCCATACAGCCATGTCTGAGGTTTAATATCAAATACCAATGAGGTTTTTATATAATGTTCTCCAATACATACAAAATAGTAACAAGGTTACAGTTTAAATTTATTTTCGGCCAGGTATTGTCTATGGCTTACGGCGCGTTGGACTTGGTCTGTCAATGGATGAACTGTTTGTTGCGCCATAGTTTTCGAGGAAATGTATTTATTACTTATAGTGGTTTTATGGGTCAAAATAATTATTTTGCCCCAAAATTATTGAAGGGATGGTGATGAATGATATTTAACTCCACCTGACATTGTGGAAATAACGAAGAAAATTACGAACACTTTTAGAACGAGCTTTTACAAGAAAAATCAAAAATGGCTGACGACAAATTTACAAAAATTATGAAAACAGGTCAGTAGGCATGAGTTTAGATAAAGTAGTGTATAAAACTATACATAACTAGGTATTAAAACATTCGTGTTCTATTAGAAAACTCGCCTTCAGCTCGTTTTTTAAACTGACACTCGTGTTTTTAATAACCTTTTTATGTAGCAGTTTCATAAACTACTATGTCTTTGTTATTTGTCATTTATTCCTATGATTCGTTATTGTACTGAGGCCGAAATATATTCCTAAAATACCTACTCTTTTATAAACGTTATATTTTATCTGCATGATTACTATAAAATATTGTAAAAAATAATAATTTAAAACATGATTTATTGGTTTTATATATTATAATAATGGCCGTCTGTTGACAATCAAATGACTATCTTGTCATTAATATTAAAGTTCAGTTTATGTTGATTCTTATTAAATTGTGATCGATCGAGATAACAAAATGTATTTGAATTCTGCGATCTCTAAAATACATAAAATAATGTCTATTAACTAAAAAAAAGTAACCCAGAGCACTACACAATATCCATTTATCCATTTATTAGCCTGGTTCTTCGACTGCTGGAACTTTATGGACTATCTACCACAAGCTTCCTAGAGTATTCCATTCTGATTAGAGTCCGTTAAAAAATTGTCTTGTTCTCATCGTCGATATGCATGGTTGCACCTCGTCTTAAGCGGCTAAGAGCAGAGACTTCATCCAGTACAGGCGAAGACCGAGGAAAAAGGCAACATAATTACTAAAAACCGGACAAGTGCAAGTCGGAGTCGCCCACTGAGGGTTCCGTACAAATTTTTAGGTACCTATTATAAGTATTTTATGAAAGTTAATAAATAAAAAAAAAAATTATTTAATTACAAATGTATAGCTTTCAGATTTTTCCTTATACTTGTAGTATAACTTGATATTACTTGCCAAAGTTCATATTTCTAGGTCAACGTAAAATACCCGATAAATTTTGATTCCCTTGAGAGTTCCCTTTTCGCGGCAAAAACGGCCGTATTTTTTACGTTGACTAAGAAGTTTGATTTTTTCACAGCTTCAAGAAAATGTAGACTTTAGTGTATGGTTTTAATTTAAACTTGATACCTTCACGCGTTCCGAGATAAAGGGTCTTGACAGACAGACTGACGGACGGATCCTATATGGGTTCCGTATTTTTATTTTTGAGGTACGTTTTTTTCCTCTTGAGGTACGGAACCCTAAAAAACTACAATTTCATTAAAATTCTATACGACCTTAGAGCAAAAGTTGTATAGGTATACGGAGTGGTCCACCTAATGACAACACACTATACAATTCTCCTCCCGAGCTACTGGTCTCACTTACCCCATCTTACCCTAGAACTAACATACTGTATTATATTATCTGTACTCTAGACATGCTCTAGCAGGTGCATTCAATTAAATAAGACACACACAGTTTCCTGTGTGTACTCGGGTTATAATGGCCCTAGGGGTGTTAGAACATTTATGTATTCACGTAAAGTCATCATGACTAATAAAATATGTACGGTTATAGGTATACCGGGGTAAATGGACAGGTTTATATTATATTATAGACAGTATTTAAATCACACAAATATTATGAATGCGAAAGTTTCTGTGTGTGCGTGTGTATTTTTTTTTATTTACACTCAACACGGATAAAGTTTTAGAATGTTGATACTATTGGTTGTTGGCACTTGGTGGAACTTGGAAAACATGATGAACAAAAAATCACTTGTACTATTCCACAATTTATTAAATATTAATTTCCTGACCGGTTTCGCCTGTAAGGCATTTTCACAGGAATTATATAAATCTAAATTAAAACGTTTGCATGAGTAGAATCAATGAAACTAATACTTTTTTGTGATATATCCGTGGCGTCCGGATGTTTTCTTATGTCTTATCATTAGAGCGCATAATATGTTTGTTACTCATTCACGCTGAAATGGCTAAACGGATTTGGATGAAATTTATAATGGATATAGCTTATACCCTAACTTAACACATAGGCTACTTTTTATCCCGGAAAAAAAACATGTCGTTAAACCGAATAACACGCGGGCGGAGCCGCGGGCAAAAGCTAGTTAAACCATAATTACAATTCTTCGACCAAATAACAAGTTTTTTTAAAAAAAGGAGAACATAAATAAAGAAAAAAAAATACCTAACGGAATTTAAAGTTTCTAAACAAACTGGAAGTGCCCTATAGGTTTCATGATGAGCCAATTTGTTTGAAATCGATTACATAAACAGTATAAGCCTTTTTCGCATCAAGTTAGAAGCTTGATTTTTCAACAGCATTATGGGGCCGTAGGAGGTATTAGTTTCAACTTGATATCTCTCAAGGGAACCGAGCAAAAGGGTCTTGATACACGAACTGACGGAACAAGTGATCCTATTTGGGTTCCCTTTGATAATTTTGAAGTATGGAGCCGTAAAAATGAACATATTATTACAGTAAATATAGTGAGTAACCAACTGGAAACTTTGATATTCTGACAGTGAAGTAGCGATTTTCCAAACACGCCTTAAATTGCCTTATCATCTTTACTTCCATGAGGGCTCTTTTAAGAGATTTTCGGCGATTTTGCGATACTCATTTATGCTCTTATTGTTTCCTTATTATATATAATAAACAATTTATGCTAGTACATTCTGTATTTATGACGATACAAGTAGCGAAACAGTATTTATCTGGATAAAGCAGGAAATTATCAACAGGTATATTTTTTATTTGCTTTAATACAAGTCCTTAGCCAGCGGATCCACTCGTGGTGAAAAACAAATCTGCCCACGATTCCCTTTTCTGTAAAAACTGAACTAAATATCGTTTCGTGTTTTAAAAATTATAATAAAATAAATATTTACGCAAGTGGGATAGAATTATAATTAAAAACAATAAACCATTTATCACCGATATATGTCGGCCCTTGGAATCAAGTTGTCGTTAGTTCGATTGATGATTTTAATTAAAGTACTATTCTACTTACGTAAATACATAAAGCTAACAAAAGTATTATGCAACATTGTTCATGTAATAAAATAAATGAAAATACATCGATACGACGCACATTTCTGGAGTTTTTTTTTCGTTTACATACACTCGTACACTCATGTTTGACCGACGATTATTATTATGTCCCAGCATGATGGGTTTATAGCTATAATAGCCTTATCACCGTACTTTGGATACAGGACTCACAGAAATCTCGATACACCTAACAATCTTATACAATAAACCTGAAGGTTCCCTTAACAAAAAACTGATTTTAAAACAAAATAAAAGAAAACAAGTACATTTTTAGGTTGAAAAATACTGGTGTACAGTTTTGATTGTAAAAAATATTAATAAGAAAACTCGTGATATATTTATAATGTAATGCTAAAATAACATGTAATATTGACAATAAGTTATCTAGAGTTTGACTGCATTGACGTTTCTGTGTGTTTATGATATTTATAAGTTATAAATAAATTATAATATCAGAGATATAGTTTACAAAAACGTACTAAGTAACGCTATTTCAACGTTTGATTATAAGCGAACATGAAAACAAACAAACTTACGGAGATACAAACATTGCATTTGTAGAGAACAACATACGGCGTGTAAGTGCTCAGTTACACTCAATAAACTTTTATATATAGACGTGCTTTAGACGATTGCAACAACCACTTTTCTGTGAAATAAAAACCCTATTATTTTTTACTTTATCCGTACTTTTCTAGCATATTTTATCCTACCACTACACCAGGACATTTGAGGCAAAAATTCAATTGTCACTCAACAAAATCAGTGAAAAGGCACAGACAGAACTGATATGATCCCCGTCCAAGTATAGTACACAAGCAAAAGATTTTTGTATACAAGAATACTGCCAACAACTTTCAACTTTTCAGTTAGTAAATATCCAACCTATCTAGTACCAGCTTGCCGGTATTTGAAGCGATATTTGATTTGAGGTTACTCATGACACAAACATTCTCATGCCTTCAATTTCTTTATATGAAACTTGGCTTGCTTTTACTTATTTCACTTCTGTGAACTATCGTATACCGAACTATTTGGATCCAATCCAAATTCCTTTCACAATAAAATTGTAGACGTGTGGGGGCCGTTCGTATTTTATACACACCCCGAAAATCGGGGAAAACATTTGATGCCTATTCGTATAAGTTTGAGCAGTTGCCATAAACAAAGATAAAAGTATCGTCACGACTTGAATCCCCGAGGGTGTATCAGAGGTGTTCTTGAGTGTGTTAAATGCAAGTCCACACTTTATACACGAGTACATTGACGTTTATTAGGTCCCAAATTTGATGGGCGGTGAGCCCTATCGCCGTACTTCGGGCACAAATAGACCAACAGCTTGACGAATAATTGCACCGCGGGGATTGAACCCGCAACCTTTGGGTTGGCAGGCGAGTGCCGTACCACTCGGCCACAGAGGCGGTTGATACCACAACAATGTTGATTAGTAAAAAATGTACACATTTATAAGGGGACTTTCGTTTAAGAATTTTATATTTTGATAGAATCCTTTCAGAAAATCAAGCAGAAAAGGCAGAATTACCGACAGACAGATGGAGTATTTTTGTTCCTATTAGTAAGATAAGTCTGCGACCCACTCATTTACTTAGATTTATTACTGCGGGGAATCCAGCATTCTTCCTTTGTTTTATGTTAAATGACTTTATTTTGGTGCTTAAGCCGGGACTTTCCTATAATTTAGAGTTTCGGTTGCAGTTAAGATGGCGTGTTTACCTCTTTTATGTGACTTTATTTTATGTTACATTATCGAATATTTACAAAAAAATTATTGCCTATGCAATAACATAAAATAAGTAAAAAATATTTGCGTTTATTTTACCTTGGATTATAAAATTATAACTGACTGAATATCTCATTTGTGTTGTTTTCTGTTGAAAAAAAATCTGTCAACCAATTGCTGTACACAATCTGGCAAACATACGTCGTACACAACGGACGGATTCTACTAATTTGTATGTAATCGTCCGTGCTTTTCCGGGGTTCCTAACACACTAAATTCAGCTTAAGGGCCGGGCCTGAACCCGTGTTATGCCATAGAAAAAAAACACTACACACTACGCGTAAAAAGAAATGGAACTTCAAAAATTTAACGTTAAATTCAAAGTTAATTTATATTCTTGTGCATATTTTAGTTTTAATCAAATACGCAAGAATAGTACATGTAACTATAATTTGATTTATTTTGTCTTACACTATAAGTAAGATTTACGAGAAACAACTAGTTTCTAAGCGAAATCCGCCTCCAAATAGTTTTTCCTTTAGCTCTATTTCACTTTTATCCAAAACTCTTTTCACCGCAACCATGATATAGACTCACCGGTCTTTTTGGGCTATTTCGCTTCAGAGTTCCCATAAGCAGAAAATCCTTTCAATGGCCGATATGTCTAGCTCAGGTTGCAATTTCTCAGAACAAAGAGTGCGGAACACTAAGGCCCAACTAAGGCCACTGTAAGGCCAGCAATCACTGATGGTGATCCCTCACGAAAGCAACAAATCCTCACTTAGGTTTATATTTGCCACAACAAGTAATGTTTGTTGGCCCAATATCGAGACAATGTTTGTCGCTTACCAATGTAAGAGGGAATAAATAGACAGAAAGGGTTTTTGTGTAATTTAAGAGTTTTTAGTGAATATAGAACATATTTTATAGTCAATACAAGAAGAAATGCCCAAACTCACACACGCTGGGCAGGCGGGTTGGTGAGCGCAGTGCCGAGACCCTTGTACCAGTGACGCCGCCGCCCGTCACCAGTCTGTTTTATATAAGGCCTGGCAATTGGGGATGGATATACCGCCATCCATCGATCCCAGGCAATGGTGGGCCACCTGGTTTTGCCTGAGAGCTGTTCTCTTACTCTCCCCCGAATAATTTTGCGAGGATTTGCGAGTAAGACGGTGGTACTTCCACAGTCGAGCTTGGCATCAGCTCTACCACCTTAATCATAAATCATAAGCCAAGTAATTCAGTATGTTATCTACATTTTCAAATATTTTCTGTTTAACTTTATAAAACCGATCTGGAGAGTATCTTGTCATATTAAACGACACAACTAATACATAAAGTAATATAGTATGCACATTAATTGTCTTGAATAAAAGGTTATCATTATCATAAATAAAACGTAAAACGTCTTGGGTAAAAATGTTAACATTATTGTGACAAACGTTTTATTACAAGCTTAGGACAAAATTTCCCAAACCCACAACAAATACATCAAGTAATATAGTATGCACATTAATTGTCTTGAATAAAAGGTTATCATTATCATAAATAAAACGTAAAACGTCTTGGGTAAAAATGTTAACGTTATTGTGACAAACGTTTTATTATAAGCTTAGGACAAAATTTCCCAAACCCACAACAAATACATCAAGTAATATAGTATCTATGCAAATTAATTGGCCTTAATAAAAGGTTATTATAATTATCTATAGATATAATAAAGTTGTAGGGAAGTCGAAACTGTACATGCAATATTTTTTGAAAAGAATGATTGCTGTGTACTTTACTGACGCTATAGAGGCCAAAACAGAACTTTTTGGAATTTTTGTCTGTATGTATGTATGAAAGAGCATCACGTCAAAGCGACTGAACGGATTTTAATGAAACTTTCACTGTTTTATAGCGTAGTGTCCCAAGACTGCTATAGGCTTTAAATTATCACAATATCTCATCGAGATCAAAAGTTATCGCTTGGACTACAGTTTAATAAAAACTCTGACTGAGCAAGGGTCAAGTAAAAAAGATCATTATAAAATTGTCTTCATGATGCTTAGTCTCTTTGAAGAGAAGGCGCAAACGGTCTATCTTTAGTATAGCAGAATAGAAAAATAACAAAAAGAAAATATAAAAGTTTGTTCATGATCTGTGGAAAGTCTTCAGAAACAGGCCGTGGAACTCTTGAATGAAATAACATCATATAACTCGATATTGTGGCGACCGCTTTGCACAAGGACGCTAAATAAACGATGTAACGTAAAATTAGTCATTCCTACCTGATCTTCGATCCTCGCCTCATTACCATAGCACTCCTCAACGAATGACAGAACATAACTTGTGATTTTGGCAATCACTTTGTTTTATCGTGTTGATCGAAGGACATCACATGAAAATTTTCATTATGCTTACCTGACCTTCGACCTGAAAACTCCTTATTGGATGACAGTGCACTTTTCGCTATTGAGACATCTCGTTTTGTCATGGTGCTTATTGTAGGATGCTACTTAAATATTGTCATAATACACTCTTGATGTTTGTTTCATATGAACAGCGCGTTTACAAGACCCAAATTTCACAGTTTAACCAGATTACTCTAAAAAATAAAATATAAATAAAATAAACTTTTATAACAAAAATTAAGTAGGCCTTCAAGTGTAACAACAGGCATTCACAATAAATAAAGTTTTTAATAACTAATTCTATACCGACCGATAGTACCGAAATAACACTGCCAAATTCTTCCTCCCTTTGATATAGCAACTCAAAAACCATTATAAGGGCTGATTTCTAGAGAATCTAATAATTTTAAGAAGAAAACAGACGGTAAAGGTGTTGTTTCGGTATCATCGGTCAGTCAATATATAAATATAAATTCATTTATTTCAGGCTACAATTAAAAAACCCATAATTTGTTAGTAACAATAGTTCTTAATCTAATATTAGTAAATAAATAATTAATAAAAAAAAATACAGAACAGGGTCAGTGTTTGAAGTTGGCGTGGATGGCCAAATCCAAAACTATACGGAATAGTGAAAAATGCTCAAGGAAGTCTTGGGGCCAATTTTAATGTAAAATAAAACTGCACCATTGATTTAAAAAAATCCTAGCCAATAATTAACACGCTGATAAACAAAAAACATACAGTACATTATTGCACCATCCGATAGTGTAGCGACACTTTAGCGTTTAAGGATCAAATTCTGGGAAGTGATGTCGAATCGCAAACTAAAGAAAGGGCTTATTTTTAAGAAAATACTATTTAGTTTTTCTAACAATAAATAAACCTTAGCTAATCAATTGTTAGAAAATACCAATGTCTATTATTCCAAAACATAGCCGAATTCGACATCTTGAGGATTACACTGTATTTAATCACAAGATCATTGATTCCAATACATATTGCTACAATCGTTGAGTGTTAAAAAGTAAGCACCAAAATTTGTTTCAGAACGGATAATGCATGAAAATTCTAAATATGGATTGGTTTATTATACATATGAATTTGCACTTTTCTTTAGTTTGCCGTATATCGTCACTTTCCTCATCCTTAAAAATCTTAAAAGCGATACTATCGGATAGTGCTGATATAAACAGCATCTTTTTGTAACAATGCAATGGGTCCGATTCTCTGCTAGGGAAATAATTTTTCCAAAAATCTAATGACTGCATCATTTCTGGCTTTCATCGACATCTTCAAGGACTTCTTTGAGCATTTTTCGTTATTCCTCATAGTTTCGGATTTAGCCATCCACCCCCACAGGAAAATCTAAACCTGTATAATTAATACGTTGGGGAAAAACTCTTTTCGCAAATAGTATGTATGAACTTATAATAAAATCTCTTTAGCTATACCATTTGTATCTGGCTGGTTTCGGTATTATTTAAAAGTTTAAATTTTAAAAAAGATAATTCCAAATTCAAGTTAGGTCAAATGTGTGATATTCATTTGTTTTTCTTACTGTTAAGATGAGTAAATCTAATGAAGAAATTTGATGCATTTTAAAATTTTAATACAATAAAGGTGAAAATGCAACGCAAGCCGCTTAAAAAATTTGTGATGTTTATTTATGGACCTAGTGCAGTGTCTGTGAGAGTAGCACAAATTTGGTTTAAGCGTTTTCAATCCGGAAATTTTGATGTCAAAGATGTACCTCGCTCTGGGCGCCCTGTTACGAATAAAATGGATGCCATTTTTGAAAAATTGGAGCAAGATCGGCTTATCAGTAGTTACAATGTGGCTGAAGAACTGGGGATTGACCACAAAACAGTTTTTGCGCATTTTAAAAAGCTGGGTACACAAAAAAGCTCGATATTTGGGTGCCTCATGAGCTCACTGAAAGAAACTTAATGAACCGTGTACTCATTTGTGATTCTTTATTACGACGTAATGAAACCGAACCATCATTGAAAAACCTGATAACTAGTGATGAAATGTGGATCACGTACAACATGAACGTGCGAAAAAGGTCGTGGTCAAAGGCTGGTCGGGCTTCACAGACTCTGGCGAAACCCGGGTTATCTCGCAACAAGGTAATGCTGTGTGTATGGTGGGATTGGAAGGGCATTATTCATTATGAGCTGTTACCGCCAGGCAGGACCATCGATTCTGAACTCTACTGCAAACAACTGATGAGATTAAAGCAAGAAGTTGAGAGAAAGCGGCCGGAATTAGTCAATAGAAGGGGTGTGGTTTTTCATAATGATAACGCTAGACCTCACACATCTTTAGCCACTCAGCAAAAATTAAGAGAGTTTGGCTGGGACGTATTAATGCATCCGCCGTATAGTCCTGACTTTGCACCTTCAGATTTCAACTTGTTTCGGTCTCTTCAGAATTCTTTAGGCAGTGTCAGGTTAACATCACGAGAGGACTTCCAAAACCACTTGTCGCAGTTTTTTGATCAGAAGCCTCAGAATTTCTATAGCAATGGGATCATGTCCCTACCTACAAGATGGCAGAAAGTTATTGAACAAAATGGCACCTACATACTTTAGTTAAATGTAAATAAACTCTATTAAAAAATGTTTTGAATTTTTATATAAAATGCGAAGAAACTTTTTCCCCAATCTATATTTTAAGCTGAAGGGAATTTCAGCTGTTACATTTGAATTCGGTTTTTGTTAAAAGTTCATTTTGTCTGGTAAAGTTGTGAAGGCCACATGACCCAAAGCATAAATAAATAATTTAGTAAATAATAAAATAATCCCTTCAGGTCTATCTTTGCCTAAACATTGTCCTTAATAAAGGGCAAAAGTTAATGCGTGTTTAAAACGAGTTATTACGTATTCAACTAACTTCATGTTATCCTTAAGCCACGTGAACGAAGTCGCGGGCACAGCTAGTCGTAAATAAAACGTAAAACGTCTTGGGTAAAAATGTTAACGCTATTGTGACAAACGTTTTATTATGGACGAAATTTCCCAAACCCTTAACGTAAAAAAATTGCTCAGCTTATTTAGTATTATATTCGCGGCACTCATCAAGTTTTTTGTCACTTCTATTTAACTACGAGTATGCGTAACAATTTATATCAAATGGAAAGTGACAGCAGACATAATTTTTGAAACATTTACATAGCAAAATATGGTAGGGTTTTCGCTTGTCACTTGGATATGCATTGCGCGCAACTCGAGGAAACTTTAAAAGGTTTGTGTCCAATGTTTGGTCCAAGTTGACCCCTGATGGTCACGAGCTCGCATACTGCCCAGAGGTTGGACGATAAATTTTCATTTTATCGCTTCGAAGTAGTATTTACTGAGGTATTGCACTGTCAGTACTTAGAAGAGGGCTTTCTTTTTTCATTATTTATGTCCGCAATTATTGTTCTCGAGTAGTAAGGTTCTTCAAGAAACGGCAGTAAACACTTTCAAACACTCATGGGTTAATTTCCGATATGACATGGAGAATCATAGTGGAGAATATAATTGTCGCATACTGATTTTAAAATTATTTTGAAAATGTATGAGTTCTAGAGTAATGCAGAGTAATGATTATATCTACTTGTCTTCAATAAAAAATATAAAAGAGAAAACCATGTTAAAAGCTTTGTAGAGAAAGTAAAAAATGTTCGTAGTAAAAATGACGTATGATTGTAGTTTGAGCCATAACGGAAATGACGGTCGATCAATCAATTACGACCCTATCATCTCGCCAACGAGGCTAATTTCCGAAGCCTCTTCAGTAGTAATAGAATGACCCTGTCATTTGTCTGTGCGTCAGTATGACCCTTAGGACAAACGTATTTACTACTAGCCTTTGCCCGAGGCTCCGCCAGCGTGTTATTTGGTTTAACGACATGTTTTTTTCCGGGATAAAAAGTAGCCTATGTGTTAAGTTAGGGTATAAGCTATATCCATTATAAATTTCATCCAAATCCGACCAGCCGTTTCAGTGTGAAAGAGTAAAAAACATACACACACACACCCTCACACAAACTTTCGCATTTATAATATTAGTTTGGTACTAGGGTTTTGGCTTTGATATACGTATCTTGACATACGTACATACTAAGAACTCTATATTGATTAATACTTGCGATTGTCGGCACTTGGTGAAACTTGGATGAATTTGATTAACGACATACTTCATTTATCGCACCTCAAAGTAGTTTTTAAATCCTGTAAAATGTGTGATTATACATATACCCTTGATAATGGTGTAGAACCGAAACCGGTTGGGATAAATATACTTAATGTGAAACAAGTACATTTGCCGTGTATTCATCATGGACTTAGAACTCTGTTCAAATACGAAAACTTACTAAGTAGTTATGAAGTTAAATATGAGTTTTATATTCAGCTATATGTTGTACTGATGATACTTGGCAACTTTTATTCTGCGTTTCTAATAAATGACATATAAAAATAATTTACTTTTCACTACAAAAAAATTAAAACATAATATCTAATGATCCATTCATTCATTCCATTCATCAGCCTGTTTCGTCCACTGCTGGACATTGGCCTTTCCAGGATTTCGCCACTCTTGGCGGTCCTCCTGGAAGAAATGCCCATACTCACACACGCTGGGCAGGCGGTTTGGTGAGCGCGGTGCCGAAACCCTTGCACCAGTGACGCCGCTGCCCGCCACGAGTCTGTTTTATATAAGGCCCGGCAATTGGGGATGGATATACCGCCATCCATCGGTCCCAGGCAATGGTGGGCCGCCTGGTTTTTTTGCCTGAGAGCTGTCCTCTTACTCTCCCCCGAATAACTTCGGGAGGATTTGCGAGTAAGATGGTGGTACCTCCACAGTCGAGCCCGGCATCAACTCTACCACCTGTAAATATCTAATGATGTTGAAGAAAAATTGTTCATTATAATTAGTGGAATATGGGTTTAAAGCTTTAAAGATGATGACGTAAGGAAATAGCATATTGACGGAACTTAAAGGTCGAGTACGCGGTACGGTTACTTACCTGCCAGCGCCTGGCAATGTTTCAACTTCTCTGCTGATGACTAAAAGGTAATCCGTACGTACAACGACACGTCGTGGCTTTTACGGTATCCACTTTCCGTATTTGGTTACGTTGCCGTCTTAGCAGTGTAAAAGTACAGCTTTTTAGGGTTGCGTACCTTAAAATAAAAAAAACGAAACCCTTATCCTACTTCCTATTCCATCCTATCCTACTAATATTATAAATGCGAAAGTTTGTGCGTTTGTGTGTGTGTGTGTGTGTGTGTGTGTGTTTATTACTCTTTCACGCTGAAACGGCTGAACGGATTTGGATGAGATTTAGAATGAATATAGCTTATACCCTAACTTAACAGATAGGCTACTTTTTATCCCGGAAAAATGCATGGTTCCTGTAGGATAGTGCAATATCATTGAAAACTCAGGTGTCTAATTAGCGCGGTACTATTCGTTTGTGGAGAAATAAGACAAGGCTATGTTATCTCATCACAAAAGTTTGTGTGTGTGTGTGTGTGTGTGTGTGTATGTTTGTTACTCTTTCACGCTGAAACGGCTGGACGGATTTGGATGAAATTTAGAATGGATATAGCTTATACCCCAACTTAACACACAGGTTACTTTTTATCCCGGAAAAAAGCATGTCGTTAAACCGAATAACACGCGGGCGGAGCCGCGGGCAAAAGCTAGTAGGATCATATTGTCGTCCGTCTGCCTCGGGCTCGTTTAAAGAGATTCAGTTGAAAACCTAAACCTTATGATGTATTATATTATATGTATTAAAAAATAAAGTTTTTCATTTATTAAAATAAGTAGCTAATGGTTTTATAAAATTAATCGTTTGTTTAACAGAGATATCGGTAATCAGTAGAATGTTTTACTCTTAGAGTATTTTGCAACATATTTTTGCTGATACCATTCATATACCTAAGTTTACTTATTTCGGCTCTGTTAATGTTTTAATTTCTGTTCTCAAATATGCATTATAGGTCAAGTTTTACACAAATAGCTCGATATCAATAAATTTAAAATTTTGGTAAATCACGGCTAAAAATTGCCTTATTAATGATCTGTGTTATGCCATGCAGCTTTTATTGATTTAAAAAAAAAACAATAACCCATTTTCGGAGCTTTTGAAAAAATTATAATTTCACCACCTAATTTTAACAATAAATAAAGATTTTTTTTTCAGAAAAAAAGACATTCTATTAGGGTGCCATGAATACTGGAATTTTTGACAGTATGCAATAATCTTTAATTAAAAAAAAACCGGTTAAGTATGAGCAGAACGTTGTAAACACAATTATTGTTAGCTTAAACAGATTTAATGTAACTACAGTAAACTATGTTTTAGAAAAATACACAGGTTGTTTACTTCACAAGAAAAGTTCTAAGAAAATGAAAAACCAGTGCCCCACTTCACAAATCCGTGCGTCTTCGGGAGGTAAAGCCATTTCCTCAACTGGAAATTCTACGAAACTGACAAAGTTCGTATCTCCGCGGCACAGTGGGGCTCATATTTATTAATACATACTTATGCCTCATTTTCTGAAGCGATCCTCACAGTCTGCATAATTTCTTGCGATTTTCACTCTTATTTTTTACGAGTATTACAGAATTACCATCGAATGGGCCCAATGGAGTATTGAAAATTGAATATAGCTGCATACTTACTTGTTGCATGTGTATGTGTGTATGTATTGTTTGTAACACGTCACGCTGTTTTACATTATTATTAATCACGTATCTGAATTTTATTCTTGTCATTTGACTGAGATACGATGTAGTCAATTCCCTGAAAAAGAGCAATTTACGAAACGGTATATGATATATTACCTATCCCGTGGGAAATCAATAATATTTTCAGACTGCATTACAAGATTTATTTTTATCACAGACATTGCTTGAGATTATTTTTTCTTCATTTTATTTCACTCTTATTATTTTGATATTTCAAAACCTAACAACCACCTATAATTTTATAAGAAAAAAATTTGGTTATTTAAAAAGCTTTGAACTTACCACTTATTGTTTCACAAAGCATGAAAAAATATGCGTTTTTTTATTTAATTATTTTGTTCCTGAAAGCAAAGAAGATCCTTTTGTTGAATAAAACAGCGGCAACTCAGTCGGTTAGACCAGTGACACCCAATCTTGACACATATGTTCGAATCCTGCAGTTCTAATGCATTAATGAGTTTTTCGGAATTCATGTGCATAGTTAATGTTTTCTTACGACTTTCTGACAGTGAAGGAAAACACTGTGAGGTAAATTTGCATGCCTTCACTAGCGTCAATTTGTACCCGACGTGTAGCGATAATGCTTACTTACCTGTCACGCCATGCAGTAAAATCCGTCGGTAAATAGAGAAGATTGTTGACTATTTCAGTGACAGTCTCCAATCAGAAACACCCATGACACCCCTTCGGGGATATATTATGTCACAACGATACGAGTATCTTTATCTTTTTTTGTTCCTGAATGAACTTGATATTTTGGCGTAAATTTGATAAACGTCTTCCCGGTAGTCCCGGTGGGCATTTCACAAAAATTATGATTTAGAATTCATGTAGGTATTATTGTTCCACGATTGGATAGGGATTCAAAAGTACCGTTTGCATAATAGTACAAATGAATTGAATACTTAGATAGGTAAAATAATATTCAAATTTTTGCATTTTATGTACTTACTGATGTTTATAAACGTTTATTTATCATCAATTGAAATAGGCGTTACCTTGCGGAAGTCCATCACTAAGTCATGGATATTTGAATATAATTTGCAATATTCCGCTAAACAATTCTTGTCGTGCTATTCAAAATGCAGACTCTTGCACCACCCGCCCGCCCGCATAAAACATGCAACAAGCAAGCAATTTGAGCATAAAAGCAAAGCAATCTTAAATAACAGACAAGAAAACTTATTGACACGTGTTTCGCCTCTGAACGAGGCATCCTCAGGATGTGTTGCTAGCTCAGCTTCTCCGCAGCAACTGATGTGTTGCTCGGCCATTTTCCTCACCAAACAACTAGTCAGGCCGGTGTATAAAAGGTGAGTTTTGGTCGGCGGCTCGTCACTAGCTGCTGAGCTGTCGGGCGAACAACATCAGTTGCTGCGGAGCTGCTGGACGAGCAACACATCAGTTGCTGCGGAGAAGCCGAGCTAGCAACACATCCCGAGGATGCCTCGTTCAGAGGCGAAACACGTGTCGATAAGTTTTCTTGCTTGTTATTTAAGATTGCTTTGCTTTTATGCTCGTATTGCTTGCTTGTTGCATGTTTTATGCGGGTGGTGCACGAGTAAGCATTTTCAATAGCACGACAAGAATTGTTTAGCGGAATATTGCAAATTATATTCATATATCCATAACTTAGTTTATTTATCAATAATATTGCTTCTCCAAAATATTGAACTGTTTGCTGAATCTATTTTCAACTGTTTTATAAATGAAGTCGTAAATTTGTATAAGACAAATCTGTCACTATTTGGCATTGATGATGAAAATGATGAACCCACATGAGTAATTGATTATCAAAACAAATGGCGAGCTGACAATTTTTTCAAGAATATAATTTTTGTTTTAATTCCACGAAATATTATTTTGATTAAATGTTACATTTTCTCCACATTATAATTTCGAAGTACTGAGAGAGTTTTTACGTATTTTTGCACATCCTACCTTTGGTAACCGTCATTTCATACATTCACGTAAAGTTGACGTTAGCACCTCATTCCCAATCCAATCGTGGAACAATAATACATTTGAAAGCTTCATACTCATAAAGTTTAAAAGTTACTGACATTTTAGTTATATCGTTGTGAAGATCCGTTTAGCAACAATACAAAATTGTATGTTTGGTCCTCCCTCTACCCCCCGCGATGTTGTCATGACCGTGGGATTGAGCACTAAAAATAAAATGTAATCCTGCCTCATATAAAGATCCGAGAATCCTGCAATCGTGCAATTTTCAGGTATAGTTAAAATCAAATTTTGACATGACGCCCCTCCTCCTTGGAAATCATTGAATTCTCGAAAAAAACAAGCGGTAGTAGATATGTACTCACCTCATTTTTTTTAAATATTTTTATTTTTCGTCGCAGATTTACATTGGTTCATAAATATAGACAAGACCTCGTCACCCACCACTACAATCGTAAAAGCAGTGTTTTTATAGCTATTACCGTGTCACACCACGTACTACACTCAATATAGTTTTCAGGCTAACATACAGTGGTGTTTTATAAAGTGCTCGCCTACTGAGATTTTTTACGATTTAATGACAAATGTATAGTTTTCAGATTTTTACCTATACTCGTAGTGTATAGACGTTATTACTTGCCAAATTTCATAGTTCTAGGTCAACGGAAAATATTCTATATAATTTTGATTCTTTTGAGAGTGTCGTTTTTTGCGGCATAAACAGCAGTATCTTTTTTCACGTTCACTTAGAAGTTTAATTTTTTCACAGCTTCAAGGGACTGTAGACTTGAGTATATGGCTTTAATTTCAACTCTATACCTTTACGCGTTCCCGAGATAAAGGGTCTTGACAGGCAGACGGACAGACGGACAACAAAGTGATTCTTAAGGGCTCCGTATTTTTCTCTTGATTTTTCAGATCGGAAATTCCCGTGTAACATTGTGATAGATTCGTAAATCATATTCGGTTTTGTAAGCCGTTTTTCCAACAATAGTCGTGTTGTTTCAAACACAGAGATATTCGCGAAACTTCCAACTTTATGTTTCCCACTCCATAAGATTAGATTTCTTATTATCTTCTGCTGGAAAGTTTTGCAAATGTTTCTCCCGTGGCTCTTATTAAGTATCGCCGGGTATAGAGAAACTTGTGGCGTAATACTTACTGTTCTACATATAAAACACAGCAGAAACGGTTCGTACCTCTCACACTATCATTTTGATAGTTAAAAAAATCCCTATTAATAATTTAAATGGAAATAAAATGTCCGGCATTAAAAATATTGTCCTGTTATTTTATTAATAAAGGGGCCATTTCGATGAAACAGCACCTTTTGAAGTTGTTTGCCTGCTTTTCAGAAGAATCCACTATTTTGATAAATTATTATATAAATTTCGAAACCTTCTTTTAGTTTTCTTCAGTACAGAAACGCAATTGCAGAACTTTCGCTCAATAGAAATAATTATTGAAATACCGTCTTTTCTACACTTTTTTTCGTTTCATGACAAATAGGAATTACATACATACCTCAAAGATATTTTAATAGATAGATTTTAACAATATAATAGCTTAGCCGAGCGCTTTGCAGATTTGGATCCATTTTGTACAAGTAAATCTGTGTTCAAACGCAACATTTCTCAGCGGCTGCTGGATCAACTTTAACAAACTTTAATTAATCGCACAAGACAGACATACAAAACATAACATACCTTACCCATTACTCGTATTTACTATTTAAAATTGTATACATTGAACATCGTTAATATGCTGTAAAATACCATTTTAAAATATTATATATAAAACTTGTCATGCAATTTTTCCATGTAAACTCACCTTTAATTACACCTTTATCTGAGTTCAACTCATCCACACCACACACCCACACACGTACACATACACACTTATCAATCTACCCACATATTCTCGCAAAAAATTCCGAGTCTTGCGTCTTTGTCTCTGAATTGAATTGTTTAAATTTATTAATTATCAATGTATTTATTGTCTAGCAAAGTGAAATCCTTTATTGGCCTTGTTGGCTGATGTTATTCTTTGTTTATATTTAATGTATTTGCTGTGGATTTTTGTTCATTAATAAAATAAAATAAAAAATAAAATGAAATAAAATATCTAAATTTTGTTAGTTTAAAATTTTAATGGCTATTTTAGTTAATTTTATATCAATTTAAAACCGACATTTTGCTATTATTTCCCGAATCCGTCCCTCTCACACTGCGGAGCGTTCGGTATGGAGCAACAGTGATCTTTGCAAGCGTGACATATCCTCTTAAATGTCTCCCGCGCGGACCACTCCATACAAGATAGCGTGTGCATGCAGTGTAGAGAAAGGGGATAAAGATCTGAAGTCTGATTAATTTAAAACTTGTGTTTTTTATAACGAAATTTAATAATTATGCGAAAACTAAATATACATACATATACTGACGCCTGACTCCCAAAAAGATAGGCAGAGACTACAAATTTCCATCTGCTACATCTCCTTTGCTTCTTTTACATCCATCAATCTAAATATACATAAACAAAATATACATTAAAAAAGTCCAGACATATTAAAAAGCCGGACAAAGTCGAAAAGGCCGAAAGTCCGGATATATGGTAACCCTACACACTAGCCTCAAGGAAAGTTTATTTCTATCTCACTTACTCCTAAGCACGTTCACTAACACATTTAGCGTGTCAGCGCAAATAGGAAAGAACCGTATTAACAATATAACCCATGCGGTTAAAGAAACAATCTATAAATGGCGACTGGTACTTAGAGTAGCGTCAGCAAAAGAAGTCAAGCGGCAGCCAAACAATGTTTAATTTATTAATTTTGAATATATTTTGGGAAGTAAATAGAGTGCTTCTAGCAACTGTTTATTTTATTAAATAAACTTTTAAATTGTGAACATTATCCCGAGAACATTTATTTATTTTACTTTATTCTGTACTGTAATTTAAAACATATCTCGGCGTTTTGCCTACAGGCAAAGACAGTGTGAATGCTAATACAAAGTAATTTTTTTTTGTACGTAGGTCGAGACAGCGTGAATGCTAATCCAAACTGATTATTTTTTTTGTACTTAGTACCATGCTGTGCGAGTATAGACGGAGCTACGATTGTGTGTGTACTCAATGTACAAATGCATTGAAAACTAGACCTAAAACCTTAACGTACCTACCCACTTATGAACTACCTACCTATAATAATTTATATGGTACGCGAACTTGGGAATACAGGCTTCCTTTGTTATTAAACGAATTATCTACTAATAGTCTGGATAGCATTAAAATTGTAGCAGCAACAAAGTGCCATAAAGCTTCATTTTCTCGAACATCAGCAGCCTGTGGTTGCGGGTTGTTGTACTTGTATATAAGTCTTGTTTTAGTTAGCATAAGTTAGCGATCTCGCCGCACATTGTTGCAGTCGGATGGCTTTTGTCTTAATTAAAATGTATACGAGTACATATCTGTCTTTGAAAAATAAACAATAAAAAAAATGTACATCTCACTCACGCTTACATCTCAATTACTCAGACACTTCCGTCAACGATCCTAACACACACAGGCATCATAACGCACAGGGTTATATCCTAGTAGCATTTTGATTATCGGTATAATACAAGCAAAGCACCCACAATCAGTAAACACTTTTGTACTTTTGGGTAATTCCATGAAAACTGACCACTTTGGTCGCACCCGTTACTCCATAGTTATGATTTTTTATAAAGCAAAGTTTTGATAATTCGGTACCTATTTTAGTATGCATTGGTAATTTTAAAAATATAATTTAAATACAACGTTCTCAAATTATTAAATAATTATTACTTCATCCACCCGTCAGCCTGTTTCGTCCACTGCTGGACATAGGCCTTTCCAAGATTTTGCCACTTTTGGCGGTCCTCCTGGAAGAAATGCCGATACTCACACACACTGGGCAGGCAGGTTGGTGAGCGCGGTGCCGAAACCCTTGCACCAGTGACGCCGCTGCCCGTTACCAGTCAGTTTTGTATAAGGCCCGGCAATTGGGGATGGATATACCGCCATCCATCGATCCCAGGCAATGGTGGGCCGCCTGGTTTTGCCTGAGAGCTGTTCTCTTACTCTCCCCCAAATAACTTCGGGAGGATTTGCGAGTAAAATGGTGGTACCTCCAAAGTCGAGCCCGGCATCACCCAATCCAGTCCGCGGTCGCTGGTTGAAAATTCCCAGTTTCTGGCCTACCATAGATTATTTAAAATTCACTCTTCAATGTCGATACATTTTCTCAATTGTTTTCTCTATAATGGCTTAAAACTGGGAGGTGATTCTAGAGAAACAGTTGAAGCGAGATTTTTAAAACTCGAGCTAAAATCTAAGAACTTCGACAGATTAAACAGGTTTATTCCGTAGAGAAAGCTAATTCGACAGACTGAGAATAACCCGAAATATCTCAGTATGTAAAGTTCCTATCCTATCGTGCATGAGCCATTTCACATTGTCGCGTACTTTTGAATGATGCAATGTCAAATAGCTCATGTATCATAGGAGTTAAAAGCGCATTTTCTACTATCACGAACTGCCAGTTTCCTCCTTCGTGAAAAAAAACAAACATTAAGTCTTGGCCCTTGGGACGTAGTGCAAGAATGAGTGTGACCCTTAGGCAAAAAAGGTTGGATACCCCTGGTCTACTGAACTGAACTACAAATAAAATCTACCTTGTTTCATTAACTCTAAATATGGCTTTAGAACGAAGCTTTCAAAGATCCATCTCCAAACTATAAAATGGCAATAAAGATGAATGGGCAATTACAAGTAAAATGTATAATATAATTAATGACACAGACAGACAAAATGAATAAGCTAATAGACCTTCTGTTTTGAAGATGTACAAACTTAAGTGGCGCGCGGGTGACACACCTCGGCAGTTCTGACACCCCTGTGACCTTGGCCAGGGACGCCCGGGGCGCTTGGCCAGGGCGTCGACCGGGCTCCTCTACAGACGGTCGCCATGGCAACGCTCTGGGGATCCTCGCGGCATTTTCCATTATGTACATGGTTACATGATTCTGAATTAATGTTTGAGGAAAAATATCCTATTGGAGCTCTTTGCATTTCATACTTCGTGTTGGATTGCGTAATATTGATGGTTTTAGAATAGCCATAGTAAGTACTCGTATGAATTTTTCCTGTCACGTAGTGCATAGTGAATTGAATATTTGCCCTTCGACGCTTTTTACAAGATTTGTTTTACTAGATTTTTCTCAAAATCTTTCAAATCGCTCTAAAATAATTCAATTTATTCTAAAGTTATAAGTGAATATTATGACTAAATATATGTTTTTAGTTACCGTAAGTTTTTAGAGACCCGAGTATTTCATCACTTTCTAACTACATAAACGTCTTTGGCAAAGTAACCCTAATTTGCCGTCTACAATATTTTCCCTCAGTATTTAGTCGTGATTTACAGTTTTCATGTTTCTCGTTTCTGTTTGTTTACATCCGATCTGGCTTTGTGCTGGGGACGGATTTGGCTACTTACTTTTATCCGCTTACATAATGTTCGGATAAACTAAACTCGCGACAAGTGTTTGCAGGCTTGCTTGCACGACTAAACGTATTCATAGCTCTCACACGAGGAAGGGATAAGAAAGAAAGAATAAAGAAAAGACATTTATTTTAGCGCTATATCAAGTAACCAAATAAATTTATTTACTCTAAGTTTCTCATATCTATTTAATTATTAAGATGCAGCAAACAAAAAGGTTCCCGACTCAGCAAAATGCCATAGCAGAACTCAGATCCTGATCTTCTGTCGGGGGGTGTAAGTTGGAACATATGCGATTTAACTAATAGTGTATGTTAAAATGATCAAATACTTAAAAATAGTAAGATAAATATTACTAAATAATATAAAAAGATAAGTTTAAATAAAAATTCGTATAAATATTAAAAGAAATAGTTTTCTGTGTCGTTCAATGAATGGTATTTGCTTTTTAAGTAATTCTTTCAGCAGAAGAGGGAATTTTATGAAGTGAGCTACCACCTCATGAAGCAGTTCAAGGATTTTATTTGACACTTAATTTTTTTCAGTACCTTCACCCGCTTTTGTCCGCCTTGAAAGGGCCTCTGACAGTTTTCCTCCTGGAGCTTCCAAAGCTCCTTGCAGTCTTGTCAGTCAGGAAAAAAATAACAGATTTTTATTCTGAGCTTTACCTGTGACGTCGTTGGCATTGAAATTATAATATAACAGATATGTCATATGTCAGAAAAAATATTGATAATTTCCCGAGGCTTGGTGTGGACCACTCTGTTGAAACCAGAAACAAACATAAACTAGCTTTTCCAAAATTCAGACTTGCCAAGGTAGGTACCTCTTTTGTAGGACATGGTATAAGATTTTACAATAAACTTCCAAAGGAGGTCCTTAGTTTGCCTGAAAATAAGTTTAAATTATACATTAAACAGGGACTACTTAAAAAAGCTTATTATAAAATCAATGATTATCTGGACGATAATGAAGCATGGTGTAATAAATAATAATAATCTTTATCAAAATTGTGAGTCATAATTAGCAAATTTTAATACGAAATGTTTGATTCCTCTAAAGGCTAATCTTAAGCCCTTTATAGTTAACTAATATGTAAACTGACTTTGCTGTAAAAGGTAATAGACAATGTAAGACGGATTGACTAAGATCAATATTTTTTTTTTCTCTTGGACATAATTCCTATGGTTTTATATTTGCCTTTACTTAAGTAGGTATAAGAAAATTGTATAGATTAAGGTTTATGTTACAAATGAAAAAATTCATGTTTGCTAAGTTTCTTGCCCTTCTTCTTAGCAATTCTAATCGAATGGTGCGGATGGTTAGGCATTATGTACATATATATAATATTTTTATTCCTATATTTCTTTACTTTATGCAGGTTTATAACTTTATTACATTTTAGTAGCCCAACCTCAATATTTTTTGGATGTATTTCCCTTATTTATTTATCAACTAGTTTGTTCCTTGCATCATTTATATACAATATTTTTATTCCTAGATTTCTCTACTTTATGTATGTGTATAAATTAATTTTTGTAGCCCAACCTACATATTTTTTGTATGTATTTCCCTTATTAGTATATTCATATTATTTTTTTCTTCTAAAGATATTTATTGTAAAGATTAACTTTGAATTGTAAAAAGCATACTTTATGTATTTATTTTACGAAATAAATATTTTGATTTGATTTTGATTTGATTTGACAGATTGAAATATGCATTACTTGCCAAAGTTCATCATCAACTTATGGATACATTATTAGTTTGCAATATTCCGCTAAACAGTTTAGCGGAACATTGCAAATTATTTAACTATTCATAAGTACATATAGATGTCTATTTTACGGCGTATTTTTTATTTTTTATTAGTTATTGAGATTTATTTAGATTTAATTTCTTAGATGGGGTTTAAATTTTGTATAATAAATAATTTGTTTTTTTAAGTTTGATAATCCATAAGTTGAACTTCTAATAAGTAATTAATGTACATCGCCATCTAATTTTTAATGTTTTGTACTACCATGAACACATTGTACTTACATTTTAAAATCGTCAAGTACTTCACATTAACGCCAGACTATACTAAAATATGTAGATTTTTTACTATACAACTTTCAAATTATTATTTACCCGATATGCCCTCATCAACAGATGTCCTAATTACTTTAGTTTAATGATATTTTTCGAAACTATATAAGACATTTTGCCAAGTTTCTTGCCCTTTTTCTTAGCAAGACTAATCGAATGGGCGGAGTTAGGCATTTATTTATATATTTATGTAACATTATTAGTATTTAGTTATACGGGTATTATTATTATTTCGTATACACATTATTGTAAACATTAATTTTACCTTAAATTTAGTTCTTGTAAGTGTATTAACTTATTAAATTACATTTAATAACATAAACACAAAACATAATTTGATATATTGTATTTTCCGCTTTTAAATTTAATTATTTAATCAATCCTAACGTGCGATGAGTGTATGTATCTACCTACATGGCAAAAATAAAGTATATATTTTATTTCTATGAGGTACGATCAGTCAGGACGCATGTGTGTATGTATTGACTAAGTGTTCCTCATCTCATATTTCACTCACCTGTGGGTCTTTGGAGTGAAGTGTTTGCGCTGGGCCTAGTAACCTATATCTGTTCTTGAATCTATAAATGACTGGTAGAACTCTTCATACATGTTTGGTCTATCCCCTTCCAATGTCCCAAAATCTTCATCGGTGTTGTTACTCGGACTTTTTCAGACACATTCTTTTTAGGGACATTTTCTTTCAAAGGCCCAAAAAGTTTATTTTTTAAATATAAATATACGACATGAAACTCCGAGAGGTTGTCAGAGTTGTTCCGGGTGTGAACTGTGAATCGAAAGTCACAGTCCACACTCGGTACACCCGCTTTTAACCGACAATTATGACGTCCCAACGTGATGGGTGTGGCCCTATCGCCGTACTTCGGGCACAAATACAAGCTTTTTAGGGCATGCAGGTTTCCTCAGGATGTTTTCCTTCACCGTTCAGCAAGTGGTAAGTATTAAATTACTCTGCACATAAATTCATTTTCTTTCAAAGGCCCAAAAAGTTTATTTTTTAAATATAAATATACGACATGAAACTCCGAGAGGTTGTCAGAGTTGTTCCGGGTGTGAACTGTGAATCGAAAGTCACAGTCCACACTCGGTACACCCGCTTTTAACCGACAATTATGACGTCCCAACGTGATGGGTGTGGCCCTATCGCCGTACTTCGGGCACAAATACAAGCTTTTTAGGGCATGCAGGTTTCCTCAGGATGTTTTCCTTCACCGTTCAGCAAGTGGTAAGTATTAAATTACTCTGCACATAAATTCCGAAAAACATTGGTGCATGCCCGGCCGGGGATCGAACCTGGATCCCAAAGATTGAGAGGCCAGCGTTCTACCCCCGAGCTACCGCCGCTTTTTTAGTAGTAATTCATTAAACATGTTGTTAGATTTTTGTTTTGTCTCTGTTACAAAGTAGTAATAAACAATGAACAAATAATATCAGTGTGACAGATCTGTTTCCGTGTCACAGATATCATCCCATCTTGACGAGGGACTTGACTCTAACTTTACGCGTAAAGATGAAGGGCGAGAGGCAAAGCCTGGTGTAAAATTCAGGAAAGCGTTTCACATGAAAAAATAATAAGATACAAAGAATTAAGAATGTGCACCAGGATCGTAGGAGATGAAGATTATTTACTTACTAGGACAAAGGTATTTATGAAAGCTTTGCAAATTCATATTTTATTTATGACTAGCCTTTGTCTGCGGCTCCGCCCGTGTTTATTCAATCTATGCCCCGTTATCGGCTTAGGCGTTATTTTATAAACAATCCTTATAGCCTGTTGACCAGGGTTACTACGATGAGAATTATAAAAACGGGTCCAAATCCGTTGAGTGGTTCTCAAGTAAAAAGGGAACACCCATACAGTAATACAGACTAAAATTCAAACTTGATATATGTATTCAGTGTTTTCTTCCTACGGAAAAATTTGACAACATTCAGTTATTCTTACTATGATTTTCACACTAATATCTATAAAGTAATTAGCAACGGTCAACCATTAGGTTTAAATGCACATTAATTTTAGTAATGGTATAATGTCTATAATGTATGCAACGAGCTTATCCCACTACGTGGTGTCGACGCGAGAATTAGGGTAATCGCTGTCTTAATACACCCATAATGTATACGTAATTAGGACCTTGGGATTGTCGCCACCTCAGCACTTTCAATATATTTGAGTAAATAAGTACTACCGCGAAAAATTGTTTGCAAAAGTACACCAGAAATGTAACTGCTTCTTTTCGACATGCCTTCTTGGGTGCCTCTCCAACAAGTGAAGGTTAGCTTGGCATATTGTGTCTTGTCTTGTGCGAGGAAAAGGAATTAATTTAGTTTGGTTTCCAACGTTAACCTACACTGGTATGTATTTACGGAAGGGCATTAGATTATTTCCGCACTAATTAAGGGTTGGGTGGGTAAGGGGGGGTAGGAGGGCGTATCCCTCACCCCATGGTACTCTCCTCTACTTGCGGAGAACAACCATTTTTTTTTTACCAGAATAATTAGACTCCTGGTCCTAAGAATTTTGTTCCTAGGCGTAGTCTAACAAACGTGGTTTGTTTTTAAGGAATAAACTATACTTGAATAAAATTTGTACATATACCTATGGCTTGTATTTAAACGAGCGCCAAAAATACTGAGTGACAGAATGTGGGCGAATAAAAATGTTGAAAACGGTGACTTTACTATTAAAACTAGTGACGACGTCGCCTCGCTCCGCTCCGCTTCGCTCGGCTCCTTAGTTTTTCTTACATGTCAACCTAATACGACCCTCCTCGCTTCGCTCGTCGTAGCACCCATTTTTTTTACTTTTGGTGAACGATTTTTCTCCCACATACCATAATAATATCATTCGATAAATTACAAAATGGCCGCTCCCGTGTAAAACACGTTCCATTCTACCTCAGTAATTTTACAACTAAGATTTTTTTAGGCAGAGTGCATTCTATTGACATTTGTCACTGTGATAAACGGACCGTTATTTCATTTTGAAACTTCATCAGCGTTTTGATAATGCAGATAAAGCAAAAATTTTCAAAAAATTAAAAATTTCAAAAATTTATATCCTTAAAACCTTTGAGTTCTGCAAGCTGAAATTTTAGTGTGTTAAATCTAGTAATCAGACCTATCTACCATTAAAATAAGAAGTAAGTAAGTAGCAATGCGGAAATAATCTAATGATGAGCCGTATTTACTTATAAGCAAATTCTATGTCTCCTGGTTAATATCACAATTAACCAGGTTAATATCACAATTAACCAGGTTAATATCACAATCAACCAGGTTAATATCACAATTAACCTGGTTAATATCGCAATTAATATCACAATTAACATATTAACCTCCTGGTTAATAATTTTCTATGATGTTGGTGATGAATAAATATTATTACTATTTATTTATTTTATTCATTTCTAGCCAATCGGGATACATTTAAAAGTGACAGCGATAAATTTTGAAGTTAGACAATATGGGGGCAGGTCGGTGGCACTTGCAATTTCGGTCTAACTATTCTCGGATTTTGCGCAAGCTAGACTTCTTTCTGCGACGGTTTTCTTTTTCCTGCGATTTTGTCCATCATTATATAATATCACAAATGAAGAAAGAATTCAAATGTTTAAAAACTACAATTTTGTAAAAAGCTGTATCGAAAAATAAAGCAGCCATAATAGAAGTAGCAATAAATTTGACTTTTTCTCATTTACGAGTAGTTAGATTTAGGTAACTACATCTTCTGAGTGCGTTCTTTTTTTAAGTTCATAGTGCTAAGCAGAGACCATGGTTATCTATATGCTACGATCCTGACACACCTTTTTTGCTCTTTTCACATCGTGTGAAACAATTGATGCCAATTGATTTATACGAGCTATTACATGAGGGGTGCGTTTGTTCGGTACAATTCAGAAAATTCCGTCAATATATTTTACTCCGTATACAAATAAAGTCAGCGTTCGGAAATTTATAGGTCCAAAAGACTAAACAGAATATGAAAAACAAATCTCGTTCTTTTTGTCGTGTAATAAAAACGATAAATCTTTCCTTCATTGCTAATTCTCGTGAAGAGGGACAAAATGTTTTTCCCCGAAATATTTATTTACGCTTTGTCATGGAAAATGAAAGAACGATATCACGCACCAAATTCGGTCAGGCAAAATAAGCTGTTTTTTTTTTCTTTTTAAGAATCTAATCATAATGATTAGATTTTTAGTCACTAAGGGGACTAACTGCTGAAGAACTTGAAGAGCCGCGATACGGACAAATTATTTGAAATGTTGCCAGTAAAGAAACACATATAAATCACAGAATATCTAGTTTTTTTTTATCAGGAACTTTGAGATACGTTTTAATCATATCAGAGAAGTAACATAACATACATACATTGAAATTTTTACTGGTTCAAAAAAACTTAAAACTAAATACATAATAAAAAAATACAATAGAAGTAAAACAAAGAACTTGAAATATGCACCAAAACAAGGTCCAAATTAAGACTAAAATCTGATTAAGTTTATTAATAATGAAATGAAACAATTAAACTAATTAAAATTCAATATATTAAAACAACAAATGGAGTTCTCTTTTCTCTTGGTAATTTTTAAAATGATATTAGTTACAATAATTGTAATTATTCAATTAGGTATGTTTGCGCGTCCGCAGCTCGATTCCCCCTCGAACGACAGAGGTCAGTGTGGAACGAGTCGTGTGAGAGAGTGAATCACTCAAGGTCATTACCATTAGCAGAAGATGTCGCCTGAAAAGCAGACATAGTATTCATCAGACCAATGCGATTTTAGGGTTGTAGACCAGCGGTCGGCAACTCGTGGCTCGCAGGCCTCATGAGCACCACAAAGCCTCCACATTGTGGCCCGCGACACGACTAAAGATATTTCATTAAGAGGGCTATAACTGCTGGTGACCTTGAAAGCCACAATTAAGGGCCAGTTTAATTCAGATTTAGCTTAAGTGAAAAAAAAACATAATGAACTACAGAATATCTAGAATGATGAGTCGTTTATTAAAAAACCTTTAACTAAATAAATACCAAAATAACTGAAAAACTTCAAAAAAATTCGCAATACAAACTCTCTTATTGAGAGCGCAGTGACCTACTAACTGAACAGCACATTCCATGTAATACCTACGTGGAAAATATATTTTTACAGATTTATTTCAATTAACTTAGACGGAGTTCCATGCAGAAGTTTCCAGTAAATTAAACAACGTAGCTTTTGTGCTGTGAAAGGGGTTTAAATATAAAATGAGTTCCTTTTGTACAGTTCAGTTGATTCATGAAGCACTGTGTGTAAGTCCCACAAAGGGCTTCAGAAAACATTATGTTTATTTATAACTCATGTACTTGTCCACAATATATTGTATTAATTTCCACCAAGTGCCAACAATCACAAGCATCAACTGTGCTTCAGGAAACGTTTGCAAAAGATACTGCATGGAGGTAGATACTTACCTCAGTTTACCGAATATTATTCAGTTCTTCCAAATTCCGGTAATCTTTGTTACATCTTATATTTGCTCAATTAGTTTACATAAAAATATTCAAGGGGAAGAAGCAGCCAAAGTAGGATAATAATTCAAGACTTTCTATTTCTTGCTTACAAATCTGCTACACCCAACACTATCTTTGTAAAATGCCTAAATGCTGCTACGAATTCTTGGGACAACTTGCCTCCACCAATATGTGACCTGAAACACGGCAACATAATTACCTTTAGATCAAAATACAACAAAAAAAATTGTTTAATGACAAAAAGCTCAAAATCTGTTTTTAACCGATTTCAGAAAAAGAGGAAGGTTCCAATTTGACTGTTTTTTTTTGGTTTGTAAGTCCATAACTCTGGCATATATTAAACGATTCAAATTTTATTTGGTATGTGTTTCTGGATGTAGGTCTTATTTTAGTTTGATCGTGATTCTGATTTTCAGAGATAAGCAGTAGAAGTCCTCAATGGATGACAGTATATCACTCAATATTGCAGTAAACGCTTTGTACTAGGATGCTAATTGCAGGGTGTTACTTGAAAATTTACATATACTTACCGGATCTTCGGTCCTGGCCCCATTGCCATAGAACTCCTTAACGTAAATATGACAGAAAATAACTCAAGATTTCGGAAATCACTTGGTTTTAGTGTTTTTATTGTAAGATATTACTTGTAAATTGACAGTATGGTACCTGACCTTCGATCCTGGCCTGATCACAATAGAACTCCTTAACAAGACATGATATTTCGGCAATCACTTTGTGTGAGTGTGCTGATTTCAGGGTATTACTTGAAAATTTACAGTTTACTTACCTGACCTTTAAAATTCCTCAACGGATGATAGCACATAACTCTAAATTGCGGCAATCGCCTTGTGTTAGTGTGTTCATCGCAGGATATTACTTAAAAATTGTCATTATGCCACGGGACCTTCAAATTAGAAACTCTTCAATGGACGATAGCGCATGATTTAAATTAGAGTGCTCACTTTAGTCAAACCATTTTTCACAGTTTCACCCGTCAACACTAAAATGTGTGAAATAAATGAACTTTTAACAAAAATATAATAACCGACTTCAAATATTATAGCAGACATTCACTTACTGACCGATGGAACCAATATAACACTTTTGCCGACTTCGTTCTTCTTGAAACATAATATATATGTTATCTAGAAGTCGGCGCATTCCCCATGGTACAGAACACAAAATCCATATTTTTGTTAATAGTTTATGTACTATATCTATAATTATTTACTTACCCAAGACTTGTCCTCCTACCTTATTTACTGATTACACCATCAAACTTCTGCTCCCGTGTAATCGTCTCTATAACATGTTCTTTATCTTTTTCATTATTCATATTCGAGTCAGTGTGTAAGCTTCATAAACCGAATCCCGGTGCAAATTGCACAACACAATATAGTTTTCCTTAATTTTGAACAAAATGTAAGCAAAAATTTCATTTTAAAGCAATTAGCGGAAATTGATTACCAACGGTAGGGTTCTGGCATTAAAATCATGTTATTTTATGCCTTACATTTTGATGACATTCGATTACAACGTTAAATGCGCTTTTAAATTTGTTAATCGAATGCAATCAAAATGTAAATCATAAAATTATAGAATTTGAACGTAAAAGCCTAATTATTACTAATCAATTTCCGCCAATTGTTTTATAACGCATTTATTGCAAACTTTTTATTCAAAAGTAAGGAAAACAATATTATGATGTGCATTTTGCACCGGGATTCGGTTTAACCACCTTAACTTACACGTTCTTTGTTCACTACTACGTGTATAACATTTAGTCGCTAATGCTAAAAAACTGTTGTTAATAATTATTATTATTTATATACGTTGACTTTCGTTTATACAGCCAAATTCATACTGGAGACTAGGTAAGTGGTCAGGATCAAGGCTCAATTACCCTTTTTGTGAAATTAGTAAATTATTCTTTTCGTGTTCCTTACAAACGCAAGCCCAGCCCCGAGTCAATTACTATGGGACGTCAACATTTTATTTTGCGAAATTAGCAAAAAGTGTTATCAATCCGTGTCACCTAATATAAGGTGGCCATCGTTTATACAGCCAAATTCATACTGGAGACTAAGTAAGTGGTCAGGACCAAGGCTCAATGACCCTTTCTGTGAAATACGCAAAATGTTTTTTTGTTCAAGTACAACCTCGACTCTCTATAGTATAGGAAGTCTAAAATTTTGTATTTTGCCTAATAAATATATTTTCTTTCCTTTCTTCTCGATCTTTTTGTTTGCCTATCTTGTTAGAACTACTGAGTGGCTATCCCCTTTAGTAAGTGTTGTGAATACAAACTACAAAATATTGCTAGAAAATGTATGCTCCATAGAAAATTTATACTTTAACATCTTTACTAGTACTAAACAGCAACACCTTTTCAGAAAATTTTATCGCCACCTTTTATAACAATAAAAATAAAATTCTTAGATCATAAAGCGCCTCCGAATAAAAGCTAATACTTGCCCACTTTCCACAAACTATCACGTTATCACGTTAGAAATATGGAAAAATAAACAAAGCACATGTAATAAACCGCTGCCAGTTCCCACTAACGACCGCGTCGGCCTTAATGTGCCAGATAATGGGCGTTGATGTCGCCGTCTCCAGGGATGTATTCAGGTGCGATGGGCCCACGACCCCACATTTCTGTAAAATTAATAAGTAAAGTGAAACAAGCAATTGAAGCTCTGTTAGCTGATCCAGATCCGTGGTATACAACAGAGACCGCCACAGTAGCACTCAAAAGAGAAGACAATGAAAAAGTTTTTATAAAGCTAAAATATTTATTATTATCAAAAGAGAAGAGTTAAAATCGTAATACATGGAAATCTATGTTTTTTCCACCTCTCTCTCAGACAGGCGTAAGTATAACAGTGAGTAACTGTTGCCGCAAAACTATTTCTTATTTCAAAAAATATCGACAACATTATAAGTTCTCTAGGATTTCAAACCCAAAATCCAAAAAAATCCAATAATTTCTTAAGATTTCCATTTTAAAAACTTATTGGACTTTTATACGCGTTCGACTACTTTTACGCCAATAATAAAGCTTGAAACACCCACAAATTATCTAATATTTTCATTCGAAAGAACTTAATTTTAATTTAATTTCAAGTTAAGCGGTGCTCTATTACATGCAGTGTTGTAATTGGCTGATTCGTCACCTAAAGTAACGCATGACGAGAAAAGTTTTTCTTAATTCAGAAACTGGCTCAAGTGTCATCATAACTTAGATCCACTTGTGTTACTTTAAAATAAATTTAAGACCCTACTATTTATAATAGTGATACTTACGCTGCCTCGGCTATGATTAAAGAACACTTCCCACATTTTAATGTAAGGCTGAACTTGTCCCATGCATAAAAATTTCCTCTAAATACGTCTCTGTCCTCTCCACGAGATCTCGCCAGACGTAGCTACTACATGCTCTAATATGACACGATATTTTCATAATAGCTTTCTTGATAGGCGCTTGCCCTTTATTTAGGAACCTTTGGGAGTTTAATAGAAAATATAAATTCAGAGAAAACTGTATATTAATATAAACAATTGTTTCAAACAATAATAGAAGAAACAAAAGACATTTATTTCGAATGCTACACCAATACAAAAACCAAATACAATCGATCATTAGTTTCAAGCTTCTAAAGATACAGCGTAAGGTAGTTTAAAAGATGCAGCAAACAAAAAGGTCTCAGCAAAATGCCACAGCAAAACTGTGACGCTGAACTTCCGCCAGGGGCCACGAGTTGCGATACATGCGATGTAACTATTTCAACAAGATTGTCTCTGTGTTTGTGAAGACATAAAAATGTACTAGTTTAAGCTGCAATTTCGAGTAATAAATGTGTGAATAATATAACAAAATACAAAAAAAAACATAAATAAAATAAAGTATTCATACATAAATAAATTAATAAGGTAATGTATCAAATAATAAATAATAGACAGGAAGTGTGAAAAATACTTGAATTTAAATAATAATAGTTCCTGATTTTTGAAAGATGTTCATCTTTGTTGACCAAATTAAGTGACCATCTTAAGGCAAAGTCGCAAGTTACCAGAAACTGAAGGTATGGCCACTGGGCAGAGAACGATGGAGTCTAAACCAAAAAGAGCTCGGCTCTTAAATAATTGATGATGATGGTTGTAAGTATATAAACATTTATTTTTTAACGATGTGATGCCGACTTCTTGATGTATGGACACCATCAGGCCACGTTCATTCATTGCTGGAAGGCCTAAGCCTACGTATGGACACGTTTTTGCGGAATTTAGTCTATTATACTTTAAGCCTCCGTCTCCAGCACCACACCTCGAGAGCATCTATTTTCTTCTCTTCGATTTGACGCAGTGTGCATGTCTCTGAGGCGTAGATAAATATAAAAAAACACTCTCTTTTTCATCACTTCTAAATTTTCCACACATATATTTGGCACGCGACTTAGAGACGCTCAAACAGTAGTTTCTATTACGAATATTCTTCAGTAAGATAGTATTAAAGTATCAAGAAGTTACTTCCAAATTGATTAAATCCCGACCTTGGGTGACGGGTTTCGTATTTATTTGTTCGTAAATCGCTCAAGATGGTTTATGAGGGTTTAAGGGGATCTTGTTAATTACGAGGACGCACTTAAGAAAGTCTAAACGTTAAGTCTGTGTTTGTGTCAAATAACGTGAATCTCGAAGAGCTTTCTCTCTTGATTTTGAACTTAAGTTTTAGCTTTTGATTGTTACTCCCTAAAGGAAATGATTTAGGAATTAGCTTTACCCGTAAGTTCTTACTTATTACAAGTGTACTTGGTTTATTCCGCAAGATTTTTTTTACGTCCAGTGGAGCCCACATCAAGCTTTACACATTCAGTATATAAGGTGTTCTCAAAATATCTGCCACGGCTGTAATGGGAGAGTGTATTGTGTATATAGAAAAGAATAGTAACGATATTTTATTGATCTAACGTCATAAATTTTTTCATACAAAAAAATGTGCGTATAAATTTGAATTGATTTAGTTGTTTGAAACCGTCCCATAGTAACTTAGCTGTTGCCGCATCGCCATTTCATTTCGCAACTCAATGAAGCCACCCCGTACTGTTGCCATATTTATCAAACAAATGCCGCCCCGGTCCGCGCCGGCAGCTCGTCATTCATTCATCAAAGCGCAAGCCGACGACGGCCTACCCCCCTCCCGCCTGCACTACCCCGTTCGTCGCACGCGCTTGTGTTTGTGCCTCAGTTCGCTGTTATCAGTTCGCGCATCCGTGCAGCTTCATACATTTGTCACAGATTTCTACGGGAAAAATCGCGCGTTGAAATTGAAAAAAACCCAGCATTTCATTTCGCAAAACGTCAATGAAGCTATTCATGCAAACTTACAAACAATACCGCGCGTCGGCATCGTTCGTCAAAGCGAGGCCGAAGACTCCCCTGCCCCACCCGCACCCCGTTCGTCGCACGCGCTTGCTTTTGTTTTTGTGTGCCCCGCCCGCCCCAGTTCGTTGTTATCAGTGGTCAGCGAGGTGTGAATTGCGCGCGCATTCGTTAAAAATGCCTCCCAGACGACGATATTAAAATCAAGAATATGTTGAAATGGTATGGTGCTATCGCGAGTGCAATAACATAACCACGCATGCAGCGAACTTATGCCAGCAGGGGTTTGGTGTGCGAATAAGTCCTCATACCATTCTGGACGCCGTGTACACGGCCCCTTTGACCCGCCTCCGGTTGACGCAGAGAAGAGGAAGTGTTGGACTTCTTCCGACGTCATCCTCTTGCGAGCACCAGAGACGGGGCTAGAGTCTTCAACGTGAGTGACAACTACGTGTGGCAACTTCTAAATCGGGAAGGGCTATACCCTTACCACTTTACGAGAGTACAAAAATTGCAGCCACAGGACTACGCGGCTCGCCTCGCGTTCTGTCATTTGATTCGAGAAGAACGCCGCAACATTCTGTGGACTGACGAGTCACAGCAAAAACATAGCGATTCTTACACTAACTTGACTGTCCGTAGCCTGTTTTAAGTGTGATGGGGAGTTAAGCATCTTATTACGTCAGTTTTTTTATCTGCAGTAAGCTTGGTGGAATTCAGTAACGGGTAAGTAAGTGCAATTTTTAGCTTTTGCCTGCGTATTATTGTGTAACTAATAGATTCAGATAGTTACGTTACGAACTGGTCAGCTGATTTCAGAGTTCATTGACAGAACAGTTAGAAAGAGATAGCAATTGTTTTCATTGACGAAACTACACTACGCGCGTAGTTTGTGAACCACGTTATGCAGAATAAAGCAAATTTTAATTTCACTACTTTATCTTCTCAAATTGATTTAACGATTCCGGGGTACGAAATTTATGCATTATTGTAATATATAAACATAATAGTATCTCCTATTTCATCCGTGGCAGGTATTTTGATTACACCTTATATATGCTGACCTCTCATTGTACGGAAAGCCTATACAATGAGAGGTCAGCTTATACTGAAAGTGTTTAGCTTGATGTGGGCTCCACTGTACAATGGGCTTGGTTATTCCTGCGCTTGATAGAAAACATCAATAACACCTAGGATAAAGCGCACTTGGCCAGAAACTAAGGGAATTTTTGTTATACTTTCTTCGTTGGTAGTTATTACTTTGTCTGTGGTTGAGGCAAACCCTCTTGAAAAAACAGGTTAAGTGCAAATTAAGCTCATACGCCACGGAGGGGATTTTCGGATCCATACTAAGATTTTAACCAGCATGTAAATTATTTTAATTCATATTTTTATTATGAAATCCATCGCTTTGGAATATTCTAAATATTGTTATTCTTAAATATTCCTGTTAATTTATTTTTCTAATTGATTTTTTCTAGTCTGTATTAAGTATGTCTGTATCCATACTAAGATTTTAACCAGCATGTAAATTATTTTAATTCATATTTTTATTTTGAAATCCATCGCTTTGGAATACTCTAAATATTGTTATTCTTAAATATTCCTGTTATTTTTTTTTTCTAATTGATCTTTTCTAGTCTGTATTGCACTCTCAACAAGTTAAAGTTTAAATTAAGGTTTCGGTAAAAGGGTACAAACCAACGAACAAAATCGTTTAATATTGAGTCTCATGATTACATTTATTCGTATCCGGACAAGGCTATTTTATGACTCTGGGCCTGGATATGTTTTTCACCATAAAACAGATTCTTCCATAAAAGTATTTATTTTCGGTGAAAGTCCGTTCCTCTTTCAAAAATATAATAATAATAATAATAAGCCCCTCACAAATCTAACTCCACGTCCGGCTTGACCATCTTATGCCACGTGAGGGGCGGACATTGGCAGCATTTAGCTAAATACTTATCAATGACCAACGGAGCACTAGTAAACCCGAAGTAGTGATGCGGTTAAGACGTAGAAATATATTACCCCAGGCGGGTACCAGTAATAGAGAATCCCGCCCCGAGCTGAAACGCCCGGGCAGCCCTACGTACTCTGGGGTGGGCACCGTATCGCTATGTTCTGAACAGCCGAGAAATGTTGTAGGACAAAAAACTAACTCACCATCACCCAACATGCTCTCATGTCATCCCACATCATCGACTACATCACCCATCAGTTTATTCGCTGCATCAGATTCATCCCGCCATAGCTTTTCACGTTCACCTTCTCATGCATCACAATCATCTATGTCATCAAGTTCATCACAAAACGATGAGGCAGCAGATGTTGTACAGGAGGCATATGCCGATAACCCTGAACCCACTGTTGCCCAAAAACGCACAAGACGAAGATGGAGTGTAGAAACGAACACTTTCATTTGGCGTACGTACCTCGAGAAAACTATGCTTGAAGCTGATACAAGAAGATTTCTTGGCAAACTTTATGACGCATTCATACATAAATTCCCGGAAATACAAGTTTCAAAACAGAGAATAGGCAATCAAAGAAGAGCAATTGTACAAAATAATTTATTACCCAAAAATACACTTAACCAAATAAGAAAACAAGTAGAAGAAAGCTTAAATAAGACTCAGAACTTACCTAATAATACAGTTTACATCCAAAACACAATAAGACCAACACAAGGCCGTTTATTAACACGTAAACGATGGTCAACGAAACAAATGAAAGTATTATGAAAATTTACTACCGGATTACAGAACTAGAAAAAAATAAAACCGCATATCGCCAACAACTTTATTCTAAATTTATCGAAAGCTATCCCGAATTATCTCACATCTCAGAACAACGCCTTGCCGACCAGAGAAGAGCCATAATAAAAAACAAATACATACCGGATTACAGGTTAGAAGAAATAAAAAATGAGGTAGAAATAGAAATAACAAATGATAATAGCATGAGAACCCAAAATTAATAACTCAAGAGGAAGAAGCATCACAAATAACAGAAAATTTTGCTGATCTGACTAATAACAATCTAAATGAACAAATAATCATTTTAAACAACACACAACAACACAGCGTTCATCAAACATCTAAACAAACAGAATTAACCGACGAAAATGTTCAAAGAGAACTTACAGAAATATTTGAGGAAACGTTAGAAAAATATAAAGATACTGACCCCATACAAAGACGTTACATACCTAAACAAAAATCAACCAAAAAAATTAGCCCAACTAACCCAATACATTGACAACACTATTTTGCCCAAATACCTAAATTCTGAACAAGATTTTTTTACTCTGCATACCCTGATTTACTGTGCAGCTTTTACGGTAGCAACCTGTAATGGAACTAAAATTTTTGTAAGCAATACGCAATTTAAACCAAAATCAGACAGAAAACCATCATGGCAAACAAGATTAGAAGAGAAAATAAGGAAATTAAGGCAGGATTTAGGTAGAATGACTCAATATGCACAAGGAAATAGAAGTAGAAATGTAATACTATTTGTTGAAGACATAAAAAGAAGACATGGAACTCATGCACAGTATGAAAATGTTAACACAACAACACAAGAGTATCTAGACACACTTAAACAAAAGTTGAATGCAGCATCAAGCAGATTAAGACGATACAAAACGTGCACACTTAGGAAGTCACAAAACACATTATTCAAGAACAATGAGAAGCAATTTTACAGATCATCATTAAATACTAGGCAACAAACACAAATCCCACATGACACCCCTACACCACAAGAATTACACAGTTTCTGGTCTAAGATATGGTCGAACTTCAGTGATGTCAGAGTAAAATAAATTCCCGAAAATGGGGAATTTAATTTAAGTTTTGTATTGACTTACCTACCCATATTTATATTTTCGTTTCGACATAATCATTGTGTACATTTTTAACGGCTCGCCGTAATGTTTTTTTAATTTTCTGAATTTCTGTATCCCTTGAGAATGGTGTATTAACCGAAACCGGTCGGGATTAACGCGTAAACCTCAAAATTAAAAAGCAGTGAAACAAGTACAAGTGAATTTAATTGTGATGTTTTCCAAGTTTCACCAAGTGCCGACAATCGCAAGTATAAATTATTTAGGATTCAAATGTACAATCGAAATGTATTGAACAGAAGGAAACAAAAGGTGATTTTATCAAGAAATTTAAACAAAGACTGACGCACGTATTGAAGACCTATTTAAATTCACGAAACCTAATTAAAGCTATCAATACCTATGCCATTCCGATACTAACATACTCATTTGGAATTATAAGCTGGTCCAAAACTGATTTACAGAAATTACAAACGATAATTAATGTACAATTGACTAAATTTCGTAAGCACCACCCAAAATCCTGTAAACAAAGGCTTACCTTACCTCGCTTAGAGGGAGGAAGAAAAATAATTGACATAACAAACATACACAATAGACAGATAACAATACTATGAAAATACTTTCACACAAAATCCGAACAATCCGAGCTGCATAAGCACTTTACAGCTTCAGACATAAAATTAACACCACTAAATCTAAGTAACAAAAATATACAGCCAAATGAATCACTACACAGGCAACAGAAAAAATAGAAATATGGAAGAAAAAGTCCCTACACGGACGACACCGCAAAGACCTTGACCAATCACATATTGACAAGAATTGGTCAAACGCATGGCTCAAACGAGGAGAACTATTCCCAGAAACAGAAGCTTTCATGATAGCGATTCAAGACCAGGTCATTAACACTCGGAACTACAAAAAATATATCCTAAAAGAACGTAACTTGCCTATACATATGTGCAGACATTGCAGCAGCGCTTCGGAAACCATTCAACATATAACTGGAGCGGGCAAAACTATAGTACAAACGGGCTACAAACACAGGCACGACCAAGTAGCCTCCATTATACATCAACATTTTGCCCACAAAAACAAATTTATAGAGCAAAAGTCCCCCTACTATAAATACATACCGGAACAAACTCTTGACAGTAACGCAATAAAAATTTATTGGGATAGGACCATAATTACCGATAAAACCGTTTATTTCAATAGACCGGACATTACAATACATGACAAACAAGATGGAACCGTATACTTAATAGATATAGCAATCCCAAATACTCATAATATACAAGCTACATATACAGAAAAGATGAACAAATACAAAGACTTAGCCGTTGAGATAAAAACACAGTGGCGAGCAAATACCGTAAAAATAGTCCCAATTGAGTCATATCACATTGAGAATCACAGGAGTCATACCAAAAACCATTCTGACTAGCCTAAAAATTCTAAATATCTCCATATATTTAATCCATATCATACAAAAAACAGTAATTTTAAATTCATGCCGCATCACGAGAAAATTTTTGCAGGCAGACCTATCACAGAACACTCTATAATATAGTTAATGCACTTGGCTGCGGCCCGTGCTCTTCTAACCTCTTTTCAGAAAATAAGAGAAGAAAAATAAATAAAGAAAAACATAATAACAACGGCGTAGGGAAGTGACGACCCCACCGCCCACTGGTGCGTCTAGATAGCGTCGGGGTGTGTCGACCCCTTCGCCCTCTGGTACGTACAGTGCAAGCAGTCACCGCAGGGCGGCTTGTGGCGAGCCGATGGTGAGTGGCGACACCTCGGACCCTACCTCCAGGGGAAACACACACACACATGCACTTACACAAACATACACACAGCGACACACCTCCCCGCCTCTGCGCTTGCCTTAACCAGATGGCCAGAGTGGAGTCGCAAGAGCGGAACCTATGCTCCAGGTTGGAAGTGTAGAATGTCATAACGCCGGGGGCACTTGACTGTATAAGGATCTTGCGCCCCGCAGACTCACCTATCGACAACTTTAGCTGCTTACATAGTGTTGCCCCCTGGCCACCCCATGGTGGCTAGCCCACAACGGCTATTCTTCTAGGTAGTCATCAAGCAGCAAGTCACCATCTGCCAGACTTAAATTTGTGAGAGATTTTCGAGGCAGATGTCCGTTATCTCACTCCATAGCCCTGTTATCCGACCCATCTAGCATCCCATCCTCATAGCCCACTCCAAGTCTTTCTTCCTGGCAATAGTTTGGCAACTATGGGGGACTGTCCTTTAGTGTATCCCAATGGTACATTGAGGGAGAGGCCTCCATGGATGCGGCCATCTCACATTTAGATTAAATGATACTAAGGCCTCTTCAATGTTGGCTTCGGCCCCATGAGTGCCTTTCAAATGACCGGGTTCCTATAGGCCCGTGACTGAAAAGTGTACCTACATAATAATAATAATAATAATAATAATAATAAGCCTCTCAAAGTCCACCCCTACGTCCGAGCCGAACATCAGGTCACGTGAGAGGCGGACAACGTGTACAAAACTTACACGGCTAACAGGGCAATGGCATGCTCTTATGATGGAAAGGATTAATAGAATGCGTATAGTGCCGCTGCCTGGGGGCGACCGCCAGGGCACGTCTGGGGCTGGCGCTGGACGTGGCAGCATGCGATCCGCCAGTAGAAATCGCAGACTGGCCCGACCACCTGGTCAGTCCACCAATCCACCATCACCACCAGTCGGCTTGGTGTCGGCAGGGTCTTCACAGGCCCAGCATACGGCACCCGCCGCTGGTGAGAGAGTACGGCGCATGAGATGGTCTAGCCAAATGAACGCTAATGCCATGCGCGCGTACTTCAGAGCAACAGGGGGCAATACCGGTGCAACGGGATATCGGGCAGTAATGTTCCGCGAATTTCTGTTGCTGGAACCCTCGATAACTATCGCGGAACAAAACCTGGCGGACAGAGTTCGGTATATACAGCGCTCCAACGTATTCAGCGCTGCCGAACTCGAACAACTGAGACGCGAGACTGTTTTTGTAATGGATGATGCACCACATGTGGAAGATGTCTCTCCCCAGCCAGATAGCATTCAAGAGACAGAACATAATCCACAAAATGTCGCAGAAGAAAACATTACAGTAACAGTCTCCCAGGATTTAGAGCAACTGAGGAGCATATTAGAAGAGACGATGGAGGAGTATCGCCAAGTGCCTCTGGAACTGAGGCCGCGGCTTCCTCGAGTGCCTCTAAGCATCAAGGTTCGGGATGTGGTTGGGGCCATTAATCAGTTGCTGCCTCCATTTCTGGAAAGCAGCATCGATCTCTGGGATACGGATACGGTTCTTTTCAGCGCCGCCATGGCAGTTTGCCGGATAGTCGGCGTTCGTATGCCGGGTACTGGATCAACTACTCCCAGGAGTAGTAGAATACCAGCCTGGCAACGCAGAATTAACCGCCGTATCACCAGAGCAAGGATCCTCATCGGCAAACTAACCAGCTTCAGGTCAGGCAACACGAGACCTAGAGTGATGCGCTTCGTTGCGGAGGCGTTTGCTGGGCAAGACATTGATATGTCCCAACCAGACTTTGCCCAAAATATAACGGAGCGCATCGACTACCTGAAGCAGAAGATTGCTGCCTGGGGAAAGCGATTAAGGCGATACTCCGAAATGGTAAAGAGGCACCACCATAATCGTCTCTTCGAGAGTGACCAAAAGAAGTTTTACAGAATTTTGGAACGTCCGGAAACGAGACCGACAGGTGATCGACCAGAGCAGGCTGATGTAGTCGCCTTCTGGCGAAGCCTATGGTCACAACCTGTCACTCATCAGGAGGGCCCATGGATCGGAGCTGTCGAGAGAAGATGTGCGTCAATCACGCCTATGAACGCAGTCAGAATCTCTGAGGAGGACGTAACCACTGCGGTCCGTAAGGCCCCGAACTGGAAAAGTCCGGGACCAGACGGCCTGCAGCATTACTGGCTGAAGGGATTCTGGCGTTCCCATGCAACCCTCGCAAAGCAATTCCAACAGGCCCTTGACGTTGGCACGCTCCCAAACTTCTTAACTACTGGGGTCACTCATTTAGCTCCTAAAAGTGAAGATACCGCGGATCCGTCAAAATACCGCCCTATCACATGTCTTTGTACACTATACAAGACGCTTACTTCCGTTTTGAGCTCTAAGATTTCTCAACATGTTGTTGAAAATCACATCATCTCGGATGCTCAGAACGGATGTAGGGGCGGTAGCCGCGGTAGCAAGGAGCTGCTCCTCATTGACGCAGTAGCTAGCAAACTGGTCAGACGCAACCGTCGGAATTTTTCTGCCGCCTGGATCGATTACAAAAAGGCATTCGACTCGGTCCCCCACTCCTGGCTTCTAAGGGTCCTTGAGCTGTACAAAGTTGACGGTTCAGTTCGACACTTCCTTGGAGCATGTATGGGGCAATGGAGTACGATCCTTAGTCTCGCAGGTGAGCGAATGACGGCTGCCGATGACCGAATACGGATAAAAAGGGGAATTTTCCAGGGTGATTGTCTAAGCCCACTTTGGTTCTGCTTGTCGCTGAACCCTCTGAGTCAACTTTTGGAGGAATCAGCGACGGGCTTTCAGTTTCGGAGGGGAGGAATGCGGATGCCGCACCTTCTCTACATGGATGACCTAAAACTGTTTGGTCCCACGGCTGAAAGACTGAGGGAGTTGCTGAAGATCACCGATGATTTCAGCAAATCCATCAGAATGGAGCTGGGGGTTGAAAAGTGTGCCGTCTTGCATGTGGAGAGGGGACATGTTGTTCGCTCCAATGGAGTCGATGTCGGCTCCAATCGGCTGAAATCCCTCTCCGAGACTGAAACATACCGGTATCTGGGCATGTCCCAAACTATAGGTGTGAATGAAGCAGACGTGAAACAAGCCGTTTGTGAGGTATTTTATGGTCGCCTGACGAAAGTGCTTGAGAGCTTTTTGTCGGGCGGAAATAAAGCCCGAGCTTATAACGCTTGGGTCATGCCTGTTCTCATGTACACATTTGGGGTGCTCAGATGGTCTCAGACTGAATTAGACGCCCTGGATAGAAAAGTCCGCACAACCATGACCTTTCACAGAATGCATCACCCGAGATCGTCGGTTATGAGACTGTATCTCCCGCGGAAGTGTGGTGGTCAAGGCCTTTTAAGCGCCAAGACTATGCACAACCGCGAGATATGCAGTCTCAGGAACTATTTCCTGACAAAAACGGATGATGGAATCCATAGTGAAGTCGTGGCATGTGATAAAGGACTTACCCCTTTGTCCTTAGCTAGCGAGGAATGGCGCGAACCGGTGGTACTAAGTACCGCTGAACGAGAGTCTGTGTGGCGAGGAAAGGAATTGCACGGGAGGTTTTACAAGGCTCTTCACGAGCCTCACGTGGACAAAAAAGCCTCTCTGCATTGGCTGCGCTTTGGTGACCTCTTTGGGGAAACCGAGGGATTTGTCTGTGCAATACAGGATCAGGTGATCAAGACGCGGAACTACCGGAAATACATCATTAAGGATGGAACCCAGGATATCTGCCGGGCATGTGCTCACCCTGGAGAGTCACTTCGACATGTTATTTCCGGTTGTTCTGCTCTTGCCAACACTGAGTATCTACACAGGCACAATCAAGTGGCCAAAATCCTTCATCAAGAACTCGCCTACAAATACGGCCTCGTAGATCAGAGGGTACCATATTACAAGTACTCGCCGGCGCCAGTACTCGAAAACGACCGCGCCAAGCTCTACTGGGACCGGTCTGTCATCACGGATAGGACTATTCTCGCGAATAAACCTGACATCGTGCTGATGGACCGGACGCAGTCTCGGGTGTTTTTGGTGGATATCACAATCCCGCACGATGAGAACCTTGTAAAAGCCGAAACCGAGAAGAAAAGAAAGTATCTCGACCTGGCTCACGAGGTTACCGACATGTGGGGTGTGGCATCCACCGAAATCATCCCAATTGTTTTGTCCGCGAACGGGTTAATACCAACCAGCCTCGAAAACAACCTAAGGCGGTTGGGGTTCCGCGGCAGTTCGCTTCCAGCGCGGATGCAAAAGGCGGTACTGCTTGATACTGCTCGCATCGTTCGCCGGTTTCTTTCCCTGGGGCTCTGAACCCCGGTCGACTGTGCCTCTGCCGGGGATACACCGTTCCTCTCTCTTTAAATTCTTTTGGCCAAGAGAGAGAGACGAGGTCAAAAATTCCCATAATAATAATAATAGCCCCTCACAAATCTAACTCCACGTCCGGCTTGACCATCTTATGCCACGTGAGGGGCGGACATTGGCAGCATTTAGCTAAATACTTACCAATGACCAACGGAGCACTAGTAAACCAGAAGTAGTGATGCGGTTAAGAAGTAGAAATATATTACCCCAGGCGGGTACCAGTAATGGAGAATCCCGCCCCGAGCTGAAACGCCCGGGCAGCCCTACGTACTCTGGGGTGGGCACCGTATCGCTATGTTCTGAACAGCCGAGAAATGTTGTAGGACAAAAAACTAACTCACCATCACCCAACATGCTCTCATGTCATCCCACATCATCGACCACATCACCCATCAGTTTATTCGCTGCATCAGATTCATCCCGCCATAGTTTTTCACGTTCGCCTTCTCATGCATCACAATCATCTATGTCATCAAGTTCATCACAAAACGATGAGGCAGCAGATGTTGTACAGGAGGCATATGCCGATAACCCTGAACCCACTGTTGCCCAAAAACGCACAAGACGAAGATGGAGTGAAGAAACGAACACTTTCATTTGGCGTACGTACCTCGAGATAACTATGCTTGAAGCTGATACAAGAAGATTTCTTGACAAACTTTATGACGCATTCATACATAAATTCCCGGAAATACAAGTTTCAAAACAGAGAATAGGCGATCAAAGAAGAGCAATTGTACAAAATAATTTATTACCCAAAAATACACTTAACCAAATAAGAAAACAAGTAGAAGAAAGCTTAAATAAGACTCAGAATTTACCTAATAATACAGTTTACACCCAAAACACAATAAGACCAACACAAGGCCGTTCATTAACACGTATGCGATGGTCAAACGAAACAAATGAAAGTATTATGAAAATTTACTACCGGATTACAGAACTAGAAAAAAATAAAACCGCATATCGCCAACAACTTTATTCTAAATTTATCGAAAGCTATCCCAAATTATCTCACATCTCAGAACAACGCCTTGCCGACCAGAGAAGAGCCATAATAAAAAACAAATACATACCGGATTACAGGTTAGAAGAAATAAAAAATGAGGTAGAAATAGAAATAACAAATGATAATAGCATGAGAACCCAAAATTCAATAACTCAAGAGGAAGAAGCATCCCAAATAACAGAAAATTTAACTGATCTGACTAATAACAATCTAAATGAACAAATAATCATTTAAAACAACACACAACAACACAGCGTTCAGCAAACATCTAAACAAACAGAATTAACCGACGAAAATGCTCAAAGAGAACTTACAGAAATATTTGAGGAAACGTTAGAAAAATATAAAGATACTGACCCCATACAAAGACCTTACATACCTAAACAAAAATCAACCAAAAAATTAGCCCAACTAACCCAATACATTGACAACACTATTTTGCCCAAGTACCTAAATTCTGAACAAGATTTTTTTACTCTGCATACCCTGATTTACTGTGCAGCTTTTACGGTAGCAACCTGTAATGGAACTAAAATTTTTGTAAGCAATACGCAATTTAAACGACCAAAATCAGACAGAAAACCATCATGGCAAACAAGATTAGAAGAGAAAATAAGGAAATTAAGGCAGGATTTAGGTAGAATGACTCAATATGCACAAGGAAATAGAAGTAGAAATGTAATACTATTTGTTGAAGATATAAAAAGAAGACATGGAACTCATGCACAGTATGAAAATGTTAACACAACAACACAAGAATATCTAGACACACTTAAACAAAAGTTGAATGCAGCATCAAGCAGATTAAGACGATACAAAACATGCACACTTAGGAAGTCACAAAACACATTATTCAGGAACAATGAGAAGCAATTTTACAGATCATCATTAAATACTAGGCAACAAACACAAATCCCACATGACACCCCTACACCACAAGAATTACACAGTTTCTGGTCTAAGATATGGTCGAACCCACTGGAGCATAATCGTAATGCGGAATGGATAGATAAACAAAGTAATGAGGTAAATCACATAACACAAATGAAATTTGACACTATACCGATTGAGACCTATGTCAAACTTATAAATAAAACTCACAACTGGAAAGCTCCAGGATCTGATAAAATACACAACTACTGGTACAAGAAATTAAAAAGCGTACAACCATATTTACACACTCACATTCACAAGTTTATAGAATCTCCAGACACATTACCCCTTTTCCTAACACAAGGCACAACATATATGATCCCAAAAGATGACGACACGGCAAATCCTGCAAAGTACAGACCAATAACTTGTTTGCAAACCTTTTATAAAATAATGACATCATGCATTAGTGAAATAATTTATACTCACCTCACCGATAATAACATCTTAGCTGAACAACAGAAAGGCAGTAGAAAAAATTGCCAAGGATGCAAAGAGCAACTGACAATTGACTCAGTAGCAATGAGACAAGCCCGAAAAACAAAACGCAATATATATACAATGTTTATCGACTACCGTAAAGCATTTGATTCGGTTCCACATAGCTGGCTAATACAAGTACTGACACACTACAAAATCAATCAGACAATAGTGGATTTTTTACAAAAAATTATGATCAATTGGCAGACTAATTTAAAAATAAATAGTGAAGTTGGAGAAGTTTCTACAGCACCAATCACAATACAAAGAGGGATATTTCAAGGAGATGCTTTGAGTCCTTTATGGTTTTGCTTAGCACTCAACCCACTTTCTAATCTTCTTAATACTACAAATGCAGGATTTAAACTTGTTAACAACTCACAATTATCACACAGTCTCACACATCTAATGTACATGGACGATATCAAATTGTACGCTAACAACAAAAGAGAACTGTTCAAACTTGCAAATATTACGCAGACGTTTTCTAATGACATTAAAATGCAGTTTGGTATAGACAAATGTAAAATCAACTCAATTAAAAAAGGGAAAGTTGAACTAAATAGTTATACTCTTACTACAGGTGAAACGATTGAGCCAATGGATGAGCATAGTACGTACAAATATCTAGGATTCAAACAATCGAAATGTATTGAACAGAAGGAAACAAAAAGTGATCTTATCAAGAAATTTAAACAAAGACTGACGCACATATTGAAGACCTATTTAAATTCACGAAACTTAATTAAAGCTATCAATACCTATGCCATTCCGATACTAACATACTCATTTGGAATTATAAGCTGGTCCAAAACTGATTTACAGAAATTACAAACGATAATTAATGTACAATTGACTAAATTTCGTAAGCACCACCCAAAATCCTGTAAACAAAGGCTTACCTTACCTCGCTTAGAGGGAGGAAGAAAAATAATTGACATAACAAACATACACAATAGACAGATAACAATACTACGAAAATACTTTCACACAAAATCCGAACAATCCGAGCTGCATAAGCACGTTACAGCTTCAGACGTAAAATTAACACCACTAAATCTAAGTAACAAAAACATACAGCCAAATGAATCACTTACACAGGCAACAGAAAAAATAGAAATATGGAAGAAAAAGTCCCTACACGGACGACACCGCAAAGACCTTGACCAATCACATATTGACAAGAATTGGTCAAACGCATGGCTCAAACGAGGAGAACTATTCCCAGAAACAGAAGCTTTCATGATAGCGATTCAAGACCAGGTCATTAACACTCGGAACTACAAAAAATATATCCTAAAAGAACGTAACTTACCTACAGATATGTGCAGACATTGCAGCAGCGCTTCGGAAACCATTCAACATATAACTGGAGCGTGCAAAACTATAGTACAAACGGACTACAAACACAGGCATGACCAAGTAGCCTCCATTATACATCAACATTTTGCCCACAAAAACAAATTTATAGAGCAAAAGTCCCCCTACTATAAATACATACCGGAAAAAATTGTTGACAGTAACGCAATAAAAATTTATTGGGATAGGACCATAATTACCGATAAAACCGTTTATTTCAATAGACCGGACATTACAATACATGACAAACAAGATGGAACCGTATACTTAATAGATATAGCAATCCCAAATACTCATAATATACAAGCTACACATACAGAAAAGATGAACAAATACAAAGACCTAGCCGTTGAGATAAAAACACAGTGGCGAGCAAATACCGTAAAAATAGTCCCAATAATTATATCAACCACAGGAGTCATACCAAAAACCATTCTGACTAGCCTAAAAATTCTAAATATTCCCACATATTTAATCCATATCATACAAAAAGCAGTAATTTTAAATACATGCCGCATCACGAGAAAATTTTTGCAGGCAGACCTATCACAGAACACTCTATAATATAGTTTATGCACTTGGCTGCGGCCCGTGCTCTTCTAACCTCTTTTCAGAAAAAGAGAGAAAAAAAATAAATAAAGAAAAACATAATAATAATAATTAATGTTGTTGAAAATCACATCATCTCGGATGCTCAGAACGGATGCAGGGGCGGTAGCCGCGGTAGCAAGGAGCTGCTCCTCATTGACGCAGTAGCTAGCAAACTGGTCACACGCAACCGTCGGAATTTTTCTGCCGCCTGGATCGATTACAAAAAGGCATTCGACTCGGTCCCCCACTCCTGGCTTCTAAGGGTCCTTGAGCTGTACAAAGTTGACGGTTCAGTTCGACACTTCCTTGGAGCATGTATGGGGCAATGGAGTACGATCCTTAGTCTCGCAGGTGAGCGAATGACGGCTGCCGATGACCGAATACGGATAAAAAGGGGAATTTTCCAGGGTGATTGTCTAAGCCCACTTTGGTTCTGCTTTTCGCTGAACCCTCTGAGTCAACTTTTGGAGGAATCAGCGACGGGCTTTCAGTTTCGGAGGGGAGGAATGCGGATGCCGCACCTTCTCTACATGGATGACCTAAAACTGTTTGGTCCCACGGCTGAAAGACTGAGGGAGTTGCTGAAGATCACCGATGATTTCAGCAAATCCATCAGAATGGAGCTGGGGGTTGAAAAGTGTGCCGTCTTGCATGTGGAGAGGGGACATGTTGTTCGCTCCAATGGAGTCGATGTCGGCTCCAATCGGCTGAAATCCCTCTCCGAGACTGAAACATACCGGTATCTGGGCATGTCCCAAACTATAGGTGTGAATGAAGCAGACGTGAAACAAGCCGTTTGTGAGGTATTTTATGGTCGCCTGACGAAAGTGCTTGAGAGCTTTTTGTCGGGCGGAAATAAAGCCCGAGCTTATAACGCTTGGGTCATGCCTGTTCTCATGTACACATTTGGGGTGCTCAGATGGTCTCAGACTGAATTAGACGCCCTGGATAGAAAAGTCCGCACAACCATGACCTTTCACAGAATGCATCACCCGAGATCGTCGGTTATGAGACTGTATCTCCCGCGGAAGTGTGGTGGTCAAGGCCTTTTAAGCGCCAAGACTATGCACAACCGCGAGATATGCAGTCTCAGGAACTATTTCCTGACAAAAACGGATGATGGAATCCATAGTGAAGTCGTGGCATGTGATAAAGGACTTACCCCTTTGTCCTTAGCTAGCGAGGAATGGCGCGAACCGGTGGTACTAAGTACCGCTGAACGAGAGTCTGTGTGGCGAGGAAAGGAATTGCACGGGAGGTTTTACAAGGCTCTTCACGAGCCTCACGTGGACAAAAAAGCCTCTCTGCATTGGCTGCGCTTTGGTGACCTCTTTGGGGAAACCGAGGGATTTGTCTGTGCAATACAGGATCAGGTGATCAAGACGCGGAACTACCGGAAATACATCATTAAGGATGGAACCCAGGATATCTGCCGGGCATGTGCTCACCCTGGAGAGTCACTTCGACATGTTATTTCCGGTTGTTCTGCTCTTGCCAACACTGAGTATCTACACAGGCACAATCAAGTGGCCAAAATCCTTCATCAAGAACTCGCCTACAAATACGGCCTCGTAGATCAGAGGGTACCATATTACAAGTACTCGCCGGCGCCAGTACTCGAAAACGACCGCGCCAAGCTCTACTGGGACCGGTCTGTCATCACGGATAGGACTATTCTCGCGAATAAACCTGACATCGTGCTGATGGACCGGACGCAGTCTCGGGTGTTTTTGGTGGATATCACAATCCCGCACGATGAGAACCTTGTAAAAGCCGAAACCGAGAAGAAATGAAAGTATCTCGACCTGGCTCACGAGGTTACCGACATGTGGGGTGTGGCATCCACCGAAATCATCCCAATTGTTTTGTCCGCGAACGGGTTAATACCAACCAGCCTCGAAAACAACCTAAGGCGGTTGGGGTTCCGCGGCAGTTCGCTTCCAGCGCGGATGCAAAAGGCGGTACTGCTTGATACTGCTCGCATCGTTCGCCGGTTTCTTTCCCTGGGGCTCTGAACCCCGGTCGACTGTGCCTCTGCCGGGGATACACCGTTCCTCTCTCTTTAAATTCTTTTGGCCAAGAGAGAGAGACGAGATCAAAAATTCCCATAATAATAATAATATATATCACTAATAATAATAAATGAATTGGCCGTTGCCCGTGTTCTTTTTTCTCTTTTCTGCCCCGTTTTCAACTTGGCAGTTATTTTTCGAAAACCCCTTATAAGCTATTTTGTTGACCAGGGTCACTACGATGATAATAAAAAAAACCGCATCCAAATCCGGTTGAGTGGTTCTCAAATTAAAACGGAACATACATACACACATATAGACAGACAAAATTCTAAAAATCAGTATAATACTAATAACCCATTTCTTGACACAGACACGACTTACCTACCCCCGATTTTACAGTTGAGAATTTTAAGTTAAGTAGTGCCTAACTTTGAAATGCAGCGCTGTAATTGGCTGATTCGTCGGTTAATAACTTATATTGTGCTGCCTTTGGTATACTCAACAGTGTTATACTACACTTAGCTAAATACGTTTACTGCATATATACCTTTAGAACGTCTTTAAAGGAAACTGCCTAACACAATAAGCTTTACTTAAACTCCTTTATTACAGGTTTAATCTAGTTGAAGGAGTTGTTCGACACTGTTAGTATCTCGTGTTAGTAAACTCTCGATGAACTCTATTTTATAACCTATGTCTGCAATAATAGTCAATGTAACACCTTAATGTATATATTATTTATTTATTTATTTAAAACACACACGAAATACATTACAGACACAAATCCAATGCGTATAACGTGATAGACAAATTATTAACAAATTTATTTAACCTGAGAAAAAAAAAATATATGTACAGATATATTAGCTAAAAATGCACATGTACACTTAAAATATACTAAAAAGTAGACAATCACTCCTCTAAGTACTTCACCACACGTGTGTGGATGTGGACTAGGGATGCAGAAAAAATATCCACCTCTGGTTGATCTCTGGCTATACCGTTGAGCAAGCAAAGCACGCAGCTGAGAGGGGCCTTAGCTGCGAGGTTGGTGCGAGCCCCCGGAAGCTCGAACAGTCTGTGACTGCGCGCGCGCTCGTACCGAACCGGCACCCACAGACATATCAGTGCCAGCAACGACGGAACATGAATCAAACCCCTAAGAATTTTTACCACAAACATAGTCACTGTGGAGCCCCTTCTTAACTCTAAGCTGTTATACCCTAACATGCCCAACAAAAACATTGTTGGGTATAAGAAAGGATAATACTTAAAGCTTCGTTTATAAATATTACGAAGGAATAGTCTCTGGACTTTTTCGATGGTAAGTACATGTTTAGCTCCGTATGGAGCCCAGATAGTCGAATTGAACTCTAGTCTACTCCTAACGTAAGCATTAAACAATGTACTAAGCGTACGAGGGTCTTTAAAATCCATAGATAACCCTTAATACCCATCCAAGTGCCTTCCTCGCTTTCTTACTCAACTCATCAATATAGTAGGAGTACTTCTAGTCTGCAGTAAATAACACCCCAAGGTCCTTAACAAAATCTAGCGCACGTGGTAGTGTTGAACCAGCGAGCTCAAAAGTATGATGAAGAGGATCACGTTTTTGGTGGAAAGTAAATCCAAACGACTTATCGACGTTCAGCTCTAAGCGGTTTTCGACACTCCATGAGTACACAGCGTCAATTTCCTGCTGAAAACGCCGGCATTCTTCTTTGGTATTTAGTGAAGCAACCAATTTAACATCGTCAGCAAAAATTAATATAATAAAGTCGTCAGATATCAAGTTAGGGAGATCATTAATCAATATTAAAAATTCCAGCGGACCCAAATTGCTTCCCTGACTTATTCCTGACCGAGTGTAATAACGCTTTGAAATGCAACCGCCATATTGAACATACTGCATCCAGTCCGAGAGATAACTGGCAAAAAGATGCAGTAGTTGTGGTGTAAAGCCAATAGCAGCCATTTTGCGGAGCAACACATCATTGTCGACGCAATCGAAGGCCTTGCGGAAGTCAAAGTAGGCTACATCAACTTGCTTTTTATTATCAACTTCAGTAGAAGCATGCTGGACGAAGGACAATCAATTAGTTGTTGTAGACCGACCTGGCAAAAATCCATGCTGAGCGTCACACAACCAAGGTGATACCTGGTTTAGTATACGACGGTAAAGAATTGATTCGAATACTTTTGCGTATGGCGATAGTACAGCGATTGGTCTGTAATCACCAACTATGGACTTTGATCCCGATTTAAATACCGGAATGACCCTCGTTAACTTCCAGGAGGAAGGGTAAGTACAACGCGCTATGATTTTATTGTATATAAATAGTAGCGGGGCACACAGCACCTCACGACAATCTCTCAGAACATAAGGCGGATAGCCATCTGGGCCGCATGAGAATTTGGGCTTTAACCGCTTTAGCGCCATCAGCAGCTCCGTCTGACTAATTTCGCCGATGTGCACCCGAGCCGCCTGGTTACCGCCTGACACAGATGTAAGAGTCTCCTGGACCGAGAGTTTAGGGACATTATCTAAAAATACACCTTTGAAATGGTTAGCAAAGTTTTCTGTAACTACGGCAGGGGGGTCATCAAAATCACTCTCCCCATTGCTAGCACGTTTGTTTTTTATATAGGTCCAAAACTCATTTGGATTATTATTTATATTTTTTTCCATTTTATTTAAATACAAATGAAAGGCTACCTTAATTTTTGACTTAACTAATTTTCTATAAATACAAAAAGATTAAAAAAAATGTATACTCTTGTGAGATTTATAAAGTTTTAAATAATAAATTTTTGACTTTATATAAGACACTTCATGGCAATAGCTAAGCAACAGTAGGTGTTAACAGGAGTCAGGAAACACTGTTGTTAAGGCTTGGGTCTTACAGAAAGGTTAAAAGCTTTAACATCTTAAGTATACTTGCTGTTACAAGCACTATTTTAACATTCAAAGCTGTTCTACATCGTCCATTAAAGTTCTAGTGGCACTGTTGGAGCTAAATTTGTTTGCTACCTCCTCTATATCACATTTAATTAGAACTGAAATAATTGTTTTGCTGTAATATCAATCACATAAAGTTATAAAAAAACTTGCAACTGACGCCAAAATGTTAATTGGGATAGTATTAACATTGACATAATAAGTGTATATTTTGCATGCTCACATCAACTGATTTTAGAGTATGTATACAAATTACCACAAATAATACTAATGGTACGTATTATTTTAAAATCACATCTGTTCGAAAATTCGAAATCGGTAGAGCCTACTTTTGTAACCTTTTTTTTCTGTACTTGTATCAGTTTATTAGCCTTTCGCCCACGACTCCTCGCACGTTTATTTAATTTCTGCCCCGTTTTTGGCTTGCGCGTTATTTAATCAAGCCTATGACTAGGGTTACCGCGATGATAATAAAGAAAATCGTTTTAGAATTAAAAGGGAAAATACAAACAGACAGATATAAAGACAAACAGAAAAAACTTGAAAAAGAAATAGTTTTGGTTTCAGTACAGTATAAAACAAATATCGCTTTTAAATTAAAAAATTTCACCATTTTTCTTTTACAATGAAACACTCGAAAATCACTCTCTTTTAAGGATTTTTATCCCTTCACTATTTTCTGCGCAGGTAACGAACCCGGACCTGTGGGACAGTCTGACTGACTGGACTACCGAGCACTTACCAGCCTCAAACTTAGCCTCAAAGGAATATCGTTAAATTATAACGAGAGAAAAATCCTGTTAAACTAATTAAAAGTAACCACAAAATTATGTACGTAACAACTCTTTTACATTAATATTTTTACGCCATAAATTACAACTTCCGTAATTCGAAAGTTGCAACAACTTTTGCTCAGATTAAAGCCGAAAGAGCTTTCGAATAACTCGACTAATTGGAACCAACTGACAATATAAGGTGGAGTTTGTTTATGCAGTCAAGTTCTTACTGAAAGCTTGGTAAGTGATCAGTGTTACGGATCGATAACATGTTTGCTAATATCGCATAATAAAACGCTGACCTCCTAGTATAGTAATGAACTCGAGGCTGGATTTGCGTTTGAGGGTTTGCTGGGTCATCGAACTTTGATACTAAGCACTAACTAAGTGGTCAGTATGAATTTGGCTGTAAAAATAAACATCCCCTTATATAGGTATGTGTATTAATCTGTATACGTACGTTAGCTTTATGTGTTTATTTTGTTATATATAGGTAGTTTACAGCATTGATATACTGAATAAAATAAAAGTAAAATTGAGAGTGAGGTACATACTCGTATATTTCAGGCCCTCTCCTGTCGCATCAGTCGCATCAGTTTTTCTTTTCTAATAAACGTATTTTGAATTATATAAGCGTGTTAAATTTAATTCATATATTATAGGTAATGTATGAAATTAGTTATGCCAAGAATTATCCGACCGTAGCATATCATGCCAAAGACCTTTTGGCAGGGAATTTAAAGAATTCAAAAGCTGGAGCGAGGGCCGGGCCTACCATAGGGCCAACGGAGCGGCCGCTTTAGGCACCAAGTTCCAGGAGCCGCCTCATTGGTAAAGAAAAATAAATTAAAAAAGATGTCGAGTTCTTCCACGACGGCCCTTGCTTCCATATACAACTGTTAATATTGGATCTCGCTCCATCCAAAAACTTGCCTTGGACCGGCACTGGCTGGAACCTATTCTACTTCAGATAAAATCTCACAGGCACTAGCCTTTTTAGTACCCAAAAATGAATTTATGGACAAAAAGACCAACAAACATCACTACGTAATAATAAAGTAGTAAAAAATTCTTGTCTTCATATTAATATTTTCGCAAAATTTAATACTTATTAGTGTGGCACGAGGTCTAAACCACAAATTTTTGTCTATCCCACTGAGAACCACTTAACGAATTCAGATACGTTTGTTTTTTATTCTCATCATAGTGGCCCTGGTCAACAATATGCAATAAGGAATCACACTAATATTATAAATGCGAAAGTGTGTATGTGTGTATGTGAGGGTGTGTGTGTGTGTGTGTGTGTGTGTGTGTATGTGTGTGTGTGTGTGTGTGTGTATGTGTGTGTGTGTGTGTGTGTGTGTGTGTATGTGTATGTTTGTTACTCTTTCACGCTGAAACGGCTGGACGGATTTAGATGAAATTTGGAATGGATATAGCTTATACCCTAACTTAACACATAGGTTACTTTTTATCGCGGAAAAAGCATGTTGTTAATCCGAATAACACGCGGGCGGAGCCGCGGGCAAAAGTCAGTGTTCAATAAATAACGCCCAAGCCGAAAACGGGGTGGAGCCGCAGGCTAGTTACTTCTTACGTATGTACATATACATATACCTTTATATGTATTCACTAACGATGCAAAATCAGGTAACTCGCCTAAGTACCCTCCCGGGGATCGATAAAGCCCTGCCAAAAGATCAGCCTCGAGGACCTGATCTAATCACTGATCGTTAAGGAGGGTCTACCCGCCTAAATGATTCCTTTTATTTATTTCAACAACACACTATCCCCTTTTCTACGTACGCTCAAGATATAACTCTTTTGTGAAGACCAAAAGGTTGAATTTTCGTTAGATGTATTTTTTGCCCTTATCGCAAGGTTATCAAATTTTCTAACACAATGTCAATATAATTTGCTGAACGAGGAAAGTATTGGCTCAAAAGGAAAGGGCTGTTCGGTGCCGTAACGAGTAAAGTACTCTGCTTTATGATGTTACAACTCAGTATTGTCAAAACACGCCGCGTAAATTCGCATTGCAACTTATTGGCCATTGATTTGCTATCTGCCACCATTTCCTCCCAATATCAGGGTTATTTCAATAAATAATTTGGCCAAGTGCGAGTTGGACTCGCGCACAGAGTTCCGTACCAACCCACAATACGGGTACGGAACCTTAAAATGCCAAAGCAACATCAAGGCTACAAAAACCAAGTCGCTAAAATGGTAGAGCCTGACAAAGAATTTGGCACCTACGTTATGGAACCGTACTTTTTATTATTTTTTGTTTTACTTTAGAGTATGTCCTACAATCCGACTAAATTTGAAACTTGTATGTATACCGTTTTTCAGTAAGAGTCAATACCTATAACGTTTAAATAAAGCAACTTTTTCGATTCTTACCATTATCTACCCTCTTATTTTTTATTATATTTTATCATTTGTCATGATCACAGACATACAATTATTACTAAGTAGCAGCCCAAACATAAGGATTAAATAACGTGGCAAGTTTCCATACTTTAGGCTACATGATACGAATAAACGTATAAAAATGGGTTATTTTGACTGGCTTATGCTTGGAACATATTTGTTATTTCCTAAACTAATCACTTTATATTTTGTTTGGAAACAAGCAATAATTATATTTAAAAGAGCCCGTAGTTCACTGAGCTGAAGTTGCCACGCGTCGACTCTATGCGTTTATTATCAATGTTAGGTCTGTTACTATATAATACGTATGTGGTCATGATAGAGGCCAAAGTGACACGTATTATGTGAACATTTTTACTTTCTACCTATTACGGTTAAAGCTGTAAACCCCTGTGAGAGACGCACAGACTGACATACAGTGGAGGCTTAGTAAATAGGGTCCCGTTCGCCACCCTTCGGTTACGATACCCTAAAAAAGAACGAACACGTTATTCAACTGAATACAACTGAAACAAACACAATACGTTGCAACTTTACGCAAGCAATATTTCTATGCAACCTGTCACTCCCACTTATATCGTAATGTCGTACGATACATTAGCAAAAACCACAGAATCGCTTCAAAAGATTTAGGATGACAAGTAATGAAATATAACTATGAAATACTCTAACGGATTGCAATACGAATGTCGCAATCAGGTTTTGTTATGCTGTATGAAACTTCAACAAACTCGTTGCATGCGGAGCCTTGCTGACTCGCGTGCGTTGGTCCCGCCCGCTACTATTGCATTAGACTAGTCGTCATATTTTTGAATTCCAATAGTCTTACGCTTGGTCACAAGGATTCTGATGAGAAGAGTCAAAAAGACCTGGGATTAAATGAGATACCCCAAAAAGAGTTTTACAAATTTGGCCAGGTGCGAGTTGGACTAATGAAGGGTTCCGTATTATCACACAATACGGGTACATAACCCAAAAAAACAATAACATTGAAGCTACAAAAAACAAAATAAATAAAAATAGTAGCTTACGGAGCCCAAATTTTTATTATTTATTGTTTTATATTAGAGTCTTTACTACAATCTGACTAAATTTGAAACTTTTGTGTATAACCGACTGCAAGAGCCGAAACAATTAGCACTATTAAAATACAACATTTTCAAGGTTTCTCAGCTGGGGACCCCCCTTGGATTTTAATTTCTCATATATTTTATTATTGGTCGTGATAGAGGCCATAGTAAAGCTTATTCTGTGAAAATTTTAACTTTCTACCTATTCCGGTTTAAGCTGTAGACCCCTGTGACAGAAGGACAGACAGACAGATAGCGTAGGCTTAGTAATGGTCCCGTTTGGCACCCTTCGGCTACGGAACCCTATAAAGTACAGAAACATTTTTCCCGAGAACGTCTTTCATAACGTCAAGCTGGAAAACTGTAAAATGGAACAAGATTTATTTTTAATTCTATGGAGCTTAATGCATGTTTAGTCGTTAAATACAATATACGGGTTTAATGTAGATAAGATAAGCTAATTCCGCATTGTTTGCGACAGTCTTCACCATAAGCAATTCCAGTTAAATGGCGAAAATAAACGTTGCGGTTGTCTGCAGATGAACGTTGGATGGATACACTCCCTTACAGGGAACAAGATCAGCCATCTCACTCAACTCACACTCACAGTACAGTGCAGAAGGTGAGACTGTAGAATTGCGATTGTGTGCGTGCACACCATTGACATTGTGGAAAACTCTCAAAGCAGTGCAGGCAAGGTCTATTTTTGAAAAATCATGGAAACATAAAGTATACATCGTAACAACAGAAGAATAAGATAAAAGTCAAACTATACTTTTTTTTAAACAGACCTTGCCTGAACTGCTAGAAGAGTTGTTTTCCACAATGTCAATGGTATGCACGCACACAATATATGTAGCAATTCTACAGTCTCACTTTCTGCACTGTAGAAAAAAGAGCATATATTTTATTTTTTTTGCCAAATTATAAATGAAATGGGTTATTAGTATGGTGCTGAGGGCAAAACCATATATTTTTGAATTTTTGTTGTACATCATCTTATGCAGGTATGATCCATTTTAATTCGAAAACTACGCAACGGGTTTGGACACGGTTCGCCTGCGTGGCCTACAGGAAACAAATGACATTTTTTCAGAAACAAACATTATAAGCGCTCTCACCCTTCTTCAATTGAATATGGATAAGTATACAAATTGACCATCTCCCAAGTAAAACAATAATGACGAAGTTCTCCGTAAAACTAAACTAATCTCTGGAATGAGAGTAGTATGTTTGTAACAGAACTCAAACCGTGTGTGAAAAGATTTAATTAGGAGACAACCAGAAGTGGATAATCCATCCATCCGTCAGCCTGTTTCGTCCACTCCTGGACATAGGCCTTTCCAGGATTTCGCCACTCTTGGCGGTCCTCCTGGAAGAAATGCCCATACTCACACACGCTGGGCAGGTGGGTTGGTGAGCACGGTGCCGAAACCCTTGCACCAGTGACGCCGCTGCCCGTCACCAGTCTGTTTATAGAAGTCCCGGCAATTGGGGATGGATATACCGCCATCCATCGGTCCCAGGCAATGGTGGGCCGCCTGGTTTTGCCTGAGAGCTGTTCTCTTACTCTCCCCCGAATAACTTCGGAAGGATTTGCGAGTACGATGGTGGTACCTCCACAGTCGAGCCCGGCATCAGCTCTACCGTCTAGTAAAACAATAAATAATTAATATTGTTGACAACTAAATACTGTACCTACCGCCTTCCTTCAAGTGCTAGAATCACCAAATTGCTCCTATTGTGTTTAATTTTATTTAATAGAGAAACAAACGTGTTTTACATGTACTTACTTATAACTTGCAAATATTAGTTCATTGTAATATCAGTTACATATTACAGATACACCTCTACCTCAGAAAAATCCTACCTACTGTCTGATAGGTACATAATCCCACGCTGCGGGCAATTCGCATGCTCCCCCGCACGCCCTGGGCGACTCCGTGCGCCATGTGCCCGTCTACTATACCGTGTAGGATTTTTGAAGCCCTATCAATTTTAATTGAAGAGTGTGTGTACCAATTTTCGAGTAAATCGACCCAGAGAATTAAAAAAAACCACTGAAAACTCAACCCCCATTTCACCCTTTTAAGGGTAGAATTTCGCAAAACCCTTTCTTTGTGGATACCTACACGTCACAAAGAACACACCCTCCAAATTTCATATCTCTAGGACCAGCAGTTTAGTCTGTGTCTTGATTACCAGTCAGTCAGTCAGAACTTTGAATTTTATATCTTAGGGGGGGGGGGGGATTTTGAATAACCCTTTCTTAGTGGATACCTACTTTCCATAAAAAACACACCTTCCAAATTTCATGTCTCTAGGACCAGTGGCTTAGGCTTTGCGTTGATATCAATCACTCAGTCAGGATTTTGTTTATTTATGTATATTTATTATATATATTTTGTACATAATCATTTATTTCATCGATGTATATAATACATAAATTTCGTTCTTAAAAACTCATTGGTGTATTCTCGATTCATCTCAAGATTGTTAGTCCGGAATCCTACCGACTGACCGATTTGCTGCAATAATCATTTCTTAATACAAATATGCGATCATTCGTTTGGAGATTCACAAATAGCTAAACAGTGGAGTAGCTGTTCTATCCAGCATCGACGTAGGTAGATGGATAAACGGTATTGCGCTTATAGCTTCATAAACACTTCTCTACAATAAACGAGGAAGCACGTTCTTATGTGTCGCAGACGTGACATTTATAAAATAAGGGAAAATGCCGCATTAAATATTGCTCCACAATGCGAACAACTTTCCTCAGTGTTGGGTTTTATTGAGGTTGCTAAGCCAAGTAACGGTTATTTAGGGAGTGACATAACCTTTTAAATCAACGACGTAAAGCTAATGATTTTAATATTTTTATGCTGAGAAGGAAAAAGTTTTTGGCCTTGCCCATTACGAAGCATTTGATCCCAGAGTCTTCTTTGATAGATACAGCAAGGTGAGAGCGGTTTTATCGGGGACTTGGATAATAATTCTCAATCTTTCTTTCTTTCTTTCTAAATACTTTATTGCACAAAACAAAAGTTACATGTACAACAGGCGGACTTAATGCTAAAAGCATTTTCTCCCAGTCAACCCGACAGAAAGTACAAGAAATGAACAGAGGCAGGCGTGCAGAAAGGCTTTAAGACATAAAAAAAATAAGTGAGAAAAAAAAAAGACATGAATGTACTAATAAATAAAATAGATAAGTAGATTTGTAGGTAAATACTAAATACATAAATTAATAAAAATACATAAATATATTTTAAACAAATAACAATAATTACTACATAAATACGATTATATAATATTATATAAATATATATAATACAATAATAAATACAAGAATATACAAGAATAGACTACTAGTCGTGATAATTTCAGATTGCTATGTTGACACCAGATTTACTGTATTTTACTAAGATAATGTCTGCGCAAGGACTGTTTAAACGCATGACGAGACGGGGCATTTCTAATTTTAACGGGTAGATCGTTCCACAAACGGACACCCGTGACGGCAAAAGAATCGGACATAAAACCAGAACGGTGAGAAGGAAAAGACAAGAGAAGGTTGTTAGAGGACCTGAGGAGTTTACAGTGGGTGTTATCTAAAAGATGAAACAAAGATTTGAGGTAAGGGGGAGTACACGGGTCATTAATAATAGAGAAAAGAAGACACAGAATTCTAACATTCCTTCGCTCTTCAATCTTCAATCTGTTGTACGCAAAATCGAACTCCATATATATATATATATTCTTAGCTCCAAATTTAGAAGTCTCGCTTCGACTGTTTTTTCCGGAATCGTTCTCCAGTTTGTCCACCCAGTTACGAAGGTGAAGTTCAGCAGCTACAATGGCGTAGAATCAGCGCTGGATTTATCAATAGCCCGTATAGGCCGTGGCCTAGGGGTGGCGAGAGGATGACCTGATAAATGACAAATTCATTATTTTACTATTAAATTATCTCCATATAATATAAAATAAGATGATTTTGTCGAGGAACGTATACATTAACATAGCGTTTTCAAAAATGTTGAAATGCAGAGGAACCTCATCATTATCATCGTAAGAAAATCGAGGACCAATGTTTTAATACAAAGTAAAACATTATCTCAAAGCCGGCTTTTCGTTTAGCGCTCTGTAGGCCTACCATAAGCTTTGGTCACGTATTGACCCTGGTCAACATTTGTAGGTTGTATTGTTGATTAATAACCGCCAAGCCGAAAACTATCGAAAATAGTTTTAAAAGATACACTGATTGAAAGACACTATCACGCGAGGGGAGCCCTCGTAAAAGCTAGTTTTCAAATAAATCTGACAATGAAGTATGTGTATAAATCTGCGAAATTGCTATACTGAACACCTGAGAATGTTATCCTAGTTTATATACTGCTCAAAACAATTAGCGGAATAAGATTTCAAAGTAAAATAAATAAAAAATCTTTGGTTTTTTATTATAACTGCCCACTAAATATTAAAGTGACATGGTTAATGAAAATAAGGAACAAAAGAACATCAGCGTTTTTGTAAGCAGTTCTTAATATGGTGGCCAAGAGTCTATGTACACCTAAAAACAAAGTGACGCCATTCAATTTTCTTAACTTTTTAATTACAAAAAACCGATTTTAAGTGCCCTTTCAAATCTTCTGAATGCTGTTATTGATTGAAATGAGTGTAAATTTGGTTAAGAAGCTCATTATACCAGATCTGACTGAAATCCAAGTTTCCCGAGCTGTCACTCTGCTTCAAGGGGGTCGAACTATGGCATATGTAGGAACTGACTTAAGAGTCATCCCTTCTGGAAGCGGTATCTAGGTGACGGGGGAATACTCAGGAAGTGGTGGTCAGGGTCAAAAGAAAAAAACCACTCCTTTGCAAGATCGCTACATTATCAATATTGGTAATTTTTTCCTTTTAATTTGTTAGTTTTTTAATTTTACAAAATTTAGAAATTAAACGTTTTAGGCGTAAAACAAATTGGTGTTCAAAAGGTCCGTCACAGAAATGTTTGAATATTCGTCTTCACTGACATTTAGAAGCGTGTATGACCTCCATGAGCCTTATCACAGCTTGACAACGACGCGGCATGCTTCGTATGATCCCCCGAATATCTTCCTGCGGAATTATCTCCCATTCTTCGATTAATGCTTGAGTGAGCTGCTGCAGTGTTTGGGGTGCAATTGGACGTTTCCTGATGCGTCTATCAAGCAAATCCCAAATGTGTTCTATTGGGTTTAGGTCCGGGCTCATGGGAGGCCATTCCATTACACGGATTCCATGATGCTGTAAGTAATCTAACGTGATGGCTGCAGTATGTGGTCTGGCATTATCTTGCATAAAAACAAATTCTGGGCCGATACCATATGCTGCGGGCAGGACGTGGTCTTTGAGCACGTTTTCGATGTAAGCTTGAGCATTCAACGGCCCGGGAACAACGATGAGATCTGTGCGCTCGTCCAAACTCACTCCGCCCCACACCATCACAGAACCACATCCAAATTTGTCATATTCTTGGACTGCCGCTGCACTGTATCGCTCGCCTGGGCGTCTGTAGGCACGGAGACGACCATCGCAGCGTGTTAGACGGAATCTTGACTCGTCAGAAAAGAGCACTGGCCTCCAATGTCTAAGTTGCCAATTAGCGTGGCTTTGTGCGAACCGTTGGCGAGCTTGTTTGTGTTGAATAGTTAGACGCATGGCCCGCATTGGTCGACGTGCTCTCAAATTGGCTTCCCGCAAGCTATTCCTTACCGTCTGGTCGGAAATTTCTACAGCAGTAGCCGCTCTTAGTGTATTTTGCAGATCTCTTGCAGTAGTGGTGCGGTTTCGTAAAGCACAGTTGATGATGTAGCGATTTTCCAAAGGAGTTGTTTTTCTCTTTCGACCCTGACCACGCTTTCTTGAGTATCCCCCCGTCTCTAGGTACCGCTTCCATACTCTGTAGATGACAGAAGGGCTGACTCTTAGGTCAGTTCCTACATATGCCATAGTTCGACCCTCTTGAAGCAGAGTGATAGCTTGGGAGACATGGATTTCAGTCAGATCGGGCATAATGACCTTCTTAACCAAATTAACACTCATTTCAACCAATAACAGCACTCAGAAGAGTTGAAAGGGCACTTAAAATCGTTTTTTTGTAATTAAAAAGTTAAGAAAATTGAATGGTGTCACTTTGTTTTTAGGTGTGCATAGACTCTTGGCCACCATATTAAGAACTACTTACAATTATGCTGATGTTCTTTTGTTATTTATTTTCGTGAAGTATGTCACTTTAATATTTAGTGGCCAGTTATACTTAAAAACACAAAAAAAAATTTTATATCACTTTGAAATTTTATTCCCCTAATTGTTTTGAGCAGTATATCTCTCATTTAATTCCACTAAGCAGAGCAGTGGTTTTATGTAATCCACCTTCATACCTTAACTATGGAAATGGTGTGTGCTTTAGGTACTTATTCTTACTTAGCTAGGTGAAGCCGAATGAATTCAGCCTCTATTCAGATTGGAACCAGGCGCGGTCGCAGCCTAAGATTGGGGGGGGGGGGGGGGTTACTATGTAAATTAATTTTTAAATTAATTTCATTTTTTTTTCCAAATGAAAATACTTGTAATATGTTTTGTCATAAAATATAAATGTAATTTTTGTGTTCTGACATGTAAAATCAACTATAAAATATGTATTTTATTTAATTATATATACATTCAATTTAAAATAAAAATGTAATTGCTGCGTCTCACAGGGTAACATGTTCTAAATGTATACACTATTGATCACCTTTGTAATTTACATGTTTGCAAATAAATAAATATGAAATATCTTGGCTCAAGTGCAGTTCCAAGGACCATCTTTAATAGCTGTAATAGCTATAACTTTCAAAGATGTTTATGTATAGACATGGTGTATCGCACTGAAAAATTGCGCACTGAGTTGTGGCCTATGATCCACAAATGTATGCGAGCGAGCGAGGCAACAGGTCTACCGCAAGTGTCAGCGAGCGAGACAAAAGTTCCACAGCGTGAGCATAATTTTGATACCGAACAGAGCGTGTCTGGTGTTTTTACATTGAAGTCTTTGATAACTTCTATCTAATTTCGTCTTTTTTTTATTTTATCGCTTAGGCTTAAGTCTTAAGACGTTAGTAATCCATTAAAAATGTTTGTAAACCGTTTTAGGAGATTTGGTAATCAGCGTGAATGGGTTTGGAGGGGGGATCATAACCCCTGTGATCCCCTCCCCCTAAGACCGTCACTGATAAGAACATTAAGTCGGTACGGCAGTATCATTGTATATGTGGGTTTGTCGTCCTTCTTACAATCCAGATAACATAGTTTCGGTATACCAATAAAAGAAAACTTACTTTAAGTGATACCATATCTATTCTATTTCTTTTTTCACAATAGAGACTCGTCGTTTCAACTTCCTTCGTCATTTTGTTACTGAAATAAATGTAATTTAGCTTTAACATTCACGATAAGGTATAATCTTACCTAAGGAACAATTCTTCAATAGCGTGTTAACATCATTTACCTATTAAACATTAAACGGGAAAATCTTTTTTTCAAACATGGTATGCAACCACCTCTTTTTGAAAAAAAAAAGACGGAATGAGTCCCTCTTTGCCCTTGAGGAAAAATAAAAATATGAAAATGAATTTTTATCCGCTACGATGAACTTTTAACGATATACATAATTTTATATACCGCTAGGTTTATTCTTTATATTGTTTGATGCACGTACCTAATCCAATAATGATTTCGTGATAACTGGATACCTACTCCGAAAATGATTACGATATTTCGATAAACGACCGACACACGACCGAATCTATTTTGCCTTGTCTACCACGAAACACTATCGTTTTCGATATTCAACTAACGTATCGTACAAAGTTCGATCGTGACCGAATGATTTAACGAAATCATTGTCGATGGCTTTTTTTTTCTTTTTTTGCTCTAACAATAACCGGATGTGTAAAAAAAAACGTTCCGACAACTTGACATTTCGTCATTGATATCATGCCATCCTTTTCACACTTGCTTGATTGTGGTATGCTATCTCCGCTGTCATATTTTTTATTATCATATGAGTGTTTGGGAATGTTGCCAAATGTCAACTGAAGTCGACTCGGTACCTATAACAAGTACCAAAACAACGCAGCGTGATAAAAGTTTTTCCTGCCAATTCAACGAAAATAATAAGTAAGTGCTTTTATAATCTTTCCAATGAAATGAACTTCCTTTAATGGGTCACATGATAAACAATTTACTGGAACGAAGACCATCCACAGCACACTGCACCAAGTAATACTTTATAATCTCTGACACTGCTTCCTCTTGCGATCCAATTAGATATCTACTGTATCAACAGAATTTCATAGCCCCCAACACTAACCCAAGCATTAACATTGATGTAAGTAAGTTTCCACTGCTTATATCTGTCATAATCTATAATTGGTTTTAGAACGACTGCTGCACAGTTGGACCTGATGTTCAGCTTCCTTGAGCAGCAACCTCAGTTGGCCAAGGAGTGCCTGCGGGACTTGGATGGTCGGGTCAAGGCTAGCCGCCTATGGCAAGAGTTAGCGAATAGCTAAAAAGAAGATATTATAATAATGCTATAGAAAAGCAACAAATTGAAGACTTGGCCATGTGGCCTTCAAGAAATAAAAAACAATTCTTCAGATTGTATCATTTATGAAGACAAGTACACAGAAAAGAACACAAAAGACAAGGCGGTATGGCTTAGCACTATAGCCTTTCCCTGAAGGGGTAAATTAAAACCGAAAAAAAACACCACCAAAAAGGTGGTGTCTGAAGGCCGCCGACATGCTGGTGGGAGGGGTGGTGGTTGGACCACCAATGAGAAGCGGGTACTAGATATAATGGGACCAGCCTTTGGCAAGGCGGTCTCAAATGCCAGAGTGCCTGCTTTCCCTGAGGTAAGGATTGTTTTAAAAAATATAGTAATATTCAAGACTTTCATACCTATAATGATATTGAAACTAAATGGTGCTTGCAATTTAATCGCATTGTTTAATTTATTATTTCAGTCTGGAACTAACATCCATTCGTGAAATAAGAAACTTAGGTCCACTTGCACCAAGCAAACTTAACTCGGGTTAACAAACTTTTTGTTTTGTCCTTTTCACATCAAATTATACTGATAAGGACAAAGCATAAAAAGTTAGTTAGCCCGAGTTAAGTTTGCTTGGTGCAAGTGGATCTTAGACTTGTTATGCAAGACCTACTGACTCATTTAGAATTGGTTTTTAAGAAACCTAGAGCATTGATGAATGTAGCTTAACAAGTTTTAAAATAAAGCTCCAAGTGATATTGCTGTTTTATGTTCAACAGATGCACGGGGCAGAGGCCGTCAGTGGCATCCACCACACACGCTCCTTGCTCGCATGTCAGCGCTCGCAACTGCTTCCTCGAGCATCATCAGTAGTTGGCTGTTCAGGCTGGAGAAGTGTGTGCGAGCTGAGACCGAGCGGGTTAAGGAGATGCGCGAGGCTGTAGTCACTCTTAATGAGATGAGGGATTTTCTGCACGCTTTCGTGGAGTCAACGGCCAGCAGAGCCAATGAATAATCCATCTATCCATGAGCCCGTGTTCGTCCACTGCTGGACATAGGCCTTTTCCAAATTTCGCCACTCATGTCGGTCCTCCTCATCCAGCCGAACCCACGTCCTTCAGGTCGTCGGTCCAGCAGGCACGAGGTCAGCCTACACTACGCTTAGCTGTACGTGGACTCCATTCTAAAGCCTTTCGGCCCCAACGGCCATCATGTCAGCAACAAATATGTAATGATTAATGAATAATAAATAAATTAAAAACACTTTCGAGATAATATTTTTTTTTTATTTGTTAGCAAAATAAATTAAGAGACTTATGTGAAATTATATGGATGTTTTTTTCTGTGTATTTCATGAAGCACATGGAAAATTGTAATAAATTTTCGGTATACTTAAGCATATTTCTCGATAGAAATAATTATTAGAATGAAGTCTTCAAACGCACTTTTTCTCGTTTTACAAAGGGATCATTTACAGAACTCAAACATATATATATGTATATCTAGATATATTTTTTTTATAAAATTAAAAAACATCCTTTTTTCTCTTTTGCGCTGAATCCACCCCTCTCACATTGCGCTTGGAGTGAGTGACAAAAATAAAATTTACATAGCCTCTTAATAAGATTATAGATATTTTCACAATTTCTAAACAGAAGAATGTCACGTATGTAATGTTGTATGTCTCTTCCTTCTCTTTGACACAAAAATTACACACATCCTTAATTTACTTTTATATAAACATTGAAATAAATGTCAAATAAATTATTTATTTTTCATACCAATTCAAAGGGTATCTTGGTGATTATAAACATGTGACTTCACTTGTTTCGTAACTTTAGAAATATATAAAAATTATTGACTGCATAACATTAAAATTGGTTTAAATTATACTTTACGAAAAAAAAAACAAGTTTAATTTTCCTGCTGAATGGCGAATTCCCACATTTTACCTATCAAGGTGGATTTATTGTGCTAATCTGAAACAAAAATAATATATAATAAGTAATATCACAGGGTGTGACCTGTAAATAGAAGGGTAGGATTTAGTGATAGCACAAGGTTAACTGGACATACAATTATTTCTATCTGTACCAATAATAAAGTAGCATAAAATTCTTTGCTGTACATTGATTATTTTTGCAAAATTTCTTATGAAATGGGTTCCCATTGTCGTACTGAGGCCAAAAGTACAGTTTTTTCTGTCTGTATTTCTAGTTTGAACTCGAGAACCACTCAACGGATTTACAGTTTTTTCTGTCTGTATTTCTAGTTTGAACTCGAGAACCACTCAACGGATTTTCATGCCGTTTACTTTAGTATCATTGTATTGACACTGGTTGACATATAGGCTATAAGGGGTGTTATTCAAATAACCGCCAACTCAAAAACTGAAAGACACTTCCAGGCAAGCCAAGCCACAAGCAAAAACAAGTGTAATATAAAACTAGTTGGTATACGATAAGCATCACCACATAAGTTTGATCAGTAAAGTCCCTGTGCAGTTACAGTTAAGGCTAAAGCAGTTCAATTACAAATGGTATACACACCTTGCTCTGTTTGCATCGAGGGCTTGTACCAAAGCAGCTCTAGCCCTCCGTCGTCGCTCAAGTCCCTGCACAGCTGCATGGTGGTTGGGATCACAGGGATGTGGAACAATGGGAGGCTGCAAGAGCTGCTCCTGTTGCATTTCCTCCACTTCCAGCTCCACAGGGTTCAGTCCGGCACACATGCACTTATTGTGCAGCACACTGCAGGCAATTGTAATTTTGTCAGCGAACTCAGGAGTGTAATGCAACTCTCAAGCTGCCAGTAGGGACCTCCAGCATCCTTTGAATATGCCAAAAGTGCACTCCATGGTCTCCATCCAACTGCTCTAGATGGTCCTTTATCTCACAATCGCGCCAGATGAAAGCATTGTGGTCGGCACCATTGTGGGAGGCATCAATTGCAATAATTATGCAATCACCATCACATAACTGAAATACATTTGAAGTAGTATTTATTTATGTTTGTTTCTAAGGAAACAAATATAGAAGTGAAAGGTAAAACTTAAACCAACAAAGTTTCCATACATAATAGGATGGAGAAATAGTCATAGATGGGTTAAGAGACAACATAAATATCTTTTTGAATCAAGAATGCAAAAAGGTAACTTATGTAGTATATGATTTACAAGGACTACAAATTAGTTTTCACTCTTTGCTAGTATTTATCTTTGTATGAGTAACTGAAGCTATGAGTATATACATTTATCAAAAATATTTGAAAATTATTAAAAGATTTTGTATAATACTTACCACTTGAGTGTTTAGTGAATGATAATGCTTCTGAACGTATACTCTACACGTCGAGACCGCTTATTTAAGGCACAAAAAAGGTGTGTAAGAGCGATGTGTGGTCTTAAACAAACAGATACCTGTCAACCATTATTTAAAAATATGAAGATAATGACATTACCGTGTCTTTATATATACGAGATTTCAATATTTGTTAAAACTAACCCTCAATTATTTGTAAAAGTATGTCTAAACAAACTAAAATCTGTACGACCACAACATAGACATAAACTGGTCTCTCGTGAATGTAATACAGCTCTTATGAGAAATAATGTTCTTTGTAAAGCAACTTCTATTTATAACAAGTTACCAAACTGTCTCAAAGAAATGAATTTAACATTGTTTAAAAAATCTTTGTTCCGTCTTCTCATTGAAAAGGCTTATTACAAATTAGATGAATTTTTGAATGACATAACATTATAAATACTTAATTTCGTTATTGTTTGTTATCGACATTTTTTGTGACATTTTGGACATTCTTATCTAATTATATAAATTTTATTTTTATCATAATAATGCATGCCGTAATTTAATTAAGTAGATAATATATGTTTAAGAATACACTGAAATTCATAGGCTGAGAGGCAGAACATGGAGTGCTGAAATTATATTATAAGATCTTGTTTACATATACCCATGTTCATGAATAAAATATTTTGATTTTGATTTTGATTTTTCTGATTAAAGCATTTTTCTTCATCTTCTGAGGGACGAATGATGGCTATGTGGGTGCAGTCGATACACTCAATGACCCCTGGCACTGCATACTTATCAAAGAACCTACAATAGTAATATCCTTTATAGTAAAATATGGTGAGGAAACACATTGAGGTGAGTGAGGATAAAGCATTATACCTTCTCTTCAGAACTCTCCTTTGCTCCCTGTTCTGTGGGAAGTATATGTGCCTTTGCACTATCTGGAGAGCATTGAGTGCACTCGTCACTTCACTGTCTGCTGTGCCATGGGAGCATCTATGGTCAATCCCGCGCACGTTTCCGCGGGGAGGGAACTGCGGAACAATCTCCTGGCCCAACTCTTCGAATAAAGGCCTCGTCAGTCTATAGTGCCTTTCAAATTCTATATCTGGCATTCTATTGACAGTAAGGCTCTCTCGGTGGCTTCTTCGCCACCTTGTACGGTCAGCCTGCTGCTCATCAAAAATGCGCAGCAAAAATGTAGTAAAGTCTTGCCATTACAGCTAAAACATGGAAAAACGTATTATTTATAAATTATGCCACCAATAAATATTATTAAAACAGCCAAAAACATAATAATAATGAGTAAATTTCAAGCTTACGATATTACAACGACACCTCTTGAGCTCACGTAAGAAATCACGATAGAACTTCTGTCAAAATCGATTTATCGGCCGATGTTCGGAAACTTCAGAGTAAGCATTTCGATCTAACTGCTGTCAAAATGAATTTTCGTTCGAAAATCGATTATCAGAGTACCACTTGCGTCGACTGAACGACATTCGACCGAATATTGCACGATCGATTACGATGGGAGTAAGACCCCGTATAGCGGACTGGGTGCATTTATTTTTTTGTACTTTGAACGAGTTTACTTAGGCTGCTTTAAATTTGTATATATAACACTTGTACTATTTAGTCTATTATATAATATAGGTAGTTGAAATTCTGTTTAAAGGGAGATATTGGTTAAGTATTGGTATATATTTGTGGTTTAACTGTACTGTTGCAAAAGGACGTGTCCTGTAATGATAGTATAAGCGTGGTAAATAAATAAAATAAATACTTTTTTAAGGATAATTCTAAAACGGAACAGTAAGTACCATTTATAGGGTACCGTACCTCAAGGGTAACCAACGGGTCCATTACTAAGACTTCGCGTCCGTGCGTCTGTCATCAGGCTGTATCTCAAGAACCGTGATAGTTAGACAGTTGAGATTTTCACAGATGATATATTTCTGTAGCCGCTATGACAACAGGATACCTACTCCGAAAATGATTACGATATTTCGATAAACGACCGACACACGACCGAATCTATTTTGCCTTGTCTACCACGAAACACTATCGTTTTCGATATTCAACTAACGTATCGTACAAAGTTCGATCGTGACCGAATGATTTAACGAAATCATTGTCGATGGCTTTTTTTTTCTTTTTTTGCTCTAACAATAACCGGATGTGTAAAAAAAAACGTTCCGACAACTTGACATTTCGTCATTGATATCATGCCATCCTTTTCACACTTGATTGATTGTGGTATGCTATCTCCGCTGTCATATTTTTTATTATCATATGAGTGTTTGGGAATGTTGCCAAATGTCAACTGAAGTCGGTACCTATAACAAGTACCAAAACAACGCAGCGTGATAAAAGTTTTTCCTGCCAATTCAACGAAAATAATAAGTAAGTGCTTGTATAATCTTTCCAATGAAATGAACTTCCTTTAATGGGTCACATGATAAACAATTTACTGGAACGAAGACCATCCACAGCACACTGCACCAAGTAATACTTTATAATCTCTGACACTGCTTCCTCTTGCGATCCAATTAGATATCTACTGTATCAACAGAATTTCATAGCCCCCAACACTAACCCAAGCATTAACATTGATGTAAGTAAGTTTCCACTGCTTATATCTGTCATAATCTATAATTGGTTTTAGAACGACTGCTGCACAGTTGGACCTGATGTTCAGCTTCCTTGAGCAGCAACCTCAGTTGGCCAAGGAGTGCCTGCGGGACTTGGATGGTCGGGTCAAGGCTAGCCGCCTATGGCAAGAGTTAGCGAATAGCTAAAAAGAAGATATTATAATAATGCTATAGAAAAGCAACAAATTGAAGACTTGGCCATGTGGCCTTCAAGAAATAAAAAACAATTCTTCAGATTGTATCATTTATGAAGACAAGTACACAGAAAAGAACACAAAAGACAAGGCGGTATGGCTTAGCACTATAGCCTTTCCCTGAAGGGGTAAATTAAAACCGAAAAAAAACACCACCAAAAAGGTAGTGTCTGAAGGCCGCCGACATGCTGGTGGGAGGGGTGGTGGTTGGACCACCAATGAGAAGCGGGTACTAGATATAATGGGACCAGCCTTTGGCAAGGCGGTCTCAAATGCTAGAGTGCCTGCTTTCCCTGAGGTAAGGATTGTTTTAAAAAATATAGTAATGTTCAAGACTTTCATACCTATAATGATATTGAAACTAAATGGTGCTTGCAATTTAATCGCATTGTTTAATTTATTATTTCAGTCTGGAACTAACATCCATTTGTGAAATAAGAAACTTAGGTCCACTTGCACCAAGCAAACTTAACTCGGGTTAACAAACTTTTTGTTTTGTCCTTTTCACATCAAATTATACTGACAAGGACAAAGCATAAAAAGTTAGTTAGCCCGAGTTAAGTTTGCTTGGTGCAAGTGGATCTTAGACTTGTTATGCAAGACCTACTGACTCATTTAGAATTGGTTTTTAAGAAACCTAGAGCATTGATGAATGTAGCTTAACAAGTTTTAAAATAAAGCTCCAAGTGATATTGTTGTTTTATGTTCAACAGATGCACGGGGCAGAGGCCGTCAGTGGCATCCACCACACACGCTCCTTGCTCGCATGTCAGCGCTCGCAACTGCTTCCTCGAGCATCAGGCTGTTCAGGCTGGAGGAGTGTGTGCGAGCTGAGACCGAGCGGGCTAAGGAGATGCGCGAGGCTGTAGTCACTCTTAATGAGATGAGGGATTTTCTGCACGCTTTCGTGGAGTCAACGGCCAGCAGAGCCAATGAATAATCCATCTATCCATCAGGCCGTGTTCGTCCACTGCTGGACATAGGCCTTTTCCAAATTTCGCCACTCATGTCGGTCCTCCTCATCCAGCCGAACCCACGTCCTTCAGGTCGTCGGTCCAGCGGGCATGAGGTCAGCCTACACTACGCTTAGCTCTACGTGGACTCCATTCTAAAGCCTTTCGGCCCCAACGGCCATCATGTCAGCGACAAATATGTAATGATTAATGAATAATAAATAAATTAAAAACACTGAGATAATATTTTTATTTGTTAGCAAAATAAATTAAGAGACTATGTAAAATTATATGGATGCTTTTTTCTGTGTATTTCATGAAGCACATGGAAAATTGTAATAAATTTTCGGTATACTTAAGCATATTTCTGGATAGAAATAATTATTAGAATGAAGTCTTCAAACGCACTTTTTCTCGTTTGACAAAGGGATCATTTAGAGAACTCAAACATATATATATGTATATCTATTAAAAAACATCCTTTTTTCTCTTTTGCGCTGAATCCACCCCTCTCACATTGCGCTTGGAGTGAAATAAAATTTACATAGCCTCTTATTAAGATTATAGATATTTTTACAATTGCTAAACAGAAAAATGTCACGTATGTAATGTTGTATGTCTCTTCCTTCTCTTTGACACAAAAATTACACACATCCATAATTTACATTTATATAAACATTGCTGCATGGTGGTTGGGATCACAGGGATGTGGAACAATGGGAGGCTGCAAGAGCTGCTCCTGTTGCATTTCCTCCACTTCCAGCTCCACAGGGTTCAGTCCGGCTCACATGCACTTATTGTGTAGTACACTGCAGGCAATTGTAATTTTGCCAGCGAACTCAGGAGTGTAATGCAACTCTCAAGCTGCCAGTAGGGACCTCCAGCATCCTTTGAATATGCCAAAAGTGCACTCCACGGTCTCCATCCAACTGCTCTAGATGGTCCTTTATCTCACAATCGCGCCAGATGAAAGCATTGTGGTCGGCACCATTGTGGGAGGCATCAATTGCAATAATTATGTAATCACCATCACATAACTGAAATACATGTGAAGTAGTATTTATTTATGTTTGTTTCTAAGGAAACAAATATAGAAGTGAAAGGTAAAACTTAAACCAACAAAGTTTCCATACATAATAGGATGCAGAAATAGTCATAGATAGGTTAAGGGACAACATAAATATCTTTTTGAATCAAGAATGCAAAAAGGTAACTTATGTAGTATATGATTTACAAGGACTACAAATTAGTTTTCACTCTTTGCTAGTATTTTTTTTTGTATGAGTAACTGAAGCTATGAGTATATACATTTATCAAAAATATTTGAAAATTATTAAAAGATTTTGTATAATACTTACCACTTGAGTGTTTAGTGAATGATTATGCTTCTGATTAAAGCATTTTTCTTCATCTTCTGAGGGACGAATGATGGCTATGTGGGTGCAGTCGATACACTCAATGACCCCTGGCACTGCATACTTATCAAAGAACCTACAATAGTAATATCCTTTATAGTAAAATATGGTGAGGAAACACATTGAGGTGAGTGAGGATAAAGCATTATACCTTCTCTTCAGAACTCACCTTTGCTCCCTGTTCTGTGGGAAGTATATGTGCCTTTGCACTATCTGGAGAGCATTGAGTGCACTCGTCACTTCACTGTCTGCTGTGCCATGGGAGCATCTATGGTCAATCCCGCGCACGTTTCCGCGGGGAGGGAACTGCGGAACAATCTCCTGGCACAACTCTTCGAATAAAGGCCTCGTCAGTCTATAGTGCCTTTCAAATTCTATATCTAGCATTCTATTGACAGTAAGGCTCTCTCGGTGGCTTCTTCGCCACCTTGTACGGTCAGCCTGCTGCTCATCAAAAATGCGCAGCAAAAATGTAGTAAAGTCTTGCCATTACAGCTAAAACATGGAAAAACGTATTATTTATAAATTATGCCACCAATAAATATTATTAAAACAGCCAAAAACATAATAATAATTAGTAAATTTCAAGCTTACGATATTACAACGACACCTCTTGAGCTCACGTAAGAAATCACGATAGAACTTCTGTCAAAATCGATTTATCGGCCGATGTTCGGAAACTTCAGAGTAAGCATTTCGATCTAACTGCTGTCAAAATGAATTTTCGTTCGAAAATCGATTATCAGAGTACCACTTGCGTCGACTGAACGACATTCGACCGAATATTGCACGATCGATTACGATGGGAGTAAGACCCCGTATAGCGGACTGGGTGCATTTATTTTTTTGTACTTTGAACGAGTTTACTTAGGCTGCTTTAAATTTGTATATATAACACTTGTACTATTTAGTCTATTATATAATATAGGTAGTTGAAATTCTGTTTAAAGGGAGATATTGGTTAAGTATTGGTATATATTTGTGGTTTAACTGTACTGTTGCAAAAGGACGTGTCCTGTAATGATAGTATAAGCGTGGTAAATAAATAAAATAAATACTTTTTTAAGGATAATTCTAAAACGGAACAGTAAGTACCATTTATAGGGTACCGTACCTCAAGGGTAACCAACGGGTCCATTACTAAGACTTCGCGTCCGTGCGTCTGTCATCAGGCTGTATCTCAAGAACCGTGATAGTTAGACAGTTGAGATTTTCACAGATGATATATTTCTGTAGCCGCTATGACAACAGAGTCCAACTCGCACTGGGCCGGTTTTTATATTAATTTTCGTTCAAAAACAAACGGTGTAAAATAAAAATATAACTAAAAACTACATAAGTGCCCATCAATATAATCACTTCAATAAGTCTGAGGAAAAGGTCATCCCTACAGCGCGTTTCAATTGCAAAATTTCGCTGGAGTACTATGTATTAAGTGAGTTACGCGTAAATTACGCGTTATCGATAAATACTACGAGACGAGTGTCTCACGCTCGTTTAATTTAAACGATGATTCTGACGATGACAATTCCGATGATGAGTTTTGGTTGGTTTTAGTATATAATTTTTTTAAATTTAAACTTTCCATCCACCTATCCATCAGCCTGTTTCGTCCACTGCTGCACCTTTAACATGGTAAACCGTATCGAACTCTGAAAGGTCGATATACCACTATCTGTCCCTCTTTAAGGAGAAAACACAGAGCTTGTCTTAATAACAAGAGGTCGCAGGTTCGAATCCTGGCCCGAGGATTTTTTTTCAAATTCTTGTCTGTACGTTTGTTTCTAATTTACAAGTATCTTTTCTATATAGTTTGTAATGCACTCTTATAATAACACAGAGCACTTTATTGAGCGCTATCAAGCTCGATATGGTTCTCCATGTTAGAGGTGCTGGACATAGGCTTTAACAAGATTTCGTCACTCTTGGCGGTGCTCCTGGAAGAAATACTCATACTTACACACGCTGTTATTATCAACTCATTTATTTTTCGAAATTAGTCATCACTTAATTTATAATTAGTCATTATTGTATACCTACTCACATAAACACATTTATTAACAAAATTATATTGTTTTATTTTCTACAAGGCTTGTCGCTCACATAAAACGAGCGCTTGACATCAACACAACTTTGTCAGAAAACCCTAATTGACATAAAGCTATTGTCGCGTTTTGCCATAAACCACATTTATTTAATACTTTGTATTCAAATATAATAAAAACAATCATAAGTTGTGCGTCTAAGAACAAAAACTGGAGCAAGCACCTTAAGGCGACTCTATTTGTCGGAACTCCCATACTAGCGCAGTTCGCTGATCATATCCTTATTTATAGGTACTTGCTTATTATTTATTATTTCTCAACATATCCCATACAATATCCATGACATGAACCTAAATTATTTATCAAAATCAAATACATACAAAAGTTACAAGCGTATAACAGTCCTGGATTTTACACATATTTTGATGAATGTTTAATATGTTTATGTACCGTAATGTCCTAGAAACGATACAACAAATCAAATAAGTTTAGGTTCACAGCATAATTTTAAACTATTCAAAAATATTTTTGTTTCATTTCGATTTTTGGGATATTTCTTCTGATAGCATATGAACCACCAAAACCATTCTCGAGTTTTTTCAAAACATGAATATTGTCTCGCGTTAGCTTGCCTCTCACACTGTATTAGGTTAGTTCGTTAATTGTTGTTGAAAATAGCGCGCTCGCAAAAATCACGTTTTTCTCCAAAAAAACGTATTTACGGTAAAATTAAAAAAAGTAACCGTAAAGTAAACGTAACTTATTAAAGGTTATTAAAGGTGCTTGGTGACACTTGTACCTGTGTGAATTCTTGAAATTCATGTACTTTTATATACAACTTAATGCCATTTATTTGTAGGTTAGAGCAAGAAATAATAATAATGAGTTCATTCTGATTGTTCATTCATCAACCGCATCTTTTGTCTAATTGCACATAAAATAAAGTCGTCCATATCCAGAAAAGGACGGCCTCTCTTATTTTTCCCGGGTGTCGAAAACTTTATGTCACCGCTTTCACCTTCTTTGATGATTCGTCGCACCGTGCTTTCAGATTTTCCTGAAAATTAACACAAAATTAGTTTTCGAGATGCCAAAAGGATCAAAACTATAAAGTCTCCGCATAGAAAACGTCAACAGAGCTTTTTAAATTATTTGTAAACATAACCTCCAAAATTAGAATAAAATGTATAAAGCAGGTCTTTTATGTGTATTTATAGGCTTGGATAGGATTTATTATACTTAATTAGGTCATAATTGATGCATTCACTGTAATTAAATACCTGTAATAACAGCAACTCGTTTGTACAAGTCATCCAAATCGTGGTACTCCGCCAAACACCGCTCAAATACATGGTATATGACCTCTCTTGCACCACTCTTTATAGTTTTTCCCACTATTAAGCACCAAAACGTAGATTTTTCAATTTTTCTATCGATATCAGTACGAAAATCACGAAGAACCTCTATAGAAAGAGATTTTCTGTGTGATTTGAAACTGTCAGTGAGAGTTTTAGAGTTGCCATATGAATAAAAAATAATAGTTCCACTTTATTTAATCTGTATATTTTTTTTCGGACATACAATTTTATAATTTCGTGGTCTAAAATAAATTTGAAAAGAGACAAATCCGGGATAACCCTCCCTTGAGGGAGAAGGTTCCGACCTCGGTGCCAAATGCACGACTTATGATTGTTTATCTTATTTTTAAATAAAATGAATGAAATAAAAAGTTTCATCTCACATTGTGACTATTGTTTAATAATTATCAGAGGATTTTAGCGGAATCGACATCATTTCATTTCAGGTAACCATTTGTTTTCAATATTTATTATTTATTATTACAATATTATTCTGCGTAAAAATAAAGCTTACGTATTTTTTATTTTGTTTTATTCTGGGTTTTTAATGCTTATTTTATTTTTTTCTTATTCACTCATTCTAAAAGAACGTAAGTCGCAACTGAGGATTTCAAACTCGATGTTCATTGCCAAGAGATTATTATTAAAAAAAAAACTTGGCATGTTTATTTTCGCATTTAATGTCAACAGTCACAGTGACTTGACATTTGTTTTTTTTTTAATACGGAATGAACTTGTAAGTAAACTTGTTTTTAAAATCCTGTGTTTACAAACTTTTGAATTTTTTTAAAAATGAAGAGGGGAAACGAAGAGAAGAGCCCATATTCAGAATAACTGTTTTTACAGGAGGGAGAAAAATCTGTTTATTTAAAAAATAAAACAAAATCATGCATATTTTTTTATTTTATTTTGAAGAGTATGCTTAAAACTATCACATGATCAAAAAAATAATGTTACATTTTAATTAAATGCCATGAAATTTAATTTTAAAAATCTAATTATTGGGCCATTCTTCTAGTGACCATGTTCCATGTTCCTGCTTTCTAGTCACTGGACCGAGTATTTGTGGGTTGAGCATACAGGTTATTATAAAAATTGCCTTTGCCTTGGACACATACTGTACAAGATTTTTGACATCTTCAAGCTTGCCCGTTTTGATGGGCAGCTGTCCTGAGTACATTCCTTGTGTTGGAAATGAAATATTCATTGCCTGGTTTTTTACTATACTGAATTTCCAGTTATTCCAGTCATTTAATGTTTCGAAAACATTCAACGGATTGTCTTTTTGGAAAACGAACTTTTTATATTTAGTAATGATATATTTCACTCTACGGTCGCTGAGTGCTTTTATCTGTTGGGTGGGTATAAAGTATGATTCAGTGTTGCCAGTCCTAAGAAAAACGGCCCTATTTTAATAAATGGGCCTGTTTTCTATTCACCAAATATTCAAATGTCGTTTTTGTCTATGGTAAAGTACTAAAATTGGGCTGTTCTTCATACGACCACCTAGAAGCCATACCCAAAATACGTTTTATAAAAAAAAACGCTATAGTGAAAAGTTGTCGATTGGGCCCCTCTTCGTTTCACCTCTTCAAATCTCTTTATTTGATAATGATTTATTTCTGAAAAAAATATATGATGCTCAGAAGGCCAATATCTCGAAATGGTTTTTAGTTTTGTCCATCCATCCATCCATCCATTAGCCCGTGTTCGTCCACTGCTGGACATAGGCCTTTCCCAAATTTCGCCACTCATGTCGGTCCTCCGTCCTTCTCATCCAGCCGCCCCCCGCAACGTCTTTCAGGTCGTCGGTCCAACGGGCGCATGAGGTCGGCCTACACTACGATTTTCTGTACGTGGTCTCCATTCTAGAGCCTTTCGGCCCCAACGGCCATCATGTCGGCGACAAATATGGCCTGCCCACTGCCACTTCAACTTACTGATTCTGCAAGCTATGTCGGTTTATTTAGTTTTGACTTACTTAGTTTTGACTTTTTATTTGGACTTATTTGGTTATTTAGTTTTGTACCAAGTATTAATTTGTAATGTTATCGATTGCGTCATTTTATGAATTGCTTAAAAGCGTGTTTAAAGTTGTTGTGGACATTAATTTATAACATAAAGCATAAAATTACACAACTTTGGTAGAAAAGTCTAATTGACTATGGTCTTGAAATGCCATTCATCACATTTATTTTGTACTTTTTAGGGTTCCATAGCCAAAGGGTAACAAGTGGAACCCTATTACTAAGACTCCGCTGTCCGTCCGTCCGTCCCTCTGTCACCAAGCTGTATCTCATGAACCGTGACAGTTAGACAGTTGAAATTTTCACAGTATGTATTTCTCTTGCGGCTATAACAAATACTAAAACCAGCCAAGTGCGAGTCAGACCTGCGCACTCCCATACAACAGACGTGATTTTTTTGCCGTTTTTATAGATAACTAGCTTTTTCCCGCGGCTCCGCCCGCGTGTTATTCGGTTTAACGACATGCTTTTTGCCAGGATACAAAGTAGCCCATGTGTTAAGTTAGGGTATAAGCTATATCCATTCTAAATTTCATCAAAATCCGTCCACCCGTTTCGGCGTGAAAGAGTAACAAACATACACACACTCACACACGCACACACACACAAACTTTCGCATTTATAATATTAGTGTGATGGTACGGAACCCTTCGTGCGCGAGTCCGACTTGCACTTGGCCGGTTTTTTATTCAATAATAAGAAAAACATTCATAAGTTGTGCATTTTGCAACGAGCTCGGGACGTTCCCCCTTAAGTATTTTGGAAAAGTCGCACATCATAATAAAGGTGTCCCTAAGAATTACCAACTTAAAGCACATTAATCATACCAGCAGTCATTAACGAACTTATTTCATAAATAGGTAAAATTATTCTTGTGAGGGATACCAAGGGAAGGTGCGGGATGCGGGCGGGCTTCCGTTGCCATGACAACCTTTACCTCTTGCCCTCGCTACGTGAGAGCATTTGCAATCTATCGACTGATCATTTGGAGCAAACTATGCATGAATTCTTGATTAATTAACCCATTAAGGTCAAATTAAAGAGGTTCTGATGTTCTCTCACTTTCTCTCTCTAAAATTGTTTGTTTTATATAATTCCTAATATTTTTTCTACTTATATAAGGTGACTTTCGATAATATAGCCAAATTCACACTGGAGATTATTTGTCTTTTTCATAAATTGTATCGACTGAAAACCAAGTAATGAAAAAAGCAAATATACATATTTTGTTTACGGTTTGTATTGTACTTACTTTGAATGTTTGTGTATGTATCTGATTATGCTATGGCCAAAAGGCTTTATTGTCTTTGACTTGTTTGATACTTATTTGTATAAACTATAGAATAAAGGAATATAAGTATAAGGTGGTAGAGCTGATGCCGGGCTCGACTGTGGAGGTACCACCATCTTACTCGCAAATCCTCCCAAAGTTATTCGGGGGGAGTAAGAGAACAGCTCGCAGACAGGCACAACCAGGTGAACCAGGTGCCACCATTGCCTGGGATCGTTTGATGGCAGTATATCTATTCCAAAATGCCGGACCTTATAAAAGAACAGACTGGTGATGGGCAATGGCGTCACTGGTGTGAGGTTTTCGGCACTGCATTCACCAAACCGCCTGCTCACCGTATGTGAGTATGGGAATTTCTTCCAGGAGGACCACCAAGAGTGGCGAAATCTTAGAAAGGCCTATGTCCAGCAGTGGACGAAACAGGCTGATGTATGGATGGATAGAATAAACAAAAATACAAAATACAAAATACAAAAACATTTATTTTCTCAAAAGTACATGCAAATGCAAAAGAAAAATAAGAAGTTACAGACCCAAACACAAACAAATAATCAGTACACAAAAAACAAAAATATAGGTGGGTAGCGTAAAAAATAATAATCCTGTTATCATGCGGAAGTAGTTGTACACAGTACGCAGACAGTGTAGTAAAAAAGTGGAGCTTGTACGTTTGAGCGTTGAATTAATTTCACCCGTTTAATAACAGACCCCAAACTAAGTCGAGCTTGAAACGCGGGAGTCTTAACAGAGATTTGCAAAAATTGTTACAAATGGGCTAGATGTACAAAGAAGTATACTACAAGAAATTTATCTTAAAATTAAATTGAAATCAAATACATTTTCTATTTGCAAGGCCAAATTAAATAAAATTTATCAAATGATGATGAATTAAATTATAATATGCGAGATTTTTGTCATTACCATTTTTTTTTTAACATTTTAATTAAATCCTGAAATTTATTACATTTATTACAAAAGAAAAAGAATATATATATATATTTATATAATTTTATACTAAATAAATAATACATACTCGATATGACATACAACATATTGAAAAAGATTATTTTTATTTTTGTATTTCTAATATTTTTTCGGTAGCGTCATAGTTAAGTGTAAGTAACCATTTAGTTATTCTTTGCTTCACTTCCCAGACACTACAGCTTCTGAGATTGCAATATTTACAAGCCTGTTTGTAAATATATGGGAAAGAAAAACAACTAAATCTCTTTGCAAATTGTGTCTTTACTAAGGGAGTATTCACATTCATTCGATGTCTCCGCCCAGTTTCAACACTCTGGCTACATTCTCTTAATTCAGTTCTATGGTGGGAAAGTCCAACTCTCAGTATATACAACTGTCTTACAGAAAGGACCTGAGCTTCACCAAAAACTTCTTTTGTTGGATGCCTGAAAGGTTTCCTAAGCATAACTTTCAGGACCGATCTCTGAGCCCTCTCCAATATTATAAGAGTTGACTTTGCGCAACTACCCCACGCAGTGATGCAATAGGAAATTACTGATTGACACAAAGACAAATAGACAAGTCGTAAAACTGCTCGGTCCGCACTATTTCGTAGCAGTTTCATCACACCAATCAATCTCCGTAAACGACCTGCCACGTTTCGTACGTGCTCTTTAAAGTTAAGATTCTCATCCAACACAACTCCAAGGTACTTGACTGATGCCACCCTACCAATTGTCATGCACGAGCAGATTGATTGAGATGGAGTTTTCCATTTATTACAAATGTGGACCTTGATTTCATGTGGAAATAAGAGAGATGGACCAGAAGCAGCAGTCTTATGGAAGCAAACAAACTTAGTTTTATCAACGTTTAACGTAAGTAGGTTTCTTTGTAGCCAATCCGCTATTGAAGCTAGTCCAGCCTCTACGCACTTAATAACTTTGTCCCAGGTTCTATCCTTAAATATTACCGCGGTGTCATCAGCATAGCATATGACCTCAATGTTATCATTCAACTGGAAGAGTTCAGTTATGCTGTTTATATATATAGTGAAAAGTGTAGGACCCAGAATACTGCCCTGAGGCACGCCAAAGATCATATTTTCTTCGTCACTGACACAATCATTAAGCTTTACACATTGTGATCGACCAGACAAATAGCTATGGAACCATTCAAGGGTAGTGCCTCGTATTCCTAGAAGTTCTAGTTTCCTAAGAAGAATTTTAGTAGACACCGTATCGAATGCCTTTGCGAGATCTACAAACACGCCAACACAAGCCTGACCGGAGTCCAGTGCAGAAGAGACGCTATCCAAAAGCATTGTGACTGCGTCTTCCGTGGATTTTTTCCGTCTAAAACCATATTGACGCGGTGAGAGCAAATTATGGCACTCCAGAAAATCAACCAAGCGTTTATTGACTATTTTTTCTAGCAGCTTTGAGAATATTCCGAGTAGAGAAATTGGTCGATAGTTAGATAGGACGTTCCTTGCACCTCCTTTGTGTATCGGAACTACAAGAGCAGTTTTCCAGTCAGTTGGAAAGGTTCCAGACGATAGGCTTATATTAAATATATGTACAAGTGGTTCTACAATAAAATTACAAACATTTTTAATTACTGGATTTCTTAACCCGTCTCGTCCAGGAGCGCTTTCATTTTTGAGCTTTTTAATTAAAGTCTTAACTTCGTGCGCATCCGTGGGATAGAAAAAGAAAGAGTTGGGATTTGACATACTGAAAGATTCGCGTTGTTCGCTTACTAGTTCACTTTCAGTTTTGCCAATTTTGTCAAGTGTTTGTGTTGCTAGAGTCTGACCGATATTAGCGAAGTACTTATTACAGAGATTTAGAGAGTCTTTTGGAGTTTTATCGATTAGGAGTAAGTCAGTTGGAGCTCTTTGTTTGTTGCCTAACTCGCAAATTCTTTTGATGACATTCCAAAGCTTTTTTGTATTGTCTTTGCTATCTAGCAACTCTTTATTTTCATGTTGAGTTTTTAACCGTTTGAGTAGGTTGTTGCAGAAATTTCGGTATCGCCTGTAAGAAATTTGTGCAGTGGCGTTATTTGGTTGTTTTCGAGCTTTCAGATGTAATCTATCACGATGCTGGATACAGCGCATGAGGCCGGGTGTTATCCATTCCTTAAGATTAAATTTAGATCTGCTCACCGTCTCCAGTTTTGTATGTTTTTGAATTATATTATCCAATTCACTCGTAAAACAGTGGGCGGCATCTGAGGGATCCGTTTTGCTAGTCACATTTGACCAATCGTGATTTGATAATTCATTGGCTACAGCAGAAAAGTCAGTTCTGAAAAGCGTACGCTTTTGTGTTGGTTTGACTTTTTCTATTTGAAGTGCGATCATGACTAGATCATGATCAGTTACAGATGTTTTACATACTACTCCAATTGCAGTGACTTTTGTCTCGATGAAAATATGATCGAGACAAGTTTTAACCCTAGTTGGTTTTGTAATGACCGGCTTTAAGCCCATCTCCGACATCAGACACAGATAATCATTTGCTTGCTCTAACCGTGTATTGCTTTGTTCATCAAGTAAAATATTTATGTTTATGTCACCTGCTATGATCAAACATTTACGTTGCTTTATAGGTTTTGCAATGATCTCAAGAGACTTGAGAAAAGGACCTGTTTCTTTAAAAGAAGGAGACCGATAAATTGCAAGAACAGTATGTAAGCCTCGAAAGTCAACAGCCAAACATTCTGCTTCATCGATGTCAGGCTCACTAACAGTAATGAGATTCTCCCAGTTATCTTTTACGAATACTACAACACCTCCCGCTGAGTTATTAACTTTTTTAGTGAAGTAATGTGTGTAACCTGGAATACTAGTGATCGTAACCAGTTCTGTCAAGTGACATTCTGTTAATATTATGACATCGTAAACTATATTCAATCGCTTAAGAACCACCAAAAATGTGTTGAAATTTGCTTGAAAGCTTCTAATATTAAAATTAAGTATCTTAAAGTCAGTTGCAATATTAATTATATTTCGACAATGTTCTGGAAAGTCTATCACATGACATGGTACAAGTAGAGAATTATCGATGTCAGTTTCCAATTCTACCTGCATGGCAGTTTTATCTCAAGTTTATCATTGTAAATTTGACAAATTATAATTTTTCCTGTCATGTGGTAGAAATGTGCCTGCCAATTCTTAAAAACATTGATTCGACTTTCGTAATTTATAAGTTGGTGTTTATATAAATACATGTTGATTTCATAGTTAAAAAAGATGCTCAGAAATATAAATACTCTAATAAATAGGGATTCAACCAATAAGCAAAAATCTGTTACAACATTAGCCTCGACAAACAAAACACTAAAAAGATAACAAAAAGCTACACAAACCATGCAAATCTTGACAAATACTGTAATTAAGGTTAAACAATCAGTCAGAAGTTTTATTATTACCAAGGGAAGATCCAAATGGCAGAGAGCTACTGATTTTGCAGTTGAGATCAGTTGTTGATCTGATTTGTATTGCTTCACTTCGATCTGTTTTTCGAACATGTATGACTCCTTTAGTGGTCCAGCAATGTTTGTAGCCAGCTTGAGAGGCCTGGTTTCTGGTTTTACGAAATAACATCCGATTTTCGCGAGTAAGACGGTCATTAAAGAAAATCTTTTGTGTATCCTCCTGGAAATCCAAGTCCTTGGAGGTAAGAGTTTTCCTTGCTTTTCCTGCCTTCATCAACTCATCGCGCTTAGCCCGTCTGACTAATCGAATGACAACTGGCCGAGGAAGTCTTGTTCCTGTAAAAGCAGCTGAGTAAGATTTTTTGGGTCCTACTCTGCTGACCCAGTCGATGTCTTTATCCTCTAGCTCAACCCCAACTTTATGAGCTGTTACTAGAACTAGGTGGTGCAAATTCTCAGTCTTTGTTTCCGGAATGCCGGCCAGTTCTATTTCATTACATAGTGTTGCTTGCTCTTGTAGGTTCATCTGGTCCTTCAGCAGTGCAATTTCCTCTTTGAGTACTAAGATCTCGCTTTTGATGTTACTAACCGAGTTTGTAAAGGATGTCATCTTATCATCTATGCACTTCAGCTGAGTAACAATATGTTCTTTGATCGTTTCTTTCAGGATAGCACTCAGTTCTTCTCTGATAATTGCTCTAAGTTTATCTTGTGACACGTCAAAACCGATCACTTCAGGCTCACAGTTCAAATTTCTGTTTTGAATTTTGTTGCGATGTGTGATATTGTCATCATTTATTGGAGACAATAAGTCTTCTGCAGGTCTTGAGGAATTTCGAACGGGGGTGTTTATGTTATCCAACTTCGGTTTTTTGCAGAAACATTCCGGGCAAATCCAGTTTAGTCTAGTTTCAGTATCCATGTCATCGAAGACCTTACCAGCCACATTCGCGCAAAACAGATCATATTTGTTTTGACATTCAAAGCATTTCAAAATACTGTTGTTTGCAAAGTTCTTCCTACAACCTGCACAAGATTTCGAATTCATTTTAGTTTTAGAAGAAGGAACTTCAGTTTTATTTTTGTCGGTCATATTTGTTGCCATGTTTCTTTACTGCTAAGAGGGCTGTCTACTGTACCTATTAGTTGCAAGCGGTACAGCTAGAAGCGAAGCGATGACGCGCTGTAGCTATAGGTAGTAGCTAAAGTGACTTACTCGTAGTGGAGCGCGATTGGCTGAACCCTCCTTGTCGATGTGTTGCTGTGCTGATGATTCACCAATTCTCGGTGTCGGTTTTAACGGGTATTGTAGATCGAAAATGTTAACGTTGCGGAGATCAATTTGATGATTAAAGCTAAACTAGGCAATGAAACTGGGATCTGACTTTACTAAAACCTCGGGGAAATGTTGAATTTACTATTGTGCAAGGAGCAAATGTAAAAGCCCGCAAAAATCACTACTTTAGAATTTAGTATCGCGGAGCAGAGACAAATACGTGTATGCGTTAATGAGCCCAACGCTTAGGGAACAGGCTTAGGGAACTGCTAGCCAAATACAATTAATTTCAAATCCGCAAAAAATTAAGTCTTAAAAGACTGATAATCAGGCTAAATCTACAGGGTTCAAAGTTTGTACTTGGAGTGCATATTTTGCTAGTCAAAAGACTTTCCTGACTCTTAAGACCGCAGATTTTGACTCGAAAAAGTCTTTCCACTCAGACTTCTTTAAAATTCAAAAGCTCTGCTCTGCAAAATAAAAATCCAATAAAAAGTCTATCGCATGCTGAATCTATTTTTAAACCAACCGGATGCATAACTCAAAACGTGAGTGGGAAACTAAAGCTAACGAACGAAAAACTGTTTCAACACAGAAATAGGTATCATACATACTACGTGTAGGCACTAAAAACTTAATACTTACATCCGTATCAGCGAAAAAGCTGACAATGTGACAAAAAACGAAAAGAATTACGACGTCCGTTCATTCAATCCCACGAATACCAATCCTTAGTTTGCTTTAAAATCACTCGAAATTAAATTTTATGGCAACGTAATAGGGTTGATATTAGTTGCAAAATAAATTTGATTTTTCGTGTGAAAGCTCGTCATGGTTCAAAGCTCACACATAGATATTGCTGTGCCAAAAACGTGAAAATTGAACGTCATGCGTGTTTTATCTAAAGGCAAACTTCCGCTTGACGCGACTTGCGCCTGCGGACGAGCCGCATCCCACATAGGTACTAGTAATCATGTTAAGACAGTTGCGTTGCATTCATCTTGACTTTTTCTCTGTGGCTCCCGCGTGTGGGCAATCGCAAAACACAAGCCGCGTCGAACAAAAATTTACCTTAAGGCCCATTTCACATTTTCATGCGAGAAATCTAAAATTTCTATCGCCTAATTTGTAAGAATAACCTATAATCATACCCAATTCTGCAATTTATTTTTTTTGACAATATTTTCATTCAATTAGACCCGAGAAACATAATTTAAATAACAATATGATTAAATATAATAACATAATTACGATTCATAAAGACACGTCATACAATAAGCATAATGTTATGAAATTTACCTGAAACTATTTTCTGCAGACACAACTGAATTCAACAATAACAACCAATAAGGTTATTCATAAAAACTTGTAAACAGCTGTAATTAAATTTATTGTGCAATTTTCCATAAGAAGCCTTAAGAAATCAGTCTAAAACAATCTTAGTTTTTACCTTTAGCAGTTCTTTTTAATATAGAAGAGTCAGTAAAAAATAAAAGGAAGTCCTACAAAAACTCGTAACTAAGCTCGTTTGCTCGTTTGTTCCGGTATTAGACCGGACAAAAGCCACAATTCATAATTGAGGCTGTTCATTAGATAAGCTTGAATTATTCAGAGCTACGTGGGAGCTCATTCACTTCATTGTTTTATTGTGTAGTAGTTGTTGCCCGCGGCTTTGCTTTCATGCTCTTTCAATCAATGTGTCTTTAAAACTATTATCGAGAGTGGTATATCGAGTTGTCAAAGCTCGATATGGTCTACCATGCTAGGTACTCTGATGCACTATGAACATAGAAAAAAAAAAACAGTTTTTTATGTTTTTAGTGTTCAAACTACTGTGACTAAAGTAAACAAAACGAACAACATGGCGAAGTTAACTCACATCTTCCCAATTTATCATCCGCATAGATAGGGTTGCCAAACTGGTATCTTATGAAAGCGAAAAAGTTCACAAACTCGCATTACAATTTCGAGTTTCAATTTCTTTTGAAACTGCCGTTCTAACGGCAAATGTTCCGACATCTTGTTTTTATTGCGACCTCAAGTTAAAATGTCGGCCGTAAATTGCCCGTTTCTCGTTGTGGGTATTATTTCTGAATGTTTGTGGAATAAAGATATTGTGATCAAAATATTAATGAAAAATCATATCTTCACGATATAAATCCCCAAGGGGGTGTCAGTTTTGTTCAAAGTGTGGACTGTGCCAAACGTAATGGGTGGTGAGCTCTATATAGCTACCGTACTTACAAGCATAGATGGAGCAACAGCTTGTCGTGTCTTCCGAAGCACACAGGCTGAACACAAAATAAAAGCGCTACCGCGAAAGTAATGGCATTATTTGGAGTTCTGGAACTATTTATTATACATCGTGATATGTATACATATAAAGGTATTAAAATCATTAGATATATGACGTTATATGTCATAGTCATGATATATATCGAAAAAAAAAAACGAAAACTTTAAATAAGTTTTTAGCTTACGCGCAAATGAAAGATTCATTTATTTAAGGACACTTCCCAGCGGGAAAAAGCTAGTCTAATGGAGAATATTCGATTTCTTCTGATTTATGGTCATTAGCGATTTCACTATCGCGTATCCTTACATTACATACATATATATACTCACCCCTGTTTCCCAGAGTGGAATCCATAGATATACCGTTCTTAACACCTGACTTGGTGCTCATTACCGCCACTACAGATATGTCGTCGGTATATCGTGGAATGCGGCATATCATTATTTGCCCAGGCAAATCGTACTTCTGTTAAAACTAGGGGGGCGCCTCACACCGCTTGCCTTTGCCCGAATTCTCATATTTATAAACACGCTCCTCCACGCTCCGCTAGTCGTCGCATCTATTTTTAACTTTTGGTGACATATTTTCGATTTCATATCAATTTCAATTTCAAAATTTCTTTATTTCCATAAAATATTATAAAACAAGTACTTGACAACTACAAATTCAAGTTGTCAGTCTAAAAAAAAATAAAAAAATTATACAATTGTTATAACCAGGCTACCTTTGCCTCCATACAATTTAACAAGAGAAATAATACATGAAAACATTAAACTACGATAGACTACAAAAATTCACTAAATTTACCAGGCTTGCTTAGAAATTGTGCTCTCTTGTCGTTAATGAGACACACTTATTGCTATAAATAAATACTTAACACTAGAACTTAGTCACTAAAGAAATTCGATTTCATTACGATCTGTCCAGACAATATATATATATATATATCATCACGACGTGAATCCCCGAGGGGGTGTCAGAGGTGTTCCGAATGCAAACTGTGAAATGCAGCAGTTCACACCCTGTACACCTGCGTTTCACCGACGATTATTACGTCCCAACGTGATGGGTGGTGAGCCCTGTCGCCGTTCTTCGGGCACAAATACACGCTGTATTTATGTTTATTATAAGGTAGGTAAGTTTTTACATTAATAGTAGTCTGCTATACTTATAAATTATTATTAATTTGTTACACGTACACGTATGTGTGTTTACTTTTATATAAATCATCATCATCGTATGGCCTTGGTATCCTGCTTTATCTTAGTATTTTCTATTTTATATATACAGCTACAATTCTAAATCCAGGTTTGATAGCCATACTTTTGCCTGAGGTGTTAACTTATGTAGCTGCTCCAGCCCACCAGAAAACCTTCTATTGGGGCACTCTTCCACGATGTGACGGATAGGTTGTTCCGAGGCTCCACAGTCACAACGAGGTGAGTCAGCTATATCCCACTAATGCATGTTGTAGTTGCACCTTGCCACGCCAGTACGAATTCTATTCAGCGTAGTCCATAGCTTACGGTGTTCTCTAAAACCTGGTTGTGTGGCAGACGGGTCAGATATGATGTCCGCCTCTGAACATTTTTCTTCTCGCCATTTTGCCCGCCACTCAGTCTGGATGTCAGTTTGGTGTTTGATCTTGGCATCAATCCAGATTGGTTTGCGGGAAGGAAGTCGCTGAGGTGGTATCTGGTCTAGTGTTTTCCTTATAGGCATTTTGTGTGGGGCCTCGTTGAATGCTCTAGTCTATTCACTAGCAGTTGCTTGCTCTCTCCTGAGCTGTGGTGGGGCTATGTGTGCTAGCACCGGTAGCCACGGTATCGGAGTTGGCTTGAGGGTGTCTGATATAATTCGCATCACTCTGTTTAGTTGGACATCTATTTTATTTGTATGTGCGCTTTGGTACCACACTGGAGCGCAGAACTCAGCGGTGGAGTACACCAAGGCAAGTGCGGAGGTACGAAGGACGTCAGCGCGAGCTCCCCACGTCGTGCCAGCTAGCCGGCCAATTAGGTTGACTCGAGTCTTCAGCTTTTGGGCGACGTTCTCCAGGTGATCACGGAAGGTCAGAGATCTGTCTAGGATAACACCTAGGTATTTTGGGGAAAAATTATGACGTAATATTTTTCCACAGAATGTCACCCGAAGTTCACATCGAGCCAGGCTGTTTGAGAGATGAAGGGCGCTTACTTCAGTTTTTGTAGGGTTTGGTTGAAGTCGCCACTGCGTATAATATTTGTTCAGCTCACGAAGATCTTCACATAGCACAGCTTCTGCATCTTCAAACTTTTTTCCTTGGAAAGCCAGGGCCAGGTCATCAGCGTATATGAATTTTTCCGATCGGGTGCTGGGCATGTCACTAGTGTACACATTGAACAAAAGCGGGGCCAAAACAGAACCTTGAGGGAGACCGTTCTTCAGCAGCTTGTAAGTACTTTCTTCGGCGCCGAGCATCACTTGCGTGGCCCCAGCATGCGTTTTAGTAGGAAGAAGATTTTCTTACATGGTACTATGTTGCTGAGCTTGTGTAGCAGGCCGTTGATCCAGACAGTATCGTAGGCTGCTTTTAAATCGACGAACGCTACAAACATCTTATCCCCTCGCTGAATACCAGCCTCTATGAATGATGTAAGGGCCAAGATTTGATCAGCGCAGCTACGGTTTGCTCTAAATCCAGCTTGTTCCGTCGGTATCGTTGGGTTCACTGCTGGGGAGATGCGATTGTATATTAGGCGTTCAAGCAACTTATAAGTGACGCTCAGCAGGGTTATTGGCCTGTAACTCGCTGGATCGTCCTCTGGTTTCCCGGGCTTGAGAATGGCTACTACTTTAGCTTCGAGAAATATTTTTGGTAGCGTACTTGTTTCCAGGATGTTATTGAAGAAACCTAGTAACCATCGTCTACCTTTGTTGCCTAGGTAGGTAAGGAATTCCGGGTAGATATGATCAAAACCCGCCGCTTTGCCACATCTTACGTTACTGAGTGCCACTGCCAGCTCACGGCCCGTGAAAGGAGAACTGAACTCATCTCTGGGTTTGAGACCTCTGACGTAATTGACATGTTTTATTCTGATCTGTTTGGCAAATGACTTATCTACCTTCGCACAGTTTGTTAGGTTTTGAAGGTGCCGGGCAACCTCATTCGGGTGTATTGGAGGCTCCTTTGCATCAGGTGCTGTTGCTCCTCCCAATTTACACAGCAGGGTCCAGCTCTCTTTGCTGGAGTGGGTGAAATCCATGCCTTCCACACTTTTAGTCCATATTTTGCGCCGGGATTCATCAAGTGCGTTCATGAGTTTATGCGCCGCCTGAGGGTCACTTGTGGACTGAAATTCCTGATAGGCTTCTTCCGCTTCTACTGTCCAGCCAGGTATGTATTCCTTGCGAAAACCTCGCGGGATATGCCGTTTGGCCCCACTTAAAACGATCTTGCAGAAACGCCCATAATTTTCGGCGGAAGGTTTGAGCCAGCGTAGGGTGGAGTCCACCTGGTGACTGTAAGCATCCCAATCAGCCTTAGTAAAGTTCCATCGAGATTTGGGAACCGACATAACAAGGGGTACTTCAAGTCCGATTTTTATTAGAGCCGAGCGGTGTTGGCTACGCGGGAAATTAGTCAGAATTTTTCGCGTGGTTGGAAGAATGTTGCCGCAGTGGTCCTGCGACACGAAACAGAGATCGGGGTTTGTGTCACTTTTCCAGCGAGCCGATCGGAATGAGCCTCTATCTTTAGGATCGAAAATCAGATGGATGGATATTCTCTTTTTCAGCCCAGTCAGATAGGATCTCGCCACACGAATTGTTTGAGGAATATCCCCATGATGTGTGGTGGCTGTTGAAGTCGCCAAGGTAAATTGCAGGGTGGGGGAGCTTAGGCAAAGGTGGCTTAGGAAAGACACTGTTTGGAGGCTTATATACGGCTATCACTGTTATATTGGAAATTTGAACTTTAATTATTTCTAAATTATTTTCGCTTGAAATTTCTAACACTTTTGACTGATTCAAAGAAGACTTCACATATACTGCCGATCCATAAATAGGTGAAAGTGTATAAGCTAAGAGACTGAAACCAGGGATATAGCCTCGTCTATCAAAATTATTAAAATCTGCAATGTGGTGTTCTTGAACAACTATATTGTCCACGTCGTTGTCGTTAGCTAGTCTAGATAAATATTCGCACTTAGATTGTGATGATCCTTCGATATTTATTTGGAGGAGTAGGGCTGAAGGCCCAATCCTTCTTGTCAGAGGGCTCTTAGAAGAACCTTTATATAAATATTTATTCCCAAAGGTAGACTGGAAGAAATCTCTTCTTAGAGATAAGTCTACCCTTTCACGGAAAATGCCTAGCAGCTCTAGGATTGAAGGTACATTGGCACTGGCAAGGGCCCGACGGATGACGTCATTGAGGGTGGCGTGGCGCGAAAGTCGTCCCGCGCTGAACTTACACGAGAGACCGTGGTGTCCAAGTTGGCCGACACCTTCGCCGCAACGGCAACGGTGGGGCTCGTTGAGCTTTGAGCCCAGTCGGAGGCCGCAGGCTAGGGTGAATGTATTTCCATCCAGGAGGGTACCGATGGTCTTTTGTAAACGCAAGCGATAGCCGAAACCTTTTTTAGTGATACCCCCAAAAAAATATTCTTTGACGACAGTATCATAATGATAATTAATAATTAACTTTTCTTGCTTTTAGTTATGAATAATAATACTTAAATAATATTTTATCTTACCTCATATCGTAAAATCCTCTTTATGAACTCAAAACTACTTACATAATAAAAAAAAAATTTCATGAACGTCTCTAAAACAGAAAAAAAATGTTTGTACCTATATAGGTCTCTGAACAACATGATGCTATAATAGCAGTTTATGAAACTGGTATAGTACATTCAGAATTAGCTGGCGTCTTTCCACTTGAGACCGTCATTAGCAATAACAATAGGATTAAGTCGTGGCGGTGAATTCGCCTGAACGTAACAATAAAAACTTGTAAAACACGTGCGGCAGGCGGTTTTTCAAACGTTTTTGATACTTTCCTTATGTTATTTTCCCTTTAATAATATGAGGAAAAACAAATACCACTCAGTTGTTTTTTAAACTTAGAAGAGATTAGTTCAATGGAAAGTATCAACACTGGTTGGTTTGCAACAAAACAGATAAGGCCAAAACGGCTCCTTTAAAAATGGATGGGCTCTATGAGTGTTTTGTTTACTGCCCCTATTGTTTGTGTTCAAGTGGAAAGACGCCAGCTAATTCTAAATGGACTATACATAACAAGTGTTATTTTCCCCTAAAATTACTGACAACAGTGATGGTGATGATAATTTGACTCCACTTGACATTCTGGAAATAACGACGACGGAAATTACGATCACTTTTAGAACAAGCTTCTACAACAAAAATCTAAAATGGCTAGCGAAAAATTTACCAAGATTATGAAAACAGGTTAGTAGGCATGAGTTTAGGTAAAGTAGTGTGTGAAACTATACATAACTAGGTAGTAAAACACACGTGTTCAGTTATAAAACTCACCTACGCCTCGTTTTATAAACTGACACTCGTGTTTTTAATAAACTTTTTATGTACCAGTTTCATAAACTACAATAATAAATATATGTAAAACAAATTGAATCAATAATTTATAATAACAATTTTATTGGTATATTTGTTAAAACAAACACAAGTCTAATGTGTCACCCCTAGGAATTCTAGAAATAGATGTTGTCTGAGAACTCGAGAAGTACTTAGTGGCCATTCGAATGAAAACCAACGAGTATCAAGAGTATTTCCCGTCACAGCTAGCCGGATGTAATAGATGAAAATGTCAGAAATATACGGAGCAAGAGCTGTGCTATCGAAATTTCGCTACGGTCGACTGCCTCGGGATGGGAGCGAACTGCAAACGCGACAGTGCATCCAGAAAAAAAGAAAGCGGTTTTCTATCGCACGTCCCAGGGAACGGTTTACTGTTTCATTCGAAGAAATCATGGGATTCACCCCAAAAACTGGTTTAGAATTGGAAAACAGGGATTTGGTTAATGAACTATAGTAGTTATAGCACAGTTTAAAAATTCATACAGTTGTCCAACGAGGGCGTTCGGACGGAGCGGTTGTGCGGAGCTTGCGAGGCGAGACTCCGAAATGTTTGTTCGAAAATTTTAGGTACCTCGTTGGCTTACCTCCCGCGTCTCGACCCGCAGGCCCCGCATAAATGCTAATGTCTGAGTGATTTTGTTATGCCTCCTCTACACGTCGACAGATGCATCAGCAGATGTATCCGTGGATAAATTCGCGAGCCGTCTAGACCACCGTGAGTCAATCAGTCTTTGTTAATTCACGAAAGACGCAAGACGCATAAAAAATGGATGTTGAGAGAGTAGCGGCTGCTGTTATTTATTTATTTAGCACTATAGGTGTAATAAATACAAATATAGGTATAATAAATAATAATTGAGTGTGCATCGCAGTGAATTTATTAAAAGAAATGGAAAAAAGAAGATGTTGGATGCCATATACATAGAAACACAACAAACAACTTAAGTGAAGATAGATTCCTAGATTAGTGAGACTCGAGTTAGACTTTCCTAGTGAAGTCCTGCAGGTGTTTTAATTATTTTGCTTGGTTAGCATATAGAAACTACATATTTTAACAATAAAAACGTAGTTATAACATGATATTTATTTAAATAATCAGCAAAACATGCGTGCACTCTCGTTCACAATCCACACAATACTGATGCGTCCGCAGACGTGTGGCCGGTCGCCTTGCGTCCGCGCTGAAATCCTTTGATCCGTGTCCCAAAAACTGAGAACAAACGGATTGACGGCGGACGCATCTACAGATGTTAAATACCTACTTCTGTAGAGGAGGCGTTAGACAACTTTATGGATTTTTAAACTGTGGTTATAGTGCTGACCGCCTCTTTGGTGTAAGTAGTAGTTTCTCGTTTCGCCGACCACTGATGTGGAGGTCGCGGGTTTGAATGCTGTAAGGGCACATTTGTGTTCGGTCAGCATGCTTATTTGTGCCCGAAGTACAGTGTTTCAAAAAACATCACGCTTGGGCATAAGATTCAGATTTCTTATTGCATATCACAGTGTAATAATACAGGTGGAAACGTAATACAGTATCATGTGATACTTAGGCGTAGCAATATTTATTTATTTAATATAATTACTACGGGCGAACCCAATTACAGCAATTATTTAATATTATTAAATAAAAGTTTAATTTACATCATTTAACTTAACTTATGCAATAACTAATAAACTTACAAACTAATTGACATTTGTTATCAAAAAACACGTTTTGGACTCAATGAATATTAAAAATACCTGCCAAGTGCGAGTCGGACTCGCGCACGAAGGGTTCCGTGGTTTGGAACGAAAGGTTTGCGTGGGTCCGACTCGCACTTGGCCGGTTTTAGTATTTGCTGTTATAGCGAAAACCAAAATACATTATCTGTGAAAATGTCAACTGTCTAACTATCACTCACGGTTCATGAGATACAGCCTGGTGACAGACGTACAGCGGAGCCTTAGTAATAGGGTCCCGTTGGTTACCATTTGGGTACGGAACCCTAAAAAAACAGAATTTCAAGCAATATACGTATATTATTACAGGTTTGTTAATTATCATATGTTATAGCAGATTACTGGTCACAATATATAGTTTAATTTTAATGAATATTAGTTATGTTTAGTTTTAGTATAAAAATTGTCAGTGTAAGTAGGTTTCAACATCTTTAACATCTCCGACACGACAAGGTATGGTTGTAGTGCGCACATTCCTAATTACACTGACTAATTGGAAATCAACACCCTCCCCTCCCTACCCCTCTGGATCGTATTCATTACCGTGGAATTGGAATGCCGCTGCGTCGTAGAAAATCAAGAATTTCTCAATTTACGGTGAAAGTGACATCTAGTTCACTGTACACTGGAGATATGCTCATTGTCGTAACGAGGGTTTATAGCTGGGGAGGGGGGGGGGAGGTCGGCCACTGGCCCCAACTCAGTGAAAAATATGAAGCCATCAACAATTACATATGTACGTGTTCTAGATTATGTGATCGTAATAAGACAAATAAAGATAACCCTTTATCCAACGAGATCACAGACAAAATAAATAAAACAAACAACGCCTTAAATTGGATGAAACATGTTTTTACATAACGACTTCTTACTTTTCTGGGAGAGCGGTCGGTACTTTAGGGGGGGGCGTGCCCCCGGGCCCCTACCTAGTTACGCCTATGGATATGTTTACGTGACAATAAGGCCTTGATTTTATAACCACCATCTTGTTGGAGCACCTGCCTGCTGAGTTTAGGCGTTAAATTTATGTGCCTTCTTCACCTTGCAAAGTCGCAAGTAAATACGGGTCTTTGTATTTTACTCTATCATAAACAGATGTAATGTTCTTTCGTATTTAAACAATTTTCGTTAGAAAATTCTATTAAAATGACAATTGACCTAACTGTGTAAAAAAATAAAGAGCAAGACTTTATTAGGGTCCCAAAAGAAGCAAAAATCTTTCGTATAGAAATATATGACATTACATATTTCTGTTTGTATTCTCGCAGTTCGTGTATCTGCTGAATCAATTTGGATACATTTTCATATCTATGTAGCTTAATATCAAGGGAAAGTGATAGTGATATTATTAGGCATCAGGAGTCCGACATTTTATTGTTAATTAAAATATCGTTTATAATGTGACAATATATAGGTAATTGATTAATTGAGTGCATCATTAGATGCCGCTGTACTCAGATTCACGTTTTGTAGGTGAGCAAAAGGATATACCTTTTTGAAAATGAATTTCACCAATCACGTACCTAGGATTTTTTGCCAGGGGGGGCAGGCTCAGGCAAATTACTAATGTATCGCGCGGAGATGTAAAAGTTTCTAGGAAATAAAAAGCCCCCGCAGATCCGCAATTTCACAGAGAGAAAAGCAATTTTGCGCGGTATTCAGGGATTTCGTTATTTGTTTGTTGTAATTATAGGTATAACATTTTTGGGGGGCCTGGATCACTTGGGCCCCCCCAGGGAACGTCCTTGATCCCAAGTTGTGAAGTTTGGTCAGCTCTCTGAGTTGAATCAGTACGTGACTATACCGGTTTGGGCAGAGTTACCTATTTCGAAACCGATCTGATTGTGGAACAGCTCAAACTGCAGCACAATGTAAACAACTCTCTGGCTGCCTTCCAGTCTCTATACACTACAAAGTTAGCTACAAAGTTGATACACTGCAAAACCGACTTTGACATAGAGGAATAGAATCTGTTATCCCTAAAATTGACGCGAATTTATCTTTTACTAAAATTTTCTGACGGTTTAATTGAACTAAGTAAAAGAACGTTCATTATAATTATTCACTTAATGTTTTAAACGAAATAAACGAGATCTTTGTGAAACAAAATTTTACTAAAACGGGGTCTTTATCTTTAGAAGTAAACACTGTCGATTTTTAGGGTCCGCGCCCAAAAGGCAAGACAGAGCCCAATTAATATTGCTCTGCTGTCTGTCCGCCTGTCCGTCTATCCACCCGTATGTCACAGGTAGAGACCAGCTAGCTTGCAGACAGATCTGAAATTTAGATATGTTGTGTAAAACAGACCGACCGGTGACGGGCAGCGGCGTCACTGGTGCAAGGGTTTCGGCACCGCGCTTACCAACCCGCCTGCCCAGCGTGTGTGAGTATGGGCATTTCTTCCAGGAGGACCGCCAAGAGTGGCGAAATCTTGGAAAGGCATATGTCTAGCAGTGGACGAAAGAGGCTGATGGATGGATGGATGTGTAAAACATTGACCCAAAACTGAATGTTGAAATAAAAATTAAACTAAATTAATTTCAGGGGAAAAAGGAGCAGATTATATATAAATTTTAATATATGTTTAGGGTTACGTACCCAAATACTTGATCAACTTAATTTTGCTGTTTTGTTTCATAGATTTTGTAGGTACTGTAAATTTTAAATTTTTATTTAAATCATTTAAGTCTATTAACTTATTTAAAAGGAACGAAACCCTTCATGCGTGAGCCCTACACGCACTTGACTGGTTTTTTCTTCGTTTTAGAGAATTATCTTAGACCTATTTTTATCACAGCTCATACAACGAGTAGGCTCAGATATAAAATGTTTGTACTTTAAAAAAATGGAAAATATGTCTTACATTTCTAAAATAATTCGATATCTTATACAGATGACCGTTTCAGATATAAAAACCTTATCTTATTTAAATCGGGCTTGTTCGAACGAAGCCGATTAGACCAATTTTCAGAAGGGTTTTAAGGACAGTTATTAATAACTATTAGTTATTACCGCTTTATAATATATATATAACGCCTATTTCAATGAATTATATACAGGCCCCCTGGAGGTAAAGTACCTTAAATATTGAAGGTAGAAAATTTTACCTAACGGAACCTTAATTTTGTTTTTAAAGTTGAGGAAAACTGCATTGAAAGAATTTAAAAAATCACCTCCATAGACCGGGAATCGAACCGGGTAAATGTGAAAAAAAAAATAAAAATTAAGATACCGATCGAAAGGGTTAAGCATAAGAACCAAATTCTTCTGGGTAATTATCGTTAATTAAAGAAAGACCATGAAGTTTAACATTTTCATAACAAAACCCTTAAAACTATCCCAAAATTCAATATTGTTTGAAGTACGGAAAAAACGCACGAAAAACTAATTATTCATTTTACTGAACAATATTTTAAAATGGCACATTGATACAGTAAATCATAAGGAACAAATCAGAATAAAATTGTAAAATGTTGTTCAGGGAAATGAATAATATGTTTTTCCTGCATCTTTTTCGCACTTCTAACAATATTGAATTTTGGAATATCTTTGTTATTAAAATGTAAAATTTCATGGTTTTCCTTTAATTTACGATACCATTTTACTTTGAAGAATTTGATTCATATGTTTGACCCTTTCGATCAGTATAATTTTTTTTTCACATTTGTCCGGTTCGATTCCCGGTTTAGGCAGGTGATTTTAGGGTTCGGTAGTACCTAAAAGTTAAAAGGAACCTCCTGGTGAAACTCCGTTGTCTATCCGTCCGTCCGTATGTCACAGCCTCATAACTTTAGCAACGTTAAAGGTAAAGCTTTGAAATTTGCTACAAAAATAGCCTTCACTTGCTGTAAAAAAATGTAGTACACAATATGGTGTAAAAAAATGTAGATATTAAAGAGCTGATTATAAAAATATATACTTTTACCATATTTACTGGCATCGATTTCGAGAAATCTTTGAAAAACCACAAAAAATGCATGCCACCTCCTTATATCCGAACTAGTGCACCAAAAAATGAAATAAATCACCATTATTATTACAATATTACCATATTATTTTAAGTCGAAATTAAATGCAAATTTACTTATTATTTTAAGATAAATTGAAAAATTCAATAATTTTTTAAATGCAAATCAAATGTTTTTTAAACTATAATCCTACATTAAAATAAATTTAATTTAATTTGTTCATAGCTGGCCAATTACAGGGAAATTATAGCGATAAAAAAAAATTAACACAAATGAGAATATTAAAATAAATGTAAAAAAAATAAACAAAATATTTTATAAAAATACAATATGGATATCAAATTGTATATATTAAAGAGCTGATAAAAATATACACTCTTGCTATATTTACTTGCACTGATTTCGATAAATCTTTGAAAAACCACAAAAAATGCATGACATCTAAAAAAAAACTGGTGGACCGAAATAAAATTTAAAAAACCATAGTGATTTGGGATTATGTAAAGATTACAGGAAAAATATAGCGGTTGAGAAATTTACCATAGTTAAATCACAAAATGAAATATTTCATCCTCGAGTTTTATTTCGAGTACGGTATAAAAATATTGTGTCTCTCTTTTGTGGTAAAATCAATTCTTTTTCTAGTTATCATGAACAGTTGTGGGCAAGATTTTAAATACTTTTTTCTTGACTGTTCCCAAAACTGTCGAATTACGGAACCTTAGGTATGCGAGTCTGACTCGCACTTGACCGGTTTTTAAAATTCTTTGAATGCAGTTTTCCTTAACTTTATAAATAAAATAAAGGTTCCCTTAAGTAAAATTTGTATTTAAGGTACTTTCCCTCCAGGGGGCATTCGTTTGGTTCATCCTGCTTATAATTATATAAGTCAAAGTCAAAGTCAAACGTTTATTTAATTCAAATTTATATATCTGAGAAGTAGATAAGGATATCGTCATTCATTACCTAAATTGACCAACTTCATTTAATCATATAAAATCCCAAAACAATTGTGATCAATTATAATCAAACCATCAATGACTTATCATATCATATTAAAAACAATATATATTATACTATGTTAGGCGTAAAATATTGCTTAAGATATCGTCGTAAAACTTTATATACTCTAAAACATTGAAAAAATATAAAAACACCGCAAAATCGCGAGTTTACTGAACGTTCCGCTCCCACTTAGCAGGATAGACAAATTAAAAACCGGCCAAGTGCGTGTCAGGCCACGTGCAGTGTAGAGTTCCGTAGTTGCCCAGTTTTATTTTATAAGTTGGTCTACTAATACAGATCACGCCAAAATTCTAGTCCGCTCGGAAGTTGCTCTCCCGAAGAACGGCCACTACATTGTCGTGTTTAGAGGGCGCTAAAAGTTTGACGCGACCTGTACTCGTAAACCTGTAAAACCTACTAAGCTGTGATAGTTTTCCTCAATTCTACCGGACTCGTCGTACCAACCGGTCGCGTAAACAATTGTGGCTCGCTCACGGCAGTCTTAACCATTGATCTAGTAAAAATAGACTCCGCATACTATGGCCGGAAGACACGGAGCGAATAAGTCACCGATAAAAACAACTGAGGCGGGATCACCTTCTTCTGCCCCTCTCAATGTGACATACCGGAAAGGACAAGGAGAAGATATGGGAAGTAAATTTAACGATTTTAAAAAGGATATGGAATCTTTATTAAGGAAGATGTTTGATGACTGGCAAAAGAAGCAAAAAATTGAGTTCCAAAAAATCAATGATTACATGCAAGAAGCGAAAAAATCCAATGAAGAGACAGCGAGGTTAATTGAAGCTATAGATAAAAAACATGATGAAATTGAACTTACTTTAAAGACAATAGAAAAGGAAAACAAGCTACAAATGAGCTATATTTCATCATTGGAGGAAAAAATGGACGATATGCAGCGTAGTCTCCAACTGACATCGGCTGAAATAAGGGGACTTCCTTTTAAAAAGAATGAAGACCTACTGGCTCTTGTCCAAAAATGCGGAAAAACAATGAAGATTGACATACAGGAAACCAACGTTCGAAACATATACCGTCTTCCCGGAAAAGGCGATGAAAAGCCTGTTGTCATCGAGTTCCAGAGTGTGTTTTTGAGAGATAGATTTATTAATTCCTATAAAAATTACAACAAGGGAAAGGGAGCGGATAAACTTTCTGCAACTGTGCTGGGTTACGCTGAGAGTAAGAAAACTTATATATTTATTTCTGAATTTCTTACTAAAAAGAACAAGAGACTCCACTATTTGGCGAGACAATTTGTCACCGAAAAGCTGTATAAATTTTGCTGGACTAAGTTAGGTCGAGTTTACTTGAGAAAAGATGTTAATGAACCATACATCCTAGTTAAATCTGAATTACAGCTGAGTGAAGTTAGAATTGCTAAAGTCTGACTATCTTTAATGTATAGATTTATTTGTATCGTATCAATTTTTGTATTTCGGAATAATTTATGTAACTATATTATGCTTGTGTGTAGGTATATCTATCTCGTTAAATTATTATTTGTTAAATATAATAACGTATCTATTTCTCTATCTATAAATTATATATTGCATTTATTTTATCTAAACATCGTACTTGTACAGTCCCCAATGTTGAAAAAAACGTGCTCAATCATTTTTCCTGCTAATATTCAAGAGCTATCCCAATCAAAACTTAGAACTATTCTTTTTTGGTGCCTCCTTACTTACATAATAATATGTCTAATACAACCACGATAATAAATGACATCGATTTGGTCAATACCCCATCGGCTGTTACTTGTATACCCGAAGAGTTAAATACTTTTATAAAACCAGTAACTGATTCCTTATTAATTATGACCCTAAATATAAGAAGTGTAACCTGCACTCACAACTTCAATGGGCTAGAGATCCTACTTACGAGATTAAATAGACGTGTTGATATAATTACACTCACCGAATGCTGGCTTGATGACTTGAAAATTATTCCTAAAATTACTGGGTACCAAACCTTTTCAACTAAAAGATATATCAATCAAAATAATGGAGTAGTTCTATATGTTAAGGATGACTTGAATGTAAATGTAAACGAACCGCAGATAGCTGAATGTGATTGTTTAGCTTTAACAATAAATAATAGTTACACTGTGGTATCAATTTATCGTCCACATGAGTTTGACAATCCAACAAATTTTATTCACTCCTTAGATGATTGGCTACCATCAATTTCAAACTGCCCGAATGTAGTCTTAATTGGAGACATTAATATAAATATATTACCATCTAAGATAATAAATCCATCCTTAAAGTATCTAAATATGATTGCTGCTCATGGATTGATCCCATTACATTACCTCCCCACTAGAGATGAAAATTGCCTCGATCACGTTCTTGCAAAAACTAATCATGCAACATCAACGGCTGTCATTCAAACACATATCACTGACCACATGGCCGTTATACTAAGTTTATTAAAATTTCCTTTACATTCAACGAAACCTACACGTTATTATAAAAAAATTAATTATGAAGCTGTAAAGGATGATCTAAAAAACACAGATATGTCTGTTATTCTTAATAACACCGACGCTGAAGATGCAACTAATTGTCTTATAAAAATGTTGCAAAATAGCATTGACAAAAACTCGGTTACAATAAAACTGCCTAGGTCAAAAAACAATTTGAAAAGTTGGATAACACCCGGTCTAATAAAATGCATTAAAAAACGTGATCGATTGCACACTAAAGCCAGAAAAAATCCACTTAACATGGATACATGTAAGTTATATAGAGACTATCGAAACGTTTGCAATAATTTGCTGAAAAAGATAAAAAGGTTACATGAAAAGGAAGAAGTAATGAAACATCGAAATAATCCAAAAAAACTATGGGATACTCTGAAGGACATATGTCATATGAAAAAATGTGTTGCAGAACCCTTGGAACTTTTAAATACTAAAAACACCAAAACAGACTCTGTAAACCATGTTAACGAATATTTTATTGGTGTAGGCAAAAACCTGGCTAAAAATATTCTGGCTAATCACTCCAAGACTGAGACAGAGTTGGCTCTCTCAAACGTATCCAATCTCCAAAGTCATTCATTTATGTTAATCCCTACAGACGAAAACGAAGTACTTGGTGTTGTTAAAAGTCTCAGAAATAATTGTGCGATTGGTTGGGATGGAATATCCACCAGACTAATAAAAAGTGTTAGTGACTTCATAATATCCCCCTTAACTCACATAATAAACTTGTGTCTGGAAAATGGTTCTGTGCCTTTGGCTTTTAAACGATCTGTAGTTCGACCTATTCATAAGGGTGGGGATAGAAGCAGTGTCGAGAACTATAGGCCCATTTCGATTCTTACTACACTCTCTAAAGTATTTGAAAAAATAATTAATAAACGACTAGTTAATTATTTATAATCTAACAAAATACTATCCAGTGACCAATTTGGCTTCAGGGCTGGCCATTCAACAGAAGATGCAGTTACCTCATTAACAGAATTTATTATAAATGCTAATGACCAAAAAAATAAATGTACTGGTGTTTTCCTGGACTTGGCAAAGGCTTTCGACACCGTTTCTATCCCTATCCTGTTGAAAAAGCTCGAATGTATTGGAATACGAGGAACACCTCTTAACTTACTAGCTAACTATCTATCAAATAGGGTTCAAAAAGTCAAAATTGAAGACCACATCAGTGGAGACCTACCGGTGACTTGTGGAGTCCCACAAGGGAGTGTGCTGGGACCAACCCTTTTTCTAACGTACATAAATGACTTATGTAACCTTAATCTGCCGAAAGCTAAAATCATAACATTTGCTGATGACACAGTTATTTTATTTTCTGCAAAAACATGGGCAGAAACTCAATACTTGTCAAATGTAGGCATGGGGAAATTGTATGACTGGCTCAACTCAAACTTACTAACCCTAAATTTAAATAAAACAAAATATGTAAATTTTTGCATTAACAACTCCACACATCCGCCTCCCGGTTCATTTGATCTAACAATACACTCCTGCAAAAATCGTGATAGCTGTGGTTGTCTACCATTAACGGAAGTTACCTCTATTAAGTACTTAGGAATAGTCATTGATCATAGACTTATGGGACTTGAGCATATAAATCTACTTACTTCACGTATAAGACGATTTATTTACATTTTTAAGACTCTCCGCCATGTGGCAGATGTGGAGGTTTTACGCCAAGTCTACTACGCACTATGCGAGTCCATATTGCGTTACTGTATATCTTTTTGGGGGAGTGCAGCGCAAACTCATTTAATTAAAATAGAACGTGCTCAAAGAGCAGTATTAAAAGTGATGATGTTTAAACGTTTAAGATTCTCTACTACAGAAATATATGAATTAACTGGCATACTTTCGGTAAGAAAACTCTACATAAAAACCGTTTTAATTCGTCAACATAGTAAATTATCTTACTGCCCGGAAAAAATTTCAAATATAAGACGCAAACACGCAGTATGTAAAACACCGAAAGTTAGAACAAAATATGCTCGGTCCAGTTTTATATTTCATGGTCCGTATGTCTACACACTTGTAAACAAACTACTAAATATTTATTCATTGTCAATGTATCGACTTAAAATTGCTGTCTCGCATTGGCTATTGCCAATGACGTACAAACAGAGCGAAGAAATCCTTAAAATAAAAGAATAATAACAATGACACTAATCTAATAATAATATTAATCTAATAAAATAAATATCGTAATAATAATCATAGTATTTTGGAAAAAACAATTATTGATAAATGTTTTGCTGTGTCTATAATATCTATACTCAGTGGCAATGACGTGCCCAGGGCTTGGGGTCGTAAAAAAGTAGCAATATGACCCGTCAGCCTCAGTAATAAGATCCTTTCCAGATGAATATCAATCTTTGTTAACAGAACCGTTGTTTGGCTTTGTCAATGACTATACACAATTACCCTCAATAAAAATAAATAAAAATAGAATCAAATTATCCTTCTTTGTATTAAATTAAACAAATGGATAATAACTGTATTCATATGTGTGTATACTACATACATATAGTACATGTATAGTACGTATAAAAGATTTATGTAATAGCTTCTACTATTTATCAATATGTAATTATAGATTTGTTAGATATTTATCTATATTTGATGTAAACTGTAGTTATTTAGTATATATAGGTATGTATATATTTATATGATATGTAGTTATGTTTATGTAAATATATTTGTTTATTGCTTAATAGTTATTTTACCCTAGGACGTGTTAGTTTTAGGTACTAATGGATAAGCTTTCTAAAAAATTACTCTAGTTGTTCTCATTGGTTACTTTATGTTACGCCTAAGTAGATCGATCGGTAGAAGCACTGGCTGTCATGCGGACAAGGCAACTTAGTTTGGCAGACAGGGTTACAACCTTATGGGTACCCACACATAATGATGAGGATGAATCGTTCCGTTCCCTTTCTCTTATGCATTAATAATAATAATTTTACGGTTTTGGTTTGTCTGAAAATGTATATTTTCTTAATTTGTGTGTACAAAACTTTTGGTGTAAAATAAATTATGTCTTATGTCTTATGTCTTATGTCTTAACTTCATTAAATATACTGAATTTGTCCACAGATACTTATATACCACAGATATTTTTACCGTTTTGTCGGCGTGATCAATATGTGTACCCATACCAAATTACAGCTTTCTAGTACTGTAGTACTTTCTAGTAGTCTCTGAGCTAAGCCGCGGACAGACAGACGAAAAGACGGACATGGCGAAACTGTAAGGGTTCCTTGTCGGACTACGGAACCCTAAAAATGAAAGCGATGAAGCGGAAAAGATTTATCTGAACATTGCGTCTAGGATAACGGCTTACCCGCTCTATAACGAGAAAATTGAGACGTCGACAACGTTAGCAAATAGTGGCGGCAAACGCGCTAACACGTACGCAGGCGTTCTTTTAAACTTAAACCACATGTACTAGTAATCATAATAAACTTATTTTATATATACGTTGAAAATATTTTACTTTCCAATACAAACATTGTTGGAGACTATACTCAAGCCGGTGCGTGATGGGTACCGGCCGCCGTTTATGTGTCTATTTAAAAGTGCGCGCCTGTTAACTATTTTAAGTTCATTCATTCAATTATTCATTCATTCTGTTATTCATTCATTCAACTGGATCATTCTGAACCATTCAATTTTATATCGAGTCACTCTCTTTGCCTGCTACTCTTGGCCATAACGCACGCGCGACTGTTATTGTAGTCTCTGAATACAGCACCTTCTGGAATACCAAATCTCCGTTTTATTTACGAGCTATCCCGTCAGAACTCTCGTTCAGACCACCACAATGGTGACAAACACCGGGCACTGACAACATAACAAACATTGTCACGACATGAATCCCCGAGGAAGTGTCAGAGGTTTTCCCAAGTGTAAACTGTGAAGTGCAAGTCACCGTCCAAACTTAGTACACCCGCTTCTCACCGACGATTATTACGTCCCAAACGTGATGGTTGGGAAGCCTTATCGCCTACTTCAAGCACAAATAGACGAACAGCTTATTGCACCTTTTGGAACACCAGACCGAACTCAAATTAATGTGCACTGCGGGGATTGAAAATTTGAGCTCTGGTAACTGGTGAGCGCTCTTCCACTCGGCAATAGAAAAAAATAATTGTATGCGTTTACATGACGACGAAGTAGACACAGTAAATGTAGCAGGTTTACAGTAGCTTACTCTTTTTTTCGCCAATATTTACCATTCCAAAACTGATTTTCGTAGACAGCTTTTAAAATAAGCGTGCATATCCTTTATTAAATCTAAAAAGCGATGTCTTTCATTTGACCCGCAGTGACGTCATCACCACACCTTTCAATAGGCATATTTTATTTTTCTGAAACGCATCCTAAAGTCTCAAGGAGCCGGCCATTCAACCTGATAGGATGACGTCACTTCCTCTAAATAATAAAATACATATAAAATCGGTTTAAAAGTACGAAAAAATGTGTCATTGAAATTACATACCCAAATTGAGAAAAAAAGCACTTTGAAGTTAAAAAAACGTCTAAGTTAGGCGTCGTAGTGCTTGCAACGCCGTAGCAAAAAAGGCTACGAATGTGTTAATGTCATGTACAGGTTGTTTCGCTAATGATAGAATCTAAACTTTAATAGATTTATTGATTTAATATATGTAGGTACATCATTGACGCTATAAAAGCTATTTGACTAAACAGCATTTTCGCTGGTTTTCGAAAAACATTCCAGATTAAACTTGCGTTTACAAAACTTGAAATGGATCCACTGTTAAGTTGCGAAAATACATCAATCACGTCACACATCAATTTAATGCAAAATAAAAATCAATCAAACTAAATGGAATACCATTCTTCCATAAGCCAGCCTGTTTCGTCCACAGCTGGGCATTGACCTTTTCAAGATTTCGCCACTTTTGGCTAAATGTAATACGGCTAAATATTATTTTAATAAAATAAAACACTTGCTTCAATAGAAATACAATAAATACAACAAACGTCATGTACAAAATACAAATACGAAAACTTGAATAAAGACTCGTAAATATATGCCTCTATTAGTTTTTATTTTTATTAGAGAGCGTTAAGCTACTTTCTTAGCCTTTATTATAACATCAATAGTATTTAAAAAAAAAAAAACTTGCAGAGAAACAAACTTATATGCAAGAAAAATATAAACAAATTAAAAAAATTCAATGTAGTATATTTTGAAACAGATTACGTTGACGTATTTCCGATGTACACTTTAAAGCCTCAATGCAGTTATTTTTAAAGAAACGTTTCTGTACGTCCGCAGCCCATTAACATACTAAAAAGGACCTTGTAAGCCCTGTATGTAGGCAGCAGCTGTAGAAGGACCTTAATTGAGTTTGCAACGCTAACGGGTGACGCCGAGGGTTTCATTTATTACATTTGATGCTACTTGTATAGCATAGCTAGCTTAGATGAAACTGATAATTAGTTTTTGTCTTTCAACAAAGCGTTTGTCCAATACAAACGTGGGACGAGTCGTTTCGTGATGTAACTTTCCTGCCGTTCGATAATGATAATAAGAATGAATATTTTACTGTGCGATATGGTAAGTTACTGTTTGTTGACCTAGTGAGGTATCAATTATTAAATTAATTACAATGATTAATTATATATGAATACGGGGAATAACTCACAAAAAAATCGACTGTGCAAAAAATTCGAATTAGACTAATTAGTGATTGTAATTTTTTTTATTTAGTTTTATTAAACTTTTAATTAAATTATTATTCAAAAATTAATTTAATTCAAATTGTAATATTATTGTACATAATGGCTGCCTTAGCTGGAATAAAAATCATTTATTTTATTTTCTAAATTATTTTATTTTTATTACATGTACATTTTATTTCAACAATTAAACAAATAAAGTTTTAAACGAGTAAATAAAAATAAAATTAAATATAAAATTATATTTTGGGTCTACTTAATATAACATTTAAATAAAATCATAAATTAAAAAAAACCAAATTAAAAGTATATTTATATGTGATGCATTTCAAAATGCTTCTTTAAAAGACAAAATTTCTCTTTTATTTTTATCTATGCCAGCTATGTAGAGGGTAACAACAAATAAATTTATATCCTAAAATTGTTGTAGGGTAGTCCAAAACATAAGAACCTTTATATCAAAAGGTTACTTTTGAAAAGATTTTGTTAAATATCAACTGAAACAAATGAAAATTATAATTATAACAGAAAAAAAATTTCATAAAAAAAATATGGTCAAATGGGATTAGACCCCAAGCCTCCTTCCATGAGATATCAACTTAAAAACACACCGCGTAATCACATTCCACTTCCCATTATCCCACTTTCCACTATCCCATCCCATCCCATCCCACTAATCATAATATTAACTACAAATGCGAAATTTTGGATGTTTGGATGAATGAATGTTTGTTTCTCTTTCACGCCGTATCCGTATCTAATAAACCAATTAAGCTGAAATTTTGCATGAATGTAGTTCTAGACCTGAAATAGGACATAGGCTACTTTTTATTCCATCAGTCAGTTCCCATGGGGTGGCAATAGGTAATCAAGTTCATGAAAAAAGTGATGTGTCACTCTTTCACGCCGTATTTACGGAACCGATTGTGCTGAAATTTTGCATAAATGTAGTTCTAGACCCTTAATAGGACATGAGTTTCCCTGGGATGAAAATGAGGTACCAAGTTTCTATAGAAACGTGATGTGTCGACCTTTCACGCCGTATCTATTGAACCGACTGTGCTGAAACTTTGCACAAACCAAGTTCTAGACTTAGAATAGGACAAAAGCTACTTTTTATCCTATAAACTGGTTCTCATGGAAAAGCTTTAAGAAAGACATATAAAATAGGATGGACAGAGGCGCATAACATACATATATCACCAGCTATGTTTACTGTAGATAACTGAGGGCAAGCCTATTGTCATCATCTTAATAGACTGTCATATGTACCGTGGGGTTAGTATTATAGGTACGCATGTTTTGAGTTTTATCGCCAAAGATAATTAGGCGGAGGATCAATTTAGAGAGCAAGAAATAGTATCGTTCAAAAACGAGGCTTGACTTTTGACCTCACCAGAGGATTTATACAATTATTTAAAAAAATTGTTCGGTGAAATAGGTACTATAAAGTCAACAGTCCAAAAGATACTGACAGATTTTATAGGAGTACACAAAACTAATTCAACGTGGGCAAAAGCTAGTTATATTAAAATTTTCATGTGTACTAAAGTATAGTCAAAAACGTTACTGCTCCGGTTGACCTTAGAATAAGATGTGGATTCCGGGAAATCCGGAAATCCATATCTCGCTTCAGATATTTCTTTAGATACTGGTATTAATTTATCATGTTGCAAATTAACAAGATATTTCATGTGACTAACTATAACCTCCATAAAGCGGCTGTAATATAAAAAATACATAAAATAGGTATGGATAGTAAATTAGATACTTACTTATTATTAACAATAAAAGACAATTTATCAAAGCCAAGTACAAAATCTTTAAAGATTGTCTTAAGGGTCCAAAAATATCTCGCGAATGTAAAATTGGCAATTTATCTTGCTTCAGCTCAACAAGTTTTTATTTCATTCGTAGATTTCTTTTCACGGATAAAGTTTGAATGGGCGCCTTTTGTATGTAGGAGACGTTGGCTTTGTTGGGATTCAATGGTTCTAGAAATCTTAACTGGTTTTAAATTGATGGGATAGTTTCCCGATCCAATGATCCGGAGTTTTGTGTGACTAGGCTTACCAACCGTCCCTAATTTTCCGGGATTACATTTAAATTTTTTTTTTAAATTACATTTAAAATAAAGATATAATATACCTACCTAATGTAAAGTAAGGTTCTCTGTTAAAATGTCTTAAATTTAAGATTTTGTGAAACCCTTACTGCAAAACGTCAGAGTCTGTCCGTCCGTTCATCCATCTACGGCATAACCAGACTGGGCTGATGATTGAAATGTCCTAAGGAATAACAATAACAACTTAACGACGTCAGGTTTTAAATGAATCGTATTTTATAGTACCCAAATTAATTTGACACAATTTTCTGAATCATCCGTTTCCGCTATATTATGAACTTCTACAAAAAGTTATTAGGTTTAGTTATTTGGCAAAAAAACTAGTATAAACGATAACGCCTCAACAAATGACATAACTTTTGGCTAAATACGTCTGAAGATAGACTTAATCAGCATAAACTGACCATTTGTAGTTGATTTACAGAATCACGATCTCTGATTGCCTATTGACTCACATAATTTAAGGGCTCATTCTTTTAGCTATTTTCTCCGTCATCGTTTTAGGCATCTTTAGGTACTCTTGGACTGAAAACATTGTTCTCAGGATTGCTTGATTTCCTTCCTTAGAATCTACATTCTTATTTATTTGTATTACTGTCAAGCTTTTCTATTACGAGTATATACAGGTTGAAAATGAACCCCCGAGCTTTATTGAAATCTATAAATCGGAATCAACAAATAAATTAAAATTCAATTATATTTAGACTATACCTATACCTACACGTACCCAACCTTTCTCTCTAAAATTTCGGCTCTAAAATCATTTCGAACGATTAAGAAGACTTTAATTTGCTATCCAACGTTTAAAGAAGATCTTTTAAAGCTGGTTCTCTTGTTGTCTAAATATTCAAAATCTTTAAACTTGAAGCAAGCAAACCCTCTGAGATATCAAACAATCACTTTGTACGCGTGAGAACTCTTACACAAGTAACTTACAGAAAATGACAAAAGTGCTTGACAAATTACGTAACTCTCTGAGAACATTGGTGAATGTTTTCACAGTTGTTTCAACGCTGAAAGACGAGAGAGCTATTGTATCTTTATGACATTTTAAGTTCCTGTAATTTTGATTTAAATGTATGCCAAATTAGAACAATAATAAAGAAATTTTAATCATAATCTTAGCAACAAATTTCTAAAAACGTAAATTTAACGGCCTTTTAACCAAAAGTGTAGCTGAATGTGTTTTTATTAAGATCAAATAAAAATAATAATACTAATTTCGCTTCCAAAATGTAATCTAGAATAATTTTAACCAATATTATGTTTAAAAACCTTCACAGTATTAACAAAATTTCGTTTTTTTACTTACACGTTTTCAATTTTGTGCTCGTGACGACATTGGTATTGCCTTCGCAAGTTTCATCGAGCGTGCGCGTAATAGCGAAATGAAATTTGGTCATGCCCACAACTGAGTTGCTGCGCTATGATGAGATCGAGCCCTATCTTCAACTTGGGCTCAATATATTTAAAAGACACTCTCTTGTGAGCTGAAACGGCTATGAGAAAGACGTGCAAGGTGTCAGTAAATATTTGCTAGAACGGCCTGCGATTGCGAACTCCACAAACGTTCTCACCAGACTTACGTCCCCCGCTTCCTTGTTGTTGTTGACACGCCAAAATGGCGTCCGCGTGGTCGTCGTTGAAGGAACACGATTTTATTATGCCTTACCTTTTGATTGTCAATTTGCTACTCGTCTTTAGATTTTATGTTAACACGTTAACAATCTACCTGCATAATTTTTTTTTGTAACAATAAATCGGTAACATACCCGTTATTCATTGGGTAATATAGTCAATTCAGAAGGCTTTAATTTAAGGTTTAATGCTGTCAAAACTTAAATTTTTCCAAAGTAATATAGCTTCTGTTGTTAACACTAAAGAACTATTTTGGAATGAAGACAAATTTATTTTGACAGCACTAAAACTGAAATTAAAGCCGTCGGAATCGGCTGAATTATGTTGTGAAGCTGAAAGAAAGTCTGTGTTTTCAATTTGCTTGTTTTTGTAAACAAATAGTGTATAATTGTATATGTTTAAAATACATATAGATATATTATATACAAAGTCGCAAAAAAACAGTGGTGTTAGAGATGTTTCCGAGTATGGACTGTGTAGTGCGTCACAGTCAACACTCACTCTTGTACACCCACTTGTCACCGACGATAACAACATCCTAGCGGGATGGGTAGTGAGCTCCATCGCCGTACTTTGAGCACAAATATAGACTTACAGCTTCCGAAGGAAGCAGATCGAGCACAAGAGTGTCCCTTCTAGATTTAAACTCGCGACCTCCATATTGGTGGTCGTAACTTTCAAACTACTAAAACTCAGAGGCGGTCAAACATAGTTATAGACTAAAATTCCTTAAAATCTTTGCATATGTATTTCTTTGTACATTTATTTTAAAACGGTATTTGCGGAGAAAATTGCCTATTGCCTCAACTAATTGATATTAATTTATCGTGGTTTTATTATTGCAAATATGAATTAAAGCCGGCAAATTGAACGAACGAACAAAATCACATTTAATTCTGTGCAGCGGTTACATTAATGGAGTCAGCCGGGGGTTGTGGTCACACCCGCATCACGGAGTCGACACTATGCTACCACTTTTATTGCCATGCTGGTTTATCGCTACTGACAGTAACAAAAATAACATCACTTCATGTACCCCCAAAGGATTTCCGACTGTGTCACTCGAGCTGTCAGCATTGGAAAAAACACTTTTCGTCAACGATTACTTCGCCAGAAACTTAGCACAAAACACTATAGGTATTTTTGGCATGAAGATTTTACTTTATTGTTCAAGAGATAATAGAGGTATACTGAACACTTAAATTAAAATCCAAAAATTCCCTTGGTGACTGTTCAACTCATAGGATATGAACAAGATCCAGATATTGACAACTGGGATATTCTTCAAATAAACTTAACGTATACTCTTTTAGCTGCGGGCTTTGAAACGTAGCAAGCGCAACATTCCAAGGTTTCTGTCCTAAATCTATGTAAGTATTTTCACTCAAATATTGTGTAAAAATGGGTACCACTGGGAACTGTACAGCTTTGTTGAATGGCCAATCTAATAATACGAAGTAGGCCTTTTTATTATGTTTTTATTTAGAGTTATAGATTTCATCCCGTCTCTTTCCCCCAGCTTTATAATAATTGTAGTAATGTAATTTTGAGCTCCACTCAATGTGAGGGCGTTCGACCATGAGGCACTGCTATAAAGCGAAGTTTTCACGGTTTATGGACCCAAAACCAACTACGTAATTGACCTGATATACCACAGTACAGGATTTATTCATACAGAAAAATAATCAAATTTCACAGGCTTCCTGAAAATGTGTGCATGTTTACTGATGCAATTTTTTTATTTATTTTGTTCGTTACATCTTTGATAAACTTGCTTCTTATTGACAGCTGTCTGATTACTATTGCATATAGGGAACTTGAGACAAGATTCTTATATATTTTGTATGATGTAGATTATCGATGGTTAAAAAAAATGACTTCATTAAGACTCGGTAAGTGATCCAAAACAAGATTAAATTTTGTGTCCCTACAGCGACTTTTTATTAGAGGTGGAAACAATATAGTTTAAATTTCATGATGTCGTTTTTAGCATCACTCAACTTTTCTAGTAAACATTAAGCTCACGGTGTAAATGTTAATTCAATCCAAGTTATTTCGTGTAGTTACCGTTTTATAAAAATGGACCTAGTACCAGGTCGGTAGTATTACACAATAAAACTGAATAAGTCATTAGTAAAGTTGCAACTGCGGTAAAATGTACACAGAAAATCATAGGGGAGGTAAAAGTATCCGGGTATTTACTCGAAACCGAGGTCAGACTTTCTAAACAGTCAGCTTAATCGTTAGCCCATTACTTCCGATTCGATTCTTCAGAATAACGATCGATTGATTGGCGCTTTGTTGGAGAACGTGCTGACTATCATGTTATATTGAACTTGATTAAGAAATAAACACTAAGAATATTGGGATTATAATTTTACATTTTTTTTAGCCACGATGTGCTCACGCTCATTTTAATTTATAAATGAAATATTAATTAAATACATTAGAAACAAAAAATAAAGATTATTGATAAGAAATAATGTTTTTATTATCTTGTCAAAAAATAATAAAATTAGATAATAATAATAAAATTTAACTCTAAACAAAGCTAAAAATGAAAAAATCTACAAACTAAACCTACGTACCTAAAAAGAAAAAATAAATTAAGTCAAAAACTTTTTCCAAATCGCTGCCAAATGGGAGGGCACCCAAGAAACTGGCTATGTTAACCCCTTATGCGTTGTCCGAAGTACACCTCAGCCCTTGGGTCACCCAAGGCGTCCACTAGGTGCGAAGATATTTCGTGAAAGAGTCGACGCGCCTCTGACCCCCACGGCCCTAAGGTTTCAACCCCAAACGGCACAAATATGTAGCTGGCTCCCAAAGCCACATATTTGCCCCACTTAGCTGACTCTGCCGTTGTTGCCGCCGCGCCTGCCTTTGTTGCGGTCGCTGGGAGGTGGGACGGTGCGAGGGTATCTACGCATGTAGCCTGCCACACCAGCGAGTGTCCGTTTTTTCATGGAATTGTTTTGTCATTCCTTCGGGCCTCTTGCCTTCGTCACGTGCAATACTTTGTGGCTCTAATATTGCCGGCACGTTGACGGTAGAAAAGGCTCTTCGGATGACATCGTTGATACTCATATGGCGGGTCAGGCAGCCGGCGCTTCGACGACATGATAGTCCGTGGTGGCCTAGTTCGTCAACGCTTGTGCCACATTGGCAGCGATGTGGTGAGTTTAATGGAATCCCGAGTCGCAGACAGGCGGCCATTGAAAAAGTGGTTTTATCTAGTGGTATGCCGATTGAAGGTGATGGCATTGCTTGCAGCCAGTATCCGACCTCGTGCTCCCCGACAGCAAGGAGACGGCCACGTTCCACAGGGCTCACGGCGGTTTCCGGAAGGTTTTGTTGTGATTTCCTGCAGAGCGGCTCGTCCCATAGTTTTTGAGTGTTTAAGACAATGGACAGGGCCCCGCCTGGACAGGCTAGTGTTCATGCATCCCTGGCCTCCATCAGGCCCAATACTTCAACCTAATTATATTACCGAAGAGAGCATTGGTACCATTCATGGAGGACAGAAAGGCAGGCAGCGCTACACTTGAAATTTTCCTGATTCCCAGTCCGCCGAAGCAGACGGGTAACATGGCTTGATCCCAACTTCTTCCTGTAAACGAGCTAAGGAGCTAAGAGTTTTTGCAATCGTATTATTTAATAACTTAAGAAGAGTGTTGAATTTTCACATTAATGAACAGCGGATAATATAAGTCAAATAATAAATAAACAATATTATTGAAAGTCTGAATCAATAAAGATAATTATTTTATTTAGAAAAGAAGCCTGTCCATTTGCTAATTTTCCAGTCTCCAGTCCAAGTCAGTGTCAAATCTAAAGTTATGGTCGTTTTGTGGCCAGCCGCGAAGGAGTCCGTAACATCCCGGCCCCCAGTATTGCAAGTCAATACTCTAGTTCAGAGCGGACGTCCAGTTTACAGAGCTTCGCCACTGACCGTCGGTATTGTCCCAGTCTTGTCTTAAGGTCAGCTACGCGCACTCCACCGTCAGGTCCTTCATATACTTTGGTCACTATGCCCCGAAGCCAAAGGCCACGAGGTTCCTGGTCATCGACGATTACGACAATGTCGTCAACTTTTAAGGGCTGGACAGTGCCGAACCACTTAGTTCGTTTAGTGAGCGCTGGTAAATATTCTTTTACTCGTAGCCATCGCTTCCACGTAAGGTCAGCTAAGCGTTGTGATTCTCTCCAGTTTCGTCGGAGCATATCTCCGTCGCTAAATGACCCAATAGGATTTATGTTCGTCAGTGATTTAGATGCTAGTAGAAAGTTGTTAAGTGTCAGGGGCAAATCATCTTTGTGATCTAGGGGAATATAGGTCAGGGGTCTATTGTTTATGAAATATTCGGTCTCTGCAAGCAAGGTGGCTAATGTCTGGTCAGAAAGGTACTTCTCCTTAAGTGGCGCTACTCTCACTCGTGTCATAACCATACATTCCCACTTATCATTGGTCATGCGAAGTCGTAGGAACGCTATACTCGCAAAAACTCTTGAACTCGCGTCACAGAATACATGTAGCCGAGCTGGCACGCTGTTGTAAAGATAATTATTTTAACTTTATTGAAAGTCTGAATCAATAAAGATAATTATTTTATTTAGAAAAGAAGCCTGTCCATTTGCTAATTTTCCAGTCTCAAGTCCAAGTCCGTGTCAAATCTAAAGTTATGGTCGTTTTGTGGCCAGCTGCGAAGGAGTCCGTAACCACCACTTTATTGAAAGTCTGAATCAATAAAGATAATTATTTTATTTAGAAAAGAAGCCTGTCCATTTGCTAATTTTCCAGTCTCCAGTCCAAGTCAGTGTCAAATCTAAAGTTATGGTCGTTTTGTGGCCAGCCGCGAAGGAGTCCGTAACAAATATGAATATTGGGATTATAAATTTTGTTTTTTTTACTTACAATGGGCTCAAGCTTGGCCATTACCGCGCGTGATGGAAGGAATAGATAAAACCTAGGATGAAAAGCACTCGCCCAGAAACTTGGGTGTGTGACAGCAAACGAGGTAATAATCAATCTTTCCAGGGACTTTCGCGAAAATTTACGGAAATCAATAACGGATGGATGGCTGATACAATGCAATTGCCCGTAACCACTCCCCGGTATGGCTATTGTGACGTCATGCTATATAACACATTGATTCACTTGGCAGCATGGTGACATCATGAGGGTGTTCGCAAGCCACAGCCGAAGCCTTTAAATTAAATTGAAATTGATAATTATATTAGATAAACAAGTAGAAGCGTAGCAGAACAGTAAAACAATGGAGTTGTGTTGAGATCTGAAGATCCGTATGGTTAAGGATCATGGGCAAACATCCATACAAACTCAAAAAACATTTTTTTTTATGTCAATGGAACATTTTTGTTATATTTTAGGCTGTAGTGTCCATTATTTAAATCTATACCAAATTAGAACTGAAAATCGACAAATTTTATTAATACTAGCAAATATTATATCTTAACAAAAAACCCCTGAAAAATGCCAGAAAAACGTTAATTAAATGATTTATATTTTTTTTTTGGTAAAGATAAAATAAAAATAAAAATGTTGCATAATAATCACAAACGACAATTTGTTTGAAAACTTTCACAGCATTTGCCGAAATTATGATTAATAATTATTATAATATGATTTCTTTCCATAACATGTGTTAATAGTATATTATAACCATGGCGTGGAAAGAAGGGTATTGCCTGACGAGGTGAGTGAGCAGGCCGAGGCTTGCCGAGGAGCAGATAAATGACTGATACTACGCAACTGCCTGTAAACATCGCCCATGACGTCATGCCGGAACACAAAAAGTCGCTTCGCGGCATGTTTTTATTATTCGAACAGTAGCCCTTACATGCCACACAAGTGAATGCAAACTTTCTAGATGTACTATTTCTTGGCACTTGGTAAAACTTAAATATCATTTTGAAATAACAAGTAAATAAAACTTCTGTTATTGAAAAATATATCTAATACTAAAACATCCGTACAGGTATTTACTGCTTGCGAACCTTTCCATTCATTGGATATTAATTTTTCACCTATACAGCTGAGATATGGAACTTCTTGCCGACGTTCGTTTATCCAGATACAAAATACAGATTACTTTAATTCTAAGAGAAAATCCAATATTTATAGTTATACCAGAATCTGATGGCAAAAATTCATATGAAAATTCTCTATGATTTCATATATTTTTTTGCCATGAGATTCTGGTATACCTATACTCTCCGGCCAAGCTCGCTATATCTCGCCGACGACGCTTTCCTAAGACGCGAGAGAGGCCGAGCGTGACAAAAAAATGCAGTTCGGTTATTTTCAGTTCAGCAAACCTCTTTGAGCCGCACATTATCCGAAAGCTTCAGTTGAAATCGAATCATGGCAAGGATACGTGGCTTCAAACATATTTGTAATAAAGTATAGCAATTTTTACAGGTTTTGTGTAAAGCTGTACACAATTTGGTAGTACGATTCAGTTATCGACAGGCGAACGAAAAAAAAAGTAATAATATTTCCATATAATTCTTATCACGGACATTTATGTAGTATTTTTGCTCACGTCCCCTTCATCGGATATTAAACCGGCCAGCGGCGGAAGGTGGTTTATATTAAAACCTCTGTATTTTGTAAATGTGGATTTTAAACTAAATACAATTTTGTGTAGCAGCTATAAAAATTATTTGCAAAACGTTCAGGTTATCGTATTTTAGTCAAGACAAGGACTTGTTGCATGGGTACCAAATAAAAGTGACCAAATTGAAGAAAACCGCCGTTTCAATTTTACAGATTTTTGTACATTACAATGTATGTGCATTAAAATGTAGGAAATTTTGTTTAGTATAATAATTTGGCCAAGTTCGAGTCGGACTCGCACACAAAGGATTCCGTATCATCACACAATACTGGTAAGGAACCCTAAAAACATACATATAAACAATATAGATGCTGAAGGAATATTAAGACTACAAAAATTAAGGCGATAAAATGGTAGCACCTGTCAAACAATTCAGGACACTCTGAGTACGGAACCATAATTTTGTTATTTTTTGTTTAAGTTTAGACTATATACAATAATGTGATCAAATTTGATATTTTTATGTGTAAATAATCTTTAAAATAGAGCTAAAACAAATAACGTTAAAAAATGCATCGTTTTTTTCATTTTTATTATTTTTTGTGATACTGGCTATAGTTACACGTATTGTGTGAAAATTTCGACTGTTTACCTATTACGCCTGAACCTGTAGACGCTTGTGACAGATGGACAGACAGACGGATAGTGAGAAGATTTAAAATATGTTTATTTATGAAATGTAATTAATAATGTTCTTGAGTCAATAAAACACACCATATTATTTTTTTATTGTCGTCATCTACACAGCAAGAACTGGAACATTTTGTAGGAAGATCGGCTAGATTTGGTATTTTTAGGCACACCAGCGCTGTATTGAATAGGAGTTGAAATGGTGACCATGACCAAAACCGGTTTATTACATGTTTTATTAACCATATTTAGACCCGGTAGAATAATTTCCTATGCTATAACTATTCTCACAAAATATGTCAGGGTATGCTAGCATGCGTTAGTTAATCAAGTTACAAACCTATTCAGACCGTTCAGAAATTGGCAGTAAACGACCAAAACGTTTGGAGAACTTGGTAGTCTCTAATAAACTAGTGATAGAGGTGGTTTTTCAATTATAACTTAATCGGATTGTAGCAGTTACATCAATTTATCAGTTGGTCATTTCAATCAAGCGCATGGATGGCGAAAATTCACATTCGTATGTTGATTGCATTAGCCAATTCATTTCGCACGTTTAAATTTACTCCTTTCATTTCGAGGTAATTTATACCCTTTCACACCTCAATACTACAGTTTATTCGTAAAGTAACAAATGAACATTATCAATTGGGGTTGGTTTAGATAGATAAACAAATACTCTTTATTATGCACTTTATTAAAACACTACAAAAAATATTTAAAATGTCCATGAAGATAAAAATTGGGCGGCATTATCGCTTAAAGCGGTCTCTTCCAGACAATCTTTGGGTGAAATTGTTATACGGGAAATACGTAAAGGCAGCGTACATAAAAAAACAAATCTTACACACAAATACTCAAATAAAATTATTATATAAATTCCTTTAACTTGTATTAATAATAAAAAAATATTAATTTTCGAAATATATTTCGGCCCACTATGGGGCCGGCATCAGTCGAATTATATAAATTAGTATATACGGTCTTGTTCCATAATAAACATGAAAGTGAAAAAATTTCTAGAGTAGATTGTGCATCGTTAACTGACTAACTAACACATTTGTCCTGTTCAATTTCCGGTTCAAGTGGTGATTTTTTTAAATTCTTTGATGCAGTTTTCCTAAACTTTAAAAATAAAATAAAGGTTCTTTTAAGTCAAATTTGCTATCTTTTATACCGGGTGTAATCATGACCTGCTGATTAAATTAAACCACATGCTCTACTGATCATCCTGAACCACTACCATAGAAAAACAATTGAAAAAACGCGAAATAAAAATTCACTTGCCCATACAAATTAATCCTCCTTGTCATTTTCAATGGGAACTTTTTATTTTTTTGCTCAGTTTTTTACGAAAGTGGTTCAGGATGATCAGTAGAGCAGGTGGTTTAATTTAATGAGCAGGTCATGACTACACCCTGTATTTAAGGTACTTTCCCTTCAGGGGGCATTCGTTTGGTTCAACCTGTATACATATTTATTAATCATAAATAATGATTTTACGAGGCATATCTAACTTTCTATGAAACTTAACCATACATTCTCTACATACTGGCCATACTAAAGATTTCGGAATAAACGAAAAAAAAAAACAAATCTTTATAAATATCTTGATCAAGTGCGAGTCAGACTCGCGCTCAAAAGGTTCGATACCACCCCACAATATAGGTGTGGAACCTTAAAAACATTGTGGTAAATAACAACGATATGCCAAAGCAACAACAAGGCTACAAAAAACAAACCCCTAAAATGGTAGGGCCTGACAAAAAAATTGCGACGCCTCCGTACGTAACCCAACATTTTATTATTATGAATTTTCCTTTTACTTCAGAGTATGTCCTACCTTTAGGTGGTAGAGCTGATGCCGGGCTCGACTGTGGAGGTACCACCATCTTACTCGCAAACCGGGCAAAGTTATTCGGGGGAGAGTAAGAGAACAGCTCTCAGGCAAAACCAGGCGGCCCACTATTGCCTGGGACCGACGGATGGCGGTATATCCATCCCCAATTGCCGGGCCTTACATAAAACAGACTGGTGACGGGCAGCGGCGTCACTAGTGCAAAGGTTTCGGCACCGCGCTCACCAACCCGCCTGCCCAGCGTGTGTGAGTATGGGAATTTCTTCCAGGAGAACCGCCAAGAGTGGCGAAATCCTGGGAAGGCCTATGTCCAGCAGTGGACGAAACAGGCTGATGGATGGATGAATGTCCTACAATCTGACAAAATTTAAAACTTGTACGTATGTTTTTAAGTAAGAGGCAAAACCAATAACGTTTAAATAAGGCAACTTTTAGATGTTTCTTGTACAGGTATTTTTTTTGTTATTTGTCGTAATAGTGGCCATGGTAACATGTTTTCTGTTAAAAATTTCAACTTTCTACCTATTACGGTTTAAGCTGTAGAGCCCTGTGACAGACGGACAGACAGACAGACAAACAGCGGTGGCTAGTAATAGGGTCCCGTTTGGCACTTTTCGGGTACGGATATCTAAAAATAATCACCCCGGTTACTTCTTATATACTTTTTTTTTTATTAACAGAAAATACATTTTTAGTTTCGTTTTACGTCACTTAAACAGCAATCCATCCATCACTTTTAAATACACGAATATTACAGCGAAATATGGTGAGAGGCTGTTTATTTGGTTTCCGACCGTACTACCGCTTCCTGAAGCGATCATTTATAACAGTGAATCTTGTAAGATATATAGCTTGGACGTTTCATCTGATAAATGCAGATATATTCGTAGGTAGTACGTACTACAAGAATTTAGCTATAGTAAATTTTTAAATCGAAGGTAGTAAAATGATTAATATCGCCAAGAGTGGCGAAATCCTGGAAAGGCCTATGTCCAGCAGTGGACGAAACAGAACTTAGACTGTAGTGCTAAGGCGTCGAGACTGGGGTGTTAAGGCGTAGAGACTATATTGCTGCAGCGTGGAGACTGTAGTGCTACGGCGTAGAAACAATAGTGTTACGGTGAAGAGAATTTATTATTATGGCGTATGGTTTATACCGCTACGGCGTAGAGATTGTATTGCTACAGCGTAGGGACTGTGGTGCTACGGTGAATAGAATGTATTGCTTTGGCGTATGGTTTGTAGTGCTACGGTGTAGAGACGGTAGTGCTACGGCATAGACTGCATGTATTTTCCATATATATTTTTTTCATATTCTATTGTTTTTGTAAATATTATCTTTGACCTGTACAAAGTATACTTTAAGTGTCTATTTTACAAATATTTGAATATAATAAATATTTCAAATAATAAATATTTTCATTTCATATCATAGATACTGTAATGTTATGGCGAAGGTACTTTATTGCTATGGCGTAGGGTTTGTAGTGCTATGGCTTAGAGACTGTAGTGCTACGGCGTAGATACTGTAGTGTTACGGCGAAGAGACTGTATTTCTATGGCGTATGGTTTGTAGTGCTATGGCATAGATACTTTAGTGTTACGGTGAAGAGACTGTATTGCCTTGGCGTAGATACTGTAGTGTTACGGTGAAGAGACTTTATTGCTATGGCTTATGGTTTGTAGTGCTGCAGCATAGATATTGTAGCGCTACGGCGTAGAGACTGTAGTACTACGGTGTGAAGACTGTAGTGCTACGGCATAGATACTGTAGTATTACGACGAAGAGACTGTATTGCTATGGCGTAGATACTGTAGTGTTACGGCGAAGAGACTGTATTGCTATTGCGTATAGTTTGTAGTGCTACAGCATAGATACTGTAGTGCTACGGCGTAGATACTGTAGTGTCACGGTGAAGAGACTGTATTGCTACAGTGTAGAGAATGTAGTACTACGGCGTAGATACTGTAGTGTTACGGCGAAGAGACTGTATTGCTATGGCGAATGGTTTGCACTGCTACAGCGTACATACTGTAGTGCCACAGCGTAGAGATTGTAGTGTTACAGCGAAGAAACAATATTGCTATGGCTTTCTTTGTAGTGCTACGGCGTGGAAACTATATTGCTGCAGCGTAGATACTATAGTGCTACGGCGTAGAGACTGTATCGTTACAACACGACTCGCAAGTTGTTTTTATTTCTTGCATTCAAGTTTACGCTTGGCATTACCACGCCTGACGGAGAGTTTTCGCGCGAAAAAAATTGGGCGAGTGCTAGAACGTGACGCGTATTAATCAACGTAAGTTAGTAACGGTTGAAGGACTGATATTATGCAATTTCCTATCACAATTCCCGGGACGGCTACTCATAATGTCATACTAGAACACGAAGACTCGCTTGACGACATGGTTTCATCATGAGGAGGGTGACAAGCCTCGGCCGAAGTCTACCACCAGTAAGTAGACCAACAAAAAAAAAGTCAACTGAAATCATTTATAACGGCCAAAACCGGCACTACATACATAATATTACACTGAGAATCAAGTACAGCGCCATATCTGCGATAAGTTAGATTGTGCACAGATCACTCCCGCACTATCCCACCTCTTTATGGGTGACCACCATTTTTCGGGATTTCACGGCAACCTTTTAGTGTTTTTTTTTTCTAATCAATGTAACGTTTCAATATTTAAGATGACCTTGGTTATTATTATTTTATGATCTTTTAAATTATTTAGGTAAGAATAAAAGTCTGCCTGTACATTGAAATATTTATCGATAGTTCTGACTAAGCGAAATTCGAACCTTTTTTTCACTTCCTCTCACACAAGTTGACCATATCAGTCGTCTGGTCTACTAAGAGAAAGCGAAAAATCTTTTTGAGAATTTTTCGTAGTCCCCATAGAAAAAGTTGTTCAAGACGAGTACTAAGTATGTTTTGAGTTTCACCAACTATTATTATTTAACCTTATATACGGGGTTAATTTTTAGGGCTCCGTACCTCAATCGAAAGTAACCGACATAGCCTGCAGAATCAGTAAGTTGAAGTGGCAGTGGGCAGACCATATTTGTCGTTGACATGATGGCCGTTGGGGCCGAAAGGCTTTAGAATGGAGACCACGTACGGCAAAGCGTGGTGTAGGCCGACCTCGTGTCCGCTGGACCGACGGCCTGAAGGACGTTGCGGGGGGCGGCTGGATGAGGAGGACGGAGGACCGACATGAGTGGCGAAATTTGGGAAAGGCCTATGTCCAGCAGTGGACAAACACGGGCTGATGGATGGATGGATGAATAGTACCTATGGATGATACCTCAATAGAAAAAAACGGAGCCCTTATAGGATCACTTTGTGGTCCGTCTGTCCGTCCGTCTGTCTGTCAAGACCCTTTTTCTCGGAAACGCGTAAAAGTATCGAGTTTGAAATTAACATCATATACCTATACTCAAGTCTACAGTCCTTTGAAGCTGTGAAAATATCAAACTTCTAAGTCGACGTGAAAAACAGATACGGCCGTTTATGCCGCAAAAAAACGTACACTTCGACACTCTCAAGGTAATCAAAATTCATAGGGTATTTTCCGTTGACCTAGAACTATGAAATTTGGCAAGTAATACCGTCTTATACTACAAGTATAGGGAAAAATCTAAAAACTATACATTTGTAATTAAATCATAAGAAATATAGTGTTTAACGGAACCCTCGGTTGGCGAGGCCGACTCAAACTTGTCCGGCTTTTTAAGTGCATGTGAATGGCCAAAAACTATATGAAATAGCTAAAAATGCTCAAAGAAGTCACGGGGCCGATTTTGATGAAAATTAAAAGTGCATGGTTAAAAAAAACTCACTTTTTACTGCAACAAACATTTTGTGAACAATATTTACAGCACATAAGTACATATTCTATTCAAGTTTTTGTCTTACTCCAAAGATCCTACAAATACAAAACAACAAAACACCTAATAAATATAAGCTGTATCATCGCTTAAATAAACACCAGCTCCCAGACACCCTGGATATTTTCACTACAATAAATATAGAACTTAATGTGTTGCGATAAGGTTCAAAACTGGGTAACAGTATCAACAACAAAGTCAACAAAAGCCTTTCCTATAACCTTGAGGAGTACAAAGGATGTCGTATCAGTTTGATAAGACACTTCTATAGGATATCCGAAACCTGTGTGACTGACAGGTGTGGAAGCGAATAGATATTGTGGTTTTCAAATTATTTCACCCGTTTTATGAAATCATCTTGCAGTGTGACAAGAGGAAAGATTACACGAAGTACCTATATGTACTATAGAAGCCGTTACGGTTAAAATATAATTTCTACAGAGATGTTATATGAACATCCTACAATAATAAAGTAGTGAAAAGTGGTGTCTGCATATTAAATATTTTTTCAGAATTTAAAATGGTTTGGGTTATTTGTATCGCACTGAAGCCAAAATTTTCATTTTTGGAATTTGTGTCTGTCTGTCTGTATATATGTATGTTCCGTTTTAACTCGAGAACTACTCAAAGGGCTTAGATGCTTTTTGGATAGTTTTTTTTTATTACAATCACCTTCAAATAAAGAATCTTCAAATAACAATCGCCCTACGAACAAGATAGAAAATTTGTTTTGTGGCATAATGAATTTAGTTTTTATACATAATTAAATTGTATTAACGTATGTACGTGTATTAACATATTAAGTACCTACCCAAATCCTAATATAATATATTGTATTTTCCTCTTTTAAATTTAACCATTTTACTTATTAATATATTCTAACGTGCGATAAGTGTATTTATGTACATACATTGCAAAAATAAAGTATTCATTTCATTTCATAAATATTTAAACATATAAAAACCATTGAAAAAGCTGAATACACTGCACAGCGCATACAAAATGTAAAAGATTGATTATAGACTTTAATTTTCTAAAATCCGTTCTTATCCTAAGGTCATCTGGAAAGAATCACTTTTACCGATAGGGCCGCCAATCTTTACCTAGCGTTACTTGATTTCTCCTGTAATTTTTATTGTATATTATGCACAAAAAGGAGTAGTATTCGTTTATTCGTGAAATATTTCCATCATCACCTACAAAAAACACAAAGTCAGTAATACGTCTTATATTCACTGAGATTCGTCAACTTTTCACTAAGTTTTAAGTGCCGGGCTTTAAAACTTCAGCTGTGCTTTTCTAGCTTACTTTTTCGTTATTTTTTTGCTTTTAAATTATTAAAAAAACGTAGACGTTTTCATTCAGAAAGTACTCGTAAATTATCCAAATTACATCTAAGTTTTGCTTTAGCTACTTATGTATTTAAGACTTTGAGCAAATTCTAAGTTGAATTGTTAATGTGAATAAATTATTTTGAAATTGAGAAGTCAAGTGTGAGCCTCCGAAGTCTGGGTTTATAGCCGTTGAGCAGCCGTGCAGGGTGCGGTGTACCGCGCGGGACGTGGTCGGCCAAACCGCTTTCAAATTGAATAAATCAATGATTTGTGGCAGCCTCTTCCTGCAGGAAACTCAAAATGTCGGACGAGAGACGTGAGCCCATTTTATTTTATTGCATTTCCGATTGGCAGTTACTGGTTAGATTCGACATTTAAAATGATAAATATGTTTCCTTCTTTTATTTTTACGTATTTAGAGAGTTTTGCGGATGAATTTGGATAAGACTAAGGTCATGTCCAACTGTCACGTCATCCAAGGGCCAATAACCGCCGACAATGTAAGCATCGAAGTTGTTCAAAAATATGTTTATCTGGGTCAAGTCATACAGCTGGATAAAAACAACTTCGACGCCGAAGAATATGCTTGGGTTGGGCAGCATTCGGAAAGTTGCGTCACATATTTACGTCGTCAATACCGCAGTGCTTAAAGGCTAAGATGTACAACCAGTGATGACGTATGGCGCTGAGACGTGGTCTCTTACAAAGGGTCTGATCCACCGGTTTAAGGTCGCTCAGCGAGCTATGGAGCGGGCTATGCTTGAGGTATCTCTGATGGATAGAATCCGAAATGAGGAGATCCGTCGGAGATCGAAAGTAACCGACATAGCCTGCAGAATCAGTAAGTTGAAGTGGCAGTGGGCAGGCCATATTTGTCGCCGACATGATGGCCGTTGGGGCTGGAAGGCTCTAGAATGGAGACCACGTACAGCAAAGCGTAGTGTAGGCCGACCTCGTGCCCGTTGGACCGACGACCTGAAGAACGTTGCGGGGGGTGGCTGGATGAGGAGGACGGAGGTCCGACTTGAGTGGCGAAATTTGGGAAAGGCCTATGTCCAGCAGTGGACGAACACGGTCTGATGGATGGATGGATGGATTAAATGTACAGGCATGACTTTTTTACTTTTTCACCGTAAGATTTTAAAATCTTATAGTTTATGATTTCACTGGTGACATTATAATTTCCCAGTACATTTTTCACGGTTGTTTATAAACTAACCTATCCTAGTAAAATTACAAACTATAACTCATAACAGCTCTTATAAAATATTAAACATTTATTTTTTACCGATCATGTTTCAAAATATATTAATTTATAATATTAGGGTATTATTTGTGTTTTATACAAAGAGAACGGGAAATATTTGAAAGAAAGGCTTTATTGTCGCGTGGATTGGTCGTGGCCAAAATCAAAACTCTTTGGTCGGGTGGCAACGACGCACGTGACAGGATATGTATGATCACATTAATAAATATTAAAATATATTATATAAATACTAAAATAATTATTAGTTATTGTTTTAAGATATTTCTCATTGGTATTTTCATTTGTTATTAATAAAGTATTGTTTTTGACGAAAGAGGCAATATGGCGTCGGAGGTGTAATGCTAACAGAGTTACAGAAAGAAAAGTATTGTTTGTAACCTCGAAAATTGTTTTCGTGTGATTGTGATCGAAACGAAGGGGCACGTAAGTTAAGTATTTTATTGTTATAATATTATTTGGTTTAAATAAACCGTATCTTTCCAAGTGTAGTTAATTTTGTGTATCCTTTCATCATTCCATCATAATAGTTATTCAAACTTGCAATACATTCCAAAACGTATTATAAGTAGATGTTTTTGAATTCGAAGGTAATCCTATTAAAGTTCAGTTCAATTATTGGGTATTTACTTAGCTACGCAGTTCAATGCTTACTTTTCGTATGTTGAATTTTAGTCAATGCCTCCGCAGCCTGAACCGGCAACCTAAACTACAAAATCCTCTCTGAACTTTCGTAGCCGGAGCCGGCAATATAAGCAAAACAATACTGCAATAATGTCGACCCGGAATTAAAATTGCCGTACCCGGCAATATAAGTTTTAAAATCTGTCACACGCATGCTTAGACCATATAAAACGGGGCTAGGCACGCGCACTTATCCCCCTCTGCCGAAGTACATGAACAATTTGTTCATGTAAGTTTGCTTGTGTGCTCGTTTTGTGTTTGTGTTGCAGCTTTTGATTTAGTGTGACATATAAATTTTCCGCAGGAGTGAGCGTGAATGAGCAAATGTGTGCTGTGCGTGTTTACCTCCCCTCCCGTAGAAAACGGCAGAATAATTTCAGTACTAAGAGTCGCGCTTTGCCAGGTCCCGTGTTAAATGGTCTAAGCACGCATGTGAGGATGGCCACAAGGAGGTATCATAGTGCTGAGGTCACGCACCGCCATTAAAACTTCTTGGGCGGACCGCAATGTATTGTAATATTATTTAAAAACCTCATTGGTATAAGATATCCTAACCTCAGACACGACTGTATGGACTAGTATTCTTTGCGTTATGATTATACTGTAATCTCAGAAAAAGTTATTTTATAGTATTATATTGTTCGGGGACCTATACTATAATTCTTTTTTTTTTTTTTTGAAAGACGTTCGTGAAAAATCTTTTTCATTATGCCAGTAGTTCTGAGTTCGTAATGAGGATTTTACGATATGAGGTTAGGTATTGCATTATGTATATAATAATATTTTTATTCCTAGATTCCTCTATTTTATGCAGGTGCATATTTTATTTCCCGTATTAAAATATATTTTTTTTTATTCTAAAGATATATTGTTAAAATTAACTTTGACTTGTAGAAAGTATACTTTATGTATCTATTTTGCAAAATAAATATTTTGATTTGATTTGATTTGATCTGCCTATTTTCAGCTATCCAGGTAGCTTCCAAGTTTTCATACGTATAATATTTTTTGCAGTCTTATTAATGAAAGTGGATTACTTGATGATGATGATGATTCAACAGACTATAATGAGAACTCATCAGAATTATTCTATTTCTAGGATCGAAAAGACGTTTCAGCAATATGGTGATAGTAAAATAACAATATTGAAAACACGGTTGTGAAAATTTTTCTCATTCAATTTGAGATTTCGTTTATCCGTACTAAAAAAAATCTTGACGGACTTAGTTGTTTGTTCCAAAAAGTCTCTGGATTTAGTAATTTTACTAGACTTAGTGATTTTATGTCCGGAAAAACATGGACGTATCATATAGGACAATACGCAAAAGTACTACTTGGAGATTTTTTAATAAAAAGTTAAAACCGCCAATCGAAAGAGGAAAAAAAAAAGTTCTGTATATTGGTAACCCTGATCCGACCAAAAATGGACTTAGTTATTTTATGAACTGGGCCATTCAAATGGAAACTATTTGTGAGGAGGGCGACAAATTTAATTTATTACAAATGAACACAAGACCAAATCAACTTCGTAAATTGACATACTTACTAACATACAAACTACTATTATATAACAATAACTATAGAACTCGAACGTGGGAGTATATGCTCCCAAATATACTAAATAAACTACCACATCATATAATAAGTCAATTGAGTCGTAATCCGCATAAAATAAAAACTATTCTTAAGTATTATTACCTTAATAATACGTAATTTCCGAATTTAGAATAAATGAATGCGTGATATATTAAGTCTATTATACAGGAAGGGAAAAATAAAAGGAGGAAAGTGCTGGGCAAAGGAGGTTTTACAAAATGGTGTTAGAATTTTAGGAGTTCGTCTTGATGAGTCTGTCTTACAAGAGTACGAGTTCTTATGTGTTGCAAGAATAGCTTTCAGGACAAAGAGCTGTCAGACACGAAAAGGCCACTTTCTTTGTACAATTTATCAGTAGGATATCGATAGGATTTTCTGCAGATGACCTTCAGAACCGAGCGTTGAGCTCTCTCTACTTGAATGAGATGGGTTTTAGCAGCGCTTCTCCATATAGATTTACAGTAAGTAATCAATGACTCACATAGAGCATGGTATACGTTAGTTAGTAGGCTTTTGGGAACTGAGTTTCTTAGTAGTCTAATTATATGGGCTGTTTTACGAACACGACCTGTTAATGCCGAATTGTAAGCTGAAAAGGACAGGTTCTCGTCCAAGAGGACTCCAAGGTATTTGATTTGATGAGCTTTTTGTATAATTGAGCATTTGCAAAGAAGGGGGCTGAAACTTGTCGGCAATCACTTAGATGGACTTTGATAGGCGCGGGTGATTTTGGTTCTGTTGCTTTTGTTATGTGAAAAGCCAGGTACTTAATTTTGTCTGCGTTTAATGTTAGCAGATTATTATCTCCCCATGTGCCAACCGTAGTCAAATCGGAGTTAACTATAGCTTCATCCCTACAACGACCATGAAAAAGAAGTGCTGTGTCATTTGAATAACAAAATACAGTCTCTGCCACAGTACGGCATCGACTTGTGGGGATGCGCTGCAAACTGGGAGCGTGTGTTCCGTCTTCAAAAACGAGCTGTGCGAGCAATCGTACGTGTGCCGTGGGACGATCACGCTAAGCCCCACTTTATAGCGCTTCATATTCTCACCATGCCATCCCTACTTATTCTGCAAGTAGCTCTGTACGCCAGAGAAAACTTGGATTAATACCCGAAACTCGGAGACTGTCACAAATACGACACGAGACACGGCAACAAACTAGCGAATGTGAAGCGTAGGTTAGCAAAAACGGGGAAAACTATTGAAGTAATGGGACCAACTGTTAACAATCTACCTGAAGATATAAAAGCCGCACCTAGTCTATTTATATTTAAAAAGAAACTAAAGAACTGCCTAGTCGAGAAGGCGTTCTACTCATATAACGAATTTTTAAACTATTGTTAGTTTAAATCTATTGACATCTATTATTTTAAGTGACATATGTTTTTATATTGTTGCTTTTGTTATTCTTGTAACAATGTAATTTAATTATTTGTAGTTTTATTTAATTGTGTTGTGCATAAAGTTGACATTCCTGCTTACTACGAGTATTACGTGTTAATAGTATAATAGTACGGCTACACAATATAGTGTAACCTCCTACTAATATGATTTAATCTTATGAATGACCTGTAATGAATATTACTAATAAATATATGTCTATGTCTATGTCTATGTCTAACAGATAATTTCAACATTTGACCAAGGTAGCGTGAGAAGCTCATTTATGTAGATCATGAACAAGGTGGGCCCTAAAACGCTAACCTGTGGAACCCAAAATTTGACAGGGGATGGATCACTTACATGCAAATCAATCCTGAGAAACTCTCTTCGCCCAGATAAATAACTTACGAACCAATCAAGAACAAGCCGCCTTATACCAAAAGCCTCAAGTTTTCTTGTAAGGATTGGAACGGAGACAGTGTCGAAGGCCTTCGTTAAGTCAAGAAATACACCAACGTATCTATTTCCCTGGTTTAGTTTAGAGGAAACAAATTTAACTAAAAGGGAAGCTGCATCATCGGTAGATCTTTCCTGTCAAAAACCGAACTGTTTTTCCGAAAGTAGTCCATTTGTTTGCAGGTAGCTTACCAGGCGAGTATTTACCCATCTCTCTAACAGCTTCGAGAAAATACTAAGAAGGGATATAGGTCAAAAATTACCTGGTACGTTTTTCTCACCAGATTTATATATTATTATTATTATTATTATTATATCCTTTATTGTACACACACACAGAAACTTAAACTAAGATAACAAAAAAAGTAAAAAAATATGCACAAAGGCGAGCTTACCTCTTCAAGAGGTTTCTTCCAGCCAACCAGTACTGTGGTGAAAGAATACACTAAATAGGTTGGCAGCAAGCATACAGAAGGATTATAACAACTTATTCTATACAAATAAAATAATAAAAATATAAATTATAGATATAAATATAATGGATACAAATGAATCAATACAAATATAATATTAATATATACTTAAATAATTTAAAATATATACTTAAATATTACTCATACGAGAGGACGTGCTCTTTTAATTTACGTTTAAATGAAGATATTGACGGACTATCTCTCAGAATCTTAGGTAGTGTGTTCCACATTCGAGCTGCTCGCACTGTAAATGAATTAGAGTAAAATTTTGTATTACATTGAGGCACTTGCAAGCTTATATTGGAGCACCGAAGATATTTTTCAGGAATATGGGAAAACTCCGCTAGAAAAACTTAAATTAAAGATATGAACTAGGGGAACTATGATTATGTTAGTCACATCTTTGACAAAGCATGATTTAATGATATTGTATGATTCTGATTCTTTCGTTTCAACCACCATGGCTATTTTCAATGCAAGTACTCGTAAAATCATATTCTCTAAGCATCTAAACTGTTGTCAAAGTGAACTTTACCACACTAGTGTTGAATTTCTTTAATTTTTTTTTCATAGAGGGAAAGCAAATTGATCTTAGCCCATACAGCCATGTTTGAGGTATGTTTTATTTCTTTAATTTATCGAATAAAAATGCCAGTCTTATCCTGTGTACCATAGATAGACTTCACAGAAATGAGCTGGTTTCAGTTTTATGCGTTCGTAGGCTGCGTTCATTTTGATGGTCGGACGAAACCCAGCTACCACTGACAGCAGGACAGGCATAGTCTATTCCGCCAGCCTAATCCAAAAACAATAACAATGAACTTGTCTGAGATTTCGTCGCAATATCTGCGGTTCTCTTATTAAAAATAAGCAATACATACGAGTAAATCATCACATCATTTTTTATCTTATGGATCAACGCAAAACTTTAAAATACCCTTTAAAATCATAAATATTGGCAAAAAACTGCGACAATTTTTGTATTTTTACAAAACATCGAGTGAGAGACACAATTTTTGTCTTTAAAAAGATAGTGATGTGACACGATTTTTAGATTATATTATTAATTATAATCAACTTTACGTCGTTGATTATAATGCTTTGGCATTACCGACAAAAGTTTTAATGTGCGAGTTTGCAAAATGATACTGGCCACTTGCATTCTCTGTACATAATTTTTAAAAAATCTATTGGTCTTGCTTGTTAACTACATTCTTTGTATCTAAGGAATAGATAATTTGGGCAGCCATTGTTGTTTACATTATTGAAATAAGCTGGTGGAGTCAAATATATACTATGACTGAAAGCAGCCTTCGGACGCATCAAACTGAAAGTAGATTATTTCCGTCAAGTTAGAAACAAACAAACAATAAATACTCGAAATGAAATTTAGGCATGCATATTTTTTTTCATGCAAAAAATATGCATGCCTAAATTTCATTTCGAGTATTTATTGTTTGTTTGTTTCTTTAATTACGTTTCATTTATTTACTCACACTGTGCATTGAAAAGCGTAGTATGATACACGTTCGTAAGGGCAATAGCTTACGAGGAACGATTTGAAACACGAGCGATAAACGAGTCCTTTACGCACTTGTAGCATAAACTACTACGCCAGTACGCCTACTACTGTAGCATATACTACACCTATTTGGAAAGCACATTCTTACTACTTTGAAACGATGCAGAATATACGTCATTATTGTCATAGAAATATGCGGGCGGAATAGTTGCGACAACGAGTAAAGTGGATAGCGAGCAAGGAGGAGCGTGTTATGTAAGTTTACATGTAAATAAATCCATGTGCCAAACGAAGCTGAGTGGAGCGAGGCGACCCCGTTGGTTTTTAACACAAAGTTTTCAATTATCCGGTTCTTTTTGAAAAAATCTTGGGTTTTTCGCATTGGTCCGTTTTCTCTGAATATCCTGCTACATATATGTATATAGGGTGACTTTAATTCATGCAGCCAAATTCTTACTGAAGGCTCGCTCAGTAACAAGGTTAGATGACCCTTTTTTGAAATTCGTAATTTATTCTTTTTGTGTTCCTTACAAATGCAAGCCCAGCACCGAGTCAATTACTATGGGACGTCAAGATTTTATTTTATGAAATTAGCAAAAAGTGTTATCGATCCGTGTTACTGATCACTTACCAAGCCTCGAGTATGAGTTTGGCTGTACAAATAAAAGTTACCTTATATATATGCATGGATTTCTCTACCTCGACGTCTTCAGTCAAATGATCCCACTTTTCCAGGTAAATACATTTTACCTTCATCCCTCTGCCCTTCCCTATTCAAGTGGGTATCAACCAACGTCAAGTATCTGAGGCATTAAAAGGACCCATTTTATTTGATAACCGGGTATTTTTCGCCCACAATTTTTCGGGTTATAGCTGTTTTTGTGGGTACGTTTCGGGTGCTGACATATCCTAAAGAAACATCGTAAGTTTCAGCACCCTTTTTTGGTGTATTCAAACGGACGTGATTTGTTAGGGATACAAGATTATTTTAGGTTTTTTCTTCCTCTATCTGTTTCGGCAAGCTGGGTGTAGTGAAGTTATGTTTGTGTATTGTGTGTTGCGAACCGTATTTGGGGTCGGAGTAATTCGTGCGTTTCTGTGATGTTTCGTAAAAATATACTTCTACAACCCGCGAAAAATATCTCGGCACCTCATTTTACCCGCAAAGGTAAGCAGAGACCTTTTCTGGTGCCTATATATGTTCCGCAAGTGGTAATTGTGATTGCAAGTGGTTGCAAATACAAAAGTCATAGTAAGCCGGCTGATATTGACATCGATCGTAGATCTCACATGGCTGATATGTGAATCGACCGTCAGCTGCTCAAGTAGTGGTGGGTTCGGGAGTTAGAGAAGCGAAAGTGGTAAAAAAAAGTGATAGTACGCTGGCTGAAACTTTTCTCACAGATAGTTGACATCATACTGAGCTGAAAAAAAATCGTCAGCTGACGCAACTGCGGTGGGTCTGGATGTGAGAGTGTTCGCGCAACACTCAAATTGAACGCGCTTCGTTCACAGTGTTCTAATCTATTTTTAGAAACCGCTAGCGGTGGTGTAATCATTTTGTTTGGTTTTAATTTTGCTCTTCTTGTCTATGATTTTTGACAGAAATGATTTGTTAATTTTGCGCTACCCCGGGTTTGATTGTGAAAAGGTCGCCTGAAAAGTTTTAAGAGATTCTTGCTTCAGGGACACGTGTGTGTAAAATAAGGTCTTCTAGTGAAACCGTGTTGGGGAATTGTGCTCGTAGAAGCCGGGCTAATTCCAGGAAAAGACTTTGATGATTGCGTCAGTTGGTGACACGTAAGCAGCATTCGTGGCCACATTTCCTTGATTTCCTGCTGATCCCTGCCTTGTAGTTCTCCTCCTCAATACCGGCCAGCAGCTGGACCAGCGAAGCGACCCCAGCAGTGGATAGCGAGAACCCCAGATTTTGGACTTCTGGAGGTACCGTGACGTAGTCAATAATTTACTGGATTTATGTAAGTGTCACGTATTATTTATTAATCTGGGTGAGGACTCTGTCTGCATACTAATTTCGTGCCAGGTATATGGTGTTTCTGATATGCTATGGGCCCTGTATAGAATCCCGTATATTTAGTTTGGCCGGACAGGGTCTTCCATACATTTTGTTGGTAGCATAACGCGTTTGAGTTGATTATTAGCTACATTTTCTGGTAGCAGAGCGCGGTTAAGTTGTTTAATATCGGATATTAAACAACCCCGGACCAAGATATATTCTGTTTATACAAGCCGAACCGATATAGTGGCTCCGTTGGTCTTGTAAGATAATTTGTGAATTATACTTTGTTTTAGGTAGGTAGTTTGTAACCTAAAGCGAGATCAAATAGAATATTTTGTTATTTCTCATACTACAGTACTCGGACTGTGTATATGAATAGGTTTATGTAAGCTGGAAGGATATTAGGTATAGAATATTATTGTATTATGTATTGTGGATAAACATATAACTTTATTAGCGCTGTTTAGGTTGTTGTACACAGATTTAAATTGTAATTGTTAGACCTTGTTGGTGTAACTTTATAACTCGGTTGTTTGTATTTATGTAAGATATTTGGTTATAATATAATATAACGACCTATTGTAGGCTTGTTTGAGAGCACTGTTACAAGGCAGTTAGTTTATTTATATTAATAACATTTTGTATTTACCGAGTTACTGTGACAACTTGTTTGAGTGTATACATTGGGGCGCTTTGTGGTTTGTGACATTGTCAGTTCCGTCTTTAATTGTTTGTATTTCTCAATTCCCGGTCTACAATGTCGAAGACTTCTCCGAGGAACATCTTGGCCAGCCAGCTGCGCTGGTTTGTCAGCGTTCAAGGCTTGTTGGCTCGAGCTAATCGGGGCGATGCAGTCCTGGAGCGGTACTCACAGATGGAGCGTCGCCTCGAGAAAGCTGAGCAGGCGCTCATGGAGCTGTTGGACCAGGAGCTGCCACCGGAGGTAATGGCTAGCATTAACAGTGATATGGAGCAGATAATGGATATCTACAATGAGACTACGCAGGTGGCATGCACAATAAAGAGATTGCAGTCTGGGGGTCCGGATGTCAAATTGGGCACCAGTAGTCAAGGGGTAGGGTTGCATAGCAGACTGCCTACCTTAGAGCTTGGTCACTTTGATGGACGTATGGAGCAATGGGTCGCCTTTAAGAATATGTTCACTTCTTTGGTAGACGGTAGACAGGATCTGTCCAACGCACAGAAAATGGCGTATTTGATGTCCAGTCTACAAGGGGAGGCTAGATCATTGGTACAACATCTGATGGTTGAGGAGCATAACTACGTCATCGCATGGGAGTTATTGAACAACAGATATCAGAACGTCCGGTTGTTAGCAGACGCGCATGCGAGTCAGCTGTTAGGTCTGCCTCGGGTTACTTCTAGATCGCATATCAGGGCTCAGTTACTCACACCCATTACAGTGGCGTGCAACGCATTAAAAATGTTGGGACTACCAGTGGATGAATGGTCGTATCTGTTGGTACACATAATTTTGAGCAAGTTGCCGGCTGACTCTCGCTCACGGTTTGAACGCGAGATGGCAGAACGGGACAGCAGTGCCTTGCCTAGCTTAACGGAATTAATGAGATTTTTGGACTTTGAAGCTAGGGCTGTGGAGTCGTCTCCGTTGGAAGTGGCGCCACCTAGCGGGAGTTTGGGAAGATCCGCTGGCACATCGCGACGCAGTGACGCCCAGGGAGTGCCGCCGTCCCGGGGACGTGTGGCAGCTCGCTTGGCTGCGCTGACTGCTGCCGTGGGGGAACCGACGTGTCCTCAGTGTGGGCGTTTGAGACATGCTTTGCGGAGGTGCCCTGAGTTTGCTGAGCTGCCGGTCAGCGAAAGGCGGTGCTTGGTAAAAGCCAAGCGCTTATGTTTTCATTGCATGGAAGATCATTTCGCGCGCGATTGTTCCAGGCAAGGTACTTGTTCTGCATGTGGAAGAGCTCACAATTTACTGCTGTGTGCTAACAGGTCTGGTGCGCCGGCTCCGGCACCGCAGCGCGGACCTGCTGCGAGAGGGGGAGCAGTCTTCACGTCGCAGCACCAGCGTCGCGCTACGGGCGGGGGAGCAGCCTCACCGTCCGCACAGCAGCCATGTCCGTCGAGGGGCCCTCGTCCAGGACGAGGCGCGCACCCGTCGGAGTGGAGAGAGAGTTCTCGGGTGAGTCATGCACACCCTAATAACTTTGAGGAGCATGCACCTGCGGTACAGGGCTATACTGCGGGCCCGGCTAGGAGGCCCCGGGGTTGGGGGTACTCCACGGGTGAGGGGCCCATTCAAAATTATGGAAGTGGTCCCCATGTTTCTGCAACTGCGGGCCCGCCTCGGGACTCTTCGAGGGAAGAAGGCCCTACGGGCGGGGGCTTCACTTCACCGGTTAGTGGACCTCAATTTCCCGCGCCAGTGCCGGCGCCCACTGGAAGGGAGTATAGTCGAGAGGAGCCGCAGAGATACTCGCCGCCGTCTCATGAGTACCCGCGGGTAGAGTACCACCCACCTTATTTTAGGTATGGGAGAGCGGCAGGCTACGCCCCCCCTAGGATGGCGATGTGTACTCGCTCACCATATGTAGGGCAGTGGGTTCACCCTGGGTTGGCGAGGCCGACCAGCCAATAGCTAGCCTGCCACTCTACTAGCGCAGAGCCAAGGACGGTTCTGCTGCCCACTGCAATAGTTTGCATATGGGGTCCCCGTGGAGATTCGGTTAGGGTAAGGGCTCTACTGGACTCAGGGGCACAAGGGTGTATGGTGACTACACGGATAGTTGATATGTTGGGTTTGAACTTGGAGCCTTCTTCGGTGCCCCTTCTTGGTATTGGGGGTTTAGAAGTTAAACGTTTGGTAGGCCGAACTCATATAAGGTTTTCTTCGGTACGTTCCTCCACTTTGAGGATTGCAGCTGCAGCTATGGTTATGGATGATATCGTAGGCTGGAAGCCCTCCTCGGATATCTCCCCAACTATACTATCGTGTACGTCTAATTTAAATTTAGCTGATCCCAGGTTTTATGTTCCCGGCCCAGTGGACGTCCTCTTGGGCTGGGATGTATTGGGATGGTTTCTTTTAGGTGCCCAGAAGGCGCTAGGCACCTCATCACTGTTGGCGGTGTCCACCATCTTTGGACATGCTGTCTTGGGACCAGTCTTCGATGACTACACTCCGGATGAGTCGAGGGTCGTCAACACAGCATCCCTTGCTAAGACGATGCATCGGTTCTGGGAAGTAGAGGAGCCTCCCATGGTTCCGAGGGTGGACCCGGAACATGTAGAATGTGAGGCCCTTTTTCAAGCCAACACTTCGAGGCTAGCTTCAGGGAGATTTGTAACGCGGTTGCCTTTTACAGCATCCCCTCCTATTCTTGGACAATCCAGAGCACTGGCAGAGAAGCGACTGCTGGCTATGGAACGGCGCATGCAGCGTGACCCAGTGCTACGTGAGAAATATATTGACTTCATGCGTGAGTACGAAGCACTAGGTCATATGTCACCGGCTCGAGTAGATTGGAGCTCTACTGAGCATTACTTCCTACCTCACCATGCAGTATTGAAGGCTTCTTCAGGAAAGCTGCGCACCGTGTTTGACGGGTTGGCGCCTACCTCAACAGGAGTCTCGTTGAATTCGTGTCTACATTCTGGGCCAAAGCTTCATCGGGATGTCATAGATATAATTTTAAATTTCAGAAGACATCAGGTGGTGTTTGGAGCCGACATTAAGATGATGTTCCGGCAGACTGTCATTCATCCTGACGACAGGCGTTTCCAGTTGATTCTCTGGCGGGAGCACCCAGAGGACCCAGTGACAGTCTACGAGCTCAACACCAACACATATGGTTTGAAATCAAGTCCATATATAGCTATAAGATGCTTACTAGAATTGGCGGAGCGGGAGAGGGCCCGCAACCCGCGTGCGGCAGCCGTACTGACACGTGACCTCTACGTGGACGACGTGTGTACTGGGGCCCAAACAGTTGAGGAAGCTCTTATACTCAGGGATGAATTAATTGCTATACTAGCAGCGGGAGGCTACGAGTTAAGAAAATGGTTATCGAATGAGCCCCGTCTGTTAGAAGGTATTCCAGAGGATCACCAACAGAACCCTAACCTGTTTGCTGAGGTGGACGATCCTAATATGATAGCGGTTTTGGGAATGAAGTATCAACCGGTAAATGATATTTTCACGTTTCAGGTGGAACTGAAACCAGAGAGAGTATGGTCGAAGAGGACCGTGCTGTCCACCATCGCTCGCATGTTTGATCCGAACGGCTGGATCAGTCCGGTGATCTTCTCAGCGAAGTGTCTGCTGCAACGGCTGTGGATCCTGGGCGTGTCGTGGGACGAGCCGCTCACTGGGTCTCCGTTGGACGACTGGCTGGAGTTGATGTCATCATTGGAGGAAGTCAATCGAGTTGCCTTACCTCGCCGGATCTTGCCGCCAGGAAAGTATCACGCTTCTTTGCATGGCTTTTGTGACGCCTCCGAACGTGGATACGCTGCGGCCGTATATTTACGAACCGTTGATAGTCAGGGACACGTCAATGTTGTGTTACTTCTAGCGAAAAGCAAGGTTGCTCCCATACGTACTCGTCTTACTATTCCTAAATTGGAATTAAGCGGAGCTCATCTTTCAGCTAGATTACTGAATCATATATCTCGGGAGTTAGCTGCCAATGTTGATTTTCAGGATGTGTATGCATGGTCGGATAGTCAGGTCGCGCTAGCATGGTTGCGCGCGGCTCCGCATACCTTAGAAATTTTTGTAGGAAACCGGGTTTCGCAAATTCAAAACATAGGTATTCATATTAATTGGAGGCATGTCCCAGGTGAATGTAATCCTGCAGACTGCGCATCGAGGGGCTGCACAGCGCCGGAGTTGGTGTCACATGCTTTATGGTGGGGTCCGGAGTGGCTCAGGGGACCTGAGTCTTCTTGGCCTGTTCAGCAAGTAGATAGGACGACCCAGATTTTACCAGGGCTGCGTGTGCATGCTTTAGTTGCAGAGACCGATTTAGATCCTGATTGGCTGACTGGGAGATATAGTAGTTTGGACAAATTATTGGCGGTTACTAGTTGGATTAAGCGTTTTATAAGTAATTGTCGTAACCCCCAAAATAAACAGTTGTCGCCAGTGGTGAGTGCCGAGGAGCGTCGAGATGCACTGCTTCACTGGGTCAAGGTAGTGCAGGCGGACCGTTTTAAGTCTGAATTGCAGATTCTTCGCGATGAACGTGCCAAGCTGAAGGGAGCGGTCGCTAGATTAAATCCTTTTCTGGATTCACAGGGACTTCTGCGTGTTGGAGGTCGACTTCGGAAGGCTGACCTGCCATACGGAAGCCGTCATCCTCTGCTGTTACACAAGGAGGGTCCTTTGATAAAGCTTTTGGTATCTGACCGACATGTTCGTAACTCTCATGCGGGACGCAATGCGTTATTGGCGATATTACAGCGGGAGTTTTGGATATTGTCTGCTCGCCGGGTAATTCGCAATGTAGTTTTCTCCTGCGTTCCTTGTTACAGACTGCGAGCCTCATTGATGCAGCCTCAGATGGGAGATCTGCCGGCTGACAGGATCACCCAGTCGAGACCATTCGAAGGAGTCGCCACGGACATGGCAGGCCCGTTCTCGGTCAAGACCTCCACTCTTCGTAATGCTCGGATCGTTAAGGCTTACCTGTGCGTATTTGTGTGCTTGTCCACCAAGGCCGTCCATTTGGAATTAGTGTCCTCGTTGTCCACGGAGGCCTTCGTTGCTGCGTTAGACCGTTTTGTTGCGCGTAGGGGTCTACCTTCATTGATCCGCTCTGACAATGGCACAAACTACCAGGGTACCTCAAACTATTTGAAAGATGTGTATAAATTTTTAGAAAATAATTGTGTTAGTTTAAGTCATATCTGCGCCCAGAGGGGGATAACTTGGCGGTTCAGCCCGCCAATTTGTCCCCACTGGGGTGGGATTTTTGAAGCCGCCGTGAAGTCAGCCAAGACCCACCTCCGCCGCGTCATCGGGGAAACCATTTTAAGCTTCGAGGAGCTCGTCACTATGTTCTGTAAAGTTGAGGCCGTCCTCAATTCTCGTCCTCTCTGTCCCCTGTCATCTGATCCGAACGACCTCGAGGTCTTGACTCCTGGCCATTTCTTGATTGGGCAGCCCCTTACTGTCCTGCCGGAATACCCCTGGAGGGAAGAACGTACAACCCGGTTGTCACGTTTTCAAATGTTGCAACAAATGGGCCAGGACTTCTGGAATCGTTGGTCGTTGGAATATCTGCATTTGTTACAGCAGCGGGTGAAGTGGACAGACAGGACCGAACCTCCGAAAGAAGGAGACTTAGTTTTATTGAAGGATGCAAATTTGGCATCTCTAGATTGGCGCCGGGGTCGCATTATCAAGTTAATATACGGTGGGGATGGGACTCCTCGTGTAGCTGAGGTGTTGGTTGGAGGTTCGATTTTGCGACAAGCTGTAGCAACACTCTCCCGGCTCCCGATTGATTGAGCTAGCGTTCTGATGGGGGCATCAGTCCGGAGCGAGGGATTGTTCGCGCAACACTCAAATTGAACGCGCTTCGTTCACAGTGTTCTAATCTATTTTTAGAAACCGCTAGCGGTGGTGTAATCATTTTGTTTGGTTTTAATTTTGCTCTTCTTGTCTATGATTTTTGACAGAAATGATTTGTTAATTTTGCGCTCCCCCGGGTTTGATTGTGAAAAGGTCGCCTGAAAAGTTTTAAGAGATTCTTGCTTCAGGGACACGTGTGTGTAAAATAAGGTCTTCTAGTGAAACCGTGTTGGGGAATTGTGCTCGTAGAAGCCGGGCTAATTCCAGGAAAAGACTTTGATGATTGCGTCAGTTGGTGACACGTAAGCAGCATTCGTGGCCACATTTCCTTGATTTCCTGCTGATCCCTGCCTTGTAGTTCCCCTCCTCAATACCGGCCAGCAGCTGGACCAGCGAAGCGACCCCAGCAGTGGATAGCGAGAACCCCAGATTTTGGACTTCTGGAGGTACCGTGACGCAGTCAATAATTTACTGGATTTATGTAAGTGTCACGTATTATTTATTAATCTGGGTGAGGACTCTGTCTGCATACTAATTTCGTGCCAGGTATATGGTGTTTCTGATATGCTATGGGCCCTGTATAGAATCCCGTATATTTAGTTTGGCCGGACAGGGTCTTCCATACATTTTGTTGGTAGCATAACGCGTTTGAGTTGATTATTAGCTACAGAGAGGTTGCGAAAGTGGTTAAAAAAAACGAACGAATCCACGATGCAGCAGACGATTTTTTTTTCAGCTTGGTATGATGTCAACTATCTGTGAGAAAAGTTTCAGCCAGCGTACTATCACTTTTTTTTACCACTTCCTCTGCCTCCCACACTCACATCCACCGCGGGTGCGCCAGCTGACGCTTGGTTCTGTTATTAGCCATTCCAGATCTATTGAAAAAGATGTAAATCTATCGGCGTAAAATCACTTCCTAAAATGCAAACAAGTTCATGCGAGCAGCTGACGCATCTTGCCCCCTCGGCTATGCAGCTGACGATTTTTTTTTAGCTTATTATGGCCTCAGCTATCTGTGAGAAAAGTTTCAGCCGGCGTACTATTACTTTTTTTTTACCACTTCCTCTGCCTCTCACACCCACACCCATCGTGGGTGCGCCAGCTGACGTTTGGTTCTGTTATTAGCCATTCCAGATCTATTGAAAAAGAAGGAAATCAATCGGCTTAAAATCACTACCTAAAATTCAACGCTACCGCCTGGGCTAAAAGCTTACTCGTTAATAAATAATATAATTATCACCCAGAAAAAACACATTGTCTGTTCAAATTGAGAACCAACAAATATTAGACAGCCCTGTGTGATCTTGTAGTTCGAGTACTGGACTACTCATGGGGAAGTCAAGTTTTCAAGTAGAAGCACATTTGTGTTCAGCCTGTGTGCTTCGTAAGGCACGTTAAGTTGTGGGTTAATTGGTGCCGAAGTACAGCGACAGGACTCATCAACGATCACCCTGGGTCGGTGAAACGTCCATTCTCGGAAACACGTCTCATCGTCTCAGGGATTCATGTCGTACTTAGTAACTACAACAAGATTTTAACAAATACAAATATTGTTTCTTTGTATGCTATATTTTCTGTGTTCTTTCCTGACTACCCGTCGTAATACGCTGTCTAGTTGACGTGGATGCGGATGTTTATGACTCTCGAGGTCCCATTGTAGCAATCGAGACTCGAAAATTGCCTCGAATTTGTGATTTAATAGCACGAAAAGTGATTGAAGGTTTGTATGTAACATTAACATTGTTGATAGAGAATCGTCGTGTTTTTGCTACATTGCCCTAACTGAAGATAAAATTACAAAAATTTGAAAATAACCTGTTATGTCGATATTTCAATTTCAAGTACCTACCTTTGCTATCTTATAAATATGGTATTGTGACCAATTAGTTCAGTTTGTGTGGTTACCACCTTAAGTAATTATGAGGTCTATAAAACAACTTTTACTATCAATCCAACCAAAATCCATTCTTCAGAAAAACTTGTTCAGTACGTTTAAGCCGATCAAATTTTGCATTTTTTATAGTAAAATCGATAGTTTTCTTTCCCAAAACCATTAAACTATAACGCTACATAGACACAGTATCATACTGTGATATTTTTTTTGTTTATTTGTACTTTACCTTCATTATATTTGATTTACGAATTCTTTTTGAAGTTTGAAATCATTTAAAGGACACAAAATTTTCAATTTTAGTCCAGATGGTTTTAAATTATGATTTATCTCACATTCATAAAACTGAATAATTTAAAAATATTGTGTCTGTTTCTCCATTCACAACAATAAATAAGTAATGAAATTTTATTATTTTCACTGCCATTTCGCACTTTAATTTGTCTTTTTCTTGTTTATTGTAATTACAAATAGATATTCTATATTTTCGTCTTTAATCTTTGTTTATTTGAACAAGTTATTAGTTTTGTATGCCTTTACAGGCAGAATATAGAAATACTTTTACTTTGTAACATCTTATAAACCTTTTTTTTTCTTTCTGGCTACGGCTACTTCTGAAAGCGCCATTTTGCCATAAATCAATTTAATTTCGCAAACGCATTAAAGTCATCACGGTCATTGTAAATTATAAAGAATTTATAAATATATATCATTGCTTTTAAAGTAACACCTGAAACCCGACAGACAAATATGTAAAACGTCAAAAGGTAGCACAGTAAACATAAATTGTATGATGGGAGTGGAATATCGTTGGATTAGCTTTATACTTTGCTTTTATATTATTAATTTGAATAAACTTGGCAAGGATAAAAACAATAAATATGAATATATTTTCAGGAAGGGATATATCAATTTCTGAAAGAGAAGGATAAATAGGAGCACAAATATTGTTAAGAGGGCAATTGAAAAATATATGATCTAGAGAGCCCTCCTCCAAATCTTGTTCAATAAATAATGAAGTTTCGTACTCAAATGAATGATTGAATTTATTTCGTAACATAATGTAAACAAAAGTAGGTTTGGGTGCATGGAAGGAGCCTGAGTGGCGTAACCACTGATTACTGAATACGTCCAGCGCACTCTGGACAGATAAACTAAGACCCAACTAACAGACAAATCTTTTTACTTCGACTGGTGGTAGGGTTGTGAGAATGAGAGAATGAGAATATCTTTATTTGTGCAGACATAGGTAAAGGGTTGTTAAACATAAAAAAATGTCCTATATGCTTTGCCATCCGGCATACAAAATATAAACTTAATACTTAACATCAAAGAAAACATTTTAAGCATTTTAAGAAAAACTAAACCCTTAATAACAGATTAAATCGTTTTCTAAGAAACACTCCTTTTAAACATTATTAAATATTATTAATTGTTTGAAATAATCATTAAGCATTATGTCACACATTAAAAATATATTAAAATTATAATATTTGTAACGCATCAATTACTAAAACTTGAAAAAATTATATATATTTTGAGTTTAAAACTTATCTAGCTCATGTTTCCAAATTAGTACCTACATATCTGTTAAAAACTCCTCAACTGTGTAGTACGTTTTGTCAACAAGAAAGTCTTTTGATTTGTTTTTAAAAGGTCAATTAATATATATTTTTTATTAACTTATTTAGTTTTTCATTTTTATAATTATATATTTACAAAAACACGTTATAATAACCAGATATATTTCGACAAAATTGTCGGCATCAGTGGAATAAGTTTTTAAAAGATGTAATACTTCATATTTCTTTTATTGAGTTTGGAAGTTTATTAAAGATCGTAGACGCCATGCCGAAAATACTCTCCGTAAAGTGTGTTGTTTTGCGTGGGAATGCTTTTATATTACTATTGTGCCGAGTGCTTTTTAATTTGGTAAATAGGTCAAGATTAGTTTTTACAAAAACGGAAACTTCAAAAATATAAATACGTATGTGTGCCGTGGCCCGTAACCACTTTCTTGACGAAACTGTGACGCCAAGCAACTTGTCGTGACGTCATGACCTTATGAGAAGCCGTAGTGGGAGAGAGGTTAATAGCTGCGTAGTATCACAGTCACACTTTCGTTTCTGACTTCCGTAGCATTTGTGGAAGTCTCTGGACAAATTGATAAATTCCTCGCCCTCTTTCACTCTTCCGCTTTCTGTGCGAGCGCGCTTCATCCTTGGCGCTTTCCATCAGGCGTGGTAGTGACTAAGCGTAAGGCCATCTAGTGTTAATAACTTGGCCAAGTGCGAGTCAGGCTCGTGCACAAAGGGTTCCACACAATACGGGTACGGAACCCTAAAAACATGGGAAAAAACAACATTCAAGGCTACAAAATCAAGGCGCTAAAATAGTAGCACCTGACAAAAAATGTAGCACCTTATACGTTCGGAACCTTAATTTTTATTATTTGTTGTTTTGCTTTACGTAGGTAGAGTGCTACAATCTGACTAAATTTGAAACTTGTATTTATAACCCTCTTTAAGTCAGAGCCGAAACAAAATAACTTTAAAATAATTCAGCTATTTCGGGTATCTCTCTTACATTTAAATTTCTGTAATATTTTATTATTTTTCGTGATAAAAGCTATAATACCACGTATACTGTGAAAATTTCAGCTTTCTATTAGACCAAGTAGACCATTGTGTAATTTCGATATCCATCGCCAATCGCCGTCAAACGCGCCGTGATTGGCTAGAAGTGACATCGCACATAATTTTTGGCCAAACACGATAATAATAGTAATTCTATTCCAGACAATTTAATGTCTACATACCTATACAAAATAATATCTAAATTACTAAACACTAACACTTAAATAAAACAGATTAAAAAACTAATACTCAATCATTAAAACAGATTTTGTTCTGAAAACTAGTTTCCAAACAAGAGGACCATCGTATCTTTCATCAATTGCTTTGAGGATACTGCTACCGCTCTCCTGCACTCTACATATGGCGATAGATATTGAAGTTAGACAATAAAAGGGCTGAACGTTTAATGAACACTACAGTTCAAATGCTAACCCCTCCGGTTCCATAGTGCCAGCTAAATCTATACTAATAATAAAGCAGTAAGTAATGTTGTGTTTGTACATTGAATTTAACTGCAAATTTTTTAAATGATATATGGGTAGGTTATTTTATTAGTGATGGACTTAGGCCAAACAATATGTATTAATATTTTTTTCTGTCGATCTTTCTGTTTGTCCCGTTTTAACTCGAGAACGGCTTAACGGATTTTGATGCTGTTTTCTTTATTATCATCTTTGATAAGATTTCCGCTAAGACGAAAACTGTCGATAATAGTTTTTAATTTGCTAGAAAGACAGTTCAGATCGAGCAAAATCGCAGGCAAACAAAATCTGCGTTTATCTGTTTATTTGCTTATAAGTGGATTCCAATTTGATTCTAATGCAGTTTTCATGTTCATTTAGAACATTTTACAAGCAAGGTATATATCTCTATTGAGTATTTAGAAGTCGAGATTAAGCAAACAAAATTTTCTGCGTCTTAGTAAAGTAAATTAGCAAGACAATTATTATATTCACACACTGAACCAAAAGACACAGAAAACTTTAAATGGGTAAAATTAAGATATATCGGAAAATTCTCAGAAAAATTAGTAAATTACTTCGTTAAAATAACAAGAAAGCAGCATTCTATTATAGAAACAATATGAGGGACCTAGTATGTAATAACAAAGACCGTGTCCCAAAACTGGATGAAAGTGGTGTTTATCAATTAGAGTGTGATACATGCAAAAAAGTGTACATTGGTCAAACAGGTAGAAAATTTAAAACTAGGCTTCATGAACATGTCAGATCGTGGAAAAATAAGAAAAATGACTCAACATTTGCGGAACATCTCAACTCATCAAATCATTCCTTTGACCCGACAACTAACATAAAAATAGTACACAAAGCTAATAAAAGTGCAAAATTGAATTATTTGGAAGCCCTAACAATAAATAAAATTATTAATAACGATCCAGACAGAATTTTAAATGACCAATTAGAATTAAATTCCTCACCACTTCTTACATATTTTAAATGATGTTATTAATTATTCAATCAAAATTTTATGTTTACTTGTAGCTTATATTTTATATTGGTTTAAATTTTTTAAACTCATCTGATTTAATTTTTAGAAGTGTATCCTGACATATAATAGAAAAATGATATTGAAACACAACATATTTATTGCCGTTATTTATAGATTTAATCTTGACGTAGACCCATTTTGAAACACAAGCTGTGGTGATTCACCTCTGTTTATTTTATATTTGCTTGCTAAATATGTTTTCTTTTGTTTTCTTTCTGTCGTGTTAAATAGATAATAAATTAATAATTTGTTGGCCCGATGATGTGTATTACGAAACCGGTAGCCTAAGTTAGAATAAAATACATATTTGTGGAATAAAAGTACAAGAATTTGTGTATAATTTATTCAAGATGATATTCCACCGAGAACCATCAATCGAATCCATCCAACACCTTAATTACCTTAATCATTCAAAATATTAAAAAAAAAGCTTTTTGTTAAAATGTAATTATTATTACTTTGACTGCGTGCGAAGCCGGGGCGGGTCACTAGTAAGCTATAACTGAACAATAAAGAATAATGCTTTCCGATTGACCTGATTCCGTGAACTGACTCTCTAAGCTAACATTTTGTTTCAGAAACCCCATAAAATCGCGTGGTAAACTCTACAACGAGCACAAAGTAACCAAACTTGCTAAGAATATTGGATTCCCACGTCGCAAGCAATAGCCCATAAAATATCTATCTTGAAGCACATGACTCGCAATATTACCCGGGAGATATTTTTTATTTACCGCCTCGCGACGTGCTCGGCAAAGGCTCAGCGCATACAGCCTACCAGTGCCGACGCCATTGTGACTCACCTTAAATATTTACACCTCGTACCGCATTGAATCAATCTCTTGTACCGAGAAGGTTCCAGATTAGATCTGACCGCCATGTTTTTTTCTCCTTTTTAACATCGAACAGATGTTTATTGGTATTTCTGGTTGACCACCGCAATTGTTATTTGGCAATTCCATCGGGATCCCCTGTCTGGGACGGTGATTCCCGTTTATTTTCGAGCGGAAAAGTAATATTGCCAATTTTGTACGGAAAATATCGTGACTGAAACATTTTATTCGTGTGTTTACATTGTGTTGCTATATTAATAAATGTTGTATGTGTTTTGGATGAAACCGATTCGTTCTAAATTCAAAGTCCGAAGCATTAGACTAACATTGGACATGACCTAATTTAAATTTTGATGGGACCTGCCCCAGAATCGGGCACGCGTGGCTTCCTGAATTAAGTATTTAAAACTTTGACTGCAGTGTCTGCACATCTCGCGCGGATGCTGATTCTGACATGTTCGTGATTCGTGGGGGCTTTCTACTGAGAAATCTAACAAATGTCTTTTATTCAAAATAATGTTCTGATAGACGAGTAGCTCGCAAATTTAGAATAAGCCATGTAGAATTTTTAAGAGGTGTCCAAAGTCAAACTACACTATTACGTGACCTTCGAATCGCATTAGTAGAATAAGTCGTCACGACATGAATCCCCGGGGGGGTGTCAGAAGTGTTTCCGAGTATAGACTGTGAAATGCCCGGCATAGTCCACATTCACGTTGCCACGTTTTCATTTATAAGGCCCCAGCGTCGTGGGTGGTGAGCCCTATCGCCGTACTTCGGACATAAATATGGACCAGCTTAACGTGCCTTCCGAGGTACGGAGATCGGACACAAAATGTGCCTCTACGGGACCGACTCGACCACGGAGGCGATCTTCGTTTTATATAATGACATACTTTCTGGCTACAATGACTAATTTCACTGTTTTAAGTAAACACTGGTGTGAAAAACTTCTTTTAAGAGTAAATGTTCTCATAAATAAATCAGAAAACATACCTTTAAATACGTACATTATTTTTTGTTGCACATTTTGAAATGCAGTTACCAGAATAAGGATATTATAGCTGCTTTACAAATGTGTTCACGATACGTGTTGCAAAGCGAATGGGAAAACTTTTATTAGTATCAGCTTGAACATCTAGTTACTAATATAAATATCCAAGTTAAAAAGCTGGTTTTATACTGTATAGTACAGTTATTGAAGATGATATTGGTTTTTGTTTGATTTAAATATATTTAGAGCCATTTCATTAAATATAAATCAAGCCTAGTACACTTACGTCCATATTTTGCTACTGCGTAGCCAGTGCTACGATCCCACACATGTAGAGTCGCTACGCTGTAGTCTGAACGCGCCAGAGGCAGCGAGACTTGCGGGTTTGTAGCAAGTCTGGGAGTTAGTACGTTGCACGGAATTAATTGTGAATAAAAGAAAAATAAACAATTAGAATTAATTTAAATTTTGCGCGCAAATTAGTCACAACCCTACGCTATGATATACTGTTTTGTGTATGCTTACCGTGATGTTTTGCAGACTGCCTCAAGAATTTATTTTAATTACGGCATAAAACTTCAATTTATTACGAATATGTTTAATATGGGTAAAAGGCAATTTTTTACCAAATAAGGGTAGAAATGTAGAATATGCTTGATAAATAATGATGTATAAGTCACTGGTAAATTTTCAAAGTATGAAAATTACAATGATCCTAGAAGGATTGTAAAACCACGGTAGATTTATGACTTTCTGTAATCTACAGTTTATAATTTAACGGTAATTTTTATAAACAAAGCACTTTTTTCTGTGTTTTTCTAAGAGTATTCAGAAGACTTTCTACTTTTATTCCGAGAGAGCAATGCATCTTGTTACTTTCATGTTTCTAACTAACCTGTCATGAGTTTAAATCCCGAAGAATCACAAAATGCGATTTCGTGACCAACCTTAATAAATTATTTCCTCTCATCAAATAAACAAACTAAACAGTAAACTTAACTTCATGAACGTGTCTCATATTTTTATTAAAGGCAAGTAGCGCAAACATCGGTAACAATGTAATTTCGGGCGCAAACTGCAGTAAAAGTAAAAGGGTCCCTTTATTGTGTCGTAAACAAGCTGTGTCTTCCTGCCCCCTGGGGACGGCTCTGGAGGAAGAGGCCATCGATTTGTTCACAATTTTCGTATATTTAAGGACGGCACTGGATTCTCACGGCAATTTAGGGCAATTTGTGGATGGAAAATTGCTGTTTTATGCGCTGAGATTACCTACAGAAGAAAGTGTCTTTTTTATTTATTTTTTTATAATAAAATGTTGAACACTTATTGTACCAATATGAATATCTATTGTCATAATAGGAATATTTAAGGCTAAGTAGAGCTTGTTTTAATGAGATCAGAGTTAAATAACATGTTATTGCTACAATTTACGGTTTCAGATACAAGGTATTATTGTGATTTACCTGATTTTTCCACGGCAGGACCTTTGTTATTATAACCACAGTTTAAAAATCCATACAGTTATCCAACGAAAGTGCTCAGACAAAGCAATTAATTTAAGTGCGGGTCCTGCGGGGCAAGACGCGGGAGATAAGTCAACGAGCTACATACAATTTTCGAACAAGTAGTTCGGAGCCGCTACATCCGAGCGCTTTCGTTGGACAACTGTATGAAATTTTAAATGACAGCTATTAATGTTAGTTTTAATTAATTTTAGCGGTAATTTCATGTTTTAGATAAAAGGTCCTTTAAAGTGGCAAATTCGTCAAAATATTTAACGAATTAGGCACGTCATTGACAGAAAATCCTCCTTTAACCAGCAAACTTACGTGTGTAGGTCTGTTTAAGTACACTTTATATAAACGAACGACTATTATTTGAGGTGACAGATACATTTCCTCAGTCCTGCTGGCTTTGCCAAGTAAAACTTTGCCTCTCGATTTTCGCTCTATTTTTGCGGGCTAAAGTACGACCTCAAACTCTTGACGTGTGACTAAGAAAAATGCACGACTTTCCTAGAAACCTCTACTACTTTTACTGGAAAAGCCACAAATAAAAGTAGAGCACTAAATCTTGGACGTTAGTTTTTCAATCACTTCTATCACGACATCGTAGAATTTGTTATCTATTTTCCTTCTATTTTCTTTAAAATATTTTTTTGTCGTGGATTATAATATATGTTTATGAATATTTCTTGGCTATTTAACTACAGGCGCTTGAAAGGTAATCTACGTATATAAAAAAATGTCAAAATCAAAATATTTATATTGTTTTGGGATTTCTCGTATATTGCATTTTGAAGAATACAAAAATTACCATTCGTGTATATAGGTGTTACCTATATATAGGTATTCATTAAAAAAAGTATTTTATCCGTAAATACTTATATGTTCGGTAGGAGAATCGTTTAAAGACCCGTTCTCCCTGACATTGAACACCTCGTTTTGCGTCAGGTAGAACTGAACTCTATGACGTTTCATTATTGTTTATAATAGCGCGATCTGAGCCGTGGCTGTTACGACAACTGAAACATCGCGCGCTAGAAAGAATCACGTTTCGATGCCGCCCTTCATAGTATTTTGTATGGGTAAATCGCACGCAAAAGTTGGTTATGTTTGATGGATAAATACACCAAGTAACAATTTTGTTTAGAAAAAATAAATCAATGACACCATTTTGTACACTTTTAACTTACGGGTGACTGAATTTCAGTTTCCAAAATGATCTGGGAAACCGTCAATGGGAAATACGCGAAGAGCAATTTTATGTGATTTTTAGCAAGTTTAGTTTTTTTTCTAGCTTGCTATGAATTTTATGCAAAAATCAAATCATTCATGTCGTAATACAACTCTTCAACAACTTGTGTGATTATTTATTTCTCATTCAACAAAGACTTGAATCAGAAATACGGTGGGGTACCGGTGGTATAGACCCTTAATGGATACCAGAATTTTATTATCTTTCTAAGCAAATGTAACTGGGAAACTTACAAACAAAATTTAATCTAGACCTCCTCCGTCAGTACACTGTGTAAAAGGTACCATCGAGGAAATTGCCGCTTACCCATTTTTCGCTCTTATCTCTCTTGCAACACAGACTAAAAGTGGGCAGGCAGCAAAAAAAAATTAAACAAACATTTCCATGCTTGTTTTTTAAGCGAATGAGAATGAATAATTTATTTTTGTAAGTAAATTGAAAACAGGAAAATGAAGAAATAAAATTAAGTTTCGAGCTTACCTATCTATACAATTAATAAAATAACACACATACATGAACTAAGTTGAAGGTATATTTAATGTACCTATACAATAAAGTATACATAATTACTTATATGCACGATACAGATGATAAATACCCTAAACACTATGAGATTAGGTACCTACGTAATATGCTATAATCTTATATTTAAGAACATATTCAAATTGCAGGGTTCCATTTCTTAGCACCGCCACCTTAAGAAGAAAAGCACAAAGCTTAGAAGTCGTTTATTTTGGTTACGTTAAGTTGGCAACTAGGTAATTCACACATTAGTTTGTCCTCATTGAAACCTGGAGCAAACATCGAGTGTGATAACTAGGTTTATACGGCGCGGGCGCGGGCGAGGGCCTCCCGAGCGACAGAAATCGGTTTAGCGGCTGTTTATGTGCGGCCCAAGTTGTAAGCTTACACGAAGTTGCCACTTGTCAACCCTAAATTTTTACCAATATTTAACAAACTAATGTAATGTAAGCCTTACTGTATTAAGGTCATTGATTTATAAACTTAAAATACCTCGACTCCTACTTTATCCTAAGAGAACCTGTACGCTATATGCTTGTACGGTATCGGTTCCATAGATAAACGATAACTTTAATTTATTGTAATAACGAGCCTTTGCCTGCGGCTCCACCCACGTTTTTTCAATCTCTGCCCCGTTTAAGGCTTGGGTGTTATTTGTTGACCAGGTACACTATGATGATAATGAAAACCCACATCCAAATCCGTTCAGTGGTTCTCAAGTTAAAACTGAACATACAGACAGACAGAAAAGAAACAAAAAAAAATTGGTGTTGGCTTCGGTATAATTAATAACCCATTTAATATTAAATTTTGCAAAAATATTCAATTTACAGTACAGATATAACCTTTTCACTTCTTTACCATTACGATATAGAAGATAACTGTGTTTGTCTGAAGATGACGCAAATCGATGAAACCGGTGGCGTGTTTGTAAATTAGATAGTGGACTTAATTCACCTACATGTTTTTAATACCTATCATAAAATAAAATAAAATCTTCTTGCCGTATGGTTAGTGGCCAACTTGGTGTCATACAGACCTCTGAAATGGTTTAGTACTGGTTTAATAACCTTACTTGTACCAGTTTCACAGTGTTTATTTATCCCGTTAGCGACCGGTTTAGTTTAAAACATCTTCAGGCAAACTTATTTATACATTTGGTGTGTTTAACAACCATCATCGATGAAAGCACCGAGAATTACAAATGATTCAGAATGACCTGATGTAAGTCTTTTATAAGGTTAAAATTACGATACATTTAATTATTTTCCATGCTAATTTTAATATATATATTTTTTTACTGCGAGCTCTTATTTTAGACTTATAAATTATAAATAACTTATATTATAACTCAGGCAAGCAGCTTTGAAGAAAAATTAAAACTATCACGGTTCATGACATACAGCCTGGTGATAGACGGACAGACAGACAGACGGACAGTGGAGTCTTAGTAATAGGGTCCCGTTGGTTACCCTTTGGGTTCGGAACCCTAAAAACATATGCTATTTTCGGTATTTAAGTTTTATATTTATCAGGTAACTCAGCATATTTATGCAAAAATCTGAACTTTAGGGAGCCACAAAATGATCACGTTCTATCATTGTCTCCATAATTCTATTACTTGCACCATACACTGGCACATGGCAGACGTATTCTACAACTTTGCTTATTTGATTGTTTTGTTTCGCTAGCTAGTTTCTAGTTGCTAATTAAACTCACACAGAACTAGATTTAGTAAATTATCATGTATCTGAAACCAACCTTGGTGTTCTTGAATAGTTTACTTTTGTTTTCTTTAAATTTTCTGTATTTATTATGTTTTTTGTAAAGAATAGGCAAAAGGACACGTAGTTCCTTTGACCATTTCCTTGATAAGAACGAGCGAATATCATCGGAGCTGGCTCCCTTGTTAATATTTACCGCTTCTAGTAGCTTCAGAACAAGTTTATCTGTAATACGAATGGATGAAACATTCAGTTTCAAACAAGCCTGGCTACGTATTGGACAGAGTATTCTAGCTTAAAAGCCAGGGACCACTCTCTGTAACATTTTTTTTATTAAAGGATTTTATTTCGTTTCAGACTCCAGATGTTCAAGCTCGCGTGGCTGGTTAGTCCGGCCAGCACTATCATCTACTAATACTGAAGATTTATTATAGATTTATCCCGAACCCCAGCTAGTAACACTACTATTTATAAATCAGCTGTAAATAGATATGTACATTTCGCGACAGGTGGGAGTGCGGGCCGTTTCATACTGACTTGTATGTACTCGCCTGCACTCCCGCGATGCCGCGTACTTTATCTTAACGAGAAACCACATAATCTGTTGATCATAAACAACTTTCTCATAGAAACATCCATCCATCAGCCTGTTTCGTCCACTGCTGGACATAGGCCTTTCCAGGATTTCGCCACTCTTGGCGGTCCTCCTGGAAGAAATGCCCATACTCACACACGCTGGGCAGGTGGGTTGGTGAGCGCAGTGTCGAAGCCCTTGTACCAGTGATGCCGCTGCCCGTCACCAGTCGGTTTTATATAAGGCCCGGCCATTGGGGATGGATATACCGCCATCCATCGGTCCCAGGCAATGGTGGGCCGCCTGGTTTTGCCTGAGAACTGTTCTCTTACTCTCCCCCGAATAACTTCGGGGGGATTTGCGAGTAAGATGGTGGTACCTCCACAGTCGAGCCCGGCATCAGCTCTACCACCTATAGAAACATAATCGTGAAAAATCACAGATTTAATTTAAAGTACAAATTTATTTTAACCCGGTATAGAAAAAACGTTGTTTTAAAAATTCGAACTGTGAATAAAAATGCTTTGATCCCAAATCTAGGTCACTATCAATTTCGGTTTGTTGTCAATATGTCAGTTTTACATATATGTTAACTAGAACTCTAAATATTTTCCCAACCAAATTCCAAGGATACATGAACAAAAATAATAACAAATAACTCTTATTAGAGTTCATTACAAGATAGAAATTGAAAGAAAAATAACAAGATAGAAAAGATCAATTAGAAAAAGCAAGACAAATATTAAAAATACTTATATTTGTTTCTAATTAATCCTTTCTATCTTGTTATGCACTCTAATAATATTAAAAAATACCGACCGAGTGCGAGTCGGACTCGCGCACGAAGGATTCCGTACCATTATCAATAAAAACGGCGAAAAAACCACGTTTGTTGTATGGGAGCCCCCTTTAATATTCATTTTATTCTGTTTTTTCGTATTTTTTGTTATAGCGGCAACAGAAATACATCATCTGTGAAAATTTCAACTGTCTAACTATCACGGTTCATGAGATACAGCCTGGTGACAGACGGACAGATAGACGGACAGACAGACGGACAGCGAAGTCTTAGTAATAGGGTCCAAAAGATAAGTATTTTGCTTTAAAAATATATTTGACTAGCTTATCCCCGCGGCTCCGCCCGCATTTGTTAAATTTCTGCCGTGTTTTCAGTTTGAGCGTTATTTTATCAACATCCCTTATAACCCATATGTTGACCAGGGTCATTACAATGATAATGAAGAATACCGCATCCAAATCAAAGTGGTTTGAGTTAAAACACATACACAGACAGACACACAGACAAATATTCTAAAAATTATAGTTTTGGCTTCAGTAAAACACTAATATAATAAAACACATATAATTTAAAATTTTAAAAAAAAATTAAATTTACAGGCACGATTTTTTTTCTACTTTATTATTTAGTGGCATACTTAGGTAACAAATACTTTTATTTGAATTATTTGAAGAAAAAAAAAATAAGTAACGGTATTTTGAGTCGTAAATTCTTCAAAAACAGCGTGTTTCATCCATGTTAAAACATAATATCTCCTGTTTTATTCACTACTACGTACCCGTCTTATCCTGTCAATCAAGGCGAAGAAGGTATAGGTTGAAGTCTCCTGTTCACCCGCTTACAAATACTTGCAACTTTCACATGACCTTAAGGGGGAACTTTGTACCTCGGTACAAAATGCACATCATAATATTGTTTTCCTTACTTTTGAATAAAAAGTATGCAATTAATGTGTCTTAAAGCAACTTGCGGAAATCGTTTATTAATAATAAAAAATTGCGTACTTTAATGTATTACATTTCGTTTACATTACATTAACAAACTTAAAAGCGTGTTTACAGTTGTAATGTAATGCAGCTAAAATGAATGTAACGCATAATATTGAATAATTTTCATGTGATCACATAATTATGTATTAACAAGCAGTTTGCGTGAATTGCTATAAAACGAATTTACTGCAAAATTTTTATTCAAAAGTAAGGAAAACAATAAGTTGATGTGCATTTTGCACCGAGATCCTCCGTTACCACCTTAAGCTTCTTACTAACGGAAAAAATATAACAATATCATTATATTTTTACGTTGGACGAATTCAGATATGCTCCACGTATGTTTACAAGGTACCCACACAAATTGTGCTCTGCCTAAAGTTAAAATGTGAATAGCAATACAGATTGAATTAGCATTTAGGTTTTCGAGAAAAATCTTACAAGATGAAAGCTTTTCAATGTTAAAAAGAAAAAAAAGCAGTGATTGAAAAGCAAACGAAGCAAAGTAATGGACTTAAAAATAGAAAGTCGTAAAAACTTGTAGAACAACATGAAAAGTAAATAAAACCTGACTAGAATTATATTACTGAGCTTGAAGGCACTTTTCTGTTCTCCCGGTGTGATAGAACTGGAAGGTTTTCAGTCACTTCATTGACCAAAGAAAATGGAGTATATTTGCTTTCGTAAAACAACTTGCACATAGCAAATTTTGCTGAAGGAAACCTTTATTTTATTTTTAAAGTTAAGAGAAATTGCATTCAAATAAATAAAAAAAATCACTTACTAGAACCGGGAATCGAACCGGACAAATGTGTTAAAAAGCCATCCTGTATTTTTATCATACCGATCGAAAGGGTCAAGAATTAGAACCAAATTTTTCGAAGTAAGACCATGAAATTCAACATTTAAATAACAAAACTCTTATCCAAAAATTTTATATTGTTAGAAGTACGGAAAGAAATTCTTTGAAAGCAGTTTTTTTTTATTTGAAAAATTAAATAAAGTTTCTTTTAAGTAAAATTTGCTATCTTCAATATTCAGGGCACTTTCCCTCCAGGGGGCATTCGTTTGCTTCAACCTGTATACACCAAAAATTGTCACTTATATGGTATAAGTGACCAACATGTAAGAAAAATATATTGAAAATCGCAAACTACTAATTAAAATAAACCACCTAACTATCTGACAGGAACCATAAACATAAAAACCGGCCAAGTACGTGTCGGGCCACACGCAATGTAGGGTTCCGTAGTTGCCCGGTACATATAAGTTGGTCTAATAATACAGACCGCGCCAAACTTCTGGTCCCATACATTATAGGGGCCAAAAGTTTGGCGCGACCTGTACTCGTAAACCTGTAAAGCCTACTTAGCTGTGATAGTTTTCCTTTTTGAATTCATTATATATACTACTTCTGTGAATTTTTTCACATTTCTATAAACAACCGTTTGGACGGCAGGGGGGGGGGCTCCACTCTAACTAAAATTTTCACTTTAAAGCTTAATATTTCGCCAACGGATTCCTAAATCACACATCCACAATGTTTTTAAATAGCCTATCCAACGATACCCTGTGATAGACGAGAAAAAAAAACCATCCCCATTTTACGTGCATGAGAGGAACACCTAAAAATTTTTTTTTCAAGATTTTATTTTACTGTTTGGTCGGCGTGATTAATATTTATATCCACGTCAAATTACAGCTTTATAGTACTAATAGTATCTGCGCCAAGCCGCGGAGAGACGGACAGACGGACATGGCGAAACTATATGGGTTCCTTGTCGGACTACGGAATCCTAAAAAATTACATATTTTTGACATTCCATTATAAACGCGTAGCCTTTAAACGTACATATATTCTTCACTGCGACCTATTGTGATATGCGTAATTTTAAATTGAAATGTTACTCATATTTTATTTTAGAGTTATAAACAATTTTGCATAATTATTGCTAGCTAAAATATTGCATGTTGTAAGCTAGATACTCGTATGGTCTGTTGACCAAGTGGGATACCTCAGTAGCATACCTCACGCTTCGATTTATGTCGTTGATTATTAAATTAATAACAATAACAATTATTGTCTACTTTTTATTCAGCTAGGATTATGTGGTTGACTGAGGTACACACACCAGAATAAGTAAAATAATAATATTTCATATGAATGATTAATTAAGTAACGACATTATGTGAATGCGGGGCGATACCTCACGAAAAATTCGACTGTACGTACATAAAATCTGAAATTGATTTGAAAAGAGAATATGCCGATTATGGCGAGTCCGCCCATTTTATCACATAACTGTGCATAATATATATATATATATTTATATTCAATTTTTTAATATTTCTGTATTTTTATATAAGATATTTCTTGTTATTAAATCTCCCACCGAAATTTTCAATACATAACAACCCTCCTCTTGCTTTGACGTTTTCCGGGTCAAGTGCCACTTACCAGCAAATGCTGTAGAATTATAGAGAATCACACTGATCTTCCGGGTTTTTTTCCACCAACGTGATTAATATTAATTTTATTTCATGCACTTTTCCGTCGTTTCTTGAAGCCCCGACTTATTTTAAAATCTTGCTACGCCCTTGAGGAATCCCACGGTTTCATCCGCCCACAATCTTGTGTTATGCTGCTTTTGATTGATTTATCGATCTTTCGGTGATCGCCTGCTTGCTTGCTTATTACTTGTTTACATACAACATAGTTTTGTGGTTAACGACGGTTTCAGTAGCAATACTTTGTAAGTTTTTAACGCAGTAGTTACAGTCTAGAACAAGAGAATTTCATTTGACCACACAATACATCCACTTTAAAAAAAACACTTGTACATTTCTCGTAGTTTGCTATTTAATCTACTCTTCATAAACGGTTTCGTTTTAACAGCATTATTAAGGGCTTTAACTTGAAAATTACAACTGAATAAATTATGTTGACATTGCTATATACCATAGATAGGTGTCCATCCATCCATCCATCAGCCTGGTTCATCTGCTGCTGGACATAGGCCTTTTGGAGATTTCACCGCTCTTGGCGGTCCTCCTGGAAGAAATGCCCATACTCACATACGCTGGGCAGGTGGGTTGGTGAGCGTGGTGCAGAAACCTTCGCACTGGTAACGCTGCTGCCCGTCACCAATCTGTTTTATATAAGGTCCGGCAATTGGAGATGGATATACCGCCATCCATCAGTCTTAAGCAGTGGACCACCTGGTTGTGCCTGTTTGATAGTGGTCCTCTTACTCTGCCCCGAATAACTTCAGGGGGCTGGCGAGTAAAATGGCGGTACCTCCACACTCGAACCCAGCATTAGCTCTACCACCTTCATAGGTGTACGAGTACTGAACAGTATGTATATTCGCAAAAAAGTTCAAATGTTTCTTAATAAGTTCAACAAAGTGCCGTCCATTACAATAATTAACTTCTACATCCACTTTTTACCAACATACACGAGTATTACGTTGCAAATTCCTATCGCCTGATAGGATGCGATTGATGCTGTACTTCTGCCATGCATGCTTTTTAGGGTTCTGTAGTCAACAGTTTTTCTGTCTGTTCAGAGGTTCTTAGTACTAAAGCTGTACTTTTGCATATACATATTAACCACGCCGACAAAGTGGTAAAATAAACCATTTTTTTTGCTAACTCCCCTTCGTGTAGATTCTGACAGAATGTTTTTCTCGCCTTTCCCATGGTATGGGGTGTCGTTGGATAGGTCGTTCAAAATATAGCGGATGTGTCAAAACCATATTTTGATTCAGGGATGTGTTTGCGAAATATTAAGCATTAAATGGCTAATGTTTGTTTGGTAAGTGTCACACCCTCTGCCGGCTAAACAGTTGTTTTTAGATATGTGATATATTGGATATTTCCCGCCAGTAGTGTATATAGTGACTTTTAACCTAACCCCAATAATTTATATTTATTTTAGTATTTTAGTAGAAGAATACAAACTGGTTTTATTAAAACCATTCAAAATCATATTCGTGACTAGCTTTTGCCCGCGGCTCCACCCGCGTGTTATTCGGTTTAACACCATGCTTTTTTCCGGGATAAAAAGTAGCCTATGTGTTAAGTTAGGGTATAAGCTATATCTATTCTAAATTTCATCCAAATCCGTCTGGCCGTTTCAGCGTGAAAGAGTAACAAACATACACACACACAAACACACATATACACACACAAACACACAAACACACACACACACACAAACTTTCGCATTTATAATATTAGTGTGATTATTTTTTAAAGTTTGAGTCTTTTGAAGATTTTCGTAAAATCCAAAGAAATCATGATCACCCGAGGAGATAAGATAATTAGATCGCGCGAAGTTATTTTCACCTTTTTTTTATATGGGAATGGCTAGGATAACCATACATTTTTTCTCCAAGTAACATTTTTCAATAATATTTTTACTTTTAATTTTTATTGATTTTACATTTAAAATGTATTCTACTAACGTTTATTAATAACCTCTAAAATTATCGGGGTTTGTTTGAAAGTCAACCTGTATAACGAAGTCCAAAGTAAAACTATCACAGCTAAGTAGGCTTTACAAGTTAACGAGTAATAATCGACCAACTTATTCATTAGCCTTTAAACCGTGAACTCAAATAATATTTTAGTATCAAACAAAAAAGCAACTACGGAAACATAAACTGCGCGTGGCCCGATACGCACGTTGCCGGTTTAAATTTCTTCTTTCTGAAGTTTTTCTCGTAAAGTGATTCAATATAATCAGTAGAAAAGGTTTAATTTCTGGGCACGCCATTAAAAGACCCAGAATGTCCAGTGGAATTCGATTCCGCCATTTCAAACTCCCTAGTAAACCACAAAGGCAGTCTTCAGCGTAGTGAGTCGGGCCGGCTTAAGGCGAGGGGGACGGTAACAGCATCAGGTATTTCAATTTGCGACATTTGTCACCTGGCTGCTTCGTAAGGCGCTCACGTATCAACACGCCGCCTTCCGAATGTAAACTATATATTGTGTTCCGTGAACTGATCAAAATAGAAATCTAATTTTAAGACCAAAAGTATTTAGTCGCTCCTGTAATTTTGTTTCCTTGTTTATCGGGGTTCCGTACATGAAATAAGTAAATACGGAACCCTTATGTAAGGTGACTTTCGTCTATATATCCAAATTCATACTGGAGACACGGTAAGTGTTCAGGACCAAAGTTTAATGATCTTGTTTGCTAAATACGATTTTTTTTTGTGCCTCTATACTTGTTCAAGAACAACCTCGACTCAATTAGTATGAGAAGTCTAAATTTTATTTTGCAATTTCATACAAAGGGTCATTGAACCTTATTCCTGACCACTTACCGAGTCTCTAGTATTAATTTGGCTGCACAAACGAAAGTCACCTTATAGTCAAAATATATTGAACAACATAGTATGTAGGTAATTATATATAGGTTGATCTAACAATAACTTACTTAAAGTGGATAATTATAATTTGATTTAATTTAATAAAGTCAATTTGAGATTGAACACTTTTCCGAAATTTTAATAGAAGAAACTTAAATAACATAAATAATACTTAAAAATACTTAATTCAATAATATAAGACACTAAAAACTATTTAATCTTTAATTAAACTTGTCCCAAGTCCAAGTCGATGCCGCCGGGCAGAGTGCTAAGAAGGCTGACGGCATTACCTCGTTGGATGGCGAGACTATACGGCCGGGTATGCCCCCGCCCTCCTGTCACCCGACGCATCAACCAGGCGCGACGCTGTCTCTTTGAATAGACGTCACGCGTCGGGTCCCCACGGCCCGAGGGTTTCGACGCCAAACGGCACAAACATGCACCCTTCCCCGAGGTTTGCATATTTGCGCAGCGCCGCTCTGCCATCAGCGCCGCAGCGCCAGCCTTGGCTGCGGTGCCTTGGACACGGGATGGGGCCAACGTATCGACGCAGGTCAGATCCCATACCAACGACCGGCCGTTTAGCTACGGAACGAGCGTCATGCTGTTGGGCCTCTTGCCATCGTCTCGTGCGAGTCTATTCGCCTCTAAAACAGCGGGAACGCTGGCGCTGGCAAAGGCGCGACGGAGGACGTCGTTGATGGCAGCGTGACGTGACAGACGTCCAGCGCTGCGGAGGCATGACAAGCCGTGGTGGCCCAACTGGTCAACCCTTTCTCTACAGCGGCACCAATGTGGTTCGTTAATTTTTGCCCCTATCCACAGGCCTACAGCTTAAATGAACATTATAATTTTCAAAAAAATTAGGTTATTTAGCTGCTGAAATCGACTACTAATTTGGAGTGGAAGATGGGGTCATTTTTAAGCGCATCAGTCTTCCAAGTTTTTTTCGTTTACCGCTCTTGCTCGTCACAAAAGCGCCGCAAGTTATTTTTTTCTGGCTACGGTCATTTTGCCACAGATCAATTTAATTTCCTTTCAGGAAAAAACGTAGTAAAATCATCGCGGTCTATCAGTTGATCAAGACTTTTATATTTGAAGCTGAAATTATTGTAATATTTGAAGGTAGAAAAAGCACCTAATTTTCTCTTGTTCGGCTTTACTATAGCGGGAAAGTTGCTACGGAAATGTTTGACAACTCAATTAAAATTTAAGGAGTTCCCATAGAAAATGACAAGAAGGTATTAATTTTTTTTATGGGGAAGTGAATTTTTATTCCGAGTTTTTTCAAAAGTTTTTCTATGGAAGTGGTTCGGGATGATCAGTAGAGCATGTGGTTTAATTTAATAAGCACGTCATGATTACACCCGGTCTATGGTGACTTTAATTTATGCAGCCAAATTCTTACTGAAGACTCGGTAAGCGCTCAGAAAAGGGTTCGATGACTTTTTTTGTGAAATTCGTAAATTATTGTTTTCGTGTTCCTTACAAACGCAAGCCCAGCCCCATTACTATGGGACGTCAACATTTTATTTTGCGATATTAGCAAATTGTTATCGATCCGTGTTACTGATCCGTGTTAGTTTAGCTGCATGAATAAAAGTCACCTTATATGCTGTAAAGGCTCTAAATTTATTTGTTTTAAGGGATACATATAAAGTGAAACTATAAATAAGATTAATTTAATTTAATTTAATTATTTAACATGACTCGGTTTAGTTTATAATATTTTTTGTCTAGGTATTTAGTTTGTTTAAGTTTTTAGGATTATTTAGTTTTAATTTTATATTAATCTAGTTATAAATATAATAAAATATACAACAAATGTGTTTGTAGGTTTAATAATATTTAATTGTATGCATATTAATAATTTCACTTTATAAATGTTTCTTTAAAAACGAAAAAAATAAGAATACCTACAATTCGTAGATATATAGTATGTAGTTAAATATGTAGTTTGCGATTTTGTAAAAAAAATACTCTTTTTAATTGAAGAAACTCACACAATGTGATAACTTTCTGGATTATATTAGAATTCTACAGTGCGCCCGCCTTAATATACCAACTTTTAGAATTCCAAAGTGAAATTAGGACGATAGCAAGCTTGTCTCGAGACAATGTGCGAGATTAAGCTAACGAAGATTCGTCACGTGGGAGCTGTTCTGCATTTAAATGGTCCTCGTGCGTGATTCCTTAAGGGATCTCTAAAGAATTACACATGGAAGTAGAAGGAATTATCCGCTTTCCTGTTTTATGTAGACGGAGACGGCTGCAGGTCTAAAAAATTACACGAAAACGAAAATAAAATACCAAAAAGACTTATCGTCACGATACATATCCCTGAGAGGTGTCAGAGGAGTTATCAAGTTTGGACAGTTACTATAACAGGACAAAACTTGAGACATCCTCATTTTATAGACGGTTTTTAGAGTTCCGTACCCGAAGGGTGTCAAACGGGACCCTATTACCTGGTCTGTCTGTTACAGGAGTCTACAGCTTCAGCTGTAATAGGTAAGCTCCTCCACCTCCATCAGCCTGTTTCGTCCACTGCTGGACATAGGCCTTTTCAGGATTTAACCACTCTTGGCGGTCCTCCTGGAAGAAATGCCCATACTCACACACGCTGGGCAGACGGGTTGGTGAGCGCGGTGCCGAAGCCCTTGCACCAGTGATGCCGCTATGTTTTGTTTTATATAAGGCCCGGCAATTGGGGATGGATATACCGCCATCCATCGGTCCCAGGCAATGGTGGGCCGCCTGGTTTTGCCTGAGAGCTGTTCTCTTACTCTCCCCCGAATAACTTCGGGAGGATTTGCGAGTAAGATGGTGGTACCACCACAGTCGAGCCCGGCATCAGCTCTACCACCTAACCAGGTAACCAGTTGAAATTTTTACAGAATTCTTGTTATAGTTCTGTCACAATAATAGGCTTCTAACACAACAATTGGCCTCTAATACAATAATAAAAATATATATGTATAGTTAAGGTGTACATTTTTTTAACGTTACTTGTTTCACCTCTCTATCTTCAAAATAATGATACCTGCAAGTTTCATATTTAGTCAAATTGTTGTACAATATCGAAATTAAAATAACAAATTATAAAAATTAGTGTTCCGTATTATTTTTAAAGGATGCCGAATTATTTCTTAGGCTTTATCGTTTTAGCGGCTTGTTTTGTGTCCCCTTGATGTTGCTGTGGCATCCATATTATTGTTATTTACCATAATAGTTTTGGGTTCCGTACCCGTATTGTGGTGGTACGGAAACCTTCGTGTTGTGAGTGCAACTTCCACTTAGCCAAGTCAATTAACGTCCAAACGTTAAAAGGGGTAATCCACATTGCCAGATTCAAACACGCGTCTTAATGTTGAGTCGCCGAACTACCAACTGAGCCACACCGCAACTTTTTTGAAAACGAACTAAAAACGAAACGATGAAGGGAATAAAACTATGAGTGTGAGCGAGTTATACAGTCTGTTTTGTTCACTCATAAGAGAAACTAAAACTTATTGCGCCATTGTCTTCAAAATGAAGTCGTTAGACAGAGTTCCAACCAACCAATACTTATCTCTCCATCACCGCCCAGACTCCTGGAGCCAGCCATAATTTTTTCGGACCCCTGAAAGGGTTTTCACGCCTGTCTGTCCCCAGCCAGTTCAGTGAACCTTGTGTACAATGTTTCTGCTACGCTTAGTGGTGGGTTATCATTGCGTCTATTTGTAAAAGGTTTTTAAAAATGAAAATCCGTTTGTGCGCTTTGCAATCGTTTTAATTCTCTCGGCGTTTGATCTTAAGTTCGGCTGTCGAAAATTTAAGTTTTACTTTTCTTAAGCAGCATAAAAAAAAATTTGAAATTCAGACAATTATATTATAAATATAAAGTTCAAAATTGTAAAAAAACATGTATGGATAGGACATTATACTTCCAAGTTCTCAAAATGTTCCAAAACGATAAAGAATAAAATTTCCTCGACAGGAAATATAAGTAGCTACCTCTGGTTTCCGTCTGTACTATATACATATAGGTATGTGCAAATTATAAACTGATTAAAGCGATTTTATAAACATAAAATGACTAGTTTGCTAGGTATATTGTGAAATTCACCTGATTGCTTTATCATATTATGTGTGTACTTAATTTTAATTAGTCAACTGAGGTATCTTTAAACTAACATTTCGCCCGCGTTTGTTCAATATCTGCTTCGTTTCGGCTTGGGCTCTAATTTATAAGCACCCCTAGCCCATATGTTAACCAGTCACTACGATGATAATGAAGAAAACTCTATCCAAATCCGTTCTGAAGTTAAAAAGGAACATTCATACACACAGAAACACAAAATTTCTAAAAATTGTAGTTTCGGCTTCAGTACAATACAAATAACCCATTTCATGTAAAATTTTGCAAAGCAAATTGAATTTACAGAACGACTTTTTAACTATTTTATTATTTGTAAAGATTGCCGCGTTTTTACAGTTCCATCTTTAGAAAGATAGCGCGGCAATCTTTACAAACGATAATGTTGCAGACTGACAAGGAGACATAAGAATGAAATCCTTTTATAGAATCCTTTAAAGGGATTAAATTTAGTTTCGGTATCGGTGCGAAATGCACAAGTTATGATTGTTGTCATTATCCTTGAATAAAATATATTAAATACATGTGATTAATGGCATTTCGAAAACATAGTTTCATATTAGTTTGTCTTTTCCAGGAAAGTTGTATTACTTTATTTATTACGTGGTTAATTAATCTCCACAACACGCTTTTAGGCTGGTATCAACATTAACGCGATGCAAAATCCATAGAATTACGCAATTCTGCTAAAGAACCCTGATTATTATTGAACAAGAGGCGCGAAATATGATTAAATGAAATTCTAGTACTCTTTATTCAATAATGACAAACAATTATAAATTTTGAATTTGTACCGAGGTGGAAATGAACCACCTAACCTCCTGAACCGTGACCAATTTAATTAACAGGTAAACTAATTATTGGTATATTTAAAGAGGTACACTTTTTTTTTTCTTAACCGTTGGTAAAACAACCGAAACATGAAATTTATATTTATTAAACTTTTTATGAAAATAGTTTCAAAAGTAATTACTTCATCTGCGATGTAAAAGTTAAATTGAGTTAAATTTGCCATAAATTTTTCTTTTCAACTAATGCTACTTAGAAATAATTATAATCTGTCTTTCACTTACAAAGAACAATGAAAAAGCGATAACGTTGATTAATTGCCCGATCTGCAGTAACGATCGCAAATAATGACACTTTTTACTTCAATCACAGCAGTAACTCGCGGGAACCACGGGCGGGATGTTGCCAGTACCAGACAACAGGTTGGCCATTAAAGCCTTATTAAGGATTTGGCAGCACTAAACTGTGAAAGACAACATTATTCACTACATTTAGAAAGAAAGAAAACAATTGATCTGTCACACATGCAAACATTATGAACCAGATCAATACAAAATACTTGTGACAAAATGGAAACATCCCAGCATTTGCTATAGATTGCAAGCAATTTAACAACGCTGGTTTTCAGATGGCTTGGATGGTTTTCAGATAACAAATAAAAGCAAAACAGACAGAAAAATTACATTGAATAAAAAATAAAAGAAATTGATGCAGATGATTAATTAAATAGCATAAAAAATAATTGCATAGTATTGATAAAAAAGGAAATCGGTATCGACTTATACCGAAATAGTAGATTAGTACCAAAAAACTATTGTGAATTTTGTATGTATGAGTCCAATTATTTTTTTATTAACTGGGGTATGTTTATTTAGAAAATCCGTTCAGTTCATCGGATTGTGTGGTTTCGTTGAAAGATACTCTATTTACATGCGGTATAGCCACAAACGGCATCACGAAAATAACTGATAGAAATGAAACAATTCGTATGAGAATCTACGTACATATATCCCGTCAGAAATAACTCCGCACGTCAGTTTATCCGCAAAAGTATATATTTCCGACGGGCGATAACTATGTATAATTTCAGTTACTTTTCTTAATTACATTGGCGTTAAGGCATTCCGCTAATGAGGTTTCCAAAATGCCGTTAGCTACTAAGATGACATTCAAGAAATTACTAAAAATGCCTTCAACAGTCAACGTGTATATTCGTGAAACGCTCGCTTTACTTCCATTATGGCTTGTTCCGGAAGTTGTGAGATTTTTATTACGAACCGTAAAACCAATATTGAATTCCGGAGCGATTGCGAATGAAATCTCGTCATTTACATGATACCGGTCACCGGTAAATGAACGAAATACAAGTGTATTACTTTTTAATTATCTTTTGGTCTATCTGCGTGTGGATCGTTTCATGCAAGCCTCAAAATATAGTACATATTCACAAGAGTAGCATTGTATGTTATATGCTACTAAATGTATGTGTATTTTCTTTTTATCTTATTATTATTGAATAGCTTATACATTTTTGTAATATTATAGTTTTTGTTATCCTGCACTATCGCATTAGGTTGTTAGGTCCGTAATGATAGTCGTAAGTTTTTAAATAAATAAAATATTTTTACGTGCGATTCATGATTTTTTTTAAGTTTGCTGTCCTTCTCGGATGCATATATGAAGGGTACACAGAAAGAACGTGCCATGTCAGTTAAGTCAATATTTCCACAATTAACAAACAATTTGATATGGCAGGTTTTTTTCCTTTCTACAATATCTTTACATAGATAACACTCATGACTACGTTTTTTCCCTGTTTCTCGGAGCTATACCATACTTTGACGCAACCGAAAACCTTGCCATCAAATTCTGAAAAAATAAATACATCGCACGTTCTTTCCGTGTAACCTTTATATGCATAAGCATAATACGATTAAGCATAATATCAGAATATTTATGAAATTTTAACAGGTGACAGGCTCGACTGCGGAGGAGGTAACACCATCTTACTCACAAGTTGAAAAAGTATCTCACATGTGAGTTATCCCCATGTGAAAAAGTATCATACAAAAGATGGTTATTTTAACAAATAGTTATTGTATGAAAAGGTTTTATAAAGAAATCGTAGTGGGGACGTGGGCCGAGTTGATGACGTCAGAGATATCCACAATAGCTCTGTTAGGCATACTGCTTCAATAGGCTTGTACACAGGGTAAGCAAAATATTATTCTATTTAGTCCGTCATTTAGATTATCAAAAAATATTGGACACGTATTTTTTCTTTTGTCAATCAAACAAAAAATGACAGAGATGAAGCACGTCAAAGTTTGGGAGTGGGGGAAAATGACGTTACTTCTAAGTAAAATTGTAACGCGGAACTTCAGCGGGCTATATCCAAATTTGGCGTTGCGTGTCCAATATTTTGACTGACGTACTAATAATTTTTGTTTAGTCGTCAAGCCTTTTATTTGAGATAGATCCCAAGAGTATAAAAAATATAAACTAAGAAATGCACATTTTTAAATACATAAATTTATTTACCTACAGGAAATTCCAGGATGTTTTTTTTACTCATTTGTCCGATTGGATTCGAGGTTCAAGCAGGTAATTTTTTAAATTCTTTGAATGCAGTTTTCCTTTACTTTAAAAATAAAATAACGGTTTCCTCAAGTAAAATTTGCTATCTTTAATATTTAAGGTACTTTCCCTCCAGGGGGCATTCGTTTGGTTCATCTTGTATATACCTATACGTACCTGATGCAATGAACAAATAAGTTAATAAAGACACTAAATTAACCATAAATAAAAATAATGCCCAGCCATCCGCCTCTGCATGAAAAATTAAAAGATAAATAAGAATAAATGTTTTTCAAATCCATCAACATTCAAATAAGCCATCTAGTACAGAAATAAGTAGTTAAAGTTTAAATATTAGTCAAGGTTCAGCAGAATACCAGCTCTCCAGCTTTATGCGTAAATCCGTAATCCTTTTTCTAGCAACCAATTTATATAATTATATATTATATTTAATGTTATGTTTGTTTTAGTTATTATTGGTTCATTTTGTAGTATATAAATAAAATTCTTTTCTTTGTCCTTTCTTTTTAATAATAACTTAATCTTACTTCAAATTTAACCTCCTTCCCTTCTCAACTAGCCTAATCTAGCATTCTAATAACAAGCCCCATTTCACCTAAAGTTTCCCCACAAAAGCTGCAGCCACTAAATCTTGACACGAGGGCCTCTCACAAAAGTTACTTGTCGAAAGAAATTATAATGATGAGCAAAACTTCCGGCACCAAGTTTTCCTTCATTAATGGAACTTTCCAGTTTTCACCGACATGTAGAAGGCTTCTTCATGGAGGCAGGCATATGCTAGTAAATAAAAAAAATATATCGCCAAGACACGAGTCCCCGGCGTTCCCAAGTGTGAACGTGGAATCCAAGTCACCGACCACACTTCGCTGAAACAAATAGGTTCCTATCAAGAGGCTTGTTTGTCAATGTTGGCTAAATTAACTAACTTATTGGTTACTTTTTACTATTTTGTTTATTTATTCAATTTTTGTATTGTATTTTTTTATCATATATATTTTTTTAATTATGTATGTATTTACAAGTTAGAGAACATATTGAAATAATATATTGCGATATATTTCGGCCATTACTATGGTCGGCATCACTCAAAATTAAAATTAAATAAAGATTATGTGATAAATGTATAAAGTCGAAATTAAATTTGACAGGCATAATGTTGATTATCAGATTGATGGATGAATAAAAAAAGAAAAAAATAGTAAAAAAAGTAGTTTTATCGTTAATACTTTTTTTATTCGTCCATTTATTTATTTATTTTAACTTATTTTTAACTTCAAGCATAAACCAATCGGTTATTCGAATTCTACCACTTGCTCTACGGTTAACAAAAAATGCCCTTAAAATCGTGTGTTTGTGCCCGATGTATAGTCAGTTCACTCCTTATCACGTTCAGAAATAAAGTTCGTCGGTGAAACAAGGATGTACTAGTGACTGCTCACATTTGGAAACATATGAAAATTACAATAAAAAACGTTTATTGCAAGATAGGTTAATAGATGTGCATCGGGAAATCTGTAGTTTCTGCCTACCCCTCTGGGAGACATGTGTGAGTATATTTATCGATATAATTCCATTATCCATACCATTTCAAAGATATTCGTACATTGCTTCAGTCAGGACCCAGCGCTGTGGCCGCGTACCTCCCTCGGGCCAAATCATGTTAATTGATTGCTCAATTCAGTAAATTGATATCTACTCCGAATATCCGAACGGTTAGCGCTAACCACTCGCACTTTAACTTGATCAGTTTCTCATCGTCTTTACATGACACTGTGTAGTTAAGTAATATATTTATGTTAAAATTTGTTAACCTTTTATAAGGAAAAGGAAATAAGCTAATACATACAAAAACCGGTCAAGTGCGAGTAGAACTTGTGTCTGAGGGTTCCATACCGTTCAAATAGACTTAAATTAAAGGGAGTGCCTCCGCTGCCGGCGCCGGCATCCGATAATTACGCCGTTGGGAACCGGCAGTACATTACTGCCGGCAGATGACACCAATAGCATCGGCTGCCGGTGCCGCCGGCTCCCATAATGCACACCGGCGGCGCTGACAGTACAAATTTCTGAAGCACAAAAGACGTTAAATTTCAAAGTGTGAGATTGTGTATGTATTATATTTGTTTTTTAGAAATCGTTGAAATTGGCGACTTGCAAATACAAATTTGAGTTACTGTCAAAACTAGGTACGTCATCCTATCCTTCCTAGCCTATGCTAATAGACCGGGAGATAGTGACACAATTTACTTGGTCATTTGTAACAGTATGGCGGTTCTTCAGGGGTCTTAGTACGCAATGACGAAAAGAAAAATGATGGTCATAGCGCTGGTACCGGCGGCCCAATCGCGTGGGCGTTAAACAAACTCGTCGGATAAATTACGAGTGTCAAACGATTTGTACCACAAACATTTTAGTATTTTCCGATAGTCCATAAAAAACATGTAGGCGGTAGTGTCATGCCATACTTCTCCGGTGTGACTTACAGCCCGCCATACCGACGCCAATACGTTAATTAAAAATAAAAAATACAACCATTTGTACCAGGCTAATTTTTGCACAGTTAATCATCGTCGTGCAGCCATTTACGAAAATCACCATGCCATACTTTTCGGACGGTTCTAAATGGCCGCCATACCATCGAAAATCAGCAATTTTTTTTTCCGAACGATTTGAACCGCCCTTAAATTTTTTTTCAACTGCTCCTGAATGATGATTAATAGAAGTGTGATAATGCCATACCTGTGGGAGGTGGCGAATATGTATAATATTTTTTTTTAATTGTAAGATTTTAAAATTAGTTTTTCAAGTTTGTTGCCCCTTTTTCCCTCTATTAGAAGTATGGCAAATATAATAATGGTCACATTGCATCATATAATTTCCAAAAATCCAAATGCCATACTGGTACAAACAGTCAAAAAAAAATTTTTTTTTTTAATTTTTTGGCTTAAGTCTCACAGTCGTCCGCCCCATGGTTACAATCCGGGATAATTTTTGTAGGTAGAATTGTATCCAAACAAACAGAATATAATGATCCCATGCTGTAAACAATTATTTTACGTATTGTACAGTCGTATTTTTGAAACGTGTCGAATAAATAAGTTTTTCAAGTATGGCAGCACTTTTTCCCCCTACTAGAAGTATGGCAAATATAATAACGGTCACATTTTATCAAATACTTTCCAAAAATCCAAATGCAATATTGTTACAAATCGTTTGGCGAAAAAAAAAATTGCTGATTTTCGGCGGTATGGCGACCATTTGGAACCGTCCGAAAAGTATGGCATGGTGATTTTCGTAAATGGCTGCAGACGATAATTAACTGTGCAAAAATTAGCCTGGTAGAAATAGTTATATTTTTATTTTTAATTAACGCATTCGCGTCGGTATGGCGGGCTGCAAGTCACACCGGAGTATGGCATGACACTACCGCCTACATGTTTTTTATGGACTATCGGAAAATACCAAAGTTTTTGTGGTACAAATCGTTTGACACTCGTAATTTATCCGACGAGTTCGACTAACGCCCACGCGATTGGGCCGCCGGTACCAGTGCTATGACCATCATTTTTCTTTTTGTCATTGCGTACTAAGACCCCTGAAGAACCGGCATACTGTTACAAATGACCAAGTAAATTGTGTCACTATCTCCCGGTCTATTAGCATAGTCTAGGAAGGATACATAACGAAACTAAGTTTTTAGGTATTACTATACACTCTCGTCTTCAGTGGGGTCCCCACATAGAAGCTCTCTGTGGTAGACTTATTTCAGCCGCATACGCTGTTAGACGCATAAGGCAGATTACTGATGAAAATACTGCTAGATTAGTATATTTCAGTTATTTTCACAGCATTATGTCATATGGCATAATGTTGTGGGGTAGAGCCGCGGATATAGAAGCAGTCTTTGTCTTGCAAAAGAGAGCAATTCGGTCTAATTATAACATGAAGTACCGAGATTCATTAAGAGAAAAGTTTAAAGAAATTAATATATTTACGGTCCCATGTGAATTTATTTATCAAGTTATTAGATATGTCAGAAAAAATATTGATAATTTCCCGAGGCTCGGTGTGCACCACTCTGGTGAAACCAGAAACAAACATAAACTAGCTTTTCCAAAATTAAGACTTACCAAAGTAGGTACCTCTTTTGTAAGACATGGTATAAGATTTTACAATAAGCTTCCAGAGGAGGTCCTTAGTTTGCCTGAAAATAAGTTTAAACTTTATATTAAGCAGGGACTACTTAAGAAAGCTTATTATAAAATCAATGATTATTTGGACGATAATGAAGCATGGTGTAATAAATAATAATAATCTTATTCAATATTGTAATTAATAATTAGCATATTTTAATACTGTATGATTCCTCTAAAGGCTTAAAATTAATTAATATGTAAACTTACTTTGTTAAAGGTAATAGACAATATGAGACGGGTTGACTAAGAAATATTTTTTTCTCGTGACTAATTCCTGCAGTCTTATATTTTTTTATGCCTTTACTTGAGTAGGTATGTATATGATTTTGTATCATATGTTTTATTTTGAAAAAAGGAATGTTTGCTAAGTTTCTTGCCCTTCTTCTTATCAATACTAATCGAATGGTGCAGATGGTTAGGCATTATGTATATATAATATTTTTATTCCTATATTTCTATATTTTATGCAGGTGTATAACTTTATTACATTTTAGTAGCCCAACCTTAATATTTTTTGTATGTATTTCCCGTTTTTATTTATGAACTTATTTCTTCATTGCATTATGTATATATAATATTTTATTCCTAGATTCCTCTCTTTTATGCAGGTGTATATTTTATTTCTTGTATTATTGTATATTTTTTTTATATTCTAAAGATATATTATATTGTTTTAATTAACTTTGACTTGTAGAAAGTATAGTTTAAGTATTTATTTTGATTTTGGATAGGATTGGAAGTCATTTTGGGTCTTTATAGTCATAGAAAAAAAACTTTCACCAAAACAAAAAGAAGGTGTAAAAACGAGCGTGTTAGGTTGACATGTAAGATAAAGTAAGGAGCCGAGCGAAGCGGAGCGGAGCGAGGCAATGACGTACCTAGTTTTGACAGTAAATCAAATTTGTATTTGCAAGTCGCCAATTTCAACGATTTCCAAAAAAACAAATATAATACATACACAATCTCACACTTTGAATCGCAAGTATTAATAAAGTTAACGCTTAATTCACCGAAATAAAAAAAATTCTTTGTAAGCGAATGCGCTACACTGACAAATTTGTTAATATCTATGGCGGCCACTAAATTTGTACCTCTGTGATTGCTTAAAAGAGGTGACATTAAAATAATTTACGGTTTTATCTCTTAACCCACTGCTTTTTAGGGTTCCGTTCCTCAAAATTTAAAATCGGAATTTTGAAACCATCACTTTGTTGTCCATATCTGTCATCAAGACCCTATCTCTCGTTAGAGATATCAAGTTGAAACTAATTCCTCCTACAGAAATCTACGGCCCCATAGTGCGTAGTAATAATTTTAATGTCGTTACTAAAATACCTGCTTTTTTAAAAAAAATCTAAATAAATTCGTATGATCGCGTAATCGCCTTTACGCTATAATTCGTTTTTTTCACGAAAAAGCGGCTTTTGCGCGATAAATCAGCTTACACCATTATACAGCGACCTGTAGACGTGATAATTTAGAGGACTTCTTCAGAGGTAGAATAAAATATTTAGCACGAGGATATGTGGCCGTTTTCGGAAAGCTAATAAAAACTCTATCCTACCTCATTATTGAGGTATCTTCTTATAATTAGAACGCGTTACTCTAATACAAAGTCGGGAGTTCCAAGCCTAACGAATAAGTTTCTAATACTCTCAACCGAACGATTAAAATGCTTTTTAGACGTTCGTTTGGTCGAAAAACATTGAAAGACAATTTCAGCTTCGTTTAACAGGAAATAAAAGTTGTTCTAGATTGAAACTTTGTGAGTTGTAAAAGCCTGTCAAACATTGGCGCTCGAGAAATATTTATTTAAAATTGCACTCATCACGCTCTTCTAAATTAACAAGTTATTTTAAAATGTATTTTATCAATATGAGAGTAAAAGTGAACAAGCGTGATACATGCTTATTAAGTTACTATTAGGTCGTTTGCAACGACGGTAAATGCCGTGCGTCGTTTCAAATTTTATAAGTGAAACTGTTGGCATGTAATCAGAGCAATAATACCTGAGCGTGCAACCGTTTCTTTAATAATAAATTAATAATATATTTGTTCAAAATAAAAAAATCAGTGTCTCAATCCCCGGTTTTCGTTGAAGCGTGATTAAGAACCATAAAATCCACAAATACAAGGATAAAGTAAATATAACTCAAGACATAAAATACTACAGAACGGCTCTAGATCGAAAAACATTTGCGCTAGTCAGCTCACAACTGTGCAAGCAAAAACAAATTGAACCTCCATCGCTGAGAACGATTGCCTCAAGTCAACTAACAACTAGTTCGCGTGACGAAACGCTATTAATCTGCTGGTAGTTCAGTGCCACGGACCTGGCGGGTTGTGTCCTTTGAGTGTGGAGTTTTCAGCAGAAAAGTGAAGGGGAAGAGCGTCGAGGGTACGAGTGGAAACTTGATTCTGTGAGCGGCAGAAAACTAAAAAGGCATCTCTAGTGCTCAGAGTGGTTTTCTATTTATGGTGACTTATTTATACAGCCAAAGGCATACTGGAGGCTTGGTAACTGTGATCAGTAACACGGATCGATAATTGACTCGGGGCTAGGCTTGCGTCTGTAGAAAACACGAAAAAAAATTACAAATTTCACAGAAAGGGTCATCGAACCTTGTTACTGAGCATTTACCGATTTGGTTGTACAACTAAAAGTCACCTTAGACACGGCATCTACATATTCTCGCCTGTCTCTTAAAGGGGTAGGCGGAAACTAAAGATTTCCATCTGCTACGTTCCTGTCACACCTTTTGCTTCTTCTACATCCATCAATCTAGTCATACAAGCTTTTCTATTTCGGTTACTTTAGGTTTTTCGTCATCGTGTTAATGGAGAATTTGGGCTTTGGGATGAATCCTTGATGACAACAGCAAAAACTAAAGGTTCTTTGGTTATTTTCCTCTGTGGTTCTAGCTAAGTCAACTCTTTACTATCTCATCAAACGGCATGACTGTTTATTGGAGATTTGTATCACTTGAAGCTTTTAGATCATCTTGTTTTTATTTTTATTCAGTGCGAATAATATTTACCACCAGGGTTTTCAAAGTTATTGAAATTGAAATTGAAAATTATTTATTTGGCACAATAACATATCATTTGTTTACACACACTCCTTAATTACTAAATAAGTAGAAAAAAAAGATAAACAAAACAGGCAACTGTATAAATTTTCACATTGCGACAAAAAAGGGCGGCATCAGCATCTGCCATGAGCTGCGAGCAGCAACACAGCGCTGGTTTCCAGCCTGTCCTTGTAAAATCAGTAAATTCAAATTGCATTTACGGGTAGCTTAAATAAACAAATCAAAAACATAACTTACATAATACAAGTAAAATTGCCGCATACGGCGTTGCTAATTTCTGAACAATAACATCAAATGAGCTCCTTTGATTATTTTTGAAAAATTTTAGTTATCATAGTTGTAATTATTTATTTTAGTATATTTGAACGCGTTCGCAACTTGATTCCTCCCCGAAGGACAGAGACCAGCGTGGGACAAGTCGTGTGAGAGAGCGAAGTGTACGCCACCAAGGTCACCAGCATTAGCTACAGTGGGTTGCATTTCTTCCAGGAGACCGCCAAGAGTGGCAAAATCTTGGAAAGGCCTATTTTCAGCAGTGGACGGATGGATGAATGGCAATATCTAAAGTACCGATATTCCAGCTTAGTTCAAGATCCGTAGCAGCCAAGACCCAGACAGTTGGTAGCGGATCAGCACGAAACATCAACTGAAGATCGGTTTATCGTGAACAGTTGCTGCGCGTGATTAAGCGTTTTCTAACGTCTTTGCAGCGTATCGTGATTCGTGAGGAATTGCAGGCACCTGTGATGAATGTTTCTTTTTAAATGCAGGCTTCATTACCTACACTTCGCCGGTATTCAACAAACAAAACCCATTATACCTGAAACAAAGATTTTTTTCAGTTTTTTTTTGTTGTTTTCGGTAATCGTTCTTATTGTTTTTTTTAAGTCGTGATTTGTTGACTACCTGATATTGGCAGAAAATGGTGGCAGAAAGCAAACCAATGGCCAAATCAAATAGAGAAAAAAAAAACCTTTTTGTGCTGGTTAGTAAGAATCACTTCAAATTAAAGTTTATAATGACAACAAAGTTTCTCTCTTATGTTGTCAATATTCCATTCGAACGCAAAGTTTCAATCTTCGTTCGTCATCCGTAGAGCTGAGATGTGGCATTCGCTTCCAGCAGCGTTTGTTTCTCTGGATATTTATAACCCAGATTCGTTTAAAAGAAGAGTGAATAGAAACTGTCTGGGCCAGCGCGTTTCATCCTCTGCCTCATCGATGCTTTCAATCAGATTTAAGATTACTGATATTGAAACGGCTACTCACTACTCACACAGTGTCAAACGGGGAACCGCCCCGTAACCATGTTCGCCTCCGAAGAAACTGTACGAATACAGTGAAACTAGTCAGGCGAAATCTGACTATTAAAATCGTAAGTAGCCGTATGAATCTAAGCCACGAATCTTTTAGTAGTAAAAATATTCAAGATTGTCAAGTAGTTTTTGTAACGAAAAGCCTGATACATACAAAAAGATAATTTTAAAGATTAAATTACGAGTATTAAGACATCACGTTCTAGGTGGTATAGAGCTGATGCCGGGTTCGACTGTGGAGGTACCACCATGTTACTCGCAAGTCCTCCCGAAGTTATTCGGGGGAGAGTAAGAGAACAGCTCTCAGGCAAAACCAGGCGGCCCACCATTGCCTGGGACCGATGGATGGCGGTATAACCATCCCCAATTCCCAATTGCCGGGGCTTATATTAAACAGACTGGTGACGGGCAGCGGCGTCACTTGTGCAAGATTTTCGGCACCGCGCTTACCAACCCGCCCGCCCAGCGTGTATGGGCATTTCTTCCAGGACGACCGCCAGCAGTGGACGAAACAGGCTGATGGATGGATGGATGGAGACATCACGTTATATTTTATAGGCGTTGTTAAACGACAAGCTGATTTACATAATTTCTTTGTTTATACTTGAACCTACACGTTCGTTTTTACTTTCTGGGTACAAAATTAATTTTGTTTTAGGACAAATAGTATTGGAGCAATTTTATGCTCCAAATAAAATATCCATTATTTCTGACTTGTTATGTTCATTAAAAAACTCAAGGTTGATCGATGCGACCTGAAAACACCTATTCTGCCTTTCAGCGAAGTAGAAAGGACGTGGAGGCTATTGTCGCTTTCTGGCGACCTTCCATAATGTCTTGAATTCACAATTCAGTAAAAGTAGCCCGGGTTATTCAGGATAGCAGCTACCAACATTCAGGGCTGTCTCCTTTGAACAAACAACTTATGCAGTCAAATTCATACTAGTGGCTCGGTAATGGTATCAAGGATCGATAACACTTTTTGCTAATTTTGTAAAATAATATTTTGAGCTCCCATTGTATATGACTCGGGGCTGGGCTTGCGTTTCTACACGAAAAAAATGGTTTGTGAATTTCGCAAAAAGGTATTTCACATTGATATTGAGAACTTACTGAGTCTTCACTATAAATTTAACTGTAACAATGTCTCAATAGCATACCATTACGACGAAGTTTTGGTCGCATATGCCTTCTATATTATTCTGATGAAACCCTAAAAAGGGAAAATTACTGTAACCAATTAATGATATGGAAAAGTTTGATTTCAATCAAAATTTTACTCTGCCGCAGGCAGACAAGCAATGTAATTTGTATGCTACAGTCCAAAAAAATATGTGAACTTAATAGTTTTAGAAACCAGTTTTTGCTAGTATAATCCCAAAACTATTATTTTTAGAAAATATACTACAGTACTCCCAAACTTATAATGCGCATACGAATCTTCGCCACTGCTTGGCAAAGTTCGTATTTCCCTACAGTTTCTATACAAGCAGTAAGGTCACGTGGTACGTCCGGTCGCGCATTATAACTTTGGGCGCACTGTAGTTATATAAAAATATGTATAAAATTTGTACTAAAGAAGAAGTGTTATTTGTGTAAACCTGCCTCGAAGCTTTTGTACGTTTATTTTCATGTCAGTATGTATTTTCTCAGTTCTCGGGTAGTTGCATGTTCTTTAAACATAAAATGGTCTGAGATAAACCTGCACCAAACCCATTTGGTGTTGAATGTGAATAAGCTGAACAGGGGTGGATATAGCATTTTGTTCAGAGTGGCACGAAGATTTATAAGAATACTAGAAATTAAAATTCGATGAGATTTTACTTTGCTGCTGAAATTGTACAAAAGTTGGCAAACCGATGATTTTAAAGGAATTTTAAACACCTTGACTCTCAGCTCTTTTTTGTATGATCCGTTGACCATCAGGGAGGGGTAGTTGCCCCTTTCTTTCCTCCCTCCAAATCTGCCCCTGGAGCTGAGATATAATTCAATTTAGAATTGTGTGGTATTTTCAACACATATATAAAATACATTCAACCACGGGCTATGCGGCTTAACTTTCTTGTACGATTTTCACCTTTATGTGAAAGCCATTGGAGAACATCCGTAGCGTTACTGAGCGATTTTGAACTTCAGTATCTTGTCAGAAAGTCTACATTAGAATGCTCGCTTCGTGCGCTGGCGGCAAACAAAATCAGTGAATTTTAGAGGTTTTTCTGTATTTTACGAAAAAGCATTTGATGTAGGAGTTTTTCCTCCTGACATCGGAAAATAAACCATGTTTTCTTTTTATAGCAGTAATTTCAGACATAAAACTCAAGCCGTTTAGACATAAAACGAAATAATAACTTAAAAAGGCAACATTTTCAAAAATAAAATGTAATAAAATACCGACTTGACAACGGAAAGACAAGGGTCTGAAAAAACACGTGTCCAAGTTTTACATTGATCAGATAAGTAGTTGACTCAGCATATTAAAACAAAAACCGTTGAAAAACCCAATACAAGCCCTTAATGTGTCTTTCGAAGCACACAGAATGAGCACAAAATGTACCCCTACGGGATCTTAACCCATGAGCTCTGATTAGTAGCCGAGTACTGCACTTCGGATTAGTAGGCGAGTACATGATTCTTGATTGGTTTACTGCAAATAATTTAGTTTTAAATGGGAAAAAGACAAAATGTATAAAATTCACATTAATTTAATTCAAGTACCTCTATGTTGATCTACTTTTGCACTTAGACTTAGTCAACAAAACGAAGTTTTTAGGCATTACTATAGATTCTCGTCTTCAGTAGACTAAAGTTCAGCCGCATATGCTGTTAGACAGATGAGGCAAATTACTCATGGGGATACTGCTAGATTGGTGTACTTTAATTTTATTTTTGCAGGATTATGTCATATGGTATGTTGTTGTGGGAAAGATCTGCGAATATAAATGCAGTCTTTGTTTTGCAGAAGAGAGCAATTCAGGCTATTTATAATATGAAGCAACGGGGTTCATTAAGAGAAAAATTCAAAGAAATTAATATTTTAACAGTTCCTTGTGAATTTATTTACCAAGTTATTAAATATATCAGAAAAAATATCGATCGTGATCGTGAGCATCACTCTATAGAAACTAGGAAGAAACACAAACTGGATTTTCCAAAAATTAGACTTGCAAAAGTAGGCACCTCTTTTGTAGGACATGGTATAAGATTTTACAATATACTTCCAAAGGAGGTCCTTAGTTTTTCGGAAAATAAGTTTAAATTATAAATTAAGCGGGGACTCTTGAGAAAAGCATATTATAAAATCAATGACTATTTGGACGACAGTGACGCGTGGTGTCATGAGAATATTGATTTTGGTCATTATTATTACTATTCGTTTATTTTCGTTTGATTTGTGTTAGTACTAATATTTTTATATTGTTTTTTTATTATTATTTTGACATTTCTTTTTACATATTGACATGAACATTTTATAACTTAGCATCTATTAGTTGATAATTAATTTGACTGTAAGAAAAAAGTGATAAACTAAATCAAATTAAAATATTTATTTTGTAAAATAGATACATAAAGTATACTTTCTACAAGTCAAAGTTAATCTTTAAAATAAATATTATTAGAATAAAAAAAATATAAAAAAATAATATGTATATACTAATAAGGGAAATACATACAAAAAATATTTAGGTTGGGCTACAAAAATTTAATTATACACCTACATAAAATAGAGAAATCTAGTAATAAAAATATTATATATAAATGATGCAACGAACAAACAAGTTGATAAATAAATACGGGAAATACATTCAAAAAATATTAAGGTTGGGCTACTAAAATGTAAGAAAGTTATAAACCTGCATAAAATAAAGAAATATAGGAATAAAATATTATATTTACATAATGCCTAACCATCCGCACCATTCGATTAGTATTGCTAAGAAGAAGGGCAAGAAACTTAGCAAACATGATTTTTTTCATTTGTAACTTAAACTTAATCTATACAATTTTCTTATACCTACTATATGAGACAGGTAGATGATGTGTGATAGATGATGTTTGGCTTGACGGGTATGACCCAAATACATGTCAGACGTGTTGCAATTTTTCTCCGCTTTTTAATTCCAAAATAGTGTTAAAGCTGTTGTTTTCACCAAGAAATTTATACAGTGTGTAGCTCATAATTACAACTTTAAAGTGACTAAATTTTTATAAGTATTTAAAGTGATTTGGTGCAAAAACTAACAAAAAGTGCAAAATTTCGACTGTTATGTTGTGTGTCTAGTGTTTTCTGACCTTTGGACTTCCTTTGTGTCTTTGCTTAGCAAAATAAATAACAAACTGCCGTGCAATTTATGAACGCACACTATCAAAGGATACATATCACTATTTTGCCACAAGCTCTAAGAACTGTTTGGCCTTAGCGGTTAAAACTTTTGCTGCTTAAACCGCCTGCCGCATCAACCACAGGTTCAAACCCCGCCCGGGAAAATCTTTTTCCATTTTTATTCGCCATAAATAATTGTCGTCAAGATATTTAAAAGTGAAGCCACATCTACATGACATAAATACACGGTCAAAATAAAATACAAAAAGGCGGATTGGCCACGTGTAATTTGAAATCAGCTTGTATTTGGACCGCAAAAATTGGGAATATTGCGATTATTATCTAAGAGGCCCTCTCTAGTGTCCATATTACTGTTTATGAGAAAAATACACGATGACGAGCAAGTGCAAAATATGTAATAGTCCGATTACGTCAAAGGAAAAAGTTCAGTGTTTAGCATGCAAAGATACTTATCACTATAAATGCGCTAATATAACAACTGCGCATTACATGGGCAACATGGTCAAATTGAAAAAGCACTGGCAATGTACATCGTGCACGAAAGTAACACAGAGGAAAAATACCGGCCAACGGAACTATGAGACTTCTAGTAATGCACAGTATAAAGGTTTTCCAATTGACATAAATACTAATAATGATAATGCAATGAAAAATGTTTCACGCAGACAGAATAAAGAAAATAGTAAGACACGTAAGTCTCATTCACTGGATAATCTTTCTGAGCTAAATGTTGACGAAAGCTCTTCCTTGCTCGATGTAACAACAAGGAGCTTGCCCCCCACAGAACACTTAAATGTATCAACATTTAATGAATTAAGAGATCAATTAAACAAGGTTGAAGTCGAGTTAGAAAGCGCTCATGAAGAAATTATCAACCTCAACAACGATAATTTCGAATTGAAAGAACAAATAATAGAGATGAACAAAAAAATTGATGTCCTCGTTAAATTAACCAAACAGCAAACACCATGCAGCTCCACCCCAATAAGAAAAACTTTCTGTACACCAAAAACTTGTACTAGAGATAGTATCACCGGAATAGAGAACATAGTAACAAAGGAAACTAACGTGCAAACTTGTAGCAATGGAAATGGTATCCAACAACAAGTATTATCAACGAATAACCAAGATTCAGTGGGTGATCTTCTACTACATTCGAATCCTGAGATGAAAAGCAAAGAGGTTAATAAATCACCAGAATCCCGAAAAACGGCATCAATTCGGATGGAATCACCTTTGATGATCAAGAAATGCGTGAAAACAAACAGTGCAACATCTGAGAAATCACAAAAAATTCATATTCTAGGAGACCAAAAGTGTAAAGGGCTAGCACAAAGTTTGATTAACAGCAGAAAAGAAAAATGGAACGACAAATACGCTGTCAGTGCCTATAGTAAAACTGAAGCCACTTCTTTAGATATCTTAAGCAGTTGTGATGATTTGATAAAAAATTTAGACAGTAATGATATCGTGATCCTTATTCTAGGCTCCAATGACAGAAACCCGTATCAATTTGTATTTGAGTTATGTAATGCGTTAAACAAACTTCAGAATTATAAAGTATATGTTGTTAAAGTAGCTGATAATTATTACATAAATCCGGACATACAAAATCGCTACGCTAAAATGTTGTGTAATTACTATAAGGATACGAAATTCATTGAAACAAATGCGAATGATCAAAAAGCTGTATGTGATAAACTAAATTTAGAGATAGATAGCATAGATTATGAGAAGCAGTTCTTACGCATCTTAAGTAAAAAAAAAACAACAATAAATACCCCGGCAAAAACTTACAAAAAAGGTACAATACCGTACTTATTTCAAATACAACGTAAACTTCAATTAGAAATAAAGAAATGTGCAACAGTCCCAACCATAGATTTAATGAAACCTACAGAAACAAAAATTCCCAAGAAAGGAACCTTGCCTTACTATTTTAAAAAACAAGAAAAATCCGTGCATCATGGTCATGACAATAAGGGTTTTCACATAGTGAAAGAAATCATTTCGAAAGCGTAGTAAACGACGGTCAGAATAACACAAGCAAAGTAAGCCATATAAACATTCAAAGTCTTAACCAAACTAAGTTACTCCAGCTTGAGGTTTGGCTAAATAGTCCAGAAGGTATGAACGTTGATGTTTTATGTATAACCGAACATCATAGAGTAGAAGAGGATTTAGTACGTATTAATATTCCAAATTTTAAATTAGCCGCAAGTTTTTGTCGCAAAAATAGAGATAGTAAAGGAGGGGTCTGTATTTTTGTCCGAAAAAACATTGAGTTTAAAGAATTGCCAAAAATTAAAAAAATAACGATTCCATACATATTTGAAATTTGTGCCTTAAACCTAAACGAAACTTACTTTCTATGTATCTATAGACCTAAACAGGTAACAAATGATAATTTTATAAAAAATCTGGACTTGGCATTAAATTTTGTACAAAAACACAAAGAGCGGAAAATTATTATCTGTGGCGATTTCAATGTAAACCTATTGGCTAACAATTCAGAATCAAAAGATTTCATATCCCTTTTGCAGTCCCACAATATAAAGAGATACATATATGAACCTACTCGTATAACAAGTCATAGTCGTACATGTATTGACAATATATTATCCAATACTGAACTTGATGATGCTCTGGTAGTAGAAGTCGGCCTCTCGGACCACACTCTCCAATATGCGACCTTTAACCTTCCGTTAAAAAAGAAATCAGTATTTTTTCGACTAGTTAGAAATTTAAAACAGAAAAATCTTGAATCTCTTAGAAACTACTTACTCTCTCTGTCTTGGAATGAAGTTTACACTGCCACAAATTGCGAAAATGGCTTTAATATCTTCCACAAAGTTCTTGTTAAGGCGTTCGATGACCACTGTCCCCAGATCAGAGTTAGAGATGATAGATACGTTAAAAGCGATTCAAGATGGATCACACCAGGAATTAAGAATTCATGTAAGAAAAAAAGAGAAATGTTTGTGGAGACTAAGAGATCCAAAAATGGTGTTCTACTAGAACATTACAAGTCATACTGTAGTGTATTAAGTAAGGTAATTTCCTACGCTAAAAAAGTGTACAACGAACGAAAAATTACAAATTCTCAGGATAAAATTAGGTCAACTTGGAAATTAATAAACAACAACATTAAAGGTACAGGTTCATTAGAGGTAAACAGTTACGTTGGTTTGTCAGATGGACAAAACAAAATAAATTCTGACTCTGAAGCTCCAGATTTATTTAACAATTTTTTTACAAGCACTGATGAAATCCAAAAGATTACGAAACCAAATAATAATAATAAAAAAAATGTCTTACCACCCTTCGCTCCACATTCAATGTTTCTTATGCCGGTTACTATGGACGAGTTGTACGAAACCATAAAATCAATAAAAAATAAAAAAAGTTGTGGTTACGATAATATTCCAATCGATGTTTTAAAGTTTATTATAGAAGCTATCGCTGATCCCTTACTTTACCTAATTAACTTGTCTTTAACTGAAGGTATATTTCCGACTAAACTAAAGAAGGCTCACATAAAACCGATACATAAAAAAGACGACAAATTGAATGTTAACAATTATCGCCCCATATCACTACTCATAACCTTGTCGAAGATTTTTGAAAAAATAATGGCAAACAGATTACGTAAATTCCTTACATACCGTAATATTCTGTCTAAAGAACAATTTGGTTTTCGAAAAGGAGCCTCTGCAACAGATGCTATATTTGATATGACAGAGTTTGTGACAAAGGCTATGGATGACAAAGAAATTGTTGGAACGGTTCTACTTGATCTCTCCAAGGCCTTTGATTACGTAAATCATAATATTTTGCTTGAAATTTTAGATCGGTACGGAATCAGAGGGATTGCTAACGCTTGGTTTAGGTCTTATTTAGAAGATAGAAGTCAAAGTGTCATTCTGCCAATTCTCAATAAATCGAATACCCTAATAAACGGTGAGTCAAAAGTCTCAAAAATACATAAGGGAGTACCACAGGGAAGTATACTGGGGCCCATACTTTTCCTTTTGTACGTCAACGAGCTCCCTCGTGAAGTAAAGGAAAAAACTATAATGTTTGCAGACGATATATCTGTGTTTTTTAAATTTAAAAGACACGATAGATGTCATGATTTTAATAATATAGTTGAATCTGTCAAATTGTTAATTCATTGGTTAAAACACATCAATCTCAATACAAACGTCACTAAAACTAAATTAATATGCTTCAGAAATTACAACACGGAAGAGTTAAAACTTGAAATGAAAATCGATGATAGACTAATTAATTGTGTGCAAAATGCGAAATTCTTAGGTGTCCATGTTGATGATCACATGAATTGGAAAAAGCACATAGAGGTATTAGTAAATAAACTAAGCAGTTTTTGCTATGCTCTAAGAGGTTTGTCGAAGTTAGCTACAAAAAAAGCAACACTTCAGTCATATTTTGCCTTTTTTCATTCGAGAGTTTTGTATGGAATAGCAGAATGGGGTGGTAGTGTAGACGTTCAAAAAATCTTCGTTCTTCAAAAGAGATGTATACGCATTTTGGACGGACATAAATCGAGCAGGGAAACTTGCCGAACTTCTTTTGTTGAACTCGGAATACACACCATCACGGCTTTATACATTATTGAGCTCTGTAAATTAGTAAGGCGCTACCCAGAAAAATTCCCACTGAGAACTCCAGGTATTAGTGACCGACTCAACGAACGCTTCAAATATGACTTGAATGTGCCTCCTAGTAGAACTGTTACTTATACTCGTACTACAAAACTGGCAGCCATCAAGGCTTACAATCATTTGCCTGATGAAATTAAGTCTGTGACAGGAAATAAGTTTTTCATTCAATTAAAACAGTACTTGATCACGGTTTGTCCATACAGTTTCAAAGAATTTCTTGAATCTACACCATAAAAATGTAAAACCGTTATATTATTAACCATTGCATGAATAAATGTATTTTATTAACTATAAGTATACTTCAAATGAACGATATATTAAAATAAGTTGTATGCATGGAAATAGCAAAGATTTGATTATTATTATACTTAGTTATATTTTATTAATAAATTAAGAATATTGTTACACCCTATGGGTAAAATTACATTGAACCATAATTATGTACATATAACATCTAAAACTAACATGTAATTTAATGCAATAAATAAATTGATTGATTGATTGATTGATTGATTTCGCTTAGTATTTCTATTTCTACCTTATTAGACAGGTAGACTAAGATGTATTTTTTTCCTCATGACACAATTTCCTTCCTTCTTCATATTTGTATCCTTTACTTATTAAAGTTAAGCACCTTGTTTAGAATAATAATTTTATATATGTAAGTTAAAAAGACTATAATAGTATTATGCCATATGATGAGAAAAAAAATGATAAAAAAGACATGATCTTGCTAAGTTTCTTGCCCTTCTTCTTAGCAAGATTAATCGAATTGGCGGATTTAGGCATTATATCTATTTATAGTTTATTTATCTATTAACTTATTGCATTATGTAGGTACATAAAATATTTAAATTTTTTACTTATGTTAGTATATATTTGATTAGGCATTATATTTTTTATGGTATATTCAGTTTATTTATCAACTAATTTAATAATTGCATTATGTATAATTATATTCTTACTCCAATGAGTCTTTATTTTATGCATATGTATAACTTTATTAGCCCAACTTAAATAAGTATATTTTTTATATTTTTATATTTCCAGTATTATATTTGTTTCATCATAATAATATTGCTTTTATAAAGATAAGATATGACCTGTAAAACGTATACTTTATGTATCTATTTTACAAATAAACATTTTGAATCTTTGATCTTTGTACTCGAACCACTAGGCCACAGAGGTGGTCAATTTAGTTACAATACAACATATTAAGTCTCTGTCAACAATTTAGACCTATACAAGTTTTGATTTTAGGGTTCCGTAACCCAAGGATGTCAAAAGGGACCCTATTACTATGCCTCCGCTGTCTGTCTGTCCGTCCGTCTGTCACAAGTACCGTTTCTGTCGTAATAAAAGACATGATCATATTTTTATTCCAATAATTCTGTATTTTATGCATATGTTAAACTTTATGAGCCCAACTTAAATATAGTTTTTTTACATATTTACCGTATTATATTTGTTTCATTATATGATATTGTTTTTATAAAGATTAGATATGACATGTAAGACGTATACTTTATGTTTGTATTTTACAAATTTTAAACATTTTGAATCTTTTGAATAGGTATATAGCCAGTTGAAATTTTTACAGAATATGACTGTGTTACTATGACTTATATAAGGTAACATTTACTTATGCAGCTGAATCAATACTGAAGACTAAATTTTAATTTCAAAATTACTTTTTGGGAAATTCGAAAATAATTCTTCTCCTACTCCCTAAAAACGCAAGCATGGCCCCGAGTCAATACTTTGAATAGTCAAAATTGTCTTCTTCAAATTACGCGAAAAGAACATTGATTCGTGACACTGATATCTTACCAAGCCTCTAGTGTGAATAAAAGTCACCTAGTATTCAGGCAAATTACAAAAATGTAACGCAAATAGGCTTGTAGACAGGGTAAACAAAATATTATTCTATTTAGTCCGTCATTTAGATTATCAAAAAATATTGGACACGTATTTTTTCTTTTGTCAATCAAACAAAAAATGACAGAGATAAAGCGCGTCAAAGTTTGGGAGTGGGGGAAAATTACGTCACTTCTAAGTAAAATTGTACCTAGATGTGACGTCACGCGGAACTTCAGCGGGCTATATCTTCATCATTGTTTGTTTAATTGAAAAAAGAAAAAATATGTGTCCAATATTTTCTGATAATCTAACTGACGGGCTAATAAAATTTTTTTAGTCATCATGCCTATTATATTTTTCAAGGTTATTTGTTTCAGCTCTATCTTAAAGACGGTAACACATATATTTTCACATTTGGTCAGATTGTTTCTCTAATGTAAAACAACAAATGATAAAAAGAATTATATCACCTTGATGTTACTATTGTATCTATATTGTTAATATTTACTATAAAGATTTTGGGTTCCGTACTCGTTTTGTGGGATTGTACGGAATCCTTTGTGCGTGATTTCAACTTGTATTTGGCCAAATTATTCAAGAAGGCGTGGATGACCAAATCCAAAACTAAAAGGAATAGAGAACATACTCAAAAGAGAGCCGGGGCCGATTTTATGAAAACCAAAACTGCTTCATTAGATTCTTTTAAATATTTTACTTTCCTGGAATAGAAACTGTTGATTTAAAAAAACAACACACAGTATTATTGCACCCTTCGATTGAATAGTAAGTCATCACAGTATCTGATATTTTGTTCTTCTCTCATTTTGCGTATCTGACTTTTTGCGTATCTGACATTATTCGTGTAATTCCTTCGATTATATCGCTTATAAGGATACAATTCTGGGAAAAATTGCTACTAATTAATGACATACGGAAAATTTTAGTGCTCATTTTAAAGCTAATTATTATTTTGAAATATTTATACACTACCGTACCGTAACCTATTCAAATAGTTTGAAATGATTCTTAATTTTCAACACATATATCTGAACTCGATGATTGTACTTATAATCTTGTGATTTTGCATGCAGTGCAATCGTTGTGACTAGGGTTGCCAACTCTCAAAGGAACCAATCCGGGAGATTTGAATAAATCGGTGGGGCGTTGAAGGAAAGTCGGTACATTAGTTGTTAATTTTAATTTTTTTAATTTATATTTCGATTGCTTACTAAATCATTTTTTTAATGGTCTTGTAGTCTTTGAATTCCTTCTCATCTAATCAGTTCTTTCAGTGATAAAATTGTCACTGTTTCGTATTCGCGGTCTTCAAAATTATGCCACTTTTGTAAATAATTCAAACAGCATGTGAAAAACTTATTGACTTAGTTATACATATCATTTTTCGAGGTTCATCAAAATGCTTTAATAAATCCATTGGGGCAACTATTGCGCGCGCAATTTATTTAGTTTGATTTTTAGAAAGTCGGGAGAAATTAGTACATTCCGGGAGCTCGGGAGGCAGAACAATATTCCGGGAGTCTCCCGGGCATTCCGGGAGGGTTGGGAACCCTAGTTGTGACGCCGAATCCAGCTATGTATTGGAAACAATGGGTATAATTCCGAACAATTGATTGGTTTAGGTTTGATTTATGTAAATGGAAGAGAGTATTTTCTCAAATTGTCATGTTATGTCATTAGTTCCCAGAATTTAATCCATAAAGCGATATTATCGGATGGTGCAAAAACACAGCGCGGGTTTCTTTGTAAATCAGCGAGTTCGATTCTCGGCTATGTCATTTTATTATCTGCTGTTCAGTTTCGATTTTCATCAAAATCGGTCCAAAGAGTCCTTTGAACATTATTTGCTATTCCCTATTGTTTTGGATGTACCAACCTCGCCCACTTGCAAAACTAATCTGTATATATCAGACCTTCCGAGTGTTAGCAATTAACCCGTTACTGCCAATGACAATCGACAACATTACAAATTAATAATTGGTACAAAACTGAAAACCATTTCGAGATTTTGGCTTTCTGAGTATCATATATTTTTTTCAGAATTAAATCATTATCAAATAAAGAGATTAAAAAAAAACAAAAGTTGGTAAACACAGGATTTTAAAAACAATTACCTTTGCCTTCAAGTTCACTCCGTATTTTAAAAAAATCAACTGTCATGTCATTGCGACTGTTGATATTGAGAGCGAATATAAACATGCCAAGTTTTTTTTTATAATCCCTTGGCAATGAATATCGAGTGTGAAATCCTCAGTTGCAACTTACGTTCTTTTATAATGAATGCATAAGAAAAAAATAAAATAAGCATAAAAAACACACAATAAAACAAAATAAAAAATACGTAAGCTGTATTTTTACGCAGACTTTCAATATAAATATTGAAAACAAATGGTTACCTGAAATGAAATGATGTCGATTTAGCCAAAACTTCGCATGAACTAATAGAATCCACTTAAAAAGATAAATTAATGACGTCACACTTTAAAAATAGTCATTTTGAAAATAATTAACCACTAACGTGCGCTCTTGGAGATTGAAAAACTTACAACTATTTTATACATTGTTAAATAGGAACGAGTCAAAACTCTGTTATGGGATAAAAAGAAGCTAGCCCGCCTTGTTAAAATAACGCAACATCAACCTGAGTTTTATGACAAAGGCATAAGACTTAAAGTCGTTCGACGAACTTGTCAAGTTTTAACAACAACCTCACGCTTTGGTACTTCACAGAATCCACATACTTTTATGTCATGTATTCACTCTGTAAACTTATCTTATTACCTCCTTTGAAACGAGTTCGAGAAAGTAACAACAAAATAAGATGTTTTACTCCCCTTCTCAGGGTTTGTGGAGAAATCAAAAAAACGTACTTAACTATCCTACATAACGTTCTGTGAGGGAAAAGTTTCGCTGAGCCACTTTCCACTCCTCTCATGTACTATGGCAATAACCGGGGGAGTAGTCACTGGCAGTTGCGTACTAACATTCATTCGCCGTTTACCAACTTCCGTAGATTTTTGCAGAAATCCCTGGAAAGACTAAAGCTTGCTGTTACTCTCCCTGTTTTTAGATGAGCGCGCTTCATCCTAGGTCTTGTCGACGCTTTCCCTTAGGCTCGGTCGTGGCTAAGCACGTAGTGAGTTAAAAAAACCGGCCCTGTGGTCTTATGATTCGAGTACTCGACTGCTGATCCGGGTTAAAATCCCTTCTGGGCATAATTGTGCTTAGTCTGCGTGCTTCAGAAGGCACGTTAAACTGTGGGGCTCAATTTGTGCCCGAAGGACGGCGTCATTCTATCACGCTCGGACGTAATAATCATCTGTGAAGCCCAGGTGTACCAGTGGTTACGGCGACTTGTATTTCAAAGTTTGGTAGCACCTGTGACACCCCCGTGGCAGATGTAGGGAGTTTCTGGCTATATCATGTGCCTAAAACAAAGAAACAAAATTATTCCGGCCTATTTTAGTCTCAGAAGCCTTTTGGAAACTAACATTTTTTTATCTGGCTGAATACTTGTACTGTTTTAGAATTTCATAATTCCTAGTTTCACCTTCTTGGCATTCATAAATAAAATATAGAAGATACCACACAAATGCTGTTCAAGCATTTAAGGAATGAAGAATTTAAGAATTGTCTTATGATTTTAACTCCTAATGTCAAAAAGTCAAAGTGCTCAAAATTATTCCTTATCCAACTTTTTCCTCCATCCATTATTGTCAAACCCTACCTGGATAATATGATGTTAGTAAGACCGCCGGCCCATTAGTAACCTGGAAGCGTATTACTATTATTATTATTTAACTTCAACATCTACCGCTATTGCTTCCAAATGTATCATAATTAGCTAGAAATGACGTCATACATAATTTCTAGCCACAGACAAATATTGGGTTGAGGTGTAGATAAGGGGGCACATTTGATAATATATTATAGATTAAGTTTATGTTACAATTGTAAAAATTCATGTTTGCTAAGTTTCTTGCCGTTCTTCTATGGAAAAAAAGACGTATCGTGCCCCCTTATCGACACTCTGACCAAATATTGTCGATACGATGTTTCTAGCAATTCACGATATCTTTGAAAGCGATGACGTTGAAGTTAGATTAATAAGGCCCTTTGCACTGAAACAAATAGCTTCCTATCAAGAGGCTTGGTTGTCAATTCTGGCTACATTAACTAACTTATTGGTTGTTTATAATATTTTTAATAATCAAGTTAACATTTTTTGTTTGATAAACACTTGTACTTGTCCACTTATTTATATTATTTCCCTTACCGGTTTCGCTGTTAAAGCATTATCCTGCGAAACCGGTAAGGGAAATAATATAAATAAGTGGACAAGTACAAGTGTTTATCAAACAAAAAATGTTTCAAAAGTTCCACCAAGTGCCAACAATCACGAGCATCAACTCCATCAAGTAAACAAGTTTATTTAGTACGGGAAACTGACATCTTGTTGCGCTCATATGGAGTTAAGATGTTGTTTACGGTTAACAAGATCTATTTAAATTTACGTTTTTTTTTTTCGTTCGAACTTAGTATTATTTTATTCCCCACTGCCAACAAAATTGAAACTTTATGAAGGTAATCAAGTGGTGTTCTTAAACATGGCAGCTAACAGACGACACTAATGAAGGACTAGCATGTACTAAGTTTATAGCCTTTTGATGTACTCTTAAATACAAAGTATCCTCCATTAAGTTTTAACTTTATGGCTAACCACATATGAATAAGGAACGACGTTTCACTGGCTGTTATTAGGGTTCCCTCAGAATAATCACGTAATATTATTGTTGACTGTATGCCAACTGTTCCACCGAGACAATTTCGGCATTTTCAAGGCGAGTGTCGTTTTGCGGCGTTTACAGACATTGCCACATGGCCAACTCCATGCTGTTTTCGATCTGGTGGAAAGACACCAGCAGGCCTTTTATGTAACTCAGTGTCAATTGCCATCTTTATTTGCTATTCACCAAAATCGGATAAAAAATGAACTTCCAAAATAACCTTCAGTGGGTATTGAATTATTTACAAGTTGAGACTTTATTTCAAGTGCTAACGTATCCTTAGATAAGCGGATATGTATGTTTTTGACGATAGGCACTCGGTTTGGCAACTGATTTTACGATACAGAATCAGGGGGCTGGTATTTTGAGGGAACCAAGCCGGTAATTAGTAATAATTTAGCATGGAGTTGCAGAGACTCCAAGAATAATATAAAGACTATCCTTACCTTTCTGAACAAATGAGGAGTAAACGGAGTTGTTGCAAAGAGGGCGCTGATTTGCTTAGAGAACTACCAAATGCACTCAGAGACCGAACAGCTAACTGAGCTTGATTTAAGCTTGGTTGAAATAACCGGTCAAGTGCGAAAAGGAAAAACTTATTCCACGTGCAGTTGTTATTGTCCAACTTAACTTGGAACTTACGATGATTAATTGAAATAGGCGTTACCTTGCGGAAGTCCATCACTAAGTAAAGGATATATGAATATAATTTGCAATATTCCGCTAAACAATTCTTGTCGTGCTATTCAAAATGCAGACTCGTGCACCGCCCGCCCGCCCGCATAAAAACATGCAACAAGCAAGCGATACAAGCAAAGCAATCTTAAATAACAAGCAAGAAAACTTATCGACACGTGTTTCGCCTCTGAACGAGGCATCCTCGGGATGTGTTGCTAGCCCGGCTTCTCCGCAGCAACTGATGTGTTGCTCGCCCAGCCGCTCCGCAGCAACTGATGTTGTTCGCCCGACAGCTCAGCAGCTAGTGACGAGCCGCTGACCAAAACTTGCCTTTTATACACCGGCCTGACTAGTTATTTGGTGGGGAAAATGGGGAGACGAAAACATGCGTAACAGTGGGGTAGTGGTAAAGTTAGTTTGTTCGTTTAGTAATGCAGGGTTATTCTTGTTTTTTAGTATTTCTAATTGTTCTAACACACACATTCTTAAACCTTTTTTACAAATATGTTTTACTTCAAATGAATGGTTATCAGGCAAACTATGACCGGACTCTAATAGATGTTTTGCAAAGTGTGATTTTTCAGGATGATTATTTCTATGGGCTGAGATATGTTCTTTGTACCTAGTTTCAAAACTGCGACCTGTTTGACCTACATAGACACCGTTACAATCATTGCAAGACAATTTGTAAATACCAGACTGTTGTTTTTTATCTAATTTGTCCTTACCATTGCAAATACGCTTTATCTTATTTTTGGTTCTGAATGCAACGCGAACACCACAACGCCGAAAAATCTTCGCAACCCGTTCAGAAATTGGACCCAGATAAGTTATGCTTGTTTTATATTTCTGAACACTCGTACTTTCAGGCTGTAAAGCAGACAAACTGTTTCTAATAATGGTATTCTGTTTTTTGTGGACTAATCTGTCAACCATTTTTGCACTATACCCGTTATTCACAGCAATCTGATATATTATGTTGAGTTCTTTTTCAAAGTTGTCAGGACTTAGAGGCACCGTCATCAATCTGTGAACATAACAACGAAATGCTGCAAGCTTATGTTCCCAAGGGTGACAAGATGAAGAAGGTATTACAGTATCGGTGTGTGTTGGCTTGCGGTATATTTGAAATTCATGTTTATTCTGTGCCCGAGTAATCGTTAAATCTAGAAAATTAAGGGAGTTTTCTTGTTCGACTTCTAATTTAAATTTTATTTTGGGGTGAATTTTGTTCAATTTGTCAACAAATACATCGAGCTGTCTACCAGTACCAGTCCAGCAAATAATGATGTCATCAACGTATCTGTAATAATACAAAATATTCGAACTATTGACAATGTGTTTGTTCTTCTCAAAACTATCCATGAAAATATCGGCCATTAATGGACTTAAGGGTGAACCCATCGCTAAACCTTCTTTCTGCATATAGAATCTATCATTGAATTTGAAATAATTTTGACGCATGCAAACTGATGCAAGGCTAATGAGGTCATCAATTTCGTTAGTGTGAAGACGTTGTTTTTCTAGTAAATTTCTAATAACAATCAAACACTCATCGGAAGGAACATTGGTAAACAAGCTATCTACATCTAAAGATATCAACTTCGCATTAGAGGGCAAATGGACATTCTGAATTTTTGATATTAAGTCATCTTTGTTCCTAAGACAATAAATGGGCTTGAAGGCAGTTTTTTCTATCAAAATATGATTTAACCGTTTTGACAAATCATAAGCTGGAGCACCTATATAAGAGACAACCGGACGAACTGGAATATTATCTTTATGAATTTTTGGCAAACCGTACAAAGCTGGAGCTACAGGGTTCATAGGAAGTAATTTTGCTTTATAGTGAGAATTATCTGGAAAAACAAAGGAGGTGTTGTTGACGGCTAATTTTAACTCTGCTTGAAATTTCTTAGTTGGATCTGAATTAAGAGGAACAAAGGCGTCACCCTGAATAACATCATTTACCTTTATATTATAGTCATCACGATTCATTATTACTACTGTGTTGCCCTTATCGGCCTTGGAAATCACTAAGTTATTTTCGTTGACCCTACTCTGAACAGATTTAAATATTGCTAGTTCCGGATTAAACTCCGTTGTCTCATCAAGTCTCAAAATTAATCCGGAACTAGCAATATTTAAATCTGTTCAGAGTAGGGTCAACGAAAATAACTTAGTGATTTCCAAGGCCGATAAGGGCAACACAGTATAATAATGAATCGTGATGACTATAATATAAAGGTAAATGATGTTATTCAGGGTGACGCCTTTGTTCCTCTTAATTCAGATCCAACTAAGAAATTTCAAGCAGAGTTAAAATTAGCCGTCAACAACACCTCCTTTGTTTTTCCAGACAATTCTCACTATAAAGCAAAATTACTTCCTATGAACCCTGTAGCTCCAGCTTTGTACGGTTTGCCAAAAATTCATAAAGATAATATTCCAGTTCGTCCGGTTGTCTCTTATATAGATGCTCCAGCTTATGATTTGTCAAAACGGTTAAATCATATTTTGATAGAAAAAACTGCCTTCAAGCCCATTTATTGTCTTAGGAACAAAGATGACTTAATATCAAAAATTCAGAATGTCCATTTGCCCTCTAATGCGAAGTTGATATCTTTAGATATAGATAGCTTGTTTACCAATGTTCCTTCCGATGAGTGTTTGATTGTTATTAGAAATTTACTAGAAAAACAACGTCTTCACACTAACGAAATTGATGACCTCATTAGCCTTGCATCAGTTTGCATGCGTCAAAATTATTTCAAATTCAATGATAGATTCTATATGCAGAAAGAAGGTTTAGCGATGGGTTCACCCTTAAGTCCATTAATGGCCGATATTTTCATGGATAGTTTTGAGAACAAACACATTGTCAGTAGTTCGAATATTTTGTATTATTACAGATACGTTGATGACATCATTATTTGCTGGACTGGTACTGGTAGACAGCTCGATGTATTTGTTGACAAATTGAACAAAATTCACCCCAAAATAAAATTTAAATTAGAAGTCGAACAAGAAAACTCCCTTAATTTTCTAGATTTAACGATTACTCGGGCACAGAATAAACATGAATTTCAAATATACCGCAAGCCAACACACACCGATACTGTAATACCTTCTTCATCTTGTCACCCTTGGGAACATAAGCTTGCAGCATTTCGTTGTTATGTTCACAGATTGATGACGGTGCCTCTAAGTCCTGACAACTTTGAAAAAGAACTCAACATAATAAATCAGATTGCTGTGAATAACGGGTATAGTGCAAAAATGGTTGATAGATTAGTCCACAAAAAACAGAATATCATTATTAGAAACAGTTTGTCTGCTTTACAGCCTGAAAGTACGAGTGTTCAGAAATATAAAACAAGCATAACTTATCTGGGTCCAATTTCTGAACGGGTTGCGAAGATTTTTCGGCGTTGTGGTGTTCGCGTTGCATTCAGAACCAAAAATAAGATAAAGCGTATTTGCAATGGTAAGGACAAATTAGATAAAAAATAACAGTCTGGTATTTACAAATTGTCTTGCAATGATTGTAACGGTGTCTATGTAGGTCAAACAGGTCGCAGTTTTGAAACTAGGTACAAAGAACATATCTCAGCCCATAGAAATAATCATCCTGAAAAATCACACTTTGCAAAACATCTATTAGAGTCCGGTCATAATTTGCCTGATAACCATTCATTTGAAGTAAAACATATTTGTAAAAAAGGTTTAAGAATGTGTGTGTTAGAACAATTAGAAATACTAAAAAACAAGAATAACCCCGATTTACTAAACGAACAAACTAACTTTACCACTACCCCACTGTTACGCATGTTTTCGTCTCCCCATTTTCCCCACCAAACAACTAGTCAGGCCGGTGTATAAAAGGCGAGTTTTGGTCGGCGGCTCGTCACTAGCTGCTGAGCTGTCGGGCGAACAACATCAGTTGCTGCGGAGCGGCTGGGCGAGCAACACATCAGTTGCTGCGGAGAAGCCGGGCTAGCAACACATCCCGAGGATGCCTCGTTCAGAGGCGAAACACGTGTCGATAAGTTTTCTTGCTTGTTATTTAAGATTGCTATGCTTGTATCGCTTGCTTGTTGCATGTTTTTATGCGGGCGGGCGGGCGGTGCACGAGTCTGCATTTTGAATAGCACGACAAGAATTGTTTAGCGGAATATTGCAAATTATATTCATATATCCTTTACTTGGTACTTACGAATCACTAAACTCTGTGTGTTTGAACCTACAAACAGCACAAGAACAACGTAACAACAAGGGAACAACGGTCTCTCCTAATACAGGTTTTTGTTGGAGTAAAAGTAGGGTATAAAGTACTTGTAAAATTACTTAACTAAAGTTGGTATAATATTATTTCTTGAATAATTACAATCGTATCAATAATAATGATCATAACATCGTTGTTTTATGAAAAAACACTTTATAATTAAAATAACTAATCAATATCTGGCATCCTTCTGCTTTTCGGCTTTTTAAATAGACAAAATATCATTATCATAGACAGTGGAGGTATTTTCCTTTATAGAATTCACAACACCAACTATTCTATTCTACTCAAATTCTTTATTGCACACACAAAATTAATAATTACATTGAATCTTACAGTCTATGCAAACAGGCTATATCTCTTAAAGAGATTTCTACCAGCAAACCCTTGGTGATAAAAGCAATTAATGTACATGGTATGAGAATCACAAATGTGCACACAAAAAAAATAACAACAAAATTTTACGAACTTAAAAAAAAAGAAACGGAACGTTGTACCAACCATAACAGAACCCTATTATGTATAACGAACATTTGACCGAATTGTCTTTCATAAATGGCTGGCCTGCTGATGTACCAATAACTATCCTAAGTATCATTGTGTTGGTAGGCAGATAGGTGAAAATACATGGAAAATACTGAGTGTTAAGAGACTACGACACTACTGGCACGGCGTAACCAGCGTGACAGTTTTTGCGTCCCTCCAATAATAAATATCACGTTGTGGAGGTAAAGAGGAGGAGGGGAGGATGTTTTGTTACTTCCTGCAAGTTTTCTTGTCAGTTACTATACGGCACGTCTCGCTTAGCTCGGTTTGTGTCTTCGTTGATACGGTGTTTCTTATTTCTTGGGAATATTTTTTTATCTCCCGATGAATGTGAAAGTGTATGACAGATAAAAAGCGCTTTATTACATAGATACAAAGCCAAATAGAGCAGTAACATGATTTCCAAAATCGAACTATCAAAGGTAAGTAGACACCTTGTCGTACCTTGAGAAGATAACTCCTACTATATTAAACCCTTTTAGATTTAAATATTATTATTAGAGTGCATTACAAACTGGAAAAGATAAATTAGAAACAAATGTAAAGACAAGAATTTGAAAAAAATCCTCGGGAGAGTATTCAAAAGCGATGGATTTCGCAATAAAAACATAATCCTTTTAGATTCATGCCTCACATGCTTACACGTTAATTTCAATTAAATAAGTATATATTATTATTAATAATTACTATTTAGTTAAGTCCTTAATTATCGTGAGTAATACAAATACTTATTATTTAATAACTAAATTGCATGAAATCACTTGAAGCCGACGGAGCCTTAAAATCGTCAATCATTTCAAACACCGTCTGTATTTATATATCGTGCAATTGTAAAATTCCTGTCTCTTTTACCTCATCTCAAATTATAATACGATATTTGGTGTGTTTTAGGGTTCCATACCTCAAAAGGAAAAAACAAAGTCCTTGTAGGATCACTTTGTTGTCCGTCTGTCTGTCTGTCCGTTCGTCCATCCGTCCGTCTGTCTGCAAGACTCAAGACCCTTTATCTCGAGAACACGTGGAGTTATCGAGTTGAAATTAAAACCATATACCTAATTCTACAGTCTCTTGAAGTTTAAGTAAAAAAACAGTTTACACCGCAAAAAACTTATATTTCGACACTCTCAAGGGAATAAAAATTTATGGGGTATTTTCCGTTGACTTAAAACTATGAAATTCGGCTTGTAATACTGACTAATAATACAAGTATAGGGAAAAATCTGAAAACTTGTAATTAAATCATTAGAAATATAGTCTTAACGGAACCCTCGGTGGACGAGTCCGACTCGCACTTGCACTCTGAAATCAATATTACACGTTTACATATTTACTGCGGAATAAATAGTGACCCGGGCCAATACATTTTATTTTTAGATATCAAACAAATTCAAAGAGAATGCATAAAACGAAGCGAAGCCACGTGACAAACACCAGTTCATAAAAACATAGTGTTACGGAGTACCGGCGCACGTTCTATTTATTCTCGTAATTATTTCGTAAGAAATCGGATACAAAGTGACGTGCGCCCGCGCTCAGGTCAGGTCAGGTTCGCGACTGAATGACCTGAAGTCCGTCGGATCGAACTGTCTCGGAAATTCGTTCTTGTCACGGAAGGGGGGCGTTCAACCGTTGGAAAGGGACGGATGTATGAGATAGGGACAGTTATTGGACAGATACTGGAGTTTTCGCTCCGCAAGGTTCCACGATGTGTAAGAAAGATCCGCGACCTTTCCAGTAGATTCGCGCCAACTCTAGAGTCCTTTTTGGGGTTCCGTAGTCCGACAAGGAGCCCTTATAGTTTCGCCATGTCCGTCTGTCCGTCTGTCCGTCTGTCCGTCTGTCCGTCTGTCCGCGGCTTATCTCAGAGACTATTAGTACTAGAAAACTGTAATTTGCCATGGATATAAATATTAATCACGCTAACAAAAAGGTAAAATAAAACCTTGAAAAAAAAAATTTAATGGTACCTCTCATACACGTAAACTGGGGATGATTTTTTTTTCTCGTCTATCCCATATTGTGGGGTATCGTTGGATAGGTTGTTTAAAAACATTGTGGGTGGGTGAAAACATTTTTTGATTCCCGATGGGTCCCCGTTGGTGAAATATTAAGCTTTAATTAAATTTAATTAAAAATGGTTTTCAGACACCAACAATTTTTTGAACGACCTATCTAATTACTCTCCACACTATGAGATAGATGAGAGAAAAAAATTCACCCCAATTTCCAGGTATGGGAGGTAACCTAAAAAAAATATTTTTTCATGATTTTATTTTAACTGTTTTGTTGGCGTGATTAATGTGTATAGGTATACTCATGCCAAATTACAGCTTACTTCTTCTGTTGCTTCCTGAGCTAAGCCGCGGATAGACGGACGGACGTACGGACGGACGGACAGACGGACGGACGTACGGACGGACGGACAGACGGACGGACAGACGGACATGGCGAAACTATAAGGGTTCCTTGTCGGACTACGCAACCCTAAAAATTCACTTTCACATACAAATTTTTAGTACCTCGTAATTTTTTATGGGAAAGCGAGACCTTTTTGTATGTATTTGCAAAATTCATAAAAGAAAAGTTTATCCGTATGATCAATAGGGTATGTGGTTTAATTTTCTGAGCACCATATTAATAGACTTTACTTTCTCGCGTCTTTTGAATAGCCAAATTCATAGCAGAGACTTTGTAAGTAATCAGTAACAAAGTTCAATTATACTTTCTGTAAAAAACGCAAAATAACATCTTAGCTTCTTATGCCGATTCAGGATTGTTTTTAAACAAGTATAGCGGCACATATAATATTTTTCGTATTTTGCATAAAGATTAATTGAACCTTGGTCCTGACCACTTACCGAGTCTCCAATTATACAGGTTGACTTTCAAACAAACCCCGATAATTTTAGAAGTTATTAAGAAACGTTAGTAGAACACATTTTAAATGTAAAAACAATTAAAATTAAAAGTCAAAATATTATTAAAAATGTAACTTGGAAATAAAATTTATATGATTTTGAATGGTTTTAATAAAACCAGTTTGTATTCTTCCACAAAATACTAAATTATCGAGGTTAGGTTAAAAGTCATACTGTATAATATATGATATAAGGTGACATTTATTTGTACAGTTAAATTCATACTTTAGGCCTGTAGACAGGTTTAAAATTAACCCCCTAGGTTTATTGAAATCTATGAATCAGAAGCACTATAACACTATACTATTACTATGTAATAACATAAAACAGTAAAAAAAAGTTTCTTTTTCATGTTTTCTTTTGGTTCTCAAATGAATGGCCAACCTACTTGACGCAACATGTGACTGACAATAGAACATACAGAGATATTCCCACTGGTAGATAATTCACATAAGGCTTTATAAGGCTTCAGCTTCGTAGAGCATCGCCTCTGTGACCAGATTATGAGTGCTTCTTTTGACGATCGATATCTTTTTTTATTATGCATCATGACAAAAGTAACAAAACATGTATTTTTTATTTCAAACATAGAACAGGCCTCAGGGGTTCATTTGCAAACTGTTTAAGCGTCCAGACGGACCAGAAAGCAGAAAAACTAGAGTCGTAGCGCTTACTACGCCGTAGCAAAAAGAAGACGTAGCGATAGCTAAGTAGACAACACACGAAAGACCGTGATGTTTTGAATAATTTCAAGCATGAAAGCGTTTGGCCTTGGATGATATTCAATCAGTACGCGACGCACTGTGGAGCGGAGCCATATTCGGCATGAATAATTTTCATTCATTTGTGGCTTCAATGTGTGAACCGTTTGAGGCTCGAACTAATGTGACCCAGATTCAGTACAAACCGAACTTGTCTAATTGTTAAGTGATTTGAAGGAACTGGGGCCTGATGAGGAAGTTGTGGGGAAGTTCGTGTTTGTAGTTTGCAAGACAAAGATAGTGAGTGTTTGACAGCTTTATGCTACTTTCTGAGATTCTCGTGTGGGAGGAAATTCTGATAGCTATTGGGGCTGTAGCGTCTGTCTCGGATCTATTAGTTGTAATCTTTTATGCCAAATTAAGGCGCATAGGCACCCCACCGTTCTAATACAAAATTTGATAACTCCTTTCTTTGTTGTTTTTTGTTATAGACCAAAGTATAAGACCTCCATCATCTGGCACTGATATTTTAAAAGGCACCCTTTTGCCTGCATTTTTAATATTAATTTTGTTTTAAAGATACTAAGCTGGACAGATTTACATACAAAGTTGTTTTCTTCCCTTAAATTGTACCTGTACCAAAATTTTACATTTTGTTTTCGTTTGCACGGGTATATTTCTTTGAGGAAGTTCAATCAATCAATCAATGAAATGTGTTTATTGCTGAAACGAAGGTATTACATAGGTGGTCTTACCTACACATGCCTATTTAATTTAAAAAATAATCATGTATAGTTAACTGATCACATTCAAGAAGAAAAAAAAACATTTTTTTTGTTCCAGTATTTTTTTCACTTTAAGCTACCAAGTAGTTCAATCAGACATAAATAAATAAGCTAAACGTAAACATAATAGCTAAATAAATTTATTTTGAAAGGAGAAAGAAAAGATCGCGCATAAAAATAGGGATGCTCTATTATCTCTAAAATCTTATTCACTTTAAATTGTAGGACCTGATGTAATATGATGTTATATGTGTATATATGTATGTATGATGTATATGGATAAATAATTGGAAAATTAGCTACATGTACGCATGTACGTGCATATACATAGGTACACACAAGGAGTTTTTATAACTATTCTGAATGTGAACTGACACAAAAACTGTCGCCGATGACTGTTACGTCACAACATAATAAGAGGTAAAGCCTTAGGCAAAAACACTTCAGGTACAAACACTTGCTTTTGAAAATATGCAAGTAACACCAGTGTTTTTAGGGTTAATAGTTTCGCCATGTATGTCTGTCCGTAAGTCCGTCCGTCTGTGTGTCCGCGGCTTAGCTCAGAGACTATTAGTACAAGAAAGCTGTAATTTGGCATGAGTATTAATTACGCAGACAAAACGGTAAAATAAAATCGTCAAAAATCATTTTTTTAAGGATATATAGGAAACGTAAATTGAAGATGAATTTTTTCTTCTCATCTATCCCATAGTGTTGGATATCGTTAGATAGTTCGTTTAAAAACAATGTGGGCGTGTAAAACCATTTTCTGATTAAGGGACAGGTTTAATTTAATTACAGGTTTACGAGTAGAGGTCGCACCAAACTTTTAATTCCCTCCAAACACGACAATGTATGGGCCGTTCTTCGGAAGAGCTACTTCCGAGCGGACTAGAAGTTTGGCGTGATCTGTATTAGTGGACCAACCTATAAAATGTACTGGGCAACTACGGAACCCTACACTGCACGTGGTCCGACACGCACTTGGCCGGGTTTTTTTTTCACCATTCAGCAAGTGGCACGTCTACAAATACGCTGAAAATAAATTTTAATAAGTGCGTGCTTGACTGAACTCTCTCCAGCTTAAGAGCGAGGAGAAAATACATCCATCCATCCATCCATCAGCTTGTTTCGTCCACTGCTGGACATAGGCCTTTCCAGGATTTTGCCACTCTTGGCGGTCCTCCTGGAAGAAATGCCCATACTCACACACGCTGGGCAAGCGGATTGGTGAGCGCGGTACCGAAACCCTTGCACCGGTGACGCCGCTGCCCGTCACCAGTCTGTTTTATATAAGGCCCGGCAATTGGGGATGGATACCGTCATCCATCGGTCCCAGGCAATGGTGGGCCGCCTGGTTTTTTTGCCTGGGAGCAGCCACAGTCGAGCCCAGCATCAGCGCTACCACCTATGAGATTATTTTTCAATTGTATACCTATATTTTATAGTTTCATAACATATGTTTTTTAAATTTCAATGGTTAGCTTTTAGGTAAACTTTAACAAGGCTTTAAAAAGTAACAACCAAAAAAATTTCAATCAATTAATTTCAAAAAGTGTTACAGCAATTTTTGTATGCTTTATTGTAAGCAAATGCGGTAGAATATTTTTTCCTCTTTTTAAGTATGTTTGTTGAGGTTTTCTTTAAACAAATTTTTTTATCGCGTCAGTTACGTAACACATCTCAAACATTAATAAATCTATAAAAATTATTACAATAATTAAACATTTAAACTTTACGCACCGATATCAGTCTTCTAGTAGTTATATCGTTGTAGTTCCAAGCTACTAAGTTAAAGTCGAGGTTTTTAGGGTTCCGTAGTCCGACAAAGAACCCTTATACCACGTCCGCGGTTTAGCTCAGAGACTATTAGTACTAGAAAGCTGTAATTTGGTATGAGTATTGGACGGAGAGCTAGTGACCAAATCGGTCATGTAGCTTCAGCTGTATTGAAACTCCGTTAGCTACTTCCCTGAACAACCTTTTCCCATAATCTCCGTGCTGGCAGGCCGCGGGTGGTGGGTGCGGGTGTAGTGGGGTGGGGAAAAAAATGAAAAAAAATGTGGGCTCAGCGGCTTTAATTTTTTTTTCAAACAGTTGCTCAGTACTCCCTATGCACCCAAAAAAATGTTTAAATCGATCGGGTGGTGGGAAGGGGTTGCCAGCGTTAATTAAAAGTACCAAAATAATAATAATTTTCATGTGGGCTCAGCTGTATTGGCTTTTTTTCTGACGCGAGATTAATTAATATGTGAGCCCCAAAAAAATAGCCATGCAAAAATATCGGTGGGAAGGTATCGAAAAAAATGGTTGAAATCGTTGAATTTCGTTCGAAAATGAGCTGAGGAGAAGGCAAAAGCGGAGTGTATATATAACTAGTATCTGCAACAATGCTCATCTGGACATTCCTTCACCGTTGAAACCTTAAGGAAATGGGTGGATTGAAGAAGAGTCAACGTACAACTTCGTTTATTTATTTATTTATTGATTTATGTATTTATCAAATTACAGCTATCATTACAGGGTATTCCTAATGCAATAGTGTAGTCAATTAACTCATTTAATTCTTAACATTAGACACATCAACACATATCAAACATTTTCACCATAACATAAAATATACATTGTCATCTTTACGAATTCGCTCAGAGAACAGTGGTATAGGTCAATTTTGTCCGCCACCAGATTCAGTAAATGCATTGCACGCGTCAAAGGTGCTTTCCCGAGCAAATTGGTCCTCCCGTTAGGCACCGCGAATAGACGTGGCCTCCTGCGTCTGTGCACATACTCATCGGGTACGCATAATTTCGCCCCCTCCAGTATAGCCGGATTAGCCAGTTTACCTCGAAAAACCTTAAAAATGTATAGCGCAAGTGACATATTTCTTCTAACTTCCAGCTTGTTGTATCCAACCATGCCCAGCACGAATAAGGTTGGATACATCAATGGATAGAAAGGGTAGACGCCGTACATTTTCCAGTACAAATATCTTGTGAATTTGTTTTGTATGCGCTCCATCATTTGACAGTACTTTGTCTCGTGTGGAGCCCACACTGTGGCATTGCACTCCAACTGGCTTCTGACCAATGCTCCGTACACTGCTGTCAAAGCTTTTAAGTTTGTGAACCCATTCGCTCCGCGAAGTATAAATCCCAAACTCCTATACGCTTTTTTACAAACATTAACAGCATGTTCGCGCAACCTCAGTTCGGCATCTAGCCTTACCCCCAGATCTCTTACCGAATCCACTCGTGATATTTGTGCATCGTCCAATCGGTATTTGTAGTGGAGTGGTGCCAGTGCTCTGCTAAATGTTATTATAGAACATTTGTTCATATTGAATTGCAGATTGTTTTTCAGGCTCCATTCTACCACTGTATTTATGTCCTTTTGAAGTTGCTCGCAGTCAGTTTGCCCTTTAATTGGTAAGAGCAACTTGAGATCGTCCGCGAACAGTAAGCATTTGGCATTCGTGACTACGTCGGGTAGGTCATTGATCATAATATTGGACTCAAGCGGCCCCAAGTTGCTCCCCTGACTCACTCCGGTTCTGGTAAAATAGAGTTCCGATTTGCATCCAGCGTACTCTACATATTGCTGCCTATTTCTCATATAGCTCGCGAAGAACTGTAGAAGCTTGGTAGTGCAGCCGATCGTCGCCATCTTTGCTAGCAATATGTCATTATCGACCAAGTCGAAGGCTTTTTTAAAATCAAAGTAGGCGGCGTCGACTTGCACTCCTGCGTCGACGTGAGGGAGCACATAGGCCATGCACTCGAGAAGGTTGCTGGTAGTGCTGCTTTGGTTCGAAGGTGACCAATTACCAAAGTTTACAACAGATGTCATAATTCAACCTGATGAAATCGATGAAGACGACGAAATAGAATCAGGTATGAGTGCAATATTAAGGCGCCTAGGCACGCCACCGTTTTAGTACAAAATTTGATAACCCGTTTCTCTGTTGTGTTTCATTATAGACTAAAGGTATAGACCTCAATAGTTTAATACAGGCATTTAAAAAGTCGCTATGCGGCTGAAATGTTAAATTTTTATATATGTACAATCTGAGGCAAGAAAACAACTTTGTATGTAAATCTGTCCAGCTTAATATCTTTAAAACAAAATTAATATTCAAAATTTTGGCAAAATGGTGCCTTATAAAATACCAGCACCAGATGATGGAGGTCATATATTTTGGTCTATTACGAGAAACAACAGAGAAACGGATTATTAAACTTTGTACTAAAACAGTGGCGTGCCTAGGCGCCTTAAACTAACAATCATTTGAATGAAATACGTACCTACAAGAAAATGTTGTAAAAAACAACGTTGACAATTCATATGAAATTAACACAATCACGATCCCAATAAAATAAAATTCAATTCCAAAAAGCAATTAAAAAACAAACAGTAATTGAAAGTCCAAATAAAATGAACACTGCTAAAATTGTTATTCAATAAATACAATTAATATGTTTCAGAGGACCATCAATGTGAGAGCGACTCCGGAAGTGACAGCGATACCGATGAGTACGAATAGAAGGAACAGCTAACAATCAATCAAATATTGGACGTTAATTAAATCATACTTTACAATTTGTTTTGTATAAATATGAAAATGAATAAGATTAAGAATACAAATGAATTTTACATCAATACAATTTCTTTGCATAAATCAAAATGAATAAAAAAAGCAATCACAATGAATTTTCTACGTGCAAACAATTTTTTCGCATATGAATAAAAATGAATAAGAAAAGAAATAAAAATAAATTCATATTTTTCACGAATAAAAATGAATGAAAAAAAGGAATATTTTGAACTTTTTTATAATAAAGGAAAACAAATAAATAGAATATCTTGAATAATAATAAGGAATAAAAAAGAGGAGTAAAAATTAATAGAATTTTGCGCATGAATAAAAATGAGAAAAAAAAGAAATAAAATTGAACAACATTTTTTCATAAATAAAAATGAAGAAATAAAGAAATATAAATAAATAGAATATTTTTCGTAAATAATAATGGACAAAAAAAGGCATAGAAGCAGGGAATATTTTTTTGCATATTTTTAATAAGTTAAATTTCTATGAAAATGCGTAGACGCACAGCTGAAGCAGCTGCTCGTTCGGAAACGTTCGGGTTTTCCCGTTCAACGGGTGCAAGAAGGACAGCGGCTACTCTCTGTTAGCCGAACAAAATCGACGCGCCGTGAGGGCGCTGACGCGTTCGCCGACTGGGAAGTCCACGACCGCTTTTGCCTTCTCCTCAGCTCATTTTTGAATGAAATCCAACTATTTCAACAATTTTTTTCTATACCTTCCCACCGATATTTTTGCATGGCTATTTTTTTGGGGCTCACATATTAATTAATCTCGCGTCAAAAAAAAAAGCCAATACAGCTGAGGCCACATGAAAATTATTATTATTTTGGCACTTTTAATTAACGCTGGCAACCCCTTACCACCACCCGACCGATTTAAAATTTTTTTTGGGTGCACAGGGAGTACATAGCAACTGTTTGAAAAAAAAATTAAAGCCGCTGAGCCCACATTTTTTTTCATTTTTTTCCCCACCCCACTACACCCGCACCCACCGCCCGCGGCCTGCCAGCACGGAGATTATGGGAAAAGGTTGTTCAGCGAAGTAGCTAACGGAGTTTCAATACAGCTGAAGCCACATGACCGATTTGGTCGCTAGATCTTAGACTATATACATATCAATTGCGCCAACAAAGTGGTAAAATAATCTGAAATATTTTTTTTTAACGGTATCTCCCGTGTACGTAAATTGGGGATGATTTTTTTTCTCGTCTATTCCATAGTGTGAGGTTTCGTTAGATAGGTCGTTCAAAACATGATGGGTGTGTGAAAACTATTTCTTGATTTAGGGATCAGTAGGTGAAATATTGTGGAAGAGCTAATGCCGGGCTCGACTGTGGAGGCAGTGGAGGTACCACCATCTTACTCGGAAATCCTCCCGAAGTTATTCCGGGGAGAGTAAGAGGACAGCTCTCAGGCAAAAAAACCAGGCGGCCCACCATTGCCTGGGACCGATGGATGGCGGTATATCCATCCCCAATTGCCGGGCCTTATATAAATTAGACTGTTGACGGGCAGCGGCGTCACTGGTGCAAGGATTTCGGCACCGCGCTTACCAACCCGCCTGCCCAGCGTGTGTGAGTATGGGCATTTCTCCCAGGAGGACCGCCAAGGGTGGCAAAATCCTGGAAAGGCCTATGTCCAGCAGTGGACGAAACAGGCTGATGGATAGATGGTGAAATATTAAGCTTAGAAGTACTAATTTTTATTAAAGTCAAGCTTCCCAAACCCCCTGCTGACTAAACGGTTGTTTATAGATATGTAAAAAAAACACAGAAGTAGTGTATATAATTAATTTAAAAGGAAAGCTATCACAGCTAAGCAGGCTTTACAGGTTTACTAGTACAGGTCGCGCCAAACTCTTAGCCCGCTCTAAACACGACAATGTATGGACCGTTCTTCTAAATGTATGGGACTAGAAGTTTGGCGCGATCTGTATTAGTAGACCAACTTATAAAATGTACCGGGCCGCCACCGTACCCTACAGAGCGCGTGACCCGACACGCACTTAGCCGGTTTTTTAGAATAATGTTTCTCTTTTACGGCATTTTCCAATATGCTAAGCAGCAAAGTATAAATACATTCATAATCCCCATACTTGGGTTATTCATACTGCCGGCGTTGATAAGTTTTAATTAAATTATAAAACTTGCCGAGCATTATAAGAAACTTTTGATGATCTTATTAAGTAAAAGTTCGAGTATGTATAATAAAACAAGAAATATACGAGTAAATTTACCACGCGGTATATCAAAACAAGAAGAAACGAAGACACTCGCCGAGCAAAGTGTAACACAAGGAATTCCTCTGTTTGTGACATACAGTTTTTTTGTAATGCGCGGTATTTTATGTACTAGTCGTGTCGGCCGCTTGTTGTGTACAGCCTTGTTGACAATAAGAGCTAGTTTTGCGTGGCAGATAGCGCTATCAACGAAGCAATGTATCATTGTGGCCACTTACATACGCACAACGAATATACGGCTGTATGTGTTCTATTTGTAGGTCGATGACAGTTTGTAACTGCCAATTGTTGTGTAGCAATATAAAAAACTGCTACGCTGCTATAACATTATTCATTCATTAAGAGAATAGGCTCCGATTGCATTGATCGCTGTTACTCCATGCGGAAAGACCCGCAGTGCGAGAGGGACAAATTCTGGAAAAAATCAAAATTACGACCTTTATCACGAATTTTACTATTTAAAAAAAAACTAAAGTTTGTATCAAATATCTGATCGTTCAAAGTTTAATAAAGTTTATACAGATTGTAATTCATTAATAATGTGATATGATTTTGCTCAAACAATTTGAAAACTCAACATGAAAACTTTTTTTGGATGATTTTATAGGATTAAATGTTGGAATGACGTCTGAAGATTTTGTTTCGATAAGAGTGTGTATTATATTCTTGACAGAATTCCAAATTGTTTTCAAATATGTAGTATTGCTAGATTCTTTAAACACGGAAGAATAAATTATGGTTTTACAGAGCCTATTCTTCTGATTATCATTGTAACGGAAGTGGAGAGGAGCTGTACTGACTCAGTTGATTGCGTGGTGAGAGGCGGGAAGTGGAGAGGAGTGAAGTTTGATTTTGGCGGCTGTGTGGTGCGGCTCGGACATATCTTGTTGAGAGTTTCAATCGAGGAGTGTTGTAATTTATATTTCTAAAAAATAAACCAAGTGATTGTGAGTGTACATTTTTATTTCTTACACCTGACAAAATTATAGTCAGAAGTGGGATCTGAACAACAATGAAGCGGATACGAAGCTCAACTGGCGGTCATGTGAAGCGGAAAAGAGCCAAGCTAGCGTGTCCTCAAGTAAGTGATGATGATCAGGAGCTAGATGAATCTTATACTCGTAATGAAGCATTAAAATCATTGATTGATAAAAAGGTGGAAAAGGCTGTTAAAAACCTCATGAACGAAAATAATGTAGCATCAGATCAAAAACCGCATAAATTATTGAAAACTGAAAAATTAATTCCTGATTTTGATCCAGAAAATAAAGATATTAATGTTAAAGGATGGATTAATAAAATTGAACAACTCGGAGATATTTATAAGTGGAGTGACGAATTAAAATCATTTAACCTGCAGGCAAAGTTACAAGGTCAAGCACGTGTTTGGTTTAATAGGTTAGATTTTTATGATCACACGTGGGAAGAGTGGAAATCGATGCTGATAAAAGCTTTTCCACGATTCCACGACTATGCTACGCTGTTAGACGAACTGATGAATAGAAAAAAATTTACAAATGAATCCATGACGAAGTATTTTCAAGAGAAGTTGGCCATGTGCTATAGGTGTCAGTTGAGCGATCAAGCGTCTGTTTCGTGTATTATCCGAGGCCTGCCACAGGAACTTCAGGCAAATGCGCAAGCTTTTCAATGCACGAGCCCGGACGAATTATATGAGGGTTTCCTATCGGCATTTGACAACTATAAAGCTACAAATCCAGGTAAAACAATATACGCTCCAGTCAAATATCCGTATCGGGCGCTGGATTCGTCGACGGGCCAAGCATCAAACGAGGCTACTTCAACACGCAAGCCACCAATCTGCTTCCGATGCAATCAAACCGGGCACGTGGCGCCAAATTGTACATTGCCAGACAAGCGCAAGTGTTTTAGATGCGGTAAGTTGGGTCACGTGGCGACCAGCTGCATTGCCACTGAAGCCAGTACATCAAGCCAGGAAAAAAAGGTACAGATCTTATCCAACTTGAATGATACCTACAATAAAACGGCTCGTGTCAACGGAGTTTTAATGAAAGCATACATTGATACGGGTAGCGAATTAAATGTCATGGCTAAGAGTGCAGCGGAAGCAATGCAATTACCAGTTAAGGACTCTAACGTCATTCTGAAAGGATTCGCGGGAGGTTCGGTTAAAGCAGCAGGAGAAGTCTCATTTAATCTTGGAGTAGATGGCATTGAAATGGATACCAGAGCAGTTATTACCGACGCTGATCTCGGAAATATTGTCCTGATTATTGGTCAACCAATAATAAATAGCCAGAACGTTATTCTTAATGTCTCCAATAACACATCAGAACTGAGGCAGGTAACGACTGATGAGTTGAGCAATGTTGACACCGTTTATGAAGCGATTCGTTTCAGAGTTCAAGCTGCCGAGGATACCGAAGTACCAGTGGGAGACAGCTTGGTGAAAGTGACCCTGGAAGAAGCATCGCAGGGCAACTACTGCACCAAGCCAAGGCACTTCAGCATGGGAGCTGTGAGCTACGCGATTGCCAGTACCATGCTTCGAGAAGGTGGCGGCTATCTTCGAGTTTGCAACATGGGAGAGGAACCTGTGAAATGGAATAAGGGATATACTATAACAAGAGCAGAGCGATGTGAAGTAGAGGCTGCGGTGAGTTCAAATATTTTATCTTTGAGGAGAGGAGAGTCTGAGAGTATAGAGCAGATTGGCGGGGTTAGCTTGGAGCAGATTAAAGTAGGTCCTGTTGACAGGGATAGTAAAACCAAACTAATTGATTTGTTAGCGGCATATGCAGACTGTTTTGCCAGTTCTACGAAAGAAATAGGGCGTACTAATTTAGGTCAAATGCGTATCAATCTTACAACTGAAAAACCTATTAATAGGAAGCCATATAGATTATCACACGCTGAAAGGGAGATCGTGTCTAATAAAATTGAGGAGTTGTTGGAAGGGAACATCATAAGGGAATCTTCATCTGAATATGCCTCCCCCATTATCCTGGTGCGTAAAAATAATGGCGATTACCGTCTTTGCGTTGATTATCGAGATTTAAACGCGATTACCGTCAAAGAGCGCTTCCCCTTGCCCCACATCGATGATGAACTATCGCGTTTAGCTGGAAAGAAGTTGTTCACAAGCTTGGACCTGTTTTCAGGCTATCATCACATTAGTATTGAGCCTGAATCAGTCGATAAGACCGCGTTCGTCACTCCAGACGGTCATTTTGAGTACTTAAAAGTCCCGTTCGGTCTTGCAAATTCACCATCTGTATTCATGCGTATGATGCAGAAATTGGTTAAACTTGTGGGTAGTAATGAAATAATTGCGTTTATGGATGACCAACTTTTGGCAACTGCTGACGTTGACGACGGGCTTATTTTATTGGAGAAGGTTCTTATTCAACTAAGAAGTGCAAATTTAAAACTAAATATGCAAAAGTGCTCATTTCTTCAATCTGAAGTGTCATTCTTAGGTCATGAAATTAGTTCCGAAGGAATAAAACCAGGTAATCGAAAGATTGAAGCGGTTGAAAAATTCCCCACACCGAATAATTTGCATGAACTTCGGCAATTTTTAGGTTTGTGTAGCTATTTCCGAAAATACATCTACCAATACGCTTTGCTAGCTAAACCCCTGACAGACTTGACGAAAAAATCCTCAGAGTGGTCGTGGGGTGGTGATCAAATTAAAAGTTTCGAAAACCTTAAAATGAAATTGTGTTCCCGCCCGGTACTAGCTTTGTTTGACCTCAGTCTGCCATGCGAAATTCACACAGATGCTTGCAAAAACGGGATCGCGGGAATTTTGTTTCAGACTCAGAGTTGTGGTGAATTAAAACCAGTTTTTTACTTTAGTAGGGTAACAAGTCGCGAAGAGTCTATTTACCACAGTTATGAGCTTGAGACGTTAGCAGTAGTGGAGTCTCTAAAACATTTTCGCGTGTATATTTACGGAAAACCCGTCAAGGTTGTCACGGATTGTTCCGCAGTTCGACATACGTTGGTAAAAAAGGACATGATACCGAGGATTGCCCGTTGGTGGTTAACGATTCAAGAATTCGATATGTCAATAGAGTACCGACCTGGTGATCGTATGAGGCATGTCGACGCCTTGAGTCGTAATCCAATCCATGAGTCTAATACACCAACTGTCGAGCCCGGGGAGGGCGGTGGCATCCCCGACACTCTTTTGACGTGTAGCCCAACATTTAAAAATGAAACCGTCAATGTCAATGTCATTCCCATTTCAAATGAAGACTGGTATTTAACTGTGCAAATGCAAGACAGTAAATTGAGCCAAATAATTCAGCAATTAAGTGATGGGACTCCGTGTAGTGATATAGCAAATAATTATAAAATCAAAAATGATAGGTTATACAGAAAAACTTTATATGGAGATCGTCTAGTGGTACCATCGTTCGCGCGATGGAAGTTTATGCAAAGATTCCATGACCAAATCGGACATATCGGGTTTAAAAGGTGTGAGGAATTAATCAAAGCTGATTACTGGTTCCCTAAAATGACCAGATTCATTAAAAAGTATGTACAGTGTTGTCTTGAGTGTGCATATGGTAAGGGAGACCACGGAAAAAAATCTGGTAGGTTGCACCCTATTCCCAAACCAGATAAGATCATGCAGACTGTCCATATTGACCATTTAGGGCCCTTTTCTAAAACAAAGAAAGGATACCAGTATGTCCTCCTGATAGTAGATGCCTTTTCAAAATTTGTGTGGGCTCGCTCTACAAGGACTCTTAGCTCAACCGAGACCGTGACAATACTAGAGGATATCTTCAGCATGTTTGGCTATCCCGTTAGGGTAATATCTGATCGTAATCTTGCCTTTACTAGTAGGATATTTAAAGAGTTCTCTCAGAGGCGTCAGTTTCACCACACATTGAATGCGATAGCGTGCCCCCGGGCCAATGGTCAGGTAGAACGCTATAATCGCACATTACTTAATGCTATGCGCACTAGAGTCAAAGATCCCAACATGTGGACCGAATGTTTGCCTGAGATAGTCTGGGGAATGAACAATACGTTAAATGAGAGTATAGGTTATCACCCATATGAGCTTATGTTCTCCCAAAAGGGTAAATTATTACCCAACTTAGCCCAGGAGGCTGACACCGTGCCCATTCAAGACAAGCGCACTGCTGCCACTAAAAGGTTAAAGCAGAGGGCTGAAATTATGAAACAAAAATATGACAAGCGCCATAAGCCTGAACAAAAATTCAGTAAAGGGGATCTAGTACTATGGAAGCAATCTCCTACCGGTGGTGAGGTCAAGAATGTTAATACTAAACTTCAAGTTCTATATTCTGGGCCATATGTAGTTCAGAAAGTGTTACCTCATGGTCGGTATGAGATCCGCAGTGTGAAGGGAATGCGAGGATATAAAAAGTTTACTGGGGTGGTTGCAGCTGATGCTCTGCGCCCTTATCGTAGTGCCCCGTCTTGTAGTGAAACTAGTAGTGATGAAGATGTAGTTGCCCGTGATGATCTAATTGACTTACTAGAGAGTTAATTCTCGGCTGCACCAATCGCGGTGCAATTGTTACAGGATGGCCGACTGTAACGGAAGTGGAGAGGAGCTGTACTGACTCAGTTGATTGCGTGGTGAGAGGCGGGAAGTGGAGAGGAGTGAAGTTTGATTTTGGCGGCTGTGTGGTGCGGCTCGGACATATCTTGTTGAGAGTTTCAATCGAGGAGTGTTGTAATTTATATTTCTAAAAAATAAACCAAGTGATTGTGAGTGTACATTTTTATTTCTTACACCTGACAAAATTATATCATTCAAAATGCATTCAAATTGACATTTTTAGGGTTCCATACCCAAAGGGTAACCAACGGGACCCTATTACTAAGACTCCGCTGTCCGTCTGTCTGTCCGTCTGTCACCAGGCTGTATCTCATGAACCGTGATAGTTAGACAGTCGAAATTTTCACATATGATGTATTTCTGTTGCCGCTATAACAAAAAATACTAAAAAACAGAATAAAATAAATATTAAAGGGGACTCCCCAACAACAAACGTGATTTTTTTGCTCGATATTGATAACGGCAACAGGTAGACGCTTGAAATATTCACAGCATATTCTGTTATATATTCAATTCAAAAATAAATAATTGAATTAAAATAAAATTAATAAACACAACAAACGTGATCTTTTTGCCGTTTTTATAGATAATGCTACGTAACCCTTCGTGGGCGAGTCCGACTCGCACTTGGCCGGTTTTTACTTCTTGTTTTCGGATAATTTCAGTGTCTGATTGATGCACATATCCAGGAAATAAAATATTTTTAGTAAATTGTTTTAATAGACATAGACTAGCCCTTTCCCGCGGCTTCGCTGCGTTCATCCAATCTTTGCCCCGTTTTCGGCTTGGGCGTTATTTTATGGACAAGCCTTATAGCTTCGTGTTGATCAGAGTCACTATAAATGATAATAAAAAAACCGGATCCAAATCTGTTGAGTGGTTCTCGAGTTAAAACTGAACATACATACAGACAGAGAGACATACAGACAGATAAGCAGGCAGATAGACAGACAGGCAGGCAGACAGACAGATAGATAGAAATTCTAAAAATTGTGGTTTTGGCCTCATCACAACAATAATAACCCATTTCATTTAAAATTTCGCGAAAATATTGAATGTACCGACACGACTTTTTTACTACTTTATTATTTAGTAATAGGTATTCGGAGATTTATACAATAAATGAACAATATAAGCACTTTATTTTGACTCCTCAGCGGGGTCAAAATCGTTACCAGGAAGTGGCGGATCCGGGGGGCTACGGGGCCGAAGCTTCCGCCCCCAAAATAAGCCTTGTGGTACGAGTATATGGGAGGTCGGAATTAGGTAGATTTATTTATGGACTTGCATCGAAGGGTTGATATTATTATAGATCTTCCCGGGATTTCTAACAGACAATCCCGTGTGGTCAACAATATTTCAAATAAATAATAATAAAAACCTCAGAGATAGATAAGTAAATAACATTTTTATTTAATAAATCACGGAATTTTCTGCTTTTTAAAATTATTCTCGGGATATGAGGCATATCCACTTTATTCATTTGCTGTATGAAATCAGTGTAAGTACATAAATATAACTCTACCTAATTCCGACCTCTTAAGACTCACAAATTTCTTTTATACCAATTGTCTACTTATATTGTATCCATCCATCCATCAGCCTGTTCCGTCCACTGCTGGACATAGGCCTTTCCAGGATTTCGCCACTCTTGGCGGTCCTCCTGGAAGAAATGCCCACGCTGGGCAGGCGGGTTGGTGAGCGCGGTGCCGAAACCTTTGCACTAGTGACGATATATTGTATAACAGTTTTAAATTTACCTACCTATAGGTATTTTAATAGTACAGGAATTGGTCATTACTATGATTTCCTGAAAAAGCTCGATGAGACCTACCCTCAGAAAAATATGTTCCTAGATACAGCACTACCATCATCCTCGTAATGGCAATGTTTCACGTTGAGTTTACACTTCGATAATTGTAGTGGACAGATTAAGATTACTGATTCCAGATCAGTGTTAACCTATTTAGGGTTCCGCGCCCAAACGGCAAAATGGAGCCCGATTCTGTCTGTCTGTTCATCCGTCTGTCTGTCTGTCCATCCGTATCGTTAACCCTAAAAATCAGGCTTCCGTCCTCAAAGGGTGCTAGATTATTTCTTAAGCGTTATAATTTTGGCGCCTTGTTTTTTGTCGCCTTGATGTTTCCATGGCATCTATATTGTTGTTATTCACCATAATGTTTTTGGGTTCCGTACCCGTATTGTGTGGTGATACGGAACTCTTTGTGCGCTATTCCGACTCACACATGGCCAAATAATTTAAACTAGCATTTGTATTTTAAGGGCCGTTATTATTTTTACAGGTATCTTAATTCCTATAGCTTTCCTTTTTGAATGAAAATGTATGCTGCTGTCCTTTTGGCCTCTACGGCTTTGCCTTGAGGGTGACGGGGACAGAGAGTACCCAGCCGCAAAATAAATAAACTTGGTCTATTTTTAAAGTTTATGAGTTTTTTAGATATTTTCTATTCGTGAATGCCTCGAGGGGGACATGCGTGGGTCGCGTTTAACCCTTGGTTTGCAGGGTGGGAAAAACTCACGCAAAGTGTAAGGTGGAGACCCAGGAACTCCTACTTCAAACTTTTAAAAAACTAATAATTTTTATAGGTAAGTTCAAAAATGTTTTTTTTTTTGTTACTTAGTTATCTAACCGTTCTATTTATTAATAAAACGGTAACAAATGACAATGAGTATCGCGTGTTATTTTCGCAACGTGCCTACAGCAGACAACCTTGCAAGCACAGCATTTTGATGACGAGGAAGTTGACGACGCTGCTGCTGAGTCGACACAGAGTACGCATAGTACGTGCGGAATGTGTCCACCGTTGCAGCTCCATAAATACATTTACATCATTATTGTATTTAATTCATATCTAACATCGATAGTCATCACTAGTTGTAGTACCTAGTTTAATTATTTTTTCATTGTAATAATTTAAATATAATTTTAATACATCTTCTTGTTTTTTTCGCACCCTCTGGCTGTAGCTACTTAAAATTGGCGCAGTCGGTAGGATGTCGAGAACAAGCGCTGTATATAATTTCACACATCGTCAAGAAAGAACCAGTGGCTACCCAGAGGCGGATCCAGACATAAACCCAGCACGGAAACAGAGATGTTAACCAATTCATGAAAACGATTATGGCTATAAATTTTAAAGTTCGTGGGGAAAGTAAGTTTTTCTGAAAAATTAATCTAAATGAATGGTTTTGAACCTACGAATGACCGGCATCTTGAGAACTGTCGATGGCTAGAGTCCGCGCCACCACTGAAGTCCTGCGACAAAGTGACTTCAGACTTCAGTGGTGGCGAGGACTCTATGATTGACCCTGATTGACCAATGAGTTGTCATTATGTGTTTTTTTGTTTATCGTTCCGATTCATGCTTATAATGTTTACGTGCTTTACATGCAGTTCAGCTGTGTAACTTTGTACAAGCTGAGTAACTTTATACAAATTCATGTATAGAGCATTCACAAAAATATAAATATTTCGTTACTCCATATTTTTAGATATTTATGGTTTTGATACAGCTTTTATTTGGGCAAAATCATTAACATTTAACTTGGTTTTATTATTTGAACATCACGGATTCATGGAAGTACTACCGGGTAATGTTCAGTACTACACCTGCCATTCACCTTTACAAAATGTTAACAAAATATTTTATTTTATTTTATTTTAGATACACATAATAGTCTCCCTGACAATTAAAACAAAATCTGTTATAATAATAATGTACAAGAAAACGTGCACCACTTTAGTCACCTCTGCGATTCACACATTGCCTGCATACTTCCTTTGAGCACGACAAACATATTGGGTTGCAGCTTGAGTTGCAAATATTTAGCGGTCTTCCTTTTTTTATGAAACCGTCACGACATGAATCCCTAAGGGGGTGTCAAAAGTGTTCCCGAGTGATGCAAATCACAGTATACATTTGTAACATCCACGCTTTACCGACGATTACTACGTTCCAACTTGATGGGTGGTGAGCCATTTTTCTGTACTTCGGGCACAAATACATTTTTTTTAGGGCATTCAAGTTCTCTCAAGGTGTTTTGCTTCACCGTTCAGCACAAGTAAAAAGTACCTATTAGGTAAGAACACAAGTACTATGCACATAAATTCCAAAAAACTCAATGATGCTCACTCAACCAGAGATCGAACCTGGGTTTCAAAATTGAGAGGTCAGCGTTCAGCCGTCTGAGCTACCGCAGCTTTTTTAATAAATAAAACAATATTTGCGTCAAAATGTTATTTAGTGCCTGAGTCATTCGAGTTTATATCAATCATTCATCATTTTCGTTTAATCTTCTAAACTTTCTACTCAATTTCATCCAATGTCATCTACGCATTTTCATCCAATACATTTATTTACGACTATTGAAAGCGATTGCAGCTATGTGAAACAACAAATGACACTAAAATGTATACATGTGTAAAACCAAACAATATCACTTTCTGTTACATATAGTATAGGGTGGAGTCCGCAGGACCTACGAGTGTCCAGTGCTTAACTTTGCAAAAAGCGCCTGCACACGCCTTTCCATCCCCTTGTCGGTAGCGCCACCGCTGGAAGGTACAATCATAAGAATCAAAAACTGAACTAACTATCATGTTAGTAGTTTTATTATATCTGACACCGCTAGGATGTCAGGATGCAGGGCTGAGTTTGGGTAACGTGCTGATGTGTGGGAGATATGGAGAGAGAGAAACAATATGGGATGTGAGCACTGGCACTGACCTAGAGTTTGGGTAACGTGCTGATGTGTGGGAGATATGGAGAGAGAGAAACAATATGGGATGTGAGCACTGGCACTGACCTAGAGTTTGTGTAACGTGCTGATGTGTGGGAGATATGGAGAGAGAGAAACAATATGGGATGTGAGCACTGGCACTGACCTAGAGTTTGGGTAACGTGCTGATGTGTGGGAGATATGGAGAGAGAGAAACAATATGGGATGTGAGCACTGGCACTGACCTAGAGTTTGTGTAACGTGCTGATGTGTGGGAGATATGGAGAGAGAGAAACAATATGGGATGTGAGCACTGGCACTGACCTAGAGTTTGGGTAACGTGCTGATGTGTGGGAGATATGGAGAGAGAGAAACAATATGGGATGTGAGCACTGGCACTGACCTAGAGTTTGGGTAACGTGCTGATGTGTGGGAGATATGGAGAGAGAGAAACAATATGGGATGTGAGCACTGGCACTGACCTAGAGTTTGGGTAACGTGCTGATGTGTGGGAGATATGGAGAGAGAGAAACAATATGGGATGTGAGCACTGGCACTGACCTAGAGTTTGGGTAACGTGCTGATGTGTGGGAGATATGGAGAGAGAGAAACAATATGGGATGTGAGCACTGGCACTGACCTAGAGTTTGGGTAACGTGCTGATGTGTGGGAGATATGGAGAGAGAGAAACAATATGGGATGTGAGCACTGGCACTGACCTAGAGTTTGGGTAACGTGCTGATGTGTGGGAGATATGGAGAGAGAGAAACAATATGGGATGTGAGCACTGGCACTGACCTAGAGTTTGGGTAACGTGCTGATGTGTGGGAGATATGGAGAGAGAGAAACAATATGGGATGTGAGCACTGGCACTGACCTAGAGTTTGGGTAACGTGCTGATGTGTGGGAGATATGGAGAGAGAGAAACAATATGGGATGTGAGCACTGGCACTGACCTAGAGTTTGGGTAACGTGCTGATGTGTGGGAGATATGGAGAGAGAGAAACAATATGGGATGTGAGCACTGGCACTGACCTAGAGTTTGGGTAACGTGCTGATGTGTGGGAGATATGGAGAGAGAGAAACAATATGGGATGTGAGCACTGGCACTGACCTAGAGTTTGTGTAACGTGCTGATGTGTGGGAGATATGGAGAGAGAGAAACAATATGGGATGTGAGCACTGGCACTGACCTAGAGTTTGGGTAACGTGCTGATGTGTGGGAGATATGGAGAGAGAGAAACAATATGGGATGTGAGCACTGGCACTGACCTAGAGTTTGTGTAACGTGCTGATGTGTGGGAGATATGGAGAGAGAGAAACAATATGGGATGTGAGCACTGGCACTGACCTAGAGTTTGGGTAACGTGCTGATGTGTGGGAGATATGGAGAGAGAGAAACAATATGGGATGTGAGCACTGGCACTGACCTAGAGTTTGGGTAACGTGCTGATGTGTGGGAGATATGGAGAGAGAGAAACAATATGGGATGTGAGCACTGGCACTGACCTAGAGTTTGTGTAACGTGCTGATGTGTGGGAGATATGGAGAGAGAGAAACAATATGGGATGTGAGCACTGGCACTGACCTAGAGTTTGGGTAACGTGCTGATGTGTGGGAGATATGGAGAGAGAGAAACAATATGGGATGTGAGCACTGGCACTGACCTAGAGTTTGGGTAACGTGCTGATGTGTGGGAGATATGGAGAGAGAGAAACAATATGGGATGTGAGCACTGGCACTGACCTAGAGTTTGTGTAACGTGCTGATGTGTGGGAGATATGGAGAGAGAGAAACAATATGGGATGTGAGCACTGGCACTGACCTAGAGTTTGGGTAACGTGCTGATGTGTGGGAGATATGGAGAGAGAGAAACAATATGGGATGTGAGCACTGGCACTGACCTAGAGTTTGTGTAACGTGCTGATGTGTGGGAGATATGGAGAGAGAGAAACAATATGGGATGTGAGCACTGGCACTGACCTAGAGTTTGGGTAACGTGCTGATGTGTGGGAGATATGGAGAGAGAGAAACAATATGGGATGTGAGCACTGGCACTGACCTAGAGTTTGTGTAACGTGCTGATGTGTGGGAGATATGGAGAGAGAGAAACAATATGGGATGTGAGCACTGGCACTGACCTAGAGTTTGGGTAACGTGCTGATGTGTGGGAGATATGGAGAGAGAGAAACAATATGGGATGTGAGCACTGGCACTGACCTAGAGTTTGTGTAACGTGCTGATGTGTGGGAGATATGGAGAGAGAGAAACAATATGGGATGTGAGCACTGGCACTGACCTAGAGTTTGGGTAACGTGCTGATGTGTGGGAGATATGGAGAGAGAGAAACAATATGGGATGTGAGCACTGGCACTGACCTAGAGTTTGTGTAACGTGCTGATGTGTGGGAGATATGGAGAGAGAGAAACAATATGGGATGTGAGCACTGGCACTGACCTAGAGTTTGGGTAACGTGCTGATGTGTGGGAGATATGGAGAGAGAGAAACAATATGGGATGTGAGCACTGGCACTGACCTAGAGTTTGGGTAACGTGCTGATGTGTGGGAGATATGGAGAGAGAGAAACAATATGGGATGTGAGCACTGGCACTGACCTAGAGTTTGGGTAACGTGCTGATATGTGGGAGATATGGAGAGAGAGAAACAATATGGGATGTGAGCACTGGCACTGACCTAGAGTTTGGGTAACGTGCTGATGTGTGGGAGATATGGAGAGAGAGAAACAATATGGGATGTGAGCACTGGCACTGACCTAGAGTTTGTGTAACGTGCTGATGTGTGGGAGATATGGAGAGAGAGAAACAATATGGGATGTGAGCACTGGCACTGACCTAGAGTTTGGGTAACGTGCTGATGTGTGGGAGATATGGAGAGAGAGAAACAATATGGGATGTGAGCACTGGCACTGACCTAGAGTTTGTGTAACGTGCTGATGTGTGGGAGATATGGAGAGAGAGAAACAATATGGGATGTGAGCACTGGCACTGACCTAGAGTTTGGGTAACGTGCTGATGTGTGGGAGATATGGAGAGAGAGAAACAATATGGGATGTGAGCACTGGCACTGACCTAGAGTTTGTGTAACGTGCTGATGTGTGGGAGATATGGAGAGAGAGAAACAATATGGGATGTGAGCACTGGCACTGACCTAGAGTTTGGGTAACGTGCTGATGTGTGGGAGATATGGAGAGAGAGAAACAATATGGGATGTGAGCACTGGCACTGACCTAGAGTTTGTGTAACGTGCTGATGTGTGGGAGATATGGAGAGAGAGAAACAATATGGGATGTGAGCACTGGCACTGACCTAGAGTTTGGGTAACGTGCTGATGTGTGGGAGATATGGAGAGAGAGAAACAATATGGGATGTGAGCACTGGCACTGACCTAGAGTTTGGGTAACGTGCTGATGTGTGGGAGATATGGAGAGAGAGAAACAATATGGGATGTGAGCACTGGCACTGACCTAGAGTTTGGGTAACGTGCTGATATGTGGGAGATATGGAGAGAGAGAAACAATATGGGATGTGAGCACTGGCACTGACCTAGAGTTTGGGTAACGTGCTGATGTGTGGGAGATATGGAGAGAGAGAAACAATATGGGATGTGAGCACTGGCACTGACCTAGAGTTTGTGTAACGTGCTGATGTGTGGGAGATATGGAGAGAGAGAAACAATATGGGATGTGAGCACTGGCACTGACCTAGAGTTTGGGTAACGTGCTGATGTGTGGGAGATATGGAGAGAGAGAAACAATATGGGATGTGAGCACTGGCACTGACCTAGAGTTTGTGTAACGTGCTGATGTGTGGGAGATATGGAGAGAGAGAAACAATATGGGATGTGAGCACTGGCACTGACCTAGAGTTTGGGTAACGTGCTGATGTGTGGGAGATATGGAGAGAGAGAAACAATATGGGATGTGAGCACTGGCACTGACCTAGAGTTTGTGTAACGTGCTGATGTGTGGGAGATATGGAGAGAGAGAAACAATATGGGATGTGAGCACTGGCACTGACCTAGAGTTTGGGTAACGTGCTGATGTGTGGGAGATATGGAGAGAGAGAAACAATATGGGATGTGAGCACTGGCACTGACCTAGAGTTTGTGTAACGTGCTGATGTGTGGGAGATATGGAGAGAGAGAAACAATATGGGATGTGAGCACTGGCACTGACCTAGAGTTTGGGTAACGTGCTGATGTGTGGGAGATATGGAGAGAGAGAAACAATATGGGATGTGAGCACTGGCACTGACCTAGAGTTTGGGTAACGTGCTGATGTGTGGGCGATATGGAGAGAGAGAAACAATATGGGATGTGAGCACTGGCACTGACCTAGAGTTTGTGTAACGTGCTGATGTGTGGGAGATATGGAGAGAGAGAAACAATATGGGATGTGAGCACTGGCACTGACCTAGAGTTTGGGTAACGTGCTGATGTGTGGGAGATATGGAGAGAGAGAAACAATATGGGATGTGAGCACTGGCACTGACCTAGAGTTTGTGTAACGTGCTGATGTGTGGGAGATATGGAGAGAGAGAAACAATATGGGATGTGAGCACTGGCACTGACCTAGAGTTTGGGTAACGTGCTGATGTGTGGGAGATATGGAGAGAGAGAAACAATATGGGATGTGAGCACTGGCACTGACCTAGAGTTTGGGTAACGTGCTGATGTGTGGGAGATATGGAGAGAGAGAAACAATATGGGATGTGAGCACTGGCACTGACCTAGAGTTTGGGTAACGTGCTGATGTGTGGGAGATATGGAGAGAGAGAAACAATATGGGATGTGAGCACTGGCACTGACCTAGAGTTTGGGTAACGTGCTGATGTGTGGGAGATATGGAGAGAGAGAAACAATATGGGATGTGAGCACTGGCACTGACCTAGAGTTTGGGTAACGTGCTGATGTGTGGGAGATATGGAGAGAGAGAAACAATATGGGATGTGAGCACTGGCACTGACCTAGAGTTTGGGTAACGTGCTGATGTGTGGGAGATATGGAGAGAGAGAAACAATATGGGATGTGAGCACTGGCACTGACCTAGAGTTTGGGTAACGTGCTGATGTGTGGGAGATATGGAGAGAGAGAAACAATATGGGATGTGAGCACTGGCACTGACCTGGTTGGTGGTTTCCTTTGTCTCCAAAATGGCCGCAAACTTGCGGCGAGCCGACGATTTAGCGCGGGGGGTCGATTCCTGATTGAGCTGATGTATGGATGCACTTTAGATGCACTTGCACACAAAATAGTTCAGTGGTACGATCACCCGAGCCGAGAAATGTTTTTGAGCGGATGAAAAATGGTGTGGCACTGCGTGCATCGAGACGCGTGTAGCACTGCCCAACTCTCGAAGGTCACGCCGGACACACGACTGCCTGTCGACCAGCGAGGGCGCCGACCGTGTTCGACACTGCAGCGCCCTCTAGCGGATAAACGTCGCGTTCGCGCGAACAATATCTTTTTCAAAATAGTGTCCATTCACATCAATACTTCTCTTCGACGGCCTTTTGAAACACAACCACTTCTTCCTAGGCGTCTATAAAAAGTTTTCCTCGACGTTTTAAATTTTTTTCATGAATAAATAAAAATCGCAAGGTGCGAGGTCGGGGCTATACGGCGGGTGACCCAGTAATTCCACGCCTGACGTCGCCAAATAGTCGATAATTTGCTTGGCGGTGTGCGACGAGGCTTTGTCGTGGTGAAGGAGGATCCTACTACGAGGTCGTTTCTCCCGAACTTTTTCCAAGACAAGTGGCAAACAATTGTTAGTGTACCACTCTGCAGTAATTGTTTTTTTGACTCTCTAAAACAATTGTTGCGTAATGACCTGTCCTTCCGAAGAACGAGGCCACCATCTTTTTTCCCACGCTTCGACCTCTCTTCACTTTAGTTGGTAACTCCTCGGAAGGAACCACCCATACAGCAGACTGTCTTTAAGTTTCAGGATCATAACAGTGAATACAGGTTTTATCACCCGTAAGTATGTCGAACACAGCATTTGAGTTACCTCCGTTAAATCTTTGAACCATTTTACAGCACCAATCAACACGACGGAGTTTTTGGGCCTCTGTCAAATTATGAGGTATCCACCGGACACAAAGCTTCCTGACCGCTAAATGTCCATGGAGGATTTTGTGCACTTGACTCATACCGATGCCTAAGCTTGTCCGAATCTGCAGTCTCTATCATGCGCCGCAGAACCTGATGCTATCTTCAGTCGTCACCGTAGAAGGCCGCCCTAAGCTTGTTTACGATTGAACGAGTTAAGTAACGAGTTAACTGGCGTACCTAGCGAGTTTAGCTACTAGCCTCGTTTTGACAGCGAAAAACGAGTTCAGTAGTAAGTTACCAGTTACGCCTTCGGCTCGGCCTGCAATCCTGCCTCGACTGTAATGTCCAACGCGGCTCACTTGTATCATAATGTACTATTGCATGGAGTCCCTGGGACCTACCCTACAAATTAAGGGTTAAGGTGGCTGCGATGTGTGTACGGGAGAGAAACGACCAAGCACGTACTTATAGCGTGTGTCGTTGGTAATATCCAAGTGCTACGCCGCGCCGTAGCGAATCAGGCGTCAGCGGTATGTCGGGTGGTTCCTATAGCCTCTGTAGTCTAGTAGTTCCAGTAATCGACAACTAACGCGGAGATCACGGGTTCAAATCCCGGAGAGTAACATTTGTGCTCAGTCTACGTGCTTTAGGGTGTCCATAATTGTGCCCGAACTGCGGTGATTTGTTGCCACCCATAACGCTGGAACGTAATAATAGTCGGTGAAAAGTGGGTGTAATCATTTCACAGTCTGTACTCGAAAATACCTCTGACGCCCTGGGATGGTCGTGCCGTTGTACTATAGAAGAGACCATTTCAAAATGCACTTCCGAAATTATGCTATTTTGATATTCTGAGTAATGTCGGATTTGAAAGTCAAAGGATGTAAAATACATAGTCGCCAACACGCCAACGTGAGTCAATGCTGCCTGGAATTTATGATCTAGCTATAAATCTAGGATAGACTCAAAATAGAGTCCGGATAGAAAGCAAGAGTACTGGAGTTATTCTTATACTATGTGCTGCACGGGTGTTCAACAAACACAAGTGAACAGTTACAAAGTCGGTGTGTAAAACCAAACATGTTAATAGTAAAATAATGTAAAAATTACAGACGTATAAGTCTTAGTTGGGCTACTTAATAGACAATATGGGACAGGTTGACTAAGATACATTTTTTCTCGTGACATAATTCCTGCAGTCTTATATTTTTTGTGCCTTTACTTAAGTAGGTATAAAAAAATTATATATGATTTTGTAACAAATGTTTTTTTTTCTAAAAAGGAATGTTTGCTAAGTTTCTTGCCCTTCTTCTTAGCAATACTAATCGAATGGTGCGGATGGTTATGCATTATTTTTATTTATGGTTTATTTAGTTCATTTTTCAACACATTGTTCATTGGATTATGTATATTATAATATTTTTATTCCTATATTTCTATATTTTATGCAGGTGAATAACCTTATTACACTTTAGTAGCCGAACCTTCATATTTTTTGTATTTATTTCCCGTATTTATTTATCAACTTATTTGTTCATTGCATTATATATAATATTTTTATTCCTAGATTCCTCTATTTAATGCAGGTGTATATATTATATATTTTTTTATATTCTAAAGATATATAATGTTAAATTTAACTTTGACTTGTAGAAAGTATACTTTATGTATCTATTTTGCAAAATAAATATTTTGATTTGATTTGATACTTTTTGGCATATTTAGGTAAAAGTAAGAGACAAGCAATTTGCTTCTTTCATTGGGGAATAATTAATATTGTCATTTAAATAAAGTGTGTCTATTTATGTACCTATATATTTGCAACAAATAAGAAAGTAGAAAAAAAACCGTTTCTGTACACTGAATATGTTAGCGAAAGTTTAAATGAAATGGCTTAGTTTTGTACTGAGGCCAAAACTAAAATTTTCAAGAATTTTTGTCTTTAGCTCTGTAGGCTTGGATCAGATGTAGGTATGTATATGTATGTTCCGTTTTAACTCGAGGACCATTCAACGGATTTGGATACGGTTCTCTTTATTATCATCGTAGTGACCCTGGTCAACGTTTATGCTGTAAGTGGTGTTGATAAAATAACCACCAAGTCGGAAACTGTCAATACTACTCCAAAATTAAAAGACACTCAAGCGAATATATATATATATTATACTTTGATATTCTGAAAGTACTATTTGAAATGCGGAATGTGAAATCGGAATTGAAATTAAAACGATAGTCGAATAGGAAATAAAATAAATTGCAAAATTATGCCTCATACCTTCTTACGGCCTTCATCGATACAGCGAAAAGAAAAAGAAAATATTATTCAATAATAAAAAATATTAACATCCACCATTACCAAAAACATACGCATTGCAGTGAGTAATGCGGACCTCTGGGCAACATTTTTGGCACCGCATTAGAAAAATTGATCATCTAATTCACTTTACCGAAAAAGGTTTTAGATGATATTGACGTAGGCTGAAAGCCAACTCGCATACCAATTAGCTAAATGTGTAGGTAATATTTCAGCCTACCCACCGTCCCCGTATGATGAAACCGAAATTAAATTTAACGATTATTCATACAGAATAAAATTGTAAAAAATATATTAGAACCAGGGGTTATCCCGATATAGCCTCGTTGGAAATTCATTTTAAACTGTGAAATTGTAATAATTATATTTGAAATAAAACCGGCCAAGTGCGAATCGGACCCGCGCACGAAGTGTTCCGTACCATTATCTATAAAAACGGCAAAAAAATCATGTCTTTTGTATGGCAGTGCGCAGGTCCGACACGCACTTGGCCGGTTATTTGTTGTTATAGCCGCAACAGAAATACATCGTCTGTGAATTTTTCAACTGTCTAACTTTCACGGTTCATGAGATACAGCCTGGTGACAGACGGACAGACGGACAGCGGAGCCTTAGTAATAGGGTACGGAACCCTAAAAAATACATTTTAAATTTCACTCTTTTAACTTTATATATCGGCCACTCGATATAAGAGTGCTTGCTTGTATTGCAATATTGTACTGCATCCAAAAAATCGCAAAGATAGGCCTAAGCTATGATATAAATACGTATACCATTTCATTAGGGTTACCTACATTATGTTTTAGACAATAAAACTCAAACTAAACTAATCGTCGTAAGAAATGTGATATAAAACGGCCATAATATTCAAAATCCATCCTGATATCGTAACGCAGTCGCAAGTGAGGGCGAGTGGGACGGGCATCGACTGTTCGCTTGCGCCTACTGCGATGATACCTACATTGTCATCTGATAACCGGTTGGCTACGGAAACAAGTTCGGAGACAGCAAGCGCTAACGAACTCGCTATTACCGATGTAAACAAAACTAAAAACATGTCATTGGCAGATATTGTGCGCAAAGGTAAATGGAAACCAGTCCTCACAAATGAAGTGTGGTCTGTTATGCAGCGAAAGAGGTACAGGAATAGGTCTTCAGAGTCGGAGGCGGTACGAGGCAAAGCTTCATTCATGCCGGAGGATAAATTTAAGCCTGCAAATCTTAATATACCTTTGTTCGTGTCGAACGTTCATAAGGATACTTCAGACCATGATATTGCACAGTACGTGTTTTTGAAAACTAAAGAAAATGTTGTTTTACAGAAAATTCGCATGAGAACCGAGAAAGAGTACAATGCTTATAAAATAATGGTCTCCAATACAAAGTTAGACTTGTTCTTAAATGATGAACTTTGGCCGGCGGGTATCACATGCCGACGTTTCAGACCTTATAGAAATCCGCTAGCCAGTGATGGAATAGAGAACAGAACCTCGTCAAATAAACATGATTAATACAACCTTTGTTTCATTTAACTGTAAAAATATTAAGAGGTCTGTAGAAGATATAAAACAGCTGTGCAGTTTTGCGGACATTGTTGCGTTGCAGGAGACATGGTTGCTGCCGCAAGAGCTGTCATATCTGGCAAATGTGCATGAAGATTTTGGGAGCACGGGCACATCCGCGGTCGACACAGCTGCTGGCATTCTTAGAGGCAGGCCTTTCGGAGGAGTGGCGCTGCTGTGGCGCAAGTCAGTATTTCAGTGTGTATCAGTGGTTTCATGTGCAACTCCGCGTATCGCAGCCATACGCGCTTTGGCGAATGACAGGCCTGTGCTTATTATAACAGTTTATATGCCTACGGATTGCGAAGAGAATGTGCCAGAATTCGCAGAATGTCTTAGCACTATCAATGCAATAATAGATGAGAGTGATATTGAGACCGTTTTCATATTAGGAGACTTCAATGCGCACCCTGGTGAGCGTTTGTACAGCAAAATGACAGACTTTTTGACGGAACAGGATTGGACGTGTGCGGACGTTACAAAATTGCAGATAAGTTCAGACACGTTCACGTTCATTAGTGAGGCTCACGAGTGTAAGCGCTGGCTGGACCATTGCATTGTTACCAGCGCAGCCATGCAGTGTGTTATGGACGTGCACGTTCGGTATGACGTATATTGGTCTGACCATATGCCATTAGTTCTTACTTGCAATCTTAATGTCATCAAGGAAAAGACTGTAATTAATAATCCTGTATGTAATACAGTAAAATGGGGGCAGAGAAATGAAGAACAATGTAATAATTATAAGAGTATATGTAATTCAAAGTTGAAGCACATTGACTTGCCTTATGAATTTCAAGTATGTTGCGGCAAATACTGTAGTAAGTCATCTCACCATAATATTATAAATAAGATGTATTTACAGATTATAAATATTTTATGTTCGAGTGCAAGTGCCACCTATCAACGTGGGTACAAAGGGCGTAAAAAACCTTTGATCGGCTGGAACAAGCATGTGACCGAAGCTCACAGGAGAGCAAAGCTTGAATTTCATGTGTGGGCTTTGTGTGGAAAGCCGTCTTCTGGTGCAATTTTCCATGCAATGGTTGAAGCACGTAAGGTTTTTAAGGGAAAACTCAAGTGGTGCCAAAGCCACCAAGAGCAAATAAGAATGGATTTAATAGCAAAATACCATGCAAACTCAGACTTTAAAAGTTTCTGGAAAAGCACAAACAAGCTAAACCCTAAGCCTAGCATTCCTGTGAGTGTCGACGGGATCTCAAGCCCTAAGGATATTGCCGAAATGTTTAAACGCCAGTTTGCAATTGAATCACCGTTGGGATTGGCGTGCCGAGAGCTCGATGCTGAATCCCAGAGTGCAGAACATTTAACAATCATTCTAGCAAAAGATGTCAGGTTCGCAATAAAAAAGATGACAAAAGGAAAGTCGCCTGGGCACGATGGGCTCAGCGTCGAGCATCTACGACACGCTGGTACTCATTTACCTCGCGTTCTCGCACTCCTGTTTAACCTGTGTCTGAGTCATTCATACGTGCCTCCAGAGCTTATGCAGACTCTGGTGGTACCTATAGTCAAAAATAGAACCGGAGACGTATCGGACGGGACAAATTACAGGCCTATTTCCTTAGCTACCATCACAGCAAAAGTTCTTGACAGTGTGCTCAACTCTCATCTGAATAAACATGTCAAGCTTCGTGACGCCCAGTTCGGCTTCCGGCCTGGGTTGTCGACGGAGACTGCCATTCTCAGTTTAAAGCATACTGTCGGGTACTACACTGACAGAAAAACACCGGTATATGCGTGTTTTCTAGATTTGTCCAAGGCCTTTGATCTTGTCTCGTTCGACGTTCTCTAGCAGAAACTAAAAGAGACAACGCTACCATCGGAGTTAGCTTCTCTTCTGAGGTACTGGTATCTAAACCAGGAGAATCGTGTGAGATGGGCGGGCGAGTTTTCAGAACCATATAAACCAGTGTGCGGCGTGAGGCAGGGGGGATTAAGCTCTCCTCTGCTTTTTAATCTGTACATGGATGCGCTGATCGGGGAGCTCAGCAGCACGCATGTCGGCTGTTATATAGACGGTATTTGTCTCAATAATTTAAGCTATGCGGACGACATGGTGTTGCTGGCCCCCTCGGTCAGAGCCCTCCGCCAGCTACTCGCGTTGTGTGAGTCATACGCTGCTTCCCACGGGTTGATTTATAATACTAAGAAGTCAGAGTACATGGTCTTCAGGGCTGGAAATAAGTGTCCCTCATCTGTTCTCCCTGTTATTCTTAACGGTGCACCGCTAAATCGGGTGCATCAGTATAAATACTTAGGGCATTTAGTGACAGATGATCTGAAAGACGATGTAGACATGGAGAGGGAACGCAGAGCATTGTCAGTCCGGGCAAACATGCTGGCCCGCAGGTTCTCCAGATGTACAGATGCAGTAAAAATTTCATTATTTAAAGCTTACTGCACATCATTGTACTCGGGGGCCCTGTGGTTCAGTTATACTAAAAAGGCTTACAATGCTCTGCGTATCCAGTATAATAACGCTTTTAGGGCTGTGCTGCGGCTGCCGCGTTTTTGTAGTGCGTCGGTGATGTTCGCTGAGGCACGAACCGACGGTTTCGATGCCATATGGCGAAAGAAGTCTGCCTCGCTGCTGCACAGACTCCGGGGCAGCCCCAACACCCTTCTACGTGTTATATCCGATCGGTTCGACAATCCGTTTATGTTTAAACTGATTGATCGGACAAGATCACTCTTAGTTATTAATTACTAATATAGAATATGTAAGTGTATTGTTACTAACATAATGGATCCATGTTGTCTGATAAATAAAGATATTATTATTATTATAAGTCCAATATAATAAATAAAAACACCTTTAAACTCCCGCTGAGTGGGGTTAGAAAAGTCTAAAATGAAAGCGTTGGAGAAAGACAGATTTCTCTGGATAACCTCGTCTTAAATATTGTGCGTCAATGAGGTAAGAAAATATAATTGAGTGGATTGTTCCAGTTTACGAGAACAGCTAATAGCTATAACTCGTTGGATAAAAGTGATAGTTTCGACTTCGTACCGGGGTCATTTACTTACATCTTCAGGAGTACTTGAGATTATTAATATTATATTATTGTTATATATAAACGCAGAAGAAAATTAAATCATTTATTGTAAAATTTTAATGTGACGTTGGGGCTTAGCTATATAAATAAAATATGAATGCTTTGATTCTGTGTATTTCATGAAGTACAATGAAAATTGTAATAAATTTCTGGTAGGTAAAAACATTTAGATCATAATAATATAATCTAGGGTTTTTCTTGGAAAACACGTTTAGATAAATCTTTCTCGATGGAATTGCTGAAATAAGATCTCCAGACTCACTTTTTCTCCTCGTTTGATGAATAGGAATCATGTATAGAACTCAAACATATTTTATTAGATGGATTTTAACAATATCTAAATTTATAGTTTAGCTAGCTATTTTAGATTTTATTATAAAATAAATAACATACGTTTTTCTCTTTTGCGCTGAAGCCGCCCTCTCATACTGTGCATTTTTTCGCTTGGAAAATAAAATTTAAATAGCCTCTTGAAAGTTTAAACTAAAGGGGCCGCCTTGCTCTGCTCCGCTTGACTTGGTTCCCAAATTTCCACTTCGTCGTCGCACCTACTCGTATTTTTTTACTTTTTGTTGAGAGACTATCGCTTTGAATGAACAAAATCATTGCGGTATAGAAAAGTAAATTTGGGCGTGAGAAGCTATGAACCGGGATTCGAACCCGGGACCTCTCGCTAACCGGGCGATTGCTCTACCAAATGAGCTAGTACTTAAATTTACCTATGATATTAACGCAATGATTTTACAATATGACCACGACTGGCATATACGTACTTATATCATAATTACCTACCTATGTTTTTTTCTGTAGTCGGCGGCTTGAAGTCAGTCGCACACGGGGTCGCTATGCTTGCTATTTCATTCTACATTCAACTTCGGATTATAGACTGACTGTTATTAGTTGGCCCGAACGTTCATTTCCCGAGCTCTTACGGAACTAACCGAACACGCTGTAAGAGGCAAGCTAATGCGAAACAACATTCATGTTTTGAAAAAACTCGAGAATGGTTTTGGTGGTTCCTATGATTTCAGGAGAAATATCCCAAAAATCGAAACGAAATGAAAAAAAAATATATTATAAAATATACTATGCTGTGAAACTAAAATTATTTGATTTGTTGTATCGCTTTTAGGACATTACTGTACATAAACATTCATCAAAATATGTGTAAAATCCAGGACTTTTATACGCTTGTAACTTTTGTATGTATTTGATTTTGATAAATGTTTTAGGTTCAAGTCATGGATATTGTATGGGATATGTTGAAAAAGAAAATAATAATAAGAAAGTACCTATAAATAAGGATATGATCAGCGAACTGCGCTAGTATGGGAGTTCGGGCGAATAGAGTCGTCTTAAGTCATGGGCATGCCACCGTTTGAGTACAAAATAGTCGTCGGTTGATTGGCAAAACTCATTAAGTACACTGTAGTCAAAATGAATTTTTGGCACTATAGGTAATTGCAATGTCCTTAAAGCTCATTATCTCCAAAGTATATTCTTGTAACCTAATGAGTTTTGCCAATGAACCTACGATTTGATAACCCGTTTCTCTGTTGTTTATCGTTATAGACATCATCATCATCATCATCATCATCATCATCATCATCACACATTAATTCTTTAAATATCATTATTGTATTTTTTTATTTTTTTTCTGTAAATAGTCTTTAGCTGTCATACAATAGATTTTAACTGTCATTCAACTGATGACGGCCTCATAGAAGAGGCCGAAATATTTTGAAAATTGTGTTTTTATTTAATTTTTATTGTAATAAGATCTCTGTGGTCTAATACAGGCATTATAAAGTCACTATCTGGCTGAAATGTTGCATTTTGGTATATCATCATCATGGGTGCCGTCTTTATAGTGAAGTTTGGCGGTCAGTAGGCTAAATTGCTTGCGATCCGTTGTTTTATCCTTCAAGTCTCTGAAGGTTTTTAGTCCAGTTCACTCTTTAATGTCATCTATCCATTTGTGACGTTGACGTCCTGGTGCTCTTTTTTCGGGAATCTTACCCTCGAGGATCAACTTTGGTATAGGTACGATTTAAGGCAAGAAAACAACTTTGTATGTAAATCTGTTCAGCTTGATATCTTCAAAACAAAATCTATATTAAAAACTTTGGAAAATTGGTGCTTTTTAGAATATCATATAGAGGTCTTATACTTTGGTCTATAACGAAAAACAACTTAGAAGAGAGTTATCAAATTTTATATTAAAACTGTGGCGTACCTATGCGCCTTAACTTAATAATATTCAAATAAATGTTCCCTCTATTTATAAGACAGAATAATGTTACTATGGCGAATAATATGCAAGTACAGTGAAGCAGACACTCTTCTTCATGCATTAAGCAATAAGGCTTGCAAACGGTAAACTATAAGATGCATGATAGGAACATGTGTCAATAAACGAAGATAGCTAGAAAGAATAACTAGTCACTGATTTATTCACGTCTGTCGCCTGCAAACGACAGTATAAGCCGAATCAGGTAATTTGTCTTTTGCGCCATGTCTGTATTCCTGGAAAGAAGTAAACAAAGACTATGTGGGTGAACTAGACGATTTATAGATGCTTTGCGATAGGAGAATATATTTTGGGATTTTATTACATTAGTTTTTTAAACTATTCCTTTTCAAGCAGTTATACAATCGATTTTCTGGGGCTATTAACCATAGTGTCGTACCCTTCAGTAAATGTTTCTTACTAATGAGAATTGTCTTCATGTGATTGTTTCTGTAATGCTACATTATCATTGTCTTTTCAGCAATTTTCTTTCCCATCACGTTCATTTAATTACATTTTATGAGTGAAATTAGGGAAAGCTCTGGCAATAATCCCTGTTTTTCCCTTTTTCCGTCCTATCATTGCCTTTCATTCAAGGTAATTGTTTTCATTTTGCTACTAATTTTGCTTTGCTACTACATACTTTTATAGACCGTTATTCGGATAGAATGAAATCATCTTTTTTAAAAACAAAACTTCAATTTAGCGCCACAGATGTATGCAAATTTGTATATACCTATGTAAGTCGTCGTATGTTGCGCGCTTTTCTATGAAAAGCCTAATTATGCCGCAAACATTACAGTCCCATTACGCGATCGTAGGAAATTATTTTCTGCCAAAACTAGGAGGGGTCGTTTCGCTCCGCTCCACTTTGTTCGACCAAATTTTCATGTAAAACTAAGGCGCTCCTCTTCGCTTAGCTTGTCTTCGCACCAATGTTTCAAAATTGCTTTTTAACGAAAAAATGGAATACCCGTAAGGGTCGGCGTTTAGGCACTCACTCGTATTCGATTCTTATTCGTTCTTATTTTTATTTCCCTAGATGAATTTAGGTTTTTATGATTTTCGTAAAAAAACACGAATACTGGAATACGAGTGATACACAAACGCCCTTACGCCATCATTCGGTCTTCACGAAAAAGCCGTTTACGTCATCATATGGCGACGTACGAGTATATACGTAGTACCTGTTGAAACAAAAGCTTTCCGAAGCGGTCTCCGTTGGATCCACAATAAGCCACTCTGGCAAGCGCTGCATGTCGTTAAAGCCTTTAGTTTGTCAGATCCCACTACGTATCCCTAAAACGCCTTGTTTTTTATTTACTTTTAGTAACATTTAGTACTTATATAAAATTTTAAATATATTTCGACTCACTTGGGGTCGTCGTCAGTCAAATACGAGTGGTTCGAGAAAATATTTTATCTTTTTTATTTATGTTATTATTATATAGGTACTTACAAGTGTAATATATTTATGCAAAATAAAAACAAAAGCTAACGCATGATAAAATTATTTATTTAAATAAGTATTTATATATGATATGTTCACATAACGGAAATAATTACTGTTTCGTTGCATTTTACGGCTGTTTTAACTAGAATTTTATCACATTCGGTTAAATTCATTATTTTAAAGTATAGTTTATTAGTATATTAGTAAGGCTTAAGATAATTTATCTTTGGTCTCTAGAAGTAAGTCAACAAATGTACTATGTAAAACATAGATGACATTGTTTCCCTTTTGCTTTGTGGTCTATCCAACAAAGTGGAATATCTGTAAATGAGAGCGAGTTGACTCGCTAATGGGCGCCAACGATGGAATGTAAGCCAACCTTAGAATGAATTAGTCGTAAAATAACGAGATGTCTCTGAATCAAATGCTCAGCTAATAAATGCATAACGTGCGGTACAATAAACGAGTCGGCGGCGGTACGGTGAAATGAAATTTAAATAATTTTGGTGTTCGGATATGTTAAAAGGGGAAGAGTTTATTTACCAAACAAAGTATGGGTATCTTTTCAGAATTTAACCATAAGTTACAACACAATTATATGTTTTAATAATTGCACATTGAGTTGTGGTCCATGGGCCATAAATCCTACGCGAATGAGCGAGACAACAGATTTACTGCAAGTGACAGCAAGCGAGACAAAAATTCCGCGGCGTACGCATAATTATGTTACCGAACAGCGTGTCTGGTGTTTATACATTGAAGTCTTTGTGCATGAGTGTTGACTGTTTCTAGTACAGTCCAAACTTCGAAATACCTCTTTATAATATCACGTTCTCAGTTCACGAGATATTTATGTCGATGTTACTATGGTTCCTACATACACATACTTACGCCTGTCTTCCAGGACCCCCAACCAGAGACTACAGCTTGCCATCGGCTACGACCCTGACGACATAACTCTTTTGATTCTTCTACATCCATCAATACAAGCTTCTGAGTACTTTTTACTTTGTCCTCGTTCAGTATGTCGCCTATATGGTCGGCATGTTCCTTTACTATGTTGTTACAGATGAAAGGTGTTTTGCGTGAAATATACCAGGAAGGAATACTGCTAAAACCCACTGAAGTCTTTTCGGGGAACTCGTGAAATGCAGCCTCAAATCTTCAGACAAAAGCAGTATTTCTATTACGAATGCTGAGTGTATGAATTTGGCTTATACAAAGTGCTCTACGACGTAATCTTCAAGGGAAATTGAACTTTAATCCTTTTCAGGAAGGGTGTATTCTGAACGGGGAGAAAAGCTAACTTGGCGCGTTTGATATGACAGTGATGTGTTATTTTATTTTATTACATTTACTTCATTTTTGAGAACTCTATTTTGTCACTTTGTAGAGGTTTGTAAGGTATTTTGTACGATTCTGACGTTTTATGTGCTTTATTTATAGAGTTTTTTTTTCTTGTGATGAAGTTCTTTCTTCGTTAATACCATAAATAGACATTGTTGTCTGTGTAATTATAATTCCATTTTGACCTATCTTTGTAGTTCATATATCCACCTCCAATAACTTTACTGAAACAGAAGAAGTTATTTCATTTTAAATAGTCAGCCAGTTTACTACGCAAAGATGATTTTTTTATTTAATTTTTATTATTATTTTATTAGTGCAAGCAAATATGCATAAATTGACGTTATATACAGTTATCTATTTTTATTTGACATTTAGTAAGGATATATTTTACGAAATTAATCAGTCATAAGACTAAAACACTTCACACTGGTATTTTTTATATGTTTGGTCTATAGTACCTATTTCTCTTTTATAGTATCAAGCAGAATCAGTATTTAATAGGAAAGAACAATGTTACATTAGTGTAAAATTACTATAAATCCTAGCCTTTATCTGGAAAACAAATTATTTATTGTTCATGTTTTTGTGGTAAGTAAATATGTAATTAATACGTTGTCTTATGTCGCATAAGTAACTCGAAAGTTTGTCGTATAACATACACATTACCCTGAATATCTCAACTTCAACAAAGTCAGGTGCTTATTTATAAACGAAGCTTGTCTATTTTTCAGAGAACCTTACCCACATCTGTGGTACACAGGAAATGTTTCTCTTATTCCCTTCACATAAGGTTCGTTATTGCAACGGTAGTGAAGAATGGCTAATTTGTCAGAGTGTGTTACTGTTCTAGTTGGCAGGACTGTGTCTGGTTTATCTACTTCTTTGTCTTAATGTCAGGTGCTTTTGTCTTCAGAACGACTACTTGTTTTATTGTTTTGTGTGGTTCTGTGTACGAAAGTTGCGGGACAAAAATTCGGACAAAATTTTTATTCAAAGCATTTGTTTATAAACAAAAATACTTTCGAAAATATACCTTTAGTAGAATTCCAAAGTAAAAATGGAAACAATGTACAGTATTGGCCAACATATATGGACATAGGAATCTACGCCTATCTTTGGTAAAGGTCGTGTTTCTGAGCGCTCGAAACACGATGTATTTACATAGAGTGGCTAGTGATTATAATACTTATTCCAATTTATTAATAAATGGGGTTACTTTAATTATTATTTACTGTTTTCAAATAAATAAATAAGAAATCAATTAAAAACTTAAACTAATTACATTTTTAGGTATAATAAATTAACCAAACAGCTCTATCAATTCCACGATGAGGCCGACTTGGGTAAATCATAAAATGATTCGAAAGTAGGACAGAGTTAGAATTTATTCACTCATGCAAAAGAGACGGCAATAGAACAGAATCATAATATGATTCATCCAAAGTGGCCTTTTTAAGGGACCTGTTTAGAGTTTTTTTACGAGTAAATCCGACTGTCAAAATGAGACGGTTAATTGCTTCCGGTTTTAATTTTTTGCTTATATTCTTAAATTACTTTGACACCTATTTTTTCTGTAACAAGTTTTCAAATGCGAGTGCATGTTCAGATCTCTTACAATTTAGGATTCGGACGTTCTCTAGAACACGAAAAGCGGCAAAATGTTTAGCAGATCTGTACCTGTACATACAGCTAGTATCATTGAAACAATACTCATAGAAAAATCTGCAACACTCTTTGGCAAAAGTCGTTTTTCCTTATGACTTCCTTTTATAATCCATGACAGATAGTGAGTGTCTGTTTTTTTCGCTTTCAAACTTTGTGCATTAGATCTATACCTAGCATTTGACCCTAATGAGAGATAACAAACTCCAAAGGAAGGAAAAACTTGGATTCCAAATTTTAAATCTGACCATAAAAACATAATAAATCATAAAAAGATGCAGCCCGATCAGAGTGCATTTAATTTTGACTGCCGTTTTGATTTCTATTTTACAAACAAATACGAGACATCTTTCTACTTAAACCGTGTTCCCTGCAGCTAAGCGGAGAAGAGATGCTTATACTGTTGTAATTTATAAATCGTTGGCAAAAATATGATAATTTCTATGTTGCAAAGCTTTTCATTTATTATTTCAATATCGAAATCCTATTAGTTGGTTTTGTACGCCGTTTTGATTTTTAATTTACAAACAAATTGGATATGAGACATCTTTGTACTTGTATCTTGTCTACTGAAGCTAAGCGGAGAAGAGATGGGTAAATATCGAAATCCTATTGGTTGTTTAGGACACATCCCGTCTATTCTCCGCTCATCCATGCTTTGGTGAATTCTGGGTCTGATTCCTGAGCCTATCGGACGTTTGGAATTAAAACATAATGAACTTTTTGTACATAATACAAATTTAAATGAAGAGTACACCTACAAAAAGAAGAATCATTCCAATATTTCTTACTAGCCTAGCTCCGCCCACGTTTATTAAATCTCAGTCCCGTTTTCGGCTTGGCCTTTATTTCATGAACACCCTTATAGCCTACATGTTGACCAGGGTCTATGATGACAATAAAGAAAACCGCATACAAACTCGTTGAGTGGTTCCAAGTTAAAACGAAACAAACATGCATAGAGACAAACAAAAATTCAGAACAAGGTAGTTTTGACTTCACTACAATACTCATAACGCATTCGATTACATTCAAAATTTTGAAAACAGTTCAGTGTACTAACACTACTTTCTGAACGCTTTAATTTTAATTTTATGCTGTCAAAACTTGAAATTTTCCAAGGTATAGTCCTATATGGACTAAAAAAGCTTCTGTTGCTTTGACTAAAGAACTATTTTGGAATGAAGAAAATTTAGTTTTGATAGCACTAAAAATAAAATTAAACCGGCTTAGTTATAGTATAGATATACATAAAAAGCCGGTGTTATTACTTAAACTATATCATGTGAAGTTCCCAGCACTCTCAAAACTGGTCTCCACCAGCATTATTTATCAGAACCTCATTATGTAGAATGGAATGGATGCATTACCGCCACTAACGTTGCAATTTTAAACGTGTTAAAGTAGGTTGTCACTACGCGATGCCCGCCGGCCGAGCTCGTGAACCAGTGATTGCACTAAATTTTAAAGTGCCTTTTAACTGGTTCTACTTCTCTTCATGAAATGAAAGAATGTGAGGAGTTCGTGAACGGGAATTTCGATGTTTTTAGTTCTTTGCACCTCAAAATGAAAAACGGAACTCTTATGCGATCTTTTTGCCTGCCTGTCAAGATCACGAAGCATCGTGGTAAAGATCCGTTTTCTCAGGCCCCGTTAGTGACATCAAGTTGAAACAAATACCTCGTAAACGACGATAGAAATAAATTTCTATATTCTAAGCACTTGGCGATTTATTCATCGCAAGGAGATAACAAATTACATTTATATCATTGCGGTATAGAAAATCAGAAAAGTAAATCTGGACGTGCGGAGCTCTGAACCCGGATTCGAACCCTAATAAAGTCTATGGGCTCAAGCGCTGTTAAGAAGTCAGGCTTCTGACTCAAAGCGGGAAAAGGTAATTGCCCTTTTAATGAATATTGACCTAAGATGAATCTTACACCAACTTAAGAAAATCCTTTGAATACAAGGACTTAAATAGATTGTAAGTCTCAAATCAAGTTAGCTTGGTGGTTATAACTGCTAAATACGTTTGGGTAAAAATTATATATTGTACATATAATTATATTATTTCCAATTTAAAAAATCATTGTCTTAAAATGTTGATAAAAAGTCATATGATCAATTTTTTACTTCTTTTTATTCGGTTGCTCATGGACAAATTCTTCTGTTCACATAGCAAAGGGTCATAAGTTAAATTAAAAATATGTATGATCTTTAATTAATTTGCTGCAGAAACAAAGGGTCTATTCTCCGGATTTGTAATATTTTATAACCAAATCATAACAAATAATTATGTCACGGAAAATCTTATCATTTTAAAGCTACTACATAATATCGTTTGTATGTATATTAAACTATTTTTAAACATTGTTCGTAGCTAAAAGTTGGAATTTGGGCGTTATCATTATGTATTTCTCATGATTTTGTTACAAAATGTTATAAATCCGGAGATAGATCGTTAAATATGGCTAAAATATTTATTATCTCGCAACGGTTTTGTCAGTAAGACAAAATAAGACTTAGACTTTGAATTTGTTTCTACTTGATCATTTCTACATAGTTGCACTCACATAATTTTTTAGATTTTCACCTTATTAATGACTTTTAATAAATATGTGACAGTCATAGTTTTTCTCCTCTATTCTATTATATCAATACAATATGTAAACGCAGAAGAAAAGTAACATTTGTTGTATGCGAGAATCTCAAAATCAGTCTAGTCTGCGTATAATCAGAGTATCAAATGGGTTTCCATGTGTTAGCAGAATTCTAAAAAAGTATGTCAAAAGACTTTATAGGGCATTAAAGTTAAAGTAAGGGTCCAGCTTGAGAGCCATAGAAAGCGTATAAAGACGACAAAGTCTCGTTTTGTCAGCTTTTGTAACTCCCTCGTATACAGCTGAGATTCTTTGTTAGATCACGTTTATGTGTATTTTGTAGGATCCTTGTTTCAATCATGGAACTTGCAAAAATAATAAAATCCTCAAGGTCATATATGTTTTGTGACGGATAAGACTCGCTTGTTTAACTGTGCAAGAAGGCACAGGTGGAGCTTTTGATGAGATTATGATTCATCGTCATCTCAACGAAAGATGTAATTAATTTCAATATAACCAACGTTTAATATTCTAAGAAACTTATGCATTAAAAGACCAACCACTCCAAATTTATCTTTTTATCTGATTATCTTTGTTTTAGTCTTTCTATGAAGTGTTTGTTCCCATTCACAACCAAAATAGGTTATTCGTAAGATAAAAACAACAAAATAACGGAAACGTGACACTGGCGCATTGCATGTCGCTTCGTTAACCTTAGAGGAGTAAAGAGTCGTTAAATTTGAGATGAAGATAAAAACAAATTCATTCTGTTCTTTGATATTTGATTGTTTTCGGCACAAAAGTCATCGAAATGTCTGAGAGGGGAAGGTATTAAAGAATTTTCTTTCTTTTGTTTCATAAACAAAGCGATCATCAAAAGAAAATGGTTAAGTGGGAACAAGACTCGTGCTGAGAGGGTTTGGTAGATATACCTATTTCTGAGCCAGGGTAATTACTTGGACCATATTTTTAACAGCACTATGGGTCCGTAAACTTCTAAATTAGAAGATATTAGTTTCAACTTGTATTGATATCTCCAACGGAGCCCGTGAAAAATATTTTTTACAGACGGACAGCAAAGTGATCCTATATGGGTTCCGTTTTTCCATTATGAGGTACGACTCGGATTCAAGGACTGTTTAAATATTATTTAAGTTGTAATTTGACGCTTTTAATAATAAATAAGATACAAAAACATGAAACATCGTATTTTTAAGTAGATAAATAGGGTACCTAAGACTTGAGGCTGGGCACACTAAGTGCTTAGTTCAAAGGAAACACTCGCAGCACTTGTAGTAGTAGATCTAAGGCGATTATCCGGCACAAAAAAGGTAACCGCTTCTCTTATTTGGTACAGCAAAATTATTTGTGTGAACCATTGTTAAGATATTATTCAGTGAATGAAAAATACGCATCATAATACGTACAGTATTTATTGAATTATTTATTTGTATGAAACTTAAACCGCACAGTCGAAGTTTCCATTTAACGTAGCATCTAAATACCAGGGAAACGTAAGCGCTGGTAAAGGTTCCCTTCTTGCCAAGCGATTTGGAGCCTTAAAATCAACACAGAAACTCGTATGCAGATGAGATTTATAAAACGGTTATTGTTTGGTATTTCAGTATTTTATTTAGTTTAAATATTCTTCCCTGTTTTTGGCTTCACATCCTTTGACATTCACTTCATTCTCATCTTACACCCCTGTGCACCAAATTCACGCGCCGCATGATTATAGAATTGGTTGGACTCATAGACTTAGAATAAATACTTTATTCTAATATACTATATTCTAAGTCGATGGGTTGAACTAACATTACGCTATTTCCATCCTATGACTATTAAATCACTTAAGACGACATATGTAGTTAAAAAGGAGATTTTAAAACAGTAGAACTCACAATATACTACGTATACAGGGCTCTGAAAAAAAAACAATGATACCTTTTCCAAGACGTTAAGAAATCCCAAAATGTGATAGAGAAAAATTCGCTGCATCTTGAAAAATTGTAAATATTGTTTTTTTTTTTCAGTTCAAAACAGTAGTCCATCCAACCAAATAAATTAAAACTAATAATAATTACTGTTGTAAACATATAACCTATTATGTAAGACATAACGACGTGTTTTTTTTAAACGCTCTCGTGTTAGTTTGTATTAAACTAGCTTTTTCCCGCGGCTCCGCCCGCGTGTTATTCGGCTTAACGACATGTTTTATTTCGGGATAAAAAGTAGGCTATGTGTTAAGTTAGGGTTTAAGCTATATTCGTTCTAAATTTCATCCAAATCCGTTCAACCGTTTCACCGTGAAAGAGTAACAAATATACACACACACACACACACACACACACACCCTCACACACAAACTTATTAGGTGATAGGTGATATTATTCACAAAAACATATCCAAACTTTTCTTGATTCACCGCACTACATGGCCGCGCACTTTATCAGATATGTTTATCTCTTTTGTTGCGCGATGAACATATTTCGCCTTAAATTCACTCTGACATACTTGCTGTATACTAAAGCAAGGATGAATAATTTGCGATCACCCCACCCTCCACCTGCGGTCTCCGAAGCGAGCCCGGGGCGACACTATGACATAATGTAACTCGTTCATGAGGAACTGTGCTTCAAGTTCTGACGTTTTGTTGAAAGATAGAGGAAAATGTGCTATTATTTATTTGTCGTATGGCAGATAATACAGTACATTAAATCACACATTATACACATTTGTTCAAATCAACGAGTTGTCGAGTCGCCGCGCGTAGTCGATCATTGATGGGGTCAAAGTTTTGAAGTACTCCATGGGGCCGTTGTAACAGTACAGAGGACAGTGGGATATAATATGTCTCACTGTTTGTCCCGGACACCCTCAGGGGCAAGCAGCAGTTTCATTCCAGCCCCACTTATGCCTCATGTAGCCACACTTGCCATGGCCAGTGCGGATGCGGTTGAGTCAGCTCCACACACAACGCCAGGCAGTGGATCACGTGGATTGAGAGTGAACAAAGCCGGATCACGGTTGGTCGTTGGTTCCTCCTCCCATTGTGAGTCCAGATTCCATGATTGGTTATTGTTGTGAAACTCTTTGGCTGGGACATTACGTGACTTCAGTCATGTGGATGTAAATTCCATCAGCTACTCACGGGTGGGAAGCTATGGGCAGTCTGAGATCTTATGAGGGTCTGTACATGCACAACTTCAATTGAGCATATCACATTGTGTAACTTGGTTAATCGGTATAGTAAAAATAATATAGACTGTAGAATATAGGCCTGATAGATTAATCTTAGAAATAAAGCAACATCTTTAAGTTCGCTTTTTTGAGTGTTAAAGGGCCTTCCTTAAATCATATAAAGCTAATAATAAAATTTAATAAAACATAATGAAATTTGCATTAAACATAAGTAAACAAATGACATCGTCAGCTCGTATTACAATATTTCAAAAATCTCATCCAGAAGCAGAGTTATTAAATAAAAACGCAGATTTTTGTGGGCGAGTGTTTCTTGGTGGTCGTAACAGTCACGGTTGAGAGCGCGCTATTTTAAACTAAAAGGAAACGTCGTAGAGTTCAGTTCTGATTGATGCAAAATGAAATGCTCAATCTGACATTATGTGCAGCCTTAAGTTCTATTTGCAAATGGCACTGTCTTCTTAAGTCATAAATGTGCTATTTACCCACCACCACAGCATACATACGCATCAAATCTCTGATGTTATTAGACATCTTATGTATTTCTTTGACTCAAGGTCGTTTTTAGGGTTCCGCGCCCAAAAGGCAAAACGGAGCCCTGCTGTCTGTCCGTCCGAATGTCTCAGGTCTCGGGCTTGCAAACGGAATGAGGTAGAGATCTGAAATTCGGATATGTTATGTAGAATGTTGTTTCAAAGCCGAATATGGAATTAAAATTTAATTAAATTAATTTTCAGATGGGGTCCCATACATGAAAGAGGAGGCGAATATTTTTTTTTTCTTATGGGATATCATGGGATGTTGTTGTCTAGAACTTAGGTATTTAGTAAAATAAAAACATATTTTATTTATTTTTATCTTCAAAAATAAAGAAACGGGGAGCCATCAAAGTTGTCAATTTTAGATCACTTTTGTTGCGGGGTCTATCTCAAAAACTAAGCTAGTTAGGAATTTGGAATGTTTTGAATATTATGTGTTATATGTATACTCTATTCAAACAAAAAATCCTGAAAACGTCGACTTTCAATATAGGTTTAGGGTTACGTACCCAAATATTCTAGAAGCTTAACTTTGCAGTTTTGTTTCAAACTATTTAAGTTTTTAGAATAGTGTGGAACCCTCAGGGTGCGTGGCCCACTCGCACTTAATGCGCTTTTTTTTTATTATGCCACGACAGACAGACTGATAGACGCTAAAGCTTGGCTTTAATTGGCTTGGGTGCGGAAAGGGCACGTTAGAACGCCTTCCAAATTTTAAATTCGTAGCCAGGGCGATAAGTCCTGCACCGACTCTCGGCGATCGTGAGTGTGGTGCACTTACCCGGGTCCGCTAGACAGGACAGCTCCTTAACTATTTTGGGGATGCAGACCGCCCCACCAACCGTTTAATAATTGTTAAATATTTCAAAGTCTTTAAAACTTAAAAAAACTGCTGCAATTTGACGCGAATTGCTTCAACACAATTAAGTTTGTATCTGCGTCCACGGGTGACAAACCCAAGAAAAATTTAAATTAATATCTATCTACGCCCATGATGAATGTTAACGGAATATACCAGTAGTGCTGTGTATATGAATATATAACTGTACTGAAATATTTTCCGAAAATGCTAGAAACCTGAGCTAGAATCTTGCAAAGTAACAAAACAAAAACCTATTTACTTCGTTAAAAGCAGCTCTTGACAACAGCGCAGCGCAGTGACTGAGCAAGGAAACTGTTTCCCTAAAGTTGGAGCAATTTGTCATTGCTGAGTGGCGTAGACTTGGAGATAGGATACTGCTTGGACGTGCCAGGCTGAGGAAATATAAATATTATTACTTTGTTCCTGATTCTTCTGACAGTTTACTTTTCAGTTTGGATAAATTATTCATTACTTTATAAGTACTTAAATGAAATGGGGGTATGATAAATAAAATTAACTTATAACGATATATCGTTACGGTATCATATCCCTGATTGGTCAGATATGTTTAATAAGGGTAAAATCACTGTTATGAAAACAGTGCATACTGCTAAAACTCTAATTTTAACGAAAATTTAACGTCCCAAAGAGATAAGAGATGAGCCTATCACCATAAATACTTCAGAAACAGATACTTACTTACTTCTAGGGCATCCTGGTTTCCTAATAGTTTTTCTCTTTCAGCAAAAGGTAAGTAAACAAATTCTACACAGGATAATTAAAAACAGCTTAATGGTGCTTCCTCGGCCGACACAAATTGAACTAGGATCTCGAGGTTGAAAATCTGGCCTCCCACCAAATGGGCTGAGGATGGTGCTTACTTTACGTTTAAATCAATTGCCCCGAGTTCAAAATACACATCAATTTAATCCAATAATCATCAATTCAAATGAAATCAGTATAAAATATTTGGCATTATGTTTAAAGAAACACTCGTCCTTATCCACGGATTCTTCGATATATAAATATTTTTTATCATGCCCAACTGGTTTCGCTATTATCAAGGGCTTTTTATTTTAATTATAATTCATACCAATTTATGAGTAATAAGTATGAGTTTTTTTGCAAACATAATGGCAAGTATTTTTATTCTGATTTCATTAAATTGATAAGTATTTATAAACTCGGAGCAGTTCATTAAGAGGACTATAACTGCTGGTAACCTTGAAAGCCAATTAAGAGCTGGTTTAATTATGATTTTATTTTAGAAAACAAATGGAAAATAATAAATGATGCACTACAGTAACTCTGGAATAATGTGCTTTGATTAGTATTTAATTTTTTTATCAAGACCTTCTTGACAAGACAATTTTTGACTCAGATCCGATTTAATTAACTAAAAATGCAAAGAAACAAATTCAAAATGATGGAAATTGAAGATACAACTAGAAATAAAATCCTTGATTATTTTTGAATATTTTTAGTAATTACAATGTAATTATTTATTTTGTTAAAAAGCGCGTTCGCAGCTTAATTGCCAGTCAGTGCGGGATGAGTTGAGTGAGAAAGTGAGACGCACGCTCCAAGGTCACCTGCAGTAGTTGCCGCCCTAAAACGTAAAGTTAGCGTCATCGTCAGCTCAGTTGGTGAGAGGCTGTACGTAGTGTTTACATTCTCTTTGAGAGGCTGACTAAACCTCGAGACCGAGTTCAAATTGCTTCAGTCAAACAAGCAGCAACGATGATGTCGTAGTTTGACGACGCTTTGACTGCTCGATATGCCACTGTCTGTCCCTCTTTAAGTGAATCAACAGAGTGAGACAGAGCACTGTATTAGTCGCTATCGAGCTCGATATGGTCCTTCATGTTAGAAGTGCTGCTGCCGATTGGAGTCGCGGGTCTCGAGCCGGGCTTCCTAGAACTCCTGCTGTTTGAATGAACCTGTAAATAATTTGTTTACTTACCAATCGTTGAACGAGAAAAACTGTTAAAATTATGGTTTAAATACTCGTACACTTAAAGAATGGACGCTAATGACGGCATAATCAGTCAAATTCTACTTTAGTAACTTTACAATTCTCAGCTCGTTGCCGGCACGTTACGTGAATTTGACATTTTCCATAGACACGAACTTAACTTTATAGATACCTAAACGCTGACGGATAGGGTTGCCAGGTGCCCCGTATTTTTCTTTTCGGGATACCCCGTTTTTAAGGACATATTTATATAAAAACCCGTAATTAATAAAATAAAATACGGGAGTTTTATACAATACTAGCCTTTTATATTGAATTTCTGTCCCATTTTCGGCTTGGGCGTTATATTATAATCACCCCGTAGATGTTAACCAGAATCATTACACTGATAATAAAAAACCGCATCCAAATCCGTTGAATAGTTCTCGAGTTAAAACGGAACATACATACTGTTGGCGACAGGTCGTCATGGTAATTTTTTAGTGATGTGACATTACATATCACATACCAGGTAGTCGACATCGACACATTTTTGGTACGCAACAAAATAAGTCTTAAATTATTATTATCTTATTATTTTAATATTTTATATTTAAAGTAACATTTTATTCATCACAATCAAAATCAAATGAACTTATATAACATCGCTACAAACACTTAAGGAATCTGTTCTGAAAAGGAATTGTTCATCTGGCCCTACTGATTTTGATTCGGATTTTATTCTGGACATAGTTCTTTTTGATATGCCGGTGTTAAACACAGCACACTCCAGTGCCTGATTCACAGGATATTTATAACAATATTTGTTCCGTTCGGTGTCACAATTTTCCAATACTTTTCTGGCTAGTTATCGTGTTGAGAATGAATTATTGTTTCTTTTAACAAGTGACGAAGATACATCGAAAGTCATTTTCGATACAAAACTAAAAGCAATAACGTAAGCGAGATCGAAATCGACAAACGCGGTCGATGCCGACTTGTGCAGCAGCGCTACGACTAAGATGGCGCGGGTACTGCGCGGGTTTGCGGGGCGTCACCCCCTCCACGACTCACCTCTTACCCCGATTGCCATGTCAACCTGTCGTAATCTATACGTACATATATACAGACAGATAGACAGACAGACAAACAAAAATTATAAAAATTATAGTTTTGACCTCAGTACAATATCAGTAACCCATTTCATTTAAAGTTTCACAAAAATATCCAATGTACAGCCACGAGATTTTTTTTTACTACTTTATTGTTAGTATAGATTTCCTATCATAAAAATGCTGCTTTATTAATCTCCTAAAAAAAAAATTACACCTATATTTTTGATGCCATTAACTTTTAAATCAATTGGCTTGTAAAATAAACAAGATTAAAAAAAAAAAAACTTTTAAATCAAGAAATGGCAGTGGCAACCCTACTGTCAGAACCCACGAAATTCAAGTTCGTGCACAATTTGCGGACCCTTTCATAATCCTGCATCAAGTTCTGACTACCCTCCCCAAAGTTGGACACTTCGTCCTTATTGAGGAGCCAATCGATAGCCTTACTTGAATTTTAATGTAACGTCTGTAGGAGCTTGAATGCCTAGTTTTAAGCTTTTAGTGGTCCCGATGTACAGGATGGTGATAGTTTAGAGGCTGCAGAGTGAGTAAAATTTAAAATAAATGTACATTTCATTTTTTTCTTCTGGCTACGGTCACTTCTGAGAGCGCTATTTTGCCACGGATCAATTTAATTTCCTTTCGATGGCAAACGAAATCACGGTATATCATTTTAAATTATAAAAATATATATATTTATATATATATATATTAACATTGCTTTCAAGTTACCACCTGAAACAAGATAATAAAATATGTAAACGTCACAAGACAACATAGTAAACATAAATTGTATGATTAGCTACATATGTATGTACCTATATTTAACTATTATTAATTTGAACAAACTTCGAGATAGACTGCTTTAAAAAAACGTATATATATATATAGGAAAAAGAAACACTTAAAAATTTATTTTTAAAGTATGAAAAGAAAATCTGTGAAATAGTACGAATATGTTGTTTGTCCGAACAATACATATCATGTCATATTCGTTTTTTAATAAAATTATGGTTCACAGCAATTAAATAATTCTGAAACATGTAGATAATTTCCAGCTAAAAACAAGTTTCATTTATATTATCTAAGTAATGTATTGTAATTAAAAATATATAAAAGTCAAAGGATGCGAGTGATTAGTATTGTAATTTTTTTATGGAGACAATATTTGTAAAATAGTTAAAATAAAAATTGAAAACTCATAAAAACACCTCAAAATCGGGAAATTTTTGTGCGGCCCGCGTCCACTGAGCAGGATAGGCAAGTGTAAAATAAAAGCATTGTAGCAGGACAGATTAGTCTGAATACCCTATCTCCTCGCCACCCTGTATATAACTAATGTGTGGGCGATAAACGGATGAAGTTCAGCAAGTGTATTAATAGCCGCGGGGTAAAGTGTCCCGCTGGAATACATAACTATGTTACGGATAAATTGACAGTTTTATAAAACTGTTTTTTAAATATATTGTAGTATTACTCAGTTGTGTTTACGATTTCCTAGACCTTGAACCGCGGTTTTTTGCCTGAAACTTTCCTTTCATTCATTTAATTTCAGAGAAGACAACAAAATACTCGGAAACAAAATGCTATTTTACTACTAAAAGATTCGTGGTTTAGATTCATACTGATATTGAAACAGCCACACATGATTTTATAGTCAGATTTCACCGACTAGTTTCATTGTTGTGATGAAATTATCTGTGGAAAAGTACAAGTGTTTTCATCACAACAATGTCTGATAAATTCCACCAAGTGCCAACAATCTCAACTATCAACTTCCTGACTAGTTTCACTGTATTCATACAGTTTTTTCGGAGGCAAACATAGTTACGCGGTGATTCCCCTTTTGACACTGCGTCTTTCACCGCGGGCTGTTTTCCTTTATTTTAATTAAGTTTTAACAAAAGAATTATGACATTTTCTGCGAAACTTTTTTATTACATTACAACTGTAAACACAATGACGAATTTGATTGTGTTTTATTAGTAAGAAATTTGCACGAATTGCCATAAAACGCATTTATGGCACGTTTTTTTTTTTTCAAAGGTAAGGAAAACGATTCTGATGTGGATTTTGCACCGAAATAAAATCAGTTCTCTGTAGTGAGAAAAACCACACGTGCTTTAAACTTTTTTTTTAAATTTATTTATCGATTGTTTCGTGATTACTGAACGCAACTAATAGACGTTAAGGGTCCGCATAAGGCAAGATGTACAACTTCAAATGAGCATTTTGTTATCACATTATGTAACTTGGTTAATCGGTATAGTAAAAATAATATATAAGGCTGACAGAGTCATCTTATTTATAATCTTTAAGTTCGCTCGATGGATAAAAATTACGAAGTTACCTCTAAATTTTATGTTTTTCGAGTGTTTAAGGGGTTACCTTAAATAAAAAAGCCTTGAAATTTGTATAAAAATAAGTTAACAAATGACATCGTCAGCTCGTCTAGAATATTTTAAAAATTTCATCTAGAAGCAGAGTTGTAATAAACAAAAACGCAAAAACAAAGATATTTGTGGGCTCGTTTTTCTTGGTGGTCGTAACAGCCACGGCTGAAAGCGCGCTATTTGAAACTAAAAGAAAGAGTTCAGTTCTAATTGACGCAAAATGAGGTGCTCTATCTGACCTTATATTATGTAGCTTTAAATTTCGAATACTGGCACGGGTTTCCCCAAACTTACAAATAGGGGCGAGTGGTGTTTACAGACGAATGAGACTTGAGAGCGATGCGATGAGAGAAAGGGTGTATGTGTGTGCGTTTGAGTATGTGTGTTAGCAGAGGACTCCCATAAAACTGATTTTATGACTAGGATATAGACTGCAATCACTAGGACAGTTTCTGTGATAATTTGATAAAACAATAAAAATAATGACAGGACTTAGAAAGGATCCATCCTGGCGTCATTTCAGTGCTCTTAGTTCTGAAATTGGTGCACTGAGAGTAAAGTGCAAATAATGAATTGGTAGATCTCATTTCCTGGATGAAAGCACATCTTAAAAACTGTTATACATCTCAGTCTTACTGTCTATGCATCTCGTCCAACGACTGCTATTTAATCAAACATACGTAACTACTTATTATATCAATATAACAGTCGCATAAAAAACATCAGTGACCTACATTTGTTTAAAACAGGATGTTTTCTTCTTTAAGAAAAGGTTTTTTTCCAACCCTGGGTAAGACGTTACCTTTTGTGAGATTTAGTATATACTGGGGCCTTAGATAATCTAACCTCGTCGCTATCGCTTTCAAAGGTATCTTGATTGGCTATAATTGACGCCACACATCAAAGCGATAATGATTGATGTAAAAGTAAAATAATGAGCTGGCTTTTAAATGTTGAATAGCACCAGTTTTGGAGACCTTAATGCCAAGTATTAAATAAAATTATAATTACAAGAAGTAAATTAAATGGTGACCATAAAAATCCCATCGCTGCCCTCCTTAAGGTTAATGGCTTAAGAACTGGGTCCACCGACGATGAATAATTAAGTTAAACGGCCATTTCGTTAGTTATGATGGCACGTTTAATCTCAGTTTATTTTGTCTCGACCCGGGACGCCGTAATTATAACTTTGTGTTCCACATTCAAAACTTACAGGGCATACAAGACCACAGAAAATAATTACAAAACTACCTATATGTGTTGTATTTGGTTATACCTGCTTGAAAAACCGTAACTATCGTTTGTTCCTTCCTTCTTTATATACACTTTATATATACACTTTTAGGGTTCCATACCCGAAGGGTGCCTCACAGGACCCTATTACTAAGCCACCGCTGTCTGTCTGTCCGTCCGTCTGTCACAAGGGTCTACAATAACTCATTAGGTCTACAGCTTCAGCCGTAATAGGTATTATTCTACCTTCCGGAAATTATAATAAAAACCGGCCAAGTGCGAGTCGGACTCGCGCACGAAGGGTTCCGTACCGTTATTTATAAAAACGGCAAACAAATCATGTCTGTTTTATGGGAGAGCGCGGGTCCGATTCGCACTTGGCCGGTTATAGTATTTGTTGTTATAGTGGCAACAGAAATACATCATCTGTGAAAATTTAAACTGTCTAACTATTACGCTTCATAAGATAGAGCCTGGTGACAGTGGACGGACGGACGGACGGACAGCGGAGTCTTAGTAATAGGGTCCCGTTAGTTACCCTTTGGGTAAGGAACCCTTAAAACAAAAAAAACCCAAAGGGAGTCTCCATACAATAAACCTTGAAAAATTGCAATTTTTAACCATACTTGTTTAAGCTCTATCTTAAAGACGGTAATACATACAAGTTTCAACTTTGGTCACATTGTTTTACTTACTCTAAAGTAAAATAACTTATATTAAAATTGGGATTCCGTACTCAGAGGGTTCTGAATTGTTTCATAGGCGCTACCATTTTCACGCCTTGTTTTTTTGTCGCATTAATGTTGCTATAGCATCTATATTGTTAATATGTATGTTCTTAGGGTTCCGTACCCGTATTGTGTGATAGTAGGGAACCTTTTTTGCGCGAGTCCAACTCGCAATTATTTGGTATAAAAAGAAATTGGCACATGCAAGATGTACTAGAAATCAAATACATCGCTAGCCTTGTTTATTTTTTGGACTTTCTTACAAAACAATTATAATATAGGAATTTTTTTTTTGCCTACGTAAGCAAGTATCGTATTTTTTTGTTATATTTAGTTATTCAGTAAAGTTAATTCTTAGTTATAAATTGGTTTGTCAAAAGATGTTATTTAGGTTTTGTACACTAAGTTATTTTGAATTGTTGTCCTTTTCGTATTAAAAACTGGCATAATGGGGGTAGCTGATAACCAGCGCCATCAAAAAGTTTTCTTCATAGCATACTTAGCTTTTGCCCGCGCCTTTGTCCGCGACTTCGCCTGCGTTTACTCAATCCCCGTATACGGTTTAAGTAAGCACTATTTTATGAACAACTCTTAAAGCTTCCATGTTGACCAAAGTCACTACGATGATAATAAAAAACGCATCCAAATCCGTGGAGTGGTTCTCGAGTTAAAACGGAACATATTCTTTATTCTTTATTGCACAAAAAAAACTTAAGTAACAAAATATATACAGGAACAACAGTTTGTACAAGGGCGAGCTTATTTCTAAAGAAATTTCTTCCAGCCAACCTTTAATGTGGTGAAAAAATAGTGAGAATGGTGAGCAAATAAATGTGCACAACTTTAAATACAGAAAACTAAATAGAAAAAAGAAATTTAAGTTATAGATACATACTTATGTGTAGCAATAATACATACAAATATACATATATTTTTACACATATAGTTATATACAATAAATAAACAGTACGTATAATACTCAAAATGAACATACTTAGAATAAACTATCATATTTTAAACAAAAGACACTAAATAAACATACAAATATTCCAACAAACAAAATGAATAAGTTTAAATGGGTAGTTAGATAAAAGAATTATATATATTAGCTCTTGGGGAGAAAATGCAGTTTAAGCTTTCTCTTAAAAGACGATACAGATGGGCTGTCTCTAATACTATTAGGCAGATTGTTCCACAATCGAGCTGCTTGAACTGTAAAGGATTTGGAGTAGAAATCCGTATTACAGGAAGGTACATGTAGGGTCCTGGTGTCGCAAGTTCTCTGAGGTCTAGTGCGGGAAGGTAAAAGCTTAAAACGATCACGGAGGTATTGAGGGGCACAGGGATTGTTCAGAACGTTAAACAACAAGGGTAGCATGTGATAATTTCTTCGCAAATGAATCGGAAGCCACCCTAATTGACATCTTAAATCTGACACATGGTCATACTTGCGCAAGCTGAAGATAAACCTAATACCTAGGTTTTGGAGGCGTTCAAGCTTATTCACTAGCTCTTCAGTGGCATCCATAAAACAGACATCGGCATAGTCAAGAAGAGGTAACAGCAGAGTCTGCGCAAGCATAACCTTTGTTTTAAATGGTAAGAAGTATTGAAGTCGTTTTAGGGAATGGAACGAAAAGTGAATACGCCTGCTAATTTCGTTGACTTGAGCTTGCCAAGACAAGTTACAGTCCATGATAAGGCCAAGATTCTTGACCTTGTCAGAAAATGGAATAGGGACGTTATTGTAGGAGACATTAGGCAGCAACTCAAAATCAAGGCCATCTCTCAACCGCTTACTACCAATAATAATGGTTTGTGATTTAACAGGGTTAACCAATAAGCCAAACTCTTGAGCCCACAGGTGAATAGCAGTTAAGTCAGTATTCATGGCAGTAATTGCTCGTTCTGCATTTACAAGCTTGGCATTCTTATTAAGTGGATCAGTAATAGCATCAAAATGTGTGTAAATCTGAAGATCGTCCGCATAGAGGTGAAAATGTGAGGAAAGATTGTGAGTGATCTCATTAATGAAGACGCAAAAAAGCAGGGGGGAGAGAACTCCCCCTTGAGGCACACCAGCTCGTAAATCTAACCAGTCCGAGGAGGCTACGTCAGTATAGACAGACTGAAAACGACCACGCAAGTAAGAGTCAAACCATGCGAGCGCAGGGGAAGATATATTATAGGAGCGAAGAATGCCAAGTAAAATGTCAAAGTCAACGGAGTTGAACGCACTACTAAAGTCAAGCAAAGTCATTAGAGTCAGTTGTTTGTGGTCCATAGCAAATCTGATATCATCCGTAACTTTTAGTAGTGCACTGACTGTACTATGGAAAGGACGGAAACCAGACTGATAATTACTTAAAATATTGTTTTCATTGAGAAATGAATATAGCTGTTTATGAACTTCATGTTCAATGATTTTGGACAATATTGGAAGAATGGAGATTGGTCGAAATTCAGAAAGAGAGACGGGGTTGGTTGTTTTAGGCAGAGGGATGACCTGAGCTTTTTTCCAAGCAGAAGGGAAGACATTGGTAGCCAGAGAGACGTTACAAATATGAGTGATTATTGGTACAATGTCATCCACGATTGGAAACAACATGTCTCGGCTCAGACCATCGCTACCCACTGCCTTGGTAGTAAAAGAGAGAATGCTTTTCTTAACATTGCATTCAGTAATTTCGTGGAAAACGAAGGGGTCACCTTTAGGTGTGTCTTTTTGAGAAAGTCTAAACAGAGAAGAAATTTTAGTGAAGTGATCAAGTATAACTGGAGGATTAGAAAAGTGGTTATTTAAGGAGTTGAGATCGAACGTGTTATGAAATGGAGCAGAGGATTTTCCAATACCAAGAGATTTTAAAAATTTCCACACTTGTGGAGGAGAGAGGTCTTGAATTGATGAGTGTATATATAGTCTTTTGGCATCCCTGCACAACCTGTTACAGCGATTCCGAAGAGTTTTATAGCAGAGAAAATTTTCATCTGTACGGGACTTTTTACATTTATGTTTGGCACGATCACGTTTAGACATATGATTTTGAATGTGTGGGGTCAACCAAGGAGCAGGAAAGTGTTTTACTCTAACATACATACAGACAAAAATTCTAAACATTGTAGTTTTGTCTTCAGTACATTACTATAACTAACTTATTTCAGTTAAAATTTTGAGAAAATATCTTTGTGCAGCTGCTTTATTATTTGTAGGGTTCCGTACTAGAAGTAGAAGAAAGGAACCTTGTAGCCATTACCAACAAATCTCTGCCCCTCAGAAGACTAAATGTGACAACTATACATGGGAAGCGAATATATTTTTAGCGCTTCGCCGTATTGTGTCGACGTACGGAACCATTTGTGCGCGAGTCCAACTCGCACTTGGCCAATTTATTAAACTTGTTATGGCGCTTATCAGCAAGCGGTGAAATGGGCTTTAGAATATAGTCCAAAGTTTTGATGTCAGTTTGCAAGTAACTCTTACAAGCTGATGTTAGAAGCTATCTAAATTCTAGCACATAAATGATATTGAACATCCCCCGCTAACTTTGTTGGAGCAATGAATAATTTCACCCATCTCCTCGAAGCAATAAAGCATCATCGCCGGTCATAATGGTAATTTCCTTCTGCCTCTACCGACACTTTGTGAGAGGAGCTATCTTGTCGTTATTCGTTCTTAGTGGACGTTCTACAGTGTAGACGAACTGCTTAAAGATTAGCATTAGTGTATACTAGCTTTTGCCCGCGGCTCCGCCCGCGTGTTATTCGGTTACTACTACGTAATTGACGTAGGTGGACAGACCAAAAGATTCAAAACGTTTGTAAAATAGATACATAAAGTATGCGTTTTACATGTAAATCTAATCTGTATAAAAATAATATTTTATTATGAAACAAATATGATACTTATGGGAAATATATTTAAAAAATAAAACTATATTTAAGTTGGGCTACTAAAGTTATACACATGCATAAAATAAAGACTTATTGGAATAAGAATATTATTATACCTACATAATCCAATTAATAAATAAGTTGATAAATAAACTGAACCATTCATCATAACTTGTCCCTTGCCGTCATGTGTCAAAAAACGCAGTTAAACGCATTATGAATGTGTATTAGAGTGAATGCTACGTGAGTCACTGGAAACATTATATGCAGTGCTACCATTTCCTAAGCCAGGAGACTTCTTAAAGTGAATGGTCTGTAGGCTTATCAAGTCATGATAAAGGTAGGCTTTTATACCAAAAAGCTTTTCTCTATGAAAAAATAAGACTTTACATTTAATTTTTTGCCAGCACCCTTTAACATGTCATCGTTTGGGAACGAATGAGTGACAGGTTACTCGCGGGACAAAGGCGTCGTCACATTGTTCACACACGTTTTTGAACCTTGTTCTTGGAACCTGACGGGAATAATAAAGATTTTAAGGGTGTTTTTGACTTCACAAATGACGTAAATTGAGCTGAGCATGAGAGCATACATGAGCGCTATGAATTTGTAAAACGTTCACAGAATTAAGCCAAGACAGTAAGACAGACTTTGTACAAATTGGGGAAAAAGTTTTTTGGCTTTTTCTATGAAAATTCAAAACATTTTTAATAAAGTTTATTTAAATTTAACTAAAGTATTTAGGTGCCATTTCGTTCGATAACTTTCTGCCATCTTGTAGGTAGGGACATGATCCAATTGCTATAGAAATTCTGGGGCTTCTGATCAAAAAACCGCTACAAGTGGTTTTGGCAGTCCTCTCGTGATGTTAACCTGACACTGCCTAAAGAATTCCGAAGAGACCGAAACAAGTAGAAATCTGAAGGTGCAAGATCAGGACTATACGGCGGATGCATTAATACGTCCCAGCCAAACTCTCTTAATTTTTGCTGAGTGGCTAAAGATGTGTGAGGTCACTCGTTATCATTATGAAAAACCACACCCCTTCGGTTGACTAATTCCGGCCGCTTTCTCTCAACTTCTTGCTTTAATCTTATCAGTTGTTCGCAACAGAGTTCAGAATCGATGGTCCTGCCTGGCGGTAACAGCTCATAATGAATAATGCCCTTTCAATCCAACCATACACACAGCATTACCTTGTTGCGAGATAACCCGGGTTTCGCCAGAGTCTGTGAAGCCTGACCAGCCTTTGACCACGACCTTTTTCGCACGTTCTTGTCGTACGTGATCCACTTTTCATCATCAATTATCAGGTTTTTCAAAAATGTTTCGATTTCATTGCGTCGTAATAAAGAATCACAAATGAGTACACGGTTCATTAAGTTTCTTTCAGTGACCTCACGAGGCACCCAAATATTGAGCTTTTTTGTGTACCCAGTTCAAATGCGCCAAAACTGTTTTGTGGTCAATTCTCAGTTCTTCAGCTACATCGTAACTACTAATATGCCAATCTTGCTCCACTATTTCAAAAATGGCATCCATTTTATCCGTAACAGGGTGCCCAGAGCAAGGTGCATCTTTGACATCAAAATTTCCGGATTGAAAACGCTTAAACCAAATTTGTGCTACTTCCGCAGTCTTTGTTTTGCAGAAGAGAGCAATTCGAGCTATTTACAATATGAAGCACCGGGATTCATTGGAGAAAAATTCAAAGAAATTAATATTTTAACAGTTCCTTGTGAATTTATTTACCAAGTTATTAAATATATCAGAAAAAATTTCGATGCTTTCCCAAGGCTCGGTGAGCATCACTCTATAGACACTAGGAAGAAACATAAACTGGCTTTTCCAAAAATACTACTTGCAAAAGTAGGCACCTCTTTTGTAGGACATGTATAAAAACACCAAGTGAATCACAACTCTTTTATTTAACACTCTTTATTCAGCACACTGTTATTCAGTATCACTCTCAATCAACATTTCCGCAACCACTGAACTCCTCGGCCAGCTCCTGGCCAAGACAACGAATGTTTTCGGTGGAACAATCCAGCCCTCCGATTGGTCCACGACATCAAGTCATATTCTCATGTCGTGGTCCAATCGTTGAGCGACGCGTTGGCGCGCCATAATTCACACAAAATCTAGGGTTGCCATTCTCGAATATACATTTACCGTTTACAAAATAATATTTTAAATGATGTATCAAAAGAAAACCTAACAATCGACCGTCCTGACATCGTGTGCGTCCCGGCACACGGCGCCGGGTGGCAACCTAACAATCGGATTCTTGGCCAGTTGCTTAAACTTATTACAATATTACTTTCAACAACTATGTACATACTTTCATCGATGAAAACAAAATAATGAAGACAATACATCATGGAATTTTGAATATGTACTACGCTTTATATAAAGAAAAATAAATTTTATGAACAGGTAATCAATTAAAACCGTAGAAAATATTTTAAATTTTTAACTTTATACATTGAAAATTATAAGCAATCGATTTGCCGAAAAACAGGTTCACCTTGCTCGATCGATAAAATGGGTTACTAAAACATAAAGTAACTTCATAAGCAATCGATTTGCCAGAAAAACAGTCAACACAAATGATCGATTAAATGGGTCATAAAACATAAATTCGATTCAATCATCAGCAATCGATTTGCCAGAAAAACAAAGTAAAACCAAACGATCGATTAAATGGGTCATAAAACATAAATTCGATTCAATCATCAGCAATCGATTTGCCGGAAAAACAAAGTAAACCCAAACGATCGATAAAATGGGTCATAAAATAACAAATTAACTTCACGAACGATCGATTATATCGTGAAACAAATTAAATCCCTGAACGATCGATTAATCAGGGTCCCTAACCTCCTGAACGATCGATTAATCAGGATGCCTAGCAACACCGGCACGAGCCGATCGATTTATACAAATACAAATACAAAATACAAAATTTATTTATTTATACACAAGTAATTTATAAGTACTTTGGACCCTCCTTTTAAGCTAACAAAACCTGTATTAGAAGGGACCGTTCTTCCCTAGTTGTTACATTATACTCGTGCTGGTAGCCGAAGGACTTGCTTTGACACTCGTTGAAACAAGCCGCGAACCGATCGATTCTCGCGAGCTTGCCCTGTAACAATAAACATTATGTACCTAATAGTTTCTAAATTTGCCACAACAAGTAAGGTACTCATAATCTAATTTGAATTACTTTCGGTATTATCGTCATCACTATCGTAACTCTCATCAACATCACTTTCATCGATTTCTAAAGCGTTCACATGAATCCACGGCTTCATGCGGTCTGCGGCTACGGTGGTTGGGCGTCTATTTTCTGTATCGACTAATCCCGGTATCGGTGCTACCACATAACGATCCCTTCCTAGAATCTTGCTTACACGATATGGTCCTACGAAAGAGGGCATAAGTTTCTTGCTCTGTCCGTTGTTATTAAAATAAGTCTTTGTTATCTTTACCAGCTCATCCACACTGTAGGTACGGGCGGGTTTTCTGTCTTTGTCGTACCTATCCTTTTGTTTGATCTGCTCTCTGTCTGTTCTAGCCTTAACCTTGCTGCGTATGTTAGATAAATCATCATCATTACGCGTACCTACTGTAACATCATTAAGCATGGGGTTAAATTCACCGTTCATGCAGGTTCCAAACATTACCTCTGAAGGTGCCCTTCCTATGGTTTTTTGAATAGTGTTATTGAGTCCCCATTGAATATTACCCAAATTACTGTCCCAGTTCTTTTCACCATGTTTAATGCTTAATGCCTTCAGGGAATCGAGAATTGTGCGGTTGTACCGCTCGACTTGCCCATTTGACCTGGGGCTTGATACCGCGTTTAAAACGTGCTTTATTCCTTTATCCAAGCAAAATCGTTTGAATGTATGCGAGGTAAAGCAACTGCCACGATCGCTTATAAGACGGTCGGGGTTTCTAAAAGTACTGAAGATATCTTCTAGAGCCCTTATTACATTTTGGGTATTGGTGTTCCTAACAGGTCTGAGGAAACAGAATTTGGTAAAACCATCAACAACTACTAACAGATAAGTGAAACCCCTATTAGACTTCACAAAGGGCCCAAGGTGGTCTACATGTAGAGTGTGGAATGGAACCTCTACCTTAGTGATGGGGTGTAGTAACCCTTCGCGAGCATTGGAATTGTTTTTTGCATATGCACACTCAATGCAAGCGCCTACATACTTCTTGACGAACTTGGACATTTTGGGGAACCAATAATTACCCTTAATCCTCTGTAAAGTTTTCTCAATCCCAAAATGTCCAATGTCGTCATGATTGAGTTTACATACTTGCCATCTTGCCCTCTTTGGCACTACCAATCTGATCCTCTCCTTGTCTCCGTCTAAATAGCGAAATAATCTTTTGTTTTTAATTACATAATTCTGTTTGATATATCGTAGACCTTTTTCATCCAGATCACTACTTAGAACGTCTATAATCCTACGCAGCTCAGAGTCACCCAATTATCGCCGGAAACTGATCCTCGAGAAATTCCGATGGTTCGACAGGATTTCGAGACAATGCGTCAACATGGCTCATTTTAACTCCAGCCCTATATTCAACAGTGCAGTTGAATTCCTGTAGTGTCAGCCACCACCGCGCTATCCTTGGGATTAAGTCTCGCTTTGAAAACGTAGAACGCAATGCGCTGCAATCGGTGATGACCTTGAATTCTTTCCCTAAAAGATAGACTCTAAACTTGCGAAGTGAGCAAACCACTGCTAGGGTTTCTAACTCGTAAGAGTGGAAGTTTTTCTCCTCTGGAGAAGTCTGCCGACTGTAATATGCTACCGGATGAAGATTCTCCCAGCCTTGTCTTCGCTGTAGTAGAATTCCACCGATTCCTAACCTACTTGCATCCGTGTGCAATTCTAATTCAGCAGCAGGGTCATATATAGCTAGAACCGGTCTACTAACTAGACTCGCTTTCAGCCTCTTAAAAGCCTGCTCCTGATCGTCATTCCATTCCCATGCTACGTCTTTTTTGAGTAACTTGCTAAGAGGGAATGAAATTTGTGCAAAGTTTTCTATAAACTTGCGAAAGTAACTGGCTAGACCTAGAAATTGCCTGATGTTGTGTACATTTTCAGGTCGAGGGAAGTTGATCACACTACATATTTTCTTTTCACCGGGTCTGACACCGCTTTCGCTAATCTCGTAACCTAAATAGTCAACCTTATCACGCAAGAACTCACATTTTGACAGGTTCAAAGTAAGATTTGCTTTTTCCAGCATTTGCAACACTTCTTCAAGACGTTCTAAGCACTGTGTAGCATCTTTCCCAAAAATAAGAACGTCATCCATGTACGCAGCAGCCTTACTGAAACGAGCTGAACCTAGTATTGTATTAATCATGCGTTGAAATACGTCAGGTGCGTTGGCTAGGCCAAACGGCATACGATTAAACTCGTACTGGCCGTCCGGCGTAACAAACGATGTAAAATGCTTGCTCTGCTCTGAAATTGGCACTTGATAGTAGCCAGACGCGAGGTCAAGGATAATAAAACATGATTGTCCAGCGAGACGTGCTATTTCATCTTCAATGATAGGCATTGGATACCTTTCTTTAATAGTCAATACGATAGTCTACACACAACCTTGAGGTACCATCTTTTTTTTGCACGAGTAGAATAGGGCTGGCGTATTCAGAAACAGATTCTCGTATAACATCAGCATCTAACATATCCCCAACCATAGAACGCACTTTCTCCCGCTCGTGGTGTGACAACCTGTATGGGCGATAAACAACTGGACGCTGACTGTTAAGCTCGATGTTCATTTCGGTGACACTGGTACACCCTAGATCCTTCAAGGAAGACGCAAAACAATGTTGATATTTCTCAAGCATTTTAATCAGAGTTCGTTTTATATCTTCGGGTACTTCCTCCCCTACGCGCACCTGACTTTCATCAAATGTCTGCCCAACTTTTGAATTATCTGACGGTCTGTTAACAACTTGATTCACAACGTCAACTTTCTCAGCACGACAAAAGACGAGCTTAGACGAAATTTGGCAAAAATCCGAAAAGGGCACGACCAATACATTAATATTTCCATTGACTGAACGATGAAGCCCTCCAACGATGAGATACTGTTCATTAGGCTTTCCCGCTACACTATCCTTAAAAAGAACATAACCATTGAACGCAGATTGAGTTTCCACCCTAACAGATGCTGCACCATAATTATAAATTGTACAAGCTGGCGAAAATCTCAACGAGGTGTCATTGTCATCCGCAAGTTCGGAACATGGCAATTCATTCCCAATACTATAGAATTGTAGTTTGCTTTTATCTTTATAGACCGATATGTGAGACTGCTCCGTGAACGATTGTCCTATAAGCACTGGAACCTCTAGCAAATGATCACCCACTACTTTACAAGCTACTCTAGCCTCTACTCCATCGACACTCATGTCAAGGATCAAATTTCCTAGCGACTGGACTATGCTATTACCAAATCCTTTCAAAAGTGTGGGGACATTGTCGTGAGATACACCTAGCTCCCTAGCAGCGGATTCTCTAATCAGGGTAACGTCACTCCCGAAATCTACAAACGCCCTAATTATTAAACTATTGACTTTAACCTCTTTCATAAATTTAGAACCAGAGTTGTTATCTATACACGCGTCTTCGTTGTTGCTCATAAAATCAATTCTCATAGTTTTTCGCACTGCTCCACTAGTGTTCGTCACTTTGTCATCTGACTTACTGTAACACTTTTCCACTGTGTGACCGATCTTATTACAACGTGTGCATTTCACCAGCGGCTTAGGGCAGTGCAAAAACCCATGGCCCCCCTCCTTGCAATTATAACATCCAGTGACGTGGCCCGTTCTGGCACTAGGCCCAGAGCTCGCTGTATTAGGGACGTGAGAATTGACAAATGTCCTACTCCTGGTATAAAATCGGTCTGATCCAGGTTGATTGTAATCCTTATTACTAATCAAATACTGTAACAATTGATCGGGGTGGGTGCAACGCAGTGCCAAAGCTCCTGACTTGAGTGTTTTGTCTGTAATGCCATGTATTATACATTCTGCTGCGCGGGTGCCTACTATATCACATTGGTTCACTAAACTTAATTTTTCATAGTAATACACCTCTATGGATTCGTTATATCTGCTCCTTCTCTTAATCATATCTTCCAAGGTCTGGCCATAGTTCTGTTCGCACGGAAAAGCGCTCAATAATTTTTCTTGCCATTCTTGCCACGTAAATAGAATAGTATTTAAACTTTCGTACCACGTCTTGGCCAGACCTTGCAACTTTTGCATAGCAAAATGAGTGGTGGTTCTTTCATCCCACCCGTATACCGAAGCGCACTCATTTACTTTCCTTAACCATACGTCCATGCGCTGGTTTTTGGTCGAAGGATTAAAGTCTGGCAATATATTTTTATGATCAATTTTCTGTAGTGGTTGTAGTGCGCTTTGGTTCACGGGCGGTAATGCAAAACCATCCCTCAGGTTCTTAATAATAACAAAAAGATCTCTTTTTGAAAAAGAAGGGCTACGTGACCTTTTGATCCGTTCTTCGTGATTGTGCTGCTGTGGTCCGCGCTCTGTGGATGTGCTGCGGCGACTGCTCCCCACCCACGGTTTGCTGGTGCGCTGCGACGCGTGTTGCTCTGCACGAGGCTCGACGTCGTGATGCCCTGCACGAGGCTCGACGTCGTGATGCCCTGCACGAGCCTCGACGTCGTGATGCCCTGCACGAGCCTCGACGTCGTGATGCCCTGCACGAGCCTCGACGTCGTGATGCCCTGCACGAGCCTTGACGTCGTGATGCGCTGCACTAGCCTCGACGTCGTGATGCGCTGCACCAGCCTCGACGTCGTGATGCCCCGCACGAGCCTCGACGTCGTGATGCCCTGCACGAGCCCCGACGTCGTGATGCTGTGTTGCCGTCGACGTGTTGCGGCGACAGTTGTCCACCCGTGGCTCCGTGTGACCCGATGCGTGTCGCTCGATGTCTTGATGCCACGCTGCCATGGAGGTGCTGTGGCGACGGCTGTCCATCTCCGGCTCGTGACGCGATGCGTGACGCAGGACTTCAGGGGCGCGCACACGTTCCCGCTCCCGCCGTACTTCCCTCTCAAGTATTCGAAGCCGCTCATGGCCCCGGTTGACGCCCGGCTCGGACCGATGGCGGACGGGGCTTCGGCTTCGCAGCGGACTTCGTCTCCTCGGACTTGGAGTCACGAGTCTCCGTCGGCCTGGCAGCTGCGACATAGTCTGAAATCTCACAGCAAAAGAAATATTAAATTATAACCGTACAGTGAAGTTATAAATTATTGTGTGATTAGCTGATTACTGGTCACTTGAAAAACAAAATCTCTGCAATTTACGCGTAGGTATGCCCGGAGTTGAGGGTAGATACTTTTTGAATTTAATTTGATACTGAACAGTCCATGAAGCAATTACTGTAAATTTATTGTTTGGCGACTAATGAAAACCTCATTGTAATCCACTATAATCTAAGTTGGAACTTCTGGATTGACGGTCTCGAGAGCCCTAGAAAATTCTTCCCAAATATAGGTTTATACTCAAAGTTCTTGAATAGTTCCACAGTTATACACACTATTCCTATACAAAGAACTCCTCAACACTCCCCGAAAAACACATTCACAAAGCAATTCTTATCAATAACGATACCGACTTATCAAAACCTCATCATAATCCACCATAATCGAAGGTTGGAACCTCTGGATTGGCGGCCTCGAGAGCCCCAGAAAATTCTTCCCAAAGATAGGTTTATACTCAAAGACCTTGGATAATTCCACATTTATTAATAAACACACTATTTCTACATAAAAAAAATCTTCAACACTCTCCGAAAAAAACATGCTTGTTGCTTCTAACGCTTAACCAAAGACTTATGACGGTTTTAACTTAACCAGTTCGAGAAGATCTAGTATAGCGGCCTCGAAAGCCCTAGAAAGTTCCTTTCCCGGCCAAAGTTACCCCGTCATATTCCCAGGTAAACGAAACACAAAGAGCCTTGAAGTATCTAGAATTACGAAAACTTCAAAGAAAGTAGAAATACAATTTGGGCGTGTACTTACGTTTTGGTTGCACTTGTCACTTCTGAAATATAAAAACACCAAGTAAATCACAACTCTTTTATTTAACACTCTTAATTCAGCACACTGTTATTCAGTATCACTCTCAATCAACATTTCCGCAACCACTGAACTCCTCGGCCAGCTCCTGGCCAAGACAACGAATGTTTTCGGTGGGACAATCCAGCCCTCCGATTGGTCCACGACATCAAGTCATATTCTCATGTCGTGGTCCAATCGTTGAGCGACGCGTTGGCGCGCCATAATTCACACAAAATCTAGGGTTGCCATTCTCGAATATACATTTACCGTTTACAAAATAATATTTTAAATGATGTATCAAAAGAAAACCTAACACATGGTATAAGATTTTACAATAAACTTCCAAAGGAGGTCCTTAGTTTTTCAGAAAATAAGTTTAAATTATATATTAAGCAGGGACTCTTGAGAAAAGCATTGTATAAAATCAATGACTATTTGGACGATAATGATGCTTGGTGTCATGAGAATATTGATCCTAGCCATAATACTACTATTCGTTAATTTTTTAACTGATTTGTGTTTTTCAAGTGGTTTGTTTTTATGTGGACTAATATTTTTATTTTGTTTTTTTATTATTATTTTGACATTTCTTTTTAAATATTAACATGAACATTTTATAACTTAAACTTAGCATTTATTAGTTGATAATCTGACTATAAAAAAAAGATAAACTATATGAGACAGGTAGATGATGTTTTGCTTAGTATTTTAACTTACTACCTCATTATACAGGTAGACTAAGATGTATTTTTTTTCCCTCATGACACAATTTCCTTCTGTCTTTTATATTTTTATCCTTTAGTTATTAAAGTTTAATACATTGTTTTGTATAATTTTATGTTGTTAAAAAGACTGTAATAGTATTTGGCTATATTGAAAAAAAAAATACTGATAAAAAAAGACATGATCTTGCTAAGTTTCTTGCCCTTCTTCTTAGCAAGATTAATCTAATGGGCGGATTTAGGCATTATATCTATTTATAGTTTATTTATCTATTAACTTATTTATTCATTGCATTATGTTTAATAATATTCTTATTTCAATAAGTCTTTATTTTATGCATGTGTATAACTTTAGTAGCCCAACTTAAATATAGTTTTTTTTATATATATTTCGCGTAAGTATCATATTTGTTTCATTATAAAATATTATTTTTATACAGATTAGATTTGACATGTAAAACGTATACTTTATGTATCTATTTTACAAATAAACATTTTGAATCTTGAATCTTGAATCACAGAAACTGTACTAGGTCCATAAACATCACAAATTTTTTTCGCGGCTTGCGTTTCTTTTTCACCTTTTTTGTAGTAAAATTTTAAAATTACAAATTACAAATTTTATTTTTCTCAAATGTTAGTAGGTACAAACAAAAAAACTAGCCTATGGTTAACTTTTAAAAAAATCTCATGTAATGTTAACTTAAAATACACATTAAGTAAATGAAATATTTTCCATATTGCTTTTTATATACTGCGTGCCCGGCGCCAGAACCAACTTGCTTGCGGAAGCGCCGCTAACTAGAGCTATTAAGTTGCTCAATAAAATTTCAGAAAAGACGGACGTTTTCACGTGTTCTCTGGGTGAATTCACAAGGATAACTTTGCAAATTTTATGTTACTATTAGGTTTGTGGTTAATTAATTGTTTTTTATGGCTCTTTGTCCTTGTTTCTTTTTTCTTTTTTTTTGTTATTGTGTAAGATGAAAATATATGTAGGTAAGTTAATTGTTGTTGGTATTGGATGTGTATGTTGTATAGTAATTATGATGTCGTATATGATGTGTTACTTCACTATTGAATTAGGTCCAGCCTGTAATGATAGTGTAAGTTCCTTAATAAATAAATAAATTAATAAATAAATAAATTAATAATTAATATTTAAAATTTTGTACAAACTAAATTGATACACGTCACTGAATAGAATATGCGTGCTCCCATACCAGAATTCTCCGTTTCATGGGATGCACAAATGTTTTTTGCCAGAAGGCGCCCACCCGTGCTAACTTATATAAATTAAACTTTAATCTAAATATGTTTTTATAAAATAAATATATATGTTATAATAAATAAATATTTAACAATGTGTATTCGTGTGTACATGATTTTAAATAAGTATATATAAAATGCTAGCAACAACAAAAAGAAGGTATTAAATTAACAAAAAAAAAAAAATGTTGCTACTTTATATAAGTGACACCAAAAACGTTAAGACAATTTTAATAAATAAATACAAAACAACACAATAGAATAATAATAAGATGATTGTTTACTGAATGACATCCAAAAGACTTTCTACTTCCTCATACGATTTTGCTAGAAGCCAAGAACTCAACTCTCTTTTTAATTGGAGTTTTAATTTTGATTTGTCTGCCAACTTAATTTCTTTATAAATTTGGTTATGAATAAAGGGATGCAAAAACTTTTTGAAACGCTGTGCAAATTTACTACCCATTCTAGGGACGGAAAGTTTTCCTTCCAGTCTTGCTGACCTATTGCTTTGTGTACTAATGCTTGGAGCGTACATTTCTAAGGATGTGCTAGATGTTAAAATGATGTTTGATATAAATAATCTTCGTACACTTAATATGGCACTTTCTTTATGTAGAAGATATGTGTCATAACGAAATGGTTTGTTAAGCATCACTTTAATAACCATTCGTTGAGCTCGCTCTATTTCTAACAAATGGGTCTTTGCCGCGCCACCCCAAGAGCTGATACAATAGGAAAGCAAACTTTGACACATTGCAAAATATACACTATATTTTAGTTTCGAGTTGAGAATGTTCCTGACTGACCTAAAGAAGAACGATAATTTTCTTACACGACCTGATAGGGTCTTTATGTGAAAGACAATGTATCGAATGAAGAGAAAATGTATCGAATTTCTTCATTAGATTCACTCATCTTAACAGTAAGAAAAACTAATGAAATACCTAAATTGAATTTGGAATTATCTTTTTTAAAATTTAAACTTATTACAAATGGTATAGCCAAAGAGAGTTTATTATAAGTTCATACATACTATTTGCGAAAAGAGTTTTTCCCCAACCTATTACATATTGATTTGTGACCTACTTAGGTACTTGGTTTATGTATAACCTACATAGCGGAAAATATTTTGTATAATTTACGCCAATACGAGCCAAACGAAGCGGAGCACTACGTACCTTTTCTCGAAGCGTTTCGTCATATTTTCGAACCCTCATAACTTCGGTCTGGATAATACTAGAGATACCAAATTCTCAAGATAGGATGTAGTAAGCCGTCTTATTAATTAAACACGAAAATTTTCATTTGTCTAGCTTTTATACTTTGAATTTTATTAATACCTAAAGTACGAGTTCGTCACTCACTCACTCACTGATGATCATCAAAACCTCTAGGGTACTTCCTGAAGTCCTAGAAAGCTGAAATTTGGCATGCAGGCTATGATTAGTACACAAACAACAAATAAATTAAGAAATCTGTCACTTTCACCCTGCAGACCCTCTTAAGGGGGGTCCAGTTCTGTATTATTAAAAAAAAATCCCAGCTTCCAAAAGTCCTACAAAGCTAAAATTTGGTATGCAGGCTATGATTAGTACACAAACAACAAATAAATTAAGAAATCTGTCACTTTCACCCTGCAGACCCTCTTAAGGGGGGTCCAGTTCTGTATTATTAAAAAAAATCCCAGCTTACAAAAGTCCTACAAAGCTAAAATTTGGTTTGCACGCTAGGATTAGTACACAAACAACAAATACATTATAATATATTAAATTAATAATTAAATTAATAAATAATTAAAATTAAATTAATCTGTAACTTTCATCCACTTTAAGGAGGTTCCGGTTATGTATTATCATAGATTTGCACACACCCAACGAAAATTCTAAAATATCTGTTCATATTACCCTCAAACCCCTCACCCCATATAGGGGTCAAGGCGACAAAAACAAGACGCCTGACAAACATTTCGACACCCTTTTGAGTAAATTGCAAATAATAAGCCAACAAGAAAAAGAGGCAAAGTGTCATAAAGTATAAAAAGTCATAGCTAAGGCGCAAGAAATGCAGCCTGAAAAAATAAAAAGTAGAGCATCTGACAAAAAGAAATGAAATCCCATCAAAAACATTTTATGTATAGTAGGTCGCCAAGACTCAGAAGCTCATAACGTTTATACGGTTAAAAAGGTATCAGATCACATGTAGAGCCAAACCCTTAACTCTACTATTCCTAACTTTACGAACCCTAACTCTACAAACCCTAACTCTACAAACTTAACAAACCCTACATCTTGATCAAAAAGTATGGCTTGGCGGTTTCATGGAACTATTGCATGACTTATTATTTTAAGTCCATGGGAGTGTCTGTTGGACGGCTGCGGAACGGCCAAGCCATAATTTTTTATCAAGATGTAGGGTTTGTAGGGTTAGAGTTTGGAGTAAGAGTTTGTAGAGTTGGGGTTTGTATAGTTAGGGCTTGTAGAGTTAGGCCGTGTAGAGTTAAGGGTTTGGCTCTACGTGTGATCTGATAACTTTTTAACCGTGTAAACGTTATGAGCTTCTGAGTCTTGGCGACCTAGTATACATGAAATGTTTTTATGGTATGGTCTTTAATAATTCGTACAATTGTAGATATTGGTTTGTGACCCCTATAGTGGCAACTACTTCCTAAAATAAATAACACATATTCATTTCAAAATGTCTACCAGCTAAAATACTTCCAGTTCTGTTAGAAACAGCAACTGAAAATAAATGAAATTTCGCCTCTTACAAAGCTGCATAAAAATAAACAATTTGCTTTTTAAATTAGATTTCGACAAAGAAATATGCAAAAGAGTTAATTGTTATTTAGATCTCGATTGAAGAAGTCAAGGCTTAGCCCTTTGTTCTATGTAGATTTTAGTTTAGTACCTACTACCACCAACTTATAAATGTGTTACTCGTAGAAGCGAAAAGTGTCTCTGCCTACCCTCCTAGAGGATAAGTGTGAACATATCGTCAGGACATGAACCCCCAAAGGAATGTCAGAGGTGTTCCCGAGTGTAAACTGCAAGTCACAATTAACACTTGGTACACCCGCTTTTCACCGACGAATATTACGTCCCAACAGCTTAACGTGCTTTCCGAAGCACGAAGATCGAACATAAATTAATGTGCACTGCAGCCACGACTTCTAGTTTAGCAAGCGAGCGCTCTTCTACTCGGCCACAGAGAAGTTTATGTACATAATTATGAATCAAGTATAATAATAATAATAATAATAATAATAAACGTTGATTTCAAGCATTTTAAGCTCATATCAAAATAAAAAATTACATTTTGCTTTAAAATTAAGAATAATTAGAAGACGAAAGGCTCTGAAGTTTAACTTTGGAAGAAGTAGCTGTTTGTGATGGTTGATTGCGCAATTTATTTGTAGTGCAAAAATTTTGACAGTTTTTATTTTCTTTTTTCAGGGTACAAATACAAACATTTTTAATTAATAAAAAACCGGTCAAGTGCCAGTCAGACCTAGGGTTCCATAAATCGACAGTTTTGGGAATGTATATTTGGTAGTAGGTACCTACGAGTACCTAGTTAATTGTACTTTTGCATTTTGTGATGTATCATAAAATAGGTTATCTAATATTTATTTCTTTTCGCGTAATCATAATATTTGTAGCAACAAAAGAGAGACAGAAGTATTTTTATACCGTACTCGAAATAAAACTCGTGGATGAAAAATTTAATTTTGTCATGTTGCTATCGTGAATTTCTCAAGCACTATATTTTTCATATAATCCTTACGTAATTCCAAGTTACCATAACTTTTTTCATATTTTTCGGTTCATTCGTTTTGGAGATAAAGAGACACACATTTCTTTGTGGTTTTTCAAAGATTTCTCGAAATAGATGCAAGTAAATATATTTTACTACTAAAAGATACGTGGTTTAGATTCATACTGATATTGAAACGGCTACTTACGATTTCAATAGTCATATTTCGCCTGACTAATTCCACTGTATTCGTGTCAAACGGGGAACCGTAGAATGTCAAACGGGGAACCGCCGCATAACCATGTTTGCCTCCAACGACCTTAATTAAGGTCGTTGTTTGCCTCCGAAGAAACTGTACGAATACAGTGAAACTAGTCAGGTGAAATCTGACTATTAAATCGTGACTAGCCGTTTTAATAACAGTACAAGTAAATATAGTCAAATTATATATTCTTACAATGAGCTCTTTACTACCTTGAATTTGATACCCATATTGTAAATTATTTTTATTTAAAAAAATATATATTTCTCGTTTATTTTCAACTTTTTTTAATCGCTATAGTTTTCCTGTAATTGGCCAGTTATGGCCTATAGACGTAATTTTTTCGGTCTACCGGTTTCGGAAATAAGGGGGGGGGGCTACATTGTTGTGGTTTTTCACAGGTATATATTTTTATAATTAGCTATTTAATACCTACAATTTATTACCCATATATTGTATTTTTAGGACATTTTTTTAAATTTTTGTGTAGTCAAGTGAATGCTATTTTGTACCAAATTTCAAGTCTTTATCTTTAACGGTTCTTAAGTTATGAGGCTGTAACATACGGACGGACAGACGAAAAAAACGTTCCTTTTGTACCTTTTACGAATACGGAACCCTAAAAAGCTATCCACACGGTTCATACGCGATATGGCGAGATCGCAAACTTATGCCGTACTCGTATAACAACACGCAGCCGCAGGCTGCTGATGTTTGAGAAAATAATGCTTTATGGTCATTGACCTCGAACAACCAACAAGACACACTTATCGTCAGAAAGTGTCCGAACGTGCGAAGTGCATGTAGGAAAAATTTTCAACCAAATTAAGAAGTTATGTCGTTAACATAAGATGCATCGTGGACACTTTTTGAGCGAGATTGTGAGTCTAGTTGTTTATGAGAGGTCAATGTTTATGGTGCTCCTTCGATTTTTGTTATTATTGCAAGTTGTATGCTATACAGCGTACTAGTAGATATTTATATATATTATGTAAATTTTATTTTTGTCACTCTCACTCCAAGCGAAAAATCGCGTGGTGCGGGAGGGGCAGATTCAGTGCAAAAGAGAAAAAAGTATGTTTTGTAATTTTATTTAAAAAAATAAACTAACTAGCATAATTTCCAAAATAAAAAATCTAGATATTCATTAAAGCCATCAAATAAAATGTGTTTGATCTATTTGTCAAATGAGGAGTAAAAGTGCGTTTGAAGACCTCATTTCAATAATTATTTCTAATGAGGAAAATTTATAAAAACGTGTTTTCATAAAACAAAACCCTACATTACATAGTCAAAATGCATGTACCAGAAATTTATTAAAATTTTCTATGTATTTCATGAAATACAAAGCATTAATATTTTATTTACATAGCGTCTTAATAAAAAAGGAAGCGTGTAATCCCATGTTCGCCTACCATAGATATGGTAAGGTTGTTTATAAGTCGGTATATACGTTAGGTTTTGTTAAGTTTTCTTAATAAATATTAATCTCATTGTCATAATATTTTCCACAAATAATAGCCCATTTTTATAATTTCAAAGATTTAAAGCATAGTTGTCCGATGCGTTAGATCTTTGGTTGAAATTGTTTATATTCGACACCCACATGAACTCGCAATAGCTACAGCTAGGCTATTTAAGGTGACATTCGTTTATGTAGCCAAATTCATACTGGAGACTCGGTAAGTGATCAGTACCAAGGTTTAATTACCATTTTTGTGAAATACGAAAAATATAATTTAGACTTCCTAAACTGGTTGAGACAAAGTTTTTTTTTAATATAATTACTACGGACATCCGTAAAATAATGTAAATTAAGAAACTATGTATACCTAATGTAATAAACTACTTATAGTAGATAATAAATTAATAATATATTAGCGTATACCCGCATTACCTATTAGTAATGTGTAAATTATTAAAATAAGATAGTAAGTTGCTACGTCCTTACAGGGCATCACATAATTTCTCTATGATCATCCAACTGAAATGAAAAACTTATTAAAGCAAATTATATATTTTTAAATTAAAGTAACAAACAAATAAAAGAACCGTAAACAAAGACATAATTAAATTCTCCCGACTACGTGCCTGCATAGGAAAGTTTAATTAACTAGATACTTAAATCAGATTTCGGCTGAAAAAATCCCAGCCCGTCCTCGTACATTACCACCTAGGTGAAATTGTGTAAAGCGACGCAAAGATGGAGGCATTTCAATGAAAATTTACGCACACAGATTTTCATTTGCTTAGCCTTTTGTCCCTTTCCCTTTTGAAAACTTGGGACAATGGGCTGAAAAGAGATTGTACGATTTAGGTATGTATGTTTTGTACTTTCGTCAAAGTTGTCTGATCCCTAATTTTTTTGAGTACACACATCTCTCGTCCTTTTTCAGGCCCCTCCGAACCCAAACAACAAAGATAAATACAGTTTAACATTTTAAAATGTATTTATTACATCCTTTGAGTACTGTTACATAACAACTTCCTTAAGATTTTCGGTAATCTTCACCTCGAACTTTTAATCTTCAAAATCTTTACCGTTAAAATAATTTAGCAGTGCTTGTCGTGTAAGAACTTTTTACTTAGCCTCTCTGAGGTGTGAAATGTGAAATCTTTTTGGGGTACCTTAAACCCGCGACCCGACTTTTTAGGACCACAGTTTAAAGACCTGGCTGTACGACCATGGCCCGGTTGGCCCGGCATTCGGGTCGAGTGGTAAAACTAGCGGCACGCGCTAAAATATTAAATTTAATGACACGCTTTTGTCAACCCGGCTCGCGCCTGACTTATTGCCTGACTTTGTCCGGATTTCCGCTAAATAATTAAAATGCTAATTTGAGAAGCTCTGATGCCGCAATTTTTAACATCTGGGATTTTTTCGGGTAGATAATAATGTACACGAAACTTAAGCAACTGAGTGCCCTTTTGTTTTCGACAAATGCATCAAATTTCGTGTAATGTTTTGTGTAATTACATTTATTAAGATTTTCTACAGGACTGATGAATAATATTTTTTCAAAAAACTACTCTTTTCTATGTAGTAAATTTAATTTTATACACCTAATTCTACCCATGAAAACAAAGAAAACAGGGTGAGTTTTAATACAAATATTTCAATAACAGGAGGACTTTGATCAAAAATAAAAATAACCTGTAAAGGAAAGAATATTAAATTTTACAAAAAAAAAACAATTGTTTAAACAAACCTCGAAAAAAAAACTTAAGTAAATTAGTTTAGGTCTAGTTTTTAGCCTACTTAGTAAGTTTTTAAGATAAGTTGTCAACTTACGATAGTCAACAAGTCGTGTCATTTTCGTCACTTTGAAAATGCGTCCTTAACGCAGAAGTCATGATAAAACAAATCCCACCAAAATATAAATGTCAAAAAAGTTCTCTTTGGGTAACTGAGCCAGCAAAAGTGATGAAATCTAAACTGACGCCAAAGTTCAAAACAGCAGGTCCTTTTTGCCTTACTTTAATTCCGTCTAATATATTGAATTTTTGAACTTGGCAGGTTTTCCTTTTCCATTTAAGCTCAGATAGTAGGAAAACCTGCCACGAACAAATTTAACAGTACATCCACCTCATCAGATGACTTACCGTCAGCTTAAAGTTAGGACTTTCAATTAAGTTCAGAACTGTAATGCGAGAAACGGTCTTCATTTTACTGTCTCCATAAGTTTTGGAACGCAGCCTTAGTTTGATCATAACTTTAAGACGAGAAAAGAAAATGAGTGATACTTAGTTACGAGGATATTAAATCTGTTTACTTACAAATACCTACAAACGGACGAATTTCTCTTACTTAACAATAGACTTATTGTTATATTTTTTGTTAGTACGTCGTTTAAGTACCACAAAATATGACAAAGTGGATGAAAAAAAATTGCCATCTACTTAGGACCAATTTATCGACGTTTTACCAGACATACCTACTTGTTACTTTCGTATGTGTAATCTTTTCTTTGATCATTAAAATAAAAAGGTATAGTCTTATATTATTTAATTTTAATTGATTGATATAGATTGAACCTGAGGCAAAGCAAAAAAGTAGCAGGTTCTAACAAAATTATATCGAATTGAAACCTCCCACAGACAAAAAGATTTATCAAACAAACAAAGTGAAAACCGCTCCAAAATCAGATTTTTATCAAAAAGGGTAAACTATTGAACTACTCGTAGTTTGTTATTTGAACTTGCTCGTCCTGGATCCAATCAAAGAAAAATCTTTTCATCGCAAGTGCTCGTAAAGTCCTAATTTTTATGCGTCTAAACTGTTGTCAAAGTCAACTTTGCCACACTACTTTTTAATTTTTTTATTTTGGTATTGTTGTCCCCATAGACAGTCTATGGTTCTCCCACATAGTTGGAAGGCAAGGGGAACTTAGGCCATACAGCCATGTGTGAAGTATTTTTAATTTATTGAAAATAATTGCCAGTCTTATCTTGTGGTAGTTGATAGATTTGACAGAAATGAGCTGGTTTTAGTTTGATACATTCGTAGGCTGCGTCTATTTTGATCGTCTGACGACAACCGCCTACCACTGACATCAGGACAAGTATATTATACCTATATATATGACTGAAAGCAGCCTTCGAACGCATCAAACTGAAAGCAGCTTATTTCCGTCACGTTGGCAACTTGCGTGCAAAGAAAAAGAATGCCCGCCTACAATTCACTTGGAGTATTTATTATTTGTTTGTTTCGTTAATTACAATATGCATTGAAAAACGTAATATGATACACGTGCGTAAGGGCAATAACTTACTCGTAACGTTTAAAACACTCTCTTATCGCTCGTGGTTCAAATTGTTCCTCGTAAGTTATTGCATCCTTACCGCACTATAGCATTAACTACTATTCTCTTTATTTCTCTAAAACATTATCATCTATCTATTTATCTATCTTTACTAATAATTATTTATTATATGATAAAAAAGTCGTGTCTGTACATTGCTTTTTTTTTCGCGAAATTTTATATGGAGGCCAAAATTTGTCTGTCTGTTCCGTTTTAACTCGAGAACCACTCAACGCCCAAGCGGAAAACGGGACAAATGTTGAATAAAAGTGGGTGGAGCCGCGGGCAAAGGCCAGTAAAATATAAGATCTATATATCTAAAATGTAAGACCGCTCCTGTGGCCTAGTGGCTCGATTACTCGACAACTAATCTGGAGGTCGTGGATAGGATGGGAGTTGTACGGTTTGGAAATATAAATTTTATTACCTATGTCGCCATAAGCTGTGAGTCCATTGTGCCTGGAACACGGCGAGCGTGAGGAGCTCTGAATACAGAAATTTATTTCTATCATAGTTTCGATGAGAGTAATGTGTATTCTTCACTACGTCCTCTAGACGCCAAGTGGCTCACTATTAAGTGAGTATCTATACATATCGTTGCGGTATGGGAAAGCACATGGGTAAGTTCGCAGGCTGTGTTGAGAACTGGATAGCTCAGTGGTAGAGCAACCACCTGGTAATTAAGCAAGAGATCTTGGGTTCAAATCCCGTTTCAGAACTCCTCATGTCCAGATTTACTTTTCTGAGTTTCTATACCGCAATGATATAAATTTAGTTTATATATTATACCCCACTAAGAGCAGGAATGAGTATATAATATATATGTATTTATCTTATCGTCTTTCCATATTGCTCGACTTAGAGTTATGGTTATAGTATATAGGTAAAAAGTATGAAGGTATAAGTATTTATTTATACTTAAAAAAATATTTATATCGTCATACTTTTTCCCTTTATTGATCACACCGATTCTTGAAGCTTCTACTGCGATGGAAGCCACGGAAAGTCATCCTGTTATTATAAATGAGGTTTAATTTATCATACCTAGAGGGTGTTTATTAAACAACGTTTCCTGTCAATATTTACCATTAATCATGGCGGCTTCAGTCCGTATCTCGGAGACATCCAGACCCTATTTACAAGATGGGGCGACTCCCATTCGGTTTCGATAAATTATTCATCTTCTACGAGCGGGTACTCAAAGGGTGCCCGCACACTTATTATTGTTGTGTGTAGATCAATAAAAAATTGTTCGAAAAATCTCTGCTTCAATGCGATATTCACATGCAATAATCAGATGTACCAAACCACTAAAAATAAAAAAAACATCGTTTTGTGCCTCCCAATTTTTTCTACGTGCTGGCTGAGCAGTACCCCTTTCGCAGTTTCTTTTTATTATCATCTTGCGAGATAATGTTGATTTAACATGCGTGTGTCATAACTAGTCAATATTATACTTACATTTAGAAGATAGAAACTACAAGTTGAAATAATTAAATTGAAGTAGGTTTTTTTTTATAAATCTTTATTACGGATTTAGTGTCATTTTGTTTATAGGTTAATAAAATTATGACATTAGTATAGTTGTTTATAATTAGTATAGGTTAATAAAATTATGACATTAGTATAGTTGTTTATAATAATAATAACCGTCATTTTCTTTCCTCTTGCATATAGTTGTAACATTTTTTGATAAATGCCCATTTGTTTATTTCAAAATACGGGAAATTACCTACAGCTATGTTGTTTTAACGAACTATATTTACTTATTCGAATGTCAATATTCTCAATATGTGTGCGGGCAGCCGATGAGGTTCTACGATGTTTCCTGCAAGCCTTTTAAAACTCGGGTCCATCTCTTTTGGGATAACTTAAGTAATTGGCGGATGAAATGGTTCGACCGCTTTTACAGTGAAACGAGAATCTCCAAGTTGTATGGAAAATCTAGTGGAATTAAGAAAACTTGACAAAGGAAAATGGTATCAGACGAGAATAAATGACGGTCAAAGAAGCAATCTTATATAATCTTATCTTCACTATACCTATACCCTAATACTATCTTTAAAAACTCTGAATTTTGAACTTTGAACCTCCCAAAATTGTGTTTCTTAGGAAAGGGTTGATGTTATTTTCAGAGCATTCACTAAAATTGCATCTAATCATTACGTTTGTACTTCAATAAATACATTAATACATGTAATGAAAAAAAAATGAAAATTTTCTACTCTTCTACGATTTCTTAAACTTAAAACAGCGCTTAATCTTGGGTTTTTTTGTTTTATTGCAGTCAAAGTTGCCGAGACGAGGGAACAATTCAGCTCTAGAATTGAAAACCTCATTGTTTATTTTTATGTTTGTGCAAAGAAATAGGAAAAATAGTACTTTACTTTCCTTTTTTATTGAGAAACAAACAGTTATCAGTTTCTACATACCTAGTAGAGTGTTATTGCTAATACTTAAACCGAATAGATAATCTTAAAACAAATAAATTAATTCACGACAAACAAATACAAATATATGCCTACCCCTCTGGGAGACAGGCGTGAGTATATGTATTGGTAACAAATAAAACGACATGCAAAAATAAATATTACAGCTCTATGTTACTTAAACAATACAGATTACAAAAGTGAATTATTTAAAAACAATATTAAGTATGCCAATACATCTTGATTGAAATGCACTTGTACTTGTCCACTGTATTTATTTTAATTTACCTAACCGGTTTCGCTATTATAGCATTTTCAAAGGTTTATTTGGTTGTATCGAAAATGTAGCAAAAGTTGCACCAGTTGCAAGTGCCAAAAATCACAAGCATCAACTTCGTACGCCACAATATCTTCACTTCAACGTAACTCTCGTAAACCTTGAACGTACGCCACAATATCTTCACTTCAACGTAACTCTCGTAAACCTTGAACGTACGCCACAATATCTTCACTTCAACGTAACTCTCGTAAACCTTGAACGTACGCCACAATATCTTCACTTCAACGTAACTCTCGTAAACCTTGAAGTTATTTTTGTGTCCTTCGTGAGACTGCTTTTCTACTTATTTTCAACCTGGTGAACCGTTTTTAAAAATGCCTACAATTTAAGGTGGTTCCGTGGGATCTTAGATTCGATAACGGTCGCAAACACCTTGACAAAAATTCAAAGGCTTTAGTTTCATTCACAACCTACCGTGAAGTCCAATTCAGACATAAGTGTCAATTAAGATACCAAAAGCCAAGAGTAAGCTTTTCTAAGTCCGTATTACTTTCTAATGAATGTGCATAAGTTTGTATGACACTGAGTCTGGCTTGCAGAAAAACAAATCAGAAATGCACGAGAATTTTCTCAGTTGTAAGACTACCAAAGGCCAATAGTGAGCTTTCCTGAGTTAGTAATACTTTCTAACCAATGTGTTTGAATGTTTTTTCGGTCCAATCTCCGACATGGGCCTGTCAGGTTTCATACAATCGCCTTCAGCAAGCATCAATAAGTATCGACTTACTGGCCGAAGGATAGGCCTGCTGCTCACTTGAAAAATTACCTCAGCAAAATTACATCTTGCCCAGCACTGATCTCTGTACTAATAGGAATAAAGGTCCAGTTCCGTTGTACTTGATGTAAAGGTAGTTTGCAAGTAAAAGTAGGTAGTGGCATCTTCTGTAAAATATAACATAGGTTCGTCTAGCGTTTCGCTTGACCTACATTACTTTGTAGTTTCTTTTGTAATAAAGGGTTGTTATTCATGAAGTGTTTCATTACAGTGTAATGCTTCAATTTACATAATAAGTTTACCGGGTTTTAGAAGTGAGTAGGGTACCCGATTTCTTTGGGGTTTTTTTTTATAAATATAGTAATTTTGTACAAAGTAGTTAAATATTGTTTCTTTGAATACTTATACGTATAAATAACATACGCTTAGAGCAAAATCAAATGAAGCGCAAACAAATTAATAACTAATTTCCAAACAGAACCCTAGTTGCTTTCATTTCAAATAAATTTGAATTTTGAATTACAAATCAAACGCCAGATGTTTGAATTGAAATTTGCCAGTATTGAGAATCGGCAATTTTATAGGTAATGAATGATATGACCTACTATTTATGTTAAATTAAGATATCAAAGTATTTTATGACAAGAGTAAGATTTAAGAGGCAGATTTATATTATATACATATATTTTTTGTAAATGGAGCTGTTTCTATCCCCGGCTAAAGTAAGTCATTGTTCAAAAATCTTTTGGTGCATTTTTATATTCGCGGAATGGGTAGGTAATTAATAAATACTTATACTTTCCTTAGTCGTAACTGGTTAAGTAGCTCATTATTAGTATAAATAGAATGTTTTGTATTAATCAGGCCATAACTATTTGAATTATCGTCGATCAAACAACTCAGTGGGGAAGAACATTGTGAAAAATGGAGAAAATCGAGCACCGCGCTGTCATAAAGTTCCTTACCAAGCAAGGTAAATCAGTTCAAACCATACTAGAAGAGATGTCATCCGTTTACGGGGAGCCTTGCCCCGGTAAAACCATGGTTTATAAGTGGCATACCCTTTTTAAGAAAGGCAGGGCCTCACTTGAAGATGATCCTCAGCCAGGACGGTCGATCGAGGTGACCACTCCGGAAATCATTCAAAAAGTGGAAAATTTAATACTGGAAGATGCTAGACTAAAGAAGAAACAGCTCGCAGAAATGGTTGGAGTATCCGATACAACCATATTTAAAATTCTTCACGATCATCTCGGCATGACCAAAGTCAGTGCAAGGTGGGTGCCGAGAATGCTCACGCCGCCTCAAAAACAACAGCGCGTAGAGTGTTCTCGCGCGTTTTTGGAACTCTGTAATGAAGACCAGGATGGAGTTTTGACTCGAATTGTTACTGGGGATGAAACTTGGGTTCATCATTATGAACCTGAGTTCAAAGAAGATTCTATGCAGTGGCACAAAAAAGGCACACCACCACCAAAGAAATTTAAGGTATCACAGTCGGCGGGAAAAATCATGGCGACAATCTTTTGGGACCCAGAAGGAATCTTGTTGATAGATTATAAAGATAAAGGTGTCTCCATAACCGGAGAATACTACGCTTCAATCTTAGAGCGATTAAAGGAAGCAATCAAGGCAAAAAGAAGGGGAAAATTAACCAAAGGTGTCCTCCTTCTGCACGACAACGCGCCTGTGCACAAGAGCCGTGTTGCGTTGGCTTCCCTGCATAAGGTGGGCTTCGATATTTTGGTTCATCCACCCTACAGTCCTGACCTGGCTCCTAGTGATTATTATCTCTTTCCAAAAATGAAAAAAAAACTTCGGGGGAAGAAGTTCTCAAGTGATGAAGAAGTGAAGGAAGCAGTTTCAGCTTATTTTTCAGACCAAGAAAAAATATTTTTTTTCGAGGGTACACATAAGCTAATTGAAAGATCTGAAAAATGTATTAGGGTTGCAGGTGAATATATTGAAAAGGAAAAATAAACTTGCGTTTTAATTTCCACGTCTTACTCCCGATTCCGCGAACTTAAAAACGCCCCCTCGTAGTTATTATTTTCTCCAAAATCGAAGACGAGAGTCCCCTGAGCAAATTTCTTTTCCTCTTATAGTTTAAATTTTCCCCATCTCAACGCGCTATAGAACTATAGAACAGACTTTCAAACCTAAAAATTTCTTAGGTTCTTTTGCGTATAGTAAGAGAACCCGGTTTCAATGTTTGCCTCGTACATCGTACATGAAATTCTAGTACGTCTGGAAATATTGACGTATCATATTTTTTAAACTTTTTGGTGTGAAAGTATACCGCATTTCCTATCCCATTTTTGAGTTTTTCCGTAATGTCACATAATTTTCGTGTTTTGCGTGGTGTTCGGTGTGCAAAGAGCGTAAGTACAAACTTTATAAAACTCAAAGACGACACAAGCAACTGTACCGCAAAAGCGCTCCATACAAATGGAATTCGATCATAATTTGGACAGTACCTAGCCTAACCCGATGACATTTTGTTGACAGGATGTAGAAACTAAAATACTATCTGAGATTTCAGTAAGTCAAATTATTTAGTTTCAAAATTACTAGTAACTCAAAAACCACTATTAAGATTCGGTTTAATTCAGATGTTGTGACAGTGAAAATATTTATGAGGATATATGATAAACTACAGAATATCTGGCATGTGATGCTCGAATAAATATTTATAATTTTAATCAAGATCTTTTCCTAAATAAATCCAAACCAAAGTCCAATTTGAGACTAACATCTAATTTAATTAATTAAGTATGCAAAGAAACAAATTAAAACTTAGTCAATATGAAAATATTACAAAAACAAATGAGTTCATCGTATAGTTTTTGTAGAATTTTAGTTAAAATAATTGTAATTATTTATTAAGGCAATATTTTCTCTTATTTTGCGCTATCTGCATCGTGTGGTCGATATAACCGCCACTTTGCAATGAGTAATGGTTTGAACCATATTTCAATCCCATTTCCGTCGATATTTGTACCGATACACATCGAGTTGTTAATTTGGCAACAGTATGCGCCTTAATACGGGAACGATATGGAACAAAGGTCGACGTAACTTCTCATATATACCGTATCTTCAAACGGGGCTAAACTTATCAAGTAAGATTACTCTGTCCTACGTCTAACAATATTAATCCCCCCGAAGTATCCTACCAAAACACGCAATACCGTGATATTCAAGGAACTTATCTGATTGTTCAAGCTAAAACCTACTTTGGCACGTACCTACTTATATGTTTATAAAACCGAATTCAAACCAAATAAACGGTATGTATACATAATTTTCTTTCTTTCTTAATTCTTTATTGTACGAATTTTAAAATGTAGTACAAATTGGTTTGGTCTTAATAGTAGCATAGACGAACTGTACTATTTAGTCTATGATAGTGGCCTGTAATGGCATTTTAAATCGCAATGTTTGACGTGTTTTTAGTAATATTTATATTTGTTAGCTTCAAGCGTGTTGGCACAAGCTTGGTTTGTGGCTTTTGACAGATGTGTAAGAGTTTTGTGACAGATGTGTAAGAGTTTTGTGACAGGCGGACGGATAGCACCGAAGGGTTTTCATAAGTTGCTTTAATTGAAAGAAAAAAAATGTTACAGTCAGCATCAATCTTAAAAGTAAAAAAGGACAAAATGTATGCTAATCCCGCCTCACTTAGACTAATTAGATCAGATCTAATTTATTAGAACACAAAAGCCCAGAACAGTTTAAGTGAAGAGCCTTTTTTGTAGAGGGCTGTTAAATTCCCATTAAGACTCAGATACTTGATATTCCTTTTAAATAGGTATTCTTTGAAATTCACAATCTAAGAAAAACTTGTTCGTGGGATGAAGGCATCTTAATCTCGAGAGCCCAAAAGGTTGAGAATACGTCAGTCATGCGTCACAAAGGCACGCACGCCAAGATATTTGTAATACAACATAAAAATGTAACATGCAAGGAAATGCTCGCATATTGTTTTGTTGTTGACACATATGGCGCGCACGAAAGTTACATATATACTATGATTCTTTTGCGAAACATCGCAAGTCTCTTTGTCAAATAGTAATGTATGTAAAAAAACGAGTTTGGAGGAGGAATGTGCACAACCCGGCTATCGTTTATTCGCTGCGTGCACGCACACACGCAAACATATATACGGACAAGTGGTGCTTATATGTTGTAAATAAAATCCGTTTGGAGTAAGGTTTAAAAATATTATATAGTTAATGCATATAATTACAGAAATCATCAGAAAATTACAAAAAAAATATGCTCCCCGTAACTCTAAAAATGTAGGACGATATTATTGAAAAACAAAAACAATATATGTGATGCAGCCGAGAAATTTTCAATAAATTTTGAAATATAAAAAAGACATTAAAATGTATATGTTTTCAAATTTCCTATGTAGATAGCGCTAGCTGTAAAACTGTGGAGGACCAACAAACCTTAATGACATAAAAATCATGTATCTGTGCCTGAAGTATGGCAAAGAATCGAAAACTGAATAGTGGGTGCTCGAGAAAATAAACTGTAAATTACAAACTGCCCATGCACCATAATAACGAAATGCAGCACAAAAAAAAACATCTGGCTTACGATTGGAAAAACGCTTTAACTGATTTGATTATATACCCAAGACCTAAGTATTCGAGGAGCTAAATAGTATTTCACAGGCAGGATCACTTACTTGAAACTCGGGAATATTAGAAAAGTTCCCGATCTCCAGTTTCGTCCTATGTCAAGTCGTCGGCCGCTGATTTTTATCGTATTTCCGAAGTTGTTGGAGGCGCGACGGCAGGTGCGAAGTTATTGGATCCATCGCACTGACTGACAGGAGGCATACTTCTCAAATACATTGCTACACCTTGAATCACCTTTACATTCCACGCAGTGACTAACCATTTATAGGTTTCAGATTTTTACAGGTGCTCTACCTACGACTTGAAAATGTTACATTAGGCTGTGGTACTATTTTTTTTCTTTGCACGCAAGTTGCCAACTTGATGGAAATAAACTGCTTTCAGTTTGATCCGCTCGTAGGCTGTTTTCAGTCACCTCATATGCCTTGATACTATTCTGCTGTCAGTGGTAGGCGTCGTCCGACGATCAAACTGAACGCAGCCTACGAACGCATCAAACCGAAAGCGGTTCATTACCGTCAAGTATATCTATGGTACACAAGAAAACACTGGCACCTTTCAATAAATAAAAAAAAAACACTAGTGTGGAAAAAATTACTTTGCCAACAGTTTTGATGCATATAAAATGGGGCTTTACTAACATTTGTATTGAAAAAATATATTCCTCTAACTTATAGAACCTATATTGTATGGGCAAGTGAACTTCTTTTTTTCATTTACACGTGTATAATCTTTGGAAAAATTACTCAGTATGATGAGTAGAATATGTGGTTTCATTAAAAGGTAGCAGTCTGTTTAGACCCTGTATATTTATTTTGAAGCGTATTCTAGAGTATTTTGCTAATACGCCGCTTAAAGATACTCGCAAAGAGAATTGAGAGAGGGATCGATTCGACCCTTCAAATGATGCGACATTTTAGCGAAATTCATCTTAAGCGGATGATAGCCACGATATTCCTTGGGCGAGTCCAAATAAAAACGAAGTGACGTAAGCAGTTTATTTCATTTTTTGCCTTGATTTTACGTTATAAATAGTCGCAATTTTTTACTGATCTTGGGAAACTTTTTGTTATAGATTGATTAGCCAGTAGAATTATTGTTTCTCGATAAAAATTGATTTACCATGATTTTTCGGCACGATATTTACTGAAGAAACTTACCGATTAAGTTAGTTTTGTCAATCATAATTTACCTAATGTTTCAGATTGTTTATCTTGCGTGTATACTCAATGAAAAATGTGTGTGTCACTTCGAAACTTCAAACGTATTAAGGTATGTTTTCATTTTACGTGATTAAAACCCGAGTCAATGAACATTATTCATAATGCCAGTCTTCCCGCTTTCCAACTGTGTAGTTTGGCATCGTCTATATCAGTCGGTTACCTATAACTTTGACTTGCATGTTTGTCAAATCTCATAGATAGGCTCTCGGTCCAAGAGCGTTATGCCCAACATAGCGCAATTCATGGATCATTGTACTACATACATTTGTAGTCGGTTTTTATGTGACTAGGCTTCCAATAAAAAGTTAAAAGGTTCGCTTTGGATTTTTTTTCCACTGAGTGGAGACGCAAGACGCAGGAACAGACACATTTTGTGCTCCTGTGAAGAATTGACCCCTGGAACAGTAGCCTCTTCTTCATTAGCATTTTGAGAGTCTTTTGAACTAGTTTAATAATAATATTGACAAATTGCCTATTTATACATGCCATGCGTCGCCCGCGTGGCCTAGAGGAAACAAATAACATTTTATTATTCAGAAACAAACATTATAAGTGCTCTTACTCCCCATTAATTGATTATACAAACTGACAATATCCCAAGCAAAGCAATAAGGACAATATTCTCCGTAAACCTATCTCTGGAATGAGATTAGTATGGTTTTAACAGAACTCAAACCGATTGTGAAAAGATCTAATTAGAAGACAACCAGAAGTGGATAATAAATAATTAATAAAGATAGTGTAATGTAGTTAAGTAAATAAATATTGTTTACAACGAAATACTGTACCTGCCGCAGTATTTCTTTGTAAACAATATTTTTTGTTTTTCCTTCAATTGCTCGAATCACCAGACTGTTCTATTGTATTTAATTTTATATAATAGAGAAACAAATGTGTTTTTTTACATGTCCATCCATCCATCCATCCATCAGCCCGTGTTTGTCCACTGCTGGACATAGGACTTTCCCAAATTTCGCCACTCATGTCGGTCCTCCGTCCTCCTCATCCAGCCACCCCCCGCAACGTCATTCAGGTCGTCGGTCCAGCGGGCACGAGGTCGGCCTACACTACGCTTTGCTGTACGTGGTCTCCATTCTAAAGTCTTTCGGTCCCAACGGCCATCATGTCGGCGACAAATATGGCCTGCCCACTGCCACTTCAGCTTACTGATTCTGCAGGCTATGTCGGTTACTTTCGATCTCCGACGGATCTCCTCATTTCGGATTCTATCCATCAGAGATACCCCAAGCATAGCCCGCTGCATAGCTCGCTGAGCGACCTTAAATCGGTGGATCAGGCCCTTTGTAAGAGACCACGTCTCAGTGCCATACGTCATCACAGGATGGACGCACTGGTTGTACATCTTAGCCTTTAAGCACTGCGGTATTGATGACGTAAATATGTGACGCAACTTTCTGAATGCTGCCCAACCCAAGCATATTCTTCTGTCAGCCTCGGCGTTGAAGTTGTTTTTATCCAGCTGTATGACTTGACCCAGAAAAACATATTTTTGAACAACTTCGATGCTGACATTGTCATCGGTTAGTAGCCCTTGGATGACGTGACAGTTGGACATGACCTTAGTCTTATCCAAATTCATCCGCAGGCCCACTCGTCCGGAAGAATCGCTAAGGCCACGCATCATTACCATGGCATGATGTCATCGGTAAAGCGAAGATGTGAAATGTGCTCTCTGTTTACGTTCATGCCTCGTCCATTCCAGTCTAGTATTTTAAAGACGTACTCCAGCGCGGCGGCAAACAGTTTTGGAAAAATAACATCTCCCTGTCTCACGCCGCGCTGAAGATGTATCGGTCTTGTTTGTACACCCTGTACTTGGACGGACATCGTAGCGGAGTCATACAGACATTTCAACAACTCCACGTAACGCCAGTCAACATGGCATCGCTGCAAGGACTGCAGAACAGACCAAGCTTCGATGGAGTCGAAGGCTTTCTCGTAGTCCACAAACGCTAGACATAAGGGCTGATTATACTCTTGAGTTTTCTGTATAACCTGCCTTAGCGTGTGAATGTGGTCCACGGTGTTGTTGCCTTTTCGAAACCCAGCCTGCTCTGAAGGTTGGAAGTCGTCGAATCGTTGGGCGAGACGATTCGTTATAACTCTTGAAAACAGCTTGTAGGTGTGGGTCAGGAGCGCAATTGGTCTGTAGTTCTTAAGTAGGATTTTGTCCCCTTTTTTGAAGAACAAAATGACCAGACTCCTGCTCCACTCCTTTGGCGTAGTACCTGTTTTTTACATTACTTACTTATAACTTGCAAATATTAGTTCATAAGAACATTAAGATTTTACATCAGGTAGATATTACAAATACACCGCTACCTCAGAAAAATCCTACCTACAGTAATATTTCACCTTCTTATGGGTGGAATTTCAGAAAACTCTTTCTTAGAGAATACCTACACTTTACAAAGAACGTACCTTCCAAATTTCATGTCTCTAGGATCGGCGGTTTAGTCTGTACCTTGATGTATCAGTCAGTCAGTCAGGAGTTCAGGACTTTGAATCTGACATAATATTATAAAATATCAGTTACATATAACAGACACACCTCTACTTCAGAAAAATTTTATCTACTTACTAAAAGGTACATAATGCCGTGCCCCGCGAAATAGGCGCACTCCTTCGCACACCCTGAGCCACCCTGTGCGCTATGCACCCGTCTACCATGCTGCGTAGGATTTGGAAGCCCTATTAATTTTAATTGAAGGGTGTGCGTACCAATTTTTGAGATAATCGACCCAAAAAATAAAAAATTCACAGAAAGCTCAACTCCCCAATTTCACCCTCTTAGGGGTGGAATTTCTAAAATCTTTTTCTTCTCCTCTGCACGCCCTGCGCCACCCTGTGCGCCTTGCGCCCGTCTACCATGCCGTGTAGGATTTTCGAAGCCGTATTAATTTTAATTGAAGAGCGTGTGTACCAATTTTCGAGTTAATCGACCCAGAGAATTAAAAGTTTCACAAAAATTCAACCCCCCATTTCACCATTCTAAGGGGGGAATTTTGATATAGCTATACAAGCTGTCTGTCAACAATCTGTGAAGTACATACCATCTCTGTTCGGATTAAATATGTAAGGCGTGAAATCATATAACGCCCTCGTTAGTCTACCCATTTTTTACAATTTAACGCGTCAACACTAATAAGCGTGAAACAAATAAACTTTTAACACAGAGTTATAAATTTTTAATAAAAAAAACTTCAATTTTTAGAATGGTTGTCCATTTCATTTTAACTGGAGAACCACTAAACGGATTTGGATGCGGTTTCCTTTATTATAATTGTAGTGACTCTGGTCAACATACAGGCTTTAAGGAGTGCTGATAAATAACCACCAAGCCAAAAACTGTTTTAATCCTAAAGAAAATTCCACTCGAGTGAAGCTGCGGGAAAAAGCTGGTCATAAATATATCTGTTATCAGTATTTTTAAGTTTCTGAAGTATCGAACCAAAGACATCTGAGAAGCAGGCGTGAGGATAACATGGTACAAGTATTCTATCTCACGAAGTCCTATGCCTATGGTTGTAGTAGTGAAGGACGTGTACAGATAAGCGCATTCTGTGTGTGTAACGCGTTTTGTAGCGCTCGCGAGGTTACTCACACTAGGAAAAAGTGCATATGCACGCAATTCCACAACCACAGCCAAACGAATTTCCTGAGATAGAATATCTGTAAGCACCATATATATCAAAAAACTGAGCTTCACGTATATTTACACGATGTATTTGACGATCCAAATTGCCCAATTTTCATATCGGATTCCTGCTAATGAAAACAATTAATTTGGAGAGCGAGGCACGAGTAAATAAAACCACTGAAGTAGTATAAATCAGATTGCTTTAATTTATTTTACTTTTATACAAATCGAGTACTACTTACGATAGTCAATTTTAACGAATAAATTTTTACCCGTTGAGATTTATATTTTTACAAATTTACCTTTGTATTTTTATTTGTTCTCTATTATAAAAACCTCCATAGGGGCTTTTTAAAAACTTACATTACATTCGGTCACGTTTAGTTATCTTGCTGCAGTCGTGTTATTTTAATTTTATTTATTTTATATTTATTATTCGGTCTATAAGCCTCAATAAACATACGTACGTATGGATAAAAACGCTTTGATAAACCAAAAGTAAATGTATGTATCGATACATAGCTTGGTCGTAATTTTGGTGACTTTCCATGAAGCAACGTAACAATACATGATGATGATTTCCAAATAGTAAATGATTTATCAGAATATAATTTATTATTTAAATTTGATGCATTTAGGTATCTATCTACAGAGAAAACACCCAAGTACCATTAAATCAGTGGCCGGCGTAGGTAGTACCATTTATGAATGCTAGCATAACGTGGACATGCCCTTATTCCGGGATTATAATCAATTAATTAAAATGGAAATAAATTTGTTACTTGACAGCAACGTATAATCCCCGGCAAATTTCTTGGCACGAATTGATTATTATTAATAATAAAATTATTATTCCGCTGAAATAATTAACAATTAAAGCCTATAAAGTAAATAGGTAATCAATAGAATTTTAGAATCCCGGGGGTATATCCATATTATTCATAATGTTTGAGGTCGTTCACCCCAAATGGCATTACCTACGCTGACCACTGATGATAATTCAAAGTACATATTTCAAAATACATAAATAGCCAATCTTTTTACTAAATATGCTGTTGAAAACAATGTGGCAGTAAACTGAGCAAAGTATTGAAGAACACGTATACATTTAGCTAAGTAGAGTACCATCATATAGCTCAAAAATCTTGGCAAGCTATTGTCCAAAAAAGATTTTTTGTTTGGGCATAAAACCTGAGTTACGTTTCTAGCAATCTGATCAATGTTCAGGATAGGTATTGAGCCTCCAGCCTACGATAATTTTCAGATTTTCAAAACTTTTACGAATAAAAGTACTTCTTAGAATATTCTAGAAGTCAGAATCATATTTGCTTTGGTACAACATAAGATTTATTTTACTTACATTAACATCATCAATAATAAAATAAGTAAGTAAAAAGTCGTGTCTGTATTCTATAAAAAATTGAAATTAAATCGTTTATTAGTATGTTGTACTGAAGCCAAACTCTTTAGAATTTTTATCTGTCTGTATGTATGTTCCGTTTTAACTCGAGAACCGAGTTTTCTTTATTATCATCTTAGTGACCCTGGATAACATAGGCTATAGGCGGTGTTGATAAAATAACGCCTATGTCGAAAACAGGATAGAGACTGATTAAACGCGGGCATATTTTGAAGGTTAAATAAAATAATATATTTATAAAACTTTTCATGATTGAAAGAGCAGTTTTAAACATATCATTAATGTGGCAAATGAATATTAGGCACAAGACAAAATTGTGGAAACTGAAACAAAGATAATCGTTTTCGGTGTAACCTCAGATAATGATAAAATCACGAAAGTCCATCCCACAGAAACTGAATATTTATAACCTGACTCTGACTAAGGTTCTGATCGATGATCGTGCTCAAGCCTTCAATGGATCAAGTTATATGACAACGTATTCATATACGTGCCAAGATTGTTTTCTTTGGGGTGCGAGTAATAGAGTATATTTTTGTGATGCACACTGTTAATTTTTATTTTCTCTTTAAGAAATGGGCTGCCTTGACTCATCTGACAGAGTCTAATTGGTCGTCGAAGTTTTAAAAATCTGAAAGTTTTTATAGGACTCGGTATAAATGGTTGTATTTGCTTGAAACAATAATGCTAATATGGATACTCCTCATAAAAATCTTATAATCTCTAAATTTTAACAAGAATTGTCATTATCGTATAATGTCATCTTATTTTTAATGACAAATATACCAATTAAATTCCTCTTGTCTGTGTGGACAACTGCACTACTACATCTGTGAATAGCTATTTATTTTATGAAATGCCATAAAATATAAGTAACCGAAAACATACGTTGGACTTAATAATTTAATAGGTACGGTTACCCGGACGTTAAACTACTTAAAAAGCAGTTTATTTCTCAATATTTTAACAAAATAAAGGACACCAAGTTAATACTAAAACAAACTAAAAGGAAAAATTACTACGTTTTCTTCACGAGAAAAATCGACGAACCTAGACAAAATTGCTTTATTTGAATATTTTTACCCCATTTTTACTATGTTGAGTTTTTTTAGCATGCTGATTTTTTTTACACGTTGTTCTTTAATCGTCAATAAATTTAAAAACATGAAAACTTAACTGCTAAAAAAATGCACTCATGTCTAAGAAAACTCGATGTAAAAAGGGCACAATTTTCCAGGAAAGGCATTTCACCTCAGTTTGTCGATTTTACTCGTGAAGACATCGAAGTTATTTTTACTTTTAATTTATTATAACGTAAAGGGTCGTGTATTTCACTAAAATAATGAGAAATATAAAAAGTATAGAAATATTTTTGTCCCATATTGGGTTACTTTTGTTTGCTCATTAATCCCTTTACATTTTGAATTATGACAGGTACGTTTCGTTCGTACCACGGTCAATCAGTTCAAGTAAATTCAATATACAACATAACAAAGCCGGGTAAAAAAATATGCATATCACTTGCAAACAGAGATTCACACCCTAAGCATCGACAAACGAGAGTGAGCCAAATCTCGGGAATATCCATATTAACATCAACGTAGCACAAGTAAATAAACCATACTACCTAACTCTGAACTCTGATCATTCCTGATTGTTCAGAAGCAGAAACCGGAAAGTAGCTTGTCCAGTTTAGTGCAAGGTGATGAAAGTTCACCAGATATTGTATTTGTAGAGATAAAGAGAAAGCTTACATTACAGCGTTCACAAATACTCATAGATTTTAGAGTGTATATGAAAGTCCAAAATACCTGTTTTAAGATTAAAGCATTTTGTTTCCTGTTGTGCAGTGTGCTGGCTTGCTATTATGAGTTTATATAACACTGTCATACTGACCAAACTCAATTTATATATTTTACTGCAGGATAAAGAAGATAAAAAGTTTGACAAAAGCTTGTTTTTTAAAAATAACTACGTGTAAAATACAAATATAAATTGTTAATATAAAAAACATATTATTTTAGATTTATAATTTAGTATTACAGGCATGAAAGTAATATATCTTTAATACATAAAATAGATTCACTTTTTTATATTATCATTTTCAAATTGACATGTTACATAAACTCTGGAAAGGGTACGTATATATGTAAGACTACTTCGAGCGGTACGATTATAAAAATATAATCGCCCTCTGAAATTCGTGAGAGGTGAGTAAAAGTTTTCGAAAAGTGTTTGAATGTTAAGTTTCGTACAAAATCTATGAATTCACCGTCAACAAAGAAAGTGCAGTAATTAAAAACTGAATATTTATTTGAGTTGAAACATGGATGGTGCATTGCAAGTACCTAGATGGTTACGAAATGATTGTAGAGAATGTACACTTCAGTTTGTACGTTTATATCTATCCCGGTCCCAGGCAGGCGTTTAAATTTATTTATTTTAAATAGTAGATCGACTCTACTCTCGCTTTTAATAAGTATATTTTATTAAAGCATCGGGCCGCGACCGCGGGTGTTATAATCGATTCACAACCTCTCTGTTTTAATAAAATAAGTTTTTAAAATTGGCTGAATGACCCGCGGCGCGGCACTATGCTCCACTCAACATTAAAATAGTGTTACATGTTAACAAAGACCCTAGTTCGTTTTTATTTTACAATAAAATCTCAACTTTAATGTTCATTTATCACCCTAAAGTTAACTTAGTTCAAAATTTATAAAACCTAGTTTTGGCACTAACAATCTAATTATAATGAAAAATTTTACATTTTTTTATGATTTCCAGGATACATACAAAACATCATACAATATATTAAAAATAAGTCCAAGTAGTTGTCTAAAAATTAAATTACTTTTCCGTCTGACAAATGAAATATTTTAATGGGATAAAAAATACAAATACACTGATATTACAAACATAACTGTAATGATGATATATATTTTGAGCACCACTTAGGTTTTACTATACACAAAACATTACAAAAACAACTGGTAACATCCTAACATAATCACAAACAGCAAATACACACGTCCCAATAGATAATATTTTCAAAGTTTTTTTCCGTGGCAGTATGATTTATCTTCAAACACAATAGAAAAACAAAAATATATTGCTGTATTAATGATTTTTCTAATAATAACATTACAAACAAATAAATATCTAGCAATTCAACCACGGGATATAAAATTTAAAACTAATACTTGAAGTAACATGTTTAAGACTATGAACATTATAAGACTTTTAACAACTAAGACATAATTATGACAACGACGTTTAAGACAAATCTGAATACAAATACAACAATTCGATGATAAAAAATTTCGAATAAATAATTTAATAGAAACAACACATCGAAAGTCATGTTACTTATCCTACAATCCACTACATAATAGTGAGCTTTCTTAATTTATTTAGATTACAACCTAATTTAATTAGGAGACACGACACTTACTAGGCTATCACGACATCTATAAGAGCGAAATTGAGGAACGGACATAGATAAAGACGTTAATTATCAGTATTTTCTTTAACTAAGATACCTAAAGTATGATATTAGTGTCTACAGTACGCTCTAGGGTGGAAGTTCTAAATACTGGATGTGGGTCACGTATATAAACAAGTAACTTTGAAGAGATTCGACGTACAGCGTTAAAGTTTCAGAAATAACTTAATATTTTATAAATAAATTGTGATCTATAACGGATTTATAAGTATACCATTTCTTTTTGTATTGCAACCGTTCTGATTTATGTTTAATTTAATGAATCCCCATGTAGATGAATATTTTGTCGCTGGGCCAACGAAAAACATTTGTTAATTTTTTTGGGATTATTATTTTAATTTCAGTAAAATATATTTTCTGCGTTAACTAATAAGTACTCACTTTTAACTATTATATTAAACAGAAACACTATTAACTAATAAAATTATTCCGAATAAAATACTGATTGTCTTCTATTAATCACTTTGTATAAAAATTTCGCAATTTAAAGAATAACAAATATTTTGAAAGAGATTTTTTGTATAATAGTTCAATGGGCCAGGATTTGCAGCCGCAAACTCCTGCCTACAAGGCAAGCAAACATAGCATAATTCACTTACATTGTTAAATTCGTTTGTAATACCAATCGTCTGTTAATACGAAAAAAAGACGATAATGATGATGATGAAATAATTCAACATTCTTCATGAGAACCTCGTAGCTTAGTTAGGAGAACACTTGCCTTATAAGCAAAAGGTCACATTCTCCAATCCTGGCCCGGGAAACTTTTGTACATAGGTAATATTTATCTTTCTATTTCAAATTGAATGTGCCTAAGCGTTGGCTTAAAACGTGGATAATGAAAAGAAATTCAATAAACAACATACATGTACATATTTTATGTACAATTATTAACAAATATATTTATATTTACATTTTAGTAATTTAATGATTTGATTTTTCACTTATTAGCATTAATTTTGTATATTTATCCTTTGGATATTTCTTATATATGTCCGTAATAGAAAACTATTCAAAAGAAACTAAAATAATATTTGAGTTACTTATTTTCATTCTGTTTCTGTCCGTCGTCGGTCCGTGTTTACAACATAACAACAATACAATACACTGCCTATTTAGCTGAAAGGCATGTAATATAATATAAGAAAATCCACATCACATTAGTAACGAGCAAAAATTAATTAGGTATCGGTCATGTCTTCGATGGTAGACTAAATGGTAGATACTAATAAAATGAAAAGTATAAAAGTACGGCAAAAAAATAAACGTGACTTTTTGTACGTCATTTATTCAAATAAATATGTTCAACAATTATATTCAAGTATTATTGGTATCATGATTACATCGCGGAGCAAGCGTATCGAAAACTTACATTTGACTATAAAGTTCTACATCTGTTACTTTTATTTTCAATTCCAGATTTCTTCAATTCCAATGAAATAAAAAAAAATTGATCTAAAGTGAAACGGGTTAAAATAATTGAATGATCAAATATTCAACTTCATAAAATTTGAAAATGAGCAATAAATGAAAAATTAACACTAACAGTAACTACCAACAGTAGCTTCTCCAATAATGGATTTAATATTACCTATTTTTTATTTAATATACGAGTACTCTATCTTGAAAGCCTTATGATTCCATTTTTTTGTTATATTTACATAATTCTATTATCGAAATTTATTTTTATAATATTTACGATGGCTTTGCCTCTGCGTCTTTCTGTTTCAATTTTTCTGAAAAGTGCGTAAGGTGTTTCTATATACCATTATTTAAAGGGATATATAACATTCCCACAATATTTAGTCATTATATAAATGTCCTAATGTGTTCCTATAAATGTTTTCAATTTTATACGACTTACGAGTTAGGTAATTATTCTTGATTTTTATCTCACTGTGGACCTTGAGTTTCACCGAACAAAACTACTAAAGTCTCTGTCACATCATAGCCCAGCGTCTTACAGCAACTTTTAACCAAAACTTTATAATTTTATACTTTAATCGTATTAATTAGACATAATATAATTATATTTTTTACAAATTATACTCGTCAACGTTTATCTGTATAACATACTAGTCAACATCACAATCGTTTTACAATATGTCGAACTTAACAATGCTATATATAACGTATTATATTATTTATATTTACCGTCTTTCGACTAAGTTAATGCCGACGTGTGCGTTTCAAACACGTTCTTATTTAGTTACAATAAGTTTTATACATTTAAATTATAATTACATGAATCTTCGTATTTCTAATATTAGTTCTCTCATGGGTGCGGGTCGATTTCAGACCCGGGCGTCTATCACTGGACGATGATATGAGGGGCCGAAAGGAGAACGGCTACCGTCGCGATGATCGTGAAGAGAGTGAACACGAACAAGCAAAACCTACACAAACAAGGTCGATTTATTAAGGAATCGTTTTAATCGTGCTCTAAAGGGTACATAAACGGCACCCAAATTGTTTGTGTTAATTTGTTGGCATAATTAATCTATTATCCTAAATACTTAAGGAATACAGTTAAGTAAGCAATTTAGTCACGGAGTAATTTACTCGTCAACATTTACATACTTAATTAGGACATAAGCGTTGATGATATTTTTTGTACAAGTAATCTCCTCACCTATCAACAACCATCGCCGCGAACTTCCAATCGCTAATCAGCTCCGCTTCCTCGTCAGCCTTCTTCATCCTTGCAGTGATGAACTGCAGCTCTCTGAGGATGAGGTGCAACTCGCGGTGATGCCCCCCCAACCCCCCACCCACGTCCTCCATCGTCGATGGTCGGACGAACGATCGCCGGAAATCCGTGCGGAATATTGAACACCTGGGCCCAATGACAGTTATGTTATTTAGGGTAAATAATGAATAAAAATTGTTTACGTGCCCCTCTTGGACAACGGAGCGAAACGAGGCTCTTCGAACAACCTTTTAGAATAAATGGCTGTGAGTTATAGTCTGTTTTTACATTTTCCAATATCGTTCTCATTCATAGTCTACAAACAAGGCGTATGGATTATATATCTCGTATTAGATATCTCGCAGCAAAGAAAAATCGTAACTAAAATAACAATTGCTTTATAAAAAAATTCGAAAGTGTCCTTCAATTGCATTTTTTACTCACCCTGGTCCTAAATTCCCCGTCGACGCCGTGCTATTAGGCGCCGGCGGGGCGTGTCTAAAATCGTCATCTATATCTAAAACATTAGCCAGGAGTGACTTCGACGATCGCTCCTTCAGCTCCAGTTCCCTCATCCTATTAGACATCATGATTGTCTTGCGAGTGATTTTCTTTCCAGGCCTTGACATGCGAAGAATCCATGGCAGCCATTGTAGAAATACTGACTTAATCTGTAACAATGACATTTTTTTAAGATGTGGCAAGTCGTGAGAAAATAGTAGTTTTAGCTGAGATTAAGTCCCCAACCCAACTGATATTCATATGTGTTTTGATGCATAGTGTTGGTACTGTGAAAAAGTCTTTCAACATCCCATAGGTACATTCGTTGGTGGGACTTTGAGTAAGAAGATTCGGGTTTAATTTCTGTCAACAACTTTTCGAAAGTATTGTACATGGTATTTGTATTACTACTTGTTAAACAGGGAAAGAATAAATTATGAGCTATGCTCGTGTACCCTAAAACACATGTATTTGTGCCTAAATTCCAGCAATAGGCTACTCCTTTTACGTTTTACGAGTTTTTAACCATACACCTGACACTAGGAGCTCTTTTGACATCCCATCGCATATCAGGAATATTTGTTGTGATATCTTATTTGTGGATAGTAAAAATATTGATACTAAGCATACGCTTAATACTCGTGACAAAGTAAACCCGATTGTTTATAAAAAGCATGACTCACCCATTGAGGCATCTCGTGTATGTCCGCAGTCCGATGATGGTAGTTGAGCACGACCACCGTCAGCACCACGGACGATGCCACCATGAACATGATACAGTTGAAATACGTCCCTGTTGCCCAGAGTATGGTGGTTACTGGGAGGTCATCATTCTCACAGAGATATTATGGGCTTTGTAATCATTTTCAGTTATTTAATTAGAACACAGTTCATTTTGAAAATATGTCTTATATTATTTGATAGGGTGAATTTCAATTTCAATCAGACCAACATGAATAAGTAAATCAAAATTGAGTGGGTTCAACTGAATGTTCATAAAGAAGAAATTAAGTACGTAGTCAAATTACATTTGTAAACTGATTGATTTAATCTTTACATTTACATTAGTAATAAACACGTTTAATTGTGATCAACTACTCTACATTATTAACATAGATTACATTTAAAGCAACATTCATGCACTTTAATGTCTCATGCACGGATAATTTGTTTTAATTAGATTTTTACAAAAATGTTATGGTATATATACACAGACTACAAACACTAGATATATTAGGACACTTTTAAATCACCAAACATTTATTACGCACGTTTGTATTGTTTCCTTAAAATGTTTGATGTAAACGTTTTATTTTATTTAAATTGTTATTTCAACAGCCTCTTATAACATTTCTTTAATTACTTAAAGGCTTTTCTTTTCTTTAATGTTTTCTGCGCGCCAAAATAAAGAGTAAATGAGAAAAATATTGTATTGAATTTGAATTTTGAAATATTCTTTAGCAGGTAACGTTAGGTACCTTTTGTTATAAGAAGCCATTGGGGGATTTTATCAAAGAAAACAAAGGACCTTTTTAATTTATAGGCGTCTGTTGTATCCATGGAAGCAGTTATAATATTTCCTTGATAACACCCCCATTAGTTGGTCAAAATAGGGTCGTGTCAGTTCCGAAAATATATTTGAAACTCGTTGTGGGCGCGTATACATAATAATGACGGTAACTGACACGATCCGGATATTCTGACCTTATATTGACTTTGAAAAGGATGAACAATTAAGGCGGTAGAGACAGACCAGTCTGAGCAGATAAAGCCTGCTGAAAGATACTTGGAGGCTGGACGGCGTCTGCTTGCTCGACCCGCATCGGCTTTGTCGTTTGACTTTATAACTGCTTTACTAACTACTAGCACAAATAATTTTAGACCACATTCTTCAATTAGGAGAGTTGCGTTTTAAGTTTAAATGTTTAATGTTTTCATTATTAGAAGTACCAATGTTATACCATGCCAATAGAAAGTCACTCCGGCCGAAGTGAATGACGCGATTATAAAAAGAATCGTGATGATACTTATTAGGCCAATCGAAAATAAATTAAGACAAAAAAAGATGAAATTATTTCTTGAAAATAAATTTCAAAAAGTTCTTGTTTAAGTAATATTATTTTAATACATTACAAGAAGGTAAGAATACTAATAGTAGAAGAACCTTCAAATCATTATCAGGAACCTAAAAGAGTTGAGAGTGCGGTAAGTTTATTGTGTTAAAAGAGATAGAGAGGGTTGTACAAGCGAAAAAACTGTCAAAGATATTTTAAATATGCATGTCAAAAATTTATCATCTCGGATCATTTGAAGAAAATTTTACATTTATTTTTAGATATTAAATTAATGAGCGGAGGAATACTTTTCTTTTAGTGAAAGGATTACATCTTTTTTACAAAATATTCCTCAACACACAACGTGATCATAATGTAATTTAAGATTTTTTAAATTTAGTTTTAAGGTAATTTTAATAGTATTCACGCGTGGGATCTCATCTCACCTATTAGGGGGATCGCCTCTGAGGTTTTTGTGATGACGTGCCCCACCAATAGAGAGAAAACCGTTTGCGACAGGAGAATTGTTACACCTGCAAAGACGATAACAAAAAAGTCTATAAAAAACAAAATGTCTATATACAAGGTATTCACTTGGAACCCTTTTAATTGAATATGAAATCCATCCAGCGATATAAGACCTCAGTTCCTGTCGTCAGTGTTGAGTTGGTATCAAGATTTCAAGAGAAATTATAAAGGAAATGAAAAAAAGTAGACATGCAAATACTAATTTAGATAAACTTTTATGCTTACTTTTATTAAAGCTTATTTTACCTTTCTAGTTAAATTTTTGGGATGTAATTAAGAAAATTAAAATTTGGTTTATTTTGAGTTATTTTTTTTTTATTTCATACACACCACCCTCCAAGTATCCAGTGGTAATCGTGGCAATTACAGAGCCGCGGCACAAAATGAGATAAATTTATGCAAATATTAGTCAAAATACGTACAAAGACACAAAATACACATTCGAACACAAAGACCAAGGAATCGATTCCGCGATGAATGATACAGGTTAATATCTTGAATCTAGAGGGAATGGTTTCATTGAAAATTGTCACAACAACAATATACATAACTTACCTTGCCTGTGTCCATTACTATTATATTTGAAACGTTTTGCAAACTGAAGGTCACATGCAGTGGTTGCTTGACTTGGACCACGAAATTAAATCAATTCAACAACGAACAAACAGTAGATACTTACTTATTCTTTTAACCAAAATCAGATATGCAATTGTGTAAGCCAATCGTATTCAAATTGATTGTCATATGGCTATTCGGCTAAGCAAATTAGCCCGTTTGACAATTAAAATCGTACATTTTTGTCTGTCAAATGAATACGATTGTCTTGTTTTGTTGTTGACAACCAAAAACGTTCGATTTCAATTGTCAAACGGGCTTATTTGCTTAGCCGAATAGCCATATGACAATCGAATTTGAATACGATTGGCTTACACAATTGCACCTCTGAATGACCAAAAAGCAAAACATGTTTTTGCGGTAAAAATATTTAACCGTGAAATCGATTCCAAGATTTCAAAATGAATTAAAATAAAACTTTGAAACAGGGCACGCAGTGAGTTAATCTGTTAAGTCTCTGTATGTAGATGTATTAAAACATAAATATTTTTGAAAGATTAACAGTTCCAATGTGGGTAAATTAAAACTTTAAAGATTTAGTAATCCAAACTTAAAAAGCGTACAACGATAAAATAATAACTCAGCGTACATAATTTACTCCTTGTAATGTTTTAAAATTATTACTTTCCATCGATTTATAATTTTGTTTATGCAAAAATAACATATTGAGGTCTAATAGTACAAAATAAAAAAGAGGATTGCAAAGTAACAGATGAGAAAACGAAAAATAATAAAATAAAACACAAAAAGGTATAGACAGAGACATGAGTAGAAAAGCGAAACCTGACAAAACTACCATGAAGACACCTGTGATAAACGTAGATCAAGCTAATGAATAGATAGACAAACCTGAACCTATTTGACAGACAGAGTATATTAACTGATATCCTTCGGATGATATAAGTTAGATGAACGTATACCACAGGTGCATTTATAGATATGTCAGGGCATGATGGCAAAGGTCTTGGCTTGGGCAGTGTACCTAACAAAGGGATCGCATCGGACACTTGGGGCAGAGTCTCTGCCACCAGATTGAGGAACACCGTCAGCGACAGAAGAATCGTCACTCCTGCAATCAAACACATTGTTAGAGCTTCTACCGAAGCTTCTTGACGCCAAGCTATCCCTTTGACTGACTGTTTTGTGTTCATCAATACTGTATTTTTTCATATTTATCCTCATGTATGTTTTAAGCTATTAAGCAAATTCGAAGTGAAATTAATCAAATCCAATTCACAACTCTCCAAAAATATTTCGTACTTCGTGTATAAAATATGAGCAGTTTTATATTTTTCCCAATATGAGTGTACTAAGTGTGTTTTTCCGTTAAGTAAACTTCTTTAATCCACCTAATGGACTGTTTGACTTCACATTATAGATGATCGATGACTTCGATGCTAGTACTGAAAATCAAACAACAGTTAATGTTCTACGGCACGACGTACTTACCAGAGATGGCTGTTTTCTGGCACATAATCTGTAGGAACACTAGTGCAAACACAAACAGTCACGGCACGTCCTAGGGGTAATCTAATTTCTTGTTGGGTGCACGCTGCTTACTAAACATGTACAGAATGTTGATAAGGTCAACAACTTCCGTCACGGGGTAAATTACATTCACGACATTAATGAGGCAAAATTTGTTTTATCCTTTTCATACATTTTTAAAGATATTTTGGGAGTGATATAAAGCGTCTAGTGTACGAAAGACGTGATGAAATTGTCTCAGCACAGAGCTTCGCGCCGCAGTGACCATTTATCAAGAAAATATCAGGTCAAATAAAAAAGCGAACATCTCCTTTAACATTTTTTGTATACTGATTTTTGGAACAAGCATCAAGTATTTTAATTATATTCATGTGACGCAAAATTAATGAAGTTTAGCTTTTAGATGTTTGGATAATACTTGGATACGCTTTAACTTTAAACCCGGGTTTCTGAATGCAATCTGTAAATGTTTGCAATGTTTTCGTGTTCTAAATTAACTTGACGATGATGATTATCGTTTTTTGTTGACGACAATATCGTTATATGTTTAATTACAAGTAAGTCTGCTTAAAGAAAGTCTTGCATGTGTAGTAAAAAAACTATGAACAATGCGTCTACCACCCTACACGTTAAATAAAAAGAACAGAAATAGTCGACATGCATTTACGCACCTAGGATTCATGTATTTCGTGGCTTTCTATAAACTTGTAACACGTATTTAAAAACTCATTTCTTTTTCAAATCGTTTTCTACTCTTGGCCTGACATTCATGGTGATTATATTTTTTAATAATTTATTTTAAACACAGATAAACGATCGAACAACTGAATTCCATCCGTAAATAATCGTTCCGTTTTATTTTTGGGTAATTGGACAAGTTATCTTATGCAACTCTTCGTGAAGCTATGCGATGCTATGCGTGCGACACCGACAAAATCGTAAAGCGACTTCTTGCTATGCATATGACAAGGAGGAATGCTATGTCCGTGTCTTTGTTAATAATTTTGACTCATCACCTGGTAGGTTTTCCCGCCATGTCATGAATTCTATATTATATGGAATTCTTTGGCTTTACGAGTGGATTCTCAAAATGTTTATGTAAATATAGGTAGCATCATTACATTATAATTACTTGGTTAAACAAATAAAGATAAGAATATTTTCAAAAAACCGGTCAAGTGCGACTCAGACTCGCACACATATGATTCCGTAATTCGACAGTTTTGGGAACAGTCAGGAAGAAAGTATTTAAAATCTTCCCCATAACTGTTTATGATAACTAAACTTGCCCTTGTGGCTTGGCATGGCAAGTACTACATTTATACTCACCCACCATCTTTTTACAACCTATGCTGAACAAATAGAAATATTTGATTTGATTGATTTGAGACTGAAATATTTTTATACCACGCTCGAAATAAAACTCTTGGATGAAAATTTTAATTTTGTCATTTTGGTATCGTGAATTTCTCAGCCGCTATATGTTTCCTGTAATCTTTACATAATCCCAAATTACCATGATTTATTTTTTATTACTATTTTTTTCGGTCCACTGGGGACATGCATGTTTTTGTGGTTTTTCGAAGATTTCTCGAAATCAGTGCCGGTAAATATAGTAAATGTGTATATTTATATAATCAGCTCTTGAATATCTACAATTTGATACCCACATTGTATTTTTAAGTTTTTTTTTTTTTTTCTATTGTATTGTAAATATTTTGAACAAAATACAAAACCATATTTTTTATGCCGTATTTAGTGGGTAAGTGAATGCTATTTTTGGCAAATTTCAAGTCTTTATCTTTGACGGTGCTAAAGTTATGAGGCTGTGACATACGGACGGATGGACGGACAACGGAGTCTCATCATAAAGGTTCCTTTTGTACCTTTTAGGTACTACGGAACCCTAAAAACGCAATGTTTGCAATTGGCCAGACTGGTAGGTAAACATAACGTTATTTTTGGCCACGTAACAAATAACGTTACATAAATCCATTAAAATCAGTAGTATCTCGTTTTCTTAATTAATAACGTTATTATTAACAGACTAATCAATCAAACGCTCTAAAACACTGGATTTTTAACGTTATAATGTTCAGCTGGCAGCGCATCACAGCATCACATAGCACCATGTCTCATGTCGAAGTATAACATGGGTAATCCAACGCGGTGGCAGTCAATAAAGAGGCAACTCGTGTTGTATCGGCTATCTTAGTCACCAATCACTACCACGTAGAGCGCTGAACCTAGGTGTGGATTGAAATAACGTTATTGTGTTGGTATCTAAAATTATCACTATACTATAAGACTCACTCTCGGATTTACTTGTAAATTGAAAGAGTTGTAACGCAACGTGCACCCAAACCACACAATAAAATGTTGATCGACGCCTAAATGTGGTACCTATGAGGGGCACAGCCTCCGAGGTGGTGGGCATCTGTGCTGCGACCAGGTTCAAGAACACGGTCAACGACAACAGTATTGTCACACCTGTCGACACCAGCCAATCCGTTACTGATATACTATATGTTACTAATAAGGTGTTATTAAATTAATAAGCCAAACTTCATACTATGGTTTAGCACTAGAGATGTTAAAAATATATATTAACTAGATCTGCTGACATACTTAGCTTTTAACGACACATTTTTAAAAACAAATATTGAGCCCATCCTGCGTAATATTGTTTCGCACGTCTTACGGCAATGACACGCTTATGATGATACACAAGTATGCTTAATGAGCCCATCGAATGGATGATTTTATGCAAGGTTGACCCAATTCTTAATATTGCAAACTTAAGAAATTTCCACAAAAAGTTTAGCTCAAAAATAATTTATTTATCTGTATTCTGAGATTAATATACCGGAGACTCAGTTAGATAGTAAGCGAAATGAGATTTTTTATATACCTAACTAAGTTAATTATTATAAAAAAATCCTCTAGGGCTAAGTGTCCAGTAAAAGTATTAGCGGCTCTTCTACACCTATTTAGTTTTATTTTTCATTTGTCTTATTTTTCCTCATTCACAAGATAGAAATTCCAGCTCGGTATCCACGAGGTATAAAATACCCTGATTAAGATTCAATCATGACTTTGTCGATCACACGTTTGTAAGTACAAACTTTTTAGAGACCCAATATCTTAGATTGAAAATCTGATAGAGCATTAATAGCCATCACGCTCATATTATAATAATCCTGAAGGAAAAATCGCTTGACAAATTCTGCAGAAAATTTAATTTTATGACACTTATCATCAACTGCTTCAGTTGACAACCCAAAATATACCTACGAATCAATATTAATTTACGAAACAATGTCCAAATAATACTGGTTAATATATTGTTTTAGCTATATCTCACTCACAAATAATCGCATCAATTAGAACTATCGACACAAGTCTTGGAAACGGTTCTATTAATTTTACACTACTGGCTTCGAATAATAGAAATGCCAAACCCAGGTAAGATTTACATAGAAGCAAACTCTGCTGACTGAAATAATTGATTTTAGTGAAGCAAAGAGGCTAGCTAGTACAATGCACAATGTTTGTTAGGAAGGATACACAAACATCCTTGTTACTGTTATTTTATCCCTCTGGACACAAAAAGGCAAAGCTCGCTTATTTATTCGCAGACAACGCGTTCATTTTAAGACCTTGCTGTTTTAAAATGTAACATTATTATTCAAAAACTCAAAGTCACCCATTAGGATGCGGTGAAAGAAACTGAGACAAATGACTCGTCGTTTATATAATGAGAATGGGCGTTGTCAAGACGGGTTCCAAGTGGAAGGGTCCCGTGGATACCGTTTTTCTTTAACTTTACTTTGACCCATTATGCACTCGAGAGTGATATTTCATGCTCCATGAGAGAGGCAATCGAGTGTTTTATCATTCCACTCTCTCAAGTTTATTTACGTGGATTCAGCTACATCATAATTCCACTGGATCCTTTAGTAGGTACCAAGTAGTAAATATCTTCTGTATATCTTTTTTATTGAACAGTGAAATGTCTTAACATCTTATTTTTACTACAAATAATTTCCATATACAATACGCTATCAAAGAGTTACCTTTTAGTCAACATAACCAATATACAATAAGAGTTGAACGTTTAAAGAACGTAGACATAAAATAAAGGTCTGTGGGCACTAACCAAGCGTGAGCTTCTCCCCAGAGTCGGGTGGCAGTGTGAACCCCAGCAGCGCCATCGAGGAGATGAGCACGCAAGGCACAATCAGGTTGAAGAAGTAGTAGAGCGTCCGGCGCCGGATCATGATGGTGAACGTCACGTCCACGTACGGCTCCGGGCAGCACGCGTATGTTATCGTATTCTTCTTGCCGGGCATCCCTGCGGAAATCACGGGGTTCAGACAAATCATGGTTTATACCATTCCTTAGATCCAGGGGAATCACAGACTGGATATTTCGACGCTGAAAATATGAAATGTAGAAACACGTTTATAGGAACAACTTTTACCATGGAGTCTTTTTCTTCTTGCCGTGTAGTTAGTGGCCAACCTGGTTTGTTCAGGCCGCCATATAGGCTTCTGACATGGCTTTTCGATATCAGCCAGCACCAATAGCTTAACGTGCTCCCCGGGGCTCGAAGGGACCCAGTTATAAATTGCACCTAATGGTCACCCATCTAAAGACTGACCATTCGAAACGTTTCTTAACCGCGGATAGTAACTGATTATACGGCTGCATACTGCTACATGCCTATCAAACTATAGAATAGAGTCAAGCCTGTAATCACGAATAAAAATCTGCTGTTTAATAAATTTTGGTCAAGTACCTTTTTTAAGGAACGGCTGATTTTTTTCGGCTGCATAAGAAAAGTTGTTTGTATAGACGAGTACTATCTCTAGTTTTCGTCTTTTCAGTGAAAAAATCCAGCCTGTAAAAGAGGCTTCAATAACTCAAAACACTAAATAAAGAAGTTTAAAAATATTAAATAGAAATAACTTTTATTTTAATATTGTTTCACTTTTTTTTGTGGAAAATTTGTGTGTTTGTTTACTTTAACTTGTGTAACGTTGACATAGATGATGTAGGTAGGTTCTTGGTACTTGCCTATTAGATACCACTCGCCATTTGTGATGAAATCTGAGAGATCCCCACCATTCTCGTCCTTCAACACCAGATCGAGCTGTTGATCAAACATCAGTGAAGACACGCATAGCATACGCTCCGATACTGTACATATAGGTACATGAGCTCACGGACATGCATAATACTTGTCACCTGCTCCCATGCCACTCGCTGCCCAACACTGAGGAAGCAGACTGAAATACATCACTGACGAAAGGTACATTTAGAAATATATTATATCACCGAATGAAAGGTTTAGAAATCGTCTGGTCAATGAAAGTCGAATTATATTACTTTAACAATCGACATCATTTAATTTCAAGTAACCATTTGTTTTCAATATTTATATTGAAAATCTACGTAAAAATAAAGTTTACGTATTTTTTATTTCGTTTTATTGAGTGTTTTGAATGCTTATTTTAATTTTTTCTTATTCACTCCACTCATTCTAAAAGAAAGTAAGTCGCAACTGAGAATTTCAAACCAAGCCTTGGCCGAGGGATTATTAAAAAAAAACTTGGCATGTTTATGTTCGCTGTCAATGTCAACAGTCACAATAACATGACAGTTGATTTTTTTTAATACGGAATGAACTTGCAAGCAAAAGTAATTGTTTTTAAAATCCTGTGTTAACCAACATTTAAATCTTTTAAAAAATCTCTTTACTCGGCAATGATTTAATTCTGAAAAAAAAATATGATGCCCCGAAGGCTAATATCTCGAAATGATTTTTAGTTTTGTACCAATTATTAATTTGTAATGTTGTCGATTGTCAAAATCTTAGAAAGCGTTAAATTGATACATTTGTTTGAAGCTCTAGCATTTGAAAAAGAATGTTTTTTAAATTGTAGACAATATATCTCAACGTTTGTCTACAGCAAATAAATTTAACCATAAAATAAAATTCCAACACATTGAATAAAAATTTTGGCGAAATCTAACCGTTTATTTGTTAGAGCAAATTAAAACATATTGTTAATTAAGGGTAGGTAAAACTAAACTTTAATTTAAGGCTCTTTTGATATTAAATTGAACAAACATTTTCAAACAAATGACCTGAATTTTAAAAATTCAGATTTATATTGGTACGATTCATGGGCGTACAGAAAAAGTCGGACGGAGTTCAGCTAACCAAACACTGAATAAGCCTTCTCGCGCATACGCACGAGCCGGGCACGCACACATTCACATCATAGTGAGCCTGTTTTCCATAGTAAGTCCACTCACACTTGTAAACCACTGCCATTGCTATGCTTCAGTTATTCCTTAGCGGCGACTCCGTCCGCCTTTTTTTGTTTGTCTATGACTGGATTTAAGATTTTCGTGCAAGCTAACCTTAGTATTTTTATGTATATTTTTAGCATTCATTGACTAAACAATTAGCTAAGCAGAACTCTTTATTGTAACTCTACAAAAACGTATAATTTAGGAGCTCAAACTATATTTTTTTTACTTTGTTACCTTTATTTTTCTTACTTTGTCCTGTATTTTTTCTTTTGTCCTTTATTTTTCAGTTTCAGTCTGCTTCTATCAAGTACGTACATATATTGATTCGAGATCAAACTGGGTAAATGCAAGGGAACTGTGAGAACCTCCCAATGGAACAAATAAAGTGCAAATCTACTGAGGAGTTTGTAAGTAAGGGTACCTAGATGCAGGAACATGCTTAGAGATTGTACTGAGAAAATGTTATAAGTTTAAACTGCCACACGGGTATTCGCCTATAATATAAATAGGGAACTTTCTTACTGAATAACTTATCTGTTAGCCTCAAATCTACTTTGTTAGTCATGCATTTACCTGTTAATTTGTCTTAAAAATATTAATAAAAAAGCAATTTAAGCTGCTCTTCAGCAATGTGTTCTATAAACTCTAAAATGCTTAAAACGCAAACAATAATATACCAGCGTGCAAAACAAGAGACTATTTAAAAAACTTAAACAAGAACAGATTAAACAATATTGTAAAACCTACAAAAAAGCATGCTGAATATTTTGCTGAAAGGTTGGCGGACCCGTATGGCAGAAACACCTTTAAATCTTTAGAATTGTGCGCCGTGTGTTAGAATAACATAATATTTTGCTCCATGCAAAATAGTACATACAAAACTTTTCGGATATTTACATCCTCTGGTTTCTCACATGGTTCCCTTTAACTTATCCTATCTGTGCCTATTGACCCTATTTTATCTTAATGTATTTCGGGTTTAAGCTTATAAACGAAAGACAAAATATCAATTTAGGATTACATTGGTCTATCATGAATGCCTATTCATAGGACCAAATTAAGTTGTAAGTACTTTATTCAATCCTATGAATAAACATTGAGAAAAGGGTTCATAAGTTACTTAAGAGGAATGAATAAATTTATCCATCGTTTATAAGCAAGTTACTTGAAACTCTGAACCTTTATAAATAGAGTTCGTTTTTGTATAGAGACAGCTTCGACGTCTCTCGTCCAATGTTGTAATGGTTCCTTGATTGACAAGGATGATTCATCAATGTGTCAGAAACCAATAAACTCATCAATTTTGATAAGCGCAGTCCATCAATAACAACATCGAAGCACTACTCTCGTGTGAAATGGAATACATCATTTTCCTGCATGTGCTAGAGTTTCAGTTCCCAATCGTACGATCAATATGCCACTTTACTCGATTTCAACTATTAAGACCACAATCAATGGACAATGCTTGGTGTGCAATTTGAATTGGAATAGCAACTTCGCCTAAACGTATTAAAATAACACCGATAAGGCGTCAAACGTGACGTCCTATCTGATTTTAATTTTCACGAATTGAAAATTAGAAATGCGGCGAAAGGTCTTTGCCACGTCTACACCCAAACGCACGCTACGTATAAAAGCCGCAGAGCAACCCTTGCAGTACCCCGCAGTCAGGATGTACCTGATTGCCGTCGTAGGTCCAGCTACCGAACTTCATGTCACAGTGTTGGTCGTCGAAGGGGAACCACGTGATGTCTATCTTGCATGTGCTCTTGAATATACCGGGTGGCACGTACAGGCAACTGCCGTTGCTTCTGACCACCACGTTGGTCTGGTACGTCCCGTCAAAACCTTCATCAGCACTGATACCAACAAACAATGCCAAGTAAATAATCCGAAAACCTAATTAATCCTACTCCTCCCTCGAGATTAGGCGAACAAAAAAACAGTGTTTCTTACGAACTTTCTCTTTTAAGAAGATTATTTAATTTATTTTGTTAAGGACGTTGTTAATTCTCTGAAATTGCGTTACTAAAATTTCGTTAAACTCGTTCTCAACTGCGATTAGGGTGTATTCACACAATGGGACGTCATGTCAGCGAGGGTTTAGCATTAAATATGTACGCTGTCGTACTGACGTCCGAGTTCATTTATGTTGTATTAGTGCAAGCATTATTTAGATGAGTCAAACTCTGACCGTAAACTTTGACTCAGCTTTCTGAGATTTAAATAAACTTTATTTTTGAAAATCATCAAATGAGCTATTTTTATTGTAATCGCTAACTTTAGGATTTTAACCTTTGACACTATTTGGATGGAATTTCCTGTTACCATTCAAGTCCAAATAATTCGAAGTTCTTTGCTAACCTAAAAAAAGAATCTGCTAACCTAAGTAATGTTATTAAAACTAAAGAGATATTGAATGAGTCGTCAGCCCAGTGACCCATGTCGATCCCTTCTCAAGGAGATACAAACGCCTTGAAAAGCCACCCCAACTCCTTTGATCAAAATCGCTCTATTCAATGTGAAAAAATGGTCCTTCTACTTATAAAAAAATCCTATTGAAGGAAGAAAATACAACAGGAATGCCGTGAGATTAAAGAAAACGGGAAATACCAGGCTTGTTATTTTTACAAAAGACCTTTTAAGGTCGGCGCAAACTGATGGAGTGGTCATTAATATCAGCGCATCTGTTCAGAATCTCCTAAAAAAACTACCACTGCACTTGTTTGCGTGGAGCTTTTGTAACATATATGTAGTTATAAGTTTTCTTTACAAGTAGGTACTTAAACTTGTTAACTTACATTTAACTTACATTTTATATCAAATAAACGAAAACGAAATTAAGGCATTCAATTATTTGTAAAGCAGTTTGTAACCATAGTCAAAATCATACATAAAAATTCATAAAAGTTGTAAAGCAGATTTAGATATTTATTTAAGTAAACAAAAGTTTCTTTTAATGTTGACCTTTAAAGTTTATTTATAGTGCTTCGGTTTCATCTGGGAGTATTTTATTTAAAAATATTGCCATCATTGAAAAAAGAATAATTTTTATTTTTCAATTACATTTCATTGCTTTTGTGAATGTTTTCGCAATAATTTTATGCGAACGGGTCGGAAGCTGAACAGGAAATGTTTCAATTTCGTTTTTTCATTGATGGCATAAAATATCATCCCCTTGCTTGGTCAGAGCAAAACAATTATTATCGATTTTGTACTTTCGCCACTGGTTGAGAAGCTTTGAAAGGTTAATCTGATAATTTAGTTTATTTTGGGAGATTCTGATAAGCAAGGCGATGATCGTGGTGTCCAAATCAGCGACTCGAGTGCCATGTACGTTTATTATTTTTATTTATTTGTAGTGGCAGCACTGAGTAGGAGGGCAACACCTCGCGGACGATCGTTACTTTAGAAGTTTAGCACCAATTGTCAATTTCGGGATCAACTCCTACTGTGCTGTCACTGATATCTGAAATTTAAATAAGCTATTAAAAATGAGGATTAGTTAAAGGCGAGCAGGTAGAGACAAGCAAGGAAGGAGATAACTTCATACCCCGATCACCTTTAACGTATTATTTTAGTAAACGTGCTAAATCAATAAATAAATAAATAGAGATAAACATACGAAATGGTTCCTTGTATTTAAAGGTTTCAAGGAAAAGCAATTTACGCAAATAGCGTACAAGATGTTTTGTTTACGCACCCTACGCACTGAACTGAAAGGCATTTAGATCTACATGTCAAAGACGTAAGGAAAACGATCTTGGTAAGCAGCCAATGTTGATGGCAGCAATGAAGGCATTCCTTCACTTTACATATACGAAGATCTCTCGATTTAATATTACATATATGCTATATTGGACAAGATAAGCTGATTAAATATAGAAGTACGTGATACCAATTCAAACGGAAAGCTTATAAATGTTAAAATAAAATATTTTATCGAGCCACAACTTTGTGCAGATAGAAATTAAGGGAATTTGCTTTTGAAATGACTGCAAGATAGACGCATAGTACAAGTGCCACATTTTTGGTTTACAGCCAAAAGATGTTTTGATCCTAGCAAGGAAGCCTATTTCTATTCTAACTCGCATAGTGAAGGCGATTGACAAACCATGAAAAACTGGACTCGGTTATCTCGACGCGTGCTGAAGTCGACATTCAAAACAACCAAGCAATGGCTGAAATTACTCACTAATTGACTAACCGGTGGACTAATAAATACTCAGGATAAGCTAAACTAGTAGGTACACAAAGCAACAATGAATATAGAGGCACCTAAAATGCAATAATGATTTATAAAGGCGCCTGAAAAGCCAATCGATTTCACTTTGGTCGGACGGTCGGACGCAAACGGCCTTGTGTGGAACCACTGGGTTTTAATCAAGCTTGCCGCTTTGCCGATCTATTTATTATGACATTGTTTTAGCAGATGCAACGCCCCTGCTATGAGCTAATATTCCCTTGCTTAAGTGTATGATAGCAAGTTAATCTTTTTGTTGTTACGAGCTTTATCGAAATAAACGTTATTCTACAAATTTCAATCAAATTTAACACTGTTATCAAAAATTTTATAAAGCTCGCTATGGACCGGCCATTGCTCTCTGGTTGAAACCACTGGATTTTAATTAAGCTTGGTTCTAAAACCAAATGTATGTTGCGTGAAATGTATTTAAAACGTACGTCCTATACAATGGATGGGTTTCGACTAGGTGGAGGTCGTAAGTTTTATTATTTTACTATAGATCCTGAGGCTTCTTCTTCCTGTACTAATGTAAAGCTGTTGTCCGAGGTTACTGTATGAAACCTATAAGGTTCACGCAGAATAAATATTTCGAACGAAACACTTTTACACGCAAAACTTCTATTTCAAACAAAACTATAAACCAAAAGTAAACTCGCAAATTGAGCAGAAAGTTCAAAAACAGAAAATCGCAAACAGCTACACAATTACGCCAACAGCATCTGAAACTTAGTGCGGTAAATAATAAACACATACCATGAAGTTCTGTACATGTTCGTACGTTGTGGCCAAAGTTAAGCAATTTTGTCCTTTAATTACATTTGAATAGGGAACATGGATAGAATTCAAGTGATGTATGCTCGCCATAACCCACTCGCAACATTAGAGAATATTTGACAAACAATTTGAACAGATGATGTATTTCTGTTGCCGCTATAACAACAAATACTAAAAAACAGAATAAAATAAATATTAAAGGGGGCTCCGATACAACATACGTGATTTTTTTGCTCGATATTGATAACGGCAACAGGTAGACGCTTGAAATATTATTTTTTTGCTGTGTTTATAGATAACGGTACGGAACCCTTCGTGCGCGAGTCTGACTCCCACTTGGCTGGTTTTTTTAGGTAAATTTACCTCCATAAATAATCTGAATTTAAATTTATCATTAAAATTATATGCAGTGGTTTCAGAATCAGCCGTTTTAGTTTGACTACTTTTGACCTGGTTCGTACTGGAATGGTTAGGGTAACAAAATATTATGTTTATAAAAATCATATTTAACTATTTTGTTACTGCAGTCACAAATGTTTTTATATCCAAAACGTATCTCACAAACGTTTATAAAAAAATAAACTTGACCAAAAGCTACTAGGTTTAAAGTCCCCCCTTAGATCACAAAATTTTAATTGTCTTTAAAAAAAATCTAGGTTAAGACTAAATTTTTCTCCCGCTTGTCAGTCTACAACGGTCTGTAAAACAATTTACATAAATAACCTTTGTCGCTTGGCAGATAAGCACGAGACCTAAAAAACAGCTCTTTGCTGCGAGTGGGCTACCAAGTTGCATATCTGCATACAATTATCTGACGTAGCTCTCGCCTCGTCGGTAAAGAACTGAAAGTTACACAGTTAAATAGTGCTTTAACTACAATTTGTCGGCAACTTCCCCGCTGCATGTCTGCTGCACTGAAAAGCTGAAAAATCTTTTGGTTTACTTTTAAAAAACACAGAATATCATGAATAATACTCGTACTTGTTGTCTAGCAATAAAATATACACAACACGACAAACACAATAACAAAAAAGTATCTTTAAACAATTCATAAATCCTAAAAACGCAAGCATACGAGTAAAATAACTTTTCAATTCCGTTTCCCCTATAAACTGCAAAAACAACGACAATGTTACTTTATTGGGCCACCCACACGTACCATTGCTAAACGTAATATGTGAAACGAAATAAATGTGTGTTTCTTTAAAGCTGGTATAAAAGTAAACAAGTGTCGCGCCTGGAACTGCTCGTTGAAGCCTCGTTGGCGGGCCGCCAACACACCCGTATTAACATGGGCGACAGACACGAGAAGGTTTTGCCGAGCTATTTCCAATATCATGTTTAGCAAACGACAAAGCAACGGAAAGATTTGTGTTTGACGGGACGTTACGTTTTACGTAGCGCATAGCTATGGAACTACGGCGTAGCGGTGCATAGGCTAACGTGTACTACGGCTTAGAGGGCAACGAGCTGTAGAAGGTCGTAGCTGCACATCCAGACTACGATGACGTATTTAATAGTAGCAGTGAACGTGTTTAGCGTAAACCATTCCTCAATGTCGTAAACAGGCAGACTGAACAAATGTTATTTAAAAGTAAATTATTAAGCTCGCCACTGAGAGAAAAATAAAATACAACAGTTGACTATTTCTAGCCCAAAATGTATAAATACACCGTGATGTTACTATAAGTCTTTCAGTGAAGCCCTGAGCAATTTCAATGGTGAAAACATAAACCCTTTCCTATGTGTGTGAGGATAAACCCGACGGCAGATTGGCGACAGAATACACGACTGAAACTATACCGTACAACCTGTAAGTGATTTAAAAGCCTCGATAATCAAATGTTTTGTTGTGCGTTGGAGCCTTGCCAGCTACGAGCAAACTGCGGGTAAAACATGTACGCTACTAAAGTGTCTAGGGATTGACAAACTACATCAATTGTATTGTATAAATTATTTTAGTGAAATAATGTTTTGATCAAATCCTCTAAAGCTACTAGCGCTGTTAGTCTGCTAAATATTCACTTAGAATGCAACTTGAAATTAAAATTACAAATAAATATTAAATAAGAACGTTGTGGGTGGCGGCTGGATGAGGAGAGCGGAGGACCGCCAAGAGAGGCGAACTCTTGGAAAGGCCTATGTCCAGCAGTGGACGATGGCAGTTTATTGGATGGATGATTAATTTATTTGGGATGATAATAATAAAAAACAATAAAACATTATTGTTACTAGTTAACGCTGTCTGTTGAGCCCAGGTCCATAATGAGCACCGAGTGACCATATATATGATGTCTCCCAAGTTCTTACATCTATGTCAGTGGTGGAGTGACAGATACGAACAGTGAAACAGTTGTTGAAGCTAACATTGTGCAGTAGGCGGGAATGGGAAGAATTTTGTTTTATTATAATAATATGTTGATATTTTATAATCCATATTACAATTAAGGTGAAAACTTAAAAACGGATCTTCCAAACTTTTCAGGATAGTATGTACGCGTTACCAATTTCATGCGAATTTTTTACTTTGAATTCAAAATTCGTTTTTTAGGGTTCCATAGTACCTAAAAGGTACAAAGGGAACCTTTGTGGTGAGATTCCGTCATCCGTCCGTCCGTTCGTCCGTATATCACAACCTCATAACTTTAGCACCGTTAAATATAAAGACTTGAAATTTTCCTCAAAAATAGCATTCACTTGCTTAGATAATACATTAAAAAAAAAGAAAAATTTGAAATTATTCAAAATATTTCCAATACAAAAATGAGGAAAATAAAATATAAATTCTTAAAAATACAATATGGGTATCAAATTGTAGATATTAAGCAGCTGATTGTAAAAATATATACTTTTACGATATTTACTGGCACTGATTTCGAGAAATCTTTGAAAAACCACAAAAAAATGCATGTCCCTTCTCCCTTATTTTCGAAATTGGTGAACCGAAAAATATCAAAAAAATGAAGAAATAGGTCAAAAAGTTGATAACAAATGAGAAATATAAAAAATATAAAATTAATAATAAAAATAATTTAAAAATACAATATGGATATCAAATTGTAGATACTAAAGAGTTGATTATAAAAATATATACTTTTACTATATTTACAGGAACCGATTTCGAGAAATCTTTGAAAAACCACAAAAAATGCAAGTCTCCCCCTTATTTCCGAAACTAATGAACCAAAAAATATGAAAAAATCATAGTAATTTAGGATTACGTACAGATTACAGGAAAAATATAGCGGGTGAGAAATTCACGATAGCAAAATCAATTACCATCAACAGTTATGGGCAAGATTTTAAATAGCTTCTTCCTGACTGTTCCCAAAACTGTCGCATTACGAAACCCTAGGTATGCGAGTCTGACTCACACTTGACCGGTTTTTTAATACCTATTCCTCTCAAGTTCACCTTCATCCCTAGACACTTGTGTTGGATGTATTCAATTATGCGAGGCACGGCGTGTGTATTACGAACAGAGAGTATTTGTGGATGAAGCGGATGTGAGCTGATAATATTGGTTCATATAAGCTCGACTTCTAGAAAAGCTGGGAACTTTGTCTTTCTCTATCGAAGAAAAGATCTCGGAGGAGATGAATTCTCAATTGCAGATAAACTAGTACAGGAAATTGAAGCATTACCGGTTAGTCCTCATTAAAACTAAGAAGACAAAAAACAGGTAAAAGGTGCATTTTAACACACTCCACCCGCGGTACGGTGCCGTTGTTTTAACACGGAGACCCGCTAAGTGGTAGTCTAAATCTATACTGATAATAAAGTAGTAAAAAAACTGTCTTTCATTTAATATTATTATGAAATTTTAAACGAAATTGGGATTAATATTCTATAGGCCGAATCTAAAATTTTTACAATTTTTGTCTGTCTGTTTTGTCTGCATGTAGGTATGTATGTATGTATATATATATATATATGATCCGTTTTAACTCTTGTACTTCTGGTGTTTTGCGAATCTGGTATTTTTCTCTTGAAAAGGTGAGCCCTACCGCCGTACTTTAGGCACAAAGGACTTACAATTTAATACCTTTCAAAACCCCCAAAATTTGCCCCTACGAGAATTGAACGCGCGACCTCTGGTTTAGTAGTCGAGTACAATAACCACTAGACCACAGAGACGGTCTCCAATAACTTATCTATTTATTCCGGAAATGCAGTAAAATCTACAGCTTTTTGAAGTATTTTAGACAAGCTCATCCAAAATTAACACCCCAATTTAAAGCCACCACAATTTTTCAACAAAGATGTATCAACAAAATTATCTACAAGTTTAAAAACACTTTTGTCTGGAGCTTCGCCAACCACAATTATATGAGACATTAAACTAACTTTGGGCAGTTTAAATCAGTTGAAAGTGCGTTTATGGAGGTTGTTTACGTCTAGTTGTACATTTTCGACTTAAGTTTTAATTTGAGGAAGCGTAAAAGTAAGGTAAAAATGCAGCCTTTTAAAAATATTGGCTTTTGTTAAATATAAGATAATGATAAAGTTATTAAACAATACAAATTGAATTTTTTTTTGGCTAAATGTTAGTCAAAAGCACAAGAAATTATTGTATTTAGGATAGAATAATATCTATGAAGAAAAATCCGCTGCCTTACTTTTTGTTCTTATCATTATTGTATTATTAGAGTCAATTGGACCAGAGGCACTTTCGTAGGAGCCAGAATTAAAAAATTGCTCGCAGAATTTATAGATTTACACATAAAAAACTACTTTATTTGTTACTTTAAGTAACAAACACATAAAAAGGTGTCTAAAATATATAAATTATTTTATTAATTAGATTCGTAGTTTAGATTCATATTGATAGGAAATGCTTCTGACGGTTTAATAGTCGGATTTTGCATAACATTTCACTGCATGCATACAGTTTCTTAGATACGGGAAACCACCGCGTAACCATGTTTGCCTCCGAATAAACTGTACGAATACAGTGAAACTAGTCAGGCGAAATCTGATTTTTAAATCGTGAGTACCCGTTTCCTATCAATATGAAATTAGTTTCTATCATAGTTCAGATAAAAACTCATTAAAACTCACTACCTCGACTTACAGAACAATCCATTATGGTCAAGTGTAGCAAGTTTCTTAAAAATATAATGTTTAAGTTTGTTTGTTTAGTATTGAGTCTTAACCTCTCATAAATACAATTCGTGTTTATATATTAATATGTATTAGTCTATTTATTATTAGCATACAAAGGTAGTATATGTTTTTGATTATAAGTATTTATAAGTTACCTATTTATGTATTTATTTTGTAACATTTTAATTAATGTTTCCATAAAACTGTTTTCTCATCGAAGCACTACCCTTGACTAGTTCCACATCGCCAAATGTTAGCTGGAAGAAAATGCTAACTAGCATTAAGCTCGCCTATGTACACTTCTTTTGTGCAATAAAGAATTTTTAATAATAATAATAATAATAAATGTAAATTATTACAATCACATGCCGAACAAATTATAAGACGCGATACTTATTATTCAGTGGAATATTAACTTATGTACCAAGAATACCTGGCGATCGCATCGCGATGTTCCCTCAAGTTATCAGGTAAGTAAACAAAGTATCAGGTAACAAGAGAAGCTACTAAAACGCTAAACGGCTTTAAGAAGCTAGCGTTATAACTTCAAGTTTTACCGTGTACCGTGTAAACAAGGAGCCACAATATCGCCTTACGAGTACCTCTTTGTTTCTAGAGGCCACTACCTTGTTACCGGGATACCGGGATTCTTTAGTCTTCTTTCTTATAAAAATCTATGTACTTTTGACGCTTGAAAGTATGGCTATTGAAAGATGATAATAGAAAAACGCGGCAATTAACAATGGTTGTAGAAGAGACAGACATAGAACTTTTATCATCCTTTTATTAATAAGATGAATTGCAACAAATGGCGATATGGCCCCAATAACAAACATATTGTTTGACAATCTTTCTGTTGTGAGACAAGGATGGTACTTCGACCAAGAGATTCGTTCTGGAATCTCTTCAGATAACAAATTTGCAGAAATGCTACGGGCTAAATTTCCTTGTATGAAGTTACTAATGTGCAGTAACATTATTTTTTGGACTGCCAGGTAGATTGACAAACTCAGTCTCATCTTTCGATAACTACACTTTATCTGTCATCTGTGGCTTAGTGGTTGTCAAAAATGAACTATTAAAATGGAAAATCCCACATATATTATGGTATTATTGCATTTTTTGCAGCCAGTCATCGTCTTGTAATGCCATTGCATTAAAGGTTCAAGCAATATTTTTTTCTACACCGCAGTATTAGGGCTTGCGGGATCCTACCATCACCGTGATCTCAAGAGGTAATAATATGCCATCCCGCAAATACCGGGATTATTTTGGCATCCCTACTCAACAGGCCAGCTTTATCCTTAGCCTTAAGTGAAATACGACCCGCCACGTTAACGAGTCTTCAACAATATTCAGCTTCAGCATAAACTTATACTGAAGTGCGAATTCAGGTGGCCGCAGATTGCCGGCATCAATATGGTTAATTTATAGCACAAAGATGCATTTAACTATTTCTGAATTTATTGTTTTTATTGACTTTAAAAAATATTCAACTGAATCGATTTTAATTTTTTGTAAAAAAAATGGTATGTTCCGGTGTTATCGTTATTTCATTTTAATTGTAAATTGTTCATCATTTCTATCTTTTTCAGGGAAAATAATATTTGAATAATTTTATTCTAAAATAAATGACTTGTTTTACAGTATGTATACTCAATAAACTGCACGTAAAACTGAAATCACTAAAATCCTAGTGTCACATGAAAACCACATAAAAATACAGCACGAATTTTACGGCGTATCCAATACCGCAGTCGCGTGCTAGGGAGACGGTTGTTGGAGCATTGCCAGGTAAGTCAATATGGATGGACGCTTTACAGGCCCTTAAATCATGCCCAAAGGCGTATGATACAAGATACTCGCTTAAGGCTTTAAGCCTTTCGGGTTTTCATAAAAGCTAAGTGGATATAGGCTCGGGAAATTCGGACCGCAATATTCTGAATCTTTGAAGCAAAGGAAATAAGTAGCGGGGACGAAATGTTATAAAGATATTGCCAAGGCTAGAAAACAAAACTTTCTTTTTATAACCGAAGTTGTGTAACCCACTTTACCTTCAGAATTGCTACAATATTCATGCTAACCCTAGATTTCAACAAAAAGGGTAAGAAAATCGGCTTTTCTTTCCAATTCTATGTCTTACTTAAGTTCGCGAAAACTGGGAAATTCAACGGATTGTTTAAGAGCAGACTTAAAAATAATTATGAGAAAATTGTACGTCTACAGTGCCAACAGACTTATATAATATAATGTTTATAGTACCAAGGAGCACATAACGACGCTTATTATACCATCATCAAATATTGAAAGCCCTAGCTGTAGTATCTTCCATTGTTCTCTGTTTAATACCAAATATTTCAGTTCTGATAAACATGACTCCTGCCTTTTATTTAATCGATTTATCCCGATTTTGTATCTATTCAAATTCACATTAAACCGTGACATAGGGATATTTCAAATTTAAAAAAAAAATTCGTTTATATATTATGTACATCTTTTTTGCATTTTTTTTACGGCTCAGTATGCAATACGTTGTACTTTGATCGATCGAAAAAAAGAACCGAAACTTTGTCGATTTTTAAAGTTTGCTTTATAGAACATTTACAAAAAAACTGTAAGTATTAAAGTTGGGCTAATAAAGGTAAACATTATGCATAAAATAAAGACTTATTGTAATAAGGATACATAATGCAATTAATAAATAACTCGATAAATAAACTGAATAGACCATAAATAAATATAATGCCTAACCAAATTATATACTAACATAAGTAAAAAACTAAAATATTGTATATGCCTACATAATGCAATGAATAAATAAGTTAATAGATAAATAAAGTATAAATAGATATAATGCCTAAATCCACCCATTCGATTAATCTTGCTAAGAAGAAGGGCAAGAAACTTAGCAAGATCCTGTCTTTTTTTATCATTTTTTTTTCTCATCCTATGGCTTAATACTATTACAGTCTTTTTAACTTGCGTAAAATTATTATACTAAACAAAGCGTTTAACTTTGATACCTAAAGGATAAAAATAAAATATAAATATAATATGACACGTGTTATTTACGGATACTTTTTTATTTATTTCAACGTAAGGACGTTTTTAGGGTTCCGTACCTCAAGAGGAAAAAACGGAGCCCTTATTCTTCACTTCGTTGTCCGTCTGTCAAGACCCTTTATCTCGGGAACGCGTTAAGGTATCGAGTTGAAATTAAAACCATATACTCAAATCAACAGTTTCTTGAAACTGTGAAAAAATCAAACTTCTAAATCAACGTTAAAAAAAGATACGGCCGTTTATGCTGCAAAAAATGTATACACACTCAAGGGAATCAAAATTTATAGGGTATTTTCCGTTGACCTAACTATGATGTTGGCAAGTACCCGGTCTTGTATTACTAGTATAGGGAAAAATCTGGAAACTATACATTTGTAATTAAATCATAAAACGGAGCCATCGGTGGGCGAGTCCAACTCGAACTTGCCCGGTTTTTTTGGAATGAAAAACGCAATTTTCGTAGGTGCGCGATGTTCCTGTTGTCGTTTAGAATATAACTATTAAGATATTTATGCGCTGCAGCCACAGCTCCGAGCGCGTTATTATAAACAATTATTAAACGTTATAGATTTCAGTGTTAAGATGGTCCTGATCCTTAGCCTGTCACTTCTTCTTTTCCTTTTGACATGTGCTCAAAGTGCTGTGCTAATAAGTACTCGAACCCCACTGACATGTGCTCCTGATAAGTTTTTTCTTAAATTCTTTACTATCAAAGCCGTTACATGATCAGATAAGATGGAGGCATGTGGTAGCTTACATACTGCAAAAATATTATGTATTAACTGGACTCCTCTATATTCGCCTTCTTTCTAAATCAATCACAAATCTCGTATTCCTTTTTTATTACCCGCCTGAAAAACAAATAAAATGGAAACTATTGCTAACGGGTGCAAGGTCGCCAAGATACCTACTCTACCGTACCTACTCTAATAAGGTTTTCAACCTCCTTTCAGTGGCTGGTAACAGAGCGCCATATCCCTCGAGCAGCCACGCGGTCTGCCGTCTGGCGTGAAGCCAAGCCATCATCCCTTACCTTGGGATCAATTCAAGCCTCGATCCCGTTTAACAACACTATTCCCGTCGTGTGGGCCGTTTTATAGCCAGTAAAATTTGTCGTTGAAATTGCTTTAACGGGTTTATCACTTCTGAAGTTTACTAATCGTTTTTATAATTTGTTGTGTAATCAGATTATCACAATTATTGATGCCATCATACTTTCGCCTTCTCATTCATTCTCGGTTTTAGACAGAAATTATAGCTACGATAAATAAGTAACTTATATTTGACAAATACTAAAACAAATTATTTTCTCTGAAATTGTTTTAAAGATAATTTTCAATTGCTGTCGGAAGTACTCGTATAACGACTTAACTCGAACATAAAAACTATAGGCTGTCCGAAATATCATAATATCGGTGGCAGTTCAAAGTTGACAGTTACAGTGATGTACCCTAACGAAATATAATCGTTTTTTTTAGAATCGAGAAAATTAACAAGGCCTTTCAAATCGATTTTTTATTTGATTGATCTTTGATTATCCAAACTATTTTTTGTTAATTACTAAAGTAGTTAAATTAAACGAACCAATAACTTCAGAGCTTGAGAGTTCAAAGATTTTTTTTTTGTTTTTCTTGGAATTTCACCAATAACAAAGCAAAAAATCAACAAAAACTGTAACAAACGTCAAAACAAATAGCACGTAAAGCAACCGCAACCAAAACACAAACCGCATACAAGATGTACTCATACTGACGCGGTCCTATATGATGGCCGCATCGATTCATCGATGTATTTTCGATTATGTAGTGTCCGTACCTATGGGTTAGCGTTCCAATTCACGGATCACGTAGCAAAAAGACATCATTATTTACTGAATCTTTTCTTCGTTAAATTCAACGAATACACTGAGATTTTTGTTCCGATTTATGGAGGCATTATTTATTGTGTTTTGCAATAATTACTTACATTATTTCTGAAACCTATTATTTTCTTTTGTGCCTGGGTGTATGTAGTAAGGTGTGAGTAGTATAGGTGAAACGGAAAATTACGAACTGTCACCCATATCATGATATCTCGGACAGCCTATTATTATTTTCTTCGCTTTGCTTTGAGCCAATAATTTTCTTTTCCCTGAAGTTTTGGACCCCAAGACATATCTAAGTAAAAAATAGCTGCAAATAAGCAAGAAGCTTTAATTTCCACATAGAAGTTATGTACCTAATTCCACAAGTGAACGTGAAATTAACTCACTGAATTTAAAAACTACCCTACCCTCGGCTCAAACTATACTACCCTCGGCTAAGCGCCCTATAGAACCAAAGCCGTACGGTGGCACTTGTACGTACATATAACGTATACTATTGTGGCAATTGGCATTCATCCACCTAGATAAAGGATTTCTAATAAATACCAATTAGGTAGAACAAGTAAAATTCGCTTTGATCCCGCGATAAAAATTTCACATTTTAGTAATTTAAACGTAAGTGTTATTGCGGAATTTACTAGTGATTTTTCATCAATAAATGAAAAATAATTCATATAATGTTCATGATGTTTGGTATCCCACCTCTTTCATATTTCGTTGTGATTTTTTTCCTTGTTTTTTAAAAATATTATTTCCATTTTATTTTTATAAAATATAGAGGTCAGTTAAACAATAATACTACGCACATCGCTCAAAGAGTATTTTACAGTCAAACTTTTGCTATTTGTTTGGCGACCCGTTTATCTTTTTTACGTTTCCATTTAAATTGCAAAAAAGTATTGTTTACATTGCCTATTTGAATTTTTTAATTTACATAGTTTTAATAGATATTCTACTTGCATGGTTTTTAGTTCTGGAAGAAATCATGCCTACGCAACGAATGCCACTCAAATCAGCGTACAAATATCGCATGTGCGAAATCTGTTGCATGTGTTGAATCTTGCAACCCCTAATTGACCAATTAAGCTACTTAAACAAGTGCACCAAGAAAGACTTTTTGCACGCCTGCCTCTGTTCATTTCTTGTACTTTCTGTCGGGTTGACTGGGAGAAAATGTTTTTATCATTAGGTCGACCTGTTGTAAATGTAACTTTTGTTTTGTGCAATAAAGTATTTAGAAATATAGAATGAATGCTATAGAATTATCTCACACATAAACGATAAACGACTTTATGTTTTTAACATTATATCATAGCGGTATAGAAAAGCAGAAGGAAAGTAAACCTGGATGTGAGGAGCTCTGAACTGGGATTCGAAACCGGGACCTCTCGCTACCAACTGAGCTATCCAGTTCTCGAGACAACCTGCGAATTTAGCCACATTTTTCGTGTAAACATTTTCCAATATACCGCCTGTTTATTGAGGAAACCAGCAGGTTCTGGCACGCTCAGTTATTCAGCAGGGGTAGTTCGTGTACAAACCCGCGTTCCCAGCTGCATCACAATTCCAGCAGTTGAACACAGCTGTTGCGATCTGTACGACATCCGGGCTCCTCTCAGGAGATAAATGTCTATAGACACATGTACACGTATTTAGGTAACAGTGCATCGCGATTCTTAACTTAGAAGCTGATAAAATTGGGCTGCAAATTGTATTTTTTGTACTTTTTAAGAGGGTCATAGATACAACATGAAACATGACGGATCCCAAAATAACGGTTTGGTAATGTTATTTTTCGCTTCCCATACAGTACATTTATACAGAACGGATAAAAGGAAATCGTTCATTTTTTTAATTAAAATTGTTTTGTGTTTTAATGGTAGGTGTAAAAAACCACTTAACATTTGAAATCAGTCAAAACAAATTTACTTTCTGAAATTTATACGGAGGGCTATAATCCAAGCCTGAAAAGAGAAATAACTTTTGCTATACGACTTATGGAAATTAGCCGTATAAATTTTTACCTTTCCATATAAATTCCTCGAGCCTTTCAGTATTCCACACGGGATATTTCTACGAAAAAAGATTTTGTGTTTCGGAAATGTTTAAAACGTTTTTTAGAGTTAGAGAGAACAAAAGTTTTTTTTTCTTTCCCCTCGACTAGGATATTTTTCAAAAAACTGTCGTATCAAATCAGGTATCCTATCATCTTCTCCTCTATTTTCAATGATTTTTATACCTTCATTTTTGTAAATATTCAATAAAAGCAACTTTATTTTCCGTATAGAACATTTTACTCAAATAGATGTACTCAATGTAAAATAACTCGAAATAAAATACCTTTTTTGCAACTTCTCCAAAAGTAATAAAATATCGAAATGTATATTGGCTTAACATTTAAAAAGTTGGCTTTACTAGATTAAAAAAAATCTGAATAATCTTTAACAATGTCAGCCGACGTGATTTTGGCATAAAATTTATCCTATACAAAATGCAATGAAAACATTTTATTTTATTTAAAAGTTAGAGCTAATTTCAAATGCATAATAAGTAGTTTCTTAAGAAACAATATCCTAGTAGAGCTCAACGGACCAAAGGATGTTTAATAAATATAAAAAAAAAACAAAAACTGAACTTGAACATTACTAGAGACAAAATTCTATACCTGCAAAGAGCAGAGTGCTACGATAGAGATCTTTGATGAAATTTCTACCATGTATTGAATGCTTTTCTTTAATGTGGGTAGAATTTTAAAATTGCACGAAATGCAGGTTTGTTTTAAAGCTATACAAGCTGTAACGGTCTTTGTTAAATTGTAAAATGTATTTTCTTTTTTTTTCCCTGATCCATTTTATTGTAATGATAAAATCTGTAAAAGAATCCATTAAAATGGAGTAGTCCCTTGTTCGTTACCCTGCAAAAAACCCATTATTCATTTAATTCCCCACACACCCTTATATACTGTGCCGATTATCAAGCATCCGACGGTCCTGCAAAAAAGAGATTTAACCTCCCGCCTGGTTCGTCTCGTCGCTGTTGTACCTCACCTATTATACATAAGAGATTTATACCCTTTCTGGTATCGTCTTGGGACCGGTGTATCTCACCTATTATACAAAAGAGATTTAACCCCCCGCCTGGTATCGTCTCGTCACCGGTGTATCTCAACTATTACACAAGAGATTTAACCCCTCGCCTGGTATTGTCTCGTCCCCGGTGTATCTCACCTATTATACAAAAGAGATTTAACCCCCCGCCTGTTATCGTCTCGTCACCGGTGTATCTCAACTATTACACAAGAGATTTAACCCCTCGCCTGGTATTGTCTCGTCCCCGGTGTATCTCACCTATTATACAAAAGAGATTTAACCCCCCGCCTGGTATCGTCTTGTCACCGGTGTATCTCACCTATAATACAAAAGAGTTTTAAACCCTCGCCTGGTATCGTATCAGCGCCGGTATACCTCACCTATTATACAAAAGAGATTTAACCCCCCGCCTGGTATCGTCTCGTCACCGGTGTATCTCAACTATTACACAAGAGATTTAACCCCTCGCCTTGTATCGTATCGGCGCCGGTGTACCTCACCTATTATACATAAGAACGTCCGGTTTCCACAGTTTGTTGGGTGTGATGCGCAGATCTTTCACGCCGCCGTACTCGCTGTCGTTCCACCTCAGATTGTAGTCGTTCCATTCCTGTCACATTCAAATCATATTCAAGTTTGTCACGCTTCATAAAATCGAGCTGGTAACGCTTTTCCTTATAGATTTTAGAGTCATGATTATAATCAATTAGAATAATTGGTAATGTTCCAAAAACGTTTCTCCAAGATATGTTAATAAATTATCGTTAGCAAAAACGTAACCAGCTCTGATTATAAGATGAGATGGAATAAATGTGAATGCTGAAGTCTGCCTCTTTCTGAAGCTATTCAAATCAAATAGTGCTTTATTCTCGTGCTATTTGAATTTGCTTTTGCTCAAAATCTGTTTGTTTCTTAGTAAGAGATTTATAAATGAGGTTATAAGGCCAAGAGATTGTGAACACTGCGAGACACATTCGTTTCTTGTTTTGGAAATTTATAATCATTTACCATATTTCCGGAAAGAGTTAGTAATATTTGTTGTACATTATTTAGACAAATGCGAAATATTTTTGCTATTGCTGTGAAAATGTATACAAATAGTCAACTGTATTCATAAATAACATGAAACAACATGTTTCGTGTTAAAATGTATTATGAATGTTATAAATATATAAAAATATTAATTACATCTAAATATAGGTATGGCCCTTACCAGTTCAAACATAGTTCAAACTTTCAAATAGTTAAACTATTTGCGTCAATAGATTTTAATTGAACCAAATTAAACAAACAGATCTCCGAACTGTCTAAACTTAGAGACATAACAAACAAGATACGATTATGTTTACACGCACTTACTTGCTTAAGGCGGGTGAATAATATAGTTCAATTCATACTGGATACTCGGTAAGTGGTCAGGACTAAGGTTCAATGACCCTTTCTGCTACATACGAAATATTTGATTTGTGTCCTTATACGTTCAAGAACAACCCCAAGTCAATTAGTATAGGAAGCCTGAATTTTATTTTGTGATTTCTTCATAGAAAGCGTCATTGATCCTTGGTCATGACCACTTACCAAATCTCCAGTATGAATTTGGCTATACCATGCAAAGTTACCAACAACTATATTATATGACTTTTGCGAATCACACATTTATTTTAGGAAACAGACTTCTGCATGGGCAATAAAACAAATCAACTACAAGATAAAGCAATGAATTTTGATAGATTGTTTAATTTGGAAGAAACAATATTGTAATAGTCCTAAGTAAACTAAAGGTTACTTTGTTCGACAAATTGTAATTGATATAAATTTTGCCAACCGTATCGCTTTCAATCAAAATCCTTGGTTTTAACAAATTTGTTTCTGTTTGTATTCTCAGTCATTGGCTATTAACGCATCTGTAAACTAAACTATTAATTATATTACTGTGTACACATAATACCATCGAAGAAATGGCCGCAGACCTACTTGTTGCCCGTATTATAATGGAAATAAGAGCGAAAAGTAGGTCTGCGGCCATTTCTTCGATGGTACATACGCAAGTGGATACACGAAATGGTAATAAAAGCTGTAAAATCCATGAAATTCACATGTAATTATTTTGTAAGTAAAGCGGATAACTAAAATAGAGATGACTGTTTGTTCTCTTCTAAACATTTCTTCAAACTAAACAGTCAATTCCAGTTGCTATCAGTTCATTTACTGCCCCATGGGGCAAAACTGGCTTTGGGCTAGAGAAACGGCGTTTAGTTGTCTTTTAAAACTTAAAAGCGGTTCCCATAATTACGAGAAAGCTTGATACTTAATAGCTTTCTTGCCTGTTATTTAGGGTTCCGTTCCTTAAAATTAAAAAATGGAACCCTTATACGATCACTTTGTTTTCGGTCTGTCAAGATCTTTTTTCTCGGGCCCCGTTACAGATATTCAGTTGAGACTAATACTTCATACAAAAATCTATGATCCCGTTGGGTTGTTAAAGAATCAGGCTTCTAGCTTAAAGCGGAAAGAGTTATTGTCCTTTACGTAATCAATTTCATCCAAAATTGCTCACCATGAAAATCTATAGGGTACTTTCAGTTGACTTCGAACCTTGAAATTTCGTTCACAAAGATCTCGAAGCACACGTATAGTAAAAAATCTGAAAATTACTGAGATTTGATTATTAAAGAAGAAATTGAAGACCAACTTAATTGGATACATGGAGTTTGATACATCGTAAGCGTCAAGACCATTATCATTCGTGTAATACGTTTGTACGGAACACTGAAGCCACGCGAATCCTACTCGCTCTTGACCAGTTTATGTTTTAACTGCTTCAAATGTATTTTTTAACTCGTAGATAAATGCAGAAAAATATTGCACAAAGCTACAGCTATTGTTCGTTAGAACCACCTAAAAATAGTATAGAGTGAAGACTTCGTAGCTGCATGAGTGTGCTACGCTCGCCTAAGGCTACGAGCATAAGTGTAGACACATCTACGACGTAGCAGTTTTGATATCACTTCGTTGTAGCTACTGGACCTACGTTTTTTCATTAACAACTTTATTGAAATGAGAATATATTATAAAAATGAAGAAAAATGTTTCTACGTCTTTTTGGCAAGTCCCGTGGTAAATCCTACAATCTTATTATACTCTTTTATCCAGAAGATACATTAAATACTATTTTACCTTTCAACAGTACTGTATCTCAATTCGATAATTTTCATATTTGCTTTAAGGGCTTATTCTATAACAAGAGATTAAACAACATTACAACAATTACATTTTTATTTTCTTTCTTTTTGTACAAAAGATTGTGATCTAATGAAATCTTATAATAGACACTTTTTAACAAGAACACGATTAAGTTGACATCATGTGTGACTGTGTCCTAAAAATAGCAGCAAATAACACACATTTAGATAAAGGCTGCTAGGAAATAACGCCCAAGTGGAGCAACTTCACTGGAGGTTGTACAATGTTGCCTCGACCCTTGTATACTGATATTACAAAACTTGCGCCAACTTCGCATTCTCCTGTATTGTATACGCTACCAGTATACATATTTTTACCGCCATTAGCTACTTTAAACGCAGTCTGTTTAGTAAAAAATATGTGTATAATATATATTTTTAATAAGGCATTAAAACTGGAACTTGGTACTGTAACTTTATTCAAATCCATGATTTTATTAATTAAATTGTGAAATACGATCAATGTTCAAAATTTGTAGCTGTTAGGAATTATGTGTAAAATTTTACTGTACGTTGACTGAGTTGTATTACGCGTGCCTCAAGTCTGTTTTCTGAAAGAGAAATCATTTCTACATCACAGAAAATCAATGAATAATTAACTGTAAGTAGCGTCTACAAAAAGGAACAAACAAGAATGTTCGTATGAAACAATTCATATAACGCGGGCTGAGAACAAGCGGAAGTAGTCGCTTCACTAAATAGGTGGTTCTTTGTTCTGGTCCTGATATTACTAAACTCGTGTCCTTTATGTACGCCTTCACTGTTTTCACTTCTACCAGAATTACAAGCCTTCGCCAGAGGGAAAGTGCGGAAATAACTGAGATATATAGGCGGTGTTTTGGTAACAGATGTATAAAGTATGTCTAAATGTCTTTATTTGTTGTTAAAGAGCGACATTTGTTTGAAGGGTTTCAAAATTGTTGCATTTAATTGTGTTTTTTTAGGGTTCCGTAGGACTCCGCTGTCCGTCCGTCCATCCATCCATCCGTCTATCCGTCTATCCGTCTGTCCGTCCCTCCGTCCGTCCGTCCGTCTGTCACCAGGCTGTATCTCATAAGCCGTGATAGTTAGACAGTTGTAATTTTCACAGATAATGTATTTCTGTTGCCGCTATAACAGCAAATACTAAAACCGGCCAAGTGCGAGTAGGACCCGCGCACTCCCATACAACCGACATGATTTTTTTGCCCCTTTTATAGATAATGCTACGGAACCCCTTGTGCGCGAGTCCGACTCGCACTTGGCCGGTTTTTTTAATGTTGTTTACTGTATTTATTACATACCAAAAGCCGCCCGCGACTTCTGCGTATTAACTTTCTGCCCCTTATGGGGTGAACTTGAAAATATAATTTTTATTTTTTTAAGGAGCATTTGTTTCAAATTTTATGTTTCTATCATCAGTTGTTTCGGCTGTGTGGTGTCTGTCAGTAAGTCAGTCAAGGAACTGTTAGGTTCAAGCCACATAGAAGCGGCGCGGCGCGCATCGAGCGCGCGGGCTCATTCAAATTTCATACAAAACGCATGGAAATAAAGTCGCAATTTGAACACACCGACTGGTATGTTTCAAGTGGTTTCGGGCGTGGAACGGGCGTTCGTACCATACCTCAAATTGCGACTTTATTTCCATGCATTTTGTATGAAATTTGAATGAGGCCAGCGTGCTCGATGCGCACCGCGCCGCTTCTATGTGGCTTGAACCTAACAGTTCCTTGACTGACTTACTGACAGACACCACACAGCCCCACACCACATAGAAGCGGCGAATTATATCCATGTAGATGTTATTCTCAAGTAAGAAAATATGATACCGAAACTTAGTAACGAACTGAAACACAATACCAAACAAACTTCCCGTTTACTGGTAAATTTTCCAACGTAAACGGCAAAAGTTTTGAAAGTTACTTATCGTTTTATGCACTTCGTAATTTGCTAATGGCAGTTCTGTACTTTCGTAAGCACATATCACCAACTGTATTAAGACAACACCGACCGACCCCAGTCGAACGAGTTTCGTGACTTGATATACTCCGCCTTAATAGCCAATGCGCTGGTAATATTTCAATCTGTCAAAAGTTGCTAGTGCCTTTGAGGACCTCTTAACGACTATTAAACATTCCTTGCTTCTTGTACTTTAAACAGTATTACGACGCATTACACGACTAAATTATTTTTTGATATTATATTATATTATATTATCGACCCGAAACAATTGTATAAAGTTACAGAAGTGTGAATATAGAGCTATAACCCAAAAAGGAATCTAAAATGGCGGCTGGTACTTGTATTGCATGATATGGTCAGCATAAGAAGTATTTCTTTAATCGTTTTATTTTTTGAGTATATTTGTATAAACATATTCGGTGTTATTTAGGTATAATACATAAGACATTTTTATTAATAATTGAGGTTATACTTGTGTGGGAAGTGTAGGTAAACTACACCTTGAAATTGTATAATATTATAGGCTATCACACGGATTCTGTAAAAAAGTTCAACAGGTTACTTAGTAGGCAAATACATTACATTTCTTCTGCATGCAGTACGAAAGACGGATGTACTGTACGAGTAAGAGCAAATTAATATAGGCGCCATTTATGATTCCTTTCTTTAATTAACCAGGATATCTATAAATTTGAAGTAGAATAGACCTTAAGAGACCTTAAGTTTAGGCAGAAAGTTAAGAATTAATGGTTTTAATAAGAGATGGCGGGATGAACAGCTTCTGATGGATTGATAAATTTGTTAAAACAATTCATCAAAGTAATGAACAGTAAACCAGGCATTTTGTGCTATTGAAAAATAACTTCAAAAGAGTCACATGAATTCATAACTTTATTTGTTCACTATTCAATCTTTCAATGTTAGTTTTATAATACAAAAATATACATAATGTGACATACCCGTAGTAATAAAAATTAAGCTCCACTAAAAATAATACTAGTATTCTAAAACAAAAGCACACACTGTACTGCCTCTAAATACACATATTCTGTTTTACACATATTCGTGTACAGTTTACATACAAAAAAAACAGTAAGTATACAAAGTTGTATATTATACAAAGTACAAGCAGAGATACAAAACTAGAGATTCATGCAATACCAGTAGGAATACAAGAATACAGATAAATTTTGATCATCACATGCACTTCATATTTCAAAGTATCATTCGTAAATTTGGTACAAATTCAAAATAAATTAAGCAATGTCCTATATTTCGGGAATAAAGGGATGAATAAACTGCAGATTTATTAAATTGGGTCAAAGTTCCGTAGGTCATGATTTTTATGGAGATAATATCATTTAATTAAACGATGAAAATTTCCAGATTGACAGCCAAAATAAGGTTTATCCGATCCCTTTAGGGATGCGTCATCAATAATGCCAATAAATTCGGACCTACGGATCCCTTTCGGACAAGTTGCGCGAATTCGAAGAATTTTAATTAATAAGATATTTGGGATCTCTAAGGAATGTTGGGGTTGAAGAAGCGCTGCCGTATTGGTAAATGCTAAATATAATTTTATTATTTATATTGCTTAACAGACATACCTTTATTGCTGGAACAGAACAAAAAACTCTTTGGAATATATCACATAGCGCAATTTGCATACCCATTTTAGTACACAGCCCAACATCAAAAGTATGCATACTAAGCTGCATTTTTTATATTTTATTTTAAAATAAAAATAAATGGAACTGAAATTCCAACATTCGTTTAAAATAATGTAAATACAAAATTAAATTAAAATAACTCTTTGGCTAATGTTGTTTCTTTTACAAACTCAAATTAAATTAAATAAAAACACACCGTTATTTCATGAACATTGAATTAACATAAAACCGTTGCAAACAGAGATAATTAGGAGAACCTTTTGTGCTCTCCTAGACTTAATAAAGCCATGTTTTTTGCCATGATTAAAATTTTTGAATTTAGATTTTCCTAAACCAAAGGAGCTTTCACATCCGCAGCCAAAACAAAAGGCCTAAAACCATGGTTACAATACTCCTTAGCAACTGGACTATACCAAATGTTCCAAATTATTTTAGCATTCCATGGCCATGCAGAAATAGAAAAATCGCTACGATCGAATTTTGCCAAAAAAAATAAACGACAGCGGGGTATACTGGATGTGCAGAGTCAATGTATGTACAGTGGGCAAACACATCTCAAGATATACAATGCGCATACGCAGTCATTCTCCAAACCAATCAAGTTGACGACCTGATCAATGATAGATTACCAATATGTTACTGTAAATTGACAGACCTACACGACAACATCGTTTGCGATACGTGTACCTATTTATTTTTCGTCCAAACACTTAAGATTATTCTTACAATGTATTTATAGAGATGTGAGTAGTTTAAGTTCCGTTTAGGTTTTTTTATGATATTATACGTCAACCATTAGTACATATTGTTAATTGCATTGCGGCGTACGCGGCAGTTCCTTTAACAAGCTTGTCAGGAAAAACAACTCATAAGTTTTCTAAACGAAGGAAAAATCCTAGTTTTATTTATTTTTCTCGATACTATCAGGAAGTCCCTCATTAAAGGTTACAAGATGCATGGAAGGAAGGGTATAAAAGACAAGAAAAATTCTGAAGTCTATCTAAAGTATGTACTATACTTCTAATCAATACTAATGAGATACGTATGACAGAATATGCTGATGGGATGCATGAGAGGTCCGTCGATGCCACAGAGATCAGAACCTCCTCTCACTCGGGTCTGACCTCTGAGGTCCGCATTCTATCTACTCACGGCAGAAAGATCAGAAAACATTCTCTGGACACACAACAAACTGAAAAACGATAGCGTAACGTCGAAACTGCCGCATATTCCATAATGCTATGCGATTCTCATAACTCAGACAAAGAGAAAATCAACGCAAACATACATCGAACAAAAGAGAAGATCAACGGAAACGTACATCGAACAGAACAGAAGAATTCCGAACAGAAACGAAACAAGGAGAAGAAAGATTAAACCAAACTTTAGGAAATTTTATCAAGTGTTAATTTATGTTTGTTTTTTAATCACACTTACCAATGACAGCCAAATATTGGTTATAAGTAGTTGGTTCTTCTCGTCCTATTTGTGGGTTAGACGGTGTCAACAAAAACAGAAAGAAAGGGCGCAGTCAGTATGATGATCTAGACGCTTGGACGCCTGCTGGAGTCACAATACGGGGCTGGAGACGCGCGAACCCGCGTCGAGGTCATGCGTGCTCTAGACGACTGCGTTCGCGCGACTCCCGACACACACTCTAATATATAAATATTTAGGCGAAATGTGTATTTAATATACATCGATTAACACCGACTCTCCATGCGACAGATGCGCCGCGATGGCAGCGCCCCCGCTTTCCCCCCGCCTCCTGGAAAATCCTGCTTCGTTGCGAAATTGAAAAGTGCTCATTGAAATTGTGTCAAAAAGAGAAAACTTGTGTTTAGTTTAAAAATAGTGCGTCAAAGTTTTATGTGCGTGATTGAAATGTGAGAAATATTTGTAGAGATTCAGTGATAACCGTTTATTATAAGGTGTGATAAACTGTGTATCGAAGATGGCGCCATTTGTAATTTTTCAGAAGGCGGAAGCGGTGGCGCCCGGTCCGGCTCCTAGCACTTACCAAGTTTAGCCACACGTTCGTAGTCAGGATTTGATTTTTCTCATCCTTTATTTCGAATTAAAATGCACGGCGACGCAAGAAAGGAACGGAAAACATAATTGAACATCAACATTTCTGCCATTTAAAAAAGAGTCCCCCGAAAATTGTTTATGTTTTACAATGGAATCTGCATTCTACAATCCATTAATACTCGCCCCAAATAATATTGTACAACATCAATATTTGCATTAATTCCAGAAGCCGACGAGTTAACGAGTAACGATTAGGTTGTGTTCACTCGAGCGAATAACAAATCACAAACAAACGCCTTGGGACTTTTATGTTTGTAATTAGGGTTATCTTTTCTGCATAATAGGTAGTATCGAATGAAAATGTATTATTTGTGATATAAAATATAAAAGGTTTTAACCAAAAAATTTATTTTGTGTTATTATTTAAAATTGATTCAATCGTTGCTGGCATCAATATTTTTATTACAGATAAATTGTTTTTTTTTCCTTCAAAATATTAAATTCAATTATTTCACAATTTAAGAGCCACATTCATTAGAAATGTAACGGTTAAATATGTTAATCAAAATTCAATGACGTGCAGGCTAACAAAAATGTTTCTTTTGTAATGCTGTGGTCAAACTATATTTTGAGTTAAAGTTTGGCAACCCTATTTGTAATTTACTAAGTCAATTAAAAATAATTAAGTAATTTAAAAAATAAACACGAGACTATACAACAAACCAAGTTGTTGATTAGCTCTGTTTTCAGTCGCAATAAAAGATATAATTCACAGAACCAATATTTAACGAAAGCAAATTATTATCATTTTGAGCGTAAAAAATCCATCTACCAGAAGTTTGAATTTAAAAGTTGATGATTTTTCTTCGGCACATACAAGCACTTTTTTAACATAAATCAGTGACAGTGTATGTGTGGATATAAAATACAAACATCCAGTAATTTTAAATTTTGAATTTATGTTTAAAACTTGCCCTCACGATCTGTAATGTAAACAAATACAACAACAAGCATATTATAATCATGTACATATAATATCATGTTCATAGTATTTAATTTTATTACTTTAGTTCCTTTATAATGCCTTTAGGCGAAACCAGTTGGAGATATTAAAGTGATATTAGTAAAACCGTCTTATTAAGATGTTCTAACATCGTATCAAAATAAACGTAAACATTTAGCAATTAAAGTTTTGTTCTCATTAAGCTTAATAAGCATGTAACTCACACTTCCTCTACTACCCTCATTTATCCTGTAGACATGCCCCCTGATTACGTACTACCCTCCAAACTTTCCACCGGCTCAATTACGCAAATGGGGTAATATTGAGCACACAATTTTCTGCAAACAAATTCACCTGAATGGCGAACTGCCCGAGACGGTGAATAATACGTAAAATAGAACGTTACCCCTTTTCGGGGTTCCGTATATGAACCTTTCCAAAAACCTCTGTGTGTGTCGCCAAGTTTTCTTTAACAATGCTTTCTCATTAACCAGCGAATGCTGCCAACGATGCTTTCTCCGGGCCTTATCAATTTTAGTTAATTTTACAATTAGTTTATTTTGTATTAAAGCTAGAATTGCGGAACCTCATAAGATCAAAAATGTTACTCTTTCTTTACCCGTTTTCCAATTCACTAGCCAGCACAGATTTGTGAATAGTTTTTTTTTCAGTTTCGTTTCTCAAAGGTTACTCCTGAATAAGATACCCTCCCACAAAGCCTAGGATTTGTAAAAACTTGATTGTGCAATTTCTCTGCAGCTTCAAAAGAATAGTGCGCCTTGTACATCGAACAGTCGGGGCCTCAAGCGATATGTGCTATAAAAAAAACGCTTATATGACATAAAACTTGCGGCGCCTACAGAAATTTCTTTCGTTGGAACTGCAGTTTTCTTTTCTCGCACTGAAGCAAAGCAAAAGATAATAGGAATCCTTTTTATTATTTTTCTTTTGAGCTTAGCTAGACATGTAAATACACAGTTTTATTTGGAATAAAATGTACTTTTTAGCTAAATAGCTTATTCTGTATGCACAAATGAATCAGTATCGTGAACAAAAAGCTTTTAGATATAACCTCTCTAGCATTATTCAGATTTATCTTATTTACTTCCGGCGTCTCATAGCAAACACCTATTATAGAGAAATTCAGACTTTCAAGGAATGAAAAAATCATTGTTATTATCGAATTGAATGCCTCTTCCAACTGAAGTCGAAGTTTTTAGTTTCCGCAATAACTTAAGAACAAATAAACAACGCAATTTGGTCTTTTCAACTAATAAGAGCGAAAAGTTAATCAAATGTCGCCTCAGGCGGCGCTTATACTATACACGGTCAACTTTAAACGACCGTTAGCTTGCGAGTTTGTGTTGCAAACTTTGTGGGTTGTTGTACGGAAGCCATAGTTGACTATTCCTGAACTTTCAGGGCAACTAAACTGTAACGGCATTAATCTGTAATAAAAATCTGCACAGATTAAGGTAGTTGTGACGTGTCTCGTTTCAAAACGCACAACTTATGACTGTTGGTCTTAATTTTGAATGAAAAATAACAAAAAATGTAATTTATGGAACTACGTGACAATAGCTTAAAGTCAATTTCCCTTTGGTAGCAAAGTTGTGTTATATACTCATATCATAACTATTTGAATGATCCCGCACAACAATTTTAAAGTGTGTTTGTAGTTGTTGTGCAGGATCATTTGCAAATAAAAAATACGAACAACAATCATAAGAGTTGTGCTGTTCGGTACGAGACCCGTCGCAACCACCATAAGCTGAAATTGGGTAAGTAGCAGTGGCGAAAGGTGAACATTTTAAAAAGGGAAGGCGGAAAAAAATAGCTTTACTTAGAAAAGCAACCACGGAAAACATTTTTTTTTTTGTACTTTGCAACTTCTTGTCATTTCTCATATTGAGATTTGTGGAAATGTTTTACAAAGCGAATTGCATGGAGTACAGAAATGTAGTATGGATGCCTTTTCCTAATAGCCGATGGGAATCGTGTTACATGGACCCTTCGCCACTGGTAAGTAGATAATAAATAAAAAATAGACCGAAATAAATAATGCACCTCGGTAATACTCACATCTTTTCGGGAAAACGATACATGTACAACCCCAACGAATTGGAACAAGGTCTAAAATCAATGCGCTATATCTTGTTGGAAAGCTTGGAATGCTTGATATCCGAATATTGCCGATGTGCAATATTTATTTAACCAAGTGTAACCCAATAAAAGAGCTTATTTTTGAACAGATTATGTCTATGTTGACGAAATCCGCCCATTGCGGATTTCTTACGACAGTATGAAGCTATAATTTTTCATCAGAAAAGTCGAATAAATCCTTTAGTGAAGTGCCGGTAAGATTCAATTCTTTGAAATAATAGTATCAAGCTTCCACTTCGGCTGGATACTGATTTCTATCATTAACGAAACAAATCCACCAAAATAAAAGTGTAAGGAAAAAAAAATGAAAAAAATATGTCCCTAAAATATACCGTACCGTATCGTAATAATATAGGTAATTATTTACATTTTGGTTGCCTCCTACAACACTTAGATAAGATCCAAAAGTATAATTAAAACAAAACAATTTCAAAGGTGTTTGAACGCAGTAGAAAATTGCAGTTTTATACTCAGTTCAGACCTACAGAGCAGACTTTCTATTTTTCCCGCAAAGTCTCTAGTGCAGTGGCGCTAACTGGATTTTTCACTCGATGCAATTTCCTTCGCCGTACTATTGTCTTTTGTTTTCTATTTAGTGAGGTACAAAGCATCTGTGTGTCGTATCCGTTTCGTTTCATTGTTGTTATTCGAATATTTTTTTGTCGGGAGGTTTTTATATGTTAGGGAAAATAAATACCTAGCTTTAGTTTCGCTTTTATTTCTATTTGGAGTTTTTTTTTGTTTTAACAGGAATAAAATCTCATTTCACACAACATAAGGCCCCGAGAGGCTGTCAGAGGTGTTTTCGAGTGTACAGTGTGAAATTTGAGTTATAGTTAACCACGTTTCACCGACGATTATTACGTCCCCGCATGGATGGTGAACTTTATCGCCGTACTTCGAATCAGAGCTTAACTTGTCATCCGAAGAATGCAGACCAAACACAAATAGGATCCTAAAGGATTTGAACCCACGACCTTCGGATTAGGAGTCAAGCATTTGAACAACAGAGCTAGTCAAATTGGTCGGTCGTCACTCGTACTTTTATTTTATATCAAGTGTAAGTATATAATTTTTGAACATTACTTAATATTTGTACTTGCATAATAAAAATCCACAGAAAAAAAATTTCACGAATTTTTTGTTTTAATTTTTTTTACGATAGGGCCCACTAATATTCATTTACAGGTGATCATCTAAGGATACAGAATAACCTCATTAAAAAGAAGTACATTATTTTGTTTATACTCTGAAATTTATTGTATTCTCATTATTTATTTAGCTGGTCAGAAATGACTGCCAGAAACGGTGATTAAAGTCGTGATCTCTTCTCGAAAGAGCTAAGCGAACAAAAGAGAAAGCATTAATTTAGTTCATAACTTGAACGAATAGGTATTTGCAGAATGTAACGTCACATCACTACCCCCGACATTTCCCGAGTTTCTGATCGTTAAATCAGGCTGTCGGAATGTTTTTGAGGACTTTCCGAATTTCCGAACGAAACTCTGCGGCTTCCCTCCGATTTGCTTGTTTTGACATTTCCAAAAGTGGAGCTTGTTAACGATTCAGAGATTTGCCCCTAAAATGTTTGGTACGCTTGATTAATTCATGGTCACGGGTAAAGCCACGATTTTTATTAGATTTACTTTCGCAGATTTTCAAATTACACGTTGAAAGTATACTTGATGCCAGAACGTTGTGTATTTTGTGTTAGGCTTTGTTATTCGCTCGGGTACTAAGACGTTCTATATTTAATACTTTTAACGATGTTTTTCGTTCACTTTGATAAATTTCTCATTTTTATTATCAGTATGTATAAGCGTTACAAAACAGATAAAACAAAAATTCGTATTGACAGCGACAGTAATTTCAGTGAACATTATTTAATTAAATATGCTGTTTATCTGTCTGGTAACGGCTAATAATTTTTTTTTCGAACACAAATTTATTTTGCGATGCTTAGTAAACTTTAAATATGATATCAATCAGTCCAAAAATAGGCTTTACCTGCAAATTAATCTAATATAAGCAATGAAATTTCTTTCTTCTTTAATTTCACGCAATATTAAATTTACGTTTCATTTGCTTTGGTCTCATAGTGATATCATAAAACCAAGTACAAGAAACTATGTTTCGTTACCGATTTTATTATTTACATATCAGCTTAAGCTCACTTTATTGAATATTATATTCTTTTTTACTCGGCTATTTTGCTAACCATTGCAAAACTGGACAATTTAACACAGACGCGTAAGGCGAAAGCGCAAACTCACCACATCGATGATTTGCTGCAGCGTAAGTCCAAATTTTACCTCGAGCGGCTCGCTTTCGTTTGCGACCGGCCGCTCGAGTGTGTTGTACGACGCCAGCAAAGCATTCAAAAGACGCTTCTCGTGCGGGCCTTGCTCCGATGCTGTGGGGTTTGTAAACAATATTCCATTAGAAAACATACTTTAGTTCAGCAACGATAAGATACGGTAATTGTATTTGTTTTCGATAAGTTTTCTTGGAAAACTTATAAAAGTTCAGCAACATTTTCTTCATTCTTTTCGAAGTTAAAAGCAATCTTCGAGCAAATTCACCGGAAAATCTTTATGAAATTATTAAAATACTAAGTTTCAAAGTTAATCGGCGATGCAAAAAAAGATAAAGAGGAATTTGTAGACAAGAGCTGAGGTGACACGTTAAACCATACAATTCGCATACCATTCCTTTATTATTTTCAGGTTCAAGTACATTCAAACATTTCAAAATAAATAACGAGTAAAAAAACCCTCGTACATCCATTCTTACAACCATAATTTAAATTCTCAGTCCATAACAAATCAACAAGCCACAAAACAATAGGATCCGTTAATACCTCTAAACCCTACCCGGCTCTAGCGCTTATCCTCCCAAAAACTACGTACATTCACACAAGAGTAATGTTGTACGCTTAGACTGGTAATCTACGCACCTGAACCACACAAAGCCACTCTAATCTGACCCCTATTACATCAACACAACGTCTATATCACAATGAACAAATGGAATAAATCGACGAGTTCAACCCAAGGGCTACGAAAAATACAAAGTGAAAAATCTTGACAAAACACAAAATTTTGACGTGTATGAAAAATATATAACACATGCTGCGTGTATGTATGTTACAAAGTATAAAGAAAATTAAAATCAATCCAGTGAAATATTAATCGGAATCCTTTTTTTCCAAACTTTTCACCTACTTAAAAAAAATGTTGAGTTTATATGCATTTATTCCAAATACTTGGAAAAACAAAAACAAGCATGATTGCTACGCAAAAATTCACACCTCCAGAAACTCCGGTCAAACCTGGACCATAAACAGCAATTTTGCGGGCTTAGGCCTTCTTGATACATGAGAGGTGTGAATGTGACGAATATATGTAGGATTAGGAAGGGTAAAAAGGATAGCCGAGTGTCGGGATGCGTTTTTACAATCATTTGTCTTCGGTCAAAGGGATTGTTTCGATTTACAGTAAGCCCCATCTGCTCCTACCTGCCCTTTCATCGCGTAATGAAAATGTATTGATATTTCTTGCTTTAGCATTGTTTTGTTGTTATTCTTTTGATACTGACAAATAAATTAAACCTCTTTACAAATTATGAAGCATTATTTATTGATGACACTTGTAAAATTATACGACTAATTACAACTAAATATCTCTATTCTATATTACTAATTATAAAAGTAAAAATATCGTGTCTGTAATTTGAGTATTTTTTATTTTATTTTATGTGACATGGGTTATTAGTACTGTACTATAGCCAAAACTATCATTTCTAGAATTTTTGTCGGTCTATCATTTTTTTTTCAAAGGTCACTTTTTAACAAATTACAGTGCACGACAAACAACATAGTTAGTTAGTATAGTTGTTTGTCGTGGTAAATACTCTCATAAAAACAGTAAGTACGTATATCAAATAGTTATTAATATTCACAGTGCAGCTTACTTGGTAAACATTAACAATGTTACAGTTACGACAAAAAATGGTTTCGAAGTAACACATTTCGAGATCTAAATTTAAATGGTAGTACATTTTTAGTTGAGATAGGTAAGCTATTAAAAATTTTTGCAATAATAAATTCCTTTGTGCGTTTTCCATAAACATTATTCACTCTTGGTGCCACGAGCCATCCCTTACTAACTTGTAGTAAGTAAGTAAGTAATTTATTTATTTGCTTAAGAATTTGGTTACAAATTTCCAGCAAATTCAACCATAACATGGTGTGCAAATATTCAATGTAGCATTTATATAGTCTCAAAACAAAAAGAACAGCGTGTACAATTGAAAATAGATCAAATACATAAAAACAAAATATTACAATGCAATGTCACAAAAAAAAGTTATCATTTTACGTACAAATAAATCATGATATGTCAAAATTAACCTATGCTAACCAAATTTATATGTCAAGATATACCTGTACAGAGTAAAAACAATGAGTATACAAATATTCTTTAGTTTTTTTCTTAAATAAGTTGAAGGGTAATTTTTTGATTTCGTCTAATAACTTATTATAAACCTTTACACACATAGAGTATACATTCTTATCAAATCAAGTAAGATTGGATCTTGGTAGATATAATATATACGAGTGGATTTGTATTGCATATCACTTCTATTTTTAAATAAATGCAGATTTTTTTAACAAATATACAGATTTCAAGTAAATAGATACACGGTAGAGTTAATATGTTAAGTTTCTTAAAAATAGGTTTAATAAAAAATTTTTTTTTCTAAATCTATAGCTTGCATAACAAAGAACTCTTACACATTTTTTTAAACGCCTTTTTCGTATCGACTGAGTTACCCCACATTACGACTACATAATCTAAGAATTGTCAAATTCAAATTCAATTTTTTTATTTGGGACTACAACAGCTTATGATTAAGTGAATAATATATTAATAAATAAAAGATACAGTAAATGAAGCCAATAAAAGTTGTCCACCAGTCATACAATTAATACATTCCTAGTACAAAATAGTTAGATTAAGGTATAAGATATTTTTTTTTGTCTGGTAATTATTTTAGCTTATTTTATCCTGCCAGTATTCCTCCTTCGCTAATTCTAATAAGTATTTCTTATCTACCGGTAGTATATTAAATTTTTTGAATAAAATTTCATGGTTTCCTTTTGCCTGTTGCTTAGTTCTATTGTCTACTAAAATTTTTAAGAAACGCAATTGTTGTTGTTTAATTATTAAATCTGTCGGTATGTACGTTCCGTTTTAACTCTAGAACTAGTCAACTGATTTGGATGCGGTTTTTTTATTATCATCTTAAGGACCCTAGTCAACATATAGGCTATAAGGGTTGTTCATAAAATAACGCCCAAGCCGAAAACGGGGCAAAGAGCCACGGACAAAGGCTAGTATTTAAATTAAATAAAAATATCATATGAATTTCTTTAATGAGAATTATCTGAGCCAACAAATATTGTAGCGACGATAGCGCCATCTGTGTTCCTATGAACAAGGTGAAATCATATAACGCCCTCGAGAGCGTTTTTTGGTGGAAAAATTAAACGGTTCAATATAAGGACCTCAATCGACCAAAACGTACACCAACGGCAGACTAAACGAAAATCTGCTCGTGGTCTAATCAAGATAAGGAAGATCCCAAATTATGGCTTAATTTCATTCGGCATATTCACACCCTCAGTTAAATTATGAAGTACCAATATACGGGACCCAAGAACCCGTGGTTAGGTGTCCTCATACAAAACACAGGATACAGGTGAACCCTGCTTACAGTTGTTTTAGTTCAAAAGTGCGCGTGATACTAAAACAGCATTATTTGGTTATTTTTTATTATTTATTAAGAAAATTAAACAAATATTCACTAAAACGCGCTATATTTCGACCCCTCAGTGGGGTCATCATCGGGGGAATAGAAAACAAAATTTGACATTTACATATATGTCATATAGAAAACTTATCTTAGATATCTGATTATTTATCTAGTTACTCGTATTATTAAACTTATCTTAGATATCTAATTGTTTATCTAGTTATTATTAACTAGATAAATAATTAGATATCTAAGATAAGTTTTCTTGCTTGTCATTTAAGATTACTTTGCTTGTATGCTCGTATTGCTTGATTGTTGCATGTTTTATGCGGGTGGGTAGGCGGTACAGAGTCTGCATTTTGAATAGCACGACAAGAATTATTTAGCGGAATATTGCAAACTATATTCATATCCATAATATTCACCTGACTAGTTTCGCTGTAATTCGTACATCTTTTTCGGAGGTAAACAGAGTTGTGCGATGATTCCCCGTTTGGCATATTATTAACTTTCCCACATAGACATAAAAGCACACAATCTCGTACACTTAGCACTAGTAAAATTAAATTGGACCTGCCCATAAAAAAACACTATAGATTTTTTTTATTTTGTTGAAAAGCTTAAAAATATTTGGAAAAGTGGTTCAGAATGATCAGTAGATTATGAGGTTTTATTTTGAACATTTCTGTCTTTTTACGTCCGGTATGGTTTCAAATTTCTAAATAAGCCGTAAATAATGTTTTTAAATATGTTCGTTTCTTAAACGACTATTGCGTTACGAGCACAAAACCACCTTTTGTTAAAGCAAGTTTTTTTTTATATGGTGCTATTTTTAGGGTTTCGTAGGTACCTCAAAATGAAAATAGTGAAACCTTTTAGGATCACTTTGTTGTCCGTTTGCCTGTCCATCTGTTATGACCTTTTTTTCGGGCCTAGTTAAAGATATCAAGTTGGAACAAAAGTCCATGGCCCCATAGTGCTGTTAAAAATCAAGCTTCTTACTGAACGCAAAAAAAAGTTATTGCTCTTTATGAAATAAATTTCATATTAATTTAGAATAGGTATTAGTTTCAGTTTGACATCTTTAACGAGGCCTGAGAAAAAGGGTCTTGACGGAGGGAGAGGCGGACAATAGAGATCGTATAAGGTTTCCACCTTTTCATTTTGAGTAACGGAATAGGTTTCGAAAGAAACGTTTACAACTCCTTATTGAAAAGAGAAGACTGTACATAATTAAAGTGGTACCTCCGTTAATCTGTGTAGGACCTTATCTGACTTTACAGCAGATATTTCAGACCTTTAGGCGGTGCTTAGTTTCGGTAAATACATTGTGGAGGATTTAATTAAAATGTAGGTTTCTCGTATTTATGTAAAGGGGACTCAGATTGTGGATAGGATACCACGGATAATTTGAATTAAGCTTAGTTTTCGCTTTAGGTTTCCTTTTTTCGTTTAAATACCTTTTCTTTTTAAAGCTTTTGTGTTTGGCAATTTTTTTCTTTACAATTAGAATGAAAATCCAATGGAAATCTTTCGTGTTGATTATGATACATAATATCACAGTCCACACTCGGAAAAACCTGTGATAACCCCTCAGGGATTCATGTCGTGGTGATATATGATATAGTCTGGCACTGACTGAAAATCAGCACTGAGGGCTCACACCTTCAGCACAACACTGAGTCAGTTGCCTTTTGTAACAACAGACACATCGGTACGAAAATTCTGTGCAAGTATTTACATTTTTATTTATTTTTTTTTGTTTTCTTTCTTTTGTTATTAGTTGTTCTGTGGTAATGTTATGTTTTGTTACTGTTGTATGTGTTAGTATTGTATCAGTAAGTGTGTGTGTCTGTTGTATCAATAAATGTCTTTCTTTCTTTCATATGTCTGTGTATGAATAACGCAAAACTCTGATAAAATTGAAAGTAACGGAAAGATTGGAATGAAATTTGAAAATTGTAATCCATATCGACTACAAATTAGACATGATGACTATGTTTACTAGGTTTTCTTGAAAACTTAGAAACCATTTTCATGAGCCTAGCATCTAATTTTGATATTCGAACATAATTTGCCTAGGATACCATTGAGAGCGGAACTGCAAAGACACTCTTTTTAAATGAAATAAATATAGTACAAACCCTCCCCGTGAAACTAATCTACACGCATAAAAGCCGCTAAGTAATAGAAAAAGTCTTTATTTTAACAGCCTCATTGCAATACAAAACAAAAAGTCCTTTCTTTGTAAGAAAGAACTGCTATCGTATACTAGTTTTGATATATTTTTATGTTTTTTTTTTATTACTCGGCCAAAAAACCGTGTTTAAGGCGTGTTTTTAGGTCTAGACAATAAAACCAATAAAGTTGTAACGTACAAATCGAAATAAAAAGTTTGTTACGAGTGTTTGAAAACTTAACTTTCAACGAGGATTCTTACATCTCAACGTGATATAACTCTATCGGCGTTTTTCAGACACATTATAAGAATTTTTCAATGCTGGTATTTGTTTAAAAAGTTATACAATTTTCACACATGTTACAGCTCCATTGGTCCAGTCGCTTTTGAGTAACGACGGAGCACAAGAAAAGCTTTTTTACACTAATGCTTTGAAAGTAGGTCACATTTAACTTGGAATGCGGGATTTAAATTCAATTTACAGCCCTAAACATGTAAGTAAATTTTAAAAACTAACGAAGCTCCTTTTCATACAGTGGCTGGTAAGTAACTCGTTTAGCTAAACGGCAATGGATGATAATGTTCTGCCTAATCTCTTTTATTTTGTTGTTCTGTATTTTATTTAAATTTTTGCATATGTGATGAAAAGTGTAGTGTTCAACACGGATATAAGTGACCAATAATTACACCCTCGAGTGCCTTGTATAACAGTCTCCTATAAAAGGTTTCCGAAGTTTATAGGAACCCTATAAGAAGTACACAAGTGCTCTCAGTATAAGAGGTACCGGAGCTGTGTAATAAAGTCTCATAACTATGGATGAGCCTGGCTTAGTGGACGCAGCGCCGAGTCAGGGCAGGTATTAGTGCTGCAGTGTCCCCGCCCGCCCACTGTTATCACAGCTGATTCCGAAACAACGTGCCTTCATGGAAACGTTGGGCTGAAGACCCAACGAGGGTTCGGTTTTATCTTTAAAATGTAGATGACGGAAGGTTTACTCCAATAAATGTTGATGGTACAGGGTCCAATGACGCCCCAATGAATACATTTTTTTATTTTTTTTTGTTTTGTTTTATTAGACATGTTGTATAAGCTGCTTTATTAAGGATGATCTAACAATTTTTACAATTTTCCAAATTCACATAATGTGTAGAAAATCTGAAGTGCAATTGTGTAAGCCAATCGTATTCAAATTGATTGTCATATGGCTATTCGGCATATGGTATGGCAAATTAGCCCTTTTGACAATTGAAATCGTACATTTGTACGGTTTCAACTGTCAAACAGGCTTATTTGCCTAGCCGAATATGACAATCAAATTTGAATACGATTGGCTTACACAATTGCACTAGTGATCAGTATACTGGAAAAAATCTGAAATTTGTAAATTTGGTTTTGAATGAAATTTTTCGCTAAAAGCCCAGCATTTTTGTTAAGAGCTGAGATTAGGGTGGAGGATCCCGCAACAAAAGTCGTATAAAACCCTGGTTCAGTCCAGATTTTTTAAAACGGTGGTTTTTATCATTTTCAAGATGGCGGCCAAAATGTAAAGTTGATCGATTTGCCTCAAAAGTGGTTTGTATAAATATAAAAGGTCGCTGATTACTGTTTATAAAATATTTCTCCTGCAATTTTTTCAATCAACAAGTTTTTTAACCCTAGAATGATGCAGGAACGCAACTTTTTTTTCAATTGTGAATTCTTTCGATGAAGGTACTCCGTTTGGCTCAAAACGGGTTAATAGATATTTTCTTGAGATCCTAGAATTTGAGTCATATTAAACCCTAAGAAAGACTATGAGAAAAAGTGTGTTTGTCAAATCAATGGATTTTTTTATTTTGAAGTGGCGACCAAAAATCGAAGCTGTTTTGATTTCGTTCGAAACTGTTTCTTAGAGGTGTCGCTAATCACGTTTCAAAAAATGAAATATCAGTCAGATTCTTATCTCCCGGGTTTTTTGTCAACTGCCCAGTCAGATTCAGGTATTTCATTGAGTTATGCCGACAGGCATTGAGGCTTCACTAAAAGAGCTTCCGATGTCGCAAATTTCTTGTCCACGATGGCAAACTTTAATAATTCTCAAAACGACGGCCAAAACGTAAGGTTTGTTCGATTTAGCTCAAAATTGGTTTGAACACACATGGGACGTTTTTGCCTCAGGTATTTTCGGCAACTTCCCAGATAAAACATACGATTAGGTAAGTGGTCCCAGAATAATGGTTACAACTGCCCAGTTAGATTCAGTTGGTTATTAGTTATGATAACAATGAAAACGACTGTTACGCCAACAGACACTGAAGCTTCAGTAGAAGGGTTTCCTTATCTGACGGAAACCTGAAAAGGCAACTGATTCGACGTTTTACCAATCTACTTTACAGTAATTAATCCACGCGCTGTGAGCTACAATTTGCAATTAATTAAATCAGGTAATTAATTAAAATATCAGACCTATCTCTGACGGCCGAAGCTTTTTAACTGATACTTTGACATGGTTAGGTAGGTAGGTTATGTAATAATGATTTATAAATAAAAGAATTATCATCTTTCACGTTTATGCTTCAAATATAAAAAACCGTTCAAGTGCGAGCAACTGAGAATTCCATACTATTCAAATAAGTAAGAAGACTTAAATGATTTGAATAAAAATTATAAACCTATGAAATGTACGAAACAAAACTGCAAAATTAAGTTGGTCGACTATTACTCGTTAATTTGTAAAACCTACTTAGCTGTGATAGTATTCCTTTAAACTTTGTTAAAAATACTACTACCGTGAATTTTTTCACATATCCAAAAACAACCGTTTAGCTGAAACTTGACTCTATCGATATAGCACTTTAAAGCTAACGTCGCAAACGGATCCCTGAATCAAAACATGGTTTTCACACACTCGCAATATTTTCAAGCTACCTATCCAACATAAACCCACACATAGGAATAGACGAGAAAAAAAATATCTCCACTGAATTAAAAAGTTTCGATTTGATTTGATTTGCGGGTAGGAGAGATATCAATTTTTTTTTTCGTTTTGTTTTATCCCTTTGTCAGCGTGGTTAATTATTAAAAAATCTGTTATTTGGCATGAGTACATACGTATTATACGTATGTATGTATACTCATGCCAGATAACAGCTTTCTAGTATTGAGAGTCTCCGAGCTAAGCCGCGGACAAACAGACAGGCAGATAGACGGACAGATATGGCGAAACTATTAGGGTTCCTTTGAATTAAAGAAAACAAAACGAAACGTCTGTCCGACTTTAAAGCCACAAAACGAATTTTTATGAGTTTTTTACTGTGAATTAGAGTTTATTCATAATCAGATCACGCTGTCACGAGTGCGAAGCAGTACCAATTTAAGTAAAACCAGGCGTAGTAAAAAAACAAAGTCAGCATAGCAACAACGCGGGCGCAGCAGCATTTTAAATGATTTTTTGCAGTATTTTAAAAAGTATTTTATAAGCGTGATTGACAAAAGATTCCCAAATTAAAAAATAAACAAAATTCAATATAATTCATATTAAATACAATATCACGTCAGTCAACAACCATTAATTACTTGGAAACAAACGTCTAGGTTAACCGAAACCGATTCCTGCGAGTAATCCTGGCTGAGCCAACAACAGGGCCAAACTCAGGGGTTAATTAGAATGTTCCCGAGACGCACCCCTCCCCCCGCGAGTCCCGCGCGATCTATACAGTTTGAGTTTTGAATAGTTGCGTGCGACATGTTCTTCTTTGTACGAAGCGAAGGCCGATACCTAGGGGACGGGTTTGGATCGAGGGGTTAATATTTGGTCAAGGACCCGGATACATTCTTCTGAGACGTCGATACTGTTAACTCAACATAAAATACGTCGTACATAATAATTATTACGGGTTTGTTCATGTCTTTTTTAATATCTGTAAAATGAGAAATTATCTAATATAAAATGAAACTGAAATATACATATATCACTGCAGTGAGCTTTTCATTTATATAAATTTTTAAAGTAAATAAAATGTATATTTTTCAGAATACTTGCGTTATTTCACGTAATTCGCAAGATTGGCCCGCCGTTAAAAAATACCCATATAATGTGTATTTATATAAGTGACTTTCAGTTTTATAGCAAATTTATACTGCAGACTCTGTAAGTGGTCAGGTCAATGACCCTGTTTGTGAAGTGCAAAAAATATTTTTTTGCCTCTATAAGTACTTGTCCAAGAACAACCTTGTCTCAATTAGTATAGGAAGTCTAAATTTTATTTTGCGTATTTACAGAAATGTATAGAAAATAAATTACAGAAAAGCCCATTGAACTATGGTGTTTTATTTACCGCTTACCGAGTCTCCAGTATTAATTTTGCTATAAAGCTCGACTGCGTCTCGGCAAAAAAGTCTATCGTGACTCTAAATATCAACCTTTTCGCACTTGCATCAAATGTACTATTTTGGCTTAGTAGCCACTAAACATTTCCGAATGACAAAACTACGAATGTTGAACTTAAAAGGGAAGTAGGCCTCACATAAGAATCAAGTTTTTATTTTCATTTAATTTTCAATGCAACTTCGAAAGCTGGATCCCGCGAAGGTATAGAAATTGAGTTAGGATTTGATGAAAAGAAAGTTGAGGGATTCCCAATCGCAAACCGATAGGAAACTTTCCCAAACTTGTAGCGGTCCCAGTGCGATGTAAATCAATATTGAAAGGGCTCGTTTAAAGTATTCAGATTCAGTAAATTTGCTGAAATCGTAACCGAATAATAATCGCAAATTTCGTTCCGTTTGCGAAAAGATGTAATGCGACTCATATTTGAAATATAAACCATATGGACTGCTACTCATACTGAACAACCTTTTATTGTTGTAAAATAAAGCGAATATAATCTACTTTTTACAACCTACTTTAGAAGTCTGATAGAAATGTTCCCGTAGAGTATATTATCATGGTTTTAGTTTTAAAGCAGGTCACAAATAAAAGTTTTTATATGAATTATTTACAGTGCAAACGGGGTGCACGTTTTGGTACCTCAGAGCACCTAGTTCCGGGCTTCCGGCCGATTTTGATTGAAATAGGCATTTAGCTACCTCAATGTAGGCGCACGGGTCGGCGGCGCTGAAGTGCGGGGCGGTGGGAGGGGAGCTGAAACCACGCGGGCGGTTCTCAACAAGGAGGCATGGCATGAATGAAACTCGGCATTCCCGACTACATCTAAAACACACGGATGTGCCTTTTTATTCTCACAATTTGTACAAGCAAAGTTTTTCAAAACCTACACCGAAAAATATTCATTTCATTTCATTACATAAATGGAAAATAATTTTACAAATTGCTGGAAGCCGAGTTTACTCTATATTAGGCTTCTTCGGCAAAAACCGACGGTATTTCATTTAAACGTCAATCATATTTTGCGGGTATTCACGATAAACGAAATACAATACAATTGTGAAGCCTTTGATAGAATCCCATTCCATGTACTATGTTCTACGGGCTATTGAAGCAACAGCCCGCCGTGAACGTAGGCGTGCGGAGAGGGGAGGCTCGCGGGGCGGGCGGAGAGGAGCGTTGTCATGGCAACCTCGCGGGCGACCCAGCCACCTCGATTTTTGCCCCAGTTGCAGAGATTTAAAGGGCGATTCTGATACAGAAGCTCAGAGAGAGGCCATGTGCCTAGTTAGGTAGTATTTAAATGCCGGATTTAAGGTCAACACGTTTCTAACTTGAGGCAAAGATTGGAGACTTTTGTAAGACCTGAGAAAAACACGCTGAAAACTTGACGCCGAGTTTTCGTATGGATTTGTTTTAAACACGTGCTGCTTTACGTAAAATAAAACTTGTATAGTTTGGAGAGTGGCGTGTAATTTAAAATATGACACGGTTTTTTGTAACATTTCATTTTAAAATATGTTTTAGTACTAGAACTACATACTCATACAGATATAGTGATACCAAAGTTTCATACAAATCCTGATTCAGGTCTGAACGTAAAAAGCGCTTGATTTTTATGTGATAAAAATAAATAAAATACTATTAAAAATACTTGGTAGAAACATTACAAAATGTCAAAGAAGTTAAAACTTAAAGCGATTTCTTGCAGACAATCTTTGAGGGGAATTACGGAAAAAACGTGAAAAAAATGCACAAACTAATATACATTCATATAACATACATATGTAACTAGTACGTATACATGGATAAGTAGAAAAACAGCAGCTGAGTTAGAGTTTTTTGCGAGAATAACTCGACGTTTCAGTCTAACTTAAAAGTGGTCTACATAAGGCTTTCCCTTTTTGTCTCTTAAGAATCAAAGTGAATCTAAATTGTAGTTTATATTTTGTTATGATCTACATCGCCCCAATTTTAGTGATATAAGTATACCCATTTACTACAACTGGACTCTAAAAAGTCATTAAAACACTACGCTTTCTTGGTTCAAACAAAAATGTCGGAACACCCCGAAGTGGTGAATTTGACAGTTGCAAAAGCATACAACAATGGCGGCTTTTACCGATCTAGTGATGTTGCCTCTACGCCTTTTCTATCTTAAATTACGGGAATCAAATAGGTTCTAAACGTTATCCAAAAACTTAAACACTCAAGTTTCAGAACTACTAAGACAAATGTGCACAATTGGATATCTAATGATAATTATAAATACAACTAGACACAAACAGAGACTCGGAGGCAATATTCCTCTAGTACGACCAAATTAAATATCACTCAACATGAGAATAGTTTCAGCCCCGGCACACGCATCTATCGCTTTCAGAATGAACATCCACACCTATATCTTTATACGTATATGCGCAAACACGAACATATACCGATGTACGAACTCGTATATTAGCACTTTACAGCACCACACTACCGAGTAGACTAACAGCTAGACATTTTATAATGTACATTATATAAGATTCGCATGGCAACCGAAAAATACCCATAGGATTAGATTTGGAGTACTTCTAACCTCAAAAACGTGTTGAAGCTAATTTTATTTTAGTTAACTTCTAATTGTTTGCAACGAAACTTTATAATCAGAAGATCATAGACATGGTTAGATCAATTAGTTGTATATTATTTTTATATAATAGGAACAAAATATAAACCAAAAAGTATTAATTTATTTCGATATGTTTATTTCAACCCACTTGTGGTCGTCGTCGGTATTCGGATAAATATTCGACTGGCAACACATCTATCACTTCAAACTATAAAGATTCAGAAGGCTTTTAAAAATAATATGTTGATTGACTAACTGGAAAATACCAGTAAAATTTTGAAAACCCTAATTTGGTGTAGACTTTCGCTAAGAAACGTTAAAATTAACACAGACATACAGACTAAACCTAAGGATTAAATAGCGTTGGCAAGTTTCCATACAAAAACCAAGCTACATGTTACGAAGAAACGTATAAAACTGTTTTTTTTTGGCTGGTTTATGCCTAAACTAATCTCTTGTATATATTTTGTTTGGAAACAAGCAACATTTATATCTAAAAAAGCCAGTAACTCACTGAGCTAAAATTGCTTCAAATCGACTCTATGCGTTTATTAGTAATGTTTGGTCTGTTATGTCTGTGAAAATTAATCAGTTTATCAATAAATCAAATCGAATAACTTGGAATTTTCTCAAAGTGACTCTGAGTTAATGTAAAATCTCTTCAACGGCGTATTTCCCAACATCCACAGCTCTTAGACTACAATATGAGTATCACAAAATGCGATAATCCCCCACGAGCCTTGCTACCCTGTTAATAGATATAATTATTGTCAGCGGGTTTGTATCTGTGCTGAACTGAAACTACACAATGGATAAGTCGATCACGTGTGAAAACAAATAATAAATAGCATGGTTGGTTGATTTTAGTACTAGCTACTCTCGTTTTCTTCAGCGTGATAATATGTACCAAAATGATTATCGAAGTGTGTGAAAGTTATAACCACAAAGAAAGACATCTATAATCCTTATCATTGCACCACAAGCTTGAGAAAATCAGCGACGTTTTCGTAAGCCAAAGGAATAATACTACATGTGTACATAAATAAATAGGGTGCTTCACAATAAAAATCTCGAAATTGATTAAAGTAACAAAAGTTATATAATTTTTCGCTATGAAAATTGTATTTTCAATAGAAGCTGCTTAACGTTTTTGAAGAGAAAAAAATTGGATTGCTACAAACATAGCCAAACGGACTTCGTGAGAGAATATCTGCACCGCAATTTAAAATTAACAACTTTTACAGAACAACTTTTAAATTTCAATAAAACGTTTTTCAACTTCCGTGAAAGTTTATGAGGCCACCTCGGTTTTTTAATTATGTATTTATGTTCAATGAATCTGTTGAATTAATAAAATTTAATATTTCTATTTGTTAATTTATTAAAAAGATCACGTACATACAAACTAATTTGGCCAAGTGCGAGTCGGACTCGCGCACAAAGGGTTCCATACCATTCCACAATACGGGTGCGGAAGTCTAAAAATATTATGGTAAATAACAAAAAACAAGGCTCTAAAATGGTAGCGCCTAACAAAAAAATTGGCGCCGTCTGCCAATATAAACCCTACTTTATATTATTTTGTTTTACTTTAGTCTTACAATTTAAAACTTCTATGTATTACTTTATTGCAGTAAAGAGTAGCAAAAACTAATAACGTTTAAATAATGCAACTCTTTCGAGGTTTCTTATATATACATACTGCCGTTTTTTTTTACTATTTGTCATGATAGAAGCCATAGTAACACGTATTCTGTGAAAATTTCAACTTTCTACCTATTACGGCTGAAGCTGTAGACCCGTGTGACAGACGGACGGATAGACAGACAGACTGCAGAGGCTTGGTAATAGGGTCCGGTTTGGCACCCTACGGATAAGGAACCCTAAAAAAATCGTATCTGTACATGAAATATTTGTGCGAAATTTTTAATTTAATGGGTTATTAGTATTTTACTGAGCCCAAACTATTTTTTTTATTTATGTCTGTTTGTTGCGTTTCAACACGAGAACCACTCAACGGATTTTGATGCGGTTTTTTCATTATCATCATAGTTACCCCGGTCAATATATAGTATCAAAGGGGTGTTAATAATAAAACAACCGCCAAGCCGAAAACTTTCGTCACTAGTTTTGATTGAAAGATACACCACTCGAGCGAAGCCTCGGCCAAAATCCAGTTGTTAATAAAAGTTATCGTTAAATTTTAAATAAAGAACATAGATCATAATAATGTCTATGCTATTAGACTGAATCTTTGCCGAAGTATGGCCGAAGTACATCCACAGAATAAAAAAATCACTAAAGAACGTCTTCAAAAGTCTTTTACGATTTCCAAGCACGTTTCTATGCAGCTTACTTCCTTTAATACTACATAGTTTACTACTACTTGCTCGTACGACTACATGGTTGTTTAGTTTTACAACTCACTTCTACATTCTTGCTTCATTTATTTGGAATTTCTTAGTGCTCACAGTGCTTACTTTGTAAAGACTATTGAATTTAATTCTGGATTGTTTGCTCTGGACACGTCTACGTGTGCGTCGGTGAACCGGCTGGCTAGGGTTATCAAATGGTATCCATGTTACACGGCCAAAATATTCGAATATCAGCTTAAATCTCTTGAATTTAGGTTTATTTTGCAATTTTCGATTTTTTCATAAATTATGTGGCTAGTTCTGAAAAATATATAAATAATTAATAATATCTTAATCCTCTTTTATAGTGAAATGCTCTTCTTTTCTATTTTTCCATCTGGCAATCTTACGTCTGGCTATATAGCTGGGTTTATCTTGTTTGCCATAACGAAAACTTTATAATTATTAATTATAGTTAATCATATAATATGGATATTATTAAATGAAAATATTTTTTTTATTTTTTATTTTTGTGGTTTGGAACACTTTTTATTACATGTGAAATTTAAGTAGTTTTGGAATTGAAAACTGGTGATTGTACACGTACATACAAACAACTTATACTATAAAAGCAAACCTCAAATTCTAAAATCACCTGTTTCATAAAAAATACTACTCGACTAAAACGCACAAAAACCAATTTTATTTTCTCAATTTTTGGTGTGGCCGTAAAATTTGTTTGTACGGGCAAGTGCTATATCTACATTTCATTTCAAAAACCACTTAAATTTCAGTCTTACCGTCTCGATAAGCGATGTTTTAGCCACAAATTAACCAATCCCAGCGCTGTATTTCGTACTCAAGCATCGCTTCTCCCAAATGTGAAATCGGCGGTTCGACACTTGGGATCAAATCAAATCAAATCAAAATATTTATTTTGTAAAATAGATACATAAAGTATACTTTCTACAAGTCAAAGTTAATCTTTACAATAAATATCTTTAGAATAAAAAAATATAAAAAATAATATGTATATACTAATAAGGGAAATACATACAAAAAAACATTTATGTTGGGCTACAAAAATGTAATTATACACCTGGATGAAATAGAGAAATCTAGGAATAAAAATATTATATATAAATGATGCAACGAACAAAGAAGTTGATAAATAAATACGGAAAATACATCCAAAAAATATTAAGGTTGGGCTACGATCCATTAAACTCCATGTATTCAAAGGTTGCAATTAAGTTGGTCCTTTAATTACTTCTTGAATAATTCCATCCATCCATCAATCCATCAGCCCTTGTTCGTCCACTGCTAGACATAGGCCTTTCCCAAGTTTCGCCACTCATGTGGGTCCTCCGTCCTCCTCGTCCAGCCGCCACCCAACGTCCTTCAGGTCGTCGGTCCAGCGGGCACGAGGTCGGCCTACACTACGCTTTGCTGTACGTGGTTTCCATTCTAAAGCCTTTCGGCCCCAATGACCATCATGTCGGCGACAAATATGGCCTGCCCACTGCCACTACAGCTTACTGATTCTGCAGGCTATGTTGGTTACTTTCGATCTCCAATCGATCTCCGACGGATCTCCTCATTTTGGTTTCTATCCATCAGAGATACCCCAAGCATAGCCCGCTTATGAATAAAATTAACTATAAATAATTTTATGATTTTTTCTATACGTGTTTTATAAGAGCACTATGAACAGAGTTTTAAGTTTCAAAGTCAACTGGAAGTGGAAGTGTTATCATGGTGAGCGAATTTCTATGAAATTGATTACGTAAAGGGCAATTTTTCTGCGTTGAGTAAAAAGCCTGATTTATTAACAGCACTATGGGACCGTAGACTTTCGTAAGAGTTACTAGTTTCAACTTGACAAATGGCCAAAGTGGTTATATAAGAGTCAAAAGAGGAACCACCGCGTAACCATGTTTCGCTACAAAGAAATTGTTCGATTACAGTGAAAGTAGTCAGGCGAAATGTTACTATTACATCGTGAGTAGCCGTTTCTTATCAATTATGACCCTATAGGGGATTCGTTTTTTTTCTTTTTTCGGTTTGTACTTCTATTCATCACACGTAGTTTTAAGCAATCTATCACATTTAATGCTTTACACAAACTAACGAGTTCACCACCACCCAGCGGAAAGCGATCGCTCTTCCGACTAATCTGTTTATACTTATAGAAGCGGGCGTCAGTACTAGTAAGTACTGTAGTAAGAAGCGCTAGATCTAGTTTAATCCTGCAGCGATCTAGCTTAGTTTAGTGCTTGTCTTGACCGACGGGGACATGTGATCCGAACTAATCTTCTTAATGAACGCGTGGTATGAAGCTAGACTGCAATTTGTATTCGTTTCGTAGAAGCACTGAGGTTACGTCGTCGTAGCAAAGTTTTCTTGCTCTAACGTGCTACGGGGCGTAGAAGTTCTTTTGAACGGAGCTAGGGTACAGATGTTCTAGCTCACGAAGTACGTTTGGCTATGACTGTAGTAGTCTCATACAGAAAAGTGCGTTTTGTATGTGTGGCGCGTTTTATAGCGCTCCCGAGGTTACGCACACTAGAAAAAGGCACGCGTGCACGCACTACTACAACTATAGCCAAAGAACTTCGTGATTAAGAACATCTGTAATATTTTATTACTAAAAGATTCGTGGTTTAGATTCATAATGCTATTGAAACGGCTACTCACGATTTTTATATAATCAGATTTCGCCTGACTAGTTTTACTGTATTCATACAGTTTCTTCGGAGGCAAACAAACAAATACTCTTTATTGTGCACCTCATTAAAAATACATAAAAAAAAGAAAATATTACAAATGTTAAAGAAGGTAACAATTGGCGGCCTTATCGCTTAAAGCGATTTCTTCCAGGCAACCTTTGGGTAGAATTATTGTATGGGAAAAACGTGAAGGCGGTGAACACATAAACAAACTATATAAGGAAACTGTACGAATACAGTTAAACTAGTCAGGCGAAATCTGAAGATAATAATAATCGTGAGTAGCCATTTCAATAGCATTATGAATCTGTAATATTTAAATTATTAAGTTAATAAATACAAATACAAATACGTTTATTGAATTAGAAAAGAGAGTAACATAAGTTACTGTATTACAAATGTACGCTGGACTAGACTATTCTGATTTTCAGGGTACGATCCAAGTTATACATAATCGATCTTAAACCTTATTGTTAAGCGACAGTTTCTCTATCCTATAATTAATTTTATTAACTTACTGTTCATTACATTTTTAAGCAAATTATACTACTTATATACATGGAAAATCAAAAATAAATATAAATCATTCGAAATCCAAATATATATCTTGCTTCATAGTTTTAAAATTAGTTTTAAAATTAATCTAAAAATTAAAAATTAATCTACTTAATGAAGAAACTTATATGATATTTATTATAGACCAGATTGCAAGGAATGGATGGGTTGGTGGAGTGATGTGGACTTATTTTATGGTTTCCATCAAGTTTTCGGTATTAATGTATGTTAGTTTTTGAAGAATGTCGTTTAAGATGAATCTGTGTTTTGATTTGGGGTAACTGTGTAACTTGATGGATTTGTTAGCAATATTTAATAAGCGTGGTTTTTGGAAGAATTCGAGACGTTTGCCAAATTCAGTGTGACACAGGAATAAAACCAAGATTTTAATAAAAAGTATTCGATTTCGATATAACCGTGTGTAAATTTGTAAAGCGCATATTTACTAGTACATTAGTGCTAAGACCAGGAAATAAGCAATCCTGGACGAGTAAGTTATTTTTTTTATTATTCCCAGCTGGGCAAAGGTATTTACCGCCATGCAGCCTTCTTCATGGACAACGCCATCTAGAGGAATGCTAAGAACTAAGAAAAAAAACAACGATAAACGCTCATTGAGGTAAAATTTTAAGTATTCAATGGTTTTAAATATACCTATAAAATCAATAAAACTTACCTATATATATTTTTGTTATTGTTATTGCAGTTACAAAATATGGCAAACATTTCTACATTCTAAACATGAAATTGTAATTAATTTTATTTTTCTTTGTAAATTAGCCGCTTGAAACCTTATGATCGCCAAACTCCTGAGTCTCTTAAAAACATAGACACGGATAGTTTTAGAAAGAAAAGAAATGTACTCTGTGAACATATGGTATGTAAGGGATTTTCATACGAATTTCCTGGACAGTTATTCAGATTTCCTGGACACTTTTAAGTAGCTCGCCAGGATGAAATATTTTCTTTACAGTATGTGATGGTAAATATTACAATGTATTTTAGAAAAAAAGAAAAATTTCTTGCTTAATATGTCTTTAACTATCACAAAGCAAGACTAGGAAGTGTTCTTGCTACCTAAGCTGCAGTAAAAGCTTATTACGTGGGTTTTAGAATCGTTGCACCACCCCCGCTAAAGCAAAAGCACTAATAAGTTTTATATTCAAATACCTTTCCAAATATTGAAACCTGAGGGTTTTTTTTCATCATTTACCATAATCTGCTATTCAGTTAAAACCCTATTCGCTGAGATTGTGTAAACTACGTACTCGCCGTCAGATGAGCCTCACGACACGGCCGGAGACGATACACATCGTCGTGTGAAAATTTAAAAGCCAGCTCTGAAAGCACAGATTAACCTACATCCGTGGTTTGACATTACACTGTATATCGGTTTTAAACTGTTTATATACATCGTGAATAAATTATACACAAATTCTTGTACTTTTATTCCACAAAACGCAAGCTGTGGTGATTCACCTCTGTTTATTTTATATTTGCTTGTTAAAAATGTTTTCTTTTGTTTTCTTTCTGTCATGTTAAATAATTAATAATTTGTTGGCCCGATGATGTGTAATACGAAACCGGTAGCCTAAGTTAGAATAAAAATAAATGTATGTGGAATAAAAGTACAAGAATTTGTGTATAATTTATTCAAGATGATATTCCACCAAGAACCATCAATCGAATCCATCCAATATATACATCGTCATTGACGAAGATCTTAATAATGATTATTTAATTGATATGAGATCCAAAGAAGTATTGCGAGCTGAATTTAATGCAAAGCATGATTGCGATTTCTGGTGTAGTTTATAACATAAGTCCCCGAGGTGTCAGAGGTGTTTCCGACTATGGGGTGTGAAATGCAAATCACAGTACTGGCAAAGGATGAACATTTTAAAAAGGGAAGCTGACAATAAAATCACCTTACTCAGAAAGCAACCAAAGAAAATATAACATTTTTTGTACTTTGCAACTCCCTGTTAGCCAAGTGTATTTGTCGCATTGAGATTTATGTAAATGTTTGACAAAGCGAAGAGCATGGAATATAGAAATGTAGAATGGATGCCATTTCCTAAACAAGCCGATTGGAATCGTGTTATATGGACCCTTCGCCACTGACACACTCACACACCAACGATTATTTACTTCAGGCACAGATATGAACCTTAACGTGCTTTCCGGAGAACGCACACCAAACACAAATGTGCCCCTGCGAGATTTGAACCGGCTACCTCTGTATACTAGTCGAGTACTCGAACCACCATACCACAGAGGTGGTCGACCTTTGTGTTTAACCAATTTGAGTTTCTTATAAAGGCGAGAGTATTCAGAGAAATATATGACGCAAGGCGGTAGAACTGGGGCCGGGCTGGACTGTGGGGGTACCACCATCTCACTAGGGGAGAACAAGAGGACAGCTCTCAAACAAGCACAACCAGGTCTCACTATGCCTGGGACCGACTGATGAGTGTTTATCCATCCCCAATTGCCGGGCCTTACATAAAACAGACTGGTGACGGGCAGCAGCGTCACTACTGGTGCGAGAGATTCGGCACCACGCAACCAACCCACCTGCCCAGCGATTTAAGTAGAAAAGATGAAAGAGGTGTTTTCTGTCTAGTCAGTTAGGAGACAAGCGTGAGTGTACGTACCGGTAGTGTGATTTACAAACAGTTCCATCCATCCATCCATCAGCCTGTTTCGTCCACTGCTGGACATAGGCCTTTCCAGGATTTCGCCACTCTTGGCAGTCCTCCTGGAAGAAATGCCCATACTCACACACGCTGCTCAGGCAGGTTGGTGAGCGCAGTGCCGAAACCCTTGCACCAGTGACGCCGCTGCCCGTCACTAGTCTGTTTTATAAGGCCCGGCGATTAGGGATGGATATACCGCCATCCATCGGTCCCAGGCAATGGTGGGCTGCCTGGTTTTTTGCCTGACAGCTGTTCTCTTACTCTCCCCCGAATAACTTCGGGAGGATTTGCGAGTAAGATGGTGGTACCTCCACATTAGAGTCTGCTAAGTTACCTTTCTTTTCCAAATTAATTTTTTGTGGTCTATGCTATGCCTACAAAAATGCACATTTCATGGAAAAACTAAAAATTCAATTAAAATATCCCACTAATCCCATCCCATCCCACTAATATTATAAATGCGAAAGTTTGGATGGATGAATGTTTGTTACTCTTTCACGCCGTAACTACTAAACCGATTGGGCTGAAATTTTACATGAATGTAGTTCTAGACCTGGAATAAGACATAGGCTACTTTTTATCCCATAAATCAGTTTCCATTGGATTAAAGTGAGCTTTCAAATTTCTATAGAAAAGTGATGTGCCATTCTTATACGCCATGCTTACGAAACCGATTAGGCTGAAATTTTGCATAAATGTAGTTCTTGACTTTGAATAGGACAAAAACTACTTTTTCCCTTTGTTCCCATGGAAAAACTATAAAAGAGTCACACAAAATGGGAAACAGAGGCGCATAACACACACATTTCACCAGCTGTGTTTACTGTAGGTATCAGTCCGAATAATATTGACTGATTTTATAGGAGTACACAAAAACTAATTCAACGCGGGTGAAACTAAAAAATTGAATTCATGGGAAGAACAGCAGGCTAGGTCCAGACTTAATTACTTATTCCCCAGACGATGTGAAATTTCAGTGTTGGTTATTACTGGGCAATTTTTTTACAGAAAATCCATTGCTCTTGTACAGTGGAGCCCACATCAAGCTAAACACTTTCAGTATAAGCTGACCTCTCATTGTATAGGCTTCCCGTACAATGAGAGGTCAGCTTATACTAAATGTGTATAGCTTGATGCGGACTCCACTGTACGAGCAGTATTTTTACGTAAGCTATGCAAAGCTATCAAAACATCTATACTGTATAGCTTTGTCAATGTGACTTACTTATTCTTCCCTTAGGCCCTTCAGATACAGTCTGTGGCACGAAAGTCTAGCGGTGAACGAAAATATTTGCGTATTGGTACAATCGTGGAGCCAATGAGCGCCTACGCATGAGTATGTATGCCCGCAGCACGTGGAAGTTTCGTGCCGAAGGCTGTACATTCTAACTAGACATACAGTGTTTTGCCACAGACCGCCTATCCAGGCAGGACATGGCGCACGGAACCTGCTAAATTAGTTTTATTTTCAACATCACCTACGTGTCTTGTTCCCCAGCGCTTATCCGAGCCAGCCACATAACGGTACATTGTAAATCCCGAAATATGTTCAATTTCACGCCCTTACCTAATTATAATTATCGCAGGTAACAGTAGAACAAAACAAAGCTGCGAGATAAATATGGATTCTGTTTGCGGGATTACGTGTGAATTTTAATGTGAAAGTGATGGTTTAGTTTTGTGATTCGAAACTGACTATCGTTTAGTAATTTTACTATACAGGTTGTTAAGATAATAACCTCTTTCTTTAAAACATTATACCCAATCATATGAACAATTTTGAAATTGAAATTGTAAAATAAATCTGCTATTTCATAAATTTTGGTCGAGTAAGTATTTAACTTTTATATTATTGCAGTTTTCTGCAATTTGATGCTTGGCCCCGCAGTAAAAGTTGTGCTTATTAATGGTTTCTAAGGAAAAAGGCTATCATCTTAGCCCCCTGTATTTATTACATTAAGAAACTAATTTTTAGATTATTTTATTATTTAGGTTAACAAGCATAAAAACTCAGATGAACTAACTATACATTATATACCTATACAAACATCTTAAAACAACATAAATTACACAATCCTAGAAAAAATAAAACAAATTATGTAAATATATGAAATTAAAGAATAATCTACATTATTTACTGGAAACTAAATCAAAACAGACCACTAAACCAAATAAAATATTTTTAGATTACATTACAAAACACACAATATTTATTTATCTTCTATACCTACTAATTGAACGAGCGAGCTAAGTTCTCAAAGTCTACTTGAACAATCCGGCGTTTGTATGTATGCATGTATGTGTGAATGTTTCTTCGAAGATAACTCGTATGTATTTGGCAGGCGAGTAAATAAAGCAAAAAGGATGTTTAAGTTCAGTTTTAGCGCGAGTTTACAGTTCGGTGCGAACTACTAGTAATAAAGTAGTAAAAAATTCGTGTCTGTACATTGAATATTTTTGTGTAATTTTAATTGAAATGCGTTATTGGTATTCTAAAACTACAATTCTTTGAATTTTTGTTTCTCTCTCGTAACCTTTATTGAGCGTTACGTTACGAAGTACATAGTCAAAGTACGCATTCCTTCGTCAAATATATATATATATATCTGTATGTATGTTCCATTTTAACCCTAGAACCACTTAACGGATTTAGATACGGTTTTCTTTATTAGTATCGTAGTGACCCTGGTCAATATAAAGGCTATAAAAAGTGTCCATAAAATTATCACCAAGCCGAAAACTGACGAAAAAACGCATCCACCCGAGCGAAGCCGCAGGCAGTTCCGTTGTTGACTGACTGATGTTATTCACCAACAGAGCCTAAACTGCTGAAGATAGAAACATGAAGCTTGGGACAATGTTCCTTAAGTATTCAGGTAGACTTTTCCGAAATTCATCGCATAAAATTGTGAAACGGGACTTTTGTATTTAAACCGTGTTCTCAACGGGTACAAATGGCTGTTGGTCGATATCCCAAATCCACAAGAACGAAGTCGCAGACATCCTCTTCTTTCATATATGGCTTCTTTGTATCTATACCAATTCATACCAAGTCTTTACGTGTTCATAAATAAATTACTTTATTTTTCTTATATATACAATATACTATACCCAAGATTGTCGAGTTTGTATCAAAATCAAAATCAAAATATTTATTTTTTCAAAATACATACTTAAAGTATACTTTCTACAAGTCAAAGTTAATTATAACAATATAATATATCTTTAGAATATAAAAAATATATAATAATACGGGAAATAAAATATACACCTGCATAAAATAGAGGAATCTAGGAATAAAAAATATTAAATATACATAATGCAATGAAGAAATAAGTTCATAAATAAAAAAGGGAAATACATACAAAAAATATTAAGGTTCGGCTACTAAAATGTAATAAAGTTATACACCTGCATAAAATAGAGAAATATAGGAATAAAAATATTATATATACATAATGCCTAACCATCCGCACCATTCGATTAGTATTGCTAAGAAGAAGGGCAAGAAACTTAGCAAACATTCCTTTTTTCAAAATAAAACATATGATACAAAATCATACCTACTCAAGTAAAGGCATAAAAAATTTAAGACTGCAGGAATTAGTCACGAGAAAAAAATATATCTTAGTCAACCCGTCTCATATTGTCTATTACCTTTAACAAGGTAAGTTTACATAAATCTTTTACGGTCAATGCTGTTCGGCTTTGGAATGAACTTCCGCAAAATCTCAAAGATCTTCCTTCTGTGTCCTCTTTTAAATATCACTTGAAAAAATTTTACCTCTCCTCTCTCTGAATGACTTACTGACTAAGCTACTTGGTTATTTGTATGTATGTATTTGTGTATTTAAGTATGTATTTGTATTTAGTATATTTATAATTAGATTATAGATTTAGAACTAACTTAGAATGTACCTATGCACTGATGTGAATTTCTTCAATAAAAATGTTTTATATTTTCCCAAGGTTGACTGGAAGAAATTCCTTTTAGGAATAAGTCCGCCCTTGCCTTCTGTCTGTTCTTTGTATATTTGTAAATATCTTGTTCTGTGTGCAATAAAGTGTTTATTCATTCATTCATTCATTCATTCATATTAATTAATTTTAAGCCTTTAAGGAATCATACAGTATTAAAATATGCTAATTATGAATTACAATTTTGAATAAGATTATTAATATTTATTACACCATGCTTCATTATCGTCCAAATAATCATTGATTTTATAATAAGCTTTCTTAAGTAGTCCCTGCTTAATATATAGTTTAAACTTATATTCAGGCAAACTAAGGACCTCCTCTGGAAGCTTATTGTAAAATCTTATACCATGTCCTACAAAAGAGGTACCTACTTTGGCAAGTCTTAATTTTGGAAAAGCTAGTTTATGTTTGTTTCTGGTTTCAACAGAGTGGTGCACACCAAGCCTCGGGAAATTATCAATATTTTTTCTGACATATCTAATAACTTTATAAATAAATTCACATTCCGTATGGAAGCAGTACCTATACTTTCCCCAAAAAAAATCCTTAACCGCATCATCCACGTAAGCAGTAGCGATAGTAGTTCAAAAAGTGAACACCTGATTAAGCCAGAGCGGCAGCAGTACGATTGAGCGGATCCAGTACAATTTTACGGACCGGATTGGAATTTGAGTTTTCAAAGCGCCGAGACTGGCAGCCGTCAGACTTGGAAGGCTTCTCTAGTATGCGGGTTATGTCGACTGTCAGACATTCCGGCAATGCTAGACCGGGTGCAGGCGAATTGTTCCGGTGAGAGATAATCAGCACAGGCGAACTGATCAGAGGGAAAGAGTTGAAGACCGAATACTAGCTAATTACGATGCAGACCGTCGAAGACTTCTGCAAAGGATAGTTCTTTGTTCGCATCTCGTATAGGAGCAGTTCAAAACTTGTTTGTCACTACCAGAGCAACATGTTTAAACGAAGAATAATTAGTTTTCTGATTATAGTTATATCAGGTTAATGCTTGATCGGAATGGGAAAACATAATAAAATGTTTTTTATTATTGCCACCGTTGATACCGTGACACAAGCGATTATATATTTTTTTTGGCTATTGATACCTCCTTCTGTGATTGAGTAAAGAGGCGGCTTAAGAAATAGCGACATAAGGCGAGGCATTGATAAACTTTTAATTTCAAATCAGCGCCTTAGGGGAGTGGAGTGAGGGGGACTTACTCCATACAAATATCTGCTCACGAACTAACTTATGCCGTAAGGTCGTATGTGGCAAAACAGTATTTTTCATTTAAAATGACAACTATAAGTAATTTAATAAATCCAATCGGCCATATTGAAGTGTATTTGTAGACTAATTTAATTAAAAAACTTCATTCGCTTCCGTTTGTCAGTAAAATAGAAATCTCTGTTTTAAAAGAGGTTTTCTAAATTTTTTTTTCTTTGCTATGACAATTAATCAATCAACTAAATCTTCGGGCAAAATGATGGCAATGAAATGCTTAATCTAATATAGAAATTGGTAATTACATGTGTTTTTATTGCGGATAAAAATGGATATCCATGCCGCCAAAATTTCGTGGCGTCGCCTTAAATACCTTACAGCCGTGAATTATTTAAGTGATACAACACTTATTTTATTCAATCTGAGAGTGTAGGCGGGGTGATAGTGTTGACAATTTCCATTAAACAAGCAGGTTTCTAAAGATTTCAGTTCACTGAAACTCCTTTTTTAGCATTTCCGATACGTTTGCGAATTAAGTAGAATACTGAGGAACATTGTTGGACTCGGAGATAATGAGGAAGCAGTTAGTCTTAAATTGTTTCAAATGGCTCTCATAAAATCCCAACCATTTAGACTCCAGGAAGCAATTCCATACGTTGAAATGAAAGTGCTGTGATTTTATTTTGAACATTGTTGTTTTTTATTATTCACAAATGCTTATTTTTTTGACAAACCAATTACAATGGAATGCGCAATACAATTTCACACCAGTGTCCAGGATTGTGCGTCATAAAAACAATTGCTTAAATTCAATGGTGGTGAAAAACGAAAATAAAACGTGAAATCCAATTCTCCAGCATCGCTGCTTACACACAGCTCAACAATACCGCATTCAGAGTAAATATGCAAAGAGATTTTCACAATTGCGCGGTCATTTCACATCGGTACGATATTGGCCGGTTTCGAAATTGCAAAACTCATTTCGCAGGTAAATCTAATAACATCGCAGACCAACAGTATTCGGCATATTGCGAACCGATGTCGTTGGCTTCTAACTAACGATAATTTCGTTATCCAAGTTGCAAATTAAAGTAAATACTCGTATTTAAATACACACAAGAACCTGCGATATTTATTAAATACAGTTTGTTTTTGTAACGAAGTTCGAAAACGCACGTTACTTTCCAGCCGAAACCTACCGCCCCAGTTCAAGTAAAATGATTTGTCAATTAGTCGGGTCCTTGTCTAGACGTATCAATGATTTTATCTCAGTTTACGCTAATCGGGTCCTCTTCATACATTCTTATTAAAATGCACTGTCACTGTTTAATTAGGTGATTATAATCACCCAACCGGTTTCGCTATAAACAATTTTCAAGGGTTTCTTACAAAGTAAAAATGAAATTAATGACATAATTAATTTCAATATTGGACGTATGCAGTAACTAAGTATTAGATATATGTAATAATTCTATTTTCAACACACTTGCTTATAAAGTAGCCCTTATTGCAGCGGTTTTAGGGTCATAATGCAGCATATTAAACACACGTGCTTTTTACTTTACATTTTCGTACTAGTATTTTTTAACATTACAGTATTTTTTTTTACCTTAGCATAGAGCTGAGATATAGCAAAGTTTTTGCGAATAAATAAACTGTTTCAGTTGAAATATAATAAATAATCATTTTATTTCATCAAATTAATTATTTTTATCAACAAATTAACACTATTTTTGTTGTAAATACATAAATTCGGTTTGTTAATATTTGATATTTGACTATTTAGCGAGTGCGTCAGTGCCTCTACTTCCATCTGCGCGCGCATATACAAAATCTCCGTCGCCATTTTTCATAAGAAAGTGTCAATTCATGGCTGTAGTTTTGATTATGTGGAAAAATAAAACGGTGAAATTTTATAATTTTTCCTCGCAAGTGTGTTTAAAAGCGTCGTATGAAACGCGTGAGCATTAGACATTACAGTCGAGGCGGGATTGCAGGCCGAGCCGAAGCTTGTATCATAATGTACTATTTTAACATTTTTAAACCGCCGAAAATGCTTTTATAGCGTAACCGAATGAGTGACTATAAGTAATAAACAATAATTAAAAGGTGAAAAATTGTGAAAATGGTAAATTATAAGTATCACGTTATCAGCTCATGCATATTGCTTATCAGTAGATTGATTTAATTATTGAATAAATATGTTATAGGTAATATAAAATTATGGTTGCCTAATTTATCATTGTTGGTGGTGCTCGACTGTGGAGGTACCACCATCTTACTCGGAAATCCTCCCGAAGTTATTCGGGGGAGTGTAAGAGGACAGCTCTCAGGCAAAACCAGGCGGCCCACCATTGACTGGGACCGATGGATGGCGGTATATCCATCCCCAATTGCCGGGCCTTATATAAATCAGACTGGTGACGGGCAGCGGCGTCACTGGTGCAAGGGTTTCGGTACCGCGCTCACCAACCCGCCTGCCCAGCGTGTGTGAGTATGGGCATTTCTTCCAGGAGGACCGCCAAGAGTGGTGAAATCCTGGAAAGGCCTATGTCCAGCAGTGGACGAAACAGGCTGATGGATGGATGGATGGAGGTGGTAGAGCTGATGCCGAGCTCGACTGTGGAGGTACCACCATCTTACTCGCAAATCTTCCCGAAGTTATTTGGGGGAGAGTATGAGAACAGCTCTCAGGCAAAACCAGGCGGCCCACCATTGCCTGGGACCGATGGATGGCGGTATATCCATCCCTAATTGCCAGGCCTTAAAACAGACTAGTGACGGGTAGCGGCGTCACTGGTGCAAGGGTTTCGGCACCGCGCTCACCTACCCGCCTGCCCAGCGTGTGTGAGTATGGGCATTTCTTCCAGGGAGACCACCAAGAGTGGCGTAATCCTGGAAAGGCCTATGTCCAGCAGTGGACGAAACAGGCTGATGGATGGATGGATGGAATTTATCTACGAGGAGGTTAATTCGTCTTTATCAGCAAACTTTGCAGTGTTACCACCCTCTATAAATACAATTTAAGGGCAACTATATTAATTAACCACAAACTATATATCTTTAATAACCTATAACGTTGAACAGCCTTTAAAAGCGTTAACTTTTAGAAATTCAAAATCAAAAGAAATATACATAATACTACACGCATTCTACAACCGAAACTCTTTCCAAATAATTTTCCCCTAAAAACTACTCTGAATAACATTATAGCCCAAGAAATCCCATCATGAAAATAAACCCAAATTTCGGGGAAGATACCTCTAGGTACTGACAAGCACTGAAACTACGTTCCGTAGAGAGAGCCCATCAGAACAATGGCTAAAGTTCAAGCTCCAGTAGATCCGAGATATCTCAAATGAGAATTAAACGCGTGAAGCATCTCCATTCTGACACCCCCATTATAACAATGTCTCTGACCATTTAGGGGGTTAGATAGAATACTTAATTACAAGCGTTCATCTCGGTCTGACGGCGAAGATTAATCAGAAGCCGCAAAACGTACAGTTGCTGCTGATTTCCGCATTGTGGTCAAGGAGGCATTAAATTAAAAAATACGTCATTTTGTTAAGCAAATTTTGTGCTTCTCAGTTATCTAAATCTTGTTTTAGTTACTTACGTTAGCGTCTGGCTAGCTACAGCTGTTGCGTCTACCTAGAGCGGGTCAATTGTTAAGTTTGATGTCGTCTAGCGGCATGAAATCAACGTGCTTTTCTTGTTCTGGTTCTAAATATTATAGGAGGATCGATGCCGCCAAATACCAGACAGAAATTGTTTCTGTGATGACTTTATAAAAACTCGAGCGATTTGGATTAAACCATTCAGAGTTCTGGTTGTCTTGATCCATCCATCCATCCATCAGCCTGTTTCGTCCATTGCTGAACATAGGCCTTTCCAGGATTTCGCCACTCTTGGCGGTCCGCCTGGAAGAAATGCCCATACTCACACACGCTGGGCAGGCGGATTGGTGAGCGCGGTGCCGAAACCCTTGCACCAGTGACGCCGCTGCCCCTCACTAGTCTGTTTTATATAAGGCCCGGGAATTGGGGATGGATATACCGCCATCCATCGGTCCCAGGCAATAGTGGGCTGCCTGGTTTTTTGCCTGAGAGCTGTTCTCTTACTCTCCCCCGAATAACTTCGGGAGGATTTGCGAGTAAGATGGTGGTACCTCCACAGTCGAGCCCGGCATCAGCTCTACCACTTAAATAATATATGTCTTGATAAAAATACATTTTTATTGTTATGGTGTGGCAATTTTCTGTTTGGCAAAATATGTAAACCTTTTTTTTATTAAATTTTGATATTCTTATTATTTCAATCGAAGCTTTTATTAAGGTAACACTTATTTATGCAGCCAAATTCATATTAAAACCTCAGTATCAATGTTCGATGACCCTTTTTGGTGAATTCGAAAATTATTTCATTTCCTGTTCCCTACAAACGCAAACGCGAGTCAATACTATGGAAAGTCAAAAAATATTTTTAAAATAAAAGAAAAAAATTGATACCTAATACTCTACAAGCCTCCAATATCAATTTGGCTGGATCAATTAATGTGACCTTGTATACATATGTATTCGTATGTTGAAGAAAACTGCTGTTTCGTGAAAAACCGAATGGCGTAAACACACTTCCCATTGCGCGATCTTACGAAATTATTTTCTCGTGAAAGCAGCTTACAAAATTATACGGCAACATAATATATAGGTACATGTATATTTGCTCAGAAACAAACTTTGACAGAAATTTACTCAGATCTTTATGCTCTCGTAAAAATATGCTCAGATATATTTAAATAAAATGCATCCAACTGTAAAATATTCTCAGATATTGAACATTACTTTCCTATAAAGTCCGTACGTGACATTTCCGCTGCATTCACTTTTTGAGTTTTTTGTTTAAAGCGACAATTTAATTTGGACGTTTGGTTTCACGTGGTTTATCACTGTCACGTTTCCAAACGCACAACTTATAATTGCTTTTCTTACTTTTTTATAAAATGTATTGAATGAATGTGGTTTATGGTATTTACCGACCATAGTTTGATGACAATTATGCTTATCTGGCAAAGTTGCGATAATGCGCATAGGCATAGTAATACTTCCGTTTCTATGCATAGTAATGCATAAAATAACACAGCTTTTCTAAAAAGCCTCATTGTTATTGAACTATGGCCGATAAATACCACCAATCATATTTACTTTATACTTTTTATCAAAAAGTAATAAAAACTGTATGTAACATATGCATTTATGAACATGACAGTGTCGAATCACGTTAACAAATTCATTTGGCTTTTATGAAATGATTTACAAAAGAAAGACCCTTTTACAAATCACAGGTCTTTGATTTTCTTTACCAGTGCTAAGGAAATTTTGTACTCTCCGTTATAAGTTATAACTAAAAATGTTCGGAGTTGACTCAGCAAAACTCGGTAACAAACTTTTTTTTAACTTTAATCATTGATGATAAGAATGAAATAACTTCGAGTTTTCTCGGTATCACATTGTATTTTGTTACGGGTGCAACGTTAAAGCCAATGCAGTTCTAACTGCGCTCTATTTATAGATCAAAATTGAATAAAATATATATCTACTTGATAGAGAGCGTCTACGTATACATATTCACTATTTCTCGTCTGCGAGAGCTGAAATAGCTTCAGTTTCAATTAAAAGAAATGGTCTGTTACCGAGTCGTCTTGTTTAAAGTTGTTGTTACTTATAAAAAATACTCTACGTTCAATCGGACTCAACCCACCGTTATTCACAAAAAAATACATACAAACAGAAACTTACGCCTGTCTTCCAGAGGGGTAGACAGAGACTACAGATTTCTATCTGCTACGACCCTGATACACTTCTTTTGATTCTTCTACATCCATCAATCTCTTTAATCAATATCGGGGTACTTATGGCTTTGTCCTTCTTCAGTATGTCGCCAATTTGGTCAGCAAACGTCCTTCTAAGGTGGCCCAGTCGAGCTTTATTCCATTTAGGCACCACAAATTTCTTTCGTTACTTTTCTTTCATTCATCCTACCAATACGCCCAAACCACCGAAGCATTCCGTTTTCTATTCTAGTTCACTATATATCTTCTTTCAGGCCACGACAATCCCATATGTCGATATTTTTCAATCTATCATTCAATGTCAACCTACACAATTTCTAGTTAGAAATAAATCAATTTACACACAGTTAACAATTTTTTAAGATGAAAAAGAGTTTCTTGGCGCAAGAACTTGTAAAAATGGTACACATTGACACAGATTGAAAATAACACTTTGAGAGCCAAGATTTTAACGTTAATACAATCAGACGGGATTCCCTACCTTGCCCGCGCCAACGTTCTGACATTTTTCTTGGAATTATATTCCGTAGTAACTTGCGAAGACTTAAGCCGTTAATAAAATTGGATTAAGTAAACTATTGCCGTTTTGACTATTTTCGGAATGATTCCTGATTTATTAGATAGATATTTTCTGCGAATTTACGAGCCATGACAAATCTTCTAAGGTGACTTTCAAAAACACATTAAAATATTTTTTTATATTATGTAAGATCTCACTCAAATAATACCAGGCATGCAAATACTCATTTTATGAATAGTTAAATCAAATTAGTGTGCAATCAATAAGAGATTATTTATTTTGCAAGTGACTTTCAACGCTGCGGTTTAATCAAGGGTACTTAATAAAATTAACTACATCCCAGTTGGTGAACGGCTTTGCACTTTATTTGTCATTAACTGAATTCGATAACCAACGACCCAAAAAAACATTTTAATTGATTTACTTAATTAAATTATTTTGTTTTTAAACTGCACGAAAAAGTTCTTTAAAATTAATTTAAGGTAACAAAATGTTCAAGTTTGTTAGTGGACTACATCAACGTTCACATAAAATTCATCGTTACAACATCAACAGATAGACTGGTGACGGGCAGCGGCGTCACTAGTGCGAGGGTTCCAGCACCGCGCTTACCAATCCCGCTACCCAGCCTTTTTTTCTTACAGGAGTGGTGAAATCTTAGAAAGGCTTGTCCAGCAGTGGACGAACCAGGCTGAGTGACGGATGGATGGACTCGAACCACTAGACCACATAAGACCACGAAGGAGGCGTAAAATGAAAATGAATTATAGCAAAAAGTTTTCATTTACCAATATTACTATATAACCTAAGAATACATATAAGTAGAGCACATTATCAGACAAATTTCCCTGATAAATTTACATAAAGTATGTGATCGACCTAGCCGCCGCCGCCGCGACCGCCACCGCCGCCGCTCCACCGCTCAGATCTCCGAGCATGTGCCCAATTTATTCAATTTTGCGTTAAACCTCCCCGTGCCTAAAGCCTAACAGACTTTCATTTTCTGAGTATATTGGGATTATATTATTTTATAAGCAGGTAATAAAGAAAGGTTTGAAAAATCTTGGCAAAATATATACCAATAATAAAGTAGAAAAAAAGTCTCGTCTGTACTGTACATTGAATATCTTTTCAACATTATAAAGTAAATAAGTATAATATTCCGTTTCAACTCTATAACCACTCAAAAGATTTTGCGGTTATCTTTATTATCATCCTAAGAACCCTGGTCAACGATCCTGTGACACAAATCAAAGTATAAACAAAACGCACTAACGCATATTGGAACATCCTTTACAATATGACGGGCTTACAATTTCTTTATCACACTATCACACTAATATTATAAATGCGGAAGTTTGTGTGTGTGTGTGTGTTTGTTACTCTTTCACGCTGAAACGGGCGGATGGATTTTGCACATAGGTTACTTTTTATCCCGGAAAAAAGCATGTCGTTAAACCGAATAACACGCGGGCGGAGCCGCGGGCAAAAGCTAGTAGCCTATATAGGCTATAAGAGTGTTGTTAAAATAACGTCCCATCCGAAACGGGGCAGCCACTCAATAAACGCGGGTGGAACCGCCGGCAAAGGTCTAGTATGCGTACTATACTAAATTGTAAAGCTGTCATATTGTAAAGGATGGTCCAATATACGTTAGTGCGTTTTGTTCATACTTTGATTTGTGTCACAGGTTCGTTTCGTGGTGGATGATACTTGGTCTGTGCTTGGAGCGATTGGCCAAAAGTACGCTTTAGTAATTCCTTAGGAACTTCTTAAATTAAAGGGTGATAGTGTAAAGTTGGTAGATGTCATTATGATCCAGAAATAATAAATAAATAAATCAAAATTATCTTGACTACAACAAAATCATTTTTAATTTATTCTAACGGGTTCATACCACGTTTTTATTTATTTTTGTGCATTTCCAATATTTCGGGATCTCGCAATAATAAATGTAGCCAACCGTGGTAAGAGCCCGTTAGAATGGTTTATTCTTTAAGATGGTTCCGACCCACGATCTGAACTGCGATTATTTTTCTGTTCTTTTAGCGATAGTGACTCTTAAATATTATTAAGTTTACTTCAATTATGTATATAAGAGGTTCAGCTGGATAATGTTAAAGTGTACATAAATACGTAGAGCGTAACATACACGTGTACATGAATATGATTCCGCGTCACATTACATCGACTAAAGTACCATTTGCATATCGTATTCCTATTAATTAAATATCACCCTATGTTAGCGTTTGAAAGTGGCTGTCTCTTTACAATAGACAGATAAAGCCACTAAACTTGGAATGTTTCTAACGAAATAGAGAAACTACATGAGGATCAAGTAAAGAATTTCATAAACCAGGCTTAACTACTCACGTATAGTGGCTCTAAAGCCACTGGAACGTGGGGTACTCTATACTAGATCTACACCTATGTATGTTATAATCGTTTGGTGGGAGCTAGGAGCTACTAAAATTTTAAATCTCGTGCTGCCGAGATTAAACTGGCTTTGTTCTAAAAATTAGACACGGCGAGGACTGAGGTTTCATGTTAATATTCTATGTGGAACCCTGAATGCGAAGTTTGAATGGTGCGCTTGAAATGTAAGTGTTCATTTTAGATGTCGCCTGGCTCGGGTTTTGAGGGATGGGTTTTACGAGTATGGTCGGGAACTACTCCATATTTTAAGTAAGAAACTATTTTATTCACCACATATACCGTCAAAGCTTTTTGGAATACCATCTTAAGGGAATATATCCGAATTACTACGGGAGTTGTGTTGTGAAATTATTATAAGATCTGTTGTCTGCTTTTATACTGCTGAACTAAATATGGGCAAGTAAGCCTTACGCCTACTTCTTTCGAGTTGATAGCTACATTCGTCTTGGCGAAAAGTGGCTGTGACAGAAGGATAAAAACCAGACGGGTGGACACACAAGTTACACAGCAAGGCTTCATTTTTCTCATGTTTGTGTACGTAGCCCTAAGAGCAAACACTAGTTTCTCCAGCCCAAGTAAAAGTCATGAACCGGGATGATTCAGCTTTCTCTCGAGTTTTTATTTTAATAACACCGAGAACGAATTTGACGCGTACAGCGTGGATACTTTACATATAACATGGAAGTTGTTATTTCAAAGACTTAAAGGTTATAATCAAACAAAAAGTATTACGTAAAGTTTTGCAACTAGCAGCACTCGTGTTCTGTCCAATTTACGGTCAGTTTTCAGGATTGTCAACGTGATGGCTGGTGACTGCATTCATTTGGGAATTCGAGGGCATTCGGGAATTTGTCGACGCGATATTTATCTATAGGAACGTAATGCGATGCAGTTATAATATGATAAACAAACTGTACTTGCATCTGTTCACGAATATTTGCCTCAATTCTACTAAAATTGCTACTGAGTTTGACTCATCAAGAATACATTTAATTGAGTGTCATTTGCATGTAAAATAAGTTAACATTATTATTTAATGTTTATTTTTATATTTTGGTTTCGCATATGCCAGTTAAAATTTTAAGTAATAAATATTTGTTTTTTTTTTTTTAATTTTTATAGTATATTTTATAAAGATACATTATGTATATAACAAAAGAAATCTCTCAACTCAACGGACCCGAAATGTATCATAAGTCTACTTTTCTTTTTTTTTTAATTTACACAAATTTTTGTACTTTTTATTACACAAGCATTTATGGGATTTAGTTAGTAGTGTGAAATAAAAAGTACAATAATTAGTATATAATTTATTGAAGATGATATTCCACCTACAACCATCAATCGAATTTATCGAATATTTTCCTTATTGTTACATATACCTATTATGTATAAAAATATATTATTTATAAAAAGCTTCCAGAAAATAAGTCTATTAAAATAAGTTTAGAAATTAAAAAAAATACTTATGTATTTCATGTTTTGTGTAATTGTAATTTTTATTCGGTTCTAGTATCGTTATTTAATACATGTACCTACGTCGCTTGACGCACTAGTGGATCTAAAAAACAGGAAAACTTTGGAGTCGTAAAACGTGCTACGCTGTGATAAAAAAGGCAGTATACAAGTTGGGTGGCATATGAGATATTTGGTCTTTTTAAACCAAATGAAAATACATATTACAACAAAACGTGTGACTTTTCTTTAATACTACAGCGCATCGATTGACTCAATTTCAAGCGGCATTAGCTACAACGTTCCGTGTTACTGCTACGAGAATGCTACGATCTCTAAGTGTTCTACGAAAATTGGAGACAAATACTTGTCTTTGCCTGCCCTTGAAGTGTATTTGCGTTCGAACTACGGCGTAGTTGGAATACTACGGGATCGTAGAACGTGCTACGCCGTAGTAAAAGGTCGATGCGATTGCATTAAAACTGGATGTTGCTTTCAAAATTGCTTATGAAGTCTTCAAGTAAGTGTACCTCTATAAAATAATAAAAGCATTTTAATGTTACAAACAACATCCACTAGACAACAAATTATTTAGTAAAATACAATATATTTTCTGGTTTCGGCTGCTAAAGCCATCTTTCCAACATGTTTCAGGTTGTGTATGTTTATATGTTTATCCATTTACAGCTAATGGAGCAGTTGTCTCTTAAAGTAACAACTTAGATCACATAAAAGTTCGCAATTCACAACATTTCTGAATAATAAAGAAAATCCTTAACTTAAGGTGCACTTGAATACAAAATTGTCTACAAAATGTGTAGCAATTTGTGTAATAACATTTTTTTAATTTTGCAAACAGCTTTTAGCTTATAGACTCATTGAAACACACTGAAGAACGCCTTGCCAAAAGGTATACCTAGATAACAAATTTTACTACAATCTAATCATAGTTCACTGCTTTAAAAATTCACTGCCAGATTTATATTGGTTGGGGAAAAACTCTTTTCGCAAATAGTATGTATGAACTTATAATAAAATCTCTTTGGCTATACCATTTGTATCTGGCTGGTTTTGGTATTATTAAAAAGTTTAAATTTTAAAAAAGATAATTCCAAATTCAATTTAGGTAAAATGTGTGATTTTCATTTGTTTTTCTTACTGTTAAGATGAGTGAATCTAATGAAGAAATTCGATACATTTTAAAATTTTACTACAAAAAAGATAAAAATGCAACGCAAGCCGCGAAAAAAATTTGTGATGTTATGGACCTAGTGGAGTATCTGTGAGAGTAGCACAAATTTGGTTTAAGCGTTTTCAATCCGGAAATTTTGATGTCAAAGATGCACCTCGCTCTGGGCGCCCTGTTACGGATAAAATGGATGCCATTTTTGAAAAAGTGGAGCAAGATCGGCATATTAGTAGTTACACTGTAGCTGAAGAAATACAAAACAGTTTTGGCGCATTTGAAAAAGGCTGGATACGCAAAAAAGCTCGATATTTGGGTGCCTCATGAGCTCACTGAAAGAAAATTAATGAACCGTGTACTCATTTGTGATTCTTTATTACGACGTAATGAAACCGAACCATTTTTGAAAAACCTGATAACTGGTGATGAAAAGTGGATCACGTACGACAAGAACGTGCGAAAAAGGTTGTGGTCAAAGGCTGGTCAGGCTTCACAGACTCTGGTGAAACCCGGGTTATCTCGCAACAAGGTAATGCTGTGTGTATGGTGGTATTGGAGGGGCATTATTCATTATGAGCTGTTACCGCCAGGCAGGACCATCGATTCTGAACTCTACTGCGGACAACTGGTGAGATTAAAGCAAGAAGTTGAGAGAAAGCGGCAGGAATCAGTCAACAGAAGGGGTGTGGTTTTTCATCACGATAACGCTAGACCTCACACATCTTTAGCCACTTAGCAAAAATTAAGAGAGTTTGGCTGGGACGTATTAATGCATCCGCCGTATAGTCCTGACCTTGCACCTTCAGATTTCTACTTATTTCGGTCTCTTCAGAATTCTTTAGGCAGTGTCAGGTTAACATCACGAGAGGACTGCCAAATCCACTTGTCGAGGTTTTTTGATCAGAAGCCCCAGAATTTGTATAGCAATGGGATCATGTCCCTACCTACAAGATGGCAGAAAGTTATCGAACAAAATGGCACCTACATACTTTAGTTAAATGTTAACAAAATTTATTAAAAAATGTTTTTAATTTTCATATAAAATGCGAAGAAACTTTTTCCCAAACCTATTATTTAGCAACAAAAACAAGGGAATAAAGAATGCTCTAAATTATTCAATCAAAGATTTTTTTATGTAGAAACGTGATAAGGATAACTAAGCGATCAACGAGACATTCAACATTCTGATACCCATTTGCGTTCGAAATAATATTTGAAAGCAAATAAAACACAAATCAAAGAGGGTGAACTGTAGTTGGCACAGTTGGGGCGATTGAATATTTCGGGCGCTAAAGTGGGTTGTAAAACATGTAATAACGTTTAGCTTAACACTGGGGTGTGTGCTTCTTGCATTTCTTGCTTAGTTTAGCGTATTTACTATTGTAATAATCTGTGGTTTGGCTGTGTAAATCTATACCACCTTGTGTTAGAAATAAGCTAACTCTTAAAGTAGTTATTTTTCTTGAAATAAAATAACTAAATTGTAAACTAAACTTTAAAATACAAAAAAGTACATACAAATCAAAAAAAAAAAATAATAATAACGTCCGTTTGCACACACCTGCGAAACTATTACATGGAAAATGAAATATTTGTGTGGGCAACGAGGCAAGAAAGGCAAAAATATTACACGATTCACCGGGAAGGACGTAAGTAAACGTAAATTGTTCTCTTAGGTCCGAGGATTGTAGATTCGTACCACTCACAGTAACGATGTGTGCTTTACGTTGTTGTAGAACATTTAAACTAGCCCGCTCCGTGATGTACTTCCTCTCTCCGAGCTTTGGGAATACTTGAATGTTCGTACAAAGTTGGTTGTACGTGTACTTATAATGCACATGCTTTGAGCTAAAACAAAACGACATCTTTATCAAAAGACCAAAGTAGTCGAACGGTGAACGGTGTAACGGTACAGTCATCGAATTTTATAAATCTTTTACCTATCCGCGTTCGGCGCGCAAACGCAGCGTACGAGTCGCATCGATTTATGAAATTCGCGTTCATCTTTAAAACGAGATGCAACCACGCATATCGACAATGAAATCAAAAACCATTTTTACATACAAACATATACTCCTGTCTCCCACGGGGATAGGCAAGGACTACAGATTTCCATCTGCTATGATCCTGATATACCTTCTTCGCCTCTTCCAAAATCATTTTAAACTGACGCTTGTTAAGGTCGAATATTGTGTGGCACAAGCTGGGAGTTTTCTAATGAAGAAACGATAAAAATGACATTATTTTCCAGCTAATTCGTACTTAAGAACTAAGACTTAAAAAAGTGAACGGTTTTGCATTTCATTCAAAAGTTACGAGGCTTTTAAAATATTATCAACTAGCTTTTGCCCGCGGCTCCGCCCGCTTGTTATTCGGTTTAACGACATGCTTTTTTCCGGGATAAAAAGTAACCTATGTGTTAAGTTGGGGTACAAGCTATATCCATTCTAAATTTCATCCAAATCCGTTCAGCCATTTCAGCGTAAAAGAGTAACAAACATACACACACACACACACACAGACACACACGCACAAACTTTCCAATTTATAATATTTGTAGGATAGGATATCGAGAGCTTACTTTTAAAGTGGTAGTTTATTTGAAATTTGTTTCTTCTGATAGTGACGAAAAAAATCGATTAAACATATTTTTATATATTCTATTTTTTTTAGACTTTGTGTCTGTTCAGCTACCTTACACTTAAGGCGATTTTATTTAATGTTAATCGTCATTACATTCCCCATAATTCGTTTCATACAATTAAGAACGTAAAATATCTTCATTAAAAGCAATGTAAAAATCAAATTAATTAATAATATTTATTTCCAAGCACTGTTAAATTTCTCGTATAATAATGTGTTATACAAAGTCATAACATTATTTTGAAGCGTTGAAAACTATTACAGGTTTTTGTCCTAAGGGACTTATACTGAGGTTGGTAGTCATATTAAAATGTAAATTATCTATATGATAACTTAATGCGCCGCTTAGGTAGCTTTACCATCTATTTAATATTTGGTGGATGTAATTTGATGTTTTTAATTGATTTTTTACTTTAACAATTAGTTTCTTTTAAATCTGCGTATTTTATTTTTGTTATTTTTCCTTATGTATTAATACCAAATGTTAAATTGATTATCGGCAAAAAATTTTTTTATTTGCTTAGGATAGATAACTGGGATGATCAGAATATGTTATTTAGTAAGATCAGTGTAAGATGTTATATACACTGATATTGAAACGGCTCTTCACGATTTTAATAGTCAGATTTCGTCTGACTAGTTTCACTGTATTCGTAATGTTTTGTTTAGTATTTTAACTTTCTGCCTCATGACGAAACTTAATCCTGTTTTGTATTTTTTATTCTTTACTTAAATTTTGTATAATTATGATTTAAAAAAATATGTTTTGTTAAGTTTCTTGACCTTCTTCTAAGAAAGACTAATCGAATGGGCGGAGTTGGGCATATACATATTTATTTATTTAACGTATTTTACTTTTTGTGTTCAATACATATATTTTTTTCATATATATTGCTATAAACATTAATCATTTATTTGTTTTTTTAATAAGTGTAAGTTTATTATTTTATTAAATTTAAGTAAGGCAAGTTTGCATATTGGATTTATATCGATTGTTTATTTTTACATTAAGACCTGAATACGTATATATAATGTACTTATATTGCAAAATTAACCTATTTATATTCTAACAATAGGACTCGAAGTTCTTTTTAAATATTTATCAAAATCCAAAGTAAAATTTAGGGAACAAGAATAAAGAAATCTATTATAGCTTAAATTTCCATCATTACCTGAACTCGGTAAAACTTTACATTTACTCGACAGAATCGTTCACAACTTTTAACAACTTCCCCGAATACTGCGCGTCTCTTATCTAATGGATATGTTATTTTGCCGACGGGCAGACAACTTCATCTTTATTTATTCACAAACTGATTAAGATTGCTTTGATAAAATTTTTGTACTGTGTTGTAGGTATGTGTGAGAAAGTTTTTATAGTAGTATACAAGTTACACATACGAGCAATGATTGAGTTATTTCGATATTCGTTGCCTAACTGAGCGACGAAATATATTGGACTTGTCCTTTTCGTACAATATCTTAAGCAGAAAAATTGACTGCCCTCAGATATTAAGTAAAATTAACCTAAAAATTCCATATAATTGTTCCGTGCTCCTTTTGGAATATTTTCTCCGCCTTTCTCCCGGACTGTCCGGACTCAATTTGCTCCAGTGACCACTGCTTCTAAACACCTAAAATAGAGTAAGTCACACCTGTGATATTAATGCAGATAGTTTAGGTTGTCTTAAATTATTGTGTAGAAAAGCCCTATCTAAAGTTACACGTTTTTTTGTTTCGACTGATGACGACTCCACTGAAGGAGTCGAAATATTTCGTTAATTTTTGTATTTTTTTAGTAACTGTGTTTTAAATATAATAAAACTACAATAATTTAAGGCCAATACTGGTAAAGTAAAAAATATATTCATTTACAATGTTTTTTTTTATTAATTTTAGTAATTAAGTATTAAGATAAAATTAAAAATATAAAAATTATTAATGTAATTTTAGTAATTAAGAAATAAAAATATATACTCGTAGTTACAATGTTATACGTCAGTTATATAAAATGCATGTTATGATTACCTTAATAAGTTAGAAGGTTAGGTTGGGATACAAAATCGTCGGTGTAAAATGGGTGCATGCAGTTTGACTATTTAGTCCAGTGTTAGTCCAATCAGAAACGCCTCTAGCAGTCCTTCGCAGATAAACTTCGTGAAGATATATTGTTTTTGTTTAGTCCTAAGTGAATGGATAGCTGACCGTAAGCCATTTAACTGCCCTATGTTTAAAAGTTGTTAAACAACCAATTAAACCCTACCTCGTTAACTGAGTAATAATCATAAAAATACAGTAAAGTTTCAACCCTGCACAGAAAACCGTTAAAAGTGCCCTCTACGACTGATGCTTTGACGTAAATTATTTAACTTATATTTATATTTCATTGAAATTTCTATTTTATCGACCGTTTTCATTACTGTACTAGATCTTAATCCTAAATAAATTGTAGTTTCATCAACCAATGTTTTTTCATCGAACCATCTAACTTTGACCTAAATAATTCAAACAAGTACTAATAAATCAATAGTATCAACCTTAAAACATTTTTTAATTATTTATTAGTACAGAAATAAATAAAAAAGTGCATTTGATGCTTTTGCTTTTTGCTAATATTATAAAAATAAACAGCACTGATATAAGTAAAAAGAAAACAGCTGACTGTCAGACTTACTGTTAATGCTCCATCCATCCATCAGCCTGTTGCGTCCACTGCTGGACATAGGCCTTTCCAGGATTTCGCCACTCTTGGCGGTCCTCCTGGAAAAAATGCCCATACTCATACAAGCTGGGCAGGTGGGTTGGTGAGCGCGGTGCCGAAACCTGTTAATGCTCAGTGCTGTTTATTTTTATAATATTCGCGATAAGAAATATATAAAATAAGAACGGATCTACGAAAATAAGAATTAACATATTTTCATGCGATTTTTATTTATGTATGTTTAATTATAAATAACACAAGACAGCATTTTTTTGCATTTTTTTTATAATTTTTGTTATATTAAAAATGCTTTTTTCCGGGATTAAAAGTAGCCTTTGTGTTAATTTAGGGTATAAGCTATATCCATTCTAAATTTTATACAAATCCGTCCAGCCGTTTCATAGGAAATTAACTACCACTGATCAGGTAGTAGCGGAGAGGAAGCGGAGATCATGTATGGCGTACCGACCGGTTCTGTATACGGGCCTATCGGTTACATCATGCATGTAAATAGTATGTCCAACGTCATAAAACACTGTTCAATGTACATGTATGCGGATGATACCTGCTTGCTCTATGCACATAAGGAATTGAATGTTATCGAAACTCACATACAATCTGATTTAGATAATATTATAAAACGGGCCCATGATAATGGCATTATCATAAACTTAAGTAAAATTAAATGTGTGCATATTCGGTCACCAAACAATAAATCTGATAATAGTTATAATGTACGTATCGTAGGACACGGCTATGCATGTTTACATAACGGAGGGCGGATCTGTAACTGCACTGAAATAGAATTTGTAAATAAATATAAATACCTCGGACTTACTGTGGATCAAAATATGTCTTGGAAAACACACGTGAGCAATGTTTGTAACAAACTTAGATCGATCCTTAGTAAATTTTATCATCTCAGCAGATTCGTAAAAAGGGCCACCCTATATATGGTGAATTATGCACTTGTTGACGCAATAATATCCTACGGACTCAGCAGTTATGGATGCACCTTCCGGTCATATCTAGATCAGATCAAAATGTTACAAATGAGAATAATGAAAACCTTTGTTGATAAAGATACTAAAAATAACTGTAAAAGAGAATATGAGAAACTGTTTCGAATTTGTAAAATATTGCCTATTCATGAAAAAGTCAAATTAGTTATTGTTTTAGAAAACTTCAATTGCCAACGATTCAAAACACTCGTATCACATAAAATTATGACTAGAAACGCCACAAATAAAAAGCTTTGTACTCCAAAAATAAATAACTACTATGGTGAGCGAACAAGAGAATATTTAATACCTAAGATTTTGAATGAAATGCCTGTAAACATCAGAAACAATAATAAAAATGTAACCGAACGTACTTACAAGAAATACGTTCAGAGACACCTTATGGACGACTATTTACAAAAATAAAATCTTGAATTTGTCTTTTGTAGTACTTTAAGTTAGCTATATTATATTTTAAATTAATTAGGAGAGCAACATCAGACAATAAACTTTTTTAAAGTTTGCAGAAATAATTAAATTTTGTATGTCTTTTTTCTTTGAATAAACTTTTTATGTCTTTTATGTCTATGTGAAAGAGGAACAAACATACACACAAACTTTCGCATTTATAGTATTAGTGTGTGCGATATGATGTGGTTGTGTGCAAAATACAAATCTGAACTCAGATTATTTTTTCTACAGCTCCAATTTTTATTTAACCAACTTTAATTATTTAAATTTTACTTTACACGGAGAGAAAAATCTGGCTATTATAACAAGACATTCTTATTGCAAACGACACAGCAGGAACAACGAGTTTATTTTAGTAAGAACGATTGTGAAGAATATTAGAATATTGCAATAACAAGTAAAATGTCTTTTCCACCGAAACTCCTGTAGTTTATTTTTACATAACTGTAGTAGTATTTATTATCGGTCTTCGATTTTTGAGCATGTATTTTTAATACTTCTGATTCTGAATTGATTTTGCACTGATTATACATTTATTTTTTGTTATTGCACATAGTGAAAATAAAACAATTTGTGATTGAGCCTTATTTTCAAAATTAACAATAATTTATATGTAAATTAATGTAAATGTAAACAATATTATTCTTGATAAGCTTTGTAATCAAAGTATAAAATATTATATCAATCGGACCGCCTCTTTGGTTTTGTCGTTTTACTCAACTACTATCTGGAGGTTGCGGGTTCAAATCCAGTAGGGACCCATTTGTGTTCAGTCTGCGTGCTTTGGAAGGCACGTTAAGCTGTGTGTCCATATTTGTGCTTGAAGTACGGCGATAGGGTTCACCACCCATCACGCTAGCACATAAAAAACATCGGTGAAAGGTGGTGTACGCGTATGGCTTTTGACTTGCAGTTCAGCCGTGCTAACACCTCTCACTGCCCCTTAGTGATTCATGTCGTGACGATGTTTATTATGTTAATCGAAAATTTATAACTGAAGAATAACTTCCAAGAGCGTTCTAAGTTTGTTTTCGATACACCGCAGTCAATTTCTTGTTTGTTCGTATAATGTAATATTGTTCAATATTTAAATTAAACATATTGGAAAATAGTTGAGGAGGTCCATAACTATTACCAATAATAATCCGTCAAAACAGTATTTTGGGTTAGTTAGAAAAACGTTGTACTCTATAGATGAAATGTGTGGGAAATGTTTAATTTTGGTTACGACTCTTTTTTCTTTGGCATACATTTCCAGTAGAATTATTGAGTTTTGAAAGGTTTTGCGTTATGGATTAGTTACCTAAGTTTTAACTGCAGAATACGACTTCATAAAAAAAATACCAAAAGTAGAATTATTCCGTTTAGTTACGAACCTTTTCAGTTTGAAAGACTAATCAGAAAGTAAAAAATAAACCGTATATACCTATATAATAACTTTTTGCTCGCAAGCTTTGTCCATGGAAACAATTAGAGTATCGACTTGAAATTAATACCAAATACTTAAATCTACAGCCATACAGCGCCGTTAGAAAATAAAATAATAAATTAGCATTACTTAAAATATAATCCTTCATGATGACCTAAGTAATTTCTATTACTATTTAATTGAAAAACTAACAAGGATAGACATTACGAGTATTATTATAAAATCAATCTTCTTTTATTTGACGCTGTATGACAGCGTCAGAAAATTGCTGAGTTATTCCCATTTGTCCAAATGTTTTCTTTATGTTTAAATGTTTATATTTTGTGTATGAACTGTTTGTGTCTTTTAATCTTTTTTATTTTAATTTGATTGCACTAATTTTTTTCGTGTGTTTGGCAATAAATATTTGTTATTCTTATTCTTTTAATATAAATTTTTATCATTGAATTATGTCAATAAATGTAATTTAGGTGTAAGTGTTTTGTACTATTTACCACAGAGTTGAAAACCTACTTTATTATGGGTATTTATAAACAGTGGAGGGTAAAGGGCGCTGCTTTGCCGTAAAACAGTTCTGTCTGTACCTCAGAGGTAGACAATAGTACCTACAGAGTTCCAACTAGCACGGAGGGCAGAGATCACTATCCTGAACTCTTTATAGCCTTGTTTTTAACTTGTTTTTAGTTTTACTATATTATATAAAGTGTAACTGTGTAACTAGCTGAATTATGACTCATTAAACTATTATTCTATTTTATCAGTCTACGTTATACAAATTCAGCAATTATGTGCGTAAACGGCGAATTTTTATCACTTCTTACAAACAGCCGCCCCACGTGCTCTTTATGACGAGCATTGAGTCTAAATTACCTAAAATAAGGTAACACACGAGCCTCGAAAAATTGTGAAATGACATTTTTGGGGTTCCATTGAAAAATGGCGAGCTTATTAGCGAAGCACACGTGTCGGCTCAAAGGCAATTTAGGAAGTGACTTTACATAATACAAAATTTAGAACTTGTTTTTTGCCCGCGGCTTCACCCTTTGGCGTCTTTTGCTCTGACTTGTTTCGTATGTCTAGGAATTAGCAATGAGCTGTAAAATAACAAAGTTTCCATAGACAGTCATTGAAGAGCTGAAAGTATAATTTTGCCAAAAACAGCCGCTTTTAGCATAAGTTTAAATTTTAACTATAAATAGACGTTGTTTGTAAAATTTTTGATATTTAAAAACATTTCATTGCTATTTCTATGCATTTAATAATCACAGCGTTGAAAAACCGTTTCTTTTTTTTTCTAATTTGATAGCACTTTCGAGGCTCTTATTTAAATCAGTAATATCTTCTAAGCAAGGTTTCTAAAGGTTTCATTTAACCTATAAATATAATTAAAAGACATATTTAATAGTTACTAAATGCTTGGTAACTAACACATTTAATTGAAAGTACAGTTCTTAAAACCCGTTTTCGAGGACAACCCATCCCGTGAATTAAAAAAAAAGGTTTTCACTCGTTAGTTTTGCGTTAGATTCGATTGTTTCGATTTCCGTACCGGATTATGAACTGTAAAGGTTAATAACTGGTTTATTTAGCGTAAAACATGTAAGCCTTTAAAGTTTTTGACGAGTTGAAAGGAAAACGTCAATATGAATCAACTTCTATTTACTAAATATGAATGTGTTATACATAAGAACCTTCGTAGCAAAATATAAATAATGGTAAAAACCGCATTAAAATCCACTTAGAAACTGACAAACGCAAATTACGACTTTTATACTATTTAGAGATTATTTATCGTTATCATTTAATGTAGACAGCCATACATTGCAATTTTAATTTCAAAGGAAAGAGTGTGTCTAACTATACACCTTGCTTTTGCTAATCATCAATGTTTATTACATTTAAAACGTATATACATTTTTTCATAAAATTAATTAATAAATTAGACGTATATATACCACGTTGTACCTATTTCATGAGCCGAGACGATTTTGTTATGTTAAATTTGTAATCTAAATGAAATGCGTTGTAAGGCAGAACCCTTTACGGCTTTTCGTCGAATGTATCCAGTAAAGAGAGAACACCTTTATTCACTAAAATTTACCTTTTTTTTATTCACCTTTGTATAGCGTTTTCGTAACATTTCAAATTTCCCGTTAAATTACCACAATCATCAGAAAGGTACGAATTACACAGCACATTACACGCTGATTTGTTATTTTGTCGAAAGAAATAATATTATCTTACAATTTCGGCAACAAATTGTTAAAAATGTATGCGGATCTCGGCTAAGATTTTTGAGAGAATTATTGAGATAGATCTCAGCGCTCTTTTAAAATGCTTCAAAGATTGAACTTCTCGTAGTATGTACTTTGGATCTCGAAACCATTGCTAGTGAGTTCTATAGAAGGCAAGAAAGGATAAACTTTAAAGTGGCTCGAAATTCCACATTTTGTAGTAGTGGAATTACTTTGAAGACCTACAAAGAGTCCAAATAAAATAAAATAAAATATATTGGACTACATCTTCTGCCCCCACATTTGGTCAAAGTTTTACAAAATGTTACGAGAAAAAAAAAACATTTATCCCAGACAATAGAACACGTCGTAATGAAAATTAAATTACAACGAGGTGTTTTTATGTGTACTAGCTGTTACTAGAATTGTCAATACATGTACATATACCCTCTTTTCGTGAGATTTTTCATCACACTTCAAACACAAATACATGCTTTTCAGGTCATTTGGGTTTACCTCACAGGGTTTTTTAAGTACATATAATCCGGAAAACTAATTAGTGCATACTGAACCGGCTAATTCGAACCTGGGTCTCAAGTTCGAGGGTCCGGCGTTCTACTGACTGAGCTAATGAAATTGTTGATTTAATTTAACACGATAGAAATGAAATTGCGTAGAAGATGAACTAAATGTGCCAAAATACAAAGTTAATCCACAAATTGAGATCTTACGAGGACAAAGGCAAAGATATTAAAAGCGCCTTGATCTTGAGAATAAACAAAACAATTAAGTGAGTGAATCCGAGCCGACGCCGCCTCCGCCCCCCTCTGCTCCCATCGCTCCCCTCCGCTCCTGTCCGTTTTCGGATTAACGAACTAAATTTATTATTCAATTCGTGTCAATATTTTGTGGGCCCTTTTTGGAATACCCTACAGTGAGCTGCCATTTCGTCGCTGCGCGGTGCGGTGTGAAGCGATTAGCGCTGTCGACGGATTCTTTCCCTGCGTCAAATAAAATCGACGATTTATTTACTGCGAGTAGCACAGGATTAATACATAAGGATACATCTCCTGAATATAGGATTATGTGCTTAGTACCGAGGAAGCCACAAAGGGAAAGAAAAGGAAAATGGCAGGAAATCTTCTCACGAGCTTCCATGTAAATTATACTTTTTGAGGGTCCCTTCAAACCGGAAACCCTTCAAATAAAGTTATATTTGGTTAGTCCGCTCATCTATCCGTCCACAGCAGGTATACTAAGGAATGGCTGAACCGATTGTGATTTATTTCGGCATGAAGTAGGTATAGAATTGCGCCGGAGCTCCGCGGTAAGAAAGAAAAAAAAAATGATGCCACTTTCCGGAAAAATTAAAAGCTCATGTCTATCTATGCAGGAAATGTACCTATACAAACTTTACAAATAGAATTTCTTAAAATCCTTTCTTAACTGGCGCTAAATATCTATGCACCTACCTATAACTTAAGAGCTACGGTCTTGTTAGTTGAGTAACCGCCATTCTTCTCTTAATTCACATTAACTTTCTTCTTCTTTCTCCGTTTAGATTTGAAATATATTATACACTAGCTTTTGCCCGCGGCCCCGCTTGCGTTTTATTCGGTTTAACAACATGCTTTTTTCCGAGATAAAAAGTAGCCTATGTGTTAAGTTGGGGTATAAGCTATATCCTTTCTAAATTTCATCCAAATCCGTTCAGCCGTTTCAGCGTGAAAGAGTAACAAACATACACACACAAACACACAAATGTTTTATCTATCTATCACACACACACACACAAACTTTCTCATTTATAATATTAGTGTGATAATTTAAAATACAGTTTATATAGATTTTTATAGCTTGATTAATTGCTCCATTGATACATAACAATGGAGAAAACAAATACAGACCCGTTACACTCATAACTATTCATTCCAAGATATTTGAAAAAATATTTCTAAAACGACTTAACGGCTACTTGAACAGGTTTAATATAATAGGGCCAGAACAAAATGGATTTATAAAGAGCAAATCTACGACCTTAGCCAATTTTCAACTTATTAGAACAATAACAGAATCTATAGATAATAAAATACCTATCGTAGCCTTGTTCTTTGATATGAGCAAGGCTTTCGACTTTGTGCACCATAACCTGCTTTTGAATAAACTAAATAAGTATGGGATACGTGGGGTTGCAAACAATTGGGTAAAAAGCTATCTTCAGGATCGTTTTCAGTGTACTGAAATAAGTCGCCTGGCCGAAAACGATAAAGTTATCAAATATAGATCTGAATACAAACTCAACTGTTTTGGAGTTCCGCAAGGCAGTGTATTGGGGCCAAGTTTGTTCTTATTATATATTAACGATCTTCCAAATATAACTGACCATGAGACCATATTGTACGCAGATGACACAACAATTTTAATAAAATGTAAGCATAAGTCAAAATTTGAAAATGATATTAATGAAACAGTAATTAAAATAATTGACTGGTTAAGCAAAAACAATTTACAAGTTAATATCAGTAAAACAAAATTAATGCAGTTTCATACAGATAGAGCTCGCCCAGTGGAACTAAATATTAACTACAATGGCACGCAAATAGAAGAAGTTAATTCGACTAAATTTCTTGGTCTCCATATTGATAAATACTGCAAATGGAAAATACATGTTGAGATGGTCTGCACTAAACTGAATAGGTTTATATTTGCTCTTCGACGTCTAAGGGAAGTTGTTTCATTACAGGTCTCAATTACTGCCTATCATGCATATGTTGCATCCATATTACAGTATGGTTTGATTCTGTGGGGCAATTCAAGTGAGGTGGACAGAGTATTTAAAATTCAAAAAAAATGCCTCCGAGCCATATGTGGGGTACATTTCAAAAAATCCTGCAAACCACTGTTTATGAAGTTGAAGCTATTACCATTACCTTGCCTATACATTAAACAGATAGTCATTTTTGTTCGTCAACACCCTGAATATTTCCCTCAAAAGAAGGAAGTATCACAAAGATCACAAAGAAGTAAGGTAGGTGACAGATTGTTTATCCCCACATGTAAACTAAGAATGACACAAAAAAATGTTTATTATATGGCTGTAAAAGTTTATAACGCCCTACCTGATGGTATTAAAAACTTACCGCATAACGAATTTAAGCGTAAAATAAATACATGGTTACTAGACCACTGTTTCTACTCTGTGAAGGAGTTTTTTGCTTGTAGGGAGAATTTGAAATGATATCGATATTTGTATTCATATTCAATTTTAATACTATTGACATGACATTGTTTTATTATTATTTTGGACATTGTAAATATTATGGAATTTTATAATTGACATGTTTAATTTACCAATTTAAGAATGCATGCTAAACTAGGTAGGTACCTAAATATTTGTACGCCTTCATTGGCAGATTTTTGAGAACAAATAATCTACCCTTATGTAACATCTAAATGTACACACCAAAAATTGAACAAATAAACGCTGATTTGATTTGATTTGATACATCAACTTGTTTGCTTAACCTCATCTATTAATTATATCCAAATACCATGAAATTTTAACTATTAGAGAAGCAATTGCATACACTTTGATTGTCAACGTTAGTAACCAGTGGTATGATTTAATGATAGAGCTGTCATAATAAATGGCCCAGCGAAATTTTAAACCGTTGGTCTTATTCACAATTTTTGACAAAAATTGGGTCACTTCAAAATAAAAGAGAGAAAATCTTCTTTTATGGGCAATGTTGCTACACCTTTATTAGCTTTTTTTAATTTTTTACGTTTATAGAAACCATGCAACATTTTCTATTGGTATTTCGTTTGCACAATGAATCTGTATTTATATTATTACATGAATTAATTTATGAAAGAATTATTTCATTTGTTATTAAAATAGAAATAGAATTTCTAAAAACCTCTCTTTACAGGTACCTTGCTAGTTGCTCCGTTAAAAGGAACCTTCATGCCTTTGAGTTTTGTAGGCTCTATAGTTTCGAAGATTTCGTGAAGAGTTATGTGTAATATAAAATCGTATGTCATGGCTATATTGCAAAATTGGCTATTATGAAGTATGCAATGAGAAATTTCGATGGTCTTTCAAACAAAAAGCTAAAAATAGGTGCGATGACGAGCGAAGCAAGTAGCGTGTTAGGTTGCTTAGTGATCATCATGAACTCGGAAGCTGATCGAAGCGAAGCGGAGCGAGGCGACCCTTTTAGTTTAAACAGATATCATGATATTGCCGATCAGATCATGGTATGAAAAAAATTCTACAATATGGCCACGGCATATAATAAAAGTACAGTACGATTAAAATCAGTTAACGATTCGGCCAACCTCGGTAATTGTCGTGAATCCCTCATCTCTCACATAGAGTTATCAATTTACAGATATGACCTTTAATTATATTACTCGTTGTCTTATTGAATAGAATACAAGAACGATATGAACAACAAAACATCCTTTGTAGCTCAAAACTAACTCTACCTTTATATTGAAATAAGAAAAATAATTGACTATTTTGACAGAATGACTTCTTAGTGTCAATAAAAACAGTTTGACGTATATGACAATTTTTTTGTTTATGAACGCTAATTTCATTCGTGAAAATATTCGATTCTATCAAATTTTATCAAAATTAACTTACAATAGTTATGTATCATGGCTTCAACAAATTTAAAGCGTGGTAAAAAAATTGTTTCTCGATCTCGTGAAATTGTAAATAATGTGTATTGTATAACTATTTTAGAAAAGAAGCTAATTTATTTAAAGAAGAAGAAAGTAAATATCATAATTTTTTTGTATATATTATATACAAGTATAGCCTCAGTAAATAATGAATGTTCAAATTCATGTCGCTTCTGAATAATAAATTTCTTAGGTCTACCGGTTAGTAATGTCATCTTGGCAGGTGCTATACATTGCGTTTATGATACTTCAAATTGAATGCTACCTAAAAGAAATCGCGGTAATGTATTTCGTGTCATTTCGGTCTCGGGATTTAGGCGATGATATCCGAGAAAAGCCGAATCGTTAACTGATTTTAATCGTATTGTACATACAGAGAACTATGTAGGCAGATCGCATACGCTTTTTACCCTTTCTTCACAAATCCAGTTAGCACAAGGCCTATAATAAGCCCCTACAAACAGGTGGCCCGTATTAGGCAAACTCATTTATCAAACTGTTATTCTGGGGACTTAATTAGGAAATTTATTGCTCAAATACGAGTCGCAGCAGTTCGTCTTGTTAAGGTGCGTGTCTTTAAATTGTTTTAAAACAATTTCGGGAGGTAAACGCGCGGGTGATATACGATGTATTTGTAACGCAGTATGTGTGCTACTAATTAAGTCTCGGATGGGTTGAGAAAGTTTTGTAGAAATAAACAGGATATTTCAATTTTACTACTAAGAGATTCGTGGTTTAGATTTATACTGATATTGAAACGGCTACTCACGATTTCAATACAAATACAAACGAATACAGTGAAACTAGTCAGGCAAAATCTAACCTTTAAAATCGTGAGTAGCGGTTTCAATATCAGTAGGATATTGTAAAATTACATTTTAGGGTTCCGTACCCGTATTACTAAACCTCTGCTGTCTGTCTGTCCGTCTGTCACAGGGATCTAAAGCTTCAGCCGTAATAGTTAAACAGTTGAAATTTTCACAGAGTATGTGTCTCTATGAACAAAAACATATTTTTTTTACGTTATATATTACGGCTCTTACTTAAATACGGTAATATATACACGTTTCAAATTAAGTGAGATTATAGTTTATACTCTAAAGTAAAATAATAAAAATTAGGGTTCCGTACGCAGGGGATGCCAAATTTTTAAGCAGGCGCTACCCTTGCATAGCTTACCATAATGTTTTTAGGGGTATATTGTTCGGTGGTACGGAACCGTTTGTGCGCGAGTCTGCCTCGTACTTGGCCAAATTATTATTCACGATTACGCTTGTCCACTACAGCGGTTGATGGAAAATAGAGGTGAGATTCAGGATGTAATGCGCTTGCTCAGAAAGTAGGAGAGTGAAAGGAGGCGACCCGTTAGACTATCCAGGGATTTCCGCAAAATTTACGGAAGTCGGTAATGGATTAATGACTGATACTACGCAATTGCGTGTCACCACTCCCCCAGTACGGCTTTTCAATACGAATAAGTATGATTCTTGATCATTACACTATATAACCGGATTTTCGTTTATAGAGCCTAATTCATACTGGAGACTCGGTAATTATTCAGGACCAAAAATGATAGTTTTGGCTTCAGTACAATACTAATAAGCAATTCCATTAGATATTTAAAAAAAAAACAATTTACGGACACGACTTTTTAAATATTTTATCATCAGTATAGATAGATATACTTATGGCTATTTGTGTTGTAAGTAAAGTTCATCTGACCCACTTTTCCTTCTAGTGGCCATAGCAATGGGAGTGCACAATCGGTCAGAGGAACTTTCCCCTCCAGTGACGCCCTCCGCGCCACCTTTCCTAATAATACCCCCTATTGATAGCAGTGAGTCAACTTGCATCACTATTGTTACTATTATTTGTTTTATTATACCCTCATTGTGTTGCATAAAGCAGTTTTTCTATATGCTAGTTCCTTGGAGGAGAAAACCAACTGGAGTGGAGCCGCGCACTAATTTCTATGCAAAAAAGTCCATCATTCTCGGTGGGGGACGAGGCAGCGTCGCGATACACGCACACTACAAATTACTCGAACACTAGCTTAAACTATACGCACACATACACATTCACACACAGGGACATCTATCGTTTTTATATAACCGGTATGACCGCCGGGCAGAAGGGTTCATACCTTTGGCAGAAGGGTTCGCCTGTTGGTGGCCTGTCCAGTTGGTTTGTTCGTCCGAGGCTAGTTCCAAAGCTAATCTACTTAAATACGTCTATCTACATCTACATATATAAATGATCCCTGACTGACTGATCTGCCTACGCGGAGACGGCTGAACCTAGGAACATGAAATCTAGACAAAAAGTTACTTTTGTGACGTTTGTTTTTTTGTAGTTTCAACCATGTAAACTTTTATTTAGCCTTTTGGTTGAAAATTAAGAATAAGATGTTTTAGCGTTTTTGAAAAATCACACCTTGCGGGATGAAAATTGATATGTAAAACTCGATTTTTTTGTTGTTAAAATATGAAAATAGGTAAGTCTTTTAGCTGAAAATTAAAAATGTGGTGTTTTAAAATTTTTGCAAAATCATCAGTATGAAAGTTTTAGTAAAAAAAACGTTATTTTGTCGATAAAACCATGGAACCTTTTGGATGGAAAATAAGAATGATCTGGTTCAGAGATTTTGGAAAATTATTTTCTATGAGGGTAAATTACAGGTTATATTTTTTGTACTAAAAGTTTTTTAGATTTGTAGTTAAAATTATGAAAATTATTATTAAGCCTTTATTCGGTTAGAAATAAAGAACTATGTGTTTCAGAGTTTTGAAAAACCTCTCCTAACGAGTAAAATAGGGGATGAAAATTTGTTTTGGATATTCTTATTTTTTTAGTTGAAAACATGAATATTATCTTTTTGTTTAAAATTAGGAATGACTGTTTCAACATTTTGAACAATCACCCTAATCTTTTCGAAATGAGACGTCATTCAAGATTTTATGTTACTAACAGAAATAAAGCCTAAGATTTCCTTTAAGGTTTCCATTTTAATAGAATTTTAAACATTTGCGTTTCCTACTTAATTATTTTTACTTCTCGTGGCCATGTTACGTAGTTGAGTAATAGTTTATTAGCCGGTGAAATAAAGGTATCTTTTACGAAACCCTAACAATAATGTTTTTTGAAGAAATACAGTTTTCGTTATACAGAAAAATCTCTCATGTGTTTCAGTTCCAGGGGTATGTAAAAGAACATCGAGATTCGGGATCGAAATACTAGAAGTGATTGATTGCCCCTCTTATTAAAGGAGTAGCCGGCTGTCTGTGTTAAAGTTTTGAAGGCGGAACCCTCTTCATTGATTGATTACATTAAATCCTTACTTCATATTTTATATTTATTTACATTTGCAAACACGTAAATTACACAGGTGATCAATGGTGTATACATATTTAGATCATGTTACCCTGTCAGGGCGCAGCAAAAGTACATATTTGTACATATTACACAGCAATTACATTTATGTTTTATGAGAAAACATATTTGAACTTAGAAGTATACGAGGATATGCTTATCCGTATGGTCCTACCAGTAGGAGCATAAGGACATATTGGTCCTCGTGCTCCTACCAGTAGGAGAACTGAGTAGGAGCAAGCGGAAACGTTCGTATTTTGATTTAGTAGATATTGAATTTAAAAATTGTAAATAAGTATATGCAAGATCAGCGAAATTGAGGAAACTTTAATAACATTTTATGGAATTATTATGGTCTTGTCCATCAGATAGTAATTTATAGAATAATAGCACTTGTTGCCTAGTAATTGCTTGTGCTTTTTTGTAAAGGAGTTTAAAGTTTCTTCTTTTTTTATGTAGGCCAGTAATTTATTGTAGATAATTATGGATCGATAGTCAGAGCCATTCTGAAACATGGTCAGGTAGGGTCTAGGTAAAGCTAATTTGTTTTTTCGACGAGTGCTTCGGTCGTTTATCTCGTTTACTTGGTTGTATAAGTGCGTGTGTTTTTTTACAAATAAATCTGTTTCTTATATATAGATTGCTGGTAGTGTTAGCAGTGTTAACTTTAAGGAACACTACATAAACGTAAAGTCCTTTTCACGGAAGAAGTCCCGCAGATTAGGGCATTTTCATATTTATTCATCATAAGTACTTTGGCAGTGGACTTCTTACGTGAAAAGAACCTTTCAACTGCAACTCCACCCACGTTTACGGCTTGGGCGTTATTTTATCAATACCATTTATAGCCTATATGTTCACCGAGGTCTCTAGGATGATAATAAAGAATACCGCATCCAAATCCGTTTCGTGGTTCTTGAATTAAAATGGAACATACATACGAGTACACACGTACAGAGAGATAAAAATTCAAAAAATTGTACTTTTCGCTTCCAGTAAAATTCCAATAACACATTTTATTTCAAATTCTGAAAATATATTCTATGTGATAGATACGACCTTCTTTATTTTATTACTATTTAAGTATAGATTTCTTGGAAAATCTCAAGAGAACAGAATAGATGTTTTATAAAAGACCCGCCGGGCCCTATTTCGTAATTCATGGCATCCTTGCGACAGCTTCGGAGATACGTCACAAAATGCAAACCTAACGTTTAGGCTTCGTCCAAACGAATGCATAATTGATTGGAGCACCCGCACACGTTGCGAGGGTTTGTCACACAGCCAGGGGGTGGAATCAACCCACCGACCCCCGCCCGCGCCCCACATTTCACTGAAGCTTGTAAATTTCAGCGACTTTGACAGCTCTCTCCCGGTGCGAGTGCTGCCACGGTGTTTAATAATCCAGGTTTTTGCTGGTAGATTTTCATTTTATTCAATTCTTTACTTCGTTATGCTTCAATAATGTTTATGTTTATTTTTGCTTCGATACTTCAAAGGCGCGGGGAAATTGTGATTTTAATTATCTTCGTGCATAAACAAGACGGTGGGGTATAAATAAAAGCAGTTATTTGTTATGTGAGGCTAATTTAACCACACCCAATAGTAGCTATGCCTTGCGTTAAAAAGGTATTTTAGATATCTTAAAGGCAAAATATCGAATCCCAGCTCTATGTAGGCCTGGATAAAACTGTGTTCTTGAGGATATCCTATAGTTAGCCTCTAAGATATTGTGAAGTGAAAGTGGGCACAAATTTAAAATGAGTTTTTAAAGAACTTTATAAAAGAATTAAAATGGTGTCATCTGTACAAGTTGAAGGAGGAAAACAGAAACTTTTTCGAAATATTCTAATTATTTGTTTTAATATTTTATGTCATTTATTTAATTTTATTTTCATTCGACCGATGACAACTCCATTGAAGGAGTCGAAATATATCGTGTATTTTTTTATTTTTTTGTTTCTCTATTATCCATATTATAACAGTACAGTAATTATAAATATTGTAAATATACAGTGATTTAAGACCATATACTGGTAAAATAAAAAACATATTTATTTATAAAGATCTTTATACTTTAACTTTTGATTTCTCTTTAGATGAACTTTAGCTTATAGCTTACTATATAAACGGTAGCTTTAAACTATTTTCACTGTCATAAATAATCAATTTTATTAAATCCTTTTTGTCCTATTGAAAGCCAATCTTAAATAAAGCACAGCCGTATTTATATCATATTTATAGTGTTTGCTACTTGAGCAGTTAGTCAATTTATTTTACTGTAGTAAAGTTTCATTTAAACTTTGATCGGAGTTTAGAGCCCATGAAGTTAAGGTTGCTTAAATTGTATTGATTGTTATGAAATTTAAGATGTATACTTTAAAGTTTACAACGATACTTACACAAAACAAAAAAAAACTAAATCTAGATTAACTTTCACATGTAAAGCTTGCTGCAAAACGCTTTTTTTCATTCAAAGGGTCCGCACAGAGAATTGGAGCTCCTGAGAAACTTACTTGATTAAAATTCTGTAATATATTATTTATAAACACGAAGCTTAGATAAGTAAGACGTAACGTGAGGAGGGAAGGTCTAAATATTTTATGTGGGGAACGACTTAATAAGTCTTATTGACTTGTACGGAGAAATGAAAGTTTATGCCGGAATACCAAGTAGGCCACGCGTTTCTGCTCGTTTCAAGTTTTAGAAGGCAAAATTGTGTAAATTTGTTACTTATAATTTTTGGATATACTTGATTAATACAAATAAATAGCATCAATGTATTTAATCAGTCAAGATCTCATTATCGCAAAACATAATTAGACTCTAGCCAACTTGACGAGTTAATGCTAAAATAAATTTAGATACAAATCATAACATGAAAATAAAATAAAAACAAATTATTGCCAGAGTGAAAAAAATATATATATAAAACTTGAGCAGCGGGCCCCGCACTGTAGATATACTGGGGGATGGTTTGTAAGAATAGGCATGATGACTAAAAAATGTTATTAGTCCGTCAGTTACATTATCAGAAAACATTGGACACGTATTTTTTCTTTTTTCAATTGAACAAACAATGATGAAGATATAGCCCGCTGAAGTTCCGCGTGACGTCACATCTAGGTACAATTTTACTTAGAAGTGACGTCATTTTCCCTCACTCCCAAACTTTGACGCGCTTTATCTGTCATTTTTTGTTTGATTTACAAAAGAAAAAATACGTGTCCAATATTTTTTTGATAATCTACATGACGGACTAAATAGAATAATATTTAGTTTACCCTGTGTACAAGCCTATTTACACCTCTGGCTCGATTGGAGTGTTAAAATTGATTTGTTGATTTAACATCCTTAACCAATAGGTGGTAGAGCTGATGCCAGGCTCGACTGTGGAATAAGTGTTACCTTAATAAAAGCTTCGATTGAAATAATAAGAATATCAAAATTTAATAAAAAAAAGGTTTACATATTTTGCCAAACAGAAAATTGCCACACCATAACAATAAAAATGCATTTTTATCAAGACGTATATTATTTAGGTGGTAGAGCTGATGCCGAGCTAGACTGTAGAGGTACCACCATCTTACTCGCAAATCCTTCCGAAGTTATTCGGGGGAGGATAAAAGAACAGCTCTCAGGCAAAACCAGGCGGTCCACCATTGCCTGGGACCGATGGATGGCGGTATATCCATTCCCAATTGCCGGGCCTTATATAAAACAGACTGGTGACGGGCAGCGGCGTCACTAGTGCAAGGGTTTCTGCACCGCGCTCACCAACCCGCCTGCCCAGCGTGTGTGAGTAGGGGCATTTCTTCCAGAAGGACCGCCAAGAGGGGCGAAATCCTGGAAAGGCCTATGTCCAGCAGTGGACGAAACAGGCTCATGGATGGAACATCCTTAACAGTATGTGGTAGTCAAAACTGCCCTGTTGCCACTTTTTATCTGCTCTTCTTACCTTCTAAATCAAATGGGATTAATTACCTTAAAACACAACGAAAGTGCGTCCTTAGAATGGTAATATTATTAATATAGCTGCGAAAACGTGTGTTTTATACATAATATAACTATGTATACATTGCACAATATTATTATGACTTATTATTATAAGTGAGTAGCTTTTGCCCGCAACTTCACCCGCGTTCATTGAATTTTTGCCCCGTTTTCGGCTTGGGCGCTATTTTATGAACAACCCTTATAGCCTATGTATTTCCAGGGTCACTACAATATACACATACAAGTTTCTTGCCCTTCTTCTTAGCAAGACTAATCGAATGGACGGAATTAGGCATTATATTTATTTAAAGTTTATTTATCTACCAACTTATTTATGGATTTCCTTAATTGCGAGTATATACATATCCATCCATCCATGCATCCATCAGCCTGTGTTCTTCCACTCCTGGACAAGCCTTTCCCAAATTTTGCCACTCTTGGCGTTCCTCCGTCTTCCTCATATTCCTTCAGATCGTCGGTCCAGCGGGCACGAGGTCAGCCTACGCTAAACTTTACATTGGTCAAACAAAAAAAAAAGCAACAAGTCATTTTTTATCCTTATGTGCTCATTAAGGAGTTTCAAAAGTTTTTTCAACCTTAACAGGCCAATCGAGCGAAATTTACAAACCAGCCCGGACTAATAATTCTGAAACTGCGGGTTCCCAGATAATACATCGCGTTTAAGTAAATAAATTACTTCACAGCTACAAGGTAAATGACTATTAAACAAATGTTTAAACTTAATACAAACAATTTTTACTTAATAACTAAAATTACAGAAACAACTAAAATTGCAAAACATACTCATGTATGTACGTAACTTCTGAACGTGAAGAAAAAAGAGACAAATAAATTATTAAATATACTTTTATATCCAGTTATAATGACCCAGGGCAATTTAATGTAATTTCCAATGTTCACGTTTATTTTATTAAACGCAATCTCGTGTCTCCGTATAAAAAGAGATACAAAATTTTCACAAACACACAGTATATTTTCCCAGTCATGAACATAAAATGCGTCGAAGCGATCCTCCGGGATCATATGAGCCTTTGTGATTTTACGGAGCGTACATAATCGCATTATACAAATATATATATTATGTTACGGGTAAAGTCGGACGAGGGCAAGCCGCGCTGTACGAGAGGAGCCCCCTGTAATCAGCTTTGGCAGGTCCTGTTGACTGGACTTTACAGGAATGGCTGATGAACAAGATTCACAGCGGGGAACTGTGGCAGAAAGCAACATATATAGGTAATATATGAGTATTTTTGTATTCGATGTAGTTGCTTGGATTCGCAGTTACATGTCTAAGTGGAGATAAATACAAAAAGTGCGTATCGGGCCACGCGCAGTGTAGGGTTCCGTAGTTACCCTGCGCAATATGCGGACTGGTCTACTAATACAGATCGCGCCAAACTTCTACTCCGCTCGGAAGTCGCTCTTCCAAAGGACGGCCCATACATTTTGTTCCTGGCGATACGAATCAACCCGTGTTTAGAGGGGATTAAAAGCTTGGCGCGACCTGTACTCGTAAACCTGTACAGCCTTCTTAGCTGTGATAGTTTCCTATTTTAATTTATTATATACAACGTGAAATTTAAGTCTTGTTGTTAACGAAAACTGGTGATAGTACTCGTCCATATGAATAACTTTTACTACGAAGCCAACCCTGAAATCGTTAAAAAAATCAGCTGTTTCATACATTTGGGTCGAGTAGGTATTTAACTTTTCTATGGAACAGCTGATTTTTTTTTTCACGATTTCAGGGTTGGCTCCATAGCAAAAGTTGTTCATATAGACGAGTAGTATCACCAGTTTTCGTTAGTAAAAAGACTTAAATTTCACGTTGTATACTACTTCTGTGAATTTTTTCACATATCTATAAGCAACCGTTTAGCCAGCAGGGGGGGGGACATTTGACTCGAACAAAAATTAGCACTTTAAAGCTCAATATTTCGCCAACGGATCCTTAAATCGAAAAATGGTTTTCATAAACCCACAATATTTTAAACGACCTATCTAACGATACTCAACACTATGGGATAGATGAGAGAAAAAAATCATCCCCAATTTAGATGTAAAAATAATTTTTTTCATGATTTTATTTTACCGTTTTGTCGGCGTGATTAATATGTATACTCACTCATGTCATGCCAAATTACTAGTACTCATTTCTAGTACTAATAGTCTCTGAGCTAAGCCGCGGACAGACGGACATAGCAAAACCATAAGGGTTCCTTGTCGGACTGCGGAACCCTAAAAAAATGCGAAAAATACTGTTAAGCATAAACAACATTACTTTTGGAATTGTGTCACTATTAGTGAGTGTCCTAATATTCCGATACATTTTTGGACGTAACACACGTTAACATAATTTTTCATAACTGCTCGTTTTACTAAACATAAATATATAAGCTAAAACTACTACCAAATTATCTTGTTACAGTAGTAAGTTGACTTTTAAATATTCGCTCCTTTAATCAATATTCAAACACACTTGAAACTTACTCAATGTCGACTTTCTATAGAGAATGTTGCCATGGCTTGTATCAAAGACTTTTTCTTAACATAACATGGACCTTCCTATCTGCAAGATGAATTTATAGACATCGCTCTAATGTAAGAGGCCCCCCTCCCTCCCACCCTACAGCCCGGTTACAAATGTAATTTACTAACCTTGACGGTACAAATGAGGTAATTATTTTATGGGGACAAGATGGAAATTTTATTTTAAGATCCCTTTTGCGGCTTCTATATTTTTTTATACTGTATTCCATCTCTCTTAGCTATAAGATAAATGAAGTAAGTTTTCAAAAAGTATATCTATTAACAATTCAAAGGGTCTTATGGATTTACCCTGACTCACCCTGAGTAGGCTTGAGCAGATTTTAGGGGCGGCAAATTTGGGGACTATAATATGTTTATTTGTGAGCAATAAAGATTACCAATTTAATTGTATTGATCGAATATACATTATTGTGTACATAAGTAGTATAAATTTACCTATCCTCTGTTGTACAGGCTTTTTCAAGTGGGCATGGATGACCAATTAGAAAACTATAGGGAAAAGCGACAAATGCTCAATAGAGACCCGGAGCCCCCTGTGAAGTCGTAAATTAATTAATGAATTTTTATTATTTTTAACGGAATTTCTGATTGCAGACATCGGAGAGGTAAGGGTGGCTAAAATAAACTGGCAGAGGCAAGGGCGGCAAAATGTCTACAGTCTGTGTGCTTGGATAATGTGTAAATCCGCCACTGTCAGCGCACATGTGTCGTGAAAAGTTCTTTGTACGATAATGTTCAAGAACTTTTTTATTTTTCTATCATATTGCGCATTTCTAAAAAAGCTAAACCAGAAACATCTTGAAAAAACAATATATTCAGGGTCATGGTAGTTATATTGTAAATTATAAATCTTACCATTCATATTTACTACCTAAACATTTTATAAAGACTTGAAATATGAAAATTAAAAACTTGTTTCTGTGGACGAATGGTAGCAAGCGCTCACCTGCTAAACGAGAGGTCGTGGATTCAATCGGAAAGCACATTAAGCTGTTTGTCCATTTGCGCCTTAAGTACGGCCATACGCCTCACTACTTATCACGTTTGGGATGTATTAGTCCTCATTGAAAAGCGGGTGTACCGAGCGTGGACTGTGACTTGCATTTCACAGTTCACACTTGGTTACACCTCTACTCCCCCTCGCGGATTTGTCGATTTATGTCGTCGTTGTTTTGTATTTTCTTAGCTTGAAATCAGTTAAGTTTATATCTTAAATACTAGGCAATAAATGTTTTTTGTTATAAGAAAGCAAACCGATAACCTTCTACAAAAAAGTGTGTAAAGTAGGTATTTGTCGCAGTTTACGGGTTCTGTCAACAAATGAGTCTCCATTTGACAACTGACGTGGTGAAGAGTGAACTTTGTTTCAGAAGTTAGAACAGCACGTAAACATTTTATGGCGTCAAAAAATTAAAAACTTCCTATATTTTAGTCCGAAAACACATTTGCCCGTATCCACACTATCCTGTTCTCATAAAAATATATGTATTTTTTCTATAGGACGACGCCATGAAACTAGTCGGCGCCGGCGCACACAAAAGAATCCCTGTCCGACAAGGGTAAGAAATAACTGTACTGGGTGTTAAGATGATGTTGCGGAAGCCGGAAACTGGGAATAGTACTATACGAACAACTTTTTCGACCAAAGTGCGTGAAGCAATATATTTTGAACGACCCTTTCACGAAAATTTATTTGTATGGTTGTGTACTACTCGTATCGCTAGTTTCCGGCTTTCCCAACATCATCTTAACAACCTGTATATAGTTGGTTTTTACAAATATAAATTCTATTATTTGACAATTTATTAATGTACGTTACTTATATATTTGGTTTTTAAGAATTTTTTTTCACACTATTTTTATGGTAAATTGTACTGACACTACATATATATATATTTTTTTATGATCTTGTAATGCGCATACTCTCGCAAATAAACGTTTCATTTCATTTCATAAAGTTATCAAAAATCTTTTAATGCCTAAATTGCTCGACCGCTATTTATTTTGACATCAGCTGACACAGAGAGTGGCTTCGCTATAAGGGATTTCATTATTCAGTAGAACTCTAAATAAATAAGGGTCTCTAGTTTTCTCTCTAAAAGTATTGGCTTTACTGTAAGTAAATAGGTAGGCGGTAAAAATGGAACGAAATGCTTCGACTCTTGCAAAATAGAGACAAATAAAAGAAACGACGGCTCTAGAAGCGTAACACAAAGTTTTCATTGCCGGTAACACCGGTAGTAAAACGTAGTAAATTCCGTTATTGACTGTCGCACCAAATACTTGGATAAAATTTGTATCACATAAAAATGGATGTTCACCTACTGTGTAAGATTTTAAATAAATTGAACTCAATTTGATTTTATTATTTATTATATAAAAAACAAGACATTCTCCGGGCCCAACTGGGCCTGGCCTCAGTTGAAAAAATAATGACATAATAAAGGACTGTTTACGGTTCATTGAGAACTGAAATATATCTATTTCAAGTTTAATTTAGTATGATTTTATTTACATTTTATTACATATAAAATTAAAAAGCGTATTTACAGTTAATTCCATATTTATTAAAGTAATCACATAATAGTAGTTTATGAAACTGGTTATTAAAATACGAGTGTTAGTTTAAAAAATGAGGCGTAGCCGAGAGTTATTTAATGGTACAAGAGTGTTTTAATACCTAGTTATGTATAGTTTCATACACTACCACCATATCTAAACTCATGCCTACTAACCTGTTTCCATAATTCTTGTAAATTTGTCGTTAGCCATTTTTGATTATTCTTGTAAATGCTTGTTCTAAAAGTGTTTGTAATTTCCGTCGTTATTTCCAGAATTTCAGGTGGAGTCAAATATCATCACCATCCCTGCTGTCAGTAATTTTAGAGCAAAATAATACTTTTGATTTGACCCATAAAACCACAGTAAATATTAATTTCCACATAAGCTATGGCGCCAAAATCCAACAGTCCACCACGCATGTGTACGCGTTGCGTGCGCCAGCTGGCAGCCATAGACAATGCAGGCCGAAAATAAAATGAAATTGTGACCTCCTTGGTCACGCCGCAATATTATTTAGTACGTGTTAGAGAATATTATATAATAACCTCATTGGTATTTGATATTAAACCTCAGACATGGCTGTATGGGCTAAGTTCCCTTTGCCTTCCTAGTTAGTATCACATGTACTGTAATCTCAGAAAAAGTTATTTTATAGCATTATGTTTTTCAGAAACATATATTTTTTGTGTATTAGAGACGTTCATGAAAAATATTTTTCATTATGCCAGTAGTTTTGAGTTCGTAATGAGGATTTTACTATATGAAGTTAGATAGATATTTTTTTTAGTTACTCTTTTTATTTACTCGTATTTAAGGGATAGGATAAGGGTAAGGATATGCAGAGGGGGCCCAAATTTCCACTTTTTCAAATTTCGTATATAACAGTGTTTTGATTTTTTCTCTATTTTCTTCCATAAATTTTATAAAACTTTGCAGAAGGTGTAGTCCAATATTTTTTATAATATTTTATTTCAGCTACATATTTATAGATATAAATCATACATTTCTGGCTGTCAAATGAATACGATTGTCTTGTTCTGTTGTTGACAACCAAAAACGTACCATTTCAATTATCAAATGTACCATTTCAATGATTCAATGATGTATTTGATGATGTTTGTGTTATACAATTACACCTCTGGTTGTGCCAGTTTGAGAGCTGTCCTCTTACTCTACACCAAATGGCTGCGCAGGGGGGTTTCGCGATTAAGTAGGCGGTACCTCCACAGTCGAGCCCGGCACCAGCTCTACCAATTAGTTTAACATAAACTAGTCAGCTTTATAGGCTTTTCATATCTACAATTACAAACATACCCTTAGTGAGAGACTATGTCAGTGGTCTCTGAACTGATGAGGCGCCCGATATCGCGCTCTTTTGAAACCACATCACTAGAAGGGAAAGATAAGGAAAAATTCCGTCCCTTCTATTATCTGATACCTCGGTCCATGTATCTTGAATACAATTTACTTGATGCATGCTATTGTACGTACTACCATTTTGAAAGGTTAATATGAACGATCGCAGGCAAGAAGGAAAGATAAAAGAACCGCGTATTATATTGTGGCACAATAATATTATTAAACAATAATATTATAAAGAAAGGCCCTGTCCAAGAAAATTACAAAATTCGAAATGTGATAAAGAAAAGTTAGCTCCAATAAAATAATGCAAAGTGAAGGCCGTTTTTTCAGTTCAGAACTGTATTACGTCAAAAGTAATCAAAATAATAATAATGCCCACTTTAAGGGGTAACAGAGGATCTCGGTGCAAAATCACCGAAACTAACAAACAAACACGAAACTACTCGGAGATGCACTTTTTCAGATATGTTATCTCTTTCGCTATGCGATGAGACTATGCGTCCTAATATATAAAATTCATTACTTTCCAATGTTCGTGGTTGTATGAAAATTAATTTATTTCTTGGGTTGCTTCAAAAAATTGGCTAAAGAAGTGTCCTTTTGTATTGAAAATACTAGTGTTTGAGTTAAGTGTCATTTTGAAATTAAATTATTTGATGGGAAACTGACAAACCACAATCGCAAACATTAATTTCTACATATCATATCAACAAAATATCGAGTTTGATTTGGTAGTTATTGTTTAAAATACGGTCAAATTACCTTTGTATGGAGCTCAGAATAATATTGTTCTGAGCTATGGACCGTGCTCGTGGTAAGGTCTTCTTAAAAGTACCAAATTAATTCAACAAAATTAAATGATACATAAGTTTTTGTATTTTATGCTTAGCTTGCAGAACGAGGTTCTTTTGTGAAAATTCAGTGAATAAAATACATTTTTACTAGAACTATAAGGCTTCTTAACGAGGAAGTAGAAAAATAAAACCACTGAAGCCATCGTTAAGCCAAGATTTTTCAAATAACATCGAATAATACGATTACGATAGAAATAAATTTGTTGCGGTATAGAAAAGCGGACGAGGTCCCGGGTTCGAATCCCGGTTCAGAGCTCCTCACATCCCGATTTACTTTTCTTCTGCTTTTCTATACCGCTATGATATATTCTTTATTTTCACTCGAATAATGGACATTATACACTGAACCAAAAAATATGTGAGAAACTCCGTTTGTTTTTTGCAATTCCTTCTGTTTTGTAGATAAAAATTATACCCATATATTTGTCTTGAAATTGCAACTGACCTCTTTAAGGTTACGATACGGTTCAGCACCCATTAAATTGTAGTCGTTACAGTTTTATCGATTGAGAGTGTATAAAAAGTTTAACCATTCAGTTGGAAATGGAGAACCATAAACGACTGCTTACGGGCAAACAATAGTGAAAACTTTGAAAATAGTTTTGTTCTAGAAAAATTGTTTTAGTTCGTGACCCCTGCATCCTTCATTGATTGGAATGTGTTGCACCTAATTACTTTTTTGGACTCTAATTTTTTTAAAAATTAATTTACAAGTATAATGAAATCTGCAACAGTATTGATTAATTACAAACTATAAACATACAGACAGAAGCACAAACGTCAAATTGTATGTAATATACTCGCTCGTATAATGTATAACGCAAAGGAAGAATTACATATAAAGTGGTGTTATTTTCGATTTCGTATCATTGGAGTGTTCTGGGGCTTCGAAAAACTAAAGGCAACCTTCGACCCTTGGAAATTATGCAGTACACATACTGGATCGGTCTGAACAAATAGAAATTATAGTTAAATTCGTGGATAGGTTTCGCAAACAGATAGTAGAACACTTAGTAAGATTAAGGTAAAGTAAGGAGAGCAATCAGTGGCTTTTGTCGTTTTTAGATTGAAAATGTAAGGATAAACCTTTTGGCTTTTATTTCTTCTAAAAGGTAGTTCCCTAACGCGTGAATACAGATTTACAGATTACAGATTTACTTACTTACAGATTTCATACAGAAGACCTTTATTCTCTTTGTGACCTTTTAACAATAAGAAAATTATATATCCTACACGTTATTCTGAAGCTACATAAAACCATTACTTATGACCCCAGTATTTTAAATAGAAGAAGAAAACATGTTGTTGCTCCTATTAAAAGAGTAAAATCTACATACGCGAGCAGACAATATCAGTCCTCACATCTTTATAATCTAACCAATAAACACATTAACATCTATCCCTTGCTATACTTTGATTGTAAAAAAACTTTGACTACTTGGTTAAAAGCTAAAAACTATGATGAGACAGAAGATCTACTTCATATAACAAAATAAATTTACAAAACTAAAGTCTGTGAAACTTCCAACTCCTTTTTTTTAAACTTTTTATATACAAAAAGAGTATTTATCCTGTAAAATTATTAACAATATATTAATGTAGTTCATTTGCATAACTACTCTTCACTCGCGCATATATGTATACATATAAATTTTTACATGTATAACACAATCTCATGTATAACCTCTCCTTAGCAGACTTGAACACTGATCCCAAGACTTCGGTCGTAGGGCCAGACAGTTGCAGTCTCTTTCACATTGATCTTCACACTTACACTCTCATCCTCCTCTACACATCTCCACACATATACACAATCATTCACTCACTCACACACTAATTCACCTGGTCTCACCTCAACCACAAAATCGCATGCCTTAATTTAATTTAGTAGTACTTAAATGTTATTTTGCGAATGTTTTGTAATGTTAGTTATTTTCGTTTTATATCCTGTTTGCTTTTTAATACTTTTTTCTGTTTTTTTCTTTAAGCACTGTGCCCATAAGCATACATTTATATAAAGTGATACGGAAGAGCGGGGTCTCCTATCACAGGTATATTTCTACTTAAAAGGAGACTCCAACCTCTGTAAGAACAGTATGTTTAAGTTGGCGAAATAAATGATTTTGATTTTTTTTTTATTATAATATTTGGCACTTTGGCTATTAAAGTCTTCTTGACCAGTAAAAAAAAAATTCTTTCTTTAAAAAGCTTTCGTCCAATCCTTTCATGGCTTTCACTATTCTCTTTGATACTGACAATTTCATAGACCAAATTACAGATCATTCATCATAACTTGTCCCCTGAAGTCATGTTGGCATCACTGCTTGTCAAACTTTTGCTGTCATCTTGTTTGTCACTCAGATTTTTCAAAATTATTTGATAAATTATGTATTATTATTGCCAAAGCCGTTGAAAAATAGTGCAAAAGAGATTGTGTTGAAGGTACGCCTTTTGTGAAAGAGAAAATGAAAACAATGCACCGTGATTCCTCTCGATCAGGTTCGATCTCGTGTCAGTGCCATGACGGGTTAGTAAAATAGGGATACCAGCTTTAAACATAAAGCCAATTTTATGGGCAAATAATATATTTTCTATTCACTTACTATTGCGCCTGGAAATAATCGTCAAAAACGTAAAAAATGGGAGCTCGACTATTTAGAACAAACTTCGTCAAGCTAGAACAAGAAATAAAAAATACCGTTTTAGTACAGAGATACATGTATAGATTTTCATACCATTAGATCATACGTATTGTTTGCAAAATACAAATCAATAAATAATTGATAATTTTTATTTTTTCATTCTGTTCATTTTATTGTCATTAAAGAGTAGTCTAATTAATATATAAAAAAACGCAGTTAAGTAAATATTATGAATGTGTAGTAGGTTGAATGCTACGCGAGCCATTGGCAACATTATATGCAGTGCTACCATTTCCTAAGCCAGGGGACTTCTTATAGTGAATGGTCTGTAGTTTGAGTAACAATAATCAAATAAGTAAATCTGTTTATGAGGTTCTCTGAACCGGGATCCTCACATCCACATTTATTGCTTTTTTGCAATCCTACACCTCAACAATTTGTATTTCCTTGTCATGCAAAAATTGCAAAGCGTTAAAAATATATAGTTTTATTTCTAAAATGTTGATGGTTGTGATTGTCGGCACTTGGTGGAACTTATTATACATCTTGTTAAATAAGACACTTGTACTTGTCCACAGGATTATAATTTAACTTAATACACCTGACCGGTTTCGCTTATAAGCATTATCTAGGGCTTTATAACATAAAAATAACTTAAATAATATTCACATGTTTAATACTTGCGATAAAATCTCATTGAAAATCAATTTATCGCACGTATTAAACATGTAAATATTATTTAAGTTATTTTTATGTTATAAAGCCCTATATAATGCTTATAAGCGAAACCGGTCGGGTGTATTAAGTTAAATTATAATCCTGTGGACAAGTACAAGTGTCTTATTTAACAAGAAGTTTTATTTCTATTATAGTTTTAAAACAATCGACATACAAAAACAAATATAGCAATGATTAAAGACATATAACAAAATAGAACACTTGTAGCTTGTCAGTGCACCGCCACAGAACCTCGCCGATGCTCGTATATCGTGGATTGACCACCATATTTTCTGGTTATAGCCCATAAACTGCGCTGCAAAGCGAAATTTTCAAACTGCGGAAATTCTTTCCTTCAGAAAATACTCTATCAAAATCTTCTCGGATAACATATGAATAAATAAAAAGAATTTGCTTCTCATTCAATCAGTTGGTTTTATTTTCAATGGTCGTCTTTTACTCATACATTTGTGCGTCTACAATTCTACATAAAATACGTTTGTTATTAGCATTAGAGTGATGTTTTATTTAGTAGTATTCTCATGTTTCATACAACGCATGATTTTAAGAAAAAACGGATTAACGCAAAATGCTACAATTTTTGCAAAGTTTCGGACAATAGGAAACTTTCAGTTAAAAACTAAAGGTGCTGCCTCGCTTCGTTCTGCTTCACTCGGTTTATAGCGGCCGCTCAGTTTCCTGATCGTTGGAAGTTATCTCGAGTGGTACCGGTACCGAAAGGGAGAGGAGGCCAGGATCCCACCGACTACAGGCCAGTGGCAATCCTATGTACTCCGGCCAAGGTATTTGAATCGGCAATACACCACTGCTTATATGCGCAGATAAGTGGCCAGTTGTCTGACGCACAACACCGCTTCCGTCCAGGGCGTGGAACGGAAGGGAACCTGCTCCACCTGATGTCACGATTAGTGCCAGCGGTGGATGCTGGAGTACAGGTAGACGTCACTTACTGCGACTTCAGAAAGGCCTTTGACACGGTCGACAACGACGTTCTGCTCGCGAAGTTGGCAGGCGTGGGCTGCACACCGCACACGCTCAACTTCTTCGTCAGCTACTTGGGGGACAGGCGGCAGTACGTCGACTGTGGGGGACATCGGTCGGAGCCCTACTACACTAGATCAGGAGTCAGTCAAGGGAGCAACCTAGGGCCCCTCCAATTTATCATCATGGTAAATGATCTACCGGATGTAGTCAAGGCGTCTACGTGTCTGCTTTTTGCGGACGACCTAAAACTGGTGCTGGAAGTAAAAGATGGCGAGGATCAGAGGAAACTTCAGCAGGACTTAGACAGGATTGTTGAATGGAGTCAGAGGAATAAATTACTATTTAATGTATCCAAATGTTCTGTAATGTCGTTCAGTCGCGCGCGCACCCCAATACTCTCGCAGTACCAAATTGGAGGAGAACTGCTGCAGCGAGTATCGGAGGTAAGAGACCTGGGCATTCGCTTCACAGCTGATCTCAACTTCCGAGAGCACATTAAGGATGTTTGCAAAAAAGCTTTCAGGAATTTAGGGTTTGTCTTACGCCAGGCAAACGGATTTACTAACATCTGTGCTTTAAAAACCTTATACGAGGCTCTCGTGAAAAGCCACTTAGAGGGTAACTCGATGGTATGGTCTCCGAGTGAAGCTAAGTATAAAACAATGTTGGAACGTATTCAAAATAAATTTACAAGGTTTATATATTTAAAGATGTATGGTGTGTATCCGGGATATCCTTTGCTGTATCCTACACTGTTTGTATTAGGCATGGTGGGATACAGCAAACTGGAATTGAGAAGAGACGCATCCTTCGCCACGTACTTATTTCGTGTGCTGAGAGGCGAGGTGCATAACCCGGCCATCCTCGAGCAACTGCGACTGTGCGTGCCGGACGGACTGGCGACGCGGCGGTTGCAACCGACACTCCTAGCAGTACCGCGGGCACGCACCAATCTGCTGCAGAGGGCGTCGCTTACGCGCGCTATGCGTTTGCTAAACGCGGTGGCTGGATCCGGACGGGTTGATTTGTTTAATTGTAACGTGAGCGAGTTCACACAGGCCATACTAAGTATTAATGTAAAAGTTTAATTGTGACTGTAAATTTAATTGTTAAGTGTTAATGTTTAATAAACCTTCTCTATCGCATTAGGATGCATCCTGTAAAGATAGATGATAGGGGAATGAAAAAATAAATAAATAAATAAATAAATAAAAATTTGTTTCACATGTAAACCTAGCACGGTCTTCTTCGCTCCGCAGCACTTCGCTCATAGTCACATCTATTTATTTTACTTTTTGTTGAAAAGTAACAAAATCATGCTAGGATGGTTACATTTCCAATCATCCGACCTTTACATTTATACTAGGATTTTCGTGTTGATCCGTTTTTTCTAACTATCCTGCAGCATATATATGTATGCTTATATAATATTATAATAATGAATAATAGTTTCGTCGCAGTATTATAGTAATACTCGAATTGGTACTGTAAGTTATTGAGTCCTAAAACCCAAGTATTCAATCTTCTTTTTTGCCGCCCTTATTAAATTAGTAATATGAGCAAGAAGAAGGTCAGTGAAACTTTTTCCGATAGTGTGATACCAACGTACAACTAAGAACTCCAATAAACCCACTAAATCTGAACCGAACCCTCCAAACAAATATCCCGTAACGGTAAAACCCAATAAATAACATTCAGTCACCACAGAACCGAAATTTCGCGAGTAATATATCCTAGATCGGCTGCCATATTGGCTGGTTATGGCCCGTAAAGGGCAAGTCACATAACTTTGCATTAGGGACAGCCTGAAATAGGCTCTAAGTATAGGTCGTTAAGTATTAAAGACTGGAAACGTTATAGGGGTCAGGAAATTCGCGCTTGTGTAGATTCCCAAAAATATTTGTTAAGGTGACATAAGTAGCAAGAAATTAGATTTTAAAACAGTAGAAGTCTCGTACTTTGAAAAATAAACATGTTATAAAGGAGGCCTTCTCCAGGAGTAGCATAGCCCAAAACGTGATAGAGAAAAATTCGCTGCATCGAAAAAAAAAGTTTTCAGTTCAAAACAGTAGTCCGTCAAAACTTAGAAAGTAAAAATAATGACTGTTGTAAACATATAAACTTATTGTCTAAAACATAGTTTTTTTTTACAACGCTCTTGTGTATATATGAAATGTTATTCACAAAAAAATAGCATTATCCAACCTTTTCTTGTATCACCACATTACTTGGACGCGCACTTTTTTAAACTTTATCTCTTTCGTTGTGCGATGGACATGTTGCACATTAAGTAGATTATTTTAATTATTCGAGTTTTGTAATTCTCTAAAATTCTAATCTCGGCTGAGATTCCAATCCATATCTCTGACTATCATGGACCAGCGCCTTGTCCAGTTTGTCCAATGAGAGCTACTAGACTCTTCCAAATTCCCCAACCCAGCCTGCCCAGCGTTTGTGAGTATGGGCATTTCTTACAAGAGGACCGCTAAGAGTGGCGAAATCTTGGAAAGGCCTATATCTAGCAGTGGACGAATCGGGCTGATGGATGAATGGAAAGCTGACACACCAGAGTTATGCATATATTATTACATGAAAGCTCATACTTTCTTGTCATGCACTCTTCTAAAGCAGTTCTTGTTAAAAAAGTGCTTGTATTCTCTTAATGATTTATGATTTTATTATTGATTATGATTTTATATTTTTTCTTTGCTACTAAGTAAGATTGTTGATTTAGATGGTATTATATCTGACTCTTTTTAAATTGTGTAATTTTGGGCTTTTTGTATTTTTTATTTATTTTATAAATTTATTGTTCTTTATTATCTTAGTTGTGACATTTTAGCATTGATTATTTAATTATTAGGTATTTTGATATTAATATTGTAATTTTAATATTTTTTTTAGCTATAAGTTGCTTAACATTCAAGTGCAATAAATAATTGAAACGAAATAATATTTCGTGTTTCCTAACCAATGGCTTTCGCTACATAGTCCCAAATTATTTTAGACAAAGAAAAATTCACGTTGACTCGATTTTTTCGAGACTTCTCTTTTGCTTTAGCAACCAATCATTATTTAAATACCAAGCGAAAATGGGAAAATATTTATCAAAATTTTCTGACTTGAATGCCTGTCCTGCCGCTATCCCAGATATCAGCTGAGTCATTTAACATTTTTATTTATTACTTACTGGGGCGAGCTAATGGCTTCACCAGCGTGTATAGTATCGTTTTTAAGACTGGTGCAATATTTCAGAAGTGTCAAAAATGACTAATGTAAAAAAAGATTTACTTGTATGTCAAAAGTTTTCATATCCCTTTTTTATGTGTAAAGCAAAAAAATGTCAAGGTGACAGATGTCAAAAGTGACATGTAGCATAGATTACTCTCTGAAAAGTCAATAAAATAGAAATAGAAGCAATGGTAGAAAAGTTGTTCAGTACGAAAGTCTTGTTTTGGAATAACCAAGAGCCATTTTTTTTTCAGTGGTTGGTCGAACGATACTTTTAACTCCTTAGACAGAAACCTCTGTCGCCGATGGGTTGAGCGCTCACCTACTAACGCAGAGGTCGTGGGTTCAATCTCCCCGGCGCACATTAAATTGTGCTCAATCTGCGTGCTTCGGAACGTACCAATAATAATTTGAGCCAGAAGTACAGCGATAGTTAACCGCCCATCACGTTCGGGACGTAATAATTGTCGGTTCAAAGCGGGTGTACCAAGTATGAACAGTGACTTGCATTTCACAGTTCACACTTGAGTACACCTCTGACGCTGATTCATAACGTGACGTTATGTTTTAATATTAATATTTCAATGCAACATTTCGAACAGTGAACTTTGACTGACAAGAGCGTTCACTATGTTCTTGTATTTATTTCGGGGAAAGCTTGAACCCCTAAAACACCCCCCTCCGTACGAGTCATGTTTGTAAAAGGTAACCTCGGATGCAGGCCCTGCCCACAGTACGGCCCAGATAGAGTTTAAAGTATCTACGTACATTCCTATTCATACTCAGCTACGTATTCTAGTAGATAAAGTGCGCATCGAAGCGCATGTAAGGACGTTATATATTGACTAGATAGCATCGGTTCGAATCGAAGCATTTCCCTGAAGCATTCGTGAGCGAACTTGAAAACGATTTCTAACATATTTGAGTATGTTCGCGACGTAACGATTCTGCAGATGTTTGAAGATTTGAGAAGAACCTCAAGCTTGGGATTTAATTTGACTTTATTTTATAACTGCACTTTAAGCATATTTTTTGATTTTCACTAGTTTTTGCCTGCGGCTTCGCCAACGTTAATCTCGTTGTTTTGTGGTCCATAAAACTGTCAATTTTCTTTTTGCTTAACAGAAGCGTGTCTGACTGCCCGTATATTATTTGTCTCTAATTCAATGCTCTGTCATACATAAGTAAACAGTTTTTGCAACAAATTTATGGGGCTTCAATGGAAAACATTTAAAGAAATCATATTTAACGCGTTCAATTATCGCTTTTAGATTACGATTAAAGAACAATAGATATGGAGCGGGAACGTGCCTTGTGAAATTAGAAGGGTTAAACTTATACAAATTATGAAATTACAACTTTATCAATCCTCGTCACTTTTAAAGAAAAGTAATTTTACTTCCACCTACTGCTTTACTATAATCATCACTAACCCAAATTTCATCCAAAAAAAGTCGAAAAATTTTTGAGAATCCATTATTTTCCTCTTCGTTTTTGTTTTTTAATGTAGACATTTTTCAAAGAGTATAAAATATTATTGGAATAATTCGCAACTTCATAGAAGAAAACACTTTAAACTTTATTTATTCTTAGTATAGTTAAAAGAAAATTAGATTATTAGCCTGATATGACGTGATTTATATTTTTTCTTGCATTTTAGAGAACGTGCTTGGAAATAACAAATCCCTTTTCGCTCAGTATAATAATCTACAACCGATAGTTACATGTTATTGATAATAATCACTGACACGGACATTTTTTACATTTTTAAAAACGTTTTCCCGGGTGCCGTTGTGACTAAAGAAACCTTCGTTTGGTCTTCTACTTCAATAATCAGTAAAGTGAGAAGGCTATAACTATAACTTTTATAAGGAATCCAATCCACACCATGATAGAGCCTCACGAGCCGATCCAATCAGGCGTCGAGTAATTCGCCGAGACATCGCTGACGAACGACTTGACGAAAAAACGTGATCAAGTGTAAATAGTGCTCGAAGGAAAGTTGTTCCGTAGAACAGGTAGTGAGCCTTTTTCACTTCTGATTTATAAGCGTTTATTATACGGCAGGGTAAGTCTACGAATTAGAAAACCGCAAAGGGATTGAAGATTTAATTATGAAGCCTCACGTCCGTTATTATGGCGGTCTCGAATAATTCTTATAAAAATCGATAGTTGACATAAATACAAACAAAAAATATTCTTTGCCAAAAGCTCATTAACTGTCACATTAAGAAAATATATGTAACCAAAATTTTATCGGCAACGTTTTAGTGAGAGCAAAATTGCGCACTATTTAGCACGGTGCATTGTGCCAGTAATAGAGGCACGCCACGCTCTAACAACGTTTTATTTCTAGTTCTACCAGGGCTGAGTTCAGTTTGATCGCCCGCTCACGCCCGGCGATCATGACATCTCTTTTGCACGCGTGGAATTTGTATGTGCTATCCTGCTGTCAGTGATGAGCGGTCGATCAAACTGAACGCGGCCCAGAGGCTTTAGAAGGATGCACCAAAGAGTGTCTTTTGAAAGAGTCTTCAGCTCTCAAACTTGATTTCTTGCATACTAAAAATCAAATTTAACAGTAGAAGACTCTTTCAAAAGACACTCTTCTTGTACCTCGTTCTAAGGTTGGTTGCTTCTATCTTCGAAACGTGACACTTTACGGGGTTATATCTAAGGATGTTTTTGGTTTGTATTCATAACAACAGTTGATTATTATAAGAATTACAGGAGGCACAAATTTTGAAAGGAATGTAGTGCGAAGTCGTTCGATGCCAAAATCTTCAAAACCCTTTAAAATAATTGATAATTCCCTTTCTCCCAGCTGCTATACGTACATATATAGTTCATACCTTAATGTGTGCGCAAAATCCTAGTTTTTGTACCTTACGGCAGGTGAAGTAATATAAAAATTAATTATCTGCCGCCACGATTTATTTCGTTTTAATTTATAGCAGTTGACTAAAGAGTTGCATCTTGCATATATTTGTGCGGGGGGTTTTTTCAAAGAGGTATTAAAATAGATCGCCTCTGTAGTATAGTAATTCAATGGCTCTACCTCTAATCCGGAGGTCACTGGTTCAAATCCTGGTAGATCAAGCTGTAGGTTCTTATTGTGGCAGAAGTACAGCGATGGGTCTCACCACCATCACGCTGGGAAATGATAATCATCGGTAAAAGTGCGTGTACGTGTGTTAATTTTACAGTTCACAGTCCTTACTCTTTACACTCTGACACCTCTTGGAGATTTATATCGTATTTATATTTTTCTATACTAAATAGCTGTTGCCCATAATTTATATTTCATCGCAAATAATTCCAATGATACACTGGGCCGCAAAGAAAGCGGGTCGGTAACAAAAACCTCAATATCTTCCAAAGTATTGGAATTAGCTTTATAAAATAAAGACTGTATTATAGACAATTTTATATTTCTTAAATAAGAGTCAAATAAATTCAAGTTTATGAAGTTTATTTTAAATAAAAGTAGGTTAAGTAAAAACATAAAAAATTGAATTGTTCGAAAAATGTGCTTCGGTATCAAATATGCAATTTTCACACATTTTTATATTTCGTATTGCCACCACGAGCTGTTAATACAGCTGTTAACGGTTTGGCATGCTTTCCACTAGATTTCTGAGCCGATGCTGAGGAATATTCTCCCATTCCTCTCTCAGTGCTATTGGAGGGAATTGGTGATTGGAGGGAAATTTCGCTGGCGTACACGTCGTCCCAGTTGGTCCCAGGCATGCTTGATGGGGTTCAAGTCTGGGCTGCGTGCTGGCTACAATTTTATTTCAAACCACAAGCCCAAATACCTTATTTTTATGTTTTTAATTATAAAATAACTCATTTCCTACACAAACTTTCATCGCCTATTTTACCCTCCCAGGTGATGATTTTCCCAAAAACCATAAACCAAATCATTTCTCATTTTTAACAAAGAGGCTCAATAACAATTTTTACTATGGTAAGTCAATATGGTAGTAATACTATACGGTTTTAACTACAAAACTGAATTTTCCATACAGCATCCTCAAATTTGCCTCCTTAGGGAATAATTTTCCAATAAGGCTGAAACAGCTTAGTCTTAATTTCCAACCAAAAGGCTTAGTATAAATTTCCATTGTTTTACCTACAAAATAACGCATTTCTTCTATTAAACCTTTAAGAGAAATGTTTTCCGAAAAGGCCAAACTTTTCTAATTTTTTATCCCCAATTGTACCCCCTTTGGGGATGAATTCCCAAAATACGCTGAAACATCTCAAACTTATTTGCCAATCAAAGTAGGGTGACTCTATTTTATCCCCTTATAGATTAATTTTCGAGAAACTCTTTCTTAGCGGATATCTACTTCACAAAAGGAAGTTACTGTCCAAATTTCATGTTCCTAAGTTCAGCCGTTTGGCCTAGGCGACGATATATCAAATAGCCTACAGTGAGTTTGGATCTCTATTACTCAGGTAATTTTTTTATCCAGCCAAATTCATACTAGAGACTCGGTAAGTGGTCAGGACCAAGATTCAATAACCCTTTCTGTAAAAAATGCAAAACAAAATTTAGATTTCCTACACTAAATGAGTAAGTAAGTAAGTAAGTAATGAGTCGAGGTTGTCCGTGAATAAGTATAGGGGCACATTTTTTTTGTGTTCCGCAATCATGGTTATTGAACCTTGGTCCTGATCACTTTCCGAGTATTCAGTATCGACAGTCAAATTATGCAACTTTACACATTACTCGGAACTTGATTCAAGCAGCGGGAACTTTATTATTTTTCTTAGTAGTTGTAAGAAAGATTTAATATTAATCTTGCTTAGCGTGATTTATCGCTTCTCCAAAATTACGCTCGAGGAAATAACAAGCCCCTTTCCGCTCAATACCACAATGTACCATTATTCTAGCAAGTAATATCACATACATTTTCCTAACGTCTAGACATGAAGCAACGGTTTATCAGATGGCAGCAACAACTATGAGTAATAGAATAGTTAACCACACACCATATAATTCCAGGAAAAGTTGATCTTAAGGGCTTGCCTTTGGTCTTTCAACGGTTTTTGTTTGAGGCAACTACTTATCTGCTCAATGTAAAACTTGGACACGTGTTTTTTCAGACTTTTGTCTTTCCGTTGTGAGGTTACCCTAGTTGGACAAATTTCACTCGACAGATTTTATTTTTAAAAATTATGCTTTTTTAAGTTACTAATGTTGTTTTATGTCTAAACGGCTGAAGTTTGTGTCTGAAATTACTGCTATAACAAGAAAACATGGTTTATTTTCTGATGTCAGGTGAAAAAACTCCTACATCAAATACTTTTTCGCAAAATTCAGAAAAACCTCAAAAGAAGCGCGCGAAGCGATCGTTCTAATGTAGACAAAATCGCTCAGTAAGATTATCGTGCACCAGGGGTAAGGATTGTAAAAAATTCTCCATTTTGTAATAAACCAAAACTGAACATCTAAATGAAAATATTGCAAAATTATTACCCCACAGAGCCTAAATGTAAATACGAGTACATGCGTAATCTGTCATCGCAAAGTTTCCAATGGTGTTTGTAAAATAGGATTTAAAATAAATTAACAATTTCGAATAATTACAAAAAGGCGGGTTTTTCATCCGCCTGCAATACGGTTCTTAAGCATCCGTTAGTTTTGGGCGGTCTTAAGTAACTAGCAGAAAAGACGCTGCTTCACAACAAAATGCATTATTCATTCATAAGATAGTAGCAACTTGGACCTCTTTGTGATGGGGACTTCGCTATTTAAAGCAGGATTTTGAAAACTACGCAACGTAATTTACTGATTAAAGATAAAGTACTCTTCGTAGAGTCTGGGCCACTTTCTACGGATCTCCAAAACAAACGATCTCAATGATGGCCTCCTTTCACTTCGATAAGATTGACGGCCCCAATTATATGGAGAATTATTCATTGTTTTATCAAATTCCTTGTAAAAATGATAAAGAGCTATTACAGCAAAAAACGAACCACTCAAAATTAATTGACGCAGAAATACCTTTAATTTCAAGTGACTCTTGGAGTATTTAACGGAAAGCTTTTAAATTATTCTGAAATGTTCCTTTCACTTAGTTGCGGTATATCTTGAAGTGAGATTTATTTGTTTGCTTACCAAGCCCGAGTAGAATTTACCCTAATTTCATTGTTTATTAAGGCTCGGCAGTCACTTGGAATAAGCCCTGCTCTAACGCTCTTCTTTTTAATCGTCTATCTCGCTCTAATCGACTGCAGCGCACGCAAAACTTCCGTTTATTTTTACGTACTACAGAAAATCTAATCGAAAAACTGTTTTTTTGTAAAGTGTCAGTATAGGTATGGTTCTGAAACATGGTATGTCTATAATTAAATCACATAACTCAGGGCCGCGCGATCATAAACTAGGGGCGCTACACGGGTTCTAATGCCATTTTTGTCGCACGCTTTGATAATTGTTTACGCTATTCTGCTTTCGGTGTCGGAACCTGAAGAAATTGTTAATTTATGAACGGCTATCTAAATGCGACAATGTCATCCCAAAGTTTTTCGTGGAATTCCAGATTTTCTTCTGAAGTATATCAATTTAACGATAATTTTTAATTCGTTTTAAAGAACAGCATGTGGTTTTTATATTGTTTAGTAATTTAATATTTACAATCATCTAAAGTCGGAAGGCCGAACCCTGTTTTTGCCCGATTTAGGGATGCTGACCCTTAATGCTCCGTGCGTATTTATTAAGCTCCCGAAGATTTATGAATGTTAGGTGTCATTGAAACATGCTGAATCATAAAAGTGGCTGTCTCCAGGCTTTCTTATGACAACAATTACCATGTTCTTCCAACAAGTTACTCTAATATTTTTGTTGGGAACACTCATGAACTAAAAGCTCTGCGGAGATTTATATAGGGTCCGATGTAGTGAACGAACTGACATGAAAAACCATTTGATTGGCAACTAGGGCAACAACGGACAATTTACTAAAACACTGTTGTATACAAATTCATGATTGAAAATAAAAGAAGACATGATCTTGCTAAATGTATTGCCCTTCTTTTTAGCAAGACTAATCAAATGGGCGGAGTTAGGCATGTATTTATACATGTAACGTATTAGTATTTAGTATATGGGTAGTTAGGTGGTAGAGCTGATGCTGGGCTCGACTGTGGAGGTACCACCATCTTACTCGCAAATCCTCCCGAAGTTATTCGGGGGAGAGTAAGAGAACAGCTCTCAGGCAAAACCAGGCGGCCTACCATTGCCTGGGACCGCTGGATGGCGGTTTATCCATCCCCAATTGCCAAGCCTTATATAAAACAGACTGGTGACGGGCAGCGGCGTCACTGGTGCAAGGGTTTCGGCACCATGCTCACCAACCCGCCTGCCCAGCGTGTGTGAGTATGGGCATTTCTTCCAGGAGGACCGCCAAGAGTGGCGAAATCCTGGAAAGGCTTATGTCCAGCAGTGGACGAAACATGCTGATGGATGGATGGATATGGGTAGTTATTATTATTATCATATTTGTAAATATAAGCAAACCCAAAACCTATTTTAGTACATTGTATTTCCTCTTTTAAATTTAATTATTTTTATTACCTATTTAATAAATCCTAACGTGCGATAAGTGTGCGTGCAATATGTACCTATATTGCAGAAATAAAGTATTCATTTAAATTACGAAAATAAAAGAAAATTCAAAAGTGAAAAAATAATATAAAAAAAATTTCAATCCCAAATAATAAGGTACTAAACGGTGTCAGAGGTGTTAGGAAGTATAGTTTGTGACTCAAACAGTCCCAACTCATACACCCATGTTTCACCGACGATTTATTCGTCACCAAGCGATGGGGGTGAGCTTATCGTACCATACACAGTATTTTCGTTCACCGTTTAACTGGTACAAGTACTTTACACGTAAACTCTGAAAACTCATTGCAAGATTCTAACCGGTTCCCAAAGCTATAAAACATGCGACCTACTGACTGAGCTGCGCCGATATTCAAGTGACCGAAAAACCAGCATCAGCTTTATCAGGCACAATGTGTTCGGCCCCTGAAGCCTTCAAAATGTGTATTTTCAGCGTCCCTGCCCGTCCCGCACCCCTCTATACCCTTATTCAGTCCCGCATCTACTTTGAAGCTTGGGGGCCCTATTCTTGTACTCTTATCTTTAGACGTTCATTCATATCGGGTGAAATACCAAGTATACGAGTATTTACTAATGAGCCACGAAATAATAAATAGAACGGATTTTTTTATTTAATTATTTTCACCTATTTCTTATTCTATGTAATGCCGTTCGTTGAATATGGTGGGGAGTATTGTTACGTATTTTTTAATTTCTTGATTTCTAGACTACTAGCGTAAACACAAAATGAATGAAATTTAATTACATTTCCGCAACATTTTTTTCCCGCTTTCTGTCTTGATTAAACAACGGAGTAAAAACCTACAAAACATCAATAGAATGCACAGTTTCATTTTTTCTCGCAAACAATTGTGTAATAGAAATAAGCAATAAGTTGAGTGGTAACACCATCTATAGATATTTTTATAAAAAGAATATTGTCACTCCACGTCTTCTCATGTACGTCGAAAAAGGCGACTAAGGGATTATAAAAAGATATGTCAGTAATCTTTGTCTCTGTAGTATCTAGAGTCATAAGGAAATTTTATCTTGACCCCGTCTGCAGAAACGACGACGTAGGCACCTATTTACCGGTGGAAAGATTCGACTGTGGCGTGTGATGAAACCGTGTTGCCAAAACTCGCTCGTCGTGTTTTGGTATGACGTCACGAGTAGCCGTACCAGGGAAGTGCTTACAGGCAGTTGCATAGTGTCATCCATTCGTCCGTTACCGACTTCCGTAGATTTTTGTGGAAGTCCCTGGAAAGACGTATTTACACCTCGCCTGCTGTCACTCTCCCAGTTTCTGGGCTATCTTTACCCTAGGTCTTACTTATTGGCACTTTCCACCGGAGTAAGCCGATTATTCGTAAAAAAAGTAGTTATAAAATGTCTACTACTCGAGAATAAGCCCTCACACGGGTGAGGAGTTTTAAAATCGATTCTGAGCCACAATAGCCCTTTTACCTTCAGAATGGCAGTTAGCTCATTGTGCTTAAGCCAGGCAAACCTGGGTTTATGACCGTTTCGATATTGTATACTTTCTGAGATAAGTATTTTTAGTAAAGTGGGAAATGTTTCCGAAATCTAAGCTTACTAAAATATTGAAATCTTTCGGTCCCAGGTGTAAAGAGGATTGAGATTAAATGTTTTGAGCACAATCCATCGCTTTTATCATCTAAATAATATTAGAGTACATGACAAATTAGAAAACTATTTTTAAAGAATAATAAGATAAGTAATGCCATGTTACAGCTTGCCGTATCCGTTGCTAAAAATAACTAAACTTTGTTAAAACTAGAAGAACTGTTAGAACTAGTTACAATTAATTCAACTTATTTATCGTGGAATAAGCAATACCATACTTTATTACTCAGACTACGTCGTACCATTCGGTTATTATTAAAGTTTAGATGTGTTATTTATAGTCATTTCCAAATGTCATTTAGCTGTTTTTAAACAGCTGCGATAGCAACGGCAACTTGAGAGTTTATTAATGTTTCTGGATTATTACAACCATATAATTCACTTAATCTGTATGAAAAAAGGATACCTGCCTTGTAAAAGGCCGGGTATCTGCCATTTTTTGGACATGTTGAACAAATAGAGGCCTCTATTGAAAAATGCAATGAAAACTGAAAAAACGTCGAAATTTATATTGTTTTAAGGACATGGCAGAGCCCGCGGCAGCACCCCAAGGTCGAGAACTTGCATTTTTAAATAAAGACATCTAAAAATTTAAAATTGCGGCCCGACCTTTTGTAAGGCAAAATGTTAACATTTATTAGATTAATAGATAATATCATTTTAATTACTGTAGGGACGAATTCAGCGTAAGCTTATTTAAATTATAATGAATTTTTACTATAAGTAATGTGTTTAATGTACATGTAAAACAATATTGTTCATGTATAAGTTATTTATAAAGACCGCTCGTTTTTGTCCTATAAGACTTGTTCTTCATGTGCCTTGTCACTAAGTTTAAAAAGGGTGCCATGACTTATTTAGTACCTACATTGCCATGACTTATTTAGTACCTACATCTAGTATTTACCTCTATATTCGTACTCGTATGTGTAAAAGCATAATAGCACTCATTCAAATCTTAGAAACTAAAGAGCTCATAAACTTGGGATTTTGTGATACTGGCTGTTCAAGTTTTTAACTTCTTTAGGATAGACGGAGCCGTTGGTAATATTTTTTTATTTCTGGTCATTCGTCCATTTTTCATCCATATAATGAAATTTAAATGAGACAAAAATCCATCAATCATTAAATATAACACATTTTCGTAAACAAAACTATTACTCGTAACTTAACTTAAGGTACGTTTGTCATCATTTTGTCCTGCGGGTTTTAATAAGTTTGACTAGAATGTAGCAATGTAGTCGTAAACAGTCCTTACATGTAGTGGTAGAAAGAGCCAAGCTAAACCAGTTCCCTATGCTCAGCGCCTCACCACAGAGCAACACACAACTAACATAAAAAGCTATAAGGCCATCAAATAATGAAAATGTCCACGGCCTCAGTACACTTCCTTGCATTATTCACAGAATTCTTATTCAAGTGGGTATTCATTTTAAAGCCTTCTTCACATTTATGGCTGTACCGACCAGCTTAAGAAAATTTTCGGGTCACTAAAATATAGATTAAAATTTTCAAAATAATATAATGTGCTTCTTTAAGTCTTTATTAAATTTTGTGGGATTTTTTTAAGCAATTTATTTAACTTTACTGAATTCAAATATTTCTGAACCATTTAGACAATTTTTAGCAAAAAAACAGTTTAATTTATTATATAAATATTATTCTGGAATGAAAATATATCAAGTGAAAGGATTTATTATTGTCTAGTTCTTTATGCAAACAATATTTGTAAAATAGTTGAAATAAATATTGAACGCTAAAAATATGTACAACTTGAAATGAATGAGTTTTTTAAGCGTGGAAGTGCCACTGAGCAGGATAAATAAGTGTAAAATGGAAGCGTTGGAACAGGACAGTTTTCTTTGAATGGATCCCCTTGCCTTAAATCGACATATTTTCACAACTATAGTAGGTATATAAACCATGAATAAAGAAGAAACAGCTAATGCTAAGGAATCTAAAGATGTGCCAGACCAGTTTTTTGCAATTGGTATCTACATTAAAGGTTATCAGGATAATATATCGAGACTTAAGGTGGCGGTCCGGGTGGCAGCTCCCAGGGCTGCTTGCCTGTGCGGAGGAGGGGGGGTTATCAATATTTCTGTCAACAATGGGGCAGCATTTCCCGAGTTTCTAACAACTAAGTAACCGCACCTATAGGGGTGTTAAACTACCCCTAAGGGATCAGAAACTTGTGTCGCCGACCCGCATAAGCACGATACATCTATCTCCTCATGGGTCACTTAATTAAATAACTAAGCGAGTTCGCAAGAGTTTCTACTCTCAGTACGTCATGCTTTTGATTTCAAAACAAATTAAGCAAAAAGTTTATTACTTTATAAAATAATGACCACATATTGGACACCAAAAATGTCGACATAAAAATATTTCCAAAAATAATGTCGATTGGTGTTCTTTGTATTGTAGTTATTATTTTTAGTTTGAACAACCAAATTAAGCTAATGTGCAATAAATACAATAACTGCAAATTTATACAATGTGACGATTACAACATGTGCTCCAAAATTAATACTGCTATTGATTTTATAGATTACCACGACAAATACTTAAATTTTAATAAACATGGAATTAACAAAATACAATTACACACTGAAGAGAGACAAGATCAAAAATCTAAATTTATAAATAAAGGTACTATCCCATACTATTTTCAAAAAATCAATAAAGAGGATAAAACTAAAATAATAAACAATAAGTTACTATTAAAAATGGGAACAATTCCTTACTATTTTACCATTTCTCAAAAGCCTATTGAAACTAAAGAGATATTAGTAAATGAATCAAAAAATGAAACACAATTTTTTCGTCCCGAAAGAAAAAATAAATAAATGCTCATTCAATATTCTTCATCAAAATGTCCAAGGGTTTTACAGTAAAAAAGATCAATTGGAGATTTGTCTTGATGATTTTGAACGTAAGAACATGTCTCTAGACGTCATTTGTTTATCTGAAACATTTGTAAAAGCGGGAGAAGAATCTCTATTACTACTTAATAATGGCTATAAGTTAGCGGCAAGTTACTGTCGTAAAAATTTGGACAAAAACCCCAAACCGAATCGAAAAAGAATAAACGAAAGGCGTGGGGGTGTATGCATTTTTACAAAAAATAATATTGAATCTAATGCTCTTGACTTAGACCACATTTCTTGCGACAAAATATTTGAATGCTGTGCCATTGAAGTTGCTCGAATAAAAACATTATTGTTCTGTGTTTATAGGATACCGAAGTTATCAAAGAAAAATTTAAAATTATTTTTTCACAAACTTGAAATTTTATTAGATAAGTTTGCAACTGGAAAAAAAAGGGTAATTATTACTGGTGACTTAAATATTAACACATTGACTCCTGATAACGTTAACACAAAACTTAAAGATATAATACTAAGCTACAACATGAAATTTCACATTTCGAAACCAACAAGACAAAGCTCTTGCCTTGACCAGATTATTAGCAACATTCCTGAAGCTGTAGGCACAATAGAACCATTAGGTCTGTCAGATCATAACACTGGTCAAATATTAAGCTTTTGTGTTTCTGATAACCTGCAAACCTTACAATACTGGTATGTTTATAAAAGGGACTATAATGCAGAAAATGTAAGAAAATTCTATGAAAGCATGCAAAGTATTTCCTGGTCAGAAGTATACGAAGAAACTGACTTTAATGAAGCATTTAATAAATTTTATGAAATCATTAATATGTTCTACAATCTATGTTTTCCTGTGTATAAAATTAAAGTTTCAAGTAAGAGAAGTAAACCGCAATGGATCACCAAAGGAATAAGAAAATCATGTCATAATAAAAGAAAGTTAAGATTCAATTATTATAAACAAAAAACGGAACATAAAAAGACTACTTACAAAAACTATACAAAAATGTTAAAGAAATGCATTGAATGGTCTCACAAAATGCGAAGTAAAAAGTTTATAGATTCATCGAAAAATAAATGTAGGGCTGCTTGGGATATAATAAATGCTAATACCAAGTCTTCAGATACAAAAAACAATACTATTGACAAAATTAAGCAAAATAATAAAATCATTTCAAATCACTCTGACATAGCAAATCTTTTTAATAACTACTTTATTGATCTTTGTAAAATTAATACAAAGACAAATGACAATGAAATGACATCCAAAAATTATACAATTGATATTAATAACTCTAGTTTATTTTTAACACCGACTCATGCAAGGGAGGTGGAAAAGATAATCTACTCATTGAATAACACTAACTCAGTTGGTTATGATGGAATTTCAACCAAGATAATAAAGATTTGTGCCTCTGTATTTGCACCAGTGCTGAGTCATTTAATAAATGAATCTTTTACGCAAGGAAAGTTCCCAGTAGCATTAAAGAAAGCTATTATAAAACCACTCCACAAAAAAGGCAATAAAACTGATATAAGTAAATATAGACCTATCACTTTAAACCCTATCGTGTCAAAAGTGTTTGAAAAAGCAATGCATAATAGGCTGACAAATTTTCTTGATAAATTTAAGATAATAAAGAGGGAACAGCATGGCTTTCAAAAAAATAAATCTACAGTACTGGCAGGTTTTTCTTTAGTAAAAAGTGTATGTGAAAAAATTGACCAAAAAAAACCTGCTTTGGTTGTTTTTTTCGATATGACAAAGGCATTCGATTTTGTGAACCACGAAAAGCTATTAAACAAAATCGAAAAATATGGCATTCGTGGCCCTGCTTTAGAATGGCTAAAAAGTTACCTTATTGATAGATAAGTGTGTAGAAATAAGTGGTGTAAACAATAAAGCGGACACCATATCTTATAGGTCATCGTTCAGAACGAATAAATCAGGAGTACCCCAAGGAAGTGTGCTGGGCCCACTTTTGTTTATATTGTTTATAAATGATTTAACAAAATGTACAAATTACCAAACCGTATTATTTGCAGATGATATATCATTAATAATTACTGGTGAAAAAGAAAACCTTGAATATGACACAAATGAAGCTATAAAATCCATGGTAAAATGGTTAGACGCAAATAAATTAGAGGTAAACTTATCAAAAACAACATTCCTACAGTTTCAGAACTATAACAATACAAAAGAACCACTAAATATTAAATACGGAGACACACAAATTGGGGAATCAGAAACTATTACTTTCTTAGGGATCACGTTAGACAGACATTTAAACTGGAAAGATCACGTTGACAAAGTCTGTAAGAAAATAAATAAATTCGTATTTGCACTTTATAGACTTCGAAATGTGGCAAGTGATGAAATAGCCCTTAATGCATACCATGGATACGTTGCTTCGGTATTAAGATATGGCTTAATTCTTTGGGGAAATTCTACCGATATTGCAAGAGCTTTTATAGCACAAAAAAAATGCATTAGAGCAATATGTGGTGCAAAACCACTTGACTCATGTAAGCCCCTATTTAAAAAACTTAAGGTCCTTACCCTGCCATGCCTGTATATATTTGAAATGTGTAATTTTGTCAAACAGCATCCAAACTTATTTACAAAAAAAAGTGACGCGGATGGTTATAGATTGAGACAACCAGAAAATCTAGTGATTCCTAGACAGCGAAGCGCTCTTTTCTCTAAAAATTGTTATTCAATGGCTGTAAAAATGTATAATTTATTGCCAGAATATATGAAGACATTGCCGGAACCATTGTTTAGGAGAAAACTGTTTAGCTGGCTCATTGACAGAGGTTTTTACACTGTCAAAGAATTTATGAATTATAATAATTATAAGCATTAGGATAAAACTTAAATTGAAAAATGTATATAATAATACTATCCTGACATTAGTTCAATGAAATTGTTATGACATGCATGCCGAGATTATTAATAATTGTAAAGACATTGTAATTTAATTGTATTAAAGTATTTGTATACCTCCTGCAGGTGAAACATGCTGAACTGTTATTATATTTAACATCTTTTGTAAACCATGTTTGGAACAAATAAATATTTCTATATTTCTATATGATACTAAAACGGAATAAAATTAACACAAATGTTTTTTTAATTAATAAATAAAAATACATAATAATAACGCATTTATAACTTAATTGATGTATTATTTAGGGGTTACATAGTACAAATAGATACCTACAAGGTCAAAACAAGAGGTAACTTTTATTATTTTAATTGGGTACTAGTTTTCATATATTTTTTTTTACAAGCATACGAACATACAATCTTTACTATACTTATTTATTTACTATATATTTGAAAGCTCTGATTTTTTTGAAATGATGAAGTGACATACAATTTCGTAACAAATTTTCAAAAATTATCTGATTCCTAGAAAGGAAATTTCTAGAAAACTGTGATATAAAATGGGCTACATTAAGAAGTTAAAAAACACAACGTTACGACATACATCCCCGAGGGGTGTCCGAGGTGTTCCCGAGTGTGAACTGTGAAATGCAACTCACAGTACACACTCGGTACACCCGCGTTTCACCGACGATTATTACGTCCCAACGTAATGAGTGGTGAGCTCTATAGCCTTACTTCGGGCGTATATGCTTTTTAGGGCATACAGGTTTCCTCGCGGTATATTCCTTCACCGTTCATATGCACATAAATTCCGAAAAACTCACAGGTGCATGCCTGACCGAGGATCGAACCTGGGTCCCAAGATTGAGAAGCCAGCGTTCTACCATCTGAGCTACAGCCGAATTAGAAGTTTAAATTGTAACATAACGTAAAAAACCCTAAGTCACTCCAAAATCAAGGTAACATTTGTAAGCGTGCTTAAACTTTGAAAAATGAGTCCGAAACGTGCAAACATTCTCAGAGATTAGCTCGTTTCACGCACGAGTAGCGCGGCTGTTTATACGAAGCGGGCATTCACTTCTCGCAAATCATCATTACTTGCAGTGTGCGGTCTTCTTATTTTACTAACAGGTCCTCTCGGACCCTTTTTGCTTGAAAACTTTGTTAATTTGCGGCGACACTTAATTTCTTGCTTCTGAAAAGCGGGAAGGCTGACAAGCTTTTTAATGGTTCAACATTTGCGAAAATAATTTAATTGGGGATGTTTTTAAATATTATGAGTAATTAATATAACAAGAGGGGGAAATCGAAGTCAATGTGACTGCAGATAGACGTATTGTTGGTAGAAGTGCACTGATTAAACTAAGAAAACCCCTTAACCCGTTTGGTTACAAATTTTCAGTATCATTTGAAGCACAACAGGATATGAAGCTTGATTACACATTGTGAAATTAAATGGGTCATACGCATCTTATTTTTTAATTCGATAGTAACGTGTATATTGGCATATTTTTAAAAACATTTGTAATTTTGTAGTGGAAATAGCTGTAAAATAAAGCCGATTCAGAAGGCTTTAATTTTAGTTTTAGTGCTATGAAAACTAAATTTTCTTAATTCCAAAACAGTTCTTTAGTGTTAACAACAGAAGCTATATTACTTTGGAAAAATTTAAGTTTTGTCAGAACTAAAGCTAAAATTAAAGCCTTAAGAAACGATTTTAATACTTCACTACCCTACGTAGTATTCTTATTCTTCAAAGTAATAGAATTAAACTTTAAACAAGTAATTAACACCAACTAGACAAATATGTAACCATTGAATTCGGAATATTTACTGACACTCTGACTTCATCATCCGTTTTCGAGCCCCACACCACGAAGTATATCACACACATCCAGAAACAACATTACATACAACATTTTACAACTGAAACTGACTTCGGGCGAAACAACTCTTGCAACAGTTCCGAAACAAACCTGTTTTCGAAACTAGATTAGCATAAAGTGTTCAAAATAGTGGGACTCGCGAATTGTGTTCCAAACTTAATTATAGCAGTAACTTCAAAGAGTTAGTTTTTGAACGTACACCGCGGGCTAATGGCTACATTAACGGGTTGCGTATTGACAGCACTAGAGCTGATGGGTACTAAATTAGTGATTTTTCATTTGTTCAAAACTACCACGATAAGGATTCGAAGACAAAACCCATGCATGTTTCATTACACTTTGTGTAACCATAAATTTTATGGACTTTTAGTTTTTAGTGTCACTAAATTTGATGCAGGAAATTTATGGAATTATCTACTGCAAAGTTTGACGGTTGATAATATTTTTACAAACTTCAGCTTACTTTACTTTGACTTCAGGAGACGAAATTTCGCATACTAAGTATCCATCTGTCAGCCTGGTTCGACCACTACTGGACATATGCCTTTCCAAGATTTTGCCGTGCTTGGTGGTCCTCCTGGAAAAAATGCCCATACTCACACACGCTAGGCGGGTTAGTGAGCACAGTGCCGAAACCCTCGCACCATTCGAATTCGAATGTCACAGATTTTTACATCGTCACGACATGAATCCCCGACGAGGTGTCAAAGGTGTTTCCGAGTGTGCACTGTGAAATTCAAGTCACAGTTCACAGTCGTATACCCGCATTTCACCAACGATTATTACGTCCCAGCGCAATATGTAGTGTGCCCTATCGCCGTACCTCGGACACAGATATGAAACCACAGGTTTACGTCCCTTTCCAAGCATGTAAAGTACGATGCCCCTACACGATTTAAAGCCGTATCCTTTGGATTAGCAGTCTAACACTCGAACTAGTAAACCACAGCAGTGGTCACATTTGTGTATGTTTAAACTAGGGACATTGTGTCATCGACACAATACAAAATAGCGCGAGTGTATTCGTGCTAGTGTGTACACATTATCGTAGAATAACGTAGCTATTTCGTAGCACAGAAGCGCGTAGCAGTTTCGTAGCACGCAGGTGCATTATGTCGTAGTATCGTATTTTTACGCGCGCGTAAACATTTGTAAATTCTATGGTTTTAAATAGTTTTCAAGGCGGCATCTTCGTCAAGGGTGGCTTTTAAGTGCCTTTGACTTTCATTTCATAGACTTATTAAATTCACAACAAAATATAATGGACACAATAACTATTCACAAGATAGAAATTTTAAAATGCCAATAACGAATTTAAATAACTAAAATGTTATAATAATTTGAATATTTGCCGGTTTGCACAGACTGAACACAAATTAAGAAGGAAAAAAGGTATTAATAAAAATGTTACAATAATAGAAATACTTCACTTATAAAAATAAGAAACAAAAGTGCGACGACACAAAAAAAACAAGAAAAATAATGAAAAGTAGAATAAATGCGCACACTAAATGTTGTCTCCCAAAAATTATGGGGCAGTGCGATAGGTGCGGGTCGCTGTACTTGACTATTAGTGTAATAAAACGCATGTAATTTAGGTTTTATACGTACAAAATATATTATCCAGACTTCTTATATTGGTCAGCATCGGAATGGGTGGGGATAACCATGACTTGTTTTTTTAGTTTCTCATCTAAAACGTGTTCTACAAATATTTCTGATGAGAGCATCGATATAATAAAAGGTAGACGGTCCGTTCTTTTATCGTCAAGTGAAAAATTGTATTTTTTTACAAGCACCACCAAACGACAGATATAGAGCGACAAGCTTCGACAGTGGCGCGAGCGAGACAGGCTACATAAAACAGTTCCATTGGACCTATATTTGCAGTACCGCGCGTGAGAAGCGGGGTACCGCATCTTCCTTTTATTTTATCTAAGGATGGGAACCTAAAGATGTTATGGTTAAAAGTCACTCCTTACATACAATAATAAATGTAAAATTAAGAATCATATTAATTGATATACAGCTCTTGTAAGCAACAACAAACCATATTCGTGGTCACTCTCGAAATTGATTCACATAGTTCTCATTCAGTAACTCCTTTTGTACCAAAATCCGTCAAAAGGGTTAGAACTCATGGGGCCGAGGGTTTCCGCTGTGGATCATGTTAACATTAGATTGGATAATCACAAATAACAACCCTCGCCGAGGCCGGGGCTTTGTTCGACGCGAGATTGGGTCAAGTGTCCGAGAGGAAGATTCAGAAAGCGTTTTGATCGAGCTTTTGAGCTTATGGATATAGCCTAATTGAGAAGGAACTACCTGATTTTATATGATCAAAAGAAACGTTTTTGTGAGCTCAGGACATTTTTAAAGTATTATACATGTTATAATAATTAATAACCTTAGCCCGCGGCTTTGCTCACGTGGAAATGTATTTCAATCGATATATTTACTTTCGCATAAGATAAAAACTATTATTGACAGTTTTTGGCTTCGTGATTATTTCATCAACATCTCTTATATGTTTTGACTAGGATCCTACGGTGATAATAAATAAATGGCATCCAAATCCGTTGAGTGGTTCTCGAGTTAAAACGGAACATACCTTTACATACACAAATTCAAAAAAACATGGTTTTCGCCTCAGTCCATCCATCCATCCATCAGCCTGTTTCGTCCACTGCTGGACATAGGCCTTTCCAGGATTTCGCCACTCTTGGCGGTCCTCCTGGAAGAAATGCCCATACTCACACACGCTGGGCAGGCAAGTTGGTGAGCGCGGTGCCGAACCCCTTGCACCAGTGACGCCGCTGCCCGTCACCAGTCTGTTTTATATAAGGCTCGGCAATTGGGGATGGATATACCGCCATCCATCGGTCCCAGGCAATGGTGGGCCGCCTGGTTTTGCCTGAGAGCTGTCCTCTTACTCTCCCCCGAATAACTTCGGGAGGATTTGCGAGTAAGGTGGTGGTACCTCCACAGTCGAGCCCGGCATCAGCTCTACCACCTAAAGTTCGCCTCAGTACAATACTAAAAGTAAAAACTCATTTCATTTAAAATGTCCCAAGCGTATACAATTTTTGACACCACTTTTTCACTACTTTATTATCAGTATAGATAAACACAAAAATATTTTTTTACAATTTTGTCATTGTAATCGGAATAGTTTATATGTTTTCAAGAGTGGGACTAAAAAACAAGTACATAATATTATTACGAATACGTTTATATGTCCAAAATTAGATTTGAGTATAAATAAACAATTGAAATCGCATCTCTCAGTATATCGTATTTATTAATTTTTGTTAGTTTTTCTATATTATCCAAGTATAACTGAAAAAACCTGGTAAAAATAAAAATATACACACTTTTTAGATTTTTTTATGACTACGAGTATGATAGAAATAAATATATATGTATTTTGACACTCGGCGATTTTTAATCGCAGAGATACAAATTATAATGTTTGACAAAATGTTGCTCTTAGAACAGACCGTAGCCAAAAAGATAGATACAAACTAACATTATACCGCAGCTGATTAGAAACATAAAAACTAAGTAAATATGGATACATACTCGTACCTAGAATTCCTCACATAAAGATGTTTTCTTCTCTTGCGTTTGTATCTGTCTCAGTAATAAAGGAATGTTCATTTAAATATTCAGAAAAACAGGGGCCATACAATTTTAAAACCCTTACTAAACATTAGGTGGTAGAGCTGATGCTGGGCTCGACTGTGGAGGTACCACCATCTTACTCGCAAATCCTCCCGAAGTTATTCGGGGGAGAGTAAGAGAACAGCTCTCAGGCAAAACCAGGCGGCTAACCATTGCTTGGGACCGATGGATGGCGGTATATCCATCCCCCAATTGCCGGGCCTTATATAAAACAGACTAGTTACGGGCAGCGGCGTCACTAGTGCGAAGGTTTTGGCACCGCGCTCACCAACCCGCCTGCCCAGCGTGTGTGAGTATGGGCATTTCTTCCAGGAGGACCACCAAGAGTGGCGAAATCCTGGAAAGGCCTATGTCCAGCAGTGGACGAAACAGACTGATGGATGGATGGATGGACTAAACATTAGAGTGCATTACAAACCAGAAAAGATTAATCAGAAATTAATTCCAAGTGAGACAAATATTTTGAAGCAATTTCTTGGGTCATGATTTGAACCTGTGACCTCTTTAAATTATATGATTTATAGCGAAATCCATCGCTTTGGATACTCCAAATATTATTTATCATATCTGACATTATAAAATGTATTTCAAATTTTGATTGAAATCAACCAACAAATGAAGCAACTCCCTTTGGGGCAGTTGACTGACATACAAACCCACATTCAACAACCGCTTGTGGATTCTTATTACGTTTCAATAAAGACCAGTTTCGCCTGTAAAATATCCAGATATAACCTGACACAGGGTGAAGAGCATCGCGACAGATTCAATTTACTCAGAAACGATACTCCGATTGCCGACAGCTGTGTACCTTTGTCATTGCTATTGTTCCACTTATATCCTTTATGCCGAGCCTTTCTGACACATGACTCGACTCTTATTACCAAGCAGATAGAGACCATTGTCGATCAGCTAATGTGGTTAAAGCGGGTGGTATTCACTATGTTCAAAGAATATTTTTGTTTGTCTATTTTATTTGCATACCTGTATTTATTATTTTGTTGTTTTGTGGCGAAAACAATAGTCGTTTTTGAATTGATTCTGACAAAAATATGCACAGACCTATATTGTAACTTATACAATAACAGAGTATGGGTTGGAATAGCTTACTCTGTATGGTTTATAAGTTGGAAATATGATTTCATAATTACGTCGTCCCCTATTCCTATTTTTACGGAGTCCCGTATATTTTCCAACTACGACGGGACACATAAAAACTCTTGATTATTTGGATTTCCGATTCGAAAAATAAACCTACAAACATGAAAATTTTCTCATAAAATTGAATATTAGTATGAATATGGAACGAATATAACTCCAGGTTAATAGAGTTTAAGCCGGCGTTATCAATCATGTGAGTATTGTAAATGGCCAGCTTTAAACTAAAGCTCTTTAACCGATAGTTCTATTTCAGAGGGAATGTTACCGAAATCCTGAATTCTTTACTGAGCCAAATTATCTACTTAATTACAATATTATAGTCACGCACTGTAGCAAAACCAGAAAAGAAAAAGGTTTTCAGTGACAGGTTTTCGTTTTAAAAATGGAATTCTATTGAAAGAGCTAACCAAGTAGCAAGTAGTGTCGCTTGGAGCAGCAACAAGCAGACCCCTCGAGTTGAGTTGTTGTGCCACTATTATCCTCTCTACACACCCTTTTCTTCATGGTCCTGACGAGGGAGAGCGTATGACGGGGGAGGATCGACCCACTACGTGGTGCAAGTTACACAGGAATATGTCGAAAACAACACTTAGCATCAGTAAGTGACTGGTTAGTGCTACGACGCTATCGGAACTGGGCTCCGCGATCGAACTAGAAACTTCCCAGAAAATTCCTTTGTAAAATATACCGCTACAAACTTAAGCTCGCTTAAGTTTCCCTAATGGCTCTGGAATTATAGTGGAGGAGGAAGAAAACAAAATGGTATAATTTTCCGCAAAGCTGCGTGCTCCTAAATAGAGGACAACGCGCAAATCTTCACAGTAACCTCCGTGAATTATATGGCTAATTAAAAAGAAAATAGCCCGAGAAGAGCCCAGTAAATAGGGGAAAATATTTCGGGAACAGGAACTAAGACGGATTAATTAGACGATGCTGGTAAAAGAAAATCATACAACGACAAAGAAAAAACAGCAAATTGTGCGTAAAATAATGTGCCTGATATACCTCGGTCTTCTCTTGGAGGAGGTAATAAAAGTTATATACCTCCGTCATTCATGGGTAATGAGTACACAAAGTTTTATACCGACGGTCCACAGGCAGTTTTTATTATTAGTGACATTACGAAGGGCCTCGGTAAGCCTTATAGACATCGAAATGAGTGTTTTATGGTCGCATATCTGAACATACATTAACATAACATGAATTAAGTTTATCTCAACCAAACTTCCTCTGATTAATTCGTCCGTTTTTTATATATTTTCCGTGCAAGAAATGTTGGTTCTGTCTACATATTTTTCTGCTTTTTAATCTAGAGTATGCTTAACCCGGATTTAGCTGTTAGGGAGCATATTCATTGACCTGCACAATGAGCAACCCAGCTTGATCATGGACCCTGAGCGTTGGGTGTTTAAAAACATAAAGGTAGTTTACTTTTTCGTCAACAGGCAGATAACAAAAATCTATCTTTAGATGCGATGTTTTGCATAGCCGTAAAAAGGCGTTTGGCCTGCTCTACATAGCAAGTGAAGCGAAAATAATTTGAATAATATTTTATATCGGCACATAATAACGCTACAATAACAACGGAAAGGCCAACTCATTGTGTATAAACTTTTTACTGAACAATATTTACTCTAACATGTATCAAAACTTTTAGAAAACAAGAATTGGCTATAAGTAACTCTATATGCGTAGGAAACTCAAGGCAATGGTAAAATGTATTTGATTTAGAGGTTCTACTTTACCTAAGAGCCTAGTACAAATAAATTTACCAGTACTTTATGTTTTATAGCTACATCTCATTGTATTGCTTTTGTACAAACAAGCACTTTCTGAAACCCATTGTGAACACTCAGTGGTGCAAACTTCGTGAATAAATCTTCCATCGCACTTAGAAAAACCATGAGCTGGCTTCGTTTGTCTTCTAAGTTCCATGTTTCTACCTATAGAGTCCATAATTTAGGGGTGGTTTTGGAACAAATGTGGTCTTAAGCCTTAAAATATGTTTTTTTTATAAAGAGAAGCTTTCGTAGCAAATGTCTATATATAAATCTGTAAGCTCTAAACTTACAATTTGAACGTATTAGAGCAGGACACGGTAGGAATCAAGGAAAAATATGTGAAATTCAAGTATTTTTTTCGTTTTTTTTATTTATGGTCATTTTGGTATCACTATTGAGTACGTACATTTGTTAGTTCTTTTCGCTGACCTTTGAGACAAGGTCATAATATCTGAAGCAGTTCTTCTTCAAAACAATTTACAATCGACCTCTAAGAGCGACCCCGCAATAACAAGAAATCAAATCTAAAGGAGTTAGGACACAGCCTTCATAACTGTCAGGGTAATTTAGATTGCCTTTAGAAGTTACACTGTAATTCGCCTAGCAAAATGTTTACGTCTGTGTTTTCATGGACAAATATGTCAACTTGAAATTTTCACAATTTCTTTACACATTCAAATAACATATTGACACACAATGTTAGCGCACTTAATTAATATACTTGCTATAAAATCAAAACAAAGACATCTCAAATGTCAAACACACACACACATCTCAAGAATGTTATGTTTAAACGCATGTTGGAGCTATGGGCTCCCAGATCTAAACAAACAAACGTTGTCAGTGACGTTTCTCAAAATCGAATTAAACGAAACATACCGGACAAACCAAATAATTGAAGTTACTATTCGAAATAATTTTTATAATCATTTTATTTTATATATATACAAAAAACACGCTATTTAATAGTCAGATATATTTCGATAATTATTATTGTCGGCATCAGTGGAATACACATAAAAATATTATAGTAATATGTACATGACGTAAAATGTTCTAATGGTGTGGATGATTGACAGACAGAAAAATCCAAAAAAAAAATGAAAAAATATCAAACATATTTACGATCGACCCAGATACCATAACGACAGAAACACACAAAACACTAACACACAACCACGCCTTATCACCACATATTTTCATGGAAGCTACAAACTTAAAAAACTCATAAAAGACTTTCAACCCATCCTGACACAAAACGATGATACAAAAGACCTTCTACCTCACAACGTCCAGATCAGTTATAAACAAAATCCCAACATTAAATCCATTGTCACCAAGACAAAGAAACAACCAGCCATTCAGAACACAATCACATCACCTGGCACTACACCATGCCGACGGCCACGCTGTAAAACATGCGCCATCATCAACACGGATACTACCATTATGACACACCACACATCACATACCTATCATGCCCAACCCAACAGCACCTGTAAAACATCTAATTGCATCTACCTTCTGGAATGCAAGCACTGTCCTGCATTTTACATTGGCGAAACCAAAAATAATCTTCACATCAGACTTAACCAACACAGACACACATCAGACTCCAACCCAAACAACACTCTACAAATCCCTACCCACACGCGACTTCACAACCTGACTTTTAATAACTGCTTCACTGCACGCATCATAAAATCATTCTCTCCACCACTCACAGACATTCAACTCAAAACATGGGAAGGGTCCTATATAAGGTCGCTTGGTGCCCATTACGGTCCAGGTCTAAATAAACAGAAATAAATTATTTTAGCATCTCCACAACAAAAAGCCCACACAATTTTTTTTTTGTTTGGATTTTTCTGTCTGTCAATCATCCACACCATTAGAACATTTTACGTCATGTACATATTACTATAATATTTTTATGTGTATTTCACTGATGCCGACAATAATAATTGTCGAAATATATCTGACTATTAAATAGCGTATTTTTTGTATATATATAAAATAAAATGATTATAAAAATGAAAGATCAAAGAGATCAATAAAAAAATATATGTTATTTGATATTCGAAATAATCGTAATACTCGAATAAACAGACGACCATGAAGGTTTTCAAATAGATGTCTGAATAGTTTTGGTAGGTATAGACAACAAATGAGTATGAGACAATATTTAATATGTAATTGTCATCTGATGGTCAATTTAATTTTGCAAGGTTATACTACAATCGTGCATACGCCTAATTGTCGTGCATTCGTTTTCATATTTGATATTTGACAGGTCATCCGTTTGGACGATTTTAAGAAACGGCTGTATCAAATGCCGTTTATTTTGATTAAACGTTTTAACGTTTAATAGGGAGCCCTATTTAATACCAACAATACTGCAACAATCACTCTGAAATTAATATATAATAAAGTTAAGGACTAATGCTATGTCTATGCTGTTGTGAAAACTTGATTGTATTAAATTTTCTCGATAGAAAAAAATTACAAAGTTACCTCCAAACCGTACAATAAACCGATAGCATTCAATGAATACTTGAAATTAGATCTGAAACTTTGTATAATATAACTGATATTAGTATAAAGCAGCTGCAGACTGTTCCATAAATATGAAAAAACTATCAGTGTAGCCGCGATTTCAAAATAACTGATGTTTTGCGTGCGCGGCATCTGTTTAGAGTAGGATAAACAGTTAAAAAGCAGAAGCGTTAGAGCAGGGATGCGAATTGAGGTATTATGGGCCCTTAAGTTGGAAGGTACGAGTAAGAACATTACATACAGATTGAAATAACAAATTCCCTTTACCGAAGATGGGCTTACGTCTAAAAACAATTAGCACACGTTCAGCCTAAGCCATGTTAAATTACAATTAACATTTTCCCGGACTTTGCGCGTCTCTCACAACTTGCGCAAGGAATATTATAATAATAACGAGTACACGGGGAGAGAAAACTTTAAAGTAAAGACCGTTGCTTTTACTCGTTAAAGGGAGTCATTGGCTAATTGTTCTGGTTCTACTGCTAATTTTAAGGAAATAATATACGTTCGATATAAATTCGATGACGAATCGAAAAAATTTCAGATTATTATATCATGACGTCGACACGCCATATGATATCTGTTAATTTGTTTCCGTTGAAGTATGAATTGTAAAATTGTGGTTGCTAATTTTTTACTAAAAAAACGTTTGGGTAAAAATTAATAACCAATGTGATTTAAACAATACATACTACAATGGTTCATCCTGCAATAGTCGTGGCTTGATTGTTGGTAACTAAGCATTATAAAAATAATCGATTAAAAATCATCAGCTCGCTCGTTATAGTTCACTCAGGTTAAATTATGGTGAAATTAACATAATAGTAGGTACGTTGTTTTTAACACTTTTTTTATTTATTTATTTATTCAAGCCAAACTATAGATTTTCACAAACATACACAAACACGAAACAATTAAAAGTTATAAAATTAAGGAAACATGTCATGCTTAAAAAAGTAAAAACAATATGTCATCAAGCTTGCATGAAAATGTCAGTTGTCAAAAATAATTAAACCTATTAACTTTTCACCTTTTCACTTACATGTTCATTTTAAATGTTCACTATAGTTCATCCCATTGTTGGGCAAAGGCCTCCCCCATTTTCTTCCATGCGAGTTTTTAACACTTAGATGTGATTATTTATAACCATTTCGAATTAACTTCTTAGCTTTTTTAAACTGTTTTAACAGCAAAGGGTTTAAATTCCCTTCGGTTTGTTGCTTACTTTTAGACAACTTTTTCTTAACCGTATCTAAATCGAGCTCGGTAACTCGTCCATTTACTGAATGTATTCAAATCTTTGCGATTTTTTAGAAACAGTCAGAGACATAAAAGGGACAACGATCTCTTCAAGTGTGTAAGCACAGTATCTCATCTTCGGACGTTTTATTTTGTCGACTTAAGTAAAGAAGGAATTCCTTAGAATCCTTATTAAGACTTGAGAGTAAAGGGATTATAAACCAGGCAGTTTCCAAAGAACGTCCGACTACAAACGGCATTAGGACTTTTGTTGAAGCCGTTTTAATTCTCAGTTAAGTGACAAAGTGTGGTGTAAAGCTTCACAACCGTTTTGTCTCGAAAAGTTAAAAGCTGTTAGACTCACTGGTATTTACTGGAAAGGTTTGATATTCATTTATTCATTAATTGTACTTGACTTTATTCTGTGTAGTAATTACTGTATTGTTAACATGTCAATAATACTAAAGACACTGAATTTCAATGATTAAAAGGTCACACAGAGCTTTATTTAAAGCTTACAACGTATATCATTTTATTTTTCAATTCCTATAAGCAAATACATATAAAAATTATTAAAACTCAAACGTGCTGTCATGTATTATCATTGTTGACTTTATGCCAACTGCTTCACCGCTAGAATTAAACATTTTCTTCATTTTAATAATGATCAAAATACATATTTGTTAAAAAACGTCTAAACGTCGATACTATGGCGTAGCAGGTCAACAGAGCGATCAAACTATGAAGTCTTAACGCTTGCTACGCTGCCGTAGCAAAAAAGACTGGGACGTGTTACAAATATAATATAGCGTTAAAACAATAGAAAAAAATAATTATAATTAATTATTTCTATTGTTTTAAATTGTTTTGAGTTTTGTATTATTAAACCTAAACCTGATTTATACATGAACCATATAGGTTCGAAATTACATATCGGTCCAGTAATGAACAGTGTGGGTCAACATTCGGTCACCACTAACGTCCCTCATTCGTCGACGTTCATACACCACCCACTACATAACAGCCACAAACGTAATGAACTACGACTTGCCTTAATTAATTGTGCTGTTAATTCGCTGAGGGCACGGGTTACAAACAAGCCATTTGCATTTCATGTTTTAGAACGTGTTTAGGTTCACCGATAAATTACTTTTACATGAAACTTTTGTGTAGATAAACTTACGAGAGTACATAAAATGAAATGTAGTTCGTGTTAGCATCTCGGATAGAACATTCTATCAGAAATCAATTCATTTTACTACAATCAGCTAATCACCTACCTTTATATGTATTTCTCAAATCCGACCCAACCTAATTCTGAATCTTTTATTTATTACAATCTCAAAGACCTCAAAAAGCGCACAGACCGATACAAAGAAAACACGAATGAATGGCAGAAGAAAAAGATTTTTTCCATTACATCAAGATAATAATGTGATTGATTGGTAACACATTTCGTATGAGAACAAAACCTTTGTTTGGCTACACCTAACGAATATCAAGAAATAGAGGAAAACCCCGACTCTTTCAAACCAAATGGAAACTTGTAGACCCGAACTAAAGCAAACAAACGATACAAATTAATAATACGCCTCTGCGGGGACCCGGCGATATTGGTAAATAGTTTTGTTTGCAAACATTCATCAAATTTTATTTGTCAGTGAAATATAAAAAGCCGAATGGTTTTTGTCAACCCAAATTTTATCTGGCTCTATTTTGTCATTTGGTAAGGTTTGACACGCAGTAAAATAGTTATATCATTAGGTTACTCTTTGGTTTCTTGAGAAATGCATTTCATGTAGTTATGTCTGACTATCTAAAAACGAGACTGAAAAAACTCGGCAAATTCTAAAAATCTCCGAATGATAATACTGATTGTAGTACGCGCAGATACTATAAGGGATCAGATAAATTTCAACCATAGAAAGAAAGACATTTATTTGATGGAAAGTGAAAAACACAAGAGAAACAAACATAAATTAACTAATGCTTATAAACAACTAAAATACATTAGAACAAACATTAAGTAAATTAAAAAAACAACAACTTAAATCAATCTTGTGTCTTCACCGTCACCAAATAGGCCGCAACTCAGCATGTGTTGTGTCGAGATGATACATAAATATCTATTTAAACATATATTTATGTACACCTCGACACAACACTGGTATTCTGTTACGGCCTGTGCGTAACGGTACACCCCCGATAGCAAATATGTTGTGTAACCTTTCTATTGTCACACAAAGACGGTATTGGTTGGGTGTATTTAAAGTTGAAGTTACATACTTGCGGAAATGTTACGGGGTAATTTTTGACCAGGTGCGGTGATGTTTATTATGAATTAATTTATTATCAAAACGGTTGTATTTATCCTTACGATGGATAAATCGCCAAGTGTTTAAAAATATAGAAATATGTTTCTAAAAGTTTACACTATATACGGGTTTGGAGCTAGTTAAAAAAAACAGTCTCATCTCTCTGCAGCCTGACTTGACATTCACTTTTCGGAGTCAAGACACAAGAGCAAGTTTCTTGCAGTAAAGATAAACGGTATCACGTAGCACTGAGGTATTCGTAACTTGCAACAGGCTGTATCGGGCCCGAACTGAACAGAATCAAACAGACATTCCACTTACTGGCTCCAAGTCTCCATTGAACCGCTCGCTTCATACGTGTGTAGAATGCACGGCGCAGTGTCATTTGCGAGCTGATACGAGATCGAAACTTAGTTAAACTTACTCAATATTTGAGCGTCTATGCTACGTGCTTTGTTCGAGATTTTGTACAGCAATCTACCGAGATTGCTTGAACATTCTGTGAAATTGTCTGAGCTAAAACGAGCTTAAGGTCATTTTCAATGTTAAGGGTTGCAAAGAAAATGGGTCACACGTCACTCAAGACCTCTACAACTCCCTTTCACTAACAACCACTCTCTGTGAACGCTAACAATCTTGGGTAATAATTAATAAATATGTGTTAAGTTTTAAGATGAAAAAGGTTGAGGAAATGATGCTCCACATAAAGTGGTGCGAAACAATTGAATGCCCGGCCGATATAAGGGTCATCGAGTCCGCCACTCACGGCTGGCGACTCTAGCACTCTCTGTTTTAGCAGCCCCGGGGTGTTCGTATCTTGAGTTGAGTGACCTTAAAAAAAATCTTAAATGAATAAAGCTTTCGTAGTGGACAAGTGTATAGTAATTAAAGAATGTTGTATGACTCGATTGTTCAGTAATTCAATGATCTCGATTTTTATTTAAACAAACGTTTTGTCACAACATATGTCCTCGACGAGGTGTCAGTGGTGTTTTCGAATACTAAAACGGTCTTTGACCAACAGTTTTAACATCACAATGTGATAGGGGATGAGCCTTATCGGTATTTGTATTTTAGGCACAACACGGGTTTTTTAGGTGATACCTATAGGGAGATAAGTTGACCTCACTGTATGTTCCTTCACCGTCACAAAATACTGTGTTATGTACAACAAACTCACTTGGTGCATGCTCATCCGTGATTTCGAACCCGGATCTAAAAATTGAGAGACTGGTATCCACTGAGTTATACTGCCGCTGCAATTATTCCCGCACTAATTTTAAATATTATTTTTTATTCTGACTTGGCAACTAAATCCTCTTTTCCTGTTTGAGATACCGCTGTTAGGCCCAGCATACAGCTCGAGGCGAGAATCTCAATTAGTGGCGTTTCATTTTAGACGGGCTTGTACCAAAACACGAGTGGGATTGGATGACGCCGCGTGCTCAAAGAGACCTCAAGTTGAAGCCAGAACATACCTGCTGCTGCCACAAAGAGCTGCCTTTTCAAATATGTATATCTCATAGGTATCCGAAGGTGTAACTTATAAAGGATTTAGGACAGAACACCGAAGATTTGGGCTTTTATTCATGTAAGCAAAGACTACACACATGTATTGAGTTCATACTCGGCAGATCTTTTTTTTAACATAATCTAACACATGAAAAATAATTTTAATTAATAAATTCACATTCTGCAATTTGGCATCGACCATTTGCATCGGTTTTAATTAAAATCAAGAAATTGGCAGCACGTTTCAGCTTTGTAACAGTCAGTAGAATCGTCCAATTACAGTTGTCTTCAGCTGACCGCAGATGTCCGGCCCGGAATTAGAGCCCGGACTTGGCCAATCCCAAAACATTTCTATTACACAACATTCCTTTTTTAGCTCAGAACTTGTGGGCGACATATTGTAAGCATTAACAGCCGCAATGCTCTGTACGATTTGGGTTTTTCATTGTCCTTATTTGCAATTGTTTTATCTATGTTGGTATCTGTTTCTCTTTGTTACACAACATATCGATTTTATAGACCATTATAAGGATACAATATAAAGGATAGATTGTATCCCGATCAGGCTTGGCTGTCTCAAGGGACACACAAAAGGAAACCGGCCAGCAACGTCACAAACCATATGTACTCATGTACTTCGTATAAGATATCGAATAGATGGGAAGGAACACAAAAATACTTCTATGTTTTTTTTTTTTAAGAAAACAAAACTATTTAAACTATTTAAAATTTGCAAGATCGTCTGAGTGATGAGACGGTTTAATAAAAAGGCAGAAATAAATGAGACTTGGTTGTATAAAATATCTGTTTGTGATTTTGCATTGTTACACAGAGCGAGAGACTCTCAATAATACTCTATGCACGAGTATCGTTACGAATCTGATACAGAAAATAATACAATGCGAACTTGTGTTTCTAAAATAACGTTTCTATTTAGTAACTTGCTTGTGAACCAAGCTGTTGTAAAAAAGAAGAAATCATATTTTGATATCGTTTTAAAGCCCTTGACAAAAAAACGCAGAACTGCGATGAAAGGATGACCTAGTTTTTTAATTTCAAATAACATCACGATCAGAGGAAAACGAAGAATGATATAATTAAGGTTGGTGTAACGGATATTATATGGTTCATATTTTAACTTTTCTGTTTTACCACGGGCCACCCTCTCAATGTGTTCTACGTTTGTTTGTTTTTTTTTTTTTTACCTAAATTTAGGGGTCGCTACCACAATTTATTTAGTTAACATAACACAAGTATTAAAAAAATGATATTGAAAATTATAAAATGCATAGAGCAAACTTTAAAAACGTAGATAATAAAATATATTGCATTTTTAAACTTTCTTTACTTCATTCTGTTTTATTGTCAAACAAGAGCTCAATTTTCGTTAAAGAGAAATTTATTCAGTTTAAGTGGTGTTTGTTTTTACTTTTGATGATGCACTGATAGTATTTTGATATGTAAAAGATTTTCATTATATACGTTCCAAATGCAAATTTTCTGCATTTTGTTAAATTTTTATTTCATAAGAAAAATCGCTCAATTTACGGGGATTTAAATTTTAGTAACTATGGTAGTGACTCTTAAACTTCGTAAAAAAATAATTGAAAACAACTTTATTCATTTTTAGCTGCATAATGAGAAGGTGGCCCATGATAAAACAGAGAAAAGTTTAAATTTGGACCACCCTCAGCCACCATCCTAATCTTTAAGCACAATTTCGAGGTAAATAGATAAGCGATTCACTATTAATCCTATTAATAACTGCTAGCAATGCGTACGAGGAAGGTGGATCGCAAGATTGGAGCTCAAAGTGTAATGGCATGAAAATGATAGATGTCTTCACCTCCCCCGCATCTTGAGATGTGTCTGGTGAATACCTTGAGAAAACCTTAGCACACAATCAATCTTGAACGACAGTTCAATTGTTGGTGACAAGAATTTGGATCTCTCATGCTGCTGATAACGATACGTTTACGGAGGTGCCTAAAACAAATTCTTACTAGTAAATTTTTACACAAACTACGAAGTTATTTTTCTTTTTTAATTTTATCGGTACAATAACAACTCTCGTTATTTTACAGTAAATGTCTTTTTTTTTCAATCAGCTCGATCAATTTTATTGTATAGAATTTCAACATTCTGGTAAATTCAAATAAAGAAATTTGTATAATAATCTGAAACTTCTAAATAAAAATTACTGCAGATTCATATTGCCTCCTTTTGTCTAACCTAAAGGACCTAAGTTTAAAGTTAATTTACTGTAAATCGCTTTAAAATGTGATTGTAGAGATCTCGATTTCAATAAAATAAAATCATCAAGCAAATATTTGGCTTTTTAGTTGTTTCTTCATCAAAGTCGAAAGCTTCTGTTGTTTTAAAACCTTGTATGGTATTAAAACCGATAAACAAACCCCGAACTGAAGATAAAGTTCAAAGATTGGAGACAGCCTGAAAAACGAGACAAAGAAAATTACCTCTAAAGAAATTTGACGACCCCGATCTTGATGAGATCTCAGCGGCTCGACTGAAGAATTCCAATCTCAGACGGAATTACCTAATAGACAAGCTTGTAACCAGAAAATCTGATCGTTATTGCGGATCGTGGAGACCATTAACGCCCCGTGAGATGCAATCGTAAAAGTTTGTTCAGCTTTACGGCATCTTGTTCAGCCAGGCTGATCGAGCAGGGAAATGGTAAACCTGGGCTCTAGCTAACAGACTATTGCGTTTTAGTACACCCTATCTACCTATACAATCGCAGTCTTAATGTTTCCATTTTAAATTATGATAATGAATTTAATGAGGATCCTTAACCAAATTTTCGCCTATGTTTATGCTTACCAGCACTGATTTACCTAAACTTTAGTAAACTTGAGCATCCGTCGCCATCACACGCATACTGTGTTACCTGCGTCACCTTCGCGCGTCACCTAGGACGTCTCCGGAGCCTGACAGACTCCAATCACTCACATAACACCTCAGCTCTCATCTCACCAATCGATTCTCAATCGTCACGGGGTAAACAAACGGGCGCGGTGCGCGCGGACGCCTGTTGCGTTGGGAGCCGTGCCGCGCGGGGCCGCGGCGGGCAGCGGGCACTTGACTCACCGGGCAGGAAGGCCAACAGCGTCATTGCCGCTAACAGCACGGCCATAGCGGCGACGCGCGGGCATACCACACCCGCGCACGCTGCGCTAGCACCTCGGCGCGCTCATGCGGCCTGTAACACGCGTCGTGGCCGGCCCGAGCGGCGCTCGGCTCGGGACTGAGCCGGCCCCGCCCCCGCCGCCCCGCTGCCTCGCCGCCCTCGCCCTGCGCAGCCCCCAGGTGCGCGCGACGCGAGCCCAGCCCTGCCGCTGCCGCCGAACACCCCTATTGACGAATTGCTGGTCCGTGTGGACACGTGCGGCCGCGGCCGGCTGGCTGGCCGTGCGCGCCGACCCGCTCCGATCATCTCCCTACAACTCACTCGAGGGTCGGTGGCTCCCATTAAACCAGGAATCACTACATCTCCGCCGTGTAAATATTTCCGGGAGGGCCCGGGATAAGTAGGGCAAAGGGCCCAAGGTCAGTGCAGCCCGGGCGGCGATACGCCCCTCTCATAATGTCGAGTTTTAGCTCCTTCTCGATGCTCTTATCTTTGGCGCTCCCTTTTCGTCCAACAACTATTAATATTTAAATGGCCTTTGTAAATAAGAACTTTTATATCATGTAAAATATAAAATTACATCTTTAACGATTCGCTATACTTTTTTTTCCAATGCAGCATTATTATTATTGCAATAAAAGTTGCGTGAATTAGATCATATTAAATATATTAATTCTGCCAGCGACAATTACAAAAAAGTAAACGTTATTATTTTTTCTCAAGCAATGGGCTAAGTACCCACCCATTTTTTGGTTTTAACTACAAAACTAATGAAATTCCTATAAAAGCTTAACCAATCCTTTCTCCCTATTAACAAACAAAAAATGTATTTTTTGTTTATTTTGTGATATTTTAACCCCAGGCCTGAACCTTGTCAGTATGCTCCCCCCCCCCCTCCACCAAATGAAATACTTTATTCGCTCTTGAATCCAAGCCACGATAGGCTGAAGAGGGTTAAAAATCTTCAGTACCAGAACTGAAGACAGTTTAAAAATTTAATAAGAAGATATTCTACGCAAAAGCGACATTCTTAGATTATTATCAAATATTTTCAGTATAAAAGAAAGTGTCTCTACGGGACACTACATAGCCAGTGTTCTTTTACGGTGTGGTTATATTACAGCTGTAACAAAATGATTCCCTTAACGGTTTTTCCACACTCAATACAATTTATCTTTTTATCTTCGGGGTTTTAGACCGAGATAAGCTGTTTATTTATTGAGAGGTAAGTAAGCAATAAACATGGTAGACGGAAAAGCTCGGGTAAGTCGGGGATTAAAACAATATCAATATTACTCATAAATATACTTTCTTGCAGGTATTTTCATTGTTCATGTATGTAGATTTATTTATATTTATAATAACGCTTATTTTATTATATATAGGTATGCTGTGAAGTTTAAGTCATTCTGTTAACGAATACTGGTGATAGTACTCGTCCTTAAGAATAACTTTACTACTAAGCAAACCCTGAAATCGTGAAAAAAAATCAGCTGTTTCCTTCATTTGGGTCGAGTAGGTATTTAACATTTCTATGGAACAGTTGATATTTTTTTCACGATTTCAGGGTTGGCTCCATAGTAAAAGTTGTTCATATGGACGAGTACTATCATCAGTTTTCATTATTAAAATGATTTAGATTTCACGGTTTTACGTTAATCACTAATCACAGTTTTAAACTGTTCATTAAATGATCGAAGCTGGAGCCAGGCATCACTCCTGGTCCGTTTCCGGTGGACTGGGGTTGCGTAAGATTTCAATCATCGCTCTCCTGCCATTTTTGTCGTCCGTTTATAATACGCACGCTCACTTTGTTAACATTTTGGTGATGTAGGTGATCATTGGTGATGTAGGTGATCATTGGTGATGTAGAGGCGTCGTGCTTGGCGGACGCCAGGAATGCTTGGTCGGTTGCCATCCTGGTCGGAATATGCCCATCTTCTTGGAATCCCAAAAATTATGAGACGAGCCTCTTTGCAAACAGGTCCAAAAACATCTCCTAGACACTGCCTGCGATCTCGCAGATGGTGTTCGTCTTGTGGCTACCGGTGAGCGTGAGTCCGGCTTATGGCTGCATGCTATTCCTTCCGCCAATCTTGGTACTCTTTTAGACAAGACAACTTTCACCATCACCATCTGTCTGCGACTTGGGACAAAGACAAATGAGAGTCGTTGCTGTCACTGTGGCGTGAGTGTCAATCAATTAGGCCATCACGGCCTCTCATGTCGACGCAGTGCCGGCCGCTGGCCCCGTCTCAGCAGCTTGAATGACATCATACGGAGGGCCTTTGCAACCATCAACGTGCCGGCTATTTTAGAGCCAAATGGCATTGCATGTGACGATGGCAAGGGGCCCGACGGAATGACACTCATCCCGTGAAAAATGGTTGCTTCCTGGTGTGGAACGCGACTTGCGTCGACACGCTCGCTATAAGTATATAAAAAAAAAATATTTTAAGATTATATTAATCTCCTTAATATCTTCAATATTACACTCTTTAATTATAAGCTATTTAAATTAATATAAGAATATATTTAATAAGAAAAACTAGAATCTAGAAATAATTAGAAACTAGAAATAATAAATCTTAATAAATAAACTTTAAAACTTTAAAGCATCGACACGCTCGCCGCGTCTCACGTCCGGTCGACCGCTGTCACAGCTGGCGCGGCGGCTACAACGGCCGAACGCAACAAGCACCGCAAATATGCAGCTCTTGGTGAGGGCTACATGTTTGTGGCGTTTGGGGTCGAGACATTCAGGCCTTGGGGGCCCGATGCTCGAAAGCTGTACAAACAGATAGCATCGCGTCTGGGGATGCCTCAGGGGATCCAAGAGCTGGAGCTTACCTCGGTCAACGAATAAGCCTAGCACTACAACGCGGCAATGCCGCCAGTATCTTCGGTACCCTGCCTGGTGACAGCGATGACTAGAATAAAGTCTTTTATTTAACCTAAATGAATTTTTACTTAATTTAGTTTATAATAATTGTATTTTTAGTTCTTTAGTTTTTAGGATTATTTAGTTTTGATTTCATATTAATTTAGTTATGGCCCATACAGTAACTTAAACATAAACATCATATTATTATATCATATTATATTATTATATATATAAATATATATATGTGATAAGAGAAATTTCTACATATTTGTTTTACTAAGAGGTATCAAAACTAATTGGGGTAATTATTGATTACGTAACGCTTTGTAATACTCTCCGCTTCGAAGCACTCTGACAATGACATTTTACACACTGATAATCTTTCGTAGTGTCATTTAGACGTTGTACTTTTAGGGTGATATTTGAACGATATCAAGCTTAGTAAAATGATATTATTTAGAGATTTCGTAGCCCCATAGAAGGCTTTGTAGTGCTGTCATTAATTTCGTGGAATCTTTATACTATTCTCTATATTAGGTTTCCTAGCTCATTGTAAAGCATTCGTTGCCCTATCACGGTCGATGTAGCATTTTCTTGAACTCTCATACTGAGAATTAAGGGTTCGTAAATCTTTCCAGAATTTTGGTAGCCAAATTGCTCTTTTCTTGGCAATTTCTTCCGCGTTGGAGCACTAACTCCTCTAACATTCGGTTTCGTAACACTCTCGTAGCATATTGTAGAACTCTCATAGCCTTTTTTTAGGCTACGTAACACAATCATCAGCTTTTTACCACTTTCTTCAATGTTGTAGCACTCTCGTAGCATATATTAGATCTCTCGTGGCCTTGTTTTAGGTTACGTAACACAATCATCACCTTTTTACCACTTTCTTCAATGTTGTAGCACTCTCGTAGCATATTTTAGAACTCTCGTGCGCTTGTTTTAGGTTACGTAACACAATTCATCAGCTTCAAACCACTTTCTTCAGCTTTGTAGCACACACCATACTAACTAATTCGGTTTCGTAGCACTCTCGTAGCATATTGTAGAACTCTCGTAGCCTTCTTTTAGGCTACGTAACACAATCATCAGCTTTTTACCACTTTCTTCAATGTTGTAGCACTCTCGTAGCATATTTTAGAACGATCATGGCCTTTTTTTAGGTTACGTAACACAGTTCATCAGCTTCTTACCACTTTCTTCAGCTTTGTAGTACACACCATACTAACGAATTCGGTTTCATAGCACTCTCGTAGCATAATGTAGAACTCTTGTAGCCCTATTGTAGGCTACACAGCATATTCATCGGCTTTGTAGCACTCGTCTTTCACATTTACTGATATTTATTATAGGTCACAAAAAATCAGGCAATGCCTTTTGATTTTTAAGCGATTAAGTCGAAATTAACCGACAAATTCTATATTTGACTCTTATCTATTTTTCGATTGGTTCGATTTTATTTTAATTTCCCACAACACAGTTTCAAAACCTCATTTTTATCACGTCTTAACAACATAGCGAATCCTTAAAGCGAAAAATTTATGAAGTCGTAGCGTTTGTTACGACGTACCAAAAAGAGAAAATGAATTGCTTTTGTAGAAATTTTGTGGTACTTGTAGTATACTTAAAGGTTCAATATTTTAGAGTTCTTGTAGGGCTTCTTACCATTTGTGGCCTAAAGTCCAAGTGAATTGGCCTTGTAAAGTTCTCGTAGCGCATTCTGTCAGCTTCCTTTATATATATAGGTATATATATATATATATACCTATATATATTGCACCACACTTTTCTTCACGAGATACTTGATTTGATGAAATGCAGTTTTGTAGCGAACCTTGATAGTAACCTTATCCTGCCTGTCTTACATACCAGAGTAATCTTTCTAATAGCTCTGCAATAAATTGCGATAAAAATTATTCCTCTCAATCAGAATCATTATCCCTTAATCATGGCAAATTTAACTTGGTCGAAAATTCGATCGAAAATTGCCCGTGCCCCTAATAATGTTTCGAAATATTATATACAAAATATAGGTACTTATATAATTTTTTACAGCATCTTAAACGGGAATGGAACAAGTCATTGAAACCTCGTGTGTATTGTGGCACCCATCGAAAGGGTCAGTTATAAAGACCAATTCTTCTTGAAGAACATGCAAAAAGGACCATAAATGTTGACATTTTAGTAAGGTAATAATTCAATGGAACAAATATCTCCGAAAAACTAAGCAAAAATAAAAGTTAATTGTAATATTAAGAGAACAGAGGTACAATTGGCCGGTTCTTTATTTCATTAATATTTACAATTCGAAAACCATTTCGAGGAATAGCTTTTCTTAATTCTTTCTAATTTACAGATTTTACAAATTCAAATAAGCGTGCGTATCCTTTATTAATTGAAAAAAGCAATGTCTTTCATTTGACCTCAGTGACGTCATCACAACACATTTCCATACGAAAAAAAACATTTCTTGTTTGGCAAGGATCTGATATTAAACCTAATATGATGACGTAGTTTCCTGTAAAAACAAAAATGCTTATAATATTGGTTTAAAATTTGAAAAATTTTGATATTCAAATTACATTCCTAAATTGATATATTTATTCCGAAAAGCAGACAAAAACAGAATAGAATAGAATATAATTATTACGTAAAAAGAGGATACAAGAGATTTGGAAAAACACAGGGCTTAAAATCTAAGATGTACATATAGTATAAATAACAAATATTTACTTTTATCCTAAATAGGGTTTTACGCCTGTAGAAAGGATAAATAGAGTGGGGTAAAAACATTATAAAAAAGACGGGTTATCGGCTTAACATTAAGATGACATAACATATAAAACTGTATCAATAATGCGATATTTTATATAAGTACAGTATGGGTGGGTGACAGTGGAGGTGTTTGCATGAGTGTGAGGGTGTGTATGTGTGTGTATGCGTTTAAGCTTGTGTGTAAGAAGTTGTAGACGGTGCAAAAAGGTCAGAGTGAGAGTGTGTACATATGAAAGTACAGTAAAAATGTATAGATAGGAGGTCTGTTTATATAAAAAAGAAAATATATGACGGAGAAACAGCCTTGGTTGTATTTTTAAAAAGTGTGACGTCAGCACTGCTGACGTCACGAATATTTTCTTGGTGATCACTCATCTTCAATTTTCAAGGAAAACATTGAAGGTATTACCAAAGCTTCGTTTATTCAACTGACAGCGCAACAACTTATTAGAGAGGTCCGCACTGTCCGACGGCTCGAGCAAGACTGCCCGAGCGTGGGCTGTGCGGCCGTATTTATAGTGTGCAAGCACGTGTTTACAATTTTAGGTTAAGTATTGAATGTATGTGAATTTACGTTAATTTTACATTGCAATAATCACAGTTCAATTAATTAATGGCTTATGAACTAGTTTTAATCTAATCACATTATTAAACAGAGTTATTTAATTAATAATCTTCTTTTATCAACAATGAACCATTGCTGATGCGCCGATACGGCCATACTGACAGGCGGTGCGCGCTCTGCACCAGCCTCGTTGATTCTGGTTCTTATTTTTATCTGTAACAATAGATTGGACTTCTTTTGAGTCGGATATCTGTAAGCAACCTGAGTTGCAATGCAAATATTTTTATCTTTGTATGCTTGGCAATATTAATGTTACTAAGTTTTTGGGAATATAATAAAGGGTTTTTGGAGTTTCTCGTAGGGTCTCGGCGATTCTCGTAGGGTCTCGGCGATTCTCGTAGGATCTCGGAGGTTCTCGGAGGGTCTCGGTGATTCTCGGAGGTTCTCGGAGAGTCTCGGTGATTCTCGGAGGTTCTCGGAGGGTCTCGGTGATTCTCGGAGGTTCTCGGAGGGTCTCGGTGATTCTCGGAGGTTCTCGTAGATACATAAGTGAAAGTTTTTCTCGTGGAATTAGTTTCGGTTACTAATATTGAATTTATGTAGTGTAGTGTTTCTTTGTAAGTATTTAGTTATATTGAACTAAGTTACTCACAGTTTATTCTGATGAATTGCCTTCATTCCGTAGGTCTTGTCTTGTTGGAATTTGCAGCCCTTCTCGTGATGTCGACGGGATGGGCTCAATTGTAGCAGAGTCTCGAGGATTAGGTGATAAATGTCCCGCCGATACGGTCAACTGCTCACCAGGTTGTGGAGCACGACGCAGCTGGTCATGAGGCACCTTGCGAGGTCGCCTTCTGCCGACCACCTTCTTCACCAAATAGCGGTCGTTTTCCAGTATTCTGGACACTTCATATGGCTCGCTGAATTTTAGGTCAAGCGATGTTTGGTTGCGAGGGTTATTCTTAATCAACACGTAGTCTCCTCGTTGGAAATGATGAATTTTTGCTTTACGTAAATTGAATCGTTGTCGGTCTTGTTCGCTTGAACGCAACATTTTCTGTTGTACTTGATGAGTAAGCGCTTCAATGGCCACGGTCTGATCGTCAATATTCACCAAGTTGAGGAGCTCAGGAGGTACACAGTGCTTTCGTTGTGTAATTAATGTCAATGGAGCAACCCCCGTGACACGATGACTTGTCCAGTTCATTGCCAGTTGTAGTTCCTCAAGCGCAGTGTGCCACTGCTCTACTTCGTTGTTTTTGATCATCACCAACGCATTTTTGAGAGTCGCAAGACCCTTTCTACTTGGCCATTCGCTCGGCTAACTCCTGGAGCTATGGTATGAAGATCTATTCCAAAGTGGTCACAATAGTCTTTGAACTCGCCAAGGAATTCTCGTCCTCCATCGACTATGATTTGAACTGGCGCACCGAATAGATGCACAGTGCGTTTCAGGGCAGCTAATGTACTGTGTGGGTTTTTGTTGCTGGAGAAGTACAGTAGCACGTACTTCGAGAATGCATCGATGGTAACTATAACATACTGCTGATCATCTGGTGTGACGAAGGCGGTCTTCTCTATTGAGTTCTCAGCAATTGGTATTTGATGAAAACCAGCTGCCATACCAAGGCTTGTGTAGAAATGACCATTTGCTAGCTAGTCAATCTGATCAGAAATCAGCGGAAGTGGGTAATGGTCACGCAGAGTATTCGAATTGAGCTCCCGAAAATCAACGCAGAGTCGGTCATCCCCATTCTTCTTCTTCACTAAGATGATAGGGCTTGAGTAAGGAGACTTGCTCTCGCGTATTATGTTGTTTTCCAAGAGTTCTTGAATTATGGTGCGTACCTTTTCCCTTTCTACTGGGCTGAGACGATATGGTCTTCTTTCGACGAATTTATCTGGGGTTTTCAGTCTGATTTCGAGCTTTCCAGTATTGACCCGAGTTTTGGGATAACCACGAATAAACAAATGTTCATATTTATGCAGAAGTCCACGTAGCTGCGTGATTTCATCTTCGTTGGTCAGATCGCAGTCCAAATTGATGAAGAGAGGAGAATTCAAACTTACATGATTGACACGTGTGTTGTGAACCAGTTTTGTCCCATTGGATGTGATAACCATACTCAAATTGGTATCATGAATCAGGTTCATACCCACTAGGATGTCTGTTGACATTTCATGATCCGGTAGTATGTAAAACTCCAGCTCAATACGGATGGTGTCTATAATACATACAGTTGTAAGCTTGGCCAACGATAGTGCGGGAAATTGTCCGATCCCCTTCAAATAATTGACTGCTGGGCTTCTTTGACCTTGGAGAACTGCAGCAACGGATTCTCGTATAATAGAGCATTCTGCCCCACTATCGAACACAGCCTGCAAAGTCTTCTCACCAATTCTGATGGCGATAGGTGCTAGCCTGTCACTTGACACATAATTGACGTTGGATGTCAACAAACGTTCCCGTCTGAAGCAAGTTTCATAAGTGTGGCCTGTTTTTTTGCAATAGGTACAGGTAGATATGGCTTGTGGTTTAGGGTCCTTATTGCCGGCTTCAGGTTTAGCCTCTGGTGGTTTAAATCTGCAATCATTGGTAGAGTGATTTGTCTTCTTACATATGCGGCAACTTGATGTTGATTGTTGATTGTCCGTAAATCTTGGACGCTTGTTTAGCAATGTGGAACTTGAGTTAGGATGGGAACGCTTCTTCCGTATAGACGTTGCAACTGAGATCAGTTCAGGCACACTGGTTGCTCTAGCGTTCAGTAATTCAATGCGCAGACGCTCGTCGTTAACGCATCCAATCACCGCCTCAACGGCGTGCTCATCTTCTAACTTGTCCTTGGTGATCCTTCTCCAAAGGACCCAGGCTCGTGACAAGAATTCCGCAATATCTTTCGACGAGTCGTAGACGTGTTCCCTGAACATCACAATATCTCGGGAGTACCTGTTCTCAGGTTCAAACGTGGTGATGAGATTCTTCCGTAACTCTGCCCATGTATTAGTAGTCACCATCCAATCATCAATCCACATTTTTGCACGCCCTTTCAACAGGCTGCAGACTTTCATACGAACGTCGAAATCGTTCAGTTTGTATGCTTCAATGGCTTGATCTATATGCTGACACCATTCTCGTATTCCGACGTAGGCATCCGGGTCAAATGATGGTAAGTAAATGTCTTTGATCCTTATTTTTGCCTCGGTGGGTGGAGCACACAAGCGCTCTGACATTTTCTGCATCATTTCCATCATTTGCAAAAGGTACTGTGGTGGTACCCCATCCATCCGCATACCTTCATAGGGGTAGGTATGTGGTCCTGACTGTAGTATGGCTTCCATTGGTGCATTGGTAACCAGCACATGCTCCTGATGCTGGGTATTGGCTGGTTCCAGTTGCTCAGGTGGTAAACGAGCTGATGAGGAGGTGGCTTGGATCTGAATCCCTTCCGATCCCACTTCTGATGACGGAGAAACAGCCTTGGTTGTATTTTTAAAAAGTGTGACGTCAGCACTGCTGACGTCACGAATATTTTCTTGGTGATCACTCATCTTCAATTTTCAAGGAAAACATTGAAGGTATTACCAAAGCTTCGTTTATTCAACTGACAGCGCAACAACTTATTAGAGAGGTCCGCACTGTCCGACGGCTCGAGCAAGACTGCCCGAGCGTGGGCTGTGCGGCCGTATTTATAGTGTGCAAGCACGTGTTTACAATTTTAGGTTAAGTATTGAATGTATGTGAATTTACGTTAATTTTACATTGCAATAATCACAGTTCAATTAATTAATGGCTTATGAACTAGTTTTAATCTAATCACATTATTAAACAGAGTTATTTAATTAATAATCTTCTTTTATCAACAATGAACCATTGCTGATGCGCCGATATATATGTTAATGTTATAGATTTTTAATAAAGTTCTCTGTTTCTTTTTAAAAGGAAAGTTTTGCACTGATAACGTGGTAATCCGAATATGGGTAAATGTAAGTTGACTTTATCATATAGGTAAGGTCCGAGATAGAAGATAAATCTTTTGGCAAATTATGTTTTTGGTTTAGGAATTAGACAGATTCTGTCTTTACGGCGTTGCGTTATTTGTTTGTTAGGTGTTATTTGGTATTAGTGAAGAAGGGTTTGAAGTATAAATAGTTGCCTTGCATTTAGTACTTTGACGTGCTTATACAATTCAGTTGTTGAGAAACGGATAGGACTAAAAGTAGCAACTTTTAAAATAGCACGTTGCGCAATCTCAAGTAGTTTTAACGTTGTTTTAGCTGCACTACCCTTAGAGGTGATACAGTTACATAAAATAGATTGACACAAGGCATAGTAAATAGTGCGAATGACAGAAGGTTCGGTAACATGTCGGATGGTTTTAAAGATGAAAATAAGTTTTCGTATTCGACTAGTAAGGAGATAAAAAAAAAAAAAAAAAAAAAAAAAAAAAACACTATTTATTAGTAAGTTATCTAGTAAGGAGATTAACGTAGTGCTTAAAATTTAACCTTTTTTTTTTAACAACCAACAAATCGGCGTTGAGCAATTTGTTCATTTTTACTGTAGCTATCTCAGTATTAATTTTAATTTACGTGTAATTGAGTAAATAAACAAAAAATAAATTATGTACGGTGGCTTGAAATAAACAGTTTACTTATTTACTTTTACTTACTATGACTTGCATTCGGACTCCCTCAAGTATTCATGTCGTTTCGACAGGTCAAAGCGCTGGGACAATAAATTTTAAGGATTTTACTTAATAGCAACTACCAAATTTGGTTATAAAACATGAATATGCCAACCATTTCTAAAATAGAGGTTTACTATCCGACACCACACATTTACTAAGCAATCTAAACCATTATCTCTCATAAGAAATTCACGTGTATAAAGCCCCTAAAACATACGCCAAAAACATAATCCCGATAGGTCCATTATATAAAACGAGTAGGTATTCGGGTTTGTTATCTCCGCGTGAAATTTTACCTGGACGTCTCGGAAAAGGAAACTACAGCTTACCTGAAAACAAGAGTCCGCGTTAGAGCGTACCGAGTGTATTAGTTTCAGATATCTTTTTACTTTTATTGTCTGGTTGGACAACTGGAATAAGATTTGTCGTTGTTTGTGATGGTTTTTCTTAACCTGTGAAATAGATCCGGGCCACTATATTACCTGCTATCTATTACTTAAAAAACAGCCTCGACAATTTACTAAAAGTAAGCCTTATTGCTTTTCCGCACCTATTGTTACAAATCCAAGAGATAATTCTAGTTGCTAACATACAACTAAGACGAGAGGATGACAAACTATCACAAAAACTTCAAAACCTTAGATTTTATTACAATAACAAGAACATTTATTTACCTATAACTACCCATCAAATCGAAAGTTTTACCGAGCTTAACCTGACTCCAAAAACTTACTACACCCCTTCTGCATCCCCCCTCCCCCACCACTAACCCGTAACACAGAAAACGTAGATAATGATACTGAAGAAAACCATCATGGGAACTCACCTCAGCAGATGAAAAACTGTTGAGCAAAGGCCTTTTATTCTGTCCCACCAAAAACCTAGACCACATTAAGCTATTAAATGATTTTGTCAACTTTGGAAGAAACCTTAAGTGGAAACACTACTGAAAATCACATACACCAACTACCAACCAAAATATACATGATTCACACAAAAAATTTAAGCCACCAAGTAATAATGAGCCCCCACCATTACCCTCCTGGCATCCAATCGAAATTTTTATGAAAACTATTCTCACTAAATTATCGGACCAAAATTATATAAGCAATCTACAGTCAAAAAGTAAAAATCTCTCACAAGAACAAAAATCGCATAAAAAGTTACAAAGAAATGATCATTCTACCTGAAGATAAAGGCCCGTCTACAGTCATTCAAAATATGAGTGACTATGTTACAGAAGGCATGCGACAACTGTCCAATATGGAATTTCACTCACCGATACCAAGCGACCAATGCAACCAGGTCGTTGAGACCATTAATGATCTACTCCAGACCAAAGGCACGAATGAGGGATTATCGGAAACTGACAAAATTATTCATTCTACAATACCTACACTACAACAGCTGCAATCCCGCTCATATCAAACAATCCATCCCGTATGCACTTTCACACCGTAGCCACCGTATATGCAACAATGAAGAAAAACTACACTCTTTTCAAAACAAAATTCACACAGGATTACTAAAACGAAATTACCCAGTTAACTTCCTCCGAAAACACATTTATCACAGACCTAGATACCATAACAACAACACTCAACCAACACAGAAACTACACAAACCAACTAAAACTAATTGCTTCATATTTCGATGGCAGCCATAAGCTAAAAAACCCCATCCGGGATAGTCTCCCTATCCTCAACCAAAACGATGAAACAAAAGACTTACTACCACGGAACTCATTTGCTATAGACAAAATACTAACATAAAGTCCATCTTAACTAAAACAAAACAAACAGCACCAACCACCAGAAGCCCGGGCAAAACACCATGTACGCGGCCACGATGCAAAACCTGCGCTATCGTCAACCCAAATACACTCATAAATACTCACCACACACAAAAACCCCTCCATGCACAACCGAATACAACATGTAAGACAAGGATTATCAAAACAATTATCCAAAAGAATTTACTCTAGCTGATGAGACCTTTAATACTGGTGAGAGTATTTGTACTGCTTTCAATTCTTACTTCCAAAATATGTTTACACAAGCTTCCAATCTTGCAAATCATCAAGGTACACTAAGCGAAACAGATACTTTATTTGATGTGTCTCAGATTCAAGTATCATCTGAAACAGTTTACAACCTTCTACGGTTATTGGACAAAACTAAAGGACCTGGTTGTGATGGAGTGCATCCTATCTTCTTATCTCAATGTGCTAAAGCGTTATCAGTACCCCTCTCAATTATATTTGATAAATCTTTACAATCTGGAGTATTCCCGTCTGTCTGGAAGCAAGCTTTTATAACTCCAATTCATAAGAAAGGTTCTAAGTCACGGATTGATCATTATCGTCCTATATCAAAATTAAATACTATGAGTAAAGTTTTTGAAAAAATTGTGTACAACCAAATTTATCCTGTAATATCCAGCGCTATATCTTCTAAGCAGCATGGTTTTATGAGAGGCAGGTCAACCACATCCAATCTTGCTTGTTATACTGATTTCTTGATTAATAATATGGAGGGAGGCGGGCAGGTTGACGTGGTATACACCGATTTTGAAAAAGCTTTTGACCGAGTCGATCACGTCATTCTGCTCGCCAAGCTTCAGTCTCTAGGAATTCATGGGGATTTACTTCGATGGGTAGAGTCCTATCTGAACAACCGTTCACAGGCTGTAGTACTCAGTGGGTATAAATCTAACTTTATTGCTATCCCTTCCGGAGTGCCTCAGGGCTCGCATCTTGGCCCTCTCTTTTATAACGCCTACATTTATGATATCTACAAAGTTATTAATAACTCTCATCACTTACTCTACGCTGATGATAAAAAGGTTTATCTAAAGGTTGAAAACCTCGCTGATTGTGAATTATTACAAGATGATCTCAACAATTTAAATACATATTATGAAAGGAATAATATCACAATCAGCATTAGCAAATGCCAATGTATATCCTTTAATCGTAAAAACAATCCTATTACTTTTCAATATAATTTCAATGGTGTTGTAATTGAGAGAGTCAACATTGTCAAAGACCTAGGTGTATTACTTGATTCAAAATTGATTATGAATCATCATATTGATGCTGCTGTTCTGAAAGCTTACCGAAATCTGGGATTTGTAATACGTACTTGCAAAGCTTTCGAATGTCGTTTCAGTCTAATGATAGTATACTTTGCTTATGTAAGGAGTATTCTAGAATACGCCAGCTCTGTTTGGTCACCTTGTTATAAGACTTATGTCGATAGAATAGAGCGTATACAGAGATGCTTTCTTAAACACGTTAATTTTCGTGAAAAGAAAACTTTTAAGTCATACACCGAAAATTGCCGATATTATAATCTATTATCACTAGAAGAGAGACGGACAGTTATAGACATGGGACTGTTGTTCGATGTGTTACGCGACCGCATCAACTGTCCTGAGCTCTTGACAAGATTAGGACTGTGGGTACCTGGACACCGCTCACGTCATACAAAGATGTTATATGTGCCTAGGCACTCAACTAATTGTGGTAAAAATTCAGTCCTTACCAGACTTTCGAACACATATAACCAGTTATTTAATGACGTGGAGATTTTCTCCGCTTCAAAAGTTAGATTCAAATCTGAAATTGGAGTGGCTCTAAAAAGTATTTCTGATGATAATCCTTGATACACATCGTGTTGTGTATAGTTGCTAAAACTACCTACTTTAAAATTTATATTTTTACACTTTACACTATATATACATATATTTACTTATATAGATAATATATAATTTACCATAATATTATGTATACCTACCTATATATTAAATCCATTATAACTATTTATTTAAAAACACGAATTACCAATAAAATTGCATACCTGCCTGTTAGACATTCCTTGATCTATTTTTTGAAATACGTTGTAATTGATTTACGATATTCACAAAATTAATTTTACTACTTTTTGAACTCATTGTCTAAGTTTTGATTTTTAGTGAAAACCTGTTATTGGCCTTGTTTATGTATCTAACTATAGTAATATCTCATTGTGTGATCGCTGTTGGTTTTCCAAATAAACGATAAAATAAAAATAAAAAATAAAAGGAACTGTATCTACCTCTTAGAATGCCGACATTGCCCAGCTTTTTATGTAGGTGAGACGAAAAATGCACTCCACATCCGCATCAATCAACATCGCCATACATGTGACTCCACTAACAACAACACTCTACCAGTACCGACCCACACACGTATTCACAAACCACCTTTCAACCAGTGTTTCACAGCTCTCGTCATTAAGTCATTCCATCCAGCTCTCACAGACATCCAGCTCCACACGTGGGTGACTTCATTCATCTGGTCGCTTGGTGCCCACTTTGGACCAGGCCTCAATAAACAACATTAAATCAAACCGCAGCTAACCTCTCGAGCCAAATCTAGACTTCGTATTTATTTTATTTTTATTTATAACACTTTTTGCACATACAATAAAATCAATACAAAATATAAAACAATCAAACATGGTGTACAAAGGCGGCACTTATTGCTAACAGCAATATCTTCCAGACAACCTTTGCAAGCAAACAAAAAGATAGTTGACAGAATAAAAAGGAAGGAGTAAATGCTAATCAGTGAGGAAAGATCAAGCTAAAAATATATATCTAAATAGACTTATCTAAGACATAAACTTACATATACAATACATGAACATACTAATACATACCTACATACATATAATAAATAAACATACAAATATTATAATACTGCATATTTGAGTTCTACTTTGATGAGTATTCTGCGGAGAAAAATTCCTTTACTTTAATTTTAAATAACTTTATATTTTTCAATGTCTGTATTGACAAAGGCAATCGGTTCCACAGTCTTGCAGCGTGTACCGTAAATGAGTCACTGTAAAAACCTGTTTTGTTTACGGGAATGGCTAGTCTTCCACTGTTGAACGTGCGCATTTCACGCCCACGTTCAGTAAAAAAGGTGAAACGTTCACAGAGGTACCTACGAGCGGAGGGATTGTTTATGACACTATGGAGAAGAGAAAGGATGTGAGCATTTCTACGAAGACGAATAGGGAGCCAATTTAACTGAGAACGGAACACTGAGACATGATCGTACTTACGAAGAGAAAAAATTAAGCGAATACATAAATTTTGAAGTCTTTCGAGTTTATTAAGAAGTTCCTCAGTGAGGTCTAAATAACAAGAGTCTGCGTAATCTAGGATTGGGAGAAGAAAAGACTGTGCTAGCATAATTTTGGTTTTGATTGGCAGAAAACTCTGCATGCGTTTCTATGCGTGAAAGGTACCGTACATCTTTCTACCTAAAGATTCCACATGTAGAGCCCAAGATAGCGTTCTATCAAACGTTACCCCTAAGTTTTTCGCTGTATCCGTGTAAGGAATTACAGAATTATCAAATACAATCCTTGGCATTTGGTCAATGTCAATCTTAGACAACATACGTGAACTACCTATAATGATAGCCTGTGACTTACTGGGGTTTACCAACAAGCCAAAAGCCTTAGCCCATATCGATAACGTATTTAAGCAGATTGCTTCGTTAATGCTCTCTGCAGGTGCATCAACATAGAGCTGTAGGTCATCAGCATAGAAGTGGTAGTGAGAAGATAATTGTTTGGCTAGGATGTTTATAAATATTGAGAACAGTAATGGAGACAAGACGCCACCTTGCGGTACACCTGTTGTTAATGGACACCAGTCCGAACAACATTCATTAGATTTGATGCACTGTTAGCGACCGCGAAGATATGTTTCAAACCAAGAGATAACGGCTGAAGAAATGTTAAGTGTGCGTAACGCCCCAAGCAGAAGATCAAACTGAGTTGAAGGCATTGCTGAAATCAAGCCAAGTTAGAACTGTGAGGTGCTGCTTTTCCATATTAAAGCGGATATCATCAGTGACTTTGACAAGGGCAGTTACAGTGCTGTGACCGGGACGACAACCTGACTGTAGCGGGTTAACCAAGTTGTTACAGGACAGATATTCACTCAACTGAGTGTGGACAATTTTCTCAAGGACTTTGGATAGAAAAGGAAGTATAGAGATTGGGCGATAATTGCTAAAGGAGGTAGGATTAGTGGTTTTCGGTAGTGGGATAACAAATGCTTGTTTCCATGAGGAAGGAAATGTGTTGGTGGCCATGGAATCATTAAAGAGTTGTGTGAGAGGAGCCAGCAATACATCGAGTATAGGAATGAGCATATCCAAGCCTATGCTATCGCTACCAACCGCTTTTGAGGAAATAGAAAGGATGCACTTCTGTACATTCTCAACCGTGACTTCATTGAAACTAAAAGGTTTATGCTCGAGAGTAGGCAAATTGTTAAGATAATTAATGGAATCACATTTGATTGACTGGTAAACGACCGTCGGAGGAGGTGTAAAGAAATTGTTAAGACCATTTAGGTCTATGTTTGCTGGTGAAGACGGGGAAGTTTTGCCTACACCAAGAGTCTTAAGAAATTGCCAAATATTCGTCCTATTACATTTATCTATAGTGGAGTGAATGTGGCGTCTTTGTGCATCTCTACACACTCTATTGCATCTGTTCCTATACTCTTTGAATAAGTTAAAGTTGTCGTCTGTAGGATTAACCTGATATTGTGAACTGGCATGGTCACGTAAAGCTTGCAGCCTTTTAATTTTCAGTGTAAGCCAAGGGGCTGGGGGATGTTTTACTGTGACTGGTCTGAGTGGAGCGTGTTTGTCATAAAGTTCTGTGATAAGTTTGTTAAAAACTATAACCTTTTGACTCACATCAACAGTATCATCAAATGCAGACCAATCGATGTTATTGGCATCCACAAGCAGCGCATCTCTGTCAATCGCACCAAAATTACGCAGGAGAAGGGAACGTTTTAAATGTTTAGGGGGGCGAATTTTGTACGAAAGATAAATAAGGTGATGATGGGAGAACCCAGCTGCAGGAAACTGACCATGTGTCGCCACACGGTCGGTAGAAGACGTAATTATTAAATCCAGGAGGGAGGGAACACAGTTGGGAAAGAAATGAGTGGCCTTAAGTGGCAAGATGTTTAAATTGAGAGAACCGAGAAGGGACTGAAGCTTTGTCGAACGAGTGTCTTGTTTCAGAAGACAGGTGTTAAAATCACCTAAAATAATAGTATGATCATATTGAGGACAAAATTCATCCAGAAGATTCTCAAAGGAAGAAAAGTAGTCGATTCTGAGATTGGGACTATAAAAGACACCAAGGAGAATTTTTCTATGATTGAGGCTTACTTCGAGAAACAAATGCTCAGCTGATTCAGAATATGCTGACGGAGATTGGTTGACAATTTTATAAGGGATGTGACCACGCAGGTAAATAGCAACTCCGCTGCCACCTTTGTCAGTACGATCATTACGGACTATCTGAAATCCAGGAAGCGAAACAATAGTAGATGGGGAGTTCCCGTATTTATTTACCAACTTCTTTGTTCGTTGCATCATTTATATATAATATTTTTATTCCTAGATTTCTCTATTTTATGTATGTGTATAAATTAATTTTTGTAGCCCAACCTAAATATTTTTTGTATGTTTTTCCCTTATTAGTATATACATATTATTTTTTTATTCTAAAGATATTTATTGTAAAGATTAACTTTGACTTGTAGAAAGTATACTTTATGTATCTATTTTACAAAATAAATATTTTGATTTGATTTGATTTGATGTGGGTTTAGTGGAAACATCGGTATCGCTAAAATACTCATCAGAATTATCAGAACAGGAAAAGAACTCATCCTCAATATCAATATCCATCAAAATATTTTTATAAATAAATATTATAATAATATATGAAAAATAAACTATACAAAAATAAACTAACTAAATAAAACCTACTTACTAATAAACCGTTTTTTTTTTCACCTGCCAGCTGTACATACTCTAATCGAACTAAATACAGTAACATAGGTAAAAGTTATGCAACTTAAACTTTACACACAATTAAATCGTACTTATAAACCAACAAAATACACCAATCAGACTCGAAATTATTAAAATAATATCTAAAACTAAAATAAAAAGATATTTCACAAGCACAATCGGAACACGGAAGTCCAAACAGGTTGTGTTCCGTTCCGGTTGCATTAAAGCATCACAACATTGAAACAATTTCTAAGGTGACACTATGTTATAATGTACTCTGTGCACAAAACGGAACACACGATCATGATTCATTACCGCGGTCAACGTATTCAAAGGGAATTATGTTTCTCATTATGTAAACAATAAATGGCGAAATATAATGTAAAATAAAGGTATCAAGGAAATTAATAGAAAATATTCATACACATAGAAAAATCAAGTTCACAACAAAACCCAGCAAGTCGAAACCAAAGAACACGAACAGCCTGCGAACTTCACTTCTTCGACTTGGTGTTCACCCGCCTCGACCTTCCTTCAGCTCTCAATGCTGTGGACGTCGTGGTCTTTGCCCTCGAATCAAGGTCCTGAGCAGTTCTCAAGAGATCCACGAGCTGCTTCAAAGTATTCACTTTGTGCCTCCTGCCGTTGTGGACTATGATAACTGTCCCATCCTGCGACCACACCTGCTTCATGTCAAGCTGTTTCCGAGCCTCAACAAGGACACGGTGTCTCGTCCGAGTATGGAACTCCGAGACACTTATGTCACTGCCCTTCAACTTAGTTTTGTTCTTCCAAACATTGGTCCGGTCTGAAATTTTTTCGAAGCGAACAGAGGACGGGGCCTCTTGGAGTCAGCTTGAGGCTGGCCTAGTCTGTGACATGCAACTATATTACCACTATTGATGTCAGGGATGCCAAGCTTCTTTACTACAATGGATGTGACTTTTGTAACAAGGTTTTCACCATTATCCTCACACAAACCATGGAACAAGATCACTTTGCCACGGGACTTCATTTCCATGCTGTCCAGGCCCGCCGCAATAACCTCTACCTGCCCCCTCAATACCAGAAAGGTTTCCTTAACAAAGGTTTTAAAATTGGAGAAGTCTGCAGCTAAAGCGGCGACATCTGGGCAGCTACTAGATTTGGGGACAGCAAGGCTGGCCATTCTTTCTTCATAGCTGGACAAACCAGCATCGAACTTGTCCTCGAGAGCTTTCAAAGTAGCTTCTAGTTGTTGGATAGTTGACATTTTGTAGGTTATGTGACAGACACATTGTGGTAATTTTTTGTGTTCACTAGGTACTAAGCATTTCAGCAAGAAAATTATACAGAAATGTACACTGGCACTGGTATGTAAGTTTTAACACTAAATTGACATACTTAAAACAGATTATTACACTTTACAGTTGCAACTATCTTTTCTCACAAAAAATTTCCGTTGTGTCAATAAATAGGTACCTATAATAGTTTTATAGAAATTTATTTTTTTTGTGGAAAGTTTTCTTTTCGTGAATGGAAAAGTGGGGTAGGAGGCTGGAATAGAGGTTGCCGTCATCCACAACACCATCAATCACGCCACTGCTGGGTAAAGGCCCCGTTTTTTAGAGTTCCGTACCCAAAGGATAACCAACGGGACCCTATTACTAAGACTCCGCTGTCCGTCTGTCTGTCCGTCTGTCTGTCCGTCTGTCTGTCCGTCTGTCACCAGGCTGTATCTCATGAACCGTGATAGTTAGACAGTTGAAATTTTCACAGATGATGTTGTCCTATTGCCGCTATAACGACAAATACTAAAAAACAGAATAAAATAAATATTAAAGGGGGCTTCCATACAACAAACGTGATTTTTTGCCGTTTTTATAGATAATGGTACGGAACCCTTCGTACGCGAGTCCGACTCGCACTTAGCCGGTTTTCTCACGTCATTCTCTAAACGATCCCCGACAATATCCCCACGGATGTGCCCACCGAACGTTTCCCTGGCCTTGATTGCCACTCTGTTACTGCCTCAGTCATAGTATAAGTAACAAATAGTATTCTATCTCCATACAAACGGGCCGAAACGAACCGAAGCGTCGCGGTCGCACGTGGGTCGCACCGCAGTTACGTACGCACGTTGTCTCTGTGACGTTCCCGTGCATTTTCGTAAATTATGGCATGAAATTACAGAGTATGCTGTGCATTGTATGGTTGCTTAAATACAACTTTTATAATAATAATATAGCATTATCAAATACGTAAGCAGTCAGTTAGCAGCCCTAGGGAGTGTTTAGGCGCCGAGCGGCCGTAGGTATTGATTTCAAGGACATCGCCTGGTTAAACTACTGTTGTTACCTATACTGTGCGTCAGTCCACCTTCCGTTGAATCTTGGCAGTTTTAATTTATATGTTTACTATCATTAAATAGAATTTCTGCCGACGGTTACCTACATTATACTCCATCAAGTATATTTCACTAACATCTTTATCTCATACGAGTCCTTAGGTCCTGTAAGTCTCTAGACATACACCATTATTTTAATATCTCTCAAAAATTTCCTTTGGATTCTAATGAAAACCGCATCAAAATCTGTAGCGTATTTGAAAAAGAAATAAATTTATTTATGTAACTAGCTTTTGCTCGCGGCTCCGCCTGCGTCGAAAAGATTTTCGTGGTGTTATGTAGACCGGTTTGTGTCAAGCGGCTGCGCCCGCTCCTAGTCTTGCTTCTCTAAATAAAGCAGTGTTTGATTAGCTAACGAGCAAGCACGACGTTTCATTCTAAATCGATACCTACCCTACACCGCGTATCTAACAGTGGCGACTTCGGAAAATAACTAAAACATAACGTGTGCACAATATGAGTGTAGTAAATGGACTAATTGGTAATTTACCACCTTTCAACCACGAAATTCAAGAGTGGAGTGTTTACAAGGAGCGGTTCAGACAGTGGTGTATCGCAAACTCGATAAGTGAAACCTCCGAACAGGATAAATCGGGTAGTAGATGTCGTGCAATATTGCTAAGCGCACTCGCGGAGATAACGTATAAGTTGGTACGTGATCTTGCGCATCCAAAGGATGTATCTAATCTGCCATTCAATGATGTTTTTAAGCTTTTGGATGACCACTTTATATAGTCATATAGTCATTCCTTAGCTTTAGATTCCAACCATGAAATCAAAAATCCGTTTTGAATTTGTTAGAAAAACATACCAAAAAGGTAGCAAAAAATAGTTGGGAATTTTTTTGCGGCGTTGGTGTGGAATGGCAAATATAAACAAATAATAAGCCAAAAGTATCGAATTTTAGCATTTAGTTTGGTTTTTGATGCTTTGTTAATTGTTATGTAATAATTATTTTCACCAAACAAGGCACATGGCAATAATAATTCACGAACCTCAAAATGTTTTTTTTCTGTACGTCATTAATTTTTCGTTGTCGTTCCGATGTTTTTTATCACTTTTAACATATAACTTACAGATATTGCATATTTTTTTTTACATAAACATCAACAGTTGGGATGTACGTACATACTATCTAAATTAAACTTAAGATAAAAATAACCAAAAAACACACACTTGCCATATGTGTAAAACCATTGTAAAACAGGCAAAACGGAATGATTTTCACCTTTTTCACACACAGAAAAAATCAATTGTCAAATACCATTGGCGTCAATACGTGGACCGTCACACACTATCTGACTAGAGTGGCAACCACACATAACCGATACATTCAATATAACAACAAAGCTATGACGACGCAATTGAGCACACGCCGCAAAGCCACTTCAAGGGTTTTCAGAAAAAGCCACTTTTAAGCTCATGCGCACGTGGGCGGATAAGCGTTAATTTTTCCCGAGTTTATTGTAAGTAAAGTTCGTTGTTTTCTCATGAATAAAACATTAATTAAAATATTTGTCAAAGTTTTATTGCCAAAGAAAATGCACATACGTACATACATAACATTATTATTATGTTTATAATAAGTAACAATATTTGAGTCTCAATTACCCACTCCAACTTCCTATCTTTAAATGTAGGGCTCTTCATAAATATTAATTTTGAATTTGAAATCACATGCTTGCCGGAAACGTAATTAAATGTAGTCTCTTTTTAATTGTAAGTGATTTGTTCGCAAAATTTTCCGTGAAACCGCAAAAAATCGTGTCCACGATTCTGCGGTTGTATGAATCGATTCAAAGTTCGAATCGCTTCAAAAAAATCAATCTAAAATCGATTTTCTTGGCCCCGATAAATCGATCTTCGATTAAATTGATTTAAAATCAACATCCCTACCCTACCTCATTTACAGCGCGTTCCGAGTAAAAACATAATCGATTGTCGTGTTTAACGGGTTTGCATCGCTGCAGCGATGAGTTGTGCAACGGTTGCAGCGATGGATTTGTGTTAAACGGCTATACATCAAAATGACAGATAGCCTGTACCCTGCAGAGAGCAGCGGGAATTATTGCGCTGCTCGATGCTTGCATCGATGCTTGTCAAAGTCATGTGAAATGGTCGTTTTAACTCTTTGCAGCGGCTGCATAGTTCATCGCTGCAGCGATGCAGGGTCGTTAAACGCGACAGATTACATCGCGTCTATCGTCATTCCGAGTCAACTATAACGATAGCCCTAAAATTGTTGTTATGACGCCATGAATGACATCATTAAGGCCGCCATGTTGTGCTATCATCGCCCATTCTCTGAACATTAGCACTGTGAGTGATCCATCAAAAGTGACAGCCAGCCGGCGGCAATTTCAAAAATAGGTTATTCTTACAACCCGGTCCCAGTATCTGTGCACCTCGCTGGAATGTGGCGCCTCTCCCGCTTCCCCTGTCACCTCTCCGCGCACTCCCCGGTGCGACAGTACGGTTAGCATCTTCGTTGCCGCTACACGTCCCGATAATTTTGATATTTTCGCTTTATTGTTGTTTTGTTTTTTAATGTTTATTGTTAAGTTTAGACTGTTTACTGTTAAGTTTGGACTGGTTTGGTTGTTATTAAAATTGTTGTAGCTGTTAAACTGAAGTCATGGGAAAAACAATACACAGCGAATCAAGAAATTTAATCTTGAAAGTGCTCAAGTTTTTTGAATCGGAGAAAGCAAACAAACAGTACACCATACCTGTATACCAAGTGGTGAAACGAACCTGTGCTGCAACTGGGATATCAAAGAGGACTATAATGAAAATTAAAAAGAAGCCAAAGTACAACCACCTACTTCGCCGGGCGCTAGTCCGACTCCAAGTACTAGTAATAATTTAGAAACCCACCCAGAACAAAAATTATCGACACCGGGTATTGTAAAATTATTGTTTTTTAATAACAAACCCTTCATCAATAATAAATTGATCTGAAAAGGTTAGTAAATTTTTTTTACCTCCACATTTCTCGAAAAAACTTTTTTTCACACCGTACCCAGACCGCCGATATGACGTCACGAGGTCAGGTGCACAGATATTGTGACCGGGTTGTAGTCAAAGAGTTTAATATTAAACCATGAATCAGAGATTGTAGTTCGCTTCGTTGGTACTATAAACTTAGTATAGTACTAAATAATTACGAGCACAGAAAAAAGGATTTTTGACGAAAGAATAAACCAACACGTAATGATTGCTCTCAATGGGGCGCAAATAACTCTTGCACAACAGCGTAGCGTTGATAAAGTATAGGTACTTGGTATTTACGTCACGTAATCAAATTGTGGTTAGAGGTTAATTTTTCTGTCATTGGCAAGTGTCATCACATCATCCACGTCGCGTCCAAAAGAGTTCCGAATGGATCATAAGTTTAAGCTCTGATTGATGGACGCCATTTCCCATTTGGAATGACTTGATGGGCGTGAGTAGTTTGATGGTAGTTTTAGCAATGTTATCGCCATTCGGAACGCTGTATTATTTGACAGATGACAGTTATTGGAAAGAAAGAAGCAAGCAAACAAAGCAAAGCGAGCGAGCGGCTCAAAGCGCATTGCATTGCATTGCGGATAAAAATTATAATTTTTAAATCAAGATGAACCCTTCAATAAACGTAGAACAATTAAACTCAGCGCTTTCATCGCTGAGGACTCTTCGATCTAGCGTCAGCCATGTCTTCGAAGCCCTATCTAACGGTCTGCGAGCCGACCATGGTGAAGAAGGCAAAGAAAAGTTTATTCTGGAGCTCCAGGAACTTTTGAATAACGTCAACATCAACTTACGTGACTTGGAACAGACCACTAATGGCTTACCCATACCTACAGGTCCATTTAACTTGGGTAACACTACTTATTTAAGCCAAGAAACTACTCAAGATCGGCAGGCATTGTATACGCAACTAGTCAACAGTTATAAGTGGACAGATAAAGTGCACGACTACAGCTCATTCGCTCACAGTATCCTCAGTCAGAACTCACTAAGACGTTCCTACGCCAACTCTGGCAGCACCAAAAGGAGAGGCAAACTTCAGAGCAACCATAACGTACCTCCGGGTCAAGTTGATAATGTCATCAACAACATAGACAGGTCATACAACGATATGAAGATAACCATATCTAGACCTTTTGCCAGCAATGCCGTTGTACAGATCAGTCTGAGCCATGTTCTAAAGGCAGTTGTAGCATTCAAGGGTTTGTTGATGGAGTGGGTGATGGTGAAAGGTTATGGAGAGACGCTAGATCTTTGGACAGAGTCCAGACACCAAGTGTTCCGGAAGGTAACAGAAAATGCTCATGCTGCCATGTTGCATTTCTATTCACCAACATTGCCCGACCTAGCCGTCCGGTCCTTTATGACCTGGTTACATAGCTATGTAAACTTGTTCAATGAGCCATGTAAGAGGTGTGGATGTCACCTGCATCACACATCTTTGTTGCCACCTGCTTGGAGAGATTTCCGCACTTTGGAGCCATTTCACGATGAGTGCAAGCAGTAGCTAACGTGGTATTGAATGAGAAAGCCCAGTGACTATCACTCTGATAGACTTTGGACTTTCTCCTTCAAATATTGTGGTTTCATTCGTACACTTGATTACTACTGTAAATAATTCTATGAATCTTGCGAGGTTCTTGTGAATTTATTGGTGAAGAACATTTGAAATGGACATTTCTACAGTGAATATTTATTCAGTGTATTTCAAATATTTATAATTCATTTTAATTAAAGCTAAGATTGTAACATATTTTAGGGAATAAAATAAAAACAATTTTGTACAACTTTGCTTTTTCTAAATATCACAAAAACAATACAACAAAACATCATCTAACACTACATTCATTTATTAGGTAAATGGTTTACACAATGCTATAGTATGGTCAACACTACACTCCACTTTTAACACTTGAGCACCGACCGCCACCCTCAGAGGAAATATTTGGTCGTTTGCATTCCCTAAACCTAAACATCCATGCCTATTTCTGCCCCACATATACAGATCACCATTATTTGTAATAGCACCTAAATGTCCAATGCCACAGGCAACATTTGTGACCATGCACTCAGGATTGAACTCATTGCGACCAAAAAAAGCTGGAGGAACAAGTTTAGGTTTCGCTGTATGCTGTACATTGGGACCAAGTCCGAGCATACCATAGCCCCAAACAAATACATCTCCTTGGTCTGAAAAAAACATATTTCCATCTATTATATTGGAACCAACTTAAATCTAGAGTCAGGTGATATACACTTTGCTTACCATTAGCTATCAAACAGAATGACCCACCGGCAGCAATGTCTTTAATTTTGCCCAGACCCTTAGTAAAGTTGACTAGAGCATACGACATGTTGACTTGTTGATGTTTCTTTGCCATTGGTACTTGACCATATTCTGAATTTCCCCAGCCAAATAATTCGCCTTTATCTGGAAAAAGAAACATGTAAGTAATTTTAGCTTAATAAGAAAGAATTCTCAAAAAAGCAATAACTTTTTAGCTCCTTTGGTATGAGAAGGTGGTGTAAAGGCAATTTGTCTGTCTGCTTACCATTCAAAGCTAGTACACAGTCAGCAGTGGAGGCAACCTTCACAATCTTCTCACTGGTGATATCTCCCTTCACCTGAGCAGGAGTCGCCTGGTTGTCATGTGTCCCAAGCCCTGTCTGTCCGTCTGCGCCCCATCCACATGCATACACCTTGCCTGACTCTGTTATAAACAAACTGAAAAGTTCACATCAGTCAGTATTTAAATGGTTTTTTTTTTTCAGAAGTTGTTGATGCATTTTGATAGAACAATATCAACTTCCATCCATCCATCAGCCTTTTTCGTCCACTGCTGGACATAGGCCTTTCCAGGATTTCGCCACTCCTGGCGGTTCTCCGGGAAGAAATGCCCATACTCACACACGCTGGGCAGGCGGGTTGGTGAGCGCGGTGCCGAAACCCTTGCACCAGTGACGCCGCTGCCCGTCACTAGTCTGTTTTTATAAGGCTTGGCAATTGGGGATGGATATACCGCCATCCATCGGTCCCAGGCAATGGTGGGCCGCCTGGTTTTGCCTAAGAGCTGTTCTCTTACTCTCTCCTGAATAACTTCAGGAGGATTTGCGAGTAAGATAGTGATACCTCCACAGTTGAGCCCGGCATCAGCTCTACCACCTATAACTAATAAATATCAAGTTCCCCTTGTTAAAACTAAAAAGCCCTGGTTTCGAATAGCCTTTTTGCTAAAGGTGATAGATTAGGCACAACACTGTTTACAGAATTTGGTAACCCCTGTGAACGACAAAAGCATCACTGGGTAACCCTTTTTTGTTGTTTTTGCTACAGACCAAAGCAAAAGATAATTAAGATTTGAATCTTTGAGATATTATTGACTATAATAATAATACAAATTCCAAGATTACCTATGATCCTGTCCACAACATACATCAGTTATTTTCTCCTTCCCCAATTTCCTAATGTTGTAAGAGATCATGCTGCCTCTGTAATCCTCATTAACATTTATTTTTCTGCCGCACTGTCCATATGCATTATTCCCTAGAGTATAGACCCCTTCATTATCTGTGAGGATCAATGTGTGTGCTCGACCAGCTGATAAGCCAATGACCTGAAAGTATAAAAATATTCATCTTTGTGACAAATGAATGATACCTTACCTTACTGACTTAATGCTATTTTTAGGTAACAATAAATAGGGTAATAATGGAATACCTTGAGTTTTTAGAGTCAAGATTTATTTATTCTATGTATAGATGAAAAGTATTAACACACTCACATAGGTAATTTAGCTAATTGACTCAGGGATATTCTTAAACAAGTATATTATACTAGCTTTTGCCCGCGGCTCTGCCTGCGTGTTATTCGGTTTAACAACATCCTTTTTTCCGGAATAAAAAGTAGCCTATGACATTGTGTTAAGTTAGGGTATAAGATATATCCATTCTAAATTTCATCCAAATCTGTGCAGCCATTTCAGTGTGAAACATACACACACACACAAACTTTCGCATTTATGATATTAGTGTGATTATTTGTGCCCAGTAATATCTTTCATATTTTGCAAAAAGGGTAATTGAACCACGGTTCTGACCACCTACCAAGTCTCCAGTATGAATTTGGCTATAGCAATGAAGGTCACCTTATCACGAGGCACATCTGTGTTAATGAATAGAGTTAGTTACCTTAGTCTCTAAAGATTTGTAGGGAATATAAATAGGAGCAGGACTCAGTAGCATCTCCAAGGGGTGACCCATCCTTGGAGCATGGTAGCCAATCTGTGAGTCAGTATTGATGCCCATGCCAAACACTTTATGTTGCTCCTTTGTCTTGATTGCTGCAACCGTGAACCCATAGCCACAAGCAATTTGTGTAACCTAAAATTTGAAAATGATGATTTGTCATTCATTACCTTTTCGGCACAAACTGCCCCAATCAGTTGGCCTAACCAGTACCTAATGAAGCTACTCACATCAAATCTCTCAGCAAAGCTTGACCTCATGGGATGCCAGGCAAGTGTGAAGTTGTTCTTGTACTTCTTGTTTTTACCCCTGGGCAAGTGCACGCCCAGGGCGCCGGTCTCTGCCAGACCCCACACATACACACGTCTGTCTGAACTCTTACTCACTGGGTATTGGAATACTAAAAGGAAATAGGTTTTAAAAGATAGATTTGTAGCGCTTGTTAAGATGATGTAATAGAGCCAGCAATAGTGTAAAGTGAATTTGATATAAACGTCGGTAAACAGTTTTAATAAGTTAAATTTACTTGGTAATTGTTCCTCTTCGTTGGCTTCAGGAATTTTCTTTTTTGTTGTTGCATAAGTACGACTTGTACCTACACTGAGAAATTTACGATAACGAAGTACTTTTAAGCCAATCATTTCTAGTGGCTAGATTTCTTTTGGTATTTTATGAAATAAAATGCATTTTTGGGAAATCTTGACTAATTTTGTTTGAGGTTATGATATGACATATGAATGAACTTATTTTGTTTTGACAATTTGACATTTCTAAACGCGTTTTGTTTCATCACATTTCATTACGGTTACATAGTGCAACTTTACACAAGCTCTACAATAAGGTTCCCTTTGGAAACACGTGAATTTCACTCGGAGTGATGCGAATTTCACCCTAGAGCGTTCAAAAATTTACCCGAGGGTAAAAGAACTGTTACCTGACAGTTGCACGAAAGTGTTTTGAAATTTAAACGCTTCGGAGTAATGCAAAAATCACACTGGGCCACCTGGGGCCTTATTGTCTAACTTTAATTGCAATCGCCATAGTTATGAATTTGGCATCTGAAGGATATTGACGAACTTCACACCGCAATTATTCAACATGAGCTGTCATTTCTAGTCATGGTGGTTGTGATCGCAATTTTGAGTGAACGATATCACTAGTTTGCATACAATTGGTATCGGGGCCGTATTGTCTAACTTTTAACAGCAATCGCCATACCCATGAATTTGACATTTGAAGGATGCTATCGACGAACTTCACACCGCAATTATTGGACATGAGCTGTCATTTCGAGTCGTTGTGCTTGTGATCGCAATTTTGAGTGAAAGATATCACAAATTTGACATAAAATGGTATCGCGTATCCAAATCAAATCTTTGAAAGCTATCGGAAATGTCAAATGAAGGATTTCACAAATAGGCTGCCTCTTTCAACGGTTTTTAGGCAAATTTGTAACAATTACTCATCTATTATGCACTTTTTGTACTTTTCATGTAACTAGAGCATGCCTACGACTTCGTCCATGAGGTTTTGGGTTTAAAACAGCCCATTGTACCATGTTCGGAAGGCATGTTCGATACACAAGTTTTCACCCAGTTCCACACCACTGAGGGGTGAATTTCGATAAATGCTTTCTTAGTGCACCTCTAGACATTGACCTATCAATGCTTCTAGCTAGGCCTAGATGTAATAATGAACTTCAATAGCAAGGATCTTCAATTTTATGTTACTACCTATGTATTTTCGCCTTCAGCGTTCTTGGCTGTACCTTGTCTCTCAGTCAGTCAGTCAGCGGTCATGGAGCTGTTATTTATTTATACAGATTGTTGGAGAGTTATAGGAAATACAGTAAATATTATGTATGAGTTGCATTTTAGCATGGCAAGAACAACTTTGATGGTGCCAGTGGAGAAGGGAAGGCTGACCCATAGATAGCGGCTAAAAAAGAGAATGTTGCAAAAAGATAGCCGTCCACTGTTGATGCCGCAAAAACAAAGGATTGTATTGTATAGGATTGTGCTGCTTGTCTTGCAGGCATAGACGTGACTGGTTGATCAGAAATACAGATATAAGAAATATAGTAATAAGAAATACAGTTTATTTTATATATGAGTTACATTTTAGTATGACAAGAACAATTTTGATGGCGCTGGTAGAGGAGTAAAGGCTGACCCATAGATAGTGGCTAGAAAGGAGAATGTTGCAAAAAGAAAGCCATCCACTGTTGTTTTGGTGCTTATCTTGCAGGCATAGACATGACTGGTAGATCAGAGGCGGTGTTTTCATTAATCAGTGAGAGTTGGGTTCGCGCACTGGGCAAAGGAGACAGTAGCGAGGCCTGGGGGCTTGCCACCAGAGGCGCAGCAGCCTGCATGTTGTGCTTCAAACAACTGGACTCTATAAATAATATAAAGATAAAAATATTCAATAAAAAATTGGATAAGTAGCAATAACACAGAAAGAATGTATTTTTTTATAATCTTTATTAGAAAAAGGTTTTGCCGCACAGCGACAATGTCAGCCTTATAAGGCTACACATTTAAGACTAAAGGAACTCAGTAATGTAACAAAAAATAAACTCAAGTTTCATTCCCAACTAAAGACTATATATATTAAAACTTATTAACCTGCAAATCTAGGATGTTCGCTGGAATCTTTTAGAGAATAACTTGCAGGTTCCTGAAAAGTTATATACATCAAATTTAATATTTGCTTATAAATTTTATTTCCAACTTAATTAAAAAATAAAAGCATTTGACATACTTAAACTTAAATATGTATTTACATGTCAATAACAAGAAAAGATTTTCTGTAAGAGGTTTCAAAAATTTAAAATTACCCAGCAAACATAATGCTAAAGAGAATTCAGCATACCGTCAGCTAGGTGGGCCGATGACATTTAGACGCTAGCTGGTAGAATATGGATGATATTGGCCCAGGATAGGTATTGGTGGTGTAAAAAAAAGGAGGCATACCTTGCAAAGGGCAGAAAAATGAGCTATTGATGAAACATCTTCACTCACTGGAAATGGAATGCACACAGATATCTCTCCAAATATGCTGTCTCTCCCCAGAATATTCATAATGCTCCACTCTTTAAAGGTTTCTGTGTATACACATATACAACTCTTCATTCTCTAGGTGATTTTGTAGCGCCATTGCCTAAACGATTAAGCCTTTCAGATAGTTGGTCCCACCGATTGTTAACATTTTGTTTAATTCTCTCTCTAACAATATTCTCTGAGCAGGCATTCTGTAAGCAAAATGATATAATATTTTGTTAAGAGAAATTAAATAGGTAATGGTGTTGATTCGGTGCAGCACGGCTTAACTTGTTTGACAGGACTAACCTTATTTTAAGCGCCCTGTCCTTTTCCGATGCAGAAAGACTAAGACACAATGCTTAAATTAAGTTTAGTCCTGTAAAATAAGTCGTGTTACACCGAATAGACACCACTGTTTCATATACAACCGCCAAAATATTTAGGTGAGGCCTACAAGCGTAGGACAAGTACCTTAGGTAACTAATCAATTAATCATAAACATTTTTACATACCTCATGAATTTCAGTCCTAGTTTAAAAACATTTCCTTGTTCGGTTTTTACTTCTTGCAAAACAAAACTTCCTTGCGAAGAAAACAAACAGCTAGGGATGTCGATTTTAAATAGATTTATTTGAAGATCGATTAATTGGGGCCAAGAAAATCGATTTTGGATCGATTTTTTCAAAGCAATTCGATCTTAGAATCGATCCATACAACCGCAGAATCGTTGACACGATTTTTTGCGGTTTCTCGGAAAATTTTGCGAACAAATAAACAAATAAAAAGATTACATACCCACATTTAATTACGTTTCCGGCAAGTATTTGAATTCAAAATTATTATTTATGAAGAGCCTTACATTTGAAGATAGGAAGTTGGGGTAGGTAATTGAGACTTAGAAATTGTACGAGCTAACGTACACTTGTACATTTTAGTGAATTAGGTTTTACCTAGGTAATTAATTACATTTTAGCTGCTTGCACTTGGTATTTAGCAATTATTTAGTGAAAACAATACCAATAAAGCAGTGTTCGATCATCACTTGTTGAGTTTGGTTCTTAGCTCTCTTCGGAGTCACCATCCCTTAACAGATACCCCTAGCGTTAGCACCCCAGCTTTACACTCATGAAACTCATCATACAGAAATATTGTTACATGATATTAACAAAATAATAATGTTCTGTATGTCCATTTTAAGTAACTTTGGCAATAAAACTTGAAAAAAATATTTCTTTAATTTTTTATTTATGAGAAAACAACTACATAACTTTACTTACAATAAACTCAGGAAAAATTAATGCTTTAAATTAATTATCGCTAATTGTGTGAATTTCTGTTCCAATTTTTGAATCGATTTTTGTGAATTTAAATTTGTAAATTCACCACGATTCGAAATCGATCTATTTTGGAAAGAGTAGACATCCCTGCAGACAGCAACTTTTTGAAATTTCGTTTTAGCGTTTCAATTCGTGCTTTTATTTATAACTTTGGTCACTTAAACGAAACAGTACACTTTAGTACAGTATACTTGAGTATACTCGATACTTGAATAAACTCGATACTTTTGTTTCGGTACCACATCCCTAAGCCTAGGGTTTTTTATTGGAAGTTACTACGGTACCGCTAGCGGTCCCTTGATTTTTAAAATATTGAACCGTAAGTGGTGAACGAATAAAACATGGAATCATTATTACTACCGTTCCATTATAGCGCAACGAAAACTCGACCGTGGTGGGTGTGGCTCATAAACTCGGCCGCTCGCTAGTAGCAACCTTGACTTATTAACTATAACATTAATTGTTATGCAACAAAAGTTTAATGTTTCATTACTTTACGTATATCTTTTCCGGTGTTGATAAACAACGGTGGCTAGTAAGGGACTGCTTCCATGTTTTATTCGTTCACCGACCATGTCATATTTTAGTTGGTGGAATATCTTCCTTAACTTGAACAAATAAAGTTAAATTTGCAATGTACAGTTCGGAAACGGAAGCGGTCCTTGAATTTTATAAATTGAACCGTAAGTCATCGAAAAGGCTCGGTACTTTTTTTTCTGCTTATCGTGAATTATTTTAAAACTACGCGGGTCGCCCCACTCCGCTTCGCTTCGCTTGGCTCCCTAATATGTGCTTACATGTCAACCTAACCGCTCCTCCTCGCTTTGCTCGTCGTCGCGACCGAACAAATTTAAAACCATAGACCAAACATTAATAATAAACGCATAGAGTTGACTTGAAGCAATTTTAGCTCAGTGAGTTACGGGCTCTTTTAGATATAAATATTGCTTGTTTCCAAACAAAATATATACGAGAGATTAGTTTAGGTATTAACAAATATGTTTCAAGCATATTCCAGCCAAAACAACCTATTTTTATAAGTTTCTTCGTACCATGTAGCTTAAATGTCGTTTGGTTTTTGTATGGAAACTTGCCAACGCTATTTAATCCTTAGGTTTAGTCTGTATGTCTGTGATTAAAACTAAGGAAGCCGCTAGCGGTTTCGTAGTCACTTTAATTTTTTTTGGTTGGTTGGTCATTCATTTCGTTCAGCGATTCAAAGCGATTGTGACTTTAAAACTTAGACGATTCCAATTTATAGTCGTAATCACGGTTGTAGTCACGATACCCTTGAAGGTATGGCGATTGCAATTAAAGTTAGACAATAAGGCCCCTGATTGGTGCAACCAGATTTTGGTTTCTCTTGCTCCTATATAGATCTATCTCTTTCTAATTAACGAGTGAAATTTCGCGCTATGATCGCACGTTCTGAAACGCTTCCCAAGTATATTCTTATAAATCAGTAGGTACCCATACATCACGTGAATTTAGTTAGGGCTGCTCAGGGCTCCAGCTGATTAGCATTTAACTTGTGGATTTATTGTAGTCTTCCATAAAGGTATTTTTTCGAAAAGAAACTTCTGCTTTTTATAACCAATAAAACACCATTTAATAAGTACAATATGGTTATACATTTACTGACTACTCAAGTCTGAGAGACCACATATAAAGTGAAAACGTAAACAAAACAACCTTAAGTTTATGGTATTAAATTAGGTACTACCCGTACGAGCTAACTTGAGCCTTGCTCTTCTTTATCAATAAAACAGCGAATCTTGACATGGGTATAGATGTAACAGATGAAAACAATAATATCAACTGAAGCTACCAATTAGCACGCACAGTTAGTAATTGTGCTATTATAATAAAATATGCGTCTCATATTATCTACATTATCTTATTTTATCTTTGACAACAAATTGGCGCGGAACTGCGTGTTTTGGAACAGAGCTTTGACGAGACTCCTCAACTCTTCGACCCTGAAATGGACGGCTAGAGGACCAGTGCCGTCGCTCCAACGTTTCTCTATGTCTTTGAGCGAACCACTTAGAACCAGGATTAGTTCTTGCAGTTTAATCCAGGACTTAACATGCGCTTCTATGTCTGCGGGTTTCTGTAAAAAGGAAAGTAATGTATGTAGCACAAGACAAAGAAAATAATAAATAATGCTGATAATACAGTTTGGTGATCAGTAATTTATTTAAAAAAATTGTCTTGTCATGCAGCAGGGGTAGCAAATATTTGAAATGAAATTTATTTATGCAGCCAAATTCATACTGGAGGCTTGGTATGTGATTGATCAGTATCATGGATCGATAACACTTTTTGCTAATTTCGCAAAGTTTAATGTTGAATGTTTGAAGGAAACACGAAAAATTTAAGTTTATTTCACAAGAAAGGGTCATCTAACTTTGATACTGAGCACTTACTGAGTCTCCAGTATGAACTCGGGTGTATAAATAAATGTCACCTTATATTTCTGTGGGAAGGTACCTACAAGAAGTTTATAATAAGCTTCTTGGATAGCTCAGTCAGTATGAAACCAAACTATAAATCAAAAGGCGCAGGGAATGCGTGCAATGATTTTTTTAAATGGATACTTCTTTGTTTGCATCTCATATGGAAGGCATTTTCAGAACATGTACGTCACTTCCGGAACAACTATCTTTATGCAGACGATTTACAACTCTACTGCCACTTTGACATAGCCGAGGTAGATAATGCTATCTCAGAAATGAATTGTGATCTTTCAAATATTCTCATGTGGGCGAAGGCATTTGGACTCTTGGTTAATCCTAAGAAATCTCAAGCCATTATTTTCGGCAGTAGGTATATGACCAACCTTCTTAATCAAACGACAATTCCACGAGTAGTGTATAAAAATGTCTGTATTGCCTACACTAAAACTGCAAGAAATTTGGGTATCATATTCGACTGTAACTTGGCGTGGGCTGCGCATATTAATGAGGTCAGCAGGAAAGTCTATGCGACATTTCATTCTCTTAAGCGTCTCCAAAAGTTTCTCCCATTTGGAACTAAAGTTACTCTCGCACAATCTCTTCTTTTGCCGATTATCAACTACGCTGATGTTTGTTTCCTAGATGCCAGTCAGGAGTTGCTTGGTAAACTTGAACGTTTACAAAATCTGGGAATCAGGTTTATCTATGGGCTAAGAAAATATGACCACTTATCTCAGTACCGCGAACAGTTAAAATGGCGTCCAATTAAACAGCGTCAAAATGTCAATATCCTTTGTTGCCTTTTCAACATTTTAAAGAGTCCCACTTCTCCTCCATACCTCCGCGATCGTTATGAGTATATCTTCCTCAGAGACAAGAAAGTCAGGTCTCACACGGTCTCACTTTTAAAAACACCTTCTCATAACACCGCGGCGTATGGAAAATCTTTTACTGTACAGTCCATCAAACTGTGGAACTCTCTTCCTCACACTATCAGAGACAGTCCTTCCATTGGTGTATTCAAAAGGAAAATAAAAGAGCACTATCTCCGTTAACCTATCCTCCTGGTATACATATTAGGTATATAATATATGTATATAGATATATATAAGTATGATTATATATTTATTGATAGGATACTATTTATTAATACTGTGTAGGTATATGCATGTACATTTTATGTAGTTTATTATATATATTTTTTACTTGTTTGTATATTTTAGGTACTATTTTAATCTTGTTTTTGTGGAAGTATTATTATGTGCACATTATGAATACCTTACTTATATCATATACAATATCTCATCCACTCTTGGTATGCTCGAAGAAATCTCATTATTGAGATAAGCGCGCCATTGTACTTACATAGCTTTTCAAGTGTATTCTATTAATATGTTTTCTGTGTACATTAAGAATAAATGAAACTATTTTTAACAAAACATAATTTTATTTCTGATAATATAAAAAAACGGTCAGGTAAGGTCATGTCCAACTGTCACGTCATCCAAGGGCCACTAAGCGGCGACAATGTCATCGAAGTTGTTCAGAAATATGTTTATCTGGGTCAAGTCATACAGCTGGATAAAAACAACTTGGGGCCGAAAGGCTTTAGAATGGAGACCACGTACAGCAAAGCGTAGTGTAGGACGACCTCGTGCCCGCTGGACCGACGACCTGAAGGACGTTGCGGGGGGCGGCTGGATGAGGAGGACGGAGGACCGACATGAGTGGCGAAATTTGGGAAAGGCCTATGTCCAGCAGTGGACGAACACGGGCTGATGGATGGATGGAATATAAAAAAACTACCTCACTGACATATTATTATGATAAGCCGCCATTGATTTCTTCCTCTTTAAAGAGGCGGCTTAAGAAGTATCCACTTAAATAATAATTATTTACGGTTGAATCTCTGGCACAAACTACTGCATTTTTTAAATCTCTGTGCCTCCTTACGGCTGCGCTCACTTTGCATGCATTTTCGTACGAAATTTGGAGGTGCGAACACGTCCGAAAAGGCACGAAAGATCCCGATTATTCAAGTACACAAAATGCGAACGAGTTATGCAGGTATTACATACACTACACGATTGCTAGGACCCGATTGACAGGGTAGGTCCACGCCCTAAGTATGGCGCCGCTTATTACACTATTATAGACTATCTATCGAGCAGTACTGCCAGCCTTAGGTATTTTTGCGTAGATCTACGTACTTTGGGCCTTTCCCGTGAACACGAACTTTAATCCCTGAACCTACGAACATTCTATCAAATATAAAAATTTGTAAATTTACATTATGTCTGTCTGAACTGAATAGGCTCATTCCCTTTTCCTTCAATAATAAAAAATACAAAACTGTTCCGTTTCCTATTATAATAAAGCATACAACGACCTGTCATTCTAAATTTCATGTAGGTATTTTGCGGAAACGAAACGTTTTGTTTGTCTCATTCGGTTAAGTCTATACATGGCTCCATGAATGTATGTCATCGTAAGATTTAAAAAAAACAATAATTTATAATTTCACTAGTTAGATAATAAAGTCGATTCTGAAGACTTAAATTTTAGTTTTAGTGTTAACTTAAATTTTTCCAAAGTAATTTAGCTTCTGTTATTAATGTTTACGTACTATTTTACAATGAAAGAAATTGAGTTTCGACGGCACTAAAACTAAAATTTCTATTAAATAAAATGGCTCTATTATTTCAGAGTAGGTTTATGTTGTTTTTTATAAACTAACCCAACCCAGTGAAATTATAAACTATCGGATTTTACAACCTCACGCCGAGATATATAACAAACGGACGGGTATTACCTGAAACAAGTTGGGCGCCTTCTTGACGACGACGGTGTAGTACTCGGTGAGCTGCGTGGCCATCTCCGCGGATATATCCTCCACGGTGCACACGCGGTGTATCAGCTCGTCCACGAACATGTTCACCAGCGTCGCCATTAGTCTGTGGAATTGTCGTGTTAACCATTTCATTATCGATCTATTTTAGAATTATGTACAGGATGTAATTTAACCGGTAACATTTAAAAAAAACTCATTTTATTTGGTTTTCGCCTGATGATGTCGATAAATCGATGAAACCGGTAGCGTTATCGTTCTTCGCAAGATTATATTAGTGGAACAGTGTACAAGAAGATTAAATATATTTTTCTATTATTAAGAGCAATTCACACAAAGGTATGCGTGCTAATTGAAGAAACTTATTTAATTAAGGTAAAGTGAGACTAAACCAAAGTATACGTATTGGCGTGTTTCAATCGCTTGTAAAATCTATTTTGAGACGCTAAAAATCCAACTTTTTTTTATTGGTAATTAAATTAAGTGTAGCAATTAATAGTTAAATACGGACTGATAAAACTTGACTATAAAAAAACGTATTTTTGGGGGAAAAGCTACGAATTAGAATTCTCTAGAAGAGTAACTTTCCTACAATTACCGCTTCGATTTTGGTTCCATTTACGCTGACAAATTTACTTTAATAACAATGAAATACCCACAGACTTATACCGGGTGTAAATAGACTGCTACCATTAAATGAAACCACATATTCTACCGACCCTACTGAACCACTTTTCCCAAGAATCATACCCGCGGACACCCTTAGTTTGGGTTTTGGGTTTGAGTTCCAAACAAAAATGCGTGAACCTTAACGCACCGACATACAGGTGAGTTTAGAGAGAGCGTGGTCCGTTTCACAGTACAGGTTTCATCAACATGGCCGCCGCAGCAGCTAGCTAGCAGCGAGCAACAGACGATGAGTTTTCAAAATGAAATATAATTCCAGTATTCCGTATGGCTTCTACACCACTTCACGACACACGAAGGCATATTTGTAAAATCAATTGGCGCGAAAACACAATAATAAGCACAATCAAAACTTTCCGCGGCACAAACACACGACTCAAGGTGTTACTTATTTTGCGCCCCGCCCTCCGCGATATCTATTTAGTGGAACCATTTTTTGGGCTTGTAGGGAAAAAGCAATTTCATTCGATTGCTAGAGGTTTTAACAGAATTCACTATATGCAGAAAAAATCAAACAAGGCGCTCTAACCAAAATCTCCAAACACTTTATCAGCTGTTGACGCCATATTTGTTATGGGACTACTAGCGCTATAGTGGCAAAAACATGAACTAAATTTAAATGACGCGGCGGCTTTTGATTCAGCCGTGTCCAAAGGGCTAACTTTCGACAAACCATCTCGTTAAACGTTGAAGTATCTTAACTTAAATAACGAGAAGCCTAGGCATTTAGTTGGATGCCGCTATTTTGTTAGTATCCTAGGCATCCAGTCAGAAATCTGATTTGATCATATGGCGGCGACAAGTACACAGAAGTCTTTGCTTTTACCTCGTAAAAACATTCGACGGGAACACTCCAATCCAGACGTTCTTGAGTAGTTGCAACTGTCTCAGACACTGCCTTATCGCTTGCTCTGCATTATCACTAAGGACGTCCTTCACCACGATGCAGTTTAGATCTGAAATACAAAAATTACACCACAGCATGAATCCCTAGGTTCACCAATTGTCATGTCCCCAGCCCTATCGCCGTACTCTGGGCACAAATATAAACCCACAGCTTTACGTGCCGTCCTTAGTACGCAGACTAAACACAAGCGTGCCACTACGGGATTTGAACCCGCTGTCACCGGGTTAGCGAGACGTCTGAACCACTAGAGCACAGTCGCTCAACTTCCTCTTACATAGTGTGTTGATATTATTAAGGTGGTAAGGTAACAGAGGATTTCGGTGCAAAATGCACACCATAACATTGTTTCCCCATGCTTTTGAATAAAAAGTATGCAGTAAATGCGTTTTGTGTGTATTCGCGAAAATTGTTTAATAATTATTATAATTATGTTTCCACAAGAAAACAATTTAATTTTATGCATTACACTTTGATTGCATTACATTACAACTGTAAACACGCTTTAAAGTTTGTTAATGAAATGCAATCAAAATTTAATGCATAAGATGACGAAATTTTCTTGTAATAACATAATTATCACTAAGCAATTTTCGCGAATACACATAAACTGCACACTTTTTACTTAAAAGTAAGGAAATAGTACATTATGATTCAAGTGAGCTGCGTTGGACATTACAGCCAAGGCGGGATTGCAGGCCGAGCCGAAGGTGAGGCCGTAATGGAGCCGAGAGTGTAATGTCTAATGCTCACGCGTTTCATACGACGTTTTTCAACACACTTGCGAGGAAAAATAATAAAATTTCACTGTCTTTTTTTTCCACATAATCGAAACCACAGCTATGAACTGACAATTTTCTTTGAAAAATGGCGGCGGAGATTTTGTTTTTTGCGCAGATGGAAATAGAGGCACTGACGCATCCGCCAAACAGCCAAATATTAAATATTAACAAACTAAATATTTGTGTATCTACAACAAAACTTTCAGTTAATTAGTTGTTAAAAATTAATAATTTGATAAACTTAAATTATTATTTATTATATTTTAACTGAGACAGTTTATTTATTCGCAAAAACTTTACTCGTACTATTTCTCAAGACATCAAAACTCTTTGCTAAGATTTAAAAAAAACTGTAATGTAAAAAGCACTAGTGCGATAATGTAAAGTAAAAAGCACGCGTGTTTAATATGCTGCATTATGACCTAAGAACGATGCAATAAGGGCCACTTTATAAGCAAATGTGTTGAAAACAATATTAAGATGTGCATTTACCCCCTTATACCTTTTTTCAAGAACCCTATCTAACTCACAGTGAATTTCGTGATTCTCAAATTATAAGCAACCATACTAGTACAGACAGACCAAAACAGAAGACGGTAAGAGCAACCTCCTTATTATCTAACTTCAACATCTATTGCTATCGCTTTCAAATGTATCCTGATTGGCCAGAAATGACATCACACATAATTTTCAGCCAATCGACATCATTTCATTTCAGGTAACCATTTGTTTTCAATATTTATATTGAAAGTCTGCGTAAAAATAACGCTTACGTATGTTTTAATTTGTTTTATTGTGTGTTTTAAAGCCTATTTTAATTTTTTCTTATTCACTCATTCTAAAAGAACGTAAGTCGCAACTGAGGATTTCACACTCGATGTTCATTGCCAAGGGATTATTTAAAAAAATATCTTGGCATGTTTATGTTCGCTGTCAATGTCAACAGTAACAATGACATGACAGTTGTTTTTTTTTTAATACGGTATGAACTTGAAAACAAAGTTTTAAAATCCTGTGTTTACCAACTTTTGCATTTTTTTTTATTTGTTAATGATTTAATCTGATATAAATATACTAGTCAAAACAAAATAAGGGCCACTAGGTTTTTAAGGTGAACCAAGAAAATTATAAAATTAATACATTGTTTAATTACCGTAAACATAAAACAATGTTATTTTCTACCGTTTAGGCTACTTATTGTTTAAATTAATTATCATTAAATATGGTTATTTAACTTTTCATAAAAAAATACAATTTAGAATAAAAAACACAAACAACGAAAGGTCATTGAAAATTTGAAAATTCTTTACTTTTGATTTATTTTTCTGTTTGTTAATAACGGATATGTCCTCCTCTTTTAACTATGCACTCCTGTAGCCTGGAATGCATGCTTTCGGTCAAATGCCTGACGTTTTCAGCTGGAATCTCTTCCCAGGCACGTTTCAAAGCGTCAATCAGTTGCTGCTGGTTGTAGACCTCTTGCTCACTCTCTTTAACAATTTGTTTCAATTGGTCCCACATGTGCTCGATCGGATTTAAGTCTGGGCTGCTTGCTGGCCACGATGACACTTGAATGTGAGAGTCTTTCAGTACAGACTGGGTTGCTTGAGCTGTGTGTGCACGGGCATTGTCTTGCATCAGGATGAATCCAGGACCCATTCGCTGGGCAAATGGGACCACATGAGGCCTGATAACTTCCTCAATCTAACGCTGAGCAGTTACGGAACCCTCATTTAAAATAGCGAGCTCAGTTTTGCCATGTAAGCCGATCCCACCCCAAATCATTAGGTTGGGACCACCGAAACGGTCAACTTCGTGTATGCAAGCTTCCGAAAATCGCTCGCCGCGTCGTCTCCACACCCTAATGCGCCGATCGTCATTGAACATTTTTACTTTACACTCGTCGGTAGAAAGCACCATGCCCCACTGATTTATGCCCCAGTCCAAATATTGACGGGAGAACCTTAAACGATTTGCACGTTGAGTCCTGGACAAAGGAATTCGATGAACTCGTCGTTTTGAAGTTTGTTGGTCTTCGTGCAACCGATTACGGATCGTTTGATCACTGACACGAGTACCCGTTGTCAACTGTAGGCGATTTTGTAACTTACGAGCCGTTACTGTGCGTTCTCGGCGGGCACTTTACCGGATGAACCGATCCTCCTGAGCAGTTGTAATGGGACCTCTACCCGAGCCAGGTTTCTTGCAACACTGCCGGTTTCTTGAAAGCGATTCCAAGCATTTTGGATAGCTCTTCGAGAAAAACCCAGGTGCAAACCCACACACTGCTGAGAATTTCCTTCTCGGATCATTGTAACGGCTCTGGTTGCAGTAATTGTGTCCATATGTCTTTGTACTCGTGGCATTTTATCGTTGAATGTCGTTTAGACAAGATAACTAAACAAAATTACGATAATTTTCAGATTATCAAGACGCTAATCGAAACAAATCTCAAAGAAAAATCGACACAAAATTAGAAGAAAATTTGAAATTGATTTTTTTTTTTTTGCTAAGGGCCTGTATTTGGTATCAAAGAGGTTAGATACCAAAGAGTTCGTAACGTCAACGTTTTGCTATATATCAATTAGTTATGTTCATTTAATTAAACTAAAATGTAAAAATAACAAGTGGCCCTTATTTTGTTTTGAGTAGTATGTATATATGATGCTCAGAAGGTCAATATCTCGAAATAGTTTTTAGTTTTGTACCAATTATTAATTTGTAATGTTGTCGATTACAGGCTGCGGCATGAAAGTCTAGCGGTGACCGTTAATGCCCAGAAGTGGCGGAGGAAGCGGGGCGCGGGGCGGGCGTACGTGCTCACGCGTAAGAGCTGATTGGCTCCCCGACTACCGATGCCCAGCTATTTTCGTTCACCGGTAGACTTTCGTGCCGCGGAGTGCATGATACATTAGAAGATAGCAATGATGTTGAAGTTATAGACTAAGGCCCCAGAACTTACCAGAAGCCCTGATATTGTCGAGAATCTGTTTCCTCTGCTGCTGCATGTGCACAGTGAGGTGCTTGTAGCCGAGGTCTCGCAGCGAGGGGACCAGGTCCAGGAACCCTATAGGGTACTGCACGTTGCGACCTTACATAAACAGATTAAACCTTTACCCCTCGGCAACGACTACAAGCTTTGCGCGCCGCTTTGTGCGGAGCTTCTCTCTTCGGCGCGAGAGAGCTTTATGTGCGAAAAGCGAGAAGCTCCGCTCAAAGCACCGCGCAAAGCTTGGAGTCGTGGCCGAGGGGTTAATCGTTCACACAGAACAAACAATTACAAAACAATAGAGAAAATAAAAAAACTGCTCAAATTCGAGTGTGAGAAGTTTTTTCAACGTGCAGTTATTAATGACCAGCTTAACTTGATACTTGGGAGCCATCCATAAATTACGACACACGTTGAGGGGGAAGGGAGGGGTTCAACAGTGTGACAAGGGGGGGGGGGGGAGTCATTAATAAGCTTTGTGCCACAGACAACATACCCATGTGTGTCGTCACATGGTAACTTTTATATTTAATAATTGAAATGAAAATATTTATTTCTTTAACAAAAGTGGTACATAGTTATATCTTGGTGGTTGTGACTTTTTATTAAGTGAAGAACATCTGTATTAAAAGGACACGCTCTTCCATATCCATCCAAATAAACTTACACTAAAATATTTATCTTAAATATAGTATGGATTAGTTTAAGTTTAAATTAATAATAATAATAGTAATAGTTTTAAAAGTGCAGTGTGTGCGAGGGTGTGTGTGTGTGTATGTTTGTTACTCTTTCACGCTGAAACGGCTGGACGGATTTGGATGAAATTTAGAATGGATATAGCTTATACTCCAACTTAACATATAGGTTACTTTTTATCCCGGAAAAAAGCATGTCGTCAAACCGAATAACACGCGGGCGGAGCCGCGGGCAAAAGCTAGTTCTAAATAAAACGAAAAATAATAAAAAGTAAAAGGCGCTACCATTTAAGCGTCTTGTTTTTTGTCGTCTGAATGTTGCTATATCATCTAACTAAACTGTATGTTTTTAGGGTTCCGTACCCGTATTGTGTGGCGGTTCCACTCGCACTTGCCCAAGTTTTTTTTAAACATAAAATACGCTCTGCCTCAGGGAGTAATAATAAGTACTACCTTCCATCAGCGCGAGCCACTTGTCGCCGAGCGTCTGCAGGTTGTGCGCCAGGTACATGCAGTTGTTGTGGAACAGGGCTGGTGAACAGAGTAATAATATTATATTTATTATGTATTATAAAATTACGGATTCGATTGAAGTCATATGTTCTCTTTATCTGGTTTCATTTCTTTTAGATAGATATAGGGAATGGCCCGCGGTGTTGGCATGGCAGTGTTGGTCATGTTGATTTTAATAAAATCCCTTTTTAGCGGATGTTTATGTCATACAAGAAACCTACAACACATCAACATATTCTTAGGTCCAATTAATAGATCAGAAACTACCATTATCGAGAATTTTCCCCAACCCTCTAAAACAATGGAGGCTGCTTAAAATGGGACGAAAGTTTTTAAAATAGGTACATTGATTTTGTAACTTACCCACATACTGTGGAATAGTCTGTAAGAAATTCTCATGATGATAGGGCACAACTGCATCATAAAGCTCAAACACGAGTCTCGTAGTGATGTACAGTCTCTTGCAAACCACATCAGAACATTGCACTGCCTGCTCCATCATTGAGTAGACCAGGTCCAGAAGTTCCTGAGCTGTCTTGGATATCATGCACCTTGGGAAGTAGAACAGGCTCTTTGGTATGGCTTTGTCTAGAATCTTCAAAGCTTGCTCAGAACTCTCATCAGCTATATTGTTATTGTCTATGTTATCTTCAGGTATTGTTTCAACTCCTATTGACATTGTAGTGCTTAAATCTTTCAGCATTATAGTTCTTGCTGTCTCTAAAAAGTGTTGGCTTGATCGTTCAGCAAACAGAACATCTATATTGTTAACATAGTGTAAGATAGAGAAGTTTTCATCTGGGAAAAATTTCAGGATAGCAAGAAAATGCTGAAACTCTTCTATTTCTGATGTTATTCGGCCATATGTTTGTAGTTCTATTATATTGTTCGGTATTGTTTCTATTAGACAGTCTCTGACCAGAATTTCACTGAAGTCTGCAAATATCTCTTTCCCGATCATCTTCATTACTGTTTGCCCTCTATAAAACTCTTTATTTAACTTATTACTAAGGTAATAAAATAGTATTCTTAGGTTTGCTATAACAATATCATATGTAGGCTTATTTGAAACTTTATGGTTGACCGTAATAGTCATAAGCTCTTCAGTTTCAGCATAAACAGTGCAATCTTCATTAATAATAGGATACAACACTTCTTTTAAAAGAAATGATGAAAATTCTGTTACTTTCACTGGTAACTGTTTGCATATAGAAAGAGCATAGATGACATCCAAAGTGGGATTAGTATCATCCATTTTTATTTCAATTGTGATAGTGCTTTTTTTTCCATTGCCCTTGCTAGACCAAGTAAACATTTGTTCCCAGAGTGCCAGGAGGTCCACTAGCAGATTGTCCCAAATTAAGAGTGCAGTTGATTTCAGGTTTGCATACATTGTCAGTGTATTGTACCCTTCAGCGGGAAACTCCAGAATCTGTAGCAAGTCATTGATACATTCGACGGCTAGAGCAAAACTTTGAGCTTTTTTACATTCTTCAAAATCTTTCACAAACCTTCCACAGTTCACAATATCACAGATAATGTTAATTGTAAAATTAACTCGTTCAAGTTCTTTTGCAAGGTGGTCATGGGTCTCAATAGATTTCAGTACCTCGGCCATTGTCTGTTCCTCAATTTCCTCCTGACATGACTCCATCTCTGCAATAAGCTCTTTGCTCTCTACACATAGTTCTTTGCTCTCTTCAACAATAGCCAAAATATCAAAATCACTTTCATCCACAAATGTCTTCATCTCACTTTTCAATCTCTCAATTTCCTTAATGACAAGCGGAATTTTATCAGATGGCTTACAATTGTTTTGCTCATTGCTGTCAAAAATTGATCTTATAATATCTTCTACATTTTTATCTGCCATTTTAATGTTTTCTTTTGGTTCTATCTTTTTTAATTGTAGGTTCTGGATATCGGTCATGTTGTGAGGATCTTCTATTTGGTTGTCTCTTGTTGTTGGAGCTATGGTATTTGTTAGAAGCTACGGCATGCCGTATGGTGTTCACCAAGAATCGTTTGTTAGTCTTCTGCTGTGGGGCTTTGACCCACCCAGAGGGGCCAACTAATTCAGCTCTTGCAGCGCCTTGGACTGCTTCTCGCATCAGCTCTTCAACAGCTAATCTGCAAAGAGTTGCTTCAGCATTAGATCCAGACTATAACATCTGGGATAACCATGGAATTTAAATAAATATGCTCACTTCTCTAAAGCTTCGTCGTCTAATGATTTATCATTGGGTTCTTTGGTAGCATCTTCTTTATCTGACATAGTTTTTATCAGGGTATAATCTTACGTCTTCGCCACTGTTCTCAAGCACAACGAAATCTGTTTAGCTATTCAAACATTTTCGAAAAAAGATTTAGAATTTTGTAAAAGGAGGAAAATAAACACCGCAATCGCTCGCTTTTGATCTGACATTTGGGTTCCGTTCCGTTTCGTTTCGAATCGAGTGAATTGTACTCGGAGTGATGCGAATTTCATTCTAGAGCGTTCAAAAATTGATCCAAGTTAAACCGAGGAACCTGACAGTTGCTCGGAAGTGAAACGCTTCCGAGTAATGCAAAAATCACACTGGGTCACCTGATTGGTGCAACTAGATTTTTCTTCCTCTTTCGGTTACCCTCAGTTTAACTCGGGTCAATTTTTGAATGCTCTAGGATGAAATTTGCATCACTCCAAGTGAAATTCACTCGATTCGAAACTAAACCTTATAGCACCTTATAGATCTACTGGTTTGAACTAGGGCTCCCTATTAAACGTTAAACGTAAAATCGAAATAAACGGTATTCGACACATCCATTTCTCAAAATCGTCCAAATGGATGACCTGTCAAATATCCGTTTAATTGAAACATTCATTTTTATTTATTAATACGTGGGACGCACTATAAGTTTCCGGAATGAATATGAAAAAATACTATTAAAGGTACAAAATTAATTTATTGTTTTTCAAAATAATCTCCCTTGGCGTCTATGCACTTTTTCATTCGATCAAACCAGTTTTGAAAACTTTTGTGCCACTCCCCTGTGGTGACCTCTGAAACGTGTTTTTCATACTCCTCGACAGCCTCTTCTGGTGATGAAAATCGTTGACCGCGTAATTGGTTCTTAATTTTTGGGAACAGAAAAAAGTCACAAGGTGCCAGGTCGGGACTGTATGCAGGATGACTCATGAGTTCTACATTTTTCGTCTTCAAAAAGTCGTTTGTCTGTCTGGCCGTGTGAGAACTAGCATTGTCGTGGTGCAGGATGATACGGTGTTTACGGTTATTTTTACGGAGTTCGTCAATAACTTCCGGCAAACAAATGGTCGTGTACCAGTCACTATTCACGGTACGACGATTCTCTAAAGCAACAGTAGCCACGTGTCCAGTTTTATTAAAAAAAGAAGCAATCATCCGCTTAGATGCACTTTTCACGCGCGCCACTTTGGTTGGTTTCGGCTCATCTTGAAAGACCCATACGCTCGATTGCTGCTTTGTTTTGGGATCGTAGCAATAAATCCATGTTTCGTCACCTGTTACTATGTCCCACACCAAATTTGACGCACCTTCGTTGAATCTGGTAAGCATGGCACTGCACCAAGTGACGCGGTCCGTTTTTTGAGCCTCGGTCAAGTTGTGTGGGATCCACCGCGAGCACAGCTTTCTCACACCCAAATGTTTGTGTAGGATTGATTGTATTTGACTCATGCCTATTTCTAAGGATGCGCGAATTTCATGGTAGGTCACATGCCTGTCTGTTTCAATCATACGGCGCACAGCATCGATGTTTTTGTTGGTCACAGCGGTGGACGGCCGACCATCGCGAGATTCGTCACTGAGATTGATACGACCACGCTTGAATTCTGCAAACCAGCTATAAACAGTCGTCTTGCATGGTGCTTCATTGCCAAAAGCTGTTTCAAGCCGAGCGATGCTCTGTTGAGCTGTCAAATTACACTTAAAATCGGAGAAAATCATACTACGAATATTTTCCCGAGTTAAATCCATGTTGATGCAGACACACAATTTTTTAAATGGCGCCACAAGGTAAAAACAAAAGACAGCCAGATGAAACAAACTGCATTCTACAGCCAAAGAGTTCTATTTTCAAATGTTGCAATAAATTTTTAAATATTGTTTATGTAAGTGGCCAGTTCCGGAAACTTTTAGTGTTACCTATGTACGAACATGAAAACGAATGCACGACAAACGATTAGACAGATTGCTAAAACCAACATTGTTGAAAAAATCAAATCAAAGCCGTTTTATCTGGCTTCCTATAATGTGTCTCCGCACATTAGTTCCGCCAATATCTGGCTTTAAGTCAATAGACTCGCTGGAAGTTTTCTCAAGTTAAAATTTGGTTCACTTGAATCCTCAAGCGTTAACCTACAACAAAATACTAAAAACATTACTAAGTGAGTACACATATACACAGAGAAAAATAAACATTATTAAAACCGTAATATGTTACCTACATTAAATACTGAATATTATTAAAACACTAGTTTAACATACAACACACTATGCTACGTTGATAGTTTTAGGTATATTATTTAATTTAATAAACTTACATAACGTGTACACAAAAGGACTAAATACAAAAGTCAGTAGAAAGCTGAAGTTAGCGGGACGAGGGATTTGTGGAGAACATCATATAAAGAATACTATAATCTTTGACACTCAAAAAACATATGATCTACAGTACCTTCATACAAGCCACATTCACAGAGGGAATGATCCCTCACCCTGATTTTTGCCCGAAAAACGGGAGAACATACATGACCTAGTCGGAGACGACAAACCATGGATGTGGAAATCTTATTAGCATCACGCTATTTAAAGAACCACGGGCGCTGAGGAATATCAGGTTGAATTGCACCATAATGTCTGCCAATTAATTTCTGGGACTCTTGCCATGACTTGGACCACGCCTTATCTAAATTGGTTTTCGCCAGAGGAAGAAGATCATGGTGGTAAACAACATTATGTTCGGAAGTACCTATTTCTACAGTTGGCATGGACGTAATAATCCATGACAGTTTGTTATTCAGATCCAGATCCTTGCCAAACTTTAGGATGCGTCCAAGAAAATTTTTTTTTCGTACGGAAATGTGTTTTGATGACGTCACTTAAGGTCAAATGAAAGACATCGCTTCTTTCTCATTTAATAAAGGATACGCAAGCTTATTTTAAAATCTATATGCTAAAAAGAGTTTAGGAAAGCTATTCCTCGAAACGGTTTTTGAATCGTAAATATTTGGCACTTTCACATTAGAATAATAGTGTAATGATTCGTATCCGGGGTCTATTGTTGTTTGATTGTAATTGTAAATAATTGGTCCATCCAAATTTATTTTATATAATTTATTTGTGTGCAAGATGTTGTTACACTCTGTGGGTATAATTACATTGATACATACTTATAATAGTATTACTTAATTGCAATAAACGAATATGAATATGATGAAAATTCTCTTCTCTATCGAAAATAGAAATTATTTTTATAGAACGTACCTATAACATTTTCGCAAATAGTAACTTTTTGTACGCGTGGAGTGAAACGTCAGCCACGTACTATGTTCTGTCATTGGGCATTTGAACCTTTCTCATTTTTATTTTAAATTTCCAGCAAAAATACGGTATCTAGAGGGTAAATATTTAATTGCTGAATAATACAATTACATAGTTATTTTTCTAATGCAAGTTATCTTATAATATATTTAATTTTCATTCAAATTTTGTCGACAATCTGTGCGCTTCGCCAACCCATTTTCAAAATTGTATTTTATATCAAGTCTTGATATTTTCAGGACACAATGGCATCAAAACTGATTGCAGTACTCTTCATTGTCGCTGCTGCAGTGTCAGCGGATGATGAGCCAGCAGTAGCGAGGCTGCTGGTCTCCAAACAAGTGCTGAACAAATACTTGGTCGAGAACATGGATATCCTCGTCAAATACACTCTGTTCAATGTCGGCACCGCTCCCGCTGTCGACGTGAACCTTGTGGACAACGGCTTCCACCCTGAGGTGTTCCAAGTAGTTGGAGGGCAACTCTCAGCCCATATTGACCGGATTGCCCCACAAACCAATGTGTCCCATGTAGTGACTGTGCGATCCAATAGATATGGCTACTTCAACTTCTCCTCTGCTGAAGTCACCTACAAGCCCAGTGAAGATGCTGCTGAGGTAAGCAAGTTTTTCAACTCATTTGTTATGGCATTCAATCTGTTATTGTTCACTTGTTCAGTTCCTTTTACCATACAACACTTAACCAATTTATCCAATATTCATGTAATTATTTGACTTAGACCTTTATTTTAAAATATCTGTGTATTGGTCAATGATTTGGAACCTTAATTGACTCTGGTACTCTGGGATAAGACTACTTTTAGGTTCCGTTTCGAATTGAGTGAATTTCACTCAGAGTGATGCGAATTTAACCCAAAGAGTTAGAGTGTTCAAAAATTGACTCGAGTTAAACCAAGGGTAACCGAACTGTTACCTGACAGTTACTCGGAAGTGTTTTGTAATGCTTCTGAGTAATGCGAAAATCACACTGGGCCACCTATATTGGTGCAACCAGATTGGATATGTCTCTTTCTAAAAAAGAGTGAAATTTCACACTATGATTGCATGTTTTGAAATGCTTCCTTATAAGACCCTTAATGAATTTACATTGTAGTTTCAAAGTGTAAGTGTTAAACAACTTTCATATTCATCATCTGTAAAAATCATAGAAAACAATTCTGCAAAATAAAGCCTTTAAGCTGTCAAGACAGTTTTAACTACTGACTGATGAGTCAGATAACATACAATAACATATATCATTTAAATAATGTCTGTATGGAACCTGCCACTCTTCAACAAAGATTGTAGTTCTGAACACTTTCTTAAGAATTCATGATGAATAGTGCATATCCATTACATATAATTGCCAATCCATGACAAAAAATTATTGCTTCTGGTTTCAATTTTTTGTACATGTTCCAGAATTACTTTATCTACAGGCACAGTATAAAAACTGACATGATTCGTTGGTGCATTTAGTAGATATAGGTGGTGAATTGTAGGTGGTAGAGCTGATGCCGAGCTCGACTGTGGAGGTACCACCATCTTACTCGCAAATCCTCCCGGAGTTATTCGGGGGAGAGTAAGAGAACAGCTCTCAGGCAAAACCAGGCGGCCCACTATTGCCTGGGACCGATGGATGGCAGTATATCCATCCCTAATTGCCAGGCCTTAAAACAGACTAGTGACGGGCAGCGGCGTCACTGGTGCAAGGGTTTCGGCACCGCGCTCACCAATCCGCCTGCCCAGCGTGTGTGAGTATGGGCATTTCTTCCAGGGGGACCACCAAGAGTGGTGAAATCCTGGAAAGGCCTATGTCCAGCAGTGGACGAAACAGGCTGATGGATGGATGGATGGTGGTGAAAGGTGATAAAATGTATGGGAAGCAGTGCCTGCAAGTGCCTTGTTTAAGCTTGTATAAGTATTCATTATTGCAAATAAGTTTGGGGGCACTCTCTCTAATAGACATTACAATAAAGTTGCAGGCGCTTTGCTTCCCATACATTTTATCACCTTTCACCAGCTATATCTACTAAACGCACCAACACTGTGCGTATAGCTACTGTGTATAGTATTATACTATGGGTGAATCAGCTTTCAAAATTATTGTTTACCTAAACAATAACATGTGTTTCAATAGTAATTTTGATAATAAATGTTTAGGGGTCTTCTCAACACGAATAATAATACCAGATATTTCACTCCTCATTATGATGATTTGTATGGTCAGGCAGAAAATCGATAATTTGAGATAAATAATTTAATTTATTTTATTTATTGCAGCCAAAATAATTGTGAATCATTATTTGTTATGACTGTGATTGTTGTAAAATTGTACCAATTAACATGCATTTTATAACCATTAATAAAAATTACTTATTTCTTGCATGACACACAAATGTTTATTTATTTTGAAAGCCTCATACAAATAGTGATAAGTACTAAATAAATAAATCAGTCTCTATTGCAGAACAAGTTCTGCATTCAATTTAATAAAATATTCATTGCATTTATTCATACAAATAAATGTATAATTCTATCAATACATTAAAACAAATTTAAATATTATAAGAGGACGTTACTTTTTATGCTGACAGTACAAACCACTTTTTTAGACATAGTTTCTGGTATTATTATTCGTGTCGAGTTGACCTATGTTGAGCTGTCCCAGACCCGATTTTTTTACCTGTCAAGTTCTACTGAAAGCAGAGTTGTTGGAAAGTAGTTCCACTGGTCCCTTATCATTGTAATATTGTAATTGTTATAAACAATGTATAATTTATGTCATCTCATGTTTCAGGCCCAATTCTCATACAGCAGTGCGCCAGGAGAGGGTGCCATTGTAGCGTTCAAGGACTTTGATCGCAAGTTCTCTTCTCACATCCTAGACTGGGCTGCCTTCGCTGTGATGACTCTCCCCTCCCTCGCTATTCCCTTCGGTCTCTGGTACTCCTCCAAGAGCAAATATGAGAAGCTTGCAAAGACCAAGAAGCATTAGTATAGCATCTTAGTAGTTTTGAAATTACTTTACTTTTAAATGTTGATAAATTACTCTGATTTTAATTTATTTGGACTGGATTGTGTTTACAGATTATGTAAAAAGCAGTTTATCAATGTTTAGGAGTAGGAACTCTAGGTTATTGATAATGTAATAGATGTTCTAAGTTTTAAAACCATCTTATTGAGGATTGTACAATACAATGGAATTGGCAGCTCTATTCTCAGAGTTGCTTGTTTCAAGTTATCCAGTTATTTGTTTCGTATTTTGTAAAGAATAAGGGTTGTATTCTGTCGTTTTAAAAATACTTGTAACATTATCAATTCTTCCCTTTCTCATAGTTTATCAATATCAATTTCTACATTGTTATTAATTAATTTATATGAACAATAAAAGACTTATCTTATAATCAACCATCATTCATTGAACAATCCTTCTCTGTACAATTTTTTTGACAAAGAAATCTGAATAAAAACACGATGTAAGTGTATTATATAAAACATTTAATTCAATAGCTTATATACAAAATACTATGTGTAAATAAAATAAAGATGCAAGAAATAAGATTAAGGAATAAGTAATTGTGAAAATTTTTGCTATAAAAATGAACCTTAAATTACAATAACTAATATAATAATATAAACAATGATGATTAATACAGAAGCTACAATCAATAGGTACATTCATTATCTGCAGCTGCTTTAGTCAAGCTCATATGAATATAAGCAACACCTTAAACTTGCATTCTGATGATGTGGTAATTTGATCACAGGGGAAATTCCTGGATCAAATGCCTTGTTAAAATAATTTGGAATATTATTTTCAGTGAAGCATTTCCAAGTTACAAAGTTACGATTCTTTGATACTGAATAAAAATATCCGCAAAAAGTCATGATATATCCATAGATTTAAATTTGTGTGCATTGCATAATTTAAGTACCTAAGTAGTGTCTTACTACCTGCCATTCCTGTGTTCTATTCATAATGCGAAAAATAGGTATTTCACGTAAACTTGAGTACTATAAATTGTACTCAGAAATAAATTAATATTTATGATTTAACACAACTTCTGTACTTCTAAAATATATTACTTACATCAAACACATCTTAAGAAAGATTCTAAATTAGGCAGAATACTGAAAAATAATAAAAAATACATATGTAAACCAAATCCCACAAAAATCAGGTACTTATTCATTATGAAACATCGTCTTGCGAGTTAATTTATGAGCCAAATTTAGGCCTATGCATAATGTCCTACAAATAATAAGTGAAAATAATTCTAGGGTAGATTGTGTAGATTTATACTTGCGATTGTCGGCACTTGGTGAAACTTGGAAAACATCACAATTAAATTCACTTGTACTTGTTTCACTGCTTTTAATTTAACAAGTACAAGTGAATTTAATTGTGATGTGATAGATTGTGTACCATTAACAGATAATATTAAAGAACAAAAGTTTTCAAAATTATTTTTTACTTCCCAGTATAAAGTGGTTCATTCAGCTAACTAAATTTCTATGGAAAAGTGAAAAATTGTTTGCGTAAATAAAAATTATTTTCAGTGGAAAGTGGTCTATTTAGCGATAGGTACTCGTTCATTTCTTAATTTTTTTACACTTTGATATTTAGGACCTCGTATAAAGATGGATTTGGATCATGCGTAAATAATTTCAATTCAGGGCGCACAGGCAGGCCCCCGTTTTAGTACAAAATTTGATATCCCGTTTCTCTGTTGTTTTTCGTTATAAACTAAAGTTTGTAGAGTCTAGTTTAAGACGGTCATTAAAGTCGCTATCTGATTGAAATGTAAAATTTTGGTATAGGTCACTGCCTCCTTGAATTTAAGGAATGGCAGTGTATAGGTACAATTTAAGGCAAGAAAACAACTTTGTATCCAAATCTCTCCAGCTTGATATCTTTAAAACAAAACTTATCTTATTCAAAATTTTGGCAAAATGGCAAATTTTGAATTTTTAAACATCATTGACGTAGTATTGGGGTCTTACTCGCGATAACTAATAACATACCTTAATAGATATGTGCTTGACGTTTCGACGCCTCTGTAGGTTAGTTACACAGTAGTTAGCTTGTGGCCACGACAGCCTACAGAGGCGTCGAAACGTCAAGCACATATCTATTAAGGTATGTTATTAGTTATCGCGAGTAAGACCCCAATACAACGTTAATAATGTATAAAAAGTTTTAAACATCAGTACCAGATGATACAGGTCTTATACTTTGGTCTATAGGTAACGGAAAACAAACTGACTATTTTGTACTAAAACGGGGGCGTGCCTATGTGCCGTAAGTATTTATCACGTAGGGAACATTTTTCTCGATCATTAACAAATGTTAGTTGAATTTGTTAATCAATGTTCAAACGAGAACGGGTCGTAGAAATATGGTACAGAATTCGTCATTATACCAACATTAATACATTTGTGATTAGCATTTATTACGAAACTCGCACCGTACGCTCCCTACAGTTAGACAAAAGACGCTACGTTTCAGCCGTGCACTGACAGGTAAGGTGAAAATATATATATATATATATCGTCACTACATGAATCCCCAAACGAAGGGGTGTACCAAGTGTGAATGGTGAATTACAAGTTACAGTCCACACATGGTATACCCTCTTTTCATCGACGGTTATTCTATTACGTCCCAAACGTGATGGGTGTGTCGCGCTTCGGGTACAAATAGCGCAGACCGAACATTGCACCGTGGGCATTGAGTCCACGAACTCTGAATTAGGCGAGCACTCGGTTACATAGCTCTTAAGGGGTAACGTTTCGAGCTCAGTGCAAAGTGCATAACATAAGTTTGTTTACCTTATTTTGATATAAAATGTATGAAATAAAATAGTTTCATCTTATTTTGCGACTATTGTTGAATAATTATCAGGGGTTTTTATCAAAATTGCGTCATTTTATGCATTACGTTGTAAATTAATAGGTATACAAACTTGAAAGCGTGTTTTAAGTTTGTATGCCCATTCATTTACAACGTAATACATAAAATTACAAAATTTTGGTAGAAAAGCCTAATTGACACTAAACAATGGTCGTGAAATGCCATATATCACATTTATTTAGTACTTTTTATGCAATAGTAAGAACAACAATCATAAGTTGTGCATTTTGCACCGTGCTCGAAACGTTCCCCCTTAAGAGGTTAAAACCAAATCGGTGCAAAATGCAATAAATTTCCGCAAATTGCTTTAAAACCAATTTTTGCATACTTTTTATTGAAAAGTAAGGGAAACAATATTATGATGTGCATTAGTCAAGAATGCGTTTTACACACAGGAAGGGTTACCTCGACGAAAATGTTAACCGTTTTGAAAATACACACCCAATACAAACTTAGACAATTTACGTAATGTGGTAATAATTTTTTCCGAGGTCTCGATGCCGTGTGATTCTGTCTGCATTTACATGCCGAATTTCAACAAAATTAGCTGAACCGTTCTCGTTTAGAAGAAAAACATCCATGCGTTCCCGAGTTATGGCAGGACAGACACCAAAGGTTCGTTAATAAGGTGGTTAAACCGAATCCCAGTGCAAAATGCAAATCATAATATTGTTTTCTTTACTTTTAAATAAAAAGTATGCAAAAATTGCGTTTTAAAGCAATTAGCGGAAATTGATTAGTAATAATTAGGGTTTTACATTCAAATTCTATCATTTTATATTGCATTTGATTAACAAACTTAAAAGCGTATTTTAACGTTGTAGTCGCATGTAATCAAAATGTAAGGCATAAAATAACATAATTTTTATGCGAGAACCCTACTGTTAGGTAATCAATTTCCGCTAATTGCTTTAAAAAGCAATTTTTGCATACTTTTAATTCAAAAGTAAGGAAAACAATATTATGATGTGCATTTTGCACCGGGATTCGGTTTAACCACCTCAAGGTACTTACTAACTATACATTTTGTTGGCGAAACCCAAATTATGCCGTTTAAAATTTGAAAACGAAGCGTTCAAACGTTTTAAGGCCAATTGATAGAACCATGGAAAGTGCAAATTACATTGAGATCATGGGCTAAATCAAGAGACTATTCGATGACATCATCTTTATAATAATTCGTGGCGTTGTAGAGTAGAAGGCACACTCTACGAAATAACGGGTGGCACCTGCCTGGTAGGTTGCGCATAGACAGAACAGAACCCTAAAAAAATTGCAAAATTGGGTTAGGTAACAGTTTTCAGAGATTGTGAAAGTGTTTACAAATACGGCACATCGCGATTTCCTGAATGATGAAATGATCAGCGGCCATTAAATTGAAAATACCGTCATGCAATAATAACGGAGGCCTTTCAAGCGCCTCAAATAAGATTATAGGTGCCTCAGTGAGTAAGTATGGGTTAGTCAAAAGTATGCCAAGCAATAGTGATTTGAGAAGCCTTAGCCAAGAGCTATAAGCCGAACTAATAAACAAAGACTCTTCGTCTATTTTTATCAAAGGACCAGAACAGCAGACGTCGGGAGATGTTAACAACCTAAATACATCGAACATACGTCATTGTATCGCGATATCGGTTTACTCATGCTGGCCTTCTAAATATGGATCCTTAATTGTCATGCCATGAAAGAGTAGACAAAGCATTAGCTGCCAACCAAATGTAAAACTCAGGCTAAGGTGCTAGCTCCTTATCGGAATATATATATATATACATATATATTCTGTGTATGTACACGTGATTAAGATCTAATAAGTTGACATAACTCTAAAATAATACACCGCATATTACTAGGTACCTATCGTTTAGTCAACTTTCTCTAATAAGTCAATTAGCTACGAGCGACAGCTGTATAAAATCACATAAAACAATAACAAAAGTTAAAAAATAATAGGCAATAAAGTAGCTACATAAAGAATATATTTACAGTGATATCTAATCCCTCATCATAATTCGTGTAAAAATATAGATTTTTGCGTCGAATTTTATCATTCCACCAAGTGATAAGTTTTAGTCTTGACGTGACTAATACCACGAATATTTGTTTGATAATTGCGAATATTTGTTTGATAATTGCGCTGATAAAATGCGGGAGAAAATACACTTGAAAAGTTTAGATGTTAATTGGCTCAGGGTTGTAACTGTAGGAATGATTAGTGGTAGGTGAGGAGGCACCATAGTCTGGCGTCGAGGGTGTGGTACTCAGTGGGCTCTCCACTGGCTTTGTCAGCACCGGAGCCACATACTGCGCAAACCTCACGCTTGACTCCTGCTGAAGGGGCAAGGGAGGGGTACAGCTTGGGAAAGGGCTCAGCAGCAGGAACGTACCGAAAGCAACAATAGACGCCATTATCAGGATGATCGTCCTTGCCTCGAAGCCGGCCCTGAGTCCGGCCCATGCTGCCATGTTCACGAGCAGTAAGAGCACGGAGATTCGTATCAAACGAACGGCTGTTGAATGAATCCTGCCGCCGCCCACTCCACTCATGTCAGATGGTCCATATGCAAAGTACAAGTTATGCTTATCGCCGACATGCTTAAACATTAGGTAAATCAGCCCAAAAGGAGCGATCAGAGGGCAAGCGAGACTGTAAACGATGCTAATAGAGAAAATCGCAATGCTCCACGCGTAGTGAACTCCAAATGGAAACTCGTAAAGGATCGCCTTCTTAACATAGCTCTTTTCTGCCTTGGACTTTGACTGCAGTAGGTACCACACGTAAAGGAATAGTTCGGGAAATCGAATCAACTCCAAGGAGGTACCAATGAATCCTGAAGTGATTACGTAATTAACGAAGAAAGCACCTTTATCTGGGAGGAACACACAATCCCAACGCATTGTGTCATTCTCGTGATGCAGAGTCCACGTAACAAACGCTTCAGCTGTCGCAAGACCTAGTGACGGCAATATTAGAGTCATGAGTAGCAGATATGATACAGTTTTGGTCATAATGGAGTAGTTTTGCTGGGACTTTGTCCAATGAGACAAAAATTTGTCTGAAAAGGAAACAATGGCTGGCATGACAGCAGCCATGGTCCACAGCAGCAATGTTGGGAGGAATTCAAATATGATAGCACTGATCTTGCTCATAGACTCAGGTTTTGCAACCAGGGTGTTAAATAAATTAACAACAAAAGCTGGTGTTGTCAGGAAGAAAAGAACCAAGAAAAGAAAAAAGTTTACAACTATTGCTTTGATGTACCACACTCCAGGTTGGATGCTAAGATTTTCCCAGATGATATCTGCAGGGTTAGTGGCATGAGACAGGACCCATCCACGATGCAAGCTAAAATTGTTAATCACATGATCCGCTAATTGGTGAGAAGGCAAAGTTATGAAGGCTATATTGAGGGGATCATTCATTACCATGGCTTTGCATCTTTTTGCTTCATCTTTAAGCCTCTTTTCTTCAGTTGTATAAAATTCTAAGCCATCAAGCTCAGGGCCGCACAGATTCGGCTTAACAGTAATACGCTTACCAGTCTTCTTAAAATATGTATCAGTATAAATTAAGGCCTCTGTTACCATTTCTTTCTTCTCCTGGATCTCAGTCAGCTGATTGATGTTGTACGCAAGTCGGAGATCCACAATCTGTATGTGAGGAAAGTTGTGTGTAAAATATGCCCTGAGTGTGGCTTCACTTCTGTCCGACCTTGCTATGTTGGTGATCATTATAGTGCCCGTCATTGATGTTGGAGCAGGTTTACGTCCAGTGCATCTTCTCATGATGAGCACAGACAAAGGTAGAAAAGAAATGCTGATCAAAGTATGTACCCACAGCCAAGGGGAAGTTCCATTCAAATTAGACAGTGTTGTTCGACTGAATGTACTTGCATCAACATTCAAGTTGGTTCCTTGGAAGTTGATAGGCAGGATGATCCCAATAGACACAAGTGTGATGATGAACATGAGAGTGATGATGTGTCTTTGGAAGGATAGGTAGTGGACAGCATCTGGCCCGCACTTGGTGAGCACTTGTTCGCGCGTGACGCGGAACACGGCTGGCAGCCAGGTGAAGAATCCATCGTCGATGCTAAGGGTCTCATCCTCGCTCGTCCGGCGGTCGACGAGCGCGTCCCCATCTCTGCTTCTGAAGAATATGTTAGTCCAGCGACTCTTGGAGCGCTGCACGAGCGCCATCCGCCCATAGTTCCAAGCAGTGCGTCGCAGTACAGTAAACAGTACGATCAGACATGACCAACTTATGACGTTCAATATCAGTGTTTGAGGAATACCGTTATAAGCTCCTGTGATGATCACGTTCTGGGCAGGGTTTAGGAGCATACAACCTTCGTCGGTTCCATTAGAGCTGTTGGATGACAATGTATAAAGTGAATCAGTGGTGTACCGATTCATCCTTGATGTCGCAATCCGCAGTGTAGCGCGGAGAATCTTTTCACATAATTGGAATACCACAAGTAGATGCTCAGTTCACTAACACGTCGCTATATAGCACTTTGTGATCACTTCTGCTCCAATAATACCATCTGGAAGTCTAGATTTCTATTGTTGTGAGATAACAAAATTGTGACGTTTATCACGGAACCATCATGCAGGCAAACTTTTTTTTTTTTTTTTAATGTCTTTTACGGCCCTGTATTCGGTGTGCAGGCAGACCCCCCATCAGTGTTGCCAGCTGCTACCCATATCCAGTAGCTAGATTTGTCGCGAAAAGTTGCTAGATCGCCCGTTTTTCGTACCTCAGAAAGTAGCTAGAAGTAGCTAAATGTTTCGAAGTCTTTTTTTCATAAGAAAATCCATTTTCAACACAAATAATGGACGTAATGAGACAAATTAAGGCAAATTACTAAGAGCACAGTTAGAAATTGATTAATACAACTGAAAACTGGTTCCAATCAGCCAACACCAACCACATGCCAAAATATATAATGGCGTCAGAGTGTAGTTAGCTCCGGTCCGGTGAGCGAGATGGATAAAGAGAAATAGGTGACAAGAGATATGAAAGAGAGAGATAGTCAAAGCAAAGTTTGGCTGCAATGGCTAGTATAGTCAGTCGTCCGTCCGGGTTGTGGCCGCCACCGAGTCGACCATAGATATTAATTATATCCAAGCTAATTAGACTAATGGCAAAGACTTTATTACCTTGTGATAGAGGCGATTATTGGATGGGCCACGCGTCTTATTGCTTTGGACATTTAGACAGAGACAGCGCCACGTTTCGTTTTTAAAGTTCTTTTCACGAAAGATATTTCACGGATTATGGCATTTTTGTTTTTAGGGTTAAATAATAAGTACTTTGACAGCGGACTTTTTTCCTAAAAGGAAATTTAGTGTGAACTCTCACTCACGTTTTGTCTGGTACTTAAAAAGTAGCTAGAAAAAGTAGCTAAAAAATCTAGCTACAAGTTTTTGTAATTTGTAGCTGTCCGACACCGAAAAATAGCTAGATCTAGCTATAAAGTAGCTAAGTTGGCAACAGTGCCCCCCGTCCGTCCGTTCATAAAATCTCATTTCGAAACGAGCGAAAATCACTCGGAGTGATGCGAATTTCATCCTAGGGTGTTCAAAAATTGACACGAGTTAAACCGAGGATAAACCATAGAATAAGAATTAAATATGTCTCATCAATGTCTCGGTATGTTGGGATATCGTACGTTGCTTGCGTTACATTTTAATTTAGTCGCGTCGTAATGTTTATTAAATTTTGCGAAATTTTACAGCTTCTCTGAGTGAAATTTTATATTTTGGTGCGATTCCTCTAAGAATGCGTGAAATCTTGGTAAAACATTGTTTGTGTTACTTGTTTGCTACATTATGATATAGATGTCTTGTGCGATTGAAGGCTGTAAATTGCATACAGGAAGGATAGAAAATAACCACGAAGCAATAACATTTCATCAGTGAGTTCTGATGGTTTTTGATGTTAATAAGTTTCTGACCATACCTAGAACTAAGTAACAATAAAAGCAATTTTTGTAAATTATAATTTTGTACAATTCCACATCGATTTTTGCCTGTTTTATACAGATTTTCTACGAACAATCATAGGTTATGTTTTTCGCATAGGGATGTACTAAAGGCGTGTATCGATTAGTACGGCAAACCCACAATCAAATACATTGTATAGAGAACTAGACTGTGCACTACGATACGAAAAACGAGCTGAGCTAGAAGGGCGCAACCACTCCTTGGTGCCTTTCTAACACGTATGGAACTCAAAAACACTATGTAGGTATATTGTATACTTATATTATATACACTGACACTGGCAACTTGCTAGACAAGGAAACACAAGTGGCGAGGGCTCTCTTGCTTGGCTCGTTTTCCGCTTGAATATGGTATCATAAAAATGGCAACCTTATTTTTAAGGAAAGAAATTCTACTTTTGTTGGACAAAAATTGGATAGTCACAGTCTAATTCTGTATACAACTTTGCCCACAATAGATTTTTTTTTTGTATATTAACTTCGTTGTCTTTTTTTGTTATAGATGTCCACAGAAAGAAGAAATAAAAAATGAATGTATAAGACGAATAAAAAGGCCATATTGGGCGTGGAAAAAATCGTCCTAGTTATTCAAAACACTTCACGCGGTTTTGAAAGTCTTATTGTTTATTTTATTGATTTTTTTTTATGATCATCAAATAATCTAATTGATATGCCAGTTATACAAGGTCAAATAATAATAGTTAGCGAAACTCAAAACATAGGTAATATATGGCAGGCAAAATATATTTTATATAAAGGACAATAAAAATATACTTAACTATAATACTGTTGGTAGTCATTACTGTTTTTGTACTTGAAACAAGCACGATATTTCATTTATGTAACTGCCTATGATATTGTTACATTGGGCAGCTGACATATGTATTAAACCTTGGAAGCAGATTTTTCGTAATCAAAATGACGCCCGAAAAAGTGGACTTTAAATTTAGTTCACATGATGATCACATCAAGTTTTTGAAAATGTTTTATCAAAACGTCCGTGGGCTAAAAACAAAGCTCCAAGACTGGAATACTAACGTAATGCTCTTGGGACAAGATATTGTAGTTGCCTCAGAGACTTTTCTTGATACCTCTGTAGAAGATGCTGAAGTGGTTAATGGAGGTTGGAGTGTCCGACGCCGCGATCGTCGATCCTGGGGTGGTGGCGTTCTCGTTGCTGCTCGGCCCGGCATTGCCTTGCGTCGCCACACTGAATACGAGACTGATTGTGGTGAAGACCTATGGGTTTCTTTTTCGTGGTATGGGCAGACTATTTATGTTTGTGCATTTTATATTAGCCCTAGTTCCAGTGATTCTGATTATTTTAATCTGTTTGGTAAAATTGAAAACATCATTCATAATTTAAAAGGAAAAATAGTTATTGTTGGTGATCTCAATCTCAACAGTGCATCAGTTAGTGTCTGTAACTATTACTGTTATTTTTTAAACTATTGTAATCTGTATGATAGAAATGATATTCACAATGATTATGGTGGTAAATTAGATGTCGTCCTGACTCAAGAATGTGTTGAGAGTGTTCAGGTGTCTTCAGCCGAGGGAGGTGGTATAGTTAAGATTGATAGGCCTCACCCTCCTCTGGATATCGAGATACGTCTGAAATCAACCTTGTCTCGTATTAGTACTCTACCACCAAGCAATATTGAGTATGAGTTTGACTGGAATTTTCGAAAGGCCAATTTTTCATGTCTTTACGAAGCTATTCCCGAATCCGACTGCAGCTCAGTTCTACAGTTAATGGACGTTAACGTGGCGGTTTCTCAATTTTATAAGATACTTTATGGTTTGTTCGACATGTAAGGCATGCGCCAAGGTTTTCCCGGTCTGGTTTACATCCGATATCATTAATGATATAAAAAAGAAGACAAAGTTGCATCGGCTATGGAGGGCTACGAAATGCCCTATAATGTACTCTCAGTTCTCTGCTCTTCGTGAGGAACTTAAAATTCGTATACCGGAGCGCTATAATATATACCGTCGGTGTTTAGAATCCCACCTCAAAACCAATCCACGTGCTTTCTGGGAGCATATCTCCAGTTTACGTTCCTCTGGTGGATTTGAGTCAGTGGTGGAACATTTGGGAAGGTCCTACACCGGGGTTGAAGCTGCCTCGGCTTTTGCTGACTACTTTGCTAGTGTTTATTTCCCTGAAATTCCATTACTTGACTCCTTGGCTACCAGTCCAATGGATGGTACAGTTGGCTCTTCTATAGATGTTTCCTTTTTGACCGAAGCAAATGTCGAACATTGTATTCGGTCTTTAAAGAATAGCAACTCGATTGGCCCTGATAAAGTACCTACTTATCTTCTCAAATATTGTCGTAAAATTCTTTGCATTCCCCTCTGTCACATATTCAATCTTGCTCTGGTAACTGGTAAATACCCCACTAAGTGGAAGCTTACTAAAGTTATCCCGATACCGAAAAGCAGTAGTAGAGCGGCAGTGGATGAGTATCGGCCTATTGCAAATCTATGCTCTCCTGCCAAGGTTTTTGAGAAGATTTTGCATAATATAATATACAAACAAGTTAATCCTCTAATCTGCAACCAACAGCATGGCTTTAGACCTGGTCGATCTGTCGAGACCAATTTGCTATGTTTGACAGATTATATCTCGACCTGCTTGGACCGTAGCAGTCAAGTCGATGTCCTTTACTTTGATATGCGCAAAGCATTCGACAGAGTACACAATGATGTTCTTCTGTCTAAATTGCAGGCCATTGGTTTCATTCCTAGAATGCTTCAGTTTTTTGCTGATTACTTAAGGGACCGACAACAGTTCGTTAGCTATGGCTGCTACACATCTCGCCCTTATTTCACACGCTCGGGCGTCAGCCAAGGTTCGGTGCTTGGCCCGTTACTGTTCCTTATAATGATTAACGATGTTGTAAAAGTCATCAAGCAAGCTAAATGTTTGCTATACGCTGACGATATCAAATTATACATGGAAATAAGTGACGTTCATGATTGTGTATTGCTTCAGAGAGATATTGAGGTTCTAGAAAAATGGTGTATCACAAATAAACTAGAATTTAATATTTCAAAGTGCTACACCATGTCTTTTACTCGTCGAGTCCAGCCGGTCCGCTATGATTATAAGCTAGGCGGAAAAGATATCTCACGTACCACATCCATGAAGGACCTTGGTGTTTTATTCGATCCGAAACTAACATTTAACGACCATATCAGGCGTATCGCTGTTGAGTCCTTTAAGCGTCTTGGATTTGTGTTACGTAATATGAGGGATCTAAAAGACCCTATGACTATAAAGCTGGTATTCTATGCTTTAGTTCGGTCGAAACTAGAATCTAGCTGTTGTGTGTGGAATCCTCATGAAGCATCTTACACATTAATGCTTGAAAAGGTGCAAAAAGCTTTTTTAAGGTTTATGTACAAGAAATTTTTCGGCTATTATCCGTTTCTCTACCCGTCAAATTTCTTGCTCGGTATGTTAGGTATGACCTCCTTGAAATCTAGGCGAAGTAGTTGCGAGCTAATTTTCGCTCTGAAAATTTTGAGGGGAGAAATCGACTGTCCCGAGTTGCTTACTGGGCTGCTCAGATTGTTTGCACCGGACAATTGCGTGCGATGGCGCTCGTGTCGGAAGCGGCAGTTGTTTGCTGCACCCACCAGCTGCACGCACGCTCACGCCACCTCAACAATGTGTAAGATGACGAAAGCTCTCAACGCATTCATCGAGTCCGAACCGTCTGCTGACGTCTTCTTTGATAGCAAATGTCAATTAGTTTGTAAATTTATTAGTTGTTATGGCCATAAGTTAAGTTAAATCTTGTAAACTAAACTTTTATTTAATAATATTACATAATTGCTGTAATTGGGTTCGCCCGTAGTAATTATAATTATAATAAATAAATAAATAAATAAATAAATTGTTATACAAAATAATGATGCTTAAGACAATAGGCTCCGCAGAGCGCGCGGCTGATTTGGGTATTTGGCCTCCCCTCTCCGCATTCCCCGCCCGCACAGGCTTATTCTGGTCGCGCGACCGTATTCTGAATCGTTTCTTAACGGCTGTTAGTGTTCGGGAAACCGGTCGTAATACTTATTTAGGAGTCAAAATTTGAAACCGCATTACATAAGGTGACTTTTATTCATACAGCCAAAATCTTACTGAAGACTCGGTAAGTGCTCAGTAACAAGGTTCGATGACTCTTCTTGTGAAATTCGTAAATTATTCTTTTCGTGTTTTCGAGGTCAAGATTTTATTCTGCGCAATTAGCAAAAAATGTTATCGATCCGTGTTACTGATCACTTACCTAGCCTCCAGTATGAGTTTGGCTGTAAAATAAGTCACCTCATATACTAAAAGCAATTAAATGTAATGCAATTATTTCCTATGGACGTCAACAGTACCAAAGCTGGGAGTCTAGCACGCGCCGTCGATACAGTGTTTTTTAATCATACTTTCTACCTCGCACATTGATAAACGTGGTATAACGCACAATTAGTATAGGTGAACGTTATATCTCTGGCGCGTGAAGTCTGTATTTTGAAATGTAATTAAAAATATATATTTTCTATACTAATAAATCATATAGTAGTAATAAAGTCGTGTGTGGTATTTTATTAGTTTTGTACTGGGCTATATTATTAAACTTGGCAAAACTAAAACTACAATTTTAAGAATTTTTATCTGTCTCTCTGTTCCGTTTTAAGAGCCGTTTAACATGGGGATTGTAAGAAATCCGCCTTTTTGTTAATTTGTTTAATTACAATTTTAATTTAATTCAAAATTTAATGTCATTCAAATTGTATTAATATTATTGTAAATTATGGCTGCCTTAGCTGGAATAAAAATCATTTATTATTATTTGTAATTGAATAAAACTGAACACATACCTTTATATTTCCAGGTTTCCAATGGAATATTTGCAATGGCAGCATATACGAGTACATTACATAGGAATTTAGGTTTTGTTGTAAAATAATAATTAAATTTTAAATTCATGTATTCAGTTTTGTTTAAGAGGGCTAAGGCAGCCGAATTGTGGAAAACCCGCCTTTTTTCTAATTAATCGAAACAGAACACTTAAATTCAAAATTAACTCAATATTTATTCAACAAAACCTTATTATCTATGTATTGTGGATGCTGCCGTCTCAAAACTTCCATCGGTTTCTGACACTAGAATTTCTAAATACTTATTAAAACTTTTCACTTCCACGTGAGTGAAGCTGCGGACAAAAGCTAGAATGCAATGTAACTGTGTCGCATTAAATTAGGAGCAAATAAAAGGGTCTGATGTAAACTCATTATTTTATTTATTTTCACGGATTTAAATGATATACCTTGAACATGCAAAAGTCTGGCATCTTTTGTTCTTGTCATGTGCCGGCGGCGCATGAGTTTGAGCCTCAACATTCAGTGTGTTTACGTTTTCTTTGCCACAATCATCGTCATCGGTAAAACTTTCTAAGTCTCCATAATGTATCACTGAATCCCTGAAAAAATAAATATTACCAATACAATTTATAAAAAAGAAATTCTTATTGTTGTCTTTTTGAGTGGGTTTGTCATCGGTTGAATGACAAAAATACAGAATGAAATCATTTTAAAATCTATTAAATGTTACATTTAACCCAAATGAAAATAAAACTAGTTTATAGTTTATGTCACATATTATATCAATAGTAAAATTTGTTTATAATTTATAATAACCTTCACTAAAAGGATTTCGTTCATCATGTTACACCAGTATATATTTTAAAGTACGGATTTAAATTATATACCTCGAACATGCAAAAGACTGGCATCTTTTGTTCTTGTCATGTGCCGGCGGCGCATTTGTTTGAGCCTCAACATTCAGTGTGCTTACGTTTTCTTTGCCACAATCATCGTCATCGATAAAACTTTCTAAGTCTCCATAATGTACCACTGAATCCCTGAAAAAATAAATATTGCCAATACAATAAAAAAAAAAATTCTCTTTATTTTGTCTCTTTGAGTGGGTTTGTCATCAATTGAATGACAAAAATACAAAATGACATCATTTTAAAATCTGTTCATTCCTTAACAAAAAATACAATACCTGTCTAAAACCAGTGCTTCGTCAATTTTGTATATTTCTTTCTCAGATGTTGATGGATTTATATTTTCATTTGTACAGGGAGTGGCTTAATTAGCAGCTTAGCTGGACGATAGCTGAAAAAAACATGGATTTATGTACTGTTATCAACACTCATATCGTAAATTTCTGATTATGCACTCAAAATTAGTGAATAACGAATGACATTTTATTTTCAAACGTCACTGTCACTTAATTTTTTTTTTTAATATAAATATTGCAATACCAATATACTCATTAAGTGAGATTTGAGAAGCCAAAAGGAACTTAGCTCATACAGTCATATCTGTAGGTACAAAACAATAAATTGTTACCTGACCAAGTGCTGCGTAGTTAGCACGCGCTAGAGAATACACCTACTTATGGACTGACCAACTACTGCGAACTTTTGTCATAAGCTTTTCTTAAGAGCCGTTTAGCAGGCGGATTGTACAAAACCCTATATATAAAAAAAACTGAATACATAGATTGAAAATTAACTGAATAATTATTCAACTGTATTTTGCTATCGCCAAGTTTCCATTGGATTTTGGAAATTAGATTTCAAATTCAAATTTACAGAAATCGGTACAAACTTTGCGATGCGGCATACACAATACCGTAAATTATTTACAAGGTATTTAGGTTTTGTTTAATAATAGATCAAATTTCCAATTTATGTGAATATTGTTTTGTTTATTTACAAAAAGGCGGGTTTTTTATAATCCGCCTGCTAAACGGCTCTTAAGGAAAGCTCATGACAAGAGTTCGCAGTAGTTGGTCAGTCTATAATTAGGTGTATTCAGTATTGTTTATTTACAAAAAAGCGTTTCTTTTAGGGTTCCGTAGTCCTTACAGTTTCGTCATGTCGGTCTGTCCGCGGCTTTTAGTCCCCTTTTAACACGACAAAATGTATGGGCTGTTCTTGGGGAGAGCAACTTCCGAGCGGACTAGAAGTTTGGCGCAATCTGTATTAGTAGACCGACTTACAAAATGTACTTGGAGAAGTAAAAAGGAAAAAAGTTGGAATTTTTAACTCCTTCTTTAGTTACCATCGTCCTATGTGGGCTCATTTTTAGATGTTGTTAGCCATTAAATCAAACAAAAAGCCCCCTTCTAAGTCCGCATATTGTGTAAGGTAACTACGGAACCCTACACTGCACGTGGTCCAACACGCACTTGGCCGGTTTTTTAACAATCCGCCTGCTAGACGGCCCATAACATAACTACAAAAGCTCCTGTAAGCACCTATTTCATAAACTACCATTTAAAATAACAGCATGATTATCCCATATCTTAGAAATGCATACGGTATTTTAATCACGAAAATGCGTTAAGTACATAATTATAACATAAAAGACTAAATCACTCACCCAAATTGCCCAGAGTATATTTTTTTCTTTTTTCTATTCATTACTTTTCGTAACCTATTCGCTTCTTTATTCCCCATGTTCACTGCTCACTTGACCGAACGGTTGCGTTCACGAGCGATACGGAGACACCTCCAACTCGCACGGCTGCCGTGAGCGTACTGAGGCAGTGGGATCCGAAACTCGGCCGTCTCTCGCGCAAATAAAGAACACTTTGGCATAACACATTTCAACCACGCTAGGTAGACCCTGCGCCAGAAGGAATTTTCGTCACCAGATATATTATTTAAAAAAAAAGTAAAGGTATTAGAAAAAAAACTGTTCGATATTAGTTTAATAAAGTTTATTTAGGTTTTAATCCATAAATAATATGTATGGATTTTGCTTAAATAGTCTTATACCTCAACAAGAAAACTTCTTTTAAGAACCATCTTTGGCTTTTTTTTTCTCAATTCTGGAATAATTTAAGATGAATCTGTTTCGATATAAGTATGCATTACATTCTTGGCAGAAGAAATTATTTTTTTTAAACATGTGTCATAGGTACATTCGTCAAACCACGAAAAAATAATTGGGCAATTTTCATGGTTTTGCGGAGCCTATTCTCTTAACGAAACAGATTCTTTTATTTCCTTATTTACACAATAAAACTCAATTACATCTTATAGTACTATGTAGTTATTTACACAACATCAAATCATATAGTTAATTTGTTATAATATAACACACCCTCTTATACATACACACTCACACACCTTATTAAACCCGTATAGTATAGTCTATTTTTTAATCCATTAAAATAAAAGTGTTATATGTTATTCAAAATTTATAAAAAATTAACTTGTAGGCTTTTCCAGGATTTGATCACTCTTGGCGGTCCTCCTGGAAGAAATGATTATCAGTAATGTAATCATTGTGAATAAACTTACTTTATTTTATTTTTTTAGAGGCAAAGGCTACTTTGCTATGAATCCTATTTGCCTCCTCCCATAGATAAAGAAAGAGGATGTCACCAGGAAGGTCTGTGCCACCTCCATCATCTTTTTTCAGGGGACGAGTCTTACGAGTCCTACTCGCACTTGACTTGTTTTATTTTTCACACTGTGATATTTATAACGTATGATACGTAGATAGGTCGATGACTCGTTTGGGTTTGATTTATTTATCGATGTAAAAATTCGACACTGTTACATCACTATAATAGAACGCGGCTATGAAGTTAATCCTGACACATTGCGCAACTATGAAGTTTCTGAATAATGACAATGTCAACCACATAGGAAAAAATTACATAATTACTTATTGCGTGTGACAGAATAGTGAGTGGCAATAATATCACAGACAATATATCGATACACGTTAAAAAGTTCGTATAGCTAAAAATATTGTTATGTTTTATGATGATGTGCATTATTGTAAATAAAACGTAAAATTAGATATATTAGTAATATTCTCCTTCAGTTAATTATAAATATTAATGAATAAATGAGTTTGTTTCTTTATTACTAACCTCTGGGAATTGAACTCTTTTTACCTAGAGAAAACTTTTTGAATTTGAATGTAAAGTACAATATTTCCTGTCAATTAATTCAATGACACGTCAATAGGTATGATAAAACAATTTTAAGTATTGCCTTGATCGCTTTTCCAAAGGTTGATACTTTTGATTGTGCTAAACTTGTGCATGTTTTTGGCTATTAATACCTAGTGCCATCCCCCATCTCACCCATTGACCAAGGGGCAGATTGAAGCAAGGGCTTGAACTTGGAATTTGAAATGCTTACTACTTGGAATTGTTAAAATGCCAAAACGATCGAAGAAATTCGTTCTTAACAGTCAGTCTCGTGAGCTTATCATACGTGTTCGTGACTTTTTTGAACGAGAAGCTCAAAACGGCGGACCGATATTGCCCGTGACATCGGTGTTGGATCGAGTTGCAGATGCTCTCGATATCAGCAAAAAAACTATTATAAAAATCACGAAAGAAAAATTGGGTGAGACTGGCATCGAAGATAATGTTCTATATTCTCCCAACAAGAGAAAAAGAGCGAAGCTTACCGATGTAGATAATTTTGACGTTGACGCCATCCGCAGGCATATTTACAATTATTATTTACGTAAAGAGTACCCAACGTTGTCGAATTTAGTGCAGACATTAAAGGAAACTGGATTATTTTCCGGATCAAAAAAGTCATTGTCAAAGGTTTTGAAAAACATTGGATTCCGATATAAACAATGCAACAAACGAAAGGTGCTAATGGAAAGATCGGATATTGCCATGAAAAGGACTGATTTTTTACGCGAGGCGAAAGCTATAGATGATTGGGATAATGTAGTTTTTTTGGACGAAACGTGGCTAAATGCGAATCACACAGTTGGTCGCTCGTGGACGGACGATACGGCGGCATCGGCATCCAAAGTCCCCTCCGGAAAAGGAGCCAGACTAATTATTTGTCATGCTGGCAACGCCTGTGGTTTTATAGACAACTGTTTATTGGCCTTTGCGTCTAAAACCACAGGTGATTACCATGAAGAAATGGATGGTGAGAAGTTTACCCAATGGTTCACTAATATGCTGACTAGCCTTTCTGAGCCATCAGTTATTATTATGGATAATGCACCTTATCACTCCATGTTAGTTGATAAGCCACCTTCAAACTCTGAGAAAAAAGCCCATCTGGTTGCATGGCTTCAAAAAAAAGGTGTAGACGCAAGTATGTCTATGTTGAAAGGAGATTTGATTAGATTGATGAATATTCACAGATCGAGAGTAAAACGATACGTCATTGATGAACTAGCACTGCAACATGGGCACCGAGTACTTCGTTTACCGCCGTATCATTGCGAGTATAACGCCATCGAATTGATATGGGCACAGATCAAAGGACATGCGGCACGCCATAATACTGAACCTCCATTTTCCACAGCGAAAATGATGAAATTGTTAGAAGAAGCGTGCAATCACGTAACCAAAAATAATTGGAAAATGGTAGTGAATAAAACTAAAGCCAAAATATGGGACGATTGCAACAGAGACATTAAAGTGGATAATATTTTAGATAATGACTTTGAGTTAGTTATTAATACAAACGATTCCAGTAGTGATAATGGTGATGGTGCTTCGGAAAGTGATACATAATAAAGTAAAGAATATAAATATTATCTCTACCATAGAAGTATTAAGTAATTAAACTACTTCTATGATCTCTACCTAGATGTTTTTTTTTTCACTTTCTTCATATACTTACATCTGATAACTGCATTCGACTTTACTCACACTTGACGAATTTTATCGATACAGTGATCGAACGTATAACAACCCTAGAGGCATGTGTCAGGATTGACTTCATAGCCGCGTTCTACTATAGCAAAGTAAGGAACTATAGCTTGTACAAAAAAACTTGAGCACTTTCAAGATTAAATTTTTTGATTCGCTGTGTATTGTTTTTCCCATGACTTCAGTTTAACAGCTACAACAATTTTAATAACAACCAAACCAGTCCAAACTTAACAGTAAACAGTCTAAACTTAACAATAAACATTAAAAAACAAAACAACAATATAGCGAAAATATCAAAATTATCGGGACGTGTAGCGGCAACGAAGATGCTAACCGTACTGTCGCACCGGGGAGTGCGCGGAGAGGTGACAGGGGAAGCGGGAGAGGCGCCACATTCCAGCGAGGTGCACAGATATTGGGACCGAGTTATTTTCTTCGTGCTCGCACCGCCTGCGCGGTTGGAGGGTTGGGACAACCTACACAATTAAGAAAAAACTAATGCAAATCCATCTCTCTCTAACGCACTAGAATGTCGTACGAAAATCAAGGATAGGTGTATTTCTCCGCTAACTACATATCTTAGCCCGGATTCAATTATTAGTTATTATTCTGAGGGGTAAACGAACTGTTACCTGACAGTTGCACGGAAGTGTTTTGATACCTTCGGAGTAATGCGAAAATCACACTGGGCCACCTGGTTAGTGCGTGCAACCAGATTTTTCTTTCTCTTTCTCCAAAATAGATATGTCTCTTTCTAATAAACGAGTGAAATTTGGCACTATGATCGCACGTTTTGAAATGCTTCCTAATTAACACTTCCGACACTGACAGCAGCGGGGCTATTACGTAACTCAGTGTCGGTTGCTAGCTATAGTTGCTATTCACCAAAAACATATAAAAAATTAACTTCCAAAATAACCATTAATGGGTATTGAACTATTTACTAACTGTGAAGTCATTTCAAGTGCAAACTTATCCTTAGATAAGCGGATATGTATGTTTTAGACGATAGCCACTTGGTTTGGCAACTGAGTTTACGATACAGAATCAGGGGGCAGGATAGCGTTATCAATTTTCAAAGCGTGCGACAGACATGGCATTGGCACCCGTGTCGAGACCCCTAATTTATGAATGCGGCCCTGCGCGTTCAGAGTCAAAACATAATCGATTACATTGTGTCTACCGTCATTCCGAGTCACTGTTAGCCGATAACGAAATGAAATGATTTTTGACGAAAGAACAAACCAACACGTAATAATTGCGCAACAACGCCATTGCACAACAACGTAGGTAAAGTATACAAACATACCCTTTGTTGGTATTCACGTAACGTTAACTTTCTACAAATTGTGGTTAAGGTTAATTTTTCTGTCACTGACAAGTTTCATTATCCACGTCGGTCATGTCCAAAAGAGTTCCGAATGGACAAAGATATTATATATCTTTGCGAATGGATCATAAGTTAAAGCAGTGATAGATGCCATTTCCCATTCGGAATGACTTGATGGGCGTGCGTGAGTAGCACTGCTTTCCCCATTCGGAACGCTGTGATGGTTATTGGACGATGACAAATGATGCGTTTTAATTCTGCTTGCTTTTGCTTTTTTTGCAAATAAGTAACTGTCAGGTAAAGTCAAAAGTGAGGTAAGTAACCCACCTACCATCTCGGACGAACAAACCAACTGGGCGGGCCACCAACAGGCCAACCCCTCTGCCAAAGGTATAAGCCCCGTGGGCATACCGGTTCAATAGTTAAAAAATCCATACAGTTGTCCAACGAACGCATGTAGACAGGGCAATTGTGCGGGGCTTGCGGGGCAAGACGCGGGAGGTATTGGCGCCAACTGCATACTTACTTTTGATTAAGCGGTCGGGGTCGCGTCTTTCCGGGACTCCGGGCTGACTGACGCGTCGCAACTCGCAAGTTTAATAAAATAACCCAGTAACATTATCGATGCCCAATAAAAACTAGGTCTCTCTGGTTAACTTGTTGTGAATTGAATGCTCTGTTTTGAACAGCAAATATTATTTTATAAATTAAAAAAAATGGTGCTTACTACTTGTTTTTTGCAAGACCCAGACTTAACAAGGAATTGAGATTCCGCCTTTTTCCACTGGAGAAGTTTTTACAAAATAAAAATTAGAAAGTTTCATCCTTTCAGGGACGGGAAGTTAGGTTTAGGTTTTAGAAGCCCTAAATTAAGGAGGGCTAAATTAATTTGGTACTGCGAAAGGTAAATATTATGAGTCCATTCCCCAGCTATTAGCAGTTTGTCGTAAGGAAAACACGTTGAAATAAAGTTCATACCTACTTTAATGTTAAAGAAGGCCATAGAGTGTGCGTAAAAAAGAAGGTTAAGCTTTATTGGAACATGAAACTCAGCTTGCGTTTTGTTAATGCGCGAGGTCTTGTATAGCTGTTTGTTAAAAAGTCATTGCGTTGAAATAAAAAGTTTTTAAAACGAGATAGCAAGATATAGTATATTGAAGCAAAGTGAAACGGAATATTTCCAAAATTGGAGAGACGTGAATCGTGAATAGTGATGATCGCGAGCAAAGAGAATATAATGTATCTACGTAACCAAGAGTCGGGACTTCCCTATAACTGATTAATGCGTATTTGCCACGGAATGCCCCGCAACTAGTACCAAACTACAATAAGAAATGACAAATCACAAACAAAGCTGCCAACATAAGTGTATAGGGATGTACTACAGAAGCAATACATTTTATCGATATCGTTTTTTTTTACTGTAGGAATTTCATGTGTAATGAAAAAGGCCAATTACGAAGACTTCAGTTTTATCAGGGCTTTCAATAATTTGTATGTGACAGTTTTGCAATAATTCGTTTTTTTCCTTTTGGGGTACGGAACCCTAATAATATTTTTAATAAAATGACATATGTATGTACGTACCCTTATCTAAATACACGTGACAAGTAAACTCATGCAAAATCGTATCAGGAAGTGATGCTTCTTTGAGTTGATTTGAAGGTATGGTTGACTTTTTGAACCGAGTTTTCTTATTGAAATGTTTGTCATCAAAGTGTTTTCCACAGGAAACTTTTCTACTAGTAGAAGCTATTTTATTTTATTTTATTTACCTGTAGTAATAGTATTATTTTAAAAAGCAGCTTCACAATATCGTAATTCCAAAAAAAAACAAGACCTCATTTTTGGAAAGTGATTTGACTATTTTGTCAGTTTATTTTTTCTCTATAAGTTATGGTGATTAACCAATCAACAGAAAATAAATAATACAAAACATTTTCCATATTTTACGCAAAAATTATTATATCCTTTAATTTAATTAAGGACTGTCAGCGAAAGAGAGGCACATTTTTCACCTTAAAAATATTCTGCACTATGATATTAGGATAAAATTATAACACCCTAACCTTAGTGGAAATGTTATGATTTATCGACGGAATCCCATCACTACTCAATTTACAAATAAATGTTATGAATATGTTTTCACTTTTAAATGTATTTAAAACGCAAAATAAGTCGCAAGATGAGTACAGAGGTACTTACCGAGTCTCTTTTAAAAGAAATTTGGCCTGAATGTAATGTTTTCACCATCATTTTGGCCGCTTCGCACCTCACATATTTCACGCTTTTCATAGTTCATTGCGTGATGCAAATATACTTTCTATTTACTTCTCTATTAATAAAACACAATAGTATGAAACATAAAGCACTATATCAATGTTAACACAGTAACACAGTTAAATCTCATTATAATCAGATAAATTAAGTTTTACAAATAAACAAACAACCGCCATATTGACTTGAGACAACGTTAGACAGAGACAAGCTAAGTGAGCGAAAGAGTAAGAACATATCGCCATTCGTCCAAGCACAATTTTCATAGATAACTCTATTTGTACTGAGTTTCGTTAGGCTGATCGCGAGTATTCCCGATCGCGAGAAGTTCGGTCGTTCGTTATCGTTATAGGTTTGAGGAGAGTTAGTTGAATTTCATTTTGAATTTGTAATCGTGATGTATTAAATTATCAAGCACAAGTTAGATTTAAGTTTAAAATGGATACGTTTGATTGGAATGATTTTTTAGAAAGCAATAAAAGCAGCCAAGTTCCTGAAGAATTATTTTCTCATGTGAGTTCCTATTTTTTTTATTGTTCATATTATTTTTATTTTCAGGGTGTTTTTAGAAAGGCTTAATTAAAGCGAGCCTAAGTACAAAAATTATGAAAGTTATCTTATAGGGTGAGGCCTGAAACTGAAAAACAAAAAGGGATAGAATACAGCATACCTATCTTCACAATTTCCGAAATTGTGGTTTTAATTATTTGCGTTTGTTTGTGCAATAATTAATGAAATTTAGTGTCAGTATACACACTTTATCTGCTTTATTCAAAGTTAATTGAAATTGTCAGTTTTATTTTGGGGTACATCTGCAATTCTCAAGAAAAAAATTGCCTAATTTTTCTTAAATACCTGTTTAATAAAAATACGTATCTAATATAGATATCTAAATAATTAAATAACTGAAACATTTTCCAGCAGTTGTAATAATAGTATAAAACCTAATGTTGTCCTTGACTATTTTTAGATTTTTCTACAAAGACCTATTAAAAAGTCTTTCATTTTAGTGTAGATATATTATGAAGGCACTGAGGAAAAAACACACAAAATCAAAATGTACTTTCTACAGGTCAAATCTAATCTTTATAAAAACAATAGAATATGATGAAACAAATATAATACGGGAAATATATATAAAAGGCACTGAGGTTAAAAGACACAAAATCAAAATGTACTTTCTACAGGTCAAATCTAATCCTTATAAAAACAATAGAATATGATTAAACAAATATAATACGGGAAATATATATAAAAAATCAATATTTAAGTTGGGCTAGGTAATATAAAATTATCACCATCATTAAACTTAAGAGCTGTGCTCTTGTCGGTGAAGTCCTCTCCAGTATTAGGTGGTACGTACCTACACAATCTACACTATTATATAAAGTGGAAAGATTTGTTTGTTTGTTTGTTTGTTTGTTTGTTTGTTTGTTTGTTTGTTTGTTTGTTTGTTTGTTTGGTTGTTTGTTTGTATGTTTGAGGTAAACTTTGGAACTAATAAACCGATTCTAAAATTCTTTCTTTTGTATAAAGCTGCACTATTGCTGAGTAACATAGGCTATATTTTATTTTAATAAAAGTAAGTTTTCAGTTTGAAAATTCAATGTGAACCATGTCGGGAGAAAAAACGCTGCTTAGCTGCTTTATCGACGTGCCTTGACCAAACGGTTAGTTATACATGATAAAACCGGTTGTTTTTCCATACGAGGAAACTGTATCAGTTTATTCTGACTAAAGATTTTCATCTACAACGTCCCTGACACACCTCTTGCTAATGTTAAGCTTGAAAAAGTGACTACAGCCAGGTTTAAGCATACATACATTAAATACTATGGTATATAGTAATGGGAAAACTATATCAGTGTAATCTGACTACATATTTACATCTATAACGATCCCGACACACCTCTTGCTAATATTTAGCTTGAAAAAGTGATTACAGCCAGGGGCCTTATGGTGTAACTTTAAATCAATCGCAATACCTTTGATTTTGACATTTAAAGTATGGTACAAATGTCAAATTAAAAGGTATTGTGATAGATTTAAAGTTAGACAATAAGGCCCCAGGTTTATGTATTGATTTTGTCCCATACAAGAAAACTGTATCAGTTTAATCTGACTACAGATTTTCATTTACAATGATTCTTGGCACACTTCTTGGCACTTTGGTAAAACATGGTGACCAGGGTCTGATTATGGGACTGGAAGATGAGTACGGGATCTCCTCAACGGACAACAGCAGACCCTTCGAGTTTGGGCTTATTTGATTGGTCTTTATTAGCAATTTGGTAAAACATGGTAACCAGGGTCTGATGATGGAACTGGAAGATGGGTAGGGGATCTCCTCAACGGACAATAGCAAATCCTTCTAGTTTGGGCTTATTTGATTGGTCTTTATTAGCACTTTGGTAAAACATGGAAACCAAGGTCTGATGATGGAACTGGAAGGTGGGTACAGGATCTCCTCAACGGACAACAGCAGACCCTTCGAGTTTGGGCTTATTTGATTGGTATTTATTAGCACTTTGGTAAAATATGGTGACCAGGGTATGTTGATGGGGCTGGAAAGTGGGTACGCGATTTCATCAACGGACAATAGCAGACCCTTCGAGTTTCGGCTTATTTGATTGGTATTTATTAGTGCTTTGGTTAAACATGGTGTTCGTTGCATATAGTCATTCAAAAAATCATACCTATTCTTTTGTTTTCCTCATTTCCACAAAAATCTAGTACAATAATAAATAAGTTGATAGCTAAATAAACTATAAATAGATATAATGCCTAAATCCACCAATTCGATTAGTCTTGCTAAGAAGAAGGCCCAGAAACTTAGCAAGATTGTGTCTTTTTTTTATAAATTTTCCTTTTTTTATCATGTGCCTTAAATTCTATTACAATATTTTTAACTTATACCTATAAAATTATCATACTAAACAAGGTACCTATTTAACTTTAGGTTAAGGGATAAAAAATAACAGGACAGCAGGAAATTATGTAATGAAAAAACATATATATATCTTTAGTCTACCTGTCTAACAGGTAAAAGGTTATACTAAGCAAAACATGCAGTGCCCCCGCCAAGTCGATCTACAAAGCGCCACGGCGCGGCGGTTCCATCCTTTTCTCGAAACATTTCGGGCCATTTTCGACCGCCCTATAACTTCGTTGTGGATAAAACTAGAAGCCTGAATTTTCAGTAACCAAGCAGGCATTGTATAACCACGGTGTATTTCAAGTTTTATTCAATTTGAACCAGTAGTTTAAGAATTATAACTAGGCAAAATCACTAACCGATCATCAAAACTCTAAGGCACTTCTAACAGACATAGAAGCTTCAAATTTGGGATACCTACAATTAGTGTTTAGTGTAAAAATCAAGGAAAAACTAAAATATTTTGCAATTTCGGTCCAATTTTCTATATACACGAACTGAATAAATAACTTTGTAATCCTATATAAATATATAGGATTACAAAGTTACATTTGCAGTAAATGAATCAGTGTACTTATCTGTCAAGAAGTAGAAGATACCGGAAAGGAAAAAAAGTAGGACTATCTACAAAAAGAAATGAGATGCCATCAAAAACAAAACATGTAAAAAAAAAGTCTCGCAACTTAGTACTTCTACCTTAAAAAGTTAATGACATAAATACCTAATGACCTTAATGTTAATGACATAAACAACTATATGCCATCAAAACAAGACGTTGTAAGATCCATGTAATACCAAGTCTGTTAATTTATTCAGCCCTACTTAAGGGACCTTCTGTCTTACGTTATTACGTAATTAGCTACCCTAATAACATCTTATAGTGACCATATGACAATATTAAAAATCTTTTATGTTTTAAATAAATACTTAGATTGACTTGGCAATCGCACTTAATAATCTAATTTAATGTAATATGTATTACTTGTGAAATACATTTGTGTTTTCATGCGATGGCCAAGTCGCTTATTTTGAAAAAATAACTTGAGGCAGCGCTCCATAGAGTTGACATCGGTTATACATAGGTAACACTAAAAGTTTCCGGAACTGGCCACTTAGATAAACAATATTTAAAAATTTATTGCAACATTTGAAAATAGAACTTTTTGGCTGTAGAATGCAGTTTGTTTCATCTGACTGTCTCTTGTTTTTATCTTGTGGCGCCATTTAAAAAATTGTGTGTCTGCATCAACATGGATTTAACTCGGGAAAATTTTCGTAGTATGATTTTCTACGATTTTAAGTGTAATTTGACAACTCAACAGAGCATCGCTCGGCTTGAAACAGCTTTTGGCAATGAAGCACCATGCAAGACGACTGTTTATAGCTGGTTTGCAGAATTCAAGCGTGGTCGTATCAATCTCAGTGACGAATCTCGCGATGGTCGGCCGTCCACCGCTGTGACCAACAAAAACATCGATGCTGTGCGCCGTATGATTGAAACAGACAGGCATGTGACCTACCATGAAATTCGCGCATCCTTAGAAATAGGCATGAGTCAAATACAATCAATCCTACACAAACATTTGGGTGTGAGAAAGCTGTGCTCGCGGTGGATCCCACACAACTTGACCGAGGCTCAAAAAACGGACCGCGTCACTTGGTGCAGTGCCATGCTTACCAGATTCAACGAAGGTGCGTCAAATTTGGTGTGGGACATAGTAACAGGTGACGAAACATGGATTTATTGCTACGATCCCAAAACAAAGCAGCAATCGAGCGTATGGGTCTTTCAAGATGAGCCGAAACCAACCAAAGTGGCGCGCGTGAAAAGTGCATCTAAGCGGATGATTGCTTCTTTTTTTAATAAAACTGGACACGTGGCTACTGTTGCTTTAGAGAATCGTCGTACCGTGAATAGTGACTGGTACACGACCATTTGTTTGCCGGAAGTTATTGACGAACTCCGTAAAAATAATCGTAAACGCCGTATCATCCTGCACCACGACAATGCTAGTTCTCACACGGCCAGACAGACAAACGACTTTTTGAAGACGAAAAATGTAGAACTCATGAGTCATCCTGCATACAGTCCCGACCTGGCACCTTGTGACTTTTTTCTGTTCCCAAAAATTAAGAACCAATTACGCGGTCAACGATTTTCATCACCAGAAGAGGCTGTCGAGGAGTATGAAAAACACGTTTCAGAGGTCACCACAGGGGAGTGGCACAAAAGTTTTCAAAACTGGTTTGATCGAATGAAAAAGTGCATAGACGCCAAGGGAGATTATTTTGAAAAACAATAAATTAATTTTGTACCTTTAATAGTATTTTTTCATATTCATTCCGGAAACTTATAGTGCGTCCCACGTATAATAGATTAATGAAAGCTTACACCAAGTTCGGCATTCTAAAATATTCCCGTCCTCAACACTCAACTCGGTTATGTTTTCGAGTCGACAACTCAGCTAACTATATTTCTAAATTATAACCATGGATGAATTAATAACTTATTACAACACAGAATGGGTACTACCTATTATTTATTCGTTTTAGCGGTATCAGGAGCCGCTACGCAAGTAAGAGGTTCGATTCCTAGTCCGGCAGGTGTCTGCCTGTTCAAATGTAGATTTATAAGTTTGACTCTGGGAGTTGTCTGTGTGGGATATCAAACGACATCCTTGATACAGAACAGTTTTTATGGGCATGGAGAGTTATGAATGTGAAGTGTTTATTAATTTATAGGGTATTTAATTGTTTGAAAAAATTAATATAAGTTAACAATGTATCGGTTTAATCCTAAGCCATATGATTAGATAACTAATTCCATAAATAAATGAGAAAGTTTGCGTATCTGTTTCGCGTTTGTTTCCTTCCTCTTAACAAAAATAAAGTTATCCATAATGTCCTACAGAAACATCCTTTAAGAGGTAGTCAGCTAGTTACAAAAAAAAACCTACTCTGTGTGGGTATTTTGTTGTATTAAGTCTAAGAATATTTATTGGAGTAAAATTAACATGAAATGGCATATATACTTGATTTTATAATTTTCTTTATTTTGAATTAAAAAGTAAATAAACACATTATAATTGCATGATCCTGTGTGGGAAAAAGAAAGGACAACCTAATAATGAGACTGGTAATATGTATGATTACATTGGCGCGGTGCTGGGGTCAGGAATATTTTGAAGTGAGTAAGCGCGAAACTCTACATTTGAATTTATAACTGACCCCAAAGTACGGTGTTGAAGCCGGGAATGTGTTAGAGTGCCCAAAGTAGAAGTTCTGTACTCTAAAATATGTACGATGTCAGCGCGATCAATTTCGTCACATATGTTGAGATGAGTTATAGTTTAAAGTGATGAATATTACGATAGTTTTCTTCAAAATATTCCCGACGTCAGCGCGATCTGTGACGTCAGGAGTGTTGACATAAATTATATTTCCAAAATATGCGGCCAAGTCAATCTGTTTGTCTATAACATGAAAGATTTTTAACATTGATAAGTATGGTCACTATAACATGTTGTTAGGTTAGCTAATTGCGTAATAACTTAAGACAGAACGTCCCTTAAGTAAGGACTGAATAAATTAACCGACTTGTTATTACATGGATCTTACAACGTCTTGTTTTGATGGCATATAGTTGTTTTTGATGGCATATAGTTGTTTATGTCATTAACATTAAGTAAAAAGAAAAGAAAGTAAATGTAAAAAGAAATGTCAAAATAATAAAAAAAAACAATACAGATACCAATATTAGTCTACATAAGAACAAATGATGTGAAAAGGACATATCATAAATCAGTTAGAAAATAAACTAACAGTAGGTATTATTATAGCCAAGATCAATATTCTCATGACACCATGCGTCTCTATCGTCCAACCAAATAGTCATTGTTTTTATAATATGCTTTTCTCTAAACTTATTTAAAAAAAATTAAGGAACTCTTAATGGTAACTCGTAATAGTAGGAACTTTGGAAGTTTATTGTAAAATTTTATACCATGCCCCACAAAAGCGGTGCCTATTTTCACACTTTTGTATGTAAGGCCGAGTTGACCCCCAATAAAATTGATTTAATCGAAAGGTGTCAACTCGGCCACGCGGCCGAGTTTTATGTGGCCGAGATGACCCTTTAGTCATCAAATCCATATTCCATCGTTAGCCCACTGAACTGATGATCTGCAGATTACACCTATTACCTCACATCATGTAATATAATTTTTTTAATTTTGGCCATCATTCTTTCAGGAATTTATTCCACTGGTCGAAACTTTGTTGGGCTCTTGTCCTGCCCTTAGAGATTCAGCTCTGTGATGTGCATACAGTGTCAATAATAATACAAAAGCCAGACAAGTGCTAGTTGGACTCGCCCACCGAGGGTTCCGTTAATTAAAGACAATTTTTTATGATTGACTTACAAATGTATAGTTTTCAGATTTTTCCCTATAATTGTAGTATAAGACGGTATTACTTGCAAAATTTCATAGCTATTAGGTCAACGGAAAATACCCTATAAATTTTAATTCCCTTGACTGTGTCAAAATATACGTTTTTGTAGCATAAACAGCCATATCTTTTTTATACGTTAACTTAGCAGTTTGATTGTTTCACAGCTTCAAGCTTAGACTATTTAACACGCTTCAAGGGACTGTTAGACCTGAGTATATGGTTTTAATTTTAATTAGATACCTCCACGCGTTCCCCAGATAAATGGTCTTGACAGACAGACGGACAGATGGACGGACAAACAGACGGACAACAAAGTGATCCTATAAGTGTTCCGTTTTTTTCCTTTTGGGGTACGGAACCCTAAAATCACATTATTCATTCACCTCCTCATTTATTAATAACATTATTTTTATAAATAAAAAAACCGGCCAAGTACGTGTCGGGGCACGCGCAGTGCAGGGTTCCGTAGTTGCCCAGTACATTTTATAAGTTAGTCTACTAATACAGGTCGCGCCAAACTTCTAGTCCGCTCGGAAGTTGCTCTCCCGAAGAACGGCCCATACATTGTCGTGTTTAGAGGGGACTTAAAGTTTGGCGCGACCTGCTGGTCTAGCATAGCACACCATATCGAGCTCAATAGAGCGTTATACAGTGCTCTGTCTTACTCTGTTGATCTCCCTCGAGAAGGACAGACATTATGTATCGTATCGAGCGGTTAAAGCTCGATATGATCTGCTGTGCTAGGCTCCCTGTACTCGTAAACCTGTAAAGCCTACTTAACTGTGATAGTTTTCCTTTTAACTTCAATAAATTATGTTTTTGTTTGGAACTCAACTATTTCCTAAACTAAATGTGTCCGCGGGTATGATTCTTGGGAAAAGTGGTTCAGTAGGATCGGTAGAATATGTGGTTTCATTTAATGGTCGCACTCTATTTACACCCGTTATATATTTTTGTAATACCTATTAGTTCTTTTCTGGTCGAATTCCAAAAAAACATTTCTATTTTGAATGATCATTTTATTAAGTCTTTTTGGGATATGATCAAAAAATTATAATCAGAACTTTTTTCCAGGTTGAAGCCAGTCTGTTCAATGGCATCAAACAGGGCATGCTCCTTGAAGTTTGCCACAAGAACAACCCTGATGTCTACTGGATAGCCGAGATCACCATGGTCTGTGGACACCTTCTCCGCATCAAGTTCATTGGTGCTGAAAATGATTTCTGGTGCGACATATCAAACACTAAAGTTCACCCTTTAGGCTGGTGCGGTAAATATGATGAGCAGATCGAACCTCCTGATGAAATATATGACACTTATGGGGATAAAATCATTGAAATCATGAAGAAAGCGTTGTTGGATGGAATGTCTGTATCCATTGAAGCTTTGAACAATAAAGGGTTATCGCCAATTGACAGGATTAAAGCTGGGATGAAAGTTGAAGTACAGAATATTATTGATCCCTATAGATACTGGATTGCATCGGTTGGTATAACAAGTCTTTATTTGTTACTGTAGATATCTTTAGCGAGTCTAACCAAATACCAATTTTATAGGTGTGTGAAAACGTTGGTGGTCGTTTGTTGCTGCGTTACGATGGAGCTGATGATGATCTACCTAATACCTGGATCTTCTTCGCTAACCCTCGTCTGTGTTCATTTGGATATGTCACTAACAAGGGATCCCCCTGGCAATTCAAATACCCTGGCAAAGTCAACAAGTTTTCCTGTAAAAACAAACTAAGTGCACAGCTGAGGCTTTGTGCTGAAGAATCTATCAAAGATCCAACTCCTGCTGATTTATTTCAGGTAAAGAGTTACAATAAATACTAGTTTTTGCTGACAGCTTTGCTTCAATCTTTGAGTAGTATCCAGTTTTCGGCTTGGCATTATTTGATCAACACCCCTTAAAGCTTTTATGGTGACCAGGGTCACTACGATTATAATGAAGAAAACCGCATTCAAATCTGTAGAGTGGTTCTCAAGTTAAAATGGAACAGACAGACAGAAAAACTGACAGTTCATCATAGAAAAAATATTGAAACTTCTTGTACTTTGTTCCACCCCCCACACTGAATATGAATAATAAAATTTAGACTTCTTATTGAGTCGAGGTTGTTCTTGAATCAGTATAGAGGCACAAACAAATATTTTTCGTATTTCCCAAACAGGGTCATTGAACCTTGGTCTTGACCACTTACCGAGTCTCCAGTATGAATTTGGCTGTATAAACCAAAGTCACCTATATTATATATAGATATCAATAAAATTTGTACATAGATTCAGAAAATGGAACGAAATAAATACTTTTCCTATTTTTCAGCCCAATCAGTCTAACTTAGAGGTTCACAACTTCATCACTGGAATGAAACTTGAAGCATTAGACCCTCACGACATGAAGTCCATTCGACCAGCTACAATCACCAAAGTATTCAACAACTTCTACTTCCTAGTCGTAATTGACGATCACGCTGAAGATTACGAAGATAGCAAAATGGCGTGGCTTTGCGATTCCTTACATCCTTACATTTACCCCATAGGATGGGCCCATAAACATGCTATTGCTTTTACAGAGCCGAAAATCTGGAAAGAAGAAAGTTTTGACTGGGATGAATATTTATCGTTGACGTCATCCGTTCCGGCACCTGAATATTGCTTTGGGAAAAAAGAGCAGTTGGAAGATATTGAAGTTAACATGAAACTCGAGGCAGTCAATCCACAGAACCATGAAGAAATTCACGTAGCTAATGTAGATTCAATTGTAGAACACATGATTTGCGTTGAACTATTACCTATAGGTGAAAAGGTTTGGTACTCGCAGAAGAGCGATTTACTATTCCCAGTCGGCTGGTGTGATAGCAACAACTACGAACTTCACATACCTGATCTTAAAGCATTAAACAGTAGTCCTAATCCAGTTGAAGCGCCTAAAAAAGAAGAAGTTAAGAAATCAACAGAAGAATGGTGTGATAGGATATTTTTCAACTACAAGTGTTATTCTGGTCCGTCAATCAGCAGGAACAAGTTGTCCCAGTTACCGAAGCATGTGGGCCCAGGGCCATTGTCTCTGGTATTGAAAGAGGTCTTGAACAAGATGATATCAGCGTCGTACAAACCGGCCAAGTTACTTAAAGATTGGGAGACTGAAGGGCAACCTGAAGAAGGAATGCGACTCGAGATGCTAAAAGCGAAGTAAGTTTCACTTTTGATTCTGAATGTGACCTCCCTTTCCTGGCTTATTTTTGTTTTCTTTTCTCCTCATTCAATTTTTTAATGTGATGGGCTAAAATTGATACAATACAATACAATACTGTTTCAGGCATCTGATTATATTCCTCCAGTTGAAATAACGGTTGCCTGGCCTCAATTTATTTTTTTATTAATTTTTTCCTTGTTACAGGCTCAAAAGTAGCACTTACCACGCTTACGTGCCCATAACAACGACCTCGGCGCAAGTGTCGTCGTTCTGTCGCGAGGTATGCGGGAAGCTACAAGCGTGCCCGTCCTTGTTCGGACCTCGGGAGTTCCCCGAACAATGTCCAGAAAATTGCCAGCAAGTTGACAAGTCTAGGTTCCGTGAGTGTTTTTTTTACATTGTGTAAATAACAAGAACTATTGTTGCCAGATACTTAAATATTATTTTTAGAGTGCATTACAAACAAGAAGAGATCAATTAGAAACAAATTTCAAGTAAACCAATATTTTTAAAATTTACTCGGGTGAACCTGCGTGAGACAAAAAAGTCTCAACAGTCCAATCATCGGACAAAATCGGATTACTGATATCAGGGGTTGCTTTCACGACAAGTGCGCTACCGTCTGCGCCACCGAGGTACTCATCCTAGACCGTTGAATTTTTCCACCATACCCGTACCTGTACAACGAATTTTTGTAAATACTTTGATATACTAGCCCGTAATGAGCATATAAGAATAGTATTTAGAGAGTATCGAAAACGTAATCTTACTTGAATATTGTTTACTTTTTAGAGAACAATGGAGGTAACGTTGAAAGGCGAGGCCGACCAAAGGGAACCGTTAAAAGGAAAAAGAAGAAAGGTGCCCCTGAAAGAACCAAAGAGCAGCAACTGTCTCAAGAAAGCGGCAGCAATAAAGATGGTGCTGAATCTGCTAATGAAAGCGAACATAGTGCAGGCTCTACTCCACCTTCAGAAACAGGCACCAGACCTAACTCCCCAGATAGTCAAGAATATAAAAGAAGACAAAGAAGAAAGCGTGAACCGAGAAATAATTATCCAAAACTGGAGATGAAAACAAGGGGCGCGAAACTACCGAATTTTGCTCAGCAAATGAAAGAATCTCATTGGAACAAAAAAGATGTTCAAACTATATACAACAACACTTGCGTCTCTAAGAAGCGGGCTTCACCTGATACCGATACTGAGAATGAAAGCAGTCGAAGTACTAACTCTAGAGACGCAAAGAATATTTCTGACGTTTCTGACAGTGAAGAGCCAGAACTGAAAAAACTAAAATTTACATCCCACGACCCTTTACCAACAGATAACAAAACATTCGAAAAAGACACAGCTATGTCTTGGATGAAAGGCAAACTGAAGCTCTCTTCGAATCCTTTAGATTGGTCGGTCGATGATGTACATGCGTATCTGAGTAATACTGACGATTGTAAACTAATTGCCGACAAAATGAAACAAGAAGAAATCGACGGACAAGCTTTCATAATGCTTGATCTACCTATTATTAGAGAATTTTTACATATGAAGAAAGAATTCGCTTTGCAACTTTGTAAGCATATAACAATGATAAGATGGTATTATATTGTTAACTTTGAAGAGGATGGAGTAGAGTGATGTGGATTCCTGTGTAAGTATCTAGTCTTTCGTGTAAGTAGCGTAATAAAAATATCTGTTTAAAAATAAAACATTTTTTCAACAAAATTATCAAATAAATTTCTCGACAATCAATTCCTTCGTAACTTGTTGCAAATATAACTACAGATTTTGGATATAAAAGACACTTTTCCGTCTTCATTATCAGTAGTAAAATCTTCGTTATTGGGAATGTCTTTTTTAGGACTCGATCCCTTCACGGGGATATCTCTCTCGGAAGTTCTTGTGGCATCTTCTAGCATATATTTTTCAACTTCAATCTTTTTAGAAATGATTTTCCTAAAATCTTCAGTTGAAGCCACTTGTTTGTCTTTACTAGAATTGCCTTCTTTTAAAAAGATTTCTGACACAAGAATTCTGTTAATGCTTGTGGCTCTGCTTTCATCATCTACTAGGAATAATCTTAGTATGCTCTCTTTCTGCGTCAATGGCTTAACATCTATAGACTCTTGAATAGGCGTATCTTTAGCTAAAGATGTATTGTATGTGATAGAGCTACAAACGCCATCTATGAGTATATCGCCATTTAAATTCGTATCGATCGTTTTTCGGCTTTCTTCATTCGTTAAAACAGATTCTGAAGATATTATATGCTGAATCATATCCTTTATGAATTCTTCCATATGTGCTACTGAACTTTCCTGGTTTTTCCTAAGAATTTCATTGAATCTTTCTCTGTAAAGCTGGTAGTCGTTCATACTTGTGGAAAAGTTATTTAGAATCTCCTGGACTGTAGTCCTAAACAATTTTATATTGGGTTCGAGAGAACACATTGAACTCTTTTTGGATTGCAGGTGTCGAGTTGAGTTTTTGAATTCATTAATTTCTATTTTATCAAGTTCCGAATTGGTAATAGTGGGAATGTTGTCGCCGTGATCACTGGCCAAGGTTTTCATCAATCCTGAGACTTCTTTTACAGGATATTCATCGAGTTTAAAGTTTTTAATATAATCGCCGCACTTTTTATTCGCAATGATTGTTTCCGAGTTAACTTTTCCGTAAGCTTTTTCATCACTAGAGGGTAGTTTTATTATGGTTTCGGAATGAAATGGTTGAATGTTGGTATTTGGTGTGTCTTTGCAGCCACCTTTGAAATTGATATCCTTTCCCATTTTTCCTAAAATAAAACAATGTTAATTGAAAATTTTCAGCTAAGTATTAAAATCATATAATCGAATCCTCACTGTTCGTGTGTTTGTCTTTGTCCGTGTGGTTGTCTGATACCTGTTGAACGGCGCGTGAAGATAGAGAATGCACAAATACCAAAGAACCCAAGTAATCACAAAGTTCCTTCAATCCAAAATAAATATCTTGCACGATGGCTGACTGACATCCGCTCGGTGCAACCTCGGCAACCAAACCTAAAAGCTAGACAATTACTTTATTCGAATATTATAAAATTATCGAATAGGTACCTAATAAAATAATTTATTTCAATGTAAAAACTGCGTTGTGTTCATATCGCCAGAAACCACGCTCCACTCGTTTAGGCGTTACACTAAAAGGTGCAGAAGGAGGTAAGTTATAATTTTACTTTAATTTCGCATGAACTTTTATTTGAATATATGTAAAGGTTGATGTCACAGTATAGTGTCAATGGGTTTCTACTTACATTTTAGGTAAAATGAGAAAAAGGAACCCTTATTTATAGCTAGCGCCCCATTGCGCTTAGCGCTATAAACTTCCGTCTGGCGTGGCGACGTAATTTGTTGTGTGTAGACAGTTGAAGAGCGGAGAAATGACATAGGCCGTATTTGTCCTGAGATAATATCTTATTCCCCCAAGAAAATTCTTAAAGGTAAAAAACTAACTTTAACCACGTGAACAAAGGCGCGGATAAAAGTTAGTGTGAAACATACTGTCCCATACCTATTATGAAATCTGTCTCATTAAAACCTTTTTTTTTAAGAGGGCCAATGTGTGAGGTCATTTTTTTTTCAAGCAAGTGAGTAATCAATTATTCAAAGTTAGAATGATTCCAAAACCAAATAAAAAAGGTTTAAAATGGGTTTAAAAAAAAATACGTATTTTCTGAATAGGAATTTGAATAACGTGAAAACTATCCGCCCCACTTATATTTTTAAAAGAATACGACTAAAATTACATTGCTTAAACTTTTCTGTTTTACAGAGGGACTTGATGTGAATAGAACAGAATTTATAACGATCTTTGTCATATACTCAGGTAACATTTCTATAATCGACCTATCTATTAGTTCAATTAATCAATCAAAGCCGTTTTATCTGGCTTCCTATAATTCCTATAGTTCCGCCAATATATAGTTTTAAGTGAATAGACTTTTGCTAAAATTTCAAGAGATTAAGTACGGGACCCTTAGCATAAAATACGCACTTGCCCGGTTTTTTCATTTTCTGTCATCAATGTATGACATTTAAATAACTCTATGACTTAGATGAAAAAAAGGCTGTGACATCATAGACTTAAAATCCCACTAATATTATAAATGCTAAAGTTTGGATGGATGGATGGTTGTTACTCTTTCACAACAAGACAAGACAACTATTCTTTATTGTGCGTCATTTAAAAAGAAAACTTACAGTAGAAAACAATACAATTGGCGGCCTTATCGCTTAATGCGATTTCTTCCAGACAACCTTTGGGTGGAAATGCGGTCAAGAAGACAAAACATGAAGGTGGTGTACATAAAAGAAATAACAATTTAATTTAATAATAAGTATACTAATACTTAAATACGATGAAATACAAAATAAACTAATATATGTATATTATATGTACTTGTACATATATATCCATAAATATGTTGTAAATATACCTAAAGATGGCGTAGAGAGTAATGACATGAGTAATAAAATAACAACACTAGCATAGGTAGATGTATTATAGAAAAGATTACAAAGAAAGAAAATGATCCTTTACTAATCTTTTGAAGACAGGTAACGGGGAGCACGCCTGATAGCTATGGGCAGGTTATTCCACAGCCTGACCGATTTAACTACAAAGGAATTACCATAAAATATTTTAGTGTGAGATGCGAGTTGCTAATAACAAATTTTCTAACTTGACTGATTTGATTAAGATGCAATATTTTTTTTTCTCTTGGACATAATTCCTATGGTTTTATAATTGCCTTTACTTAAGTAGGTATAAGAAAATTGTATAGATTAAGTTTATGTTACAAATGAAAAAATTCATGTTTGCTAAGTTTCTTGCCCTTCTTCTTAGAAATACTAATAGAATGGTGCGGATGGTTAGGCATTATGTATATATAATATTTTTATTCCTATATTTCTTTATTTTATGCAGGTGTATAACTTTATTACATTTTAGTAGCCCAACCTTAATATTTTTTGGATGTACCTATTTCCCGTATTTATTTATCAACTTGAATGAATGAATGAATGAATGAATGAATAAACACTTTATTGCACACAGAACAAGATATTTACAAATATACAAAGAACAGACAGAAGGCAAGGGCGGACTTATTCCTAAAAGGAATTTCTTCCAGTCAACCTTGGGAAAATATAAAACATTTTTATTGAAGAAATTCACATCAGTGCATATGTACATTCTAAGTTAGTTCTAAATCTATAATCTAATTATAAATATACTAAATACAAATACATACTTAAATACACAAATACATACATACAAATAACCAAGTAGCTTAGTCAGTAAGTCATTCAGAGAGAGGAGAGGTAAACTTGTTTGTTCGTTGCTTCATTTATATATAATATTTTTATTCCTAGATTTATCTATTTTATGTAGGTGCATAATTAAATTTTTGTAGCTCAACCTAAATATTTTTTGTATGTATTTCCCTTATTATATTAGGTACCTATTCGGTACCAAACAAAACAGTTACAAAAATAGTCCTTCGGTCAAATAGTTACACAAAACTAATTGAGCGCGGGCGAAGGGGCGGGCAAAAACTATCTATATAAAATAAACATCAAAACCATGGCGCAACCTTCGGCATTGCCAAAGACATATTTGCAGAGGATCAATTTGAAGAATAAGAAAAAGTTTCGTTCGAAAATGCTGAGCTGCCTTTGGTTTTGGTGAAAATACTTTATTAGGGGAAAAAGAACGAAGGCACGTAATAAAAACGTGGTTTGGCCCTCGGCCTCGCCAAAACACATAAGTAAGCATAGAATCAATACAGAGAACAAGAAAATTGCCTCGCCAAAGACGTTTAACCTGGAATTTAAATCAGAAATCTAAAAATCATTTTGTTCCGAAACGTGGCTCAGGTCATCAAAAAATATCTTATTGGGCCGAAACACATAAGCGCGTTGCGGCGCCGCGCCGCTGAAATCGGCAGTGCGCTATAGCGGTGCGGCGCCGCAACGCACGACGCGAATTCCAGCGTTATGACGTCATACTTGTTGACAAGGATGCAGTTTGTTTCTAACACTCTTGCAAACAACACGTGTCAACCGAGAAGCAGTTTTAAAATTAAAATGTCTGACGTTGACGTCGATCTGTTTATATCTTCGGTTCAGGAACACCGTTGTTTGTGGGATACTAGTGACGAAACCTATAAAGACAAATTTATAAAACAAGAAGCATGGAAAAGCATTTGTGAGATCGTTTATGTTGATTACAAGGAAAAAAACTCAACCGAAAAATCAAAACTGGGTAAGTAGTAACATAGTATTGTCTTAGGTTTACGCGATCACTATGCACAATAAAACTACAATTTTTACTGTAGTAAAAACGTAAAAATCTGATCCGCGGTTTAAATTGTAAAAATTGTAGTTTAATGTAAGTAGCATGTATCTTTTTTTTTTTAATCATATGAAATATGTACACCATTTATTTTAATGCCCTATGCAAAAGATTTTCTCTAAGTTAAAATTATATTTTTTCTCGCGCTCTTATTCAAAAAGGTAAACAAATACTATAAATAAAACCAAATTGCCATTTAAATTGTTTATTCGCAGTTCACAACATGTTAAATAGTTTGAATCAAATGTATTAAGGTATTATTTGTATTTTGAACTGAGTAGGTATACGAACATTCATATTTTGTTTAATTGCCAACTTAGGGCGCCAACATCACTGGAAAAGTAATTACAAAAATCATTCCGTATTAGATGTGGGCTTAAATTATTTTCATTTGCTGTGGGCAAATGCAACATTTGCAGATCAGAATCATCAAAGATAATGTCATCGGTCGCTTGTACTCCATCTCGATTCAAAACAAAGTTGTGCATTACACAACATGCCTTGATAATGTCTGTCGCAAATTCGTATTGCACATTCATAGATCGATGAAATATGCGCCATTTATTGGCTAGGATGCCAAAAGCGCACTCGACATATCTTCGGGCACGACTCAGTCGATAATTGTAAACTCTTTGTTGTACCGACAAATGTTTCCCTGAGTAAGGGCGCATGACGTTATTCGAAATTGAGAATGCTTCATCTCCTACAAAAACAAATGGAGTTTCATTTTGAGAACCTGGTAAAGGCTTTGGTACAGGAATAGGTAATTTGCGTGTCATAATCAAATCATAAAGTTTAGAGTTCTGGAAAACGGTGGAGTCACTTTCCTTGCCATACGCTCCTATATCGACAAAAATGAATCTATATCTAGAATCTACAAGAGCTAATAAAACTATTGAATTATAGCCCTTATAATTGTAAAACAGTGATCCACTGTGCGCAGGACATGTAATACGGACATGTTTACCATCAAGAGCTCCTATGCAGTTAGGAAAATTTGCTTTCTTGTCAAACTCAATAGCGACATCTTCTAGAACCTGTTTTGTTATAGGAGGTATATTTTGACTTGATAGATGTTTCCATATGGCGCGACAAACTGTCCTTACAATTTTTGCTATTGTACTTGCTCCTCGGAAGTAATTCGTATGCATGGTTTTAAAGTCACTGCCGGTTGCTAGAAATCTAAAATGAAATAATAATTAGTAGGCAAATAATAAAATAATACAAATGTAGGTATAATCAAACTCAAACTGCGCAGGTAATAGTGTTGCTAAAGGAATAGATTTTCAAAGATAGACAGGTAGTTTTTCAAAGAAGTACTCAAGAAATATTTTACATTATGGTTGTTCTAGGCAAAGTCAATCAGTTTTTAACTTGCCTAAGTCAAGAAAAAGCAGAAAATTGTTCTTTTTCGGCGGCCAGCCATTTATATGAAATTGGATGGACCGAAAGTACTTATGAAAGTTATATCAAATTTTATATGTAATTTTATATGTAGTATAAATGGAATCTAGGGAATTTTAGTCTTTATTACCATTTTTCACTTGTGAAGTTATTTGTTGCAGGTAATAATTTAGTCAAGAAGTGGAAGGCCATAAAAGATAATTTTGCTAAATATCAAAAAAAACTAAAAGATGCCAATCGATCAGGAGCTGGAGCTGCAAAAATTAAAGAATATCACTTGAATAAACAATTACAGTTTTTGAAAAAGGTTTCACAAAATGCAACTGATTCCAGTTTATGTGTAGCGGAAGGAGATATTGAGAATGAAATAACGGCATTGCCTCGTTATAAAAGTCAACCACGAAAACGAAAGGCAGATGATAAGGATGATATTGAAGAAGATTTATTGGCAATATTAAAAACACCGGAGAATAGACATTTGCATTTTTTCAAGGGGATTTTACCATCTCTACAATCGTTAAATGAGAATCAAACATTGATATTTCAAAGTCGGGTGCTTCAAATATTAACGGACATTCTTCAACCTTCAATTCATCAAAATACACATCACGGCTATAATCAAGAATATCAGCATCAGGGTTATAATCAAGGATATTCAACTATGAGATACGATAATACGGTTCAGAGTGGCTACCACACTTCTACTCCTGGAAGTTCGATTACTGAACAGAGGACTACCTCATCATCAAACCAACAACGTCCAATAAATTCACCATTTTTACTGGACGAAACGTCAGCTACTTCCTATGTTTCACAAGATGAGGAGTTTGATTTTTCTTAAATTGATCATTACATTTTTTAAGGCCTATTAAAGTATTCTTAAAGTAAGAAAATTGTATAATGCAAAAAGCTTAATTTGATTCTGTCTTGTTTCATTTGAACCTGGCTTTGTACCACTAGGTACCCCCAAACCATGAACACTAGTGATGCAAAATTTTCATCGACACCCCGCTAGTACCACAGGTGTATAAAGCCAGGGGTACAAATAAAACTAAACATTTGATTCCGAGTGCCATAAACATCAATAAAAAAAAAAAAAGAAACCTATTTGTTTTACCTTAAAGTTAAGCCCAGCATTTCCAAAGCAGTAACTGGTTTCCTTCCTTTATTTTTTTTCTTCTGTATATATTTTGATAACTCGCTTAATAGCTCTTCAAATGATGATATACTCATTCTAAAGTAGGCAACAAATTTTTTTTCGTCTATCTTTAATGCTTCGTATTTTTTAGAAAAGAACTCGCCATTTGGATTCATACCCTTACTTAATGGATGTATCCAGTATCTTCTTTGCCGTATTTTTAAGATAGAATAATGTCTTCTTAATAACAAATAAGCAATAAGTTTATTACGATCCATCGCAGAGAGACGTCTATCCACACTCAAAAATCACGAGAAAATGGTTACCCTACCATAATGCCCTGTTTCGCGACGCCGCAACGCGGCAACGCAACTGCCGATTTTGGCGTTGCGGCGCCGCAAAAATAAGCAGTTTGCGTTATGTGTTTCGGCCCATTTCGAAAACGCGGTCTTGTCCACGGCCTTGCCAAAGCCGCTTTAGCTGAGAATCAATTCAGAGAACCAGAAATAGTTTCGTTCAGTAACGCGGCTCGGGCCTTGCCAAAGATATTTTAGCACAGAGTCATTTCAGAGAACAAGAAATAATTACGATCGAAAACATGGCTCGGCCTTCGGCCTCGCCAAAGACATTTAAATAGGTAATATAGAAATATAAGATAGCTACAACTCGAGTGCAAAATCAATGGCACAATTAAAAATTATTTGAATTTGGTAGTTTTTATTATAGCTTGTTATACTTACAAAATAAAGGATATATTTAAGGATTTTTAAAATTAGATGAAGTAAGGTCACAAAGACGAGGTAAGGGGTCTTTACCGTAACAATTTCTTCTATTTTGGAGTTTATCGATTTTATCTGTCAAATTTATCGAATCGTTCGTTACTTATGAAGGGTTTCAAAACATGCGATCATAGTACGAAACACTCGTTTAGCCTTGGGTTTCGAAACGAGCTAAAATCACTCGGAGTGTGATCAATGCTCATTTCACTCAGATAAATTAATTAGAAGAGGAATTTCACCTCAGAAGGCCTAACATGGTGCCACTTCATTTGACAGTAAACTCTATACATTTAAGCCGCGATTACACCATCCGATTTATCGGGATCCTAACTAGGATAGGAAAGGAGACAGTGTTATCGCGGTTAGGACGGTCTGTTTTTTCGCGCGTCCTAATTAAGATCATAGTTAGGATGGTGGTAATAGCGTCTTTACTCAAAAGGCTTAAGTCAAGTTAAAATAGGTATTAAAATTTGTTCATTCTTCTGTGATAAAGTTGTGTTCCGGTTTTTGCATTTAATGCATATCAGCATTCCGAGGCCGGACTTTTTAATTTCGTATTTTACAAATAGTCGAGATCTCTATATGCACATATTCAAAGCTTTTACTTCGTTGAATATGACATGTGAGCAGAGCATCGAAGCAGGCTACAAACTGAATTATGAAATGTGAACATCGAAATGGGTTACAAAATGAAACCTTGACGTCGAAGATGCTTAAATACAAGCAAAATGGAATAGGTCCCAGCCGAGAAAAAAAAGAGATAATTATACTCTGTGAAATCAATCATTGAGCGTTGCCAGATACACTGCTTTTCCGCTTTTTCTCCTCTTTTCTGACAATGGATCCGCCTTCCGCTTTTAATCTACGCGGTTACGCTTTTTTCGGATCAAAATCAAAATATTTATTTTGCGAAATAGACACATAAAGTATACTTTCTACAAGTCAAAGTTAATTTGAACAATATATATCTTTAGAATACAAAAAAAAATAATAATACGGGAAATACAATATACACCTGCATAAAATAGAGGAATCTAGGACTAAAAATATTATATATAATGCAATGAACAAATAAGTTGATAAATAAATACGGGAAATACACACAAAAAATATGAAGGTTGCGCTTCTAAAATGTAATAAAGTTATACACCTGCATAAAATATAGGAATAAAAATATTATATATGGTACATAATGCAATGAACAATGTGTTGAAAAATGAACTAAATAAACCATAAATAAAAATAATGCCTAACCATCCGCACCATTCGATTAGTATTGCTAAGAAGAAGGGCAAGAAACTTAGCAAACATATCCTAAACCAACCCGTTTTTTCTCACTCATGGCTGTTACACTAAGGCCCAAAAGTATATTTTTTTTTGCAAGAAGTAGGAAACTGACAGTTCGTGATAGTATGAAATGCGCTTTTAATTCCTATGGTGCATAAGCCATTTTACATAGTCGTGAACTTTTGAATGTTGCAATGTGAAATAGCTCATACATCATAGGAGTTAAATGCGCATTTTCCACTAGCATCATAGCATGTATAGTCTGTCAAAAAAGTGTTGAAATTAATATTGAAGAAACTATTTTTCTTTCGCCTGGTTACACCAAACAAATAAGTACAAAATCTGTTAAATCGAGTTAACCGCGTTATTATTTCATTAATATATTACCTAAATTATACTAATTGAACGTTACAAGTCCATTACTTAAAGTTCATTAAAGTTTCCTTTTCATTTCAACACTTTTTTGACAGACTACGTTTCCTCCTTCGTGCAAAAAAATATACTTTAGTTATAAACGTCGCGTTGAGAATACTGCAATTAAAAACATCAATAAGCGTACGAATTGACAGAGAAAAATCGATATAATTTGAAAACAATATAATCCGCTTTTTTGTTAATTTTCAATTTTCTCATCTGGCAACACTACATTGAACCCACACCACAGACTTTTTTTGGCGGGCTTTTGAAACGTAAAGGCGGAATTGTTAAAAGTTTTTTCAGAAAATATTTTTCTGCTGTAAAACTGTAATATTTTAAGTTGATAAGTGTAAATAAAAATTGTACAGTGCATAGAGTTTTTGTAAAAATGAAAGAGCCTAAGGGGGCTGAGCCCCCTGGGCAAGATTCTTCTTCAACCCCTACGGGAACAAAGCGTGGTAGAGGTGATGATGCTTATCTTCAAGGTGCTCAGAACTCTCAAGATAATGAAGTTTTCTACAAATCATACAATAAACCAGGTTATAAACGTATTTTCCCTGAGAATCAGGTGAGTACTGAATACATTGTTTATGTCGAAAGTACCAATGAAGGTGAGAGACTAGGGAACAAGAACCCAGACATGATTTGTACCTTATTCAAAAATGAAATTAAGGGCGTGGTGGGTATTAAAAGAGTCAACGCAAATAAATTGGGTATTACGTTTTCACAAAATATTCATGCCAACAATTTTCTGTGCAATGAGAACTTTTTGAAAAAATATAATTACAAGGCGTACATACCAGCTAGGTCAGTGGAAATCATCGGCGTTCTGAGGTTCGTGCCAACGAATATCAGCAACGAGGAGTTATTTAAAAAACTCTCATCTCTGTACGAGATCATAAATATCAGACGTTTTACCCATAAGGTGAATGGCACAATAGTGCCATATGGATCTGTAAGTGTTACATTTCTATCCCAACAATTACCGGACTTTGTATACCTTGATCTATATAGATTCAAGGTCTTTGAGTATGTTGCTCCATTATTGCAATGTTACAAATGTTTTAAATTCAATCATGGAGCTAAATTTTGCAAATCAACCCAAAAATGTTCAGTGTGTGCCGGAGAACACCATTTCTCTACATGTGATAAGGAGGCAATTATAAAGTGCATCAATTGTCAGGGCCCTCACCTGGCAATTTCTAGAGATTGCCCTATCAAAAAAATTAAAATAGAAGAAAAATATAACAAAAAGAACTATGCTCAAGTAACTGCCTCCTTAAAAAATAATGGAAACCTCCATCCTTCTAATTATAGCACCAATTTTCCAAAGTTGACAATGACAAAAGAAATAAATAAGACAAAAAAAATGTTTGAAAATGATGTAATTAATAAAAACTCTATTCAAACCACTGAGTATGTAAAAGTTCAGACTGTAGACAGACCGTCTACCGTTCAGACAAACAAAAATACAAAAACTGAAATAAAGAAAAATGAAACATTAAACACAAAAGACTTGGCAGAAATAATTTTGAAAAATGAAGATATTATAACAATTTTGGTAAAAACTTTAGTTCAGCTGGGTAATTCAAGTGATGCTGAACCAATAACATTTAATAGCATAAAAGAAGTTCTGAAAAAATCTCTTGTGTTTAACCATGGATAAACAACATATTAGAATATCACAATATAACATTGAAGGCGCATTAAATAAAAAACCCCTACTAATTAATTACCTTATTGATAATGATATAGATATTTGTTTGTTAAATGAGACGTGGCTGAGAGAAACACATATTTTCAAAATTCCTAATTATGACTTTATAAATCAAAATGGAGCAGATGGACGATGTGGAGTAGGTATTTTAATTAAAAGTCAATTTAAATATACAGTTGTTTCAACTCCTTATTACGACTTTATGCAATCTGTAGCTATAATATTATCAACTAATGTTGGTAATTTAACAATATTATGCACTTATAGTCCACCTCCCGATGATAATCATCGTCGACGGTTTCAGGGTAGAAGATTAAAACAAATAATAAATAATTTACCAAAACCATTAATGCTATCAGGTGACCTCAATGCTCATCATATTGCATTTGGATGCCTTACAACAAAGACTAGAGGCAACGATGTCTATAATATTTTAGATGAATCAGACTTATGTATTCTAAACACTGGTACACCGACCACAGTAGGCAGTCCAACAAAAAATCCTTCTGCTATTGATATTGCTTGTGTTAGCTCTTCTGTGGCTCCTCTTTGCGACTGGAGAGTGCATGATGATGCAATGGGTAGCTATCACTATCCAACAATTATTGATATCCACACCTCAGTAGAAAAATATGAAATAGGGAGTCCAACGGAACGTTTTATTTATAATAAGGCTGATTGGTCATTATATACATCTGCAACAGAAAAAATATTAAGTAAATATACAATAGATTATGCTAACCCTTTAAAAAGTTACAATGAATTTTGCGAAGGTATAAATCAAATTAAAAATATTACTATACCAAAATTAAAAAAAACCACACAATATGTTTTAAAAAAACAAGTCCCCTGGTGGGATAATGAGTGTTCAGATGCCGTTAAAAAAAGCAAAGATGCATTAAATTTCTACAGAAAAGATGCAACAATGGCAAATTATATTAATTATAAAAAACTAGATGCCCTAAAAAAAAAACTGCTCAAAGAAAAGAAAAAAAATGGCTGGACTAAGTTATGCGAATCCTTTAATAGATATACTCCAGTTAGCGTTATATGGAATTATATTAGAAGGTTTAAACGTGTTTCTTTACCTAAAAACCCTAAGAATGATGAATGGATTCCTTCATTCATCGACAAGTATGCTCCATCCTCTCCATCTGAAAAATACATAGACGAAATAGCTTTGAATGAAATTTTTTGTAAACAAGGAAATGAAAAATGTGCTTTTCTCTCTAAACCATTTAATATAGAAGAATTTTTAAACGCAATTAAATCTAGAAAAGACACAACACCTGGATTAGACGATATTCCATACAAACTAATTCGAAGTATGCACATAAATGCACAAAAAGTACTCTTAAAAATTTACAATTTGCTATGGGACACAAACTGCATACCGGAATCTTGGAAAACACAATGTATTATACCAATATTAAAACCAGGTAAACTAGCAACCGATTTTAATTCTTATAGACCAATTTCATTATCCTCTTGTGTAGGTAAACTTTTTGAATTTATGCTTAAAACTAGATTAGACCACTATATAGAATGTAACAAAATATTACCAGATCAACAGTTTGGGTTCCGAAAAGGACGAAGTGCAACAGAAAGTTTCACATCTCTTATTACTGACATCAAAAATTCCTTTCATAGTCACTCAGCTACAGTCTGTGTATTTTTAGATGTGCAAGGTGCTTTTGATAATGTTAACCCTTCAATCCTGACCCAGATAATGTCAGAAGTAGGTATACCGGGACATGTCTGTAAATGGGTGTTTAAATTCTTATATGATAGAACCATGTATGTAAAATTTAATAACATCCTACATGGACCTGGACAAGTGTATAAAGGATGCATGCAAGGAGCTACCATTTCTCCATTATTGTATAACTTATACACTTGTCAAATCAATAAATATCTGACTGAGAGAAATATTAAATTCTTACAATTTGCTGATGACTTGTTAATATACACTGTAAATAAAAATGTAAATATAGCAGTAAATAGTCTCAATAAGGCACTTATACAGCTTCATAATTATTATGAAAATAAATTAAAACTAAATATTAGTGCTGACAAAAGTAGTGTAATGATATTTAGCAAGAAATATGATGAAAGCAACTACTCTGTAAAATATGCTAATAATTCTTTACCATGGATGATTGAAAAGAAATTTCTGGGTATTTGGCTGGATCAAAAGTTATCTTTTAATGCTCACATAAACTATATTATTAAAAATGCCAGCAGAGGACTCAATGTGCTGCGATCACTGGCCGGAGTGCATTGGGGCTCAGATCCAAAAATTTTATCAATGTTATACAAAAGTATAGTGCGTAGTCACTTTGACTATAGCTCACTGGCATACATGAATGCGAGTCTCACATTGCTACGCAAATTGGAAGTTATACAAAACAAAGCACTACGAATTATAACTGGAGCGATGTGCTCAACACCCATAAATGTTATGCAATGTGAGACATGCATACCACCACTGCATTTCAGACGCATATACATTGCTGAAAGATTTTGTTTAAAAATGATATCATCAGACAATAGATGTGTTTTAGATAGAGTTCTTCCACAAAAAAATCTTGAAATAAGTAATTTAGGATCCTATGTAAATAGCAATCAACTTTTATCTGGACATGTACCAGAGCTAATTAGAATAATAATTCACTTACAACAATCTCATGCTGCAAATATGTATATAGATAGCATGTGGCCATTATACAAGGTAGATTTCAACAGCCTTGTAAATAAAATAGCTATACTTAGACAAGATATTTATAATCAAAATGATCTACTAAAATTCCTAGATGAAAATCATCTATATTCACTCTATACTGATGGTTCCAAAACCAATAATAATGTTACTTCAGCATTCTATGACCCTCAACTTAAGATTACAAAATGTTTCAAAATTGATACTAAATGTAGTATTTTTACAGCTGAATGCTATGCTATCTACAAAGCTCTTCTTCATGTAAATAGTCTAAATATAACTAATATAATAATCTTCTCAGATTCACTATCTGTATTATTAGCATTAGAAAATAATTGTTTTCGATACAATCTCAATTACTTAATATTTAATATTAGAAATTTAGTTAATACTTTAAATATGAATGGTACGGCAGTGCAATTTATGTGGGTACCCTCTCATAAGGGTATCACTGGAAATGAAATTGCTGATCAAGCCACCAGAAATCCTTATGATGAAGACCATTCCACAGACCTGAAGATACCATTCACTGACCTACATGTACACTTGTCGCAGAACCTAAAATTATTATGGTGTGAGTACTGGAAAGAAACATGCAAAGAAAAAGGAAAATGGTATTTTAAGATCCAAGGAAACCCGCCCGCCCAACCTTGGTACAATAGAGATAAAGCGGCTAATTGCAGAAAATATATAACTACAATTAACAGAATGAGATTTGGTCACTGCAAAACCCGTACTCACCTGAAAAGACTTAACCTGGCTGAAGATTCGAAATGTATTTATTGTGGACAAGAAGAAGCAGACCTTGAGCATTTGATATTCAAATGTCAACAATTTGGTGTTAACAGATTAGTGTTAGCTTCTGAAATACAAGAAATAGATTGTGATGCACCAAAAGAACTGCAAAAACTATTGTCTGACAAAAGATTTTATCAACCTCTATACAAATACATTTTAAATACTGTAGAAAACCTATAAAAGTGAAAATAAAAATCTGTATAAATGGGAAAAAAATAATATCAGACTGGCTCAAAAGGACACCGAATCCAGGGCCGTAAAACACATTAAAATAAATAAAAAAAACCCACACCACAGAGCACAAACCAGTGAACCTCTTTGCTTTGAACGAAACGAACGACAGCTAAAATCTCCGAGGCCCCGCCTTTAAATCTGTTATTTATTTCAGTTTATTGCATCGCGATGATATTATTATAATTTGTTCATCTAGGTAACTTGTTCGTGTTTTATAATATAATTAGTTTCCATGGTTTACGTTTCGGCTAATTGCATTATGCCTACAGGAATGCAGTTATCGATTTACGATCCTTGCAACATAATCTAGGATTCTGCAGTTTGTTTCCTGGTGCAAGTTCATCAAGAAAAAGTGTATTTAGCCCGGTGCTCTACACGGTCACTATTGAGATCATACAACAGCATTTTGTGTCATAACAGGCCTATAATTGTATGATTCGGACGTTACTATTTTTAGTGGGTGTTGTCATTGTGCCCAAGCTTTATTCGGATTAGGTCATCAAAGTGAGGTGAACATGTGTGCCGGGGAACTGTGTTTTAATATCTTTTAAATATATTAGTGTTATTTCCTTTTAGATTCTAAGGACGAAAACTTGCAAACATGGGTACAACAAGTAGATTACTATGTTTAGTTGCAGTCTTATCGCAAACGGCGGCGCTGTGTAAGTATATTTTATGTTTTATTTCGCCTTGGAATAACTATCCCATACCAAATTCTAGCAAGTAGCTGTCACAACTTTGAACAAAATCTTCTTAACCTCTAGTTTTTCACATGTGAAAATGATTACAGACCAACTTTACTTGCCTTTTTTGCGGTAGTTTTTCACATGTGAAAATGATTACAGACCAACTTTACTTGCCTTTTTTGCGGTTGGGCTGGTTTTGTGTGTGAATACTTAACTTTTTCTTTTGATTTTCTTGACTAAAATCTCAACTGCCCAACTCTTTTCAGCAGCAGACCTACACCTTCCACAAATACCATTTGCTATTAGTGAAAATCACATGAAAATCTGTTTATTTGCTCTTGACTCTTGCAGATATGTTTGTTATATGTTAAGATAAGAACAGCTTCAACTGAGTGAAGTTAACTGTGGATCCAAAAATTCTCTTCACAAGTCAGAAAACGGAGGCCACAATTAACTTTATAATTGGCTCTAGAAGTAAACCCATTCGGGGCTCATTCGACTCTTCTTCATCAAACGACGAAAGAGATAAATGTATACAAGTAAGATAGACAAATAACAGGTATCCTGCTCACTCATATAAGTTTGTTCCGTTTGTCAAAGACGAGTTGAGTGAGCCCTGAATGGCTTTACTTGTAGAGCTGCAGGTGGTGAGGAGGAGTGGGTTAGGATTAATGTAATGTAAATAAATTTGGGCCAAGCAAAGCAGACTGAGGAAGATGACCTACTTGTTTTGACTTCGAGAAATATAAATAAGTTTAAAAGGGCTTTATTTTTATGCAAAATCCCTTGCGCACCATTTGCTACATGACCACATATGAATGATAGATGGTTCCCTCAGAGTAACCTCGATTTTCTTATTTATTTTAATTAAATTGATAAAACAAATAAACTCTAGCTAAATACAGGGGTAGGCACTCGAAGTGTTACCAACTTTAAGTTGCTATAGCAACCAAACTGTTTACAATATGGCGCCCATTTTTTCACAGTCGTAAGTCTATTGTATTGTTCCTAAACATAAACAAGCTCATTGTTTTTCGTCGCTGCTAAAAAAAGTTATCCAGATGGAATTCAAACGCCACAGTGTCATTACTTTGTATTTTGCTGGAAAATCGCAACCAGCCATTGTTCATGCGCTACGACATTTACATCTGAATAAAATGTTTGTGTATCGGACCATCACGCGTTACAACGACACGGGTAGCATCAAGAAACGCCATGGAGGTGGACATCCAACAACAGCAACATCATCAGAAATGGTTTGAAAGGTAAAGACTAGAATTGAACGAAATCCACGACAAAGCTCAGTTAAATTGGCGAAAAGTGTTAATGTATCTGCCCGGAGCATAGGACGCATATTAAAAAATAAACTACAACTGAAGCCTTACAAAATACAAAACTTGACACTTGCACAAAAGGCAGTTTGCCTAGAAAGAGCTAAGGAGTTAAAGCACTTGCACGTTGATAGCAAGCTTGAAAATTTGGTATTTTCCGATGAAAAATTTCTTACGGTTCAGCAATGTGTGAACAGACAAAATGATTGCGTATGGTTAAAGTGTAAATCAAACGACAATTTAGACCAACGAATTGCTCTGCGAAAGCAAGCACCAGCATCAGTGATGGTTTGGGCCGCGGTACCTGCTACGGGACGTTCACCTCTCGTTTTCATTGAGCAGGGTGCAAAGATAAACCAGCAAATCTACCGTAAAAAGATTTTAAACGATACTTTGTTACCTTGGGCACGTGAGAAATTCGGTAGAAACCATTGGACGTTTCAGCAAGACTCGGCACCATCCCACAAAGCCCGTGAAACTCAAACTTTTTTGCAAGAAAATGTTCCGAGCTTCATTTCTTCGCAACAATGGCCACCATATTCGCCGGACTTAAACCCAATGGATTTTTCCATATGGCCACTTCTAGAGGCCAAAGTGTCAGCAAAAAAATATGAGACAGTCGACGTATTAAAGATTGCTCTTCGCCAAGAATGGAACAAAATATCAGCAGACCACATTCGTGCAGCGTGTGAAGCCTTCTTGGACAGACTCGATGCTGTTATTGGCGCTAAAGGTGGCCACATCGAACAATAACTTTTTCTTTTTAATTTTAAATGTTTTCTTTCTATATATTTAAGTTTATAAAGAAAAAGAAACAAAATTGTCAAAATTACAGCATTTTGAATTGGTAACACTTCCTGCTGACCCTTTATTTACGTTGTTACTTTTATTGTAAGTTTTTATGGATCTTTCTATCACCTACTTGTCACCTTCATGGTTCATAAATGCATGATACTAGTCAAATCTATAAGTTTTGTTATAGGTAATTGCTTCACTTACACAGGTAACTGAAGGCTGAGATTTATGTTAATAGATCAGTAATAGACCATTACTGCATTTTGTTTTTTCCTTCTGGGCCTTTGATTTATGGCCCAGATAATACAAAATAAGTTTGTGTATTAATGACCTTTTCCAATTAAAAAAATTTCAGTTCTGAAAATCCAGTCTTGCACAAATAAGTTGATGCAAACAAACAAACCTGTTAACTGAAGAGCTACTTCTTTCAAACATGGTAATGAATACTATAATAGGTAGGTATATTGCGGATATTGACTTGAAAAGCTTTCACCATCTACCTGCAAATATGTTAAAGGCTTTGTATTGCGGTTAATAGATATGTGCTTGACGTTTCGACGCCTCTGTAGGCTGTCTTGGTCACAAGCTAACTGACGAGAGTAGCAGCAAAAATGTCCTTGGTAAGCCGGCGGTAGGTAGCACATTATTTTTCTTTTTTCTACCCGCACTCACCAAGGACACTTTTTGTGTGAAAAACGCGAAAGTTTAAAGTTTACTATGTTAAAGGCTGTCTTACAAAAAGGGATTTAAAAAAAAATAATTACATGGTTCAAAACACTGAGTTTATTTATAAGAACCTTGGAATCTGTGATACAGTGATGATTATAAGTAACCACTGATGACTTTGCAATTATTCCCAGTGACGTCACCACCAAGGATAGTGAAGCAGCCCACAGTGGAGGAGCAACTGTTCCAAGTGGCACAGCGCGGGGAGACCGACAAGCCCTTCGTCATCGAGTGTGAAGCTGAGGGAGAGCCTGCACCAAAGTAAGTCTAGCCCTATTTATATTTTGGTGAATTTGGGGAGAATCACATTTGTATTTTTTTGACACTGTGGCCTAGCTTAGCCCATAAAGAATGAAAAGCGAAGAGGCATTAATCAATTTGTCCAGAGATTTACACAAAATCTTTAAAAGTCGCATTCAGTTCCATTGCTATGCAACTGCCTGTAGCCATTCTCTTGGTATGGCTTCCCTAATGTCATGCTGAAACAGGGCAAGTCTCTTGGTGGCCTGTTTTTGTCAAGACGGATGTGACAAGCCAAAGCCTATCATAAGTTGAAGTAAAAGGTTTTGTTAGTTGGGTCTGGGTTCAACTGTCCAGAGAGCACTAGGCGCATTTTTGGAGTAATCAGTAGTTTTATGCCAGTTACACGACACTCGAATAGACTCCTTCCATGTAGCAAAAAACCAGCACCTTCTTAGAGCAGTCTGGCTAGGAAAAGGGCCAAGGATTCTTATCTGGGTTAAATGTAATAAATTAATAATTTCCTTATTTTTAAATGAAGTTAGTCGACAGGAGTTGCTTTGAAGCGATAACTGTGATTTATTAATGTATTGAATGAATGATGGATATAATATGATTGACAATAATAATTTTTGTAGAACATTATCTCTCGAGAACTAATTAGTAAATGTCACGTTTCATGAAATAAATGTTGCAACCATATTTGTAAATTTTTAATAGTAACAAAATTTGGTACGACTTTTCTAGCTGAGCTAGACCACATGGGTATTGATAGAAAAAAAGTTTAAAACCACACAAAAAAGGGCAAAAAATTTGCCCATGTGGTGATCCCTCATTATCATTACATTCATTTCTGTAGGTTGGTACCAAATTTGAACTGATCACATAAAAACAATTTAAACTCATTAGAGTGTCATAAAAACCGCAGTAGATACATTCATACTAGCACAACATTGCGTTCGCCTAACTTGCTTAGACGTAACTTGAGAATCTGCAATCCTCTTATCTAGGGTAAGTGTATAGGTTTCAAGTTTCCAGCTTTTCCTTCCCTTTGCAGATTTCGCAGCGTAATAGATTTTAAATAAAAATTGTCTCACGTTTATTGAGATCATCTTTTGGCAAGCTGTATTTTATGTTAATAATTACAATACAATGTAAATTACATGCACGCATACAAATAAATAAAACAATCGTGTCATCTACTCCTATCTACACTAATTATAATGTAGTAAAAAAGGCCTGTCTTCACATTTGATATTTTTGCGAAATTTTAAATGGCCAGGGAATCGTGGCACAACTGTTACTAACACGGGTATGGAGAAAGTTATTTTTTTCCACATCCTTGTAGGGTAAAGTCAAGGCACGATTCCCCGGCCAATATTGTGCTGAGGCCAAATCTACATTTTTTTTCTGTCTGTATGTTCCGTTGGGACTCGAAAACCACCCCACAGATTTGGATGCGGTTTCCTTTATTATTATCGAAGTAGTGACCCTGGTCAAAATAAAGGCTGTAAGAGCTCCCGAACTTATTATCACAAGTAACTTAACGCGCTCCTTGCTTCGCTCGTATTTTTGGCTTTTTCTTGAAAAGTGACCAATGCTATGAATGATTAGTCAAAGGCTGAATCACAAAGTAGTTTGGACCTTTGACTGAGACCTCTTGTCAAACCTAATCGGCAAATCTAGGAGCGCCTGGGCTTTGGGCTTTGACTATAACACTTACAACTTACTGTACAGTGCTCCCAAAGTGATAATGCGCATAGAAATCTATAGCCGGGCGACTCGACTAGCAAAATCTGTCATTGATTGTATAGAATGTGTAAGAAAATACCACAGACGTATAATATAGTAGCAGACCCCAGACCTAACATTAATAATAAACGCATATACTCGACGCGTGGCAATTTTAGCTGCGTGAACTTCGGGCTCTTTTAATTATAAATATTGCTTGTTCCCAAACAAAATATATACTAGAAATTAGTTTAGAAATTAACAAAAATATGTTCCAAGCATAAGCCAGCCAAAACAACCCATTTTTATACGTTTCTTCATACTATGAAGCTTAAATGTAGCTTATTTTTTGTATGGAAACTTGTCACGCTATTTAATCCTCATGTTTGGTCTGCTACTTAGTAATAATAATATGTCTGTAGCAAATAAGAATTTTGCCGAACAGTGGCGAAGATTTGTATGCGCATTATCACTTCGGGAGCACTGTAATAAACCCTTTTTGTGTTCCTTATACAAAAATTAAAATAACCCATGTTGTTTGGCTCTTGTGTGTGTTTGTCTGTGTCTGCCTGTCACAGCCGCCACTTTACTCCTATTTTGGAATAGGCAGTGATACATTACTTGTCCGCAACTAGTAATTATCCTAAAAATATTTTCTCTTTCATTTATGAACTTGGGCATATAGAGAGGATGAATGAAAGTATAGTGATAAAATATTTTAGACCCCTACATGTAGCTAGGTTATCGTTTAAAAATGCGTAACAAAATAATTCTAAAACATTTTTTAATGAAAATTTTTCATTTCGTATTTTTCGAGTAATTTGTGAAAACTGTGTGTTAAAACCTCGTATCACCCCTATATTTCTAAAAGTATAAAACTTAAAATTCAGAAAATATTATCTTATAAAGATCCCTCTATATTCTACCTATATAATGTCAATAAAACAGGAAGGCTATAGCAATAGGCTTGTAGACAGGGCAAACAAAATATTATTCTATTTAGTCCGTCATTTAGATTATCAAAAAATATTAGACACGTATTTTTTCTTTTGTCGATCAACCAAAAAATGCCAGAGATAAAGCGGGTCAAAGTTTGGGAGTGGGGGAAAATTACGTCACTTCTAAGTAAAATTGTACCTCGATGTGACGTCACGCGGAACTTCAGCGAGCTATATCTTCATCGTTGTTTGTTTAATTAAAAAAAGAAAAAAAACGTGTCCAATATTTTGGAATAATCTAACTGACGCACTAATAAAATTTTTTTAGTCATCATGCCTATTTTTACAACAGAACTAAAAACCCTCGGTGCGCGAAATGTCCTCGTGTTGCATTAACTCTGTGGTATTATCCTGTCCTTAAACTTCTGTTCTAATAGAATTCGTAGATTCATAAGTATTTTATGTGGATTTACGTGTAATATATCCCACGAGACTGCACTTGAGAACATCAGAAACGAGATTTCCGTTGTAACAATTATGAATGAGCTTCAGATGACTAATAAAACCCAATTTATTACAAAAAGCTTGCCCCATTACCTCACCGCCAACTAGAACCTGCCTTAAGGATGCGTTTAGTTTGTATCTTTATAGGTTGTAATTCATAATTCGCTTTAATGGACACATCAGTCAAATTATGTGTACGCGATATACTTTTATATGAATAATTCATGAATCAACCTTGAGTTCACACAAGCATCTCGCACGAGAGTGTCTCGCTGTGATGTCATTTATTGAGATTTTATAGAACAGTTTATTGGTATTCCTATAAACTGTGAGTAAGTTCGGATGACGCTGCAGCATAAAGAGATAAAACTGCACAAGCATGACGAGTCGTTCAAAGTTCGGAACGACTTTAGTTTGTCCCAAGGTCTGCGAATGTTTGATTAACATTACCATTTACTATCTGACATTGACGTTTTGCCAAACTGGGACATATTTTAACCCATATAATATTGTTTTTAAATTAGTGCAAATCCATCGGAGAATCTCGCTGCAAAATGCACATCATAATATTGTTTTCCTTACTTTTGAATAAAAAGTATGCAATAAATGCGTTTTATAGCAATTCGCGCAAACTGCTTGTTAATAGTTAGGTGATCTGATCACATGAAAATTATTCAATTTTATGCCTTTCATTTTAACTGCATTACATTACAACTGTAAACACGCTTTTAAGTTTGTAATGTAATGCAAACAAAATGTAATATATTAAAGTACGTATTTTTTTTGTGAGGACTTTAGTATTAAGTATTTACTAAACTATATATTTCCGCAAGTTGCTTAAAACACTTTATTGCATACTTTTTATTCAAAAGTAAGGAAAACACTATTATGATGTGCATTTTGTACCGAGGTAAAAAGTTACCCCCATAAAACAGCTCCACCCAAAGCTTGTCTTGAAGAGATCGTTTTAAGTGATAAGGCCCTCTGACTGTACCTACATAATTTGTTTATTGTTAGTTTTCTCTATTTCTGTGTTGTGTATTGTATTATTATTATCTTTGTTCAAAAACAGGTACAGATGGGTCAAAAACGGCAAACCGTTCGAGTACACGAGCTACGACAAACGTATCTCTCAACAGCCCGGTCGGGGTACTCTATACGTGACGGAACCGCGGGACGAGGACATCGGTCAATATCAGTGCTTCGCTGAGAACGAGTGGGGAACCGCCGCCTCCAACTCAGTATTCCTCCGTAAAGCCGAGCTCAACTCCTTCAAAGAGGCCGACGGGAGCCAGCAAACCGTGGTGACCGCGCAAGAAGGCAACCCTTACAAGCTCGCCTGCCAGCCTCCCGACGGCTGGCCGAAGCCGAACGTCTACTGGATGCTGCAAGGAGACCAGGGGCAACTGAAGACTATAAACAACTCCCGAATGACTTTGGATCCCGAAGGAAACCTCTGGTTTTCGAACGTGACACGGCACGACGCGTCCGAAGACTACGCGTATACTTGCGCCGCCAAATCTCTGTTCAGGAATGAATATAAGTTGGGAAACAAGGTTTATTTGGAAGTTCAGCAGACGGGCATAGCACCAGGGTTGAACAAGCACGAACCTGAGTATCAGTACGCGACAAGGAGGAACGAGGTTGGACTGAGAGGGAAGAAAGTGGAGCTCTACTGTATTTATGGCGGAACGTAAGTTGAATTTGAATGTTTGCAAACATTTTCTTGCTTTATCTTGATCTTACGGTTCACTGAAAACGGAAGCAACAAACTTCAAGGTCTGAAAAAGTAGAAAACTCATTAGAGTTTTTGGGCGATAGTAGAACGGAATAAATGAATCCGAATTGCATTTAATGAAGTATCTACTCAGATAATCGCATTGGGTAAATAGCGAAGAATTTTTTACGAAAACTAGAAACTGTTTAAAAACACCAAAAAACAACTCTTCGCTAAAATACAATTTAAACGTCACCGTAAGATAGCTGATTCCGATAGTTTATAATTTCACTGGTGATATAATAATTTCACGGTAGGTTTTTGTGAATAAGAGAAAAATATTGAAATTTATTGTTTTTCTTGGTTTTGTTAGGTTGCTTGTAAAGTAACCTAACGCAGTAAAATTATACACTATCCGATTTTATAATCTCACGCTGACATAAACAAATAAATTACAATTTATGCAAAAACGGATTTTTTATGATATCGCAGAAGTTTATCGTGATTTACATTGTCGCGAAGTCAGGTTTTCTCGGGAATTTACAAACACTGACGACTATGAAAAAACAAATGATTAAAAATACTGTTCTTGCTTATAATTCATTATTATTTATTAAATAATTTATTTATTTATATACATTATCTTTAGCTGGAACCTATTTTTGGGCTACCCTTATTTAATATGATTTAGTTCCTGCCGAATCGATCCATAACCACAATCCAAACCACAGGCCGTTGCCCCAAACTCTATGGAAGAAGGACGGCAGAGCCATCCTGTCGTCCCAGCGCGTCACCCAAGACAACTACGGCAAGACGTTGGTGATCAAGCGGGTCGGCTACGAAGACCAGGGCACGTACACGTGCGAAGTGAGCAACGGAGTCGGCACCGCGCAGACTTACTCCATCAACCTCAATATACAGGGTGAGTGAGAACTTCTTGTTCCTCTCTTAGCGGCAGGACTTCATAAGGGGCAACTTCAAGGCCGATATTTCAATAACATGGTCGAAATTCTCGTTTCGGATTCCTCCTACAATAGTTTCTTTACTTATGGGGTGAAATTTCAATTTTTTTTTTAATATTTCTTTTTTGACTACATAATCTTTGGATCAAATAGATTGATGAACGTTAAGGAGAAATAATAATTTTAAAATTCCATCCATCGGTCTTCGGAAATATGACGTGTTATTGAATATTATTAAAAAGATGCTGTGCTTTTTACCTACTTTTGTAGGCCAAATATGATACACATTTTCCACTAACAATTATACAAGTATCTTATTGGATCCAAAAGCTATGATGTTGTTAGTAAAAACTGGTTTATCCCTTTTCATCGCTTTAGGGGCTGAAAATTAATAAATAACTTGAGGTGTCAACGTCCTAAAAGGAACCTACTTGATGATCCATCCATCCATCCATCAGACCGTGTTCGTCCACTGCTGGACATAGGCCTTTCCCAAATTTCGCCACTCATGTCGGTCCTCCGTCCTCCTCATCCAGCCGCCCCCCGCAACGTCCTTCAGGTCGCCGGTCCAGCGGGCACGAGGTCGTCCTACACTACGCTTTGCTGTACGTGGTCTCCATTCTATAGATTTTCGGTCCCAACGGCCATCATTTCGGCGACAAATATGGCCTGCCCACTGCCACTTCAACTTACTGATTCTGCAGACTATGTCGGTTACTTTAGATCTCCGACGGATCTCCTCATTTCGGATTCTATCCATCAGAGATACCCCAAGCATAGCCCGCTCCATAGCTCGCTGAGCGACCTTAAACCGGTGGATCAGACCCTCTGTAAGAGACCACGTCTCAGCGCCATACGTCTTCACAGGAATCCTACTTGACGATATTATTAAAAAATATATAATTCGATAACCGTTTTCCCCAGCATCATCTTATGCGTCGCAAAGAAAGAAAGAAAAAATGTGATCGTCCATCCCAAACCTCTCATAATGAATGATTTTCTTATAATGATTACCATCACTAGTTATCGTGAATGTGGTTACAAAATTAACACCCCGTACTTAATCCCCTTATCTCAAGGCCAACGTCCTTCATCAGGCGATTTAGATGTCAATGCCCTCTGTAATAGGTACTCAGTTATCGCAGTTTTCCGTCCTTCACGTGCCTCTAGTCACAAGAAAATTCAGTAATGCATATTTGACGAGAATTTCCAATTCACTATTAAAAAGCTGGTCACGTGGGAGTAGGGCTCGTACCCTGAGGATTCCGTACAAACCGTTTAAAACACAAACGCATTCCACGAGCAGTTATAAATGACCAAACTAACTTGACACTTACAATTAATTTAAAATCCATGTATCCAAAAGTTATAATTATATTAGCAATTAAATTTCTTCCTAAATAGTTAAATATCTGTAATTTTAATTTCTTTTCCTGGATGTGTCCTAAAAGACCTAATTGTGTACGGTATTGCAAGTTTGTAAGTCAACTGGAAATGCCCTGTTGGGTTATTTTCTCTCTGCCTATAGGTTTTCATGGTGATGCAATTTGTATGAAATTTATTACGTTAAGGGAAAGGTCTTTCGCGTTAGGTTAAGAAGTCTAATTTTTTATCAGCACTATGGGGCCGTAAACTTCTGAAGAAAGTATTATTTTCAACTTGATATCTCTAACGGGGCCCGAGAAAAAGGGTCTTGACAGACGGACAACAAAGTTATCGTATTAGGGTTCCGTTTTGTCATTTTAAGTACGGAACCCTAAAAACCAAGGACCCAATCGCAAATTGCAAAACAAAATTTATTTATTTATTAAATTTAACAACTAACACTATCATTACAGGTTGAAAACCTAATGCAACAGTGCAGGCATGGTACACAAAACAATCCTAAAAACACTTAAAAACCATAAATTTATGCTAAAAACATATCTAACATGAAAAATAAAAAAACAAGTAACAAAATATTAGAATATACATAAATAAAATACAAAATCGCAAAATGGTGATGTCGGCGGTTGCAATAAATATTTTTCCGGTATCCTGTCTACTTAAGGCTTTGCCAAGGGCCACAAGAAATCATGAATTCCCCCTCACTTCGGCACCCGCCCGCAAGCCGCAACGCGCACATCGCGTCTCTGAACTCGAGTCGCGCGCGATCTTCTCGCTCGATACAAATCGCGCTCTTTTTTGTAGAAGCGAACATAGATATCTTAGTGGGTCGTTAATTAGTGAATATATATGGTAACTTTAATTTATACAGCCAAATTCTTACTGAAGACTCGGTAATTGTTCAGTAACAAGGTTCGATGACCGTTTTTGTGAAATTCTAAATTTTTTTTTCGTGTTCCTTACAAACGCAAGCCCAGCCCCGAGTCAATTACTATGGGACGGACGTGAAGATTTTATTTTGCAAAATTAGCAAAGTGTTATCGATCCGCTGTATAAATTAAAGTCACCTTATATATCTAAGTAACTTATTTATTTATACAATTAACTATTCCTATAATTTTAATGGACATGTTAGCAGGTGAGCCCTCTGCCACTCCGCCACAGAGGCGATTAAAATGTACGTAAAATGTTTACATATTTAAGAGGTTTAAATGTAAACGCACAACAGAAAAACCAAAAAAATATTACCACGCTGTTCTAACACAAATGCAAACTACAAATTAAAACAAATACTAACTTGTTCACCAAAATACTAACTTGCATACTTTTTTTTTGTTTTTGTCAATATATATATTGTACGTAAACAACCAAACAAACCTTTGATAATGCTTTAACAGCGAAACCGGTAAGGGAAATAATATAAATAAGTGGACAAGTACAAGTGTTTATCAAACAAAAAATGTTTCAAAAGTTCCACCAAGTGCCAACAATCACGAGCATCAACTAACTTGCATACCAAAATATTTAGGTTGTTGAAAAAAAATAACCACGAGGGTTATGTATGGCAGTCGCGAAAGCAATATTTGGTGTGCAAATAGTATTTTTGATGTGCAATACCCTATTTAAAATAATGAAATTAATTTCACCAATACGTTGGTGAATAAAAATTCCGAAAATACAGAATATTTTAATCGAGAATAAACAAGGTAACATTCATTTATGTTGCCAAATTCACATTAGAGACTCGGTAAGTGGTCACAGCCAAGATTCAGTAACCCATTTCGTGAAAAACAAAAAAAAATATTGTACCCTTTTACTAATTTACGAACAACTCCGAGTCGTCTAAGAAGCTTTAAGTTTATTTGCGTATTTTACAAAAAAGGCACTTCAACCTTGGTCCTGACCACTTACCGAGTCTTCAGTATGAATTTGCCTGACTATATAAAAATATAAATTTATTTATTATACTTGTCTAAATTTGTTGAAAAGAAAGTATAATACTTTCATCTGCTCTTTGACTTTCATATTCATCATCATCAATACTTTCATCGCACTTTCTCTTCTTGATCGTATCGTTTTCAGTTTTTTGAAGCTTTCGTTTTGTAGAAGTGGTGGGTCGAAGTGGTAGATTTCTTGTGTGTCTGGGGTCTACCAACTCAGGTAGAACATGTTGCATATAAAATGCATGGAGTTTTTCGACCATGCATAATTTCCAAAAATCATCATCCCTTTTGATTATTTCTACATGTAACGCGTTGTTTTCGCAAGACCATATGCCGAAAATACAACTTTTTCTTTCAGCTATATGTAGTTGGCCTTGAACCTGTAAAAGTCAATACAGTCATAAGTGTTTTAAGTGTTGTGAGAACAGCAACTAAATTAAACAATAAAATTGCTTACTTGGAAGAACCAGTCATGTTTCTTGTTAACAACTGTTAAATTGATTTTTTTGTTGAAAAGAGGCAGTTTCAGCCGTACATTAATATCTTCCAAATTCTGATTCAAAACAGAATAAGGGCACTTTATTTCCACTAATTGTTCATCTCCGACGAGACCATCTGGTGCAGCACCAAGGTAGGGAATTTCGGCATCAATGAATAATCCGCACTTGCGTATAACAACCCCTAGCTGGATTGATAGCTGATTGAGAGCAGTAGTTTCGTTCTCAACTCCATGTCTTATGGCTTTTATATGGCTAAGGTCTTGTTTATACAGTAGAGTGTGGACTAACGTTGGCCCAGTTGTTTCCCTTTTTTTATTACCTTTCCGAAGTTCGACGCCGTTAGTAGCTGCCGCCGCAACTTCAGCCACTCACTGCAATCTCTCTGAAGAATTGTTTCTTTTTCAATTCTTAGCCTTTGTTCCTGTGTTTTGACTAAGTTATTCAAGAACGTGTTTTTAAATAGCTCTAGTTCCTTAGCATCAACGTCTGGTTTTTGACATTCTTCACCATAATTCTTATCCTTTGAGTCGAGCCTACTTACGGGTTTGCTTGCTGCTGTGGGTTTAAACAATACTTTAGGCCTGAGGCGTGCACGTCCCTGTAAAAATAATCAATTCATTAGCTTACTCAGTATATTATACTCAGATAAAAATGTAAAAAATGTCATTGTGTCACTACTTACAGCTTTTTTGGTTTTTGCTTGCTCTAGTTTTTTAGATTTTGTTTTGGGGCTTTGTCCAACCATGTTTTTTTGCATAGCGTATACGGGCATTTTTGTATTAAACGAAACGACTGCAGCAGAAACTCGATTGTTATATTCATTTTTTAGGCTGAAGTTGATTCTTTTACCACCAACAAATTTGGCTACGATGCTATTAAACGTTTCAACAATATTACTGTCGGTGTCATTAATCAAACTTTTGGTGTTTGCTGCCAATTGACCAACATGGTACTGAGTTTTGATCCATATGGAGGTGCCAACCAGCGTCAATGTCAGGTCTTCACTTTTCTTCTCACTGCTGCAATACGAACTTTTGCACTGGCTGTGGTTGCCAAAAGCATGGTTATAGCTATTTGATATATCGGCATATAACTGATTTGTACGGTCTAATAAACTTTCTGTCCCATTTTTATTTGCCTGGATTGAGAGACACACAGCTTTTCTTATAGCCATGATTCTGGATTGTGTGAACAGCTTACGTGTACCTAAAACATATTTTGTGTCCTTCGTCAAAGCATTTAATTTGTTACACAAATTACGAAGTAAATGGTTGCGGCACTCTATTTTTTCTACAAAGTGGTTGGGGTAGGGCCTCATAGTTTTTATTTTGTTATATGTGCAGCTGTCGCCATCAGCTATCAGTCTGCCATAAATCAAATTTTGCGTCTCGACTGAAATCTTAAAGCCTTCAGCTATGATATCCGCTTCCATGGCCGTCGACGAGCCGCAGTAATTTTTGTAGCACGCATGCTCTTTTGGTTCAACACCTTGGTTTTCGGCTCTAGAGCAGACACAGCAGTACTTATTCTTTACACCAAAATACAATACTTCACCAAATTTACGACCTATTATTGCCGCTGCACCTGAGAGAGCCGAGTAATTTTTCTTATAAGACCTTTTCGACCAACATCCATCAGCTACCACGTCTATTATAGCTATGCCATCTTTTACCATACCTTCTGCAATCGCAGCTTCCCTTTCTCTATTTGCTGCTGCGTCCATGGCAATAAGAGCGCTTTTTTCCCATTCCTTATTTATTATTTTCCTAGACGTCTCATAGGCCATGGCGCCCATGGGTGGTATATTCATGGCTGATAGTAATTCCGAAAATTGTGTCATTCCTATTCCTGACGCTGTCATGCCTATAACAGCCGCCTCATTAATATTGACTGTCTTCTTTGGTTTTGGGTCACAAGCATTAATGGTGAAATCAGAATTACACAGTTTACATTTCAAATGAATTTTTGAATTTAAACCAACTGGTTTTAGCGTTTCAATAATCAAATCACTGAATTTACAGTCAAGAGGTGAGTGGTCTGACAAATTCTAGGGATTATTTATTAAATAAAAGATATCCACAATTCGTCTTTCTTCGCCTCCTTCTACGATTTCATTAGGCGTGGAACTAAAAGAAAAGGAGTGGATTATGTCAGAGATACAACAGTTAATAATTTAAGGGGATACTTCTCAAGTCGCTTCTTTACACAATTTGGTAGGAACGAATTAATCACGATCATAGATATCAAATCCTAATGTAAGTGATGAGTGATGACAGCGCAATCATGTACAATTAATAAAAATGTAATTTAAGTAATAGGCTATTAAGATTTAATATACACACCCAATTCTATATGGACATGTCTTTTTTTGATTTTTCAGTTTTTTTACTTTATTCTTGTTTCCGTAAACTTTTTATGGAACTTTAACTTCAAATGTTCTGAAACCATAAAAATTAAAACTAAAAAACCATATCACGTAGCTAAGTATATACACTAAACACTTGACTTACTCTTCTTCCATTCCACTATTTTTATCAAAATCCGGCTGTAATGTGTCTTCGTTTTCAATACTTGCGCTGAAAATATAAATTTATCACAAAAATGTACATTATAAAGTATTGTCAAAGTACTCATATCAATAGATCAGATTGGAGTTGACTAAAAGCAATAATAATATTAAATAAACGTGATAGAAATAAACTTATGGCTCAAATTTAGATGAAAATTATAAATTAAGAAAATGACGCGATTTTTTATTGTTCTTAAAGACCATTGTTCATATTAATTAAAAGTTTGTTTTTTACTGATCACAACATAAAAGAGAAAAAAAACACCAAAAAAATAATGAACACCAAAATTAGTTAATTCACATGAAATTTTAACCCCAATAATTTATTCTGCGTTGTCATAAAAAGAAATAACTACGTGGCTACTCTTCTGCGCAGGAGGATTTCCGATTTTCTTTCATTGCTAGATTTGGTATGCATTTACTAATTTTGGTTTTCACTATTATTTCTTGGTAGGAGTGTTTAGGGTATCAAAGTTTATTTTGGTGGTCATTATTGTTCCCTTAATTAAATTAACATTTATGCTAAATAAATAACCAATCCTTGAATAACAATCCATCTTGAATAACTGCAAATAAAACGCATTTTTTTGTAACGTTGTTAAGTAAATGGAAAATCGATTCCCAACAATAAAAGTACGAGTAAGCATTTATATTTAGACAAATGGGTAAAAAGTTATCTAGGAACCACTTACGTTTCCTCCTGTATCTAAATTAAAATTAAAAAGTTCAGATGGTGATACTAAATTAAAAAGTTCAGGTGGTGACTCCATGACTTGTGACTCAGTATGTTCTGGACAATGTTTCGTATTCATTTTGTTCCTAAAAAAGTCGTTCATTTATAATTTTGATCACAATTCTTCTACATACCAACGACCTAATTATTCATATAAATTCTGAAGATTGTATGTATGGGTCAACACAAAGAAAGTCAACCCACCATGAAATTTCAGTTCTTAGGGTTCCGTAGTCCGACAAAGTTTCGCCATGTCCGTATGTTCGCGGCTTAGCTCAGAGACTACAAGTACTAGAAAGCTGTAATTTGACATCATACATTAATCACGCCGACAACAAAGTGGTAAAATTAAAATTTTTTTGAGTGCGGAACCCTGAAAATGGAACTACATTTTTATAAAGGAAAAACAGTAAGTACTTACTCCTTCCTTACCATCTCTCATAGTTTTGAAATTACTAGCTTTCTTTCTTTTGGAAACACGTTTTTTATTGTCCTTGTTTCCCATTGTTTACTTTTGATACGTCAGGCTAACTAGTTTATTATATTAGTATATACTTAGTTTCTACGTGAATGAGTTTGGTAGTCCTATCCTGTCCCGTGTCGAGGTGCGCTTGCGTGGAAGAGAAAAGGTCACAGGTCCTTCCGTGTCGGCGCAACGGGCGGTACTGGCTTATTGACGGAGAGCATTGCTATTATATATCGACGGTTAGCGCTTATAAGGTTGCAAATCGTGCGCACCCTTTGAGCGTGCTTTGACTCGAAACTAAAGGACGTAAGTCTGAAAACTAATTTCGTCTATTGATTGAATAATATTTGATGTAGGAGTTTTTTCACTTGACATCGGAAAATAAACCATGTTTTCTTGTTATAGCAGTAATTTCAGACATAAAACTCAAGCCATTTAGACATAAAACGAAATAATAACTTAAAAAGGCATCATTTTCAAAAATAAAATCTATCGAGCGAAATGTGTCCAATTAGGTAACCGACTTGACAACGGAAAGACAAAGGACTGAAAAAACACGTGTCCAAGTTTAACATTGATCAGATAAGTAGTTGACTCAGCATATTAAAACAAAAACCGTTGAAAGACCCAATACAAGCCCTTAAAAGAACCATTTGTAACAAATTTTTTTTTTATTACTTGTACCTATATTATATTAGACGCTGTGGGTTGACAACATCAGATACTGTCAATAAGTAATTATTTATATTGTAATCTTTTAAAAAACAAACACTATCTTGTATACATCCATCATCGTATAAAAAGCGTTCGGTTCTGTTAGTCCGACTTGTGGTGCATTGTCTGTGGACGAACAAAAGCGGCCGCGACATATTCGGATATCTGATTTTGGTGAACACTTCCGCTTCATACACCGTTATGGTTTACCATATCAATTACTTCGATAGGGGCAGATTATTTATTTAGACCACTTGAATACAGCTTTATAGTATGGTGCAATTAACCCCAGACCTCAACATCCAAAGTAAAAGTATCATTCCAGCTCCAAATTGTTCTATATAGTCTACATATTGTTGGGTAAAAGGTTACACTATTTTTAGCGTCGGGTTTGGGGGTTGGGGGGGGGGAAGTTGAGTTTTTGCAGTTTTTCTTAAATATTTCGAAATCTATGCGGTTTTGCGCAAAAGTGCCAAGGACAAAAGTAATCTACATTAAATTGCAAACAAAAATGGTCTAGAGCATAATCTTGCTAAAGTGAACGGTTCCAGAGTAACGGAGGGTGTAAAGTAGAAATTTTTCGGTTTTTTAGATATTTGAAAAAATATGACATTATCACAAGGAAACAATTTTTTTTAATACAGGATTGTGTTTTGTTAAAACAAATTGCGATTTTAGTGGCTGGTGGTACGTTAGTGATAAGCCCTTGAAGGAACGACAACCTCACCATCGCCTCAAGAGGCGCTACTTTTTAAGGGAAAGGAGGCTTCCACAGGCCTATGCCATATAAACCTGTGTTACGGAGAAACCCACTCTGAACTAATAAAACTAATAAAAATGTCGAATGTTAAATGCGACCTTATTTTAATGTAAATCATCATCAATCGGAATTAGTATTCAGTCCTCTTCAAACATAGCACCCTCTTCTTCTAAATATTCGTCTATGATGTTCGTGTCCCGGTTATCACATCCTAGGCCTGAGCAATTACCGCATATGCTTGTTACGGACGCATTCGTCTTTGCAAGCGCACACTATGAGGGAGAGTAATTCCTGGGGAGCTGCAGGACGTGCTGTTGTAATTGGTCTCAGGTGCTTGCCAACAGTAACTCAGTAACAAGGTTCGATGACGCTTTTTGTGAAATTTGTAAATTATTCTTTTCATGTTTCTCAAACGCAAGCCCACCCCTGAGTCAAGGACTATATGGGACGTCAAGATTTTATTTTGTGAAATGGGCAAAAAGTGTTATCGTGCCGTGTTAATGATCACTTACTAAGCCTCCGGTATGGGTTTGGCTGCATAAATTAAAGTCACCTTATATATGTTGTTAGATTCTGTAAACGGGAAACCTTAGGAAAAAAATATCTTTAGCGTAAGAATCTGGCTCTTAGGCCATTAAATGTAACAAACACAAGGATTATTATGCCTTTTCGAAATTTCGCCACTCTTGGCGGTCCTCCGTCCTCCTCATCCAGCCGCCACCCGCAACGTCCTTCAAATCGTCGGTCGTTTCATTACTTGTAAAGCAATAAAACCAGATAACCAGCTTTCATTATTGCACTTCAAATTATGTCTTCCAGCTTATCAACAGTTATTGGATGTTACACAACGAAATTATCTGAACTGGGAGGTAGAGACGTCTTGAATGGGCACTCGTTAAAATGATTGTCCTATTTTTAGAGATCAATTGTTCATACGATGATTATGAAACTATCTGTTAAGGGAACAGGCCTCCATTATATTACATGGAGTTATAATAATATAAGTAATTGCCCTATCTCGTAATTAATTTTGTGTTTAGATGTTCTACTGGATCGAGTAAGCGTCGATTGACTTTCTTTTTGACACGTCGCGGAATAAAAGAAAGGAATCTTCGGCGACGTTCAAATTATGGATTTTTTATAGTAGGGTCCTAGGTTTGAGTCCTGTGTAGCTAGTACGTGCCAGAAATAAAGCGTCTATCTACTTGCGCTCTTACGCCACCTGCGTTTGCCTTTGTGCGAAAGAGCAAGTATTATGGAAAGACACTGTATCGACCCCCTAAGGTTTGATCATAAATCCAACCAGAATAACAGTTTCATTCACAACCATCTTCTTTATAGGATAGATTATAGGTAACCTACAATACCAGTGTAACTAGTTCTGGATTGTATCTTACTGGTGAAGGCTTTAGCTCAGCATCAGATATCACACTAAGGAAGCGTTTCAGAACGTGCGATCATAGTGCGAAATTTCACTCGTTTATTAGAAAGAGACAGATAGATATAGAAGCAAGAGAAACAAAAATCTGGTTGCACCAATCAGGTGGCCCAGTGTGATTTTCGCATTACCCCGAAACGTTTCAAAACACTTTCATGCAACTGTCAGGTAACAGTTCGGTTACCCTCGGTTTAACTCGGGTCAATTTTTGAACGCTCTAGGGTGAAATTCGCATCACTTCGGGTGAAATTCACTCGTTTCCCAGCGGAACCTAATATTATAAATGCGAAAGTTTGTGTGTGTATGTATGTGTATGTTTGTTACCCTTTTACGCTGAAACGGCTGGACGGATTTGGATGAAATTTAGAATGGATATAGCTTATACCCAAACTTAACACATAGGCTACTTTTTATCCCGGGAAAAAGCGTGTCGTTAAACCGAATAACACGCGGGCGGACCAGCGGGCAAAGGCTAGAAAATAATAAACTTTCCCAAACACATACCACACTGAACTACAAAGTCTTTAAAATCAATAAAGTAGCTGCAATCCCTCCAACTTCAATATCTATCGCAATCGATTTTGAAAGTGTCGTGATTAGCTAGAAATGGCAATATCATTAGCCAATCAATACCTGTGAATGCGGTAGCAATAGATGTTGAAGTTAATGAGGCCCCTGATTATTCAAAACCTGATAACTCAGTTGGGTAGAGACCCCGGGTTGAATCTCCAGTGGTCGGCACGCGCCAACTAGTTTTTTGGGATTTTTGTACAATATGCATAGTATTTGCAAACTTAACAATAGGCATGATGACAATTTTTTTTAAATTAGTCTCTCAGTTAGATAATCAGAAAATATTGGACAAACATTTTTTCTTTTTTCAATTAAACAAAAAATGATGAAGATATAGACCGCATAAGTTCCGCGTAACGTCACATCTAGGTACAATTTTACTTAGAAGTGACGTCATTTTCCCCCACTCCGAAACTTTGACGCGCTTTATCTCTGTCATTTTTTGTTTGATTGACAAAAGAATAAATACGTATCCAATATTTTTTGATAATCTAAATGATGGACTAAATAGAATAATATTTTGTTTACCCTGTGTACAAGCCTATTGCTGAACTCTGTAGGAAAATACTGTGAGGTAATTAGCATGCCCTAAAAGCGTCTATTTACGCCCTAAATATGGCTTACTTTGCTACTTAACACAAATTTCCTTATGGGCAATCAACTTTTTTACCCACACTACTTTTTGGATCATTGCTAGTTATCAATTACAAAATTCACAATTTCGCTCTTTTCTTTTCGAAAGTGGTTTTGTTCGCTTACTGGATGATTTAGCAATATTTCAATATAAAAATATATAAAAAATCTTTGTATTTCTTGAAAAATGTATGGAAACTCAGTAGAGAAGTTTTTCCTGGAGGTTAACTCAGTAGGCTAGAGTTGTCAAAATGTTTTATTTTTTTGAAAATACGGTGTTGTCTACTGAGTTACCCCCTAGTTTTAATGAAAAGTAAATTAATTATAAAAAATATATTTGATTCGAAAGACACTCAATGATCTCATTACCTGGGGGCACGGCAGTGCATGGCATCTTTTATGTTTTAAATAAATAGATTGACTTGGCAATCGCACTAAATAATCTAATTTAATATAATATGTAACTTATACTTGCGATTGTCGGCACTTGGTGAAACATGGAAAGCATCTTGATGAAAACCACTTGTATACTGTTTACACAAAATTTACTAAACTATAGGTACTTTTAACCCAACCGGTTTCGAAATTCAATTCATTTTCAAGGGCTTAACAACTCATTTTAATATTTTAAACCTAACCTACGTGCTGTAAATAAGTATAGTTTAGTAAATTTTGTGTAAACTAGTGTACAAGTGGTTTTCATCAAGATGTAATATAATATGTATTACTGGTGAGATACATTGTGTTTTCATGCGATGGACAAGTGTAATTAATAATGGAATGTGTAATCTTTTGAATTGTTTAATGTAATGAAATGACCTACCTTGCATAACGTAAACTGTTATAATGTGGTTAATAAAGAAGTAGATATAATGTCCACGTCTGGGCAAACACTCTGCTGAAGTTACCATCATACCAAAGCCATACCTTTATGTAAACACACCGAAAGCGAAAAGCCACACAAACGGTCGGAAATTGAAGGTTTTTCCAGTGACGAATAGACGTATCCGACCGACGATGACACGGTTCATACGCAACCCCTCCCTCTCGCCGCCGACGAATTTATATGTGACCCAATTATACCCTTGGATTAGCCGCGACTATGCGAGGATACTAACCCGTTTCTATTTTTATGAATGTCGAGTACTGCAATAAACACGTTGAAGTTGTTAGTTTCATAATGCATCGTCAATTATGAGGTGTTGGCTCTTTAAACCATATTTTAAGGGTTCCTGATAATTGATAAAAACTGAACCGTTTTAGGATCACTTTTTTGTCTGTCTGTCTGTCAGTAAAATTAGAGTGAGTTGACATCATAAAAATAAAAAAAAAAAACGGATAGGAACCGTGGGCAAAAGTACTCCCGAAGAGTCCTGATGATGATGAGTCATAATCTCATCGAAAGCTCGACCTGTGCCTCCTCGCACAGTAAAAAAGTGAGTCCTATCCGTTTTTTAAATATTTATGTCTGTCAGTACGTATATCAAGGCCCTTTTTCTCAGAAACAACTTGAGGTATCAAGTTGAAATTACTACTATTACTATTCGAATATACTAAGATATATTAGCTTTATACTGATGTAAACAATTTAATTTGCTAGTTTAACGTAACAAAAAGAAAGGCTCCTTCAAAGTAAGGACATAACTACTCAAAGTCACTTAAATACAATATTATAACGTTTATACATATATAGATATACTGATTAATAAATTAAAATTGAAAGTGAAATATATTTCGGGCCCTCTCCTCCCCTCTCCTGTGCTCAATATGCAATATATTTCACTTTCCATTTTTATTTATTAATCAGTATATTATAAACGTTATAATAAAGACAAACAAATCGACTAATCATATTTATTTAAATACAATATGTAAAACAAGTAATGATACAGAACTAAAAACTAATGTTTAAACATTCAGGTCTGGCTGAGAGCTTTTGATTTTTGATTACGATGTCGTCAAATCCTTATAGCAGCTTCTTTGTGCCAGTCCAAAGCTATAGCTTTATTAAACGTGATTTGAATGCAAAACATAGCTTTCTTGAGATGATAAAGACCTGGGGGCAGCCTCTACATTGCTCGTAATATCAGGTTACTTTATGATACGCATTGACGTGGAAAGGGACTCTCTGACCTCTATAACCCAATTATCTGGAGACAGGGTTAAGGGGATACAATTGTTGGAAATTTATTGAATATTGTGTGGCCCTTCATTTAATATTGTTGACAATAATCTCATTAGGGATCCCCCAGCCTGTCGGCCGGCGCGGTGGTTTGATTTGGGTCTATTTAGGGATAGAATGCATCATTTATTCAAAGGGATGCTGTTAATCGCAGCTTAGGCGTATCGACAAGGGCGTAGCCAGGTTTTGTAGCGTAACGCAGTCAGGAAATTATAATGATACGCATAATACATACAAAAAATATAATTTTTAAATACTTAACTATTAAATAATTTTTATCAAGATGTTGATATGTTTTACTAAGTGCCGACAATCGAAAGTTTGCAATCATATAAAATGTTTTAGTCTTTAGTTTGAAAACCAAAGCACTTGCCTCTGCCCCCTTACATGTATAAAGAAAGTCTTTTTACAAAAGGAAGTTGTAAGAAAAAACCTTAAAACTTAATATTAATTAAGTAAGAACCATATCGTACACGATCAGCGTTTCCGTTTGACATATTTCCCTTTGTCAGGCGATGGCTATTAACACAACACTTTTACGCCTTATGGCTAGATTTTAGAGTTCCGTACCGTATAATAGAGAAACGGAACCCTTATAGAATCGCTTTGTTGTCCGTCTATCTGTTCGTGTGTAAAAACCCTTTAGTTGAAATTAATGTCGAATACTAAGGTCTATCTAAAACCTCATCATAATTTTAAAAATTTAATCTAGTTTAACGCAATAAAAAGTTACGGCTCTTTCAAGCGTATTTTCATACTAAATGTCCCTCTCACAGACTAATCATCAAAACTATCTTGAAATTTGGTCTTTTGGCACAAGTGAAACAATGAATCCGAAAATAAATTATCTCGTGTGGAACTATCAGAAGACAAACTTACAAGTGCTGTTAATTTCCTACAGTGTTGTACACGTGTACAGTACAGATCAAGTGCAATTGTGTAAGCAATCGTATTCATTTGACAGCCAAAAACGTACGGTATCAATTGTCAAACGGGTCAATTTGCTTAGCCAAATAAATAGACGTTTGACAATCGAAATCGTACGTTTTAAGCCGTCAAATGAATACGATTGTCTTAAACAATGGCATCTCAGATTAAAATAGTAAACAAATTCGGGGACCCAAATTTTTGGGCGCGAGTCATCCTTCACAACCGTCTTATTTCGAAAGAAAACGATTTCTAACAGTTTTTGTTCCCTTCTAGCCGCCCCATTCTTCACGGAAGAACCTCAAATCCTGAACCTGGCTGAAGGCGAGAACGCGGAGATCCGGTGCCGCGCCGACGGCACCCCAGAACCGCAGATCAAGTGGATCCACAACGGGCGCCCCATCGAGCAGGCCCCGCCCAACCCCAGGCGGGTAGTCAACGCCAACTCCATACTGATCACGGACCTGGTGAAGAAGGACACCGGCAACTACGGGTGCAACGCGACCAACTCGCTCGGCTACGTCTACAAGGATGTCTACATTAATGTGCAGTGTAAGTATTTTTTAATTCCGTCCACAAATGTATAGATGTGAAGAATTGTCGTCCATCCATCCATCAGCTGGACATAGGTCTTTTCAATATTTCGCCACTTTTGGATGTCCTCCGTCCTCATCCAGCCCTCACCAGCAACGTCCATCAGGTCCTTGAACTCTACATTATAGAATATATTTTCAGGTAAGTTAAAGATTTAAAGTGACCAGCGATAAGGGTCACCCATCACGTATGAGACGTGAAAAGCGACTGTGACTTGCATTTCACTAAAATTTCCCGCATCGAATTCAGAATTGATTGCTAGAACTGCCAAGCAGTAAAAATAAGAATCATCCCAATAAAATACATCTATAAATAAATAGACATATAAAGAGCAGAAAATTAACCCAAATCCCATGAAAAAGTTTTCTTATACAGTGCAATCATAGAGCGATACTCGTATGACCCAGTTACTAAACTATTAAAAAGTCGATACTTCAGAATGACTTCATGGAAATAATTATGTAGACAATATGAAATACTGCGCTTAAGCTACCACAATGCTAAACTTCAGTTTATGTAGATGATAAAAATGTATGGTGTTTTTTGACTAAAGTGAAGACCATTATTAGTTACATCTCATAAACAAAAATGTACTTTTAATCCTTTTACAATTAAAAAACATTAAAAAAACGGTAAATTTCACAAAAAACGATATTCAGCTCCCATATTTTAAGACCGATTTTTATTACATTGATAATTTATAGTAAATGTCCTAATGTAGTCGCAATTTCAAAATTACTGCATTTTTGCGCGCGGCAGCTGTTTAAAACAGGATAGACAATTGAAAAACTAAAACGTTGGAGCAGGAGTAAAGTTTAGCATTGTTGAGCCCCGTAAGGCAAATAAAGTGTTCGGGACGTTCATAGGTTTAATGTCAATAAAACTCTGCACATATCACACATGTGTGTCTGTATGAACCTGAATTTTACATTATTTAATACAACACACAAAAAATTAGTACTCTTTTTAGGATTCTCATACAAAACTAAAAATAAACGTTTTTCTTTTATAGTTTACTGTTCGGAATCTTTTTCGAAAACGTAAGTTCATACGGGTAGGGACATAGACAAAAAAAAATCTAATAAAGTATATGACGTCACAAATCTAAGGCATTTTGTACGCAGCGATGAATTCATTCGCATGTACGAGTACATGCCCTCTTAAACAGGCTCAATGACATCAATTCTGTGATTCTAGCGCGGACCCAAATGTAGTGCAGTGCGATTTACGACTCCAGTTAAATAGGCCAGACGTTTTGTCTGCAATTCGATACGCATAAGCTGCTCTGTACCAAGCACATTCTATACTAGAAGTACTCATTGTCTCTGTGGTAAGAAAACAAATAGAACATAGAACATTTTTGTTTATATAATATCCATTACACAATAATAACATGTATAGGTATACCTTTAAAGGTAAATAAAATAAAATAATAGTCGCTATATAGTACACTGCACATTAGATACAATCATACATAACATAACATACGGAAATACAAAAAAAAAACATTTGCACCTCCATTAACTGACTTCGAATTAAGGACATGGGAGACATCATTTGTTTGTACACTTGGGGCTCATTATGGACATGGACTGAATAAACAACACTAACAGACCGACAAAACGACAAATAAGACATGAATGAAATCTAAATTTACAGTTGTTATTATTATTTTTTTATATTATATAGGTATATATTTAATTTCACGATTGGAGCACTCTGACTGAGCAACTACGATAGCTACTAACAACTCCTTTGCAAAAAAAGTTTATAATTAATTCTGTGAACAGATGTCAGTGTTTTTTACGTTTCATATTGTCATAATTTTATTTTCCATTCGCCTGATAACGACCCCACTGAGGGATCGAAATATAGCACATTTTACCATATATTATTTATGTATGTTCATTAATAAAAATAAAACTAAGCAATAAAAAAAAACAATAATTCGATTAAAAATAGTGTTAATCCATTAAAATTAATAACTTATTTGATTAGTCTTAAATATTTAGATGATGTCAAAGTCAAAAATACAATCACAAACATAAAGACAAAAACTACACTGCGAAGAACTCCTTCACACCGTAGAGGTTCCGCTCAAAAGCCATTGCTTTAATTTTGTCTGAAAGGAGCTGACAGTCTTGGCGGCAGTCACGTGTTAAGGGAGATGGTTTTAGACCTTGGGGCCTATTATATTTACCCATCACTTTTGATGTCTTTTTCCAATCAGAAATAACACACACGCTGGGCAGGCGGGTTGGTGAGCGCGGTGCCGAAACCCTTGCACCAGTGACGCCGCTGCCCGTCACCAATCTGTTTTATATAAGGCCCGGCAATTAGGGATGGATATACCGTCATCCATCGGTCCCAGGCAATGGTGGGCCGCCTGGTTTTGCCTGAGAGCTGTTCTCGTACTCTCCCCCAAATAACTTCGGGAGGATTTGCGAGTAAGATGGTGGTACCTCCACAGTCAAGCCCGGCATCAGCTCTACCACCTAAGAAAGTTCCCCAAACCTTTTATTATTAACTAAAAGTTAAGCACGACTCTGACCGAAATTTCGAATGGTACAGTCGCCGAATCAATGCAATGTCCTACAATTAAAAGTGAAAAAAATTAGAGATGAGGTAGAGTATCATTTTTGCGCGACCTTTTTTTTCACCTTTTCATAGAACTTTAGTCAGCTGATTGAACCACTTTGTACTGGGAAGAAAAAAATATTTATCCAAAAAAAATATTTTTCTTCTGGATTGTGATCGATCAGTTAACGATACATAATCTACCCTAGAATTATTTTCACTAATTATTGTAGGACCTTATTATCTTCCAAAACAAGGTTAATTTTAACTAAATAGATACTACTGATTTTATTTTATTCTAACACTTTTGTACACGTCTGTACGAGGATTGGTCAAGTGAGAACTTTACAAATAATTAAATTTTATATTTCGGGGACATTGGGAATGAATGTATGAAAAATCAATTTAGGGAACTTGGAACTTGGGTAGATCGGGCATCACCCGTTTTTACGTACTATTTGTAAGTTGTATGAAAACCACCCATATTGGGATAATCCAAAATATAGCGTTTAATTTTGTTTTTAGGTATATCCCGCAACTCATTTTCTTATTATGCTCACATATATAGAGCCGAGAAAACAATATAGCTCTATAAAATTAAAAGGACACAATGGGTGACGGCACGATCATCACAAAAGAACATAATTAATTTAGAGCGAGAGAGCCATTCCGGGCCAAATCATGTTCTATTTGCGCTTTGTTACCTTTAGCGTTATACAAAAAGTACACAGAAGATTAACATGTCACAGGATTATAATTATTTGCGCTGTTCTTCCTCATTAACATCCTTGTGGCAACGGCACAAATCCAAGGCTATAATAGAAATTGAGGAGCAAACTGTATTCTGTCTGTGGGATCTTTTATGAAGAGAAGTTGAGACTATGTGGAATCTCTTTATTGTATGCTAAATAATGGTGTAGTGGCAGGTGTTTACATAACATATCATAACATCAATACTATTTATTGTGCACCGTAATAAAATAAATAATAAAATATTTTAACAGAATGGGTACAATGCGTGGTCTTTTTCCAGATAACCTTTGTAAAAATAATGTTAAATAGAGAATAAGGCGTAGGTGGTGTGAAGAAAATATCTACGTAATAAATAAATAAACTAATATACATGTGTCAATATCCATACAAATATATAATATACCAAATACAAATTGTATTCATATATACCAACATCAGAGACAGTTGTATATAAGATTATGTTTTTATAGCGAAATCCATCGCTTTGGAATACTCTAAATATTATTATTAGAGTGCATTACAAACAAAGACGTATTACAGACTAGAAAAGATAAATGAAAAATAAATGTAAAGACAAGAGTTGTATATACCTACAAGTTGTGTACCTTATTAAGGGGAGAAAAATATTCATTAATTATTATTGTTTTAAAAATAGCCAATAAAAGGAGCAGATTTTATAGAAGAAGCGAATAGGGAGCTAGGCAAGCTGGGAGTGAAATTTCGAAACGTGATCGTTACAGGTCCAAAGTGAAACTAAAACAAATAAATTGAAAGCAATGGTATTGAAATCTTAAAATTGTGTTAATCGGTTTTTATGGTGTCATCATTCTTTTGTATGTTTATTTTTCATATCAACTAACGCAATTTAAATGTAAACAACCGGGACTACACCATCAATAAAGAGATACCACACAGTAGCAACTCCCATTTTAATAAAATCTTACAGAAGGTAAATTATGTCCAGTTTGCGCCTCAACGAATTATAAGATGTTAAACAAATTATTTTATGATCGCAATTTCCCTAGTGTCAGTGACTCTAGATAGTCTTAAGTTTCTCTATTAGTGACTTCCTTATGACAACTAGGCCGGTTTCACACGCCCACACCTCAATATACACAGGATTACCGACACTATGCGCTCCAGGGGACTGAACGACTGAGTTTAGAGAAGTTGATTTTATGTTTTAACAAGACAGTTTATACTGATAACTACTGAATGAACCTAAATATTTTTGTGTGTATTTCCCGTATTTATTTATCAACTTATTTTTTAATTGCATTATGTTTAAATAATATTTTTATTCGTAGATTTCTCTATGTATGTATTATTAGGTATGTATTTTTTACATTCTAAAGATATATATTGTTAAGATTAACTTTGACTTGTAGAAAGTATACTTTTTGCAATAAATATTTTGATTTTGAAGTCAAACAGAATATAATGAAAGAAAGAGTTTTTGTTATCAAATTACAAATATTAATATGTCATATGAAGGGACATAATTGTTTAGAAAGTAAAACAAAACATAAATCAAAAAAGCTAAAAACAAATAAATTTAACCTGGGACATAGCTCAGCTATATTATATAAAAAAAACTATGCTATCAAAAAAAAACCTTTTTGATAGCGCTGGTTTTCACCTACCCCCATTCTGCCAGTTCGATTATTTTTTAATTAGTGAAGCCTAACCTAATTAACATCTTATAAAGTTATAACAAATCAATTTAAAAAGGGCATAACATTACTGAATACTTAAAAAATAACAAAACAAAAACAAGATACCTGCTTACTTAGGCAAAAACAGAAAACAGTATTAACCCTATTAATTTACATTTTTGCTAAAACAATATATCGCAGTCCATATCTTGGCTCGGATACATCTTACAGATGAATACTTTTCAGTCGACTTTCTGACCTTTAAAACGGGATAACTATTTAAAGATTTGCCCTTTTCTCTTTTTAACCAAATATAAATAACATTTTGCCTTGGGTTTGTGGAGTTATCCCAAAGTAAGGTATAATACCAAAAAAGGTTATAAAAATTAGTATCGTTAAAATTATATCATTACGGTATAGAAAAGAAGAAGAACAGAAAATCTAAATTTGAGAAGCTCTGAACCGGGATTCGAGCTCTCACATAATGTGTATCTCCTTGCGATTGATAAATCGCCAAGTGTTTAAGGATATATAAATTTATCTCTTATCAAAGTTTAATTATCATCGTCACAAAATCTGGAGTACTGTTTTAGTGTATTAGAGACGCTGTTTTTTCTCGTCCAATCACAATACTAGTATGTCCGAAGTGCGGCGAAGGGGCTCACCGCCCATCACGTTTGGGACTTAAGAATCGTCGATGGAAAGCGGTTGCACCAAAAGCCTGTATTTCACCTCAGACCCCCGTTCATTAAGAATGCGTTGCCTGTAAAACGGTATATTTAATACATTATGCTCAAAATGCTTTTTTTTGTCGATAAAGGGTCTATGTCGTATTTCCGAGCAGAATGGTGAACAATATCACTAAAAAGGCCACGCAAACGTGCTTTTTTTTTATTTGTTTCTGTCAGTTACCCGTAAAAACGTCTATGGATCTATCAAAATGGCAGTCCAAGTTAACAACGGACTGTTAAAAGTGATTATAAATTTACTCCATATATAAAAAGCAGTATGTTATGGAGTAAATTTATGAAAAAAATATTTGTATACAGAACCAAAAGTAAAAGGGTCTATTTGGTCGCATATCGACCCCTTTACGTCTAAATTAATTTGATATGTCTAATTACTGTGAGTAAAAATTAAAGGTTATTGATTTGCAAATAAGGCGGTTTTATTTATTTAGTTACATAACCATAAATACAAATAAAGTGACCAAAGTTTTTATAAGCAAAAATTAGCTTTATCTCAGCAAAAATATTTTGCACATAGACCCTTTTATGGGCAACGCATTCTAACCCCTTGCGTCAGGTTCCAACACTGACAGCAGGATAGCGTATATAATTTTCAATGCGTGCGACAGAGATGGCAATAAAACCCGTGTCGCGATTAGTAGTTTATGAATGCGCCCCTGACACCCCCGCGGGGATTCACGTCGTGACGATATGAGTTTATTTTTTGTTTTATTCGAGTAGCATTGTCTACTATTATGTCGAAATATTTTCAGTTGCATTTTTAATTACATATTTCAAATTGAAATGTATTTTGGTATTTATATAAACTTTTCTCTTACAGCAATTCCACCAGAAATCAAAGAGAGCCCTGAGAACCTCACCAAAGTAGATGGGTCCGAGGCGGTACTAAAGTGCCGCGTGTTCGGAGCTCCCAGGCCGCTGGTCAAGTGGATCAAGGATGGCGCTGAAGTCACCGGTGGAAGGTACGACCTCAGAAGCTCTTGAACTTGCAAAAAGTGCAAAAATATTTTTGTGGTCTATATTTCGACCCTAAGTGGGTTGTCATAATTTCGCCTGATAACAACCCCATTGAGGGGTCGAAATATAGCGCACAAACTGTATATACGGTTATTTTCGTTTATAATAAATTCTTATTATAAATAATAATGGAGATGTAAAATATGCAAAATGAAATTTAGACTTCCTATATAATTGAGTCAAGGTTGTTCCGGAGCAAGTATAGAGGCACAAACATTTTTTTTTCGTACTTCGCAAACAGGGTCATTGAAGTGTAGTCCTGACCACTTACCGAGTCTCCAGTATGAATTTGGCTATATAAACGAAAGTCACATTATATTTCTTTGCTTTTACTAATAAAAATACGATTTACTAAAAATTAAAAGGCATTAGAATTAATATATTGATTAACTTTAATTTTGGTATGCAACCAAGTGCAGAATAGCACGGGGGATCTAAAAGGCTGCGCTTCTTTGTTGACGTTCTGCAATTCCGTAATGAATGAACTGGTGTCTTATAATGAAACTATATACTCTACTAAACAACTTCTCCAAAGAAACATGTTTAGTAAAGTACGTGGTTTCATTAAAAAACTGGTAAAGTGGGAGTAGGATTCGTGCCCTAAGGGTTCAGTACATACCGTTTAAAACACAAACTTATTCCACTAGCAGTTGTTAAAAGCCAAAAAGCCACCTTAACTTGACACTTACGATCTATTAAACTACATTTATCCAAAGAGTCTAATTAAATTGGAACTGATTTCTTCTTAGTTAATGTTTAGATTTTTTCCCAGCCCTGTGCTAGTAGAAGACTTAATAATTTTTATTATTGGTTTTCATGGTGAGCCAATTTGTATGAAATCGATTACTTAAAGGGCATAACTTGTTTTCGCGTTGAGTTAGAATCCTGATCTTGTAACAGCATTATGGGGTTGTAGACTTTTGTAGAAAGTATTAGTTTCAACTAGATATCACCAACGAGGCTCGATAAAAAAGGATCATGACAGACACACAGAAAAAGTGATCTTATAAGGGTTCCGTTTTTATTTTGAGGTACGGAACCCTAAAAATGAGCTGACAAGCATTGCACTGTAAAGTCAGTCAATACTAAACACCAAACAGAATGTAACTACTCGGGTAGAAATCACAATAAATTTCTCTGGCGCCGCCCCCACGGTTCACAAATAAATTACTCGCAATTGATCGTGGTATCATCACCATTATTTCATTTTAACTGAGACGAGATTCTTGAGATGATAAACCTCTTTGTAGACCTCTAGATACCCTAATCATATGTGCTTATTTGAAGTGTAAGGCAGTTCTTATTGTGGCATCGTAGCCGTTAAAATGGTTTACATATAGGGACCTTGAACTGCAAGTGATTGTACATTGGGCTTCCTCAATGTGTTATAGCAGTCAATTGCTGTATAAGCCTCTTCCGAGGCGTTCTACTACTTTTAGAGTAGTAATGGTGGTACTTGCCACAATCACTGCGCTGGATAGGTGGTTTGTTGATCGCTTTGCTAAACTGCCCTCCTAACGCCTACGCCTACAAAAAAAAATTGGGCTATAGGTTAGATGAGGCTACTAGCCGTCTATGGTCTGCGACTGGATTGATTTTTATGACGCCCTCTCGATCGTTAGAGCCTCGGTTGTTGGTCGGCATTCTACACAAAGGGCATGTTAAGTACTGGCTCGATTTTTACTTTCTGAAAAGTTGATACTTATCTATACGAACAACTTTTACTTTCGAAACAGAACTAAAATTTCAATTTCATAGTACATAGCTACTTAACCAAAATGTTTTCTTTTTCACAATTTCAAGGTTGGCTCATGGTAAAGAACATTCGTCTAGACGGCTCCCATCTCTAGTTTATGACGTTTCAGCCACTAAAGCCTGTATATTACATGATATCCATGTAGAAAGCCAATTTCAGCTGAACCGACCTACTAACGTTAATGCTGCAACCAGACAAACGAGCCAGAACTCAGCTGATTGGTTTCAGATACAACATAACGACAGACGGCGACCTCGTGATCCGCGAAGTGACGTACACCGATGTCGGCACGTACCAGTGCTACGCGAAAAACAAGTTTGGGGAAACGTCCGCGTACGGCTCCTTGACTGTCAAGAGTGAGTCGTTTATTGAAAACAAAACCGGCTGTAAATGGATAGGCATCTTTAAATCAATGCATATTGGTGTCAATTCGGTGTAACAGGACGGAATTTATTTGATAGAACTATACTTAATAATACTGTCTTCTACTTCCTGTATCGAAAATACAAAGACAGAACGCTTAAACTAAGGTTAGTCGTGTCAAATAAGGTAAGTCGTGTTACACTGAATCGACACCAGTATCTACTAATTAGGTGGTAGAGCTGATGCCGGGCTCGACTGTGGAGGTACCACCATCTTACTCGCAAATCCTCCCGAAGTTATTTGGGGGAGAGTAAGAGAACAGCTCTTAGGCAAAACCAGGCGGCCCACCATTGCCTGGGACCGATGGATGGCGGTATATCCATTCCTAATTGCCGGGCCTTATATAAAACAGACTGGTGACGGGCAGCGGCGTCACTGGTGCAAGGGTTTCGGCACCGCGCTCACCAACCCGCCTGCCCAGCGTATATGAGTATGGGCATTTCTTCCAGGAGGACCGCCAAGAGTGGCGAAATCCTGGAAAGGCCTATGTCCAGCAGTGAACGAAACAGGCTGATCGATGGATGGATGGATCTACTAATTGATCACATTAAACAATGTAAGGAATTTTTAGTTGAATATATTTCATAAGTTCATCTAATATAAAATATTATACTACATCAGTTTTGAAAAAACAGCATTCTTCTAACGTACGTTTCCACCCAGAGCGTACCGTGATCACGGACAAGCCGGAACACTACGAAGTGGCGGCGGGCTCGTCCGCCACGTTCCGCTGCAACGCCAACGCCGACGACTCCCTCAAGCTGGAGATCATCTGGCTGAAGAAGGACCAGCCTCTCGACTTCGAGAACCAGCCGCGGTTCCGCATGACCAACGACTACTCGCTGCTGATATCTGACACGCAGGAGTTGGACTCCGGGGAGTATACCTGTATAGCGAAGACGGCCATTGACGAGGCGCGCGCGCAGGCCACGCTCACTGTGCAAGGTGAGGATTCCTCTTTCACATAAGAGTTGGGACTTTGGTTTCAGATTTTGGGACTTTAATCAATTAGTCATTGTTTAGATATTGCTTTATAGACTAACACCTTCAACAAAAAGGATCTTGGCTAAAATAAAAATTAATTTAAAACCACATCATAATCTGTGGGTCTCTAGTTTTTAGCGAATATACAATACAACATACACATGCAATAAACAGATACAATTTAGCCGATTCTGAAGGCTTTAATTTTAGTTTTAGTGCTGTCAAAACTAAATTTTCTTCATTTCAAAATAGTTCTTTAGTGTTATCAACAGACGCTACATATAACTCTGGAAACATTTACGTTTTGACGGCCCTGAAATAAAAACAAAACATCTAAATCGATAGATCTCTAGTTTTTAGCGAATATAAATTAAGGGTGCAGGGAAAGAACAAGGAATATCACGTTTTTTCAACTTTGTGTTTTTTATTGTCAAAACATTGTTTTTTTATTAAAGTCTTGTTTTCAATCACAAAAAAAAACTGAAATGCAACAAGGGGTGGCAATCAAAAGTAAGTTTTTCGATTGGCCTGAATGTGAAACAAACGGGAAGACGATTTTTCATTGGCCTGAAAGTGAAAAAATCGCAATTTCTATTTTAATAATAAATTAGTGAAAGTATAAGAAATATTAAGTACAAATTTATTTAAGTATATAAACTTTCAATTGTATTTCTAGTATCATTAAAAATATGTATGCACATTCAAAAGTTTACATGCGTTTCTCGAAATGCACTCAGATGGGCATTCCCTGTTCTTTCCCTGCACCTTTCAAATACAGATACAATGACGTTGCATTGTATAAATTATAGAGATGTCGAATATACCTATAGGTATTAACCCATCGTCTTTATCTCTGTTCCTGAAAGTGTAAAATTTATTCATGAAGCAATATTTAACTGAGCTTGACCTATTATCAGGTACGTGCTTTCTAGCTATAGAGAAAGTTAGACAACCTGTCGTTTAATCTAATAATCGAAAATCTTTATCCGACAGACAAACCCAACCCGCCCGAACTGGCCAGCATCGAGTGTTTCGAGAAAGTCGCCACCCTTCGCTGGTCGCCCAAAGGAGACAACCGCGCGCCCATCCTCCGCTTCTCCATTCAATACAACACGACCTTCACGCCCGACACTTGGGACCTGGCCAGCGACAACGTGCCGGCCATCGACACGTCTTGGACTGTGAACCTGTCCCCGTGGGCCAATTACACGTTCAGGGTCATCGCGTGGAACAAGATCGGGCCGTCTATGCCGTCCTCGCATTCTGAAGTGTGCACGACCCAGCCGGATGTGCCGTATAAGAATCCGGATAATGTGGAGGGGAGGGGTGCCGACCCGACGAATATGGTGATTTCTTGGTCGGTAAGTACACGTTCCGATTTGGAACAGTTGGTTGGTTGTTTGGTGAAGGGTTTTTCCCTCTAGTCAGATACTTGAAATATTTCCTTGTAAATCTTTTGGAGGGAGTGAAAGTAAACCTTTTTATTTGAACTTCCTCCTTCCTTCCTCGCACTTCTAATTCGGAATTAATTTTTAAGCTGAAATTGAAATGTTATAGTTCGCGTCAAACTTTATGACGCCCGCGTAGCTCCGGCGACCGAGATGGATTGAGAGAAATAGATAACAGAGATAGATGGACAGAGATGCAGACGAACTTCAGGGCTACTACGTTCAGTTTGATCGCCCGAGCAGAATAAAATTTACAAACTGAACTCAGCCCTGAGGTCCCATGCCGTTTGTACCTCAAATATTCGAAGTTTACCTATAAATTTATTTATGTACTCACTAAAGCCGATTTTGAAGGCTTTAGTTTCAGTTTGACATACATAAAATTAAACATAAGTATAGGATTAAAAAGAAGAGCCATTTTCAAGTCACCATTTAATAAACGTCAAACTAAAATTTTAGTTTGACAGCCATAATTTACTCAACTTAGTGATTTTAACATGTTTTGGTAATTTCAAGGCACATTTCAGAGCTGTCATTTGAATGAATTTTTAAAAAATAGTTTGATTCAGGAGGGTTTATAAGACTTGCTAATTTTAATTGGTGTGCCCTTCAGAATAGCAAAATACAGTGCCTGTCACTTAAAGTACGTTTCTTAGTAAGTTTCTTAGCTTAAAATATAACCTTCAAAATCGGCTTTAATGACTTACGCCGTGCCTAATTAAAAGCGCCAAAGAACCTAGGATGACAGCGTTCGCCGAGAAACTGGAAGAGTGAAAATAGGAGAGGCAATAATCAATCAATCCTGGAACTTCTGCAAAATCTTCGTAAGTCAGTATCGGACAAATTACTACGCAACTGGCCGTAAAAACATTCCTGGTACGGCTTCTCGTGACGTCATGTCCAGGCAATCTTACTATATCTGATGTTGACAATGTATCGTCCACGTTTCAGCCGATGCCGCAGATCGAGCACAACGGCCCCGGGTTCTACTACCTGGTGTCGTGGCGCCGCAACATCTCCGGGCAGCAGTGGTCCGAGGATCTGGTCAGGGACTGGAGGAAGACGGAGCTCGTCGTGCTCAACACGCCCACCTTCCAGCCGTACAAGATCAAGGTAACGCGGGACTTGTGTGAATGCCGCCACTGCCATCTCGAACTGAATTCTCTTGTGCAAAATTCGAAGGAAATGAGATGTGTTTATTAATTACAGCTGAGTAGTAGCTAATTATAGCTTAGTAGTAGTTAGCAAGTAGCTTCTAACTGCAAGAACATGTTTTTTAGTATATAAAAGGAATTTGTCAAAAATAAAACCGTGTGCGGTTTTATTTTTATTAAAAGTACAAATACATACAATATTGGTAAAGTTCGATTCCCCGACATTATCATAGAAATTAGAATCCCGAGAAGTTTAAGTTAAAGTTTGTTCTGTTCCATGACTTTAATTTTACATTTAAATTACAATTGCACTGGTTCTTTAAATAACATTATTGATTTAGGCTTTCTATACAAAGCCATTCTTCAAACTCCCATCAATTGAAGTCGATCAAATATAAAAATAACCCTAAACATCAATCCCCCAGGTGATAGCAATAAACTCAAAAGGAACGTCCAACGTGGCTCCAGTCGAAGTGATCGGATGGTCCGGCGAAGACAGTCCTCTGCAGGCGCCCACCAACTTCACCCTGGTGCAGGTCACAACCGCCACCACCGCCCTCTTCAGCTGGAACCCCGTACCCCCTGAGTCCGTTCGCGGACACTTCAAGGGGTACAAGATACAGACCTGGACCGACGACACACCCGATATAAGAGAGTACAAGCACAAACCAGACTCAAAAACGGCCCTAGTAACCAACCTTGTCGCATACTCGAAGAACTACGCGAGGGTGCTAGCTTACAATGAACGGTTTAACGGACCCGTCAGTGAAACGGTCAGCTTTGTGACTCCCGAAGGAACCCCGGAATCAGTGAGGACCTTCAAGGCGTATCCGATCGGTTCATCAGCGATGTTGCTCCGCTGGGAGAAACCGGAGCGCGAGAACGGTATCCTAACTGGATACAAGATTTACTACCAAAAGGTGACCGGTACGGCCACAGGTCAGTTGCAAGAGCGGAAGAAGGAAATCGACCCGAAATTCGACCGCGCGAAGCTTGCCGGCCTGGAACCCAACACTAAATACCGCATCATCATCAAAGCTAAAACCAGAGCTGGTGAAGGGAAGGATATGTACGTTGAGGAGACGACCAGGTCCGTCGAAACGAAGATCCCTGATATCCCAATTTTCGAGGCTAGCACGTTACCAGCAAAGCAAGGGACGGCGCATATCTTAGTGCGTTGGACTCCAAGCTTGGAGGGTCACGCAGGGACGCACTTTATCGCCTGGTACAGACTGAAGGGTCACCCGGCGTGGATGAAGACCAGTGAGGTGACGGATGAGGATTACACCGTGTTGACGGGTCTGGAGCCGGGACAGGTGTACGAGGTGAAGATCACGGCTCACGATGGGGAGTACTTCAGGGATAGTGAGATTAAGGATGTGGATACTACTATTGGTGAGTTATTTGCTTTTTGTTCAATGTTTCTATTTTTGTGGCCTATTGCATCGAGCGTAACCTTTTTGGGATACATATTTTGTTAAAGGATTTAGATGATGTCAGAGCTTGGCTGGAAGAAAATCATCTTATCAAATCTTTTTTTCCTTTTTAATGTCTTTTGTATGTTTGTTTTGTATGTAATTCATTCAAAGAATAAAATGTAATTTGTAATGCCATTCTAACAATTAAAACATGAAAATTAAACATTTCGAAGGCGTAATAATCGTCGGTGAAAGTTGATTGTGACTTGCAACCTCCTTTGAACTGTCGGGGATTGATTCCGTAACGATGTATTACAATTGCAGACGGGCCAGTGATAATGCGCGACGACAAGATGGCGACGGCGGGCTGGTTCATCGGCGTGATGCTCGCGCTCGCGTTCCTGCTGCTGGTGCTGGTGCTGGTGTGCGTCGCGAGGAGGAACCGCGGGGGGAAGTACGACGTGCACGACCGCGAGCTCGCGCACGGCCGCAGGGACTACGCCGAGGGCGGCTTCCATGAGTACACGCATCCGTTAGTGCCTTACTCTTTACTGTACTGTCCAGCCATTATGTATCGTTGAGCTGGTTGCCAACTGGTTTCCAAACGTCAAAAACATAGATCTATGGGTACGTTCGTGCTTAAAGTGACGTTACAGTTCGTGAACATACATTGAAGGCAATTGCAAAAGTTCAGTTTTATCTGTTTTTAGCGTTTAGCAACCAGATGGCAACCGATACTTAGTTACATAATAGGCCTACAGGATCTCTAGAAAGATGTATGCCGACCAAGGAAAATCAACGAAAAACATAATTTTGACTAATTTCAGAATTTCGTAATCGTCATAAACACTTCACTAGCAGATTTACAGAAATTGCTCCCCTGAGCGAAATCCTGAGTCCGCGCCTGTATGGATCTGTTGTAGAGATAAACCAGCCTTTGCTCGCTGAAGTAGTCTGATGATGTAAACACATAATCTTCGACTGATCCGGACCTCTAACATGAAGGACCATATGGAGCTCGATAGCGCTCGATACAGTGTTCTCTCTCACTTTGTTGATCTACCTGAAGAGGGACAAGCAGTGGTATATCGAGCTGTCAAACCTCGCTATGGTCTACTATGCTCGGTACCCAGGAACTGGTAGACTAGATTTTTCTATCAGTACAAATGAAAGGTTAAACCATAGGAATGAGTTCGTAATCGAATTATGTAGATGTCACCTAATTTGTTACACGGGATATAGTAATATTTTTATTTTCGTTAATTTCCAAGTCTAGACAAATTTTTGTGTCCCATCGAGCTTATCTCAGTATTTTTCAAGTGATGTGGGGAACCTGGCGGTCGCCGCTCGTACTATAATAGTTTTGAAATAAGGTAAAACACGAACTTTTTAAGGTTCCGTACCCGAAAGGTGCCAAACGGGACCCTATTACTAAGCCTCTGCTGTCTATCTGTCCGTCTGTCACAGGGGTCTATTGTAGCCTTGATGTTGCTTTGGCATGTATATTGTTGTTTTTCACCATAAATGTTTTTAGGGTTCCGCACTCGTATTGTGGGGTGGTACGGAACCTTTTGTGCGCGAGTCCGACTTGCACTTGACCAAATTTTTTACTGAGCTTTTGAAATTAATACGTACAATCTGCGTTTCAGACTGGACAACAAGTCTCGACACTCGATGAGCAGCGGCGCCAAGCATCCCGAGAGCGATACCGACTCCATGGCGGAATACGGCGAGGGAGAAACTGGTACGTTGTCTATGTGTCTCTCTATAGCTCTCTAAGGCTGCTGACATCTCTGCCTTTGCCTGTTTTTATATTTAAAATAAGATCATGCGCAATAGTCCCGCAGACAGACGCTGGCGAGGACGAGGTACTCTAGATGTTAGCGGGGGGTGGGGGGTGTAGCGGGAGAGGGAAGCGCGTACAGCTGCGCGTCACTCCGACCTCGCCCCCGCCAACGTCAGTCACTCCGCGGGACGGTCGCGCACGGTCTATAGCTGAAAGGAATTCAGCTATGGACTGATGTTGATGCTTTAACTCTTGTAATAATACTTTCTAGTTGTTTATTGTAAAAAAAATAACCTGAGAATTCCAGGCAAATGGCAGGCCTGCTTAGAGTGATCTGTGATATTAATGTGAAAGGCCATCAAACGGGACTGTGGCTTCGCTTTCCCCATAACAGTTGTACTTTTGATTTGTATTTTTTTTCATTTGTTTTAACTGTTTATTCGTTTAATCCTCGTTTTAATTTGTCCCAATTTATCTAAGCATGTATCCTTTACGTGCTACACCCAACTCATTTTAAACAAAAAGTTGCGTTTGTAATTTGATAACCACACTACTACGTAAACCCGCGACTATTTGTCACAACTACACTCGCAAGATTTTCTTTAAAATGCATTTACATGTGTTTTTATGTTTGTGTACGCACTCTTGTGTGCTAAAAGCTCCACTAACTGATCAAGGCAATTATACAACTCGGCTATTCGAAAATCGCCCCTATGTCAGGGCAACAAGAGCCCGTCAGTGGTGTAATAGCGTTGGTCAGGTAGTGAGTAAGCATGGCATCTTGCAGCGGGCATGAACGAGGACGGGTCGTTCATTGGTCAGTACGGACGCAAGCGCCGCCCCCCGCCTCAGGCCTCGCAGGACTCCGCCTCTCAGGCCTTCGCTACGCTCGTCTAGACCTACCCTTACTATCCCCTGCTTTTGTCCTTTAGCACAGCTTTATGACAGCTGGTTTGCTTGAACATATCCGTGGGTTTACCTTTCTATTTTGAATATTACTTTTTGTGTTACTGCTCGATTTTTATCGCTGATACGACTGTTGTTATGATTATGATCGACTGAATATATTGCAATAACAAGTGCAATACAAAGTAGTAGAAATCGAACAGTAACGATGATGCGTATTCTTATGTTACCCATTGGTATGAAGTTCGAATAGATCAGTTGTATCCAAAGTTGTGTTCCTAACCTGCACCTTCAAATCGCCCTAAACCTGTTCCCCGCAGCTACGTATTAACCAGTTTTTGGACGTAGTGCCATCGTCATCACATTTTACAGTCTGGAACTGACCGACCAATCAGCGAAGAGTATTCGTGACCTTCGCTCCAATTGGTCAATATTAGCTTGACGGAGAATCGACGAACATGAGCCCGTCAAAATTAAAATTGATATTATTTTTTCGTAGTTAGGTTTGAGATCTGGTTGTTGTGATTAAGAATCTCTGTAATTAGGTAATTTCTTGAAGGTTGTAAAAAAAATACTGATTTTCGACTCGATATCGGGCGTTCAGGGTCTTTATTGTACTATTTCAAAAATAGTTGTAATAAAGTCTTTATTCATATGTCTACATTGCTGCTCAGTTTTTTAATTAATGGAACATCTGGCACTGAATCTTTTCTACTTATTTTCTTAGATTACCCTTTAAGTACACATTGTTTTAAGCTAGCTAGGTTGTAATATAAAAATAAAATATACATATTGTTTTTTCTTAGAGTGAGTTTGAGTGACTTTCCTACTTAGAGATATTTTACAAAGGTTTTTATACACAGTTCTATGCTCGCGTCCTTAGTAGTAGGTTTGTGAAGAGTTAAGTGCATTTAGATTAGAGAGAGATGACAATATAGTAGTGATATCCGTCCTTCCCCTTCCCTCCTCCAACTTATCTGTGCACGAGCTCCGACTTTCCGCTAGTTATTTTTTCCAAGAGGTATGATTTTTTTATTATTTTACTTTTGTTCTTTTACTTTTGAATCCCATTTTATTTGTTGATTCCGTTTTTTTTTCTCGGTCTGGTAACGAATGATCTTCCGATTTATTGTTAACAATTTTGATTAAATAATATTTCAGGTTTTGAAACTTGTCAATTACTTGTTTGTTATATTAAACATGATTGATAACATTTTGTTGAAGTCTAATGCAAAATTATATCTCCATCAGGACGTTTCACAGAAGACGGTTCGTTCATCGGTCAATACGTGCCGGGAGCGCGGGTCCTCCCCCCGCCCCCTGTGCCGGGCGCGCCCCTCTCCCCGCCCGCGCAGCAGCCGCCCACATACGTCTAAACTAGACTCTATTACTACACGCGTAGAGTACACATTACAACGGACGCGGTGAGCGGACGAAGCGTTCTCAAAAGCGATACACAAAAACTGCCAGTACGCCGTGGGTAGTACGATATTACTTTGATTGATTTTACAATTTAGTTCAAATTTATTTAGTTACGATTCCGAAGGGCCGTTTAGGATAAAATTAAGCTTATACTTTTCGATTTGGCCCTAAATAGTGTCAGTAGAGAGAAGGCTATCGAACTAAGGTATATGTGTCCAAAAAGATCATTAATTTCAGCAGTATAACCGCTGTAAAGACGTTTTCTATTTATCTGAAAGTTATTTTATAGCGACTTACTGCACTGTATCTAATCTCGAAGTGAGAGAATCAAAACAAATAATCTTTATTTATGAGACTGATTTTATGTAATGATGTAAATTGAAATAGTCATCCCCTAGCTGACACTTAGATGTTGCAGTGGCGTCGAGCCTACTGGGCAAATATCTCACTTTGCAAACTTTTTTAAATATCATGATAATTTTTCATAAAGCGAGATAGAATGTTACGACAAATATAGAGTATCCCTTCGAAAACATGAACGAAAGATCCTAGAATCGATTCTAATAAAATAGTCATCGAAATGCGAAGTTGCATGAAAATTTTACGTTTATATTTTCGAAGTTTCGAACTCTGAAGTAAATTTAAACCTCTAGGCTTGGATTTTTAGGCGTTTGGCTCGATATCAATTACTTATTCTAAGGATATGGTAGCAAGTGAAGACTCGAATTTAAGAAAAGCTATTTTTGTCACGGAAAATAGGATAATTGAGAATAATAATGCTCTGGTGCCGGTGGCCAGACTTGCTTGGCTTTCTAGTTTCTAAACACTTCGCAGCGTTATCTACGACTACTATGATTCCATTTTAGTATCTGATGCAGGCGGATAACTTTGCAAAGTGAATATCATGTTGTTTATATGAATATCGCATATCTATAATCTTTGAACGAGTTTTTTAGACGATACAAACTGCATGGACCACTATCATTGTTAATTTGAAATGAAACTAATTTTGTACTAAAATATTAAAACTGTTTAACAACGAAATTGTAAAACTTACAGAGAGCTACTTATTTTTTAATGTATCGACCAGAAGCTTTTTCATATTTAAATCTGTTCCTAATATCTTCTAAAAACTTTAAAAATTGGGCGGTTGTTGTTAGAGAAGAGAGTATTTTCGACAAAATTATATTTTTGTAAGTGATTCGCATTTTGGCCACCGGTTGACGTTGGTGCTTAGCGGAGGTCGAGTGAGGTCGACCCTTCTTTCACGAAATTCTACACTTCACTAGTCTTATAGGCTGTCGTCGGTAGTTTCGTGAAAAAGGGCCTGTTGAACAATATTTTTCGGTGTTGTGATTGTATGTACGAATTGTAGTGTTTTAACGCACGGATCTGTTTCGTTTCGCGGTTCATTTGTATTCGAATCTCAACCTATTTCTCCATTATAATTATCACATTAGGTCGCGTATTGACAAACATTGGAAGACATCGCTGCATCGCAACCCATTTTATATAATTATAGTTTATTGTTGTGACTTCATCGTCAGAAAATCGTCTCTCTTGAGTAGTGTGTTAGGTCTCTTTTTATAATAGTAAATAAGGCTTTTTGTATTATTAATTCCTACTAAAAATATTGAAGATATTCGCACCACACGAAAGAGTTAATACGTTGTTTATTCTCATTTTAATTTACCGGGTTCCGACGGTTTCTTCGTATGTATTCATTCGATCAAATTAATATTAGGCCAAAAAACATTATCCTCTTTCACAAAATTGTCAGCCTTTTCAATGGCAGCTCTTTTCTCCTACTTATAAACTATTTATCGGATCGTCAGATGGAAATCTGTGGTCTCTATCTACCCCAGTGGGAAACAGGCGTGGGCATATGTATATTGACTATTTCCCATAAAATAGGGATCGTCGGAACCCTTTCACGCTATCACCTGTATCTCGTGTTAGAGTTAAGGCTATAGGGCTCGTGTTAACTAATGGTAGGCTACAGGCTTTGCAGTTGGATATCCAAACGTATTTATTCTTTGCATTATGTGTCAAATTACAACTGACTCCGCCATAAGCGCGTACATTTTTGGCCAAGATTAATGGACACTATAAAAGCTTTGAATAACTTTTAGTTGATTCTGAAGTGGTCTTTTTATCGAAGTGTATTTTTTGATTTTTACTCATTATATTTTTTTGTATTTTGTTTTCTTCGCCTGAAAGGTGTCGGGTTCTCGAATAATACATTCCACTCGGTATGACCATGTTGAGTTTTTAAATATCTGTTTATTTTTCGTTTCTCGCCTGTCGCATCAGTCGGATATAATCTCAAGTTGAAATGCTTGCAAGACTGATGAAAAATCGGTGGAAGCGAGCAGACTAATTATTTATTTCGTATTTTAATTAACTACTTACATAATATGTATATTTTTCTCACTGTAGGTTTATCGACGTATGTGAAATGCAAAGATTTTATCACTTCTCATTTAAATATTGAGCTTACATTGTAACCATTGGTACCTTTATACCTTGCATTGTATATATTATATTGATGGCACTGTTATTGTATCCCCTTTGAGTTGTTTGTTAAGGAGTCTTTTATCATGTCCAGTAAGAATTTAAATATATATTAATGTAAAGCATTGTTCGGTTTGAGCCTGTTTTGTCGCTTATTAAACCGTTAACTAATATTTGAAATTATTCGTCTGTCATTGAGATATTTGTTAAGAACCATTGATGGTGTTGAAAATTGTTAGAAACCCACCAAAATTCGGTGATGTTATCACTGCCTACTCCAAAATGCTTCGATGTGTTCAACCTGTATAAACTATTCATGTATTTCTCTTTGTAAGAGAATATTGTAAAAACCACTTGCCTTACAAATATAAAATGTTTATCGAAATGTGGTTTTCCATGACGAACGTGACTGCAAAATTACTAGCACAATTTAAGCATTTATTTATACTGTGTTAAAGATTTGTTGTCACAATGTCTGATTAATCGATAAGTACTGGGTGCGGTTATGACTTCCAACAGAATAATCTACTTCAGCTATCGTTGTAATGTTGGTCACGAAAATAAACCAAATAAACACATTCAACCGGCCTCATAGTACTGAGCATGGTCGTTCGTTGTGGCCTGAAGTTAGCCGCACAACACGTTTGACAGCCCATTTTTCCCAATGATTTTTGACATTTGATGATGCTCGTGACCGAATCGTTGGTGTTTATTGTAGTTTTTGTGGACTTATAATCATAACCGCACTCTTTGTCACAAGTTTTTGCAGCTGCTAATGTATGGATAGATAATGTTTCTCATTGTACTCATGTGGCTAAATAAAATGAGTAATTTTATCTGCGTGCTTTTATTTGGCCACATGTGTATTAAATGTTACTTTTGAATGTAAGTATTTTGTCAGATCTGAATTAACTCGAAGTTTACAGTTATTAGCTAAAAACCACGATCTTATTATTATCTCTATATTAAAGATACAGTTAGCTTTAGTTGTTAAAATCAATAGTAATATAATTATGTATTCCGTGCAAGCTACATAGATATATGTATCTGGTAGGGTACTAATTGTTGTGAGGTACGATAAATCAGTGTTAAAATTAAAATATACATAAAAAATTTGCTAAGCAAGCTTTTTAATCGACTTGGCTAGTGTTATGTTGGGAAAAGTCAAAACGGTTACATTTTGTGAGAAGTACATTGTTTGAAATCATGACGTTACACTTTCACTCGAAATGGCGAGAATTTCAGTTCGTGAAGCTATAATTTCATTTTAGTTTATGAATTAAGTAACAGTAATTTATTGTGTAACTACGATGAATATTTTTTTATGTTGCATAGAAAATAAATTTTAAGAAATTAAGTACTCTTTCATTGTGTAAAAATGTATGTAATCGACAAAACCGACATTCATGGTTTGACTTCATGTATGACCCACCTCGCTCGCCAGATATGTTAATCAGTTTTGATTTTCGCTACAGAAATACTCGATTCTAACGCACGGGTAACGGTACAAGCTACGGACAGCTACTAGAGTAGAGATATATTTATATGGTCACAAAGTCTGGATACTGACGCGAGGGTCAGAAGCTGGCAGTTTTTAGGGTTCGATACCCAAAGGGTGCCAAACGGAACTCTATTACTAAGCCTCCACTGTCCATCTGTCACGGGAATCTACAGTTTCAGCTGTAATAGGTTAAAGTTTTAAGCCAGTAAACTTTTCACAGAATTCGTGGGCATTATCACGGCAAATGAAAAAATTGAAAAACCTCGAAAAAATACCATCGTATCCACGGTATTTGTTTCAGCTCTATCTTAAACGGGGTTTCTTTGGTCAGATTGTATGTATGTATGCAGGTAGTAAATTCTCTAATAAGACAACAAATAATGAAAATTTAGGTTCCGTACTCCAAATCGTTTGTCGGGCTCTATCATTTTAGCATCTTGTTTTGTCGCCTTGGGTTTTACCACCATCTTACTCGCAAGCATCTATAATGTTGTTACTTATCATAATGTTTTGAGGGTTCCGTATTATGTGGTGCTACGGAACCTTTGAGCGCGAGTCCGACATAAACTTGGCCGGTTTTTTTGTACCATTAATCAGCCGCCCTTGCATCAAGGTCGCAGAAGGGTTAACCGGTTTTGTATTCTGCTAAATAACTGTAAAAGGTTAGCTCTCATCCGTCGCTAATCGATGAGCAGGAGTTCATCGACATCGGGAGCTAATGTCTCGAGAAGTCTGAGCTTACAATTCGCGCCAGATCAGAAGGCGGGTCTGAGGTTAGTCATAGATAGATAATGTTCATTCTCGGAACTTCGACTAAGATGGAGGGGGAGGGTTGCCATTGGTATCAAAATGGAGGACATGTCCTCCTTTTTAGGGTTCTGTACCCAAAGGGTGACAAACGGGACCCTAATAAAAATTCTCCCCTGTCTATCACAGGGGTACAGCTTCAGCCGTTTATGTAGTTTCACTATATTCACAGAATATATGTTAGTTTAGTATGGCCTCTGCCACGGCGAATAATAAAAATTAAAAGGAGGGCTTCCCTTGCAAAAAAAAACGGAAAACGAATGCATTTTTAATCGTCATTTATATAAAATACTGTAAAATGTACATGTTTCAAATTCGGTCAGGTTGTTGTAGATAATATGTTACAGCCAAAGTAATTAATCTATAGATATTATTTATACTAACTACCTATTTTATGTATGTTACGGGTAATACTAGAAGATAGGGTAAACCTAGGTTTACCCGGTTAATGTTATACAAAACTTCGGAGATCGCCTCGCTTCGCTCCGTTTCGCTCGGCGCCCAATGTTTATTAAGACGAGTGACGACGTAGGTAGTAAAAACGGAGTTTTTGAACAAGTAGTACTCCCAAACTACAATACCTAGATCTGTCGAAACCAATGACCTTGTGTTTGGTCGAAACTAATAAAGTAAAAATAACAATGATTACTGTTTCATACATATAAACCTATTATCTAAACGAAAGCACAGCGGTTTTTTTAAAACGCACTTGTGTGAATTTATATAAAATTTTCTTCATTGAAAAACAGCATTATCCACCTTTATTCCCCGTGGTCCCTGATAGAAATGCAATGCTGCCCAATTAAAATACCACTCTTTTCTTAATTTACCGCACTGCTCAGACGCGCGCTTTCTCAGATAAGCTTATCTCTTTTGTTTTGAGATCAACCTACTACACGCCATAACATGTCAACCTTGCGTTGTTGTACAGAACCCCTTGTGCAAAAATTTTAGATTTTTCATTTTTAGGGACAAATCCCGATCGCTACGTGTCTACTTGTTTAGGTTATAGTGGATGGACCGCCAATATCAACTCAAGGTTATGAAAGGAGGACAGGACATTTTTAGGGACAGTAAAAACGCCCAACTTTGTTTTTTTTTCCTCAGATAGAATTGACACGTGGGAATTTTATTCTTGCACTTAAAACACTAATGGCTGTATCGACCCATAATTTCAGTTAGAAATGTCCGGTTTTAGGGTTTCCCGATGAAAAGCGTCAACAAGAGCGGATCCAGAGGGGGGGCACAGGGGCACGTGCCCCCTCCAGGCGGTTCAAATAAAACAAGGAGCTGGGAGATTAACACTATACCGCTTTAATAATATTCGACATTTGTATTATTTTTTGGCCTACCGGTGTAGGACGAAAAGACATGTAATCCAATACTATGCGGGACACTCTTTATCTATACCTATAGCCTTTGTGGCCCACCCAGAAATAAATCCTGGATCCGCCCTTGAGTATCAATAAGACCTAGGATGAAGAGCGCTCGCCTAGAAACTAGGAGAGTGACAGCAGACGACTAGGCGAGGCGTTAACCAGTCTTTGACAGTATTTTTTTTTAGATGACGTGCCAAATATACCAATCGTCTCAATGTACGTTTGCTCACTATTCACGTAAAAACTACTCAACGGATTTAGGATATTAATATTGGAAAGGCCTGACTTAGAGCTTGTCCAGATGCGGCGCTGTATACGCCCGAGGCCTCACGCGAACAAGAGCGTGTGTTGCGTCCACATAGCGCGAAGTACGCGCGTGGATTTGGTGTAGAACTCAGTGAGTATTCAATACGGAATTGGAACGAGCGGTTGAGTTTTGGCTTGCAAAATTGAAAAAACCAACAACAGTTCAGTACGATCAGGCAAAACTAAAACTAGTAAATAGCCTTTATTAAAAAAAAACGAATCACTTAACTAACATCTTAAATAAACTTTAGCAAATACATTTCTTTAATTGTAACATTTTAATAACATAATTAAATATAATTCTAAATAAGTGAGTCCACCCACATTTGGGTGAAGGCCTCCTCCATCTTTGCCCAAGCGGCTCTGTCTCTGGCAGTGCGCGTCCAACAGTGACCGGGCGCCGGCGCAGTCGTGGGCGTCCCCGATGTCTATTACCGTCGTCGCGCGGATGCCAGTGTGCAGGCACGTATCCAAACTTTTGTTTTGGGGGGGGATATTCATTGAACCATCAGTGTGAATTGCGAAAGAAATCACTGTACTGCTGCCGCGCTTACGATAAACGCACTAACTAGGTTTGGACACTTTTCGGGAAAAACACTTTTAATAGTTGGTACAGCTTTAAATGTGTCCAAACCTAGTTAGTGCGTTTATCGTAAGCGCGATTATTAAGTATATGAAGTACCGTACCTTTTTTATTAAAACGTACTTTACAGTGGTTATGGAAAAAACATTCCCGGTCCCATGTATGTCACGCCAAATTTCGGGGGGGGGGGGCAAATCCCACCTATCCCCCCCCTGGATACGTTCTTGCCAGTGTGTGACTTGCTCGCTCCATCTATCATCTGTTGACCGAACTACGTGTCCCGCGCATTTGCGCTTTAATATGGCAGCGGTTTCCAGAACGTCTTTAATTTTTGTTTTAGCTCTGATATCTCGATTTCGTTTTCTGTGGTGGAGAGTTATACCCAGCATGCTTCTTTCAGCAGTGCTTTGGAATACTTTAATCTGGCGTTTTTGTTCTTTTGTTAGCGTCCTGGACTGGCAGCCGTAGATCAGAGTTGGCAGAATGCAAGTGTCCATTACTTTTGCTTTTAGTGATAATGGAAGTCGACTTTTGAACACTTCTTTCACTGATCAGTATTTTCTCCAGGATATTGTTATTCTTTTGGATATTTCCTTATCCATAGGGTTGTTGGTGGAAATTATTCTTCCCAGATAAACATAGTCTTCAACATATTCCAGTTTTGAATTACCAATAGAAATTGTTGGTTTGGGCCGTTTGTCATTTTGTTTTATGCGGGTTCATTTTAAGCCTTATTGGTAGCTTGATTCGTATAGATCGAGAAGCATGTCTTCGAGATCTTTAGTGTTTTCTGCTAGTAGTACCAAACCGTCCGCGAACCTCAGGTGAGATAATAATTGGCCATTGATATTAATACCTCTATTTTCCCAGTTCATTTTTCGAAAAATGCTTTCAGGAACTGCTGTAAAAAGGTCTGGTGATGATGGATCGCCTTGTCTGACACCTCTCAATACTTTGAAGCTTTCACCTGTCCTCTCGAGCCTTACTTGAGCAGAGCAATTGGTATAGATATTTTCCAAGATTTTTATGTACTTATCCTCAATGCCATGATTCAAAAGCGATTCCTAAAGCCCTGAATGCTGTATGGTGTCAAAAGCTTTCATGTAGTCAACGAAGGCTTTGTACGAAGTTTTGTTATACTCGGTATATTTTTCTATTATTTGTGTAACGGAATGTGTGTGGTCGATAGTAGAAAACCTTTTTCGGAACCCTGCTTGCTCTATGGGTTGGTTTTCATCTAGTTTTTTTGCTATTCGTCTGAGTATTACTGCTGAGAACACTTTGCAGAGACTGGGCAGGAGGCTGATCGGTCTGTAATTGCCAATACTTTTTCGATCTCCTTTTTTGTACAATAAGATAATTACAGATTTTTTCCATTCAGCTGGTACCTTTTCTTGGCTTATTACCTTATTAAATAGATCCGCTAGCGGTTTAGAGATAACTTCTTCTAGAGCAATCAAGTGGTCATTTGTTATGCCGTCAGACCCTGGGCTTTTATCGGGCTTGAGTGATTTGATTGCCAATGTAACTTCGCTTGGTATTATTGAAAGTATTGTTTCATAGAGTGCGCCATCCTTGTCTTGAATTCTTGTGTGTGCTCCTTGGTAGAAGTCAGTAGCGGCTCCAATAACCTTATTCCTGTTTGGTACTAAATTATTTTTATTATCAGCTACAGTTGCTATCCAATCTTTTGTTACTTCTAATTTTTTCTTTGCCTTTTTTAGGCTTCCGCTGTTACTTACATAGCTCATTTTTTATTACATAGCCATTATCTTGGTTCTTAATTAAACTTACCTTTCATAAATTCTATTTTTTATTATTTTATGTGGGACTGACAATCTTTTTCTGTTATTTTTTGTACGTGTCTAAACTAAAACTAGTACCTACTTTAAATTAAAATTCATGAGTAACAATTAATTGTTTTGAAATAATAAACTTGGCATTGGCATAACCAATAGAAGTGATATCATATCCCATAATGCGGGTCTTCTCCACTTCATTAATAAAAAAATCGTTATCGAAAACTAAAATTATTAGGTAGGTACTTTAAATTAAACTCATTAATAACATAGTTATTGTTTTAAAATAATAAAAGTAGCATTGGCATAACCAGTAGATTTCATATCTCATATTGCGGGTCTTTTTCCACTTGATTAATAAAAAAATCGGTATCGAAATCATGCTCCATTTTTCCCTTGAATACGTCGTCCCTTTCCGCCAACGCCCTCGCGTTTCCTGGACGCGACATACAGGTTCCGAGTACCTCGACTCGCGTGGGCTTCGCGCGAATACGCGCGTAGTCGAGATTCTTGCGTAGAACCTGCGTTAACGCGCGTGTACAAGGTATAGAGACCTTAGACCTGTCGCATTGACGGATGCAGGTGGGGCTCAAGGTCATGCCCCCCTCCCCTCCAAAACACCCGGGAATTTCATACATTCGAGTTGATTTTTTCGATTCGTTTCGGGTGCACTTTCACACAACTAGTAGGTACAAGCAAAAACGAAAATAGCAATGCATTATTTTGCAACACGGCTTCACGCGTCACTCCTCTCTTGTTATCATGCTGTGTTTACCTTTAATTGGAGTTACACTCTACTCATTCTATAGGCTAATTGTAATTGTACGTTGAAAGTGTATCATCTGTTGGTAGACCAAATAAATAAAATAAAATAAAAATAAAAAACAACAAGCATGGACATTCTCAGAAGCATCTATTAGCAAGCAACACAACCCGCGACGGGAGCAAAGAATAACATAAATCCTTAGAAATTAAGTCATAATTTTTTTAAACTCCAGAAGTTACCAACCTGCTCCAGAAGTTACCAACCTGCTTTATGGGGCGAATCTCTGTGCCTTAAAGAAAAAAGACGGAGGTACCTATTTGTCCCATTGCAGTAGGCTCAACGATTCTCCGCTTAGCTTCCAAGATCTGCTGCCGTCACATCCTCCCTAAACTTACAGACTTGCTTCCGCCAAAACAACTCGGATTTGGACCAAAAGGAGGGTGCGAGGCAGCAGTACATGCCATCCGGACCTTTCTGGAGCGCGATGGAGGGGAAGTGGTCTTGAAGGTGGACGTGCGTAACGCGTTTAATTCTGTAGACAGGGGCGCCCTGCTGACAGAAGTAAAGAACAACGTTCCTGAGATTTTTCACTATCTGTGGCAATGCTACAGCTGCTCCTCGAATCTGATATATAAAGACCTCAGCTCAGCAGTGGGCTGTCAGCAGGGCGTTCCACTTCGGCCAGCCATCTTTAGCCTCGCGATACATAAGATCATAACGTCGTCCCTCGATTCTGAATTGAGCATGTGGTATTTGGATGATGGCACCTTAGGAGGTACATACAGCTCACACTGTTCTTAATGGCCTTTTAAACTTAACAACTAAATTCAATTCCATTGGTTTAGATCTAAATTTTGAAAAATGTGAATTTATATCGAAGCAAATCCCGAGCTCGTCAAAGACAGAAATAACTGCGTATTTTAATGGTATTGCTCCAAATATAAAAATTGTTGACAAGCGATCACTTCACCTTTTAGGGGCGCCAATTCTTCCAGATTCTATACCTGATTTTCTAGATGAAAAAAAGGCGAAGTTTCTAGATACCCTACCAAATCTTTTAAAAATTAAAACCCACATGGCTTTTCAAATGATAAGGTTCTGCCCATTTGTTCCAAAATTTACGCATGTACTCCGTTGCAGTCCCATGTTCAAGCTAGAGTCGCTTCTCTCCGCCACGATTGATTCGAGCATCCGTTTAGCCTTAACAAAATATTAAATTGGTCTATTACCGACAGATGTTGGGTCCAGGCCACGCTCCCTATAAGGTTTGGTGGCCTAGGGATCAGAAAGGTCGCAAGTGTCGCGCTTCCGGCATTTTTGTCTTCCATACACAGCACTGAGGCCTTCTATAAGAATATTTTACACCCCTCATTAGGGGATATTGAGGTCTCTTGCAGTATGGAGGCCAAATTTGCTTGGTCGATGACTTGCCCGAATGAAGATCCTCCAGAAAAACCCGCCATCCAAAGGCAGTGGGACGAACCCATTTATAAAAAAACACAAATTGAACTAATTTCTACTAGTCCTTCTGACATCTACCGAGGTCGTCTCACTGCCGTCACATCACAACACGTGAGTCGGGCTACTGGCTACAGGCTCTGCCGTCGTCCAACATCGGAACCCTGTTGGACGACAACTCGTTCACGGTGGCCATTGTACTGCGCCTAATGATATCATCCGAAGGGCTCTTGTTACCGTCAGCGTGCCTGCTATTCTGAAACCAACAGGCATTGCACGTGACGATGGCAGGAGACCCGACGGTATGACTTTAATACCGTGGAGACAGGGGAGACCGCTAGTGTGGGATGCGATCTGCGTCAATACGCTGGCGCCCTCCCACGTCTCCCAATCCATCAGGGCCGCTGGCGTGGCCGCCGTAACTGCTGAAATCTCCAAACGGCACAAATATGCGTACTTATGAAGCTTTTACATATTTGAGCCGTTTGGGGTTGAAACTTTCGGCCCGTGGGGTCGCAGAGCCAAAAAACGAATAAAAAATCTATCAGTTCTTTTAGTAGAAACATCGGGTGACCAGACGGCTGGCGCATTCCTCAGCCAACGTATAAGTTTGTCCATTCAAAGAGTAAATGTGGCCAGCGTTCTGGACACCATGCCACAGGGGTCAATTTTAGAACAGGTATATTATTTCTAGTTATTTTTAAGTTTAAGAGTGTAATTTAAAAAAAGAAAAAAAGTAATAATAATAATAATAATAAACTCAAAATTACTTTTCAATGTCATGGATTCAACTAGGTACAATACTTATGGGATTCCGACACTCCCCAAAAAATCCACCAGAGCCATTGACTTAGGAAGTCAATTATCTAGAGAACATTTCCGCAGCAAAATACCTACATTGAATTTGTACTACGTACCTAGTAATAAATACCTCAATGGAAAAATTTGAATTTTCATAAAATCATGGAACGAATTCTATCAAGGGCGGATCCAGGAATTATTTTAGAGGGGGGGGACAAGGACCAAATAGGTAATCTACAACGTGTAACAGAAAGGTGTAACCATATTTAAGGAGGTAACTAAAGGAATAGTACTATTGCTATTGGCATTTGTATTTACCCCAAAATCGAAACACACAACGAGATACGCCACCTGAAAGTTTTTTTCACTAAGTATACAAACTTTTCGTGTTACAACACTATTAACCATCAGCTGATGCACGTCGATGAACTGTAACCGAGAGACAGAAGGTCTACAACATAACACCTTTTATCAAGTATACGATACATATATAAGGTGACTTTTTCACCAAGTGCCGACAATCGCAAGTATAAATTATATTTAATTTATGCAGCCAAACTCATACTGGAGGCTTGGTAAGTGATCAGTAACATGGATCTGAACCGTCTGGGGAGGAGGGCGTGCGTATACTGGAATATAGAATTTCTCAATTCGTAATCAGCGACCCCCTAGAGCCATTTCCAAGGCGAAATGAATTTTTTTTTTATGACCAATACATTTTCGGGCACGGAGGGGGGTCAAACCCCTCTAATTTTCAAAGGTAATGCAACAGGGGTCGATGTTCATGAATGTTCCTGGGGCCTAGGGAACAAATGAAAAAAGGATTTTTTCAAATCAGTGCTCTTCCACCACTTTTCCACTTTTTCCGGCTTATTTTTTAGAGTGGGCCTTCGACCAAATCAAAGCGGTTGGACGAAAAAGGTTGATGCCCTGTCTGTGAGTAGTTAATTATAATTAGGTACTTAATTATAAACAAAGATCACGTAGTCTCTAAACGCGGATACGCCTTATTTGTTTACCTTATAAGGATGAGGAAAACCAATTCTTTTATCTAAGCTAATAACAACAATACCGTCAAAAAAGCGAACAAACATTCCTTCATCTTTTTAAGATTATTACAAGATAAAACGGGTAACACTTAGATACTCGTACAGTGGAGCCCACATCTAGCTATACACATTGAGTATAAGCTGACCTCTCATTGTACGGGGAGACTATACAATGAGAGGTCAGCTTATACTGAAAGTGTTTAGCTTGATGTGGGCTCCACTGTACATATAATTTATCGCGCGATACGCGACATCTTTCTGAAATATTTTTCAAGCAAGTGTGGACGCAAACACTACACCGGAAATAAATTGAAACAAAGCACTGTGGAGACAGACAGACTGACAATAAAGTGATCCTAAAACGGTTCCATTTTTTCATTTTAAGGAACGGACCCCTAACGGACAGCACTTTCTTCTTCTTTGTCACGGGCAGAGCTGCAGGCAAAGCCTATACCGGGTGTAAATAGACTACTACCATTAAATGAAACCACATATTCTACCGATCCTACTGAATCACTTTTCCCAAGAATCATACCCGCGGACGGACACCCTTAGTTTAGGAAATAAGTGATTGAGTTCCAAACAAAAATGCGTGAACCCTAACGCACCGCCATACGGGCGAGTTTAGAGAGAGCGTCGTCTGTGAAACAGCTTCAGCTCTGGTAGCAGTCTATTTACACCCGTTTAGAAAAGTGAACGGGCAACAAATTGATTACAAATTTATAATTATATATTTTTAGGTTGGGGAAAAACTCTTTTCGAAAATAGTATGTATGAACTTTTAATAAAATCTCTTTGGCTATACCATTTGCATCTGGTTGGTTTTGGTATTATTAAAAAGTTTAAATTTTAAAAAAGATAATTCCATGAGGTATATTTTTTGTAGTTATTTTTAAGAGTGTAATTTATATTGTGAGGTAATTTTAGTTTAGAATAAGTTTTTGTTTTTTATGTTTTAAGTTATTGTAATTATTATTATAACATGTCTAAATATTTAAAAAAAAATCCAAATTCATATTAGGTAAAATGTGTGATTTTCATTTGTTTTTCTTACTGTTAAGAGTGAATCTAATGAAGAAATTCGATACATTTTGAAATTTTACAACAAAAAAGGTAAAAATGAAAAGCAAGCCGCGAAAAAAAATTGTGATGTTTAGGACCTAGTGCAGTGTCTGTGAGAGTACCACAAATTTGGTTTGAGCATTTTCAATCCGGAAATTTTGATGTCAAAGATGCACCTCGCTCTGGGCGCCCTGTTACGGATAAAATGGATGCCATTTTTGAAAAAGTGGAGCAAGATCGGCATATCAGTAGTTACGATGTAGCTGAAGAACTGGAGATTGAACACAAAACAGTATTGGGGCATTTTAAAAAAGCTGGGTACACAAAAAAGCTCGATATTTGGGTGCCTCATGAGCTCACTGAAAGAAACTTAATGAACCGTGTACTTATTTGTGATTCTTTATTACGACGTAATGAAACCGAACCATTTTTGAAAAACCTGATAACTGTTGATGAAAAGTGGATCACGTACGACAATAACGTGCGAAAAAGGTCGTGGTCAAAGGCTGGTCAGGCTTCACAGACTCTGGCGAAACCCGGGTTATCTCGCAACAAGGTAATGCTGTGTGTATGGTGGGATTGGAAGGGCATTATTCATTATGAGCTGTTACAGCCAGGCAGGACCATCGATTCTGAACTCTACTGCGAACAACTGATGAGATTAAAGCAAGAAGTTGAGAGAAAGCGGCCGGAATTAGGACCTCACACATCTTTAGCCACTCAGCAAAAATTAAGAGAGTTTGGCTGGGACGTATTAATGCATCCGCCGTATAGTCCCGACCTTGCACCTTCAGATTTCCACTTGTTTCGGTCTCTTCAGAATTCTTTAGGCAGTGTCAGGTTAACATCACGAGAGGACTGCCAAAACCACTTGTCGCGGTTTTTTGATCAGAAGCCCCAGAATTTCTATAGCAATGGGATCATGTCCCTACCTACAAGATGGCAGAAAGTTATCAAACAAAATGGCACCTACATACTTTAGTTAAATGTAAATAAACTTTATTAAAAATGATTTGAATTTTCATATAAAATGCGAAGAAACTTTTTCCCCAATTTACAAAAAAACACGTTAGACGTATGACCAGATATATTTCGACAATTTGTCGGCATCAGTGGAATAAAAATAAAAAATACATAATTTGAACATTTTATCACATAATGTATAATTTATTTTTATTTTTATTGCACCGATACCGACAATTGTCGAAATATAGGTATCTAGTCATATAATATATAACGTGTTTTTTGTAAATATATAAAAATAATATATATAATTATAAAAATTTAAAGACTAAATAAGTCAATAAAAATACAGGTTATTTGATTACAAATTTACAATATGACTATAAGTTATCAGTACCTATTTGTTTTAATTTTATAATAACTAGGAGTTCGCCCCGAACTGTAAACTTGCGCTCGCTCGCCCGATTCCCGCTTGACCAATTTGGCTCATGTTTGAACTTAAAAAATATTTTTGCCTTATTTACTCGCCTGCCACTAAACATGACATTCCGATCAGCGATACTCGAGTTATCGTCGAACAAACATTCATACGTATACATTCAAGTAGACACGGAGAACTCGCTCGCTTCTCTATGATTCGCTAACCTAACACGTTCAAAAATCATTTTAAAAAATCGCGTCATGATGATGGATAGGTGTTCAATTACTATAAAACAGAGACAATAAATCAATGGTTCTCAACGTGTTGGATCCAAGATTCGGACTTTTTTACAAAGTTTGATAATGGAATTTTGTTTTCTTCGAAAAGAGATCAAATTATTGATGTAATGCAAGACACAAAACAATCTGAGATCATCAAAAACATCAACTTAATAGCTACTGTTATTTATTTACACAGAAATTAAATTATAATAAGATTTAACTGGGTTCATTAAGGCTTTATTTATCCGTAGAAATATAAAAAGACTTTTCGAGTCCATAATCGATGAAATCAATTTTACACCCATAAAACCAGGTAGCAGGTGCTTTACAAAGGCATATATTAAACGTCTATTTGTTGCGGACAAAAACACAAAAGAAGAAACCTACAACTGCATAATTATACACCTTTTGTTATTTTATTACAAGCATAATCGGAGCAAAAGGTAGAAGTTAACAGGGCCTGCTAAACTAAAGCTGAATTTTTCTTTTTTGGCTCGGACGCACTTCATTCGAGTAAAAGCACCAAAGACTGGCCCAATAGCGCAATAGCCCACTGTCTGTCAGTCGGTGACCAGCCGCGTGTGTGTTGACACATGCATGCTCATGAGTGGATTAAAATACATAATCGTCGAATAGTGCCAATTGTGTTCGAGAACAACGAGTGTTGTTCGGTTTTGAATAATGTTCTCGTTATGAATGGCTTCCTTTAAGATCCTGTGATTTGGAGGACACACACTATAGTGCAGGTAGAGTTTAATATTATTTTGAATACCTTTAGCAATAGCTGTTATTTTGCTACCCAAGATTATTAGGTTTCGTGGCAATATATTTAATAAGGTTATTATGAATAACATTTTACTATTGTACCAAGTCTATTGATCCCATACTTGAAGTAAGTGGTTGATTAACCGATTACCGTATCGATTGATGATTAGCGCATTGTTTATCAAAGATGCACATACTTGCTCTACAACTAAAACTATAATATTTTATTAACTTCAGAAAAATATCAACACATTAACTAACATAAAAAACTATACCTAAAATATACAATTAAAATTAAACCAATCTAAATTTAAGTTAGCCTTTGATCATTGCTTTCATAAAGTACACATTTTCATCGTGTAGAGAAAGAGTTAAATCTAAATAACTATTTTAGATACTTACTAAAATGCTTATAGAGGGAGACCAGGCTATCGATGTAAACAAACGACTCGTTATACGTTTTATTAATAGTAGAACTAATCCTATCGAGCAAACGATATAACTAACCATTTATTAAAGGAACTATTTTTAGCTGAAGGTGCAATTGCGGATAGTAACAGGCTTAGGTATTGGAAATATTTTTTGAACTATCAATAGATTTCCTCATGTGTGTTTAACTGATAATAAAAAGCTAGGGTAGGCAGGTGGAAGTATAAGACTACATTTAATAATTTTGCTAGGTTATAAAAAATCTGCGTTGATCGCTAAAAGAAAGCTTATTTTCATGGGCACATGAATGAGTGCCCTTATCCGGTTACGAGTGAAGCAGGCTCGGGAGTGCGGGACTCGTCAGTCCATGTCGTTTTCTTCTTTTTACTCAGTTACCTGTTTACGAACGAGTATCGATATGGTGTCGACTGACCGCTGCCTGCTTAGGTTAACAAGTGCACCGTCAGGGGTCGCGTATCTTGGGCCTCTTTTGTTACATTATGAAGTAAAATTAGAAATGTTTTTATCTTAACTGTTATCATTTGCAAATTATATTTACACAAGATAGTCTTGTATATGGTAGACCCAATTTAATTAATTATAAATTAACTTATCACAAACATTTGACCCGAAACTCGAGATAATAGTGGCCCGATCTTTGCACTTAACAAATCTGCAGTCTTTGATCATAGTAATTTATAATATTTATAAATAAAATTATATTAAAAAACACAAAAAAGACATACATATGGTTGTAAACGGACAGGTATCTTTTAATAAAACCACATCATCTACTGATTATATTGAATAACTTTTCCAAAGAAAAGTATCTGCGGAAATTAAATAATATTTTCACATTTCCTTACTTCACAGTAATGTAACTTATTACATATAATTTTATTAAATTTGAAAACCTCCTGTTAATTTTCAATGAGTAGGACTTTTTTTATTTGCGCTGATGTTTCTTTGGAAAATTGCTTCGTACGATTATTATATGAGTAGGTATCCGCATATTACGTTGCTTAGTAAAAAGTAATAGTAATTTATTTACCCAAGTAAACATGACATAATTTAGTTTTGTAATTTGATATTAGTTATTAATTATTTGATTTCAAACATGTATGTAACTAAGAAATATGGATCACTGTTATCCGAAATAAATGAAATTTATTATTATATTATAACATTTCTAGGCACTATTTTTAACATTAACTTTCCTTGTACTCGTCCATCAACACCCTGTTGAACTTTGCAATAGTTGTTTATGAAAATCAATTCATAATTTGCTGTATTATAGGTATATAGATATTGTATGGATACTATTTCATATAAAATATCGTTTATATATATTTTTTATAATTTTATTATACATATTTTTTATAATTTTAATTTCAGTACCTATGTTTTTATAATTGGAACATTACCCGAAATTCAAAAACACCCGAGAATTCCATGAATACAACTCGATCAACAAGCATGCATAATTAAATTATATTCAAAATTACTAACTCCAACCTAGCCCGCGCACAATCATTTGAGATCTCGAAATAAGTATAAACCCTTAGAGATACAAACTTATGCGTGTACCCAACCTCTCTTTGGGTAAAATTTCTAAAAAGATGATTTAAAAAAATTTAGCGACTTTTTTAAATGTTTTCTTTTTTTATGTAAAATTTATATCATTTACGTCTTTTAGCAATTATCTTGCAAAAGTTTGAATTGTCTGTAAATTTTAATTTTATTTTAGTTATTGGCTTATTAAAACTTTATCCTGTATCATCGTTTTCGACTGTATTTTGCTGTAAAACTAATAAACGTTTAAAATGAAAACTTTTTTATTCTATGTTTTCAAACCATGAGCTAAAAACCTATGAATTTTCATGATTTCAACTAGAAAACTATTGGAATTCCGGTATAAAAATTCACCTATTTTAAACTAATCTTTGTTTACTCTATAGTATTTTGAACGAATACTGTCAGAATACCCCCTCAAAATTAAATCCTGGATTACCCTAGAACACCCCTAGAATGATAATATATCTTGAAATATTTAGAATTTAAAGCATCATAAACGTATTCAAAATGTTATTACTGTTCTCGTTAAAGTCAATTAATTTTAATAAAAGGATCACACAAAATGGTCGACTGCGTGGTCCATTAAAAATTTTTGCGCGGCATCTGCTGGTGCTTTATTAACGTTAATTGAACAGAACATGTTTTAACTTTTTTGCAATAAACAAGTATGTGAGAACACAACAATTAATTTATGTGCAAGCCTGCCTGCTTGTCTGGATACATAACATTAAATGTTTATCGCATATCACGTCGCATATTCAAACACAAGTGCCGCATATAACCACACATTACAAGTCACTACTAACATTGCAAAATTATTTTTATTTATCCTATATTAACAATTTTTTTTCTAAGTGGGTACTTAATTTTTCGCATCTCGTATGGGAAGCATGTTCAGAACTTGTACGTCACTTCCGGTACAACGTTTTTTGACGATTAATCGTTCAGTATCTGTAATTTCTTATTCATTACCTGTTAATATTTATTTGTTCGGAATAATATAGAAAAATTACCTCATAAACGAATACGCCGCCATTGATTTCTTCCTCTATGATTGAGATGATTCCTGTTTTTTCGTGAAACCGCGAAATTAGGTAGTTCAAATCGAGTAGGCATTGCATTTTTGTACATGAAACTGCTAATTTATTTTCACGATTAGTCCAATAGTAAGAAGTGCTATCACTTGATTTAGTTGCCAAACTACCGAATTACAAATATTAAAAATAAATAGTTTGTTTTTTCTTATTATCATCACCGTCTTGGAAACCGATTTCGAAAAAGTTTGATTTTTCAATGTTTACTACTACTATGAATGTATTTGGATAAGACTAAAAGATCATTTCTAACTGTCACGCCATCAAAGGACCAGTAGCCGTCGACAATGTCAGCATCGAAGTAGTTCAAAAATATTTTTACCTGGGCCAAGTTATCCAGCTGGGTAAAAATAATTTCGACGCTGAGGCTCACAGAAGAATAAGAAGGTGGGCAGCATTTGGGACTAAAAGGCTACGTCACTTAGACTTACACTCTTATAAAGGGCTTTTTCCACCGGTTTAAGGTCGCTCATCGAACTATGGAGCGGGCTATGCTTGGGATATCTCTGATGGATAAAATGCGAAACGAGGAGATCCGTCAGAGATCGAAAGTGACCGACATAGCCGGCTGAATCTGTAAGTTGAAGTGACAGTGGGCAGGCCACATCTGTCACCGACGTGATGGCCGTTAGGGCCAAAACCTGTTAGAATTGAGGCTACGAACAGCAAAACGTTGCGTACGCCGACCTCATGTCTGTTGGAGCAACGACCTGAAGGACGTTGCGGGTGGCAGCTGGATGACGACGGAGTACCGCCAAAAGTAGCGTAATATTGGAAAGGCCTATGTTCAACATTGGACGACGACAGGCTGATGGATGGATGGATGTTGGACTACTACCACTCTTTGTTTTGGAATTATTTTAATGCAGTGACAACCAAAATAAATTGCTTAAAAGTTCCCATAATAATTTGAATACAGACACGAAAAAGGACATTATATTACTTTGAAATTTCATATCTATATTTAATTACCCAGAAATTGATTTAAAAGCAAGCATTTTTAGGTAAAATACGAATTCCCTCGCCTTAACATTATATCTCCAATATTGCGATGACCAAATCGCGAAGTGTTTGAAATATTTAAAACACATTTACAATGGAATATTTAAAACAACAGATATTTAATAAGGATTGCAAATGATAAATGGGTAGAAGCAAGCCAAGCCAGAAATGAACAAAAATGTAATAGATAAAAATGTTACACGCCCCTTCCATAGAATGATCTGTGCACCTATCTCGTTATTCTTTTTTGTTAACACCTTTTGTAAGTATAATTTGACAGCGGGAGCGTTAAAAAAACTAGTAGACATTACTTTTGACAGGGGATATTTAATGAAGACGTCCATTTTTTATGTATGCTCGGTCTTTTCTCACGATCATTTCTTTGTGTAGACACGTCCCAAATGGTCCCACTCAATTATGTATAAATGTGATAATTTGTTTTCTATTTTTTGAGTGTTGACGTTTTAAGTTTGAAATGGTGGATGAACAGTTAAGATTTGGTTTCACTTAAACATTATGATCATGAATTAAAAAACCTGATTAAGATTTTTTAATGTGCTTTTAACTGTACTTTATAATGAATATGTTAGTCATATTGAAACATGGCGAATAAAATGTTATTATGATAAATTTGCAGAATGTGGCCAACGAGTCCTTCAACTGGATTGGGTGCACAGATCTGCGCTGCACTGGCCCTGGCAATGTCTTTGACTATAGGAGCTGGCAGACGCGATCCAAAGAATCCAGATTTCTCAAAACCGCGAGACATGTCTCTTTGGATCGATGAACGACAAGTCAGGATGTTTAGTGGTTAGAACATTTATATCTTTCTCACACATATTGCCGTACTAATTGGTCACCCGTCGTTTCATTTTTTTTACGATGTTGAATTAATCTTACAGCATGCCGGCACTCATAAACTCTTGACAACCTATACTAATTGTAAGCGCCCTAATTAAGTAGTCAAAGATTACAAATTAAATTTGCATTTAACTTCTTTTGAGAGCAAGGTGAGTTTTAAGTTTTCGTGAATACATGTTTGACTTCTATAAATATGGTTTATGATAATATCCATGCTTATTTTTAAATTTCACAATCAAAGTGTTAACTCTTTTTACTTAAATAGTCTTATGTTTTTTTAATTTCTATTTCAGGAATATCAATGGAGGTATACGCTATTGTTAACGGCAATATATCACCATATATTCTGGATCCGAACTTTTCTCACAAACTTCCAACTATTCCTTCAGAGGTCGGCTACGTTAACTTTACTTGGCAATCGTGCTGCAAAAAGTATTATTATCACTTTGACACATTGACATCATCAGATCCTAACATATTAAAGCCACCAATTTTATCAATTAAAACAAAAGGACGCGTGCCTAAGAGAGAAAAAGGTGAGTCTAATAATATTTCAAATGAATAAAACTGAATATATAAACTGAATTATTGTAGCTGATTTTGTAATTTGAGGTTTAGTGCTGTCAAAAAATGACAAAATCTTACTTATGGTGAAGTTATCCAGGGAAATGTCTTGCACCAATGACATTTCTCTGGATGACTTCTAAACCAGTGAAACAATAAGTGAAATTAATTATGATGTTTTCCAAGTTTCACCAAGTGCCGACAATCGCAAGTATAAATTATAAACAAAACTTTTTTTCACTCTTCCATTGTAATTTAGTCAGCTGTTTGAAGCATTTTGTACTTGGAAATAAAATTACTATTTGACGAAAAAATGTTTTTATCAGTTCACGGTAGATACGCGTATTTCCTCAACCGTATTAAATTCGTCCCCGCGTCGCGACCAAATCAGTACGATTTTGGAAATCCAAATATGTCGCGTAAACGTATCGATTTCAAGCCCATCTATAGATGTAGGCCTGAAATCAACACGGCTTTGTGCATTTTTTTTTACTAATTAGGGCTTATTGCTTCTTACGTCTACTAGGGGTCATTATCAGAATACATTTTAGTAAGTAATAGTTTCAGTATGAAAACTGTTCACAAAAACCGTACATATTGAATTCGTCCTCTTATTGGTACAGTGGTAGAAAAAAAAATGGGCGCAGCGCAGGGGACGAATTCAATAGGTTTGAGTAAAATGCTAACGGTGGACAATCTACACTAGAATTATTTATTATATATTTTCATGTAAAATATATTGTCTCAGTAAATTCTTCTTTTTTCCACAGAATTTAGTATTTTCTTGCCATGTATGGGCAACAACAGTGGAGTGGCAACTCTTGAAATAGGTTTAGTATTAAAGACAGGCAGAGGCATACCACTAAAAGGTACCCCTTTAAGGCTAAGCTTAAAAAAGGAATGCGCACAGAGAGGTGTGTATTTAGCAAGAACAGGTATTGTATCGCCAACGCAATTTTAACCCTTACACGCCTGTTTTTTTGACGTTGTTGTGAAGATTTTACAAGTTGTCGTTTTAGGATATCACGATTAAAATTGAACATTATTTTCTACGGATACTCAGTTTAGAAAACGCAACCACGTTTCAGTTAATTCAATTATATTTTTTATCGATAAGCAAAATCAACCCAATTACGTCATATAAACTTGCGAAATGCTTTTTAATCCTACATCCCTTATTCTTTTAACTAAATAATAGTCATAGCTACTATTGACTACCAACTCGGTCATGACTTGAAACTTGGGAATCTCAAATTGCTTGTATGAATAATATTCATAATGCTTTAATTAAAAGTTTAACTCTGTTGAAAATCAGGACGAACACCCGTTGTAACTAAGCACTAAAACATTGCATTTCATCTATTTTAAGCCCAAGTGTTATGCTTTCGCTTCTAATAATACTTTAACGGCCACTTGGTCTAAGCAAACCACCTACATTCTCATTTCACAGCATTATTAAATGAAGTGTGTTTTGTTGCGAATATACCATCGGAATTAAGAATGAGCCTTTAGAAGTACTTATATCAATGAATTTTACCCGACAGTATAAATAAACTTACAGGATGAAAATTTTAAGATATACATAATTATTATTAATTTCTTGTTCGAACCGAACCTAGTGTGCCTAAGTAATTACGCACTCTTAAAATTTAAATCCTGTACGTACACAAATAAAACAATACGGTGATGATAAAATTAATTTGAGCAATTTTATTGTAATGCTGATAAGGGCCATTTTTTGCACAGAGCCTTTAAGAAATCCATATTCCAGGCCAAATACCTTACCAAACGCGCCTTAATGTAAAATAAATTCTACTTATTGTGGTGATTTTTGAACACAACACAACCTGCTTTTATTATGGTATTTATATTAAATCATTCAAAAGTCAATCACTGTTTTGTTACCATTTTCAATTACGTACAAAGAAGCCTATAAACCTGAAATTATAGTTCAAGCCACTTTAACCCATTTGCCTTGTTTTCCGGGTGCCTATCGCCGAGTATACTGAGTATGCTGAATGTATGATGCGGTGTCTCTGCTCACAGCATTTGCGTTTTTAGGTTGGTACATTTGCTTGCTAAACCAAACCCATTTTTCTATCAATTACTTAAGGCGATGTAATTCTGTCAAGTACAATTTCTGCTTGACAGAATCTACATGGAATGGACGAGGTGGCGACGTGGTTGTTACAACACATTTTCCATCTGTCTACCCCTCTGAAACATCGTCCATGTAAAAGATGTTACAAAATCGATGGATAAACTATTTACTTAAGATAGGGGGGATCATAATAATCATAATCATCACGAATTATTTAACGCCAAACAGGATTACATACCAAGATTAACGGTTAAACCGTTTTCTTTTTGTTTTATATAAGGTCCAACAGATCAAATTAAGAAAAAAGAAATTCAGATAAGGGTATCGCCAAAACCACATTCCACAAAAAAATAATTGCGCATACTTTTTTTCTCTTTTCCACAGAAATTTAGTCAGCTGATTGGGAAGGAAAAAAATATATGGGCAAAAAAAATTTTTCTTCTTGAATGTGATCAGTTAACGAGACACAATCTATCCTAGAATTATATTCTCTTATTATTGTAGGACCTTGAACTTTTTGGGTATAAGAGACATTTAAACTGGTAAAGTGCAAATGCAACTCACGCATTAAGGTATTAAGTAATAAATAACAGAAAACATTCAAAAAAAGCTTTGAAAAATCTGAAAAACATTAACAACGAACAAATGAATTTTCATTTGGTACGCAAAATTTTCATTATTTTGGGCAGCAAAATTTCTAAAACCACAAAATCATCAATATAATGTAATCGCTAATATCATCCACCGAAATTGTGACTACTTTTCCATACAACCCTTAGGTTCTGCCTGATGCTTCTCTTCTTTTATGAGCCACTCTAAGGACATTGGTTACTCACAATAATAGTAACATATTTATATAATACATGTATTAAAAACAATGACATTGTAATTTTAGTAATTCACTAAATACGAGTATAATATGTATTTCATATATTTGTAAATTATAAAACACCATTAAACATTTAAAAATTTCAGGGCCAGATCCGGAGTGTGATAAAAAATGTGCTAATCAAGGCTGGTGTAATCATGAAAAGATATGTCAATGCCCAGAGGGTTACATGGGCCAATATTGTCGAACGGCGCTGTGTTATCCACAGTGTATGAATGGGGGTAATTGCACGGCTCCTGGCGTTTGTAGTTGTCCGCCAGGTTACCAAGGAAGGCATTGTGAAGGGGGTAAGATACTGGTCACTTATCTTTCACATTTATAGACATGTTACGTTGTATAAAAAAGTAACTTTCGAACCCACAAAGTAGAAAATATTTACGTCAAAAAATATGATAGTGAGCCGCGTCACTGAACCACAGGTTCATTGCAATAAAATTCGAAAAGTGTCGCGTTAATTTTCATATAATAAAAAAATCAATCATATCTATTTACATCGTTTTGACATAACTTAAACTCTCTTTGACATCTCAATGGCAACTTTGCATCCTGTCTTGATAACTTGAGTCAAGGCTTTGTAGAAAGGTGCTTGTTCTGCTCCATGGTCTATTCCTGTATCGTGATGCTCCTGTTCTTCATCTCTGAATTTGGTAATAGTTTCTAAAATTTCCTTGTCAATATTAGGGTCTTCCATAAGAGTTCGCAACTGATCGTTATAATGATCTACAATTACTGTTTCCACTGCTACGGTGCATGCCATAGCTGCTTCTTTACCCATAAGTGCAGTGCCTATAAAATTATAATAACCATTTTATAGATCTAAAATAGAAAATTTTCAAAAATTATTGTTGAAGCAGGTAACTCACCAGCGCCAAGCATAAATCCTGCAATGTTCCAAATAGGCGTAAGCACTGTTGGACGGACTCTGCAATAAAAGTACATAAAACAAAATTAAATATTGGTTAAAGAAATTATAACTTTTTAATATAGGTCAGTTCAAACTAAAATCATGCCATTTTTACCTGTATTTATTTATGAGCTCTTCAAATTTCTTGCGATGTACTTTCTCCTGTTCCCACATATGCTTTATGAGTGGCCCGTCAGCGGAGTTTCCCAGGACAGCCATTTGGCCGGCATATATACGATCAGCACCCAATTCACCGGCGTGGTCAACGCGAATTATTTTGTCCAGCTATAAACCAATGTGATTTAGAACTGTTCTGATATTTTTATTAATCGCATCTACATTAGTATACTTACGTGAGGATTTTTCTTCCATGATGCCGAATGAGCTCCTCTTCTAATCTGATGCAAAAACGTAGGTTGTCTCATCATTTTTCACTCTGAAATAAAACTAAAACATTGTTCCAGGTATTTGTTCACAAAAGTGCCTTAACGGAGGGAAATGTATACAGAAAGACACATGTGACTGTCCAAAGGGATATTATGGATTAAGATGCGAATTTTGTAAGTTTCTTAGACCACAGTTACTCTGATAATTTGTTTTAGATTATTATATGGTCGTATTTTACTTTCAGCGAAATGTGTGATCCCGTGTCTTAACGGAGGTCGCTGCAAAGGCGTAAATAAATGCCGCTGCCCCGTTGGCTTACAGGGAAACCACTGCGAAGTGGGTAGGCGACTATCAGGCTCTGACTGTGGAAGAGGGTGCCGACACGGGACCTGCGTCAACGGCACCTGCACTTGCGAGCCTGGATGGCGAGGAAGACTATGTCATCGCAGTTTCGGTAACATTATTTTTTGTAAATTGAATTTTGTTTTCGAAATAAAACGTCTATTATCGTATCGTATTTATAGTTTCTAATTTGCTCGTACTTTAAATTAAAAGAAAGTATTTAATCTATTATTTTGATCATTTCAGGTTCATCTGAAGAATCAGGTGAAATGAAAAGACCACGGTGAAAGCAACAAGTACGACGAACAAATTACTTAACAATGTGATTTTAAATGCTATATATTTTATACATAATAATTAGATTAATAGCAATTAGTCATTTAAAATTTAATTTCTATGTTATGTAGTCATATTACTGTATTTTTTTTAAATGAAAATATATTCTAAAAGACACAAAATTTTCTAAAAATGCGTTTCCATAATATTCCGAACAATACGATAACAGGTAACAAAATATATTTGCCTATCCACGAACTACAAGAGTCGCAACGGTTTATGAGCGGTGACCTTGACTGCGCTAGTATTTTTTTCTCTATCGCACTTAGTATTAATTTTGTGCGCGAGTGACCACATGCGCTAGTCCCCATTACTTTTACCGAGTGCTCATAAACCGTTGCGACACACTGACACTTGTACCAAACCAATTTAGATTATGTTTTTATAGCGAAATCCATCGCTTGGGTTATGGGTTCAATGTAATGCACTCTAATAATATATTGAGTATCTAATAATATTTAATTTGATTAAAATCGAAATGTTGATGATGAATTTGTGCCCCAAGGTTGAGAGCCAATGTATTGTTTACAAAAGACAACAAGGTTATGTTTAATAGAAATACTTATTATTATCAAACCCTGATTGACCAATTAAGTCCAATCTGATTTGTCAGTATATAAAAAAATAATAATAACAAGGCAGATTATTATGTGTATTTAAAAAAAGTATTTCTTTAAAATACACAATAGAGGCAAGCGGAAAGATAATGAATTTCATGATCATAATACACACCACAGCAGGATCAACTGGGTATAAAACTTACTCAATATTTCTTGAAGAATACACATGAAATTAAATTATAAATAGGTGTACATAGGTATCAGAATATTCACAATTTCACAAGTCTGAAATTCACCCAATTCCTCATACGTCAAAATTAGTTCTTGAAAATGACCGCAGATGTCACTACTGCTTGACGTGATCAAATGTTTTCAAAAATATATTTAGAATTTTCCTTGTTAGAGCACGCTGAAAAAAGGGCGTGAAAATTATCGTGAAAATATTTCTAAATAAATTTTGGTAAGTTTTTATTGAAAAACACTTTTTACTTTGCTCTCACGCATGTATTTTCAACCCCCCCCTTCGAACCGGGGGTGATTTCCTTTTCCATGCAAAACTCGCAGAGCGCAGACTCGTACAAAATGGCGTCCCCTAAATATGAAGTTTATAGTATTCACACATCGAATTTACCGATCGATAATAATGGTGGATTCCCATTATTCGAGGCCTCTTGTGCTCTCCATCGTTTTCGTGAAAACCATGTCTGGTTAAGTGCAAAAGACTTGAAAAGTGTTGTTTTGGTTCTGTTACATCACAGCAAGTTCACGGAGCCTGTAATAGGATTGCGATATGTCTTACAAATCACGCAGGTGCGTACGCAGCCGTAGTCTTTCTATTCTATCTGAGCCTGCCCGAACGCGCGACACCCCTTCATGATGGCCATTCATTTGGGCTTATCCTTTACGCCGCCGCAAAAGAGTTTTGTCATTCGTTTTCAAAATTGGTTCGCGATGGCTAGGCGCACTGCATCAAAACAAAGCAGCAGCAAAATGCGTTGTCGCCTTAAAATTACTGTAACATTTCTGAGGGTTTTCATGCTAAAAGAACATCTAAGCTGGATCTTCGACATTATAATCTAGCTTGGAATGCTATGCTATTACCCAGTGGTTGGTGGCATCTATTGAGGGATATCCTATTTTCTATGCTATCTGTGTGGGAAGCATAAGTATTGATTTTTCACTTTGAATAAGCTACATAGCCTACACAATAGGTACCTACTGCTTATGTATCTATCCAATATTTAATGAATGAAAGCTATATATTGAAAACTACAAGACATGAGCAAGGATCTGTTTTCAAAACCATAACTGACCTACTATCTAATAGGAAAATAATAATCCAATAAGCACACATTTTCCCCATAGTAACATTCAAGTAATAATCAATAATTCCAACAATTTCAAACATTCATAATTGACACCATTTTATTAGCAGATTTAAATTGAATACAGCCTGAATATTTTCAAACATTTTGTTTGTGTCCCTAATCATCTATGGCTAAAGAGGAAATTATATGATAAGCAAGTTATGGAATTAAACAAATGACATATCGCACATCCGGTGCAAGAACGTCACAAGTGCAAAAAAGTAAAAACTGAGAAAAATTTATAAAAACGTACATAATTTGACCATATACCTGGTGCGTAGTTTTTCGTCTGAGGGCTCTTTTGTCTTTGCGGTTTTGGCGCAATTTAGCGAGTAACTGGAGAGACAACGTCTTAGGGTCAGTTGTTCCTCGTGCTCTCGGATGTACATGTGACATTCTTGCACCGGATGTGCGATATGTCACCTTTTACAGTAAAACCTGTAAAGAATGATTTTCTTATGTATTGCAATTAAAAGATTTTTGTTGACTCCCTAAATTACCTATTTTTATATTTATATATATATATTTTAAGAGAAAAGGCCACATCCCTCCCCTCCCCAAATGCCTTTGACTTACCTATATTACCTTCCAAAGGGTTTCCGCCAAATCCCATAGAAAAAAACCCCAGTCCCGGCGCAAAAGAATTGTATCTCAGATTTTAGATAATTATTAGTAGAAACAATATCAAGTGTCACTATTTCCTGATTCGGTGGCTAACATGGTTATTTTGCCTAGAGAAGTTTCATAGGCGCTACATGCAAACATGACAGTTTTTAGGAAAAGCCCTTATTGAATACTGAGAAACGATAATGAAGACCTATTGTAATAGTATAATAGAGAAAGGTTAAACACTGGTTACTAAAGGCGGCAGGTATGCGCCTATATTCTATATATACTATATATACTATATTCTTTTCCTTATAAAATAAAGATAACTGCAAAATGTATATAATTATGATGCAGGCTATACATATCAGTGTGTACGCATATGTGCCTATTATATTCAATTTTTTGCAATTACCCACACGTTTGCATTGTTAATGAGTGAATTAATACAGTAAAATGAAGTTTTTCAAAAAAATGTCATATGTATGGGTACATTATTGTACATAATATAATGTGTTTATATCATGTGTTTTATTCATTTTTTGCCAATTCAATGTCAATTAGAGCAGTAAAATGAAGTTTTTCCTAAAAAGTGTCATGTTTGTATGTAGCGCCTATGAAACTTCTCTGGGCAAAAAAAACATGTTAGCCACTGAATCAGGAGATAAGGACACCTGATATTGTTTCTACTAATAATTATCTAAAATCTGAGATACAATTGTTTTGCGCCGGGACTGGGGCAATTTTGGCGGATACCCTTTACCTTGTTATTTCTACATGTGTAAAGGCCAGGTGAAATCAAGACAAATTTTATCACCAATAACATCTGAAATTTTCAGGGACTGAATCCAGTTGATTTAGTGTATAGAAGAGCGTGTTTGGCACGCACACCTACTAGCAGAGGCTAACCTGATGGTTCTGGAGCTGACGTCGCGTGACGAAGAAGGAGACTCAGACTTTGGCATCATGAACTCAGCTGTCAGCACTGAGTCCATGGACATGGCAGAGGAGGTTAACATTACAATTAGCTAAGAGACTGCTGCCTAGAAGAGTGGCTAAAATTCAACTTTTTTAAAATTTCATTTTTTAATGGTGGAATTACTTTGAAGCGACAACAACAAAATATGTTTCAGAACCATTGGAACCCATTAAAAAGAAAATGATGAAAGATACAGTTCTTATAGCTTTTCTCGTTTTCTTTTCATAAAAAAATGTAATCAAATGTGGGGGCAGAAGATGTAGTCCAATACTTTTCATTTGAGATTTTTATTAACAAAACAAGTGGAATATCGAGACACCCTACTAGGCAGCAGGAAGCATAAGTTTGTACTGCCTAACCTAGATTCAATGAAATGGCTTTAAAAAAGGTTTTTTGTATTTAAAATTAAATTAAACAAGAAATTATTACATACCGGGTGTAACTGGACAGGTATCTTAAAATGAAACTATAATCTATGTAGATTATTTATTATTATATATCGGTACAGATCTTACATTCTACTTTCCCCAAGGGACGTACATGTAGGACTGATATGCTAGTTTGTGCTATAAGTGCAGTAAGAAGGCAATACGAAAACGATTTTTGCGTACTTTATATTTGTCTTTTTTTAAATAGATTATATGTAAGATTTAATTTAAATTATTTACTAACTAATAATAAAGTGGTAAAAATGTCTTGTCTGTAAATTGAATATTTTGGCAAAGTTTTAAATGAAATGGGTTATTATTTAGTTTTGTACTGAGGCCAACAGTAGCATTTTTAGAATTTTTGTCATGTCCTAATATATCTGGATGCGTTTTTTTTTATTATCATTGCAGTGACCCTGGTAAACTTAAAAGCTATAAGGGGTGTCAATAAAATTAACCACCAAGCTGAAAGGTGTTGACACTACCCAAAGATTCGACCTACATTTATCTTAAAAATGAAATATACACTGATTGAAAGATAATTCCATGTGACCGAAATCGTAGGCAAAAGCTAGTCATAAATAAAGTAAAAATAATACCATAGAAAACACCATGGGTGATCAGATCAATCATAGGAGTCACTTGAATTTCCTTCCGTGTATGTATTACACTTGCTTGGTAAAAATCATTTCAAGGTTAGGTATGGTATAAACAACAAATACAGCGTGTCCCTCGTAAGAGTGCACAAAAAAAAAGTTGGCAATTTTTTTTAGGTGGAATTTTTTTTGATCTCCATGATGACCCTGTTTGAAAAAATAATCGTATCTTTTGAAATATGGAGTGAATCTTGTTGAAACAAAAACAATAATGATTAAGAATAATTGAGATACAATATCAAATGATTACAAAAGCCATAAATTTACACAGTTAATTACAAAACAGGATTTTGTAAGAAAAATGATCGTTGTTGCGCTCGGAATGACATGTCTTTTTCAATCATAGCAAGAGTTATTTTAAAGATAGAAGGTTCACAATTTTTTAAAGATATGTTAATTCAAAATAAGCAATAATAATTTTGCATAACGAGGAAGTTATTTCGAGAAATCTGACAGTACATTTTTAATCATTATGGTTTTTGTTTCAACAAGATACACTCCGTATTTAAAAAAATACGATTATTTTTTCAAACAGGGTCAACCATACGGAGCTCGAAAAAATAATCGACAACATTTCATTTTAGTTAACCATTTGTTTTTAATATCTATATTGAAGGGCTGCGTAAAAAAGAAGCTTATGTATTTTTTTGTTTTGTTTTATTTTACGTTTTTCCTGCATAATTTAATGTTTTCTTATTCACATATTCTAAAAGGACGTAAGTCGCATCTGAGGATTTCAAAAGTCGATGTTCATTGCCAATCGATTATTTAAAAAAAAGCTTGGCATGTTAATGTCCACTGTCACATGATATGACAGTTGATTTTTTTTTAAACAAAATGAGCTTAAAAGCAAAGGACACTGTTTTTAAAATCCTGTGTTTACTACATTTTTAGTTTTTTGAAAATATCTCTTCATTAAATCACTATTTAATTCTAAAAATTCTAGACTTATTTTTTCAATTTTTTTGTCGATTAAATAAGGTCTAGTTTCAACCCTTTTCGGATGTGCACTTTTACGAGGGACACACTGTATATTGAACCTGTGTGTTTAGCAGTAAGTCGATGTGGTTAAAACAGATTTCTTAAATCGAGTAAGCATATTTCTCTACACATTTTAACTAATATTTCTCTAGCTGACTAACTATACAAATTTTTACTTCACAAAACTTCTCAAAGAAAATAATTTCAACCTGAAAATAAGCTTTCTCAGAATATTGAATCTGTCTTACTTTAAGAAAATCCTTCTACCAGTGTAAGTGTAGGCGTTTGGTCTCCAGGACATGTCCCAAGTGGAAGGCTGCGGGCTGAGCGGTGCTTCCGAGGACGAGGACGAGTGTGTGTCGTCCCCCGCCGGCTCGGCGTACGATGACGCGGGAGAGGTCATGAAGAGTGCTATGAGTGATGAAGTCACCAAGCAGCTGGCTGCAGCAGGTTAGATGTCTGTCCTGAATTGGACTCTATGGGTAGAGTTGTAAGATTCAATTTATTTATATCCGCCACTGAGTTCTAATATGGCTAAAGTTAGTTACTCTGCTAATCTGGCCTGATGGACGGCCATTATCCATTCGTCTCTACGTACTGCCATGTACTCGTCTTTATTCAAAGGTGCTCCCGGATGTTTCGCTTTTGCAAAAGTGAGCTGTATAGTATTTCCTTCAATAGTACCTACATGCTATTGAATGCATAGCCAAAAGATGAGACATTTTTACGAGCCATGTTGTTCAAGTTAATCTAAGGTTTTTGAATGATTTGATGACTAATAACCGAAGTTTTCGTTTCAGAAAATGTTGAAGCACTAAAATATGATTTCATAGCCAGAACAAGTTTTAAATATTTTTTTACACATAATGTATCGTCACGACATGAATCCCCGAGGGAGTGTCAGAGATAAGTGTAAATTGTGAAATGCAAGTCTCAGTCCGCACTCTGTACACCCGCTCTTCACCGACGATTATTGCATCCTAAACTTGATGCGTGGTGAGCCCTATCGCCGCACTTCGGAAACAAATGGACTAACAGCTTAACGTGCCTTCCAAAGCACACAGACCGAACACAAATTAATAAGCACCGGGGAGATTAAACCCATGACTTCGGTTAGCAGGCGAGCGCTCTACCACTCGGCCACACAGGCGGTTATCCGGTCATGGGAATATTTTCTTATAAGTCTCTGTTCCTTTTTGTCTAGGTCCAGTTGGTATGGCAGCGGCGGCTGCCATCGCGTCATCCAAGAAGCGCAAGCGACCACACTCCTTCGAGACCAACCCTTCGGTCAGGAAGCGACACCAGAACAGACTCCTCAGAAAGTTGAGGGTATGACGTTAGCCTTTCAGCAACTAAAACCTTCCCAAACACCTATGCGGACATAGAAATTGCTTACAAATACCATTATTTTAAAACACTGACACACCTCGTTCGCCTGTTCCACATTCATCAATCTAGTCACCATTAAACATCAGTTTTTGCCATCATCATTGAAATCTCGTTCCCCTTCACTGCTGGGTTTTGGTACATTATAATGTAAACATCATTTCTAGCTGGAAGGATTTTTTTGATTGTTATAGTATTATTAGTAATAGTAGTATTCAAATCAAAATAATTGGTCCGTAAGAAGTGCGTCAGATTGTAGCAAATGGATTTATGTAGTCTGCATACCCTCTTGAGAGACAGAAGTGCATATATGTAACTATTAACGTAACGATCCCCTCACAGCAAACGATAGAAGAGTTCGCGACCCGCGTGGGTCAGCAAGCCGTGGTGCTAGTAGCGACCCCTGGCAAGCCCAACACGTCGTACCGCGTGTTCGGCGCCAAGCCGCTAGAGGACGTTGTACGCAACCTGCGCTGCATGATCATGGAGGAGCTGGAGAATGCGCTTGCGCAACAGGTAACTGCCTTTCGTGGTATATACCACAAAATATACCGGGTGTAAATAGAGTGCGAACTTTAAATAAAACTACATACTCTCCTGACCATACTAAACAACTTTCTGAAAAAAAAACCCTCGCAAATCTTCAGGGAAGAATTTATTCAACTGTAACTGAAAGACTTTATTTCGTAGGAGTAAGGTCTATTTTAGAACGCTGCACCGTAACAGCTGTTTTACGGAAGACGCTGTTTCAAAAAAAGTCCTTATGTCGGTGCGTTAGAGTTAACGCATTTTTGTTTGAAACTCAAATATTTCTTAAACTAATTGTTAGCGCGGGTATGTTTCTTGGGAAGTGTTTCAGTATGATCCGTAGAATATGTGGTTTCATTTAATGGTAGCACTCTATTTACACCCGGTATACATACAGAGGGCCAGCTCCATAGAATCAGCGATTCCGGGCGCACCCACACATAGACGCGTACGTCCGACGTCTTCGGTAGACTCGTGCACTGTAGGCCTACCATGAGTTTTGTTCACGATTTGTCAAAATTTCTACGCTTGGTATTTTATATATATAAACTTTATTTTGGAGCTATGAAAGATTAATAAAGTTGCAAATATCGCATTCCACCCAGCGTTTATAACATTATTAACAGGTTACACTTCCTCTTTCTCTTACAGTTGATATGTTCCAGGAAAATGTGGAATATTCCATTCGATTACTTCTTGCTGAAAACATCTAGTGATAGGGCTTTTCCTACAATGTAAAATATACATAATTGGTGTTGATTTGGTGTAACCATTGACATACCAAACCATGGACCTCGGGTCTAGTCTAGTATAAAATTTACCAAAAAAGTGTCCTTAGTGAAGTGTCAAAATATTAAGAAACAAAACATTTTAATTTGAATCGTATGTCATTGCTGCACGGCTTAATTTTGATTGACGTGTGATTGACACCCTTGTTTAATTTTCAATGGTTTTGACTCTCTTTTGGTTCGGACACTTTTGAGCACAGACCCGATGTCCACTTGGTAGTACGTCAATGGGTGTAAGTTACACCGTGTAACACGACTTATTTGACAGGACCAACCCTATGTTAAAGGCTCTTTCCTTGTCTTTTCAATACAGAACGAAAAAGACAGAATGCTCAATTAAATTCTGTGGTGTCAAATAAGATGAGTCGTGTTACACTTAATCGACACCACTATCTAAATGTTTTAGCAGTACGAAGGTATTTGATTGGAATATTCGACTTCATCCGTGATTTCGTGGTATCGCTAGTAAGGATTTTCCTGCGACAGATCTGTATGCGCGTAGGAATCTGCGCCACTCTGTATTAGGATCCATGAGAGATAGTGCATGCCCGATTGGCTATTGACAACCAAAATGGCTTGCGGTTCCTTCGTTTTGTTCTAAAATGACTTTGACTCATATTGTCTGTCTAATAAGTTTTCAAATGCTAGTGCAATTTACGATTCGACTATTTTGGAGAATACGAAAACTGGCGAGGATTTCTATGCGCATTATATCCACACAAGAAGCCATTCCTCGAACATAGTCAATTCTGAATAGCATCATAATTCTTGGGCTCTGAAACTGCAAAATTATTTTTCTTCCTTTTCTACAACAAAATCGAGAAAAATATTCGTGTAGTTTATTGTTATAACTGTTTTAACATGAAACAATTTGAAGTTTTGTAATTTCAAGACTTTTCTATCAAATACAAATTTATGCTCAGCTTGTTTTTTATATCTAGCTTTTGTGTAAACAAATACCTCAAACTAATAATACAATATATGAGGTATTTGATCTGGTTCTCTCAAACTGGCAAATATACATTATTTCATGTCATTGAAATTAGCGATTTTTGACAACATAAATGTTAAAAACGGATAAGGCGAAATGGGCGTTGGGAAATCCAATTTTAAACTTTTTTTAAACCTTCACGTACATACAGAACTGAAAAAAATACATAATAAAAATAATATTTTGACCAGGTATCTTAAAAACATGATTTGATACTTTCATATAATGGAAGAAAAAATCCTAGAGACCTCTGAAAATTGTATTTATCACGTTTTATTCCTGTTATGTTTATCGTAACACTACAAAATTTTGTTAAAAAACAAAACTTTATCCGTTCTTACCATTTATGAACCTTTCATGTTTAAAATCTGCTAAGAATCGTTTCAAACTATTATTTGGATAGTTCTGCTTGATAGAACATACAACTGTTCATTTTACCAGTTTGGGTGAATCCATTTTGCTGAGTGTTCCGAGAAAATCGATCGTTATTTAGCCGTACCGAATACGATTGGATGCAAGCTGAATTTAAACCTTTTATTCCTGTCATTATTCATTTTATTCTGATTCTCTGATTACTTTTGGGTATATGAGTTCCCATTACTGCTAAGGAAAGTGCGAAATGTCGATTTTTATAATCAGGCTACCGTCCGGGATAAGAGTAGAGCAGTGCGAGGCAACGATCTCGCCTCTCACCTACCCGTATAACGCCGTCCCTTTCGCTAGTAACAATATAGTGTGATCGATTTCCCCGGAACGCTGTTCCCTGGATGTCTTTACCGGTATATAATAACGTGAGCTAGTTCGGGCTGTCGGCGGACGGGCAGGCGCCGGCTCCCCCCGCGGACGACCCCTCCCTCTTCGAGCTGCCTCCCCTCATCATCGACGGCATCCCCACCCCCGTCGAGAAGATGACGCAGGCGCAGCTGCGGGCGTTCATACCGCTGATGCTCAAGTACTCTATGGGTGAGTCGATTGTATATACAGCGTGACGTAAATCCTCGAGCGTCGGAGGTGTCCCCGAGTGTGGACACTGACACCCACGTTTCACCGACGATTGTTACGTCCCAGCGTGATGGATGGTGAGCGCTATCGCCGTAGTTCGGGCGCAAATATTGACCCACAGCTTGAAATGCCTTCGGAAGCACGCACAAATGGGATTTGAACCCGCTACCTCCGGATGAATGATCGAATAACTAGACCACGAAAGTGGTATAATTATGGTAATTTCGATGTACCATCGAAATAATGGCCGCAGACCTACTTTTCGCTCTTATTACCAATACGAGCGAAAAGTAGGTCTGCGGCCATTTCTTCGATGGTACATGGGTGAGTAGTCTCGAAGATAAAATGAAAAATGAGTCGATTATTACAAAGATGCGGAAGAAGTATACTACATCCCACTAATATTATAAATGCGAAAGTTTGGATGTATGGATGGATGGATGTTTGTTACTCTTTCACGCCGTAACTACTGAACAGATTGGGCTGAAATTTTACATGAATGTAGTTCTAGACCTGGAATAGGACATAGGCTACTTTTTATCCCATAAATCAGTTCCCATGTGATGAAAATGAGCTTTCAAATTTCTATAGAAAAGTGATGTGTCACCCTTTCACGCCATGCTTACTTACGAAACCGATTAGGCTGAAATTTTGCATAAATGTAGTTCTAGACTTTGAATAGGACAAAAATTACTTTTCCCTTTGTTCCCATGGAAAAACTATAAAAGAGACACACAAAATGGGAAGCAGAGGCGCATAGCACACACATTTCACCAGCTGTGTTTAACGGTCCGAATAATATTGACTGATTCTATAGGAGTACACAAAAACTAATTCAACGCGGGTGAAACCGCGGGCAAAAGCTAGTTATAAATATATCATTAAATTTATCGCAAAGTGTAAATGACACATTGTAGTATCTGAGATTAACCCGTCTAATTTCACAAGACGCTATTGTTAGACGTCCATATCTATTGTTCTTCAGTTGTTATCGAAAATCAATAAGTGGCCGGGTTAAGAATGATGATGAACAAATACCATTCGTCGACAGAGTGTATTAGTACCTATTTGTTTATCAGTACAGTTTACATTCGAAACATCTGAGCCAGGAAACATATCATATATGTATATACAAATAATAACAAAGTGTTGTGTATTTTCAGTCCGCGGCAAACCGGGCTGGGGCCGCGAGTCGACGCGCCCACCCTGGTGGCCCAAGGACCTGCCCTGGGCCAACGTCCGCATGGACGCGCGCTCCGACGACGAGAAACAAAAGGTAAAACGCGTTATAAAGTACAGCATATTCCTGTAAGAAAGCAACCAAACAAGTTAAGGGTGAAGTTAATACTTGCGATTGTCGGCACTTGGTGAAACAATAACTTTATTTGAACCAAAAAAGTGTAACAACAGGTTTAACAAAATATCATATTAATAAGAAGTACTTTTACCCAAAAATAATAATTAAGAAGTTGATCCCAGATTAGGAATACTCACAAATTTTTTGTGAAACAGTACAAGTGTTTTCTTCAACCAAGTTAAGGGTGCTAACGCAAAATATCGCACTCCAGTGTTAGGTATTTTCTAGCATAATGCAGTCTCGTGACGCACTCACATAGGTAATGTGATTTGCAGCGGTTATGTTACGACTAAACACAATTGTGTTTGCATTTAGCATAGCATAGCATATTCCTAATATTCTTTATGCATTTTCCTTTTGCTACAAGCACTAAGGCATGGTCAAAGTGAAATAATAATTTGCAAAATTAGTGTGCGTGCGAAGAATAGCGATACAGGTTCCCCGTACGAAAGCCGGCAGGTGACTGAGCCGCGCGCCCCGCAAATGGCTGCCCAGGGCAATGGAAAACCGTGGTTTTCATGATGAAATAAAAATCGACACTAATAAATTTTAAATATAAATTAATTTCGATTTTTCAATTGCTCGTATGTGTGTATAACTCTTAACGTAGTCCCCTTTGAATTTGAAAAGTTTTAACACATAATTCGTTTTATTTACGCGTTTGTAATTATTTATTTACTTAATGTAGATCAAAGCTTAAGGTTTTTCGTTTATACGGTTACGGAGATCATCAGTCAAATGTCATATATTTATTTCGAAATTTTGTGATAATCCTAATAAAAGTTCAAGGTGGTAAAGCAGAATCTCGGTGCAAAATGCACATCATAATATTGTTTTCCTTAATTTTGAACAAAAGTATGCAAAAATTGCGTTTTAAAGCAATTAGCTGAAATTTATTAGTAATAAACAAGTTTTCATGTTAAAATTTTTATGGTTTACATTTTGATCGCATTCGATTAACAAACTTAAAAGCGTATTTATCGTTGTAATCGAATATAATCAAAATGTAGGGCATAAAATAACGTAATTTTAATGCGAGAACCCTATTATTAGTAATCAATTTCCACTAATTCCTTTAAAACGCAATTTTTACATATTTTTTATTAAAAAGTAAGGATTATGATGTGCATTTTGCACCGAGATTTGGTTTTACCACCTTAAAACGATTCAAAAACGTCTTCAAACGCCTCAACTGTCTGTCCGCTAGATGTCGTGGACGCACGCGCTGCGCCAGATCGTGATCAACTGCTACAAGTACCACGGGCGCGAGGATCTGCTGCCCGCCTTCACCGAGGACGACGACAAGAGTCACGAGCATCAGACCACCACCGTTAGTACACCTTATCAAAACCCTTATTGCAACCTCCTAAGACTTGTAACGGCTTAATCGTGAGATACAGCAGGAGTAGGTTGCTATCGGAACATGACACTGAAAGACCAAAGCAAATTCATATAAAATCGTATGTCAATATCAGTACAATTCGCGCCAAACTTAAAGGCGCTTGTCTGAAGTTAGCTACGACGAGACGGATAGTCAGAAATATGTAACAGAGGGAGATAGAGGAGCACTATTAGGCTACAGATAAGGTCAGATTGAGCACCTCATTTTGCATCAATCAGAACTGAACTCTACGACGACCGACGTTTCGTTTTAGTTTTAAATACACGCGCGCCCACAAAAACCTGTGTTTTTATGTAACAACTCTGCTTCTAGATGATTTTTTTTTATATGTTCTAACACGAACTGACGATGTCATTTGTTAACTTATTTTCAATACAAATTTCAAGGCTGTATGATTTAAGGAAGGCCCTTGAACACTCGAAAAACTTGAAATTTAGAGGTAACTTCGTTTTTTTTTCTATCGCGCAAACTTAAACATCTTGCGTTTTTTCTGAGATGTATCTATCAGCCCTTAGTCTACTGCCTATATTATTTTTACTCTACCGATTAACAAAGTCACAATGCTCATTTGAAGTTGTGCATCTAGCTTTATACGGACCCTTGGTGCCGTTTGTACTTGTAGATGATGAAGGGATTAGATGAATTTCAACCCTCGTTGTGTGACCAACGACGGCATTTTGTCACATTGGTGTCGATGGGGTCGAATCGAGGTTGGAAGGGGAGTGATAAAATATGTTTGCAGAAATACTACAGGTTAAAATTTATTATATGAGAAACTGATTAGGTGCAGGCAGTGACATAAATTTGGAGGCTGCCAAAAAAAACTACTCTTCTTTCGATAGCCGAACTTAATAAATCGTACATGTGGCGCCCTCTTGTGGATTAGCAAAACAAGGGTGGAGGGAGATTCTGGTTTTCTTTTAGACGCGACGCGAGAAAATGAGGATTACATTATGTTGAGAATACATACCATTAATCTGTTCGTTCGACAATAAAAAAATGTTGCTTACAAATCATTTTTACATTTCCGGTTTGCCAGAATTTCCAGCCTAGGTTTGCTTTTTGTTAACAATACAACTTCATCAAACAATACAAAAAGCTAATCCTTGAAATTATGTATGTATTACTAACTACTTCGTCCTTTTATTAACGCTTCTCATTGGACTGCTGCATTGGATACGGTAACACATCTGTATAAACAACTATACGGTTAGATACAAGCTTGTATGCCGAATGCCAACAACAATGGTAGCGGCGGGTCGAGCTCCACCTCGGTGGTGCGTCAGGCGAGCCAGCAGCAGAGCACCGTGCTGACGTCACCGCAAGTGTGCATCGATCAGATGACCCTCGCCGATGTCGATGTATGTCACCACTAGTCTCTTAGCACAATGCTAGCGGCGGTCGAGCTCCACCTCGGTGGTGCGTCAGGCGAGCCAGCAACAGAGCACCGTGCTGACGTCACCGCAAGTGTGCATCGATCAGATGACCCTCGCCGATGTCGATGTATGTCACCACTAGTCTCTTAGCACAATGCTAGCGGCGGTCGAGCTCCACCTCGGTGGTGCGTCAGGCGAGCCAGCAACAGAGCACCGTGCTGACGTCACCGCAAGTGTGCATCGATCAGATGACCCTCGCCGATGTCGATGTATGTCACCACTAGTCTCTTAGCACAATGCTAGCGGCGGTCGAGCTCCACCTCGGTGGTGCGTCAGGCGAGCCAGCAACAGAGCACCGTGCTGACGTCACCGCAAGTGTGCATCGATCAGATGACCCTCGCCGATGTCGATGTATGTCACCACTAGTCTCTTAGCACAATGCTAGCGGCGGTCGAGCTCCACCTCGGTGGTGCGTCAGGCGAGCCAGCAACAGAGCACCGTGCTGACGTCACCGCAAGTGTGCATCGATCAGATGACCCTCGCCGATGTCGATGTATGTCACCACTAGTCTCTTAGCACAATGCTAGCGGCGGTCGAGCTCCACCTCGGTGGTGCGTCAGGCGAGCCAGCAACAGAGCACCGTGCTGACGTCACCGCAAGTGTGCATCGATCAGATGACCCTCGCCGATGTCGATGTATGTCACCACTAGTCTCTTACGGCGGGTACACTGCACATAGATTTAACTTCACAGTCAGGTTGTTTACAGGGAGGTATTTTATTTTTTTGACTTCGTGCAGCTCTGCGCCATGTTTAAAACCTTGGTCTTAGCTTACTATGTCTGTTCTTTTCAAACTGGTGGTCATCTCTTAATTGTCATTGATTGCACTGATGTAAACAAGACAATGTTTTTTAAGAAAATCCTAAAATGATCACAAAGGCGAAACCGGTCAGGTGTAAGTAAAAAATTCGTAGGATAGTACCAGTAATTTTCTGTTGTGTTTTCCAAATTCCACATGTGCCAACAATCTACCTCTTTGGCTCATCGGAGTATCCCAGATGTATCCTCACTTAAAGCAATGAACTAAAAATGTTGGACCCCCATTCCAGATGTCAGGATACGCGCCGGCTGTGCTGCAGACCATCACGAACCCCGACGGAACCGTGTCGCTGATTCAAGTGGACCCCAACAACCCGATCATCACGCTACCGGACGGGACCACCGCGCAAGTTGTGAGTGCCTTACGGCCAGTAGAAAATCTCTATTATTTATAAATAATACATAAATAATATAAACAATACTTGTCGACGAATCTATTTGCTGCATTTCGTAGTTATAAAAATCAATATTCTCCACTTCCCAGTCTAAATTGACAAGTCCTGTACTGACTCCGAGATTTTGAGTACTGTGCACTTACTCTCCCCGGGTTAGCTAGCTCATGCTGGACAGCTCTTTTAAATAGAGCCGTACCGCTTCAGCGTGCTGAAACATTTACTGGTCCAGTGAGTTTCTCGGAAGAGACTGATTTAAGTGATAAGGCTGCCTGATTTTACCTTAGTGATTTGTTTTTTTAGTGTGCTATAACATTATGGTTCTCGAAGCACCTTCATAACCTTCTACGGACTCATGTTGTAGCAGGGTTATACATTTTTCAACACTTTGAAAGTGCTTCTTGCTGAAAACCAGCAGCATAACTCGAATGTCTGGGTCGATTTGGTAAAAATTTACATGAAGGTGAATTAGTATACAATTAATTACTTGAATTTTGGAAAAAAAATGAAGAATACTAAACTAGTGAAACTATCTAGAAATCGTAATAACCTTGGCAGGCATAGAAACACGTCTTGCTTTAGCAACATTTAATAAAAGACAAAACTACCTACTACATACAAACGAGTTATCCCTGCACACAAATAATATGTCGCATACCCTACATTACACCTCCACCATAAATACACAACAAATATAATTTAATAAACAAACAACCAAAATGAACACTTACTTAAACTAACAGGGCCAGTTGAATTATTTTTACACAATAGATCTAATGTACATTGTATTAATCAAATTGATATCTTACAACTGGTCTGCGTAATCTCTGGGGATAACGTTTCACCGGCGACTGTACCGATGGTGGATGTATTGTTCCCGAATCAACTTCTTTAATCTGACCCTCAGTATTCTTCTCTCTCTCTAATTGTTGTTCTGGAACACTATCATCCACCATTGTTGCCGCTGGCAACGATACGGCATCACCACCCCCGTCAGCGACCGAGCTCCCATTAGCTACATCATTAGAACAAGTAACATCCGATAAACGAGATCTGTGCCTTATTTGATCCGTGTGCCTTGTCATAAATTGACCGCTTCCGTCACTCAGAATATACCTATGGCTACCTTCCCTATTGCCGATTACGCCCTTAATCCACTTATCGTGTATGCCATACCCTCGCGCCCAGACCGGTTCGCCCGCCTCAAACTGACGCGGCACTCCTCCAGCATGATGTTCCTGCCGCGCTTGAGCAGCGCGTACTCTATTTTCCACCGCGCGGTCACTACGCAACAAATCTAATCGTGAACGCAACGAACGTCTTTGTAGTAACGTTGCTGGCGATTCCCCAGTGGTACTATGAACGGTATTTCTATAAGCCAATAAGTACGTTTGTAATGCGGTGTCTATGTCCAATTTATCTCTAAATGCCTTTTTGATCGCTCGTTTACATAATTTGACTGCGTTTTCAGCAGATCCGTTTGAAGACGGATGATACACTGGCGAGAAAACCTGACGAATCCCGTTATTCTTCAGAAAGCTACTAAACTCAATGCTTGTGAACGGAGGCCCTTGATCTGAAACTAACTCCACCGGTAATCCAAATCTCGCAAACGTCGCTCTCAACACTTTAATAACCGCCGCCGCATTTGTTCGTTCCATTTCGAAAACCTCAAGCCATTTCGAACCGGAGTCTATCAGGACAAAAAACGTTCTACCTTTATATGGTCCTAAAAAATCGACATGAAGACGCACCCACGGCTGTGACGCATACGGCCAGGGCGTGGGTGGGGCGTGCGGCGGCGCATCCGCTTCTGCAGCACAGGTCTCGCAGCTTCGGCACACGCTCTCCACGTCGTCATCTATGCGTGGCCACCACACGTAGCTACGAGCTAAACTCTTTGTTTTGACTATACCCATGTGGCTAATATGCAATTGTTTTAGCACCGTGTTCCTTAATAAAGAAGGAATTATCATTCTATAGCCCCACATTATGCAACCACATTCTACATATAATTCATTTCGTCTATCAAAATATGGTTTAATTTCCTCTTGAGGACAAACTGCGGGCCAACCCGACTCTATATATAAAATAACTCGACTAAGCACAGCATCTTTTATTGTAGCTTTCTTAACATCGTCATTCGCTACCGGTAAAAAATCCTCAACAAAATTAACGTAAGTGATTTCTTTGTTCGCTAATCGTTTTTCGACTACTGAAGGTAGCCTAGAGAGAGCGTCCGCACAATTTTTCTCCGACCTGACGTATTCTATATCGTAACTGTAACCCGATAGTAGAACGGCCCAACGTTGTAAACGTGACGCAGCCATCACCGGTATGCCTACCTTATCCCCAAAAATATATGTCAACGGTTTGTGATCCGTTCTCAACACAAATTTCCGGCCATACAAGTACTGATGGTATTTTCTTACCCCAAAAACGATCGCGAGAGCTTCTCTATCTATCTGTGCGTATGCCCTTTCCGCTTCGTTGAGCGAGCGCGAGGCATAGGCCACGGGACGCTCGCCTTCTGGTGTTAATTGCGATAGTACCGCGCCGACGCCCACGCTACTCGCATCTGCTGTCAGCACTAACGGTAGTTCCGGCGAGTAATGAACCAGCACCTCGCTACTCGCTAGCCGCGCGATCACCGTCTCGAATGATGTCTGGCACTCCGTACTCCACTCGAACCTAGCTCTTGCCTTCAATAAATTGTACAGTGGTGCTAGAATGGTACTAATGTTTTTAACAAACTTTGCATAGTACATAATCATACCTATAAACGACCTCAGTTCTGATACGTTACTCGGTGCTGGCGTTTCTACAATGGCTTTGATTTTACTCGGACATGTGTGGACACCGTCTTTACTTATCACGTGGCCTAAATAGCTTACTGATTCCGCAAGAAAATCACATTTATTTTTCTTAATCTTTAAGCCATATTTTTGCAACCGCTCAAAAACCTTATGTAAATTTTCTATATGTTCTTTAGTAGAAGCTCCCGTTATTATTACATCATCTAAAAACACGCCTACTTTAGGTAAGTCTGAGAACAGCTGTTCTAATCGCCTTTGGAAAATTCCTGGGCTTGAGGACAAACCGTAGACTAGGCGATTGTACATAAATAAACCCTTATGCGTATTTATCACCGTAAACTTCTTGGACTCGTCGAGAACGAACTGAGCGTAAGCCTGTGATAGATCAATTTTACTAAAGCGCTCCCCACCGTGTAACTTCACTAAAAGGTCCTCTACCCTTGGCAACGGATAACGGTCCATTTCGATTACCTTATTCAGTGTTAATTTATAGTCGGCACAGATCCGAACGTTACCGTCTTTTTTCATCACGGATACGATAGGCGTAGCCCAATCAGAGCGCTCGACGGGTGTGAGTACGCCGTCCCGTTGCAGCTGGTCTAGCGCGCGCTCCACCGGTTCTCGCAGCGCGTACGCCAGAGGGCGCGCGCGCAGGAAACGCGGCCGAGCCCCCGCACGTATATGGATGCTCACAGGTTCTCCGGTGAAACGCCCCAGTGACTCCTCAAACACGTCACAGAATTTGGAACTGAAAACCGACAAATTAAATTCCTCATCTGATGACAAACTATTTACCGTATTACAATGAACTTTTGGTAATTTAATATCTAACTCCGCTATCCATTGCCTACCCAGTAATACAGTTTTACCATTATTTATAACATATAAATCTAAATATTTAGTTTTATCCTCGTATTTTACCAAAGGTTTTATCATACCTACCGGCTTAACTAACTCGCCGGTATAATATCTAAGTGATAAATCACAACTTTTTATTTCTAAATCCCTAAATAGTTTCTCATACATTGCTTGACTTATACACGATACGGCACTGCCCGTATCACATTCCATAATAAGGTTTCTGTACTGAACATTCAATGTAATAAACATAGGTTTATATTGAGCTATCGATAAACTATTAAAATCCAGAATTACCTCGTCGCTGTCCTCACTTTTATAGTCCCTCCCGTTCTCAACGCTGACGAGGCTCGCGCTTGCCACATCCACGCAATGCTGCTCCACCAAGTTCGGACACATCTTACGTAAATGCCCCTGTCTGTTGCACACACGGCACACATAGCGAATGAATTTGCACGAAGTTGTGTCGTGCCCGGCGCCGCAAGCCCGGCACCGCTGCCTCCTTGAGTTGTCGGTCAATGCCCCCGCCGCCGCTGCTGAATGCGACCCTGTGCGCCCACGCTGCCTTGATCCTGTCGAGCTATTGGTGACGTCACGTGTCATTCTCTCTGCCGCCACCCCCATCCCAGGCCTGCCCCGCCACGCTCCCGCCATGGCTTGACAATTAACGATCGCGCTGTTTGATGACCTTCCATGACCTTCTACCATCGCTGCATCTTTTTCCGCTGCTTCCATGCTTACTGCCAAGGTGTAAGCTTTACCAAAATCTATCTTAGATTCCGCAAACAGACGTTGCCGTATGATTTCGCTACGAATTCCACAAACTAGTTGGTCTCTTAAACTTTGCTCTAACCAACCCCCAAAATCACAATATTTCGACATTTTCTTTAACACAGCAACATATTCCGAAATACTCTCTCCACTAGCCTGTGTCCTTTGTCTAAACTTGTACCGTTCCGCGAGCTCGCTTGGTTTTGGTTGAAGATGTTTCCCCATTATTTCCGTTATTTCTTTGAGAGTCTTTGTACTTGGTTTCACTGGTGTACACAAATTCACCAATAGTTCATAACTTTCAGCACCCATAACTGTAATTAAGGTGGGCACTTGTAGATCACTCGCAACTTTATTGACTAGGAAGTATTGTTCCAACCGTTCTACGTATAACATCCACTCGTCCTTGCGAATATCGAACTCCGGAATTTTGCCGACCGACATGTTTACGACACTTATTTTTTTATTTATTTATACACACGTAATGTTCTTATTCTCGTCGCCACTGAAGAATACTAAACTAGTGAATCTATCTAGAAATCGTAATAACCTTGGCAGGCATAGAAACACGTCTTGCTTTAGCAACATTTAATAAAAGACAAAACTACCTACTACATACAAACGAGTTATCCCTGCACACAAATAATATGTCGCATACCCTACATTACACTTTAACAACACGTAAAGCAATGAAACACATTTAAAATATAGTGATTATCCTTTTAGATCCACACGGGGGAGGCTGGCACCTCTATACAGACCATAGAGACGTCGGACGGGTCGACAGTCGCCGTCGACATGAACGCCATCGCTGAAGCCACGCTCAACCACGACGGACAGATCATACTCACTGGGGAAGACGGACATGGTATGTATTAGATACACGGGGGAGGCTGGCACCTCTATACAGACCATAGAGACGTCGGACGGGTCGACAGTCGCCGTCGACATGAACGCCATCGCTGAAGCCACGCTCAACCACGACGGACAGATCATACTCACTGGGGAAGACGAACATGGTATGTATTAGATACACGGGGGAGGCTGGCACCTCTATACAGACCATAGAGACGTCGGACGGGTCGACAGTCGCCGTCGACATGAACGCCATCGCTGAAGCCACGCTCAACCACGACGGACAGATCATACTCACTGGGGAAGACGGACATGGTATGTATTAGATACACGGGGGAGGCTGGCACCTCTATACAGACCATAGAGACGTCGGACGGGTCGACAGTCGCAGTCGACATGAACGCCATCGCTGAAGCCACGCTCAACCACGACGGACAGATCATACTCACTGGGGAAGACGAACATGGTATGTATTAGATACACGGGGGAGGCTGGCACCTCTATACAGCCCATAGAGACGTCGGACGGGTCGTCAGTCGCCGTCGACATGAACGCCATCGCTGAAGCCACGCTCAACCACGACGGACAGATCATACTCACTGGGGAAGACGGACATGGTATGTATTAGATACACGGGGGAGGCTGGCACCTCTATACAGACCATAGAGACGTCGGACGGGTCGACAGTCGCCGTCGACATGAACGCCATCGCTGAAGCCACGCTCAACCACGACGGACAGATCATACTCACTGGGGAAGACGGACATGGTATGTATTAGATACACGGGGGAGGCTGGCACCTCTATACAGACCATAGAGACGTCGGACGGGTCGACAGTCGCCGTCGACATGAACGCCATCGCTGAAGCCACGCCCAACCACGACGGACAGATCATACTCACTGGGGAAGACGGACATGGTATGTATTAGATACACGGGGGAGGCTGGCACCTCTATACAGACCATAGAGACGTCGGACGGGTCGACAGTCGCCGTCGACATGAACGCCATCGCTGAAGCCACGCTCAACCACGACGGACAGATCATACTCACTGGGGAAGACGAACATGGTATGTATTATATACACGGGGGAGGCTGGCACCTCTATACAGACCATAGAGACGTCGGACGGGTCGACAGTCGCCGTCGACATGAACGCCATCGCTGAAGCCACGCTCAACCACGACGGACAGATCATTTGCATCTACGGTAAAATTGGAAGTCTCTGTACCTATATGAACGGACCGACGCGTCAAAACCCCTAAATATTGCCATTTTATTATGATCGATTTTAGGATCTTACACGTTTGTTCACGTATACTCGAAGAAGCATCCGAAACTTTATTCTGATTAACTGGAAATTGTGCGTTAACTTTGAAAGCGGTAATAAGGCCCAGGGTGCACAAATAATTCTTTGCAGTCTCCTTCGATGTCTAATAAATTTTTTAAGAAAATTTCACCGTATGTTTCAGGTTACCCAGTGTCGGTATCCGGTGTGATCACAGTCCCGGTCTCGGCGTCCGTCTACCAGTCCATGGTGGCCTCCATGCAGCAGCAGGACGGCGTCTGCATGCCTCAGCTGGTGCAGGTGCGACCTGAAATTAAGATCGAGTTGGATGACGTCACTGTACTATGATATACACACACGTGTGAAATAGGAGAGACAACGGGCTGTCTGTTGTTTGAATTTCGAATTGCCATTCGCTGGGGATAGGTGATGTAGTCCAGAGTTAGATGACTTCACTGTACTATGTGAAAGTAGGAGAGAGCCAATTGGATGTCTGTTTTTTGGTTTTACTATTGGTATTAGCTGGGGAAGAGTAATACTCCAAAATATTTTAAAATAAAATGTTTTTTTTATTAATAATTATAATGATTTTAGTTCGGAAAGCGAATGACTGATTAAAAGTAACGAAATGTTTTATATAATGTTTATTGTGTTACTTCTCTAAGAGCTGTACTGTTCGGTGCATATTTTAAATGGAAATTGAAAGTGACCTCATTCAAGGGTATTTTAAGACATAGCTTTTATATCCGTGCCATGTAGTGTTGTTTACTGTTGAATAATTTGCAACGCCAGTGAAAGCTTGTGATATTAATGTTACTGTTATTGATTAGATTTGTAAGGTTTTAAAGCCCTCAAAAAGGCTGTTTAAAAACAACTGCCTTTATTATACAAAATAATTGGTATAAACAACTGCATGCCATAACAAAATTATAAGTCTATTTGCACTTTTTTTTGTTCTATGTTTGAAGAGCACTATTTTATTATTTGTTAAGATTGTTTAGTATTATTTTTATAAATTTTAGTGTTTGTGCTAGTTTTCGCTAGCTTTATTTTGTTATTATCTATAGATTTTAAACAATACATAAATACCAATGCATAATGTTTTAGCAAATAATTAACTTATTTCTTGCATTATTTCATATTTTATTCAAAGACATAAAATCGCTAGAATTTCAAATAGAAATATTGTTATTCGTCGATGTATCTATTCTGCCAAAGAGAATAATTCTAATAAAAGTAATAGAATAGAAAAAGATTTATTTACAAAATTATTAGTGATTTACATACGTTTAAAAAAGCGTTACAATATATAATATTGTGACATTTTTGGTTTCCAAAGTTAATATTTTTGTAATTTTATTTATTTTTAAGTAGTCCGAAGTTTGTGTTTGTTGTCAAGGCTTAATTTTTGCATGGAAATTGCAAATACAACTTTATATTAGTGACCAGCAGTCAATAGACCTATAGAAGACAATGCCAGTAGTGAAATAATATAATATTTAAATATATGAATCCGTGTGGATTGCGAAGCCATTTTATGTTAGCGAGTTGCGCTGTTACAATAAAGTTGTAAATGTTATATTTGATGTTGTTAATTATTATTTACGAGCACGCTAAGTTTCAGTTTGTCTGCGTATTGCCGCATGCTCAAGGTGTGTATTTTGTTCAGTTTAATTATCGCTTTCTTATTTTGCTGTGTCGGTAGCCTTTTAAAAGAATTATTATTATTATTGAAACCAAGTATTTTTAACCTTATTGCAGTGTCTTATCTCGACCTATAGTTAATTGTTTTGTTTTGAGTCTTGAAAATACCGGTATAAAGTGTTTTGTAACAGTTTGAATGATTGTTTCGTTGTCGTAACGTTATGATATGAAGTATCCAAACGAAACAAATAAATATATAATGTTATGCTATGCGCATTTGACATTAACGGTATAATAAAGCTGAAGGCTTAATTTTAGTTAAAGTGATGTCAAAACTTAATTTTCTTCGTTCCAAAATAGTTCTTTAGTGTTAACAACAGAAGCTATATTACTTTGGAATAAGTTTTAACACCACTAAAACTAAAATTAAAGCCTTCAGAATCGGCTTCATTATGTCGATTTAATAAATGTTTGAGCACAATTAAGTTTCAAATTATTTCAAATAAACTGCTTCGGGTTTTATTAACTTGGTTTCAACGGAGGTTATCCTCAATTAGTACATATCATATCAATTGTATTTATTAAAGTAAATATTGTGTGTCTGTAGGTGGAACAGAACGGCGAGGGTCTAGAGACGATCTCGATGGGCTCTGGCGTGGCGCAGGTGATGCTACAGGGCGGCGGCGAGGCGCAAGTGCTGCAGGTGCTCAGTCTCAAGGACGCCACGGTGCTCACCAAGGCCATGGTAACTAGCGCGCTCTATATGTAACATATGTCTGTAAGTGGAACAGAACGGCGAGGGTCTAGAGACGATCTCGATGGGCTCTGGCGTGGCGCAGGTGATGCTGCAGGGCGGTGGCGAGGCGCAAGTGCTGCAGGTGCTCAGTCTCAAGGACGCCACGGTGCTCACCAAGGCTATGGTAACTACCGTGCTCTATATGTAACATATGTCTGTAGGTGGAACAGAACGGCGAGGGTCTAGAGACGATCTCGATGGGCTCTGGCGTGGCGCAGGTGATGCTGCAGGGCGGCGGCGAGGCGCAAGTGCTGCAGGTGCTCAGTCTCAAGGACGCCACGGTGCTCACCAAGGCCATGGTAACTACCGTGCTCTATATGTAACATATGTCTGTAGGTGGAACAGAACGGCGAGGGTCTAGAGACGATCTCGATGGGCTCTGGCGTGGCGCAGGTGATGCTGCAGGGCGGCGGCGAGGCGCAAGTGCTGCAGGTGCTCAGTCTCAAGGACGCCACGGTGCTCACCAAGGCCATGGTAACTACCGTGCTCTATATGTAACATATGTCTGTAGGTGGAACAGAACGGCGAGGGTCTAGAGACGATCTCGATGGGCTCTGGCGTGACGCAGGTGATGCTGCAGGGCGGCGGCGAGGCGCAAGTGTTGCAGGTGCTCAGTCTCAAGGACGCCACGGTGCTCACCAAGGCCATGGTAACTACCGTGCTCTATATGTAACATATGTCTGTAGGTGGAACAGAACGGCGAGGGTCTAGAGACGATCTCGATGGGCTCTGGCGTGACGCAGGTGATGCTGCAGGGCGGCGGCGAGGCGCAAGTGCTGCAGGTGCTCAGTCTCAAGGACGCCACGGTGCTCACCAAGGCCATGGTAACTAGCGCGCTCTATGTGTAACATACGCTCTGTATGTAACATATACGTTTTGGTTCAACACTAAAGCCGATTTTGAACGCTTTAGTTTTAGTTTAACATACATAAAATTAAACTTAAGTATGGTTAAAACAAAGAGCCATTTTCAAGTCACCATTTTATAACCGTCAAACTAAAATTTAAGTTTGACAGCCATAATTTACTCAACTTAAGTGATTTTAACTTGTTTTGGTAATTTCAATGCACATTTTAGAGCTCTGTCATTCGATTCAATTTAAAAAATTTAGTTTGTTTTAAGAGCATTTAAAAGACTTGCTAATTTTAGTTGGTGTGCCCTTCAGAATAGTAAAATAGTGCTGTCACTTAAAATTACGTTTTTTAGTAAGTTTCTTAGATTAAAATTAAAACCTTCAAAATCGGCTTTACTGTCAAGTTATAATATTTTAATGAAATAAATAAATGTCTAAATATTGTAGGTGGAACAGAACGGCGAGGGTCTAGAGACGATCTGGCACTTGTAACCACAAAATTGCGTTATACTGACATAATCTGTAAATGTTTGCAGCAACAAGTGAAGGCGGAGCGCGAGGGCGTCGTGACGGACTCCTAGCTGCTGACGTTGGTGGCGAGCTCGTCACCGCGCGGCCACCAGCCCGACTGTCCCGACCTCATGTCCGCCGACGACGAGCCCTGAGGGCGCACCTCGCTCCCTCACTCGCACCGGCGACGAGCGGGAGGGGAGGACGCTCTCAACTCTGCTCCTCGTTCGTGGCGATTGTACTGATGCTAGGGTCTTTGCATGGGCGTAGACAGTTGGTTGGCTTTGCTCGCTTCCAACTAATGATACCAAGGGCCAGTTTCTTAATTCAGGAAATCTCGATTAGCGATACTTGGGTGATGAAATGCGTAACTTACCAATCCTAGCTAGCTACGCTTATGTCAGTGAACGGGGCGTGTTTATAAATGGATGTTAAAATGTGTGATTTATGGACAGTGTTGTGTCAATTTACATTTTAATCGGTATTCCGTTTTTGTAATTGTAAAAGCATACGCTGTTTCCGAAGCAGATGAGACTATTATTTCTAATTTATTTTACATTGTTTTCCGTTTATTGGTATCTTGTTGTGCAATACTTTATTTATTTTAACATGCGGATGCATGAAGATTTATTTATGAAACATTCCTTTAACTCGTAAGACCTAATTTATTTTAGCAAGTTAGTATATATTGTTATGTTTAATTTTAACACATTATTTTATTTTGTTGCCCCCTATTTGTCGACTTTCTAGTCTTAACGAGTCTTAGAGCAATTGAATCTAGTCTTCATGTGTAGGAAAAGTGTTTATTTAAACTCGAATCAGCATGATTTTAGTGCTTTATCACAATGCTGAGAATTTATATGATGAAAATTCAAAATATTTGTGAACGTAATTTTAGAAATAAACGTTTAAGTACCTTGTTTATATATGTATGTAAATTTGTTATCTATCTAAAGAATTCCTGGGCAGGGTTAAAATAGTAAAAGTGAAATTAATATCTCTTATTATTATAGACCTTAAAAAATATGTGTAAAATAGTTGTAAACTGTAAAATAATGCTTCTAGATTACATTTCAGAAATGATCCAGGATAATCAATATTTCCGTCAGATTTTCGTATAATAAATTTTCGAATTACAATCATATTCTAAGGCCTATATTTATAGGTATGAAACGATAAACGTTTGACGTTAGAGTAATTATTGTGGATTAAGACAAACTAGTCATTAAGTAGTTGTTATAGAGTACAAAAGAGAAATGTTTTTAATTTTATTTTATATATTATCAAAGAGATGAAGCCTGGCTAAGGCAAAGAAACGAATAGTATTTATTACTTTCTACCATTTTTTATTTTTACCTTTGTTTTTATATTATTACAAAAATTGTATAGTGTTTTTGTCTGAGGAGTGTCGGAGTGACTTAAAAAGCACAATTTTGTTGTTAAGTACAATGATTTGTGAATGTAAATACGTATGACTGTGTGAATATTGCAATCATTAAAGTATTTACGTAAAAGATTGTTTCATTTAAGGGGTAATCGAGTATACCAATCTGAACTAGTTAAACTAGATGGCGTTAGGGAAGCAAAATGTAAATTAGTCGCCCTACAATGGATTCACTCAACGAGCGCAGACTTGTACTAAATCAGAACATGAAAGATATCTTTCAAAACGAAATACGTTTATGAAAATGCTTAAGTGTGCAACAATCCTCTAACTGTGTGCGTGTTTCGGAATCACGTCACGTGCGTGGTTATTTTCATGAATGAACTCTGCATGGTAATGTACATTGGAGACATGGCCGTCTTAAACTAAGCTGGGGCCCTTGGGCACACAAGAATTTGGGGCCCTTTTGGAAAGTAAAAAAACCTAATTATAATAACATTTTTTTACTAAGTATGAGCATTTATTATAGGTAATCAAATACAGTATGATATAATATGTCATTAATGATATTAGAATGCTGCTGGTTTTTTGGTTACGATTACGATAATGTCTTCTTTCGGGATTTCTGTTGAGCAAAATCTTCTATTATATCCTTAAAGTCGATTTTTTGAAGGATATCCCTTTCTATGCACATAATTGAAAAATTACTCAGTCGTTCTTGTAAGGCCTTATTTAGACGGTGCAGCTTGATCGCTAGATGGTGTATTGGTGGCGTTCGGAAATATTATGAATTAGTGCAGTAGGAATAGGCGCAGTCATCGATATAATGGCGCAGTATATGCCAGAAATATCTTCTGATAATATTACTGATTTGTGAAAAAAGTGTAATGTGCCCGACAAAAATGTTTTGAGAATAACGATATAATGGCGCAGTATATGCCAGAAATATTACTGATTTGTGAAAAAAGTGTAATGTGCCCGACAAAAATGTTTTGAGAATAAATGTGTGAGAGAAATTGTCGGTCCTTCGGGGGCCCTGGGCACGGGCCCCGTGTGCTCTTATGGTGAAGACGGTATTGATTGGAAACCGCATTAAGTTAGACACTTCGGACTTTGTACCTATCTTATATTCTTCTCTGTAGGGGCTAATGTCGTACTGCAAGTGTATAGCTTGATGTGGTATCCACTGTACTTATTGAATTAATGAATAAATACGAAAATGCCGTAGTTTGCGGGGCGCTGCGATACGGCCCGCGTAATGTTTCTTTGTTTTTACACTTTGCTTGGTGCACGTTTCGGTTTACTTGATCACGGCAAATATAATTGATATTTCTTTGACATTTTCGCTAAATCCTGTTCCTGTTGAGATATTTGGACCGGAAAAAAACCTACTGGACAGTGGGTCTAGTATAAGACTTTTGGACCCCAAAATTTTCGGAACCCCTACATTTAGACATCAGGTTAAAAAAAAAATTTTGAAATGTACTTCCGCGGTCGGATTTTTTTTTTGTTTTGGACATATCTCTGGAACGGTTGGTCTTGGAACCCTGGAACTGTTAGGTAGGTACCTAAGTTGCGATATTAGTATGCAAATATGCACTGAAAAAACGTCTAAAAATGGAGAATCCAAATAGTAAAAACTTATAGTAATAGGTAAATTTTTGTAAATAAAAATATTTGATATAGCATTTAGTTTTGGTTTAATGACATTTGCTACTTAGTACCTACTTTATATCTAATGTACTTTTATTTGGAGACAATTTGTACGTAGGCCAAAAATTATCTTTCAGAGAAACCAGTTAAGTAAATGACCAGTATTTTTTAAAAGAATAACACCTGATTTGTTTTGGCTCTCACAATAGTGTAAATGAGTGTCCAGCTGTTTCGTTACCTTTTAAAGTTATTGTTTTCAAATTCGCCAAAATAAGCATTATAAAGGGATGTAGGTATATCTTGGACGAATTCGTCTAAGAGGTATATGTATTTGAGATTATATCATTTGCATATAATCTGTTCTCAAGTCATATCATAAACTATACGGGAAAGTGGACAAGCAGGTTATTTTGACTCAGTGGTTGCTGCTGCTAGTTGAAGGTCTGGCTATTCCATCCATCAGCCTGTTTCGTCCATTGCTAAACATGGGCCTTTCCAAGATTTTGCCACTCTTGGCGCTCCTCCTGGAAGAAATGCCCATACTCACACATGCTGCGCAGGTGGGTTGTTGAACGCAGTGCAGAAACCCTTCCACTAGTGACACTGGCCCATCACCAGTCTGTTTTATATAAGGCCAGCAACAATGAATATACCACCATCAATTTTGTTCCAGGCAATGGTAGGGCACCTGGTTGTAACTGTCCTCTTAGTAACTTTGGGGGGGGTTTGTTTACGAATAAGATGGTGGTACCTCCAGTTGAGCCCGGCACTAGCTGTACCACCTGAAATTTGTGTGGCCAACTCATGGTCTCTCTCCACAGTCATTTTTCTAAGCAAGAGAAGTTACTTGTAAAGTTGGCACCTTGTACACTATAAGTGGCGGCACGAAAGTCTCCATCCATCTATCAGCCTGTAAACGAAAGCACGAAAGTCTAGCGGTGATTATTAATGTCAAAAATAAGGTGACATGGCAGAGGAAGCGACACGCGGGGCGGGCGCACATACTCATGCGCAATCTCTGATTGGCTCCCCGACTACCGATGCGCAGCTATTTTCGTTCACCGCTAGACATTCATGCTGCCACTAGTATTATAAGTCAAAATTTGTCACCAAAGTTACAAAAAGGAATCTTGCTACAGGAAAATATGACATGACCATCAATCATTATTTATTTGCCAGAGAAATATACACAGAACTTCATTAAAAATCCTACATAAAAGAGAGGTGCAGTAAAAATGAAACACAGGAATATTCTCTAATGTTTATACATTAGACTTAAGCATGTCGATTTGTATTGATGGATAAGGAATACTAGGAACCAAAGCTTAGCTCCTTACAACATAATAAATATAAAATAAACTCGACAACAAACTATTATATAAATATAACTACAGCAAATGTTGCAGGTTAACCTTATATTTCATAAACATTTTCTAAAGCTAGCTCTGGTTTGTCATATCCAAGTTCCTCAGGGGTTTCAATACCCAGTTCTGTGAGGGTAGGTTTAATTTCTTGAACAATGTACGGGTAAATTTCTCCAACCTTGGGTCCGCACTTGTCCTTGCAAGCTTCCAGGAACCTGATTGCTAGAGCATAGTCATTGATTTTTCGGCAAGCATGCAGAGCAGCCTTGATGATTGATGGGTCTGGGACCAGGTCCATACCACACAGGTCATTCATGCCCTTGCGAACTTCCCAGCCATCAATGTCTTTTCTGTTGAAGAATGCTACATATCTGTAAAAGAAAATGGTAACATGTAGAATCACGGCCATCAAACAGGAACACAATCCTATATAAGTTTACATGATAAATTATTCTGTACTTTAAATCTTCGACAATCAATTCATAAAAAATATTCAGGAATCGCCACAAAAGAATAGCACTACAAATTATAACCCTGTACTCGACGCATACGTGTGCTATTACTTTTCCTGGGCCCAGCAGGCTTACGTTGAGTCAATATTATCAAAATAATGCCGTGTATAACCAGGATTCTCAACAATTTCCCGAGTTACATAACAAGAAAATATAAAAGGTGGACGGTAACCTGTTATCGAATTCTTCGTCAGATTCAACTGGGCCTCCATGGGACCTTCGCACGGCGGCGACTGCACTGACCCTGGTGGCGGGAAGCAGGGACCTTTTCAGGACATTTGCTAGGTTTCCAGAAGCTGATTTTAGCATTTTGATGAGGACTTTTCACACAGGTTCTTTGGCAAAAGATAACAAATGGCTGCCGCAAAACCATAGACAAAATTTAGGAAGTATAGAATTTTTTTTAAATTTGACATTTCTAGGGTTGGTCAAAAATATTTAAAAAAAATCGATTGACTAAGAACGAATCGATTCAAAGTTACTTCTCGGTGTAGGTTTTGCAGTGCCTCAGGTGAAATCGAACTTTAGTGGAATTCGTGATGAATAAGAACAACTTTACTTTTCAGATTTTTTGTTGATGATAGCTTATTCCACTAATTTCCTTCTAATATTATTATCTTAGCCAATAAACTACATTGTTAATTTTTTTGTAGGGTGAAAAATACATTTGTTCAGTTTATTCAAAAGTCTCAAAGTGTCTTAACATACGGATTGAAGATTCTAGTAGTCTGTATGTTAAGCTATCACAATACCCAAGGAGTGGCCTCGCAAATGCTCGCAATCGTGGCTATTTACTGACCAACTTAAAAGTGTAGCTGACTCCATACATTTTGTTTGGTAATGAATGAATGCCACTTTATTATACAAAAAAGACATAAAAAGAAAAACAAAGTTTGGTAACATAATTTTGCACAAAGGCGGACTTATCAGTAAAAGCGATTTCTTCCAGCCAACCTTTGGGTCGTGAAGAAATTATAATGGCTTAAATAAATGGGGACAGACAACAATAAAATAAAATTTCAATAAATAAAGTCAAAATTCAATTGTCAATATATCTTCTTCTATCTATATCTTTTCTATACATGTAAAATACAACGTCTGTCTGTCTGTTTGTTCGTTCGCTTATAACTTGAGAACCAATCAATGGATTTTAATGCAGTTTTCACTAAAAGATAAAGCATTTCTTCGGAAAGGTTTAAAGCTATATAATCATCACGCTATGACAAAAGGGAGCAGCGCAATGAGAATTTTAGTGAGACATATGGAAGGTTCGTCGCCGTAGCATATTCGATCGTCGCGGGTTCAAACCCGGACTGGTAAAATTTGTTTTCACTTTTTATTTTATACTAGCTTTTTCCCGCGGCTCCGCCCACGTCGAAGAGATTTTCGTGGAAATAAGGAAAACAAATGATATGATTTTTTGAACGACAATATGCAGCGGTCACCATGTTTTACCAAAGTGCTAATAAATACCAATCAAATAAGCCCAAACTTAAAGGGTCCGCTGTTGTCCGTTAAGGAGATCCCGTACCTAACTTCCAGTCCCATCAGCAGACCCTGGTTACGATGCTTTACCAAAGTACAAATGAAAACCAATTGTCGCAAAGTAGGTAAACACCGTACTTGGCGAATATCTGTACTGATTTCTATGTCACAAGTTGAGGTTACTGATTATAAAAAATAATAAACTGAACACTGAATACCGCACAAGCATGTACGATCCGATCACACTGATAAGTGACTGATAGGCTGGTTAACTGAATCTGATTACTGATCTGATGGTTTTAGGTCTCTCAACCCCTGTGGCCTCCAACCTCCCCTTTAGCCACCCCGATCCTCGCTAGCAGACCTGCTCCTGTGGCTGTCTGAACCCAGGGCTGTTCTCTGGGACTATCACTGTATCCAAGGCTGTTCCTTGGAACTGTTATGGAAGGCTGTTCCCTCTATCTATGACTGAATCAAAGGCTGTTCCTTGGGTCTGTTATACAGGGCTGTTCCCTGCGGCTTTGCCATAACCCTCTGTCCACGACAGTCCGACATTTTGGAACGGGCATCTAAACCCAGGCTCTTTTCTGGGACTATCCTAATCTAACCCTATCCGCAGTCTGACACATAGTTCTGATAAGGCAACTAAATCCAGGGTTGCTCCATGGAACTGACTGGTCACTGGGTCTGAATGTTCATGCCTGCGGCACTGCAACTAAATCCAGGGTTGCTTCCTGGAACTGACTGATCACTGGGTCTGAATGTGCATGCCTGCGGCACTGCAACTAAATCCAGGGTTGCTTCCTGGAACTGACTGATCACTGGGTCTGAATGTGCATGCCTGCGTCACTTACCTAAATCCCACTATCCACCGACAGTCCGACGCTTCGCATCGGTTCTGAATAGTTCTGATCTAACACAGGTCGTATCACTCCCGCGACGTCCAGACAGCCACTGGAGCTAGCCCGCACGCTCCCACCAGTCGCGGTCCACCTCTCCGGCTGGCCACGCACCGGTCGCTAAACGTTTAACTATAGCTGCCTATATGTTTCGCATTCGCGACACCAATCGAATAAGCACTAACTCGAAGGGTAAGCTGTTATCCGTTGAGGGGATCCCATAATCACCTTCCAGTCCCATCAGCAGACCCTGGTCACCATGTTTTACCAAAGTGCTAATAAATACCAACAAAATAAGCCTAAGCTCGAAGGGTCTGCTGTTGTCCGTTGAGGGGATCCCGTATCCACCTTCCAGTCCCATCATCAGACCATGGTCACCATGTTTTACCAAAGTGTTAATGAAGACCAATCGAATAAGCCCAAACTTGAAGCGTCTGCTGTTATCCGTTGAAGAGATCCCATAATCACCTTCCAATCCCACCAGCAGACCCTAGTTACGATATTTTACCAAAGTGCTAATGAGGACCAATCGAATAAGCCCAAACTCGAAGGGTAAGCTGTTATCCGTTGAGGAGATCCCATAATCACCTTCCAGTCCCATCAGCAGACCCTGGTCACCATGTTTTACCAAAGTGCTAATAAATACCAACAAAATAAGCCTAAACTGGAAGGGTCTGCTGTTGTCCGTTGAGGAGATCCCGTACCCACCTTCCAGTCCCATCATCAAACCATGGTCGCCATGTTTTACCAAACTGCTAATAAAGACCAATCGAATAAGTCCAAACTCGAAGTGTCTGCTGTTGTCCGTTGAGGAGATTCCGTACCTACCTTCCAGTCCCATCATCAGACCCTGGTTACCATGTTTTACCAAAGTGCTAATAAAGACCAATAAAATAAGCCCAAACTCGAAGGGTCTGCTGTTATCCGTTGAGGAGATCCCGTACCCACCTCCCAGTCCCGTCATGAGATCCTGATCACCATGTTCTCCAAAAATACTCATCAATACCGATCAAATAAACTTAAACTTGAGAGGTCTCCTAAAAAAACATTTACCAGTGGATGATTGAAACCCCGACGATGAGACTACATACGTACGACTGCGCAAGGCGTACATACCACATGATTAACTAAAAATCTTATTGAGTGCTTAAATATTTTTTATAGTCAGTTCAGTAGTTCTAGATATTACCCATAGGCGTAAATACCACATGATTAACTAAAAATCTTATTGAGTGCTTAAAGAATTTTTATAGTCAGTTCAGTAGTTCTAGATATTACCCATTATATGCAAACAAACAAATCTTTCTTCTTATATAATTGTGTAGACAAACTTTAACACGAGTTGATTTGAACCAGACTGCGTCAAATTCGAAATTTTGAAACATGCAGCGCCATCTAGTGTATTAAAGTAAAAACAATTTCAAAGCCAGCTTACTGAGCGGTTATCAAAAAAAAAACAAAATGCTTTATTTCTTTATCTTGCTTAAACAATTAATACACTAAGTCCGAGTTCTCCAATTGGGTATGAAAATACCTGTAGCAGGAGTCCCCGCTCTCCTATATCTAAAAATACAAAATTAAGTAAAGAAACAAAACATATACTTTTACTTACAAAGGTGCCTAATAAATTAATATAAATAGAAAAAAGAAAATTTTAATATTTATTACATACTAGGGTGTGTGAGGGTGTGTGTGAATTGTGTATGTAGGGGGTATGCATGAAGGTTGTGTAAGGATGGTTTTATATGTGTATCTTTCCTAGCCCTATGACTTTGTCTTGGGATCGGATGTAAATGGACACTAAGAAGGGTGTGTATGTGGATGTGAAATGTGTGTGACTGTGTGTGAATACCTAAATTTTCTGCAATACCTAATATTTGAAATCAATATCAGTTTGTAGGTTGAAGATTACATAGTAATATGTTATATTAAATTTTGTCAAGTATGATGACCGTATGATATTTACGAATGCTATTCAATGACATTTAATAAATTCTCCGTCTCGTTATAATTCAATGTTTTTATCCAAGTAGTTACTAAGTTTTTACATTCATATAGAGTTTTAGAATATAATTATGTTAAGCTGTTTGTTGATCTTTTTATAAAGATATGTTGCTTGTCTAGTATATTGCTCTCTGGCGAAAGAGGTCTTTGTGCTAGATGCAGATGTGATTATGAGGTCCATCCTTCTCTTATTTAGAACAGTAGGGTCAAACGTTAAATGTTTATGTAACCTCAAGGTGGTATTTAAAATATATAGCTTTCTTACTGTTAGTAGCTGATACGTAGAATATAATAAACCAGTAGAGAATATTCGTCGTTTAAAAAACATGACTTTCAATAATAGGCGTTGAGCTCTTTCTACTTCTATGTACCTTGTCTTAGAAGCCCCTCCCCAGATGGGAATACAATAGCATATAATAGATTGTGCAAGTGCCACATATGAAGTTTTTAATAAATCTACTGGAGCTACATATCTTAAGGTTTTGAAAATCCATATAAGTTTCCTGATCCTTCCAGATACAAGTTCGATATGCGGGTATCAAGAAAGGCGTTGGTCTATCATGACTCCTAGATATTTGATCATGGCAACTTTATTGATTTTTGGGCAATCACATCCGACCCGAGCCCTATTCCTGCAATTGTGAATTCTAAGGTTACAATCCGTATCTGGCTGACCACTGTTATATATACTATAGCAAACGTAATTAGTTTTCTTTATATTAAGTGTAAAGAGATTACATTTTTACCATTCAGCGACTTGGGCAAGTCCAAGTTCACTTATTTCTTTGACTTCATTTCAGGAGGCACCAGAAAAGACCAAAGCTGTATCATCAGCATATGAGATCACATTACCATTTGTTAAATTTAAGTTGCATAGGTCATTTATATACACTAAAAATAGGGTTTGGCCCAGTACACTACCTTGCGGGACCCCGTACGTTATATTGATAGAACCACTCATGTACTTCCCTATTTTAACACTTTGTTTCCTACAGTTAAGATAATCCTTGAGTAGCTCCAATGGTGTGCCCCTAATGCCGATCAAATCCAGTTTACGTAAAAGGATAGGAACAGAAATGGTGTCAAACGCCTTTTTAGGTCTAGAAAAATAGTTAGGCATTTATTTCCCTGATCTAAATTATTTACTATCAATGAAGTAAGTGCTTCAACAGCATCTTCAGTGGATTTCCCATGACGGAAGCCATATTGAGACTTTGATAAAATGTTAAAATTATGCAAATATAAAAGAAGCCTATTGTTAAGTAATTTTTCTATAATCTTAAAAATTACAGTGAACAGGGGTTATTATAGATTGTTTTAGGGCTGCAGGAAATAAACCCTGGTTGAAACAAAGGTTTGCTAGGTGACAAATAACCGGAATGACTTCATTACTAACCAATTTAAGAAATGTTGTCGTTATTTTATGCCACCCAGGAGCACTATTTGATTTCAAGCTCATAAGCACACCGTGGACCTCCTGGTGCGTAGTCTCAAGCGAAACGAATGATGAACTATGTTTGTGAGTAGTAGTAATTTTGGGAACTTCGGAGAGGAGGATCATTACTTGATGAAATATTTTCAGCCAGATTTTTCCCTATATTTCCAAAGAAGTCGTTAACGTAGTCAACAGCTTCAATGGGAGACGGTTTATTATTCAATAATTCAAGGTTTTTAGTTTTAGCATGTGCAAGGTGTGTTAATTTTTTGATATTATTCCAAAGGCTTTTGGAGTCTTTTGTAGATTTTACCAACAGTTCTCTGTCATATTGTCTTTTTAATTTCTTTATAAGTTTACTGCAATAGTTACGGTATCTTTTATAAGTTATATTTAGAATATCATTATATGGGTCTAGTCGAACTTTTTTCTGCATTTTGTTTCTATTTTGAATACAACGTAGTATACCAGAAGTCATCAAAGGCTTGATGGTGCGTTTATTGTTAGGGATATTAATTTCCTAGGTATTTTCCTTTAATGATTTATTTATGCTATCTATTAGATGGATAACGACGAAATCGGGGCTATCACTGAGAATCAAAATTGACAGATCTTCGCTCACTAAACTAGTGACCGCATCTTCGTAGTTTGTAATTAATTTTGTTTTAGGGGTAGAGTTAGAGGTTTTTATATTTGTTAGATTAAGAATAATCATGGCATGATCTATAATTGTTGTATTGAGTACAGCTATTTGAGCAGAAATTAGGTCTCTTTCCAGTTTAAGAATAAAATGGTCAAGACAATTGCCATTTCTAGTAGGCAAAAAATGTCCAGGTAAAAGTCCCATTGTAGATAACATATTCAGATAATTGAATTTATTATGGCGTTCATAACTTTCTTCATTTACATTGGGTATAATATTGATGTTTATGTCTCCAGTAATTATTACATTATTATGTGTCTTGATGGTTTCTAAATGATTTCCCAATGATTCGATGAAAATTTCCGCATTTATATTTGAAGGAGAGCGATATATACCAAGAATGGTATTTTTTTCAAGTTGAATTTGTATGCAAGATGCTTGTTCGAGAATTATTTCTTTCACGTTAGCATTAATTGAGTTTCTAATATAAGTGACAACTCCATCACTCTGGTTCAGGTGACTAGTTGTTGAAAAGCATGAGTAGGTATCTAAATGAGGTATGGGTTTATTTGAGTTAATCCAGCATTCAGTCAAAATAATTACGTCTACATCCATGTTAAGGTTTGTGAAGGTTAATTCAAAATCATAAAAATTTTTGTATATACTTCGTATATTTTGTGAGAGGACTGTTAAGTCTTTGTCTTTAATTTTAATATATTTGGGGAATTCAGCTATGTCACAAACAAAAGCGCTTGCTATGTTTGTGTTATCCATTTCATTAAGGTTGTTTAGTGTACTATTCATTATAAAAATTCAAAATAGAACTGCGGTCGATATTATCGTTTGGGTTGTTTGTTTTATGTTGAACATAGGGTTTAGTTTGAGTTGAACCTATGTATATGGTTTTATTTTTAGGTTTTGAGGTATGCAAAAGTGAACAAGTGCGTTTTTGTGTAAATGTAGGTATATTTTGTACGGTATTGTGTGTGTAAGTTTGTTGCTGTGTGTGTGATAGAAAGTAAGTTAAGTTTAACATATTAATCAAAAATAGTAAAAAGAGCACAACAATCGATTTTAGTATCAGGCTAGTACAGTTCCATTGTGAATTTACTCGTATTATCATAAAGTATAACACTGTAAGTAGTCATACTTGTAACAGATGATGTGCTTGAGCTTCATTTTTTATTGTTATTATTGGTCAGTTTTCGTCTTTTCTCAAAAGTATTTTGCCATATGATGTCGAACAAAATTTGTACGACTTTGATTTGGAAATGTCACGTGCCAGGAAGTGCAACCTGGAGCCCTTAGCTGTGAGCTGTTCCGATACAAATATAGGGGTCTCCTCTGCTGTACGTAGTCCCAAGTGCCACACAATTTGTTCTTAGGATGTTTCACATTGAATGCCTTACACATTTTTAAGAAGTCCGTCTTGAGTAAAATTGAGGATGTTTCCACTATAATTGGAGTATTTTGGGCACTCTCCCTTTTTCCATGTACTCTATAGATATCCTTAATATCTTTTTGGTCTAGGGTGCAGCCAATGTTGTTCGATAAACATGCAACCATTTCTATAAGGTCCTCTTTGGTTTCTCTTTTTTGTTTCGGCACGTTCTTTATTTCAAAGTTAGATTTCCTGTTTTCCCTTTGCATGTCCTCGATTTTGTCCTCCAACAGTGTTATATACTTTCTGTCTTCCCTTTGTTGTTCTTCCAAAGATATAATTTTTTTTTGAAATTCTTCATTTTGAGTAGTAAGAAAAGCTACCGATTTTTCAATATTTAAGTTTGATTGTTTTATTTCTGATTGGCTAGAGACAATCTTCTGTAGCTGTTCTTTTTGTTAGCTGAACAAAGAAGTCATCATATCTTTTATTTCATTTCTATATTGATTCATTTCAGTTCTGAAATCATCTTCCCTGGGTCTCTTAACTCGACAGGTTACGTTAAAGTTTGTTGGAGTTATATCCAGCGGCGTTTGGCTGGAGACGTTAATTTCCGAGTCGGACATAGACTTATTCTGAGCATTCATCCTACTTGTAGTAGTTATAGAATGATAGGAAATTGATATAAAATAGTACAGTTTCTACAATCTACGACCTCACGTGATCATTATTTGTAGTTGTAAACGTAAATACATAATTGCGTTAGTGTGTGTACCCGACGGAGCGGTCAGTAGCGAGCGAGCCATCGTTCGAGTCACTTGTGCATAGTGTTTTCACGCTGCTAATGTGCATGAAGTACCATCAGCATGTCAAATCACACGGGTGAAGGAAAACGCAAAGTAATTCATAGCGAGGTAAGATTTTTTATTCATTTTAAAACTTATTAAAGGTAATTTTCTAGTTCGATAAAGTCCGGTTTGTGGATCGCGTTTGATATTTAAAAATTTTTCTCGAGAAAAGATATCGTGTCAAATTTTTTTTAAAACAAATGTTAAAAAACTATCAATTAAAATTAGTTATTTATTATTTTCAGGGACGCGCCATTATTGCTCGAGTGTATCATTTTCTTCAAGACGAGTATAATTTTATGAAAGCAAGCAATGTGGATAATTGTGATTTAAGTCCTTTGGCTAATAAAAAGAATACATGAAGTATTTTGATTATGATTTCCAGTTTATTATAAATGTTGGAGAAGATGATGAAAGTGACAATGACAGTGAGGATGATGATAGTGACAGTGTAGAAACATTAGATGAAGGATTGATATAAATTATGTATGTTAATCATATTAATTGAAAGATCTTTTTATGTTGTGTAAAGATATGTTTAGGTTTAATTTCTTTTGTGTTTATTTAATTTTCTACCTGTAATTAATTAATATAACTTATAATATACTTATATTAATATAACTTTAAAGGTGTTGATTTTTATTTATTTTGACCAATCCTCATAAATATAAAGAAGACCTTAAAATTAAAAAATTGGAAATATCCACAACTTCAATGAATTAATTTTTGTTTGCTAACCGTACGCACGGTCACTGTCACGCCTACATTGACGCGTAATCAGATTGGTCCCCCACACAACTAAAGGCGCCGTGCGCTTGTAGATTGCAAGTACTGTACTCACTAAGCAATTCTCTGTTTTTTGTCTAAAACTGCACTCAAACGACGTATTCATGCGGCAAGCTCGTAGTCGCTGGTAACATAATATAGCCGTGTCGTAGATACTGTACGTAGCAGCGTATCACTCGTAGCAGTTTTCGTAGGGGCTATGTAGCCACGGAGGAAGCAAGCAGTAAAATATCGTGTCCTCTCTTTCACTCGAGGGGGTGCGGGGGACGCGCACGCGCTGCTGCTTGTCGCTGCAAGAGTGAGAGGCGAATTATAAAGTGCCTCTCTTTTACTCGCGGGTCGCGTGGAGCCGACGACGTCCGATCGCTTTTAAATTTATACACTGCACTGATAAACGAATACAGATTTTACACTGCCAGTAATTAACACTAAATTGGATTGGATAGTAAAAGTAATATTTTGCGAGCACCAACAACACGTCTGCTTAGAAATAGATCACGAAGAGAAGAGGATATATATTCGTTATCCAGGATAGTTTCCCAGAGATGGCGTTTTCTAAGCACTTGAAAATAAAAATATTTTAGTTATTGGTCTTTGCTCAGTCAAGAAATATAATTTCAGCTTTAATACTTTTTTTACAAAAGAAAATATTTTTTCTGAAAATAAAATACAAGAATACAAAATAAAAAGTGGAAACAAATTTTACCAGTCGGGGTTTGAACCCGCGACGATCGACTATGTTACGGCGGCGAACCTTCCATATGTCTCACTAAAATTTTCATTGCGCTGCTCCCTTTTGTCATAGCGTGATGATACATAGCTTTAAACCTTTCTGAAGAAATGCTTTATCTTTCAGTGAAAACTGCATCAAAATCCATTGATTGGTTCTCAAGTTATAAGCGAACGAACAGACAGACGTTGTATTTTATATGTATAGAGAAGAGAAGATTCTTTTATTTTATTTTCAGAAAAAATATTTCCTTTTGTAAAAATAGTATTAAAGTTGAAATTAATGCCTCATGTATGTAAGTAAATTATTTTACTGAATAGAAACAATGTCCTGCAGGGAATCCTAACAGTGTAGTGGTTGCAGACCATTTGAAAAGTTTACTTTTAAATTTATTTATTGGTAGTGACATAAGGTCTTCAGGAATGCCATCGTAGATTTTTATGCACATATGTAAACAATTTTTATGATAAAGTGTGGTTCGCGGTGTGAAGTCAACGACTAGTCTGTTAAATGAATCCTAATGTAGTTTTACAAACTTACAAATTTCAAAAATGTATAGACAGGGCAGTGAGAGTAAATTACATTTTTTGAAAAATGGTTTACATGATATTTATTAATGGGGTAAAGGACATGTATAATTTGTTTTCTGAGGACAGGTAGTAATTAATTAAATTCGTGCGCGTGAAATCACCTGCTACTTGCTACTAATACGTGTTTAAATACAACTTTACAAAAGTCAATGATACCCCACCAAAAACATAAATGTGAAAAAGGGGCCAGTTCAGTACAAACGTAAAGCAGGATTGTCGGCTTCGCCAAAACTAAAACTGAGATCAACTTGGGTACAGGCTTATGGAGCCTCCTTCAGTCATAGTTCAGGCCCCTTTTTCACATTTATGTTTTTGGTAGGAACATTATTAACAGTACAAACGATCATGGCAGTTGGCGGCCCGCAATTTTTTCGTTTTAACGGCATGTTCATGAAATCAAAGTACGTGCATTATACAAAGCGCGAAAAGTTGTATCTTGGAAAAAATTACATGATTTTGTAAAGTCCGGGGGGCAAAGTAAGTTTTTGTGAAAAATTGATCAAAATAAATAGTTTTGAACGTACGAATGACTGCCATCTTGAGAACTGTGGATGGCTATTTAAGATTGACCAATGAGTTGTCATTATAGACAAACTGTATTGTCGATGTCATTATGTCTTTTTTACTTTATCGTTCCGATTCATGCTTATAATGTTTATGTACTTTACTTGCAGTTCAGCTGTGTAATGTGTAACTTTATACAAGCTGCATGTACAGAGCATGTCACAAAAACGCAAACATCTCGTTTCTCCATACTTTTAGATATTCATGGTTTTGATACAGCTTTTACTTCCGCAAATTTCTTTACATTTAAATTGATTTCATTAATTGAACATCACGGATTCATTGAAATAACACATTCTGCCATTCACCTTTAAGATTTTTAATTTAAAAATACAGGCCGCGTATTGTAAAAAGAATACGACTGAAGCTAGCCGGGGATCAGTTTACGCATGTATACAGTCGCGCATAAAAGTGCTTGCGGACACTACAAGCTGACTGTTGCATAATTATTCAACCTAATGTGGTAAGTACGAGTAGGTACATAATGTGTAGGAAACTACAGTCTAGAAAAAAACCTATTTCGCTATACAATTTTTATTCAAAACTGAATAACATAATTTAAAAATCAGATAAGCGTGACACACCCTCCATTAGATCGCCGTGAGCTACGTGGAAGCCAAATGTGAATGCATTGTTGGTGCTAGTGGTGGCTACGTCTTCATCATTATTTTGTTAATCACTTGAGCTTTCATCCAAGTCATCTTCTGAGTCATCTTCGTCAACACGAATGACAAACATTTCTGTCATTGTGTCCACAATGTGATCATTCTTTCTGTACTGTTTTCTATATCTATCACTTTCCTTCACAATGGTTTCCATTCTTTTTCTCCCATTAAATTCACTTTTTCATTCATTTATGTTCTCAATTTTATTACAATACAATATTCATGCATACATTATACAATATATACTTATGTATGACTACAGTGCTTATATGACTTATTCCATCCATCAGCCTGTTTCGTCCACTGCTGGACATAGGCACTACTGTGAGTGTACCTACGCACGAAGACGTGTTATTGATTTCTCTCGTGTATTTTATTAGAAAAAAATAGACAAAAGTTTTCGTATATTATCAAGCTTTTAAACACATGGAGCTGAACATAAAGTGTATACATTAGTGTATTTAGACTTTCAAAATATCGCTTAAAATAACCAGTTTTATCAAAAAGTGCGTGTCAGTGACATTGAGTGACATTGGTTTGGTGAGACGTAAACAAAGACATTGATACCTGTTTCCACACCACCAGAACTGTATTGGCGTACATTGAAGTTTTTCGCACTACATTTGTAAGCCAGTGTGCTCGAGTGGTATAAGTCGCTACTATAGACCATTTCATTGAGTGATACTAGGTTCGATCCCCGCCGGACATTTTTTCTTTTTCTTTTTGCTCATGGCTATACTTCGCTGAATTCATTTAATCCACGATCAATCAATGTTCCATTCTCCGTCGCAAAATGATAGTCGATTCGCATCACCTTTGTTTCATGAGACTCCAAAATGTACCGGGAAGCGTACCAGGGATTCCCCTGGAACCACACAGCAGGAGCGTTTAAAACTCCCAAAAAATTCTCTAGCTGGGAAGACTATCGAATTAGAAGATGAATTAGAGCCACCGTGTGAAACATACATGCGAACGTCTAAACAAGATCTTCTCGGAATGGCCCACTCTGCTGTTGAGCAAATCATGCAACTTACTTCTGGGGAATCGAAGTTGACGAAAACGGACGTCTACGAAATAGGCTTACAAGGGCAAAAAATATTGGCTATGATAGCAGCTCTCGAATTACGTCTGGCAGAAACTGAAAAAGATTTTCAAATAGCTAGTACCAAACTAGATCATGCGAGTACCCTGATTGAACTCGAAAAACTTAAAATGGGCTGCAACACTAATCGCTTCACCGCAACTTTATCATCGAATGTTCCCCCTCTTCCAGATACATATGCATCACGCTTACAATTGCGCTTACCAAAAGCTGGTCCACAAATTACTACTCCACGTACTCCATTACCCTGTTTAGTGGCTTACCCGACCCCAGAGCACGCCGAAACTATGAAAACTTCTGAGCATACTAAAGAAGCCCTCATGAACGCTATAAATCCAGCCAATGATGGCTTTCAAATTGTTGGTGTTAAAAAAGCTGCTAGAAGCGGTGTTGTCCTTCGAGTTTCTAACAAAGATCAACTAGAGAAGTTGTCAGCAGTAGAAGCAATAAAAAAAGCTGGCATTCGCCTCGAAAAGCCCAAGGGTCGTCAACCTAGACTAATAGTGAAAGATGTGCCAAACATGGAAGACGATGAATTCATCCGTAGTCTATACAATCAAAATATTGAAGGAGAATTAGATATTACATTAGATGACTTCAAAAAACACGTACGAATCTACCGACGAAGAGATGTTAACAGAGGACAAAGAAAATGGTTTGGTATAGAAGTTACTCCTGACATTAGACGACATCTCGTTGAAACGAAAGAGAAAGTGTTTATCAGTTGGAGTGTATGCAGATTTGTAGATGACCTTGAAATTGTATGTTGCGCAAAATGCCAACTGTTGGGACATGTTATTAAATATTGTACTGAAAAAGCATTTACTTGTGCCCACTGCAGTGGTGCTCACACTACACGAGAATGTGAAGAGGTCAAAAAAGACGACTTTAAACCAAAATGCGCGACCTGCTCAAAGTTCAAGAGAGTAGCTGAACATCACACCGGCTCCACTGATTGCCCAGCATTGAAACAGCGACTCGAGCAACTTATTTCTTCCACTCAGTATGTTTGTTGACCAAAAAATAAAGATAGGGCAGTTAAACTGCCATAATGCTGAACTTGCTACATCAGAAGTTTTACGTATTGCTGAAGAATTTCACTTGGATTTTCTGCTAGCTCAAGAACACTACCATACGCAGAAGTTGCGTGAACACACTATTGAAATAAATAGATCTGCTTTGGCTTCCATCATGGTATTTAATAAGTTAATTACATTCACCTTTTTGAGACATCTGTCAAATCGCTATTGTACTGTTGTCGATGTTTCATATAATTCATGTCGTTTTTACGCAGTGAGCTATTATTTTAAGTACTCAGAGCCGATTGGTCCCCATTTGATCCATTTAGGCAATACAATTCGTTCCTTGGGTAGTAAAAACATTCTAATAGGTATAGACTGCAATGCCTCATCCCCCCTATGGCATGGTCCATCTAGAACTAACGATGCTGATCGCAGAATCTCCATGGAAGAGTTTATTGCCGAATATAACCTTGTTGTTCACAACCACCCTGATGCACCACCGACCTATTGTAGTCCATCTGGTGAATCTTACATTGACATTACACTTACGTGCGGTGACGTTCCGATAAACTCTTGGTGGGTACATCCTGAAGCATCGTCTAGTGACCACCGATTGATTGTGTTCGAATTTGGCCAGGAGACATCGAATCCTAATGTTGATTGCTTTGGCTATATTTATAAATATAAAACCGGCGATTGGGAGTTTTTCAGTAGTCTATTTGAGGGACTATCTTATGAATACGTGCGACCAGATCTGTCAGCTGATGAATGTGCTGAAATCTTAAATATGGTCATCATATATTGTGCCGATATCGCTTTTGGCCGTAAAGCCATCCAGCAGCGCAGTAAATGTGATTGGTGGCATGACGGACTGGTAAAACACCGTCGCAATTTTCGCCACGCACGACGTAATCTAAATAAATTAAAGCGTAAAAAAATAACAGGCCCAGAGTACGATGCTGCCCTTAGCAGACTTAGATGCACCCGATCGGAGTACAGGGCCGCTGTAGCCTTGACAAAAAGCAAAAACCTGCGATCGATTGCTAATGGTTTAGCCAATGCTGAGCCTTGGTCCTCACTTTATCACCAATTTAAGGCCTCATACAAACCTGACTTGGCATATGTTAGCAATCTTAAAACTACTGGTGGTCACACTATCTCCATCGAGGAAACAGCCACCGTTCTCCTTCGAAGTATTATTCCAGACGACGATGTAACAGACGACTCCCAATATCACCAGTCTATTCGTGATGTTGTAAATCTCGTTCCGGAGACTCCATCCTCTAATCTCATAACGGCTAGCGAGCTTTGCAATGCCGCTAGGTTTTTACCGACTAAAAAGGCTCCAGGTGCAGATCGCATCTCAAATCTCATAATAAAGAGACTGGTAAAAGCTGATCCTCATTCCATTGTCTACGTTTTCAACAGGTGCATAGCCGAAGGAATCTTCCCAAAGGTTTGGCGCCAGGGCGTAGTCAAAGTGATCCCAAAGGGTGGAAACAAGTCACCGGATGATCCAAAAGGACTCCGACCAATCACTCTCCTTCCCTCTATGGGGAAGCTACTTGAGCGGCTCATAGTACCCCGACTATTACCAGGTGGTTTAACTTGCCATCCAAGACAGTTTGGTTTCACACAAGGACGTTCTACAATCGATGCCACGCTCTCAGTACGAAGAAAAGTAATAGCTTCAGATAGCAAATACGTCCTCGCAATATTTTTGGATATTTCTGGTGCTTTTGACAATGCATGGTGGCCCATGTTGTTACTTAAATTAAAAAGTCGTGGTTGTTACAAAAACATATATAAAATTCTCCTTGACTACTTCTCAAATGGGACTGTTGAACTGCGAATGGGTCAATACGCATTGTCCAAAAATTTGACTAAGGGATGTCCTCAGGGATCTGTTCTGGGACCATACCTATGGAACCTTGGATTTGACGATTTTTTAACAATCCCTCTACCACATGAATGCCAACTTACCGCTTTTGCAGACGATGGGTTATTATTAATCGAATGTAACACTAGGGCCGCTTTAGAACAAAAAGCCCATATATCGCTGGAAAGGATCGCAGATTGGGGTGAAAGGAACAAACTCGACTTTGCGCCTCACAAAACGGTCCAGTTATTGATCAAAGGGAAGCTTAAGGTGCCACCACGTGTGTACTTTAAAGGCACTCGAGTCTCCAACTCTCTCCAAGTGATGTATCTGGGGATGATACTCGAACGAAATTTCACGTTCACCGAACACACCCGCAAAATTGGAGAAAAAGCACGTAGTAATTTTTACGCGTTGGCAAGAATATCCAAATCCACATGGGGATTAAGATTTCCAGTTTTAAAAATTATATATAAAGCTACATACGTGTCAAGTATGTGCTACGCTGCTCCTGTATGGGTTGACCGTTCCACGTTGGCTACTGTGCGGAAAAAAATGATGCAGAGTCAGCGCTTGGCTCTCATCTTTCTCTGTAAGGCGTATCGTACCGTTAGTACAGATGCTTTGCCGGTACTGGCCGGGGTCTTGCCCATTGACCTAGAGCTCCAGCGCCGAGCAAGTAACTATTTCTGCTCCCGCAACATGCACTGGGAAGATTTTGGTTTAGGCGAACGCCAAAAAACTGAGCGTCTTTTTGATTCCGAAACCATGAACGATGACCTAATTTTAGAATGGCAGACACGTTGGAATAATTCAGAAAACGGTAGACACCTCTATAAATTCTTTCCATCGGTTCGTGACAGAATTGATGCTCATTGGATCGAAATCGACCATCAGGTTTCACAATTCCTCACCAGTCATGGTAACTTTCAGGCAAAGCTACATAGCATGCAGCTTGTACAATCTCCCTTCTGTGAGTGTTCGGAAATCGAACAAACTGCACATCATATACTTTGGGAATGTCCTCTTTGGAATGGTGAGCGAAACCTTATGCTCTCTCAAATTGGCACAACTTACTCACCAGTATATTATCAGGATTTAGTTTCATCCCGCAAAAATTTCCATGTTTTCAAACGGTTCTGTCATAGTTACTACTGGCATTATTACTCAAAGCAGCCTCCCGTAGCCTTGAAGGATGCTTGAAAATCCAATGGTTCACTGCGGGAATATGCGTGTTGATTAATTAAGTATATTACCTATATAGTATTATTATGTTAATTAGGTATTTTTCATGTTTTATTTTCTTTCGTGTCCAGGTTTCTACTGGTCAGATTTATTTATTTATTTATATATGCTCAGTATATAATTATTATTATTATATATATATCTTTTGTATTGCATGCCCTAATATTTACTTCTTAATAAGCCTTGTTATGAACCCCATAAGGGTAAAAACATTATAAATAATATAGTTTTATAGTTTTTTAGGATAGCTGCTCACATTGTTACACACTGCTGTATGCTGTAAAGTAGTTATTACTCTTAGCTTAAGATTTTTTTCATACTTTTATTATTTTCTTTTTGTAGATTGCAATATCTTGTCAATATTTTGCGTCATCCTGTGAGGTGATAGTCATTTTGATGCACTTTTGATCCTGTTTAACAGGAGTTGAAGTGTTCAATAAATAAATATGCTGGACATAGGCCTTTCCAGGATTTCGCCACTCTTGGCGGTCCTCCTGGAAGAAATGCCCATACTCACACAAGCTGGGCAGGCGGGTTGGTGAGCGCGGTGCCGAAACCTTTGCACCAGTGGCGCCGCTGCCCGTCACTAGTCTGTTTAATATAAGGCCCGGCAATTGGGGATGGATAAAACGCCATCCATCGTCCCAGGCAATGGTGGTGGGCCGCCTGGTTTTGCCTGAGAGCTATTCTCTTACTCTCCCCCGAATAACTTCGGGAGGATTTGCGAGTAAGATGGTGGTACCTCCACAGTCGAGCCCGGCATCAGCTCTACCGCCTATCAGCTCTACCACCTATCATTTTACTTAGTACTCACATACAATTAGAATATAATAAGTATAATGATTATGTACATTAATTTATGTAGCCAAATTCATACTGAAGACTAGATAAATACACTGGTGGACAAAAAAATCGACTCAAGCATTGTTGTTCTACATTTAAGGAAATAACCCAATCATACAAGCATAAACTTACATAATCCGTAAATCATTTTAAAGGTATAGGCTCTTCCGTGCTCTTCCGTAGTTGCCATGCAAGCACATTCAGGACTCGTCAGAGAACAAAATGGAGCGCCATTGGTCCAAGGTCCAGTTTACGTGTTCTCGGGCAAATTGAAGTCGCGCTTGCCGATGAGCTGTGGTCAGTTGGGGCCCGGTTGCTGGTCTTTTTAGTGTCAGGTTAGCTTTCTTTAGTCTTCTAGCGATCGTTCGCCGACTTACAGCCCGATCTCGTACTTGTCTGAGTTCTTGTTGGATCTCAACTGCTGTCATGTGACGATTTCTTAAAAACTTAAAACGATGAAGCGGTCTTCTTGCTCAGAAATGCATCTTGTTTTGCCAGACCCTGGCCTCCGAATGACGCCGCCGGTCTCCACGAAGCGTCTGAAGACTCTGGAGACAGCTGATTGGCTTAGGTGTAATTCTGCAGCCACGCTTTGTTGGTTCCGCCCCAATCGCAATAGGGCAAGCACTTGAGCGGCCTCTAATGGCGTGGTGTCCATTTCCAGGTGACGTAATCACTGGGTAATTAGGGTAGGTGTTAACAGGTTGAAATTGTGTAAGCAAGTGTGGAAAAAAAAATATTGCACGTCCTTTAAACGGGATAAAGGGAGCTTAACGCGTACGTTTCTGTACGAGGTAAAAACTGTTCAAATACGGTAAATGAATTTCACGTCCTGTATAGCGAATACTTTTAAACCAAAATGCATATATTCAAAGGTGGAGGCCTATACCTTTAAAATGATGTATATATTTCATATGTTTATGTTTGTATGTTTGGGTTATTCCCTTGAATGTAGGACAACAATGCTTGAGTCGATTTTTTTGTCCACCAGTGTAGTCGGTATTAAGGTTCAATTACTGTTTTGGGGAATTCGTTTTTTTCTGTTCTCTATACAACCGCAAGCCCAGCGAATTAATACCTTCCATAAAAAGTCAAACCTTTATTGTTTTTAATATTTCCTAAACATTTTTTTGTTCCGTAATACCGATTACTTGTCAATGTATGAATTTTTCGGCATAAATTAATTTCATCTTGTCCGAGCGACAGAACAGTGCATTTGCAGATTAAGGATTCTGATCGTTATCGGATCCGTCTACGATTTACGTTTATTCTCTCTTGTTGTGATCTAAACCCCTGTGATGTGAATATCAAAACCTAAAAGCTAACCCTATCTATAGATTTGTTAATCTTATTAATATCATAACATACCTATAAACAATACGTATTTCGTTATCGGGACCTAAAACCCAAAAAAATATTCAAATAATGCTATTAACACTAGCCGAACAAGGTCTCCTTTCCTTTGAGCTTGAGCTAGTGTTCCCTGTGTGTGTGCGTGTACGGGTCGAACGAAAGATGCTCCCGAGGGATTGAAGGAAGTGCGGCCGGAGCGATGCCACCTGGGACCGCGGGGGAGGGCGAGGCGACGCGGGGGGAGCAGCACAACGCGTTACTGAAGTAACGCTATGATCAAACACAAACAGGCTGATCATAAGAAAATAGGTGCCTGGAATGTCCTATGATCACACTGTGTGATCATAAGAGGTTTCTTTCTCATTGGTGGAGACTGTTTTACCGACTTTTTGAGCAAAAATTGCGCCTGTGATTGGTCACAGTATGGCCAACATTTTGGGATAAATAGTGGTCGGTGGGATGTGATTGGTTTGAAGAAAAAAATATTTAGTTCAAATCGCCATGACGGTCGTGTTCTATCTAGCAGCTACAACATTTACATAGTCGAGTTATCATGGCGACCATTCTTCAATGATGACGACAACAGTACAAAAAACACAGCAGAAACATGTCACTCACAGTGGAGATGAATGACTGATATCGAGTTGGCAACCCTGACGGAAGAACCAGGAAAAAGACCGGTCGAGTGCGAAAAGGAAACTTTGAGGGTTCCGGTACCCTTACGATAAAAGAACTCTTTGGTACCATTGACCTCTCATAAACAACTAGACACACAGTCTCTAAGACAGTGGCGTGCATAGGATTTTTAATTAGGGTAGGCACAAAACTGTAAATTTGGAATTTATCCCATGTAAGATTATGTTTCATTTTGCATTAAAAAAAATGCAGTAGATAATAACAATATTATTAACAACACAATTTTACCTTATTTTCCCGCGGTGTTTATCTTAGCGCCACAACCATTCCATTAATCAGTTAGTCACACACACACACTTAGCATAGCTTCTTCATTCTGTCAACCAAGAAAAGTTCTCGTAATATTTTGCGTTGAATTGCCTAGAAACTTTACCTTTTACCTACTTGTTTTAAATACAATTTTGGCGTACAGAGCCCTTTTGGATGCTTTTAACTTTTTCCACACAAGAAAACCGAGAAAACGCACACTTCACTACACTTAACACAAGAATAATTTTCTATTTCACTCGAAAATATAAGAGAAACAGCAAAAGATATTAATTTATTATAAAAGACGCGCACGCGATTTGTTTACAAACAAAACAATGGCCGCCAGCCAGCCAAAATAATATAAATATAATGCGGCTGAATAAACGCGTTACGAAGATTCAGCAAAGCGATAAGAACTTTAAGACTCTTCGAATATGTAAGTAGGGTTATACAGATAGTTCAGACAATTTAATAACTCAGATCAACGAGGTTAGAAAATATATTTTTTATAACATCATTGACTCTTGCAGATGTCGCTACGAACTGCCATCGTACGAATAAAATTCGACCTCGGCAGACATTTACAGTGCGAAATTAGCTCCTATAATGAAAGAGATAAGATAGGTAAAAGTTCGACCAGGTGACCAGGCGGTGCTTATGTTGGCGATTTTTTTATATGTACGTTTCTCGAGCCGCTGACGAGAAGTTTTCTTAGAGAATTCGCCATTGACCTATACGCCGTATAGGTCAATGGAATTCGCGTTGAATTTACGTATGCGTATGCGTTGCCATGGTAACGAGATTTGCGCAGCGGGCAGGTAGATAATGGGTGAAGCTTCTCTGATTTTCGTATTGAAATAGTTGTGTGTACCTTCCTTTATTTAAATACTAGTGGCCTAGTTAGCTAAGCCAAGCCCAGGGTAGGCATTGCGTATTTGCCTATATGAGATGCACGCCACTGCTCTAAGAAAAGTTCGTCACAAAACGTCCGAACGTGCGACGTGCATAATAGCAAAAATGCTTCAACCAAATTAAGACGTTATGTCGTTAACATAAGATGCAGTTGTATGCAATCGTTATTCCAATTTGGCACGCCCCATAGCGGTGACAAAATGCATCTCGGACACTTTTTGTGCGAAATTGTGAGTCTTGTTGTTAAGAGACGTCAATGTTTGGTACTTGCCGTTTAAAACTAAATCCACGTGCGGTCATTATGACCAACTTGACATTTACCTTTTACCAGTGACAGTTACGAACAAAGAGTACTTACGAACACAGAGTGCTTTGTGGTTACGAATTACTTTCCGATTTTTTCCTGTACGTGTGCTAATTAATAATAATAAATAAGTAATCTAATAAAGACCTAATTTCACTGGAAATGCTCTATAGATTTTCATGTTAAGCCAATTTTTTTTTAAATATTTTATTGTTTACATACGTAAAGTGCAATTTTTTTCGCTTTTATCTAGAAGGCCGATTTTGTAACAGTCCTATGGGGTCGTAGACCTCTGTAGGTATTAGTTTCATTCAACTTCAGTAATATCTCTCACGGGGCCCAAAAATAAGAATCTGAAGATCAGCAAAGTGATCCGTCTTTTCAATTTGAGGCACAGAACTCATAGAACAAGTTTTAATACATGTAATACTTTATTCGTAAAGAATACTTTGTCCTAATAAAATTATTGTTCACTTACGTTATAAAAAATAACAATAGAAATTAAGTTAATTCATTAGTCAATTACGTTTACTAATACAAAAATAAGGCTTGCAGAATGAATTTGCTAATGTCAATAAACTTGTGATATAATGATTAGAATTTTATAAGGCTGTTTGGTCTTGACTCGTGTTTTTCTATCTTTAAATATATCAATGCATTTTCCTTCTCCGTTTCTTCTTATGAGCAGTGATGCTCTCTTGGCCACTGTCTTCTTCACTAGAACTGCCAGAGGAACTGCTATCACTGTCGCTACTAGAAGAACTACTATTAGAGGAACTGTCAGAAGCAACACCAGTGCCCTGACTCAGGTCCATGCTGCTAGCAATCTTGTAAAGTTCAGGGTCCTTAACCTCCAAGACCTTGACCCACTTCTTGGAAAGTTTTGGTCGTCCGCGGACAGTTTTGTGCCATACCACAGGGAAGTTAGTGCGGCTGCAGAAGTTCTGAGTGACTGCAACAGTGTCATCCAAGTTGAGGACGACATGCCACCAGCCGCCTGGCACAAATACTGTCTCACCTGGCTTCTGAAGAATCTCCACCTGGTAATAAAAGTTGTTTTACAAGTTAATGGTTACAGGTTGACATACAAGTAGCTGCAGTACATTGAATATTTTCATGAAATTTTAGATGAAGTGGGTTATTTGTATTGTACTGAGGCCAAAACCAAACCAAACATCTTATAATAAATAACACACATAACATTCAATTATTTGTTTTTATCATATATATGACATGTAACAAACTGAAACCAGGATGTGACTTTAGATAGGTTTATTAATATTGTGTGTAAAAGTATCAGCTTACCGGTTTATACTCTGCAGGCCAAGTGTCTAACTGGGTCTTCGGGTAAATTAACTTGAACCAAGTAATAGCTTCATCTCTTTGCTTGCCCCCCATTGCACCGGTCACTTTAATGAGCTCTCGAGGAGTCTGTGTGGGGAATAGGCACCACCTCTTGTGACCAAAGACAAGAGCATTCCACGCACTGGTCCCCAATGGGTCTATGTGGATACCAGTTCCAGAACGCTGTGGCCCCATTACAAACCACCGGTATGGAGGTCTTCTCTCCTCCCCGCAAAACTTAAACAGATCATCCCTGAAGTATGAAGGAACTTCATAATCAGCAAGAAGCTTTTTCCTTCTGGGGTGCTCACCAAAACTGCTATCAAAAATATAAAGTGGACTATCATCAGTCGTTGTCCTCATATATTCTACATAATACTTCATTTTCATCTTAACACTATAGCCCTCATTATCTTCTCCACATTTGAATTTTTGGTTCCTGTATTTCTTAACAAGTCGATCCAGCGTCCACTTGGTATTTGCTTTCCAGTTAGTTTGAACATGTGTAATGACAACAGGTTTGTAAGGCTTTTCATATTTTTCTATAAACACCTCAGGAGTTGTTTCAGACTCATTTATTCTGTCCACGTTGTCATTACACTTCAGGAATTCATCAAAATTGTTACAATACTTCAGAGCAGTCCATTGAAACTTGTCAGTTAATTCTGAGGGAAGAAAATAATTTGGAAATGAATTACATATGGGCTGCATAGTAAACGGCCTGTTTAGTAAAATTAGGATTGGAGTCTACAGCCTACAGGATAAGAAAAAATGGATGCAAGGCCAACAGGCCAAACTGCAAGCTGGTTGATATGTAAACTTTTTACATACAAGCCAAATGACAAACACAGTAACCGCCGTACCTTGTAAAAACCGCTAATTAACAAGACCAAGGTATATTAAAAATTACTTTCTGTTGTAATATCTGAGGTCGTTTGTGTGAGCTATCAATGGATGCCACGCTAACCAAAGAACTATCTGGAAACAGAACTATTCAAGTGCCTAAAGAAAAATTTGACATCATATACTAACATACTGGTTATGGTTACTTTTAACTAAAGTTGAAAGATAATGAAAATGTCAAAATTATGATAGTATTTCGAAGAGAAAACGTACCGGGTCTTGCTTTCCTTTTTACTTCTTTAATTCGTTTCTTTGTTTTATGTGATAACTTGTATTCCGTATCCATTCCGTAATGGAAATATCTATTATAAAAAATCGTACAAAAGTATTTTAATTAACCCTTTTCACCTGAATTTCCAAGATTTTTACGCGAAATTTACGAATGAATGACAGGATATTTGATTGACGTTTGGCATGACTGACACCGCCGCCATTGTTGCATTGCAATTTTTTTTATGTGTTTCCTACTGTCAGCACGTTCCGAGTCAAAACATAATCGATTACATCGCGTGTATCATCATTCCGAGTCACTGCCCTAGTCATAGCCCTAAAATGGTTGTTATGACGTCATGAATGACATCATTAAGGCCGCCATGTTGTGCTATCATCGCCCATGCTTCTGAGCGTAAGCACTGTGAGTGATCTATCAAAACTGACAGCCAGCCGGTGGCAATTTCAAAAATGGGTTATTCTTATTATAAGAGTTTAATGTTAAACAATTAATCAAAGTTTTTAGTTCGCTTCGTGGACCTAAGTTGATAGTACCAAATATTTACGAGCCCAGAAAAAAGGATTTTTGACGAAAGAACAAACCAACACGTACCTAATGATTGCTCTCAATGAGGGGCAAATAACTCTTGCATAACACGTAGTTAAAGTATATAACCTTTTTTGGTATTCACGTAACGTTGTCAAATTTCTTAAAATTAATCTATCTGACAGTTCTGTCACTGACATCATCCACGTCGCGTCATGTCCAATAGACTTCCAATTGGATCATAAGTTGAAGCAGTGATGGACGCCACTTCCCATTCGGAATGACTTGATGTCTTGATGAGTAGTTTTAATACTGCTATCTCCATTAGGAACGCTGTATTTGTTTCCCATTCGCTTCGTGTTCATTTTCAGCTATGTCTTAATCGATCGGTTGTAATTTATAAAGTAGTCCAACACAGATAATAATTCGTATTAATCAAATTAAATTATTTTGATTCATGTGGCTACGCCGTACTGAATAGAAAGCACATCTAGGGAACCTATATTTTCCGTCAAACAATATGTCTCTTTAGTCCAGTAAATAAGCTGAAAAAAGTATCAAACGTGGAAAAGTTATGGAACAGCACCGACTAAAAAACATCATTCATCCACATTAACCGTTGCATCATCTTCAAAAATCAGGAAGATAGGGAAGTTTGACCCACAAAAAATTGCCAGTCATTAAAAATTGATACTATTTGAAAAATTGCTTCTTTTACGTATTCCCTAAACCCCCAAGAACATTCGTCAGCATTGATTCCTGTATTACCTGCGAAAATTAGGAGTTTTGGGAGGTCTGACCCCTCTAAAAGTAGCAATCATTAAAAATCCTTCTTTCACGTGTTCCCTGGACCCCCAGGAACATTCATCAACATTGACCTCTGCCCTGCTTTGCCACACTGAATAGCAAGCACATCTAGGCAACCTTGGTAGACGTGATATTTTCGTGTTAAGCAATATGTCTCTTTAGTCCAATAAATAACCCAAAAAAGTATCAAATGTGGAAAAGTGATGGAACAGCACCGACTAAAAAAAAATCATTTTATTCTCGTGTTCTGTGGACTCTCAGGAACATTCATCCACATTAACCGTTGCATTATCTCCAAAAATCAGGAAGATAGGGAGGTTAAACTCACAAAAAGTAGCAGTAATAAAAAAATTATACTTTTTGAAAATTTGCTTCTTTCACTTAATCCCTAGACCCCGAGGAACATTCGTCAGCATTGACTCCTGCATTACCTGCGAAAATGAGAAAGTTAGAGGAAATACTGGAACACAAAACAAATACAGTATAATGGAATATTTAGGTTCGTGATCAGCGACCCAAAAACTCCCTAGAATACATTTCCAAGGCATTTTTTGAAGCAATTTTGAGCACTTTGGGAGAATTTAATCCCCCTAAACTTATTCGGAGGCAATGCAGGGCAGGAGTTAATGTTGGTAAATGTTCCTGGGGGTCCAGGGAACACGTGAAAGAAGGATTTTTTTTAAATAGTATAAATAAATTTCTTAATGATTGCTACTTTTTGTGGGGTCAGACCTCCCTAATTTCCTCATTTTCGGAGGTAATACAAAAGTTAATGTGGATAAATGTTCATGAAGCTTCACAGAATACGAGAAAGAAAGATTTTCTTAAATCAGTGCTGTTGACCACTTTTCCACATTTTCCAGCTTATTTTTTGGATTACTTGAAAAGAAACAGGGCAGTTAATTTATTCGTACAAACTATAGTGTAAGTGTAACAACAATAAAAAAGAATTCAAAATCGGTTTAATGGTACAATTTCAGAGAATTACCTCCTGTCCACTACATATGTACAAACAAACATACAACCTCTTTTTAATAATAATGTTTGCATGTCTGAAGATGCACATATTCATTTTTTATTATATAGATTATTAGGATTAGGACATCTGTCGTACGTTTCTATCTTATATCTTTACATACACATGAAAATTTTCAAGGTGAGACCTTACTAGACGGAACTGAAATGCCGAATGAAAAGGAGCGAAGCAAGGCGACCCCTGTAGCTTTAACAGAATTTATGATAAACGCAAAAATCCTGCATAATTCTACACTGTCTGCATAAAAGGACGCCGGCCAATATGGTGCCGTTGTGGCGGCTACTGCCTGAGGCACAGTCTAATCTTAAGGGGGGTGGGGGGGTTATCCCGATTTAATCTCTTTTCAAATTAATTTTAAGCCAATAAATAGCGGAGATAAATTTTTGAAAAAATATATGTTATATTTCATTCTTTGATCTTGATATTTTTCCCGTTTGATACATGATTACTTACATTTTCCTCGATCCATTTAAATCGTTAAGATAGGTCTGAACTATGATCTAATATAATTTCATTTGAGCTATGTTAAGTTTTGAACAGTAAAACTTATACTAAAATAAACGTATTAAAAATGTAATATAAAACGGCCATCATATGAAAAACCCATCCCTCTAATTCCAAAATAATAAATAAAAACACCTTGAAACCGCTAATTTTCTAAGCGGCGTGCTTCCGCTGAGCAGGATCCATCCATCCATCCATCAGCCCGTGTTCGTCCACTTATGGACATAGGCCTTTCCCAAATTTCGCTACTCATGTCGGTCCTCCGTCCTCCTCATCCAGCCGCCCCCCGCAACGTCCTTCAGGTCGTTGGTCCAGCGGGCACGATGTCAGGCTACACTACGCTTTGCTGGGGCCTTACCACGGTCGAATTTGCGAAAAGAGCCTTTTGCTCTTTTCTTTCGAAAGTCACCTTCGCTCTTTTGAAGATACTCTTTTTTTTATCCGTAGAATGTGCACACTTTTCTCTAATGCGCTCTTGTCACTTTTGGAAGCCAAGACACAGACAACCATTCATTCAAAAAAAAAATGGGTATAGACAAAAAAGAGTGTCAAAATCCAAAGTGTATGCAATGCTGTTAGCGGTGCTTTAGCGGTGAGAGGTCACATGATAAACTGAAAAATATTCGCTGGATGGGTGACTTTAAATATCGAATCATTGGTACAGTGGCTGACAGTATTAGATGCAAGCAACCAGGGGCCTTATTGTCTAACTTCACTTTTGCTTTCAAATGTATTGCGATGGGCTAAAAATATATGGCTCATAGTTTTAACAGAAATCATGTTACACACAAAATTCCTTCTTGTTTTTTAATTCACGGCACCGCATCCTAACGAAGAACACTACCGCTAGCAGCAACGTATCGTCTTCTTGTTCGTAGTTGATACGTTGTTTATTAGGGTACCGCTAGCGGCAACGCATACATTTCAAAATAAATATCCAATAATGGAAGGAAAATAAATAATAGGTACCAAGGTATTTCTTGTCGTTTATACTTATCAAGTGAAAAGAAGGAAACAAATCACTCTTTGATGAAAAAGGAGAAGAATCTAATTATGTTGGAGTGTATGGAGAAGTAAGTAGACGTTTACTATTCTTCGTTTTACACAGGAAAAAAATTGCCTTTCTACTCTTTCCCCGATGTAAGTATACTCCAAGTTTCCCCGTATTTGAGATTGGCTCCTATCCCATTTCAGTGTTGGAAAAGTAGATTGCTACTTCACCTACATATATACACGCTAATGTCGATCATTTTTATTTCAGACATTGCAACCTGTCCCATGTGCTAAATAAGTCTCAAAGTCTTATAAGGTCATGACTCCTGCTTTGGTATTCCCTATCGTGTGGCTAGTGGTGCTAGAAAACTGCAGGAAGGTAAGACAAAGTTTTCGTTGTCTAGTACTTTCTTCTCATTTAAATATTTGAAGCAGCGGTAACTTGCTGGCCTCTCAATCTTGCGACCCAGGTTTAATTTCCAGTCACCACCAATGAGTTTTTCGAAATTTATGTGCACAGTATTTGTGTTCTTAGCTAATATTTACCACTTAATGAACAATGAAGTAAAACATTGTGAAGAAACCTGCATGCCCTAAAAAGCGTGTAATTTTGCCTGAAGTGCAGCGATATGGGGTACCATGTAAATTGTTTGAAATTTATTTGCACTAAGTACCATATTGTTTGCTACTACTGACCAAACTAATGTGAATGTCTCCCAACTAAAAACTCACTCTAATAAGGTAGCATTTCATAGATTCCAAAATTGAATTAGAAATTAGAAGCATCGCCTCAAATCAAACCCTGGTTATTTAAACCTTGTAATGCAAAGCACATATTATTGCCTTCATAAGATCTTACATAGATGTTTTGTCTTTTCAGAAAAGGATTTGCTGTCAACTAGGTGCAATGACACCTTTTGTCAGAGCCACCATGCTACTGGTGGAGAGAATCCTGACCCTCATTAAACCAACATTGGTTGGAACTTGAAACAGGAAGGAACTGGAGGCATATGAGTTTTAGTAGAAATCTAACAAATAAAAAGATCTTTTTATCAGTAACAGGTGTTTAAGTAGTAAACATTTTCAAAGAATAAAAATTATCAAATATATTGTTTTACCCTTTTTTCCACCCTCACAAAATTTTATTTGATGATGTCTTTCATGGCAAATTTTCAAGCTAGTTTTCTTGCAAAAGTATGAAATTGTTTATAAATAATAAAACCTGACTGCCTCTGTAACGAATGGTTGCTCTGCACTTGCCTGCTAACCCACAGGTTCTGTGTTCAATCTCCACGCCCTGCATATCACTGTTCAGTCTGCGTGCTTCGAAAAAAACATCAAGCTGTTGATCTATTTATGCCCGATCTGTAGGGCCCATCACATTTGAGAATAAATAATAGTGTAGTGCGTAAAAAAAGTGCATTGAAATATTGAAAATGAATTAAATAGAGATGGTATATATACATTTGTGGTTGCATAATTAGGAACTACTGGTAAGAAAGTCGATTTTTGACAAACAAGTAGCTGTTACTTTTGTAATAACTTACTGATAACAAATTTAAACCACACAAAATAACAGTAATATTTAGCAGGCTTTAATAATTTATACCCAATATGCAAAACAATTGCACTGCTATCACTTCAATTGCTATTGTATTTTATATGTACTGGCCGCTTGACAAATAATTAGGAACGGAAAAAAATAAATTCTTAATTTTGAATTTCGAAAATGGTTATCGCATTTTTTTGTTTCCCACGTATTCTATGGTTACATCGCTTTATATCTCCTTTATATTGACTAAGTTGAAAGTGCATAATTATTCCGAAATCATGGGCAAAAAGGAGAGTTGTGATCCATCGACCCGGAAAATTATTAAGGCTCTATATGAACGTAATTGGTCGTATAAAAAGATTGCTGATCATTTGAAGTGCTCTAAAACTAAGGTGTTTAATGCTGTAAATCACGTCAAACAGTTTAATACTACGAATAATGTACCTCGAAAGCCTAAATCTAGAAAAACAACATCACGTGAAGATGCTTTAATTGTTCGTGCAGCAAAGGCTTTGATGCTATCAAGAGTTCTGAAAACATAAAGAGGGAAGTTTTTGGCGACGGAGGAGTATCTACACGTACAGTACGAAGACGCTTAACGGATGCAAAGTTATTTGGAAGAATCGCCCGGAGTGTACTGTACCGCTTCTCACGAAGGTGCACCGAAAAGCTAGGTTAGAGTTCGCGAATAAATATGGCAACTGGACAGCAAGTCAATGGAAAAACGTGTTATTTTCTGATGAAACGAAAATAAATAGACTAAGGTCTGATGGTAAACAGTATGTGAGTAGACCACCTAAGCAAGCGTTGAATCCTAAGTTCACGAAAAAAGTGGTAAAGCATGGGGGGGGAAACATAAAAGTTTGGGGATGTTTCTCAGGTCACGGTGTTGGGCCAGTTAAAAAGATTGAAGGTATGCTAAACCAATTTAAATACAAGCAAATATTGGAGAGAGAGAAAGACTATGCTTCCTTATGCTGAGGAGAGGTTGTTGGACTACAGGTCTAGATATTTCAGCAAGATAATGAACCCAAACACACTGCTCATTCAGTTAAAAGGTTTCTTAGTGATCAAAAAATTACTGTGTTAAATTGGCCTGCAAATAGTCTAGATCTTAATCTGATCGAAAATCTTTGGAGAGAAGTAGAGTGTGGCTGCGAAAAGGACGAGCAGTTTGAACAATCTATATGATGCCTTTGTCGAATCGTGGAACAATATTTCAGATGAAACCTGTAAAAACTTAATAGATTCCATGCCCCATCGCTGCAGGGCAGTTATTGTAAGCAAGGGCCACCCTACAAAATACTAATACTGCTTTTTGTAAGCTGTGTTAAAAGATTTGTAATAAATATTGTTTATTTCATTAAAATTGTTTCTGATACAGTTCAATAAATTAAGTTATTTCACCCGTTCCTAATTATTTGTCCATAGCTAGAAAGTTTCAAATAAATAGTTCAAATGGAACTTTAATTAAATTTTCAATTGAAGTTCGACAATTTTACATATTATATATGTAGTATAAAAGCCTGCTTACAGCCTGCCTACTTTATTATCATGTCGTTTGAAGGTAGTAACAGTAATAAAGACTAAAGTTACAGCAACTTGTTTTTCTGAAAGTTACTTTGATATTAGTCGTTCCTAATTATATGACCACAACTGTATATATGTCATCTCACTCACACTATCTAATTATGATACTTGCATCAGAGAATATGAAGTATTATGTATGTATGATGTTCAAGAACATATAGGTATATAACAATTACATGGGTGAAGTGTTTTGCTTGTAATTGAATCAAACAAATAATTTTACTGTCAGGCATCTGTGGCCCATGCAAACAAACATTAAAGTACAAAGTATAACAATAATATAGCCTTTATTCTGTCCTACAGTGATTTTGAAGTTAATTTTTATAGAACATTTTATTCATTACTATTTATCACGTCACGTAGCACAGTGCCACATGGCAAAGGCCTCGTCCAACTCCTTCCAATGTTCTCTGTCCCATGCCACTCTTCCCTAGTATGGACTGGCTGTCAATTTAAGTTTGTTTTCCCAGCATCGCCAACCTCTAGTTATTTTTCTTTCATGTGGGTACCAGTCTGTGATCTTTTTACTTAATTTCTCTGGGTTACTACGCAGGATGTGACCTGCCAATGCTGGTTCCTGTAGTAAGCTACTAGGTGTGCTACACAATTTCTCGTAGGTCTTCATTTCGAGTTCTATCCTATACTCTTGACTCTCAACATGCTTCTCTCCATGGCTCTCTAGCATTTTTCGAGTTTGTCTTTGTGTTCTATGTTTAAGGCCCACATCTCACACCCATATAGTGAAGAATAAATGTGTCTTTTGTTTTCGTTGATAGCCTCTAGTCTTTACTTTTCATCTCTTTTAGGGACTAGTCTCCACCCGTTGGCTATTCGCTTGTTGATTTCTTTGTGTGTCTAGTCATTTGGAGAGATTATTTGACCAAGGTACACATATTCCTTTACATATTCTAAGTTACATACCTAGTATATTGGTACAAAATTGAATTAGTAAATAGAGCATAAACTATGTTGTTATCACTTCACTTTGCACTACCTATGTCATGGTGCTGTCCTACGGCACTTGTCCACGGAAGCAACGGAGAACTCTCACCACAAACGCCGAAAAGTTGACGTTGCGGCGCAACTCCAGCAACTGCACCCTAGGCGTACGGATGATACCCCATCCTTTGGAGCACGTACTCCGCGATGTCCTCCTTAGTGTTTTAGTGCAGGCGTGTTTGGCTTCGCAGCACGCAGCTTTTGTTTGGGCTCCCTAAGAGCTTTGCTTGAGTTCTGGGTTGTACGTGGTTGGCGCTTTCTCCTTTGCACAGTCTCGAAACCAATAACAATAGCCCGGTTCGGCGCGCCTTCTTACTGGGAGCGGTAGGGGCGCTAGCGGTAACGCTGGCGAAATCTCGATGACGAGGTAGGTACCTGAGTACATAACTAATACCTAGTCCAATTTAGAATTTTTAGAAAAATATTTTGCGTGTCGAAAGTTTTCTCATGAAATTTATTACAATGTACCAATGACCTATGATGGTCGTTGCAATGTAATAGTATTTTGTAATTATAATGTCTTTGAGTCTTAAACTCCAATTTCATGACAAAAAACCTACGAAAACTTCACAAAAGGCACTAAATTTGGTCACTGTTTTTTAGAAGAGTAGAAGTCACTTTAGCTCTGCAAAAGGCGGCAAAAAGAAAGACCAAACGTTTGTCAAAATGCCACCGTTCTACGGAAATAAGCAAAAAAGTATCTTTTTGAATGAACGAAACTCGAAAAACGACACTCTTTATCTTTAGAAGCCAAAGTAAAAGAAAAGTCACTTTTTTTGCTCGGCTAATCTAAGAAATTAAGTTTGATAGCTGAAGACTCTTTCAAAAGACACTCTTTTTGTGCCTCGTTCTAGACCCCCTGTACGTGGTCTCCATTCTAAAGCCTTTCGGCCCCAACGGCCATCATGTTGGCGACAAATATGGCCTGCCCACTGCCACTTCAGCTTATTGATTCTGCAGGCTATGTCGGTTACTTTCGATCTCCGACGGATCTCCTCATTTCGGATTCTATCCATCAGAGATACCCCAACATTGCCCGCTCCATAGCTGGCTGAGCAACCTTAAATCGGTGGATCAGACCCTTTGTAAGAGACCAAGTCTCAGCGCCACACGTCATCACAGGAAGGGCGCACTGGTTGTACATCTTAGACTTTAAGCACTGCGTTATTGACGACGTAAATATGTGACGCAATTTTTCGAATACTGCCTAACCCAAGCATATTCTTCTGTCAGCCTCGGCATCGAAGTTGTTATTATCCAGCTGTATGACTTGACCCAGATAAACATATTTTTGAACAACTTCGATGCTGACATTGTCGACGGTTAGTGGCCCTTGGATGACGTGACAGTTGGACATGACCTTAGTGTTATCCAAATTCATCCGCAGGCCCACTCGTCTCGAAGAATCGCTAAGGCCGCGCACCATTTCCTCCAGTTCCTGCAGTGACTCCACCATTATGACGATGTCATCGGCAAAGCGAAGATGTGAAATGTACTTTCCGTTTACATTTATGCCTCGTCCATTCCAGTCTAGTGTTTTAAAGACGTCCTCTAGCGCGGCGGTAAACAGTTTTGGAGAAATAACATCTCCCTGTCTCACGCCGCGCTAAAGATGTATCGGTCTTATTTGTACACCCTGTACTTGAACGGACATCGTAGCGGAGTCATACAGACATTTCAACAACTCCACGTAACGCCAGTCAACTTGGCATCGCTGCAAGGACTGCAGAACAGACCAAGTTTCAATGGAGTCGAAGGCTTTCTCGTAGTCCACAAACGCTAGACATAAGGGCTGATTATACTCTTGAGCGTGTGAATGTGGTCCACGGTGCTGTAGCCTTTTCGAAATCCAGCTTGCTCTGGAGGTTGGAAGTCGTCGAATCGTTGGGCGAGACGATTCGTGATAACTCTTGAGAACAGCTTATAGGTGTGGCTCAGGAGCGCAATAGGTTCTTAAGTAGGATTTGTCCCCTTTTTTGAAGAACAAAATGACCAGGCATAGACTTTGGCGTAGTACCTGTACGAATGACGGCATTAAAAAGGTCCTGTAGCTGTCCGAGTATAGGGTAACCTCCAGCTTTCAGGAGTTCAGTTGTAATGCCGTCCTCGCCCAGCGCTTGCTGTATTTCAGCTGTTCAAGAGCTATCCTAATCTCACCCATTTCGACATCCGGGAGTTCATCGGTGTAGTGGTGGACTAGAGGTGCACGTTTGTCGTCTTCATCGCGAGCAGTTGGCTTGGGAGCGTGTGAATAATATAGGAGCCCATAAAATTTCTCTATTTCGGCGAGGATTTCTGGCCTAGAGGTAACGGTTTTATTGTCAGATGCCTTCAGCTTCGTCAGATTGGCCCTTCCTAACTGCTGGGCAAAAACTTTTGAGCCTTTGTTTCGCTGGATCGCGTCTTCAATGACGCGAGTGTTATGTTGGCGCAGGTCAAAACGAATTTGCCTTTTAACGCGCTTGTTAAGGAGGGAGTAATCTGCAGAACCTGAAGACATTTCCCGTCTCTGTCTCATCAGGTCCAGAGTTCCACTTGAAATTTTGGACTCCTTAGACGTTCGCTCCAACTTAAAATAAGCCCTGCCTACCTTGCGCAAGACATTCGTGAAATTGTTAGCAAGCTGGTCAACGTCCTCAGTGGTTTCTAACAGGGCAAATCAGTTCTGAAGTTCCATTTGGAACCTTTCGGATCCCGCAGCGGTTTGGCGTAGAGAAGGGCGGAGCGTAGACTTCATCAGACGATTTCTCTCAAGCTGTAAGTCGATATTCAAGATGCTTCGGACAAGTCGGTGATCGCTGCCGGTACAAAACCTGTTGATCACGGATACATCTTGGATTATGTGCTTTTGATCCGTTATGATGAAGTCTATCTCATTTTTAGTCTTACCATCAGGGCTTCGCCAGGTCCACTTCCTTTGAGGCTTCTTTTTGAAGAATGAATTCATCAAATAGAGCCCCTGGCTCTCAAGGAAGCTAACCAGCATCTGGCCCCGAGGGTTTCTGTAGCCATAACCATGTGGTCCGATTACTGATTCACCACACTCTTGTACTCCCACTTTGGCGTTGAAGTCCCCCATAACAACGATAAAATGTGTCTTGGTGGTGTTATGTCTGGCCTTTAATATGTCATCATCAGAGCAGGATGACCATGTGTAAAATGAAAGCGTTGGAGCAGGACAGATTTCGTCGGATAACCTTGCCTTAGTAATAAATCAATATCCCAGGGTATATCGATCGGATCGATATAATTTTCGTTTCAACCATTTTGCCAAAAGTATGTAGAATAAATGACGTACATTATTTGCTGTGTAAATGCCCTTTGCGTCGCTGCAGTTCTCGTGCAGTTAGTAGTGCCCCTTAATATGCTAGTCACACATATAGACGTTCGGGCCGCAAGGCTTTAGAACGGAGACCACGTACAGCAAAGCGTAGTGTAGGCCGACCTCGTGTCCACTGGACCGACGACCTAAAGGTCGTTGCGGGGGGTGGCTGGATGAAGAGGATGGAGGACCAACATGAGTGGCGAAATTTGGGAAAGGCCTATGTCCAGGAGTGGACGAACACGGGCTGATGGATGGACATATAGATATAAGGCCGGTTTAAAACCAATTAAACCAATCGTCTTAAAACGAAAAAAAAAGGTTTAAAACCAAAATAAAACATTTTTTTCGTTTTAAAACTGTTTCTGTTAATGACTATGTTTTTCTTGATAATAACTAATTTTTATTTATTTTACCGAGGTAGGGATATAACGGAGTCTCCTTCCATACTAAAAAAATAAAATTATATATTTTTTCGCTTAACTATTACATTTAGGAAAAAATATCAAATGACTTTACTTCATAAGGGTAATGTAATCTATTGATTGGCATTAAAATATAAGGTACGAGAAAAAAAATCTCAAGTCCTCAGTATTGCAGCTTCAACTCACTGTGCGGCGGCACCGGCGCGGCGTGACGGCCTTGAAGACATAAAACTAATTAAAACGAAACATGACGTCTGGTGACCAAAAATTGCCCATAATTAAGTGTAAAACACAAGTTCTTTTGTTATTGTAGACGGGGTTTAAGCCGTTTAAAATGGTTTATTACGGGTTTAAAACCACAACATTTGTTTTAAAGCGTTTTATGCCAGTTGTTTTACATATATAGCCACATGACGCAGCCATGGTCTAAGTGAATCTACAATAAACCTTAATTTTTTACCAAACCTACGCCACGGACGATTGTTCAACATACGTCAAAAATCGTAGGGAAAAACCACAGGCGTAGATTACTTAGTAATAATTACATGTAAGTGAGAAAAACGTAGTTGCACCGATAGCTTCAGGTCACAATCAGGGTCACAAATTGTCACAATGATGAATGTAATGTCATGCATGGCATGCATGACTGATGCATGACTGTCATCAAAATTCGACGCAACAAAAAGTTCAGCATGAAATAAGTCACAGCACAGCAGATAGCATTCCAACATTGTTGCAGTCTATGATACACTCTCGAAGCATCGATGAGAAAGGAAGGGTGTGCGTAGGGTATGTATAGAGCGCAGGTCACCTGACTTTGCGTCCACCTTCACCTTCACGAAACCAGCCAGCACCCACCCGTAGTATGAAGACGGGCGATTTCGTTTGTCACGCGTTTTATCACGCACATGGATTAAAATAAGCGCTATGATTGGTCGATTGGTCGACAAGTGCGATAAAACCTGATAAAACGTGCGACAAACGAAGTCGCCCGTATTCATACTACGGGTACTGAACTACACTCGCTATTTTATTGTAGTGAGTGGTAACATTAGAAACTAGAAACAACTTTGAAAAAATCTTGAACGCATCTGTAAAATGAAATGAAAAATAACGAACGAATTTATATTTTCTAGCAACACCGAAAACAATTTTCGACGTAGCTTTAGTGACCACGATTTTGTGAATTTCGTCGATTTTAACCGATATAATTTAAAATTTGGCCCTCCGAGAGTTTATTCCGTACAGCAGTTGTTTTACTTCGTGCAAAACTTTTTAATTAATTCATTGTATACAGTGAAGTGATTAATTTGACTGTCGTAGTGAAACAAATTTGAAACGTTCCAGTCTGAAGTGGATAGCTAGCTCGATATAACTGTCAATCTGGGTGTAGAAATTTATTTGTAATTTTCACCGGTTCTATGTGTAATTTCCGAAAGTGTTAGACCGATTTTGAATAAACGTGGATTGAGGAATAATGTCCTATTGTGTACCTGGTGCCTAGGCCTGTTCAAAAATGGATGACGGTTCGGTAAAGATCCAGTCTGGGATAAACATCAACATCAAAAGAACAGATGGTGAGTAAAAACTTCCCTGAAGATCCTTGAATGTAAATTTTAATTCTAGAGATAGAACAGTTTCGCTGATAAGGAACCTCGGCAAATTATTCTTGTATTTGAAAAAAAAGCCCTGAATCCACCCGCGTTTTTCTGTTGGCAGCTTTCAGGAATGAAGATGTCAGGTTTGTTATACAGGGGGCAGAAAAATGGTATATATGCCAACCCAACAGTTAGGAGCTACTGGCCGTGAACCCATGTTACTTTACATCCTAACCTGAGTGGGTTTTGGTCAATAATATTAACTGTGATAGGGGCACAGTTGAAGTGTAATAAAAAATTAACCACAAAAGTTGTGTATGGTGGTTGCTTCACTATGCAACCGGCTCGCTTCTGCCTTGAAGAATTTCCAGGTTATAAATTTTTTAATTTTTTTGCATGGTTCTATGATTTGCATTTAAACTTCTCTTAGCAGAAACCAAAAGTGATAATATGTTATTTCCTATATTCAGAAATGTGCTTTGTATATTTTATCTGCCTCCTTTCTCATTGTTGCAGTAATAAGGTACACAATCTTTAATAAATTCTGATAATATTGATGTTTTGGAAGATCTTAATTTGAATTGCTCTTATTTTATGCAGGCAATATTTTTTTAAATTATGTTTAGATTTTTTTTCATTACAAGCACAATTTTTTTTGTTAGATTATTTCACAGGAGATTGGCAAATATCCAGCAGTATTTAATGTAGGTTAAAGTTTTTACTTTTAGATATTTTATTTCTTCCTAACAATGACATCATGAAGAGAAATCAAATATTAAAGGATTATCCACAACCTGAAGTCATTAATTTTTTCCAAAAATTTAAACATTTCTTGAAATAACTTTAGCTAAGTTTTGAATTATTATACCTTTGTGTAGATTATTCATTGATGACTGGATCTGTCTCCCAGGGGGTGTAGCATGCACCATACAATCTCTTGCACATTGACAAACAGGGTAACCTATGTGAGAGTGCAAATAGTATAGTTAGATGCTGTATCTCTAGTGCATGCTAGTCACACAGAATTACCCTGCAGGGGAACAGACTTGTCTCATTTGTACTCTACTATACTAAAATCAAGTCTGATTAAGCAGTTCTTTCACACTTGACCACTTTTGACACTTATAGTGATGTACCTGAGTACCTTTTTAACATGGCGATGTTCAACTATTTCAGTAACAACTCATATGTCTGTCCGGTATTGACCAGAGACCTCAGCATTGCCGAGCTTAAAAAATTTAAAAATGTTATTAAAATTAAAATAAATAATATAATATTCCCTAACCTAAAAAAACTAAAATAAATGACTGCAATAGGGGCAATGACTGATCTGCAATGTTTAAGCCTTCATGGTGCATACGGAATTCAACAAAAGCTCGCTTACTTTACGATTCAGGAAGTCAAAAATTTTGCGAATGCTTAACCCGTAGAGTCACAGCCGTGACGATGTTCTCGAATAAGCCGAATCATAAAAAAAAATTATTATTGTTAGTTAATATATTATAAACCTAGTGATATGGGTATTCTCCCAAAGCTAGGAAGACGATCAACAAAAAAAAAATTATAATAGTATAAAAAAAAGTTGTGGATTGTAATTCTAGGCCCAAATTTTCTTTTTTTTTTAAATATATGTGTAGAGTTATATATTTTTTCATTTTTTTAAATTATTCTTTATACTTTTTACAATATAATAAAATTTGAATAGACATATATATATAGTATACATACATATATTTACTTATATATGTATATAACTAAGATTTTTTCAAGGAATAAGCCTCCCCCCTCTTTTTCAAAGAAAAAAAAAAAGTTGTCTTGTAGGAAATTTTATCTAGTCTTAGAAAGAAAAAACCACATTAGAATTGGACAACTAGTTCCGGAGATATAGCCAAAAACAAAATTGGCGGGAAAATTTTCAAATTTGCAAAAATGCGCGTAATCCTACGGATTAAGCTTTAAGCTTAAATGAAAGATATATGAACGAAATAATTTTAATCACTTAATTTGTTAAAATTGTAATAATGTAAGTAATGTAATTTTTTTTAGGTGCTTACGGTAAATTTTGACCATAGTATAGCCTAGTTGTGCTGGCTGCCTATCACAGACCTTGATTACTCATTCATTTGTAAAAACTAAAACTCCTTCTTCATAAGAGAAATTATACAAGACACTTATTCAAGATGCCTAAAACTACTCTTTCCAACACTAGAGGTGGTGTCAAGGTAGATGCTTCTGATTTTCTTTTTACTTTTTATATGTTTATTTGTACTTATTGTAGGTAGGCAGTTAATTTTCTTAATTTATTGTGCATTCTTCAGATATTACAAGGCAAAGTGGAAAATCACATGAAATATTTTCAATCATCTGTAGTGGACTGTCCGTTTATAACTTTTACCTCTTCTTTGATTATGTTTGAATATAAAAGTGTTAAAAGAGCATTGAACTGCCATTGTACCCTGTTAAGGCATAAATAAGTTCTGTACAATATTATTAAAATACTGTACAATAATATTAAATATATGGAACAAAGAATTGTTGTTAGCAACATGTCCTATATGTTGTTACATAAGTAAGGCACAGCAGCAAACAAGGAAGTATGTTTATTTTCTCTGTTTTCCCCAAACAGATAACATTGAATAAATACTAAAATCACATTTCTTTTTATAAAATATATATATTATAAGTTTGATAAAAATCTTGACTTTTTTATTTCGGACAGATTTTGAAACAGTTGGATTTGTTTTTTCTTAAATATCATGATTTATTTGAGTGATAATAAATAATTTTCAGTCCTAAATGGTAGTAATTAATGACAGCTTTCTAATAAAACTTGAATTTTTTACACTAGCACACAAAAAATAATTTGGCCAAGTGCGAGTCGGATCAAGGGTTCCGTATTACCACACAATACATGTACGGAACTCTAAAAATATTATAGTACATAGAATCTTGACATATTGCATCTTTCGCTGGGACGATTTACCTTAACCTTTTTTGGTTTTATATTTTAGCTACTCGTGATTGTATTGTGTGATAAGAAAACTGTTTCCCAATAAATTAATAAATAAAAACAAGGTGCTAAAACGGTAGTACCTTACAAACAATTCCACACTCTCTGAGTATTGAACCCCAATTTTTGTTATTTATTAGTTTAGATTATGTACAACAACTTGACAAAATTTGAAAGTTGCATCTATTAACATCTTCAAGATAAAGCTGACACAAATAATATGAAAAAAATGCCAATTATTTCATCATTATTTGCCATGGTATGGTAACACATATTTCTACTGGCTATTACAGGTGTAGCTGTAGACCCTTGTGACAGATGGACAGATAGCGGAGGTTGTGTAGAGAACAAGACTGCACTACGATACGAAAAACGAGCCGAACGAGATGGGTGTTGGCACTTGTTGGTCCCTTTCTAACACGTTAGAAACTAAACAACACTATAAGTATATTGTATAATATTATATACACTGGCAACTTGCTAGACAAGGATACACAAGTAGCAACAGCTATCTCGCTCGGCTCATTTTTCGCTTGAAAATGGTATCATCATAATTACTACCTTATTTCTAAAGAAAATAAAATCTAATTTAGTTGAGCAAAAATTCGACAGTGCACAGTAGTTTGGACCATATATCCATTTTTTTCGAATTTCATGTTCTAATAGTAGAATTACTTTGAAGTGATCCATAAGTAGTCCAAATAAAATAAAATAAATTGGACTGCATTTTCTGCCCCCTATAAATTGTTTTTCTTAAATTTTAATTTTTTTTTATTGGTTTATTATCTTTAAGTAAGCAATTCTACAAAAATAGAGTCATAAAATTCTGTTGTATTCCAGGGTCGTACGAAATTAAAATCTCGTAAGTGCCTTAAGCTTTTACGAGATTTTAATTTCGTACGACCTTGGAACACAACAGAATTTTATGACTCTATTTTTGACTAAACCAATAAAAAAAAATTTTTCTCTTTACTTTTTGTTAAACTTTGAATTTAAAGCGGGGGCAGAAAATGCAGTCCAATACTTTTCATTTTATTCTATTTCGGCTACTTATGGATCGCTTCAAAGTAATTCTACTATTAGAACATGAAATTCGAAAAGAGTGGATTTACGCTCCACCCTAGTGCACAGTCTTAGTCATCAGGTCATCAGTCATCACTCATCAGGCACCGTTCAGCTTCGAAACCTTAAAAACTACTGTCAAATACTGGTTATGTTATGAATTTATGACATCAATAAGGTCCCCACACTATAGGGCTAGACGCACTTTAAGTGTCATGTAAATAATTTGATGATTATAAAAATCCCCATTTAATTGTTATTTCAGAATGTTTATTTTCCATTTCAAATATTTACAAATTATTTTATGTTAAAACCATGGTGTAATATTACGCTAACTTGATTTCCTAATAACTTCATGTGTAGTAATAGCTATTTAATTAAATTTTTAGTAAAAAATACTGCCATTTTTTTCTCATCTTTTACATTGTGATTTTAACTGAGGTGGTAAAGCAGAATCTCGGTGCAAAATGCACATCAGAATATTGTTTTCCTTACGTTTGAATTAAAAGTATGCAAAAATTGCATTTTAAAGCTATTAGCAGAAATTTATTAGTAATAGTTACGTTCAAATTTTATCATTTTATGATTTAGATTTTGATTGCATTCGATTGACAAACTTAAAAGCGTATTTATCGTTGTAATCGACTGTTATCAAAATGTAAGGCATAAAATAACATAATTTTAACGCGAGAACCCTATTATTAATAATGAATTTTCGTTAATTGCTTTAAAACGAAATTTTTGCATACTATTTATTCAAAAGCAAGGAAAACAAAGTATGATGTGCATTTTGCACCGAGATTCGATAAACTTTTATACCCTGTTTATGAGGAGGCTATCTGATCTGAGCAGGTGAGCAGCTCTCCTCAGTTGACTAAATGATCAAGTTTACAAAAGCACTTTATACCGCCATAATTAGGCCAATGGCAAAGACTTCATTAGATTTTTATAGAGGTGATTATTGTGAAAAGCTTTTTATTGGGGGTAATGCAGGAAAACAGTACTTTTCATAAAAGTAACATTAGTTGAACTTTAAATCCAGGTTTAAAAAGGCTAAGGGTAAATAAAATTTACTTTTACATATTACCCAAATCTTGCCGATTTAGTAAATCCATAATCACCCTGTAGCTTTCCTCAAATATTACAAAATTGTTCAAGCAAGCCTGATTCAGAATATCTAGAAATAAAGATACCACTTAAGTTGTTTGTACAAAATTTCATGTTGTTAAGTGTTTTGTTGGCCCTCAAAAACCAAGTTCCTTAGGTGGCTCTCAGGCTGAGGACAGTGGTCGGCCTTGCGTCGTTCGCGGCCATATATGGCACAGGCACGCCTCGTCTATACTCTACTGAGCGGTCGCCAGCGCACGCGCCGCTAAATTGATTTTATTATATATCTACAAAGAAGCTAGAATTTTTTGCGTTCGTAATTTGTCTGCAACATCTCACTCTTCTGTGCAGATTGGCGCAAAATTTAAAATAAAAAAAATACATTTAGTGCACTATTTATAGATACCTGGTTTAAATAGAAGGTCACTTTTAATTAATGAAACTGTTCATACTCTACATACTGATCATACTGATCCACTTTCCCAAAGAAATATCTGTGAACTGTGTACGTGTGTATGTATAGAAGATGTGGTTTAATTAATATTATCAGGCTATTAGCAATCAGTATACGTAGATCTCTAGAATGCACATAGCATATCTACAATTCTCAGTTCCATCAGTTTTTAGGGTTCCATACCCTTAGGGTGCCTAATGGGACCCTATTACCAGCCTCCGCTGTCTGTCTGTCCGTTTGTCTGCCACAGGGGTCTACAGCTTCAACCGTAATAGGTAGGAACTTGAAATTATTACACAATACGTGTTACCATGGCTTCTACTATGGCAAATAATAAAATATTTGAAAACAAGAAACCTTGAAAAAGTTACATTATTGAAATGGTATCAGTTTTGGCTCTTACATGAAAACGGGAATACATGTAAGTTTTAAATCTAGTCAGATTGTAGGACATACTCTAAAACAAAAAATAATAGAAAGTAGGGTTCCGCCAATTTTTTTGTCAGGTGCTATAATTTTAGCATCTTGTTTTTTGTCGTCTTAATCAATCAAATAATTTCATTTTCAGGCATTTGTGGCCAAAGATAAACTTAACCTTACCTTACAAACTAACATAAGTATTTTGCTACAAAAATAGCATCCATATTGTTGAAATGTATGTTTTTAGGGTTCCTTACCCTTATTGTGTGGTGGTACGGAACCATCGCGCTTGCCCAAATTATTTTATTTGAATGCACTGAGGACTCTGCCAGTTAGTTGAATAGTCCCTGTTTAAATGCTTGTTCATTACCAAGATACTGGAGTAGAGGAAGCTATCAATGAACAAGTATCGTCGTTTCAATAGGAGCAAGGTCGTGCCCGTCATTAGATGTCAGTCAAACGAAATAAGATGGGTTTATTTATTTTATTGCTTCTGTAAAGTTTGTGCTCATAATAGCTTCAGGGCAGGCACGTATCCAGACTTTTGTTTCGCGTGGGGGGGGGGGGGGGGCATTCATTGAAACTACAATGTGAATTGTAAAAGAAACCTGCAATCAGTAATCAATCACTGACAGTACAGTGATTCACTGTACTATAATATTATCAATATCAAAAGTACCGTACTTTTTATTTAAACGTACTTTACAGTGGTTATGAATAAACATTACCGGTCCGGTGTATGGCACATCAAATTTCGGGGGGGGGGGGGGGGATAAATCCCACCTATCCCCCCCCCCCCCCCCCTTGGATACGTGCTTGCTTCAGGGTGAGACTTGTAAGATTTTTAAAATTCTGTTTTTGTTTTAAAACTCCAACTGTCATTAAAATCATTCCATTAGGTCGGGTTTGAAAATTAATGATGTTTGAAATAAATTAGTATTATATCATTGTGGTATAGGAAAGCAGAGAAGTAAATCTCGAAGTGAATAATAGCTCTGATTTAGTTTTCTGCTTTTGTATACCGCAATGATCTATTATTAATTTGTTATCTCCTTGCGATGGGTGAATCGTCAAATGTTTAAAATGTACAAATTTATTTCTATCATAGTTATGTCCGAAATAGATCTGTTATTTTCTAAACGCTTGAACATGAAGTGAATCAGTCAGCAGACTGCGGACATGGATTGCACCTACTCCTCACTTGAAGGTTGCCGCATCGATCGCGGCCCCCTTTGCTCAGCTGATGGTTACGGCACCAGTTGCCATGGGTGACTGAATCACGTCTGTGGGGCCGCCCCTCTGTTTGTGATATCCTTCTTGCGAAAATTGGATTCTATTACTCTCATTAGTCTAAATAAAAAAATCAAGCGTCTGAATATGAAACATTTCAGACGGCGTACTATTTTTTTTTTTTACTACTTTCGCCACCTCTCACATCCACACCCACCGCGGGTGCGTCAGCTGACGATTATTTTTCAGCTCAGTATGATGTCAACTATCTGTGAGAAAAGTTTCAGCCGGCGTACTTTTACTTTTTTTTTTAACACTTTCGCAACCTCTCACACCCAAACCCACCGCTACTGGAGCAGCTGACGATCGATTCACATATCAGTCATGTGAGATCTACGATCGATGTCAATATCAGCCGGCATACTATGACTATGACTGATAATAAGTGATACGTCATACTTTTGTATTTGCAACGGTACCTCCCGGGCTAGTAGCTTAAATCATCGCTATGTAGAGTGACTCCCGTTAAAGTTCTTATTGTTAAGGAATAAAAACGAAAATGCCTTAACCAGCAGATTTTCTTTCGTGGGGCAATCGACGGCGTCTTTCTTTCGTCGTGGCGAGTTTGTGAGGCATGATGATGAGTCATAGAGAGCGGCATCCCCGTCCCGTGAGTCGACCAATCTCTCGAGATGTGACGGGCGATGACGTTGGGATACCAGAATAGACACGTAAAAGCAATTCGTTTCGATAGTAAAGAGTTGCATTAATGTTAACTAATATACAAAATAGACCTTGATGCACGCTTGTGGCCTTACTTGAAATTCTTGTGAACGTGGTCATCCCACTTCTGAAATGTTGGACTCCGATCTTCTACTACTTATGTTCTGGTCATTTAAAACACGGGAACTACTCGCTTATACATTTATTTAACCTTTTCCGAAAATATACAAATATTTTTTCAATACTTTGACAGCCACACCCATAGACAAGATCGCCCGCAATTGCGGTCGTAAATCACCAATCAAAATCGATTTAGCGTTCAAAAATAAGAAGTAATGGAAAGTCAAGGATTAACTATTTGTACTACAGTGACAATTACAATAACTGGAGGCTGTTAATTTTGTGATATAACATCAAGGTCTATTTTGTATATTAGTTAACATTAACTACATGGCGATTAAGTCATTGATGTTTACTAAGTACTCTTTCCTTTACCTTGGGTTTTTTAATATCACTTTAATGTTAGGGCCCAAATTCAATGAACTTTCGCGATTGCTTTATGCTCTACTAACATTTTGCCCATGGCTCCGTTCGCTGAATACAATCTCTGGCCTCCGCCACTTTTTCTCTAAATCGTTTCACCAAAATGATGACTACTCAGCTTTCTTTAGGCACTTCGCAGCTAAAACCTTAAAACTTATCTAAAAGAACCCGTTAGGTAACAATGGCAACTGCATCATAATCTATTGAGTAATTCTCAAGGTTTAAACTTTTATATTTTTTTATGCCTTTACTTGAGTAGGTATGTATATGATTTTGTATCATATGTTTTATTTTGAAAAAAGGAATGTTTGCTAAGTTTCTTGCCCTTCTTCTTAGCAATACTAATCGAATGGTGCGGATGGTTAGGCATTATGTATATATAATATTTTTATTCCTATATTTCTCTATTTTATGCAGGTGTATAACTTTATTACATTTTGGTAGCCCAACCTTAATATTTTTTGTATGTATTTCCCTTTGTTATTTATGAACTTATTTCTTCATTGCATTATGTGTATATAATATTTTTATTCCTAGATTCCTCTATTTTATGGAGGTGTATATTTTATTTCCCGTATTATTATATATTTTTTTATATTCTAAAGATATATTATATTGTTATAATTAACTTTGACTTGTAGAAAGTATACTTTAAGTACCTATCTATTTTGCAAAAATAAATATTTTGATTTGATTTGATTTAGTAACAAATGCTAAACACCCTAATCCCTTAATTCCTAAATAATGTCCCTTGGTAACAATAGAAACTGCATTCGAAGAAGATCGAATCATTCCGAAACTATCGCATAGAATAAATATTAATTAAACAGAGTGGTTTAATGGGTACTCATTGTAAACTAGTTTAAAGTTACCTCACAAAATTACTTAAAGCTTTAGTTCCCAGTCAGTCAACAAAATGAACAATAAAGATTAAACCAAAGTGTAGTTTCTAAAATCGGATTGGTCTGGGTAATTAATCGGATCGCCTTGCTAATTAAATAAGTTGCTAATTCTGGACTTTCAGGACATTGGAGATGCGCCCACGTGGTGTGGCGTAATGTTCGCTTTTGTTCGATGGATTCGATTGATGGTTCTTGGTGGAATATCATCTTCAATAAATAATACACAAATTCTTGTACTTTTTATTCCATTAATGTACATTTATGGACGTGGAATAAAAAGTACAAGAATTTGTGCATAATTTATTGAAAATATTTTGTTTCTTGTTATTTGGTCACAGATCAAAACTCTTAAAGGAAGTTTTAGGAGATAATATAAAAAGAAACTGAATATATTTTCGTGAAAACGGATTTGCGTACTGTTACTGATATTTGGATGGATGAGGTGAGAACAGTGAGGATAAAGTCTATAGGTATATAAGTTAAAGTTAAAGTTCAAAAACGCCTTTAAATGTAGCCAAAGCCAGAATAGTGACAAAATCAACAATAATGTTTTGCTTTTTTCACATTTTGTTCAATTGAATAGCTTAGTTATAGAGAGCAGAAAGTCAACAAGTTGTCGTTACAGAGAAGTTCGTTCACAGAGTTCATTTATACCGAATAGGTGCTGAATAATCTTTAAATAATTGTAAAATTAATTCCTATTTTCACCGATAGTTAACAAATAATGCTCCGAGTCAGACGGCATAAAATAAATTATTCTGGGAAGTCAAATCGGAAGGGGACGGACGGAAGATGAAATGCGGAACTTTAGAGCAAAATCTACTCTGTGATTTTAGTCAAACAAGTTCTCTGACTGGTCAGTGCACTACCGCGGTGTTATCACCGATATGGTGCAATGATGCAGTGAAGTCAATGTTGACTTTTTATGTAATGAGTTCTCGGTTTTAAATCCAGCCAGCGTTGCAAAATATGTTCAATTTTAAACCATGCCAAATCAATGCAGATGTTTTATGGTTATAACCTATCGAATTAAAGGTCGGAATTCTATAAACGTCGAACTCGCGTAGTACTCTGTTGCCAAAACATACCACATAATGCTATTCATATAAGTTGATCGGCCAATCCTAGAGCGCGTGTCAAACTTGCATGCATGCATCATTTAAGTTAATCGATCAATCCTAGAGCGCGGGTCAAACTTGCAGGCATTCATCCTGGGCGGCTTGTTGTCAAATCTCATTACTTCTGAAGTTGTGATGTGAACATCTTCATTTTCAAGCTCTGCTGAAGGAAGCTTGCGACACACACGACCTTGCTGCATGAAGCCCGAGCTACTCGGAGTTCAACACGCCAGATCTATCTTCTAGATAACCGTCTAGTGCTCGACACGCTGCTTGACCATCTTAAACATTACTTTGACGGAATAATTACCTACCAATAAATTAACTTCACTTGTGTGGATTAATAAAATAATTATCAACAGAATTCACTTTCGATTTCTGTATGATGTCATCGAAATATTGTTAGGTTGTGCTGTGTAGGTAGACTTGTATAACGATTAACAATGGCAATCGAATGTTTGACCTTATTTCAAACAAACTGTAATAATATTAGCCGTTTCTGGGTAGTCTTTTGAGACCATTTATTGACCAATCAGGTTAATGGTGTATCTATTATATTCAGGTCCCTGATTTTTGTCAATCGCTCCAAATTAACAAAATGTTGATTGTTCATTGAACTTGATATCACTAAAGATTATTACAGTTTTTGTCCTCCCTTTATTGAGAACACCATGGTATAGAATATGGTAGATTTTATTGATATTCAGATCAATAAAACGGGTGGATAACAATAAATTCAGGTTAATAACACCGGAAGAGCGTTGAAAATCGAAAACTTACAAAAACAAACTGGAGCAAACACTTTCAATGTTTATAGTGTCCCTAATTTTGACACGTATACTTACTAAATGTTGACATAGGTAGTTGGTTGTATTCGTTTACTCAAAATATTTCTACACGATTACTTTTGAAACGGAATATAATACGGAGTCGGTTATCAGATCGTTACGCGTTGCAGTCAAAAGTAATTTGAGGCGACGCAGTCTTGCGCCGCCTACGTCTCTCCAGTTAAAACACTAATGAGCAAACATATTTCATTAAAACTGGTATATATTTATTTAAAGTGAATTCTAAATTTTTTCGCGACCAAGGCCAAACAGTGAAGTTAATTTCAACGTCTTCTAGACCCGCGATCTACAATGTTCTTTAATCACTTTATCTTAGCTGCCCAGCCTTCGACGCCCACACCGCCGCATTAACAATTCGATAACCTTCCGCTTCTTGCGGCCCCAGTGCTGTAAAATTTGCCTTAGATAATGGTGCGAGCTTTTGGTTTCCTTAAGACTTGTTTGGTTAAACTTTTTCAGACCATTTTAGGTATTCTGCTAATATGGCCCAGGCTAGTCGGTAAGAAAATTCTTTTAAACACTTATTTCAAACCTAAGTTCAAAATCTTGTTTGGTGGTTTGTACACTTCCTCTTTAAAGTAATTTAGCTTGACATGCTCCCGCCATGTGAAACGCGTCACGAACGTGGGTAGACCGTTGGTCTCACCGTCGTCATACGACATGGAGTGTTGTTTATCAACTTCTGATTGCTCTGTCAGTTTAAAGTAAAAGATCCAGTTTTTCATATCCGTTGATGTGGAGTCATCGACTCAGGCCGTTATCTTCAATTGGCTGAAGCAGTTCGCGAGTCCAATTATCAAATTGTGGAAGTTCGTCGTCTCGTTGCAGTTGATTCACTATTTGTCATCTTGTTAGCTAGATTTATTTGTTTTCTTATTATCTTTATTAGATATGCTAGTCCTGACTACGTTAGCTTATGAATTTGCTTGGGAATTCCTCATTGCACATCAGCTGTCAGTTGTCATCACTTTGCACTTTGTTATCAGTGTAAACTACTATTGCTGTAGGCTCTACTGCTGTTCGTTCTCAACTAGACAAAAAGCAGTTCTTTCATACGTAATCCATGATTATCATGTGAATATATTCATGTGTATACTATATACCACTTTCTTCATTCTTTATTATTAATTGATTGTTGTTTATCGTCCGTCCAATAAATTTATGACAAAGGAAGACCGACAAATGGCTACTCCTTTTTCGTCCTATTATATGCTTAGAGATTCATGTAATTTTTTTGATTTTCTAAGATGCTCTGTTATTTTAAAGAGTGTCACCTGATTAACCGCAAGGAAATGATAACAAGTCGCTGAGATGGAAGCTGTTATTTAGATAGTGATTATCGGCTACCGCCCACACCCCTCGCAGAATAGCGGCGGCTAATAGATTTCCAATAGTGTCCCAAGGTTACATTACCTCGCCAGTTTGGGAATTAATCATCTACTGAACTATGTTGGCAGTGTTCAGCAAAATAGTTATCATTAGTTCACATTTTGAAACGTTTGGTGTGATAGTACCTAAATTTCTACACAGAATAGTATTCCATACAAATCCACAAAGTTAGGCATGCATCTCATAACTAAAAGATTTCAAACTTTGATCTCACTGCGAGGCTGACAACAAATAACACGAAACATGTCTTGCCAAAACGTTTAACCGAAATTGGCATAAACATTATTTGCAAGGATTTGAAGCTCGTCCATCATCATAAAACACTAATTTTAAAACAGTGACCATGGCACATTTTCTCCGAATCAGGATTGGATTAATTCCCCAAGACCATCAACCGACAGCAGTCAATCGTCGTCTGGTATCGCAACTGTTCGCAGCATATGCCTGGTTCCGAGGCAGGGTTGTGCAAGGCTGGTGTCTGTGGGTGTGTGGTGGGTGGCCGAGAGTTCCGCCTGGTCTGATGTCATCGCTCCTGCGGCCTGTTGGGCCTCTGTTACCTCCGCTATGGTTTTTGCATCTTGGTTGTTTTTCATATCGTAGTTTAGAGTGCGAATTCCCATATCTTTTTATAATTTCTTGTCTTCTAGAGTAGATCCCGTTATATCCGTTGCGACAGTTCTGGAAGTTATTGATGGACCCAATATAATGTTGTGTGGACGTGTTATGGGTTCAACAACGACACAGGCCTTGGCAGTTTTCCAACACAAAGATCACACGATTTAGAATTGATTTTCTTATCTTCGTCTGAATTTAATGTTGCCACTTTCTGTATTGGTTTTGGAGTTCAGAATCTTTAAAGAACGCCATGTTGTATGCAAGGTCTAAAGAATTCTTGTCCCTGGTTGTAAACGTACGTGTATGTCATTTCTATACATCAGGTTGCTTGTTATGACTTCACACTGATGATGTCAATAAAATATTATTTGTATAAGTAACTTAAATGTTTTCTAATAACGTCACTGTAACTGCATGGAATTCTAAAATTAAGTTATGTTATCAGTTTTTTGCAAATTTTAATAAAATTGTGTTTAAAGTATATACTTTAATTTTCTTGTTACTCCACAGGTATAGGGATCTAAGTTAATGTTTGGTGTTGTTCATATTATTTTATTTTGATCAATAACCAAAAATAGAAGTCCACGATATTATATTTAACAAGGTTTTTTTGATACTATGATAATTATATAAAGGTATTTGCAAATCTGCCGTTCATAACATAAGTGCAGGGAGTCGAAAATTGTATTCCCTGCTTTCCGGGAAGCACCACTTCTTAAATCTTATGTATGTACCTGAGTCGTGCCAAGTTTCATCCCAGCAGAATGGTGTCAGGTTGGGTAGAACCTTAAGTCTGTCAAAAAATAATTGAAATGAATATTATGAACTTTACTCGACTTTAAACGTTCAAGTAGTATAATTGAATTGAAATGAAAATATTTAAGTTGTAAAATAGATACATAAAGTATACTTTCTACAGGTCAAAGTTAATATTTACAAAAACAATAGAATATGAAAAAAATAATAATACGGGAAATACTTTTTAACAAAAAATATTTAGGTTGGGCTACTAAAATGTAATAAAATTATAAACATGCATAAAATAAAGAAATTTAGGAATAAAAATATTAATGAATAATGCAATGTACAAATAACTTGACAAATAAACCATAAATAAAAATAATTCCTAACCACCCGCCCATTCGATTAGTCTTGTTAAAAAGAAGGGCAAGAAATTTAGCATATGTCTTTTTTTTGTTCTTAATTTACGTAATATATTTATATACAGCGCGGTAAACTCGATTTAAAAGATTTTGTACTTGTTCGTTTAGTGTAACCAGGCGAAAGAAAAATAGTTCATTCAATATTCATTTTAACTCTTTTTTGACAGACTGTACCTTCCTGTGTTGCAGATATGTCAGATGACGCTCAATGTAGATGACAGACGAACGGACCAATAACAAAAATTATGTATCTTGTTTATACTTTAGAATCTTTTTGATTTGGTCCTTTTCCAAATTATTGATAATATTTTTATTCTACTGTATTACTGATGACTTCTAGGAAGGTGTGGTCCAATACAACTTAGCCTCGTTTCCTACTGAGTTACTGCAGTTATGTTTAGAAAAAAAAGAGAAAAAGACAGTACTTACTGCTTTTGCTTTGCCGGGGTTACCATACCATTAGCTTTTAATAAATTGGTTTGGTACGTTAATAGATTGTTTTTAAGGTTTCAAATATGAACACAACTCAATTTCGCCAATATCGGATGCGTTAGCGTCGGTGAACAATATCCGGACTATATGTTTATATCCTATCGTTTGGTTAGGGTTTTCTTACACAACTGCTATTTCTATCATTATTCATTTCGGGATACATTTCATGACTCAGCAGCCATCATTAAACTCGTAAATCGTGCAGCTATTAGTATAGAAGCTTTGATAACATAATAGAAATTCAGAGATTGGATTTAGATACTTGTCAAGAAAAACACATTATGCACTTCAAAGTAAATCTCCCTCGTTTATTTTGTTTTTGTATTACTATTTAGCAACAATTATGTAGTGGATTTGTTTCGCTACTATATTTGGTTGATATGCCATGTCTATTGTTACCGATTTTGTTACAAAGGGCAATATGTGTAGATCAATAAATTTCCCAATATCTTCTATACCTATAGTCTAGTCAGTCAGCCAGTGATTGACGTCATGTAACCGTGTTTAAATTTTTATTGATTCCTGCCTTATTTAGCTACTCACACAATAATTACACCGAAGTGTGAGTGAGTGTAAGCCATCAGATAACTATTGGCTTACTTTTGAGCCTTAGGCCACGAACAAGGAGACGCGGGGCGTCAAGCGGCGCGGTGCGCGTAGCGGGCCGCCGGAAACACAAACATAAAGTCGTTTGCAATAGAATCCAACAATCATGTAAACAAATATGGCGGACTGACATTGACAGCGTATTGTTTATGCCCATAGTGATGTCATAGTGTTCTAATTTAATTTTAATTAAATTTATTTTTCTAATTATTTTAATTTTAAGTCATAGACTATGGCCCATAGTAGGATAGGTACTAAAATAAAACTGACCAAATAGATTAAATATATAAGCCATAGACTATAAAATAAAACTGATTATATATAAAAAAAGTGTTTATTAAAACAAATTTAAATCTTCGTCTTCGTCATCATCACTATCAGAAGTGTCGCCGGTGACCGTAATTATAAATGGAACCACTGTGTCATCGCTTGCCGTGTCTAAAATGCCGTCGAGCTTTTTCATTTCTTCCTCTTCCTTTAGGACGTGACTTACGCATTTCGACCATTGTTCGGCTCCGATTCTCGCCAACCCTTCGTTCAATAAAGTTTTTATTTCCGCCATTTTAAAAGATTTGTTATTTCTCCCAACATACGACTTAACCTGTGCCCAAATGAGCTCAATTGGGTTGAGTTCGCAGTGGTAGGGAGGAAGGCGAAGCACAGTTATTCCTTTCGATGCGGCGAGCTCGTCAACGTATTTTGTAACATAATTTATATAATTCCATTTTTGATGGGTATGTAGGAGAGGTTTTCTCCAAGTGATTATAAATATTCACCAAAATTTTTTTCTCCCTTTGCGATAACTGTTTTTTAACAGCCAATTTTGGTTTTTTGACCGGCGGCGGCGGAGCAGTCCCCGACGAACCTGGCTGCGGCTCGCTCATTATAACCTTAAAAACAAATATAATTTTACACACATACATTTCAGTAATTGTGATCTATTCAAATAATTAGTTACGAGGGCAATACAATATTAAAGTGCGTCTAATAGATTTCCGTTGTAGGTAATAGATCTAAATCATTCTTACCTCCTGATTACTCCTTGAGAAAAAATACCAATCGTATGCTATATCAAAGTCCGTGATGCCGTGCAAAGGTCGTCGTTCCAAGAAAAATATGTCCAGCCAAATCGTAAAGCAAAACAAAAGTCCAAAATGAGAATGCAAAGTCGTAGAAATCGGAAACAGAAAACACTAATGCACAGCGAACCCACAGAACAGTGAATGACTGTGAATGACAATTCTAACAAAATGGCCACCTGTCAATTTTTAAAAACTAACCATTATTTTTATGGCTTAGGATACAATCCGTTTTGGTTAATTATATTAAGCTCTTGAAAAAAAATTTTTATTGTATTCAAATAATATTAAATTAAAAATAAAAAATAACTTCAGATTACGAACAACACTAACTTTTCAATGACTTATAGAGTTCGATGAGTAAAAAAACTAAGATGACAGCTTGTCAAATACTTCGAAATTTTTACGTTGCAAATGTTTTAACAAATTTAACTTATAAATACAAGTTAAATCGTGTTGAAGATAATGTGAAAACAATGGTGCGTTCGTTGAAATCAGACTATGTTCATAATTGATCGTCAAATGTATGTGATTACGGAGTAATCGTGACAATTTGGTTTGTTTACATGATTGTTGGATTCTATTGCAAACGACTTTACACCGATGTACGGAGCGCGCACCGCGCCGCCTGACGCTGACGCGCCGCGTCTCCTTGAACGTACCCTTACTTTGTTTCCAATTAGGAATGTGTTTTTTTCAGATATTTCTAATAATTTTTGGCACAGTAATCATATTTGAAACAGTATCAATCTATAATATGTAATTATCTGTCTGTCAATAAACTAAATCATTCTACCATCTTACTCAAAATGCACTTAAATACTTAATATGATTTCATTTGGTATTATTTTCATTTCTTTGCTGCTCCAGCAAAAGTTTATAATAGAAAAAAATAGTAAAAAGTCCCCGGTCGATGAAATGGCTAACAATGTAAAGCATCTAATAAAGTGATGTAGTGCAGGTTCCCTGGCTCTGTAAGTATTATGTTAATTCTATTTGCATTTCCATTGTGACCTTGGCCGGGAAAAGCTTTACAATCAGCTATCAATCCATCATTTGAACGAGATTATAAAACAAACCGTCTTTTCAAGCATTAAGAGTCTATGTAAATTTTATTTTTGTCACTCTCACTCTAAACGAAAAAGCGGATTCAGCGCAAAAGAGGAAAAAATATGTTTTTTAATTTTTTCAAAGATTCAAATTGTTTATTTGTAAAATAGATACATAAAGTATACGTTTTACATGTCAAATCTAATCTGTATAAAAATAATATTTTATGATGAAACAAATATTGTACGGGAAATATATAAAAAAACTGTATTTAAGTTGGGCTACTAAAGTTATACACATGCATAAAATAAAAAGACTTATTGGAGTATTATTATACCTACATAATGCAATTCATAAATAAGTTGATAAATAAATTGAATAGACCATAAATAAATATAGTGCTTAGCCAAATATATACTAACTTATGAAAAAAAATTAAATATTGTATATAGATACCTACATAATGCATAAAGTGCATTTAAAGACCTAATTTCAATAACTATTTCTATCTAGGAAAATTTATCCAAACGTGTTTTCCAATAAAAACCCTAGATTATTAGTCAAAATGCATATACCAAAAATGTATTACAATTTTCCGTGTACTTCATGAAATACATAGAAACAAAGCATACATATGTATATTTTTTACATAGCCTCTATATTGACGAACCCGTGCATTGTGTACAATTTATATACTTTTTAAATGAATTCATAAACAATATCTAAAAGTTAGTTAACTTGGTAATGCTCTCAACGGTTAGCCATGTCTGCTGGACCTATGCTGTCGCACTTGGCGGACAACTTTCGTTCTCGAGGAGAGACAATGGGTCGCGTGCCCAGTGGCGGCTGGTGCCCCAGAGAACCGGTGGTGCACTGCATGGTTTTATTAAAAAGATCAAATAAAATGCCGCAATTTAAAGAAACCAATTTTATTCATATTCCGTCCAAATCGCTTCTCCGCCGAAAATAACACAGGGAAAGCAAAAAAAAGCATTTAGTCTCTCACATCCACATAACCATTTCTTTTTAACATACATTTCACTTTTGAACGTTCTCGTGAACGATTTATTTTTTGTTTTGCATTCCTGTTTTATATTATGAATAGGCCGGGTTTTCGTAAGTCCTGTTGGTTTTAATAAAGTCAATATTGTAATTTACACTCATTATTATCACTCTTTCTAATCTTTAGTTTACTTTTTTAGATAATTATAGTAATTAAATAAACAATTACTCCTCCGCAAGCGCGCGCAAAAAGTGACAAACAGACGACAAGTGCATCGTGCGTAGGTCAAGGCCTCGGGGTAACGCGAGTGAACAACTCGTTTCGTATTCTTTCGGCAATTTCCGGTCGCGTGCGGCGCACGAATCTATCCTAAAACTGCCATACATGTTGTACTGCGCATCTTCTGTCTCACGCGCCGGGCTGTTTAGATCGTGTTTCATAGAAGTTGTATGAGCTCGCTGCGTGCGCTTTCCCGAGCGCACGGGGCCGATTTTGTTCAAGCAAAAATAAGATTTAATTCCTTTGCAGTAGAAATCTGTACATTTTTATTTACATCGTAATAACATACATATATATGTACTATAATCAGATATTTAATTTCCGTATAGGGCAGTATGGATTGATGGGTAATGATAGGTATAGGACATTATTGTGTAAGTTTAATTTAAATGGTAGTGCGGCGCACGGGCGCACTTAAGGTGCAGCCGCCACTGCGCGTGCCTACATCTATTTGTTTGTGACATACCCTGCCTATCTACGCACTATCAATACGATCGTTAGGCCTTGCACAATACCTTACTTGGTCTAGATTTTAAAATCGGGAGTGAGGTTGCAAAGGTTTGCTTTAGACTGATAAATGAGCCTGCCTACTTTATATAAATTCCAAAAGAAAGAAATTGTATTTCCTGATGGGAAAAGGAAACTGAATCTCCGACAGTATTAAAGTGGTAGTACTGTACTATATAGTTGTCTGTGTTGGTGGATGCCACTGGTGGGTGCCCCACTTTTATTTAGTTTTGTACTCGTACAGAAAAATAAGAAAAGATGCTATTATGAAGATGATATTCTAATTCAGAAAAAGTAAAAAAAAATGCTGTTTAGATTATTTCATCGCTTGTTTTCAAGTGAAAGCATGACACTATTTCCTGAATAAATCAGAATACGCTTTTATCTTATCTGATAGCATCGTTTCTGCTGATTCCTTACAATTTAGATCATCGTCCAAGCCTTTTCCTTTACTTCCTCGTCCAAATAAACCTAGTCAAGGCGAATGTCACCCAATCCACTGGCAAATAGAGGAGAACATGTTTCCACCATGCGTTATTCATGGCGATCCAAATAAAGGCATATTAGTGGAGGGCGCGCTGCGCGGGCGCCGCTGCCGCTGGCCGTCTAGCGAGCGAGCCGGTTGCAACCGGATTGCTGACTCATATCGTCGTTTATTTAAACCTATCATAGAGTATTGATCTTCCATAAAAAGTAGACGGGCAACACCGCTCACCCGTAACGGTTGTGTTAACCTTCAATGAACTTGTCGAATGGCTTGTGGTGCTCATTTGCACGTGCCGTGTGATAAGCTCCTCATAACAATGAATGAAGTATGATTTATCGAGTGTTTTCATTTCAATTAATGCCTTTCTTTCTCTTCACAGTTGTTTACAGTTCAATCGTGTCTTTGTTAAAGACGTATTGATTGCTTTTGGGAAAATATTTGTAATATGCATATTTATTTCTCAAATGTAGTTTTCTCCGCATTTCATAGATGTACCATACTCGTCCATAAAGTGGAGTAGAGCAGTAAGAATTTTAAAACAGAACAGCCCCTGTAAAACAGACACAGCCCCTGTAATGTCCAAGTATCTTGGTGGGTTCACACAGAAGGTAGAGCCGGTCCAACTGTGAGGTGAGCTGCCTTACTTCACGCTCTCTAGGTCAGTGGGGTAGAGCCTATCCACGCTACGTTTTAAATATGAAATGAATGGTTCAAACGTCTGTCTGTATAGTGATACCATCTTATCTGTTCAGGTGGGCAAAGTTAGAACTAAAACCAAATTGTATATGTTATGCAGTACTGAGGAGAACCTAGTGACGCTAATTACACGGAAAGACGGAAAAATAATAGGATATGCTCATGATGCTGTGTTTTGCACAGTAAGACTTCCCTTTTTTTTCCTAATGAATTTTGCCAAATTCTTCACTAGCGACCCCGTCACTCGAACAGATACATAATGATAGTGGAACCAATAGTTTTTGCGAATTTTCTTGTGATGCGGCTTCTGCAGAGTGAAAGCTCTTTAAAAAACACGATTTAGGGCAAAATTATATGAAATTGAGGGCTGTGAAACGAAATATTATTACTGTGAGGGAACTGAAAGTAGTTTTCCACCGTAAATCTTCTCCACGTCACTTCTTTGAGTAATTCTTCATTAAAATTACAATGGACGTTTACGGTTTTCCACTGCGGGGTCGGGGAATGGCGGGATCGTAACTTTTCGCCATTTCACGATTCTGACCTCGGCGTGGGTCCATGGCTGGTGTGGGCTGCGACCCTTGACCTTTGTCCCACATGTCTATTGACAGATATTGTACGGTCAGAGAGGAAATGTTTCTCTGGGCATATAGATTTTTTAAAATTTCGTACTACACAAGTTGATAATATTGTTTTTGGCGAAGATTGACGCTGAGAGAAAGGATACACGAGTCCGACCATAAAGGTTCCATTTTCACATCTTTGAGAACGGGACACAAAAACGGTCCAATGACTAACCCTACTCGAAATAATGATGTAAATAAAAGAAATGTAGAGCAAGACCGAGGCTAATGTCGTACAATACTCACTAACTGCTACCGATGATATATAAATTGCTACATCCGCGATTCTAATTGCACCTTATTTTTCTATCCATTCTCTCCCTTGTGGAGCAACCGCCGCCGCCGGTGTGACCGTGGGAACGTTTGTGTGCAGATTTCTACCACTTTTACAAGAATAATGTGTTCATCATCTTTAATACTATCTTCTTGTTATGTCTCTGGCTAGTGTGCTCCCGCGCTCCTAAACTCATTACTCGACTACTCGCCCGATCTTGATTTATTTTCCGATCCCGTCAACAAAATTATAATAATGAGCCACTACCTTTTAAGTGTAACCTTATTTAGGGTAAGCACTACCACATAATATCTGATGTGTATTTTATTATTGTAATTTAAAATGTAACCTAGCAAATAAGTGATTTACAAAATTATTTCTCTGAAATGCGACGTAAGTTTTCAGACGTATCATCTGACAAGTTGTTAATTTCCTCGTATTGTTTAATTTCAAGGACTTTAAATCTCCAGTCACACATCGTTTACTTCGCAAATTAAGGAAGCTCACTCGTGCCAAGTATTTAGTTTTAATATCGTTTTAACAAACTCGTCTCTAATTCTGTGTTTAGGAAACGTAAGTTATAATATAATTGGTTCCGAGCATTCGCTGGGTCAATGACATTGAACACACGCGATCCAATGAAACTGTCACGAGAAGCTCGTCTATTTAACTAAGATCTCTGCAGTATCTTATCTCTCTTATAATCTTCTTGGTTGAGTAATGATTGGAGAGGTCAGTTTCAAATGGTCGAAGGTTATCGCTTTGGCAAACAGCCATATTATGACTATGTGGATTACAGTTTTCAATTTTGGATAATTATGGTTACTAATACACCTGCGTGTGTCATTTCTCACTTGACACTTGACCTTTTTATATTCCTGCTCCTTAAGAGATTCTCTCATGTCATTTCAGTAAATGGACATAAAATCTTTGTTAAATAGAAAGTTCAGCACATTCTGCTATTTCAATAATTACAAACTAATAGCTCGACATAAAATAACATCGGCGAATGAAATTATACACATCGGAAATGAAAGCAGTTCGTTGAAGATATCCACGCCAATCAAACTGCGGTAATGTTATTTTAGTATCAACTCAGCGTTTGATGTATCTTTTGAATTATAGAATTTTAGTACGGCTTCAAACGACTAGGCAAAAGTCCACCCCAACTCACATTTTATTCAAAAGGGTTGTTTTTCTCGTGCTCCCTTTTGCCAGGACAAAGAATAGAACTTGGATGTTTGCCCGATGTTATGCCTAAAGGAAGATTCAGATACAAATGGGCATGTTTATTTATTATTCTATCTTGTTGCCAAAAGGATCCTTCCTAATGATTTCTTTGTAGTTGTCTAAGCCTATTTTTCATGTCTTTTCAACTAGAGGTGTGTCCATCGTACGTATGTCATGCACAGTGGAGGGTTCCGTACATCGTGCATAATGAACGGGTTCCGTCATAAATACGCATTTCAAATGGGCTTGCCGACAAAGTTTCTAAAATACGCAGGATTTTCTGATGTTGCGACAGGTAGATAAACTTTATAAGGTGACATGTTTCTAAATATTGGCACTATTTGGAAGTTTTAGCACTGACCGCCACCTACGTGGAATACATTTTGGTATGTATTCCGATAGCGGTTTTTTCTGCTTTTTGTTTGGCGGTTCGTTCCACTTTCGTTGGATCGGTCGCGGAGCGTAACCATGGCGACGCGCAGACGTTTCGGGTTCGATACGATTCTGCGGATTCTCTCATTAAATCTCTCAAATAAAAGTAACAGAACCCTAAAATATATTGACTTTGTGTTGTTTTTCTTTCACTTTGCTTTTTGCCTGCGGTTCTGTCTGCGTTGAATAGAATGGCAGCCCTCTGCGCTTTTCTCCGAGTTGTTTCAATGAAATGGTTACTGCTCAGCTCAATGCTCATGTTCTTTAGCATAGCAGTGAAAACCGCGTCTAAATCATTCAACTGTAGCATCTGCCTACCCCTCTGGGAGACAGGCGTGAGTATGTATGTAAGAATGTAGAAGACGAGATAGAAAAGAAGATATGGGACAAGAAAATGTCCTTCACCTTTCCACGGATACTTCATAGACAGAGCTACTAAATGAACTTTCCCTTCAGTTCCGAGACTGCTGAAGTTTCACAATGTTTGTATTGAATAGTGTGCTGTTATAGTAATTAATAATGTGCGAAAGGCTCGATATATTTTCATAGTGACTCTGTACTTTCATTAGGGGAATTCTGCGGAGTAACGTCGGGCGCTTGATTAGGGGAAATGACCTTGCTGATGTGATAGATAAACCGATTCTGTTGGCCCTCAACTAAGACAACGATTTTCTTGTGGCAAATACAAAATCGGTTGCATAATTCAGTGTGAAGCATGAACAGGCTGTGGTTTTAGTATAAAGAAAAGTCAACTAAATATTTGTTGTTGGGATTTCGTTTAATAGTTGGTGACTCAAAGGTCAGAAAATGTTGAATGTGATTCATTCAAAGATTAAGCGAGTGGCCTACTTTTCGTTGACAAGTTGATCATTTCAGAGTCGATTAAATTGCAACAATTAATAACCTGTTTAGAACCGGTTAAGTATAATTGTCGTACTTTGAATTACAAGAGTTAAATAAATAGTTAAAATAAGTAGTAATACCCGTTGTTTGATTATTTTAACATTCTGTACTTTAATAGAAAAATATTAAAGCTACTTGTGCGTTGTTGCACTAATATATTCTTGTTAAGAACGATCACGCTAGCGGTTTCATCGATTTATCGACATCTTCAGGCCGAAACGAATCTGTACTTATCTTATTTAATAACAGCAAATATTGAAAGCAACAATGCAAGCAATTTTTAAGACCTAGTAGCTTGTTGAATTCTTATACTCTTTCAGCAAAATCACACTGGCTTGTGTGTGTAAGTAATGTACGTCACAGAACTCATAACTTTGTGAAGCTTGATCGTGACCTTGATTTTTATGTACTTAGCACTGAAATGCATCACAAGCACATTCTGAATAAATCAAATCATGTATCATCATTATAATATAATCATAAATAATCCTAGGTGTATACAGGCAGAAGGTGAGACTGGAGAATTGCGATTGTGTGCGTGCACACCATTGACATTGTGGAAAACAACTCTTATAGCAGTCCAGGCAAGGTCTGTTTTTGAAAAATCATGGAAACAAAGTATACGTCGTCGTAACAAAAGAAGAATAAGGTAAAAGTCAAACCATAATTTTTTGAAAACAGGCCATGCCTTTTCTGCTATAAGAGTTGTTTTCCACAATGTCAATGGTCGGCACGCACACAATCGCAATTCTCCAGTCTCACCTTCTGCACTATACAATGTAAATACGGAAGGACTAAGGACCCAAGTGTGGAAGAGCTTTCAGATCAACCATCTGTAGATCTGTAGATTGAACATTTCAAGATCTCGCTGTTCCAAAGTCTGAATTATTACAAATTTCAACTACATTTTCTACTGATCATACTGAACCCACAAACGTTTAAATTTTCAGTTTTTTGGTGTCTGCTTTAAATTTTATTTATGGTAATAGAATATTACATACGTGACATCCTCTTCTAAGATCCTATCTGCTTATTGTGTTGAGCCGTCCGTCTGTTTATTTGTCCGTCTGTTATTTATTAGTCCTCTCGTCCATCCCTGCCGTGGAGGCAGGTCAGTGACCTTGCCGTACAGCTATTTACAGCTACAGCTTATTTCAGCTTAACGTTCATGTTGTACTAGAGTTGTTTTTGTGAACTTTGATGAACTTTCAGTATGTTTTCAAAAAACGAAGTTTTGTTGTCCGTCTGCCCGCTGACTTGAGAAAACGGCTGGGCTAATTGAGCTGAAAAAAGGGTCGGATAATTAGATAATTACTGTAGAACTGGAACCCCAGAAAATAAGTAGACTCTTCTAGAGACAAAACATAAAGAAAAGCTTAGTTATTAGATAACATTTAAATTGGCGACATTCTCAAGAAAGACTAATTTAAAAGCACTTGGAAAAGAGACTAGATTGATATGTGGAGGACACGAAACAATATTTCAGAACAGCATCGTAGCAGATGGAAATCTGTAGTCTCTGCCTAGTATGTACCTATATATGCAGTGCACGAATGGACGTTTTGTATCAAAATTTTCAAATGTGAAATCAGGGAACAGTGTCACACATGAAATCAACCAAATCAGAGATACTTTATTTGTACATAAAATACAAAAATTTCAAGTTTTATAGTGCATAATACAAACATAAAAATTATCTTATTTAGGTCAAATCTATATCGCAGGTTTAAATATTTTACGAAACATGAAATGTTCTTTACGAGTACCAATTAGACAGTAGCTCGCCTTTTGTTAAACTTTTAATATCTGTCAGACCTTTTACCAAGTCCCTAAGGCCAGAGCCGGTCTGAGCAAGAAAGTTTTAAAATGAAATAAGGCAAGTACCTATATCGTCTGTAAATGGAGAGGTATCTTTAAATGAAATTAAACCAGATAATCACCTGATCATGAAAAACATCACCGCGTGAATGAAAATAAAACTACAAAATTAGGTTAGTCAGGTATTCGGGCACGTAACCCTAAACCGGTATTAAAAATAGGCGTTTCCAGTATTTGTTGTTTAAATACAAGATGCCAGAGGAAGTAGACGAAACACATCTTATATTGCGAACTTCTCAACGGAAAACGCAAACAAGGCGGGCAGTTCCTTAGGTTTGCAGAAACGCCAGATGAAAAATTGACCATTCGACATGGGAGGAGCAGGCTGAAGATCGAATCACGTGGCGGCATACACTCAACACTATCGAGGCTAAACGAAGAGCTGCTCTTGACGCCAGACGATGTAAACCACCTGCTACCATCCAATGCAACTATTGTAATGGAGAACTAACATGTAGCCTGTGCAACCGCACTTTCACAACTAAGATGGGCTACACAAGTCACATGAGGGCACATGCCTGACGCCCTCCACAGCCGCAACAGTTGCCGTCACCGAACTCGGTCGGAAGAAACGTCATCATCATCATCATCTTCATGGCACGTAATGTCCATAAAATTATAAATTTCTAACCAGTTTAGTTTTTGAGATAGACCCCGTAACAAATATGGTCTAAAATTGACAACTTTGATGGCCCCCCATTTATTTTTGGAGATAAATAAAATATTTTGTATTACTCGTCAAGTTCTAGCTAGACAGTGACACCGTACATGGGGTGAGAAAAAATATGATATTTTTCGTCTCCCCTCTCTGAAAATTAATTTTATTTAATTTTTTCTTCAATATTCGCTTCTGGGTCGAAATTTTACATATGCATACAAATCCAAATTTCAGATGTGTAGCTCATTCCGTCTGCAAGCTGACCCGTGACATACTCAGACGGACAGACAGCAGAGCGACATTAATAGGGTGTTGCCATTCGGGTACGGAACCCTAAAAACCTAATCCAAATCCGTTGATTGGTTCTCCGAGTTAAAAGCGTTTATCCAATCTGTGCCCCGTTTTCGGCTTGGGTGTTATTTTATGAACACCCCTATGTGTTGACTAGCGTTCCTACGATGATAATGAAAAAAAAAACGGCATCCAAATTTTGCATTAAAAAGGCAAAAATTGTATAAAATTATTGTTTTGCGTTTTAAATTGCTATAAAGCTAAAATCTGAAAAGCACGCCGTTACAATGTAGCCAGTTTATGTTGGAACAGCTGTGTAAATAAACTGGAATACTGCTCGAAACCAAATGAAACAAATGTGCAGGAAAAATAAACTTTAAGTATTTATTATAATTAAAGACTTACACGGAAAAGTTTTGTTTTAAATATTCTTGTATGTGCCTCTGTGGTCTACTGGCCAGAGAACTCGGACTAATAATGAAAATAATAATAATAATAACAAAAAAAAAAAACTTAGGTCGCTGGTTCAGATCCCGTAGGGGCACATCTTCGGAAAGAACGTTAAGCTGTGGGTCCATATTTGTGCCCGAAGTACTCACCTGGGACGTAATAATCGTCGGTGAAACGTGGGTGTGGGCTCTTGACTTGCATTTCACAGTTCACACTCGGAAACACCTCTAAAACCTCCTCGGGGATTCATGTCGTGACGATGTATTTGTTTTAATTTCTTAGATCAGTAAAGGATTTAAGTTTCCATTAAAATATCGTCAACACCTTTGAAAGAGAAGTACGCCATATACCGTAGACTTCGCTGTGTTAGCGACTCTTGCTACGGAATGATACTGGTCAAGCGCGAGTGATATACTCCGCTGTGTTAGCGACTCTTGCTACGGGATGATACTGGTCAAGCGCGAGTGATATACTCCGCTGTGTTAGCGACTCTTGCTACGGGATGATACTGGTCAAGCGCGAGTGATATACTCCGCTGTGTTAGCGACTCTTGCTACGGGATGATACTGGTCAAGCGCGAGTGATATACTCCGCTGTGTTAGCGACTCTTGCTACGGGAAGATACTGGTCAAGCGCGAGTGATATACTCCGCTGTGTTAGCGACTCGTGCTACGGGATGATACTGGTCAAGCGCGAATGATATACTCCGCTGTGTTAGCGACTCTTGCTACGGGAAGATACTGGTCAACCGCGAGTGATATACTCCGCTGTGTTAGCGACTCATGCTACGGGATGATACTGGTCAAGCGCGAGTGATATACTCCGCTGTGTTAGCGACTCTTGCTACGGGAAGATACTGGTCAAGCGCGAGTGATATACTCCGCTGTGTTAGCGACTCTTGCTACGGGATGATACTGGTCAAGCGCGAGTGGTACTCGTGCGCGTGTGTTCCGTACATACCGTTTAGAACACAAACTTATTGCACGGCAGTTACAAACGACCAATTTAACTTGATCTATGTAACTCTGTAACCAAAGGGTCGCGTAATTAAGTCGGACCCTAATATCTTCTTGAATAATTAAATAAAGGTAATTTTTTTAGTTTTCCTAGATGTGTGCTATAAGAACTAATAGTGAAAGGAATTTATTAAAGTTTCCAAGTCAACTGAAGTACCTTATAGTTATAGGTATGAAATTGTTGAATGTTGACACAATACCGAATATTGAATTAAAAATTAAATAAATTTATTTAATAAAAAGGACCCAAAAAAAAAATATTTCTTACCCCGGCGTGTGGGGTGTCATTGTCTAGAATTCATTAAGTGGAGTAGTAATATTTATGTTTTATATTTTTATCTTCAAAAATGAAGAAATAGGGGTTTATCTCAAAAACTAAACTAGTTGGGAATTTGGAATATTTGTATGTGCTATATACTGTATTGAAGCAACTAATATTGAAAACGCCAATTTTTAATACAGGTGTAGGGTTACGTACCTGAATACTCGACCAAATTAATTTTGCACTTTTGTTTCATACATTTTGTAGGTAGTGATAATGATAAGTTTGTAATGTTTATTCAAATCATTTAAGTCGATTAACTTATTTAAATTGTACGGAATCCTCAGGGAGCGCGTCCTTCTCACACTTGACCAGTTTTTTTCATTTTGAGGTACGGGACTCTAAAAACTGGCCTGAAAGTCTACATCCGGAGGATTTCTGTAATTCTAATATTGTTAGAATTGATGTCCTGACGTTCAGTTCTCCTTCGTAAATATGTTTTATTTTAATTTTATTGAAGCTAAGTTGGCAAATGTCGAAAAACTGGCAAATAGACTTTGGTCTGCTGTTTTTGCTGTCAATATTAATTAATGGTCTCACAGATAAAGAGACTGCTATAATTGTATATTCCGGTTATTTTCATAGCGTTATGTGCTACGAGTATGGTGTTGTTTTGGATGATCCTACTCATGTAGATCGCATTTTTATTGGACGATGAAGAAATATCAGAGCAATAAAGCCGATTCTGAAGGCTTTAATTTTAGTTTTAGTGTTGTCAAAACTTAAATTTTATCGAAGTAATATAGCTTAATGTTGTATTCATTAAAGAACTATTTAGGAATGAAGAAAATTTATTTTTGACAGCACTAAAACTAAAATTAAAGCCTTCAGAATCGGCTTTAATACTCCAGTTAAAATATTAACTTTTTCTTTATTTTATTTATGTTTTACTCATCTGTACCCGTAAGAATCTAGGAAATGTATAAACATAGTGACGTGCATAGACACGATAAAAGAGACAAAAAAACCTGCCGTTTACTATTTTAGCCAAGGTTTCCAGTTCTTTTGCTACTATTCGTTATTTTTACAACAAAATTCCGGAAACATTGCAAGCAATGATTTTGTTCTTGAATGACATTGCATTTACTTAATACTGACATGATTAGGTTGAGGACGGACGCCAGCATGACAATTCACAGGCTACCTACTGGCAGTTTTTATTGCGACGTCCTCTGGCGACGTCATAGCCGTCAAATTCGTTTACAAGTAGGAAGCTTGAACTGCGGGCGTCTGTACATAGATAATATGAAAGTGTATCTTTTATTACTATACTAGCTTTTGCCGCCCGCATGTTATTCGGTTTAGCGACATGCTTTTTTCCAGGAAAAAGTAGCCTATGTGTTAAATTACGGTATAAACTATATCCATTCTAAATTTCATCTAAATCCGTTCAGCCGATTCAGCGTGAAAGAGTAACAAACATACACACCCACACACAAAGTTTCGCATTTATAATATTAGTATGATTGTTTTGTTTTTCTTTGATTATAAATTTAAAATGTATGTTTATTGATTTATTTTTAATTTGCTTAGTAATTATATTGATTTATTCTTATCAATATTTAATTGCACCCGAATCGTATTAAAATAACGTTGTGATGTATGTCCCGCGTATTTGTCCAAAAATAACGTTCTTATAACGCTTCTTCAACGTCTGCTTACAAACGTCTTCTCCGGATTCCAGGCCGCATCCACTCGGCGATCGTGTCGGGGGTCAACATGGAGACGCGCTCCGTCACGGTGGAGTGGTACGAGCGAGGGGAGACCAAGGGCAAGGAGGTCGAGATCGACGCCATCCTCGCGCTCAACCCCGAGCTGGCGGTCGGCCCGAAGCAGCACACGACGCACCTGCAGCCCATGCCCAACAAGCTGGCCCGGGTGAGTCGCGCCTCTTCTGTCGTATGCGAGCCTAGTACTTGCAGGAAACGGGTGCTTACCGGATTTTCTACTGATCATACCTAACAAGTTTCTCAAAGATACTTTATAGTTGCTCTTTGCCATATTTACGTATTCAATTTAAAATTAATATATTTTTTCACATCGTGTATATCTTTGTGAAACTTCTTTGGTATGATCAATAGCATAGGTACGCGATTTCATTTAATGTTACCTATCTTTTCATAAAGGGTACATTTAGGAAATTTAAGAGTAGCTCTTCTGAAAATGTTACATGTCGATTTATTCATCCATCAAATATTATGAGCTACAATATTGTCGGTAGAGTAACTGCTACTCCTCTATCCTCTTAAACATCGATTTAACGTTTCGATCCGATTCAACATAATCTCTTTCTTTCACTCATAAGAAAACTAATATGGCCAATTTTTTGAAAATTAATTTCTGTTTGATACATTCCCGATTCTGTAATGTTTGTGAAATATTTAGAGTATCAACGCGATGAATTTCGCTAACAATACTTATATTCTTGTCGAAAGTAGACAAAATCATCATAAACTTTATACAGAAGTACCACAAGATGATTTATAGTATCACACGACGAAGGAAGGCAGCGATCTTCGGTACAAACTGCAATTTCAGTCCAGTGAGCTGGCAGCTAATCTATTTAAGTCATAGAGTCAATGACCACTCCCGCTTCAGTAGTAAAACAATCCACACACATCAGAACCAAAGGTCATCAACACACGACAATATCTAACCCACATACAATCATGCTCTTAGATCAGAGCTTACATCAGTAAACTGACTTCATACAATATTAACTAAAATAATGCGTGTAATTGAACAATATAATTGAACCTGACACTAATATTCCCTTTGTGATGAAAATGAAAAGCAATTTTGGCTATTTTCTATATGCCAGTATCGGTAGTGCAGTATTTGCAACGTCCAGCTTATGGTTTCCGTTACTCTCAATTTCAAAGGTTACAGCGACCTGATTGTTTCAGTTAGCCTGCAGTTGCTTTGCCTGATCGATTACTAAAAAATTTCAATGGAATTAATGTTATCGATTGTATGCATGGTGTAGCGTACCAACCGGGGAGCACTCGCATTGTTTGTGGCGTCGAACACGTTGCTAATAGACGGCGCCTCACGACCCCAGTCTGAAAAATATTTCCGCGATAAACGAATGTGTCCCGGACTCATGTCTCCCTGGTACTTAAAACTTGAAGAGGAGAAAACTTCTGCAGTAAAGTTAACCGTAGTCAAATATTCAAGGCATGAAGATAATAGAAGATTCTTGTAGTAGTGAAAATCAAACAAGAAGTAATTCCAAGCGCGAAACCCATTGTCAAGTAAGAAGATCATCGCACGGGACAATGTAGAAATGTTCCCATACATCATAACGTGGAAGGTGATAGTTTAAAGTGCACGTAGATTATTTTTCTTTATGAATCAACTGCACCGTTTCCATAACAACGCTCGATGTTAGCGCATGTCACTGAAAGAATTCCACACTTCACCGCGTCTTTTAATTAAATTAGATAACACTGCTACGGTGGAAACTCATCCCCATTCACACGAACTTGTTCCAAAAACACGGTCAGACTTACTGCCTCCTAACTACAACAATAGTAAATGTTAGAGATAGATTTGTCTGTTTACCAACAAAGACGGTATGACTGATAGCCGTACGGACATCGAGCATTCAATCGAAGAATGATTGATGTCCTAACGACCTTCCTAAGTATCGTTATACACGTGTCTAAGCCCGGACTCTCATCGATTTTCCACACACGACAGGGCAGTTTCACTTTCAACCCCGACAGGGGCATTAGAGTCGAGAGCCGCTGAAAGGTTGGATATTGAATGTCAGCAGCGGAGGAGTCTGTAAGTGTTAGCACATGTGAATGTATGTTGTGGTGTGATGAAGGATCCGTCGGGCTCCTCCTCGGACGACGGTGGCTTCCTGCAGGAGGGCGCGGAGACTGACGTCGCCGGAGACTCGGGCCACACGCTGCCCGTGCGCAACTCTAGATCGGTACACACACTTCTTGCAACCTCACTATTCGCACTCCGGACCTCGTCTCGGACGTACGTCGCTCCGGTCGCTTCACTTTTATTTAATCACAATTTCCGATTCCGTTGCTACGAACTATGATTTGCACACGAAAGGCTTTGTTGTATGGTGTTTTGTTGGACGCTCGGATGGAGTTTTTGTTACGGTTGTTGTGTTCTATACAACGGTTTGATTCGCTTTGCCTGGCTTCGAGCGTAACAAAAACCTGATCCAATATCTTTAGTAGTTTTTGTGTAAAATATTAGATTTAGAATCAATTTATAAATTACACTTTCTGTTCCACTTTTGCAACGGTCTCCACACTGTGTTAGTTTAGACTTTCCTTTACAACTTGTAGGTAATTGTTATTTTGATGATAGTTTGGACGTTCAACGAACATGCGAGACGCAGATATGACATCATTCTATAATCTGTGTGATTCATGTTCTCATCCCACGTCTGAGACTCACCATTGTGTGTGCTTTAACGGAAATATTTTGTATTTTCGTCAAAACAAACACAGTGTGAATGATCTCTCATTGTGTACGCAAGTTGGTTAACTTTCTAGATGATAAGATCTATTTATTAATTTAAGACAATTGTAATTGAAATTAAAATCTTAAACATGTGCAAATTGTACATTAGAATAGGGTTTATTTTTTTCAACTAGATTATTTGGGGCATCTCTAAACCCGTGAAATTATAATTAATATATCAATTGTGTGTGAATTCACAGTTCACGTTAAATGTACTGAATGGATTTTCACTGTTGTGTAACTTGCTTGATGTCCTGGAAGTAACTTGGATGCACACTAATTAACACTTTGTAAAAGATATCGTGATGTAGATAGCGCCATCTGGTGGGGAAATATAGAACTTTACTGATGTGTTAAAGTCACAAGTTGATTATTTATTTATGACACTTTTTGCACATTCACACAAATTAATATAAAAGATAAACGAAAAAACGATCAAACTTGGTGTACAACGGCGGCACTTAATGGTAATAGAAATATCTTCCAAGCAACCTTTGGAAGCATACAGAAAGACGAAATATTTAACACAAGGTGTAAATAAATGCTGACCAAGTGATCAGAAAGAAACAAGGTGATCAAGATATAATTATATACTAAAACAGACTTGTCTAAGACATAAACTTACATATAAAATAAATCCATCCATCCATCCATCAAGTTGATGGCAACAAACCTGGTTCGTCCACTGCTGGACATGGGCTTTTTCAAGATTTCGCCACTTTTGGCATTCCTATTTGTAGAAATTCCCAAACTCACACGCTGGGCAGGCAGGTTATATTATAGATTAGATACAGTACAATAAGTTAAAAATAATAAAATTTAAATTAAGATTATATGATTTATAGCGAAATAATTGCTTTGGATACTTTAAATATTATTAGAGTTCTTCAAATGGCGTGGATGGCCAAATCCAAAAGTGAATTCAGAGCGGTGGATTTCGCTATATATGGTATAATTTAAATTAAACTTTTACTGTACACTAAACTTATAATGTACCTTAATCTGTCTGTAAGCCACATAATTAAGCTTGGCATTCAATTTTCCTATTAAAAACCTACTATCCTCCTTTGTGTCCCTAATGAACTGGCTTCCGGACTCAACAGTTATTGTGTCCCACTGTTATTTAATTAACCTATTTTGTGAGGTGGATTTTATTAACGGAATTGTGTTTGTTGATCTGAAGTCTGTACGAAAGAGTTGATTGTGGTTTTTACATTGATTCTACACTTTCTGTAGAAAGAGGTAAGTTGCAATGATGATGTTAAGGTGGTTGCTCCGGGTCTCGTCCCGAAACGCAAAACTTATGATTGTTTTTCTTTATTTCTTTTTCTCTTTTTGTTATTTCTTTAATTAAAAAGTTTTAATATATAATATTCAATGTTAACTAGGTTTTTCTTTAAAAGTTGCGCGTTATTTTATCATAACTTTGTATACGTTCCTGCACAACTATAAACACGCTTTAAAGTTGTTGTGCAGGAATATTTACGAGACCCGGGGCAAATACCCTATAAGTTCTGCAATATTAGTGCAGACAACAATGGATCCTGCAAATGTGTTCATTACTTTTTTTATGACTGTCTAAATCAGGCATGGGCAACCTTTGGCAAGTCGCGGGCCAAAAAATCACAAGGTCATGAAGTTTTTAGTATACGAAAATGACGACGTATTCGGTGAACCGCAGGTTTAATTTATACTTTTATCAAATCAAGTTTCGTTATAAACTACAGAAGTTACAATGTAATATTTTCATTATTTCTTTGAGCCTCATTTTCAGATGCAAGACTACTAATTTCGGGACCAATTCCACAAATAAGAAGGCGCAAAGTAATTTGCAAATGATTATCTGTCAGCCTGGTTTCTGATTTGTATTTCTATTGATATTCTGGCCTGCTTGTGTACATATTTGTTAATTCTCAGCTCTCGCTAACTCGCTCCGTTACTCGGATCGGCCAAGAAGCTTAGCGAGGCCAGTACTTAACTCTTTCAGGGACACCCAAAGACACGGTTCGATTGTTCTTTCTATTGTGTCTCGTTATGTGTCCCTGAAAGTGTTAAAGTTGCGAATTGAGACTTTCTGGAATTAGAAATTAGTCCGACTTTAAATTGTATCAAGGGCCGTAATAAATATCGTAACGGCTCGGATCCGGCCCGCGGGCCGTTGGTTGTCCATATATGGTTTAAATAATTCCATTCGGTTTCGCGTATAATGCAATTATGATATGACTAATTTAGTATAGTAGGAAGGAAAATATCCACCTCGTGTAAAAGGCACAAGTACACTCCTATCTTCCTTGCAGAATATAGCTAAGTTAGAAAAGCGTAGCGCACAAACATTGTGTTTATTACGTCTACACATCATGTATAGCCGAGTAGTAGAATCCATTATCTTGGATATGTTGCATCATAGAGGTTGTAAGGGAGAGGGTCGACTTCATCTGCTTGTGTTGCTTCCTGCTCTAGTAGACGAGTTTCGAACGACCACTGTTAGCTTTATAGCCATATATTAATATAATATACGACCCGATTATGATAACTTGAGACCTGGCGTGCGAGAGGCAAGCAAACCCTGTAGAATGAGCGATCGCAGGCAGGATAAAGAAGGCGGGGTTTCAGTTATCATAACCCTGTAATAGAACTAAATTCCAAAGACATCAGCGGGCGTCTTCAATGCGAAAAGAGGTGATCAGGTTAATTAAATCCTTGTTCATTCATGCGTATAGCACTGATTTAGAATTAAATTTCAAAGAAAATTGTCATAGAGCGTCGGTTGTGTACAAAATTCATGTGATCGAGGCAAAATCGATACAATAAAATCAGCACTCCTTATAATTAGAATACAGGAGGAAATAGCAGCGCTGGTGTTCCACCGGAAGTAGTAGCAGTATTTCCGGTGCATCCACTGCTGACTGCTGACCTAGTTCTTAGTTCAGTTCAGTATTAGTTGGAACCATGCTTCTAGCTGCAGACCTCACTCTACTAACTTAGGTTTGAAAGCTTCGTTTAATGGGAAAAGTTTTATTGTTCAGCTTGAGATACGTTTCTTTTTTTTATTTGAGCTTCTTGTGCTAAGAAAACCATTAACGTTTACAAATTAGGTATTTATGGAACAGAGGCAAATTGTTTTTTCAATTACTAGTGTTCGTTCTTCTCCTAATACGAATTCCAAAGGAAATTTGGAAATATTGAAAAGATAGAGGAAATGCACAGTGCAATGGAATATAGGTCATATGCATAATGGTTCTTGAGTTGTAAACTAAGTCAGCAGACACAAAACCTTAAATTTGCACTTTAATTCTAGTACAATATCTAGGCATTTCATTATGTGCAGTAACCTTGACCTAGTTCTTCCCTGTTCTCGCCTTTCTAAGACTAAATAACATGTAACTTAACGTGAATAATACGTGTTGTTACTATAGTTATGCTAATTTAACTGAAATGCTCACGATTAGCAAATAGCTCAGAAGTGATTACAGTTTGCGATAACCGCGGGCTGGGCCAGCTACTGACCCAGATTAGCACATTCCAAATTTAAATTAATTACCTTTTGGCTCGCCCGTCAGCAAGAGATGGCCGGCGCGTGACGGATCATCATTACAAACGTCGCTCTGATCTGCAACGGTTATTTAATCTATGTCAAATTATGTCTAAATTGGAGGTCACCGTTAAGTTCATACATTGCTTGTATAATTTTCGGCAACATCCTGTAAATGTAAAAATTTAATTTAAAAGAAACGTCTTTGAGCAATTTATAGGTAATGGCGGATTCCTATACACTTTTCATTTAGATTATAAATTGGAAAAGTTGCTTAGCATAAGTAAAATAGTGACTTAGTGGTGTTGGGACAGCAGTTATATCCAACGTGAAATTTAAGTCATTTCGTTAACGAAAACTGGTGATAGTACTCGTCCATATGAACAAATTTTACTATGAAGCCAACACTGAAATCGTGAAAATAAAAATTAGCTGTTTCATACATTTGGATCGAGTAGATATTTAACTTTTCTATGGAACAGTTGATATTTTTTTCATGATTTCAGGGTTACAACATAAAAGTTGTTCATATGGACGAGTACTATCACCAGTTTTCGTTAGCAAAATTACTTAAATTTCACGTTGTATAGTGTTTCTGATTCAGTTCAGATTTAATTCCTATTTCGAAGTCCTGTAAAGTAACCAAGCGCATTCTTTGCCTGGCCCTACAATATGTGTCATATTTTCATTGTGATTGTGACAAAACACGGACGTATAATTGTGATTTGCCCGCATTATGAAAACGTGTTGTAAACAAATGTAAAAGTAAACTAACGATATTGAAATGCGGGTTTGTTTTCAGTTTTATCTACGGTTTTTAGATTGTGCAATTTGTACATTTTTATACTTTCTAATATAGATAAATGAGCACAGCTTTCTGTAAATACATTTTTTGTATTATTAATTTAACACATTGTTAATTTAGTATTTAGGGTAAAAAAGGGAATTTTATCTTAGATCTAGACTAGAATTCTTCTAGCAATAGAACATTTCCTGTGGTTTGGGAAGTTAAATTTTTTTTATGTTAAAGCTTATTTTGTAGGTGTTTACTGTCATTATTTTGCTTTGTTTCCATTGTTCGTCTTTGTGTAAAAATAAAATGAAGTGCTGTTGTTATAATATTACTAAATAATATATTTTATTTTATAGGACATGACGCGGCAGTCCATCCCAGTTGCAACAAAAGGTACGTTTATTTAAAATTTCAATTTCTTTTTTTTACTTCAGTTCGGGACAGTTCATGAATCATTTTGAATACATTGAAAGTACAAGAGAAACAATAAGTATTCTTCAAAGAAGCTTTCTTCGGACACTTGTCAACGCATAACTTATTTGTTTCAAAATGCAAATCACCTGGTGCACGATAATCTTACTGAGCGATTTTGAACTTCACTATGTTGCCAGAAAGTCTACATTAGAACGCTCTTTTCGCGCGCTGGCGGCACGCAAAATCAGTGAATTTTAGAGATTTTTCTGGATTTTACGAAAAAGTATTTGATGTAAGAGTTTTTCCACCTGACATCGGAAAACAAACCATGTTTTCTTGTTATAGCAGTAATTTGAGACATAAAACTCAAGCCGTTTAGTCATAAAACGAAATAATAACTTAAAAAGGCATCATTTTCAAAAATAAAATCTATCGAGCGAAATGTGTCCAATTAGGTAACCGACTTGACAACGGAAAGACAAAGGTCTGAAAAAACACTTGTCCAAGTTTTACATTGATCAGATAAGTAGTTGACTCAGCATATTAAAACAAAAACCGTTGAAAGACCCAATACAAGCCCTTAAGGGGAAATGCAAAATCCACAACTTATGATTGTTTTTCTTATTATTCAATAAAAAATACTAAATAAAAGCCTAGTTTCCACTTCACAAGATGACTTAATGTGGTGTTTTTGTTTATTGTAAAAAAAGGTTTATGTAATAAAAAAAATTTCGAGCATTTAACGACTATAGTTTAATGTCAATTAAGCTATTCCATAAAAGTTGTGTAATTTTATGGATTACGTTGTAGAAGTCCAGAAAAACTTTAAACAAAATGACGCAATTCTGCTAAAAACTTCTTATAAATATTAAACAATAGTCATAAAATAAGATGAAACTATTTTATGTCATACATTTTATTTAAAAATAAGATAAACAATCATAAGATTGTGCATTTTGTACCGAGGTCGAAACGGTTCCCCTTAAAGCCTTAAGAGCTTAAAGTGCTGTTTTAGAAAGAAAAATTATTACTTACCAGAATAATTATGAAAACTTTGTTATTTTAAAATATTGCAATTTCTCGGCATTTAATTAGGCACATTTTCAATAATTATTCTGGAGAGTAAGATTTTTTTTTTCCTAAAATGGCAGCAGTTACCGTCTTCTCCTAAAAGCCGTGTTAGTGAGTTTCGATCACTGATACGGAGTAAATAAGAAGTTTTATAGCCTTTGTTACAATCTGCCTTTTATTTTTCAAGTTTTTGACCGTTGCATGACTCGCTTTGGGACGAGGCAACGGTTCTTTTCGTGAGAGCCTTTTATTTATTTGTAGGCGTACATTCAAGTTGCTTTGATCGTCAATTTATTGTGTTGGTTAGTTATACAGTATAACTTATACTGCGTATCTGAATCATGATTATAAAACACAATATATATTCCTTTCCAGATTTTAGTGGGCAAACTTTACATCATCATCATGTAGATTACCCACTTCGTACAAAATATATGTGTGACAGAACTTTTCTACGTTTGCTATACACTACACACGCAATCGCAACCATACGGCTATCAAAAAGAGTTCAGTTATTATTATTTTGTATCAAATTTTAGCTTTATCACATGAAGACCTTACGGAAGAACAAGAAATGTCAGTTTCCCAATCATAGTTTTAACATTTTAAAGACTGCTTTTTCAAATTATTTAATTGTGATACCTGTGGATAGGCGTAATAAATAAGAGTAAGTTAAATTGCAGAAATTGTTAAAAAATTTATTTCAACGCTCAAGAAAATTGTTGTTATTCCCTGTTCTTTCCGCAAGGTCTTCACATTGAGTTCAGAATGAAAACTGTAATGTGGGAATGTATGCTTAGAATGTATAGCTTTTAAATATTCAACCGGTGGGGTGATTTTGAGCCGCGGACGGTGTGTGTAGTAAATGGTAGTATTATTTTATCAAAGCTTACATTTTCATCATGATAACAGTTACAAACTGTATTTCACCTACATTTTTTTATGTGTACACATGCAAAGCAAAGTGACTGATGAAGATGACACAAAAATTGTGTTGTGTCGATAAGCACATAAACCGCCATTCTACCATCGACACCAGCTACGGTCGATGATTCAGCTTTTACCCACTGCTTGTGCTGATCTGTCAATTTTGGTTTATTAACATAACGCATTGGGCGTCAATTTAACATACCACTTAATTTCCCAAAACTTTGTAAACGTTGGTATTTATACATTAAGAAAACCCTCGTTCTCCTTTTTTATTTTACAGTCCATGGAAATTGACGATTTTGACCACGATGCTACAGAAAAAGTTTCATAGAAGGATTATTCTGTATCCTCTTATATTTAAGAGCAAAGCTCTTGTCGGTGTAGCTACCTCCGTTGAGTTTAATTGATTGCCAATTCCTTCAGCGAGCCTTTTCTTTTAATTGGTCCACATTTCGTTTTCCTGGGTCTTCCTCTTCTCCTTTTTCTTTCTAATTTTCTCTCTACTGTTTGTTATAAAATAATCGTGTCTGCTGTCTAAGTATGTGTCCGACCATCTTTCCTCTCCTATTCTCTGTTCTTCTCCTCTCTCCTACCCTTCTTCGAACTTCTTCATTTGTGAGTTTTCCCTTCCAACTTATCCTTTCCATTATCCACATCTCAAACTCCGCACTCTCTCTCTCTCTATTTCTTTGTGTCGTAGTGTCCTAGTTTTGCTGCCATATTTAGCTATACTCCAGAGAGCTTCAGTGTTAATTATAATTTTATAAAATTCATCTGTACAATAACGTAAATTTGTTTTGAATTTACAATATCAATATTATATACGAGTACATCACATACATTCGCATTTTTCGAGCTGAAAATGGCGAGGGAATTCATGTTTGGTCAAAAAATGTTTGCTTTGAAATCAATTTCCGGGTTATTAAAATATCATCATCATCATCATCATAAATACTTTATTGCACAAAAAAATAAGTACAAAAAGGCGGACTTAATGCATAAAGCATTTTCTACCAGTCAACCCACAGATGGTACAAGATAAATAGGTAGGTGGGCGTGCAAGAAGAGTAAAAACTTGAAAATTACAAGAATATAATATATGGACAAGAATATAATATATGTCAATTATATGGACAAGAAGTTTCAAAATAATGCATGTGCTTCTTCATTTATTCATTCAAATTACTGTGGGAATTTTTAAGCAATTTACTTAACTTCACTGCACTAAAATAATACTGAAACAAGCAGATAATTTTAAGCTAAAAACAGTTTAAGTATTGTTACGAAATGAAAAATATATCTGGTGAAAGGATGTAGTATTGTCAAGTTTGTTATGGAAACAATTTTACTAAAACATTGAAAATGAATAAAAACACCTCAAATCGTGAGTTTTCTGAGCAGCCTGCTTCCAGTTGTTAAGATAGTAAAGTGAAAAATGAGAGCGTTGGAGCAGGACAGATTTCTCTGAATATCCTCGCCTTTGTCTGTATGATCGATCATTGACGACGGCAAAAAGCAGCTATGCTGGCAAGTGCGGAAAAATTGCTAATGCAGATTTCGGGTGATTTGATATTGATTTTTTTTATATACCACCAATAGGAAGCGTTTCTTACATTCTATAGTTTTTAAAATTTTGTTACTTATCTTTTTACATCATATAGCATTTAACATACTGTAAACTAAGGTCGAGCGGCTCATATTGCGAGTGAAAAAAAAATCCAGAATAGCCGTCCTGGAATGGGATCTACTCTTTTACTACTATCACATACTTATCGATTTAGCGATAATAAAAATTAGGAGAGTTAAACCGACTTCTACTGTCAGTGTACGTACACAGACGGTGTTGGTTACCTTACTTTATACGGTTTACTCCGCTACCAAAAACTTGTACGCTTACATCTTTGTCACCCAATATCATTGCGCTAAGAGCATAGACCTCGAGGTCGCGGGTCAACAAACTGATCCTTAGACAATCCTGGCCCCCGTCAGCGCTGTAGCTGAACCAGTTGGTGAACGATACCCCTTACAAACGATATACTGTTGAACGATGTGGCCGATGAAGTGCTAAATTGCTGCATGGCGGTAGCGCATTGCAGTAGTGGAGTGCTTTAATTAGTATTAGAGGTCGTTCTGTAGATTGTACAGAGGTAATCGATATTTTCATATCGATGTGTTCTATACCGGGTGTAAATAGAGTGCGACTATTAAATGAAACCACATATTCTACCGACCCTACTGAGCCACTTTTCCCAAGAGTCATACCCGCGGACACACTTAGTTTAGGAAATAATTGAGTTTCAAACAAAAACGCGCGAACCCTAACACACCGACATACGGGCGAGTTTAGACAGAGCGTCGTCCGTAAAATCTGCAGCTGTTTGAGGTCAACGCTCTCTCTAAACTCGCCCGGCTCAGTAGGGTCGGTAGAATATGTGGTTTCATTTAATGGTCGCACTCTATTTACACCCGGTATATGTTTTTTCATATATTGTCGCTTTCTTACAAATGGGCAGTCAGAGACTAGAATTGTCTATCTACCTAGATTTTCTACGCTTCTTCTTCTATATCGATCGACTCATAAGCTCTTATCTTCCGGTCGCTTTTGACTTTGCGCTTGTAAGTTCTGTCACTTATTGATTTTATCGTAGAATGAGAAAGTTGTGCACCAAAAGCTCGTAGAGAAAAGTTGAGCCTTTCTTTATTATACTTACACGTGTTTACAAGGAATTAACTGGGGTGTAAAATTACTGTATGTAATAGAGGGAATTAGATTAATGGTGTTTCCGCATTAAAGGGCGTCCACACGTTGAATCGTTTCATTGTTCGTTTTTAGGGTTCCGTACGAAACGGAACCTATTACTAAGCTTCCGCTGTCTGTTCATCCGTCTGTCACAGGGACAGGGCTACGGGTCTCGACACGGGTTCTAATGACATCTCTGTCGCACGCGTTGAAAATTATATACGCTATCCTGCTGTCAGTGTCGGAACCTGACGAAAGTGTTACTTTATGAACGGCTATCAGGGGTGCCTAGTTTCAGCCGTAGTAGGTAGCAATAGTTTCAATAGTTGAAATTTTCACAGAATACGCGTTCCTATGGCTTCTATCACGGCAAATAATAAAGAAAATTAAACCCAAGCGGCTTCCCCATGCAACAAACCTCTATATTAATCTTTTTCAAGGTTATTTGTTTCAGCTTTATCTTAAAAACGGTAACACATACAAGTTTCAAATTTCGTCTGACTATAGTTCGTACTTTGAAGTAAGACGACAAATTATAAAAATTACGGTTCCGTACTCAAGAGGTGGTAGAGCTGATGCCGGGCTCGACTGTGGAGGTACCACCATCTTACTCGCAAATCCTCCCGAAGTTATTCGGGGGAGAGTAAAAGAACAGTTCTCAGGCAAAACCAGGCGGCCCACCATTGCCTGGGACCGATGGATGGCGGTATATCCATCCCCAATTGCCGGGCCTTATATAAAACAGACTGGTGACGGGCAGCGGCGTCACTGGTGCTAGGGTCTGGCACCGCGCTCACCAACCCGCCTGTCCGGCGTGTGTGAGTATGGGCATTTCTTCCAGGAGGACCGCCAGGAGTGGTGAAATCCTGCAAAGGCCTTTTACCAGCAGTGGACGAAACAGGCTGATGGATGGTTGGACTCAGAGGGTGCCGAATTGTTTGTCAGACACTACAGTTTAGCGCCTTTTTCGTCGCGTTGATGTTGTCATTTTGATTTTGATGATGTCTATTTTGTCATTATTGAATGTTTGTAAGGTTATTTATTATATTTGGTGGAACGGAACCCTTCGTGCGCGGGTCCGACACGCACTTAGCGGGTTATTCAATCGTCTCACATTATAAATCGTTCCATCGCAAATAAAATAACCCCCGCAATGCCCCGTATATCGTGTAGATAACTCATTCTCAACGTTCCGAAACGTCCGCGTCCATCAAATAAGATTGCATAACGTTTTTGGCAATGGCTATCGTGTTGCACGATAAATTCATTCTAAAGTCAGCTTTATTGCAGCGAGGTGAGGTAACATGGTGGATACTTATTGTGGTGTAGAGTAGACTGTACATTCCCGAGACCTGTCCCACTTTGTACTGAAGTGTTGTCGCCGTGGTAATGGCACGCGAGATTTATATTAAAAGGTCCAAGTCAGAAGAGGTTACTTCCTTAGAAATCGAATTATTTTCTTGAAACCCGGGCCAGGCTTGATTTAACTTCTCGCATGTCTGCATAAAAAATTAAAGTTTCAGATCTAAACTTGCAATTTTTTTGCGTATGTGGCCTCTAGATTAGCCCAAGGTTAATGTATTTTTTATTTGTATACCTATTAAAAAAATAAAAAAAAATAAAAAAATATTTTCTTTATTCAGGTAGCAAGGACCCATAAAAATTAATTTAAAAACACATACACGAATAATATACATTAACATAAATAAATAAGACACAAGTTAAATAGATCATTTAAAATTATTTACAAATTATCATTTTTTATTGCGTACACAAAGTTTGACAATCCAATGCTTAAGCATAGGATTGTCAAACTTACTAGAAAATGTCCTCAGGATGTCGCTGTTACTGCCACTGGTTCTGTGGATAATGGACGCTATTCGTTTGCGCATGATCGCAAAAAAGTCATCGGTATTGGTCACATTAAAATGACGACTAAACTACAGACAGCATTTACGTTAACTTTTATTTATACATACCGAAGACTGTACTCAGTAACAAGGTTCGATGACCCCTTTTGTGAAATTCGTAAATGTTTTTTTTCGTGTTCAATACAAACGCAAGCACAACCCCGAATCAGTTACTATGGATCGTCAAGATTTTATTTTGCGAAATTAGCAAAAAGTGTTATCGATCCGTGTTAATGATCACTTAGCAAGCCTCCAGTATGAATTTGGCTGCATAAATAAAAGTCACCTCATACCGTCAACAAAGTTTGGCGACCCAACAATCTGTTTTATTTAAATCTACTGCCCAAAATAGTAGGTTTCTTTTCAGTGACAAAATGTCTAGCTAGTGTTCTATAGACAATAGCATCGCTCGAAGCAGGAAAAGTGGCCAAGCGATAAGGGTTTTCTATTGTCTATGGACTGTAGAACGGAGTGAAGTGATTTCGCTCGTGCCTTATCCCCCACCAGGTTACAAACCTGACCTTCCGCTCGCCGGAACATTGTTCCAGCGAGGCTCATTAATGCGGACCTTGACTTTGACTTGGTCATCTAAATGGAAATAACTCCTCGGCTATGTGACAGTGGTTTGTGACCGGAGACGAGCCTTTTACCATGCCTCGCCTGATTTATTTTTATATTCTTTGGGCTCACGCTTGGCATCTGGGCATGATGGAAAGCGTCAATAATATCTAGAATGAAGGACGCTCGCCTAGAACGTTAGAGAATGAAAGCAGACGACGCGGTAATCGCCAAAAAATCTACGGAAGTCGGTATCGGAGATATGACTGACACTGACTGAAAAAGGAATCTGTAAAGTGTAGGTGGTATATAACGTATGCGTTCTGTCAATAAAGATGTAATTTGCTTGAGTTATTTAATTATTTACATGTAGTTTTAATTACCGCCGCTCTGGCCGAGTGGTAGAGCGCTCGCTTGCTAACCCAGAGGTGGTGGGTTCAATCCCCGCAGTGCATTAATTTGTTGTTCAGTCTTCGTGCTTCGGAAGGCACAATTAGCTATTGGTCCATTTGTGTCCAATGTACGGTGATAGGGCTCACCACCCATCACGTTTGGGACGTTATAATCGTCGGTGAAACGCGGGTCTAAAATTCTCCATTTCACAGTTCACTTGGGAACTCCTCTGAAACCCCCTTGAGGAATCATGATTCGATGATGTACCATATGTTTCAAGGAGTCCATAAGTTTTCGCGTGGGCGGATAGTATAGGGACTCTTCGCTATACAGATTTCTGAGTAATGCCGCATGCGGAACTACTGATAGTATTCTCTAAAGATGTTTCCGCTTTTCCGCAGAACCCAGAAAATGCGTTCAATACGAGAGTCATGCATATGCAATAAGATGCATGGTTTTACAGCTTTGGTCCAATAAAACAGAGAAGTAGAGCAATGTTGTATGGTACTGCCATAACGCTGGAGCAGCTTCTCCTTATTTTGTTGCAGCTGCTATAAGTGGCAGTCATTTTCTCAGTCAACTAGCTTTAGGGGGTATATTCTGAACTAGCCTTTGCCTGTGACTCCGCCCGCGTTTATTCAATCTCTGCCCCGTTTTCGTCTTGGACGTTATTTTATGAACACCCCTTATAGCCTATGTGTTGACCAGGGTCACTACGATGATAATAACAATTGCGCATCCAAATCCGTTAAGCGGTTCTCGAGTTAAACGAAACATACATACAGACAGACAGGCAAAAGTTCTAAAAACTGTGGTTTTGGCCTCAGTGCAATAATTATAACCCATTTCATTTATAATTTCGCGAAAATATTAAATGAACAGACATGACTTTTTGAAAACTTTATTAAGATAGATTAACGCTTAGATCCGCTGGATTTAAATACTACCCGCCTTTTACCAGTTAATCACGGAAGACCTTACCATCTATGAGTATTGACTTTTACTCGTGATCTATGTGAAAGCTAGACACTTCATTTTAGATATTAAACGTCCGACAAGTAATCAATTTCGCACGCCTATCGTTTCTATTCAAACATAATATACGCTTTACTGTGTAATTTGTCTAGTCTCGGAATGACGCTGGCCTAGGCCAAGTGCATTGCACTGTTGGACTCGATATTATTAATAGAACTGACCAAAAAACATCGTTATGAAATGCTGTATATTTCGCGCAAGGTTTTTCCGCCTGCCTTACTTTTAGTCTCGCTAAAGAATTCTCTTTTAGGGCTGACCTTTCTCGTTCGGTCACTAGATTATTCCGTTTTTGTCTCAGTGACCTTTTTAGTCTATTTCAATCCTAAGTTATGAGGACTTGGCCAGGGAAACGGATGCCCCAGTATTTCCTCACTGTCCTTTAAATATTTATACCGGCCCTGTTTCCCATATAGCGTTGTTGTTATCATTAAACCATCGCAGTGGCGTGATTAAGGCTTGTTTGGGGGGTTGGTAAATTTTGTATGGGGTGGTCAGAAAGTAAACGGGTATAAGAATACGGAGTATGGAGCGCGCGTGGACAGTGCGCGGCCGGTCGTGCCCGGTTCAGTACGCAAGCACGGCCTGGCACCGCCACCGGCTTCCAAATTCAAACCGACCTATTGCACGAATGGGACACGGGTGTGCTGTGAACTTGACCTTGTGGAGTTTATTTCCAGCCAGTGTTTTTTGTTTTGTTTTTTTTTTAAAGTTTGATTTTTTATTCATAATGCCGGTGCTTTACGAGAGACGCGCTCCGTCGCATTTGCTGCAGCCAAGTCAAAGACGTACAGTCAAAAACTTAGGCCGTAAGTGCAATCCCCTTTGTCTGTGAAGTTTGCGAATCGAATTTGAACCTTAAGTGGATCTCGTTAGGTCGAGTACTTATTGTCTTGTGTTAGGGAATTGTAGGGTTTCTCGGTGCTCGTGTCGCATATTGATAGTGCAGGGACCCTGGGGAGAGAAAAGCTATTCAATTTTGTAAAGTTACAGTGAAGGCATTCGGAGCAAATGATGTTGCACGAAGTTAGATGCAATAAAATGTTATCTTTGACATGAAATAACATAGAACATTTTATGTACGTTACCTGTTGTTCAAAAATAAGTAACATTTTCAAAGCCACCGCCTTTTAGATTTCGCCTACGGTCCATCAAACCGTTGAACGTCGTCGCATAAACGCCGAACATTTACGTTTATAATGTAATAAAAGATGACAATCTCCCGAGAATCAGGCTGGTGGTACAGTTCAGGGCGTGTGGGAGGGGTGGAACGACCGTCCGTCTCGAGCCGTGAGATACTGTCGCGACCCGTAAGATATTGTCGCGACTCGCGATATCTTTATGGGACCAATCAGATCCAGCATTATCATTATTATTTTATCGCTTTTATCCCTCTTAAGGACGGCCATTACGCACAAACCTCAAACCTCCTTACAAATGCAAACGCAAAATTGTGAGGTCTCTATGGAATATTTTTATAATGTCTTGACATTATTTAGATCTATGCCAAATTAGAACTAAAACTTGGAAAACTTTAATCACATCTTAAAAAAAATTTTGGAGGTGATAGAGCTGATGCCGGGTTCGACTGTGGAGGTACCACCATCTTACTCGCAAAACCTCCCGAAGTTATTCGGGGAAGAGTAAGAGAACAGCTCTCAGACAAAACCAGGCGGCCCACCATTGCCTGGGACCGATGGATGGCGGTATATCCATCCCCAATTGCCAGGCCTTATATAAAAAAGACTGTTGACGGGCAGCGGCGTCACTGGTGCAAGGGTTTCGGCACCGCGCTCACCAACCCGCCTGCCCAGCGTGTGTGAGTATGGGCATTTCTTCTTAGGAGGACCGCCAAGATTGGCGAAATCCTGGAAAGGCCTATGTCTAGCAGTGGACGAAACAGGCTGTTGGATGGATGGAAAGACAAACCCCTAAAATGTTAATAAACTTTTTTATTTATCAAAAGTTTAGTCGAATATGTTTTCATTGTTTTAGATAAAATTAAAAAATATAATACTAATTTCGCATCGAAAATTTAATCTAAAATAATTTAAATCATTATTCACCCAATATTGTCAAAGTTTCGTTTCTCCTGATTCACGTTTTCAATTTAGTACCCGCGACAAAATCGGTGCGATTGTATTGCCTTCGCAACTTCCATTTAGCGTACACGTAATAGCGAAAAAAAAAGCATTACATTTGGTCACGCCCACAACTGTGTTGCTGCGCTCATGACGACCGTCCCATATCGCTAAAACAATGTAATAGATCGCTGTCCAGATCGTGGCTCGGATCCATCCTACAGATTAAGACAGGGTCACGGAACAGTAGACAGGGTTTTTTTGTATTAATGACATATTCAGAAATGAGCTTGATGACAGTAAGAATAAAACCTCCCCCCTCGAAGCTATCGCCTTCAAATATATGTATCGTGATTCGCTAGAAATGACATCACACATAATTTTTTACTAATCACGATACATTTGAAAGCGATAGATGTTAAAGTTAGACAAAAAGGCTCCCGTTTAATTGATCTCTCACGTCAACTGCTATAAATGTGAGTTTGTCTTTTCTAATTTCGGATCAATAACTAAATTTTTCAGTCCGTCAGAAGCAAGAGTGCAATTCGAATTGTCGAATTCTGTTTGCGGTGTCAAAGGTTATGAGTTCTTTTAAATTTTCTTAATTCAAATTGGTCGTGCTTCATCAGAATTTGCATGCTTGTCTGCCAGTTTCATGGGTCATGAAGATTAAGTTATGTAGGCAGACGATTCATTACAATGAAGCCACGGAAGGAGGTAATGATAGAGGGCTTGTTTTTGCCGAATTTAGAATATTGCTACTTCCAAACGTAGATTAGGAGGATGCTAGACAGTTTCCAGTGTAGCTTCTTTGGTTTGGATATGTTGTCTCTATCAACATTGTTGTATCTATCTATGAGAGATAGGGGTGAATTTGTGTACCGTCTGTAAATGGAGGCATTTTATAAACTAAACCACATAATTTACTGAACAACCCAAAGACATACCTGGTGGAAACAAAACAAAAAATCCTGGCTAATTTTGAAAACCTTTTATTTACTAACAAAAAACAAACAGCTCAATAGAAGAGCATCATTTACATGGCTAAGGTTAAATTTTTTTGCATTTGCGCTTTTTGTTTCTTTGGGAAAGTTGTTTAGTATGAATATTTATAAACGGATAAGACTCACTTTTTGAACTGCAAGGAGGCACAGGTCGAGCTTTTGATGAGATTATGACTCATCATCATTAGGACTCTTCGGGAGTACTTTCGCGCACGGCGTTCAGTGAGTACTAAGCTTTCCTCCCCTCTCTCGTCGCCACTCGCCTTTCAGAATATTGTTCAGTATAATCAGTGGATCAAGTGGTTTCATTTAAATATACCTGTCCGGTAGAGTCTACTTTGTTTTGGAGTATATAGCCGTAAACTAAGAATGTGTAGCTAGCTAGGTACAAGGAAACACATAGTCAGATAGCCCTGGTATTCCTTGAACAACTTCCACGGTTCATGTCATGATAAACATCCATTCCATGCCGTGCTCTTCCATCCAGGTCAGCCATATAAACTGCACACAGTCCCGCCAACTGTTACTTGTGCAATTATAGACCGTAACCCAGCAATCATAAGAGTTGCCACCTCATTTCGTAATACCAGAAAATGCCTGAATAGATAACGGCACGCTATTTAGTAGATGCGAAGTGATTCTTGATCGGAGAAGTCATGTTTTTGTCCCGAGAAGTGGACCTTTGTTGGTGATTGTACGGTTTTATGACGTGATGATGAGGCGTGGGTGTCGATTTTTGATTCGCTTGAAAAGGTTATTGTGTGCGTTGAACGGTAAAAGTGTTGGTTTCTTTCGTGTCATTCTCAGAGATGTCGGAATTCTTATTCAGTTGCATCGTTTTTAGGGTTCCGTACCCGAGGGTGCCAAACGGGACCCTATTACTAAGCCTCGATAAAATAGCATTTCTTAAATGGTATTTGTGTCAGCTCTATTCTAAAAACGGTAACACATACAAGTTTCAAATTTGGTAAAATTTTAGTAATACCCAAAAGTAAAACAAATAATAATAAAAATAAGATACTGGATGGATTCGATTGATGGTTCTTGGTGGAAAATTTGTGTATAATTTATTGAATAAAAATTAGGGTTCCAAATTGTTTGATAGGCTCTTCCATTTTAGCGCCTTATTTTTTGTCGCCTTACGAGTTTCTATGGCATCTATATTTGTATCATTTACCATAATACTTTAAGGGGTTTCGTATCCATATTGTGTGGTGGTACGGAAACCTTTATGCGCGAGTCCGAAACTCGCACTTAACCAGATTTTGTTTCCCTGCAATATTTCACTTTTTCAGTACCCTCAGTAGTATAGGTGGTTTCATTTAATGATCTCTCTACATTGACACAAAGTAAGAGGTGATGTTGATTGATCGGTAAGTGATCAACAAGGATCAAGGATCATTATCGCATTGTAAAATGTTGGCTCCTTTGGTTATGATCACTTAACACTCGCCTTGAGAATGCCGAAATTGTCTCGGTGAAACAGTTGGCATATAGTCAACAATATACGTGAGTGTTAAAGCCGGTATCTAATAATAATTTAGAATGTCAGCTCACGTCAGTTCTCATGATATTATCCAGTATAAGTTTGCCTGGATGAATCGATCGACTTACTCTTCCTTGCGACAGTTGCTGTGTTCAGTAACAGTTTCATTCCCAGGCCTGGTTCGTTTTGTTTCTCCTCTATACTGAATTTTGTTGCAGTCGATTGTAATTAATTACTCGTTCAATTGATTGCAAGTTCCGGCGTTTCCTTTACCCATCTATATTCAGGGGCGAAAGAAACTTGTAGTATTTCAATAAAAAGGCTATACTCATCACCTCAATTTGTCTTTGTAGGCCATATGGCATTGACATCTAAAACGCCATAAAGTAAATCGATTACAATCGCGAGGGGTCGCGTGACGTCACTACGAGGTACATATTTCATCAACCCCCCGGACAAAAGCACCCGTGTAATGTCACTAAGTGGGGGGCGATTATTTTCCAATTTTACCGCAAAATTGCCGCGGCGGACAATTCTCGTAATTGATCTGTCTCTATGAGTTTCTCCAGTTGAGCTTCAGCCGCCTCGAAAGCAGCGTCTAGACACGCGTTCTTTTTTCAAAAACGTTTTTTCTTTATCGTTCCGTCAAGGCTTTATTTGTTGCTAGCAAAGCTTGTGTAATCTATTATCGAATCGATTTTAAGTCTCGAGATCTAAAGTCATAGTTTTGTGAAAACAGCAGCGCTGCCTTTACATAAATAAACTTCAATTAACGCACGAACTATTAGCGGTAACTTTATAAACGTTTAATGGATGTCGTAGTCCAAAAATAGAAGCAAGTTAAATCGACGTAAAAAGTTGATATGCAATTTCACCTTCGTGGTCCCGTACTCAGCATGCGTGCGTCATGGTTCATTGCCTTGAGTACGGAAACGGATCCAAATATGGCGACCGGCGCCGGCGCAGGATCACCTTGTGCTCACTACGAGACCGACCATTTGCGATAACTCATTTGACTCGGTAACTTGTCTTATCTTAGACCAGGACTTGCAATAAGTGATGAATAAGGGTGGGAACTGAGTGCCGAAATGTGCTGCTCTTGGCTTCGATGTCGCAGACGCGTGGCAGATTCCTCCACTGCGTCGTCCGTTGCGCCCGCGCAAGCGTTTGAGAAAGTAGAGTTGCAACTAGAAGAGCCGGTGGATGATGAACAGAAGGAAGAGTCACGTAAGCAGCTAGCAGTCTGCTATTTTTGCACCCGGCTTCAAAAGATTTTGCTTGATTCACTTTTGGGTTCGCTTTGCAGTTTAAAGCGTTGGCGTTATTATTTTGGTTCTTAATTGGTGATCGCTTACACATTTCGGATGTAGTCACGAGACAAAGAGTTTGAAGTTAGCACCAAAACGGATAGCGCTTATTTTGTTAGGGATTACAAAATGATTCATGAACTTTCTGTTGGGCAGGGCCATTGCAATCAACATTACACTCCTTGTTTCTTGCTCGGTACTCGGAAAACCATGTATGACGTGTGATTATATTTAATAAATGAAGCAATTGCAATGTTTCAGCGCCAACGACGCGCTCGACACGCAACAACCAGATGCGTGTATCGAACGCAGGCGCGTCGTACACTAACGGACACGGCGGGGACACGACGGGGCGGCGGGGGACGGAGAACGTCCCCCCCGCGCAGCAGCCGCAGCCCGTGCCCAACCACAGGATTACACAACAGGTAGGTATGCGAGGGGCGGGAGAGGAAACTGCAAGGGAAATCGTAGACGTGCAACGATCGCCGGTTTCTGTAATTTAGTCATCGATACAGTTCGGGCCAGTAGAAAAGGCGCGCATGAAGTTAGCTGTCACCTGCGGGTCTAGAAGCAAAGTCGATCGGGGCTCACCCGACTCGACAAAAGGGTCGAACCCACGCGAGTGAGCAAGATACATGTTATATGTCTCGCTTACTCGTATACTCGTCGTTTGACGAAGACTGGACGAGTGAGTCTCGAACGATTGTGCTTCTAGACCAGCTGAACAGTATCCCTCCGCACACCTCCTTCGTCGAAGCTCAGAGAATATCCCGCCTTCTCTACAAACAACTATAGTATTCTGAGACCACCTTAATTTGATCACTTTAAGATTCTGCAAATGAGCCAACCAATTCAGTTAACTGAGCCAAAAGCTGGTGAATGATTCCTTGCCTACTCCAATTCCTGTTCCCTCTTCTCCTTACATCCATTTCCTCTCCAGCCGATGTCCGGGGGTCGCACGCGCAACACGCCCAGCGCCGCGACCTTCGCAGGCCAGCACCCTGCCATGACGCATCGGAGGACCAATGCCAGAGAGGTTCCTGCTTTATGTGTCGAGTTGTAGCACGACAAGTTCGCGAGCGATACGCCCATAAGAGCGAACCGTAGTTATATCAGCTGCGACTGCGTGTGAAATTAGTAACAGATGGCGTCGCAACTACGTATTCTCGGAGCCTCGACGAGGAATAATTGTTGGTGCCGCTCGAACTACCCCGGCCCTCCCGTATGCAGATCTTGGGCGTATCGCGCACGAATGGTCGAGGTATATCCGATTACTGCCAATTTTAGGATACTGAAAGTTCGAGGATTTTATTTGGTTGTTTAATGAATCAGAGATTGAAATACAATATCTAACATACAGATATTGTATCTCACGAAGTCCGTTTCGCTATGGTTGCACACGCGCTTTTTGTAGGGTGAGTAACCTCGAAAGCGCTACAAAGGCGTCACACACACAAAACGCGCTTATCTGTACAAGTCACTACTATAACCATAGTCCAACGGACTTTGTGAGACAGAATATCTGTACGAATAGATTATCTTATCGAAACTGCGATTATAAGTGTTAGGACTGAATTGCAAAACTTGTAATGAATAAAACCGACTTGCAGATATAAAAAAAGAGAAATATTTAGTTACTGAATTTCGCAGAGACTTCTAATTTAGGATGCGGAATGCGATCTTGACTCTAGAGTAGAGAGTACTGCACTGACGTCAGCTAGCCACCTATAGTCTGTCAACTTTGTGCTTTCCGCGCCCACGGGGTATAGGGGACGGGGGACGGCGTCGGAGAGGATACGGGCGGTGTTGCGGGAAGGCGACGCGCGCTTGATCACCCTCCCGCCACACCGCCCGCATCCTCTCCGACGCCGTCCCCCAACCCCTGTAGCAACGTGGGCGCGGAAAGCACGACGATAACAGACTATAAAATTAAATAATCGCTTCATAACGGTGCCCATACCAACGCACCATCAATTTAAGTAACCCAAACTGTACTAATGTTTCAGTTCAACGCGTCGAACGTGAGCGGCGCGTCGGCGCGGCCAGCGGCGGCGTCGAGCACGGTGTCCGTGCCGCACGCGGTGGCGTCGGGCGCGGCCTCGCGCCGCTCCAACGTCGTCAAGGAGGTGGAGCGGCTCAAGGAGAACAGAGAGAAGAGGAGGCAGCGGCAGGCTGAGCTCAAGGAGGAGAAGGTTAGCAGTACCTCACTGTTTCACTAGTTTTTCAATGCATGTGGTCGTGAAGTCCTATTTTATATGCTTCAAAACTGTTGTCAAAGTCAACTTTACCACATCAGTGTTTTATTTTTATTTATTGGAAAAAAGTTGCCAGTTTTATCTTGTATTGTGTATCATAGATATACTTGGCAGAAATGAGGTTTCAGTTCGTAGGTTGCGTTCAGTTTGATCGTCAGACGACAACTGCCTACCACTAACAGCAGGACAGGTATGTTTTGCATGACTGAAAGCAGCCTTCGAGCGCATCAAACTGAAAGCAGCTTATTTCCATCAAGTTGGCAACTTGCGTGCAAAGAAAATGATTGCCCGCCTAAAGTTCATTTGGAGTAAGGGACATATCTCCTTACCGCACTTATAGCATAAACTACTATTATAGGTTTCTGTCCGTACCTATTCATCATCATGGAAAAACGGAACTATTATTAGGCGTACTTTGTGGTCCGCTTGTCTACCCGTTTTAACATCTAGTACAATTTCAAAAAATATCCAATTCAGGTGATGTCGAGCCCAAGAGTGTTCTAAATATATCTAGCCCAGAAATGACCTCATGAAAACTGCTAGGGATATGTTTAGTTAGAATCGCGCTGGCTCCTATGATGTTCTCTGTCCTTGTTGCTCAGTGTCGCATGACACACAATATGAATCAATCATGAGTCTTTTGCCTTTTTTAAAGCGCCCAGGCATGCCACCGTTTTAGTACAAAATCTCTGTTGTTTGTCGTTATAGATTGAAGTTTGATACCTCTATAGTTTAATACAGGCATTCACAAAGTCACCATCTGGCTGAAATGTAAAATTTTGTTATAGGTACAATTTAAGGCAAGAAAACAACTTGTATGTAAATCTTTCCAGCTTGATATTCTAAAAACAAAATTGATACTTATTAAAAAATTTGGCGAAATGGTGCCTTTTAAAATATTAGTACCAGATAATGGAGGTTTTATACTTTGATCTATAACGAAAATCAACTGAGAGAAGGGTTATCAAATTTTGTATTAAAACGGTGGCGTGCCTATGCGCCTCCAGTGTCTGGTACCCTTTTCGAATGACAATGTATGATAAGGTCTGATTGCAAACTGCCTTCACCATATAAACAATGAAACCCTCAAAACGTGGGCCCATAGACAGTTACAAAGGCTTCCGTTTGCAATCATACGCTATTAGGTGGTAGAGCTGATGCCGGGCTCGACTGTGGAGGTACCACTATCTTACTCTTAAATCCTCCCGAAGTTATTCGGGGGAGAGTAAGAGAACAGCTCTCAGGCAAAACCAGGCGGCCCACCATTGCCTGGACCGATGAATGGCGGTATATCCATCCCCAATTGCCGAGCCTTATATAAAACAGACTGGTGACGGGCAGCGGCGTCACTGGTGCACTTGCTTTTATTTATTTGTCAGTATTATCAAATAAAAATTGTCTTCAATAATATAATCCTTCATCCAGGAAGCCCTAATGAACATGGACCCCGGTAACCCGAACTGGGAGTTCCTGGCGATGATCCGGGAGTACATGAGCACGGTCGAGTTCCGACCGCTCACCGGCAACGAGCCCGTCGAGGACCACCAGATCACCGTGTGTGTGCGCAAGCGGCCCCTCAACAAAAAGGAACTCAACAAAAAAGAGGTGAGAGTATACAGCATATAAAATTACATGTCAAAGGTGGTTCCGGCGGTGGATGGAGGGGATCAGGTAGACGCCGCTTATTTTGATTACAAAAAAGCGCTCGATATAGTAGACAACGACATCTTACTGAGGAAATTAGCTGGCATTGGGTGTACTCCCCTTCTACTTAAGTTTTTTATAAGCTACATGGGTGACAGAAGCCAGTATGTGGATTATGATGGTCACTTATCTAAGTCATATTTCACCAGGTCAGACGTGAGTCAAGGTAGCAATCTAGGTCCCTTAGAATTTATCATTATGATAAATGATTTGCCAACGGTTGTCAAAGACGCAAATTATTACTTATTATTCGTCGATGACTTTAAACTGTCTCTCATAATAAACAGTACTGTAATAGATTGCAGAATGATATTAATAGAGTGGTGGAGTGGATCACAAATACCAGGCTTGAGTTAAAAGTCATACCTAATATGGCACATCATGGTCTAAGATATTTTAAAAATTATACATGCCATTTTATGCACTTTTGCTGAACAAATAAATAATATTTGATTTGATGAAACTCAGAATAATACTTACCTGAGGCACCCTTTAGCCAAAATTGTCGAACTGGAAGGCTGTACCCAGTGACCCTGGTGTTACGGGGAGAGGGGATTAAGGCTGCGAGGGGAGGAGGGGGACGGAAATTGTATTTCTCCAAGCAGCGGTCTTTTGTTTCAAGCAGTCATTTGTAGTTCTACGTTACGTTTTTTTTATAACAAAATATATTGAAAATCTAAGTAATTTCTATACAACCAGCCATCTTATCGTCTAACTTCAATATCCATCGCTATAGCCTTTTAAAAGCGTCGTGATTGGCCAAAAATGACGTGTGATGTCATTTCTACCCAATAATGGCGAGTTTGAAGGCGACTGCGATGGATGTCGAAGTTGGACAATAAGGCCCCTGGGCTAAGCCAAGGGAACCAACTAGCGCCAGAAGAGAACTAACCCCGATAGTCGTGTGTACAGGTGGACGTGATCAGCGTGCCGACGAAGGACCAGATGATCGTGCACGAGCCCAAGAACAAGGTGGACCTCACCAAGTACCTCGAGAACCAGAAGTTCCGGTTCGACTACGCGTTCGACGACTCCTGCACCAACGAGATCGTTTACAAGTACGTACCGCCTGACTTTGCTCTCTTTCTCTATATCTCTCTCTTTTTCAGAAAAAGTCTTTTCGTTATTAATAACGTTATGATAAATGAAGATATTAACACAAGGGATGTCGGGCCTAAAGCGATTCTCGCGGGCGCAAAATGTTACGGTAAAAACGGAGATAAAAAAGGAGAAATATCAAAGTAATTATCAATTTAAATATAGGTTAATAATTATCTTTGATAAGTATAATCGAGAATATTTGCCGCTACATAGTTAATTTGTCGCATTCAACGACTGTGTGTATCGCAACACGCGCCACTTAATAAATAGCATACAACTTGCTTCTAACGTAAATGTTGATATGTAATACCACTTAAAAAAAAGGATTGCCAGGCTTATATCTGTTTGATAATTATCGGATAATTATCTGATAATCATCAAGGGGCACATTTATCATGATATTTTGGTCACTACGCTCTCTTTCAGGCCGCAACGATCCCGTTATTTCACTCTGTCGTTAAAAATCAAACCACGCAGACTCCGTAAGGAGTGTATTTCTACTGTATAGTACTATTTATTTCTACCTTATCGTCTCGGATTGACATACGAGCTGTTAAAAATAACTTTTAGTCCGCATTTGATATTGATACGTGAGATAATATGCATTTTATTGTGAACACAAGTATTCTACATGAAGATTGAAGTGCGTAGAATCGATGTATATTAAGTTTTGGTGAGAGATACTAAATCGGTAATTTTCATCCTAAGCGGTTGACAGCTCGTTGGTCAATCCAAGACGATTAGGGTATACATTCATTTTACTTCGGAGCCTATCAAAGTGAATATCTCTGTAATGTGCAGATACACGGCCAAGCCGCTAGTGCAGACGATCTTCGAGGGCGGGATGGCGACTTGCTTCGCTTACGGACAGACTGGCTCGGGGAAGACGCATACTATGGGCGGAGACTTTCAGGTAACGCATACAAAGAGAACATGAGAAATTGCTCGTATCACCATGTCATAGAGGTTAAAATTGAAATAAATAAATAGTAATAACAATACAAATCCATCCCACCTCCCTTGTTGACAATTTAATCCTTCTATCTAAAGAAAGTTAGATGGGGAGTAGTGATGAGCATTGTTTGTAGCTTGAACTGTACGTATGGATCATCGAGGGAAGTTCGCTCAACCGCTAATCGCTCTCATTACTATTAAGATAGTGCTGAAACAGGGTACCGAGTATGAACATGATGTCGAGTCGACATCGCTTCGATAAACAAAAATGTAGCTCTTATTTCATAGCAATAAGAGTTGTCGTTTAGTATTTATCTGTATACTATACTATACTATACTATACTATACTATACTATACTATACTATACTATACTATACTATACTATACTATACTATACTATACTATACTATACATATATTAAACTTAGTTGTAAGCAAGCGTTAGCCAAAATAAAATAATTATCTTTTGTACCTACTTATTCTAACTAAAATTTACTTTGAAAAACATAAAATTAAATTAAAAAGGAAATTCTTAAATTTTTGTGTATTTTATATATTGTTTAATAATAGTATTTTTATTTAATTATGGCAAGATATCATACATTGTGCATGCTGTGATTTCTTTAATAAGTTAGAAGCTAAGCATTTAATTAAGAATAATTTGTTTTTTGTATTTATTAAGGCTTACTGGCTACTAGATATCCGAATAAAGAAAATAAATAAATACTATATTATAAAAAAAAAAAAAAAAAAAATACTTGGTCAGCGTGATATTTCACTATTGTCATTGGAACATCTGTGGCGACAGTTTACTAAACTGTGCTTTGTACCCCTTTCTCCGAAATACATTCATTTAGAAAATATATGGTTTTCTGCAGTGTTTTAACCAAAGCTCAACGAACTGACTAATCCTTTTACTTCAAAATATGGTAGATTTCGGTCACTCCCATACCACTCTCATAACGCAACCACGCCGCTAATTATCGCATGATCCTGTTTTATACCAACAAATACTGCAACAATCACTCTGAAATTAATATATGATAAATTTGAGGACTAATGCTATTGTGAAAACTTGATTCCATCGTATTACAAAGTTACCTCCAAACCGTACAATAAACCGATAGCATTCAATGAATACTTGAAATTAGATCTGAAACTTTGCATAATATAACTGATATTAGTATAAAGCAGCTGCAGACTGTAGCATAAAAATGAAAAAACCATCAGTGTAGCCGCGATTTTAAAATAACTGATGTTTTTGCGTGCGCTGCATCTGATTAGAGTAAGATAAACAGTTAAAAAGCAGAAGCGTTAGAGCAGGACTGCGAATTGAGGTATTATGGGCCCTTAAGCGACTCTTCTATGATGTCACAAGAAGCTGTACCGGGAGAGTGGTTACCGGCAGCTTTGTATCATCATCAGTCATTCATCCGCGTTACCGACTTACGTAGATTTTACAGGCGTCCAGTCTCCTACTTTCTAGTCATCGAAATTCTCCATTAGACGTGGTACCAAGCGTAATAATTACTTTATTTATTATGTGAAAATATATTTTACCTTTCTAATTATTGTATGTATTTCCAGGGTAAGACACAAGACTGCAAGAAGGGTATATACGCGATGGCGGCGCGCGACGTATTTATGTACTTGAAGTCGCCGAAGTATCGCCCTCTCAACCTCATCGTGTCCGCGAGCTTCTTCGAGATATACTCCGGGAAGGTGCGTTTTTTTATTTCATTACAGTTTAACTAGTGGACGCTCCGCGCAGCATGGATCCGTTTTGCTGTGCCCCTACGGGGTATCACAAGATCTAAAAAAAAACCCCGTCATTTTTATGTATGTGATAATTTAAATAAATAATTTGAATTCTTTCGATTCCGTAGAAGTTTCTTAAAATCTTTTTTTAGAGGATATCTAGGACTTAAAAGAAAGCTTCAGTTCAAATTTCATCTTCCTGGGTCCAGCCATTTGGTCTGGAAATTGATAGATCAGTCAGTCATCTTTCTATTACAAATTTAATTTTTGATAATAAATGTTTTACTTTATAAAAGCTTTTTCATTGTTTTTTTATTAATATATATGTATATATGTATGTACACTTTTATATATATGCAAAAAAAGAAATAATAACTTCGAAATATATTTCGTTCCACTCAAGGTCGTCGTCAGTCGAATATTTAATTTAATTTATAGTATTTTCTTTGTTTCAATAAGTAAAACGCCTTGATTTTAGTGCATTTTAAATGTTGCTAAACCTTCCACCTTTTAAAGACTGTTCTTTTGTCTTTCTTGACGTATCTGTTGACGGCAACCCTCATTGTTTCCATTCCAGCCATGTGCTCGTTAATTCCGAGTATTATGATGATATTACCCAAGTATTATTTTTCGCATAAATATATATATATTTTTGGTTATTTACTCGTAAGTTTTAAAAGGAATTTCATTATTTGTATCGTTTTTTATTTTGCCTAGGTTGGCCTTAGCCCTTTTGAGTAGTTGCGTTAATGTGTAGTTCAAAATTCTTTTGTGTTTTTCTATGGTACTTAAGGTTTATTTTGTATTGTGACTGTTTGATACATCAGTAAATAAAAATGAAAATTTACAAAAATCTTCTGTCACACTAAATTAAAAACATTAGTTTTACACTTGAGAGTTGTATGTGGGCTTTAGGAGAGTGTTGCGGAGTAGACGTTTAACATCGAGAGCTTCCAGTCGTGCTGTTTCAAAGATATCTTCACAACGCTATTGTACTGGCAGGTGTTCGACCTCCTAGCGGACAAGGCGAAGCTCCGAGTGCTGGAGGACGGCAAGCAGCAGGTGCAGATAGTGGGGCTCACGGAAAAGGTGGTCGACAATGTCGACGAGGTGCTCAAGCTTATACAGAGCGGCAACGCGGCCAGGACATCCGGCCAGGTCAGTTCTACATACACCTAGTGATAATCTAATCTAATCTTAAAATGCATGCCCCTCCCTTCTATTGCAACCTTTACTTGTGTGAGGTACGGACTCGCCTGTGCACTAAAAGGTCAGCTAATCGTGCGATCAGTCCAGTATGGTGGGGAGCGCTCGCTTTATATGGAACGACACATCGCGTTCGCGTCATTTCTGCACTAGTTGTCAACAGATCCGGCCGTTCGAGTATTTGACAAGTACCGTTTGCCGGTGACGGAATGACCAATGACGAAGACCAATTTGAGTGTATTGCGTATTTTCATCTACTTTGCATGTGAGCGTAAGCACGAGGGGCATGCATTTTAAGAACCACACGCGTTCTAAATTTATTCTCCTGTTAGTTTTATTAGGATCCGTTGATTGGTTACGGAGTTATTAGATAAGAGATAAACCAACTTTCGGATCAATATAATAGCTTTTTCCGAATCCTTTGACGAATCTTTGGCTTTATTTTGCCTTTACTCTGATTTGTTTCCCTAAAATGGTTACAGCTAACTATGTTTGGTCAAAGCGCTGCATGATGCCATACTTACTTTATCAAACACTCACCCTATAGTGAAAACCGCATTAAAATAAATTTCGTGGTTTTCAAGTTATATTATAATTATAAACCTCAGGAAGTAACTTTAAGCATTACGTCCACCGTCAACTAAACTAAGTTAGTTTAGCTTAGCTCACATAGTTGAGCCAGTTTTTTATACATGACGTCCACCGCAAACTATGCCAGCTAAGCTACGTAAAATAGCCCAACTAAGACAAACTAACTTAGTTGTGTGGGCCGATCCGAAACTACATGAGATAAACTAAGCGCCAATCACCCCTTACCTTACCCCTCTGGCGCCTGCCGCTAGTTCAAACGTGTTTGTACAGTGAGCGATCGTGCGGAGGTAGTGAAACACGTATTTAGCAGCATATGTCAGGCAATATCCTATATTGTATAATCCAGAGGCTGGAGACTACCACGACGCAAATAAAACAGACGATAAGTATATGGAAGAGGATAGTGGATGAAATTAAAAACCCAGGAATAGCTCTCGTCATAGCTCGTATCTTCTTCCATCACGTCCGATTAACTCGACGTTCTAGCACACAAACTGACCATCACTAACGTAGTATTTTAACCTATTTTTCGGTGGACGGACGACATATTCCCAGGTTAGCTTAGCTTAGTTCACTGAGCTTAAGCCGGTTGCAGACCGAAAACTAAGCTATGCCAAAGTTAAATTAAGCAAGCTTGGCTAAGCTAAGCTAAAAATAAATAGCGTGTACACCAAGAGCTACGACAAAGCTCAGTCAGTGTTGCGAATTTCAATTAGCTCGTGTAGCTGCGCATCGGCATACACAATTAACTTAGCTTCGCATATTTTAGTTCGCTCACATAGCTTAGTTCGCATAGTTTGTGGTCTGCACACAAGTATGGAAAACTGCGTCAGCTATGCGAGCTAAGCTAAACTAACTTAGTTTAGTTCGCAGTGGACTCAGATTGTATGACGTAGCAATGTGCGAGCGAGACGGAAATTTAACCGCACCGCGAAAATAACAAGGACGATATATGATTGGGCATTCCAAGCAGGGGCCTTATTGTCAACATCCATCCCAATCGCCTTCAAACTCGCCGTGATTGTCTAGAAATGACATCACACATCATTGTTGGCCAATCACAACGCTTTTGCTATAGCGACAGATATTGAAGTTAGACGATAAGAGGGCTGGTGTCAAGTTGACTTCTGTGGAATATAGACAAATGTATACAGTTGTGGTCATATAATTAGGAACGACTAATACCGAAGTAACTTTCAGAAAAACAAGTTGCTGTAACTTTAGTCTTTATTACTGTTACTACCTTCAAACGACATGATAATATAGCTATGTAAGCAGGCTTTTATACTACATGTATAATATGTAAAATTGTTGAACTTCAATTGATAATTTAATTAAAGTTCCGTTTGAACTATTTATTTGAAACTTTCTAGCTATGGACAAATAATTAGGAACGGGTAAAATAACTTAATTTATTGAACTGTATCCGAAACAATTTTAATGAAATAAACAATACTTATTACAAAACTTAACACAGCTTACAAAAACAAGTATTAGTATTTTGTAGGGTGGCCCTTGCTTACAATAACTGCTCTGCAGCGACGGGGCATGGAATCTATTAAGTTTTTACAGGTTTCATCTGAAATATTGTTCCACGATTCGACAAAGGCATCATATAGATCGTTCAAATTGCTCGTCCTTTTCGCAGCCACACTCTTTTTTACTTCTCTCCAAAGATTTTCGATCGGATTAAGATCTGGACTATTTGCAGGCCAATCTAACACAGTAATTTTTTGATCACTAAGAAACCTTTTAACTGAATGAGCAGTGTGTTTGGGTTCATTATCTTGCTGAAATATCCAGACCTGTAGTCCAACAACCTCTCCCCAGCATAAGGAAGCATAGTCTCTCTCTCTCTCTCTCTCCAATATTTGCTCGTATTTAAATTGGTTTAGCATACCTTCAATCTTTTAAACTGGCCCAACACCATGACCTGAGAAACATCCCCAAACTTTTATGATTCCTCCCCCATGCGTTACCACTTTTTTCGTGAACATAGGATTCAACGCTTGCCTAGGCGGTCTACGCACATACTGTTTAGCATCAGACCCTAGTCTATTTATTTTCGTTTCATCAGAAAATAACACGTTTTTCTATTGACTTGCTGTCCAGTTGCCATATTTATTCGCGAACTCTAACCTAGCTTTTCGGTGCACCTTCGTGAGAAGCGGTACACTCCGGGCGATTCTTCCAAATAACTTTGCATCAGTTAAGCGTCTTCGTACTGTACGTGTAGATACTCCTCCGTCGCCAAAAACTTCCCTCTTTATATTTTCAGAACTCTTGAAAGGATCAGCCTTTGCTGCACGAACAATCAAACCATCTTCACGTGATGTTGTTTTTCTAGATTTAGGCTTTCAAGGTACATTATTCGTAGTATTAAACTGTTTGACGTGATTTACAGCATTAAACACCTTAGTTTTAGAGCACTTCAAATGATCAGCAATCTTTTTATACGACCAATTACGTTCATATAGAGCCATAATAATTTTCCGGGTCGATGGATCACAACTCTCCTTTTTGCCCATGATTTCGGAATAATTATGCACTTTCAACTTAGTCAATATAAAGGAGATATAAAGCGATGTAACCATAGAATACGCGGGAAACAAAAAAAGCGATATTCGTTTTCGAAATTCAAAATTAAGCATTATTTTTTTCCGTTCCTAATTATTTGTCAAGCGGCCAGTACATTTAAAATACAATAGCAATTGAAGATGAATTGAACTTTTGATAGCAGTGCAATTGTTTTGCATATTGGGTATAAATTATTAAAGCCTACTAATATAACTGTTATTTTGTGTGGTTTAAATTTGTTATCAGTAAGTTATTACAAAAGTAACAGCTACTTGTTTGTCAAAAATCGACTTTCTTACCAGTCGTTCCTAATTATATGACCACAACTGTATGTGTAGGGAGGTAACACTATTTAATGATATCGATGTTGTATAATAAACAAACGTAATGGTGATGAATGTTTGGTGTTCCAGACGTCAGCGAACTCGAACTCGTCCCGGTCGCACGCGGTGTTCCAGATCGTAGTGCGGTCGCCGGGCATGCACCGCGTGCACGGGAAGTTCTCTCTCATCGACCTGGCGGGCAACGAGCGCGGCGCGGATACTTCGTCGGCGAACAGGCAAACTAGTCAGTGAACACTATACCTACCTCGCTCTAATGTCTGCTCTAGCTTGAGGAAAAGGCAGACGTCACAGACCTCCATCTGCTACGATTCAAAAATCAATCAATCGAACCGTACAAGCTTTCTGTTGGGGTGGTCTTGGCCTCAATATATCTCAACTGTCTAACGGCATTCACCTTTCTCGGCAATCAACTATAGCTCATCTTCTAGCTCCATATGTTTTTAGTCACACATTAAAGCCGATTTTAGTACCAACTTTGATAACCCGTTTCTCAGTTATTTTTTGTTTTAGGCTAGAAATTGAGATCTCTATAGTTTAAGACAGGCATTTACAAAGCTACTATCTGGCCGAAATGTAAAATTTTGGTATAGGTACAATTTAAGGCAATAAAACAATTTCGTTTGTAATTCTGTCCAGCTTGATGTCTTTAAAACAAAATCAACATTCCAAATTTTGGCAAAATGATGCCTTTTAAAATATCAGTACCAGATAATAGAGGTTTTATACTTTGGTCTATAATGAAAAATAACTGACAAAAGGGTTATCAAATTTTGTACTAAAACGGTGGCGTGCCTAGCCTGAAGGCTTTAATTTTAGTTTTAGTGCTATCAAAAATAAATTTTCTTAATTCCAAAATAGTTCTTTAGTGTTAACAACAGAAGCTACGTAAGTTTTGACAGCACTAAAACTAAAATGAAAGCCTTCTGAATGGACTTAATTCATCAGTTCTGACAATATTCGTAACTTGTACATTAGGGATGGAGGGAGCGGAGATAAACAAGTCCCTGCTCGCCCTGAAGGAATGCATCCGCGCGCTCGGCATGAAGGGCAACCACCTGCCGTTCAGAGCGTCCAAGTTGACGCAGGTGCTGCGCGACTCGTTCATCGGCGACAAGAGCCGCACCTGCATGATCGCGATGATCTCGCCCGCGCTCAGCTCCTGCGAGCACTCGCTCAACACGCTCAGATACGCTGACAGGTCTGCGCTTTTCTCTTACTCTATGGCTGTTAGACATTTTACTATCTATGATATCCACAGAGAAAAATAATGTTGTAATGACTGATGATGTTATAAGGATTCTTTCTCCTAAATTTCATTTCGACAATTCTTTTTATACATCTACAAATCAATAATTAATTTAGTTTCACTCTCAAGTGTGAACGTACTAAACACTTTACGCATAGTCAGCTGTGCTTGATACGATTCGAGAACTGACAACTTCGTGCAGGTCACTGACATGTAGTAACACAGGTCGTCAATAGCCAGTCCAGTGTACTTGTATTATTATTATTATGTTTTTCTTTATATATTTTTTCTCTCTTTTTCTGAAAAGAGGTTAGAAGAGCACGGGCCGCAGCCAAGTGCATAAACTATATTATAGAGTGTTCTGTGATAAGTCTGCCTGCAAAAATTTTCTCGTGATGCGGCATGTATTTAAAATTACTGCTTTTTGTATGATATGGATTAAATATGTGGGAATATTTAGAATTTTTAGGCTAGTCAGAATGGTTTTTGGTATGACTCCTGTGGTTGATATAATTATTGGGACTATTTTTACGGTATTTGCTCGCCATTATTATTATTATGTTTTTCTTTTTTTTCTCTTTTTCTGAAAAGAGGTTAGAAGAGCACGGGCCGCGGCCAAGTGCATAAACTATATTATAGAGTGTTCTGTGATAGGTCTGCCTGCAAAAATTTTATTATTATTATTAGAGGTCAGTGGTACAGGTGCACACTTGAAACACGATTTATTTTGTTCGAGTAAACAAATTTCTGTATACAGAAATATATTTTCGAAATTGTTTTTCCATTGCTTTCTAGGGTTATTATCCCCTACATGTGGTTTCATTTTCTGAGCAGCAGGTCTAACATAGTTGCCACTTTAACACCATTTTAGATTATTTTTAAAGCGTCGTTATGGCCTTCGATGAAACGCGCTCGTCCAGAAAGCGGGAAATTGAGGCGAGGCGTAAATTTTTCTATCCAGAGACTTTTGTAAAAATCTACGGAAGTAGGTAAGGGAAAAATGACTGGCCACTTCACGCACTGCTTTTCGTGACGTCATGCCGTCGCTTGGCGGCATGGTCTCGTCATGAGGGTGATAACAAGCCACGGCACTGATAACCGCCTCTCCTGCTTTCACACTTTATAGACGAGCGCGCTTGACTTCATCGACAATTTCCATCAAGCGAGGTAGAGGCCAAAATCGATATTTTGAAAATCGTGTATGTTGACAAAGTTTGTTTTCAAGTTGATAACATTATTTTAAAGGAACCCGAATATTCTGTACACTTGCTACGTTACGGCTAGAAGCAAAAGGTAGTGCATAGAACAAGTATGTATGTTTGTATGATTTTCCAAGGTTGACTAGAAAAAAATTCTTATACGAATAAGTCCGCCCTTCTACTAGTCTTTGTATATTTGTAAATGTCTTCTTTTTGTGCAGTAAAGTGTTTATTTAGTATTTGAATGAATCGGTGACAGGAACTGGCACAAACAACATAGAATCTACACGGTCTACTGACCAAATAAACAAATGTCCCAAAGAAGTGTTGTGTTAATGTCCCCAGGGTGAAGGAGTTGGGCACGTCGGACCCGAGCCGGCCGCGCGCCGAGTCGCCGCTCGCCGACCGCGACGTCGAGATGGAGCCCGCGAGGGACGACCTCGCGCAACTTCGCTCGCTCAACGTCAGTACAATGCTTTATAGATGTGTGTCCAGCATCGTTAATAGAATGATTTTTAGCAATCCTACTAAATATACGTCATTTTGATGACTAAACGACACTATTTTGCTTCCAGGACGGCTATTCTGGCATTATTTTTCCCTAGCAATTTTAATACTCGTTCGACTTCGTTTACAGTAGGTATGATAAATGCAATGCGATGTAAAACGGAGTAACAAAGCTGCATCAAATAAAAACCCTCCGGCACATAATGACCTCATCCTATAATGTCCTCATTCCATATTGTCCCTATCCTAAAAAGTCCACATTCTGCAAATGTCCTCCACTGTCTCTCGGACGGTCTGACGGCGCGACGTTGCTATGGCCGCGAACAGGCCACGCCCATCGGCCGTGCGATACGTTCGTCTGCACCGGAAAGTTCTGCATACGGATCCATTGACCTCTGATAAACAACTAGGCTCACAATCTCGCTCAAAAAGTGTCCACGATGCATTTTGTCGCCGCTATGGGGTGACAAAAGCGAATGACGATTTCGTACAAATGACATTGCATCTTATGTTAACGACATAACGTCTTAATTTGGTTGAAGATTTTTGCTACTTTGCTCGTCGCACGTTCGGACACTTACTGACGAACTTTTCTTAGAGACTGTGTCTTGTTGTTTATGAGAAGTTAATGTACAGATCCCTATAACTACGGTCGAAGCTAGCGCCTGCCAATAACCTTTCGCTATGACGTTATTGCGGAGCTCTCCTACGTTTGCATTCCAGCGAGGTGTCTAGATGTCTTGACCGTGTAGTGCACAATGGTATAATATATGTCTCGAGTCTAGAACGGATAAGAGGGGAGGGCGGGCAGGCCACGGCACTCTCCAAAAAATTCAGCACATGGCCTCCAAACAAACCATCACGGGCTGCGTTCGCAATTCCCTTAAATAAATATTTTATTTTCTAGAGCCTCTAGTTCCAAACTCTTCTAAAATATTGACGTAAAATTGAAATCCTGGATCCGCTCCTGTCCCGTGTCAGGAGTTAGGCATGACGGACCAAGGACCAGTCACTTCTTGGCTATATAAATGCAAATAAAAATCAATATACATTTTCAGGAGGGCGACATGTCAGCAGAAATGTACAACTTCCACGAAGCAGTCTCGGAGCTGCAACAGACTGAGGACGAAGTGTTAGACAACCACAAAGCTATCTGCGACTACATGCAGCATGCGATACAGCGCTGTGCCTCGCTCCTGCAGCTGACACGGGACGTGGACTACGACCAGGACGGTGAGCACGCGACTATCGCCCCTATTGCCACTAGATAGAGTTCAGATCTGCGACTACATGCAGCGCGCGATACAGCGCTGCGCCTCGCTCCTGCAGCTGACGTGGACTACGACCAGGACGCTGAGCACGCGATTATCGCCCCCATCTCAATTTTATAGGGTTCATATTCCCGTAAAGTAGACTTGGCGGTATTATTCAGGCGCGCAAAACTGACTTCGACGCCAAACTTGACGAGCTAAAAGCCCGACCACCCATGCGGCTATTAATTTGAATGATGTAGACGATATACTCACGTACGCTCAGTGCACACGAGGGTTTACTAGAAAGATCGGCTACATTAGTCATCCTCGGGCACACCACCGCCGTGCCGACTAGGAGTCGAAATAGTCACCATGACCGAAAACGCTCATCATCATCACACAATGACTTAATCGGTAAACAGGAACCACTTTTTACTCAGGCGTGTTTACATTTGAACGAGTTTAGTGGCGAGTTAACTGGTGTAGCCAGCGAGTTTAGCTACTGGCCCCGTTTGGACAGTGAAAAACGAGTTCAGTAGTAAGTTATCAGTTAAGCTGCGCGAATAGAATCGTTTTCTATTTTTGGACAGTTAAGTATGGAGAACCTCCTCCCGCGCACCTCCCGCAACCCCGCACAGACGAGTTTATGTTCAGTACAGTTCATTTGTTGTCAAAGCAAACACGCGCGCATTGTCTTTGATGATTTGAGGTTATCTTTTGTGGATATTTAAAATGAAGTGGTCGGAATCCACCACATACTCATTTGTTAATACTCAAACTGCTGCGATACTATTACTCTTATGATTTCACGAAGTTTATTACGAACTTCTTCTCCCATGTTTCACGTGACAACTGATAACCATAACTTGACAGCAAATGTAACTTGGAACTAAATCTATCCAGTGATTGTTTGGACGGTACTTGGTACTTTACCAAAGAACGAGTTAACCTGCCTTCTGTCCTTAACTCGTCCAGATGTAAACAAGCCTTTATTATAATGGATGGCCGTTTTGATTTTAATGTTCTTAAGCCATGGCGAACAGATTGTTACTGTTCCATGAAACTACTATTGTAACGTGATGGCCTGAACGGCCATCCATTATGGAGTAAGGAAATGTGGATACTGTTTACAAATTAAAAGTCATCGTGTATATGTGGGCTACTCCGGCAACGAACATCATCATCATCCATTCATCCATCCATCAGCCTGTTTCGTCCACTGCTGGACATAGGCCTTTCCAGGATTTCGCCACTCTTGGCGGTCCTCCTGGAAGAAATGCCCATACTTACACACGCTGGGCAGGCGGGTTGGTGAGCGCGGTGCCGAAACCCTTGCACCAGTGACGCCGCTGCCCGTCACCAGTCTGTTTTATATAAGGCTCGGCAATTGTGGATGGATATACCGCCATCCATCGGTCCCAGGCAATGGTGGGCCGCCTGGTTTTGCCTGAGAGCTGTTCTCTTACTCTCCCCCGAATAACTTCGGGAGGATTTAAGAGTAAGATAGTGGTACCTCCTCAGTCGAGCCCGGCACCAGTTCTACCACCTAATTCATCATCATCATCTGTGAGTATTCTGTTCGTTGTCAGTTTTAGGTATAGTTTAAACAAACTCGTTTTGTGGACACCGCATCATGCATTTCTATTTGTTCCGCTTATGTTTGTTTATTTCTTCTTTTTTTCAAAGATATCGATTCATCTATGCCTTAAAACGAAGGGTTGTTGAGTTTTGTACAGCCTTTATATTTTTAACTTTTATACTCCTAGCTTTTTAGAATGTATATTTCTTTTCTATGCAAGTGCTCGTGAATGCCTATTTTATACGCTTCAAAACTGTTGTCGGAGTCAACTTTACCACATTAGTGTTTCATTTTTATTTATTGAAAAATGTTGCCAGTTTTATCTTGTGTATCATAGATAGACTTGCAGAAATGAGCTACGAACGTATCAAACTGAAAGCAGCTTATTTCCGTCAAGTTAGCAACTTGCGTGCAAAAAAAATGCCCGCCTAAAGTTAATTTGGAGTATTTATTGTTTGTTTGTTTCTTTAATTACGTTTCATTTATTTACTCACACTATGCATTAAAAATAAATATGATACACGTGGGTAAGGGCAACAACTCTCTTATCGCTCGTGTTTCAAATCACCCTCGTAAGATATTGCCTCCTTACCGCACTTATAGCATAAACTACTATTATTTGAATTCTTCTAGGAAATTTGTGTATTGTATTGCATGTTTGTTATATGTATATGAATTGTTCGCTTGTGTGGTGCTAGCCAGGTGTCCCGTTGCAGGTTTGTGCTCTGTGTACACTAACGTCCGCAAGCGACTCCGCCCGCTCTCGAGCTATGGCCTTGGCAGTCCGCGAGTTCCCGTTTCGCACGCGCAGAACCGACATATGCTAGGTTTGACTATCGACCGACGTCCCTCACCGAGATCATGCTTGCGAATCATGACAATAAAATGAGTTTAATACAGATTCCTTACAATATTTCTATTATTTCGTGATCATCTCGTGACGTTTTAACCAAGTAAATAGGTCATTACATTAGTAAGCTTCGTCATCGCCATGGAACGAACGATTAGAGTAATAAAACAGAATAGACAAAACGTCAAAATAGTCAATCTTACCTAAGACAAAAGAGGTTAGTATAAATACTTATTCATTAACATCTCTTTTTCTCACTTTTTATTGAAATGTCACATTGTTTTTAACATGTTACAACAGCTTACTAAAAATAATTATATTTTGAAAATGAAGATATCTAAAATTACTTATATAGGTGGTAGAACTGATGCCAGGCTCGACTGTGGAGGTACCACCATCTTACTCGCAAATCCTCCCGAAGTTATTCGGGGGAGAGTAAGAGAACAGCTCTGAGGCAAAACCAGGCGGCCCACCATTGCCTGGGACCGATGGATGGCGGTATATTTATATAAAGCAGACTGGTGACGGGCAGCGGCGTCACTGGTGCAAGGGTTTCGGCACCGCGCTAACCAACCCGCCTGCCCAGCGTGTGTGAGTATGGGCATTTCTTCCAGGAGGACCGCCAAGAGTGGCGAAATCCTGGAAAGGCTTATGTCCAGCAATGGACGAAACAGGCTGATGGATGGATGGATGGATAAGTATTTATTGTTAAAGAAACCTGTCACCCTGTGTTATTAATTTTACCAAATTTTTTTTTTTTTTTTCTAAAAGCGATGTTTAAAAACAATACAGTCGAGTTCTACAATATTCAGACAGAATAATGAAAAAAAAAAAATGTATTCTAAGTCTATGGGTACGGTTATGACTTCCAACAGAATAATCACCTTCAGCTATCGTTGCAATGCCGGTCACGAAAATAAACAACATTCAACCGAACTTAGCATGGTCATTCGTTGTGGCCTGAAGTTAGCCGCACAACACTTTTGACAGCTAATTTTTCCCAACGATTTTTGACATTTGGTGAGGGTCGTGACCGAATCGTGGGTGTTTATTTTGGACTCATAACCGCACTCTATGTGTTAAGCTGACAAATCAACCGCCGCCAGCCAATGTCAGTAAAAATGTGAGCAAAGATAATCTAACCTCCAGCGTGAAGCTGCAGCTATCAGTAAGCATAAATTCTCCGACTGATTTAGGTATTTAGATACTATTTGTATGCTTTGTATAGATAATCTTTGACTTGCTCATTCGTGCCATGGCGATAACGGAGCTTAGATTAGTGGCATTATTTTCCTTTAAATACACTACCGGCTTACGCGTAAGTTTACAAGAACAGGCTTGTACACAGGGTAAACAAAATATTATTCTATTTAGTCCGTCATTTAGATAGTCAAAAAATATTGGACACGTATTTTTTCTTTTGTCAATCAAACAAAAATGACAGAGATAAAGCGCGTCAGTTTGGGGGTGGGGGAAAATGACGTCACTTCTAAGTAAAATTGTACCTAGATGTGACGTCACGCGGAACTTCAGCGGGCTTCATCATTGTTTAATTGAAAAAAGAAAAAATACGTCTCCAATATTTTCTGATAATCTAACTGACGGACTAATAAATTTTTTTTAGTCATCATGCCTATTCTACGGAAGTCGAAACATGTTTGAAGTCCCTATACCTACGAGTGACTGATAATACGCACTACTGCGCTTACGATTAACTCACTAACTAGGTTTGGACACTTTTAGCGAAAAACACGTTGAAAGTTTTCATGTTGCTTGTATCTCCAGAATCACAATTGACACCTATTATGAAAGTTTGTATCAAGCAAGACAGAAAATAGTGTTAAGAACATAAACAATATAAGCATATATACAGGCTGACTTTTAACCGAACCCCGATAATTTAGTGTTTTGTAGAAGAATACTAACTGGTTTTATTAAAACCATTCAAAATCATATTCATAATTATTTTCTAAAGTTGAAACCCTTTGGAGATTTTCGTAAAATCCAAAGAAATCATGGCCACCCGAAGAGATAAGATAATTAGATCGCGCGAAGTTATTTTTATTATTGATCCCACTATTTTGGACTATTTTCAACTTTTTCCGTATGGGAATGGCTAGGATAATCATAAATTTTATTACCAAGTAACATTTTTTAATAATATTTTGACTTTTAATTTGAATTGTTTTTACAAATGTGTTCTACTCACAGTTCTACTAACGTTTCTTAATAACCTCTGAAATTATCGGGGTTTGTTTGAAAGTCAGCCTGTATAGTACATCTAAACGTGTGTTATTCGAAAAATGTCCAAACCTAGTTAGTGAGTTTATCGTAAGCGCGGCCGCGCAACTACCTCTAATCACTCTCCCAGTACGTCGAAAATGAGCCAGTTATTAGATAGGAGCGATGCGAGATTTTCAAGAAATTTATTATATAATGTAAGTAATCTGCAATAAAATGATTTTATTTGGATTTCTTACTAAAGTTTTCAATCCTAGATAATGCCAATGCTATCGCTCATTTACTGAGCAATTAATACTGGTGTGCGTGAACTTACGTTTATGTGATCAGATCATTAAATACGATACCTATTTCGATCTTAGGTCATCAGAAATGTTGCAATTATAATGGGGTAACAGTTTTAACTTACAGAAATTCTTGCCCTTCTTCTTAGCAAGATTAATCGAATGGGCGGATTTAGGCATTAAATCTATTTATAGTTTACTCATCTATTAACTTATTTATTCATTGCATTATGTAGGTATATACAATATTTTAATGTTTTACTTATGTTAGTATATATTTGGTTAGGCATTATATTTATTTATGGTCTTTTCAGTTTATTTATCAACTTATTTATTAATTGCATTATGTATAGTAATATTCTTATTCCAATAAGTCTTTATTTTATGCATGTGTATAACTTTAGTAGCCCAACTTAAATATAGTTTTTTTTTTTTTTTTCCGTGAGTTCCGAGAGTCATTTGTTTCATTATAACATATTATTTTTATACAGATTAGATTTGACATGTAAAACGTATACTTTATGTATCTATTTTACAAATAAACATTTTGAATCTTTGATAAAATAAAATGATGGGCTTCAACATTTTAATAAAATCTAAACCATACATACAAACAATTTGACTTATCAATTAACACGATAAAATTGCCTGCATCACTGTAAATTAACTTAATTTTAAACAAATACTCGTACTTTTCTTTTTTTCCACCAATTAATATGCGGTTGGATATTAATATTCATCATTTCGTTCCATCTATTAATATACGGAAGGCTTAATTTACCTACGTAACCGAATTTAATCCTATTCAAAAACCGAAACGGGTCCTGTAAATTCCACACAGTAAACTAACAGCCAATCCTCCTCGTTCCAGCGTACGCGACCCAATGGGAGGCGCTACTGAACGAGCAGCTGGTAGTGCTCGCCCAATCACGTGACCTCGTGGCGGAGTTCCGAGTGAAGTTGCAGCAGGAGGAGCACATCTCGCGACGCATGCAGCCGCCCCGGCACTAGCGGGGCGGGACGGGCAGCTGCAAGTTGGAACAAGATATCGGTCTTAGCTCTCGTCTTTCTTGTATGCCCTTCTTTTGATTTCGAAAACGTGCTTGCCGTCCGCTTTCTTGATTTTCTTCACAAGAACCAGATACTTTTTAGAACTTGCAGCTACTTTTCAAGGTGTTTTGCTTTGAATGTGACTTCTCCAACTTTACAGAAAATAATTGTTTCGTCTGTAAGACTTTTGTATTTAGTTGAGGAATTTGTGTGATCAATAAATAAAGATTTATTAAAGACGGGGTGGGATTTAGTGTGGCTAAATAAGTTTTGGCATGTGTATTTATGTTCCTACAAACAAATGTACAGACATCTATTTAATTTCCGTTAAGCTTCGTCTCTTATTAGGGCGGAATAGTTGATTCTTCTAATACGCATGACTTTTTTCATTTAGTCACATTATCAACAAGTTTAGAAGTTAAGATGGCGGATGACAATGTGGCGGCGGATTGTCAATTTTGTTACGTTACAACTGTCGTTGGTATAAATTTTTACTCAAGTATACCTCAATTAATATGGGTTTTAAACAGTATTTTTGTTGTAGCTGGACTACTGTAACTTAGTTACTTTTTCGCGCGCCATTTTTTACGCCCGCAATCGACGTCGCTTAAATGGTAAAACTTTCGACAGCTGTGACTTTGTTGGGACGCCTTAAGCTGAGTGTACAAAGTTATGCCGTCTCGTTGGTTAAAGGATAGACTGTTAATGTAGGAAAGTGTATAGCACAAACAGTTTTTGTATGAAAACCCCGTCTTTCTCGAAGCGGACGTTCAAAGCGCGGCTTTCTTAGTGTCAATGCACACTTGACGACACTATCGTGACGTCCAGTGTCCATGTAAACTTAGCCTTATACTGCTCCATGTAAATTTGCCTAGACCTACATACTACGCCATCGGGCGCGCTATGTTAATTTATAGAGACTTCTGTTAAATATTTTCTTGTAACAATTTAGTGATACGTTCACGATGCATTTAACTAGCTAATGGCCTATTACCGCTGAACTTGTAGATATTGGGGAGATCGGAAAGTACAAAGAGTTATTGCAGGCACCTCGAGTTTACGGTATTTTAAATGATATTGTTTTTTCTCTACATAGTGTCGAGACGCGGATCAATAAAGTTTCTTATTGAGAGCCTACAAATCTTGTTTTTGCTCCCGCCTTACAAAAAGAGCAGAAACATGGCCGTTTTGCGCAAGAATGTACTTCCATAACATTATTAACATATCTTTTGCCTTATACCTATCTGTTGCTTTATAATTGTGTAAAATTGACTTGGTCAGATTTGAGAGCTATCGAATAAACTCTGCTTGTAAAGAGATTTGACGTTTCATTCCACTGCTTTTGAGATTAGTTGTCAACGCAGAAATTATTCGGATAGTTCTATTTGTAGATAGATCTCGTAACATAGATCTGTCCGCGGGACAATACTCGTACTGGGAGAGCTGGGAAGTATTAAGATTCCTCAAAGATTGACCGACGACATTCAAGTTCCTTTGATATGATAACCGAAAATGCCTTAGTATTATAATTTTTGTTGTTTTTTTGTACTCAGAAAATTATTGTCAACTGTTAGTGGTCAGATTTTTCAATGTAAGAGCGTCTTTTGTATCTCGAGGGTGAAATTATCGGTTTAGTTACTTGACTGGAAGTCGGATTGAGATTGGTTAAGAGTGGTTTTGATGTGTTAATTTTGTATTAATTTTGGACGATTGTTTTGTGCCAGCTTTTGAGTGAGTCTGGTGGAACTGAGCCCAGCTCTATTTAAAATAGTTCTACTTACTCAGTCTATGGCTGAGATTCAGAGTGCATTTTGTGTCTGAACTCGATCTTACAAACGTCATTCTAGTATGAGATCACGTCGCTTTTTGACGTTTGTAAGATTGAGTTCGGACTCAGCCTATGACTTATATCATGCATGAGCCACTATAATACGTTTCTATTTGCGCTGTATTCGGTATACATCTCTAATTTGTATTAACGATTTATTGTTTATACATTTACATCAACTTCATTAATCGCGTTAAACATGTAACTTTTTTTTATTGTTAATTAAAATAGCGAACTTACTTAAAACTGACTTGAATGTGTTGTAAGTTTTTCCAGTCAATATCTTTAATTATTTTCTTGTATTTATATTTATAATGTTGTATTTTGTTTTGCCGAAGCCCAAGGTGTACAAAAATCGTGGCTATTTGGTTTGTCTAAAATTGTAATGTGAATAAACGATTTATTAAAGTCTGGAGTTAAGTATTCGTTTCGGTTGCTCTCATTTTGGTGCTAGACCGAAATCTCGCTTCTGAAGTTTCGTTTTTCGGACTGCTTAGATAGATATTTAGACGGCGCTTCTTAAATATTCATCGGTACTCTATATTAGAGTCGACGCGACGCGCATTGATGGTACGGAACGAAATCTCTCTCATTTATTTTTTAGTTAATGTATTTTTAAAGTGAAGTCTTCGCCTTAATCTCATTTTTGTATAGAAAAGCCGCTCGGAAGGGACTCGCGAAGAATGTCAGGCGACTACGCGCGCCCTATTGTTTAGTTGAAATGCTTTATTATAATAAACATATTTTAACATCGCACATTATAATAAATTAATCGAAATTGACATGGCATTTTATTTATTCCCAAATAAGTTATTTCCGGCAGACATAAATAAATAAAAGAAATTCCCGGACTATTTTCAATTGTATATTTTGACAACTGTAAGTACGATAGTTTGTACTGTGTCAACATTTTTAAAACGCATCACACAGGTGTACTGTATACAATACACGGAAAACTGGATCAAACAATGGGTGGAAGACAATACTGACATGAAAATAAATAAAAACTTATCTTAAATGCTAAACCTATTATTAAATAATATATTCTAAACAAATGGGGACAAATAAAACTAATAAATCACAGAACATTTTACACAAAGTAAAGCTTAATAAGTTATACTCAAGCTAGACCAAGCTGAATGCCTCGCCAGACAAGCGTGGCGTTATCGGGGCGAGAGTGATGTGTTGTCGGCGGTCGAATTACTATGGCAAATAGCAACGCTCCACCAAGAAGCTCGAGTGGCGTCTCGTCTCGTACGAATTAGCGTGGTCAAAATGAATTATCACGAAGATAACAACACGTCTTTGGTGAAAAAAAAACTCACTGTTACTGTCTCTATTTGTGTGCGCATAGTATATAAATTACATAATATTTTCAAATTTAACTAAGGAAGTAATCTCGATTTAATAATTAGTAGGTCTTACAGTACTAAAATTACAACTGAAATACACTGAGGTTTGAGTACATTGAGCTTTTACTTGTATATCTAAATTATACAACTATCTCTACTATTATGTATGAAAAAATAAATAAACATCTCTATTAATATTTAGAATTGTCAGAATGCATGTCATGAGCGTAAAAATACAATGTTTACATGCTGAATTTTAGTAGTGACTACTAGTTGATCAGATTTAGAATAACTAGCATGACTTGGTTAGCTTTAGATCTAAGGAGTGGAGTTTACTAAAGTGTTAGCTTTCTTATAGTAAGTAAACCTGTACAAACTCTGAAAACAATGCTATGAGTATGATCAACAATTTTTAAAACAGGTAATAATAACATTCCACTCTATTCTAGGAAGTTCCCAACTAATTTCCAGTGAGTGAATGTCATAGAGTGACGTCATCAAACTCCTCCCCAGTGAGGATGGTGGGGTCTCCGATGGCTGGTACCATGTAGGAGTACTCACTCGTTGCCCACAGGTACAAGTTTAGTGTGCGCTCCGTGCATTGTGCTATGAACCTGTAACAAAAGAAATGTAGAGGTCATTCACTGGTTTAGTGCTTCAGTTGATTACACTGTAAAATGATGAAGTTTCAGAAAATTAAACGCTGCAGGTGTACATCAAGTGAGATTAGAGAAAACCCGATGTGAGTGGAAAATCGGTAGTGTGGGCGTAAATAATAAGCATGATTAAATAACAGAATGTTTAATTTCCCATTAGTTACACATACATTTTCAAACTTTTATGTGCAATGCAATGTACAAATTATGAAATAAAATTTCAAGAATATATTATTTCTTACCTTACAAATGGTCTCACATCTCCTTCATTAGCAGTCTGCAGATGCTGGTAGTACAAATGTCGGTGCTGCTTGGGGATGATGACAGGAGGGTATCCCGCCTGCATGAGGAGTAGGTTCATCAGCAGCCGGGACGTCCGTCCATTACCATCAATGAAGGGGTGGATGTGGACAAGCTTGTAGTGGGCCAATGCTGCATATCTGGATATTGCAAACATAGGACGTCGTAAAACATGTGTTAGAAACTTTATTATGAGTCATGATTGATAGGTCTCCTACTTACCTAACTGGGTGTAACTCCAAAGCATCTTCAGAATTGAGCCATTCCAAGAATTGGAGCATAAGACTTTGAATCTCCAATGGCCCAGGCGGAATATGCCCTCCAACATATACCTGGGTTCTCCTAAACTGGCCACCTTCTATAGGGTCCACATGACCCAATACCCTTTTATGAATCTCTAAAATGTCCCCCATTGTGATGTCTCTCATTCGGTACAGTAGTGTAGCATTTATGTACTTCATAGCTGCATCCAAGCCCAGAATCTCATTGTGTTCATCTATACTCTTTCCAGAGACTGCTATCCTAGTCTCAAGAATGCTTCTAGTTTGTGACAGGGACATAGTATTTCCTTCTATACCAACTGTGTGATAAATATGCTGAAAGTAAGCCTCTTTCTTAGCTCTACGTAGAGCAGAATTGTTTTCGGGGATGGAGAGTAAAGCATCTCGTTTTTCATCAATTTTCCTCAACATTTCTCGGTCCAAATTCTCAACTATGCTGGCTGTTCTCTGTCGGTTCATCAATGCACCAGTGTGGTCGGGGAAGTTTGTTAAGGCTAAAGTGTATAGTTGGTCTGCTTTTACGACATCTTTTTTGGTGTCTTCGAGAAATTCTCCATAGTGGTTCAATATGTCAGCGTGTTTTGGTGACAGTGCAAATGCATGTTGAAAGAGCTTTAGTGCTTTATCTGCTTTGCCCATTTTCTTCATTTCTAGGGCTGCATTCAGAGAACCGACTGCTTCCGCATCTCTTGCCTTGTCATGATGTTTCTGAGGTAATGGTTCATCCCTAACGGGCTCTAAGTAGGTTCCATGCAAGCCAGCGGGAAGAGGTGAGAATGGTCTAATGAATTTGACTTCATAACTAAGCAGTTTTTGTAGAGAAATAAATACAGCAAGTGTGCACACAACACTAGATACTATTAGCACCGTTTTACACCTGTCTACGATCATTTTAGTATATAAAGTTCGTTTTATTTCGCTTTGCATAGTTTCTGAGTTGGACTTACCGAGTCTACCTATTATTAACATAGCTACGTAGATTGAATGAAACTCGGCTATTTATTGATAAAATCTCACCATGAATCACCGTGAATAATTCGAGTTTCATTATTTAATTTTTAAATCTAGCCAAACACAAATAAAATCAAACCACGTAAGGCCATTTTCTTGACAGCTGATTGCTAATTTTGACAGACTACATCGTAGATTCTGTCTACGGACTACATACACATACATTCCATTTGTCTTGAGTGCGATTGCGTGCAATGGAACATACATGTGCCTCTGCTGCCGGAGGAGCCGGCAATGGGTCGGGTCGGGTGCCGGACGTGATTGTCAAACAAGAAGTATTTTTGCGTATATCATAAATTGTGTTAAAACTAAACCGAGCGAAGTGAAGCAGAGCTATTTATTTACCACATGCTCCACGTCGCTCGTACTCGCATCTATTTTTGACATTTTGAAGAAAATCTTAACTTCGTTAAAAAAAATACAAACAAAATGTTCTGAAATGGATTCGTATCTAGTCCTCTTAGAAATACCACTGATCTATAGTGTATTAGAATAATACGTTACTATAAGATATCGTGGTTAGGTGGTAGAGCTAATGCCGGGCTCGACTGTGGAGGTACCACCATCTTACTCGGAAATCCTCCCGAAGTTATTCGGGGGAGAGGTTAGATGGTCTAAGGTGCGAATTATACAGAAGAGACATGACGAGGACGTATTAAGGTCAAAGTAACACAATATAAACCTTAATAGTTAGTACGTAGCATAGCGTCGGCGTGGCGGACGTCGTCGCCTGGAGGCACGGACGGACATCACACAGTGATTTGTTCCATACAAGCTAGACGCTGAAAATTATTTTATTTAATATTATTGCTTTAAACAACGTAACTAATCATAATGTAAGGTTTTATGATAATTGGGGTCATTGAGGAAATGAAAAAAAAAAAACGTGTTTAAAATTATGAGAAACATTTATTTTATACTTATTGTTCCTTTGGTGCCACTTAGCCTATGTATAAAACTAACAAAACATTACTTTATTAAAACAACTAAGTACTTAAAAAATAAAACAAATAATTTACAACAAGAAGATCATTAAAGTGTCACATAATACTAAATTATTAACTAAAAGCTCGGAACGACAAATTTGGTACCGTTGTACTGTAAAAAATTAAAAATAAAATGATGTCAACTCGTGTCATGTCTGAGCGTTACTGATTTTAAATCTACGATAAACAATGAACATTTTAAGATGTTTTCTAGAAATGGGGCAGGATGGTGCCATATAAATAATCTCAATTAAAAATAAAAAACTCTTATATTTTGAATATTCTTTTGACTATTTTTTAGGAATTTATTTCTATATATTTGCTAAAAATTTTGGTATAAAATTTTATACCGTTATATTTAACATACCTTCAAGATTATCACCCATTTTTTTCAGAACACAAAAACACCGACAACTTCTTTTATTTACCAAACTTGCGGAAAGAACAATTGTGAATGCAATGGATTGCAACTCTCTATTTCTTATTATACACTCTTTCGGTCGTTAGTAAATATTAATGTGACTACTTTTGGCATTGTGTGATTAATTTTTGTCATCATTAGTTAATCCTTAATGATTAAAAAATAGCTACATACCTCAAATTGTATGAGACTTATCAGCGTCTAGCTGGTATGAAACGAATCACTGTGCGTCGCCTGGAGGCGCGGACGAAATTCTCCTTACGACAAAAACGACGCTATGCTACGTACTATTAAGGTTTATATTGTGTTACTTTGATCGTCATACGTCCTTGCCACGTCTAAGGGGGAGAGTAAGAGGACAGCTCTCAGGCAAAAGAACCAGGCGGCCTACCATTGCCTGGGACCGATGGATGGCGGTATATCCATCCCCAATTGCCGGGCCTTATATAAAACAGACTAGTGACGGGCAGCGGCGTCACTGGTGCAAGAGTTTTGGCACCGCGCTCACCAACCCGCCTGCCCAGCGTGTATGAGTATGGGCATTTCATGCCTATGCCTATGTCCAGCAGTGGACGAAACAGAGGCTGATGGATGGATGTGATATCTAATGGCTCATAAGCACTGCACCAACCAACGATTCGATATCATTGAACTGACGAATCAAACGTGTCCCAAGGACCGACTCCGGCAGCACCCGTCCCAAGTGCCGGATCCGGCATATTGTCGATTGGAATCGTACATACTACGTACGTACCTACATATTTTTTAAACAATTCCACAAGATCATGAAATCTACGAAATAGCCACCACATTGACACAAAAAAGAAATTGGGTAGGTAGGACCAAAGATATATAATGGTACCTATATATTTTTGCGTAGGACGATTTTCTTTTAGATATTTTAAGCTAAACTCTAAAAAGTTATTTTTGTAGTGATGTGATGAGTTCACGCTAGAGATGGATTTCACCCGGAATCTTTCCCGATTTCGGAAAGATTCCGGAATGAAACCACCCGACGGGTATTTATTCGGGTATTAACATTTTTCACTAATTGTACGTGGTATATTAGGATCACGGTTTTTATATGAAGCTAGGGACCATCTTAATGTACAGTTCATTAGTACATGCTGAACAATAAATTATAAAATAAAGTCATTTATAAGATTTGTGGTAAAAATTTACTACCATCAGTTTGTTTAAATCTGTTTTTTGTAATTTGTCAAAAAGTACCTCGGTCTTTCTTTTTGGTAATAAAATTTTATGGTCACCCATCTCTAAAATAACCGAAACGAGCGTTGCTTAACTTGAAGCAACAAAGAACATAAACATTAAAATGAACGCAAATGTGCAGGGCACGTGTTCAAAGTTGGATTTGCACCCATTTTGGGTTGCAACCAGGATAGATTCCCAAATGGGTAATTGAATCGTTGAAATCGGTAATTTTATTTCAAAAAACTTTGAAAAAAAAGTATCTGCAATTTTCATCTGATTTAGGTCATGTAAATTTCATAAAAAACGGAAATATCTTCAAAAACCGTAACGTATCGCAAATCGAACCGTTAAGTAATAAATCTGCAGGAAGGAAGTAGGTATGTCACGTTTATCTAGCCAAATTCATACCGGAGACTCTGTAAGTGGTCATGACCATGGTTCGATGACACTGTTTGCGAAATACGAATAAAAAAATGTGCCCCCATACTTGTTCAAGAACAACTCGACTCAATTAGTATAGGATGTCTAAATTTTATTTTGCAAATTTCACAGAAAGTTTAATTCAAGGTCATGACCACTTACCGAGTCTCAAGTATGAATTTGGCTATACAAACAAAAGTCACCTTATATATGGTCTTACAATAATAAGTGAAAATTATTCTAGGGTAGATCAAGTACGAGTATTGTTAACTGATCATGATCATTTATGCACTTCCGAATTCAAAGTGGTTCAATCTGTTGACTTAATTTTTATGGAAAGGTGAAAAAAAGTTCGCGCAAAAAAATTTTTTTCTTTGGTAATTGGTCTATTAGGGATACTCTCTCTTAATTTCTTTTTCACTTTGAATTAAAAGTAAAAAAATAAAAGAGATTTTAGTTTACCACATATTCTAACGGAAATTTTATTACAAATTTATTTCATCTGTGGTAAATAACACCAGCCAGCGGAAACACAGCTGAGGGTTTAGAACAAGGCACAAAAGTGTACTTGCCATCGTCGTAACAGCCACTTTGCAGTGCGCGCTGATATAAACGTTATTTCAATGTCTTTTCCGTCGACATTTGTACCTACATGCATCGAGTTGCTAATTTAGGTCAGAGAATAACTGAACTGAATACAGTCAAAAAGAAAAAAAAACATTTTTTGGTCTTATATTTTTTTACTTCCAAGTACAAAGTGGTTTAATCAGCCGACTAAACACTAAAAAAAAAAACGCAAAAAAAAATTTTTTCCTTTAGAATATACCTATGTGCTATTGTGGTAATCTAAAATCTCTTTGATTTTTTTACTCTGATTCAATTCAAAGTGAAAAAAAAATTAAGAGAATATCCCTAATAGAACACTTTCCAAGGAAAAAAAAATTTTTGCGCGGAATTTTTTTCTCCATCTGATTGAACCACTTTGAATTGGGAAGTGACAAAAATATTTTGTGAACTTGAATATGATCAATCAGTCACTGAATCTACCCTGGAATTATTTTCACTTATTATTGTAAGACCTTATACAACGTGAAATTTGGGTCGTTTTGTTAATGAAAACTGGTGATAGTACTCGTCACCATGAGGACTGATTGATATTTAAGTTGACATTTATTTATCCAGCCAAATTCAAACTAAAGACTCGGTAAGTAGTGGATGTCGAGGGTCTATGGCCCTTTTTAAGAAATCCGAAAATAATTTTCCTCCTTCAAACGCAAGCCCAACCCCGAGTCGATAATTTGAAAAGTTAATATTTTTTGTAAATTTTTTTATGTGGTAAAATTGGAATAGGTATTTAATGACTCAATAAAAATAAGAGGTAACTTTCGTTTATATGGCCAAATTCGTACTGGAGAATCGATGAGTAGTCAGGAGGACCAAGGCTCAATGACCCTGTTTGCTAAATACGAAAAATATTTTTTGTACCTCTATACTACCTAGTTTAAAAATATTAAATATTAAAGGTCATTTATAACGGACTAAATCAATTTTTAGAAAAATACAATCTTTTGGCAAAAGAACAAAAGGGCTTTCGAAGAAATAAAACTATAGATATGGCATTATTTGATTTCTTGGAACGTGTAACACGAAATATTGATAAGAGAATCCCAGTAGTAGCTCTTTACATGGACCTTACAAAGGCCTTTGATTTTGTCAATCACAGAATTCTTTTAAACAAGTTAGAAAGGTATGGGATACGAGGTAATGTACTTCATCTCATACAATCATATTTAAGTGACAGAGAACAAGTTACGCAAATTACTAGAATTTGTCCAAAATCAAAATTAGAAATAACATACACATCAGATTCAACTAAAGTAAATCTTGGAGTACCACAGGGCAGCGTATTGGGACCACTGTTATTCCTAATATATATAAATGACCTACCCAACGCTGTAAGTGTTCCCATTGTCCTTTTTGCAGATGATAGCACAGCTATTTACACTGGTAATAATATAAGTACATTCGAATCGGAAATTAATAATTCTCTGAACGACATTATCAATTGGCTTAACATTAATAAATTGCAGATCAATTTGGATAAAACAAAAATAATGTCTTTTAAACAGAAACAAAATAGACTGGAACTTAATCTAAACGTAAGGCACTCTAACACTAATATTGGAGAAACTGAAGCCACAAAATTTTTGGGAATTTATATCGATAAGAACTTAAAATGGACTAAGCAAATCGACCATGTTTGCAAAAAATTAAACTCCTTTGCATATGCTTTATATATGCTCCGCAAAGTCGTTAATATAGAGACAGTGATAACAGCATACCATGCCTTTGTAGCGTCTACCATAAGGTATGGTATCATATTTTGGGGTAACGCGACAGACAAACTTCGAGTATTTAAAGCTCAGAAAAAATGCATTAGGGCAATGTTCTGTAAACGACCCAGAGATACATGTAAGCCACATTTTCGAACACAAAAGCTCCTAACGTTACCTTCGCTGTATATTCTTGAAATGGCAGTATTTGTTAAATCGAATCTTGACCTATTCGAATTTTTCAACAGTGGCAGACTTCACAATAAGGTAAAAGCTCTTCCTCGCAATACGGAACTGTTTAGGTCTAGCGTGTTTGGCATGTCAACAACAATTTATAATAAACTTCCTCAATCTTTTAGGGATATTTCCAACATTATGACATTTAAAAGCAAATTACAAGAATTTTTAATCAAGAAAACTTATTACTCAATTGCTGCTTTTTTAAATGATAGGTACTGACATTTCATTCTAAATATCTTATAATATTGCATGAATCGGTTTATTGACATTTTAATATAGTTTTTTATTTTATTAAGTGATTTATTGTGACATTTTAATTTTAATTTTTACTGTTCATTTTTCTAATTTACATATGTTATTAACAAACGATTTTGTATTTAGTATGTTAAGGAACTAAATTGAATTTGTACGCCTAACGGCAGAGCACACGGCACTTGATGATTATTTTTATAAAATGTAACACCAATATATTATATTTACCTGTGTCTCAACAAATAAAGATATTGAATTGAATTGAATTAAAACTCTCAACTAGTACAAGAAATCAAAATTTTATTTTGCTATTTCACCGGATGGGTCATTGAATCGTTGAATTCGGTAATTTTATTTCAAAAAGCGTTGAAAAAAAATATCTGCAATTTTTATGTGATTTAGGTCATGTAAATTTCATAAAAAACGGAAATATCTTGAAAAACCGTAACGTATCGCAAATCGAACCGTTAAGTAATAAATCTGCAGGAAGGATGTAGGTATCTTACGTTTATCGAGCCAAATTCATACTGGAGACTCAGTAAGTGGCCATGACCATGGTTCGATGACACCGTTTGCGAAATACGAATAAAAAAATGTGCCCCTATACTTGTTCAAGAACAACTCGACTCAATTAGTATAGGAAGTCTAAATTTTGCAAATTTCACAAGAAAGTTTAATTCAAGGTCATGACCACTTACAGAGTCTCAAGTATGAATTTGGCTATATAAACAAAAGTCACCTCTTAAGTATGTCTTAAGTGTAATGCGTACACTCAGACGAATATGCTCGAACGTAAAAGATCGATCGACCGAATTTATACATTTATGGAGTCCCGGCCAATTATTTCGTTCAATTATCTCATTTTCAGTTATGTTGAGGTTAAACTGTTTGTAGTTGTTGGTTGGTGACTTTTATTTATACAACCAAACTCATACTAGAGGCTTGGTAAGTGATCAATAACACCGATCGATAACATTTTTGGCTAATTTCGCAAAATAAAATCTTGACATCGCTGGGCTTGCGTTTGCAAGGAACATGAAAAGAATAATTTACGAATTTCACAAAAAGGATCATCGCACCTTATTACTGAGCACTTGCCGAGTCTTCAGTAAGAATTTGGGTGCATAAATTAAAGTCACCTTAATACATATATATGTAGGTAATGTTACATCGTAAATTGAAATTTTCGGTGTACAAGTATGGTGGAAAAATTTTATGGTCTACTAGGATACCTAAGTACCTCGGTGGCGCAGTCGGTAGCGCGCTTGGCTTGACAGCAAGAGGTCGCAGGTTCGAATACTGGCCGGAGGAATTTTTCAATAATTATTTCTTGAAAGTTTGTAATTTATTATTTGATATTTCTACTATGTCCATCCATCCATCAGCCTATTTCGTCCACTGCTGGACATAGGCTTTTCCAGGATTTTACCACTCTTGGCGGTCCTCCTAGATGAAATGCCCATACTCACAAACGCTGGGCAGGCGGGTTGGTGAGCGCGGCGCCGAAATCCTTGCACCGGTTACGCCGCTGCCCGTCACTAGTCTGTTATAAGGCCCGGCAATTGGGGATGGATAAACCGCCATCCATCGGTCCCAGGCAATGGTGGGCCGCCTGGTTTTGCCTGAGAGCTGTCCTCTTACTCTCCCCCGAATAACTTCGGGAGGATTTGCGAGTAAGATGGTGGTACCTCCACAGTCGAGCCCGGCATCAGCTCTACCACCTTCTACTATGTAATGTACTTTAATAATACTTCTACATATAGGTATTTATAGGCCGCGATTACACCATCCGATTTATCGGGTTCCTAACTAGGAAAGGATTGGACTTAGGACAGTGTAATCGTGATTAGGATGGTCTGTTTCTTCGTGCGTCCTAACTAGGATCCTGGTTAAGATCCTAATAAATCGGATGGTGTATATAATCGCGGCTATAATTGAATTTATTGTTTGTAAATGTAAATGTATGATTTGGAATGTGTAATATATAAAAAACACTGTTTATTTAAGCGAAAACCTGTTTTTATTATGTTTTGTTTGACTTCTCAATTATTCTTTTAAATAAATAACAAAACCTTACATTTAAACATTCAGATCATTTTCAGAATAGGTATGTATACTTAATTAAAATACTTATAATCATTTTTGAACATCACTGCTGTAATTCCATGTCAATATTGTCTACAGCTTTAGTTGTGTTAGTTAAAATACTTAATTTTTAATACTTACTACTTAACTATTAGTTAGAATAAACCCTCGGCCAAATAGTATTATAAGCTGCTTGATTTTACACAGCGGTCAAAGCTCCGGTTTCAGCAACACAGCTTAAATAAATCCGCTCAACATCTAAACGAGTGATGGATGACTAGACGCCTCACTCTATCATAACATTCATACGTTTCGAACACCAAGTTACGCTTTATCAATACTGTGAATAATTTTAAACGGCGCTTAAACACTAGGAACAGCTTTAAGCAGATACAAAAGTCACGGCGAAAACAACTGCAATTTCTGCAAGTCTGTAGCTCTCAGCTACAGTCGCGAAATTAGTTGGAATCTCAACAGAACTTAATGAATAATAGTTGCTGGCTCAGTAAGTTCCTGCGGATAGATGACAACTCGGTGCCAATGTTGACGAGAGTCTATTTACTACTTAACACTATACACTTAGCAATACATTTATGGCAGTAATGGGCAGGAAATTAGAGAGCAGTCAACTCAGGTCTCGTCAAACATCTTGTAATCAAGCAGCTTACAGTTAGCTTGCGGTCGGTCGCTTCAAACGACATACACAATAATTGTAATTATTACAATACTTCTACTCAACTACCGACGACTGCTCAAATATCATAAGCATAACAGTCTAATAAATATCTGTCGGCAAGATCTATTTAGATATGATCTACTTAGGTGTATTATGCGACTGTATCACGCGACTGTAAGTCGCAGCAATGAAATCGCAACTTAATCTAAAAATTTGGAACAATTTTCTCACTCAACGTTTCTCTAGGAAACAAAACATGCGACCAGCGCCTCTGTAACCATCTTTCTCGAAAAAACACGTCAGATTAACTAAGTATATAATAATAATACTATAAATAATTGATTTATCTCCGAGTACAGACTCACAGGCCGCGGCAGAACCAAACTCGGCGAATCTTGCGCATGGAAAATTTATTCCAGCTACTGATTTAACTTATCTACATCAATATTTTCGAAAGACACAGAGTCTGTATTATCGCACCACTTAGAGATAAAGTGCTACTTCTACAGATAAAGAAAGTATGCCCTCTATATCTCTCCTTCGGTTCAAAGACCAATCTTCAGATATTTTTGAATCGAATTCCGAATAATTTTTCTATCTTCAAACCAAAGGAATGACAGATAGAGTACATTTTTGAAGGGCAAGCGCAGCCTTCCGCAGCTCTTCGAGCTTCTTACACGGCTACAATTGTTCTTAAAAACTTTTTCCTCATAGACATCCGAAAAAGATTATCCCTGTAAATCTGCTTTCGTCAAGTCCCGCCGATGTTGCTTCGATCTACACGCAAATGGAGTCAATGATGATCATGATGGAGTAGAGGGAACAGCCGAGGGCGATCATAGTGCCCATGGCTATCTGCGAGTGGAAGGCTCGGAAGGTCTTCAGCTCCTTCATGTAGCGAGGGCAGTGGGCGAGTTCACCAAGCACCAGCTTTCCGATCTGAAGACAAAGACGATGGCGTTTGTAAATCACAAAAAGTTTGGAACAAAGTTAAGGACTATACTCTTCTTCTGTTATTTATTATCGACATAACATATACTTATATAAGGTGACTTTAATTTATGCAGCCAAATTGTTACTGAAGACTCAGTAAGTGCTCAGTAACAAGGTACGATGATCCTTTTTGTGAAGTATTATTCTTTTCGTGTTCCTTACAAACGCAAGCCCAGCCTCGAGTCAATTACTATGGGCAGACAAGATTTTATCTTGCGAAATCAGCAAAAAGTGTTATCGATCCGTGTTACTGATCACTTACCCAGCCTTCAGTATAAGTTTGGCTGCATAAATTAAAGTCACCTATAAGGTGACTTTCCCCTAGTTTTGCTGTATAAATTAAAGTCACGTGACTTTCCCCTAGTTTTAACAGAAATACGATATGCCTGGGCAGATCACGATATGCCCATTCTACGATCGGCCGATGACATTTATAAGTAATGTGTAAACAAGCTAACAAAAAGCATTTTTTTGGGGCAGATTGCATAATTTTGCATAACCAAGCTGTAAATTACTAAATTTTCCTTGATACCTATGACGACAAAGCTTAACGAGTAATTTAGTCAAATGGCTGCTTCATCGAGATGCTTAGTTTCCGGCTTCCGTAAAACTATTGAATTTATTAAAATGATGTCTTGTTATTTGAATATCACTTGAGATTGGTATGTGGCAAACATCCAAACATTCGGGTAGGCTCGTATCATGAGTCTGCGTTCCCAGGCTTACTGCCAGCTCAGGCTTACTGCCAGCTCAGGCTTACGACTGTGTAGATACTGATGTTAATTTTAGGGTACGTGCTGATCAAAATGGAAACTTATATGAGATGGATGACTTATTGAGTTTTATTTATGCAGCTATATTCATACTGAAGACTCGGTAAGTAGTTGTTACCAAGGTTCGATGACCCTTTTTGGGAAATTCGAAGATTATTATTATCGCTTCACTTACAAAGGCAAGCCCAGCCCCGAGTTAATTACTATGGGAGATCAATATTGTATTTTTAGTTAGTTATCGTTCTGTCATACTGATGACATACCAAGCTTATAGTATGAATTTGGCTGCATAAATAAATATCACCTTTAGGTAGCCGTTATAATGTGAGATTTAGTAAGTGATCAGCAAGGGACCCAATCAATAATTACTCATTTGTGAAATTCACAAAATTTGGCTTTCTATACCGCAGTTGGGCTTGAAGAAGTATGGGAAGCATGAAATATATTATTGCGATTTCGCAAAAATAATCATTACACCATGTTTCAAATCAGTTACAATCACTAGCAAGTCTTCAGTATAACTTCAGTTGTGTATAATAAATAAATCACAACCTACTCAAAGTTACTATCTATTTACTTCATTTTCCTAATACCATCGGTTCACTGGAAGAAATTTCTTTGAGGTTTAAGTCCGCCCTTGCCTTCTGTTATTCTGTATTCTGTGTTTTTATTAATTCATTCATTCATACTTCAGTAGAACTGGTTTCTCTGAAATAAGATATATAAGTAACTAGCTTTTGCCCGCGGCTCCACCCGCGTGTTATTCGGTTGAACGACATGATTTTTTTTCCGGGATAAAAAGTAGCTTATGTGTTCAGTTAGGGTATAAACTATATCGATTTTAAATTTCATACAAATCCGTCCAGCCGTTTCAGCGTGAAAGAGTAACAAACATACACACATACACACACACAAACTTTCGCATTTATAATATTAGTGTGATAGTTACCTCCTGTCCCCCCCCGGCGGTTTCCTCCATCTGCGTCTTGACGTGCTTGGCGCGCAGCATGGGCCGCACCAGGCGCACGCGCACGTACGCTTCTATACTGAACACGGACAGCAGGAGCGCCAGCTGCAACAAGAGAGACCTCGTTACATATTGATATACAGGCCTGTAGCAAATATCTAACATTGCATGTTGCTGGACCCATCACCAGTAAGATAGATCCCGCCCGTCCCCACTTCAACTGCGATCTAATTTTTTTATAATGTTTTAGCGATAACATAAATCTGTAATCCTTGTAGAAACATGTTTTGATATATACTTTATCTTTAGTGGTAATCCATATGATATACAGTGGAAAATGTTTCATAATCAATCATTGTTTCTTTTTATCTTTACCCTAATAAAGTAAATAAAGGATTTTAACTACACTAATCGTAAAATCCTGTTTATGCACTCAAAATAGTGCATAATGACTGTAATGACATATTTTATTTAAAAACGTCTCAAATAAAGAAATAAAATAAAATTATAGTAAACTAACATTTATTACATTATGTTAAAATATTATTTATTCGATTATTGTAGGTGTGAACAAGATTCAATCAATTATGAGGCCGATAATGATTAAAAGGAGTACACGTACCTACTGAAAACTTTCCGTTTTATTTCCATTCTCAGATCGATTTATTTCAATACTTTTGTAACAAGATATTAAACTAATGAAATCATTACATGTCTTGTTGGCTTGGCTAGATGATACGAACATATCAAGGTAACCTAGCATTCTAATTTTGATAATTCCTTTTATTTAATCTTATTTAAATAAGATTTCAAAGTTATATCGCTCATCAGTTCGGGGTCATTTACGGCCAAAGAGTTCATCAATCTTTATCACTATCGACATTTAATTTGCAAGTAACAAAAGAATTAGCCAAACCCACGCTCTCCGATTGAGGTTGTAATCGATTGGATGAGGTGGTAACGATTTGCACACTTCATTAGACCACAAGTCCATGTGTTTTGCATGGAAGGCTACGTCATAATAACACGTGTCGCTAAGTCTTGGTTTGCATAGCTGATAGAGAACCGCTTTGAACTGAAAGTTTTTGTTGTTTGTTTATCGTTCAGTCATACTAAGTCAATCTCTATCACCATGTTATTCCGTGTTGCATGCACTTTTGTACATGGACTTAGATTACTAGCTGCTGTTATCAGTTAAATTGTAATATTCGAGACATACTTATTATTTATAGAGGTACCCAATTTGTTAGCGCTTGCTGAGGGAAAACTGTGCTAAGGCAAACGTGTTAAACGTTGTATGTTTTTGATTCTCTGTGATCCCCCAAGCGGTTGGTCGGAGCAATTGGTAAAAGCAGTTTGACTGTCCAGTGCAGGAACATCTTCGATATAACTATGAGGTTCGACATGAAACATCGATTAAGGCCAATGGCAGGGTCCTTTCATGGTTGGCAAACGATGTTAACAAATCACAATTAAAAGTGCATTACCGAAAATTTAAACCACATCGGTATAACTTAATTCCTTGTAAGCCTTGTGGCCGTGATTCGTTCACAGATTTATTGCAACTCGATAAGCCGATGCTAACAAATAAAAAGGAACTATAAATAAAAGAACAGCTGTAAAGGTCAATTGCTATAGTGCCACTTACTTACACTTGATAAAATCTGCATACGGAAATTTTAAGTTACAATGTTGACTTCAGATTTCTTTACTACCGCTTCTGAAGGTAAAATTACGTCCTTTTTTAAAAATACCAAGGAAGTGCTTATTTTTCATTTAGTTTGATCAGAGAAGCTAATATATTATGCGCCTTGGCTGGCCTTGGGAAGGATCGGAGACCTCCCACCGCCGTTTCTTGCCTTTATATTTGCACCTGTGTGTGTAAAATTGAGCTACATCCTCTCACTTCACCCGTCGCGCGTAGGACACTTTCTCGCTCAGTTTGCTGGAGCCTATTGTCGAATGGATGCTGGATGTCTCCTCACCTGCACACAAGAAGTCTTCTCGAAGCGGGTGAGGCACTGCGTCTGGAAGTAAGCGAAGAGCGCGAGGAGACTCATGCCGGCGTTGAAAGCGTAGTATACCGGGAACAGAACGGCCTGCACGCGGCCGAACTCGTGCCGGGGCAAAGCGAAGTACAGCACGATACCTGGGAACAAACGTTTTTATGAGGAAATGACTGACTTGTAGACGTACTTATCCATTTTGAGATACCAGGTGGAAATTGACGGGAAATTAAATTAAATATACTGAACAACGTTTCCATAGAAACTCTGTACAGGCAGGCACGGGCAAGCAATTTTTTTTCGTTCGCGCGGTTTTTTTTCTTTTGGGAATGTTGGTCATTAGTATCACTTGATTATGTCGTTTCATGTGAAGATACTCGACCATTTATACCCGATTTTTTGGCGTAGGAAGTATATGTATCACAGCACCTTAACAAAATATTCTTAAATGTGAAATCCTGGGTAAGGCTCCCTGCTAAATCAGCCCCAAATCCGTGCTCGACACAGGTGGAGGAATACAGAACAGACAGGGGTAAATTCTAAGTCCTGCACTGACTCTCCGCGAGCGTGAATATTGTGCACTTGCCCCCGAGACAGGGGTAAAAAATTAATACTTTTTGTACCTTGGCCCCAAATTAATATTTGAGACAAGTATTGATTCGATCTTGTCCCGTTTTCATCGAGGCCTTTTGATCAAAAACCTCGGTGATGGACTGTTGTTTAACTGAGTTCAAAAACAATATAACATGGTCGTAAGGTTCGGAGTCCTCATAAATAGCTTAACCTACGACTGTATCGGCAAATCACAGGTCATTATTATTCAATATAGCGGCGTTGTCGACGCGCAAATGGCATAAGGTCATATCAATGAAAATACAAACATGGTCCAAATGGCGTGGCCCATGACCCTATGCGAGGTCGGACGATACTCCTCTACGTGATACAAATCGGTATCCATCTGAGTACGTGACTGCTGCTCCAATCACAGATTCTGAACCTCTGAATCGCAGTAGTAAAATTTTCAAAATAATATTTACGTACTCTGGTTTATTATTCTCATCTCATTGTCATATAATTTGCTGTTTGCGATACGATGATGTTTGTTATTATAGAATACTCCAGAAAATGTACCGGTTATAAGACTTAAAAATAATAAAAACAACCTCAAAATAAAGAAGCCCGTAATTCGGGTTTGATTGTTGCAGAAACAAAATGATGAGTAATCTCGTATCTCGGAACCATGCCGCACTTACAATATTTGCAGTACAAATAAAGAGCGATGCAATGCACTATCTTGAATTGCTGTTAATTAACAAATTACATCATATTATTTGCCGAGTACTGTACTTTGCGATTCCGAAAATTGATTTGACATTGCGAAGCAAAAAATCCGACGTAGACATTCTTTAAACTTCCTTGGACCTTCTCACGCTTGGCAAATATTTGCTCGCAAAGAAAATCACGATGTCGTTCTACATTGTCGTGTGTTGGCTTATTTGCAATTCGAGCCCTTTGCGCAGTAAATAATGATGTAAATCGTTCAACACTGTCATGTAAAACCGTCCTCGTTTTAGGGGTGCTTCGGGCACAAATACTGTTTTTGTAGGTTTAGTGTTTCTTTATTTTTTTTTTGCTTTATCGACTGTGAGGTTTTGAAACCGTACCTCAAGCTTCATGAGGGTCTACCAACATCCATCAGCCTGGTTCGTCCACTGCTAGACATAGGGCTTTCTAAGATTGCGCCACTCTTGACGGTCCTCTTGAAATAAATGCCTATACTCACGCACGCGCTGGTGCGACCAGTGACGCTGCTGCTACCCTCCACTAGTCTGTTTTAAACATAATATATAGGTATATTTGATTTCTCGCATATGTTTAAAACAGACTGTTGTGAAGGCTCGGAAATTGGGGATGAATACCATCAATCCGTTCCCAGGTATGTTGGGTCACTGTTTGTGCCTGTACGATAGCTCTCCTTTTATAATATATGACAGCAAACTAACTTTTAAGTCACACATCGATAGCATTGCAAAAAAGTCTGCCAAGATGTTAGGGTTTGTCAAACGCAATAGCAGAGGGTTTCGTTCTTCTTGGACGAAAATAATTTTGTACAACGCACGGGTCCGAAGTCATCTTGAGTACGCAAGCTCTGTTTGGAGTCCGTTCTATGCTGTTGATTCACAACGCTCGTTCACTAGGTTCCTTGCTTTCGTAACTCCTGGTTTGTCTCACAGACGTTCGTATGACGAACGGCTGAGTCAATTTAAAATGACATCTTTGCGTAACCGCAGAATTCTGCGTGACTTGTCTTTTCTGCATAGAATTGCCAATGGAATAGCCATTGCCCTTGTCTGCTGAATAGGATGTCAGTGTCCGTCCCCTTCAATATGCCAAGAAAAGCTATTACAAAACTGTTTTCTTATCCAGCCTCTAAATCAAACCTTGGCCTTAACTCGCCCATGACAAGAATTTTGAGAGAATACAATAATATGAATGAAACTGTGACTGATTTAGATGTATTTCTCTGTGTTTAAATCTCATATTCTCATGTCCTTTTGTAAGAAATAATCACTAGTTTTTAATTTAGTATTAATGATTTACTTCCTTAGGTTTAGGTTTTGTTTTTCTAGTGTTTAGTTGGGTAATTTAGTATGTATTTTGTTTGTAACTAATTTCTCTTTCGTGTTTCTTTTATTGTAGTGCGATAAATGATAATTAACTCCTTTTGTTTATAATTGTTTGTCAAATGTTGTGTATACCTGTTAGTGGCACATGTATCAGAATATCTGTATAAATGTTAGTTCCTTTTAAATGTTTAATATGTGTGCTGTTGGTGTACCTTTTTAAATAAATAAATAAACCTCAGAATAACTTCGGGGGATTTTGCGAGTAAGATGGTGTTACCTCCCAGCCCGGCATCAGCTCTACCACCTCATCTTTAATATCGTTAGGTTAAATTTTCCACGTTATAAGACTGATAACCTGACTGGTTTGAATACATTACATTTCATATTTACAATAAACTTGTAGATCTCAAGATCCATTAGCAGTAAAGATGAGGCTCTAAAAATAATGTGGCTAGAGCATCCACCACGAGTAACCATCACACTGCAGTCGTTGACCTCCAGGGTGGAGACGGCCTGGGATGATCATGTAATAATTATTGGCAACCAGCTAGGTTTTATCGCTTTATGAGGATATCAACTTTACGACACAGAGCATTAGTTTGATATAACTCACAGTCATAAATATAGTTATAGGTAGATGCGAATAGGTACTATCAACTTCTCAAACATGTACTGTACGATAAGTTTTTTTGTTGACAAGACAACACCAGTAGCTATTAATGCTCTTGATTTATCTCACTATATGTTCAAAGGACAGGTAGACATATTTTATTTCTAATAAAGGGTAATATATTTTTCTGAGAAGACAATGGCGTACGCAACCGCAAGGCCAAACACACATTCTGCTGTTTTTATTGTACTAGATTTTATGTAGTTTGCTTGTCCAGTAATATGTAAGTTTCGAACTATCTACTTATTATCAGTGCTCTAAACTAAGTTTTTCTTTTATAGTTTTATCTATTTTTATTATTATAACATCACGCGGACGCAGAGTATTGGCATTACTTTGATGCAAATTATTTCTAACATTGTAGTTATATATGTTGTTTTGGTTCTTTTTTATCGGTCCATATGTTTTATTGGCAATGATTTCCGATGTGGAGCGAATAAAATGTATTAACGACTTTCAAGGTGCCTTCGATGACCTCGGAACTCGTGGCGTGGGTTTCACTCAGTATCAACGAAAGCTTTTAACAAACAGCCTTCGTTCAGAAAGTAGTAACAAGATACTTTCTGTATGAACTTTAAGAAAGACGTCGTTTGACGACAGCCTATAATAAAAATGAATTAACCTTATATTGTCATTGTGATATAGAAAAGCAGAAAAGTAAATTGAGAAAATGGGGAGCTCTGAACCGGTATTCGTACCCGGGAATTCTCGCTTCTATGTACATAATATACGTTTTTCGGAAATAATGTAAGAAAAGCTCACCAGAAACCAGGGTCATCCAGACTTGCGCCCCGAGATGCGTGGCGACAGCTCCCACGTACAGCGCTCTCCAGCCGCGCAGACTGCCGCCGCTGCCGGACCTGCTCAGCCACGCGAGAATCACCACTACCGCCAGCGCCACGTGGAACGGCTGCGAGGTGCGGGTCACGATGCTGCGGGGAGATTAAGGCATCGATATAATGCTTATTGATGATCCACTTCATACATCAAATATACGAAAAATCTCGCCTCAAGTTTGCTTATGCGCAATAGCAACCAGCCTGCTACCAAATTGACACCGCAAGTCTACCTTATCAATTTTATCGATTGTATGAAAATTGAAATGCGCGAATGCTGGCTGTAACTTCATCATGCTTAGAATGTAGAGTCCATGCCGTAATCCCAGGGCTTGTATTGGGTCTTTCAACGGTTTTTGTTTTAATATGCTGAGTCAACTACTTATCTGATCAATGTAAAACTTGGACACGTGTTTTTTCAGACCTTTGTCTTTCCGTTGTCAAGTCGGTTACCTAATTGGACACATTTCACTCGATAGATTTTATTTTTGAAAATGATGCCTTTTTAAGTTATTATTTCGTTTTATGACTAAACGGCTTGAGTTTTATGTCTCAAATTACTGCTATAACAAGAAAACATGGTTTGTTTTCCGATGTCAGGTGGAAAAACTCCTTCATCAAATACTTTTTCGTAAAACCCTCTAAAATTCACTGATTTTGCGTGCCGCCAGCGCGTGAAGCGAGCATTCTAATGTAGACTTTCTGACAACATACTGAAGTTCAAAATTGCTCAGTAAGATTATCGTGCACCAGGGGTAAGGCCTTAAGGTATCGTTTATATGTAGACATACTCGTCCAACTAAAATATTGTTATATGGTTAAATTGAAATTTTGAAGATCGGAGCTTCTTTCTTCTCATATTTCAAATGAAACAATACAATATTACTTAGAAAACTGTCTATGGCACAGAAATATATATCTGAGTGATAAATTGTTATTATTTTTGACAGAAGTGAAATTCATAGAAGGGTACAATTGAAAGTGTGTGCAAATTAAAATTCCAATTATTTCTGATATTATTTGCCATACGGTAATTCGTCGATGTTGTTTTGTCATAAATGATAAGTTGTCTTGTCACAAAATATAATCTATAGTGATTTATTTCGGACTATCGAAACTTGTTTGTGTAACGCCCCTATTTCCTATCAAAGACACAAAATACCTACTAGATTTGTAAATATTAATGATCGTTAATCCATTGCGGAGCACTGAGTAAAATGTTTTAGACTGTAGATTTTAAAATAAATTTCGCTTGCGAATATTCACGAGATTTTTGCCTTCTCTGTTCACGAGTATGTGTTAATTTACACGGTAAACAAATGTTATTGTCACGAGAAATTAATTTCTTTATAATAATATGGAAGCCCTACTGATCTTTGTATTGCAATACTTAGTAAGATCAGTTTTCATCACGTTATCACGGTAGTGGCATGTGTGTCCACGTGCTTCCCTCGTGCTGGCTCAGCAACAGGCTGTGATTGCCGATTAGTCGAGGCTTACCTCGTTATCAATCCGTGTGACGTATGAGAGGGTTCCGATAACGAGCCTCCGAATGAGCTACGTGCCTTCGGCCACGAACACGCCTGAAATTCGCAAGATTTCAGTTGCGAAAGATGCACATGTTGAAATTTTTGTGGCTTTGAAAACTAAAACTGGTAGAAGTACTCTTCCATGAACTAACTTTGAACATTAAGTCAACACTGAAACCGCTAATGAGATCCCAGACTTTAGTTTCAGGGGGGGGGGGGGGAAGGGGGACATTCATTAGACAAATTGTCACAAAGACATACATTTAATGATAATATTCATTAAAAGTCATTGAAACAACAATGTGAATTGTGAAAGAAACCTCTGTAATCACTGTACTATAATATTATTGAGTATCAAATTATCATACCTTTTTTTATTAAAACGTACTCTAACGTACTTTACGTGGTTAAGAATACCTAAGTATTCCCGGTCCCGTGTATGTCACGCCAAATTTGGGGGGGGGGGTATAAATCCCACCTATCCACCCCCCTGGGTACGTGCTTGGTTTTACTTGAATTTAGTATAGTAAAAGTTGTGTATAGAGCATGCCTACCTACCGCCTATAGGTAATATATCTCCAGTTTCCAACCCGACTAAATTGCACGGTGTATAGACGTAAATTTTCGTAAGTATACTTTTTTTAATCAATAAAGAACCTAACTGATAGTGGAAAGTAAAGGATGTTATCATTAGGAATCGTTACGATGACTGCAGCTTATTCGCATCACCAACTACAGCTATCAGATATCGAAACAGGAAATTTGAAAACAAAGATATTATGATATAACGAGAAACTTTCCGTGATCGGTCTTTATTTTCATGAGATTTCCAAAATGACGAGATCACGAGATCATCGTATGATTTTTTTTTGTGCTATTAGGCTTCTTTGAGTTATCGATAGTAAGCAGAATTATCTTGCCTCTTTCTCCGGCCACCGTCTGTTTGTTTGTGCAAAAAGTCCTTTCTTCACGCCACTTGGTCCTTAAAGTAAAATGCAACCAGACAGTAAAAAAAATAATGCAGGCGATGCCGACGGGCTTTCGCTTGAGCGGTCAAATCGGGTTTTTTGTCTGTAGTTCGGTCACTTTGGACTTCGTACGGGAAATTTCAATTTTAAATTATTGGAGTGTCATTGCCCGAATTGCTTTTCAAAAGCCAAATCTTGCATTTTTATTGCACTAATGATAATTAATTTTATCAACTTTTCAGACTACCTAGTTATCCAGAACGAAAGAATATAATGTCAGTTTTCGAATGAGAACTTTTGTGTCTGAGATAGAGTAATTTAACCGGTGATTGATTGATTAATTATATTTGTGACGATGATTCATTGCCAAGCGCGGAACTTTCTCTATTGTACAAAGATATAAATTACTAAGTATTTAACTACTTAGTACCTATTCAACAATATTCAATAAATATTCCGGAATCGATCACTTTGCGATGTCATGTGATGTGAGTGCACGGAGAGAGATGCGCCCGCGCATATCTACTTACTATACGGTATATTATAGTCTATACTGAATTTTGACGCGTTTATTAATACATTTAATTTTATGTATATATCTGGGTTAGACCGATTAATTTTTAGATATTTTTGATCTTGACTTGTCTTGATCCAATTGAAAGAGGAGGCGTGATCATCTGCTAGTCTCCATCCATCCATATATCTGCCTGTTTCGTCCACTGCTTTAAATAGGCTTATCCAAGATTTCGCCACTCTAGACGGTCGTCTTGGAAGAAATGCCCATACTTACACACGCTGGGCAGGCGGCTTGGTGAGCGCGTTGCCGAAACCCTCGCACCAGTGACGCCGCTGCCCGTCACCACTCTGTTTTATATAAGGCCCGGCAGTTGGGGATGGATAAACTACCATATCAATCGTTTCCAGGCACGGTGGGCCACCTGGTTGTGCCTGTTTGAGAACTATCCTCTTACTCTCCCCCGAATAACTTCCGGAGGGTTCGCAAGTAAGATAGTGGTGGTACATCCAGAGCCGAGCCCGGCATCAGCTAGAGTCTGGTCTACGTCATGTTTTCATTGAATGACGTAGCCGTAAACGTGGATCATTTGCGTCACATGACTGAGGTCGCGAAAACATGTTTATTTCTCGTGAAATTGTGAACACAAGTGTGAAGACTTTACGTTTGTCTATAGAACTCTCTGATTTGCATGTGCATGTAAGTTTTCGTAACATGTTGCCATACGTGCTTTACCTATCAAATAATAGGTATAATCGTCATTTAATAAATATGTGCAATAATATTGATCAAATCTGATAATACAGGAATAGATGTTAATTCGTACGCAAGCAAATACCATCAAAGAAATTTGCCGCAGACCGAATTATCGCAATTATTAGCATTACAATACGGTTGATAAATGGGCCTGCGGTTTTTTTTGATAATAATGATAAATGTATTCAGTTAATGTTTTTTTTATTTAACAAACTACGTGGGTTTGGTGTTCACTCAGTGTTTACTTTATCAAAGTGGCCTGAAGAGGTCAACATAGAGATACATAATTCCTTGTCTCTATAGAGATTATCATTATTATTAATTTAAATAAATAGTGAGATGTCATACAAAACGAGTCGAAAATAAGTGCAATAATGACGATCTAAGCGAGGAGTGTCTTGGGTTTCTGGAGATCATAAATTCGGGAGCTGAGCGAAGCGAAGTGGAGCTATACCGACGACCTCTTTATTTTTAACAGATTTCATGATATGACTGATCAGATCATGAAATGACCAATTCTTCAATATGGCCATGACAGAGACACCAGAGTTTAATGATCTATTTGTTAATGCCTGATTTACCTCAATGGTAATAAAATAAATCATGATGTCCGGTTGGCCTCATTGTAGACAATGTCACGAGATAAATACAAGTAAGTATAATATAATACAAAGTATATCAACAGTTAATCAATACCAGCATGAAGCAATAAACCGTGGTTTTGTTTGCGATGATTCCTACAATATTCAACTTTGGGAATGTTTGTTCTTTGTTTGGCAGCGTATACTTCGGTTTATGCTGATTTATTATTTATATTATATTATTGAATTGTAATTTCATATAATTATAAGTGCTTTTACTGTGTGCATTGTTGTTATACAAGGTTGGTCTATTAGTGTCGCGGAGCCTGTAAGTCTATATATTTAGCCCAGCATCTACAACCAGAACAAACAGTACGTGTGTTTGTCATTTGGAGCAATATCTCGACTTTTCTTAAAGTTTCGTTTGCTAGAGACCTACTACGTATTTCATTATTCCAGAAAAACAAGAACTTACGGTGAAATATAGCGTTTGATTTGTTTGCGTGCTAAAGGGACATCAAAGGAATACGAGATTAAATTAACGATTCAATCGACTGCAGTATTTCTTGGAAAGTAACTTTCCAATATCTAAATGGAGACCGGCATCGCGCCAAAACCATCATCGCCCTAATTAAGGTAAGCCAGGCTTCACCTTAATAACTACTAAGGTCGACAAATAAACTGACTGAAATAAAATACTAATACTGAGACACTTTTTGCTCTCATCTCTAGTGTGTCAGAGGAACGTCCACCGATAGTGCATCTCGTATCAATATAACTGCGTAAAGCTGTGACGTGTACTTCATACACTAAACAAACTCGTAGGAGTCTATGACACATCTTTACTATGGAATGGACTAGTTAAATATTGTGAATGAAGAACAGGTACTTGCATTGCTATGTTCCGTTAACAGTTACTTCATATTTGCAATTTTCATTTTTTAGTTTACTACAATTTTCATTTCAACTTCATTGATTTTTTACGGAAAAATGCAGAGACAATCTTAGTCATAGCAGAGCGACAAAACTGTATTACCCCTTTCCTTATCTACCGACATTAACATTGCGAAGTGTACAACGATTTTACGTAATAAATTCCTGGCCTCGACATGCTACTTGTAAATGCAAATCGTTTAAAAATAAATAAGTACGATTGTCAGAATGCCCCGCAGCAATTTGTACATCCGAAGTTATTTTTATCAAGAAATCTTTTCACTGCACTCCATTTCGGGAAGACTGCTTTTTCCATGTCGACTACATGCATAACCATTGGCTTTTCTCTTGTGAATTAGCAAGTCTGATTTTTATATACGAGTAATTCAGTGGTGTATAGCTCATGAGATCTACATCTTATTTAAGATCTATTTATTAAATCCATGGTTTTGAAATACCAGCTTGCGTTAAGATTATAATCTGAAATCGGTTTAAAAATCTACAGAAACAAAACAACCCGAAACTACAAAATAAATAATACTGAAAAATTTAATTTCGTAATTCATTAGTAGCAAAGTTTTCGTTTTGACGACTACTTCTGAATTATTAAGCGGAAAAGAAAAAAAAAACTTCTCGGGTCGAATTGCCTTACTTAGGAAGCAAGTGCTCTCCCAAGTAATGTAAGCAAGAGGTCGCAAAATCCTGGCCAGGGATATTTTCAATTAAAATTTTATCTGCCTAGCGTTGACTTGAGAAATATTGAGAAAGTGATCGGTTCATCAGCTGCGCAGGATTGCACGAACGAGCAAAACATTTAAATGTCATTGGCACTGTCCGTCATTATTTTAGCAGCTTTTCATGCTAAAAATAAGCGCGATTCACATGCTATTTTCACAATTTCATGTACAATGTCTCTGCTCGTTGTCATGAGTTGGTTCTGTCCGGTTTCAGATTCAGGTGTTGTTTTACAGGTGCCGTGCCAACTGAGGAACACATAGATGTTTATGTTTCAATAGCTGCAGTACCTACCTATTGGTATTGTATCTTTCATTGTACGATACGGGTTGCCAAGAGAACTTATATTGACAAAAATTTATTTACATCTACGTAAAGTTGCAAATTGGCGACTTATTCTACAGCTCATGAAAATTTCTGAATACTTTACTGAATAATAAACAAAGCAAGTGAATAATTTAAATTACTCGGGTACTGTTTCCATTGTGAAAGACGAGCTTCTGAGCGTGATTGATTTACTTGAACGGGTTTGACAACGTTACCCAATCGGTTATTTTTTTTGTCTGTTTAGATAATAATTTATCTATATTACTCATCGATTTGCCCGGTTTTTACGCCGTTATTTGGCAATTTATCTGATATGGTGACGATCCCCCATTGAAGCAGTCTAAATATACAGGCTGTTAATTTGATAAACTTCGTCTTTCAAGTAGCGTATTCTACCTATGAATATGGACAACTATTACTACAAAGAAAAAAATCGCAAAAGGGGAAACTGCTGTTCCGTAGAAAATTTGAATACCTACTCGACCAAAATGTATGCAGCAAATTTTTTTACGCTTTTGGGTTTGGCCTCACATATTAATGGGTAAAACACCCGTATAAGGAAGATGGTCATAATTTTAACACTCTGAAGACTATTTAAGCCTTTCTTGAGTTTTTGTTTTTTCCCTAATATTATTATTAAATAAATAAAAATAACGACGTACGTAAACTTTTGTTGTTAATAAATTAGGAGGAAATTGATATAAGACCATGGACTGACCAAATGGACATTTCTTAACTCGACTCGTGTATAATACAAATTAGTAACATATATAAGTTCGGAGATAAATAAAAGAAAAATAAGGTCAGTCTTGGCGCCAACTAGTTCATAATTGGATAATTAACTCGGAGCTAACTCCACGACCAACTATTGACATTCTCAGCTGTACTAAGTACTAGCGAGTATAGGTTTAACGGTTAATTAGGTTTTACAGGATGCCAGACTTGTAACAAATTACGTAGAGGGTATTCCAATTTTACGAGGCGCAGCTATAAATGAAATGGGATCTAGGAAATAGTGATTATTTGATTTAAAAAAAGGTTTTATATCTTGTACCCCCTACACACAAAGTGCTATAAATCTTTGAATTCATTTATTCAAGACGTTTATTGTCGTCACGGTTCAATTCATGGGGCGTGTCGAATCGAACTTTATGAAAAGTTATTGGATGTATATTTGTACACACACCGTCTTATATACGCATTGTTTTCCACTTTGGGAGCTGGATTGCCTAATACAGTTGAAGCGTTTTCCAAACATGGAAATGTTTGGACTCCAGAGATAACATTTAGTGTCAACTATCTTCTAAGAAAAGTAATGTTTTTAGAGTTGATGCTCGTGATTGTTGGCACTTGGTGGAACTTTTGAAACATTTTTTTTTTGTTTGATAAACACTTGTACTTGTCCACTTATTTATATTAATTTCCCTACCGGTTTCGCTGTTAAGAAAACCTTTGATAATGCTTTAACAGCGAAACCGGTAAGGGAAATTAATATCAATAAGTGGACAAGTACAAGTGTTTATCAAACAAAAAAAAAATGTAATGTTTTTAATTTCTTGTTCAAAAGGAGATTACTAAATCGTCACGACATGAATCCCCGAGGGGGTGTCAGAGGGGTTTCCGGTGTGGAATGCAAGTCACAGTTGGATAATTGTACTAGGGTCGAGGTCCAGTGTTAGAATCACTAAAGACAGGAAGCGGCCTTCTAAAATGAAATTGTTTAAAATATTTCAGGCAAAGTCCGTGGGAACTATCGGCACGTGCTGTTTTCATTCATCTTGTAAACGACATGCTAGTAATCGGCCCATCATCGCTTAATCCGCCGATAATAAGGCCTATGTTCCTTCGACTATTGCAGTTTAATAACAAGAGCACAGCCAATCAATAACATTCTCAATGAATGGTTGCTGGGAACTGAGGTACGTGTCTTTCAGCACGTTTCAGCCATCTAGGTGAGTTGCTGAAGATTTCAGGAGATGAGTGTGTCATATGACCTTCTATGGAAATATGATTAAAACTCCTAGGTGTTCTGTTATATCTGTTATATTGGTCTAGAACTATTACTCATCCCTTCAATTAATTATGTCATATTGACATACATTGCAAGTTGTATCTTCTATTAGGTATATATTTATGTAGGTGTACATTTTGCAATGAATATTTAATTGTAAGTATTGAAGGAGAAAAAGCTAAAAATGTTTAAAATATTTTTAAAACGATAAATTGTTTTAAACCTCAAAAGAAAATCTGTTAACATCATGAAATTATCGTTACGCTAACATGCCCGTGACATTTTACTCATATTTGTTTGGATTTCATCCAAGGTTTTTTTTCCGTCCTAGCTAAGGAAGCAGGTGTGTGTTCTTTCTCACATATTTTAACTAGTTATAGGTAAAAGACGATGATCTCTGTGCAAATCAATCATTGAAGCCTGTCATAACGAATCAGTAAGGTTGAGGTGATACCGTGGAACCTATCTACCGATCGAAAAAACTATAGATATCTATCAATCAATCTTAGTATATAAGAAATCCGTGTCGAACAGACAGACCGGCGGCCTCGTGTCAATTAGTATCGCTAATGATCTCGTTTTAGATCCATTCTATATCGGGAATGATTATTCAGAAGTTATTCTGGTACTTCGGTACTTTCTCAATAGGTGATGCCATGTGTAGATCAAGAACTAAGTAGGTAACTGATTAATTACTTTGACTCATTTACGACTAGGTGCATAAAATGGAAATCGGTAAAATTATTTTCCATCAATTTTTTCATGTAGTAAAAGTATGTATTGTGCGATAATGAGTAAATGTTTATCAAAATATTTACATATTTATGTTGAATAAATTTTAAAAACTAGAAACTTGAAAGGGGTTATCTAAAAAGTTATATGGTGTCACGTCGGTCGATGTATGCAGTTATTCAAAGTGGCCAGTTACGACAGCTGATAAAAAAATAGGACAAACGTGTAAATGGGTCGTACTGCATAAAAAAATATTAATGAAAATATTGGTTAATTTAACAGATATGATAACTCATTCATCAGGCACATGCTTTTTTCCAATCGGAAAAAACCTGCAGTTGGGAACATAACACAAATAAAAATTCTATGTAAAAGCCATTACGTGAACACTTAGCTACTGTACGTACAATGGTCGGTGAGACGCACTTTGCAACAGCTGCTAACGAACCCCATGCACTTTCTGCACGGGTTATAAATGATAAACTCACACATAAGCCTTGGTCTCCTGCAGCCGCACCATGCATTGCTTGAAGAGGTCGTAGGAGAGCTTGGTCAGTTGCGTGGAGACAGCCAGCAGGTCAGGCTGGTAAGCCACCTCCTGCTGTTTCTCCTCGCTCGCAGGGTCCGTGGTGATGTTGTGCTTCTTCTTCAATCGTTCTAAATTCGATTCTTGAACATTGTGGACTTTCGGCGGCGGCGCAGGCGGCGCTTCGACAGCCTGTGTGACGTCACGAGTACACATGTTGCACATAATATTTGTTTTCTGATACGTTCACGAGTGAATGCTGAGTGCGTTTGGGCGAGCGGGCGCGTGATCGTGAATATAAGCCGGGCAAATCATATCCCCACCACTTTGCTGATGTAAAGGCGCCGTTAGAGGCGCGTGCGTCGATAAACGGCGCTAGGTGACGTTGTTGAGGAGAGGAGGAATTGTATTTTATCTGAGAGTGTTGATAGGCCTCCTTCTTGCAAAGTAAGCAGCTATGTACATATTTTCAGCGAATTTGCAGTTGTTTTGATTAGCTGTGATGTTGTAAATCTCTATCAAAGGTCCACCAAATTAAGAAACTGCAGAAATTTGCTTCGCCCTCTATGACTGGTCTAGACACAGTTTCGGTATAGATGTACAAACAATTTATTTCAAATCTTTTTTAAACATGCGTTTTTCGGCTTTGTATGTCAAAAACCAAGGTTTTTAGAATAGGTATACATAATATATATACATAGTATATATAATATACCTACTCTAAGGTCTGAAGTGACACACAAGACGCGGGCCTTTTTTTTGTTATTTCCGTATATGCCCGTGTTTGAAACAACATTCTCCCACTTAATTTTAAAATTACGTACGTACTCATATAAATTTAGTAAATAATTAAACGCTAATGCTAAAATGAGTATAGGCAAGAGTGGCGAAATCTTGGAAAGGCTTGTCTCACGAACCAGGCTGATGGATGGATGGATCTAAATGCTATTGGCTGGATTTTCATTTCCTGAAAAGCTGAAAATAACAGATAGTATATACTTCGTAAGACAGTAGTGGTACTTATCTGTGGTTTTATTGATATCCAAAGAATATCAATAAAACCAGAGATAAGTACTACTAGATATTATCCGGTCTGTATTATTGGCACATTTAAAACTGGGCAAGTGCGGATTGGACTCGCGCACAAAGGTTTCCGTACCACCACATAATACGGGTAGGGAACCCTAAAAACATTATGGTACATACAGCACTATACATAAATAAGTAAGACTACAAAAACATACGTAATTTTCATTAAGTATTTGTTTTTTTACTTTGGGGTATGTGCTAAAAACGGACAAAATTTGAAATTTGCATGTATTAACGTTTTAAAGATAGAGCTGAAACAAATAACGATGAAAAAAATATATTTTAGGAATTCTTAGGTTTCAATTTCTTTTTAAAGTCTTAAATTTTTTATTATCTTTTGCCATGCTGTGAAAATTTCGGTTGAAACTGTAGACCCCTGTGAAAGACGGACGGACAGACGGACAAACAGCAGTCAGCCCTAGTAATAGGGTTCCGCGTTTGGCACCCTTTGGGTAAGAAACTCTATAAGCTAAGAAATATTACGTAGTTGTTTTTATACAAATAAAAACGCTACGCTACAAATAATTTTGTGTCGCATTGCATCATTATTTTATAAACAGAAAAACAAAGATCTTCGGCCTGAAAACATAAATAAACGTTTCGTAAATCTCATTTAATGAAATCATATTTAATATAAATAAAATAAAGGGTGTAAACGGACAACTATAGTTTTTAATGAAACTAAAATATTTACTGATCATAATATATTTACCAATTTTCCAAAAGAAAAATACATCCGAAAATGAAAAATGATTTTCAATTTTCACTAATTTTAAAACTACAGTAAATTTTGTAGGGTCAGGTCCATTATTTAGGGTTCCGTAGTCACAGGAACCCTTAGTATAAAATTCACGGCAGTAGAATATACAAGGTTGGATAAAAATAGCGAAACTCAAACATAAGTAGTACTCGTCTATATGAATAACTTTCTCTATCGGGGCTAAGCGAAATACTCAATTTTTTTTAAAACTTCCTCTCATACATATTGACCTATCAGCCGTCTGGTGTAATATGAGAAGACGAAAAAAATATTGAGAATTTTTCATAGTCCCCATAGAAAAAGTTATTCATATAGACGACTACTACCTATGTTTTGAGTTTCACTAACTATTATTATTTAACCTTATACAGGATGTAAAAGCAAAGTCAAGAATCCCTTTAGGGTATGAATGTATACACGATTCTGATTAGTAATTACGAGAAAAAAAATATACCTGGAATTTTCACCAAAAATCTCATAATTTTTCTAAGTTATGGCTACGCAGCTCACCGGCCGCGGCCTCCCGCACAGATCTAGTTGCACCCCGCAACCCGCACCCCTCATCCGAGTGGCCAGCGACCGTGAGGGTGTCCAAGCGATTAGTGTATTTTGAGTAAAGACAATCGTCTTATTATGAGGTACTGGTACTTTATTTAGAGATCCCAGCATTTAATTAATATCTTTACCGATCATACTAACACATCCTTAAAGGATTCTTGCCTATGCTTTTACACCAGGTATACATAGGTACAGCGAAGTTAAAAAGAAAACCATGACAGCTCGTCTTTACAACTTAGTTTTGCAGTAATTTTGATACATTTCAGTTAGTAATTTTTGTTCGAATCATTTAAGAAGTTATTTGAATGATACGAAACTCTCAGGCGCGAGTCTTTCTCACACTTGGACGGTTTTCCTTCTTTTCTGAATATATGTTCCGTTTGGGAAAGTTGTTAAGGCCCTGTTTCGCTCTAGAAAATGCAATTCCGTCGTCTGGTTTGACATGTTACAATGAAATCCTGATCCTTTAAGCAATTCGGAGTTAAGAATACTAAGTGGTCCCGGAGTAGAATTTAAAAAGTAATTTGTAATAATAAGAAGAATTCCTTGTAATATATGCCAAAAAATTGCACGAGTATACCGAAAATCGCCAAAAAAATTTTTTCTTACTCGAGACTTTTATTTAGATTCATAACTAAAACTTTAAAAAATAATATTAAATTATACAATATGGTAACAAAGTCAAATGGGATTATTTTTTTCATTTGATTAGTAATAGTAGTTGTAGTTTTAAAATAATAAAAAGAAAACCTACAATTTAAATAATTTCACGTGTAAAATGTGGGTATTTTATGTACGTTTTCATCATAACTTGTCCCTTGGATTCATGTCGGTATCACTGCTTGTCAAGTTTTTGCTGTCATATTGTTGTCACTCAGATTTTTCAAAATTACTTGATAAATTATGTATTATTATTATTGCCAAAGCCGTTGAACAATAGTGCAAAAGAGTACGCCTTGAAGGTACGCCTTTTGTGAAATAGAAAATGCAAACAATGCACCGTGATTCCTCTCGATCAGGTTCGATCTCGTATCAGTGCCATGACGGGTTAGTAAAATAGGGTTACCAGCTTTAAACATAAAGCCAATTTTATGGGCAAATATAATAATTAGCTAATTACTTAATTTTGCAGGCATATCGGAAAAAAGCGTTCACATTAAGTCGCCTGAAAAAAAAATCAAAAACGTAAGAAATGGGAGCTCGACGATTTAGAACAAACGTCGTCGAGCAAGAAATAAAAAATACCGTTTTAGTACAGAGATACATGTATATTCATACCATTAGATCATACGTATTGTTTGCGAAATACAAATCAATAAATAATTGATAATTTTGATTTTTTCATTCTGTACATTTTATTTTCATTATAGAGTATAGTCTAACTAATATATAAAAAAACGAGTAAATATTATGAATGTGTAGTAGGGTGAATGCTACGTGAGCCATAAATATTATATGCTGTGCTACCAATTCCTAAGTCAGGGGACTTCTTATAGTGAATGGTCTGTACCTGCAACTTGCAAGTATTAACTTTTTTTTTTCATCTAAAGCGAAAGGTAGACGACCTATTTACAAACTAAGTCCACATTTAATCTGTTAATTACTTCCATACATAGAAGCGGTCGACATGACACTCGTGTCTAGGCTTACCAGACGACAGAAATTTTCCCAACATGTCGGTAATTTTGTCTGTCTAGGCGGAGCCAAAAATTCAATTTGTCAGGAATTTTTGAGAGAATAATTTATAAATAACATCTTAATAATAACACTTGTACTGTTTCACTCGTATGTGCCGACAATCGCAAGTATTAATCAGCTTATATGCCGTCCATCCTTATATAAAAACAGACTGAGAGCTAAGTGCGAGTTGCCTATCGAATAACTTTACTACTGCGTCTCGGGTCTCCAGCGCATGTTTTGTCCTACACACTACCTACTCGTACCACAGATTATATAGGCTGAAATTAAATCAACAGACCAAATTCATACTCGAGACTCGAGACTCTGTTAATGTTAATGGACAGATATCTTCAAATGAAAACACCTAACCCAATGATCATACTGAGCAACATTCCTACAGAAACATAAAAATTAACAAGGACGTCGAAACTAGTAAGGAAAAGTGAAAATATTTTTATGTTGTGCTGGACAAGTTGATTTTTGGTCTCATTAAAGATAGCTGTCCGTTTACACCATGTACTTATAAAAAAAATGTACAAAATGGTACTGCCACCGTAACCGCAGAAAAACATTTAAAAATACCGGTCAAACCGAGTATAGGACTCGCATCTGAGGGATCCGTACCATTCAAATAAGTCAATAGACATAAATAATTTGAACACAAATTAAAATGTTGTCCTCTACCTCTGCGAAATGAAGTTGCTCATATATTCGGGTACGGAACCGTGAAACTACATTATGGATCGGCGTTTTCAGTGTTTGTTATTTAAATACGGTACGTGATAGATAATGTGCAGAAATAACAAATTCCTAACTAATTTAGTTTTTAAGATAGACCCCGTGACAATAATGGTCCAAAACTGACTAACTCTATAAATTTGAAGATAAAAAAATATATATTTGTATTCTACTCCATGAACGTCTAGACAATGAGAAAAGTGAAGGCGAGAAAATTTTTTTTTTCCTCTCCTTTTTCATTATCCCCTATTATTGCATTTCTAATTTAATATTCAGTTTTGTTTTAACATCCTACACAAAATATATACTGGTTGTAAGTAGAGTGCGACCATTAAATGAAACCACATATTCTACCGACCCTACTGAACCACTTTTCCCTAGAGTCATACCCGCGGACACCCTTAGTTTAGGAAATAATTGATTTCCAAACAAAAACGCGTGAACCCTAACGCACCGACATACGGGCGAGGTTAGAGAGAGCGTTGACCTATAATACTTCAGGCACTTTCAGGTTTATACGAGCTACAGACCCGCCTGTGTCATATAACATAAGGATTCGACGGGTGCACGGCAGCAAACATTCATTCATTCATTTATTTATTCATTCATTTATTTATTTATTCATTCAAACGATTTTTACATTGTATTTGAAATTACAGAAAAATTATAAAATGTTAGACTTAAAAACTTAAAACACAAAGAAAATGTTAATAAGATAATCAAAGGATATTAGCAAATAAATAAACATGTCACATACCAAAAAGAAAAAAATAGAAATTCAACCGTAATATAAAGAAAGTCACATAATTATATATTCATCTATTGAGTAGAAGCAGTTTGTCAACAGATACTGTTCCAGTTTACATGTAAAAAGATTAAAAATTTCAATATTTTTCTATATAATATTAATTAGTTTAGCAGCAGAGTGACATTAATAATAAGGCTCCGTTTCAGCCCTTGGGTACGAAATCGTATAAATTACAGGATCTTCACTGAATTAAAGGAGATTTTGTGAGGAACTCATATTACTTGATTTGGTTACCCTAGTCGTGTCCCACTAATGAGTTAGATCTAGGTTCAACCCGCTGTACACTGACGAAACGCACGTACGCCGGAGACCAATAAATAACCCAAATTATTCGTCCCTGACACACGGAAACTACACTCGGCGTCAAAAAAATCGCACCTTTTGAAAAATTTACTTCAAACCATTTTAATTCCTATTTGAAACCAAATATGAGAGAACTATTTGGTATCAATTGAAAGGGCATTAAACGACCTTGAAATAAACAATCGTTTCATTTTATAAACGATAAAAATCTCTCGAATATCGTGGTATTAAGAAAAGTATTGCTCAAATTCGCGTTCAAACGGTCGCTAGTTGCGCTACATAAAAGGGGTATAAAAAGGTAATTACACGTCAAATGTAGGTCGGACCGTTTGTACGCTCGCAGTGCTCGGACCTACTACCAGTTCCTCCTCTCGCTTTCTCGCCGCCTTTTCTCTGAAATTGCCGTCGCGAGTCGCGCCGCACATCAGCTGCGGAGGGGAACTCCTACAAAGAGCACCTGAGTAGTGGTGCCGATCACCGTACTACCTACCTCGGCCTTCCACAAGCGGATCTCACCGAGGAAAGGGGTATGGAGACTGGCGCATACCACGACTCATAGGTCGCACGGCGTAAACCCCCCCCCCCGACAGCCTCCGCTCCCTTACAATGAGCGGAACAAACAGCCCTTTTCAGGGCTCGCGTTCGCGATCAGACAGCCCCTTTCAGGGCTTGGACTCCGCAGTCCAGGACGACCGCACTGTCCCGGAGGACTCTTCCTCCTTGGTGACTCTGCCAGTCGACCCGGCCAACCTGAGCCTCCCCTCGTCTTCACCGAGCTTCACCCCCCGTCGTGCGCACACCTTGCACGACATCTCCACCAGCACGGAATACGCTCTGCCTTTCGTGCTGGAACAACCAGGATCGCCGCACCGTGGGCACGAGCTAGACGAGATAATTACATCCCGTCTACGCCACAACAATTGCCTCACGGAGGGCCTCTTGTCAGTCATGGAGGAGTACCTCCAGAGACGGCGGCACGAACTCCGCGGTACTCGCGACCCCTCATCTGAGGACGTGGCCCGCCGCGTCGAGACAGCCCGCCAACTGGCCGCCTCACTGCCGCTGATACTGCCCCCCCTACCCCAGAGGGAGAGCACGAAGAGGGCGCTAGACCACAGCGACTCTTCGGGTACCGGCCACACGCAGAAGCGCATCTGCGATGGACCCTCTCCCGCAAGCCGAAGCAAGCTGCCGGCCACGTATGCTGCCATGGCCGCAAGGCCATCGCATACCCACTTCACCTCCCGGCTGCCAGTCGCACAACGACCGCGCGCCACACGCCCGCCGTTCCCAAACCCGGACGCCAACACGCCGCTCGCCAACCGCGCCGCCCCCAAGCTGCCTACGACCCGCCAGCCGGCCCCGCCCACGCAGCGCACACCCGCACCGAAGACGCCCGCACCGCGCGCGTCTACGTCGCGCACGCCACCCCCCGTGCCGCGCGACCGAGCGCCGCCTGCCCTCGTGCCGTGTGCGACCGCGTCACCCGCCCCCACGCTGCCCGCCCCCGAGCCGCGCGCGCCCCCGCCGCCCGCCACCGCGCCGCGCGCAACCACACTGCGCACACCTGCGCCGCGCGGCCCCGCGCCGCCCGGCCCCACGCCACCCGGCCTCGCGCCACCCGCCCCCGCGCCGCGCGCGCCTGCACCGCCCGCCGTCGTGCCACCTGCCGTCGTGCCGCCTGCCGTCGCGCCGCGCCTCCCCGCGCCGCCCGCCCGCATGCCGTGCCCCCCCCGTGGCGCCCGCCCGCGTGCCGCGCCCCCCTGCAACACCTGCCCGCGTGCCGCGCACACCTGCGCCGCCCGCACCCGGGCCGCCTGCACCTACCCCTGCACCTGCAACCCAGCCAGCCACAGCCGCGGCAACCCTCCCGGCCAAGCTGCGCTACCCGCCACTCATCGTGGATAAGCTGCCCAACTGGCAGCACCACATCCGCGAGATCGCTACCCAACTGGGTAGAACACCAAGCGCCCGCGCCTTCCAACAGGGAGTGCGCTTTACTCCGACAGCTGACGACGAGTACCGACTACTCCAGCGGTACCTCAACAAGCTCGAAAAGGACCACGGAGTGAAGTGGTTCTCTTACTCCCTCCCCGCCGAGCGCAGCCTCAAGGTAGCGATCCGCGGACTACCAGTCAACACCGAGCCGGTGGAGCTCGCAGAGGCACTGCTCGACCTCGGCTTTGAGGTCGAGTACTGCAAGCCCATCAGGGCTAGAGCAGGGCGCCCCGGCTGCATTTTCTACGCCCTCATCAAGAAGACGCCAACCCTGATCCCGGCAATATATGAGCTCACTGAACTCATGTATTCGCTAGAGAGTGCCCCCGTCCTAAAGAGGATACGCCTACGTGTGTTAACTGCGGAGGGCCACACGCAGCAAACAACACGTCCTGCCCCGTGTTCCGCCAGGAAACACGGAACAAGAAAGCCGGCACGATGGCCCTAACGGCTAAAACACCAAGCCGGAAGGAGCTGCCTCTTGCCGAAGAGAAGACAGCCCCGGCCTCTCTCCAAGCTCAGGCAAACCCGCCCACGGCCAGGACGGACGCCCTCAAGACTCGGCGTAAGAGGGGCGGAAAGAGGAGGAGGAAGAACCCAGTGGCCGAACAACAGCAAGCCACACAGGCACCGGCTGAAACCCCAGCCGAAACCACGACGGCCCAACCGACACCCCCGGCTCAACTATCCCAAGAGGACATGACCAAACTGTTCATGACTCTACTCAGTTTGCCGGAGCTCCAACGATGTGTAGCCACCCTGCGCACTCCACAGAGCTCCACAAACTGAGGATAGTTCACTGGAATGCCGAGTCACTCACGGGGAAGAGACGTCTCCTCCACCACTTCCTCAACCAGCAGAACGTCGACATAATGCTGATTAGTGAGACTCATCTGGCAGAGCGGATGAAACTCGCGATCCCCAATTATGTCGTCTACAGAAAGGACGAGATCTCAAGCCAGACGGGGACCACCTTCCGAGGCCTGGCGGTCCTAGTCAGGAGAAAGATCGTCCACCAACCCATCACCTTCAAGGAGTATAAATCCATGTACGCCCTTGGGATTGAACTCCAAGTCGCCGGCAGCGTGCTGCGACTCTACGCCACTTACAAAGCTCCTCAGGAAGACTTCGTATTCCAAGAACTCCACGAGCTCCTAGACTCGCAGCAGCCGACCATCATCGCCGGCGACCTAAATTCCAAACACCCGGCGTGGAACTCCACGAAGGTGAACCCAGAAGGACGAAAACTACTCCAAGACTCCATCGCTCACCACTACGACGTCATCGGTCCGGACGAGCCCACTCACTACTGCTCGCACACTGGACTGGGGGACGTTCTAGACGTCGTAGTGTACAAGAACCTCATCACACCGCCAAGCCAGGAAGTCCTCCCAGACTTACCATCTGACCACAGGCCCGTCCTCCTCGTCCTCGAGGACCAGCCGACCAGAGTCTCGCCTCCAGCACCACGTCGGCACTACAACTGGCCGGCCTTTACTTCCGCTCTGCAGGAAGCCGCCATCTCTTCCCCCGTCACCGTCCCTGAAGATGTGGAGAGGCTGACGTCTGAGATCACCAACTGTATCCGGGACGCGATCGACATCTCCTCGCACACCGTTTCGAGCACACAGAGAAACCAACCTCTCCCTGCTCGAATCCAGGCACTACTCCGCGAGAAACGCCAAACCCGGAAACAGTGGCAGCAAACACGCTGCCCGATCCTCAAGACTCGCCTCAACACACTAACAGCGACGGTGAAAAAAGAGCTGAGCCTCCACGTCGAGGAATCTTGGGAGCGCCACGTCGAGTCCGTGGGTGACCACGTCCCCTCCGTGCATCGCCTATGCCGGCAGCTGTCTACGGCCCCTACCCCCGTTAGACCTCTGCTGGGCAGCGACGGCCTCCCAAGATTCAAAGCCCAGGACCGAGCTGAAATATTTGCTGAGAGCCTAGAAGCCTAGTTTAAGCCAAACCCGACCGACGATGTGGATCACGTCAGAGCAGTCGAGTCCCACCTCCTCGAATACTTCGAAAGGCAGATCCCCGCTGATGAGGACCCTGTGGTCTTCTCGCCTGGCCAGGTGCAGCGTCTCATCCGCCGCACCAAACCCCACAAGGCCCCCGGTCCAGATGCCATCACAAACATGGCGCTCCGTCACCTTCCTCCTCGGATGGTGGCCGCCGTGACGCGCCTGTTTAATGGCATCATGCGCACGGGGCACTTTCCGACCCAGTGGAAAGTGGGCCACGTGATCATGCTGCCCAAGCCAGGCAAGGACCCAAGAAGACCAGAGCACAATCGTCCCATCACCCTCCTGAGCAACCTTTCGAAGCTATTCGAGAAACTCCTGCTCTACAAACTGACACCCCACATCACTCCCCGCCCGGAACAGTTTGGTTTTCGAGCGGCCCATTCGACAACCCTCCAGCTCACAAGAGTACTGCACCACATGGCGGTAGGCCTGAACAAGAAGGAGTTCACCGTCGCAGTACTCTTAGACATGGAAAAGGCCTTCGACAGAGTATGGCATGAGGGGTTGCTATACAAACTGTCGACATCCCCAGCCCCAAGGCGACTCATCAGAGTTGTGGCCTCCTTCCTCCTGGACCGCCGCTTCAAGGTGGTGGTGGAAGACGCCATCTCCGAAGAGCGCCCCCACCAGGGGAGTGTGAGAAGACCTTCGTGATGAAATGTAGGTCATTCACTATCCAAACTTTGAAGGTGACACACGTTAAGGGCACAAGTAAAAAATACTACCCTCAACATGGATACTACTCCTGAAGAAGCTGCACAAGTTCTTGCACTGCTGCGCCGAAGGGTGCGGCAGTATGATATTGCCCGGCAACTCAACCTAAGCCGTTTTGCTGTTCGAAGAGTAGTCCAGCAATTCCGGGAGACTGGTGGCTTTGTCCGAAGACATGGATATGGGAGACGACGCTGCACATCTGAAAGAGATGACCGCTTCATAGTGTCGACGAGCTTGAGAAATCGGTTCTCCAATGCTGTTGAGATAAGACAGGAACTCCAAGCAGTTCGCGGGACAACTGCAAGTGACTCTACGATTAGAAGAACATTAACAGAGAAGAAAATAGCCACCACATTCTACATGCTACAGGCCCAAGATTGACTGTAGAGCATCGTAGATCCCGCTTGCAGTTTGCCCGCGATCACGTCGATTGGACGCTAGACCAAGTGCGAACAGTTCTCTTCTCAGATGAGACGAGGGTGTGCCTTTTCTGTAATGACAGGCGAAAAAGAGTGTACAGGAGGCAGGGGGAGCGATTCGCACAAGCCTGTATTCAAGAAACTGTGGAATACGGGGGTGGCTCCTGCATGTTTTGGGGCGGCATATCTTGCGACGGCAAAACTGACCTTGTATGCGTTTCCCGGACTGGAGGTGCTCGCGGGCAAGGGTCGCTGACTGCTCACCGGTACATCACAGAAGTCCTGGAAGAGAATGTGGTCCCATATGCTGGTTTCGTCGGCCATGGGTTTACTTTGATGCACGACAACGCTCGCTCCCACACCGCGCTTATTGTACGTGACTACCTTCAAGAGGTTGGGATCCCTATCATGCAGTGGCCGGCGAGAAGTCCAGACCTGAACCCGATAGAGCACCTTTGGGATGAACTGAAACGGCAAGTTAGGTCACGAGATCCTGCTCCTACCACCCTCCAGGACCTGCAAGAGGCCGTAATTTCGGAATGGGACAGCATGCCACAAGATCAAGTCCTGAAATTGGTTAGGTCTATGAGAGATCGAATGGAAGCTGTTATCAGGGCAAGAGGAGGTAACACTAGGTTTTAGATTACTTTTAAGAATGATTTTGTGATTTTTTCTGAATAATTAATTCTTTTGTTGTAGAGCGTAAATAAAGATGATTTTTCTTTCCCAATCAACCTGTATTTTTTTTATGCCCTTGTAATGAAAAACGCTTTTTTTTTCAATATTTAAATAGTCTGTTTTATTACCTTTCAATTGATACCTAAAAAATCCCGCGAAATTGGTTTCAAATAAGAATAAAATTTGTTTGAAGCACATTTTTTAAAAGGTGCGATTTTTTTGACGCTGAGTGTAGATAGGTGCTCAAACAGAGATTACGCTTTTCTTAGGAAACTGTCAAACATAAACAGATGCAGTACAACGGCGCCGTTAGGGTATTTGGGTATTTCTTATATAGGTCTTTACCTATGACTTTGCCGAAATTTTCTAACAGATTCATGATTTCATAATTCCTGTAAATCAACAACTGTCTCCATTATTTGTTTGAAAGTTGTTTTTAAGGTTTTATATCTCCGTATTAAATTTTGTTATTATTTTGGTCACTAACATTAAGTCTTCAAAGACAAATTCGGGTGAAAAAAAAGATCTATATGGGATAAAATAACATGTTTATTATACGACAACTATTTATTACAGCGATAAACGATTCCTAAACACCCTCTTTCCATATTTAGGATTTAGTTGTAAAACGGAAAACCATTTTAATCGCGAAAATTCGAAACATCTTATTTTTACGTCTTTGTATGTTTTGCGGTTCATAAATCTTTTGCATTTTATTTTGTTTACTTTGTTTTTAGTAGGCAAATTACTGCCTTGCAAGAAAATCTAGTAAGAGCAATAAGTTATTACTTTACTCCGAGTTTCTCGTAAATAAATAAATGTTCGTTGTGTAACTAGTACTTAACTCATTTCGCTATTTCTCTTTCTTAACAAAACAAAGAAATTAAGGACCTCTCGAGTTTGACTATATGTTGTAAACGAAGGGTATACTAATTTAGATGAAAGTTTGTGCCCGAGGCACGGCGATAGGGCTCACCCCCATCAAGCTAAGACATAATTAATAATCATCGGTGAAACGCGGGTGTACGAAATACCTCTGATAACAATTTATTTAAAACAAATGCATAAAATATACCAAACGTAAAACAGGCCGATACATTTTTTACCAATTAAATCGGTTTTATTTATTGCTTAGCAATTTGCAAAACATTTTGTACACAGGCGAACTTAATACTATTTAGTATCTTCTACCAGGTAACCTTTGGCAATAAGGAATAAAGTTGTTGAGGTAAATATACCTATACATATAGGTCTTTACTGAAAATAATAGATCCAATACGAAAATGTAATAAATTCCTTAATAATTCTTTCATAATTGTCGGGATTTATGTGTAAGATAGTTATCGGTTGATATAGTCAAATTCATACTGGAGACTCGGTAAGTGGTTAGGAGCAAGGTTCGATGACCCGTTTTGTAAGATACCCGAAATAAAATTTAAACTTCCTACACTATGTAATTGAGTAGTCTAGAGTAATAAGTACCTACAGAGACCCATTTTTTTTTCTTTCGCTAAAAGTGTCGTTATATTACATGGAACATTGTACATTGAACCTCTTATCGAATCTCAAACCTCACCAAAAGTCACCTTTAGATAGTGCAAGGATATGACGTGCTTTTGACAAATAAAGATTTGACGAGCGTTTTTAGTCCTATAATGGTGTTGTCAATGTTGTCATTGAAAGGCAGGCTGATAAATGATAACTATCCTTATTTAACTGGAGGCATTTTGTCAGCATCACACTTTTTCTTCTTCTTCTTTCATTCTCTAGCTCTAAGCCTGTCGGCGCCAGAATATTCTATAACGCGTTGTCGTTGTGGACAGGTTAAGAGGTGCAATTGAAATCGTATGTTTTTGGTTGTCAACAATAAAACAAGACAATTTTATTCATTTGACAGCCAAAAATGTACGATTTCAATTGTCAAACCGACAAATTTGCTTAGCCGAATAGGTAGCCATATGACAATCAATTTGAATACGATTATCTCACACAATTGCACCTCAGGGTCTTTAATTTCCTCTCCCTCTTGGTTGATTTGGGACGTTCATGGCTTTCTTTAGGTCTTTTCGTAATCATCTTCTCGCCTCATCACGTAATAGCAACTGCGAAGGAGCCTCTTACAACAACAAAGTGTATAAACACGATGATCGAACAGTCGCGACTTCTCGAGGGGTTTCGAGGCATCGATTTAATCATACTGTTTATCGAATAGTCTGAAGGAAATGAATTAATCAGGACAAGGCTACATTCGCAAACGATGACATCGATATTCGAAAGAAGGTCATGTCAACTCAATGGCGAATTGATTGATTGAGATCTTCTCAAATAATGCAAGGATTCCTAAGAGGCTGCTAAGGTGATGACTTTGCTGTTGATCTGGAAAGGCCGGAATAAGCTCCGGTTTTGATACAAAGAAAACAAAAATATCAATTCAAAGTGAAAAAATGTAGGAGCCGATAGAGTATCCCTAATAGACGAATACCATTAAAAAAAATTTTTTTGGGGAACTTTTTTTCACCTTTTTATTGAAATTTTGTCAGCTGATTAAACTACTTTGTACTGGGAAGTGAAAAAGTTATTTCAAGGATTTTTTGTTTTCTTTTGGAATGTGATCAGTAAACGATACATAATCCCTTTAGTCACAGTAGTTCGTTTGTTAGTCCGGTTGACCGAGTTTTCACTTATTTATTATTGTAGGACCTTAATAGAAATTGAGTCAGCTGATTGAATCACTTTGTCCTGGGAAGTGAAAAAGTTATTTGAGCAAAAAATTTATTCTTCTTCTGGAATTTGATCAGTTAATGATACATGATCAACCCTAGAATTATTTTCACTTATTATTGTAGGACCTTCTATATTTATTATGTATACCGGATGTAAATAGAACGAAACCACATATTCTATACTGACCCTACTGAACCACTTTTCCCAAAAATCATACCCACGGCCACCCTTAGTTCAGGAAATAATTGAGTTCCAAACAAAAATACGTGAACCCTAACGCACCGACATACGGGCGAGTTTAGAGAGAGCATCGTCCGTGAAAGATGAAGCATGATTTTTGGGAAGAGTGGTTCAGTAGGGTCGGTAGAATATGTGGTTTCATCTATTTACACCCAATATATACGGTGACTTCTACTTATGTTGCCAAATTCATACAAGAGACTCGGTGAGTGGTCAGAACCAAGGTTCAATGACCCTTTCTGTGAAAAACCTAAAATAAAATTAGTGCCCCTACACTAATTTACAAACAACTCCGAGTTAATTATTAGTAGGTAGATAAGCCTAAATTTTATTTTGCGTTTTTCACAGAAAGGGTCACTGAACCTCGGTCCTGACCACTTACCGAGTCTCCAGTGTGAATTCGGCTACATAACTAGAAGTCACCTTATGCCTATGTAGGATAAACTCCAGAATATTGGCTTAATTAGTATTTTAAATTTATATTAGGAAGAACGTTGCGGGTGGCGGCTTGATGAGGAGGACGGAGGACCGCCAAGAGTTGCGAAATCTGAGAATTAAAGGCTTATGTCCAGCTGTGGATGAACACGGGCTGATGTATGGATTAGGAATTTAAATTAAATAAATGAAAAAAGAACATCCAAAACTTCAAATTCAGACTAAGATCCGATTTAATTAATTAAGTATGCTTACAAACAATGAGAACTTGGTGAAATATAAGATAATTATAACAAATAATTTGGCCAAGTGCGAGTGGGACCACCCTACCATATGGGTGCGGAACCCTAAAAACATTATGCTGATTTCGCAAAATAAAATCTTGACGTCCAATACCTAAAATAGTAATTGACTTGTAGGTCAATCAAATTAACATTTATCGAGGAATTAATTTCCAGTAAGCTGGAAATCATTTGAATACCTTCATTTGGTCCCAAATGCGTGTAATACAAGTTCGCACCAACCTAGGATGTGAGCTTAACTTTTGGGAGTCAAAAAACCGCGAAATACAAATCAGTTGCAAATTTTACGTAAATATGAGGCATAAAGCCTACATTTAATGCATTGTGAGGGTAAAGAACATTTAAATGCAAATTTCTAAGACTATAGATTAGAATTAGTGTGAATGAAAAAAAATTTTAAGCAAACAATCATATTAATATTAATAGATGAAGTAATAGAAACATTTAAGATTGACATAACATTGATAGAATATAAACAAAAACATTTTATATCCACAAAATAAGGCAGCATTCACGCTCGCATTTTCTTAGATGTCGATGGCCCTTAATCTACGAAGCTATTAAGCTGGGATGACAGGTTGAGGCTCTCCTCATTGGGATCATCTTCAAAGGGTCTGTCCTCACCTACTTCTGCTTCTAAGGCAATCGGCATGTGAGACACCTCGAACCGTGCTGAATTCGAGCATGACTGGCTGTGGCGGTTGAGGCAAATTGTTGAACATTTCATGCCTACTTTTCGGTAGCTGCACTTCCCTGTACACCCCTTCTTACATCTGCAGGACACTGCATTGAGGATTTCAGCTGGAGCTGGATCCTTGGTGTTTATGATAGGAAGCAGGCAAAGGTCTGTCCTCCTCCAACCCCAGCTGATAGGATCCTTTGGTCTATTATACCAGCTCTAGATTTGGAGGTAGACCCGCAGATGGATGTGGCTGGATGTGGATGTTGGATGGCGGCTGCATTTGTTGGGGTAGAGAGGCCAGATTGAATGTTGGTTTTACGAGAGATTTGGAGAATAGCTCGTAGCGGATATTGTCCAAGATCTCATTGGCCTTAGGTGAATATAGGGCTGCCAGGAATAGTTGACCTGCTGAAATGAGGTCCTCAGGATTGATATCTGCATGGTCAAAAACCTTGACAGCCTCCTGCAAAGCCGTGTTCTTTTCAAGGAGCTTCACAAACAAGTATCTAGGAGAGTAGAACTTGTTCTGAAAGGTCCCCTTTCGAGGTTTCATGACGTAAATGTTTGATAAATTTGGTGCTTTGGCGGTTAATATGATCAATAGATCGGTGTCCTCTCCGATTATTATGACCGTCGCAAAATTCTCTGCCACTTGAATGGCGGTGTTGACAATGAGTGTATCAGCATCCCCATGAGCTTGCCTCACTTCAAAGCCCTCCTGCATACATTTTTCGCGCAGCATGGAGATGAGCCGTTCTTTGTTACTGTCGTTGGACAGAAATGGTTCTTTCAGTATGGTTGCAGATATCGATTCAGTGAACACCACGTTTGTAGAATAATGCTTGCTTTTACAGCGAAGCCTCTCAGCTGATTTGGTACTATTTACTGACCCATCAGTGTAACCATCAAAAACGATGATTGTACTGGCAGGCTTGTAGTATTTCTAAACGTAGTCGACATATATGGAGAGAATTGTTAAAAATTGTTCCTTGGATTGGCAAACCACTCGATGTAGAAGGAACCCACAATCAATTACAATGCAAATTACAACCAAATACCTGCAATGATTGGTGGATCAGGCACTGGCGAAAATAAATGGTAGAACACAGATTTCTTTGTTTTTCTCATTCCTGTTTCATCAAATATGGAAACGGGATAAGGGGCCAGCTCAAACTCGAAAAAATTCTTTAGCTGTTGTAAAGTACAATTCCTAGTGCAGGCAAAATGGGAAAAAAATGTTTTTTTTTTACATTTCACCAGGAGGGTCATTAAACCTTCTTCCTGATGACTAACCGAGTCTTCAGTATGAATTTAGGCGGTTGACTAAATTTCACCCTATATTATTCAGAGATTCTTTACAATTCGTAGGAAATTTATACAATAACAAGCTGATTTAGGTCGAATAGAGTAGAGTTTTGCTTTCTGCTCTGTTCGGCCTAAATCAGCTTGGCATTTTATACATTTCCTAGGAATTGTATAGAATTCCTGAATAATAATTTATTTAAATTAAAGTTTACATATCTATATAGGTATTACATTATCGTAACATTTAAAGCAATTTATATATTAAACCATAGACATGAACTTAGAACTTAGAAAAAAAAAAACGATTTTGAATTGATGATAAATTCAATCTTTCAAAATGACTGAATTTAAAAATGGGGTTGTCTATATAACGTGAAATCGTATTTTCTACAACTTCTTTCTTATGGGTATTTCAATAGGAGTATCTGTATCAAAGAAATATGGCCTTGAAAAGTCGCAAAATGAAAATTTGCTCCTAAATGAGAAGCTTTCACGGTTTCTAACTTTTGATTTCGGCTATGTTCAACTTATTAAATAGTAAAACCCCTGGGTACCTGCATGAAAAGTTGGTATGGTCCTCTAGAGCTCGGCGGCCACAACTAATTATTCCCAACCACACGCTTGTCACTACCAGAGGCTGCTTTAAGATAGCAGCATCTAAATGCTGGAACGTGTTACCGCCACCTGTTTGCGCGACTAACACACTAGTCACCTTCAGAAAAAAATGTCGCAGATGGCTGCTTTCTTTGCAGTCTTTGGCTGGTGGTAGGCCTATGGTTCAGTAATGTGTCTAATAATATAAATTGTTTAATGTCAACTGTCTTAACTTTGTTTAACTTTATATAATTTTGGTACTTTTGCTTTCTAAATTCTGTGTGTTTTAATTTGTTTATTTATTATCTTTCTTTTTTGTGTGTTTCTTGTTAATTAAAGGCTAAGGCTGAAAATCGGCGGCTTTTTGTTTAAATAACAGACTGTCATAAGCCGAGTCTTAGACCGATTTGTCTCTTTTCATGTATAAAATTATTGTGTATAAAATTTATTGTGTTTTTTGAGACAAATAAAAAGCTTTTATTATTATTATTATTATTATATCGCTAAACCGAATTTGAAGATTGAAACGTTTATTCGATGCAAAATTTAACCCAATTTAATTTTGAATTGGATGATATTTTCCGTCCAACGTACCGTTTGCAAGCTACAAGCACAAAACTGAAAAAAGCGATAAAGTTTGGCAGTTTTTTGGCTCCCAAAAGTTGAACTCACCTCCTGGAATGGTGCGAACTCGGATTACACGCATTTAGAACCAAATAAAGGTATTATAATCATTTCCAGCTTACTGGAAATTAATTCTTCAAAACGCCTTTTTTTATCTAATTTGATAGGCCTATTGGGGTTGGGCTGGCGTTTCTAAAGAACATGAAAATAATAATTTGCGAATTTCACAAAAAGGTTCATAGAAACTTGTTACTGAGCACTTACTGAGTCTTCAGTAAGAATTTGGCTGCATAAATTAAAGTCATCTTATACAGGCTGTAAATGCGAAGTCAAGAATCCCTTTAGGGTATGAAAGTATCACAATTCTGATGTAATTACGAGAAAAAAAATATATATCTAGAATTATCACCAAAAATTCCATCATTTTTCTAAGCTATGACTACGCAGCTTACCGGCCTCCCCACACACCTAATTGCACCCCGCAACCCGCACCCTTCATCCGAGTGGCCAGCGACCAGTGAGGGTGTCCACGCGATTAGTGTATTTTGAGTAAAGAAAATCGTCTTATCGTGAGGTAATGACACCTATTCTCGTGTTTGCTTGTATTAGATTAGATATTAGATTGTATTAGATTTAGAGCTGCCATAACCTAAAACTTTTCATTGCAAAATAAGCTTTAACGCAAATGGATAAAAGATAAATGAGCTTGTATTATTTTAGGTTTTTCATCTCTAAATTTAAGGTTTGCTGCATGAGAATAGGTCACACTGGTACTTTATTTAGAGATCCCAGTATTTAAAATAATATCTTTACCGATCATACTAACACACCCTTAAAGGATTCTGCTTTTGCACCCGGTACATGCCAAAGCAACATCAAAGCTAGAAAAAACAAGGCGCTAAAATGGTAGGCGCTACAAAAATTTGGCAACGTCTACGCAGAACACAACCCTACTCTTTATTATTGTTTGTTTTATTTCAGATTAAATCCTGCAATCTGATTAAATTTAAAACTTGTATGTATTACCGTCTTTAAGTAAGAGCCACAACCAATTACGTTTAAATAATACAACTTTCTAGAGGTTTCTTGTATGGAGGAAATAGTCGACACTATGTTGTACTCCGTCCATGAATGACGATAAAATAGATTTAATTTTCTCAACGGGTTACCCCAATTTTGTCTCTTTTCAAATTCATTCTAAATGGCAAAAGATTAATATATACATTAAAAAAAAATTACCCCTCCTAGGCACATTAAAACAATAAATTTAATATTTTCGAAATATATTTCGACCCACTTTGGGGCCGGCATCAGTTTCACACTTTGATCTTAAGGGCCCTGTAGCCGAATGCTTGAAGTCAGTCGCGCACGTGGTCGCTATGCTTGCTATTTCATTCTACATTCAAGTTCGGGTTATAGAGCACTGACTAACTGATATTGGTTGACCCGAATGTTCATTTCCCGAGCTCGTACGGAACTAACCGAACACGCTGCGAGCGGCAAACTAATGCGAGACAAAATTCATGTCTTCAAAAAACTCTAGAATGGTTTTGGGTCTTCCTATGATTTCAGAATGGTATAAAATATACTATGCTGTGAACCTAAAATTATTTGATTTGTTGTATAGCTTCAGGGAAATTACGGTAAGTACACAAACATTCATCAAAATATGTGTAAAATCCAGGACTTGTAACTTTTGTATGTAACTTTTGTTTTGATAAATGTTTTAGGTTCAAGTCATGGATATTGTACGGGATATGTTGAAAAATAAAAAATATTAAGCAAGTACCTATAAATAAGGATATTATCAGCGAACTGCGCTAGGAGTTGGGTCGAATAGAGTGGGCCCTTAATATTTCGCCCGTTCGATACACGATTACTTGCACTACGTGCAATAAAATAGCAAATACAGGCCTAAAATATGATCTGAATGTCATTTCAGTTTAGGTTTTACACAATAAAACTTACACCAAAATAAATATCGTAAGAAATGTGTCATAAATAGTCGTCATATTAAAAACCTATTCCTCTAATAACTAATGCAAAAATAAAAACACCTCAAAATTCGCGAGTTTTCGGAGCCCGCCCCCACTTAGTAGAGAAGTATAAAAAGCGTTTGAGCAGGACAGATTTCTTTGAATACCCTCGTCCTTCATTCATAATTAACCCTTGGCATGAGTTTTCAAATTGTGTCGTAATTTATCCTTTTATGTATTTTTCCAGTAGTTCTTAAGTTATGGCATCAACGGACAGCTTAGACCATCTAACATGATCTAAGACGGACAGACATCAGAAGATTTCCATTTTATTTTACGAAACCCTAAAAGTGTTAAACGTTTAAGTTTACAATTGATCATTTAGTAATCGCGTGAAAAAAGTATTAGTGCCTAACAAAGTTATACAATTTATGAGAAAATAGGCGTGAGGGTAAATATTGAATGATATCTATACTATTATCTACTACATCGTCTACATCTCCACTACTTCATAGAGGTAAAATTTGTTTGTTTGTTTGTATGCAAGGGGTATTAACTGGAAAATGAGAACAAAATGTGAAAAAAAATACAAATAGAAAGCTACGAGTACACTATTGCTGAGTAACAGGCTAAAGTCAATTCCCTAGGGATAGTGAGTTCCCTATAGGGATATAGCCATTAAATACATTTGCGTGGGTAATCTCTGGATATATGAAACCGATTTTTAAAATTCTTCAGCTATTCTAATGCTCAGATTCTTCACTTGGACATAGTTTGTTCCTTGGGAACATAGGGTCAAATACATAATATTATTTTCATGAGAACCAAAAGTCAAAGTCAAATACGTATGATAAAATTTGTTCCGAAAAATATTTACAGATTCGATAGGACTACCCTTAAACTAATCAACGCGGGTCAAGCCGGGGGCAAATGCTAGTATTATAATATATCGAATAATAGAAACCTCACGCCTATTTTCTCATAAATGTATAACTTCTTATCATTATTGTGGATGTTAAAAAGTGCAAACTACGTAGTAAAATACTACTATATACTATCACGTACATACCTAGATTAAACTATCACGTAAACGTATCTTTTCAACAAAAGTTTCTTCTACGTATTCCCTTATTTTGTTTTACTATAAAATAGTAATAAAACCTAAAATGAAGTTTAAATAAATTCTGTACCTTCACTACAGAATAACAGAAAAGAATAATGAAAAAAAGCAATCTTGTGATATTTGGCACATAAACATCAGAAAATAATATTTCTCGTGTTCTTTTATGCTGCGGTCGCACCTGCCTCTCGTCGCAAAATCCAAGAGCTTCACGCTATGATAATGATACGATACACCCAAATGTGTCCACAGATGACCCTCCCTATATCGTACCAAAAAGTTCGGGTTGCGAACTACGACTAAATATACCCGGATTCACCGCCAGACCGCCACGCGGCTCTAAGGCACCCACCACCGGTTGAAGATTTTAAATAAATTCTAAGCATGCGGTCCCGCATTTCGGTTTCCAATATAACTCACTGTGATAAAGTAGAATTTTGGTATAAAAGAATAATCACCGGACTTATTTGGATTGCTGGCTGGTTGCGATTTTTCTTATAGGTATATACTGCTCGAAACAATTAGGGGAATAACATTTCAAAGTGGAATAAAACTTTTTTTTTAGGTTTTTAGTTATAGCTAACCACTAAATATTAAAGTGACATACTTCACGAAAATGAAAAACAAAAGAACATCAGCATTATTGTTAGTAGTTCTTAATACGATGGCCAAGAGTCTATGTACACATAAAAACAAAGTGACGTCATTCAATTTTCTGAACTTTTCAATCACAAAAATCGATTTTAAGTGCCCTTTCAACTCTTCTGAGTGCTGTTATTAATTGAAGTGAGTGTTAATTTGGTTAAGAAGGTCATTATGCCAGATTTGACTGAAATCCAAGTCTCCCGAGCGATCACTCTGCTTCAAGAGGGTCGAGCTATGGCATATGTAGGAACTGACCTAAGAGTCAGCCGTTCTGTCATCTACAGAGTATGGAAGCGGTATCTAGGTGACGGAGGAATACCCAGGAAGGCGTGGTCAGGGTCGAAAGAGAAAAAATACTCCTTTGGAAGATCGCTACATCATCAACTGTGCTTTACGAAACCGCACCACTACTGCAAGAGATCTGCAAAATACACAAAGGACGGCTATTTCTGTAGAAATTTCCGACCAGACGGTAAGGAATAGGTTGCGGGAAGCCAATTTGAGATCACGTCGACCAGTGCGGGCCATGCGTCTTACTATTCAACACATACAAGCTCGCCAACGGTTCGCACAAAGCCACGCTAATTGGCAACTTCGACATTGGAGGCCAGTGCTCTTTTCTGACGAGTCAAGATTCCATCTAACACGTTGCGATGGTCGTCTCCGTGTCTACAGACGTCCAGGCGAGCGATACAGTGCAGCAGCAGTCCAAGAATATGACAAATTTGGATGTGGTTCTGTGATGGTGTGGGGCGGAGTGAGTTTGGACTAGCGCACAGATCTCATCGTTGTTCCCGGGCGGTTGAATGCTCAAGCTTACATCGAAAACGTGCTCGAAGACCACGTCTTGCCCGCAGCATATGGTATCAGCCTGGAATTTGTTTTTATGCAAGATAATGCCAGACCACATACTGCAGCCATCACGTTAGATTACTTACAGCATCATGGAATCCGTGTAATGGAATAGCCTCCCATGAGCCCGGATCTAAACCCAATAGAACACATTTGGAATTTGCTTGATAGACGCATCCGGAAACGTCCTATTGCACCCCAAACACTGCAGCAGCTCACTCAAGCATTAATCGAAGAATGGGAGATAATTCCGCAGGAAGATATTCGGAGGATCATACGAAGCATGCCACGTCGTTGTCAAGCTGTGATAAGGGCTCATGGAAGTCATACACGCTACTAAAAGTCAGTGAAGACGAATATCCAAACATTTCTGTGACGGACCAGTTTGTTTTACGCCTAAAATGATTAATTTCTAAATTTTGTAAAATTAAAAATTTATATATAATGAGTTTGTTTTAATGTTCGTAACTGTTTTTTTTAATGGTCGTAACTAACAAATTAACAAGGAAAAAATTACCAATATTGATAATGTAGCGATCTTGCAAGGAGTGGTTTTTTCTTTAGACCCTGACCACCACTTCCTGAGTATTCCCCCGTCACCTAGATACCGTTTCCATACTCTATAGATGACAGAAGGGGAGACTCTTAGGTCAGTTCCTACATATGCCATAGTTCGACCCTCTTGAAGCAGAGTGATAGCTTGGGAGACTAGGATTTCAGTCAGATCTGGCATAATGACCTTCTTTACCAAATTAACACTCATTTCAATCAATAACAGCACTCAGAAGATTTTAAAGGGCACTTAAAATCGGTTTTATGTAATTAAAAAGTTAAGAAAATTGAATGGCCTCACTTTGTTTTTAGGTGTACATAGACTCTTGGGCACCATATTAAGAACTGCTCACAAAAACGCTTATGTTCTTTTGTTTCTTATTTTCATTAGTCATGTCACTTTAATATTTGGTGGGCAGTTATAATAAAAAACCAAAGATTTTATTTTTATTTTACTTTGAAATCTTTTTCCCCTAATTGTTTTGAGCAGTATATTTTATATGAAGTGGGTCATCTTTGGGATGATTGACGATTGATAATATTGACCGTTGCGACCCATTTGCCGCAAGCGGTACGTTAAAAAATTTTAGCGCGCTAAACCCACAAAGCAACGGAATGCTAGAGCGATAGAAGACGCAGCTGTTATGGCACTAGCATTATCCAAACAGACACTAAAACGAAGCACAAAGTTGATCACTTCGAACGTTTCGTAAAATATAATAATATTGTTAAAAATTAATTGATGCATATGTCGTATCTACACTTTAATACCATAACATCGGTTCCTTGGTTGGCCGGCGCGCAGCATGATCTTGCAAATCTCACTTTCTAATGATGGCATTAGCTCATCCACACTCCTTGATTAAGACTCCTTTCGCCTTGATAAAGACTCCTTTCTCCTTGATAAAGACTCCTTTATCCTTGATAAAGACTCCTTTCTCCTTGATAAAGACTCCTATCTCCTTGATAAAGACTGCTTTCTCCTTTCTCCTTGATAAAGACTCCTTTCTCCTTGATAAAGACTCCTTTCTCCTTGATAAAAACTCCTTTCTCCTTGATAAAGACTCCTTTCTCCTTGATAAAGACTCCTTTCTCCTTGATAAATACTCCTTTCTCCTTGATAAAAACTCCTTTCTTCCTTGATAAAGACTCCTTTCTCCTTGATAAAGACTCCTTTCTCCTCGATAAAGACTCCCTTCTCCTTGATAAAGACTCCTTTCTCCTTGATATAGACTCCTTTCTCCTTGATAAAGACTCCTTTTTCCTTGATAAAGACTCCTTCCTCCTTGATAAAGACTCCGTTCTCCTTGATAAAGACTTCTTTTTCCTTGATAAAGACTTCTTTCTCCTTGATGAAGACTCCTTTCTCCTTTATAAAGAGTCCTTTCTTCTTGATAAAGTTCCTCGTGCTCTTTAAAAGTTTCAAATGTTCCACAGAAAAATTACTATAATTATGAGTATATTTATATAATGATAATAATAAATTCATTCTTCCGATGGGCCCTCGATATTTATTACCGTACACCAATAAGCTTACCAAAATTTACATTTTCGCTAAATCATCTTCTGATCAAATTAGATTCTGTGTAGAGTTCGCGCCAAAGTTTTAGTCGGCTGAGTGAAGTTAGCTCCAGCGAGACGGATAGAGAGAAATAGGTGACAGAGATAGATGAAAGAGAGAGATAGACATATTTTGTTTACACGTATGTAAGTTTATTAAATTAAATAATATAAAACTACAAAAGTAGCATAGTGTGTTGTATAGGTACTTACTAGTGTTTTAATAATATTCGGTATTTAATGTAGGTAACATATTACGGTTTTATTAATGTTTATTTTTCTCTGTGTATATATTGTGTACTTAGTTACGCCTGGCGACTCTAGCGATAAAGCTCACGGCCACTCTATCTTCTAGGAGTTTCGATGCTGAGTCGGCAAGCGGAAACTGATAAGGCCAGCTCCTGCCTGGTCATCCCAATGTTTCGTAGTAATAAGCATAGAATAATAAGTTAGTCTTAGATTTTCTGTCAGAGCAAATACACGCTCTTAAACCAAAATTTATTCTTTTTAAAAACGTTTTCCCCGCTCCAGGAAAGTTGACTGGCGCAGCCGGTAGGATTTCCGCGTCGCGTTTACTTAAATTCAGTGAAATTCGACGAACGTTTTCTTACGTTTTTATCGGAAATCCACGAACCAAATAAATTTGTCAAAAACTCTGAGTGAAGTGTTGTGAAAACCTTTTTAAGTGTATCATACACGGATTACGGCTGAGAAGTCGATCTAAGACTCAACGGAGGGACATGGGCAGTCTGTGAGTAGACCCAAATAGCTATTCCATTCTATTTCCATTCCTTTTCCATTAGTAATTAGTGTCTTGAAACAATCACGTTATTTCCAAAAATTGAAATGCGTAGTTTGATTTCATTTAGACGATAGTTATAAGTGCATAGAGTATTAAAAAATATAGTGGTAACAAATAAATTATAGAAATATGGAAAATATCAAACAGATACCCAAGGAAATTGCTAGCGTCATCCCCAAATTCGACGGTGACGAAAAGCTTTTAAATTTATTTATTAGAAAATGTGAATATGTAATAAAATGTTGTAGAGTAGAAGGAAATATCGACCAAGATTTGTATGTTTTTCACGTAATAACCTCAAAATTGACTGGAAAAGCCGCTTCTCTTATTAGTGAGCGACAAGACTTAAATACATGGACTGATTTAAAAAAAGCTTTAGAGCAACATTTTGGTGATCCACGTTCGGAGGAATGTATCGCAATAGAACTTGAAACTTTAAAAATTGGCAATGGTGAATCTTATCTTGATTTTTGCAATAGAATTCAACACACAAGGAGCACATTAATTGCTAAAGTCAATTTGATCCAAGACCCGAACCTTAGGGTTAGTAAAATTGTGATTTATGACAACATGTCGATGAATGTGTTTCTTTACAACCTACCGGAAGACTTACTACGTATAGTAAGATTAAAAGGATGTACTTCTTTGGAAAGTGCATTGAGCATTGTCCTAGAGGAAGTCAATTTCCTATATCAGTATAACACACGTAATAAGATGTTAAAAATGCCCAATACCTTACAACCAAAACCTCAGACTATAACACAGAACCCTTTTATTGAAAAACTTGGAATGAAGCCTTTCTTTAACCAAAATCCACAACCGCAGCAGAATTTTAAATTCGGCATTTCCCAAAATGCACCAAATATGAGACCTAATCTCTACCAACCCCCCGCTCAACAAGGTCAATTTAAATTTGGCATACCACAGAGCAAACAGATAAAACTACCCCCACAGCAACCCCAGCAATTTGGTTTTAGACCCCAACTTCCACAGCAACCCACAGGTTTCAGACCACAATTCGGTGCCACACCTCAGTTTGGTTATTGACCACCCTTTAATCAAGGACAGCAACAGTTTGGCTACAAACCACCCTTCAATCAAGGTCAACCACAATTCGGTAACAAACCACAAAATGCACAGCCGAAAATGCAGTCTACTGACGTAAGTATGCGTACAGCCCAGCCTGCAAAACCTCAAGGATTTCGTATGAACGAACTCTACAATTTGAACGACTTTGAAACTGACGAAAATAATGGTACTTATGACACTGACAATATGTACTATGACTATGATGCTTTTGCGTATAGAGATAATACTGACGAGACTCCTGAATTTCAGAATATGACTGAATCTGATGACCAAGACACATCTGTTGAAAATTTTCACATAGTAACTTTCAACCAACCCCCGAAATAATTAATCTTAATTGCAGCCTTAAATTAAAGCTGCCATATATAGAAATTCCAGAGATAGACTCGAAATTTATGATAGATACCGGAAGTTCACGGTCATTTATCAGTCCAACTAAAGCAGAACAGTATTTCGAAAATTATAAACAGTACGAACCCTTTGAAGTGATAAGCACGCACGCTTCTAGTAAGCATAGCGAAGTTATAAAAGTACCCCTATTTCCCACATTCAATAGCCCTGAATCACATAAATTTTATGTTTATGACGTTGATGGACGTTACGATGGACTCATCGGAAGTGATCTCCTGAAACAACTAGATGCAAAAATCGACATGAAAAATAATATTTTATATACAAAATCTACAAAAATACCCATGATTTATAATCCGACAAACGAAAGTAGACTTGCCCCACGATGTGAACAAAGAGTTAAACTACCGACCAACTTACTAAACGGACATGCTATTTTGAACTATGTACAATTTTGTGAAGGCGTAAGAATGCCAAGTGCAATAGTAAAATGTGAAAACGGTTATGCGACTACAATAATACAAAACACATTAGAAGATGAAATGACTTTGACAATTACTAGACCTTTTATAGTGACTAAATATAATAATGAAAAATGTAAACTTAACCATATGAGTATTGACAATAACTTGCGAAGTGACCATATGAGTGTTGACAATGACTTTGAAATTGATGAAATATTGACCGAAAATTTGACTAAGCTACGTTTAGAACATATGAACAATGAGGAACGAGAAAAAATTCGGAAACTTTGTGAAGAGTACAAAGACATTTTTTATTCGGAAAAATTACCTTTGACTTTTACAAATGACGTTAAACACCATATTAGAACCCGCAATGAAGACCCTATTTATATCCGACCATACAGACAACCACAAGTAGTAAATGACGAAATTAATAAGCAAGTAGATAAAATGTTACAGAACAATATTGTGAAGGAATCCTTTTCTCCTTGGAGTGCCCCGGTGCATTTAGTGCCCAAAAAGCCTGACGCATCTGGTGAAAAGAAATTTAGGCTCGTAATTGACTATAGAAAACTGAACGACCTAACAATTGACGATAAATACCCTCTGCCGAACATAACTGACTTATTTGACAAATTAGGACGAAGTACTTACTTCTCTACCCTTGACCTTGCAAGTGGCTACCACCAAATAGAGGTAGCTAACGAAGACAGACATAAAACAGCATTTACAACCCAATCAGGACATTACGAGTTTACTCGTATGCCTTTTGGCCTCAAAACAGCACCAGCCACCTTCCAACGGACAATTGACAACGTACTACGTGGACTACAGGGTATACATTGCCTGGTATACCTGGATGACATAATCGTGTATTCTTCAAGCCTTCAGGAACATATTGACAAATTACGGACAGTGTTTGACAGACTTCGCAAGACCAACCTAAAAGTACAGCTAGATAAATCTGAGTTTCTGAGAAAAGAGGTCTTATACCTCGGACATATGATCACTAACAACGGACTTAAACCTAATAATGACAAAATTAAAGCAGTACTTGACTACCCCTTGCCCCGAACGACAACTGAAATAAAAAGTTTTCTTGGACTCATTGGATACTACAGACGATTTATAAAAGACTTCGCAAAGATTACACAACCCATGACAGCACGATTGAAAAAGAAAAAAGCTATGCCTATTAGCGATGAAAAATATTTGGAATCTTTTCAAAAATGTAAGGAACTACTGGTGAATGCCCCCATTCTTCAGTACCCAGACCCTGACAAGCAATACATACTGACAACGGACGCTTCACAGTTCGCTTTGGGCGCCGTACTCTCACAAGGGACACCTGGAAATGACAAACCAGTTGCCTACGCAAGCAGAACCCTTAACGATGCTGAAACTCGCTATAGTGTTACTGAAAAAGAATTACTTGCAATTGTATGGGCCGTGAAACATTTTCGCCCGTACCTTTACGGTAAAAAGTTCATAGTTATTACAGACCACAAGCCCCTTGAATGGCTTAAATCCCTGACAGACACAAACAGTAGACTTACACGCTGGCGCTTACGATTAGCGGAATACGACTTTGACCCTATATACAAAAAAGGAAAATTAAATTTAAATGCAGACGCTTTATCACGTATCCGTATAAATGCTTTAGGTAAAAATGACAATATTTCCACTCAAGCAAATGTTGACAAAGACGAAGACAGAAACGAGACTATAAGACAACTGACAAAAGAAATTAAAGAACTAGGTAAACTACAAAAGAAATCCTTTCCAAAACCACCAGATAAGCCAATGACTATTTCAGACTCTGACTCAGAACACCCCATAAGCATCCCAAATTCTGATTCGGAGAGAACATTATCAATAGGACGAAAATCTCCATATTCGATACCAAGCCCTTCTAGTGCAACTTTAACAGCATCTGAAAAATCTACAGTTACTGAAACAGCTCATTCAGCACAAGATACTGAATCTCAAGGCATTCCAATTTTACAAGAAGCCATCGACACAAAACCTAACCAGATATTAGTTTTCACTTGGTTAATTGACAAACTTTCTGTTAAAGACATATCTAGAGAAAAACAAAGGATTTTAGAAGTCCATCTTCCCATTAATCGACCTGATCTAGTAAAGCAGTTTTTAAAAGAATACATCAAAAACAAAAGCAAATACTTCATCTATTTTGAAGATGACGAACACCGACGACAATTTACAGAAACAGTTATATTCCTATTTAAAAAGGAACTAGTTCAATTCTTTGAGTGTACCAAAAGAGTAGTATTCGTAGAAGACGAGACAGAACAGCAAAGTATTGTTCAGAAATACCACACTGGCAAAACCTGCCATCGCGGTATTAAGGAAACCTTATCCCACATCAAACGCACATATTTCTGGCATAATATGGACCAAATTGTATCTAGTGTAATAAATTCCTGTGAAACCTGCCGAAAAATGAAATATGACAGAAAACCCTTGAAACCCAAACTGCAATTGACACAGACACAGACTAAACCCTTAGAGGAGATTTTTATTGACCTGTTTTCTATAGAAGGACGTTATTACTTGACTATTGTCGACGCTTTCAGTAAAATCGGTCAAGCGTTTGAAATTGCAAACCGATCTACCCCCGAAGTGGTTAGGGCCCTTATCAAATACTTCTCCTTTTACGGCGTACCCTTAAAAATCAGTTCAGATCCTGGTTCAGAATTTAACAACGCTTTGATGAAAGAACTTCTTACTCTCTATAAAGTAGACTTACATATAGGCACCCCGAATAATCCCAATTCCATGGGCCTTATTGAACGATTCCACTCCACTATAATCGAAATTTACAGATTGGCAAAATATGAGCAAAAATATACAGACGCTGCTTCTATAATGACATACGCTATAATGGCGTACAATCACAGTATACATTCCGCCACTGGCATGACTCCATTTGAAGTGTTACTAGGACATACAGACTCAAGACATGCTTTTGACGTAGACTTTGAAAAACAGTATTTACAACAATTGGTAAGAGAACATACAAAACGAACTAAGTACCTTTATAAACATTTGGCCGAACAAGCTATTAAAAATAAAAAGAAAATTATTAATAAAAGAGGTGGCGAGACAGACTTTAAAATAGAACCAGGCGACACAATCTTTGCTAAAGACACAAATAAAAGAAGTAGTAAAGACAAACCACGATATTCAGAGGCCGTTGTAACAGGCGATATCTCTAGAAATATTGTCCCTATTCGTGTTAGAAACCGTGAGACTAAGGTTCCACTCAAAAATGTAAAACGCCCTCCACAGACACCTGCTCGTCCTGGCAGTGGCCATGATGACGCGACTCCATGCGCTTCAGCTCCAGGAACTAAATAAAAACCCAGGAATCCTGCCCGTCAAAAATGGCGTTGCTGTTATAAGCAATGACAAATGGATCATCGCGAAAACACTAGACTTCAAGCCTGTCGCAGATGACTTGGAAATAAATATTATGAGAACATCCGAATTAGATAAGTTAGTTCGTAATTTTGATAAAGATTTTACGTATAATTTTATAGATATTAAGATACAAACAGAATATGTTAAGAATTTAACTATAGATAAATTTCGACAAGTAGCACCATCAATTCGTATTAAGCGTGGTATAATTAATCCCCTTGGTTCAGTAATTAAAATTATAACAGGAAATCTTGATAATGAAGATGCCATTAGATATGACAAAATTATTAACGAAGTAAAGGTAAATCAAAACGGTAATAACAAGAAACTGACATTGATCACTGAAATGGTGCAAACCTTAGCAAACTCTACATTTAAATTAAATGACAACCTCATTCAAATTAATACGGTCATCAGACAATTAACTAATAATATCAGCGAGATTTTAAAGAAAGAATATCTTAATCACATTGAAACACAAGTTATAAGCACATACAATTTACTAAATCATAACTTTCAATATATACTTATTAAATTGAATGAGATAGAGACTAGTTTAGCATTAAGTAGGTTAGGAATACTACATCAATCTGTAATAGAATCAAATAAGCTATTACAACTTCTTGTAAAGATAAATAAGTTAGAAAAGTTAGTTTATCCTCCTGTATTAGAAAACCTAGTTAAGATAGAGCGAACCATAATGTTAAAAGCTTACTTTAAAGGAAATCAAATTACATATATTTTGGAAATACCACTTATCATAAAAGACACATATATCTATTATAAACTCTTTCCCCTACCTGTGTTATTCCAAGACCACACTGTCGTTATTATACCCAAATATCCATACCTCCTGGTGAAAGGGTTGAAGATCAGACTGCTTACTCACCCCTGTGAAGAAATAGACGAAGCCAGCTTCCTCTGTCTTGAAGATGACACTTCTGATTTTATTCAAGACCCTTGCGTCATAGAATTAATGACGTATGCTGAAAACGTGACGTCATGCAGCCAAATCCCGATATCCATCGAAGCAGTAAAAGTTCAGTTCATCGAAGCCAACAGATGGATTCTCTATTGTAAGGAAGATATGTTACTATCCAGAATTTGCAGCAACGAAATATTTCGCCAAACAGTTCACGGAACTTACGTACTCACCCTGGACGATCCATGCGAAGTAAAAATTGGAAACATTACCCTAAAAAGACATTCTATCGAAGAAGAAACAGAAGCGAATTTAAAGATGCCCATAGTCAACTTACCCAAGATAAACCAGCCAACAGAAACGACGCCCCCGAAAATTGTAAATCTAGAAGGAATTGACTTAACAGATTTAAAGTTTCTATCATACAGCCTTAAGAAAAGTGTGAGTGAAAATAATAGTGAAAGTGAAAAGGCAATCACAGTGAATAGTATAAGTATTTGGACCATTGGACTGTATGTAACGTTATTTGTATTCCTTTGTTTCCTAGCATATAAGTATTACATTAAATTGTGTAAAATTAACCATCGAAGTTCTGCTCATAAAGAAGAGAACTTCGATCTTAAGGAGGGAGGAGTTACGCCTGGCGACTCTAGCGATAAAGCTCACGGCCACTCTATCTTCTAGGAGTTTCGATGCTGAGTCGGCAAGCGGAAACTGATAAGGCCAGCTCCTGCCTGGTCATCCCAATGTTTCGTAGTAATAAGCATAGAATAATAAGTTAGTCTTAGATTTTCTGTCAGAGCAAATACACGCTCTTAAACCAAAATTTATTCTTTTTAAAAACGTTTTCCCCGCTCCAGGAAAGTTGACTACTTACTCAGTAATGTTTTTTGTATTTTGTTGTAGGTTAACGCTTGAGAACTCAAGTTAACCAAATTTTAATTTAAAAACTTCCAGCAAGTTGGCGGAACTAATGTGATTTTGATTTGAGATAGACATAGAAGACAAGGGTGCGGCTATGACTTCCAATAGAATAATCACTTTCAGCTATCGTTGTAATGTCGGTTACAAAAATAAATCAAATAAACACATCCAACCGTCCTCCATAGTACTGAGCATGGTCGTTCGTTGTGGCCTGAAGTTAGCCGCACAACACGTTTGACAGCCCATTTTTCCCAACGATTTTTGACATTTGATGAGGTTCGTGACCGAATCGTGGGTGATTATTGTAGAAAATTGTAGTTTATGGTTGACTCATAACCGCACTCATAGACGAACTTCAGAGGCGACTTTAAGTTTGGCGTACCCTGTAATTATTATGATATCTTAGTGTTATTTTTTACATATTCATTGTTGATGATAGACATATATTTTCAAGTTTTGTGTTACAAGCGTTTTGTGTTACAAGCATTTTGTGTTTGCATTTACAAATTTTTCAAGTATGTTGTTATTTTATTATGTTGGGTTCATGCGTCAATGATGCCTTAGGTTTATTCGTGTGACGTATGCTTTTATCTTTATAACTGTGTATATTTCATTCATAATATCTACTGTAAGAAAGGCCGTAACAGATTTACATATTATTTATGTGTAGTAAACGACAATGTCAAGTGCATACTTTTTTTGTAACGAGTTTTAAGATAGTTTATTTTATTAAAAGTAGGAATTTTATTGGATAGTTGAGGTAATTTAGTTATAATCTAACAATGTATCACAGCTAAGCCTTCTTTCGTTTACAAAACATACAAACACCACAATTTATTTCACTGAATCTAAAATAAAAAATGCAGTCCACACTGTCAGTCAGTCTACTACAAACTACTGTTATGTAAATCAATATTAAAAACCAGTATGGAGTTATGGGATAGAGCTCGAGGAGCAAGTATCTCGATTGTAGAGATACTCCAACGAATGCAAAATGGTATTCTTCGTATTGTTGTCAAAGCACTATATAGTTCACTAAAGTATCAGAAATGCACAAGTATCTGAAAATTCCGACAATACAGGAAGAAATTAACAATTTAAGAGAACGTTACGAAGTAAGACTAAGACAACACGTCAATAAATTGGCTTTCGACCTTACTAACACTTTGCTGAACGGTGAAGAAAAACATCGTGAGGAAACCTGCATGCCCTAAAATGCGTGTATTTGTGCCCGAAGTACGGCGATAGGGCTCAACACCCATCACGTTAGGACGTAATAATCGTCTCTTGTCGTCGTGACTTGCATTTCACAGTTCACACTCGGAACATCTCTGATTATTCTGGCACCCCGGAAATAACCCATCCATAAAACATACATTCCCCATAATGAAAAGAAACTGAAATATAAAAAATAGCTTTTTGCCCGTGGTTCCGCCCGCGTTTTTTCAATCTCTGTCCCGTTTTTTCGGCTTGGGCGTTATTCTATTAACACCCCTATATGTTGGCCAAGGCTACTACGGTGGTAATAAAGAATACAGTATCCAAATCCGTTGGGTGGTTCTCGAGTTAAAACGGAATATATACGTACGGAAAGACTTGTAAAAATTGTTGTTTTGGCTTCAGTACAAAAATAACAACCCATTTTATTTAAAAATTTGAATGAATATTCAGTGTACAGACACGAATTTCTTACTTCTTCATTATTATATTAGTACAGATTTAGGATTGATTACATAAGAGAGTTGTGTAGATGGTAGAGCTGATGCCGGGCTCGACTGTGGAGGTACCACCATCTTACTCGCAAATCCTCCCGAAGTTATTTGGGGGAGAGTAAGAGAACAGCTCTCAGGCAAAACCAGGCGGCCCACCATTGCCTGGGACCGATGGATGGCGGTATATCCATCCACAATTGCCGAGCCTTATATAAAACAGACTGGTGACGGGCAGCGGCGTCACTGGTGCAAGGGTTTCGGCACCGCGCTCACCAACCCGCCTGCCCAGCGTGTGTGAGTATGGGCATTTCTTCCAGGAGGACCACCAAGAGTGGCGAAATCCTGGAAAGGCCTATGTCCAGCAGTGGACGAAACAGGCTGATGGATGGATGGACATAAGAGAGTTGCGAGCAGTGGGCTCATATCTCTCATAATTAATATTCAAACAGAAAATCAGTTTACAATTTCAATAATTGATTGAAACAAGTGAAAAAAAAACAATTGAAAGTCGGGATAACGCCGTTCAAATTCTGCTACAGTTTCGTGGCTAGTCAAAAGTAGCCCCTAATATTAGTTAATAAGAGTACCCTAATGAAACGTCATAGAGCCGATAAGATTCATATTCATATTAATTTATTCAGTAAATTACATCGTCAAGTTAATATACTGGATATTTTAAGTTCATATAATTATAGTATTAATTATTAAGTTATAAAAAATAAAACACATTCAATATTTTAACAAATAAAATGCTTACCTAGGGAATTATAATATTGGTAAATTGAAATGTCAAATTAATACAAAAAATAAGCATATAAATATGTCAAATAATATAAAATTAAATTGTTAGATATACCTATGTACATACATATGTCAAATACAGGTAACAATAATTCACTCAGCAAGAAACTCGCTAACAGTGTAGTAAGCTTTACTTTTCAAGAATGTTTTGAGTTTATTTTTAAACGATGAGAAGCTCCTACATTCCTTTATGGAGTCAGGTATTTTATTATAAATACGCGGTCCCATTACAAAAAGCGAATTTCCAGTTTTGGTGAGACGATGTTTCGGTGCTCGAAGGTCTTGTAGACGCCTGAGACTATAACCGTGATCGACAAAACTTCTGTCAGGAAACTCCGTAGGGTTCCGCCTCACATATTTTGCAACCTCCAGGATATACAAACACGGGACAGTCAAAATACCGAGCTTGATAAATAGCGGCTTCGAGTGAGTACCTGGCATGGCTCTGGATAGCCTTCGTACCATCTTCTTTTGGACCATGAACAGTCGATCCCTATCAGCCGACATACCCCACAAGTCTATGCCATATGATAGGACAGCGTTAAAATAACCATAGCAGGCAGACAGCAAATTGTGCATGGTCAGGGTTGGTACCAAACTGGATATTGAATAATAAGCCTGGTTAAGTTTTTTGCACACACCGTCAATGTGGCTGTGCCACCCTAATTTTGAATCTAGTGTGAATCCAACATATTTGGTAGATTTTTCAAATTGTATGGTGTAGTCATCCGTAGTCAATGGTTCGCTAATAGCCTCAACTGTTGAGAGGGAAAATTTAAGCAACTTGGTTTTGTCAATATTAATTTGCACTCCATTAGCAGTAAACCATTTAGTGAGGTCACTGATAACGGAGCGCAAGTCAGTAATACTCATCGATATCTATGAGTGTTGCTACTAATACAAAGATTTTATCATGATGACTTTTTATTGAGTCACAATAATATGTTTTTCTAAGTCTCGAACCATTTAGGTATTTCATGTGCAAGGTTTCATGAGGAAAGCCAGTGGCGGACTTACACATTTTCCAAGTACAGTACGGGCTGTTAAAAATTTGCCGTCCTTACCTCTACTACACTGGGCCGCAAAGAAAGCGGGTCGGTAACAAAAACCTCAATAACTTCCAAAGTATTGGAGTTAGCTTTATAAAATAAAGACTGTATTATAGACAATTTTATATTGCTTAAATAAAAATCAAAGAAGTTCATGTTTACAAAATATGAGGTTTATTTTGAATAAAAGTAGGTTAAGTAAAAACAATAAAAATTACATTTTTCTAAAAATGTGCTACGGTATCAAATATGCAATTTCCACGCATTTTTATATTTCGTATTGCCACCACGAGCTGTTAATACAGCTGTTATACGGTTTGGCATGCTTTCCACTAGATTTCTGAGCCGATGCTGAGGAATATTCTCCCATTCCTCTCTCACAGTGCTTCTTTTAGTTCACGAAGTGTGATTGGAGGGAAATTTCGCTGGCGTACACGTCGTTCCAGTTTGTCCCAGGCATGCTCGATAGGGTTTGGGCTGCGTGCTGGCCACTCCATGCTTGTAATAGCGACATCTTCAAGGTAGTCAAACACTATCTGAGCTGTATAGTCACGAGCGTCATCTTGCTTTAAGATTTCATTCACGTATCTTTCTACAGCTAAAATTCCATTTTCTATCACCACTGGCTTGGTGCGGCTTTCGGAAGAAATTCCAGCCCACACGCGTATTTAGCCTCCACCGTATGGCACTTTCTCTTCAATGCAAGCTTGGTTATAGCGCTCTCCTGGTCTTCTGTAGACTCTTTGCCTTTCATCGTGCGTTATAACCTCGTATGAACCTCGGCTCGTCCGAAAACATTACTCTTGACCAGTCACCCAGAGTCCAATTCATGTATTCTCTTGCATAACTCGGCATTGAATGTCGATGCTGCCTTTCGAGTTTTGGACCATTTGCGGGTCTAAAGGGCTTCAAATTTGATTCAAAAATACGCCACCGCACTGTACACGTGCTAGGATTGCTTTCTCTAGCAAGTAAAATGTCATTTTTGGCTTCAGCAGCTGTTTGAAATCGATTCCTCAACATTGTTGACACCGTATAGCGATCCTCCCGCGCTGTTGTGCACCTTGTTTGGCCTGTACCTGGTCTACGAATATTGGATCCAATCTTTTCAAATCGCTGGAGCACTCTTTGAACGGTTGATAGCGACACACCTACAGTTCTTGCTGTATAACGCTGACTGCGCCCGTCTTCCAGCATTGTTAGAATTCTGGTACACTCTTCAGGGGCATGTTTTTAACTGAATTTAAACGGAATATTGAATTTCTGCACAAGAAATACTATATTTATATGACAAAAGAAACAAAAGTAAAACAAATGGTTCCAAAATTTAAAAATTGTCTTTAATTTTTACTTATGGTTTTTAATACAATTACCAAAAATAAATAAAAAGTTTTTACTTCTTCCTACATTTATAAATAGAATAATTTAGTCTTTATTTCATAAAGCTAGTTCCAATAGTGTAGTTTATTTTTGCCGCCCTTACATTCTATTTTCGAAATTCAGACATTCCGTTGAAATTTCATAATAAATAGTTTTTGGGTATATTTATGAGCAAATCAAAGCTCAATAATTTATTGTACTACTTTTAAACAACACAGGGTAGGTATGTTAAATTATGCCTCCAAAACAATAATCTACATTTTTTAAATGTCCTTATTGCTCACAAACAAAAACATGGTCTTCAAATTTGCCGCCCCTAAAATCTGCCACCCTAATTCGTAGTAACTGTTGTAAGCTGTGCCCTAGACTAGAGCCTTACTCAGCCTGCTGATAAATCTACCACCGAGGAAAACACAATCTGAAGAAATGGGTAAAAACCTGTTCATGTTGCCTTATCATATCATTCTTAGTAATCGGAAATAAGATTGCGCGATGACAGTACAAAACAATACATTTTGGGTTTTTCTTATTTTTATATACAAAGATGCATGTACACAACACACAACAACATGTCGTCCATATCCCCTAGGGGGTGTCAGAGGTGTTCTCAGATGTACCCTCTTTTCACTGTCGATTTTCAACTCTTAGTAAAGTGATAGGGACAGCCCTAATTAAACTACTTTCACTTTTCAGCAAAATCAGCTTGAGTTATACCGCGCATGTAAACAGCACCAGGAGTCTTCTCTTCATTTCGGCTCTCTTCACTTCTTCATAGGGATCCTAAAAAAAAACTGTATACTCTAAAATTCCAATGACTTTAAAATGGTAAATGGTATTTTCCCGTATTATATTTACAATTCTGTCTTATTCTATTGTTTATTAACATTATTTATTATCGGCATCTAAGATAGTTATTATATGTGCTTATTTTACAAAAAAGGTATTTGAATTTTAATAAAGTTATTGGCCAATCTTTCCGAGCAAAGCTCATCATCTTTTTCATTATTTTGATGTTGTACAACATTATTTCCATGAATACCACATTAACTTGGTGCCTCAGTGGTGTAGTCGAGGTTCCGTAAGCTTTAGACACCAAAGGAGTCGAAGTTCGTTAACAAACTGACAAATAAATCGAGATTTACATAATCGAAACAAGTACCGACGTTCATTATATTACTAGAAACATGTATGTGGTCTTGTCAACTAGGGTCAATTTTTGTAGTCAAGCCTAGAGATCTGTCCGTATGTCTGTCAAAGTCACCAGTATTACTGAAACAATCCGGACAAGTGCGCGTAGGACTTGCTATGGACTTAATTAAGTTAATGGATTTTTGTGTACTTTTTTTGAAGTGAGTTGTATTACTCTGTAATGCTGTGCAAATTTTTGAATAAATAAATAAATTAAATAATTTTAACCAAACATGCAAACATAAATAAGTTGTGAAGTATTCAGGTACGAAATTCTAAAACTACATAACTCATTCCGTATACGAGCTAGAGAACCGTGACAAGCGGACGGACAGACAGATGGACAGACAAATAGGGCTACATTTAGCTCTCTAGGTACGGAACCCTAAACCCGACGTTGTGCAATATTAGGTAATATTAAATAAATCTACAATAACGTCACATTCGTAGGACTTCCGATGAAGCATTCAGGTAAAATATATGTACGTTCCTGAAATGACTTACACTTGATTGACTTTTGATTACCCAATAGAAATCGCTAACGACTTAGCAAATAAATCTACGGCAGTTTTCCACATGTTACGCTATACGTAGTAGATAATTGCAATTAATGACATTGTGCTACGCCATTCCTTGCTACGCTACGCTACGCGCCGCTACTTCGTAAACTTCGACACTTGTTCATCATTACTTGTTTGATAATATCGAAATCTTACAATTTAATTATTTATCAAAAACATTCATAATTCTCATAGCAAAGAAAATTTGCATCAAAAAGAATATTATTCGTAATGCTGCTTCCTCACTTCGGCGTAAATTCGGTTTGTTGGGCGATCATCGATAATGACAAGCTTAACAGTTCTAACGATAGATTAAAAAAAAGATAAATAATGTTTATTTACTTAAAAAATTCTTAACAGATAATAAATCCATTAGTGGTCCTCGCACTAGGCGATATGATAACAGTATTTCGCGAGGGCCCTTGTTGCGATGTAGGACAGTTGTATGGTCGCAAGGTTTAAGCTTAATAAATAGAGTTAAAGTTATAAAAGAGAATATACTACAATAAAATGCAATTATACAGTGAGTTTAGGCATACATTTGAATTTAATCCACTAATGAATAGCATAAGACGAAATATCTTGTTCCTAGTTAATTAATATTATATGTTCAATTTAGCATAATAAAATCAGTCATTGGGTGAAATGAAATGAAATGAAATACTTTATTTTTGCAATGTAAGTACATAAATATACTTATCGCACGTTAGAATATATTAAATAAGTAAAATGGTTAAATTTAAAAGAGGAAAATACAATATATTAATTAGGATTGGGGTATATATACTTAATAAGTTAATACACGTACATACACTACATAAAGGTATATTTAATGTATACAATAATATATATACCATTTATATGATAATAATTGCTAACCATATACTAAATACTAATACGTTACATATATAAATATATGCCTAACTCCGTCCATTCGATTAGTCTTGCTAAGAAGAAGGGCAAGAAACTTAGCAAGATCGTGTCGTGATCGTGGTCGTGATTGGCAGTATGTACAAACGGTATTTTTTAAGCCTACACTTTTTGTATTGCTGTGGATTTTTTAAATAAATAAATAAAATTAAATATATAAGTATAGCATTACATGTATCTTTTTTTAAAACATGCTCGAGCAACATTTAAAAGATTTCAACATTTTTTCAAAGAAAACATAATGATAAATTTACAATTGAGAATAGACTCTAGGTTGAAGGACTCCGTTTCGTCGTAAGTTATTTTGGCAAGAAGACCAACAATCCTTTTCTTTGCATCGGGTACCGAGAATTTTTCAACGCTACAAATGTTGTTCACCGAGTATGAAGTTACATCAAGAGGGTCCTTGGTTCACAGATATTTTAACTGAGTGGAAGTGCAGCTTTCAAAATTTGCATTTTCAATTCGATAACTTGTAGTCGCGTAATTTTCTTGATTTTGTTCATAAAAACGTTACATTATTGCTATTTCAGCGACGGCGGTAAGCTGGTACGATGTCTCTCTATGGTAATATGGTGGATTACCTATTTATGAAATTACTAGAAAATTTATCCGGCTTTATGTCTTCTAGGTGCTTACAAATAACATTAAAACTGCGATAATATTTTCAGTGATTTTTTAAAATATCTGAAACCCTTTGTTAATAATTTAATTAAATTTATTGTTATTTTTGTTGTTTTTCTTTTAGATTTATTTTTAGTTTTATTATTATTTCTTCTAGTATTGTATTGCTTTTTAATTTTAATTACGGCATTCGATACATGTTTACTATGCAGCAGTATTTTTTCAATTTTATTTTAGGGTATTAATAACAATGAAAAATATGTTAATTTTCCAAATATATTTCGGCTCACTTTGGGGCCGGCATCAGTCGAATCAAAAAAGTGGGCCGAAATATATGGACTGTAGGTAACTAAGTATACAATTAGTTTAGGTATTTATTTATTTAGGTAAAATAATACCGCAGTGCTTCTTACGCGGTCACTTACAAAGGGCTAGATCAACCGATTTAAGGTCGCTCAACGAGCTATGGAGCGGGCTATTCTTGGGATATTTCTGATGGATAGAAACCGAAATGAGGGGATCTGTCGGAGATCAAAAGTGACCGACATAGCCTGCACAATCATTAAGTTGAAGTGGCAGTGGGTAGGCCATATTTGTCGCCGACATAATGGCCGTTGGGGCCGAAAGGCGTTAGAATGGAGACGTACAGCCATAGACTAGGAAGTGATCTGTGCGTACAACAGAGCGTTGCGTAGGCCGACCTCGTGCCCGCTGGATCCACGAACTGAAGAACATAGCCCGTGGCGGCTGGATGAGGAGGACGGAGGACCGCCACGAGTGGCGAAATTAGGAAAAGGCTTATGTCCAGCAGTGAACAAACACGGGTTGATGGATGCATGGATGGATGGAAGTAAAATAAAAATAAAGAAAGATGCACAAGAAAGTTAAGTAAAACCACATGATCTATTATGAAGATTTTTGTAAAATAAAATCATACGTGACTTGGAAACACCTCGACATTTTTCACCGAACATAAAAACAACGCACACATACACATAGTCATATTGTGACGTTATCACGTGATTTACGAACATTCACATGACCGCATTATTCCTGAGTGTTTACATGCTGTTCTATTTTAATGCGGTTGTGTATAAATAAAACCGGCAATGAATCAGTGGTTCTTTCATGATTTAGCACTAACACCTTGGCTGGCTTAGCGCCGGAACGATCTTATATGTACACTAGCCTTTAACCGCTGCTCCGCCCGCGTTTATGTGATCTTTGCCCAGTTTTCGGATTAAACGTTATTTTATAAAAAAAACCCTTATAGCCTGTATGTTGACCAGGGTTAGTAAGATTATAATAAAAAAACGCATCCAAATTCATTGATTGGTTCTCGAGTTAAAACGGAACAAACAGACAAACATTAAAAAAAATGTTCATTTGGCCTTCGTAGAATACTAATAACCCATTCCATTTAAAATTTCGTAAATACATTCAATGTACAGAAACGATTTTTTTACTTCTTTATTATTATATAGATTTAAATGTAACAGGAAAACGTTTAAAAAACATAGATTGTAGACGAGGAAGTAGAACAGGTTAATAAGTTTGTCTATCTGGGTTGTCTATTTCCGCCCGGTGGAAAGTGTGACGGTGACATTGAAAGAAAAGTGAATGCGGGAAATAAAGTTAACGGAGCCCTGCACTCTGTGCCTGCACCCTCTAAGGGCGGCCAAAATGTGACTGCAAAGCAGTGTTGCCAGACACACTGTAATTACAGTAGATCTACTGAAGGTAATTACAGTAGATCTACTGTAATTTAACACGTTCTACTGTAATTTAACACGATCTACTGTAATAGAAAAATTACAGTGCATGGAATTCATTGCAACAAGTGCAGAATAAAACTTGTATTTATTTATTATTTTTTACCTGTATTTAAAGTTTTTTCATCACATACTCCTAGGCAAGTACTATATGGGAAAGTTGCAGTGAGGCCGCGCTGGCAGCCGTAGCGGAAAGGAATCATGCGTGTAAATTCATGTGAGCTCATTGATGCAGACATTAAAATCACATCAAGTCTTGCGCAACAGGTTTTAATTTTAAGCGTGTTTAAAATCTGGAAACACCAGTTTTGAAAGTGAAAAAAATAAACGAACTTTTGCGATGTAAGTAAGTGTGCTCGACAAGTGGAAGACACAAATTATACACTTTGCAACTCTGAATGGAAGAAAACGCCTCGCGGCAAGATTTAGCCGATTTAAGAGGATAGGGACACGCTTATATCAATCACTGTTACCCAGTGTGAGAGGGATTCCGATAAAAATTGCATAGTGTCAATTTTCCACACTAAATATTAAAAAATACTAAAGGTTGTATGAAATATGTGTTAATTTCAGAGTTTAATTAAAAATATACAGGTTTTATTAATCCATAAATAATATGTACTCATAAGTTTTTGTTCAAATAACCCATTAAAACTTTTCATAAAGCCATCTTTAGTATTAATTTTTTCTAATATTGGAATAACTTTATATGATGTTGTCAAGATAAAAGTTTGAGACAAACATATTTTTGGCGAAAGTATTTTTTTTTCAAAATAGAAAGAATTAATTATGGTATTTTACGGATTCAACGTTTTCATATTTATTCATAATATTTTCTGTCTCGCAGGAGGAAGGTCTATTTTAGAACGCTGCGCGTAAACAGATGTCTCACGAAAGACGCTAGTCTTAAAACACGCCCATATCTCGGTGCGTTTAGGTGGTTAAACCGAATCCCAGTGCAAAATGCACATCATAATATTGTTTTCTTTACTTTTGTGTATAAAGTACGCAAAAATTTCGTTGTAAAGTAATTAACGGAAATTGATTACTAACAGTAGGGTTCTCGCGTTAAAATTATGTTATTTTATTCCTTACATTTTGATTACATTCGGTTACAACGTTAAATACGCTTTTAAGTTTGTTAATCGAATGCAATCAAATTTTAAATCATAAAGTGATAGAATTTTAATGTAAACCCCTAATTATTACTAATAAATTTCCGCTAATTGCTTTAAAACGCAATTTTTGCATACTTTTTATTCAAAAGTAAGGAAAACAATATTGTGATGTGCATTTTGCACCGGGCTTCGGTTTTGATATGTGAATTTTTCCACGATCACTGTCACTCCAAGTGGAAAAACGCGCAGCGCGAGATGGTCGGATTCAGGGCAAAAGAAAAAAAAACTACCTTTTTATTTATATAAAACACTAAAATAGCTTTCCTTTAGCTAATATCTACTTAGATATCGTTAAAACCCATCTAATCAAATATATTTAAATTCTGTACATTATTCCCATTCGTCAAACGAGGAGAAAAAAGTGTTTATGAAGACCCCATTTCAATAAACATTTCTATCAAGTGAAAGTTCTTCTAGAAAGAGTCTAGAAAATATTAACCAAGTAACTTCTTGGAAGTAAGTAGTTACAGGATTCCAAAAGTGACAATATTGCCCAAACCAATGATTTGCGCAGGAATGTCTCTTTGGAAAAGTTGTTCAGAATATAGGTATATGGCTTCTGTAAAAAGTAGCTGTCTAAACGTCCGGTATGTTTTACTGTTGTAAACAAACCCTATAGTAACTCCATTACACGCGATGCGGTCGCTGCACTCACTACAAATGTCATCTTCATCCAAGGAACTATAACCTCTCACCCTTCACTTTGCAACAGTGCACCTAAATACTACGTATCAAGTCACAAAATCTAGTGCCAAAATGCCAGAGCTAGCAGGAACGATAGCAAATTCGCGATGATCTAATTGGTACCTTCCTGTTTCGGATCGACCCTCTCCGTCATTTAGTCACGTATTCAGTTACTCACCTTTGTATAACATAACAACAAATAAATAATACAAAAAGTGAGGCTAGATTACATTTTTACAGTTTGCAGCTCGGCTTATTCATTACATCAAACCCAAGTAACGTCTGAAAAGTCCATTACGAATAAGTTATGTAATAATATTAGTGGATTATTCTGATGGTCTTATTACAGTCGTAAAAGGTCGAAAAGTGGGCCTCCACAAATTTCATCGATAGTACATATTCACAACAAGACATGTTATCGAGTACGTCCGGTTTTTCCTTATTCCCGGCAAAATTCCCAAATATTTTTTACCTTCTTTCTCTGCCTGCCACAGATTTGTTATCTTATTTATCCTTGATTCATAATTGATTAAATCATTCATAGTCGGACTGGTTTACTCAGCTATGCATTCCCCAGTGTCTCATCTTCATGCCGAAAATCATCTCGTTCAGAATATCAACTGTATAGTTTTGGGTTTGTTTTACTGGAATTTTATTTAAAACTGACGCTTTAGGAAAATACTGCGATTTGGTTTTTTCGTGAGCAGTGGATGTTAATCAAAAATGCTATTCCAAAAGATTTCCCTTTATGGAAAATGGTATCGGTAGGGAAGTTGAGTGCGAAACTCCAGGATTTGCAGAAAATCCTATAAAAAATTAAAATGACTAAATAAACATAAATTTAAAAAAAGGAACGAACCATGTTACTCACCTAATCAAAATTATAGCATTATATTTTATTTTTGTAAATCTAGAATAGAAACAAATTTAAGGCCATTAAATAAAAATAGGCCAAGGTCGCTGAGGGGTCAACCTATCGGTTGAGTAAATAAACTCAGTAGATGCGACATCAAACTGCAAGTCTAAATGGAAATTGGCGAGCTGGCTGTTACCAGTAGCAAGTCAATTTATTCAATTGCACAAAGTAGTTTGGTACACTTATCGGGTGGGCAAACTTACAATATCGGCGGTCTGCAGCAAAAAAATTGGGCGGCAAGTGATCGACTAGCAGATAGAAAAAGAGTTTCTTTTTTTACTTGCATCTATTGTACATGCAAATAATTTATAATGTAGTTCTACGTTTTTGTAAGTATTACCACTTTTAACCGAAAAAACTGTTTCAGTCGACCGTTTCTCCGCCCCTAATCTAACAGCACTTAAGGCGAGAACAATCACGAATTGCGTATGCTTAGGTCGATTTGTTGCCTAAATCAAAATAAACACCAGAAAATTCCAGTACAAATAAATTTAAATAATTATATCTCCATCAAGGATGTCAGTTTTTAACACAATATATTTTTAACTACCTAATTTTAGAGTATGGCATACCCTAGGAAAAAATGTTATTACCCAACCAACACAAAAAGGCCAATATCAAATACTTTATTAACTTTTGCTTTTGACAGAGGCGATTATTGGTTAGCTAATTGACCTATTTGTCTAGGTCGCGTAAATACTAATAATTACCCGCAAAACGGCAGATCGGAGGGTTTTTAGATAATACTGAAATATTTTGTAGGGAAGAAAATACTGGATTTAAGTATAAAACCTTTATATTTCTATTACTTATTTTATGTAAAAAAAAAATCAAGTTGATCACTATTACGTGTTCTTGAAACGAACGCTTGAAAACCAAAACAAAGTAGGCAGAAAACGTATTTTTTTGACAAAAGTATAAATCTTAGTACATTGTTTATAAGTAGATTACCTAGATAAAAGATCAATAAATCAAATATATTTTTTCCAATATTAAGATAGTCCTACTTTCGTCAAAAGAACCCTCGAAAATCTGACTTTTTTCATATTCTAGGGTCAGGTACAACCTTAATACTGTGAACTAATTTCGCTTGGAGACGAAACAATTGTTAAAATGAATCCTTAAAAAAAAAGTTCTTGTTGTCTACAAACGTAACTTTTTGCTTTATTTCTAAGTTAGTTTTATCGTGTGATTTGTTTATTTTAATAAAAAATTTGTCGGCTCTGTCGCCTTTTTGCCGCCAACGAATTCTCGCTCTTCTTCCTCTTTTTTGAGGCGCTACACACACTAAATTAGCAACTCGATGTGTGTCCGTACGAATATCGACGGAAACATATTGAAATAACGTTCATATCAGCTCGTATTGCAAAGTGGCTGTTACGAAGTGGCTGTTGCTGCGTTTCCGGATAGCGCAAAATAGGAGAAAATAATACTTTTCACATGGAGGCGATAAAAAATTTAAAGCATTATTTTATGTAGATAACTAAATTGTCTGTATTACAGTGAAATAATCATTAAAATCGCTCCAGGCATTCGGAAGTAGGAGAAAATCCTTGCTTAAATTATAAGAAACTTTCGATTTAGTTTTGTCAAAAGTAAAGGCGGTTTAATAAAAATTAAACTTGTTATTTATTCTTGACTATTCAATTCAATTCAATTTACAAAAGTAATTTCGGGCATATGTCCATAGAGGATTAGTAACAGTAACTTAAGTGGTATGTTAGTATGTAAAAAAAAATCCTAATTAATTATATTACAGTGTGGAGCTGCATCCATCTCTGAATACTTTCAGGATGCCGTTGGTGCTGTCGCGGAGGTGGGCAAGTGCAGAGGCGCACCTCTTTCTCATGATCGCGGCGAAGCCATCGGTCTGCAGTCTGACCTATAATTTTTTTTTAATGTATTTGGAACACCCTTCAAAGAAAGGTCAAATATTGTAGTGTGAGTATGTGTTCATCAAAGAGTTGTTGTTTAGAGGTCAATACTCAAGGTCGTCGACGATTACTCCACCCTTAAATGTAGAACGAAAGAGGGTGGTTGAGCCAACTTTTACCTCGCTCCCCCTGACGTACGCCTATGCCAGCCAATGTCAAACTTTAAACAAATAATGATGTAAAATCCTTATTTCTTATATTGACCTCTATAGGAGACAGCTAGGTGTGAGTATACATGTAAACATGATGTTACAGTACAGTTATACTATAATGCCAGTGCGGTTGACGCATGATGCCTTTATGATTTGATGCATGACGTTGATTCAGTGATAGTAATAGGAGATCATCATAATAATATCAGTGGTACAGTTTACACACGTCGTCAGATAAAGTTTCCATATTGTGAAAGAGATTTTCCATTTACGTAAATACCTAACCGATTTCATACAAGGTAGGTAGGAGCGTCTTTAGAACATGGAAATGGAACTGCAAACCATTTTGAATTTGGTATCTCGTTTCTTTTTCGTTTTCAAATTTTCTTTTTCGACTATCTTATATCTATAGCTTTTTTACTAAGAGGAAATATTGCTATATGTCAGATGAAGCTATGTGTAGCTCAATGCTGGTTACAAAACCTAAAATAAGATCGTTAGTTTTGGAATGATCAAACCCGAGCAGCGAGCAACGTTTTCTACTGACGCGACTACTATTTGCGACAATCGTCACGTATATAATTGCTCCTACCAAGTCCTATCAGAAGCCAATGACATGATTATTCTCAGTTTATAATAATACTAGCTTTTGCCCGCGGATTCACCCGCGTTGAATTAGTTTTTGTGTACTCCTATAAAATCAGTCAATATTATTCGGACTGTTACCTACAGTAAACACAGCTGGTGAAATGTGTGTGTTATGCGCCTCTGTTTTCCATTTCCTGTGTCTTTTTTATAGCTTTTCCATGGGAACAAAAGGAAAAAGTAGTTTTTGTCCTATTCCAGGTCTAAAACTACATTCATGTAAAATTTCAGTCCAATCGGTTTAGTAGTTACGGCGTGAAAGAGTAACAAATATCCATCCATCTATACATCCAAACTTTCGCATTTATAATATTAGTGGGATAGTGGGAAATGGGATGGGATTAGTGGGATAGTGGGACAATCTGTAGTTAAAAACTTATCCAAGTTTTGTCTTCCCGCCAAACTTTTCTTTCGACATGTTATGTCCGTTCCGAATCTCACCAAAGCTAGTCCGAAGACTTTTCCATTATGACCGGTTCCAAGACCTTGCTCATCTGACTAGAATTGTTCGATGATAGGGGTTTGGTTTTGGGACGTACACTTAATAGAATCAATCCTTCGCTTTCCAAACTCCGCACTCGCAACAAAAACGAATTTACCTCTCTGGTTGTACAAATAACTAATATCGCAGGCAGTTAAAATATTAAAAGATCTATTCCAAGATAACTAATTTGTGTTACCAATATTTTTATCTGATTTTAACATAGTGATAAAAATACAAAATACGAAATTAAAAATCAAGATAAAATGCTGCGATACAAGAACAAAAGCAACGGTACAAAAACAGATACTATCAACGAATTAGAAGTGAGTCTTATTGAAAAGAATCAAGAGTTATGTTTAGTTACGATATGAAATCTATGTCGTATCAAAACAAAGTTTCTACTTAGAGCTATTTAGTACTTTTCTAGATCTCTATCTAGAGATAGGGACGTAATAAGATAGATATGCACTGGAGAGGCATTCATAACATGACAAAATTATGAAACCAATATAACATGATACTTCTAGTAAGCCTTTTTGGGGTCCCGTTCCTTAAAAGGTAAAACCGGTCAAGTCCTAGTAGGATTCACGCCTGAAGGTTTCGTTAAATTCAAATAAGTCAAATGACCCAAATAAATTGCACAAAATTTACAAACTTAACTTAAATTTATGAAACAAAACTGAAAAATGTATTTAAGTTATATTCAAGTATTTGGGTACCTAACTCTAAAACTAGGTATATTATAAATCGGCGTTTTCCGTATTTGTCATTTAGATACACCATTGATACATGATATATAAAAATATCAATTTCTTAAATAGTATAGTTAAAAAAAATATATAGGTATTGGTACTTTAATTAAATAAGGACTAGACATCTCACGTGCTAAGGTAAAAATAATGAAAAAATATAAAGTTTTGAGTAAACAGTCTACTTAAAATGTCAAAATTTCTGGTCTGTTCTCATCCCGTGATATTAATAGGCTACGATTTGCCCTTCGTGTAGTACAGAACCCTTACAGGATCACTTTGTTTTCCCTCTGGCAAGACCTTTTTTCTTGAGCCCCGTGAGAAATATAAGTTTAAACTAATACCTCCTGCACAAATGGCAAGCAAACAAAGGCTTACAAAGAAACAAAAATTGCACTTTGCGTTAACAATTTTACCAAGAAAACCTACAAGGAATTTCCAGTTGACTCGGAAACTTGAAACTTTCACAAGTAGGTCAGTCAATTAACTATTCAAGAAATAATGACAAACCAACTTAATTATATCCTTTTCAGTCATGAAGTTTAATGGAAATTAAGTGTTAAGTCAAGTTCCACTGCTCGTTGAATAAGTTTTTGATTATACGTACATAACTCCCAAGGCACGAGTCCTATTCGCGATTGACTGTTTTTAGTCAGATTCTACAGGAAAGAATAGTGAGATCGACAAAATTCTTTAGAAGCATTATAAAATAATGGCAATAGCAATATAATAGCAATGGCAACCTACTACTTTTACTTTAATTATATTTATTTTCCGTTATCACTAAATGTACAATACCTTTTAAAATAAATCTCAGCTATAGTAAACTTTAAACTTTCGCGATTTTCACACATTATTAACTTTTTATTGGGGTCTTACTCGCGATAACTAACAACATACCTTAATAGATAGATATGTGCTTGACGTTTCGACGCCTCTGTAGGCTGTCGTGGTCACAAGCTTGCCTACAAGCCTACAAGACCCCAATACAAAGTTAATAAATCTCAGCTAATCTATAAAAAAAGCCCCAAGCTAAGGACTGCTAATTTATATATTTTCAACAATAACATACCATAACGTCTAAAGAAATTGATCTCATATTGTTTTACAATGACGAACGACTAATAGTCATCCAACCTTCCACCTTACAGGTAGTCCTTCTTTGTATCGTAACTTTATCACATCAATTTAAATTCTTTTTAACAAAATTGTTCATGTGACATGTGACATTAGAATATATTTGCGATTGTCGGCACTTGGTGAAACTTGGATAACAACATGATGATTAAGTACACTTGTACTTGTTTCACTGTAAGTATATTTATCCCAACCGGTTTCGGTTTTACACCATTATCAAGGGATTATCTAAATAAATAACACATTTTTCAGGATATAAAAATTCATTCGACGTGCAATCAATGAAATATATCGTTAATCATATTTATTAGTAACATATTTAAAAACTGAAATTATGGGAATGTGCTGACTCCTAGCTGACAGTTTACACTTTTATAGGAGTCGGATATTCATTGTTTTATGTAAATGTATTATGTTCAGTAAAAAAAAATGAGAAGTCAAATCGTGATAGATCGGGATAAATATATAGGTACTTACTGTGAAACAAGTACAAGTGTGGTTAATCATCATGTTGTTTGTTATAATATACTTACCGTGAAATAAGAAGAAGTGTAGTTAATCATCATGTTGTTTGTTATAATATACTTACAGTGAAACAAGTACAAGTGTAGTTAATCATGATGTTGTTTGTTATAATATACTTACCGTGAAATAAGAAGAAGTGTAGTTAATCATCATGTTGTTTGTTATAATATACTTACCGTGAAATAAGAAGAAGTGTAGTTAATCATCATGTTGTTTGTTATAATATACTTACCGTGAAATAAGAAGAAGTGTAGTTAATCATCATGTTGTTTGTTATAATATACTTACAGTGAAACAAGTACAAGTGTAGTTAATCATAATGTTGTTTGTTATAATATACTTACCGTGAAATAAGAAGAAGTGTAGTTAATCATCATGTTGTTTGTTATAATATACTTACAGTGAAACAAGTACAAGTGTAGTTAATCATAATGTTGTTTGTTATAATATACTTACCGTGAAATAAGAAGAAGTGTAGTTAATCATCATGTTGTTTGTTATAATATACTTACAGTGAAACAAGTACAAGTGTGGTTAATCATCATGTTGTTTGTTATAATATACTTACCGTGAAATAAGAAGAAGTGTAGTTAATCATCATGTTGTTTGTTATAATATACTTACCGTGAAATAAGAAGAATTGTAGTTAATCATCATGTTGTTTGTTATAATATACTTACAGTGAAACAAGTACAAGTGTAGTTAATCATAATGTTGTTTGTTATAATATACTTACCGTGAAATAAGAAGAAGTGTAGTTAATCATCATGTTGTTTGTTATAATATACTTACAGTGAAACAAGTACAAGTGTAGTTAATCATAATGTTGTTTGTTATAATATACTTACCGTGAAATAAGAAGAAGTGTAGTTAATCATCATGTTGTTTGTTATAATATACTTACAGTGAAATAAGAAGAAGTGTAGTTAATCATCATGTTGTTTGTTATAATATACTTACAGTGAAACAAGTACAAGTCTAGTTAATCATCATGTTGTTTGTTATAATATACATACAGTGAAACAAGTACAAGTGTAGTTAATCATCATGTTGTTTGTTATAATATACTTACCGTGAAATAAGAAGAAGTGTAGTTAATCATCATGTTGTTTGTTATAATATACTTACCGTGAAACAAGAACAAGTGTAGTTAATCATCATGTTGTTTGTTATAATATACATACAGTGAAACAAGTACAAGTGTTGTTAATAATCATGTTGTTTGTTATAATATACTTACCGTGAAATAAGAAGAAGTGTAGTTAATCATCATGTTGTTTGTTATAATATACTTACAGTGAAACAAGTACAAGTCTAGTTAATCATCATGTTGTTTGTTATAATATACATACAGTGAAACAAGTACAAGTGTAGTTAATCATCATGTTGTTTGTTATAATATACTTACAGTGAAACAAGTACAAGTCTAGTTAATCATCATGTTGTTTGTTATAATATACATACAGTGAAACAAGTACAAGTGTAGTTAATCATCATGTTGTTTGTTATAATATACATACAGTGAAACAAGTACAAGTGTTGTTAATCATCATGTTGTTTGTTATAATATACTTACCGTGAAACAAGTACACGTTAATCATTATGTTGTTTGTTATAATTGTTTTTTTCGGAGTATCCCAGCTTTGACTTTTTTGAGTTTATCATCTACATCAAGGCGCACCTAAAAACCCAGAAAGGACTCGAACCAGACGACAAGTATCGCTCCTCGGGTCAACGAACCCAAAGTATCAATGACACCGTGACGTCACGTCAGACAAGTAATACACTGCAAGTTATTACGTCATCTCATCTCACAGCCATCGTACTGTTTCTACGAGTATCTATAAAACTCTTCGTGCGTTGATGTCTTTTTTATGAACCGGCTGAACGGTGCAAATTATCCGTAAAATAGTTCGCAAATGTGCATGTTATTGAAAGTATATTGGCACAAGGGCAGATTACAACGATACATATCTTGGTCAACGCGAGGATCACCAGCCTTTTGACAAGCGAGCTATACCTATTCTTGGCACTTCATTAATTAAGAATTTTGTGCGCTCATCCTGCTTTCTACTTAATCTTACGTAGTCATATAGAAAATTTACAAGTTTTGTATAAGGATTGTCTACTTCTTAACGTAAAACAATAATATGTATATGATAATATTTAATTTAAAAAAAATCTTCTGGTGGGCTCTCCTTTATTGAATCAAAAACTGTACGCACCTTGATTCATTAACATTAACTATCAAAAACTAAAAAATATGACACGTTAAGTTCTGTAAAGACAAAAGTTTAAAATCCAAGTGTTGACAGGAGATTGATGATGACTGCAATGATTACATCCCTTCTTTGCTGTTATGTTTGTTCCGAATAGTTGGACAATATTACCAGCATATGATACCTATCACTGGATTTAACATAGGGTATGTACAGAAATAGCTCTTGTCTTCCTTCCTAAAGCGGTATCTAGCAGTCAGCCTTGACGACGGCAAGCCGGTAGCTTTCTCAGAATGACACAAGCAGAAATTGTTTATGAAACCCTAGACATGGAGATGCAGTTGCAATGGCTGCGTGTGACCGCGTGGCTAATCAGCTGGCCGGAATGCCTCGAATGGGACCTGAGCTCGTTCCGAGCGGCAGTGGTTGGTTACCAGATAGGGGTGCGTCTCCATTCTCTATAGCGTCACGTTTAAGGTATTGGATAGTTGAAACTTTCAGATAACGGAAACTTTTATGACGATAAAAAATATATCTTCACGACTTGAATGTGTCACAGGTGTTTTCTAGTGTGGAGTGGAACGTAAAGTTTTGTTTTAACGTTTTACGTGATGGGTCTACAAATTTAATATGGACCGGTACACGGCCGTATTTTAAGGTGTAGAGGCCCCGAGGTAAAGACGAAGGGGGCGCTCGAGTCGCAATTGCTTTTAGAGAACAAAAAAAACGCTATAAGAAATGTCAAAACGAACAAAGAAATGCCTACATTGCAGGGGCGGATATAGGTCTTGATTTTGAGGAGAATATATACGGGGACTTTAATTTATGCAGCCAAATTCTTACTGAAGGCTTGGTACCTAAGTGCCCAGTAACAAGGTTCGATGACCCTTTTTGTGAAATTTGTAAATTATTCTTTTCGTGTTCCTTTCAAATGCAAGCCCAGCCCCGAGTCAATTACTATGGGACGTTCAGAATTTATTTTATGAAATTAGCAAAAAGTGTGATCAATCTGACCAATCCAGTATGAGTTTATATATATATATATATATAGGTAGGCACTCGAAGTGTTACCAACTTTAAGTTGCTATAGCAACCAAACTGTTTACAATATGGCGCCCATTTTTTCACAGTCGTAAGACTATTGTATTGTTACTAAACATACAGAAGCTTATTGTTTTTCGTCGCTGCTAAAAAAGTTATCCAGATGGAATTCAAACGCCACAGTGTCATTACTTTGTATTTGGCTGGAAAATCGCAACCAGCCATTTTTAATGCGCTACGACATTTACATCTGAATAAAATGTTTGTGTATCGGGCCATCACGCTTTACAATGATACGGGTAGCATCAAGAAACATCAACAATGGTCATGGAGGAGGACATCCAACAACAACAACATCATCAGAAATGGTTCGAAAGGTAAAGACTAGAATTGAACGAAATCCACGACAAAGCGCAGTTAAATTGGCGAAAAGTCTTAATGTATCTGCCCGGAGCATAAGACGCATATTAAAAAATAAACTACAACTGAAGCTTTACAAAATAAAAAAGTGCAAGACTTGACACTTGCACAAAAGGCAGTTCGCCTAGAAAGAGCTAAGGAGTTAAAGCACTTGCACGTTGATAGCAAGCTTGAAAATTTGGTATTTTCCGATGAAATTTTTTTTACGTTTCAGCAATATGTGAATAAACAAAAGTATCGCGTGTGGTTAAAGTGTAAATCAAACGACAATTTAGACCAAGGAATAGCTGTGCGAAAGCAAGCACCAGCATCAGTGATGGTTTGGGCCGCGGTAGCTGCTACGGGACGTTCACCTCTCGTTTTCATTGAGCAGGGTTTCATAAACCAGCAAATCTACCGTAAAAAGATTTTAAACGATACTTTGTTACCTTGGGCACGTGAGAAATTCGGTAGAAACCATTGGACGTTTCAGCAAGACTCAGCACCATCCCACAAAGCCCGTGAAACTCAAATGTTCCGAGCTTCATTTCTTCGCAACAATGGCCACCATATTCGCCGGACTTAAACCCAATGGATTTTTCCATATGGTCACTTCTAGAGGCCAAAGTGTCAGCAAAAAAATATGAGACAGTCGACGTCTTAAAGATTGCTCTTCGCCGAGAATGGAACAAAATATCAGCAGACCACATTCGTGCAGCGTGTGAAGCCTTCTCGGACAGACTCGATGATGTTATCGGCGCTAAAGGTGGCCACATCGAACAATAACTTTTTCTTTTTAATTTTAAATGTCTTTTTTCTATATATTGAAGTTTATAAATAAAAAGAAACAAAATTTTCAAAATTACAGCATTTTGAATTGGTAACACTTCAAGTGCCGACCCCTCTATATGAAAATTTTACTGTGCATCAGTACTTTTATTTGTAAACAGCTGTTTTTATTATTCAAATGTAGTTTTGCCTGCTTTTCTTGCCTAAACTTACTATTTCGTAGATCTACGCCTGTTACTTTGTTATAGATTTCTGCGAAGTAGCAGTGTTTTATTCTTAATGTGTGTTATAACAATTTTGTGTTTTAAAACTATTTTTTGAATTAAAACCTCTCGGAAAAAATCGAGATAAAACGATCTTAGTTCTCATAGAACTAAACTAAGTTCTCATCGACAAAACCAATACAGATAGAAAGAAAGACAAAAACCATCCTGGGGCTAAGGACGGGGAGACCTAAAATTTACCTGTCTTCGGGTAATTTGTATTTATCACATTTTTGTGTTATTGGTTATTAACATTTAAACATATAAAGGCCCCTGAAACTAAACGGCCTGTGTGGGCCCCTGGGCTTCAGCCCTTTTTGCCCACCCCTAAATCTGGCCCTGGACCGGTATAATATATCTGTTCGCACGGCTCAACGCAACTGGTATTTTTATGTATGTATAGAAATATAAGTATAGCTGAGTAAAACAGCTGCATGTTTAGTCTTTAGTATTCAGTACCCAAAGAATGCCAAACGGGACCCAAACCCAATTACTAAGCTTCCACTGTCTGTCAACCACAGAGGATTACAGCTTCAGCGGCAATAGGCAGCCAGTCAAAGTTTATTTACTATGACCTCTGTCACGGCAAATAATGAAAATTAACTTTATTTGTTTCAGCTTATCTTAAAAGCGGTAATACATACAAATTTTTATAAGGTCAGATTGTGGTATATACTCTGAATTAAATGAAGAAATAATAAAAAAATTAGGGTTCCGTACATAAAGGTGCAGAATCGACAACATTACAAATTAATAATTGGTGCAAAACTGAAAACCATTTCGAGATATGGGCTTTCTGAATCTTAAATCGTGATTAAATAAAGAGATATTTTCAAAAAACTACAAATATGGTAAACACAGGATTTTAAAAACAATTTGCTTTGCTTCTAAGTTCAGTTTGTTTAGAAAAAATCAACTGTTGATAGCAGACATAAACATGCCAAGCTTTTTTTTAATAATCCATTGACAATGAACATCGACTTTTGAAATCCTCAGATGCGACTGACGTCCTTTTAAAATGAGTGAATAAGAAAACATTAAATTATGCAGGTAAAACATAAAATAAAACAAGACAAAAAAATACATAAGCTTCTTTTTTACGCAGACTTTCAATATAAATATTAAAAACAAATGGTTAACTAAAATGAAATGTTGTCGATTGTTTGTCAGACCCTACCATTTTATCGCCTTTTTTGTTGCCTTGATATGTTGCTGTGGTATCTATCTTTATCGTTGTTATTTGCCATAGTATTTTTAGGATTCCGTACCCGTATTGTGTGGTGGTACGGAACCCTTTGTGCGCGTATCAGACTTACACTAGGCCGATTTTTTTTGTTTTATTGCAGAATTTTGTAGGTTGACGTATCGTCCGCCCAAAACCTTACCTTTATTGACGTACGACAATGGCACTGCGCCGCGAGGATGGCGTACGTGCGCGGGCGCACGTCTCGCGGCGCGGCAGCGGCGCGCCGGCCGCCGGCCCCGGGTTCTATTCCCGGCTGAGACCAAGTTATTAAGGCGACTATTCTGTGGGCGGATTAATTAAGAATTATGATTATTGAGGTCTGCAGGCTTCAAGTTATAAAAGACCGGTATCGGAGCCTTTACCCTGTGGATGTTTGTTGTTATTTACTTGTATGTGGACACATAGATACGGGTTTGTTCATATCAATACACAATGAACTTTGTACTTATATATCATAATGATTTTTGGTATTTATCATTTTCACAATCAACAATAAAATTCGCAATAGAGTTGTATATTATGCAGCGTGTAACAGAAAGTTGTGGTCTGGTCATATTTAAAAAGTTTCAGTCAATGCTATATAACAAATTTATACATGAGACCAACAGTAAATTGCGACAAAAAAAAATCAGCCCTGCATTTCGCCCGAAGAGGTATTTCACTTACTCTGGTATTGACACTTCAGGATTGTCTTCAGGATGTCTGCGGTGCCAAACTCTGAAATTTCCTTTAAAAAATCCATTGTTTCTTAGAAAAGTAAAAATAATCTACTCGGGCGGAATACAGGGCAGAGTCTTTTTCGCAATTAGGTATCGGTCCAACAGTCCCACAGCAAAAATTTGTTTTAAATATACCATTGACTGAGTTTTTTTAATATGTGTTACACTTGCATTCGCATGTTAATGATGAATTCGACTGATAAATCCAAATTCATATTGGATATTTGTAAAATGATCATTAACAAAGGTATTAATTATATTTATCTCAAAATTGTAAGAAGAGGTTTCATGAAATTAAAAATTGTTTTAGAAAAATATTAAAAAATAAAAAATAATGGGCCTCAAAAATTAAATTAGACATTCACTAAAAATAAAATAATTCTACCAAAATAACACTTTTGCCAACTTCTTTCCTTCTGAAACATTATGTTCTCTAGAAGTCGGCGCCCTCATATTAGTTTTCGTGTTCTATACCATGGGGAATGCGCCGACTTCTAGATAACACACTTATTGTCTATTATGTGGACCAGGGCCACTACAATGGTAATAAAGAAAACCGCATCCAAATCTGTTGAGTGGTTCTTAGTTTAAAGGGGAATCATAGAGAGATAGAGAAACAAACATTTGAAACATTGTAGTTTCGGCCTCAGTACAATACTATTAACACAATTTATGTAAAATTTTGTAAATATATTCATTCAATGTACAGACACGACTTTTCACTACTTTATTATTAGCGTAGAATAACGAACGTAGAGGGATTTATCATTTAATCGAGCGATAAGCGAGCTTGCTGATAAAACAAAAAGGGTCATTAAACCTAGGTTATGTATGATTTATGACTATGATCTATTAGGTACTAAATCTCTAGGAGGAATTTTTCTGTATCAATGGAAATCACCTTAAAGTTACGTAGCAAAAAAATTGTGAAACTGAAGCAAATACTAAAAAAATAAAAATCAAGTAAAGAAATAAAGAACTGAAACTGTACATTCATTGATTTCAATCTGACAGCCCAGTTAACCAAGAGATAGATAATATAATTTTGATATAATTTGATAACCAATACAGATACACCGATTACGACTCCTCATGTTATAACACGTGAGCCAGTATTATATTATTGTCTGTGACGTCACGGAGATACCAAATTATTCTGCGTTGCGTTTATACAAAACGTTACATAGAGTGCGGTTATGAGTCCACGTAGTCCACAAAAACTACAATAAACACAAACGATTCGGTCACGTCACGAGCCTCATCAAATGTCAAAAATCGTAAAATCGAAAAATGGGCTGTCAAACGTGTTGTGCGGTTAACTTCAGGCCATAACGAACAACAAAGCTAGAGCTTGGCCAGGCAAGCATGTCACAACAAAAACGCGGCAAATTCAAAAAATCTGAAGCTGTAAACACTGATTACACACAGAAAAAACAACTTTGATACTTTGTAATAGTAGGTAGAACTTACCAATAATTTTTACAAATGCTAATACATAGTTTGAACGACCGTTGATCGTCGTTTAGATTTTAATAGTACATTTTGATTTAATTATTTATTTATTCACAATCCAAGCAATCAAATTGCATAATTTATTCCGTGAATTTGTCGTTTTTGTAAGAGAAGCGCGCACACAAAGGTCTGCTGAGTGCCATTTCACTTTTTCCCATAGGTACGTCCCCTCTCGATTTTCTATGTTTTTTATTAGATGTCTCAAAACAAAATTCTTAGGGTCTACTTATGGTGGTATTAAATATAAAAAACCAGAGAAGTGTGAGTCGGACTCGCCTACCTAGCGTTCCGTTAAAGACTATATATTTTATTACAGTAAATAATTAGTTTTCAGACGGACAGACCAAGAACAAAGTGATCTTATAAGGGCTCCGTTTTTTTTCTTTTTGAGGTACGGAACCCCTAAAACGAACCATTTGCGTGATGTGTAACTTTATGGAGTTACCCCCAACCCCTTACGAAGATATCCTTTTATTATAGCCAACCCCATAGGAATGCAACTAATCTTCGGTGAAAGCATTTGTGTATATGGGGGTTACGCCCCCCTCTCCCCCACGGCAACTCACTCCCCAGCCCCCTACGAAGATGTCATTCTACTAAAGCCAACCCCATAGGGATGTAACTGGTCGTCGGTGAAACAAGTGTGACCTATTTATAAGATAAAACAGGAAGAAACAAGTAAACAATAAAACGAAATTTTCTTATCAATAAAAGTGATTCATTATATGATTTCAAATTTTTCTATGAATTGTAATCAAAATCTGATTCCAAATATTTAATTCCTGAAATTGACTCTGCATCACTACTTTTTTCACCGGTGCTATCTTCACTAACATTGATTATAAATCTTTCCATCTCGGTATCCAGTATGATAACCTTTTGTTTATATTTATTTTCGACATTTTTAACATGATTGGTGTATTTTTTCCAATCAGTGGGAGATGCTGAATTGAAAGCATCTTTAATTCAATTTTCCATTTCTGATGCTGGTATCCCTATATTTCTACTTGCAATATTTTTAGACTCCAGACTAGCTCAATAGCATTCAGGTCACAGTGATAAGGAGGTAGCATTATGGTTTCATGCCCATGTTTCTTCAGAAGTTCTACTGTTTCATAAATAGGTGCATGTTTGTGTTCTTTTACAATGCATATCAGTTCATCTTTTGAGTGGAATTCTTGAAACGCAATATTATTTTTTTCAAGCCATACCCGAATGTCAGATTTTGTATTGGACATAGTTGGAGATTTGTTAGATTGTTTAACATGGTAACTTGCATTGTCCATTAAAATCACTGATGGTCGGTTTAAGTTCGGTATCAGTTTATCATTTAGCCATTTCATGAAGTTGGCTGAATTCATGTCATCATGATAGTCAGCAGATTTGGACTTGGTACTGAATACCAACAATGCACCAGGCACAAAACCTTCTTCAGATCCGGCATGTACCGCAATATGCCTTTTTCCAGTTGATATTTTTGATACCACACCAGATGTTGGTGGTCCTTGCCATGACTTTTTCACCTTATAGTTTTGATGTACATATGTTTCATCAAGATAAATTACTAGTTTTCCTTCCTGGCGCTTCTCATTTATTGCTCTACGAAATCTATGCCTCCAAGCAGCAATTTCATACCTTTCAATTAACAAGGTTCTTTCATTTTGTCTCCTCATGCCTGTTATTTAGGGTGTCTAGAAATAAATAATAAGATATTAATCCCTAACGACATAAAACTAGGTAAGCAAGGACCACAACTTTTTGTGTCAAATACGGATAACTAACCTATAAGTGCAACGAGTGACTCTAATTTTTGTATTTTCTCGGTGTGTTTTTGATTTATTTCACTTTCTACTTCTTGAAACTAATTAATCATGTTATACAGAAGTTTCCTCTCGTTGCTTCTTATTGTTTTCGGCATCTTAACAACTACAAATCTTCATTAACAAAACAGAAAACTCGAAATATTTGTTTCAATTGTTTGTAATTTGACAATTCCGAAATTGTTGCCATAATAAAACTTTTAAAAAATAGCCGTGACAGGTTTCCCTGGCCAAGCTCTAAGTACTATGGGGGTCGGTTGAATGTGTTGTGGTTTTATGGTCGGTCACGAAGCCCATACGGATTTGTTCGGTTTATTTCGTTTATTTTCGTGAGCGACATTAAAACGATAGCTGAAGTAGATTATTCTGTTTAAAGTCATAACCGCACGCATAGAGGTATCGTGATTAACATCATGATTAAATACTAATTTCACAGGTTAATTTAACAACAATATTCCCGAAGTATTTCGGTTAATAAACCATTTTCAAGGGAATTTTGTTGTTAAGACGAGCCATAGAGGTGTATTGTTTATATATATATGGTAAATATTATTTTATTTATTTATTTATCAAAAATTTGCACAGCATTACAGAATAATCCAATTCACTGTACAATTAAAAAGTTAAAAGAAAGTTAACTAATCTACATAAATTATTGACATCCACATAAAATCATTGAGAAAAATAATAACAAAAATTAACCAAAGACAAAATAAAAAAATGAAAAAATACACATTATGGTCTAAGGCTTAGAATCTAAGGACATCGTCATTGAGGCTTCACTCTCACAAAATTTCAAACATTCCCTCACAACATCCGTCATTCTGTCAGAGAAAAGATCACACAGTGGTTCTGATACCAAGAGCGCGTTGAGTTTCAGGGGTGCACGCATCAGTGGGGACTCCCTCCTCGCCACGGAGCATGAGGAGGACGTTGCCAAGAGCTTGTGTGAGCGGGCGCGGAGATAATTATTTGGCACAAAAAATTGACAGGCCTGAGTTACCAGCTCAGGGCAGTCAGAATTTCCGCGAAGTAGGCAGCATGCAGTCACCATCAACTCACATGCTCGTCTGACCTCAAGAGAGTTGAATCCTAGCACGCCCAGGAGAAACTTGGTGGGATACATAAATGGATAAAAACCATACTTTTTCTTGTAGAGAAATCGCAAGAATGCTTTTTGAATCTTTTCAAGCATAAGGGCATACTTTTTCTCGTGTGGACTCCACACAATAGAACTAGCCTCAATTTTGCTTCTAACGAGCGCTGTATATAAAATCTGGCTTATTTTAGCATCGTGGAAGTATTTTGCATTACGTAGTATGAAACCCAGCCGACGATAACATGCTACCGCAAGACTTTTGAACGTGAATTTTTGACTCATGGAACGTGAGTTGGTGGTCGAAAACGACACCCAGGTCTCCGATAGACTCAACAAGAGCAATGACTTCAGAGCCGAGCGTATAGACTGCGTGAAGAGGTTGTCGACTGCGGGTAAAAGACAAAACGTTGCACTTCGAGGAATTAAAGTGGAGCCTGTTTCTAGTACTCCATTGAAGTATTGAGTCAAGATCTTGTTGCAGCAAGCGATGATCGGTTATATTCTTTACGCAGAGAAACAGCATTACGTCATCCGCATACAGTAAACAACTCGCATGGTTCAGGACAAGGTCAAGGTCATTTATCATAATACTTCCATACACATACTATATCACATACTTCCTTTACAAGAGCGTCGCTCGATAGCTGACATTCTCTTCTTAATAAGAGTTGTTTCAGGTCAAGTAGACTGCCCTTATTTACTATCCAATCTGAACTTTTATTTCCCCAGCAGATCGCGGCGTCAAATACCCATTTTTTCTCTTCCTATTGTTGGAACAAACTACAGACAAAATAGTTACCTATGGCGAGTACAAAATTATGTAAACACATTACATGATCTCGATATTTTCTTCCTCTCTGTGGCTAGAGCAAGAATGGTGCTAAGCGCTAAGTTTTTTAATATTTGATGTATTAATTTAATACTTACCTGTGGTATCATTGTATCCTAGCATTTTTTTGTGTTGTGTTTGAGAATTTACTTTAATTTAATTTAATGCTGTTTTCTTTTTCTCGGTTTAAAAATAACTTGTTTTTTTTATATTGATTATGTGTAAAGCTAAATTTCATACCGTCAGTAAATTTTATTACTAATATTTTACGTAAGTGTTATTAAGTTATTATGTTACTAGTAGTGAAAACTTGTAATTGGCCGTAATTTGTTTTGTCTGTTTTTTAACTTAGTTATACTGTGCTGTAAGTTTTCCTTAAATATAAATAAATAAATAAATAAATAATAATAAATAACAAAGGACCCAGGATTGATCCCTGGCTCACGCCTGAACGAGTATGGTACGGTTGGGATGTATAACAGCCATACTTTACGACTTGCTGTCTATCACGTAGGTAGTCAGCCAGAAAACAAAGCCGGCTAGGGGCGAAACCAAATGAACATGACTTATCTAAAAGCACGTCATTATCCACGCGATCAAACGCCTTTTTGAAGTCGAGATAAGCTACATCCACTTGTCCGCCCCTCTCCATGTGTTCGGAGACATAGTCCACAAAAGTAAGCAGGTTAGTATCTACCGACCGCCTACTCCTAAAACCATGCTGCGAGTCCGACAGAAAAGGTTTTATTTGCGCAGATATTTTCCTATGTAGAATAGACTCAAAGACCTTAGCCAGGGAGTTAAGATTTGCTATGGGTCGATGGTCCTCAACTTTTGATGCGTCATTAGTTTTTGGAATAGGACTTACACGTGACAGCTTCCATTTGGAAGGATACCTACCCGTTTTCAGAGAAAGGTTTAGTAAGTAACCTATCGGAAGGGATAACACATTGCAAACCTTCAGAATATAAGGAGGAATAGAGTCTGGTCCAATCGAGCTTTGAGGCTTAAGTCGCTTTAAACCATTTACAACATCATTTTCAGTAATGTGCGAGATATTGACGTAGTTGGCCGATTTAACCAAATTAAGGCGATTAGTATCATTTGAGTTAAGATTTGGTGTGTCCGTAAGAAAAACACTAGAAAAGAAATGCGAAAAAGCAGTTGCTGCCGCTTCACCTACACATTTCTCATCCTGATAGGTAACGCTAGGCTCGAGTCTTCAAACTCGCTACATATTTCCAGAACAAGCGTGGATTCGACATAAAACTGTCTTCAATTTTGGATATGTATGCGTCATACTGAGATGACATCCTTTTTTTTATTTGATGTCTTAGAATGCTAAACTGTAGGTACGCATTTGGGTCACTCGTAGCTTTCCATTTTTGATGTAGAATGGCCTTACGCTTGATATCTTTTATAAGATCTCCCGTGAACCAGACCGGATAACGCTTCTGACGAGATTTAGGTCTACACTTTTTAGGAACACAAAGATTAAAAATATTATAGAGGATTTTGTAAAAGGTATCAACAGCTGCATCTACGTCCTTGGACTCTAGCACAGCATCCCAACCAGCTTCGTTAACCAACTGATGCAACAGCACAAAATCTGCTTTGGCAAAATTCCAGTCAAGGCTAGCATCAATATTACTCGGGTCCAGAAACCCTGAGCGACGTACTTGAAGTACACTGTCTAGTGGCACTGTGACGTCAAGAGGAGGGTGGTAAGCATAGGCAAGAGGAACTAGACCACCTCCACCTGCAGCACGCACGTCCACACCACCCAAGCTCTCAGGTACCAGCACCACATCTAACTTACCTCCAAATGCATTTAAAATCTCATTCGTCTCGATCATACCACAAACACTAAGAAAATAACAAAAATATGACATATATTTTCGGAGGCACTATTTAAATTTAAGTCACCGAATATCAAAACCACCGAATTAGTATCACACATCACACTTTCAGCCAAGGTAAACCAACTCATATATACATCGTCTTTTGAACTAGGTGGAATATAAACTACACATACAATAAAATCAACATTAACATAACTAAATGAAGCCCAGAGATCTTCGCCTTTGTCGGTTTCCAGGTCACTGCGACGCCGGAGTGAAATACCGGCTTTCGCAGCAAGTAGGACTCCGCCGCATGCAGTAAGTCTGTCTCTACGAAGTAGACTCCAGCCACCTACAGCCACCTCGGCGTCATGGATGGTAGAGTCGAGGTTGGTCTCAGTTACAACGACAAGATCCTGATCTGCTAAAAGTAAATTAAGTCTCCAGTCCTTCAATTTTGTCTTCAGGCCTCTAACGTTTTGATATAGAACATCAACGCTGTTTTTATTGCCTATTGGTGGAGAACAGTTCCTTCTCTCCAGGTGCTCGGGAGCCTCGAAAGGGGGTCCAGGCCTTTACTCTAGCATGTTCAGGCCAAGCCTCAACTGAGCAGCATTGGTCATAATAAGCAGGTGGGACACAGATTTTAAACGATTTGTAGTCACTTCTCGACCGGAGCTCCTCTACAATACATTTCCCCATCGGGCAGAGCGTTGTCAGATAATCTTCAATATCTTCCTTTCCGGACTCCATATTCCAGAGATGGATACATTTACGGGGCTCAACTGCTTTTAAGGACACTTTGGAACCACCAGTGCAGTATAACGAGGTGGGACGCTTGCTGTATGAAACTGCTGGGGTACATTTTGGGGCAATGTGTTCTGTGGTGGCACTGCTTGCTCTGCGTATTTTTGGGAATTAGAAGTGCTACTGCCTTGGAAATTGGCGCCTGCAATACCCACTGTTTCGGTAATTTGCGATGCAGCTTCAGTTTCGAGAACAGATGGTATATTCTGAAGATTACTTAATGTCGACAAGTTCTTATTTTTTGTAACTGTCGCGTAGTTCTCCTTCCTAACGGTAGGAATTTCCGTGCTCTTCTTTTGATGAACCTCAATTGTTAGCAATCTGGAACCCATAACGTCCAACTTTTTAGTGCATTTATTGATTTTCTGATGAAAATCAGTAATAGCTGCCATGACTTTTGTGAGTGAAGCACCCAAACCTGAGATTTCCAAACGTACAGATCTCATTTCAGCCATGATTTCCAAAAAATCAGTACTTTGGACACTAGAAAAATCTACGGGTTTGTTATTTTTCCTTAGGGTAATATTTGATGCCGACTTTGGCTTGCCAACTGGCGTTTGGCTATTATCACCCACCCTCTTCACCGTGTGGCAACACTCGGGACAAGCCCAGACAGATTTGTCCAGTTCAGTGTCAATTTTAGCTAGGGCGCACAACTCATGATACATTTTATCGCAGCCTTCAACCATACAAATAAGGTTGTTTTCGGTATCATCCAAGGCTAGTTGGCAGGCGGCGCAGATAACAACCAATGGTGAAAGATGTGAACTTGGTTCAGCCATAGTATTGCACGCGTGAGGCGTAAAATTCTCGTCCAGAAGTAAACAAATGCGCTCGACGTCACGCAGCTTAGCGGTGACGTAGTTGTAGCGACGACACGTAATATTTCTTCGCGAGTAAGTTGACTCACCGTCGAACTTGTGCGTATAGCAATATAATAATTATATTATAATATATTGTAAATATATTGTTTACCTAACCTCATATCCTGAGATCCTCATTATGAACTCAAAACTACTTGCATAATGAAAAAAAATTTCATGAACGTCTGTAAAACATAAAAAAAAATTATAGTATAGTTCTCCGAACAAAATAATAGTAAAAAATGAATTTTTCTGATATTACAGTATAATCAAATTCAAATTCAAATCATTTATTTGTGAGTCACAGGTTTGTGGTTAGATAAGCAAGTACATTGGTTTCGTCTCGCTGTGCTCTGCCACATGGCGTACAAATATTCACACAAAAATAAAATAAAATGTACATACACAATACAGTCATATTTTATATAAAATAATTAGTCACATAAAATTAACATGCATATACCTTTGGACTCACTGTGCATCGGACAAATATTCATTTACGCTATAATAAGTTTTGTCGTGTAAAAAGTTTCAAGATGCGTTTTAAACATTTGGATGTCTTTTGCATCTCCTATGGCCTTTGGTAACTTATTTTGTTATAGATAGGGGGTGCCATCCAAAAAACATTTTTTTCCGAAGAGTGCTTTTTTGTGTTGAAAGCTACAGATTTTGTTTCCGTAGGGTTAGCTTTTAAAGTGGTCAAAAAGATTAGAATTTAATTTTACAAATACCGCCATTTCCTAGATATATAGTGACGGGAACGTAAGAATTTTGAAATTAAAAAAATGGGGTTTGCAAGTTTCCGTGCTCCTAATTTTACTTATAGCACGAATGCACCTTTTTTTGGCTTTGAAAATTGTTTCCCTATTTTTTGCCTTGCCCCAAAATATAACCCCGTAACGTAGGGTGGAATCCACATAACCTTTATAGTTATAGGCAGTAACTACTGCGTCTTCACTAACTATTTTAGTTAAGTTGTGAAGTGCATATGAAAATTTATTTAGCTTTGAGCATATGCGGTCAATTTGGGCTTGCCATGACATTTTTCTATTTATGTTTAGACCTAGAAATTTTATTGTTTCAGTTTCCTCAATTTTATTGTTAATATATTTTATGTCAATCGGAGAATTATTTGTTTGTTGTTCAAATGTCATTATTTTTGTTTTTTCCAAATTAATTAATAGTTCATTATTGTTAAGCCACTGTATTATGTCTTTCAGGGTGGTATTCATTTCGCTTTCAAATGTATCTACATTTTCACTTTTAAATAACACCGTGCTATCATCGGCAAATAGAACCATGGGATAATCATAACCAGTTACGCTAAATTTAAAACTGAATTAAAGAAGTTTTTATTGAAGAAGTGCCAGTACACCATTGATAATTTATAGTTTGTAACAGGTATAATTTTTAATGATTTTATACACAATGTGCTTAGTTTTAAGTTGTAGTTTTTAAGATAATTTCAAATGCAATATTTTTTTGTTGATGAATAAATAATGATGATGAATGATGATGATGATGTTTTGTGATTTGAGGTAGTTCATTTATGTAGGCCAGAAATAATAGCGGCCCTAAAACACTTCCCTGTGGAACGCCGCAACGATTATCATTATCGTCTGGATAGTAAGCTTTTTCAGTTTTAGTTTTTAAGCATATTCTGTCGATTCTAGTTTTTTGTTTCCGATTTGTTAGATAAGATTTAGTAAGGTTAAGTGCTTTACCTCTGATCCCTTACTTTTCTAATTTATTTAATAATATGTCATGATCAGAGATCGGAACACGGGTGCGATTTAAGGCGCTACCAATCATAAAAATAAAATCCCGGGAATCCTTGTAATGTATTTATATCCGTTACTAAAGTACCGATTACCAGGAAATTTCGGGATTCTTAGTTCTATTAACTTTTATTGTAATTGCACCCGTAAGAAATAATGGGATTTTTAGTCATATCTACTTTTCATAGTATCGCGTGATTTCGAGTCATCGTGTAAATATAAATAACTGAATAACTTAAAGTTCGTTAATAGCGCTATCTAGTAAGATAGTAGAACGTAAGCTCTAGCAGACACCATACAAAAAGTTTATGGGGTAGCTCGTAGTCGCTGCGCTAAATTTTGGGTGCCCTTTCCAAGCTAGTTACCCAAAAAACCGTTTTATGGGATCACTTCTCTGTTCCCAATATATTAGGTACTCAGTGTTTTAAATTTTAAAATGCACTTAAATATAAAATTAAATATTTTTTCTAAGACAAATAAACACGATTTGGAGACCCTTCTTTAAACTCAAGTTAGGTAGTAGGGAATTTTTCGACTTCAGAAATCCCGGGATTTCCAAATCGTGTAAGAAATTTCTTGGAATCCCGGGATTTTATTTTTATGATTGGTAGCGCCTTAAATCGCACCCGTGTTCCGATCTCTGGTCATGATTCACGTAGTTAAAAGCTTTTTTTAGATTCAATATATACTTGTTAATATTGTGACTAAAAATTCATATATGGCCATGTTTATTGATTTATTTTGTCAAAATCCCATTTGCTTCGGTGAAAATATGTTATACTTCTCTAGATATGAGTCAATACTTTTATAGATTACCTTTTCAAACGTTTTAGAAAATATTGGTATAAACGTTGTGGGTCTATAATAATTCATATTTTCTCTATCAATTTTATTAAACAATGATATGATAATTGCCAGTTTAAGTTTATATTTTCCTTCATCGATACAAAGATTCATAATGTAGCTTATGGCACAATGATGAAAGCGACGTTATTTCATCATATCCTGGGCTTTATATGTTTTTTAATTATTGTATTATTTTTTATATTTCATCTGGAGTTGTGGGTTTAATAAATATACAATTTGAATTATTATTTGTAACATTGAATTTTTTTGGGTCATTACATTCTGAGGTTTTGTCATTAGTTGCTGTTTCATTGACAAAGTAACTGTTAAAGGAATGAGCTATTTCATGTGGATCAAATAATATTGATCCATTATAATTAATTTTGTCGATATATTCTTTCATAACTCTTGATTTTGATATGTTTATACAGTCTGTCAAAAAGAGTTGAAATGATTATTGAAGGAACTATTTTTCCTTCGCCTGGTTACACCAAACATACAAGTACAAAATCTGTTAAATCAATCTGTCGTTTTTTTTACTACACTGTTTTAATCCTTTTGACAACCATTTGGGTTTTAGGTTTATTGAAAATTTTACTTTGATTTTTGGAAAGCATAAAAAGTACAGGAGTTTAAAATTGTTCAAATGCTTCTTATTACGTACCAGTATTGTAGTGTACAGTGGAGCCCACATCAAGCTAAACACATTCAGTATAAGCTGACCTCTTACTGTATAGGCTTCCCGTACAATGAGAGGTCAGCTTAAACTCAATGTGTATAGCTTGATGTGGGGTTCACTGTACATAATTTCTTTAGTGGACAAGTAAAAAGTTGTGCACAGTGATCGGATAGAGCTAGTTCAATAACTTCACTTTTGCAGCCATGTATATTTTGAAAAACATTATCTAAGCAAATTCCACAAGTTGGTTGATTTAATGCGATTTTCAATGTATAACTTTGCAGAATGTGTTTCTCTGTGTTTTTGGTCTTATTTAGCGTGTCGATATTAAAATCTCCAGATAGTATAATTTTTTCTTATTACTTAAGCAATGGTTGTGCTTGTGCAGCATATCATTTAGCTTTGTAAAGAACATTTCATGTGCTACTATTGTATACTTAGTTACTCTAAAAACACAAATAATTATAATATTATGTTCTGTGAGTTCGATAGCACAGCATTCTAATACACTGGGTAAATTTAATTTCGCAACATCAACAGATTTAAATTTATGCTTATATAACAAGTATGCATGCTCTGCCATGCCGAGTTTTTCTAGAGCTGATTGAAGCTAGTGAAAAGTTCGGTAAATTCAATAAAGTATAGTCATCTTGAATCATATTATGTTCTGTGATGCAAATGACATCCGGATGCTTACCGCTATTTGCTAATTCATCTATTTGTATAGCTAATTCTTCCGATTTACCAATGAGTGCATCAATATTTTGGTGGAGTATGATTAATTTTTTATACACGAAAAAGATTATTATTACATTGTGGTTCTGAAGATTCGTTTGTATTGTCATAATTAAAATGAGAATAACTGTTAATGTCCATATAATGTAATTCAAATCTTCTTATCGTGTGGGCTGCAAGACCTATCGGCCCGACAAGCCCTGGTGTTAGAGTAATTTATTAATTCAAATCATAAATGTTATTTGTTGATTGCAATATGTATGTCATTAAATATTATCTGCATGCTTGTATCATTAATTTTCCCTGAGTATTTTTTAAACATGACAAGTCTGTATGATAAATTTGCGTTAGGAATAATAATCACATTAAGCAGGAAAGTAAAGAATACTTAGTCCATACAGTCAGGTTTGGATATCTTATACCAATGAGGTTTTTAAATAATATTACCACAGACATCCCTTATATATTGGATCTCTGTGAATATTACAACAATACATTGCGGCCCGACCAACAAGTTTAAATGGCGGTGCGAGACCTCACCGATACCATGATACCTCCTGTGGCCATCGTCACATGCGTGCGCCATTGTCACCCGACCAAAGAGTTTTGGTGGCAGTGCGGGACCTCACCGCTATAAAACCTCCTTTGCCTAATGCATAACATCACATGCATCCGCGGTGGACCGCAAGAGTTGTTTGCCATAATTTAGATAATTAATCTGGGGGCACGGGAGTGCCCCCGCTAAGTCGAGCTAAAAAGCGGCACGGCCGTACTATCCTTTTCTCGAAGCAGTTCAGGCCATTTTCGACCCCCTATAACTTCGTTGTGGATATAACTAGAAGCCCGAATTTTCAGTAACCAAGCAGGCATTGTATAAACACGGTATATTTCAAATTTCATTCAATTTGAACCAGTAGTTTAAGAATTATAACTAGTCAAAGTTTCTCTGACTGACCGATCATCAAAACTCTAAGGCACTTCTAGCAGGCATAGAAGCTTAAAATTTGGAATACAATTTAGTGTATAAATCAAGGAAAACTAAAATATTTTGCAATTTCGGTCCAGTTTTCTAGATACACCAACTGCATAAACAAATATATGTGGTTACAAGGTACATTTGTAGTTGTAAGTAGAAAATACTGGAAAGGAAAAAAGTAGGACTATCTACAAAAAGAAATGAGATGCCATCAAAAACAAAACATGTAAAAAAAAGCCTCGCAACTTAGTTCTTATAACGTAAAAAGTTGTGAGATCCGTGTAAATCCAAGTCGGTTAATTTATTCAGTCCCTACTTAAGGGACCTTCTGTCTTAAGTTATTACGTAACTAGCTTTTGCTAATAAAGACCAATATTTGTTTCTGTCAGTTATAAGTTTTATTCTGGGTAAAATTGTCTGAAGTCTCACAACATTGGTCGAGTGAGCAACGAAAATGATAAAAAATTTATTAACAGCAAAATCAAGAACAGCTTGCAATAAATACCAAGATTTAATGGAATAAAAAATAAGTAGATAACTACGAGTATTGTATGAGTTTAGATAAAGTAGTGTAGAAACTGTACATAACTAGGCATTAAAAGACTCGTGTGATACTATTAAAAAACTCGCCTACGGCACTCGCCTCAATAAACTGATATATTTAAATAAAACCACAGATTATACTGTTCCACTTTACCAAAAAAACATATACGTTCTCATAGATTTATAGTTTTTAACGATAGGAGAGGAGTACAAATTATTTCCGTTAGCGCGGAAATGTGTCTTCTGGAAAACTTGTTCAATACAATCAGTAAATTTTACGGGTTTCAATATTTGTGTTAGCAGAAGTACATAACGAAACACGTAGATAATGCCTCGCCTGCTGTCACTCTCCCGGTTTCTGGGCGAGCGCGCTTCATCCTAGGACTTATCGAGACTTTCTATCGGGCACAGTAATAGCTAAGCGTAAAAGAAGTTTACAACTTTTCCACGATGTCAATTTATTTTAATAAGAATTGTACTTCCCTTTAACACTTTGTTGATGACACAAAAGAAACAATCTCAAATAGCAGACCGACGAAACCAAATCTTCAACTTTGCGAACCACTTCACCTTGGTCTCCGATCTTTTGCCGTTCAAACCTGGTTGTACGAGAGAAGTGGAAGATCATGATAAACTGGCTTAGTAAAGATATTGCGTCCAGTATTATTTGGTCTTGATGCGTTTTGGGTGACCTGAAGTGCATAGGTCTTCTTGGTTTGGTCATTGATTCTAAAATAATGATACGAGGCCGCCACTTTGTGGGTTCCTCTGTGGGTTTGGTAATTACTAATTAGCGGTTGTACATTAGAATTCATGCAGTATTTAGTTTTTTTGTTGATGCTAATAATGAATTATTAAAAAGGTTAATTTGGATGAACTTCGACGATACTCACCAAGCAAGTTTTATGATTCGTCTTTGATAACCAACTTTATTATATAGTATCCGTCTATATTTTATATTCACCGAACATAGAACTTGACCGTAGTAATCTGTCTGGCGCACACGCCGTTTTAGTACAACATTTGATAAACCTTTTCTCAATTGTTTTTCGTTATAGACCAAAGTATAAGACCTCCATTATCTGGTACTTCTATTTTAAAAGGCACCATTTTGCCAGAATTTTGAATACCTATTGATTTTGTTTTAAAGAAATACCAAGAAAATGGTATGGCTGGACCGATTTTCCATACAAAGTTGTTTTCTTGCCTTAAAATTGTACCTATACCAACACATTTCAGTCAGATAGTGACTTTGTAAATGGTCTCAAACTTTAATTTGTAAGGAAAAACAACAGAGAAACGGTTTATAAAATTTTGTACTAAAACGGTGACGTGCCTATGCGTTTTAACAGTTTTAATATAATGGAGAGCTTACTATATGATTTACCGATGGTCATAGCTCCATCCATCCATCCACCAGCCTGTTTCGTCCACTGCTGGAAATAGGCCTTTCCAGGATTTCGCCACTCTTGGCGGTCCTCCTGGAAGAAATTCCCATACTCACACACGCTGGGCAGGTGGGTTGGTGAGCGCGGTGCCGAAACCCTTGCACCAGTGACGCCGCTGCCCGTCACCAGTCTGTTTTAATAACTTCGGGAGGATTTGCGAGTAAGATGGTGGTACCTCCACAGTCGAGCCCGGTATCAGCTCTACCACCTTCATGGCTAAATATCAATAAATAACATAATATAAAAAACCTTTTTTTTTGCGTGAAAATTTTATTTTTCACTAGAAATTTCTGTTGATTATTTTTAAAATTTGTAATACATCTAAGTATAGGAAAAAAAAGAGGATGCATACATTTTTATTGGGTACTTTTAATTTTTTAGCAAAAACCCAAGACTGTCGTGGAATTTCGGGTTTTTCAAAGTGCTGCCAAAAAAGCCCCTGACCACTTGTTGGTCTGCCAGACGTATTTTCCAGATCCTCTCGACATCCCCAACACAACCAAACAAGTTTTACATACTTTCCAACAACATCGCCTCATACCTCGTATCAGGCGAGAATCGCTCCGGGTTGTGACCACTTGCTGGACCCAAACTTTGCAGGATGAGTTTTCAGGATCACATTAATCGAAAACTCAAAGAAGCAGACAGTTTCCAGAACTATCAGTCAGTGACAGTTTTTTAAACTAGCCGGGGGGAATATACCACAATTACAGGGCACTACCCACTATCATATTTAAGGCTCAGCAGACCGTAACCATGACCATCAGTAAATCATATGGTCAGCTCTCTAACTGTTAGTTATTACTGTATTAGTCTTCATGCTAAGAGATAAAAAAGTGTAAACAAAGAATAGACATTCCAAATTTTAATGGCAAGTAATTAATTAAATGGTATTTATTTTAAATATTCGGTCAGCAAGAAAAATCTGCTGAAATGTTACTCTGACAGTACAATATGTTTTTGTCGGCCGTAAAATAAAAAAACACCAGTAATACCAGCAGTAACTAAATCAAGGATTACCAGAAGATAAGTAGGTAGGTATTTGGTCAGCTTGATAATGTTTATGTCTGCTAAATAAATAGTTCTGATACAAAATTATTATTTGGTCAGCAGAATTATACAATGGATTAGCATAAAAATAATATTCAATAATCTATGATATCTAAGAGTCTCCATTTTAAAATTATGGTCAGCTTACAATAAAAAATTAGCGCAATTTTATTGAAAAAGTGGCAAAACACGAGCGGCCAATTGCGTGTGAGCATTGTCATTCTACAAACATTGAGAATAACAGTGTTTAACAGTGTTTACAATTATTTTTGATGTTTGACAGTAAATTATTTAATGTATATTGTTTTGTGACCTCTTTCACTGATATCTTTATTAAAAACTAGCCTTTGCCCGTGGTTCCGCCCGCTTTTATTCAATCTTTACCCCATTTTTGGCTTTCAAGTTATTTTTGAACACTCTTATAGCCTATATGTTGACCAGGGTTACTAAGATGATAAAATGAGTGAAAAAACTGCATTCAAATCCGTTAAGTGGTTCTCGAGTTAAAACGGAACATAATTACATACAGACAGACAGACGGACGGACAAACAAAAATTCTAAAAATGGTTGTTTTGCCTTCAGTACAATACTAATAAACCACTTCAATCAAAAATTTGAAAATATACTTTACTAGTTTATAGGTGAATGCGAAAAAAAAAACCCAGAGCGAACAGATATATGATGTAGTTCAGAATTTTAGTGACATTTAATTACGTGTTTCTGAAATTATTTTACTATAAGATTCGATGGCTAATGTGTTATATTGCTATTTGTTTTTCATCAGGGCCGAGATTTTTCATCTCGAGGATATCCCCGATTTGGATATACCTCACGATGTATACTTAAAATAATAAAATGTATACTTGTTCGTGGCTTCTTTGATTTGATTCTGTATCGTAAAATCAGTTGCTAAACTGAGTGCCTATCGTCGAAAACATACATACCACTTGAAATGACGTCATAATTCGTAAATAGTTCAATACCCATTGAAGGTTAATTTGGAAATTAATTTTTTATCTATTTTGGCGAATAGCAACCATAAGTAGTAGGCAATCGATTCAAAGAAAAAGCGAAAGGCATTACTTGGCTATAAGGGATGTTGATAAAATAACCGCTAAACCAAAATCCTCGATACTACTTAAGGGTGCATATAAGATAAGACCGAGCACCTCATTTTGCATCAATCAGAACTGAACTCTACGACGTTCACTTTTAGTATAAAATAGCGCGCTCTCAGCCGTGGCTGTTACGACCACCAAGAAACAAACGCCCACAAAAATACGCGTTTTTATTTAATAACTCTGCTTCTAAATTAAACTTTTAAGATATTCTAAGACGAGCAGACGATGTCATTTGTTAACTTATTTTTAATGCAAATTACAAGAATGTATGATTTAAAGAACTTTAACACTCGAAAAACATGAAATTTAGAGGTAACTTCGTAATTTTTTTCTATCGAGCGAACTTAAAGATTTTCCGTTTTTTCTAAGATAAATATCTAACCCAGAGTCTACTGTCTACATTATTTTTACTATACCGATTAACCAAGTTACACAATGTGATATGCTCATTTGAATTTGTGCATCTAGCCTTATACGGACCCTTAAATATCGAAAGACACTTTCACGCGAGCAAGGTCGCGGGCAAAGCTAGTTATGCATAATAATAATAATGAATGAGTGATAAATTAGTTAGTAAATATCGAAAGACACTTTCACGCGAGCAAGGTCGCGGGCAAAGCTTAATAATAATAATGAATGAGTGATAAATTAGTTAGTAAATATCGAAAGACACTTTCACGCGAGCAAGGTCGCGGGCAAAGCTAGTTATGCATAATAATAATAATGAATGAGTGATAAATTAATTAGTAAATATCGAAAGACACTTTCACGCGAGCAAGGTCGCGGGCAAAGCTAGTTATGCATAATAATAATAATGAATGAGTGATAAATTAGTTAGTAAATATCGAAAGACACTTTCACGCGAGCAAGGTCGCGGGCAAAGCTAGTTATGCATAATAATAATAATGAATGAGTGATAAATTAATTAGTAAATATCGAAAGACACTTTCACGCGAGCAAGGTCGCGGGCAAAGCTAGTTATGCATAATAATAATAATGAATGAGTGATAAATTAGTTAGTAAATATCGAAAGACACTTTCACGCGAGCAAGGTCGCGGGCAAAGCTAGTTATGCATAATAATAATAATGAATGAGTGATAAATTAGTTAGTAAATATCGAAAGACACTTTCACGCGAGCAAGGTCGCGGGCAAAGCTAGTTATGCATAATAATAATAATGAATGAGTGATAAATTAGTTAGTAAATATCGAAAGACACTTTCACGCGAGCAAGGTCGCGGGCAAAGCTTAATAATAATAATGAATGAGTGATAAATTAGTTAGTAAATATCGAAAGACACTTTCACGCGAGCAAGGTCGCGGGCAAAGCTAGTTATGCATAATAATAATAATGAATGAGTGATAAATTAGTTAGTAAATATCGAAAGACACTTTCACGCGAGCAAGGTCGCGGGCAAAGCTAGTTATGCATAATAATAATAATGAATGAGTGATAAATTAATTAGTAAATATAAATGACTAGCTTTTGCACGCGGATCCGCCCGCGTTGATATATTTTTGGGGTAGTTCTATCGAATCCGTTAATATTTTTCATAACAATAATTTTTTGTACGTGACTTGGCTTTTGGTTCTCATGTTATATTTTATGTGTCTGAACCTATACTGTTTACCTATACTATAGCCTTTGTTTAAGTGAAGGTATGGTCTCCAGGTAGATATTTCAGAATTTCCCTGAATGAGACAAAAAAAAAAACACAAAAAGATACAATTTCATCAACTTTTCCCAAAATATAAGGTGACTTTAATTTATCCAGCCAAATTGTTACTGAAGATTCGTTAAGTTCTCAGTAACAAGGTTCGATGACCCTTTTTGTGAAATTCGTAAATTATTCGTTTCGTGTTCCTTTCAAACGCAAGCCCAGCCGCGAGTCAATTACTATGGGACGTCAAGATTTTATTTTGCGAAATTAGCAAAAATTGTTATCGATCCGTGTTACTGATCAATCACTTACCAAGCCGCCAATATGAGTTTGGCTGCATAAATAAAAGTCACCTTATATATTAACACTATCTTTTTCCTTTATTATATAAACATGTATTAAATATTGCGTTGTTTATATTTATAATGAAAGACCATAACAATTTATTTAACCGAAAATATTAAAATTTTCACACACGACACTTTTCATAAAAATTTGCAGGCTAAAATAAAAACTGATAAGCCCGTCAATCCTAGCAATGGATTTTAACCACATTTTTTACGTAATTTTCTTCCCCAAATATTTCCCCAAGCTTTTCGTTTCCCCAAAAGTTTCCTAGAACTAAAATTTTTCCCCAAAATTGCCAAAAAACCCCCAATCTAAAGACCCTGGTGAAGAGTCTAACAATGAAAGAATTCACAATCGGCCTAGTAGTTAGCCCATGTTTAAGTGAAGGGTCTAACCATGAAAGAATCTTTATAATCGGCCTAGTAGTTCCAGATACGCTATCCCTAGAGAACTCCCGTCTCCTAGGAACAAAATTATAGCCTATAGCACTAAGGGATGATTTAGCTTTCTGTAAGTGAAAGAACTTTAAGAATCGGATTAGTAGTTTCGAAGATTAGCCCCTATATCCAAAGTCATAATCATCTCTCTGTATAATATTCGTATAGAAGTTTACAAGTGTAGATAGTGTAGATTACACTAATGGAACCGAAAAGTCGATCTGTGCTTATCTGTTTGTTTGTAATTTGTTTAAAATCTGCATTGATTTTCATAGCTTGTTTGGTTGGACAGCGGGCCTCTTCTGTAAATGAAACTTTTTTGATCGTGCAAATGCCTTTAGACATAAATAATTATATTTTTGTATAAACCTGTCAAAATTATTGTAAATGTTTCGATCAAATGAAGTTTTATATTTTACCGTTTTATTTAATAACTCGTTGGGTTTTATGAATGAAAATCAATCTAGACTTACCTTCATTATCGATGACCTGTAACTACAAAGTTCACGTATGGTTCAGAAATTTGAAAAGCTCGGTGAGGATATACCGAACAGTATAACAGCTGATGTGATCATCCTGGGATGCAGCCTCCCCGGCATCGTGACCGCGCACAAGCTGAAGAAGACCTTCGGGAACTCTATGGATATTGTGGTCTTGGACTTGGTTGGTGCGAAGAACGTATTCTCCACAGTGGGTGTGGCGTTCTGTGATGACCCTGATAACGAAGATGAAGTTGACGACGTAGAAACTTCCCATTTCGTACAAAGTCTAATGAAATACACCAAGTACTTCAACGTGCCATTACCAGAGGACATCATCCAAACTCAAGGTACCGTCAGGAACTCCCTCAGTAAGGTGTTCCAGTTCCCCAATGGCAGCCTAGCCAATTGCACGGACTCTTTGCATGACTTTTCATATTTGAGCTTCGTTGAAAGATTTGAGTTAAATCAGTACCAAAATTTTCTTACCCAAAATATGGTAACTCTGTTCCAAGTGACCGAAGAGCCTTCCGACGGAGAAAGAAAAACTCTCTTGTATTACGACAGGACCACGATGGAGAAGCACATTTGTAGCGCTTTAGTCTTCCCCACATCGAGGGAAATAATGAGAGTGACTGTGAGGTTGTTCTGTGGTGTGACGGCAGACTCCGTGTCAGTGCTGTTTTACTTACATCAGTGTTACCGGACTAGCGGCTCAAAGACTCGCGACGAAACACAAGCAAAGTACGTCAAGCTCCGCGAAAAACTTCTGGGACAGTGCCGTAAAAGACTTATCCACAAACTGCAGGAGAGCATCGCGGATATAATAGTGCTCGCCAAGAAGATCACTGACATCAGGGCTTACTCCGATGAGCGAGTAATTCTTGAAACTAATAGAGACACGAGCTACATCTGCAACCTTCTCGCGATGGCCTTAAAGCCTGACCAGCTGCACAACATCCGTATGGAGTCTCAGCTAGTGGACGAACGTGAGACCGAGATCGTTCGCAACATGACTCCAGGACGAGCCAAGAAATTCCTGATCCAATACGAAGAGAGCTTCTGGAGTCGTGATGGGTACAGCGGTGATATCCTCAGTACTAAGGGACCTATCATTTGGGCTACGGAGAGACCGATGCTTTCTAACACTGGTAGCTTGGAGCGCTACGCAAGTTTAGTTGGCTACTTGAAGGTGACAGATAGTGATAATTGCGATTCTAAAGCGGCTGTTATAGAGCAACTTATAAAGTTGTTCGGAGAAGAAGCTGGTTATCCTACTAAGTATAAGGAAACAGAATTAGCTGATATTTTCGTGCCACGTTGCGGGGACTACGTTGCGTTTCGTAAGATGGCCACGGCGGATCATTTCGACCGTATATATTGGGGTCCCCTGGATGTATTCGCTGATGGTGACGTGGCAGCTGCTCTGGAAGCTGGTCACTTGGCGTATGTTAATATGGTAAGGTGTCTGAGACCACAAGCTCAGTCATATGATGACGTAAGTGCCGCGCAGTACGATACAGTATTTCAGGACAGTGCGTTAGTGCAGTTCGTATCGCGTGTGAACTATTTGCATGCCATGCGAGCTCTCATCTGTACAGCTGCGATCTATGTCGGGGTGAGATTCATCCGGTCGCACTGGAGGAGGTAAACTGTTGGAGGGAATGTGGAAGTTATCTCTGTGGCTTCATATAATTTAATTATATTCCAACTAACAATCTTAGCGTTTTTGTTTAATAGTTTTATTTCTCCTTTCTATTGCACGTGCTAAATGAGGCTACTGTCCCCAAAGTTTACATACCATATAAATAAACAATTTTTGAAGTAGTATTTCTAACTTTATCTTATCAACTAAAATAATCAGTTCCACTGGCATCTCGCGTAGTTTTACTGAAGGTCGGATTGTGCATTCCCCTCACGTCCATTCAGTGACACTCATCCGATAGTCTAAGAGTACATCCTACCTGGAGCCCTATATGCGCAGGCGCAGGGTTCCTGGCCTTGCGCAGTGTCACGTCATGGCACGCATGATGCCCATAACGTGACAATGACAGCGCGAGGCTGTATATAATTTAATCAAGTTCACACGTATTCGAATGAATTTCTTTCAAGATGTTCGAAAGTAATACAGTAACTTTATTTAAACAATCAAATTCATACTGGATACTCGATAAGTGCCCAGAAACAACATACAATAATGGGATGAGTACTTTGCTTGAAAATAAGCATTTTAGGGTTCCGCCCGTACCTCAAAATGACAAAACGGAAATGAAATGAAATTCAGTCATGACATGAACGTCTGTCAAGACAAGACCTTTGATCTCGGGCCCCATTAGAGATATCAAGTTGAAACTATACCTCCTACTCTGTAAGACTACAGCATATGCTGAGTTCTAGCCTTTTTGTCTGCTTCGACACATGATTTCATTTAGCTTTAGTCACATTGTTTTATTCTTTTATGTTATTTCCTTGTGTTTGACTTTATAATTTGTTTTTATAATTTATTGTGTTGTGGTAGATAAATAAATGGATATTCTATTCTATTCTATTCTATTCTACAGATGTCTACGGTTCCAGTGCTGGAAAGAAAGCTATTGCCTTTTACCATGGGCAAATGCTTGACTTGGTTTTGTAAGTAACATAAAAAAAAATACGAATTTCACAACAAGGTCATCAAATCTTGATACAGAGCACTTACTGAGTCTACAGTATGAATTTGGCTGCATAAATTAATGTCACCTTGTATTTTATGGCTCGGATAATTCGTAACGGATACAAAATTATTGTTTACTTCATTCTTATGGTTCTATAGGTCTGTTTGTGTTTGCTATTTTTCTTTATATTTACTATTTGTGTTACGACTGTTTGTTACCTAAATAAAATAAAATAAAAATGTAAATATTCCGTAAATATTTCCTTTTCCACGTTTGCCACGCCCTTTATATAATACATTTTTCACACCACCTGCTCGACAATGTCCAATTACATATCATGCAACCTCAACGTAAAGTAAAGCATTATCTCTTAAGGGATATGAAGTTGTATGAAACTCCCTAGGGAATAAAGTGATTTGAATTTGGAACGTCAAATTCGTGTGGAAAATCGTGGAAAACTCTAAGTAAAAAAATGTTTATATGGCACTGTAAAGAGGTTTGTTCGAAAATCGAACTGGGCCACCATAAGTAGAAAGAAAATAAAATAAAATAAAAACCAGCCAAGTGCGTGTCAGGCCACGCGCAATGTAGGGTTCCGTAGTCGCCCGGTACTTAAAAGTTGGTCTACTAATACAGACCGCGCCAAACTTCTGGTCCCATACTATAGGGGGCCAAAAGTTTGGCGCGACCTGTACTCGTAAACCTGTAAAGCCTATTTAGCTGTGATAGTTTTCCTTTTAAATTCATTATATACATACTACCTCTGTGAATTTTTTCACATATTTATAAACAACCGTTTGGCCGGCAGGGAGAAGGGTGGGACGCTCCACTCTGACTAAAATTTTCAGTTTAAAGCTTATTATTTCGCCAACGGATCCCTAAATCTAAAAATTGTTTTGACACACCCACAATGTTTTTAAACGGCCTATCCAACGATACATACGATACCCAAACTACGGGATAGACGAGAAAAAATAAATTCATCCCCAGTTTACGTGTATGAGAGGTACCCTTAAAAAAAAATTTCAAGATTTTATTTTACCGTTTTGTCGGCGTGATTAATATTTATATTATATTATAAGTTTTTTTTCGGGATCCCAATTTGGTTACGAGCAAGCAACACCAAGCTCAAAATCTCAATCTACATTCGGCACAGACAGACAGACAAATAGACACTGAAGCTAACAAATTATGAATAGACGGAGGGTAGTATTTCGTCTTCAAAATGGTACCACAGAATTTTCCTCATCTACTACCTATATTGGAACCATGTTAAAATGTTTCCGAATAGTTAAATCTATACTGGAAAAAAAATCTTTCGATAATCACAGCGCCTGGTAAAAAAGTTACAACATACTGATGTTTTAAGATTTATTGCTTCAAACTTTAAGTAGGCGTTTTGCCGCGTTGTCCATGATCTGTGCTGCCGTACTATTGTCATGTATGGCATTGTATTGTTGACTGATGTTCTTTAAGATACCTATTTATCAGATTATAACAACCAAAACGTACTCATTTAATTTTAATCTACCCGAACAAGTATTTTAAAAAGTTCTAGGCAAAGCAACCCTTGAAGTAGTCGCGGATTCACGGGTAAAGCAAAGCATGCAGTAGTCATCACATCACATTAGATGTCAAAATAATAAAAGTAGTATATTTTTTTAAGATCGTTAGATAATAATAACTGGGGTATTTCTCAGCTAAGTACCATCTACTTTAATTTTTCAGAAGCTTCAAAACCTTTTCTTATCAAACCACTCCTTAGAGCTAGAGACAGGAAATTAAATTATAAAAACTTCGAGCTCAGTGCAAAATGCATAACTTATGATTGTTTATCTGATTTTTAAATAAAATGTATTGAACTATTTAGTCTCATCTTATTTGGCGACTATTGTTTAATAATTTTATCAGAGGTTTTTAGCAGAATTGCGTCATTTTATGGATTATAATTAGCGTGAATGTCCACACAAACTTAAAAGCGGTTTTAAGTTGGTGTGGACATTCATTTACAACGCAATGCATAAAATTACAAAATTTTGGTAGAAAAGCCTAATTAACATTAAACTATGGTCGCGAAATGCCATAAATGACACTTATTTAGTACCTACTTTTTATTCAATAAAAAGAAAAACAATCATAGCTTTTACATTTTGCACTCTAAGTAAGTAACCTCCTGTAGGATAAATCGATCAACCAATTATTCCGCCGCTGTCTAGTGTAATAATAAAATGATAATCCAATTATATAAATAAATATACAAGACAAATACGCTTTCGTAATTTAAGATTTGATTATTTTTGTAATTCTCGAAGTAATTATTTAACATAAGTAAACGCAAAAAAATCTAAGTAGTTAATCACTTGGATAACTTTTCACAAAAAACCTGGAAATAGAATTATTATCAGAATTCACAATAATGTCCGCGGAACCGGAACTCGGTACTTTGTTTCCATTTTGTTCCATCTGAATAAACGTTAATAGAACGCAAGTCAATTGATGATTCTCTTTTGTCTCGAAAAAAGACTTCCTGAAGACTAATCTATGTCAAGCTTTCCAAGGTCAGATAAGGTTTGTATCTATCAAATTTCAACATTCCCAAGAAGAGTCAAAATTATACTAGTACTAGCTTTTGCCCGCGGCTCCGCCCGCGTGTTATTCGGTTTAACGACATGCTTTTTTCCGGGATAAAAAGTAGTTTATGTGTTAAGACAAAACAGAGCAGACAGGCAGAGCCGTCTTTACCTATAGTGCAGGGTGTGCAGGGCACACGGGCGCGGGGTCTTAGGGGGCGCCGAACGCCGCTCGCGATACTTGCAAAGAAAGAGCATGGTCACTCGCGGCGACCCAGTGCTCTCAAAGACCCTGCGCCCGGGCCCGTGTTATGGCCGAAGCCGGTGTTATAGTCGAACCATAGCCAGGGCCCAGTCTCTATTATCCTAGCATTAAGGCTACTGTCTAGCTAGATGCTGTCTGCATTTTCGCGGACATCGAAGCGTTAGATCACTGTATGATTTTTACACTGTGGCACTACACAATAACTTTTGTTTCAACGTGGAAACAAAAAAGTTGTGCCTTAATATTCTTGTAACCCCTTCCTTCCTAAAAATGCTTTTTAGTTGTGCACTTAAAATTGCAACATTAGCACTTGAATTTCCGTTCATTGGTGAAAATGTAACTCTAAGTATTCCATTTTGACCGCGCGCCTACTAGAGGGCGCCAGGGTTATGGTTGCACACAGGCGCTACATGGGCTAAAGACGGCTCTGAAGTTAGGGTATAAGCTTTATCCATTCTAAATTTCATCCAAATCCGTCCAGCCGTTTCAGCGTGAAAGAGTAACAAACATACACACACACACACACAAACTTTCGCATTTATAATATTAGTGTGATTTTGAAGCAAGAGACCTTGAAAAGCAACCAGTCGCTTTATAATGTGGCGAAAAAAAAACATTTTTTTTAAGGTTCTCGTTTTATTGTAAATAGGTCATCGTCTATATTTACTCTTTGGACGGTCGATTTGAAAACAGATTCAGATTATATAAAAAACTAGCTTTTGCCCGCGGCACCGCCCGCGTCGAAGAGATTTTCGTGGAAATAAGGAAAACAAAAGAATATGATTTTTTGAACGACTATGTGCAACGGTCACCATGTTTTACCAAAGCGCTAATAAATACCAATCAATTAAGCCCAAACTGCATTCTAACCAAATTTTGCAAACGTTCGGGAATTATTATATTTGCTACCTATGTACATAACTTCTAATAACTACCAGTATAAAAGTACATTCCAAAAATCTTTAAATGACGACAATTTTTTTTTTTTGAGATCTGATTTTAATGAAATAAAGCCTTATATTCCCTTTAATCTATTCCAAATTAAGCTCTGTACAGCTGTGGAAACTACATGAAAATCCGTTCTGTAGTTTAAGAGATGTGCGTGAACAAACAGACAGACAGAAAAGAATTCTAAAAATCGTTGATTTGTGTTCTATTACTCTTCCTTAGTCACCCCCTTTCTATTTCTATTACTTACTTCATAAACAACAGTTACTTGGTGTCAGTATAAAACTTCTTTCTCACTGACCATAGAGATTATTAAGGTGACTTTAATTTATCCAGCCAAATTCTTATTGAAGACTTGGTAAGTTGCCCAGTAATAAGGATCGATGACCCTTTTTGTGAAATTCGTAAATTACTCTTTTCGTGCCTTACAAACGCAAGCCCAGCTCCGAGTCAATTACTATGGGACAAAATTAGCAAAAAGTGTTATCGATTCGTGTTACTGATCACTTACCAAGCCTCTAGTATGAGTTTGGCTGCATAAATTAAAGTCACCTTATATGGTTCATGACATCTATGCAAAGAGAAAAGCTGGTCAAGTGCGAGTGGGCTCGTCGTGAACTCAGGTTACGTAAATACCATTTAAAACACAAACGTATTCCACCAGCAGGAAACTTACGACTCTATGTATCCAAAAGGTCTAAGTAAGTTAAGTCGTATTTCTGCAATATCGGTAATTTAAAGATTTTTTACTGGACGTGAGTTATGTGATCTAAGTGCGAACGAACTTTCAAGTTTAGTCAACTAGAAGTTGCATGCTGAGAAAAATTTCATTAAAATATTTTTTAAGAGCATTAGGTTTTTTTTTTTTAACTCGATATGCTCTTACATAACCCAAAAAAAGGGTGTCAACAGACGGACATACAGACAGATGAACAACAACGTGATCAAATGAGGGTCCCGTTTTTTAATTTTATTTGAAGTCCACTTGAATAAAAATATTTCTTTTGTGATTATATTACCTCTAAATATTTATGCTGCGACCGTGGCTGACTATTTTATAAGTCAAAGAAATGGAAAGTGAATTAGTTTCACAACAAACTACTTATACATGTGTAGTACAACATCGTAAACTAATTTATTATTCTCCAAATGTAGTAGTGCAGTGCAGCCAATGTAACGTGACTCAATACTGAACGCATAAATTGTACTCTGATAATAATATCATGTAGGATACCTGGCCGTTATAACAAACTTCCACAGAGTATAAAAGATCTACCTCTCACCTTGTTCAAGCCGAAATTAAAAAAAATGGTTATTAGATCGGACATTTTACACTGTGAAAGAATGTTTGATTCAAAATTTTAATGGCAGATGCATATAATACGTAGGTAGCTGACATATTAATTAAATTCAAATCTAATTTCTATTGTTTAATTGATTAATTATTATGTTCTTATTTTGTGTACGAGTATGTTTCTTTTATTTATGTCAATCATTATTTAGAATTATTAAAGCAAAATAATAATATTTGTATGTAAAAATTTGCTAATCTCATGTGTATGTACCTACTTTGTGCTGTTCTTCACCCTTATTTTAGCAAATAAATATTTCTTATTCTTTCTTATTCTTAAGCAAAAACATTTTAGTGCTCTAATTTTTATACGGTGAACCGTTTTCGAGATAGAGGGCGGAGAGCGCGCGGTCACAGCATCACTTCAGGTCAACCGGTGCCTCCGGTCGAAAACGCGCCATATATAGTTGATGAACTATCGATAAATCAATGATTATAAATATTTGTCCATTTTTATTAACTATTATATTATATTTTATCATTTTCTTCATGCATTAAATCTATATCTATTCAATAATACTGATAACCGTTTACTAAAATTAAAAAATAATTAAGAGAAAAACTTAAATCATAATATAATTATATTCCCATTTACACCAATGACATTTTAAATAGAAAATAATTTAGTGCCTCTTTAAAATCTGTAAATTTTAAAATTCTTCCACTACGTCGAAAATTATACCTGGGAATTATACGCACCCCTATTATACACTACGGACCTTTCTATTTATAGCCAGTATATTTTATTTTATTTTATTTTATCGTTTATTTGGAAAACCAACAGCGATCACACAATGAGATATTACTATAGTTAGATACATAAACAAGGCCAATAACAAGTTTTCACTAAAAATCAAAACTTAGACAATGAGTTCAAAAATTTCAATGTATTTCAAAAAATAGATCAAGAAATGTCTAGCAGGCAGGTATGCAATTTTATTAGTAATTCGTGTTTTAAATAAATAGTTATAATGGATTTAATATATAGGTAGGTATACATAATATTATGGTAAAATATATATTATCTATATAAGTAAATATATGTATATATACTGTAAAGTGTAAAAATATAAATTTTAAAGTAGGTAGTTTTAGCAACTATACACAACACGATGTGTATCAAGAATTGTCATCAGAAATACTTTTTAGAGCCACTCTAATTTCAGATTTGAATCTAACTTTTGAAGCGGAGAAAATCTCCACGTCATTAAATAACTGGTTAAATGTGTTCGAAAGTCTGGTAAGGACCGAATTTTTACCATAATTAGTTGAGTGCCTAGGCACATATAACATCTTTGTATGACGTGAGCGGCGTCCAGGTACCCACAGTCCTAATCTTGTCAAGAGCTCAGGACAGTTGATGCGGTCGCGTAACATATCGAACAACAGTCCCATGTCTATAACTGTCCGTCTCTCTTCTAGTGATAATAGATTATAGTATCGGCAATTTTCTGTGTATGACTTAAAAGTTTTCTTTTCACGAAAATTAACGTGTTTAAGAAAGCATCTCTGTATACGCTCTATTCTATCGACATAAGTCTTATAACAAGGTGACCAAACAGAGCTGGCGTATTCTAGAATACTCCTTACATAAGCAAAGTATACTATCATTAGACTGAAACGATATTCGAAAGCTTTGCAAGTACGTATTACAAATCCCAGATTTCGGTAGGCTTTCAGAACAGCAGCATCAATCAAGTAATACACCTAGGTCTTTGACAATGTTGACTTTCTCAATTACAACACCATTGAAATTATATTGAAAAGTAATAGGATTGTTTTTACGATTATAGGATATACATTGGCATTTGCTAATGCTGATTGTGATATTATTCCTTTCATAATATGTATTTAAGTTGTTGAGATCATCTTGTAATAATTCACAATCAGCGAGGTTTTCAACCTTTAGATAAACCTTTTTATCATCTGCGTAGAGTAAGTGATGAGAGTTATTAATAACTTTGTAGATATCATACATGTAGGCGTTATAAAAGAGAGGGCCAAGATGCGAGCCCTGAGGCACTCCGGAAGGGATAGCAATAAAGTTAGATTTATACCCACTGAGTACTACAGCCTGTGAACGGTTGTTCAGATAGGACTCTACCCATCGAAGTAAATCCCCATGAATTCCTAGAGACTGAAGCTTGGCGAGCAGAATGACGTGATCGACTCGGTCAAAAGCTTTTTCAAAATCGGTGTATACCACGTCAACCTGCCCGCCTCCCTCCATATTATTAATCAAGAAATCAGTATAGCAAGCAAGATTGGATGTGGTTGACCTGCCTCTCATGAAACCATGCTGCTTAGAAGATATAGCGCTGGATATTACAGGATAAATTTGGTTGTACACAATTTTTTCAAAAACTTTACTCATAGTATTTAATTTGAATTGTATCTTGGTAAACTACGGACGTACAATTTCAAGAACTATGGCTGATTTGTGTTTTCTATGTTATAAGTCAGATTTGGGAGGTGAATCGCTTGTTGAAGTAGTGCGCGGTATGAAAACTCTACGAACTGCAAGTGTCGAACGAAACGACGGAAAAATTGATTATTTAAAATCAGTAACCTCTGTTAAAGTGTATGAAAAGTGCCGAAGTGTTTACATTAGTAAAAACTGTATCCAAGCAGCAAAACGGAAACAAGAAGAAGGAGAAACTATAACTTCTGCATTAGTACGCCGTAAAAAACGAGGTGAAGTGTTTGATTTTAAGAATCAATGTTTATTTTGTGGCGAAGTTGCTGATGAGGCTGCAGAGAAAAAGAAAAGTGAAAAATACAGGCGGAAGATAAAAAATGTGAGTACTCTTGAGTTCAAAGATACTGTTATCAAAAAAGCAGAAGAACGTGGGGATGATATTGGAGAATTGGTGAAAAGTCGTAAAATTTTACAGTTTGATTTGATCGCTGCTGAAGCGAAGTACCATGCTGCTTGCTTTACAAACTTTTCAAATAAATCATCATCATCATCGCCTCTTGAGAAACCTCATCAAGATAATCAAGTTACAGAAGCTATGTTAGAGATTTTCAATTACATCGAAAATAATAATGATTCTCAATTCACACTAAAAGAGCATAAAGATGTCCTGACAGGGTATGTGCCAGATGATAAAACTATCATTACAAGACTACAACAGAAGTACTTAACCGATATCGTAATTACAAAGAAAGTTGGAGCTTTCACGATCATTTCTTTCCGCGATGCACAAGCTAATATTCTATCAAAAGCTTGGTACGAAAGTAAAAAAATTGATCCTGAAGCAGAAAGGCTAAGAATTGTAGAATCTGCAGCAGCAATTAATAGAGAAGATATCCGAACATCTATAGTTGAAACTAAATCTTATCCACCTCCTAGTAAAATGTTGGATAATGTTAATCAAGAAATTCCAAAAACTTTATTAAATTTCTTAGAAGAAGTCATCATCAAAAACAGGAAAGGAAAAATTGATCATTTAAAAACAAAATGTACTTCAATAAGCCATGCAATTATGGCTGCCGTACGGGAACGTTCTTTTTCATCACAGTTACTTTTGAGCCTTTCTGTATTTCTTCACAGAAGATATGGATCTACAAGACTATTAGATATTTTATCTAGTTTGGGATTTGCAGCTTCTTATAGTAATACAGTACAGTATGAAGTTTCAGCAGTTTATCACCCACAGCCTCGTATTTTATCATCAGAGTCAGGTGCACTTGTACAATATGTTGGAGACAATGCCGATATAAATGTCCAGACTCTTGATGGTAACAATACTATTCATGTTATGGGGATCATTAAGATAGTAACTCCAAAAAATGCTGTTCTCTACGATGAACGGATAGAAAAATGTACAACCAAACCAAAAGCGAAAGAGTTGGCAGCCATATCACATGTATCTTTACAAGTTTACGATAAACCAGTCGTACCTGGATACAGTAAAGTTCAAGTTGAAAATCTGCATGACGGTCGAGCACTAACAGAAAAAACAATCAACGGAACTGATTTTTTGTGGTTATACGGAAAATGGAGGGATATTGCATCGTTGCCAGGGTGGAACGGTTATCTTGAGCAGCTCACTAAAAATGAAATGAATTTTTCAACATCTCAGGTTATGTTTCTTCCTTTTATCGATCATCCTGCCAGTAATGTAGACACAATTTACACAACTTTACTTTGCGCTCTCGATATTGCCAAGTCACACGGACAAAAAACGTGTGTAATTACTTTTGATCAACCCCTCTACTCTAAAGCACGTGAAATGGTAGCTGCGTCAGATTCTAGCTCAAACTTATGAAAAGTCGTTGTGAAATTAGGAGGATTCCATATGCTCATGTCTTTTCTTGGAAGCATAGGATACATAATGGATGGAAGTGGCCTTAAGGAAGCTCTTGGTAATAAAATATACGCACTAAATTCGGTTGACAAGATGCTGAACGGTCACGCTTACTCAAGAAGCATCAGAGGCCATATATTGGTGCGACTTGCATTATCAAAGATCATATTTGAAGACCTGAAGATTGAAGATGGTACGTTGGATGAGTTAATACAGCAAATCCCTTCTCGAGATGTATCCTACTCAAACGTAGAAGGATGTATGGATAACTCAATTTTTCTTTCAACATTTCTAGACAAACTGGATGATTTGAAAGCTCGAGGTCCAACAGCACAATTGTGGGTGCAATATTTCGAAATGGTTACAATAGCACTTGATTTTGTTCGCGCTGAAAGACTTGGGCTTTTCCAAGAACACCTTGATGCAGTGCGCAGAATGCTGCCATATTTACACGCCAGTGGTCACTTCTTATATGCAAAATCAGCCCACCTGTATCTGCAAGATATGCTCAAGCTGGAAGAAACTATGGATGAGCAAACTTATGAGAATTTCAAAAATGGATTTTTCACAGTGAAACGAACAGAAAAATATAATTCAGGTACATGGACAGATATGGTCATCGAACAAAGTCTCATGAAATCCATGAAAACCGAAGGAGGAGTATCTCGTGGTCGAAGTACGAAAGAAAGTGTTTTGTGTAAATGGGTATATGCTATGTACGCCACAAATACTATTTGTGAGGAAATGGAGAAGTTCTGTAATATCTCCTTAGAGTCGACCGAGCAACACGTAGATTCCAGAGACTCAAGAGTGAAAAAAGACAATGCTGACGTAAATATACTATTTGATTGGTTTAAACTCCATGATCCTTTTCCAAATACTACGCAGTTAATATCGATAGCTTCTGGAATTGTTGGAAATGAGCAAATTAACTGCCACAGAGCTTACGAAATTGGATTAGAGTCTATAAAAAGATCACCGACTTATCATTTAATGAAATAAAGTTGAAATGCTCCGAAAAAGTAATGCCGCTTTCCAGTGTTAACAAATCTGTAAAAATAAATGATTGTAAAGTTGCAGTGGATCCATTATTACTCTTCCAAAGAATTACTGTCAGCAAACAATTTGAAAGTAATCTTGAAGAATATCTTCAATATGTATTGAGTCCGTATCCAACAGCTCTATTTGATAATGATGGCATGAGAAAAACAACAAAATCGTCATTGTATGACAACATGAGCCCAATTGATTTTGTTCTCAATGAAAATAATGTGACGTTCATTATTGATGGCAGATTTCTTCTTCATCATGTTGTATGGAGCAGAGAAGATACTTTTTCTATTATTTTTGATAAATACATGAATTATTTACAAAGGCATTACAGTTCCAAAATAATTGTTGTATTTGACGGATATTCAGACTACAGTAAGAACGTAAAAGCTATGGAGCAGCAGAGAAGAACTGCTGCACTTTCGAAAACGTATGAAGTCTGTTTCGATGAAACAATGGTTGTACCAGTTACTCAAGAAAAAATCTTATCAAATCGAAATAACAAAGATAAGTTCATTAATATGTTAATTGAAAAATTACAAGCTGCAAATATTACTACTAAACAAGCCAGAGATGATGTGGATGTTCTTATTGTTGAAACTGCAATTGAAGAATAAAGTCTAAAAAAACTGCAGTTATAATAGGACAAGATATTGATTTACTTGTCATTTTAATTGGGCGTACACTGTCTTACGAACAAGAAATTTTCTTTAAAAATGTTGGGTAAGGAAATGTAAAAACGGAGGGAGATATACTCGACTAAAAGTTTTGATAATTATTCTCATTCCCAAAAAACATATTTTATTTCTGCACGCATTAAGTGGCTGTGACACAACTTCTGCGCTTTTTAAAAAGGGAAAAAAATCATTTTTAAAAGTGATTTATATGGAGAATAAATAAAAGACGCGTATTTCACTCAAAGCTTGTACTTGCCAACTGCGGTTATAAATTTCTGATCTACCTACGTATACAAAAGTGACACATGGTTGTACTACCTACATGCATACATATCACCCTCACACATAATTTAATGTTATCCTTCACAATTAATAAAGGTAAATGAACTTATCTAAACATCATTAAACATCTGTCTTATCTGCAAATTTACAATGTAACAGAAACTCAAGCATAGTAAACGCTTGCATTATTTTAACATCTAAAATCAACATCGTACAGTTGCATTATCTTAGCTTACATTATCACATAGAAAACTTGCTTGGTCGCTTACTTAGGTTCACAGGTGGCCTATATAAACTTATTGTACCTAAGCCAGCGCTCAAGCAGTGCCTAAAAATAGATTATATAACAACAATATCTTTATTATGAACTACATTATGAATCAATCAATATCAAACCCGAATCGTTTTACAGGTTTCCTAATTCTAGATGGATATCCTTGTTTGATGATGGGTGGCCTCGAATTTTCCCCGGTATCTGATACTACTTCCTCCGCCGTTATTAAAGACTTTGCTCCCGCGGTCTCCCCACTCGGTAATTTTTCTGTTTGTGGAAATACATCCGACGCCGTGCCCGACTCACCCTGGTCTACGTATGTATGTACTTCAGTCGGATGATTGATTGACGAATCATCTGAATTTTGTGAACTGCCCTCAACTGTCACGCCCTCTGCGCAGTCTGTTGAGGTTGATGGATATACTAATGAATTTCTGACTCGTCGTTTTATTTGATCTATATGTCGATGGTGCATGGAACCATCTTCTCCCGCGACTGTGTAATCAGACCCCCCTAGTCTATCTACTACAATGCCCTTAGCCCATTTACTCCCGGGTCTGTATTCCCTGTATGCTACAGAGTCACCTAACGTCATTTCTCTAGATACCGATCCTTTCTTGTTAACGATTTTACTTTGCTCATTTAACACTTTTGTTGACCTATCAGGTTTGAGTAAATCTAAACGCACTCGCAGATCTCGACCTAACATCATTTTCGCTGGAGACTCACCTGTGGTACTGTGAGGAGTATTTCGGTAATGAATCAAAAATCTTTGAATAGCTACCCAAGTGTCCAATTTTTCCACCATCGCCCTTTTGATTACATTTTTAATGAGCTTCACCGCTCCTTCCGCAGCCCCGTTTGATGCTGGGTGGTACGGAGCCGAGTACATATGACGCACCCCGTTTATTTCTAAAAAGTTATTGAATTCTCGACTTGAAAAAGGAGGTCCGTTGTCAGAAACTACTTGTTTAGCGATCCCAAACCTGGCCCATGATTCCCTCAATTTCGATATGACCTGTTCTGCAGAAGTACCTTTCATTAAAAATACTTCTATCCATTTGGTACGAGCGTCAATCGCAATTAAATACGTTTTGCCTCCGATTGGCCCTAGAAAATCTAAATGAATTCTCTCTTGCGGTCGTGAAGGCCAGTGCCAAGGTATCGAAGGACTTGCTACTGGTGCCGGAGCTACTGCCATACACGTCTCGCATGCTTTCCCGTGTTTCTCTATATCTTCATCAAGCCCCGGCCACCAAATATAACTTCTAGCCATAGCTTTGGTCTTCACAATGCCCATGTGAGGTTCATGAAGTTCCGTTAAAATTTTATCTCTACAGGATTCTGGAACTACAACTCTATGCCCCCACATGACACACCCCAGCTCTAAATAAAGTTCCTGTCGCCTATTAAAATACGGTCGTAAATCCCTTTCCTCCACTACATCCGGCCATCCATCACTAATGTAGTTAACCACCCTGCCTAGTAATCTATCTCTCATTGTCATCAATCGAACTTCGTTATTGTCTATTAATAACGCATTGGACGCGAAGTGCAAGTATGATTGCTCTGGTAATTCATCCTCCTTCGTCTCACCTACTGGTAAACGCGATAACACGTCAGCGCAGTTGCTAGATGTATATATGTACTGGATATCAAAATCATACCCCATTAAAATTATTGCCCATCTTTGCATCCTACTCGATGTCATACTAGGAACCTCATTCTTTGGTCCAAAAATACTAACCAACGGTTTATGGTCTGTTTTCAAATGAAATTTTCGGCCAAACAGATACTGGTGAAATTTACGCGTACAAAATATTATCGCTAAAGCTTCTTTGTCTATTTGTGAATAATTCAACTCCGCAGCATTTAATTTCCGTGATACATAGGCGATGGGTCGCTCTCGCCCGTCCTTGTCCGGTTGCGTTATTAACCCGCCAATCCCATGGGAACTTGCATCACAAGTCAGAGTTAATTCCCTGTTGGCGTCATAATGAGCCAGAACCTCACTACCTGACAAGAGCTCTTTTATTCTACGAAACGCTATCTCACACTCTTTCGTCCATCTCCAACTTGCATTCTTTTTTAATAGTGCGTGTAATGGGTTTAGTGTTTCACTAGCTTTACTAATAAACTTTGAATAAAAATTTACCATTCCTAAAAACGATCTCAATTCCGTAACATTGCTTGGTCGGGGCATTTTCGTAATTGCTGTTACTTTACTGGGATCCGGCTTAATACCGTCTTTTGATATAATATACCCTAAGTAAGATACCTCATCAGCAAAAAACGTACACTTGGATTTTTTTATTTTTAAACCCAGTGTTTTCAACCTATCTAAAACTGCCTCCAGAGCTTTAAGATGGGATGCCTGGTCTTTCCCAGTAATCAAAATATCATCCAGAAAGGTCTGTGAATTTGGAATGTATTTTACTATGGAATCGCTTATTCTACTGAAAATTCCACTACTAGAAGCAAGCCCATAGACTAATCTATTATATTTGAATAGACCCCGATGAGTGTTGATGACAGTGTACATTTTACTCTCCTCAGAAAGACACACCTGGTTATATGCTTGTGCTAAATCTATCTTTGTGAACTTAACCCCATTATTTAGATTTGCAAACAATTCTTCTACCCTCGGTAAGGGATATCTATCAACCATCAACACTGGATTCAAGGTGACTTTGAAATCCGCACACACCCGTAACCCTCCATCTTTTTTATTTACCGGAACCAACGGCGTAGCCCAGTCTGAGCAGTCCACAGGTTCGATGATCCCGCTCTTTAACATGGCGTCAATCTCCGCATCAACGCGCTCCTTTAACGCGAACGGTAAAGGCCGGGCACGACGGAAGACGGGCACCGCGTCTGGACGCACTCGCAGCGTCGCTGTACCCCCCGTATACCGCCCGAGACCACCATCAAACACTTCTTTATACCTGTCGAGTAGTACATGCAAATTGTCAGGCACATCAGTTTTGTCACATACAGAATAAACATGAGAACAGTTGCTTAACTTATCGTACCGTAAAACTGGAATGTTTATTTCTAATTCGGCTAGCCACTGCCGTCCTAACAAACTCGTTTCACCTTTATCTAGCACATATAAATCCAATTCCTTATTATTATTACCATAGGACACTATTGGCGATAACATGCCTAACGGGTTTATTTTGGTCCCATCATAAAATTTAAATATTGCACTGGAAGGCTTTAATTTTATGTCACTAAAATATCTTTCATATGTCTTTTTACTAACAAAAGAACAAGCCGCCCCGGTGTCCAACTCCATAATAATTTCCTTCCCATTAATGGAAATAGGTAAACTCACCGGTTTATATTGATTTAAATCCATTTTATAAATAGCTTCATCCTCAGAATTACAGTCGTTGCCGCCATCTTCCCCTGTCACAAAATAGGCGCCAGAGTTGCTTTTTGCCGCCCTTTTACCCGATGCCATATTTGGGCATACTCGCCGTAGATGCCCTTGCATTTTGCATGAACTGCACGTGTAGTTTGTAAATCTGCACTGTGCAGTAATGTGCGTAGTCGCACCGCACGCATCGCATCTCCGTCCGACATAACTGCGCGGCACGGCTCCCGAGTGAGGTATGTTGTTGCTAAGCGCCACCGCCGACCGCCCGCCGCTCGTACCTGTTAAGCGGCCCGTATCCCTGCCGCGGATTCCACGCCCCGTGATGAGGTTTATGTCCGAAGCTCCGCTTCCACGCCCCGTTCTCGGTGTAATTGCACTCAGTTGCATATTTCTTACTCCGGAGTTGATTTGCATCATCGATGCATCACGTTCTGCTGCCTCCAAAGATTGTGCTAAAGCCACCGCCTTGGAAAACGTTAGGTTTTCCTCAGCAAAAAGACGTTGTCGTATGACGTCACCACTTACTCCGCACACGAATTGATCTCTAAGATTGTCCATTAACGCGGTATCAAAATCACACGTACGCGCCAGCTTCTTCAAAACGGTCACATATTGCTTAATATCTTCGTTACAACCTTGTCGTCTTAGTCGGAAGCTGTAACGCTCGGCCATGATGGATGGTTTCGGGCTCACATGATTACCCACCAGAGTCACTAACGCAGCGTACGAATACTCCGAGGGCTTCTTAGGGCTTGTAAGGGTCACCATAAGCTCGTAGCACTCGTCACCCACAACGGACACTAATGTAGCGAGTTGAATGTCCTCCTTCACTTCGTTGGCTTTGAAGTACATCTCCAGCCGTTCACAGTATGACTTCCAGTTTCCACTCTCCATGTCAAACTCCCGAATTTTTCCGATAGACATAATGGAAAACTGTTAATCTTGCACTTTTAAAGAACTATCCTCGTCGTCCAGTGATTTATATGGAGAATAAATAAAAGACGCGTATTTCACTCAAAGCTTGTACTTGCCAACTGCGGTTATAAATTTCTGATCTACCTACGTATACAATTGTGACACATGGTTGTACTACCTACATGCATACATATCAAAAAGTTTTTGAGAAACTGACAAATTTGGATGAACTAGCTGCAGCATTTGAGGAAGAAAATTGTTCGGCCCAGAGATTATTAGAGAGTGGAACTCAAACCTTATTGACAGTCTATAATGCTCCGAAATCTGTAAAAAGTCTCGATCATCTTCGTTATATGCATTACGTCAAGTCTACAAAACTTAATAAACCTGTGCAGCTTTCAAACATTCCACCAACAAGTGCAGCTGCTCATCAACATTTCAACCGTGTATATTATCAAGTTCAAACTTGGTTAGGACATGATTTGGAACCCCAGGTATGGGGTTGGGCAATGCGAAACGATTTTCTGGAGCCTATCATGACAATTTTACCACCTGCTCCAGAAGATTTGCTAAATACAATTTTCTGCAACTGCAAGAGTGGTTGTGGTTCGCGATGCGGATGCAGGAAAGCGGGCTTGCAATGCTCTTTAGCTTGTGGCCAATGTAATGGGCAAGCTTGTCTCAATGCTCTACCATATCAGAGCGACATTAACGAAGATGGAACCTTTGACCCCGAAATCATGGAAGAACTTGAGACAAATGTCGTTGAAGACGATAATGAAGACCAGTTTGAAATTTATCAGCAGCCAGAAGACAACGATGAAGAGGAAGAAGATGATTAAAATTATAAATTGTAGTTTTTGAACCTTTTATTCCATTTTTTTACTTTCAATAAAAATAAATGTATTCAATGATATTTTTTAATAAAGAGATTCATTCATAATTTATTTGTTTTTTTTTCATAATGTAAGAAGTTATTAATATTAATTAGGTTAAAATTCAAATATAATTCCTATATTTTCATTAACAATTCTGCAATTACATGGGCAGGTAAGTGTTGTTAAATAAATTAATACTGAATAAAAAGTGGATAAGTTAGGAAAAAAATGATAAAATATAATACAATAGTTAATAAAAATGGACAAATATTTATAATCATTGATTTATCGATAGTTCATCAACTATATATGGCGCGTTTTCGACCGGAGGCACCGGTTGACCTGAAGTGATGCTGTGACCGCGCGCTCTCCGCCCTCTATCTCGAAAACGGTTCACCGTATAAAATTTTTTTTAAACAAAATTTGTATAGAATTTTGTATTCTACAATATTGATACTAAATACAAATAGCAAAAAACCCATAGGAAATGAGATATTTCCAAAAAAAGCGTAAAAAACCGATTTTTGTGACCTTTGACCTTGAAATTTAATAGTTGCTTACACCCTAAGTCAATATATAAATATACAAGTATTTACAGACTTACAGCTGGGTATCTCGAATTCCGAGGTGAACTTACTATAATGACTGGACTATGCTCGCTATTTCATTCTACATTCAAGTTAGGATTATAGAGCACTGACTGATGCTATTGGTTGGCCCGAATGTTAATTTCCCGAGCTCACACGGAACTAACCGAACAGTGAGAGGCAAGCTAACGCGAGACAAAATTCATGTCTTGAAAAAATTCGAGAATGTTTTTGGGTCTTCCTATCAAAAATCGAAACGAAACAAAAATATTTTTGAATAGTATAAAATATACTATGCTGTGAACCTAAAATTATTTGATTTGTTGTATCGCTTCTAGAAGATTACGGTACATAAACATTCATCAAAATATGTGTAAAATCCAGGACGACCAATCCAAATCCATTTTATACGCTTGTAACTTTTGTATGTAGTTGATTTTAATAAATATTTTAAGTTCAAGTCATGGATATTGTATGGGATATGTTGAAAAAGAAAAAATAATAAGCAAGTCAAAATCAAAATCAAAATATTTATTTTTGCAAAATAGATACATAAAGTATATTTTCTACAAGTCAAAGTTAATTTTAACAATATAATATATCTTTAGAATATAAAAAATATATATAATAATATGGGAAATAAAATATACACCTGCATAAATAAATGATAGTCGTAAGTTTTTGAATAAATAAAAAATAAATAAAATAAAGGAATCTAGGAATAAAAATATAAAAATATTATATATACATAATGCAATGAAGAAATAAGTTCATAAATAAAAATGGGAAATACATACAAAAAATATTAAGGTTGGGCTACTAAAATGTAATAAAGTTATACACCTGCATAAAATATAGAAATATAGGAATAAAAATATTATATATACATAATGCCTAACCATCCCCACCATTCGATTAGTATTGCTAAGAAGAAGGGCAAGAAACTTAGCAAACATTCCTTTTTTCAAAATAAAACATATGATACAAAATCATATACATACCTACTCAAGTAAAGGCATAAAAAATATAAGACTACAGGAATTAGTCACGAGACGAAAAATATATCTTAGTCAACCCGTCTCATATTGTCCATTACCTTTAACAAAGTAAGTTTACATATTAATTAATTTTAAGCCTTTAGAGGAATCATACAGTATTAAAATATGCTAACTTCGACCAGATAAGAATTCTCTTAAAAAGACTTGACATAAAATGTGAAATTATTATACTTTCAGAATGTTGGTTGAGCGTTACCGACAATATTCCCGTTCTTGACGGATATGTGTCACATGCTTCTCAATTTGCTAATCAGAATGACGGAGAACTGGAAACTGTAGTCGTTTAAACTCAAATGGCACATCAGTCGGAATCATTGGGATGCGCGGTATGAGAACATCTTCTCCTTTATACTTTCCTTTGAGTATAGTTGCTTCTATCACATTGTTTAGTAATTTTTTTATCGCTAACCGTGTACCGTTGCAAAGACGCGGTTGGTTGATATTTCGCAACATTATAACCACCGATCCAACCTTTAATTGAAGATTGTGAGGTGGCAATCCTGGCAAATCCAGCGAGTTTAAAAATTCCGGTGGATAGTTGACTACATCATCTTGATTAGTAGCCGAATCAACTGATTTATATATCCTCAATTCGCCTGTAATTTGTTCTTGAATTTTGAAATTTAATTCATTTACATCTATGTTTTTTGCAGCCAGTATAGCTCGTTCGCTCAACCAATCATGGTTTCTGTAATTTTGAGAAACATCTGGAAACACCTTCTGAATAAGTTCATCTTTTGATCGAGTTAACTGACAAAAACTTTGAGGAAAGTTAATGCAGCCAGTCAACATGTCTATAGGAAATTTGCCATTACCAATGTCAATGAGTTGTTTAGAGAATATGTTTCCAGATTGGTCATTTTGCAACTCGACACGCATATTCTTGCTTAAATGAAGTACTTTGACATGTTTCCACAAATTGGAGGACTTTAGACATGCATTGAGTTCATCAGCTGGCGTTGATCGTGGAATCACTGGCAATGTTTGACGAAAATCTCCTGCTAATAAAATCATTGCACCACCAAATCGGTTATTATTGCTCCGTAGATCTTTTAAGGTTCTGTCTAAAGCCTCCAAAGATTTTTTATGTGCCATCGTGCATTCATCCCAAACAATCAATTTACATTGCTGCAAAACCTTTGCCATTGCAGAGTTCTTCGAAACGTTGCAGGTTGGAGTTTCATTGCTTTGCATATTTAATGGCAATTTTAGTGCTGAATGGGCTGTTCGACCACCTTCAAGCAAAGTTGCTGCGATTCCCGACGAAGCGAGTGCAAGTGCAATTTTATTTTGTGAGCGAATTGTTGCTAATATTAATGAAATCAAAAAAGTTTTTCCTGTACCACCAGGTGCATCTAAGAAGTAAATCCCTCCAGTTTCATCATTTGTTACTTTCATAAGAGTTTCAAATACATACTTCTGTTGTTCATTTAACAGTGGAAGATTTGTTTGAATTAATTCTTTCAAAGCGTTGAGATCATACAGTCTTTCTCGATGCAACTCTTGGTTAAAAGCGTCATGCATTGGACGATAGGGCGCGGTCAGGCCTAATTGAATTAATAGTTTGTTTGACATTATCAAGCACATGTCCTCAATTTAAATCAATGCTTCATTGTAAATTTCTTCACTGATTTGTATATTTGGATTTTCCATTCTATTCCGTATTTGATACAAAATATCATCACACATATAATCTTTGTACTTGATCCACAAATCAATTGGGTTTGATGGGAAGCATGTAGATATGATTATAGAAAACAATGTTCGTATTTGATGAGCGTGTGATGATATTACAGCATCATTGAGAGTTTGATCCCAATGAGCGTCATTTTCAAGCAATTGCAAACGTTGACAGGCTTCTCTGTAGGATCCACACAATTCACCATCAACAGTTCGTAACTGTTGGAATGATGTTGGGCCACGTACATTGACTAATAGCAGTCGTAAATAAAAACATTCATCATTGCTTGGATGTACTGAATAAATCCGGCCAATCGCATCGGTGGAATATACATCTGTATATCCTGGAACTGGTTTTCCTTGTTTCCGTCGTATAAATCTCCTTGAGGATTGATTCCAGGTATAATATTTTGGCATTTCAGAATATAGCAATGTTTGTGCGAAATCATCGTTTTGGCATGTCTCAAAAAAACTGGTTAATGTAGTAGATGGTGGCTGAGCAGCTCTTTGTACTGCGTTCTGTGCTGTAAAATACACTCTTTGTCCATTTTCTAAATGCACAGCTAAGTGAACAACAGAAGGGTGTCTCTCATGTTGAGTTATGCGCTTACCAACACATTTTGCGATTCATTTTTATATTATAGATTGGTCTCGTTCAGCTCGTAGATCCTCATTTTCTATATCAAGTTCCGTTAATTGGCTTTTTTGTAAAAGATTTCTGTTATTTGTAGGGTAGCGACACTATAATATATGTCGATAGATGCATACAATTAATAAACCAGTCAGCCATTAGCTCCCGTGTTTCATTGACGTTCCATTGACGACGAGTGGGATTATTTTTTTGAAAACGCGTGCAAATATCTATTATTATCATGCCAATCGGTAAATTAGAACCGTTCGATTTAACTTCGAAACAGTGGCCGGTCTATATCCGTCGTGTAAAGCAGTTTATTTTGTTAAATGAAATAAAACCGGAACTGAAAGTGCCGATGTTAATAACGGTAGTTGGAGAGGCAACATATTCCTTAATGTGCGATTTGTGTTCACCTCAGCATCCGGAAAATAGAACCTTTGACGAACTGGTGCTATTAGTGACAGAACATTTAGAACCTCAGCGTTCCGAAATTGCTGAGCGGCACGTGTTCAGGTTGCGGCGCCAGAGCGCTGGCGAGGCGCTCACCGAGTACTTGCAAGACCTTAAGCATTTAGCGGCTACGTGTAATTTTGGCGTAAACTTAGAGGAAAACTTGCGCGACCAGTTTGTTTCGGGTCTAGCCAATGACGCGATGCGTTCTAGAATATTCGCTGAGAAGAACATCAAGTACAAGGAGGCGGTGGAGCTAGCGCTGGCTCTTGAGGCCGCAGAGAGACACGCGGAGGTGAGCGGTGCTATGGGCGTCGCGACGACCTCAGGTGGCGGAGGTGGCAACACGGGCGAGGGTCTTCTGTATGCGGCACATGTATGAGGGTCTTCTGTATACACACGGCGCAGCGCGCGAGGCGGTGGCGGCGGCGGCGGTGGCAGGCCGCGGAACGTGGGCGCACTAGACGGCGCGAGAGGCGCTGGAGGAACGGGCATGGGCGGCACGGCGGCCGCTAGGGCCCCTCAGTGCTGGCGGTGTGGCAAGGCGCACCGCGCTGACAGGTGCCAGAACACGCAGTACAATTGTGATGAGTGCAATCAGAGGGGACACCTCAAAGCGATGCGTAGACAAGTGCATAATGGTGGTCGTTCTTACAGTAATCAGCAACAAAACTATCTGACCGACGAGTCTCCGGACGAAGGAATGTATAATATTGAGGTGACTGCGCAAGGTAACAAACCGTATTTTTTTTTTTTTTTTGTTTGTTAAACACTTGTACTTGTCCACTTATTTATATTAATTTCCCTTACCGGTTTCGCTGCTAAAGCATTTGATAATAAAGTGTTTATCAAACAAAAAAAATGTTTCAAAAGTTCCACCAAGTGCCAACAATCACGAGCATCAACTCTAACAAACCGTACTTTATTAACTTATCCGTGGACGGTAAACAACTTCAGTGTGAAATGGACACGGGAAGCCGCATTTCTGCAATTAATGATGAATTGTATCTAACATACGTTTTCACAGAAACCAATACATCAAGATAATTTAATATTACGTAGTTATTCAGGAGCACAAATCGAGTCTCAGGGATACATATGTGTTGACGTTACATTAGGTGACGTTCGGGTCAATGATTTGCGACTTTACATCATTAGAGGGGGTAGTCGCCCTTTAATAGGACGAGAATGGATCAGAGCCTTGAAAGTTACGCAAATAAATCTTTATGAAATCTCTGAGAACCGGTTCGTGAACCAACTTTGTATTGAATACCCCGAAGTGTTTACCAATAAGTAAGGCACATGTAAGAAACCTATTCAACTACAGCTGACTGATAGCAAACCGGTTTACGTGCGCGTGAGGCAGGTACCCCTGGCGCTCAAGGCGCGGGTGGAGCGTGAGCTGGCGCGCCTTGAGAGCGACGGGACCGTGTACAGGATTGACCACTCTGACTACGGAACCCCTATTGTACCTGTCGTTAAATAAAACGGCGATATTCGTATTTGTGGTGATTATAAGATCACGATTAATCCCAAGTTAATGAGAGATTTCTATCCATTGCATCGTATTGACGAATTGTTTACTATTCTTAGTGGTGGGGAAAAATACACAAAAATTGATCTTTCTCACGCTTTTGAACAGTGCTTGCTGACGGAGGCTTCCCAGCCGTTTACAGCAATTACTACACATGTAGGCACGTTTGCTTATCGCCGTACGCCGTACGGTTTGTCGTGCATACCTAAAAAATTCCAGAAAATTATGGAAGAAACTTTACGTGTAGTACTGGGTTCTGTGGTTTTTTTGGACGATATCTGCGTAACAGGCGAAATGAGCGCGAACATTTGAGTAATTTGAGAGCAGTACTGGATAGGTTACGTTATATGGGGCTAACTATAAAACTTAGTAAATGCAAGTTTTTACAAGATAGTGTAAAGTATCTAGGGTTTATAATTAATAAAGACGGATTAAGGGCAGATCCTATTAAGATCGAGGCCATTTATGGTGCTCCTCAACCCAGAGATATATCGCAGTTGAAGAGTTTTTTGGGGATGGTGAATTATTACGCCAAATTTATACCTAATCTGAGTGTGATGCTTCACCCGCTGCACAATTTATTAAGAAAGGAGGTAAGCTGGAAATGGGACTCTGTTTTTGAGGAAGCCTTCACAAATGCAAAAAAGGCTTTGTTGAGTGATCGTGTTTTAGCCCATTACGAGGAAGGAAGGCCGCTCGTCCTGTCGGTGGATAGCAGCTCGTACGGTCTGGGCGCTGTGCTGGCCCACCGTTACCCCGACGGCAACGAGCGGCCAGTCAGCTGCGCCTCGCGTGCGCTCTCCGCCGCAGAGGCTAACTACAGCCAACTCGATAAAGAGGCTTTAGCTATTTATTTTGGTGTAACGAAACATCATCAATTCTAGTTTGGAAGAAAATTTCTGTTAAGAACAGATCATCAACCTTTAAGTTATATTTTTGGTAAGAAGGGTGGAATTCCGCAAACGGCGGCTAGCCGTCTGCAGCGTTGGGCGGCGCGATTAGCGGCGTATGACTTCAGTGTTGAGTTTGTTCGATCGGCGGATAACGGTCCGGCCGATGCTCTGTCTCGGTTACCATTGTCGCGGGAGGCTCGTCCCTCTAACCCGGTTAGTTACATTAACTTAATCGAAGAATGTAGTCCGGCTAATTTTAAGGATGTAGCTAAGGAAACTAAACGGGATATTTTGTAAAATTTATGGTTATGTGTGTTTTGGATGGCCTTCGGTTGCCAGTTGTGACGAAAAAAGGGCGTATTTTTCCCGAAAACAGGAGTTGACCGTTGACTTGGGGTATATTATATACAAATTTAGAATAGTTATTCCACCTAAACTTCAACCACAAGTACTTCACGAAATACACGAGGGTCATTTAGGGGTCAACAAAATGAAAAATATTTCACTTAATTATGTGTATTGGCCCAGTTTAGACCGGGACATAGATGAGCTGTGCCGCGCGTGCGGTGCTTGCCGGGCGGTACGCGACGCGCCGCCACGCGCCGAACTCCACCCGTGGGAGTTTCCATTAAATCCGTGGCAGCGTATACACGCTGATTTTGCTGACTGTGGAGGCAAAAGATATTTGATAATGGTAGATGCCCATTCAAAATGGATCGAAACCGTGCGGATGACAAAAACTGATGCACACGCGACTACTAATGTGTTTAGATCTGTTTTCGCTAGATTTGGTTTGCCGTCACAGCTTGTAACCGATAATGGCCCCCCATTTTTTTCTGTAGAGTTTAAGAGATATTGCGATAACAACTGTATACGACAGGTGACGTCAGCACCTGGTAGACCACAGGGGAACGGGGCCGCAGAGAATGCCGTTAAAACTATTAAGAAATCTATCAAGAGGGCCATACATGAAGGTGAAAATGTCACTACCGCCTTAAGTAGGTTCTTATTTCAATATAGAAACTGTCCGCATGCGACGACTGGTGTCTCGCCCGCGGTGGCACTGCTGGGTCGGCAGATGCGAGGGCGCCTAGATGCGCTGCGCCCCGACGTGGCCGTCGTGGCACGCGCGGCGCAGGAGCGTCAAGTGGCTGCCACGGGTGGCACGTCTCGGGCTGTGGCCGTGGGGGACGCGGTGCTCGCGCGCGACTACACCGTGAGGGAAGGGAAATGGTCCCCAGGGACAATAAAGGAACGAACGGGACCGGTTTCGTACAAAGTAGATATGGGTCGCGGAGTTGATGGCGTAGGCACCAGTATCAGATAATCGTGACTGATCCTAAAAGTCGGTACTCTCTCTCTCGGGCGAGTATAGTACCGAACCCCGATGGTAGTACGGAGCCAGTGGACGAGGGTGCTAACGGCACATTCGAGGACGCGTCGGAGGGCGAGGACGGCGTGGGTACCTCCGCAGAGGGCGCAAGACCCGCGGTGGAGGTGACACCGCCGTCACCGCTGTCCGATGTTTCGGCCCGAACACGGCGTGCGCACAATCGAGCTCACAGAGCAGGAGCTTGCACTTAAAATGATAAGATTATTTTTAGATTTACTTTGTTTGTTATGGCATTTCATTTTATAGTTTTAAGGGAGAGAAAATGTAGGGTAGCGACACTATAATATATGTCGGTAGATGCATACAGTTAATAAACCAGTCAGCCATTAGCTCCCGTGTTTCATTGACGTTCCAATTTAATTTTTGTGCCTCAATAATTCCTTCTTCTCTCTCTTGTAGCAGTTGCTATGATATATGCTTGAAGATCATCAAGAGCCATTTTTAACTTCATCTCCATCTCCTGTGAAAGACCTTTGCTTCGGGTAATAGGCATCTGAAAATTACAGGTTGGAACAGTAGAATATCTGCTAGCAAAGTTTATGGGTCAGTGTTTAGACAGAGTTGAGTATTTGTTAGGTATATATAAGTAGCCTTTGCTATAATCTTCAACTTTACTCAGAGAATTGTTTATAAGCAAAAGAGAAAATATATCCAACGATATGTAAGTGTGGGGAAAATTTTTGTACCATAGTTTAGAACCAATTGTTTGCTGAAAATATGATCCGTATGCTGTTAAAAGTTAAGTTTGGCTATCTGCTTTGTCATCAATTGATTTTTTAGAAAAAGGTTTAGCCGATGTGTAAATTTATGTTTGTTGCGCTTATATTATTAATTTAACTGTTTTGTTATCAAGTGTGCCAAAAAATAAAGATTATTTAACCTCATAAGAGGTGTTTGTGAATACAATTAGTAATGAGATATGAACTAGAATGAAATATTAAAATAAAGCTGGAAAAATAGACACTAAATAGAGTAGCAAATAGAAACCAAGGAAAATAAGCCTAGTAGAAATAGTAAGAGAATATTCTTAGCACATCAAGACCTTCAAACAGATAAGTATAAGATTTTGGTACCTACTTATTATCAACAGCAACGCCCTTTCTTTTGGTACTTACTTAGAGCTCAACAATAAATTGAGGTTAGGTTAGAATTTAACTGACTATTTGCAGAACAAAATTAAAAGGAAAATAAGTAACAAAAGGGTTTCTGATGATAATGTAACAGTAAATTATAGGAAATACTTGCCAAATTTCGTATTTTTCCAATGACAGTTGGCGATATTTTTGGCCACAGGTTTTGGCTTAAATAACGATTTTCTCCTCTTTCACAAATATTTCACGGTTGCCTTTTTATTGCAACTTTATTAATATGCGATTTACACTTAAATTAACAGTACTAATTGCACAATTTTAATTAAAATACATAAGTAAAACTAATTTTCAACCGTTGACATCCAGTGTTTAATTTTATGTATGTCAAACTAAAACTTAAGCCTTCAAAATCGGCTTTAGTGCCGTACCTAGATACATAGGATATTATAAGCGAACTGCGCTAGTATGAGAGTTCGGGCGAATAGAGTGCCCTTAAGTTTAAATTTCCCATACAAATACCTTCTAATTTTTATACATTCTAAGGTTCACAAAAAATATTTAGTATATAATGCAATTTGTTTTAATTATTTGTATTTTTATTTATAGTTTCGTAACAAAAAAGACGTAACAAAAGCGGGAATTTATGTTGCTTTATATTTTAGTTGAAAGTGTTTTGTGCAAATAAATTACAAAATGAGTTCAGAAGCGGGCTCTGATATAGTTTCTTTGTTGAAGAAATCAATAACAATAAACATGATAAGACTAATCGCCCAAATATGAGCAAGTAAATAACTTTTAATATTTCCTAGTCAGTTTATTTTATTTGATATAACTCATTATCATGAAAAACATGAATAAGTCTCATTTTATTTTTGAGAAAAGCACTATACTTTTTTCGACCATTAATTAGCAATCCTGGCCTCGTAAGTATATAAAAGTCCTCACCCTACGGGCTTGGATTTTTAACTTACTCGTCCGGAATTGCTAATTTCCTGGTCTTAGCAGTAATCTACTATTTCATTTTCAGTTATTACAAAAGAGAGAAAATATAAATAAACCTAGTAAAGATTATGTTTTTATAGCGAAATCCATCGCTTTGGAATACTCTAAATATTATTATTAGAGTGCATTACAAACAGAAAAGATAAATTAGAAACAAATGTAAAGACAAGAATTTGTTAAAATGCCTAAATTAGGTATTCTTATCCTTAAAATCCTAATTATTAAACCTAATTGACTTAAAGTAGAAAGAGCAATAATTTTTTTTAAATCAAATTCATAATCAGAAAAGTGTAATGATTTTAGAAGTCATAAATATATAATTTATTATATAGATAGTATATGATTTTAAAAGATTATATATTAATTTTTGTCGGTGTTTTAATTTTTAGCCAGGTCTTTACATTTGTTTCTAATTTATCTTTTCTGGTTTGTAATGCACTCTAATAATAATATTTAAACCTAGTAAACTTCGTAACAAAACGACACAATTTTTTGCGAGAAAAAGTGTGAGAATTCTTCCGATGCTCAGCACGGCACTTTCTCGACTACCTAATCTCAAAGCTGCCGCTATGTGGACGTGACATATTCCTGAGTAGTGTTGTTCTAGCCTAAATTATTTTACATTTTTCGGCAAGTTGTTTTAGTAATGACAGTCACAAAAATGTGAAATCGTGGGACAAGCGTTAAAATTGTTTATTTTCGAGAATTATTCATTATTTAAATGAATGATTAATATAAAATAAAACTCAAGATACTATTTTATTTAACAAGAAAAAAATAATAACTTATGTAGAACAAAAATGTTTTAAAACGCAGTCAGAAGTTACAAATTTCGCCGATGGGACAGTATGAAACCGTCATTTTCAATAATCGATAAATCCATTAAATACGTTATGTATTAAAAATGCAATTATTATAATTGATGGTCAGATACTTCTTATTTAAGTAAACAATAAGGAACTTCCGTGGCTAATAGCCTGGAAATAGAAAAAACAATATATATGCATGGGACACCCAAAAAAGGCTAGGGGTGCATTATTTTTGAAATGACCCTTATATAAGGGGGCACCTGGGAATGGATATACCGCCCCCAATCGGTCCCAGGACTCCCAGGCATGGTGGGCCACCGTTTGAGCCATGCCGTCTTACTCTCCTTCGAATAAATTCGAGGGGATATGCGGGCAAGATGGTGGTATTATCTCCACAGTCGAGCCTGACACCAGCTTTACCACCTATCAGAAAATTTCCATAATATAGAAACAATTTTAACAAAATAAAACTAGGTATTTGTTTTAAATTTAGAGAGAGTGAGACTCGAAATAGAGATACACAAATTAGTATTTTTTAAAGTTACGTATAGTCATTGTTGAAAAGCTTACTCTGTCTAATCAATATATTAAATTTATTTCATTACGGTATAGAAAATCGGAAAAGTAAATCTGGATGTGAGGAGCTCTGACCCGGGACTCGAACCCGGGACCTCTCGCTTACCGGGCGGTTGCTCTACCAACTATACATATCGTTGCGGTATGGGAAAACACAAGCGTAAATTCGCAGGTCATGTTGAGAACTGGATAGCTAAGTTGGTAGAGCAACCGCCCGGTAAGCGAGAGGTCCCGGGTTCGAATCCCGGTTTAGAGCTCCTCACGTCCAGATTTACTTTTCTGATTTTCTATTCCGTAATGATACAAATTTAATTTGTTATCTCCTTGCGATGGATAAATCGCCAAGTGTTTAAAAATATAGAAATTTATTTCTATCATAGTTTTAATCAATATATGTATATCAGTTTAAACTAATAAATCTAATGATAAAGTAGTAGAAAAGTTGAACAACTATACATTGAATATATTTGATAATTGTAAATGAAATGGGTTATTACCTTATTACTTATTAGCATTACACAAAGCTACAATTTTTTAAATTTTTCTCTATCTCTCCGTATGTTCGGGTATGTTCCGTTTTAACGGATTTGGATGTGATTTTTTTTATTATCATCGTAGTGTCCCTGGTTTACATATTATATAGCCTATAAGGATTGTTGATAAAATAGCCACAAAGCCGAAAACGGGGCAGAGCCGCGGGCGAAAGGCTAGTGTTGCATAAATAGTTCTGTTGACGTTGCTATGCCACAGCTAATGGCTGAACAATAACAACAACGTGAAATTGACTATGATCATCCGCTAAGGCCGGCTAGTACGTTACATTACAACATTCTTCGAACTCGACTAGCGCAGTCAAAAACAATTGTTGTGGGTTTGTTGTTTGCAGCTGCAATGCAAACATGCATTTCTTTGAAGCTAGTAATTATTTTTAGTATTCTGTACAATATGAAGGTTAAGTTATCCCGATGTTGTCTCTTTGCAAATAAATTTTAAACCGTCATAAATAATTGATTACATTTGAAAAAATAAAGATATATCACTCTCTGAACTTAATATCTCGGCTATTTGATATATAATAATTATATTTTACTTTCGAATAATATTAGATTTTAGACCATAAAACTTATATAAAAATAAACGCCGTAGGAAATGTGATATAAAACGGCCGTCATATTAAAAATCCATCCTCTTCATTCCAAAATAATAATAATTTCTCCCACAGAGCAGAATAGAAAAGTGTAAAATGAGAGCGTTGGAGCAGGAAAGATTTCTCGGGATAACCTCGCCTTAAGGGGACACACTTGGCAAGTGTACAAAACTTCAATGGCTCGTGGAAAGCAAAAATGATGGTACTGCAAAAGGGACCCTTGGGCGTCCCCGATAACGTTCAGCTGGTCCATGGTTCTACCATTGGATAATCAAGTGATATACCTTGTACTATAGTAGATTCAACGATTCAAATGGTTTATTTGTAAAATAGATGCATAAAGTATACGTTTTACATGTCAAATCTAATCTGTATAAAAATAATATTTTATGATGAAACAAATATGATACGGGAAATATATAAAAAATCTGTATTTAAGTTGGGCTACTAAAGTTATACACATGCATACAATAAAAAGACTTATTGGAATAAGAATATTATTATACATAATGCAATTAATAAATAAGTTGATAAATATACTGAATAGACCATAAATAAATATAATGCCTAGCCAAATATATACTAACATAAGTAAAAAATGAAAATATTGTATATACATACCTACACAATTCAATGAATAAATAAGTTAGACCAGGGGTGCAGGAAATGGACAGAGAGCGTAGCGGCTTCTTGTTGCAGAGCCCAATACCCACTTCAGACCACGAGCCAATAAAGTAATAATCAGTGGATACTGTAAGGATCATTTAAGAAATCACTATTTGTCCGTCTGCCAAAACTGGTTACAAACTTCCAATAAGACCTTCCTAGGCCAACAGTTGATAGAGCTGGTGCCGGGCTCGACTGTTGAGGTACCACCATCTTACTCGCGAACTCTCCCGTAGTTATTTAGGATTCGGGGGAGACTAAGAGGATAGTTCACAAACAAGAAGAAAAAAAGAAAATAAATTTATTCGGCACAAAATGAAAAAAAAAACAAAAATTAAAAAAGAAAAGTTACATAAAATAAACTTAAGACTACTAAAAACTAAATCTAAATACAAGTGTTTGGTGCTACCAAAATGGTCGCAACTCAGCATGATGATGTGTTGACATGGTATACCTACGAAGTAGGTAATCATCTCGACACAACGCTGGTATTCTGTTGCAGCCTAGCGTGTGTGAGTGACTCGCAGTTGTGGAAACGTGTACACAAACAAACAAATAAATAAATAATAATAATTCAACAGCAGTTGAACGGTGACTAAATATGTGTTAAATGTAGGTACTCGTATTTAACTAGAAATAAGAAATAGTACCTATAAATTAAGGAGGGTGGAATCATCAGAGATAAAACAAGAAAGAAAATGTTATGGAGCCGATTACTTTAACACGAGGGCAAAAGTTTGTTGGTGGAATCAAAAAACAAGATTGGATAACAAATATTGGGTAAGTTATTTCTAAAGTAATAAAAGATAAAACAGATTTTGATCCTTTTGTCCATTTAGCAAAATTTTTTGTATTTTATTCTAAAGGTAGTGACATGTTTCAAGTCGCGTATCGGTGGAGGCAGGTTGTTCCAGCATTTCGTAGCAGCGTATCTGAAGCTACCGCAAAATGCAGCAGTGTGGTGACGAGGCATGGACAAAAGGTACAAGGATGCACGTGTATTGTATGCAGACTGATCACGAGACCAGGTCAGTTTTTTTATCAGATAGTCAGGAGACCCAGTTTTCACGACACCAAAGAGCAACGTAGCCAAATGGAGATGCCTGCGTGCTTCCAGTTTTAGCAAGTTGGATGCATTTAAAAAGGGAGTTACGTGTGTCCTAGGTTGAATAGGAAAACAAAATCTCGCGCACGCATTTTGGACCCTTTGAATAAGTTTAATTGTTCTACCCAACAGACATGGACCATAAACTGTATCTGCATAATTGAGTCTTGAAAGAATAAGGGACTCACACAATTGAACACGTAAGTCCACAGTAAGGAATTCACGAATTTCATAGATGACTTTTAATCTGTAGAAACAATTTTTAACCATAGCCAAGACATGATTATCAAAGCGCAGGTTGCTGTCCATCAGTAACCCTAAATTACGTCCTTCTTCAACACGCTCTATGCTTTCTCCACCCATAGAGACATCTGGAGCCAAATTTGTGATTTTTTCGATTTATTTTACTGAACCCACTATCATGAATTTTGATTTAGTGGGATTCAGAACTAGCGTGTTTTTTTGGGACCAACTAGCTACGTGATTAAGATCTTCAACAATCTTTGCAACAGATTCCTGAGTCACGCGTGGAGGAAATGATAGGTATAATTGGAGGTCATCTGCGTACATATGGTATTTGCAATGTTTAATTCCTTTAATCATATCAGCGCTGTACAAAATAAATAGAATGGGACCCAAAATAGAGCCGTGAGGGACTCCCCTGGTCACAGGACTCGGTGTTGATCTTTTATTTGTACTGGAGACACTGCTACTGAGTTCTACAATTTGAGAACGCCCATCGATGTAACTGTTGAACCATTTAATTGAGCTAGAGTCAAAACCATAAAACGCAAGTTTCGATAAGAGAAGTGCTAGATTAATAGAATCGAAAGCACGAGAGAAGTCTAATAGGGCCATTATAGTGCCCTCGCCTACGTCTTGAGCCTTTAAGATATTGTCAACAACATCTAAAAGTGCAGTAGATGTGCTACGACCTTTACGGAACCCAGATTGTTGCGAGGGTAGTATGTTGTTTCCTTCTAGATAGTTTATGGTCTGTTGACAGACAGCCTTTTCTAATATTTTAGAGACACATGGAAGTAAACTTATGGGACGTAAATCCTTAATTAAAGTTCGATTCGGTTTTTTAAAGGTCGAACCAATGCCACCTTCCAGAGTTCAGGAAACGTAGAAGTTTGAATCGATTTGTTTACGATGTCAGTGAGTATATTAATTGTACGAGGGAATGTCAGTAATATCATTTTGAGAGCTATGCGATCAACTCCTAATGCATTAGACTTAAGCTTTTCGGTAATTTTTCTTACTAAATCTTCCGTAACAGGTTCAATACTAAATGTTGAGGTACCAAACCTGTTAAGTTCAAAGTATGTCAATAAAGACATTTCTACCTGTTCCTCACCAGGAACGTCGAGAAATTGTCGTTTAATGTCATCAGGGTTGTTAAAATGTGACGGTAGGTCTTTACTTTCATTACCTCGTAAAACCGAGGATTTCAGATTCTTCCACAGCTTTGCACCATCCTTGTGGTGAGCATTTATGTTATTTTCAAAATAAGCTCGTTTTTTCTTTGTAAAAAGTGACGTTAACTAGATGTTTTAAATCTTTATAATATTTTTTATGAATATCAGACTTGGTAGAGTGGAAACGCTTATGTGCTTCATCTCGAAGCTGCATCATAAATTTGATATTATCAGTAATCCAGGGATAACTACGCTCTTTAATTAGGATAGTCTTTTCAGGGGCATGAAGATCAAAAAGGGTTATTATGTAGGTATTGAAAACTTCAACCATGTCATTGACATTGTCTAAAGTTTTTATGTAATCCCAGTCAATCGAGTTAAGATCTTTTTCAAAAAATTCTTGGATAATATCATTAAGAGGCCTGTATGTGACCCACTGAGGAGTCTGTTTTGGCTTTTTGATATTGAACTCAGTTGCAATAAAGGCATGCTTGCCCAGAGTCGGAACAAAATCTACAGTAATGGAACGAGCCACAGCATTCGTGCAAACCAAATCAATGAGGGTTGCGCTTGTGTCTGTAAAGTGAGTAGGTTCTGTAACTAATTGATTTAAATTAATAGATTGTATAAAATTGTCATAAGACTTCATGTCAGGGCCATTAGGATCGAGGAGATTTACATTAAAATCGCCTAATAAAATTACATTTTCATATCTAGAGAAATATGTTATGGAGTCGGTCATAGCGTCAAAGAAAGTATTCGCGCCAACCCAATCCGGCCGATAAGCTGTCCCAATTATGACCTTGGTTGAGTTAATATTCAGACTCATCCACATTTGCTCGACAGGCTTAGCATCAGGATGGGAACAGAGCCTAGCATTTACACCGTTTTTTATGTAGAATCCTACACCGCCTCCCCTCTTGCGTTTTCCCTTAGGTCGCGGAATGTGCCGCAGTTTGTATTCCGGCACCATAGGTGCTTTACCATCCTCACCATCTTTATTAAGCCAGGTTTCGTTTATAGCTAGAATGTCCGGCATGTAACGTTCCACGATATCAATAAATTCATCGTGAGCAGTGCCTAGCGAACCCGCATTCCAAGAACAAACCAACAAGTATTATTTATTTTTCTCTATATAGTGAGTTAAGGTTAGACGGTAAATCTTTCGCGCGCGAGATTTGGATTTTCCCAATTGTTATAGCTGTTTCGGTCACTCGCGGCCGGCACGAGCGCGCCCTCCCCGCGCGCCCCGCACTTGTTCATCTTGTACCCACAGCTTGGACTCAGATCAGTACATCCTTTCATACCTTCGTTTTTAGTGCTTTTGATTGATTAATTAAAAATAAATGACCTCTTAATTGTCTTTGTCTAAAGAGTACAATATATTAGTATCAAACGGAAGAATGTAGGATACTATAATATGTAAAATATTTCGGAGGGTTACTGTGTGGTCAAATGAGTAACTAAATGGAGATTTACATGGTAGTACTCTTCTAAGTCCTATTGGCTTTAATGACTAAATAATAAATAAATAATTTATATCTCCTCTAACGAACAATTTTTACTACAGAGTACAGAGCTAATACCCGAATCGCGAAAAAATAATTATAATAATATACTCAGTACATTTTAGGCGGGTAGGTAATTTATCTTTTGTATGGAACACCTGATTTTTTAAGATTTCATTGTTGTTCCCATAGTAAAAGTTGTTCCTGTAGACAAATGGTATCACCAGTTTGCGTTCCCAAAACCGTGTATTTTGTGCTCTTCTTCTCTATAGAACTACCTATACAGGCCGTAAACTTAATTATGTACTTTCCATATACATATGTTTTGACCGCTGACATAAGGAAAAGTGAAGTAAATTGAAAAAGATTTATGTAAAGTAATTTATGTAAGATTTATATAAAAGATGTTATGTAAAGTGTGTACATATAATTTACTTTTTTATACGGTAAGGCGTAGTATAGTAGTAAACGTTATGTAGTATACCTATTTTTAATCAACAAGAAATTAAATCAAAAATAAATTAATCAACAGGATGTTTATTTTATTTATTTATTTATTATATCATAGATCATAGAGTTATGAAAATTGTATTTGTATCAAGAGGTGTAATAGGTAAATATGAGTCTTAAAAAGGTAACAATAAGCTAATTGATGTTGCGTTTTTTAAGTTTATTACTTAAGTTGGTCTAGGTTTCGCTGAAGTAGTTTTCAAAATACTCTAAAAAGCTAGATTCGCTAAAAGACAAATAAAACAAAATATTTTTTTATCCAGATATTATTGCACATATTAACGTCGGAATGTTGAAAAACATTTTTTTTATGTTTTAGGTAATCCCTTGACAATTCCTTATGTGGAGCTGGTCGGATATTTAGTTAAGAAAACGTAGTTATGGAATATACAGTAATTTTTAGTAACCATTTTGTGTAAATTCCAACAAGTGTAGACATACGAGTAATTACAAGGATAACATAATGTACGAAAAATGTGATGTTATGATGATTTTTTTTCTTGAATTTCTACTCTAAATTAACTAATAGTAATACGTTCTCTTGCGGTCATAATTCTAGGTACTCTAGGTTCAATCAATTCTGGAAGAACACACTGCATGTAAAAGTTTTTCAGAGGTGTTTGCGTTTTTTCTTGATTTTTAGGTAAAGCAACCCATTTGAATTCCAAGCAATGAAATAGCAATAAGTCCTTTGCGTCATATGAAGTTGACCTTGGACCTGATAATAATAGTTATGCTCTGTTTTCAGTTCTATGCCTTGAGTCGTCACCTTACAAAATGTGATCAATCCCTTTTGAATTGCATCTGCAGGACTCATCTCCGAGGCTACAAATTTTGGTGTACAGGAATCATATGCGTGGTTTAAATTCAAAAAGCTGTCGATGAAATACTTTATATCGCCAATTACTCTTCCTTCTAATGTCATATTTTTTTTTCATTTTCCTTTTCAATCCTTTTCAAAGTTTGATGACGATGTATCACTTGAAAATATTTTCTTGCATCCAACTTCAAGCACTTTTTCTTCGCGGTTAATTGAACTACAATGAAAATCATTTCATATTGATGTATAGAAACAAAAATTGCCAACAAATATCAAAGAAGGGGAATGCAGTAGAAGGTTTTTTTATGTAGTATGAGATGTGACATTGAATGATAGCGTAAAAAATAGAATATTAGAATGTAGAATGTTAAACCCATAGGTTTTAATTTAATTAATACAATCCAAATCAATTGAATTACGTTGATAATGAGTAAATACTTGAAAGATACGAAAAAATATATCAAAAGAAAAATGTTACCTATCAACATCCTCATATCAACTCATATGTTGATATGAAAATATAAAGTAAAAGTAAAATATACTTTTACTTGTGTATTTTTGTTGGAGCTTAAAGGGGTGATCATTTTCATTATAGTTAATTAGAAAGTTTTTATGATTTTCTGACATTTGAGCTTCAGTTATTCCTTGGTTACCCCAACGACAAATTGAGAAGTATCAAACTAAAATAGTGCAAATCTAATTAAATAAATCAAAACCTGTAAAAATATCCATCTCCGTTATCAAAAGTGCAATTTAAAATATTCAGTTGCTTTTGAATCCCTTGAGTATAAATCCATCCATCCATCTATCAGCCCATGTTCGTCCACTGCTGGACATAGGCCTTTCCCAAATTTCTCCACTCATGTCGGTCCTCCGTCCTCCTCATCCAGCCGCCCCCCGCAACGTCCTTTAGGTCGTCGGTCCAGCGGGCACGGGTCTAGTCAGCATACACTACGCTTTGCTGTACGTGGTCTTCATTCTAAAGCCATTCGGCCCCAAAGGCCATCATGTCGGTGACAAATATGGCCTGCCCACTGCCACTTCAGCTTACTGATTCTGCAGGCTATGTCGGTTACTTTCGATCTCCGACAGATCTCCTCATTTCGGATTCTATCCATCAGAGATACCCCAAGCATAGCCCGCTCCATAGCTCGCTGAGCGACCTTAAATCGGTGGATCAGGCCCTTTGTAAGAGACCACGTCTCAGCGCCATACGTCATCACAGGAAGGACGCACTGGTTGTACATCTTAGCCTTTAAGCACTGCGGTATTGACGACGTAAATATGTAACGCAACTTTCCAAATGCTGTCCAACCCAAGCATATTCTTCTGTCAGCCTCGGCGTCGAAGTTGTTTTTATCCAGCTGTATGACTTGACCCAGATAAACATATTTTTGAACAACTTCGATGCTGACATTGTCGACGGTTAGTGGCCCTTGGATGACGTGACAAATGACATGACCTTAGTCTTGTCGCTAAGGCCGCGCATCATTTCCTGCAGTTCCTGCTGCGATTCCGCCGTTATCACAATGTCATCGGCAAAGCGAAGATGTGAAATGTACTCTCCGCTTACGTTTATGCCTCGTCCATTCCAGTCTAGTGTTTAGTATAAATATTCGAATTAAATTTTTATCATAGACTTTATCTGCGTATTTACCTAAGAAATATTTACCTGTTTATATTTTGATCTAAAGGTTTCAATATCGGCCTTACAATGCTTCGGTTGCCTGAAATTCAATGTGATGAGCGTTAATAAATGTTTAGGTATCCGCATCAAAAGCTTGATCGGTAGGAAGAAAGGCTCAAAACTTTAGAGGTATTTTTTAGGAACTCTATCTTAGTTTAATATACAATACATATTTATACTCACTTATTAATTTTATTACCCCCTTTTTCTTTTTGCCGATAAAAGTAGCTTTCCTCTTCCATAGTAATGAAATTAAGTCTCAGTATTATTTATCCGAATGTTACTTATGTTTCCGTATTTCACTGTTTTGTATAAAATGATCTGTTGATTTGACAGAAAAAAATCTCTCAAAACCGACGACATAACTATTTTAAGAGCACTGTAGTCGATGGCTTGAAGTCAGTCGCGCACGGGGTCGATATACTTGCTATTTCATTCTACATTCAAGTTCGGGTTATAGAGCACTAACTGACTGTTACTGGTTGACCCGAACGTTCATTTACCGAGCTCGTACGGAACTAACCTAACACGCTGTGAGACGCAAGCTAACGCGAGACAAAATTCATGTTTTGAAAAAACTCGAGGATGAAATCTTGAGAAATATCCCGAAAATGGAAATGAAAAAAAAAAAAATTTTGAATAGTATAAAATATACTATGCGGTGAACTTAAAATCATTTGATTTGTTCTGTCGCTTCTAGGACATTACTGTACATAAAAATTCATCAAAATATGTGTAACATTCAGGACTTTTATACGCTTGTAACTTTTGTATGTATTTGATTTTGATAAATGTTTTAGGTTCAAGTCGTGAATATTGTATGAAATATGTTGAAAAAGAAAAAATAATAGGCAAGTACCTTTATATAAGGATATTATCAGCGAACTGCGCTAGTATTGGGGCGAATAGAGTGCCCTTAACTTCTGTATGGGGTCAAGTTATAACGTGTCCTTATGTTCATTTATTATTGAAATTTTTCGTTTATTCTTATTAATATATTCAATATTTCTATAAGATTATATTTTTTTTATACCAATTTTTTCCTTTGCAGTTAAACGAAAATCTACTTTTTAACTTCACCGATTATCCGTAATAGATACCTAAGTTTATGCCAACAATACGAAATAAATAATGTAAACACACTTTCAGGCGTTCAAAACATTTTTATTTTATTAAATTTTATATACATTTTGAACTTCCTATTCTAATCCTTGTCGTCTGTATTAAACGAAGATGATTTGTCGAAAGAGTCCGAATTAGCTGTATTTATGAAAAAAAAAATCATATCAGTCATGTTGTCAATCAATCAAAAATCAACAAGAAAAACTAACAGTAACGGATTAATAATAACAAAAAACTATACAAACACGTAAACGAAATAATATCACTTCGAACGCAATCCAAATAGGAATGAACTTGTTCACAAAATGGTGGACCAAATATTGGTAACTGCGGTACTGACTGCTTATCTGTACCACACAACCCACGCAACAACAGCTGTCGTCGACCAACTGACGTCATTATTCTCAGTAACGGTCCGATTGTTTACGTATTTCATCTCGTCTCGTTGGCCATACTTTAGTTATTAAATTTAGCCCCAGTATTAATTTTAACTGAATGTTACTTTTATTTCCGCAGTTATCTTTTAGTATGTGATCTATTAGTTCCATGGAATAATCTCTCAGAATAAGAAGGGACTACATAATTATTTTTACCCCTGTATAAAGTAAAATTATTTTGCAAACCCAAAACAGAGTTTTTTTCATACGTAGGGTCTTAGCGAAATGTAATACTTTTTAGTTGACCATCTGCCTCTTTTTTTATAAAAAAAAAACAAATAGTAAGTACTCAACAATTTTTGCAAGAAAACTCTGTCCACCACACTCAATATTTTTTCCACTAACCTACACGTAAAAACTCTTTGATAAATCAATTGCACCTGTATCAAGCGAGTAAGGTGAGTGAAACGAGTATAATCGCTCGTCCCGTGATCCCCCCGCATGTCTTCCCCACCCCTGATGCGACAGAGTACGATGCCGGATTTATGTAATTTGCGCCCGCGATTTCGAACGGTAGAGCATAGCTAATTACTGAAATCCTATACGTTCTATATACGAAATGATTGCATTTTACAAATATTTATGAACCAACACGAGTCCTAAATTTAAAAAAATACGATTTTGCTCGAGAAATGCTTAAGAAAATCGAATATGAAAATGGAATATTTTGGAGCTTAAAACACAGATTTTTAAGTGCTTGTATTTCTTATGCGTGTTTATTATCCAAAATTTAAAGTTAAATAGGACATGTAGGTTGTGCAAAAGATGAAGTTACTTAAAGTTTTATGTGATTTAATTCATTAGCGTACAAATGAGAAGCTATCTCGTTTTGTATGGCCGCGGAGTCTAGCGCTCTTCCCTTAAGGTTGCAAGAAACAAAAATGTTGTAAATAAGAGATACGGAATGGGTAGTTCGCAGGGCAAAAATAATAATATTGTTCTTTTAGTAATAAACTTTAAAGATATAGTTTTTGGATAATATTCAACTGACCTTTTGTCAGAATAACAATCCGGGCTAGTTAAATATTTCAGAATTAAATTTTGCCATATTAAAAACACGTTATGTATCAGAATATTAGGGACCAACATAGAAACAAAACGGCTTATTTTTATGTTAAAATGACACAAAGTCCTAGCACCGCTATAAATACCAAACAGGCACAACCAGGTGGCCCACCGTGCCTGTGACCTATTGATGGCTGTAAAAAATAGACCCAGGCCAAGCGTGTGTGAGTATGGGCATTTCTTCCAGGAGAAGGCGAAATCCAGCAGTAGAAGAAACAGGCTGATGGGTGGTGTATTAAAATTACGTATATAAAAGGTGACTCCAAGCCGTTGATGTTTTCTTCAATTATGTAATTTCCCTAAGCGTAATTTTAGAGTTTCTAGCAGATTAATCACAGTCTAATGGAGATGCTCGTAGGTAATTGTGAAAAAGTCACCTCGATTTGATGAATGACTATGGTTTTTGCTGGTAATTTGTAGGACAAATTGCAAATTGACAATACAGTTGAATAGAGCGTTACAGCCGTTGACCACGGGGTAGGTATAGGTGGAGAAAAGGTTTCGGAAGTAACTATAGTATTCGGAATTATATTGCTGGAGAATGAAAAGTGTGGAAAAGATACTAAATAAAACGTAAATATTTGCTATGTAAACAATGAAGACAATGCTAATACAATTATAAATTATAAATACAATTAATTTATTAAACTTTTTGTTATTGCTAGTGTTAATTGACATCTATTTATTATAATGACATCTTTTTAATATTGTTTATTTCCAATTTCAGAGTTGTGTTGGTTTATTATTTTATTATTAAAATGATTTATTGTGTTCTTCGTCCCTTTTAGGTTAAGTTTGAAAATCGGCAACTGTTTGCATGTTCAACAGCTACATGCCGAAACTTAAGCCTTTTTGTCTTCATGTAATCTTTTTTAAGTGTGTCTATTTTTTCTAATTTAATTTTAATCTTGTCATTATTTTGTAAAGTTATTTTTTTTGTATACTGTTTTAATTGAAGACAAATAAACATCTTTTTATTTTATTTTATTTTTACATTGATAAAGAATCTAAAGCAGATAAAAGAATTAATACTAATGTGTCTATTCAAATAAGGTATTTGAAATAACGGTTTTCCTGCCTGATATAGATTTTATTTTACCATTTTGTCAGCGTAATTAATATTTATATCCATGCTAAATTACAGCTTTCTGGTACTAATAGTCTCCGCGCTAAGCTGCGGACAGACGGACAGACGGACAGGGCGAAACTATAAGGGTTCCTTGTCGGACTACGGAACCCTAAAAAAAGATATCGACCGCCAAAGAAGCACTAATACTCCGGTGACAAAGACAACGCTCTACAAAACCTACGTGTAGATGGCCTATGTGCATTATTTACCGCCGGGAATATGTAATGTCTATTGTCAGTCACATGTTGCGTCGAGTAGGATGGCCATTTTTTCGAAATTTAAAAAACAAAATAAAAAAAAAACTTTAAATTCTGATTCATAGAGTTCAATAAAGCTCGAGGGTTCATTTTCAACCTGTATTATTGCTAAATCCGATAAAGTCGCTTGCAAACATTAAATTCTGGAAAGGATGTCAAGCGGCAAAATAAAAGAAAAAGCTTATTTTTAAGAATCCCCATACATAGCTCCTCAAATGACCTCGACAAAGTAGTATTTGAACGAGCGAACGAAGCGAGCGAGTTCTCCGAGTCTACTAGAACAATCCGGCGTTTGTATGTATGTATGAATATGTTTGTTCGAGGATAACTCGAGTATCGTTGATCGGAATGTCATGAAATTTGGCAGGCGAGTAGATAAGGCAAAAAGAATGACCTAAATCGGTAAAGTGCGAAACGGACGAGCGCGAGTTTACAGTTCAGGGCGAACCACTAGTTATCGGGGATTATTGTGAATTAATTTTATTCTGTTATTTTCAGTACATTTTCCAGTGTCCATAAACCAAAGATTCCTAGTTTCTCTGGACTATCAGTTTTCACATTCATTATCACATTATATTAGCGTGTTTTTAGTTTTTTATTTGCATTAATATCATCGTCCTTGATGTAAGAATTGAAATACCATTAGTTCTCGACAGACTCGAATCTAATTATTATTTTATGTCGGGTTTATCCAAGCGTTTGTTGTGACGATATCAGTGTTATACTAAGTTCTAGTTCTACTATGGTGTTGTCATCCCATTATTCATACTAAACACGTAACATTAATCACTCGAGTTGTTGTCTTTGTATTTATACGAGCAGCTGCTGTGGCAAGGCTGTAGCCGTCTAGTTTGGGCTCTAAAATCTATGTCTCCCGGTTCAGAGATTCTCACGTCTAGATTTACTTTTCTGATCTTCTGTAAGTACCGCAATGATATGAATGTAATTTGTGTAAAAAATACTACTTTGTCGAGGTCTTTTGAGGAGTTATGTACTTATGTGGATTCTTAAAAATAAGCTTTTCCTTTTATTTTGCCGTTTGACATTCTTTCCAGAATTTTATCCTTTCAAGCGACTCTATCGGATGGTGCAATAATATACAGTGTTTCGACTGTCGGCCAGACAAATTATAAAAAAAAATCTGCGTTTCAATTATATTTTTTTAGTCTCCTACGCGTAAATCTACAACGGTTTCATTTTGTTATGTTTACGGCTTGTATACCTAAATAAGTCACAGGCCAAAACAATGACTTGGTTCCTAATAAGGGAATGTAAGAAAGAATTTAAAAAAAAACGCCGTTTGCAAAAAAGAAATCCACGAAAAATTTACAAAACTTACATGTACCATCGAAGAAATGGCCGCAGAGCTACTTTTTGCCCGTATTGTAATAGTAATAATAAGAGCGAAAAGTAGGTCTGCGGCCATTTCTTCGATGGTACATTGTACATAACATTACCACATCTCAGATAAAACAACTGTCTTCATTCATAGTAAGCTTGATTTATTATTTACAGGCTTTGCTTATGCCAATGCATTTTGATGTGGATGGCACCTCCTTGATATTTGTACGCCGTTATTAGGTTAAAACGTGATAGATCTTACCTCTTTATTTAACATCTTTTATATTTTACTCATGTTTTTACAAATAAATTACGCTGTCTTTGTCTTTGATTATGTTCTTCAAAAAATTTATATCCATTTTGTTTCTCCATCGAAATATTTTCAGTTCGTGAATCGCAAGCAAATAGACAGACAGACAAAATGTTCCATATTTTCAGGGAGTCCGAAGAATTGATTTTTAAGAGGCCTGTAGTCGGCGGCGGCTAGAAGTAAGTCGCGCACGGGTTCGCTATGCTTGCTATTTCATTCTACATTCAATTTCGGATTATAGAGACTGACTAACTGTTATTGGTTTGGTTGGACCGAACGTTCATTTCCCGAGCTCCTACGGAACTAACCGAACACGCTGTGAGAGGCAACATTCATGTTTTGAAAAAACTCGCCCATGATTTCAGGAGAAATATCCCAAAAATCGAAATGAAACAAAAATATTTTTGAATAGTATAAAATGTACTACGCTGTGAAACTAAAATCATTTGATTTGTTGTATCGCTTCTAGGACATTACGGTACATAAACATTCATCAAAATATGTGTAAAACCAGGACTTTTATACGCTTGTAACTTTTGTATGTGTTTGATTTTGATAAATATTTTAGTTTCACGTCATGTATATTGTATGGGATATGTTGAAAAAGAAAACATAATAAGCAAGTACCTATAAATAAGGATATGATCAGCGAACTGCGCTAGTATGGGAGTTAGGGCGAATAGAGTCGTCATAAACTTTTTCCCTTGCGCGGAAAAAACTCGACAGTATGATACATTGATAATACATTTGTAGGTTAAAAGGAATGAAGATTTTCCTTTATCTAATGCTTACCGACATAGAAATGTCCTCAGAAGAACCCTACTTTAGATAATGATATGTCTGATAAGAATGTGTGTCTATAAATCTGATTGCAACAAAAAGAATAGAGAAAAGAATGAAAGAAGTACTGGCTGGAGTATTTAGGTAAAGCTTTGTCTTCGGTGTGTTGTAGATACTCGTAAAGAAAGTGAAAGACGTAGTGAGCTCACGTCCATTCACGATCAGTGATCTATGTATCATTGTCAGTGTCTCTTACATCAACACACTCGTAATAGTCGAAGATCATTTAGTATAAACAGCTATGATTTTGTTATATTGTTCTCTGGACAGTTACTAGATGAATAATGTTTGACACGATACGCACGACTATGCTACGTCTCGATTCATTTGTAAATATTTTTCTTTTCAATTTCCATAATATTTTCTGCCCGCTCGCAGCGCCTAAATTGCTAAGATGTTTTGGTATTTCCAACCGCTCCTTTACAAACTGTTTAGGGTTCCGTACCCTAATAATAAAATCCATGGAGGACATTGGGAACTGATGTATGGCATTTTTATCTTTTCGTAACAATGGATTGGAGGAATTTGGGTATAACCCCCAAACCGAACTCTATTACTAAGCCTCCGCTATCTGTCTGTCCGTCTATCTGTCAGAGGGATCTTCAACTTCAGCCAAATAGGTAGATATTTGTAGTTGAAATTTTTACAGAGTACCTTTTACTATGGCCAATTTATAAGAAAATTATAAAAATGAAAAAAAAAACCGGAGAAGTGCAAGTCGGACCCGCCCACCACCGAGGATTCCGTTAAAGACAATTTTTTAAATGATTTAATTACAAATTCAAATTCAAATTTTTCCCTTTACTTGTAGTATAAGACGGTATTACTTGCTAAATTGTGTAGTTCTAGGTCAACGGAAGATAAGATACCCTATAAATTTTGATTCCCTTGTCTCGAAATATACGTTTTTTGCGACATAAACGACTTTTTTGGATAATAATAAAGCCTCCGAAAAACAAATTAAATCCCAGCGAACTGCTGCACACTGTAATACTATCTGCAAATGTAATGTATCTGCAAACAAATGTAATATAGCGGTAAAATTAGTTACCGAAAAATATAATAATTTAATTGTGTAACACCTACCGACAAAATAAATAAAAAATAGCAAACTAAAATTCCTTACGACCACCTGCTTGTCTAGCATAGCAAACCATATCGAGCTCGATAGCGCTTGATACAGTGCTCTGTCTCACTCTGTTCATCTACATAGATAGGGACGGGCAGTGCATATTGAACTGCCAAAGATCGATAAGGTCTACTATGCTAGGTACCCTGGTTTAAATAATGAACCTCCGAATAAATTACTGAACTTCCGAAAGAAATACTAAGTTAACGAAAATAAAATATTGTGCTAAGTCAAAAAATAGGTGCGACGACGATCGTAGCAAAGAGGAGCGTGTTAGGTTGACATGTAAATACATATTGGGAGCCGAGCGAAGAGGAGCGGAGCGGGGCGACCCCTTAAGTTTTAACAGAATTCATGATTATGGTCAGGCAACTTTGAATTTTTATTCGGAGATCTACGACAAAAAAAGCTGACAATAGCTTTCGCTGAAATGTATTTTCAGCTGGTTAAATAGTATTATGTCAGCTTTTTGATGTACTGAGTTTTCGGAGTTTTCGGTAGTTGGTAGTTTATTTATTAGCACAGAAGTTTTCGGTAACTTAGTATTTAAAGCAGTTCAGTTCCATCCATCCATCAGCCTGTTTCGTCCACTGCTGGACATAGGCCTTTCCGGGATTTCGCCACTCTTGGGGGTCCTCCTGGAAGAAATGCCCATACTCACACACGCTGGGCAGGCGGGTTGGTGAGCGCGGTGCCGAAACCCTGGCACCAGTGACGCCCCTGCCCGTCACCAGTCTGTTTTTATAAGGCCCGGCAATTGGGGATGGATATACCGCCATCCATCGGTCCCAGGCAATGGTGCGCCGCCTGGTTTTGCCTGAGAGCTGTTCTCTTACTCTCCCCCGAAAACCTTAGCAAGTGAGTTCAGGTTAGCTATTGGCCGATATTGCTCCACTTTGGAAGTGTCACTTGCTTTTGGAATCGGACTTACCCGGGATAGCTTCCACTTCATTGGATACTTACCTGTCTTTAGGGAAAGGTTAAGTATATAGCATATAATGTATGGAGGAATATTGTCTGGTCCAATAGAGCTCTGGGGTTTGAGTCATCTAAAACGTTTATTTAATCTTGGCCCCGTTTTCAGCTTGAGCGTTATTTTATGAACATCCCATATAGCATAGTATAAATTATACTGTGCTTATAGCCTGTGTTGCCCAGAGACCACAGATTACTCCCAATCTGTACCAGAGTCACTACGATGATAATAAAGTTTTACTCGAGTTAAAACGGAACATACATACATACAGACAGACCGACAAAAATTCTAAAAATGGTAGTTTTGGCTTCATTACGATAATAATAACCCATTAAATTGTTTTTTTTTCAATATGTAGTGTACAGACGACTTCTTTACTACTTTATTATATGTACTAGCTTTTGCCCGCGGCTCCGCCCGCGTCGAATGGATTTTAGTGGAAATAAGGAAAACAAAAGAATATGATTTTTTGAACGACAATATGCATCAGTCACCATGTTTTTACCAAAGTGCTAATATATACCAATCAAATAAGCCCAAACTCGAGGGGTCTGCTGTTGTCCACTGAGGAGATCCCGTACCCACCTTCCAGTCCCATCAGCAGACCCTGGTCCCCATGTTTTACCAAAGTGCTAATAAAGACCAATCAAATAAGCCCAAACTGGAAGGGTCTGCTGTTGTCCGTTGAGGAAATCCCGTACCCACCTTCCAGTCCCATCATCAGACCCTGGTCACCATGTTTTACCAAAGTGCTAATAAATACCAATCAAATAAGCCCAAATTAGAAGGGTCTGCTGTTGTCCGTTGAGGAAATCCCGTACCCATCTTCCAGTCCCATCATCAGACCCTGGTCACCATGTTTTACCAAAGTGCTAATAAATACCAATCAAATAAGCCCAAATTAGAAGGGTCTGCTGTTGTCCGTTGAGGAAATTCCGTACCCACCTTCCAGTCCCATCATCAGACCCTGGTCACCATGTTTTACCAAAGTGCTAATAAATACCAATCAAATAAGCCCAAATTAGAAGGGTCTGCTGTTGTCCGTCGAGGAAATTCCGTACCCACCTTCCAGTCCCATCATCAGACCCTGGTCACCATGTTTTACCAAAGTGCTAATAAATACCAATCAATTAAGCCCAAACTAGAAGGGTCTGCTGTTGTCCGTTGAGGAAATCCCGTACCCACCTTCCAGTCCCATCATCAGACCCTGGTCACCATGTTTTACCAAAGTGCTAATATGACCAATCAAATAAGCCCAAATTTGAAGGGTCTGCTGTTGTCCGTTGAGGAAATCCCGTACCCATCTTCCAGTCCCATCATCAGACCCTGGTCACCATGTTTTACCAAAGCGCTAATAAATACCAATCAAATAAGCCTGAACTAGAAGGGTCTGCTGTTGTCCGTTGAGGAAATCCCGTACCCACCTTCCAGTGCCATCATCAGACCCTGGTCACCATGTTTTACCAAAGTGCTAATAAATACCAATCAAATAAGCCTGAACTAGAACGGTCTGCTGCTGTTTTCCGTTGAGGAAATCCCGTACCCACCTTCCAGTCCCATCATCAGACCCTGGTCACCATGTTTTACCAAAGTGCTAATATGACCAATCAAATAAGCCCAAACTTGAAGGGTCTGCTGTTGTCCGTTGAGGAAATCCCGTACCCACCTTCCAGTCCCATCATCAGACCCTGGTCACCATGTTTTACCAAAGTGCTAATATGACCAATCAAATAAGCCCTAACTCGAACTCTGTATCCGTTGAGGAGATCCCGTATATAAGGTGACTTTTATTTATGCAGCCAAATTCATACTGGAGGATTGGTAAGTGTTCAATCAGTAACACGGATCGATAACACTTTTTACTAATTTCGCAAAATAAAATCTTGACGTCCCATAGTAATAGACTCGGGGCTTTTAAGGAACACGAAAAGAATAATTTATGAATTTCACAAAAAGGGTCATCGAACCTTGTTACTGAGCACTTACCGAGTCTTCGGTAAGAATTTGGCTGCATAAATTAAAGTCACCTTATATAACTTCTTCTAGATTCCAAAAAAATTTAAATGACGATAACTTTTTTTACGAGATACGATTTTAATGAAATAATGCCTATATTCTATTCCAAATTAAGCTCTGTACAGCTGTGAAAACTACATGAAAATCCGTTCAGTATTTTTAGAGATGTGCGTAAACAAACAGACAGACAGACAGAAAGAAAAGAATTCTAAAAATCTTTGAATTGTGTTCTATTACTCATCTTTAGTTACCCCCTTCTATTACTTTTCTTCAATGTACAGACAGCGGTTTCTACTGTTTTACTATAAGTTTTGATTGATTGATGATTATTAATAGTACATTACGATACGAGAGCAATCACACGAGTCGAGAAAAAGTTTCTCGCACGAGTTTCATATAATATTTTATAGCAAAAGTGCGGAAAATGCCGACTTTACGCAAGCGCAGCGTGCGTAAAGCGGTCATTTTACGCACGGTGTGCTATAAATTATTATAGTTTCGGAGAATTGCAAACAGTTCTTTTCTTTGATTTTTGCACTAAGTATGGTGTTTCTTTACTTGTTATCATTTCTGCAACTAGCGGGATAGATTGTAGTCTGGACAAAAACATAGTAAGTACCTATACCTCCATCCATCCATCCATCAGCCTGTTTCGTCCACTGCTGGACATAGGCCTTTCCAGGATTTCGCCACTTTTGGCGGTCCTCCTGGAAGAGATGCCCATACTCACACACGCTGGGCAGGCGGGTTGGTGAGCGCGGTGCCGAGACCCTTGCACCAGTGACGCCGCTGCCCGTCACCAGTCTGATTTATATAAGGCCCGGCAATCGGGGATGGATATACCGCCATCCATCGGTCCCGGGCAATGGTGGGCCGCCTGGTTGTGCCTGAGAGCTGTCCTCTTACTCTCCCCCGAATAACTTCGGGAGGATTTGCGAGTAAGATGGTGGTACCTCCACAGTCGAACTCGGCATTAGCTCTACCACCTAATAAAAGTAAGTATAAATACCTATACAAAAATGCACACTGGCGACGCTGCCGGCAAAAGTTAGAAGCCTAGTAGTAGGTACCTAAAGTAATTACGAGGACCTATTCAGTGAATATGGTCGTGAAGTGTTATTCAAACTCCAGGCACGCACGTGCCGCCCCGAGGTCAAGTCTGCTCAGCCATCAGCCTCGCTGGCAGTGTTGACACTGTGTAATCCTCATTGAACAAACTGCCACTGCTCTGCTAGATATGTCAGATCATTGTCAGATAAATATTTTCTTATTTGACTCAATTTCTCTCCAAATACGGCCCTGGCTTCTGCCAAATACCTATGCAGTGTTGCCGGCAGTCAAACTAGAAAAAGTCCGAAAGCGAATCAGAAATTACCCGAATTACCCGTTTATGAATGTAATTTTTTTTTCAGAGAAGAGATAAAATATAAAGTAGGTACCTTGTTTTTATTTTAACATTTCCTATACCTCTTTAAAAATTAACAGGAATGTGTTTGTTTTAAAAGTGTTTTTAATTGATAAGGTGAATAAAAATTACAATTAAAGATATTTTAAGTAGAGTTTAATATCTCAAGTCGTTGTTACCAAATAAAATAACTATTAAAGAATTTTATACATTTACATTCAGACCAATTTCGTGAAAATTGACAAATTAAAAAAAAATTAACAATGAACTTATAATTAAATAAGTTGATGTTAAAGGTCCCTTTCTCAAAATTTTCACGTTTTATAGTATTTATAACTTTTCAGAGCAAGCCACAAAACGAAACGGAACAAACAGAAAAATAATCGTGCTTTCTACTGATGATTTGTGTGGGCATCTCTTTTGCACGTTGTTTTAGTGCGGATTAGCCTCACACACACAAATAGTAGAGAAAGATAGGATGTGTTCAATTATGCGCTGTAGCTGCGTCAAGACAATTTAATTTTAAAAAATATTTCATGTTTTTTTTTTATTGAAGGTACAGGTTTTTTTACCTGGCAGTCATGGTTACCTGCAAAAAACCCGCTAAAGAGCCTAAATTACCTGAAATCGGGTAAAAATAACGACACCGGCAATGCTGTTTTGATGTGATGTTGAAGAAAATCTTCTTGCTTGCCCTATACCTATTATGAGAATCTGTATATGGGCATCTCTTTTCCATGTTTTGCCTCATCGGACTCACTCAACACACCACAAACAAACAACAAACCCTCAGACAAAGATAACGATAAGATTCATTCCGTTTTGCGCATTCACGCATGAGCCTCAAAATTATTTTGTTTTGGGCATCAACTGAGTCAATACGATTTAATAGGAGAAAAAATATTTTTGTGTTGTCGCAAGATTACCCGAAAATACCCGGCAGTCATGATTACCCGCAAGTTACCCGCTTAGTGCCTAAATTACCCGAAATCGGGTAAAAATACCCGCACCGGCAACGCTGTACCTATGACAGTTGCAAAAACGTTTCGTTCCCTTGAACGTTTTATCAAAAGATCGGAAGTTATGTCAGTACTTCCGTAACTTCGATTTGCTCTTTTCTTTGCAAGACACCTTTGTTTTTGTCATAGAGGTTTTTGTGATGAATGCTCAGAACAATAAATCAATGGATGAATGAGATAAGGAGGGCAGCCTGACCCTGTGTAAAAGAAGTATCTTCTTAAAACATACATGTACTTATATTTATATACTTATATTTGGCAAATCTGTTTTAATTTTATAATTATTTTTCGTTTCCTCCCCAGGCCCCCGTTCAATAATTAACACTTTCGACAGGTTCTCCAACACTGACAGCAGGATAGGGCACCTCAGGGCTGCGTTCATAAATTAGGGGTTCCGATACGGGTTCTAATGCCATCTCTGTCACACGCTTTGAAAATATGCTATCCTGTTGTCAGTGTCGGAACCTGACGAAAGTGTTAATTAATGAACGGGGGTCTGGAGCGTCTGTCTGTCTGTTTGTAGGTAAATGTACCTAGGCAATGAACTATTTGTAGGGTACCTAACAGAATAGGTATGGACATAAGATACTATAAGCTTAATTCATTCTCATAATTCAATAAAAGTATCACAACAATGGTACCTATATATAAAATAAATAAACGCCAAGAAAAATACTTACAAAACACAATAAAAATTAATTTGCTGGGGAAGGATTGTGATATTTAAATACCTATTTTCGAGGGGCGTTTGAACCCCCAAACACCCTCCTATGCTGGCTATGCCCGTACTAGGCACACATCCCGGTTAGACATCGAATCAGTGTCCCTAGAATATAACCCTGCATACGCTCATTTATTAATTAATGTGGTCTCACCTTACCACATTTTAAAATACGCTGTGGTCTCACCTTCAACTTCGCGACATTGAAATCCGGCTTAACTTTTTGTGGTCTACCTACAGAGCGTCACGCGTTTATTCGACCAGAAGAAATGTTCAAGATATACTTTGAGCAACAATAGAGGCCAATACTGTTGTGAATTGGGTCGAGTGCGATTGTTTTGTTGGCGAGGTTGTGCATAGCAAAACGTTCCGTTCCTCCCTCCGAACGTCAGTCGGATCGCGACGGTAGCACTGCTGACATTTGACAGCTGCCTGACGTTTTATTATTCGTAAAGTGCGAGATGTCAACCAATTTGATAAACGAAAAATATCAAAATGATACGAAATTAAACGGTTTGAGTGCAGCATTTGCTGATAAAGGATTAGCGCCTCCAGTCTCAGGGAGGTATAGGTCTAAGAGTTTGTCAAGTGATAAGTTGAATAATACGAACGCGGACCGAGCTGCTATTCTGGAGGATGTTGAAGCATACCACATCTCGGAGAAGACTGACACCCCAGGGTGTCTCGTGCAGAGCAGGACAATGGACGACGACTCGAAGCCGACACTTAACGGGTGAGCTCTCATTTGGTTGAGTTTTGATAAGAGAACAATCGGTTGGGGCTTAGATTTAGGTGTAATACTCTGTGAACTAGGCTATAAACCATGTACCTATCTATTTAGATACTTATTCAATTATTATTTAACCCCTAGGCTTGGCTAGGTTGATGGAATGGCTCGTAACGGGTAATTTTTTAATATTTCAAAATAATATAAGAACCAATAGAATCTCTAATAAATTGTAAAACATAAAACAATTATGTTTTTAAATATTTAAACAAAATATTGTTTTTGTAATGCTTTTAGCAATTCTGAAAATCTGGACATTGCAGCGGTTAAGAGGTAAAAAAATACATTTAGGGAACTCCATAACACTTGTAAATTTTAAAGCAGGTACTGCATACTTTATATTTTTGACTGATCTCACATTTAATCTAAACACAAAATTCAAACTAAGCAATGAGTCTTGCAATAACTCCATGATTTTGAGTGCACTTCTCCCAACTAAATGCCATAATCGAGATTGCTCTATAAAACCTTTAAATTGGGCTAACAGTCACAAAATTGGTCCAGTGAATGGAAGGTGTGCACTGCAGTGTCCTAAGATGGCAGTATTTCATACTTAACTAAAACAAATTGAGCAACTAAAATTTATCACAATTTAATTTAGATTGAATTAAATTGATTAATGTTATTAGCAATAGGGCCTTAAGTACTTGAGTATCAAAGCTCACTTGAAAGGTGATTGACTTAATAAAACATCAATCTGCCTATCTAAGTACTACATATATTTTCTATTTATCTAGATGTAATATCAGGTATCAAACAATTTATATAATGCGGTGATAAGAAGTTACATTTTAAAGAGTTTATTTTGTTTTTGGGTTTAATACAATGTTTTTTTTGTTGCTGCAGTGATATTTTTAATTTAATTTTAATAGAGTTTTATTAAAAACATTCAAATGCCAATTCTATCAATAAATAGATAAAAACTTATGATAAAACTTATGTAAACACCACAATGCAATGCAATCAGTTAAAAGTTTCATTATGACTATGATAATAACATGATTATACTGTAGGTATGTTCACATTCCTACAATAATGTTATAAATATACTGTATGAATGAACTATAAGATAGAAATATGTATTAGAGAAAAATTATCAGTGAAAAATATATGATAGACTGTGCTTCAAACCGTGCTTGTGCGTTGTTTATTGTGGCTATACGGTTTGTCCACCAAGATCTACTATTCCTTCAGATGTGGTAACTTGTACATGATATACGAACCTTCTTAAGGCATTGTGTGTATTTCCAACTTGTTCTAAGAAACAGAAATGACACTGTCACTGCTACAATATGTTGCATCAAACACTTAAGAAATACACAATTATATGATTTATGTTAAAATCCATCACTAAGGAAACTCTAAATGTTTATTACAAAAATCTATTAGAAACAAATTATCTGAGAAATGTCAGATGGGGTTCAAAGGTTCAATTCAAACCCAAATCTCTGCTTATCGCAGGCCATTCATTTTAGTAAATGTGTTATTTTAATTTGACCTAAAATGATTTAATGCTTGCACTTTACCACTTCTGATGGAGAGTGACAGCAGGCGAGGCATTAATCAGTCCTACCAGGGACTTCGCAAAAAATCTACGAAAGTTGGTAATGGACTGAAACTACGCAATTGTCTCTAACCACGGTATGGCTACTCGGGACGTCATGAAAAAGGTCTGAAAATATGATAAAGGAAGCATAGAATTTGTACAAGTTCTCAGCTTCATACTTCTATTCCGGTTCATTATTCTAAGTAGCTTCTATGTAGGTATAATGTGTTCTCTTTCCTATCTTGATAACAGAGTGTTGGTAAGTATTTGTCTTTAAATACAAAATGTTTATAACATGACAGGCAACATTAAGTTATCAAGAAAACATGTACAAACAAACATATTAATGTACCTATGTTTGTTGAAAGAAAACATGGAAAAGCCCTAGACCATAATAACAATAACAGTTATATTCGGTGTATAATTTCTTTGAAAATGCCATTAAGGCGGAACGTTTCGAGCTCCGTGCAAAATGCACAACTTATGATTGTTTTTCTTATTATTGAATAAAAAATACTAAATAAATGTGATTTATGGCATTTTGCGACCATAGTTTAATGTCAATTAGACTTTTCTACCAAAATTTTGTAATTTTATGCATTACGTTGTAAATGAATGTCCACACCAACTTAAAACACTTTTATGTTTGTATGGACATTCACGGTAACTATAGTCCATAAAATGACGCAATTCTGCTAAAAACCTCTGATAATTATTAAACAATAGCCGCAAAATAAGATAAAATGATTTTATTTCATGCATTTTATTTGAAAATGAGATAAACAATCATAAGTTATGCATTTTGCACTGAGCTCGAAACGTTCCCCCTTAAGGCGAAACCGGTTAATGGGATTAAACAAGTGATTTTCTGTTAATTATATTAAGAAACCGCTCTCCGTATTTTTCGTCCGTTTGACGCGAAGCATTAATTTAAATATTTTTCTTGTCATATCCGCGATGTTTTTGTAAAAATCGGGGCAGGGACATACACCAATCCATATTGGCAATCTAAATGAAGACCCAAAACTTATTTGATTCGATTGTTTCTCCTTTCCGTGTTATTTTGGTACTTAGATATTATGAATAATGTTCGGAGCGGGCTCGTAAGTACCAAAATAACTCGCAAAAGAGAAAGAATTCAATCAAATAAATTCTAGGGCTTCATTTCGACGACCAATATGATGTGGTGTATGCCTCTAGTTTTTCCAAAAACATCGCAGACAAGAAAAATATTTAACATATTGCTTTTCATCAAAGTTGTCGTCAGTTCGGGCAAACTATTGTACAATCTGTGTCGAAGCTCTGAGAACGCGCAGTTGCAGCGGCATCCGTTTCGAACTCCACGTTCCCGCTTTCTACATTTTACTGGCCCGAATTATAATTATCAGTACACAAAAAACTTAATCCTTTGAGAAAAAACGCGGGTCATGGAGTATGGACCACATTCTTATCAACATTATTATGTTCTCTTTCACGAGTGTATCAAATGAGCAAATGTAAAAATCTTTTAAATAACAACTTCTACACCTTCCCATATCCTATATTCGGTGATGTCACTTTTGTATTGACAATGTAACAGTAAATATCAATAGTATGATACAAAAGATAAAATGAATATTCGGTTTATTTAATTTTACCGACTTACAATTTTGTATAATGGAATTAGGATCTTTGTTTTAATAGAGGATGACAGCGTGATATAAATAGATTTGTTATGTCAGGGGCGCGAAAGTGACAGCATAACATAATAAACATTTTTGAAAGCCTTTTGAAGTCAAACGTAGTTTGAACGGAGTTTCGCAGCCCGTTTTTGATGGCGACTGTCAACAATAGGTAAATGACATTTTTGGCGTTTACGATCGATGATTATACCTACTTATTCAACAAAAATTAATCTGCTAAATCATACATTTCACGTTAGTTCTTGTAAAACAGTTTGTTTATTGTTTATTCCATGAAAAACTAGCTTCGATGAACATTGTGTTCAAAATATCAACTGTAAAGTACACAAAACCGAAAACGGTCTTAAACCTAGAGATTTCTTGCAAATTTGATCGATAAATCGATACAGTCACTTTGTCTGCTGGTAAAAAATATATAGAATTTCGAAAATAAATCTATCTTGACGCTGACGTAAAACATTGACCATGGCTATTCATGACAAAAAGATTCAAGGCTTTTTTACAGATTCCCGAAACCGGTCGAAAAAGTTAAATCTCTATATTTCCCTTCCAAGGGTCAACCTGTAACTTTTTTAAAAGTATAAAACACTTGCAGGGATCTCCGCAAGTGGTTCCTTCAAAATGCTTTCACGTGTGCTAAAGCCTTCATTCGAACACTAGGAAGATTCAGTTGAAGACAAGGATGAGACGGTTACTTAATTTTTTTTTTTTCTAGTAGCCCTAATATCTTGTAGAACCTATTGTAATTTGTAGTAAAAGAGTTAATGAAATGAAATTCGCCCGACGTATTTTTACGATCGGAATATCGAAAGCAAATAAATATTTTTTAATAGTTTTAGTGGTTTCAGTATATTTCTTGAGGTAATATCTAAACCAAGGAAGATTGAGAGGCAGTTTAACTAGGGATAAGAGTAAGGGTACAGTTACGATTCGGTTATTTACTATGGTTGTTAGATCCTTCACTTGTAGTTTGGATTTATATATGAAAGAAATATTAAAATCAGTTAGTCCTGTAGTTTGGTCATTTCCCTTATTTTTTTCTTTCGTTTTTTGAACAATATGTAGACACGATTATTTCGTCTTGTTAAATAAGACACTTGTACTTGTCCACAGGATTACAATCCTGTGGACAAGTACAAGTGTCTTATTTAACAAGATGTATAATAAGTTCCACCAAGTGCCGACAATCACAACCATCAACACGATTATTTCGCGTTCATGTTTAGAGTCTCAAGATTATTTTTGTGGGTTTATATTTGTGCGGTGATAGGGCTCACCACCCATCACGCTGGGACGTAAAAATCGTCAGTGAAACGTGGGTGTACGAGTGTGGACTGTGACTTACATTTCACAGTTCACACTCGGGAACACCTCTGACACTATCTCGGGGATACAAGAAGCAACGGGCTTTTTTTCAAACGTTACGCCGTATAGAACAACAATCACCAACTTACTTGTACTGTACAGTCTCCAACTCTTCAAGTTCAAGATATACCGCGGTGTTTCTTACTACGTTCGCATAAAGGTGATATTCGTACATACAAGCATATGGTGGCGCGTGAGTCGCGTGACACCGTCAATTGCGCCACGTGATGATGTGATGACGTGGATTAGAGGGAAATTGTGCTAATTTTCATTGAATTAACTGGGGATCGAACCAGAGTAAGCTTGAGTATGAAGAGGGAAACATGTGATGTGTGTTGTCTAGATACTGGTGTATGTAATTTAATTACAGGGTCGAGCATTCTACTATGGTCATGATTGAGCATTTTTCGCTATTCCCCATAGTTTCGGATTTAGCCATTCACGCCTGAAAATCTAACCCAGTACTAACAACTTACAACTCACACGTTGCGTGGATATATCACAGCATACAACGATATATCCCTACTGTCCCTACTTCTCTACTGCTACTTCCTAACTAATATTATAATTGCGAAAATTTGTATGTTTGTCTGTCTGTATGTTCCGTTTTAACGTCAAAAGGGCTGAACCGACTTTGATGAAATTTGGAATGGAGATAGTTTGAGACCCTGGGAAGGACATAGGCTATACCTAAAGGGTGTTCATAAAATAACGCCTAGGAGAAAAACGGGGTAAAGATTAAATACCACTCAATGGATTTGGATGTGGTTTTTTTGTTTTGTTATCATTGTAGTAACCCTGGTCAAAGCATAAGCTATAAGGGTGCTCATAAAATAACGCCCAAGCCGAAAACGTGGCAAAGATAGAATAAACACTTTTAACTCGATAACCGCTCAACGGATTTGGATGCGATTTTTCATTATCATCGTAATGACCCTGGTCAACACACAGGCTATAAGAGGTGTTAATAAACTAACGCCCAGGCCGAAAACGGGGCAAAGATTGAATAAACGATTATAACTCTGGAACCACTCAATGGATTTGGATGTGGTTTTTTGTTTTATTATGATCATAGTGACCCTGGTCAACACATAAGCTACAAGGCGTGTTCATAAAATAACGCTCAAGCCGAAAACAGGGCAAAGGTTGAATGAACGTGGGCGAAGCCGCGGGCAATGGCCAGTCGTGGAAAAAACAAAAAAATACATTTAAACTCTAAAAATTTCGAGGGGGTATCGGACACCCACCATATTCTACGGGCCTGCCTTCCTCGCAACGCCTCTCGTACGGTTTGAAAATTACAGTCATCTAAAATAATTTCCGTCCAGTTGTTAGAAACCATCGGTCCTAGCCTAGACTTTGTAACAAGTTTTGTCAACAATCAAGTGATATAAAAGTTGTGTCGGTGCAGTAGTCTTATCTATCATTGTAAATGGTAGGAGCGGCGGTAAGGTAAATTACATGATAAAATATAAATTATAATGATAACATGTAGGTAATCGGAGATATGGTGTGACATTTGTTGAATCAGTTCAACGCGGCGTGCAGTGGCCGGTGAGGTGTGTGAGAATTGAAAAACGATTTAGTTAAAATGTGCGTTTAGTTCACGAGAACGAGTGCAAATCTATCTTTTGTTGTTCTAGTTTCCGTAATTGGTGTGGTAATTACGGTTTTGAAGTTTGTGTAGTGTTTGTCTATTGTCAACATGGAAGATAATAAAACGCCCTTGATTCTGTGAGTATGTTTCCTGACTCTAAATTAAGCCTTTTGGAATAAATGAATAAGTAAAAACAACATATTACTTAGATATATTTTTCCAGTTTTGTTAAAAGGATAGTCCTCGCAAAACCGCAATGTATTCTTCCTGGTTTCAGAAAGGTAGCAAAATTAATGTAAAAACAAAAATAAACTACTGTCTATAATGCACACTTTTGTCGTAATAATAACTAAAAAAGTCATTCCAATACGGAGAAAGGAACAACCGGCCAAGTGCGAGTCGGACTCGCGCACGAAGGGTTCCATACCATTAACTATAAAAACGGCAAAAAAATCATGTCTGTTGTATGGGAGCCCCCCTTAAATATTTGTTTTATTTTAATTCAATTATTTATTTTTAATTAAATATTCTGTGAATATTTCAAGCGTCTACCCGTTGCCGTTATGAATATTGAGCAAAAACTAGCAAAAACATCACGTTTGTTGTATGGGAGCCCCCTTTTATATTTATTTTATTCTGTTTTTTGTATTTGTTGTTATACCAGCAATAGAAATACATCATCTATGAAAATTACAACTGTCTAACTATCACGGAACATGAGATACAGCCTGGTGACAGACGGACAGCGGAGTCTTAGTACTAGGGTCCCGTTAGTTACTCTTTGGGTACGAAACCCTAAAAACCAAGAGGCCCTAAAAAATTTCATGTGGAAGTTTAAGGTTATTTCAACATATTATGTATTTATGAATTAAAACCTGTCTAAACCCCATTAAAAGAACAAATATTTCATACAATCTTTTAGTTTTTTTGATAATAAAATTAGTGGTGAATATTTACATTTTGCTATTTTTTCCGGAATCGGCCCCACTTGCACTGCGGTTTTTACGCATGGAGTAACAATAATTGTTGCTATCTAGACCTACATTCTTAATAAAAAAATATGTTTCTAGCACCGAATACTAAATAATAAATTATTTAAAAATAAAATTAACGTTCCTTTGAGTAAAATTTGGCAGTTTCCCTCCAGGGAGCATTCGTTTGGTTCAACATGTATAACGTCTGTACGTAGTCCATAATGATAATATAATGTACGGGTTGCGTCAAAATATTATGAGCCCGGTCCGTGACGACGACAACTTTGATGAAAAGTAATATGTTTAATATTTTATAGCCTTTACCGCGATGTTTTTGGAAAACTAGGGACATACACCACTTCATATTGGCCGTCTAAGTGAAGGCCTAGAATTTATTTCATTGAATTGTTTCTCTTTTGCGAGTTATTTTGATACTTACGAGCCCGCTCTGAATCGTTATTCATAATATCTAAGTACCAAAATAACGCGCGAAGGAGAAACAATTGAACCAAATAAATTTTAGGTCTTCATGTAGATGGCCAATATAGACTGGGGTATGTCTCTGAGTTTTACAAAAACATCGCGGCAGTGACAAGAAAAATAATTAAAATAATGCTTCGCATCAAACAGACGAAAACTACGGAGCGGAATAATGATGGAAATAAACGACTCACCTGAATATTTTGATCGTGATAGTCGCACAGGAAGGCAGTCTGAACCAGCTGAAACTGTCGGCTACCCCGATCGTAGTATTTATTGAGATGAGCAGTTTGTTTATATTACATCATAGATTCATAGATGCTATTTGCTCGAAAATACTTTTCATAGACAACCCATATATGAATGTTCATAATGCGACGTGATAGACAAGATAGATAGATCCCGGGGTCCCAGACTAATCCTCTACCTAGCTACATACACTTGGCCTAGGCATTCAGTTGTGCCGCGTACTGACGCACATACCATGCCGAAAATTGCGCTAAGAAATCTCGCTGACGGTACCGTAATAATAAACTGTTTAAAACTCCTGAATCCCAGGAATGTATCAAATATTGGTCTTTCCTTTCTGGCTATGTATATTGCTTCATGCGTCCTAGTCGATAAGTAGTTGTGTATGGTTATATTGTGCATTATAGTCTATATTATATTGTTCCAAGTATGGCAATAGGATATACTTTTTCCTTTTTTATGCTTTTTATATTGTTGGCCATTCGGCCTTTATCTACAACTTTACCGGACAAAAGAATGGAATGCGGGGAATGTTCAGGACATGATAACATAGATAGTATTCCACTCCAAGTTGGAAATAATAGTATTGTCATATTGTCACCACCCCTCCCTCCGAAAGTGCGTATCTTTATAGTTTTACAAAAAAATAATTAAACTCCTGATATTCTTCTAAGCCATAGTCTGATTAAGCTGTTTTTTTTTAACAAATACTTATCGGATATTCTTGTGAATTTTAATTTTTCAGTAATTTAACTGATATCTTCTCAATTTTTACCTTCTGTCCCTTGACCTCTCATAAAACAACAAGACACACAGTCTCTAAAAAAAGTTCGTCAGAAAGTGTCCGAACGTGCGAGGTGCATAGTAGCAAAAATCTTCAACCAAATTAGGACGTTATGTCGTTAATATAAGACGCAATGTCAGTTGTACGAAATCGTCATTCGATTTTGTCACCCCATAGCGGTGACTAAATTCGTCGCGGACACTTTTTGAGCGAGATTGTGAGTCTAGTTGTTTATCGCTTGTGTCCAATTCATTTCCATAGAAACATTGTTGCTTTGACTGGGCTAAAATAGGTCCTGTATCTCGTATCATTATAAGGCTTGTTCTGATCCAGTAACCTCTAATTGATTAAATGGTGATAGGCCATAATCAGTGGGCAATTAAGCGTTGTTCAGTGTGGAACTACTCAGTTATGGATCAGAAGCACTTCAACGAGTGCATGTTACACGTGTTTGTAGTAGTGTGCTCTGATACCGTATCGCACGTGGATTATTACTATTTATTACGTTTGAACCGCTACAAATACGAGTAGACCGTTCTGCGATATCTCGTAAATTCACTCTTATTTAGTAGTCAATATGAATATTTCTTTAGTTTTGGTTATCACTTGTAATTTCTCTTTGCTGTTATTGCAATATGGGCGTGTATCTCGTAGTGAACCTGCGGATTTTTCTTCGATGGTACGATTTATGGACTCAAGAGTGGAGGTCGTTGCACAGTAGTGTGGTACCAAATGGGCTACGTAAAAAAAGCTGTCAAGTGTGAATTCACGTGCCAAGGGTTCCGTATATATCTGAAAATATATGTCGATGTATTTAATAGTTATAGGTAGCGCCCTTGGACGAAAAAACCAACTGGAGTGGAGCCGCGCACTAATTTATATGCAAAAAAGTCTCTCATTTTCGGTGGGGGACGAGGCAGCGTCGGGATGCACGCACAGTACAAAATACTCAAACACTAGGTTAAACTATACGCACACATACACATTCACACACAGGGACATCTATCTTTTTTATATAACCGGTATGCCCGCGGGGCTTATACCTTTGGCAGAGGGGTTCGCCTGTTGGTAGCCCGTCCAGTTGTTTTGCTTGTCCGAGGTAGCGCCCCATACATTTTTTTAATGAATATCTCAACTGCTACATTTTTGTTGTGTTTATAAACAGCTGTTTTGTACTAAAATTGGATAGATACCTTAATTGCGTTTTAGGTTTTTTTTTCGCTGTTTGCTACATTAAGGTAAAATAGCATTGACATTTTTCAAATTTAAGATTTATTCTTGTCTTAACACATAAAACAATGCAGCTACGTCTCTCTTTAAATTTACGAGCAAATCTCGACGTTTCGGTCATAGTTATGACCTTGATCAGTCGTAGCGTGATGCTCCGGCGGCGCCTCCAACCTCCAAGCCTCCAACAACGACGCTCCCGCGGCGTCTCCAACAACGACGCTCCGGCGGCGCCTCCAACCTCCAAGCCTCCAACAACGACGCTCCGGCGGCGGCGGCGCCTCCAACAACGACGCTCCGGCGGCGCCTCCAACCTCCAAGCCTCCAACAACGACGCCTCCCTCAAGGCCGAAACATCAAAATTTTCTCGTAAAATCAATGTGACTTGACGTAATTGGAATATAAATATCTATTTATTTAGTTCATTTTTCAACACATTGTTCATTGCATTAAGTATATATAATATTTTTATTCGTATATTTATATATTTTATGCAGGTGTATAACTTTATTACATTTTAGTAGCCCAACCTTCATATTTTTTGTATGTATTTCCCGTATTTATTTATCAACTACTTTTTCATTGCATTATGTATATATAATATTTTTGTTCCTAGATTGCTCAATTTGATGCAGGTGTATATTTTATTTCCCGTATTATTATATATTTTTTTATATTCTAAAGATATATATTGTTAAAATTTACTTTGACTTGTAGAAAGTATACTTTATGTATCTATTTTGCAAAATGAATATTTTTTATTTGATAAGTTAAAATATAGTTCAAAATTACGTAAAATTTGGCTTTTTAGCCAATTTAGAATTAGCTGTTCTCAATATCTTAATTCTCAAAAAAGGTTCATTTCTATAATTATCTTCACCCTCTTTCACGATTTTCACGTGTCTGTCTGATATGATAAGGATGCCAATCTGTTTACTTATAAAATGGTTTAGATAAGCAAATGTACAAGCGCCCGGCAGTAAATATTACACATCAGCTTCGGCTTTGTAGAGCATCGTCTCTCAACGGACTGTTACAACGTTTAAACTTTAGCTGTGAACACTTGCCGAGTTCTACATATTAAATAGCAAGGACCCTAATAAACTTTCTTTTAAAACAAGTGATTATAACAGTTATGATTGAAGGAGCCTCCATAAGCATGTGCACCCAGTTTGATCTCGATTCTTTTTTTGGCGAAGCCTACAAGCTTGCACTGCCAAAAATATTTTGAAACAATTACCAAAGTCTTTCAACAAGAAGTCAAAAATAAGACGACAGTTAATATATAAGGTCCTACAATAATAAGTGAAAATAATTCCGGGGTGAATCATGTTTGAATGAATTCAATGACCACAAACAAGAAGACAAAAAAAAATTTTCGACTTGTTATTTTTTCACTTCCCAGTACAAAGTGGTTCAATCAGCTGAACAAATTTCTATGGAAGGGTGACGAAAAAATAATTGTCAAAACCTTTTTTTTTTCTTTGTATATTGGTCTATTAGCGATACTCTTATTAACTCTTAAATTTTTTTCACTTTAAATTGTAGGACCTTATATATTTTTGCACATTTTTGCGTACAAGCAGTTTGCTTACGCCATCATACAACGATAGATATATTATCAGTCTAACAGACCGATAAAATGAGGTTATTGAACCGCAAACACACAAGAGGTTAATCATTAGAAAAAGTTAAAAATAAACGTGATTTTATAAAACGGCATATTTTCTCGTGAAGAGCACGTTTTCAGGTATTTGTTACAATGAAACAATCATCTTATTAGGCACGCGGTTGATATGACATATGATTGTTGTGGCTTTATTTGGTTTTCCGTATGAAGTCTAACGTATTGTTATTGTAAACTAGCTTTTGCCCGCGGCTCCGCCCGCGTGTTATTCGGTTTAACGACATGCTTTTTTCCGGGATAAACAGTAACCTATGTGTTAAGTTGGGGTATAAGCTATATCCGTTCTAAATTTCATCCAAATCCGTTCTAAATTTCATCCAAATCCGTTCAGCCGTTTCAGCGTGAAAGAGTAACAAACATACACACACAAACTTTCGCATTTCCAATATTAGTGTGAAGTGTGATGAGATAACATAGCCTTGTCTTATTTCACAACAAACGATTAAAGACCGCGCTAATTAGACACCTGATGTATGAAATAACAAAGCCTTGTCTTATTTTTCCACAAACGAAATGGGCCGCGCTAATTAGACACCTAAATTTTTCAATGATATTGATCTATCCTACAGGAACCATGCATTTTCCGGGATAAAAAGTAGCCTATGTGTTAAGTAGGGGTATAAGCTATATCCATTCTAAATTTCATCCAAATCCGTTCAGCCGTTTCAGCGTGAAAGAGTAACAAACACACACACACACGCACAAACTTTCGCTTTTATGATATTAGTAGGAAGTAAAATGGTAGGATAGTAGGATAGTAGAATAACATTATATTTACCACACATAATTTGTGATTTTGTTATCGTTTTGCCAAGCCTTACATGCCAAACTAGGTATCGAAATAAATGTGCTCCTCCGCTTTAACTCAGCCTTTCTGAAAATGAAAACTTCAACATTATTTTTTGCAATCAGTGCCATTTCCCGGGGGTACTTATTCAGTACCATTGTGTACTGATCAGTAGCATGTGCCTTGATTAGTATTTTAATTTTTCATCAAGAACTTTAATTAAAAAAGACGATCTGTGACTAAGATCACTCTTAAATTCATTAAGTAAGCAAATGAGCAAATTGAAACTTAATTAAATTGAAGATTATTAGTTCCCTTTAAAAATTATTAGTTTTTTTAATTTGTAATTATTAATATTTATTGAGTTAAATTTCAGCGCGTTCGCAGTTTTCTTCACCCTTGAACGGCAGAAAGATCAGAGGTGCAATTGTGTAAGCCAATCGCATTCAAATTGATTGTCATATGGCTTTTCGGCTAAGCAAATTGGCTGTCAAATGAATACTATTGTCTTGTTTTGTTGTTGAGAACCAAACTCGTATACGATTTCAATTGTCCAACGGGCTTATTTGCTTATTTGCTTAGCCCATAATTATGACAATCAAATTTGAATACGATTGGCTTAGACAATTGGACGTCATTATGGGACGAGTCGTGAAGAAAGTGAGACCACAGTTTAAAAATCCATACAGTTGTCCAACGAAAGCGCTCAGACAGAGCCATTGCGCGGGGTCTGCGGGGCGAGACGCGGGAGGTAAGCCACCGAATTTTCGAACAAGGAGTTCGGAGTCTCGCCCCGCAAGCCCCCGCACAAGCGCTCTGTCGGGTGGTAAAACCGAATCCCGGTGCAAAATGCACATCATAATATTGTTTTCCTTTCTTTTGAATAAAAAGCATGCTAAAATTGCGTTATAAAGCAATTAGCGGAAATTGATTACCAGTAGTCAAATTATGTTATTTTATACCTTACATTTTGATTACATCCGATTACAACGATAAATACGCTTTTAAGTTTGTTAATCGAATGCAATCAAAATGTTAATCGTAAAAATCGGTCAAGTGCGAGTCAGACTCGCACACCTAGGGTTCCGTAATACGACAGTTTTGGGAACAGTCAGGAAAAAAATATTTGAAATCTTGCTCATACTGTGTATGATAACTAAAAAAAGAATTGATTGTACCACAAAAGAGGGATAAATATTTTTATACCATACTCTAAATAAAACTCGAGGATGAAAAATGTAATTTTGTCATTTTAGTATCGTGAATTTCTCAACCGCTATATTTTTCCTGTAATCTTTACATAATCCCAAACCGAAAAATCCAAAATTTTTCGGTCCACCAGTTTCGGAAATAAGGGGGGACATGCATTTTTTGTGGTTTTTCAAAAAGTTCTCGAAATCGGTGCCAGTAAATATAGTAAAAGTATATATTTTTATAATCAGCTCTTTAAAATGTACAATTTGATACCCATATTGTATTTTTATAAAATATTTTTTTTATTTATTTTACATTTATTTTCATGTTTCTCATTTGTGTTCAACTTTTTTAAATTGCTATAATTTTCCTGTAATTGGCCAGTTAAGGCCTAGAATCGTGATTTTTTATTTTTTTTCGGTCCACCAGTTTGGGAAATAAGGGGGGGGACATACATTTTTTGTGGTTTTTCAAAGATTTCTCGTAATTGGTGACAGTATAGTAAAAGTATATATTTTTATAATCAACTCTTTAATATCTATAGGTAATTTGATACCCATATTGTATTTTTAGGATATTTTTTTTATTTTTCTCACTTTGGTATTGGAAATACTTTAAACAATTTGAAAAAAAATTTTTTTTACACCATGTTCTGTAGGGAAGTGAATGCTATTTTTGTAGCAAATTTCAAATCTTTACCTTTAACGGTGCTAAAGTTATGAGGCTGTGACATACGGACGGACGGACGGACAACGGGGTCTCACCATAAAGGTTCCTTTTACCTTACAGGTACTACAGAACCCTAAAAATGATAGAATTTGAATGTAAAACCCTAATTATTACTGATAAATTTCCGCTAATTGCTTTAAAACGCAATTTTTGCATACTTTTTTATTCAAAAGAAAGGAAAACAATATTATGATGTGCATTTTGCACCGGGATTCGGTTTTACCACATTAAGAACGCACTAAGGTCACCATCAGTAGTAGTTCCCATCGTTCGCTATCGACTGGTCTTGTAGTATGAGGTGGGAATTTGTTTGTAATGTACATATGTGTCGCCATTCACTGGCATTTACTTGAATATTTGAATTAATAAATGTTTTGTTACTACTGTATACAACTATTACTCGTACTACCGATAAAATATGTGTGTACCAAATATTTTCTTCTGCATTATTATGTACAGCAAAGTGCGTTATACCTATATAAGGTCTAAGTGAAAAAAATGAAGAGATTATGGAGTATTCCTAATAGACCAGTATATAAAGAAAAGCTATTTTATTCGCGATCTTTTTTTTAAACTTTCTGAAATTTTGTCAGCTGATTAGACCTTTGTATTAGGAAGTGAAAAAATTACTTCGCGAAAATATTCCGTGTACATAATGACCTTTGATATAGATAGACGTATCAATGCGTCATTCATATATGGCATGCAGAATTAGTTCTATTAAACTAACCTATGTATATCACATCATATATCATATATATCACATCATAAAGTCGTTTGCAATAGAATCCAACAATCATGTAAACAAACCAAATTGTCACGATTACTCCGTAATCACATACATTTGACGATCAATTATGAACATAGTCTGATTTCAACGAACGCACCATTGTTTTCACATTATCTTCAACACGATTTAACTTGTATTTATAAGTTAAATTTGTTAAAACATTTGCAACGTAAAAATTTCGAAGTATTTGACAAGCTGTCATCTTAGTTTTTTACTCATCGAACTCTATAAGTCATTGAAAAGTTAGTGTTGTTCGTAATCTGAAGTTATCTTTTATTTTTAATTTAATATTATTTGAATACAATAAAAATTTTTTTTCAAGAGCTTAATATAATTAACCAAAACGGATTGTATCCTAAGCCATAAAAATAATGGTTAGTTTTTAAAAATTGACAGGTGGCCATTTTGTTAGAATTGTCATTCACAGTCATTCACTGTTCTGTGGGTTCGCTGTGCATTAGTGTTTTCTGTTTCCGTTTTCTGTTTCCGATTTCTACGACTTTGCATTCTCATTTTGGACTTTTGTTTTGCTTTACAATTTGGCTGGACATATTTTTCTTGGAACGACGACCTTTGCACGGCATCACGGACTTTGATATAGCATACGATAATCTATTTAGTCAGTTTTATTTTAGTACCTATCCTACTATGGGCCATAGTCTATGACTTAAAATTAAAATAATTAGAAAAATAAATTTAATTAAAATTAAATTAGAACACTATGACATCACTATGGGCATAAACAATACGCTGTCAATGTCAGTCCGCCATATTTGTTTACATGATTGTTGGATTCGACTTTATATCATATATATCACATCATATATAAGACATCCATTTTCTAACTTTAATGACACGGTTATAATTAATATTAGTAATTCTTATCTGGCTTTTGTAGAATTTTACGGAATACAAACATATTTAATCCATTGTTTTATAAGATTTATGATTGTGTTCTATTGTGTTTTGCAGTTATGGTATACATTACTTTACATTAACATATAGAAATTGTCATATAATAAGAGGAAATTTATTTATGCAGCCAATTTTGTTAATTTCGCAAAATGTTGACGTCCCATAGTAATTGACTTGGGCTCATAGCAAGCCCATTGCGTTTGTAGGGGACTCGAAAAGAGTAATTTACGAATTTCACAAAAGGGTCACGGAACCTTGATACTGAGCACTGACCGAGACTTCAGTATAAATTTGTCTGTCACCTAATAGACATTTCCGCGTTATCTTTGACCTAGACGTGAATCAAATGCTGAAGTCCATCACATAGATAATATTATGACAGTGAAGGCTTCAAATACTAAATACTGTAGTAATTAATGTACAAATAATATACATAATGTTACACGTTACCTAAATTTTGTTGTATCTCCTTTCGTTACCTATTCAAAATACACTTTGTCCCAATTTACACATTATCTTCTACTTCTACCCGGTATGCGATGGATGTCTGAAGCAAATCGCTGTAAGCGATGGGATTATTTTTGAATAAAAAGTATTAAATAAATGTGCTTTATGGCACCACGCGACTATAGTCAATTAGGCTTTTCTAGCAAAGTCGTGTTATACTTTACTTTGTAAATCATCGTTTGCAACAACTATAAACACACTTTAAATTTGTCGTGCAGCATCATTTACAAAATAATGCATAAAATAACACAACTTTCTTTGTCATTAAAATATCATGCATCACATCATGCATAAACATCACATTTATTCAATAATCTTTGTTCAAAAATAAGAAAAACTATCACAAGTTGCGCGTTTGGGAACGAGACCCAACGCATCCGCCTTAAATAGTTTTATTTCGTTCCCCAATAAAGACTACATTTATTTTGAAACTCTAGTTTACACAAGCTTGTCTCCCAGAGCAATTATAGCAGTCATAACATTTCCATCTGCTACAGCCCGCGGCACGAAAGTCTAGCAGTGAACGATCGGCGCTTACGCATGACTACGTACGCCCGCCCCGCGCGCCGCTTCGTCCGCCTCACTTTACATATGTTTACGTCCTCTCTTCCATTTAGTATGTAACAAACTCCAATGTTTCCAGGTACAAGGACGGCAAGGCGTCGTACGGCACCGACAGTCCCATCCGCGGGAGGAGGGTCATCTTCTGTGTCCACGGGAACCCCTCGACCGGCTGCTGTGCCGTCATCGAGTCCACGGACGGGGACGATGGCGACAGACGGAACGGCAGTCTCATTGACGTGGAACGTGAGTGATCATCATCATTGTCCTGCTGCTAGTATCGAGTAATTCGAACACAATCTGTCAGTGATCGGAATAGGCAGAGTATATTTACCTAAACTTCTTGGAACATAGTCATAAAATGGATGCTTCCCTGACTAAGTATTTAATTTATTTTTCAAATCAGATTTTTATTTGGTGTATTATTTTACTAAATTAGGCACAAATACCGGGTGTAAATAGAGTGCGACCATTAAATGAAACCACATATTCTACCGACCCTACTGAACCACTTTTCCCAAGAGTCATACCCGCGGACACCCTTAGTTTAGGAAATAATTGAGTTCCAAACAAAAACGCGTGAACCCTAACGCATCGACATACGGGCGAGAATAGAGAGAGCGTTGACCTCAAACAGCTACCGGTTTCACGGACGACGCTCTCTCTAAAGTCGCCCGTATGTCGATGCGTTAGGGTTCACGCGTTTTTGTTTGGAACTCAATTATTTCCTAAACTAAGGGTGTCCGCGGGTATGACTCTTTGGAAAAGTGGTTCAGTAGGGTCGGTAGAATATGTGGTTTCATTTAATGGTCGCACTCTATTTACACTAGGTATAATTAAAAACCACGAAATAGGTAACCAAGTTCCGTGGTTACGTTAGCTGTCATTTTGTTTTTAATTGATAATTGTTTTTGCTCAATAACTCCGTTGTTTTCGAATTTTCTACATTGTAAGGACTTAAGTTATTGTATATAGGTGGTAGAGCTGATGCCGGGCTCGACTGTGGAGGTACCACCATCTTACTCGCAAATCCTCCCGAAGTTATTCGGGGGAGAGTAAGAGAACAGCTTTCAGGCAAAACCAGGCGGCCCACCATTGCCTGGGACCGATGGATGGCGGTATATCCATCCCCAATTGCCGGGTCTTATATAAAACAGACTGGTGACGGGCAGCGGCGTCACTGGTGCAAGGGCTTCGGCACCGCGTTTACCAACCCGCCTGCCCAGCGTGTGTGAGTATGGGCATTTCTTCCAGGAGGACCGCCAAGAATGGCGAAATCCTGGAAAGGCCTAAGTCCAGCAGTGGACGAAACAGGCTGATGGATGGAAGTTATTGTAAATTTCATTTAAAACAACTTATATCCTTACAATTTTTGTATAAAATTTGAAAACAATGAAGGTATTGAGCAAAAACTAAAATCAAAATGACGGCTGACACACCAACGGAACTTGGTTACCTATTTCGTGGTTTTTAATTATATTTGTGCATAATGTAGTAACGTAATACACCAAATAAAATCTGATTTCAAAAATAAAATAAATATTTAGTCAGAGAAGTCTCCATTTTATGACTATGTTCCATGAAGTTTAGGTAAATATACTCTGCCTATTCCAATCACTATGTACCTGCCTTGGACCGCCATTGGTCCTCGCTGCTGTACGTATTGCAAGTTATGGGCTATCGATTGCGTCTCCAGGAGATTATACTTGCGTCTCTGTATATGTTCCTAGGACGATCCTGTCTCGACAGAGTCCTAATATCAGCACAATAAAAAAAACATTTATCACATTAACGCAGAAAACGGACGACTAACAGAGTTAAATATAAGCTTGGTTAATTATTTTTTTGTAATTAAACCAAAAACGTCAACTAACCCTCTGATTTCTTTGTTATGGCAGCCGTTTAAAAGAGCTATCTTTTACCGGAATGTTAGTGACAAACAAGACATAATTATACTATTTAGACTATGATAATAGTAAAGATGTACATGTTTTGCTTAACCGGAGTTAATTTTAACTAGCTGACAGTAAAATTATCGTTTTATTTAACACAGTTTAGTTACTTAAGAGGATATGTCGCGCTTGCAAATGTCACTGATACTCCATGCGGAACGCCCCGCAGTGCGAGAGGGACGGATTCCGGAAAAAATAGGAAACTGTCGGTTTTAAATTAATATAAAATGAACTAAAATAGCTATCAAAATTTCAAACTGAGAAAATTTAGGTATCGTTAAAATCTATCTAATAAAATATCTTTCAGGTCTGTACGTCATTCTTGTTTGTCATACTATGAAAAAAAGTGTAGAAAAAGACTTCATTTCAATAATTATTTCTATCGAGCGAAAGTTACGCAATCGCGTTTCTGTACTGAACAAAACTAGAAAAAGGTTCCGAAATTTATATACTGATTTATCAAATTAGTGTCTTCATCTGAAAAGCAGGTATACAACTCCAGAAAGTGCCATTTTTATCGAAATATCCCCTTAATTTTGGCAACGAACGAATTGTCATTTCAAATCATAGAATCTTGTTTGTATTTGAAATATGTGATTACATGAGCCCATCAGTGTATCCTAAAATCTTTAAATAATATCGATAAAGTAGAAGCCGAGTTATTTAATAAAAACTCAGTTTTTCTAAATTGATCGAGCTAAAGTTTCCCATTAAGGGTGTAACTTTTTACCTCGGTACAAAATGCACATCATAATATTGTTTTCCTTACTTTTGAATAAAAAGTATGCAATAAATGTGTTTTAAAGCAACTTGCGAAAATAGTTTATTAATAATAAAGTCTTCACAAAAAAATTGCGTACTTTAGTGTATTAAATTTTGTTTGAATTACATTAACAAACTTAAAACGTGTTTACAGTTTTAATGTAATACAGCTAAAATATAACGTATAAAGTTGAATAATTTTCATGTGATCACCTAACTATTAACAAGCAGTTTGCGCGAATTGCTATAAAACGCATTTATTGCATACTTTTTATTCAAAAGTAAGGAAAAAAATATTATGATGTGCATTTTGCACCGAGATCCTCCGTTACCATCTTAAGGTAACGCGATTGACAGCCGAAAAGGAAACGTGTGAATAAACATATTTTTTTGCGGTAGACTTGGTATGATCATTAAAAAACTCTTGAAAATGGAAGGCCTCCTCTTAACTAAACCGCTTGGAATAAAATTCTTTCAGTTCGCGTTGTGCAAATAGAATTAAAAGACTCGGAAGATATGAGCACAACCTCAAGACAATCCAAAGAGAGTCAGGGGACTGAGCGTCAGTGTCATAGTTCGAAGTATTTCTGGAGGAATCCTTCCTGGATGAGTCACTCGGACTTGGGTAGGTTAGTAGTCTTGATGTTTTCTACTGACTTGTAGGTTTCAGAAGGAAAAGAAGTAGATTAGGAATGAGATTATGGTTGTGTAGAAGTAGTTACCAAGGACTGCCGGTACGTTTACCCAAAAGCAGTTCTTATAACGTTGGTTTTAGGTGCAAAGTCGCTCGAAATACTGTTAACTGTAATGTACAATTGCTAGTAATTCCAACTACTTGTTTATTTATGATAATAATGACAATAAACATTTATTTCAGATGGACAATCCATATTTGTTAAAAATGTATACGAGTATTAGAAATAGTATGCAAAATTCTAAATTAAATTAAATTACAGATTTAAAAATTAAAAACACAAAAGCACAGATACAAATTAAATTTATATCATTGTGGTATAGAAAATCAGAAAAAGTAAATCTGGACGTGAGGAGCTCTGAACCGGGAGTTTTTTTTTCAAAAAAATGATTTTATTATAAAATTATGCTGTTTAAAAAATTTATGGAAAGTAGGTATTAAATAGCAAAATTAGATTGTAAAAACTTTTTTTGTGCAAAGATTGATTCGCGGGTGTAGAATTGAAGGAACGTGTAGAAAAAGTAACACAAAGAAATTTTAAGAATGCTTTTGTCGTGGTTGTTGGTTCCGACAAGTTTGTATGGAGAGCGGCTTTGGACCATCCCCCTTTTTTAATCATTATTTAGTAAACTAGATAAGATCAATTACTTATAAATACCTGTACAACGAAGTTTTGTAAATACTAGATACAATCAATACCAGCCAGTAATGCAATCTAATTTATTCAATGAATTTTTTATATATTTAAATAACGTTTGAAACTTTGAAATTCTAATTTACCCAAACTAATAGGAACTTTGCGATTGCGATTGATTGGTTTTTAACAATCCGCCTGTAATACTGTTCTGAAACCAAGTTTATGAATATTACTTGTTTTGTAACAGTATAAATTATCAAAAACTTCCTTCTCACTGAAATAGTGACTATACAGTTCATCACCTAGTTTGGGTAACAACCACAGAACAGATTCAGCCTGTCATCGTCCACTGCTGGACATAGGCTTTTCCAAGATTTCGCCATTCTTGGCGGTTCTCTGTCCTCCTCATCCAGCCGCTACCCACAACGTCCTACAGATCGTCGGTCCAGCGGGCACGGGTCTACGCTACGCTTTGCTTTGCTGTACGTGGTCGCGCACAAAGAGTTTCGTACCACCACACATAACGAGCAACGAGCTCTAAAACATGATAAAAAAGAACAATGTAGATACAATAGCAACATAAAGACGTCAAAAAAGCCGCTAAAATGGTAGCGTCTGTCAAATAATTAGACACCGTTTGAGTACGGAACCCTAATCTTCATTATATTTTTTTTTACTTAAAAGTAATAATAAAATCTGACCAAATTTGAAACTTGTATGTATTACCGTCTTTAGAGAGCTGAACAAATAAAAATACAATTTTTTCAAGATTTCTTTTACTATATTATTTTTAATTTTTTTCAAAAAATATTTTTTCGTGGTAAAGGCAAAGGTATTATATGTCATATCCCGTGAAAATTTCAGCTGTCTACCTATTAGGGGCTAAAGCGGTAGACCCCTTTGACGGACGGACAGACAGACAGCAGGGGCTTAGTAATAGGGTTTCGTTTGGCACCCTTCAGATACAGAACCTTAAAAACTATGGCCAATTATCTTACCTCGCCTGAAAAAACCTTATAATCTTATTAGGGCGTGATGAGTCCTGCTTTTGGCGTTGGTAGATTCTGCTGTGGTGCTGATGCGTACTAGTATGTCACCATCATGAATAAACAAGCATTTCTAAGTAAATGTATGATTTACTGGAAAGCCAGTGTTTTCAAACATTGCCGTTTGCTGTATGACATGTGAATCGTGTTTTGAAAGTGATATTTGTAAAACGCAATGAAAGAGATTATTGTGTAAATAGGCTCAAATACTTGGAATTTTCATTTATTTAAACTGTAGCTCAAGTATTCGCAGTGTTGCCACCTTAGCCCTTTTCGGGCTAGACCTATCACTTTTGGCTGTAGTTGAACTCGTGTTTTGATGATTTTGCCCGAAAAGAGCAATTTAGCTCTTTTCTAGACCCAATCATAATAACTCATTCGGGAATTTTTTAGTTTTATGATGGTAGCCCAACTTTTTCTTTACTGGGGAATCCAGTATATGATAGAATCATAGTATAAAACGAGTAATTTAGGATGTAATTTCAATTTGTTCATCGTAATATTATATGTGTCTATATTTATCGCAATATTATAATATTGGCAAGGTAATGTGAGAGAGAACGAGCGAACATAGATTTTTAACAATTTAATTATGTACTTAGTTTTAATTTTGAAATTAAAATTGCATTTTCTGAAATTACTTGCTACAGTTCAAGTAAACAATTTGAAAACTTTGTTCTAGTTAAATTTGTTATGTCCTGAAATACATGCAAATTCAACTGCGAGCACAAAATAATAACCGAGTTTCCGCCTCTAAAAGTATTTATTTTCTTAGCTCTTTTTAGCACTTCTTTTGATGGCAAAATTTGCTAAATCTAGCTCTTCCTAGCTTGTACAATTGCTATTTTTCAAAAACCAAGGTGGTAACACTGAGTATTCGTAGATTCAGTTTTACATTTGGAGCTTCAATTTTACTTTCCCATCCAAAAAATTGTTTCATGTCTTTTTGTCGATTGTAGAATTAGCTCATAGGTGTTGAAAATCTAATTCTTTGTTTACCCAGTAAGACATACATAATTTAGGAGACATTATGCCCCCCGAAGAATCGCTTCAATCCGTATAATTTATTCCTTACAAACAAATATTATGGCTGACCATGTAACTTGTAATGAGAACCAGGTACCATGCGCTTTGTGGTCGTTACACCGAGTCGCACAAAGGTTTATTTAATATAAATACATCTGTTTTCATTTACATCTGTTTAATATTGTCAATCAGACATTTAAATTACTTCGCGCTCATAAATTATTGATTTTTAACATTAATAATAAATTTTACAAATAAAATAAATGACTAGCTTTTGCCGGCGGCTTCGCTCGTGTGGAAGTGTCATTCAATATTTGAGTAGTATCGGCAGTTTTAGGCTGTTTAGCAGAAACCACATATTCTACTTGCCCCGCTGAACCATTTTTCCCAAGAATCATACCCGCGGACACCCTTAGTTTGGGAAATAATTGAGTTCTAAACAAAAATGCGCGGACCCTAACGCACCGACATACGAGCGAGTATCGAGAGAGCGTCGTCCCGGAAACAGCTGTCCCGGTGCAGCGTTCTGAAATAGACCTTCCTCCTACAATATAAAGTCTTTAAGTTACAGTCGAATATCTTTTTCTCTGAAGATTTGCGCTGGTTTATTTTTCGAATAGTTGTTCAATATGATCAGTAGAGTATGTGGTTTCGTTGAGTGTTTCTCGAGTTAAAACAGAACATACTAAAACAGACAAAACTACAAAAAATTGTGGTTTCGGTCTCAAGTACAGTACCAATAACCCATTTCATTTAAAATTTTGCGAAAATATTCAATGTACCTATACAGACACGACTTTTTTTAGTATAGATAAGGGATGTTGAAAGAATACCGCTGTAACAGAGTTCCTTAGGAAACATTAAGATACAAAAATATAGGTTGAAATTAAATCAACCGACCAAATTCATACTGGAGACTCGAAACGCGGGCGGAGCCGCGGGCAAAGACTACTTACATATAAACTTGTGAAATACCAGTTGTCAATAGAGGGTTAACATTTACTAAAACCAATCATAGTGAACAACTTTTCCCAAGGACCATGACGGACGGCGCAAATCATTAGGAAACAGTAGATGTTCGACCTACGACTCTTAACTATTAATCAATACCAGTCGTCATGAGCGCAGCAACTCTGTTGTGGGCGTGGCCAAATGTAATGCATTACGTGAACGCTCTATGACACTTGCAAAGGCAATACAATCGCACTGATTTCGTCGCGCGTACAAAATTGAAAACGTGTGTCACGAGAAACAACATTTTGGCAATAGGTTTTCTAACATAGTATTGATTAAAATTAATCTAGATACATTTTTGATGCGAAATTAGTTAATTTATCTGAAGAATAAAAACAGAAATCTGGCTAGACTAAAGGTAAAAAAATTATCAATTTACGTTTTCTAGGGGGCTGTTGTTAAGATGTACTTAATTAGAATTTGCCGATTTTTAGTTCTAATTTGACATCTAAAATATTATTAAAACTACCATAGACATCTCACAATTTTGTGTTTTGTGTTTTTATGGAGGATTGCGCGTGATGGTTGCCCTTAAAGTTCACGCATATTTGTTTGAGCCTTAAATATTTCCTAAACTAGTTTTTAATGCGGTTTGTTTCTTGGAAAAAGTCGTTGAGTATAATCGGTAGGATAGTGGTATCTAATTTTCTATAAACAATAGCTGCCTTTTGAGACATTGAGTCTTTATTTCCTTAAGTGTTCTGTTTTGTGTTCCAGGGCATTGTCACAAATCTAGAAATGAAGAAATCGACAAGCGAGCTCGAAGGAAACTCATTATAGCCAGTATACTGTGCGTCGTGTTTATGATTGGAGAAATTGTTGGTAAGTTGCAACACTATACCTTAGACACTGTACAGTTCGTTTCCTCAAATACAACCCGGTCACAATATCTGTGCACCTGACCTCGTGACGTCATATCGGCGGTCTGGGTACGGTGTGAAAAAAAGTTTTTTCGAGAAATGTGGAGGTAAAAAAAATTTACTAACCTTTTCAAATCAATTTATTATTGATGAAGGGTTTGTTATTAAAAAACAAATTTCAAAATCATCTACTTCGATGCGTTTTTGTACTGTTTACGCTTCTTACCCGGTGTCGATAATTTTGGTTCTGGGTGGGTTTCTAAATTATTACTAGTACTTGGAGTCGGACTAGCGCCCGGCGAAGTAGGTGGTTGTACTTTGGCTTCATTTTTAATTTTCATTAGAGTCCTCTTTGATATCCCAGTTGCAGCACAGGTTCGTTTCACCACTTGGTCTACAGGTATGGTGTACTGTTTGTTTGCTTTCTCCGATTCAAAAAACTTGAGCACTTTCAAGATTAAATTTCTTGATTCGCTGTGTATTGTTTTTCCCATGACTTCAGTTTAACAGCTACAACAATTTTAATAACAACCAAACCAGTCCAAACTTAACAGTAAACAGTCTAAACTTAACAATAAACATTAAAAAACAAAACAACAATAAAGCGAAAATATCAAAATTATCGGGACGTGTAGCGGCAACGAAGATGCTAACCGTACTGTCGCACCGGGGAGTGCGCGGAGAGATGACAGGGGAAGCGGGAGAGGCGCCACATTCCAGCGAGGTGCACAGATATTGGGACCAAGTTATAGTTTGCACGCACACAAAGCGGCCACCGAATCATGCTAAAAGGCGGCGTCGCGTCTCTTTCTTCAAAGACACGGTACACCAACGGTACACATAAAGCTAATTTAGAACTACTTAAAGATGAGCGATAAGAACTAATTTGAAATAACCGGCCAAGTGCGATTCGGACTATATTAACTATAAAAACGGCAAAAAAATCATATCTGTTGTATGGGAGTGCGCGGGTCTGACTCGCACTTGGGCAGTTTTAGTATTTGTTGTTATAGCGGCAACAGAAATACATCATCTCTGAAAATTTCAACTGTCTAACTATCACGGTTTGACAGACGGCCAGACGGACGTACGGACAGTGAAGTCTTAGTTATGAGGTCCCGTTGGTTACACTTTGGGTACGGAACCCTAAAAATCATTCCCTTATAAGTAGGTAGTTACGCGCACGAATAATAATCGAAAAATCGATTTAAACGTCAGTTACTGCGGTAAAGCATGTCTGATGGATTCTATTGTTTGATAACGTCATAGTAATATGTTTTTGTAAAGTTGATTGAGTGCCATTAATTACTAATTATACAGGCTGTATTTATGACGTCTGTACTAAATACATTAAGGTGGTAAAACCAGATCCCGGTGCAAAATGAACATCATAATATTGTTTTCCTTACCTACTTTTGAATAAAAAGTATGCAAAAATTGCGTTTTAAAGCAATTAGCGGAAATTTATTAGTGATTACTAATGGTAGGGTTCTCGCATTAAAATTATGTTGTTTTATGTCTTAAATTTTGATTACATTCGACTACAACGATAAAAACGCTTTTAAGTTTGTTAATCGAATGCAATCAAATCATAAAATGATAAAATTTGAATGTAAAACCCAATTATTACGAATAAATTTCCGCTAATTGCTTTAAAACTTATTCAGTTGTATTTATATTTTTCTTAATTTATTGCTTCACAATATTAAGAATGATTTGTTCAAAAGAACCCTCGAAAATCTGGTTTTGTTCATGTTCTAGGCTCAGGCTGTACCTTAACTGATTTAGGTACTCACAAATTGAAGTTTGAATGAAATCTCAACAGGAGCAAGTTCTGTGTGTCGGTGATCACCTCCCTTCTGATCAATGTCATCATATTTCAGGTGGCTACATATCGAACAGTCTAGCGATAGCGACGGACGCGGCGCACCTGCTCACAGACTTCGCCAGTTTCATGATATCGCTGTTTTCGCTGTGGGTCGCTAGCAGGCCCGCCACGAGACGGTAAGTCGGTTGTAGCTACATAGCGAACAGTCTAGCGATAGCGCTCTAACGTTTTAAAATAATTACTGATATTCGAGTAAGAGCACTCTATCTATTATACACGCGGTGCGTCACTCGCTTGCAGTTCAAGCTCTCTATTTTAAAAGTCCGTATACGACTACGAATAATAATTTTCTAGAAAAGTAACTCTCCTACAATTACCGCTTCGATTTTGGTTCCATTTACGCTGACAAACATACTCCAATAACAACGAAAACTCACATAGATATAGTGCCACCAACTTATCTGTTCAGTTGGATTATCCACCCATCTCTTTCTAGTGCGGTAGAAAAGAGTATAATTAGAAAGAGACGGCGAATGATTTTACTGAACAGTTAAATTGGTGGCACTCTAAAGCTTTCACGCGATTGTGTTGTCACCGGCGCGGCGCGGCGTTCTGTCAACATGGCGGCCACAGCAGCTAGCTAGCAGCGAGCAACAGACGATGAGTTTTCAAAATGAAATATAATTCCAGTATTTTTCATATCCGTATGGCTTCTACACCACTTCACGACACACGAAGGCATATTTGTAAAATCAATTGGCGCGAAAACACAATAATCAGCACAATCGAAACTTACCGCGGCACAAACACTCTACTTAAGGTGTTACTATGATGAACTGGGGCGCCGCGCGGTACTTATTTTGCGCCGTGCCCTCTGCGGTATCTATTTAGTGGAACCGTTTTTGGGCTTAGTCATGCTTTTAGAGAATTGTTATTCGTAGGTATAAGACTAGATGCACAATTTCAAATTAGCATATCATATTGTGTAATTTGGATAATCGGTATAGTAAAAACCGGTCAAGTACGTGTCGGACCACGCGCAATATACCGTTCCGTAGTTGCCCAGTACATTTTATAAGTTGGTCTACTAATACAGATCGCGCCAAACTTCTAGTCTGCTTGGAAGTTGCTCTCCCGAAGAACGGCCTATACATTGTCGTGTTTGGAGGGTATTAAAAGTTTGGCGCGACCTGTACTCGTAAACCTGTAAAGCCTACTCAGCTGTGATAGTTTTCCTTTTAAATTCATTATATTACTTCTGTGAATTATGTTTTTGTGGGTGCGTGTTTCTTGGTGGTCGTAACAGCCACGGCTGAAAGCGCGCTATTTTATACTAAAAGGAAACGTCGTAGAGTTCAGTTCTGATTGATGCACAATGAGGTGCTCTATCTGACGTTATATTTATGTAGCCTTATCGACTATGACGCCGAAATAACAAGTACCAATGGGTAGCCTGTCTTGCTGGCGTCCGTACTTAGATAACAGAGACTGGGTTGCAAATTCAGTCAAATTAGATTACCGGCAGCCATCTTTGAATCAATTATGCATCCTTGACTAATGTGATAATCGCACTAATATTATAAATGCGAAAGTTTGTGTGTATGTGTATGTTTGTTACTCTTTCACGCTGAATCGCCTGGACGGATTTGGATGAAAGTTTGAATAGATATAGCTTATACCCTAATTTAACACATAGGCTACTTTTTATCCCGGAAAAAAGCATGTCGTTCAACCGAATAACACGCGGCCGGAGCCGCGGGCAAAAGCTAGTAAAATAATAAAGTAGTAAAATGTCGTCTGTACATTTAATATTTTAGCAAAATTTAAATTGACATGGGCTATTATTATATTAGTTGCACTGAGGCCAAAACTGCAGTCTTGGAATTTTTGTCTGTATATCTGTTCCGTTTTCATTTTTAACTCTAGAACCACTCGACGGATTTGGATGCGTTTTTTACTACCATCATCATAGTGACCCTGGTCAACGTCCTTTTAAGTGGTGTTAGTAAAATAACCGCCAAGTCGAAAACTGTCGATAATAGTTTTTATTGAAAGACATCCGCGCGAAACAGCTGGCAAAAGCTAATGTACGAATAATTACACTAGTTACGGGTAAATTAAATTTATTTATCCTGGCTCATACATAGATATACAATAGATACACAGGTATCAACTCGTTAAATACAAACTAATTACCTGTCAGTCTGTGTCTACTACGACAGCCATAAATTGGTGTGAACTGATATCGATAGTAATTCCTGTTAACTTGTTTTAAACTTGTGCTTTACGAATAATGCTTTCCATTATGGTCTTCATTCATTACATCTTTGGATTATGATCAGTCAATCTTTGCTTGCGGTTTCAAAGTATGGGTCATTCGAAGGCAATCTATCAAATAGGTAACTTAAGAGCCCGGTCCGCGACGACGACAACTTTGACGAAAAACAATATGTTAAATATTTTTCTGGCCTCTATCGCGATGTTTTTGGAAAAACTAGGGTCATATTGGCCGTCTAAATAAAGGCCTAGGATTTATTTGATTGAATTGTTTCTCTTTTGCGAGTTATTTTAATACTTACAAGCCCGCTCCGAATCGTTATTCATAATATCTAAGTATCAAAAAAACGCGCAAAGGAGAATCAATTGAAATAAGTAAAATTTAGGTCTTCATTTAGATGGTCAATATGGACTGGTGTACCTATGTCTCTGATTTTTACAAAAACATCGCGGCAATGACAAGAAAAATAATTAAAATAATGCTTCACATCAAACAGATGAAAAATACGGAGCGGATTCTTAAGAAGGATCATTATAGATTTATGGATCTCAAAATAACATATTTATTATTTATCATGTCGTTATGTATGTAGGTGTTCAGAGATTCAACTTGCTTTATCTCTTGATAGGGAAAAAACTTGACGCTTACTACTTAAAGAACTTTTCTTAAAGAGTTGATTGATTTTCTTTTTTGCAACCAATATCTACATAACAATAAATAAAATTAGAGTGGACATCATGAATAATATTTTAAAAACGGATTGGACTTTATAACACAGTTAAAAAGTGAGTCCAATCCGTTTTTAAAAATAATCACACTATCTAACAGTAGCAGTTTGAAAGTATCAGTATGTTTTGATTTGATTCATTTGTCGTCAGTGACCCATTTTGTAAACATACGCCCGTTTCACAGAGTGATACAGATGTCTATCTGTTACCATCCTAACACACCTTACACATTTATCAATCTAGTCACACAAGCTCTTTTATCCCGCCATACCAACATGCAGTAAATAACCACCCGGTCAAAACAAAATCCCATAAAACTGGGAACGTAATATCGAACTGGATATACCGGGTGTAAATAGAGTGCGACCATTAAATGAAACCACATATTCTACCGATCATCCCATCCATCCATCCATCAGCCTGTTTCGTCCACTGCTGGACATAGGCCTTTCCAGGATTTTGCCACTCTTGGCGGTCCCCCTGGAAGAAATGCCCATACTCACACACGCTGGGCAGGCGGGTTGGTGAGCGGGCTACTGAAACCCTTGCACCAGTGACGCCGCTGCCCGTCACTAGTCTGATTTATATAAGGCCTGGCAATTGGGGATGGATATACCGCCATCCATCGGTCCCAGGCATTGGTGGGCCGCCTGTTTTTTTTGCCTGAGAGCTGTTCTCTTACTCTCCCCCAAATAACTTCGGGAGGATTTGCGAGTAAGATGGTGGTACCTCCACAGTCGAGCTCGGCATCAGCTCTACCACCTACTACCGATCATACTGAACCAATTTTCCCCAGAAACATAACCGCGACAACCATCAGCTTGGAAAATATTTGAGTTTTAAATAAGAATGCGTGAACTCTAACGCACCGACTTCCGAACAGCTGTTCCACCGCAGCGTTCTAAAATAAACCTTCTTCCTATGCTATGAGATAAAGTCACTTGAATATCTGTTTCTCTGAACATTTGCGCGGGAATTTTCCTTCAGAGAGTTGTTCAGTATGAGTAGTAGAGTATGTGATTATATTCAAAGGTCGTAGTCTGTGTACACCCGATATTTTAATACCGAGTGGAGACACAAACCGGCAGTGTTGGACGCCTGCCAGCTCGCTGGACTGATAATTTCAACAGGTTGCCGATATTGACTTTATGAGGATGGTAGAGGATGGAAAAATGTGGCGTGCCCTTGCTGTGGACGAATATTGACTAAAGTACTGGATTGATGTTTAAGGGGCTACCCAAGCTAAACTCCGTTTTTGAATCGCTTTAAACATTTTGTATGATTGCCACAAAACTTAGAAAAAAATATATGACATTTATTGACCTATGCCCAGTAATGGTGATGTTTTACAATCATAGAAGGTTTAACCTACAACAAGTAAAAACATCAATACCTTTCAAATGTTTTAAAAGTAATTTAAAAAACTGATAAAATGCTCAAATCTTTTCAATTCACAAGAGACTAGGTTGAAACTTATACACACACACGAGCAATATAAAAATCTAACATATAGATTTCTAAAACTTATAAATATCTAATTTATCATAAAATATAAAAAAAGTATTATTTTTTCTATTTCGCGTTATCAGCCACTTTGCAATGCACGCCGATATGAACGTTATTTCAATGTCGTTTCTATCCATATTTGTACCGACACACATCGAGCTGCTAATTTAGCTTTTAAGGGAGGGTATCCCGATATTGTCAAATTAATTGCAAATTAATTTTAAACCATGAAATTGACATAATTATATTTGAAAAAAATGTGTGTCATACATTGATCACTCATAAACAACTAGACAAACAGTCTCTAAGAAAAGTTCGTCAAAAAGCGTTCGAACGGCGACGTGCATAGTAGCAAAAATGCATTCAACCAAATTAAGACGTTGTATCGTTGAAATAAGATGCATTGTCAGTTGTACGCAATCTTCATTCGAACTTGTCTCGTCGTAGCGGTTACAAGATGCATCGCGGACACTGTTTTAGCGAGATTGTGAGTCTAGTTGTTTATGTTTATGATGATGTTCAATGATATTTATTGTTCACTTTTTGAAGAAGTAGTGGCATGTTATTAGTTTCGGCTAATAACTTAGTGGTTTGAACTGCAGGGGTTCGAGCACGTGTCTGTCCGGTATAGCTTGTCACCGGACGCTCGTCTCCGTGAGCAGTTAGCATTCCCTAGTAGCGGCGCTTGGGCGGCCACCAATGTGAACGGGTTATGCGGGGCACGTGAGTTGTCCTCAAGTTGTCCGATGAACACTGCTGGCGTATGGACGCGTGCATTCGTGTGCGCGACCGTGCGGTTTCAGTGGGAGGACTTCATCTCCGGCACTCTATCTGGATATTAGAGGAGACAACCCGACGCTAGAGGTGTTGTCCGGGTCACCCGTCCGCGTAGGAGTTATCGAAGCCGTAAGGTCAAGATAGCGTTTGGAACAAGGGTTTGGCGTAATTATGTTTCGTGCATTTTTATTCCGCGAGGTGAGCGTGCGTGCAGCTCCGAGTACCTCCTTGGATAATGAGGGAGCCAGCTTCTCTGGCGGGTCCAACAACACTCAGTTGAGTCAATCATGTCATATATTGTTTGACGGCGGAGGAGCAGCGCTTGGTACTGCTCGGGGCTATCCTGTCTTGACCCTTTTAAGGCGTTATTGTTGCATACACAGGTAGGCAGAGCGCGGATGAGGTGGGTGCGATGTCGGGTGACCTGTGCCTGTTGCGGTAAAACGTGACGATCACAGGTACTGTTGTTAGTTGACAGTAGTCAATAACATCAGCGGTGCGATCCGCTGCCCTTAAATGGGAAAGTGATTACTTGAACTCATTCTTGAGTCAAGTTTGAGTTGAAGTTACAGAGGACCTCCTTTTATAACGTAAGGTTGATATCGGCGGTCCACTATAACCTAAACTAAGTAGAAACGTAGCGTCGGGATTGTTCACTTTTTGAACTAAATATTTCTGCCGTTCGTTCGATGTAAGGTTACTTAAATTCCACTGCATCCAACAAAATCGCAAAGACAGACCTGAAGTATGATATAAATACCATTTTATTTGAGTTATATAAGGTTATAAACACTATAAATAAGCGTCGTAAGAAATGTGATATAAAACGACCGTCATATTACAAATCTATCCTCTTAATTACAAAATAATAAATAAAAACACCTCGAAGTCGCGAGTTTGATGAGCGGCCCGCTCCCACTGAGCGATGGCGTTGGAGCAGGACATATTTCTCTGGATAACCTCGCCACATTTCCAGGATGTCGTTCGGGTGGTACCGCGCGGAGGTGATCGGCGCTCTGACGTCAGTGCTGCTGATCTGGGTGGTGACCGGTATCCTCGTGTACATGGCGGTTCAGCGCGTCATCTACCGCGACTTCGAGATCGACGCCACCATCATGCTCATCACCTCCGCTGTGGGGGTCGCTGTCAACCTTGTGTGAGTACCATTCATAAAACATACGACATCAATCGCCCAGGGGGTGTCAGAGTCCACATTCCCCGAAGAGCTCTGTCGCCGTACTCAAGGTAAAAATATGGACCGACAGCTTAAGTTGCCTTCCGAAGCACTAGTAGGTCTAGTGCAAATTTGCAAACAGCAATTTACCCGAACATAGCATCTCTCCAAAATCGACAGCTATTCTGGTTTAACAAAAGAGCTACCTATATTTTAGCGCCAAGAAATGACACTGTTGGCAGTATCATTGAGATGATATTTAGTAAAATCCCCCTTCACCCGAATATCTCTCTATTGATACTGTTGTAGACATAGATGAAGCTGTGCACTACACGACAGAAATTGGTATGCCACCTCACAGTCTAAAACTAAATATCGGGGCCCCACATTCTTCTCAGAAACCTTCAACTGCTAACAAGCAACGGCATAAGCGTATAGGTTTAAAAAGCTGCACAAGTATCGGTTGGGGATGGTTATAATGACCGCGACCTGTAGATTTCTTGGAGACGTTTGAAGTCCCTCGTTAGTGCAGTGATGTAATCGTCATGCTCTTCACCTCTGTCAGGTTTGTCCCTTACTTTCTGGAAGTCCCATTCGTCTATGATTTCTTTTTTTTTGTAATGAGTTTTACGGCCCTGGATTCAAGTCCTTTTGAGCCTTTATCTATTTAAGCAGCAGCAGTGTTGCTATAACACTGTTGTATAATTTTATTACATTCTAGTAGCCGAACCTAAATATTTTTTGTTGTTATTTCCCGTATTTATTTATAAACTTATTTGTTCATTGCATTATGTATACATATAATAAAAATTAATACATGATAGAGTATCCCTAATACAGAACAATCTAGGAAAAAAAAATTTTTTGCGCGTACCTTTCCATAGAAATTTAGTCAGCTGATTGAACCACCTTGTACTGGGAAGTGAAAAAATTACAGGACCTTATATAATATTTGTATTCCTATATTTCTCTATTTCATGCAGGTGTATAATTTTATTACATTTTAGTAGCCCAACCTAAATATTTTTGTATTTATTTCCCGTATTATTATTATTTCTTTTCATATTCTGTTGTTTTTCTAAAGATTAAGTTTGACCTGTAAAAATTATACTTTATGTATCTATTTTACAAAATAAATATTCAGGTTTTTGATTTTTGTGTCTCAGAACGTAGAACGTGGACTCCCAAGGGTTCAAACCCTGCCGGACGAGCTTGCCCTATAAGTATTTAATTTATTTCCATAGTATTTGAACACTTGCCACGTACTGACGATGAAGGAAACCTGCATGCACTGAAAGCGTGTATTTGTGCCTGAAGTACCGCGATAGTACGTGGGTAATGATCATTTCATAGTCTACATTAGGGAACACTCTTGGCACCCTCACGGGGATTCGTGTTGTGTCGATGTGTTTTTTTATTTTAAAAGTAAACAGTGCCACTTCCAGTGTTGCCAGTTCGTGAATAAAGTTGATGATAAAGTGTTCGATGAATGTGTTCCAGTATGGGTCTGACGTTGCACCAGCACGGACACAGCCACGGCGGCGGCGGCGGCGGACATGGACACTCGCACGGCTCCAGCAATCCCGTGCTCAACAACAAGGTACTGCCTCTCTGATTAGAGCCCCTTATGACTTAGGAAGCGTTTCAGAACGTGCGATCATAGTGCGAAATTTCACTCGTTTATTAGAAAAAGACAGATCTATATAGGAGCAAGAGAACGAAAAATCTGGTTGCACCAATCGGGTGGCCCAGTGTGATTTTCGCATTACTCCGAAGCGTTTCAAAACACTTTCGTGCGACTGTCAGGTAACAGTTCGTTTACCCTCGGTTTAACTCGTGTCATATGTAACTTATTAGTAGTTAGTATATGGGTAGCTATTATTATTATCAAATCGTATATACATAATTGTATTTATTAAATATACCTTTATTTTAGTTCATGTACGTGTATTTACCTACATTGCAGAAGTAAAGTATTCATTTCAATTTTTGAACGCTCTAGAGTGAAATTCGCAACACTCCGAGTGAAATTCACTCGATTCGAAACGAAACCTTAGTGTGTTCTTTTGCACGAAGGAGGAAACTGACAGTTGACGCTAGTGGAAAATGCGCCTTTAACTTCTATGGTGCATGAGCTATTTCACATTGCAACATTCAAAAGTTCGCGACAATGTGAAATGGCTTATGCACCATAGGAATTAAAAGCGTTTTTTCCACTATCGTGAACTGTCAGTTTCCTGCTTCATGCAAGAAATTTACTTCAAGTACCTCCCTTCAATTACGGTATTTTGAGTCATATTCCAACGTGGATAAGGACTTCTTTGGTGGCGCCAGATCTTTAATACCAAAGATACTCTGTTTAACAATAATTTTCGACGAAGGTCTGCGCTGTAAGGGGGGGGAATTAATCCGATGACGTCATATTTTAAAAATATTTTGGATATTTGAAGTGGGAGGGAGCCGTAACTCGAATATCTTATTCATTTTCAAAATGTGACGTCATCGAACTTATTCTCTGTTTACTTACTCGGCACTTGCAGACAGACAGACACAAATACTCGCTATGATGGTTTCCGTTCCGAAGGAACCCCAAAAATAACATCAGCACAATATTAAATAACAAAAAGAGATATCAAATAAATCCATACTTCCACGCGTTTAAAAATAAAAGCAAAGTTGATAAACAGTGCTTGTTTAAACGTTACTTTTAGTCTCAAAACAAAGATTGCATTAATTTAGTTTGATTTATTGTATTTTTCAAATGTTTCAAATCAAATCAAATCAAAATATTTATTTTGTAAAATAGATACATAAAGTATACTTTCTATAAGTCAAAGTTAATCTTTACAATTTATATATCTTTAGAATAAAAAAAAATGTATATATTAATAAGGGAAATACATACAAAATATATTTAGGTTGGGCTACTAAAATGTAATTATACACCTGCATAAAATAGAGAAATCTAGGAGTAAAAATATTATATATAAATGATGCAACGAACAAACAAGTTGATAAATAAATACGGGAAATACATACAAAAAATATTAAGGTTGGGCTACTAAAATGTAATAAAGTTATACGCCTGCATAAAATAGAGAAATATAGGAATAAAAATATTATATATACATAATGCCTAACCATCCGCACCATTCGATTAGTATTGCTAAGAAGAAGGGCAAGAAACTTAGCAAACATGTTTTTTTTTTCTTTTCTTAACATAAACTTAATCTATATAATTTTCTTATACCTACTTAAGTAAGGAGTTTGAAATATTTTGGGAGCCATTTTACAGCACCACCGTTATGAACAAATCACGTAAATAGCGTGTCTAAGAAAAAAAATGCCTAGCGATTTTACTAATTATTTTGAGGATTTATAGCTTATAATAAAAAAATATTGTCATTGTCTATCCTATCATTGGCATAAAAATTCAACTTTTAACTCGTTTTCACCCATCCCAATGGAATTTTGTAGACCCAAAATCAAACCGTGTTTTGACAATATACATAGATCTGCTAATTGGAGACTCGTTAAAAAATACATATTTTATAATATTATATTACAATCACTGTTTATTGTAGTTTGAAACCTACTCGTTTCTGTAGATATAGATATCTAGGGTTTTCTTGGAACCTTAGAATTATCCATTAAAACGGGGACAGAACGTATTGCAGGACTAGGTACATAGGTTTTAGGTTATAGGTTTTCAAAATCCGATTGCAAAACTGAAGTTAAGCAGTATGAAGCCCCTTAACTTGAAATTCTTAAATGTGAAATCGTTCCTTTCCTCAGAAGGACAACTCAGACGCGGAAGTGGAGAGTTCATCGTCGCAGCAACACTCGCACCAAGCGGAGAACATCAACGTTCGCGCCGCCTTCATACACGTCGTCGGGGACTTTCTACAGAGCTTCGGGGTCTTCGTCGCCGCTATCGTCATTTACTTTAAGGTCAGTTTGCTTTTGCATCTTCCTTTATGAAAATGAACTTGATTTGTGTAGACATTTCCCAAAGAGACCAGACTTGACCAGTTTTTTAAATATAATATTTAAGTTGTACTGTTTCGTATGTGTTCTGACACTTGAGGGTGCTAACGCAAAATCTCTCACTCCAGCGTTAAGTATTTTTCAGTCTCGTGACGCACTCACATAGGTAATGTGATTTGCAGCAGTTATGTTACGACTAAACACAATTGTGTTTGCATTTAGGATAGCATAGCATTTTCCTGATATTATTTATGCATTTTCCTTTCGCAACAAGAACTAAGGCACGGTCAAAGTGATATAATAATTAAAAGCCGGCAGGCGACTGAGCTGCGCTGCTATATAAACTGGTCGTTATCTTGTATTGTGATGGTCGTATTGCAGCCGTCCTGGTCGCTGGTGGACCCGATCTGCACGTTCCTCTTCTCGGTGCTGGTGCTGATCACCACGTTCAACATCATCAAGGACGCGTTGCTCGTGCTGATGGAGGGCTCGCCCAGGGGCGTCGACTTCCAGGTACGTACTCAGTTTGGTGTTTAAGTTTACCTTTGTCTTTTGTTTGTTACCACTTTAAATTGTGAGCGTCAAAGTTATGAGTGCATTTGTTTTTTTTTTTTTTTTTTTTTTTTTTTAATTTTATAACAGAGTTTTACACAAGTATATACTTTACAATTTTCGCCAAACTGCTAAGCAGTTTGTTGGCGATACGCTCTTACATTTGATTAAGAGAAGGTACTTAAAATCTAATACTATATAGTCTTAAACATTTATACCTTTAAAAACCTGAGACATGTTGCGTCGAACAAACTGTTGGTCCAAATTTACACAGCTTTAGGGCAGTCAATTTTAACCTACTGCATACCTATTTGGGGGGGTGCTTGTAAGACAAAATTCTTGGCACTTGAACGAGGACAGAGATCTTTAGTAAAAGTCATGTATTTCAAGCCTTTTAGATTTCCTACAGATGAACTTTACTCCATTACTCAAGTACTTACAGTTAGAAAACTATATATACTTCAACTACTCTTGCAAAAACATAAATTTATGCCCTTTAAATCTAATAATAAAATAAAAAGAAGAAGTTACACAGTAGACATGTATAGTGTTAAAACAACATTTGCAAGTCACCAATACAAGCGACAGTCTGTTTATGTATACAATAAGGTTAACAAGTTACTAAATATCTACCCACTTAAATTATATGACTGTAAAAATACAGTCACTGCGTGGTTAAGAAACTTAAATTATATTGAAGTGGAGGAATTATTGCAAGTAATCAAATAACTTTTAATTTTAATTTATATATATAAATATATTTTATTCTATATTTTTAAATTTTTGCACATACACACAAACACTCCCTTTCTCACACCCCCTAAATGTTAAACTAGAATACATTGTTACATACACTCCCTCCCTAGTAGCTAATACTGACCCCAAGACTTCGGTCGTAGGGCTAGGGACTCATTTATTCATACCTCTCCATTTACCACATTTTACATATTCTCTCACACCTTCAGACTAACATTTGCATGCATAACTAGGTTAGCTTAAGTTTTAATTTAAGTTTTAATTTTTGTAATAGTATTAATAATGATTATTATTATTACTGTAATATTGTAGATTAAGACACGTTTATTTTTGTAAAACTTAGATATGGAAGTGCGGGGTATCCTGGCACAGGTATTTTATGTACTTAAAAGGATACCCCATCAACTATGTAGCTACACTTGTAAGTGAAGAAAATAAACAAATTTTCATTTTCATTTTCATTTAAAACATATACATATTTGTAGGAAATCATTATGCAAGATATAATAAGTTCTAGTTATGTAAGGGAAGATAACAATATATTTTTTAATTTATGTTTTAGGGTGCCAATTTTTAACTTATTTTCTTCCAGTAGGAGAGGATATTTATTACAAAGCTTGGGAGTTATGTACTTCCGAGTTCTCTCTCCATAATAGTTTTTAGATGATGGCTGTGATAGTTTGCCAATTTTTACTGCTCTAGTGAAATGTCTATTTGGTTTAGGAACTTTATAGTCTTTACTGTAGTAAATTTCCAAACCTATGAGATATTTAACTTTCTGGTTTACTGGGAGAATTTCACAAACTGTAAACAATTTTTCATACTCTCCCTTATATTTAGCTTTGATATTTTTACCTACTAAGTGTTTAATAATTCTCAACTGTAATTGCCTAATTAGATCCAGGTATGTTTTAAAAGTAAGTCCATAACAACTTAATCCATAGCTCAGAAGTGAGTCAGCAAGCGCATGGTAAACAATGTACAGGGTTCGTTTATTTAGTATTCTACGTAGGTGATAAAATTGTCCTAAAACTGATCTCAATCTTTTGCAGACTTCATTAGTATGTAGTTTCCAATTAAATTTGTTATCTATTAATAATCCTAAATATTTAAATTTATCTACTATTTCTAAACCTTTGCAGTCACACCCTTGTTTATTTTTATGAAAACAATCGTAGGTGTGTAATAACATGTCAAATGTTTACATGTCAATATGTACTCATATACCGAGTATAAATAGAGTGCGACCATTAAATGAAACCACATATTCTACCGACCCTACTGAACCACTTTTCCTAAGAATCATACCCGCAGACACCCTTAGTTTGGGAAATAATTGAGTTCCAAACAAAAATGCGTGAACCCTAACGCACCGACATACGGGCGAGTTTAGAGAGAGCGTCGTCCGTGAAACCTAAACGAAATAAGCTTTTTAAGGTAACTATATTGATATATCATTAAGACAGTTGAGAAATTCACAGTTCAATATAACTTTATTTGCACACCACAAAAATCAAAACAAAAAAATATATAAAAATTTAAATTGAAAAATTATGAAGGTACAATTAGGCGGTCTTATCGCTTATAGCGATCTCTTCGAGACAACCTTTGGGTGAAAACAGCTGGTTTAAAAACAGTTTGATGAATAGGCGGTGCATTCATTTAAAAATTATGCTTTTCATATTTAATATGTACATAAATATCCATGTATATTATATGTATATTAGTAAATAAATTAAATAATAGATAAGTATTTTAGATAAATAACGTGAATAAATAAATATAAACAAATGTTTACAAATAGTATGTAACAAATATACTGTAAGAGGAATATAAAAGTCTCTTAAGGACTGAGAGATAAATGGACGGAGAGCTAGCGACCAAATCGGTCATGTAGCTTCAGCTGTATTGAAACTCCGTTAGCTACTTCCCTGAACAACCTTTTCCCATAATCTCCGTGCTGGCAGGCCGCGGGCGGTGGGTGCGGGTGTAGTGGGGTGGGGAAAAAAAAGAAAAAAAAAATGTGGGCTCAGCGGCTTTAATTTTTCTTTCAAAGAGTTGCTCTGTACTCCTTGTGCACCCAAAAATTTTTTTAAATCGATCGGGTGGTGGGCAGTGGTAGCCAGCGTGCAGTTGAGCCCCAAAAAAAAAGCCATGCAAAAATATCGGTGGGAAGGTATCGAAAAAAATTGTTGAAATCGTTGGATTTTGTTCGAAAATGAGCTGAGGAGAAGGCAAAAGCGGTCGTGGAGGGAATATCAACCGGCGAACGCGTCAGCGCGCTCACGGCGCGTCGATTTTGTTCGGCTAACAGACAGACAGCTCATTTTCGAACGAAATCAAACGATTTCAACAATTTGTTTCGATACCTTCCCACCGATATTTTTGCATGGCTTTTTTTTCGGGGCTCACATATTAATTAATCTCGCGTCAGAAAAAAAGCCAATACAGCTGAGCCCACATGAAAATTATTGTTATTTTTGTACTTTTAATTAACACTGGCAACCCCTTCCCACGACCTGATCGATTTAAATTTTTTTTTGGGTGCACAGGGAGTACAGAGCAACTGTTTGAAAGAAAGATTAAAGCCGCTGAGCCCACATTTTTTTTCTTTTTTTTCCCCACCCCACTACACCCGCACCCACCGCCCGCAGCCTGCCAGCACGGAGATTATGGGAAAAGGTTGTTCAGGGAAGTAGCTAACGGAGTTTCAATACAGCTGAAGCCACATGACCGATTTGGTCGCTAGCTCTTAGACTAAAAGGGAGGTAATTCCACAAACGGACGGCTTGTACTGAAAAGGAATTGTCATAGAAGGACGATGAATGCTTTGGGGTAGCCAGTAGTAAGAGACGGTCATGAGTACCATGAAGAAACTGAAAGCGACCTTTGAGATAAGATGAGATAGTAGGATAATTTAACACAGAAAACAAGAGAGATAAAATATGAGCATTACAACGACAAATAGGAAGCCATTTAAGACGGGAACGAAATTCAGAAATGTGATCAAAGCGAAGACCGAAATTTAACCTTAAACAGAAATTCTGAATACGTTCGAGCTCACAGTTCCGAATAACTAAGATTATATGATTAACTAGCTTTTGCCCGCGGCTCCGCCCGCGTGTTATTCAGCTTAACGGCATGCTTTTTTTCGGGATAAAAAGTGGCCTATGTGTTAAGTTAGAGTATAAGCTATATCCATTCTAAATTTCGTCCAAATCTGTCCAGCCATTTCAGCGTGAAAGAGTAACAAACATACACACACACCCACACACACACCCACACACACACCCTCACACACACACCCACACAAACACCCTTACACACACACAAACTTTCGCATTTATAATATTAGTGTGAAAGTTTGATATCCATTGCTTTGAATACTCTTAACATTGTATCTGATTAATTTGTCACGATAAAGACAATTTAACAAAAATGCACCGGCTTGATTGAAGTGTGTTTCCGTCTGTTTCCAGGAAGTGGCGAACATGTTCTTGTCTCTGCCGGGCGTAGTACGAGTACATAACCTGCGCATGTGGGCTCTCTCACTCGACAAGACTGCGCTGTCTGCGCATCTTGCCATCCGTGAGTATTTTATATCATAAAAATTATAATTTTTATTGCAAGATAATTTATGCTAGAGTTTTCTGTCTTCTTTCGTACAGGTGAATGAATGTATATAAGATACGTTTACAGGAAGTAGTGGCAGTTTGAATGGCAAGGAAGCTGAGGAGGGAATGTCTGTATATAGTTTCGTTGCAACTTAATTTCTTTCTTACCTAGAAAATACATATAATGGTGTCGTAAATAAAGCCACATGCTCTACTGAGATTACTTAAGCAAATTTCCAAGGAAAGAACGCTCCCAAATAAAATAAAACTGTTCTCCTCTCTGTACTAACTCTACAATTCAATTATTTTATTTATTTGATCGGTTGTTCCTCTAATAATGGTGTTAATTATGATCAGTAGACTGTGATTCTATTTAAAATCATTTGTCCATTCACGTACGTTATATTATTATATCCAGGCACGGGCGTGAGTCCTCAGAAAGTGCTGGAACAAGCCACACGGCTGGTGCACGATAAGTACAACTTCTTCGAGATGACTCTTCAGATTGAAGAGTTCAGCGATGGTATGGAGGCGTGTACGCAGTGCAAGATGCCGCAGTCGTAGAACAATCAGATGATCAACTATCGCCTTTAAACCTATACTATTAAGAGTCCAGCTGCAGTGTTGCCAGTTTTTGGCTAGATCTAGCAACTTTTCGAGTCAATTCAGCAACTAAAATTTTTGGAAGTTTCATACAAGTACATAAAAAATAGCTGCTTTTTGAGGATTAAAGCTCCATACATTTAGCCACTTTTGGCAAAAAAAAACACCAGATCTGGCAACTTTTTGACCTACATTTAGCCACAAACTTAAGGCTGTACTTGGCAACACTGTCCAGCTGTTAGACTCATTGCGTTGGCAGTGGGTATCGTTGATTGGAAGCGTTTTGCTACCAAAAATGGCCTACCGAATCTTATATTTATGTATTTCAAATGATGATAACCGAAAGAAGCTATTTAATAATATTCACCTCCTATCGGAGGTTTCCGAATATGTTATTGAGTGGCAAAAGCAGATTTCGCTCTTTCTCATTCCGATCATTTACTGTCAGAAAATGAAATGCGTCCCAAAATGGTTATCTGTGATTACAGTTTCCGTGATAATGTTTTATTATAATATAAGGCAGAAGAAGACTGTAAAACAAGGCCCTAAAATACATTTTCTTGTATAACCTATTCCATTTATAAGTGGAAGCTGGGCTATCTAATTAATTTTGAATGTAACTTCTTGAAAGTTTTTACCTATTCATTTAAGTTCGTGTAAAATCTTAGGTCAGTCTACAATGTCGTCCTGTTTTAAAGGTACGGCTTAACGGAGCGGCCCCGGTTGAGTCAAATATTTGAGAGGCCATAAAAATCTATTTAATTTTAGTTTTAGTGCTGTCAAAACTAAATTTTCTTAATTTCAAAATAGTTCGTTTATGTTAACAACAGCAGCTATATTACTTTGGAAAAATTTTACTTTTGACATCACTAAAACTAAAATGAAAGCCCTCAGTATCGACTTTATAATGTATCTAAAATGCAATGTATGTGTGTAATTAAGCTTTTAAATAAAGAACCCCTACATTTCGGGCCAACAAACAAGGTGTGTGTAAAGTTAGCTAACAACTGTGTAGTAACTCCCGCGCACCCGTTTTTTGTCGACGACGCTCCGAGAATGCGCAAATATGGCGCCATCTGCGATTAAGTTAAAGCCTGCTTTCTTGGCTACCCTGATATCTGCGCTATAATTAAAAGGAGCAGAGAAGAGACAATTTTAGTAAAACAAGCCTGATAAAAAAAGATCCAATAGCCAAGATAGTTCGTTAAAGTGGGCGACAAAGCGGACAATAAACTAGTTTCAACTGTACTGTACATTAGTTAGTTTTACTAATAATTTTATTCATACCTTATGTGCCTTATGAAGATTTAAACTTTAATTTTAACCTTTACAGTATTTAAAACAGTATAAAGAGTAATTGAGATGGGTTTTAAGAAACAAACCTAAAACTGGGGCAACTAATCAAAAGTTTGAACTTAGTTTTAGAGAAAACTAAACCAATGAAAACATTAAAATGACCGAAAAAAAATTAATTTCCGTATTGTTAATTGGATAACTTTTGCAAAAGTGACACGTGACAGTGCATTTCCAATTTATTTGCTTTTTGTGTTATACTGATCCAGTAAACCATCTTAATAACTCACAAAGTGTTGTGTGAATTTATTTAATTAATAGAACCGTTTAGTTTTGTTACAAAATACATTAATTGTACAGCAGAATCAAAGGAATAAAAGTGAATGTTCTATAAATAATTAAACAGGGTTTTTACAATTATTATTGATTTACAATAACTTCCATTATACATGGTTATAGAAATATTTTCTATAATATAACCTTGTACTGATTTGTACGAGCCCGGTTTCTGGGAATACCTTTAGCTGAAAAGGTACGTAATATTAGTATTCACTTCACGGTGCTTCAACAATTTATGATATGGAACGTGTCTGCTCATCAAGTAAGCAAAAACAATCAAGTGGGACCTAAAGTTGAGGGCATTTTTATGCAGTTTACATCAACTTAACAAAACTCGTAAATTGTTTATACGATAGGCATGTCATACTTAATGCTTAATGTTACACAGACTAACAGACAGACGTACAAAATAACAAAAGTTAAATTATACATCATCTGTTCCCGCATGTGCACAAATTAATTTTGGTAACAACGAATGAAAAATACATAGAACACGCGTTTCTAACAATGTGTCATTCGAAAATGGCACCTGTAACTCGAGGGCAAAAGGCTCATGAATGGTTCGTAGGCCAGCAGTGATTGGTTGAATCATAGATACGGTGGACGCAATTGGAGCCGTCGCCATATTAAACTATGTCCAACACAGATTATCGTGAGGACATTTTTTAGCGCTGATCAAATTTCTATGTTGTTTTCGTTCGCTGATTGATAAGCTTTTTATGTACGTGGTACTGAAAACCACAATAGAAGAATTTACTGCTTCAATATTTATTGATTGAGTTATTGATTTAGTTAAACGTTAAATTCGAAAAATGTGTGCTGCTTGAACCAAAATAAAATTTCGCAAATTTCGCGACAAACGTCATATTTTTCCTATTGATGGTTAAAACGGTAAATGGCTCAAACATTTTAGATTATAATGTTATTAAAGCAATAACAAGGTAACCTTTATTGCTCAAATGTATATTTAAACATTTTTGATATAATTTATTGAAGCAATAAAAAGAAAAACATTATTGCACAAAAGTATTGTAAAATTATATCATTATTTTAGATTTTTAAAAAAGCTAGATGTAAATTGGCGAGAAGCCTTTATTTTTGAAAATAAACTTTAAAATTGTTAAATCCGTTTTATTGATGTCATTTTTTTACACCTGTCTGATTGATGGATGATAGACTGTCATTAACTTAAGGCCTTGTCAACCCATGATTCTCTCTCTCGCTCTAACTAGGTTGAACTTCATAAATATGGCACAATTTGTGAGGTCGCGGGGCCACGAGTAAAAAACTATTCATTTGTAGGCTCGGACCAACGACCTCAAAGGACCTTAATTGTATAGACTCTGAGTTCCCTGTTAAACTTATGCCACAATCAGGGGTTTGTTCCGCTTGATCGTCAGATCACGCTCGCTTATCTTGACATCTCTTTTGCACGCGTAGAATTTGTATTTGCTATCCTACTGTCAGTGTAAGGCGGGCGTCTACTGACGATTATTCTGAACGCGGCCGGGAATTTCCGTGCGAAATGGACGAAAAGGAGAATAAGCGGGCACCAGCGCAGATGTGCTACGAAGTAAGCTCTACCTTTTTCCATGTCGTCTCTGAGAGTAAACCACTCCTTTAGGCTCGAAAACAAAGGTCTGTTTATTTGATGTAAAAGAAAACTTTAAAAAGATGGAAATTAATTAGGTACAACATTATAACAACATTAAACATTTAAATTAAATTAAAATATTAAATCTTTTAACAAACCTTTATTAAAATAATGTTGAAAAATATACCTATACACGTACGGTCAGGACCACGTCAAGTTATTTATTTATTCTTCTAATTTTTTAAATTGTATTACTTGTCGTGATAGAAGCCACAGTAATACGATTATTTGAAATTTTCAATTGGCTACTTACTGTGGCTCAAAAACTGCAGGTAGACCCTTGTGACTGACAGACAGACAGATAGCGGAGGCTCATTAACAGGATCCAGTTTGGTACTCTGTTATTACGGAACCTTAAAAAGAGGCTATAGACAATACAGCAAAAGAGGCAGTTCTATCTGTATTTCCAATATTTTTTCCCGTAAGTTTGTCACATCTGTAATACGCATTTCTTTTAATCTGTGAGAAACTGGCAATTCTACTCGCTCTTAATGATTCTGGTAAACGAGATGGATATACGAAATGGCTACTAGCGTTCTTAGGATAAAATACTATTTTATTGGAAAATAAATACAAAACAAATTAGTAATTTACCCAAAATATAATACGAATATAAACTGACTATTTCAGTCCTTTTTTATATTTGCACCGTTATTCTTTCACAAAACAAGTCGTATCTTGTCAACTTCAGCCATTTCAGCGTTGGTGGCGTTATCTAAGCAAGCGTCCACTTCTCTCGCTCGCTTCGAAGCGACCATAGAGGGAACGCCTTGTCTAGTGAATACATTTGGCTCGGACGAACAATTTTCCTCCGAGTTTGTAGGTTTTAAAACTAATTCTCAAATATAATTATGTTATCTGGTAATAAGACTATTTACATACAAGGGATTTTTTTTTATCTGGCCAAATTCATACCGTAGACTCCAAGGTACATTGACCCTGTTTGCGAAATACGAAAAATATTGTTTTTAATCTCTATACTTGTTCAAGAACAACCTAGTCAAGATTTTATTTTGCGTATTTTGCAGAAAGGGTCATTGAACGTCTCCAGTATGAATTTACATTATATATTATATTAGGCATTTCATTTGAAAAAACGTCGTACCTAGTTGTCGATTTTTCAAGGTATATTTTTTTTGCACATACTATAATAAAGTACTTTTAAATTTTACTCCGGTAAGATTGAGCTATTAGTATTTTATCTACTGTATTTTTTAAACGATCAGGATTTTTTCTGACTTGTCAAATCAGGCGACGAAAAATTACATTTTTTGGAGTAAAACGGAGAAAGTCCAGGGGCTGGCAAAGAACATTAGCACGAAAACTACTTCATGGGCATTAGCTAGCACAGACATATAATTTGTTTTTTTTTACTGGTATTTAATATCTAATTTGTACTTTTTGATACCTAAGTATACTATAAAAGATGGGTACTTCACCGAGATTAAAAATCAACATCTTGACGTCAAATTGGCGGGTCCATGAAATTCTCATTTACAAGTTCCGAAGCAAACGTGTTACTAACTAGTGTGCTTATAAGATTAAGACTGGGTAAGAGTACTATATTCTTTGGACTGGGTCATGTATGTTCCCCCGTCAAACTTTTCAACTCTCCAGTGTGTGATTGTCAAACTGAGGAGGGGACTGTGTACCATATTTTCTTTAATTGTCCCATTATCAATAAATGGAGACCATTGGTTGGGATACTTAGTGCATGCAATATTTCCGTTCCCGATGATAATAATGATGTGGAATAATTTCCTGCTGTCATTCAAAAATAAAAAAGTCGTATTCGTCTTGGCGAAATTCATAGAATTAAATGACATTAGATTATAAGTGTGTTGTCTTATCTGTATTGTGTTTGTGTTAGGTATATTCAGCTTTTTTTGTATTTTCCGTGGTCGTTTTTATCGTGATTGCTAACTACCTGATATTGGCAGAAAATGGTGGCAGAAAGCAAGCCAATGACCAAATAGAAAAAATATAATATACTATTAAGTTTCAAATGCTATTAGGATAACTAGTTTTGAACTAATTGAAGTAAAACATTTTTTAATATTGCTTATAGTACCAACTAAATACTAGCTAACAGGTTTTTAATTTTTCCTTGACGTAGACATCCACTACGAAGGGATTTAAGGAAATTCTCACGGAATTGAGATAAATTTAAAACAATATTTATTTTCCAACTAAATTACTTTATTGCGCATGCTTGCTAAGCCAGTACATATGCTTGTCGGTGGGCAGACAGCCAGTCTTGGCGACGTTGCGGAAGTAACCGGCGGAGAGGCGCGGGGTACGGGGGCGGTCGGGCGAGGAGTAGTCCACCTCGTATAGACCGAACCGCTCGCTGGAAAATAAGGGAAAATGGCTCGTGTTGCTTACGTAGAAAGATTAATTCGCCCAGAAGTTTAAGGTCTAAGGTAGGGAAGGGGCGCGGAGTGACAAATGACTGAAGGTTCTCTGGTGATTTGGTGAACAAGAGAGCCATTAAGTGATTGATTGGTCATAAAATAATGGGGCTATACCATCTTAGGGCTATACACAGACGAACTGAATTATATTATCAGTCATCACATGTAAAAAAATAATAATACTCACATATCAACGCATCCCTTTAATACTGTAAAATACCTATTGCCACTGGCCAACTTTTCGTTAACTACTGACTATTGCAATACGGGCGAAAACGCGTTCAGATCTTCGATAGTACTTACGGTCCCCAAACCAATGTAAGTTCTTTTAACGCTACCTTCATAGCGTATCTTAAAATAGGTAGCTTACAGGCAACCTTCGAGGAATGCGCCACATAATATCACCCCGCATTACTTGTAGCACAAAGGATTAAAACTTACGAAAGCCCTCTCATCCACTCAAAGTTGTCAATGAGACTCCAGTACGTGTATCCTCTGACGTCACAGCCATCCTCCGTCACCGCGGCGTGCAGAGCTTTCAAGTAGCCATGTATGAAGGTGATACGGGGCAGGTCCTTCAGCCCCCGCTGTGTGGAGACGCCGTTCTCTGTGATAACGACGGGTGGGTTGTTGTACGTGCTCTTGATCCAGTTGAGGATCTTACGGAGACCCCACGGGACATCCTGCAAGACGAAATGGTTATGTAGGGATGGAGATTCGACCACAAACTCAAAACACATTTTAATTACATACGATTTATTTAAATACATGTGCTTCTTTCAGCCCCATATTCCATGATACTGTCTTTCGTTATTATAATAAATTATATTAAATTAAATCGTATTTTAATTTATTAATTATTTCAATGAAAAGTCTTACTTGTATTAGTTCCACAGTATTTATTTCTTTTCTGTTAGCGACCGGTTTCGTTTAAAAACATCTTGAGGAAAATTAAAGAAACATTTAAGTATCTAGTACAAGTAAGTCTTATAATTGCTATAATGGAGTTCCATCAAGAACCATCAATCAAATCTAATAATAAATTAATTATTTATTTACTAATATTAGATCAAGAACTATTGTTACTAACAAATTATGGGCTTAAAATTGTAGCCTGAAATAAATGAAAGTATTTATTTATTAAATGTCGTACCTTTAACCAAGTGGAATTGCTCTTCGGCCACGTTAGATCCTGTTTGATGACAACGCCCATGTCATTATCATACGAGGGTTCCTTATCTATCTTCCCGTCTCCTTCCGATACCAAATACGCAGTGTAACTGTTCAGTCCCAAGATGTCGACGGATCCTTGGATCATTTTCACTTCTTCTTTAGTAAAGACGGGGAGGCGGGAGCGGGGATAGTTCTGGTTCCTGGAGATCTCGTCGATGCGTTTTCGCATGACCGGAGGGTAGTCGCCTTCTTTTGAGAGGATCGGGTGAGCCATCCAACCCAGCTGTAAAATCGGAAGGGTATTCATTAAATCAATAATGAGAAGGAATTTTTGAAGATATTCCTTCTTCTGGTTACCATAAATTGTCTGACTCGTTCGGCAGCGTCCTGATCTTTCTTCGATTCCGTCGCTGGTTCCATCCAGGACATGTCCAAGGTAATGCTGATGAATCCTGAAAACAGATACCGCTGAAACTAATGGAGAAAGTCTTGAAGACTTCGTTGGAGATGGAAAAGAGTGATGGAATTTGAAGGGAGGAAGAAGGTACAGAAGGCCAAGTTTTTACGTGGGACGCACTATAAGTTTCCGGAATGAATATGAAAAAATACTATTAAAGGTACAAAATTAATTTATTGATTTTCAAAATAATCTCCCTTGGCGTCTATGCACTTTTTCATTCGATCAAACCAGTTTTGAAAACTTTTGTGCCACTCCCCTGTGGTGACCTCTGAAACGTGTTTTTCATACTCCTCGACAGCCTCTTCTGGTGATGAAAATCGTTGACCGCGTAATTGGTTCTTAATTTTTGGGAACAGAAAAAAGTCACAAGGTGCCAGGTCGGGACTGTATGCAGGATGACTCATGAGTTCTACATTTTTCGTCTTCAAAAAGTCTTTTGTCTGTCTGGCCGTGTGAGAACTAGCATTGTCGTGGTGCAGGATGATACGGCGTTTACGGTTATTTTTACGGAGTTCGTCAATAACTTCCGGCAAACAAATGGTCGTGTACCAGTCACTATTCATGGTACGACGATTCTCTAAAGCAACAGTAGCCACGTGTCCAGTTTTATTAAAAAAAGAAGCAATCATCCGCTTAGATGCACTTTTCACGCGCGCCACTTTGGTTGGTTTCGGCTCATCTTGAAAGACCCATACGCTCGATTGCTGCTTTGTTTTGGGATCGTAGCAATAAATCCATGTTTCGTCACCAGTTACTATGTCCCACACCAAATTTGATGCACCTTCGTTGAATCTGGTAAGCATGGCACTGCACCAAGTGACGCGGTCCGTTTTTTGAGCCTCGGTCAAGTTGTGTGGGATCCACCGCGAGCACAGCTTTCTCACACCCAAATGTTTGTGTAGGATTGATTGTATTTGACTCATGCCTATTTCTAAGGATGCGCGAATTTCATGGTAGGTCACATGCCTGTCTGTTTCAATCATACGGCGCACAGCATCGATGTTTTTGTTGGTCACAGTGGTGAACGGCCGACCATCGCGAGATTCGTCACTGAGATTGATACGACCACGCTTGAATTCTGCAAACCAGCTATAAACAGTCGTCTTGCATGGTGCTTCATTGCCAAAAGCTGTTTCAAGCTGAGCGATGCTCTGTTGAGCTGTCAAATTACACTTAAAATCGTAGAAAATCATACTACGAAAATTTTCCCGAGTTAAATCCATGTTGATGCAGACACACAATTTTTTAAATGGCGCCACAAGGTAAAAACAAAAGACAGTCAGATGAAACAAACTGCATTCTACAGCCAAAGAGTTCTGTTTTCAAATGTTGCAATAAATTTTTAAATATTGTTTATGTAAGTGGCCAGTTCCGGAAACTTTTAGTGTTACCTATGTATCATCACTTTTGAGACGCGTGCAGGGAATCAATGGTAAATTGTTTTGGAAACAAGCGATACCCTTTAATAAGGACCACTTAGCAAAGTAGGTAAGCCTAGTAATAAGTAATGAATTTGTTCGATACAAACACACGTACCATTGTATTTTCCCTTGAACTCGTCATGGTACAGTTTGTAGGTCATCCCATGAGCCCTAAGTACGTTGTGTCCACACAAGTACGTCTCGATCCCACTGGAACCTCCCCCTGGTGCGTCGTTGCCGCCGTAGCCATCACGACAGAAGGTGAAGGGTTCATTCACCGTGATCCAGCCCTTGACTCGGTCGCCGAAGTTTTCGAACAGGACCTTTAAAAGAATATTGTTTGGAGTCGTTACGAAAAATTCCTGCTAGTAAAATATTATTTAATGAAGGTATATTAGGATTTTATCGACCAGATATGTCAAATCAAATGTACACCTTTGTATAGATTATCCATTGAAAAGCTTTTTTCTAGAAGACTCTAATTTCCTAAAATTTCAGATAAATCAGCTTTGATAGTAGGCTATGCGAAGATAGATATATACTTCCTTCCGGAAAAAACACTTATCAACGGAATCCTCTGTTGGAGAGTTCCTTAGCAAATTTGTCTGTCTCATAGAGTTTAGTTTTCCCGATACTGCGACATCTCAAGGCGCTGCCCCTGCTGCAGAGTTTGAGTTATGCTAGACCTCGGACATGCAGATAACAGGAAAGAAATAAGACCCTTTTTAGGGTTCCGCGCCCAAAGGGCAAAACGGAGCCCTATTAATGTCGCTCTGCTGTTTGTCCGTTTGTCAGTCTGTCCGTCCGTTTGTCACGGGGTTCTAGCTTGCAGACGGAATGAGGTACAAATCTGATATTATTTATGTAAAACGTTGACCCAAAACCGGATATTTATAAATTAAGCAAATTTTCAGGGGGGAACCAAGTTTTGCCTACCAAGTCGTTTCGATAGACCATATGAGGCCCAACGCGTATTTTGTGAAAATCGTGAATTATTTTTTCACGTCCCTAGAAACCAGCCTATGACAGTGACCACTTATCTAGCCCCCAGAATGAATTTGGCTGCGTAAATTACTGTCACCTAGTAATAAGAAGAAGGAAGGTTGATGGTATACCCTCGCGTAGTCGACGAAGTAGTCAGCCACTATGGGGTTGGTCCATCCCCCCAGTTCCTGCAGACTCTGCGGAAGGTCGTAGTGGTACATTGTGACGAGGGGCTTGATGTTGTGCTTCAGGAGCTCGCCGATCAGCTCGTTGTAGTATCTGACGCCATCCGCGCTGATCTTGCTGCAATATATAAGGTGGAATCGTAATACCTGCCACGGATGAAATAGGAGATACTATTATGTTTATAGATTACAATAGTGAAGATAATTTATTGATCTAACTTCATAAATTTTTCCATACAAACAAATGTGCGTATAAATTTAAATTCATTTAATTGTATGAAACCGTCCGTCAAAGGACGCCGCTCTATCCGAGCGAGCCACTCGTCAAATAGTCAAAGGGCAGACCGCCTGCCGCCACCCCGTCCCCCACTACCCCCTTCGTCGCACGCGCTTGTTTTTGTTTGTTGTTGTGCCCCCACCCCAGTTCGCTGTTTTCGCTGGTCGCAGAGGTGCGTATCTCGCGCGCATTCTTTAAAAATGCCTCCTAGACCACGATATTCAAATCAAGAATATCTTGAGATGGTATCGTGCTACCGCGAGTGTAACAACGTAACCGCGCATGCAGTAAACCTATACGAGCAGAGATTTGGTGTACGAGTGAGCCATCATACCATTGTGTACGGCCAAACCGGACATGATATTAGAACTGTGCGAGAACTGAAAAGGCGCATCAAGCGCGCTTTTCAGCAAGTAAAAAGTGAAATTGACACCTTAAATAAAGTGCAAAGACCTGTACGCAAGCGTGCCTACATTTGTGTGCAACGCGAAGGCGGACTTGTGCAACAGTTTTGTAGATAAATAATACTGTTGTAAATTATGCAAATAACTGTAGCTAAGGTGTAATTGGTGTAAATAAGGTACAATTGGTGTAAAAATGCAAAGACAGAACATAATGTTTTTGTGTAATGTGTACCTACGGCAAAACATAATCAGGAGACCCGGCTTTAAGTGTGATGGGAAGTTTACCATCTTATTACATCAGTTTTTATCTGCGGAATGAATTAGAGGAATGCAATAACTGGTAAGTGCACTTTTAAACTTTTGCCTGCGTATTATTGGGTACTGGTTGGCCAACAGATCCAGCCGTTTGGAAATTTAACAGTACCCTAATTAGTTAATTTACCGGTGTCTTAATGACCAATGACGAAGAGTAATTTGCAATGTATTTCGTATTTACATCTACTTTGCGTGTGAGCGTAAGCACATTGGAGAGGCATGCAATGGCACCTATTCTCGTGTAGCACTTTTAAATTTCGAGCTAAAAAAAAACAAGAATTTTCATAGCAAAATAGACCTTAACGCGGAGGGATGACAGTTAAATGAGCTTGTATTATTTTGGGTTTTCACAACTCTACATTTAAGTTTGTGCTACACAGAATAGGTACAAATATCTCTACCTGGTAGAGACGAACTGGGCAGCTGATTTAATTCATTGAACGGTTAGAAAGAGATAGCAATTGTTATCATTGACTAAACGACTCATCAAGCGTAATTTGTGAACCACGTTATGCAGAATGAAGAAAATGTTTATTTAATTACTTTACCTTCTCAAATTTATTTAACTATTCCGGGGTACGAAATTTCTTCACTAATGTAATCTATAAACATAATAGTATCTCCTATTTCATCCGTGGCAGGTATTACGATTCCACCTTATATATAGGTAGAAGGCTAGTTTGTGGTGTACAATATATCGCGGTCCAACTGTGCTATTACGTATCTCTGAATTAGTCGCCAAACCCCAAAAATTAACACCGTTAACTGTCATAATAATAATATGTGAATTGAATTCCGATTGTCTAAGGCAGGCATTGGCAACCTTTGGGAAGTCGCGGGCCAAACAATCATAACTTGCGGGCCAAAGGTCAAGGCGTATAGTATACGAAAATCGATGAAGCACAGTTGGTTATTTCAATGTATCCTTGCATATGGCCTGATTTTCAAATATGAGACTACCTATATCGGGATAAATTCCACTAATAAACAGCAGCAAAGCATTTTTTTAAATCGTACAACCTGTTTCGTGATTTGGATTTATTGATATTCTTGCCTGCTTGTTTATGTACATATCTGTTAATTCTCAGCTCTCGCTAACTCGCTTCTTTACTTATGTAGATCGGCCAAGTTCATTTAACGTTCATTTTGACTTTGTTTAAAATATCTCAAGGTTATTGGAGGCTAGAAGGGAAGAAGGGCCTTAAAGTTGCGAATCGCGACTTTCTGGTAAAAAATAAGTCCGATTTTAAATTATACCCGCAATAAAATTTGTAACGGGGTGCGGGCCGGTGGTTGCCCATTACGACAACGAATGTCTTAGGATCAAAGCCATCAGAGAATTAACAGAGACGAATGCCGTTTGCTCAACTCACTTGCTGAACCCAGTAGGCAGCACCCTGGCCCAGGATACAGAGAACCTGTAGTACTGGACCCCCAGCTGCTTCAGCATCTTCACGTCTTCCCTGAAGAGATGGTAGGAGTCGGCAGCGACGTCTGCGGTGCTGTGGTCAAACACGCGGTCTGGGTGCTCGTGCGTGTAGCGATCCCACATGCTCTCGCCTTTATCTGAGGAGTTGTACAATTACGACTTAGTGCTGCTGTTCTAATCACCAAACCACGGGCGCTGAAAGTCTCTATGTCACTCGTAGAGACAGACTGTGTTTGGTCTGAGTCTTCGGAAGGCACGTTCAGGAGGAAGCGACGGGTAACTTTCCTGGAAGCACGACTCATGATTGTTTTATCTTTCCGTAACGTTTTGCAATACATTCATTAAAATCAGAGTGAACTTATGAATATTATAATAACGGATTGCACTCACCTTTTTGACTGTGCAAGGATGCACAGGTCCCCTGGAAACGGAATGGGATAGTAAAAAATCGGATTCCGTAGCACGACTAAAGTACACATACAGTGGAAATATGAGAGACAAGACCGATTGGCAGTTTTGTGCTTTATTGAAGTACGTTTTTTTATCCCGTTGATATTTGAAAGGTTGCCCTACCCTAGACTTTCGTCTTCCGGCGCCCATGGGTCGAACTTATGACTTATCAGTTATCACTATCAGGACTCTTCGTGAGTACAGACGCGCATGGTGGTCAGTCGAGTACTAGCTTCCCTCCTCTCCCTCATCGCCGCTCGCTTTTCCTTTTCTTTAATTTTTCGCTCGAATTATATATGACTCCTTGCACAGTTAAAAAGTGAGTGCAATTATTACTGATTGATATTACGTGATAATAGTTTATTGTCAGTTATATGCTTTTCTTGCAAAGTTGTGTTATTTTATGCATTATGTTGTAAATGTAGTGTTTATATAGTTGTTATAGAATAGAATATACTTTATTTCCGACCATAATAAATCAATATTGGTTAGTATTTTTCTTATTAATATTCTTCTGTGTATAACTGACCAAATTATGTTATGCATGACAAAATTAATCCATAAAATTACGCATTCTCGATAGAAAAGCCTATTTTACAATAAACAATTATCGCGTACCTAATACCATTAATCATATAGATTTCATACTTTTTATTAAAAAACAATTAAAGCAATCATTGGTTGCGCGTTTGCGAGCGAAACCTGTCGCTTCCACCTTAAGGCTAGACATTAGACCTCTACAGTAAGTCGGTAACTTTTTACTTTTTAAGTTCGGCGATAGATAAAGTAATTTCAATTTTGTTATAAATTTTATGCATTAGCGTACAAATAAAACAACAAATCTTTTTGTATGGCATTTAAATCTGACCCTATTCTCTTAAGCTTTGTTTGGGTCCTTAGTTGTGTCTAAAGTACGGCGATAGGGATAGGCGATAGCCATCACGCTGGGACGTAATAATCTTCGGTGAAACGTGGGTGTACGAGACTGGACTGTGACTCGCGTTTTATAGCGAACTTGGAAACACCCCTGACAATCACCTCGGGGATTCATGTCGTATTATTTTGGCAGCATACGAGCTGAAATGGAGCAAGCACTATTATAATATTGAAAAAAAATATATATTTAAATATTATTACCAAAACACTTAATCTATACTAATAATAATGAACTGTCTGCACATAAAATATTTTTGCAAAATTTGAAATGAAATGGGTTACCTACAAGTATTGTACTGAGGCCAAAACAAATATTTTTGTTTTTTTTTCTGTCTCTCTATCTGTATGTTCCCTTTTAACTCGAGACCCGCTCAACGGATTTGGATTTGGTTTTCTTCATTATTATCGTAGTGACCCTGAAAAACAACATATACTCGTAGGCTATAAGGGGTGTTATAAAAAACCTAGCCTTCCAAACCACATATTAAACCTTTATATGAAAAACTTACTCACCTAAGTTTAGACAATCTTTAGACGATTTCGTAGCACGATGCCTACCTTATAGGTGGTTTAAAGAACCTGATACCAACGGGACGATGTTTAACGAAAAAAAAAACACCTGCTCGTTAGCTCGGTTTATTGACAACTAATCAACAAATTGTAATTTGTTAATTAGTTATTATTGGAAAGGACACCAGCAATGGTAATTTTAATATTTACAGATGTAAATACATTTATAGCCCGTGAATCAACGAACTGGGCGTATTGAGAAAGGTAATGAAAGGTTTAGTTGTGTACTTACGTATCACTGTCACTGATAGACAATACTGGTTATTGTGCCACTCTCTAATAAAGAGCGCTAAGCAGTCGGTGCAGTTGACGTCAATTCTATTTAGCGGACAGAAGGATAGTGCAAAATAAATTTGAAATAAAAAAAACGGATGCTAAACGGTACTCTATCCATTCAGACTGTTTGCCCTTAGAAAGTTTATATTAGTCCCATACTCGGTGTGAGGTGGGTGCTCAGAAAATTAAAGAGCATGCTCTACTTTTCTTTTTTGATTGACCATTTTTATTGTTGGCCTAAAATTTTTGCCTTGGTTTTCAGAGGGAACAGAGAGTTCAATCTCTGGGAACAGGGAGTTCAATCTCTGGGAACAGAGAGTTCAATCTCTGGGAACAGAGAGTTCAACCTCTGGGAACAGAGAGTTCAACCTCTGGGAACAGAGAGTTCAACCTCTGGGAACAGAGAGTTCAATCTCTGGGAACAGAGAGTTCAACCTCTGGGAACAGAGAGTTCAACCTCTGGGAACAGAGAGTTCAACCTCTGGGAACAGAGAGTTCAATCTCTGGGAACAGAGAGTTCAATCTCTGGGAACAGAGAGTTAACCTCTGGGAACAGAGAGTTCAACCTCTGGGACATGCTCTACTGATAAAACTGAACAACTTATGAAACGCAGAAAGCAAGTTACCTATCTTATATTTTTTTTAACGAGGGGTTGTGGTTTACTCTTCTGAGCATTTCATTGATACACCCGGTATATTTTGCTGCTGTCAGCTTTCTATATTCGTGTAGCTCACCAGAAACATTCCAAGCTCCTTCCACCTGGAACGCTGAAGTCGAGACTCCGAAGAGGAAATTTGAGGGGAAGCAGGCTTCCTGTATGCACACGCCGCTGAAAAAAGAAACATCAGTTTCACGTTCTGGTCAAGTAGACTTTCTTTTAAGAAAAACTAAGAACATCTTTAAGATTTTCCCGTTTTTTCTGAGTGAAAGAAACCATAATCCTTTAATTTGTTTAGGTATTTCGTTTGGGTGACTTCTTTGTTTCAAAAGAATTCAAACTCAATATTGTAAATAATTTATTATATTGTAAAATAGGCACATACACGTTAAATTCACATTTTACACATCAATATTATTCTTGAAAATACAGTTGAATAATATAAAACAATAAATTTAATACGGGAAAATACAATAAAATTATAAGTATGGCTTACTTTAATTGAATATGAATAAAATTATAATAAATATATCAATCAACCATCCATCGACATGTCATCGTTCACTGCTGGAGATAGGACATATCAATATAATAAGTATATAAATAAATTATACGCCTACTTACATAAGCAAACAATATGTAAAATAATAATGTAGTACTAACCGAACCGCCCATTCGGTTAAACTAACTAAAAAGAAGGGCAACAAATCAGCAAGATCATGTTTTATTTATAATGTTTCCTTTTTTTAAATCATGTTATTTACAATAAATGCTTATACTATACAAAGTACTTAACTTTAGGTCTAGGGATAAAAAATACAAGACAGCAGAAAATTATGTCATGAAGAAAAAATTTTTGCGTCTATTGGGTATATTGTTCATTACATCACCCTTTACATTAAGTTATTAATTAATAAGTAATTAAAAACAGAAGTATAAATTAGTCTGATTCTATGCATATTCTAAATCAACCCTCTTGAGGCCAAAACAAAACAATAATGTATTTTTTTTTGATCCCGACATTCCTTTTATTTGATCAATTCTAACCTCGGTGTATTAAGTTTGTATTTTGGTTCCGATTTTGTACTTTCTTACTCACCTATGATAAAATACTGCAAGCAATAAACTTAAACTCAAAGGTTTCTCCATTACGCGTGCGATTCTCTTTACGATTAGAGTTCAACTGCTTTGCAAGTATTGTCTCAGGCACACTGGTACACTCGTAATGTATTTGTCAACAAACATTATGATACCCTTTGACTCTTCGTATTGTGTACAGACAGCGATTATATAAAGTGCGTGCAAACGTTTAGGATGCTATATTTAAGATCAAGGCTCGCTGGAAACGTATTCTTCAACTTATTTCGTAGACTGCTTATTTAAAAAATAGGTAACCTTACCTTAGTAATAAATATGAAAAGACACTAACGGAATCAGACGCTTATCTATCTATACTACTTTTAATAATAAATAAAATAGTCTTGTCTCTACATTGAATATTTTCGCGAAATATTAAATGAAATGGGTTAACAGTATTGTACTGAGGTAGGGTTACCAACCGTCCGGATTAGTCCGGACATGTCCGGACTTTGTCCGGATTTTGGAATATGAGTAATAAAACTGCATATTAAGTAATATGAAATAAGTCTTTAATCTTTATTAACTTCTTATTTATCCAAATATAAAATCTTCTTTAACAATCAACCATGCCTACCATACCAACTGTAACAAATATTTCCTTTTTGTGACTAAAAAGTAAGAACTTTCATCGAAATGTCAGGCTTTTTGTCAGGACTTTTCAAATTCCTAAATGACATCTGAGGTCAAAATCACAATTTTTGGAATTTTTGTCTGTTTAGTTTTAACTTGATAACACTTTAACGAATTTGATGCGTTTTTTTTTATAACATAATACTGACCTGTTCAACACATAGGCTCTAAGGGGTGATCATAAAATAACTTCCAAGCCGAAAACGGGGCAAACATAAAATAAACGCTTTTTACTCGAAAAACACGCAATGGATTTGGAAGCGTTTTTTTATTATCATCGTATTGACCCTGGTAAATACATAGGCAAAAAGCTGTGTTCATAAAATGACGCCCAAGCCGAAATTGAGACAAAGAGTGAATAAAAGTGGGTGGAACCGCGGGAAAAGGCTAGTTAAATAATAAAAGCCTCTGTTATTTGTTTTTAAATGTTTTAACACATTAGAAAACTCTCTCTTTTTAGGACAATATAAATTGAACAGCAAGTCTTGTAAGAACGAAGTGCTCGATGAGATACTAAAACAAATAAATCAATTACAGAACATTGTTTACGCCCTAACGTAAGCTTGGTTATTTATAAATCTAAAGTACATTTACTTGTCTAGCAACTGAATGAAACATATAGTATTTTATGTTATCTCCAAGTAACAAGCATTGCACAGAACTTTTAGTTTGGATTGTTTCGGAACCCCTCACTTACACAAATATCTACGTGTAAACTATAAAGATACCTATGGTTTTTTTGATATTATCAATAATTTTTAAGGGTTTTTCTAGGGCTCCGTACCTCAAGAGATAAAAACGGAGCCCCTATAGGATCATTTTGTTATCCGTCTGTCAAGACCCTTTGTCTCGTGGAGATATCGAGTTGAAATTTAAAACCGTATACTCAGATCTACAGTCCCTTGAAGCTGTGAAAAAATCTAACGTAAATAAAAGGTAGGGCCGTTCATGCCACAAAAAACGTATATTGAAATATAGAGTGTTCAAACACTCCCAAGGGAATCAAAATTTAAAGGGTATTTTCCGTTGACCTAGAACTATGACACTTGGCAAGTAATACCATCTTATACTACAAGTATAGGGAAAAATCTGAAATTAAATCATAAAAATATAGCTCTAACGGAGCCCTCGGTAGGTGAGTCCGATTCGCACTTGGCCTGTTTTATTTTTTAATCGGCCGGTTCAATTCCCTGCTAGGTAATCTAGTTTTTCAAAAATCTAATGCTGCAGTGGTTTTTATAAAAATCGGCCCCAAGCCTCCTTCGAGAATTTTTCACCATTTCCTATACTATAGTTTTGGATTTCGCCATTCACGATTTCACGCTCACAAACAATCTTTTATCAGGGTATGAATGTATGTTTTATCACTAGTCCCTGATTACCACAGAAGAAATAGTGGAAGTGGACGCCAACGAGTTTTTTTCCTGTATTATGGGGAAGGTATGCTAGCTATCAGGAAAATATTGAACACTTTTGATAACTTCATACATAGTCCATTGGGCAATAAGTATATGAAAAGGCAAGTTTTTTTTAAATGGCTGCCGTATCATAGTGTTAAAATAAGGAGTGGTTCTTGAAACAAGTAAAAAAAATAAAATCCGTACTCGTAAATCTAATTTATTAGCAATAAGATTTAATACAAAACACACGTTTCCTGGAAAATGAATACTAGTCTAAAATATTCTAAATCGATAAATCATTAGCGTCCATGTAACACGATGACCGTGATGAGGGCATCAGTTTTTGTGGTGTCGTACCCAAGGTATGCCAAAAAGGACCCTATTAGTAAGCCTCTGTCGTCTACAGCTTCTGCCGCAACAGGTAGCCAGTCATCCACCAGCCAAAGGGCGGTCATCGCACTAAACCTCGAACAAATGACGGTTTTTGTATCTTTTTATGATCCAACTTTATTTTAAAATTGGTAATACACACATACAAGTCACGATTCTCTAAGGAGTCTAAGGTGTCACGTTTCGAAGCTATAAGCAATCTTTGTACTGTTATGCTCACTTCCGGGAATACTTTGATTACTTTAAAGTATATATAGATTACTCCTGAGTCTTCAACCTTTTTTAGCTCGAGGGCCAATAAATCTATTCCAGCCCCCTGATTCTGTATCGTAAACTCAGTTGCCAAACCAAGTGGCTATCGTCTAAAACATACATATCCGCTGATATAAGGATAAGTTTGCACTTGAAATGACTTCACAATTCGTCATTAGTTCAATACCCATTAAAGGTTATTTTGGAAGTTAATTTTTTATCTGTTTTTGGTGAATAGCAACTATAGCTAGCAACCGAAACTGAGTTACGTAATAGCCCCGCAGGCTAGTCAAAGGGCCACATTGCCGCACGTTAACATACCACCTCAAAAATAATTTTAATACCAAACAAGTGAATTAAAATTTTGTTTATTTACTAAAAAAAACATATAAATGTGAGGATTGACACTGTTTACTTTTCACCAGATTGTCGATATTTGCTTTTATTTTTATGGTCGTAACCCGCAGACTACCTTCCAGTTTACCTAGCATAGTAGACCATATCGAGCTTTGACAGCTCGATATACACTGTCTGTCCTTCTCTAAGTAGATCAACAGAGTGAGACAGAGCACTGTATCAAGCGCTATCGAGCTCGATACGGTTTGCTATGCTAGACTAGCAGGTGTACATCCGTAATCCTTGTCCTGGTTTTGGACTTTACATTTTTCATCCATGAGGGATGCTAAACGTGACATCATCTTTGTGGGCGTGATTTCTTATTATTATAATCTATTCTTCCTTTAGCCTCTGAGGGCCGCCAGAAATGTGCCGGGGGGCCGCATGCGGGCCGAGGGCCGCGGGTTGAAGACCCTCGCTTTAAATCTTTGAAATGTGTCATTTTACGAAGTTTTGTCAGAGCATATTTCTTGTCAACTATACATTTGTATAACAATTAATCGAGGGCGCCACCTAAAAAATGACAATAAATTGGAAAGTAGCCCACGGCCCCCATACTAAAATCGTCAAACCCCTTTGGTTGGGTTACACTACAAACTCTATAATAAAACAACAAAATAGTAACATTGTGCTCCATTCTCAGAGGGTGCTGAATTAGACATACACATGTAGTTATTAATAATATACATTATAGGTCGTCCTTGAGATAGGGTTTGTCATAATATAATAGTAGGAGGTTACAGGATATTGTGTAGCCGTAATAAATAACGTAATAGTAAGCAGGTATGTCAACTTTATCCACAAAACAATTAAATAAAAATACAAATAATTAAATTACATTGTTAAAAGAATAACAAAAATAATAAGTAATATAAAAACATAGGTCACTCAAAATAATACATGTCAATTTATACTAACAATAGTTTAAAAATTGGTTAAGGTGGTTAAACCGAATCCCGGTGCAAAATGCACATCATAATATTGTTTGAAATTGATTTGTAATAATTTGGGTTTTACATTCAAATTCTATCATTATATTATATTATTTTCTCGACTAGCCAGTTCTTTAGTTTCTATTTAAATATAAATTAAGCAGGTATCTTTAGTTAGACACACAAAACCTCATTCTCTATTGATAAATGATAACAATACAAATATAAAAAAATTGTCCGCTTTTCCATACTGACTTTAATTTCCGCTGATATTATTTCTTCTATAAGATTGTTCAGTACGATCAGTAAAATATATAATTTCATTTAAAGATGCTTGTCGACAGTGGTGTGCATAGGACTTTTTGCTGGAAATTCAATGAGAAGGTCAAATTTGACAATAAAAAAATATGAAAAAATTTAAATGTCACTTTGAAAAATCATTATTTGTATGACGCTAGGGTAGGCAGTGCCTACCCTAGAGTACATGATTTCATACAAAATGTTTTTTTTTATTCGTTTTTAGTAATTTTCATGTTTTTTTTTATCGTCAAACTTGACCTTCTCATAGCTTTTCCAGGAAAAAGTCCCATGCACGCCACTGCTTGTCGATTTACATCCGCTATATTTTTGTTAATTAGCATGATGTTTTTAGGGTTCTGTAGCAGAATAATGGATACTCTTTGTTTCATACATATTTTGTACTTTTGTTCAAAATATTCGAGTCTGTTATTAACTTGTTTCAATGATACGGAACCCTCCGGGCGCGAGTCCTAGTCGCACTTGAACGGTTTTAGTTTTATATTTAGCTGGGAAAATTATATCATAACTTTATGAACGGAACAAAACGTTTATGGCACTGAAACCAAAGCCGAGAGAATAAGACGATAGAATTATAATCAATCAATACTATAACATAAACCAGTAGAAACCGCTGCGTCTGTACATTGAAGAAAAGTAATAGAAATAGGAAGGGGTGACTAAAGAAGAGTAATAGAACACAAATCAACGATTTTTAAAAGCTAATACTAGCTCTTAAATTAATGAAGTGAAATGTTCGTAGTTACTGTCTTACTTGTATCTCACTAAGACAAAGATAACGTTTATAAAAACAAAAAATGCAATATTTTACAAAATCGATCTTCAATCTACAATGTAAATCTAAATCTACATTGATTGTAGTACATTTAAAAAAAACCAGACAAGTGCGAGTCGGACTCGCCCACCGAGGGTTCCGTACAGATTATTAAAAGTTAAAAAAAGTCTACAATAAGATTTGGTCATCCGTACAATTATGACCGCGCATACCGTTGCTTAACCTCGGTCAATTTTTATGATTTAACCACAAAAGTATAGTTTTAAGATTATTTCCTATATTTGTAGTATTAGACGGTATTACTTGCCAAATTTCATCGCTCTAGGTGAACAGGAAATACCTTATAAATTTTGATTCCCTTGAAAGTGTCGAAATATACGTTTTTTGCGGCATAAACGGCCGTATCTTTTTCTTACGTTAACTTAGAAGTTTGATATTTTTCACAGCTTCAAGGGACTGTAGACTTGAGTATATAGTTTTAATTTCAACTCGATCCACGCGTTCCTGAGATAAAGGGTCTTGACAGACAGACGGACAGACGGACAGACGGACAAAAAAGTAATCCTATAAGGGTTCCGTTTTTTACTTTTAAAAAACAACATCATACTTACCTTTTAAGTCTTATAAATATAACTAAAAAACTTTTTCCTTAAGTCATTGCAGCTTGGATCGTTATTTGGAATTTGGATCATTCTGAATTTCTGACAAAATATGTGAAATCAGTGACGCCAAGGATTATGGCTTGAGCGAACTCGAAAAATAATAGAAAACAAAATTTTGGTAGTCGCAGTACTTGTAATTTTGTATTTGTATGTACATTGTAGGTGTAGGCTTTGATTCGGTATGTTCAGATAATTCCAGGAAATCACTGAGCTAATTTGAAACTTTAGGATTCTGAGTAAGGATGGGTTTATGAAATAACAAGTTAGGTAGCAAATACTAACTAACAAACAAGCCCAAAAATTTGAGATAGTACAAACAACACGAGCCAACAAAAAAAAAACTAGTCATGTAGGTATGGAACCGCTGATACATTTTCGCGTTGTCAAGGCTGGCTCCGCCTCAACAGTGAAAGCCTTAACTCGTACTATCTGTGGTTTTCGGCATTTCAGAGAGTAAAAATACAGCCTGTATAAAAAACGAAACATACTAGTGTCTGTGAATATTTGGCAATACTGCAGTGCTTCCAGATAACATAAATATGTAGCGTCAATATCATTCTCATATGTCATTCACTTCTTCCCAAACCGGTTTCACTACTTGCCAGAACAGGACATTTGGAGCGTCTAAGCCCAAAGATACGATATCGGTAAGGCTTAAAGATGCATTTTTTGGGTCTTTGGCTGGATGTCTAGGTGGTTTATTGTCGTTATTTGGATCACAAGGTAGTTCGTTATCTTTAGCGGGATTACTGGGCGGTATATTGTCGTTATTGGGATCGCTAGGTGGTTTTTCATCTTTAGCAGGATCGCTAGGTGGTTGGTTGTCGTTATTGGCATCGCAAGGTGGTTCTTTGTCTTTATCGGGATCGCTATGTGGTTCTTTGTCTTTAACGGGATCGTTAGGTGGTTCTTTGTCTTTAACGGGATCGCTAGGTGGTTCTTTGTCTTTAACGGGATCGCTAGGTGGTTGTTTGTCGTTATTAGGATCACAAGGTGGTTCTATGTCTTTAGTGGGATCGCTTGGTAGCTCATTATTGTTATTGGGATCGCTAGTTGATTCATTGTCTTTAGCGGAATCACTAGGTGGCTTATTGTCGGTATTGGGAAGGCTAGGTGGTTCTTTGTATTTAGCAGGATAGCTATGTGGTTCTTTGTCTTTAACGGGATCGGTAGGTGGTTGGTTGTCGTTATTTTGATCACAAGGTGGTTCTTTATCTTTAGCGGGATCACTGGTTGGTTTATTGTCATTTTTAGGATCAATAAGTGGTTTATCATCATTATCTTTAGCAGGATCACTAGGTGATTCTTTGTCTTTAACGGGATCACTAGGTGGTTGGTTGTCGCTATTGGGATCGCAAGGTGTTTCTTTGTCTTTAACGGGATCGCTTGGTGATTCATTGTCTTGAGCGGGATCACTAGGTGGTTGGTTGTCGTTATTGGGATCGCAAGGTGTTTCTTTGTCTTTAACGGGATCGCTTAGTGATTCATTGTCTTTAGCGGGATCACTAGGTGGCTTATTATCGTTATTAGGATCGCAAGGTGGTTCTTTATCTTTAACAGGATCGCCAGCTGGTTCTTCATCTTTAGCGGGATCACTGGTTGGTTTATTGTCGTTTTTGGGAGCATTAGGTGGTTCATTATCGTTATCTTTAGCAGGATCGCTAGGTGGTTCTTTGTCTTTAACGGGATCGCTAGGTGGTTGGTTGTCGTTATTGGGATCGCAAGGTGTTTCTTTGTCTTTAACGGGATTGCTAGTTGGTTCATTGTCTTTAGCGGGATCACTAGGTGGCTCTTTGTCGTTATTGGGATCGCAAGGTGGTTCTTTGTCTTTAACGGGATCCCCAGGTGATTCTTTATCTTTAGCGGGATCACTAGTTGGTTTATTGACGTTTTCGGGATCATTAGGTGTTTTATTATCGTTATCTTTAGCAGGATCGCTAGGTGGTTCTTTGTCTTTAACGGGATCGCTAGGTGGTTGGTTGTCGTTATTGGGATCGCAAGGTGTTTCTTTGTCTTTAACGGGATTGCTAGTTGGTTCATTGTCTTTAGCGGGATCACTAGGTGGCTCTTTGTCGTTATTGGGATCGCAAGGTGGTTCTTTGTCTATAACGGGATCCCCAGGTGATTCTTTATCTTTAGCGGGATCACTAGTTGGTTTATTGTCGTTTTCGGGATCATTAGGTGTTTTATTATCGTTATCTTTAGCAGGATCGCTAGGTGGTTCTTTGTCTTTAACGGGATCGCTAGGTGGTTGGTTGTCGTTACTGGGATCACAGGGTGGTTCTTTGTCTATAACGGGATCGCTAGGTGGTTCTTTATCCTTAGCAGGATCACTAGTTGGTTTATTGTCTTTAGTATTTGGATCGCTAGGTAGTTCTTTGTCTTTAGTGGGATCGATAACTGATTCATTGTCTGTTGCGGGATCACAAGACGGTTCTCCTTCTGTATTCGGATCACTAGGTAGTTGTTTGTCGTTAGTGAGAAAACTAGGCAGTTTTATGTTCATACTAGGTTCGTTTGTTGGTTCTTTGTTATCAGGCATCACTTTCTCAGGTTGAATTCCTAAAAACGGTGTAGGTAAGCTCTGAAATAATACAAAAATTACCCAATTATATTACTTTTACCGTGTTTGGTCACTAAAATTTACGATTTATTATTTGAAACATCTTTACATATATCATATGCTATACTGAATTTAATCTTAATTTAAACACTGACTTTGTTTGTTATTATTTGAGCAATAGTAAATGAACAGAACGCTGCAATCAAGATCTAGAAAAGGATCAGTAATATGTATGGTATATAGTATGTGCTGTAAGTTTTCCTTCAATATAAATAAATAAATAAATATTTTAAGGCTAATGTAGGGTTGCTTGAGTTGGGCACTAGTTAATGTCAGTTTATTTCATCTTGCCCGCAAAACTTAAGCACAACCGCCAACTGACGGCTTCAACGTGAAAGCAAACGGAATTTGTTTTACACAAAATATTGACTGAACAACCTCCAAAATTGATTTTGGCGTTGTGGAATTACTTTACAAGAAGACAGATAAAGGGCAAAAAAAGATGACAAGATACCTGGGGGCCAATTCCGGAGAATCAATCGAATCGAGATTTCTAAGACTCGATCTAAAAATTTATGAAGTGCGACTGAATAAATGGGTTGTTACGACCGAGAAAGGTAATTCGATAGACTGAGAATATTCTGAGTCTGTCGAATTAGCCTTCTCGATCGTAAAAACCCATTTTATCAGTCGAACTCCATAAGTTTTTAGATCGAGTTCTAGAAATCTCGATTCGATTGATTCTCCGGAATCACGCCCCTGGCTTGTCGAAAGTTAGCCCTTTGGACATGGCTAAATCAAATGCCGCCGCGTCATTTAAATTTAGTTCATGTGTTTGCCACTATAGCGCTAGTAGTCACATAACAAATATGGCGTCAACAGCTGATAAAGTGTTTGGGGATTTTGGTTAGAGCGCCTTGTTTGATTTCTTCTGCATATCGTGAATTCTGTTAAAACTACGGGAGTCGCTTCGCTCCGCTCCGCTTCGCTCGGCTCCTAATTATGTACTTACTCGTACATGTCAACCTAACCGCTCCTCCTCGCTTCGCTCGTCGTCGTGACCCTCATTCAGCCCTCTCGTTAAACGTTGCGTTGAACCATTCGGCTGAGCCCTTTAGGGATTTAGTTGAATGCCGCCATTTAGTTAGAATCCTAGGCATCCAATCAGCAAGCTGATTTAACGAGATGGCGCGCTCACACATACAAAAATAATATTTAAATGTATAAATATTATATCAAAAGCTATAATTTTGAGCATTGGGCAATCGCTATAATTTCAGTGTTGGGATATTTGAAGAGAAAGAAGATACGTACTACACTTAATTTTAAAATTTTGTTTGTAGTATTATAATTTATTTTAATATTTCCAACCAAAAGTAAAATTATTTAATACATTTTTATGTTTGTTCTCTCATAAAAACTGTTAACCTGGAAAACTGATACCACACCCTTAAATATAAATTGTTGTAAGATTGAATATTGTACAATAAATTATACACACATTCTTGTACTTTTATTCCACATATATTTATTTTTATTCTAACTTAGGCTACCGGTTTCGTATTTGTGTATAATTTATTCAAGATGATATTCCACCAAGAACCATCAATCGAATCCATCCAATATTTGAATATTGTACTTTGGTTGGTATATGCCTACATTTTATGGTAATCTTAGTGGTTTGTTCAGTTATGGTTCAGTTAGGTAGTAATAGTGCCAATAGGTTGCTAAAATTTGGTGATTTCCCTTATTTGGTTTGCCGATACGAATTAAAGTAAAGAAATCACTAAAATTGCTAGAACTATTGCAATTTCAGACTTTTGTTTTTTGGTTTTTTTTTGGTGTTCGCTATTATTTTTTATAGGAGGATCTCAAAGTATATTTTGGTAGTAATCATTTGATACATTTTTAGGGTTCTGTACCCGAAGGGTCCAAACGGGACCCTATTATTAGGCCTCCGCTCCGCTGTCCGTCTGCCTGTCCGTCCGTCTGTCACAGGGGTCTAAAGCATCAACTGTAATAGGTAGCCAGTTGAAATTTTCCCAGAATACGCGTTACTATGGCCTCTTTCATGACAAATGATAATAATAAATGAAACTAAAGTTTCATTGTTTGCACGTCGAACGCAATGTACAAATAGAATGTGTTATTTATTAGTTATTAAAACCCTTGATGATGATGTAATACCGAAACCGGTTGGGATTAACATACTACAGTATTGTGAAACGAGTACAAGTGTTTTGTTCATCATGTAGAAACTAAACCTCGAAAGATTTTGAATTTTTAAATGTACTTGTTTTAGCTCGATCTTAAAGACGGTGATACATACAAGTTTCAAATGTGGTAAAATTATTATATATATATATATATACTTTGAAGTAAAACAATAAAAAATTAGAGTTAGGATTCCGTACTCAGCGAGTGGCGGCAGGGGGGTACTATAAACCCTTTTCTGCGGCTTGTTTTTTGTCGCGCCGTAATGTCGCTATAGCATATACGAGAATGTTGTTGTTATGTACCATACAGTTTCTAGGGTTCTGTACCCATATTGTGTGGTGGTACGGAACCCTTTGTGCACGATACCGACTCACACTTGGCCAAATTATTTTTTGTAACAAGCGGTTTTCTGATTAGATGCATATACTAGGTGAAATTAAATCAACCGACCAAATTCATACTGGAGACTCGGTTAGTCATCAGCAACAAGGTTTAATGACCCTCCAGATGAAATTCGAAAAAAATTTTTTTTTGTCCCGTAGTGCCTGCACTAGGATTTTTACTTAAACTAGTCCAACCAGTAAGGGAGCCAAAATATTTATTTTACGAAATTGGCCAAAAGGATGACTGAACCTAGTTCTTGATCACTAACCGAGTCTCCATTATGAATTTGGTCGGTTGAAGATATTCAGTTTGAAATGGGCACTTTTATGTGGGGATTTATAAAGATATAAAGATAAATCTGTATCAAATACTCACAATATATGTAGTAGATATAAAGTAAAAATTAAACTGTTTTATCAAAAAAAATTAAAACAATATGAGTATTTAGCGAAAGGTGAATATTTTAAAAAGGGAAGCCGGACAAAACATCGCCTTACTCAGAAAAGCAACCAAGGAAAATTTGAAAATTTCTGTACTTTGCAACTCACTGTCAGCAAAGTGTATTTGTCGTATTGAGATTTATGGAAATGTTTGACAAAGCGAAGAGCACGGAATGAAGAAATATAGTATGGATGCCATTTCCTAAACAAGCCGATGGGAATCGTGTTATATGGACCCTTCGCCACTGGTATTTAGGTACTTACGCGAACAGCCATTATTAGACCGCACAAGAACAATAACTTCATTTTGCAGTTAGTGATATTTATTTTAGTTTTTATCTTTGCTTTTTACTTTATGATTTTGCATTTAGATTTGCAAAAGTGAAAATCAATACCACGAATAGAATGTTTGTTAAGTTTTTGTATGATTGATTTATTCTTTACAACTCAACATTTTTCTTCTGACCTCTATTTTGATACACAGTGTTAGTAAACTTGGGCTGAATGATAAGTTGTTTTAATATAAGTACAGTAGTTAATAGATGTGAATGTAATTTGTTTAAAAACTTGCCTCTTATACTTTTCTATATTTACATAAGATATTTACGTTACGGAATTCTAAGTGAAGCTATTTATTGTGGCTAGAAAATTATGAACCGCAAACAAACAACGTTTACTTTACGTTTTTACATACAATATGTTAAAATTGATATACAGGTTGTTTTACAATAAAACTGTGATAGAGATAAGTTTCTATATTATTTTAAGCACCTGGCGATTTTGAGGGGGGTTTAGGGGCATTATCCTTAGCATATGCGGAAAAAGAAATATTTGCGTAAGATTTTCATTTTACATCCGTTATGGATTATCTGTGCCATTAAATAAAAGGTGACATTAATTTATCCAGCCAAATTCATACTGAAGACTCGGTCAGTGCCCAATATCAAGGTTTGATGACCGATCCTCGTTGTGAAATTCGTTTTTTAAGGTTTCGTACAAGAAGGGTGCAAAACGAGACCATTATCAAATCCGTTGTCTATCTGTCTGTCCGTCCTTCCGACTGTCATAGGGATATAGCTTCAGCCGTAATAGGTAGAAAGTTGAAATTTTCACAAAATACGTGTTACTGTAGCCTCTACCACGACACATAATAAAATTAGGGTTCCGTTTTCAGAGGGTGCAAAAATTGTTTGTCAAGTGGTACCATTTTAGTACATTGTTTTTTGTCGTCTTAATATTATGTATAGCATCTATATTGACGATATGTATGTTCTTAGGTTTCCGTACCCGTATTTTGCGGTGGTAAGGAACCCTTTCTGAGCGAGTCCGTCTCGCACTTGGCCGAATTCTATTTTGAATACCGCACCATACTATAGCCCAGCCCCGAGTCAATTACTATGGGAGGTAAATATTTTATTTGGCATATTTGGATCCTTGGACTCCTTGTATAAGAAAGGTATTATTGTAGGTGGTAGAGCTGATGCCGAGCTCGACTGTGGAGTTACCACCATCTTACTCGCAAATCCTCCCGAAGTTATTCGGGGGAGAGTAAGAGAACAGCTCTCAGGCAAAACCAGGCGGCCCACCATTGCCTGGGACCGATGGATGGCGGTATATCCATCCCTAATTGCCAGGCCTTAAAACAGACTAGTGACGGGCAGCGGCGTCACTGGTGCAAGGGTTTCGGCACCGCGCTCACCAACCCGCATGCCCAGCGTGTGTGAGTATGGGCATTTCTTCCAGGAGAACCACCGAGTTTGGCAAAATCCTGGAAAGGCCTATGTCCAGCAGTGGACGAAACAGGCTGATGGATGGATGGATGGATGTTCTTCCCGATACGATAAAGTAATTTTCAACATCCTGTGTAACAGAATACTTACTAAAGTTATTATTCTATTATTGCAACTATCCACCTAAATAAACAGCAATTGTTGACAAATCAAACGCTGGGGTATTTACGGAATATAATATTATTTTTCAGTTTTCAATACACTATAGCACCCGAGTCACAAAAGACGCAATTTCTTATGGTTGTGTATCTGTGACGGTCAGAGTAATAAATTATGTTTCAGTATTAATAATTACCGGTAAATATTAATATTATAGTCATTTGGTCCATGTAATTAACATCGCTATGGATGAATCACTTTAACGGTTATTTATGGTTTAACAATACTATGTCAATAAGGCAGGTTTCGTTCGTCGTCACATCTATTTTTGTTTTGATCCCCACTCGCACCTTTCTTTAGCCTTTAAAATAACTGTGATTCAAAATGTATTGTTTTCACAATGGGTACCTAGCTTTTACTCGGATATTTTTCGAACCAAAAGTGTGAATGCCTCAATATTTTTGTTTGTTGCTCTATTTTTGCTGTTAGTTTGTATTTTTCGTACGAAGGGAATTCTTATTTTTATAGAAACTTTTAAATTCACAAAGCTCCTGATGGGCAAATACTGATGTTTGTAAGTTTAGCCTCCAGAAGTAGAGTTAATACATATTCATATTCATACATTTTATTGCATTCCATAATGTATATACACAGGTGAAAAACATTAATATTATTAGATCATTATGGACCTTGTCCAGGCACAGCAACATAAGAGAGGACGGCATTTTATTATTATAGATTTATTATTTGTGAAGATCCTACTATAAGCAACTTATTATGCTACATAAAAATATTTAAAATTGTTGCAAATTAATAGCTACCTACCTGTTATATGGAAGAGCAAGGTATCTTAGTATGTAAGTTTTGCGCAATAAAGAAATTTATTTGTATCATTATTATTATTATTATGTATTATTAAGTATTTATTATTATTTTCATTATAATTGTTATTATTAAAGATTGATTATTAAGTTATTAAAATATTTAAATTCCCAGTTTTATTTGTCAGTTTTCTTTTCATATATTTGTATTTTATAATTTATCATTTAAATATTCGTTGATAGTGTAATAACATTTTGTGGTTAATAGCTGTATTAGTTATTTAAAAAATTGAATATCATTTGCTTCTTTTATTAAATACATGGTAATTTATTATAAATTTTTATGGACATGGATAATGGTCCTGAGGAGTGCATTTTTAGCTGAGAGGGTGGTAGTGCTAATCCGTGTCTAGGTCTCAGGGTACGACTTGTTAGATCTTCGCGTTTTTTATAAAACTCGGGGTACTTTCGGGCGAACTTACAGGTTTCAAGTATATAGATACAAGGTAGTGTGAGAATTTCGTGTTGTATAAAGTGAGGTCTACAATTGTCGGTTGTTTTTATATTTACTAATATTCTAATAAGCCTTTTTTGGAGAGTAAAAACGGTTGAAGCATTAGTACTGTTTCCCCACAGGATAATGCCATAACTAAGCTATGCATATGCATAAGCATAGTAGGTGACGAGAGCCGTTTTTAGATCGGTGGACTTTTTTACTTCGCGGAGTGCATAAGCGAATTTAGATAATTTTGAACATATATTTTGGGTGTGTACTTTCCAGTTGATATTTGTATCTATATGCAATCCAAGCAGCGAGAAATCATTTACTACTTCGAGTTTGGTATTGTCAAATGTGAAATTTATATGAATTGGGGTTTTTTGAAAGGGGTGAAACGGTCGTGTAGCCAATTTATGGTGTCGGTGAATATAGTTTGAAGTTTGTTATTAAGTTCTATGTTATTAGTGCATGATGTAAGTATGGAGATGTCGTCGGCAAATAAGACGCAAGGATCTTTTATTGTTTTAGGCAAGTCATTTATATAAATTAGAAACAAAAGGCATCCAATTACCTTGGGGAATTGAACTATTGAATTTTACTATCAGATCTAATTTTAGTTATTTCTATAGAATTTCTGTCAAAATATTCTATTTCCACAAATTGTTTTCTGTGTTTTAGGTACGAGTTGAACCATTTATGAGTGATACCACGTGTTCCTATTCCGTATAATTTATCTAATAGTATGTTATATTGCACTTTATCATAGGCTTTTGTCATGTCCAGAAGGACACCCACCGCATATTTTTTATTATTTATTAAGTTTAGGGCTGCTTGGATATATTTATAAACTGCCAAGGTAGTCGAGCGCTTCTTTCGGAAGCCGTTTTGGCATTCGTCAAGGATATATTTTTCAAAAAAACTATAGACACGTTTGTGCATTGCTGTCTCAAAGATTTTTGAAGCTGTTGGTAGAAGAGCAATGGGGCGGTAATCTGTAGTTTCTGTTTTAGAGCCTTTTGTTGTGCTCGTGCATCGTCTTCATTAACTTCACAAAAACTTTTGTTTGAATTGTCAGATTTGTTTAATAAGACATTAACAGTAGAATAGAACAGTCAAGTCTTATCAAATCGGCTAACCTTCTGTGCCTTAGCATGAAAACATTACGGTTACGTTATAGTTTGACGTAACGCGGTTTTGTATGGAATTATGATAAGTTCCGCTACTGTCCGCTAGGGGCGGTTATCAGATTCCATACGAAATCAAGTTACGTTCAAACTATAACGTAACCCTTGGACGAATTAAAACCGTAATGTTTTCATGCTAGCTAAGGCTACCTGATCGCTCGCTACAATTGGAAAAGTCTTTTTTTGCTCGCCCGCCACTAGAAGATCTCACTTTGTGTTCACTGTAATGCAAGTTACCATCTGTCCGGATTTGTCCGGACATGTCCGGACTTTTAGACTCTAGTCCGGACTTTGGCCGGCTCTTTAATTTGTCCAGATTTTGGAATATGAGTAATAAAACTACATATTAAGTAATATCAAATAAGTCTTTAATCTTTATATTCTACCCTATCCTATTATACCTTATACCTACCATACCACGGTAACAAAGTGAGTAATGTTTCCATTTTGTTACTAAAAAGTCTGGACTTTTATCGAAATGTCAGGCTTTTTGTCAGGACTTTTCAAATTCCTGAATGGTAACCCTAATGCATGTCACTTCATGGTAAATCATAACTCACAGCTTCATTTAGCCAATCCGAGTATTTGCCAATAAGTCTTCTTGTAAATATTCAGAACACAGATAAGCGATGGCAAATATTATTGCAACGGTTTTAAATTTTTCACTGTCGACGTTTTCAACATGAGGAATAGAAGGAATTAAATATTCGAAAACCTTCATGTGTCGTTCTGATAGACCTCCTGCAATATTCACCCAAGCTTCAAATATCAACACAATCCACAAAAGTACCTACCAGAAAAAAAAAACAAACACTGTAGATAGACACATTTCCCCGACGTGTATGTTTCGTCGTCGGTACTACGAAATTACTACGACAGCGTAGAGATCCGATAACCCTTTTTGTGAAATTCGTAAATTATTGTTTTCGTGTTCCTTACAAACGCAAGCCCAGCCCCGAGTCAATTACTATAGGACGTCAAGATTTTATTTCGCGAAATTAGCATAAAGTGTTATCGATCAGTATTACTGATCACTTACCAAGCCTCCAGTACCAGAAAACAAATGCGAAATTTTTATAAGATGTGTTTTTTATACTTAGGTCTTTTTCAATTTAAGTGCAAGTGCAAGTGCAAGTTGTGCAATAAATCATAAATATAAAATATTGAATAAAGTTATTTATTATTATTAAAAATACCATCAATCACTGACTGACCATTAAAACTAGAGATGCAACAAATAGTGATTTGGCTGAATACCGAATATTCGGCGGCGCATTAGGCCGAAGCGCCGAATATTTGCTGAGAGATCTGTGCATTTCGCGCATACACTCGTGCCGGGGGTAGGCGGGGGCGACGGGGTTCGAGCAAATCGTGCGTGTCACGGGCGCGCTGTGTTACCAAATATAAACTTTCTGATTAAAATGCGTTTTTATTTTCACTTATTTATATGGCAGATTGTAGTGAATAAAAACAAGTTTTTCTGCCATCTTACCAAATATGTACTTTCTGATTAAAATGGGTTTTTATTTTCATTATTAGGTATTCGGTATTCGGCCGAATACCGTCTACTATTCGGCCGAATACTGAATATTTTAAAAATGGCCGAATACCGAATAGTTGCCGAATATTCGTTGCATCTCTAATTAAAACCTATAGCGTACTTCCAATGACATTTTTTTTCTTTTAGTACAAGTAAAGTAAATAATCCGAAAATTATTACTTCTAAATCGCTGTAGAACTCGACTAACTTAATTTTGCAGTCTTGTTCCATTCATTTTGTATGTAAAGAAAAGTTTGGTTTTGTGTTAAAACTATTCAAGTCGACCATTTTAACTACCTACTTGCACTTGACCGTTTTTAAGGTTCCGTACCTCAAGAGGAAAAAACGGAACCTCAAGAGAAAAAAACGGAACCCTTATAGGATCACTTTGTTGTCCGTCTGTCTGTCAAGACCCTTTATCTCAGGAACGCATGGAGGTATCAAGTTGAAATTAAAACCATATACTCAAATCTACAGTCCCTTGAAGCTGTGAAAAAATCAAACTTCTAAAAAAAAGATACGGCCGTTTATGCTACAAGAAACGTATATTTCGACACTCTCAAGAAATTAAAACTTCAAAAAATCTGAAAACTACACATTTGTATTTGTAATTAAATCATAAAAAAATTACTTAGATATTTTATAATCCGATCACCATCTCTTTTATCAAAAGTGAATTCTAACATCATAATAAAAAATATTTCGGTATTTTCATTACCGTTGCCGCTTTACTACGATTAGGATCCCAACCAATAATCGCCTCTATCAAAAGGTAATAAAGTCTTTGCAGTTGCCCTTGTCAGTGTAAATGTAAATTCGAATTGCGGGTACTAATTTAAATGAGACTTGGTGATTTGGTACGTACATTTTAGTCTCCCTAATATTAACTTTGTTTGGTTTTGACGCCACGACTTTTGGTTCGGGACGAGGCGCCATATATTACGTGGCATTCTCCTTTATTTATCACACGGTCGGGAGTGATAGGTTTAGCGAACTTGACAGACAGATGCTACATCTATACGTATCTCTATTCATCGGACAAACAGACAAAAAACAAAGGATTTTTATAAGATACTCTTTGATAATCAAGAATTTGCCCATTTGCCCCTTAGTGAATTCAGGAATATTCCTAAGATATACCTATAATAATCAACGACCTTAATGTATTCAAGAAAATATTAATTTTACCGCAATTATACCATCCGACTTATCGTGATCCCAGGACGCGGAAGCAAACAGATCGACTAGATACACTGTCCATAGTTCAATCCTATCCTAGTTAGGATTCCGATAAATCGAATAATGTAATCGCACCTTATCTCTGTGTTTATGGTTTGTGTTCTAATGAGGCCACGCCTCCATTTTGGAGAGTGATTATTTTGGTAAACAAACAAACAAGGCATTCTGAATATTCGAGACGTATCGAGAGCATTGTAGAACTCGGCAGTACCAGTACGGCTGCAAAATCCTTATTAATATTTAAATACGAACCATAATGCCCTTTCTTCGGTGGCACGGATTCTAACTAAAGGCAATAAAGGCGTTGCGTTGCTTGCACTAGCAAAGTATTATACGACTAAATTAAAATTGTCAAACTTGTTTTCTACTTTAACTCAAGTGGATGCCTACCGAATTCAGTAGGATTGTCACACTGCACTCGTAGCGTAGTTCACAGTCGAAGCCACGACCTTGTTCTTGAAGTTTCTGCAAAGTTCTAGTCGTTAGCTATCAACAGATGGCGCTGGCTCCGTGAGTATATAAACAACCGGGCCGCGTATTTGTGCATTCAGTTGGTAACAAGAAAATCTTGTGCAAAGCGTACTGCAAACCACCCGAAAACGTGAAAATGTCTGTGTTTCCGTACTATTACGACTTCGAAAGGCCGTGGTGCATGATGGAGAAAATGGAAAGAGATTTCTTTCGCAACAGCTTCATGAATTCACATTTCAACTGGCCCAAAGATTTTTTTTCACCTCTCGAGTTTCGTAAACCATGGGAAAACGTCTTCCGGCCTTGGGAGGAAATTATCAAGCCAATGGAACAGCTAGCTATTCGCGATATGGGCTCATCCATCACAGCTGACGACGAGAAATTCCAAGTTAATGTGGATGTGCAGCACTTTGCTCCGGAAGAAGTTAACGTGAAAGTCATAGACGGCGAGGTTATGATTGAAGGGAAACACGAAGAGAAGAGAGACGACCATGGATATGTGTCGAGGCAGTTCATAAGGCGGTACACGCTTCCCCATGGCTGCTTGCCGGACACGGTAGAATCTCGTCTTTCTTCAGATGGTGTTTTGACTGTGACGGCTCCAAGAAAGTTGGCGCTTCCATCTCCAGGGGAAAGGATAATCCCGATCACCCACACAGGTCCAGTCCAGAAGATTGGGAAGGTTACAGCGGCGGAGGTGAAGTAAACTGTGATTGTGCCATGAAGTTTCTATGTATTATTGTCTAAGACTGATTTTGTTTATTTTGAAAGGATCTGTTTGTTTAGTGTAAACTATTTTAAGTTAAATAAAAGATTTAGAATTTTCAATATTTAATCTGTTTTATTTTCCACAAGTTAAGGCACTTCTTGAAACTTACATACTTAATAAAATAAAATTTAAGTGTAAACAAAAATCAAGGTCATGAGATATTACATACTTAGCATCATACCTTAAATTTGTACCAATAAATATCATTTTGTTTAATCAACGAAGTAGCCGGGTAACAGTAACAAGATAGTAAAATATCTTTCTTAGTAAGAGTCGATAGATTTTAAGATCGTAGAATCATAATTTATTCAAAATTGATAGAGAGGAAGCATACATTTTGTATTTCTGTGAGTCTACCCTTCAGTAAAAAAAACTTGGATCTCCGAAGGTGGCTTGAAAGCGGCCTTACTGGGTCTATCCATGCATTTGTGTATTTCGTTTTTTTATTATGATGAAGTGGGTCTCTTCACAGATACACCGATGAGTACCTATTATATAGATCTTCTACTGTCATTATTATAATACCGTAATGTCCATAAATTACAGTTTACACACCCACATAACATTAATCACATTCATGCATGGTGACCATAGCCTTGAAGGAACAGAATGACAAAAGACGATCCTGGATAATGCAAGTAAAGTAAAAATAAACAATGATTCATTACACCTCACAATTAAAGAGTCAGACTTTAAAATTAACAACAGTTTGCTTGTGTAGCTATAACAAATAATAGGTATAGAAATAAATGCTTTTTGGTTAAGTGACACGCTACAACCCTTCAATCTTATGCGCCTCATTCATCAGGATGTTTATTTATATATTTTTTGCATCAAAGTGTAATTTTATCGCCCAAAAAACAATTAAAATTAATTAATGCGTTGTATGCAAAAACGCCTAGGTACATCATTTATGACGTAGTTGTTTTGTTGTAAATATAATTTAATATAATATTAAAAATTATAATAGTGGCTTCAAAATTGATCTTCTTCAGTCGTAGGTTTAGTTTTTTTTGGAATTACTGTTAATTTCACGACTGTAGCAATTTTGAAGCTACTATAAATATCATGAAAATTGTTAGTTTTTGCTTGAGGTAAATTACTTGTTGTACTTATACTTTTTTTTATTAGGAGGCTTTTTGGATATTTGTTATTCCTTGTAATTTCATTTTAAAACTGAAAATAGATCTTTAAAATATTTGACGAACTGACTAAAATGGGTTGATGTACATTCGCATCTTTTCAAAAGATTAAATTGGTCAGTATTTGTCGAGCCGTTGATACAAGTTTTGTTTGTAGTACGTCAGTACTGAACTGATACACCTTGTTTATGTATAAATAATGATGTTTGTCTATTAAACTATATTGATCGATGTGAAATCTATGTACTAGAAATAGGTTGGCTCCTTGCCCAAGGTCAAACTGTGTATTTTCGTGAATATTCAAGCTGGATTTACTGAAGGATTTAGGCTTATATTTGTTGCATTGTCAAAATGGTCCTTTGGATCTGCACAAAGTAAATATGTAGATCTGAACTTGCCAAAACTTAAAAAGTATAAAACACATTTTATACGGTAACATGGGTATACTATTATATATTGTGGGTACGTGAACGCCGCAGATCAGATATCTGGATGTGGTTAGCTCTAAAGTGGGTTTTCTCACATTCGCGTTTCTATATATTTTATTTCCATCTTGCGATGGAAAATTCGCTAGTTATAGAAACTAACAATTTAATTTCTATCACATAAAATGATACGAATCAACTGGTATACAGGGTGTAAATGCAAAGTCAAGAATCCCTTTAGGGTATGAAAGTATACACGATTCTGATGTCATTACGAGAAAAAAAATATACCTTGAATTTTCACCAAAAATTCCATCATTTTTCCAAGCTATGGCTACGAACCTCAACGGCCTCCCGACACACCTAATTGCACCCCGCAACCCTCATCCGAGTGACGAGCGACCAGTGAGGTGTCCACGCGATTAGTGTATTTTGAGTTAAGAAAATCGTCTTATTATGAGGTACTGGTACTTTATTTAGAGATCCCAGTATTTAAAATAATATCTTTACTGATTATACTAACACACCCATAAAGGATTCTTGCTGTTGCTTTAACACCCAGTTGTATGTTTTCTTATAAAAACAATGAAAGCACCCGATAACATTTAAATAAGAATATGTAACGAAATTAACACGCCCTGTGGTAAATTTAGAATTCTAACATACTTACAAACTAGTATATATGGGCGCAAGCCCTACATTCTTTATGTTATCATTATCAGACACTTGAAATTCGCGCCACCACCGCATGCGATACTAGCGCTTATGCTCGGAACTAACAGGTCACTGCTCAGTTCCTACTTTATTTCATACTTATAGTAACTATGATTATATTTCTAATCATCAAAGATGGCTAGTAAATTTAAGTAAATACTTATTTTATTTTGTTAATGTCCAAAGAAATATTACAAACCAGTCAAGATATTATTTCATTAAAAAGAACTGTGTTGTGCTTATGATGAATAGGTAACTGATGTTTTATTGGTCGGCACTAGATTGTTGTTTTTGTTATTAAAATATCTAAGGCTACTTTAAATATTATAAAGTTTAATTGTTGTTAACTTTAAACGGCAGTTTACGATATATTTGTGTCTGTTTTGTATGCACCAAGTCAGAAGCGTCCGGTCGGGGCAGCGCCCCCAAGAGCGGTGGGTGGCGGCTGAGGGAACTTTGAGATGGGTTGTTTAAAAAAGAAGGGCGGATTTGTTCTTGTGAGGTTGTTGTGCTTTTGTTATGTTTTAAATCTTCAAGATAAGCCCCTACCGGATCTAAGTGAACTATTAAGTTCTACTCATCCTGACTTTGGCACGTGTTGTAACTTGTGACGTGGTATTTCGAAAACATCATCTTTTATTTTTATGAAGATGGGTGATCCCCCGGGAGATAGCGACAATAACAAGCCTCCGTCTGGCGCTAATTCAACGCCGAAAGCAGCGGTGGGATACCCTCTTATAAACGGCCTGCTACAAGGACTGGAAGAGACGCAGCAGGGATCCCCAACATTTACTATGGATCAAGTGTTGTCGCTTGTGACTTCCCTTACCAAAGAAGCGACTAATAGTGCAGTGATGGCCGCCATGATGAACTCTAATCATTCATCCAGGCAAATCGATTTTTATCTTCCTCCCTACGATCCAGATGAAAGATCGCATGACATTCGTGACTGGTGTGCACATGTGGATGAAACGATAACTACGCTGAAAATATCTCCGCATGAAGCAAGAATGAAAGCTATCATGCAACTCCGGGGTCGGGCGAAAACGTGGGCTGATACCTGGTCTTTACGGTCAACTACATGGGAAGACGTTAAAGAAGATCTTATCAAGAATTTTCCCAAAGAATACCGATACGCAGATGATGTTGCCAAGTGGAAAAGCTACACTTCTGACCAAGTTAGTACCTACTCCGAGTATGCTACCACTGCTTGGACTTACTTCAAGAGGGTGAGGCCCGAAGCTTCGGACAGTGAGGTAGTAGAGGCTGTAATCACAGGTATTTATCCGGACTATGTTCGTGCGGAACTATTGCGCAATACTCCAGATAGTTTGTCGAGCCTTATAATTTCACTGAAAACTTTTCGCAAACGTAAAATTGATTACCCCGTTTCGTCTGCTCTTAAAAGACCACGTTATAATGATAACGAAACTGTTTTTAAACCAACACCAGATAGTAGCATAAAATGTTATAATTGCAATAAGAGTGGTCATCGTTCTCGTGAGTGTCCTATTAAACCTAGTACATCGCAAAACACTTCTGGTAGTGGTTCTAGTAGTATAAGGCCCCCGAGTATTGAATGTAGTTACTGTAGCAGAAAGGGCCATATTGTAACTAATTGCTATAAAAAACAAAATGATGAAAAGCTTTCAAATGATAAGAAAAGTGCGAATTACTGAACCCGAAAGTAAATATCATTCGTACGAGTTAGAAACGTTAGCAATAGTTAAAGCAATTCAACACTTCCGACATTTCCTGTATGGCTGTTCGTTCCTGGTTGTAACCGATTGCAATTCAGTCAAATCTTCAAAACGTAAGATAGATCAAATCCCCAGAGTACACCGTTGGTGGAATTACCAACAAACGTTTCAGTTTGATATTGAATACCGAAAGGGAGAACGACTTGCCCATGCTGATTACTTCAAACGTAACCCAACAGATACTGATTTAGAAGTTTTATAATCCGGTAAAGCAAAAACATTCTCCATTAACTCCTCTACCCTTGACTACAACTGGTTACTGATTGAGCAGAAACGGGACCCTTCATTGCAGAAAATTATATCAGATTTAAAAGGTGATTCCACGCCAAAAACTGTGGCCGATACATACATAATTTCCTCAGACAAGCTTCTGCGACGAAAGGTACAAATTGATAAAAGAACACAAAAGCTTATAATTGTCCCACAATCTTTCAGGTGGAGTTTAATTTCCCACTTCCATGATAAACTGATGCATTTAAGCTGGGAAAAAGTGTAATCGAAAATTCGTGTGCAGTATTGGTTCCCAAACATGACAAAAATCGTACGCTGCGTAAGTTGTAGGGTAAGGAAGGGCCCATCTGGTTCTCGTCAAATTTCACTGCAACCAATAGAAAAACATTCGATTCCATGTCACACTATTCATGCTGATATAACTGGCCGAATGAATGGAATTAGAAATATTGCAGAGTATGCTTTTGTTTACGTTGATGCGTTTACTAAATACGTTTATATGGTTTATACCAATGATCGAACATCTAAAACAGCAGTCAAATCATTTCAAGAATTGATATCTATCTTTGGTACGCCCAATTGGTTGATTACGGACCAAAATAAGAGCATGGCGGCGGTGAAATTTAAAACTTTCTGCAACAAACAGGGAATCGAACATCACGTCGTTGCTAAGGGTGCGAGTAGGGCAAATTGAAAGAGTTATGAAAGTAATCAAAGATGCCATGTCTGTCGTTGAGATTGAGAAACCTTGGCATTCTGCGATACAAGAGCTACAATTAGCAATTAATTGTTCTGTCTCGAAAGCAACCGGTAGAAGTCCAATGGAGTTATTAATCGGTAGAAAATGCTCCCCGCCTGGTTTAAAAGCTTTAGAAATTGATGATGTAGCACGTGTCCCCAATTTAGATGAAATAAGGTCTGAATCTAAATGTGGGATGGACGAGCGAGCAGCTTAAAAAAAATTAAAATAAAAAAAAGGTAAAGCTAAGATCGTACTTTTTAAGAAAGGTGATTTCGTGTTAATGCGGCGACATGAACGCCACACTACAAAACTGGGTCCTAAGTATGAGGGTCCAATGGAAATATTATAAATTTTGCCTAATGATCGATATAAATTAAAACATGTGAATCTTCGAAGCTCTAGTGAAAAAATTGTCTGTCACTATTATTTGCGTCCTGCTCCAGTAGCTCAAGCAGATCCTTTTGATGATAATGACAATGACGCCGTATGGGCCGATAGTGATAACAATGATGTAGATGTAAACGAAATTTTAGATGGTCATGATAACGAAGAGTCTTCTTCAAATAGGTTAACTGAATAAAGGAAAAGGAAAACAATTATATAAAAAAGAAAGGAAAATGCGGCAATGTTGCCAATTATTGTTTATTTTTGGGCTAGTGTGAATCAGAAAACTGAACACCAGTGCCTGAAACTGATTTTTGACTGTATTAGTAGGACTGTGTGTTTCAAAATATTGAACACCCGCGCCTTAGACTGATTTTTGACTATATTATTAGGACAGTGTGTTTCAAAATATTGAACACCCGCGCCTTAGACTGATTTTTGACTATATTATTAGGACAGTGTGTTTCAAAATATTGAACACCCGCGCCTTAGACTGATTTTTGACTATATTATTAGGACAGTGTGTTTCAAAATATTGAACACCCGCGCCTTAGACTGATTTTTGACTATATTATTAGGACAGTGTGTTTCAAAATATTGAACACCCGCGCCTTAGACTGATTTTTGACTATATTATTAGGACAGTGTGTTTCAAAATATTGAACACCCGCGCCTTAGACTGATTTTTGACTATATTATTAGGACAGTGTGTTTCAAAATATTGAACACCCGCGCCTTAGACTGATTTTTGACTATATTATTAGGACAGTGTGTTTCAAAATATTGAACACCCGCGCCTTAGACTGATTTTTGACTATATTATTAGGACAGTGTGTTTCAAAATATTGAACACCCGCGCCTTAGACTGATTTTTGACTACATTATTAGGACAGTGTGTTTCAAAATATTGAACACCCGCGCCTTAGACTGATTTTTGACTACATTATTAGGACAGTGTGTTTCAAAATATTGAACATCCGTGACTAATAAATGACTGCTTTAGTTGCATTAATTTATTACTTTATTGTGTTTCCAAATAAGCGTTGACTCTGGTGCTGTGATTAATATTAAAGCCTTATCTCAAGTTTCTGAATACAAATAATATATTTAAATAACACAATACAATTCTAATAAAACTGTTATTTATGTCATATTAGGGAAAGTAATATAATTGTTAATTTCATATTTCCTGGAAAATTTGGAAATGACAGCGCAGAGAGCGCGCTGTTTGCAGAATGGCCGTATGGGCGCAAGCCCTACATTCTTTATGTTATCATTATCAGACACTTGAAATTCGCGCCACCACCGCATGCGATACTAGCGCTTATGCTCGGAACTAACAGGTCACTGCTCAGTTCCTACTTTATTTCATACTTATAGTAACTATGATTATATTTCTAATCATCAAAGATGGCTAGTAAATTTAAGTAAATACTTATTTTATTTTGTTAATGTCCAAAGAAATACTACAAACCAGTCAAGATATTATTTCATTAAAAAGAACTGTGTTGTGCTTATGATGAATAGGTAACTGATGTTTTATTGGTCGGCACTAGATTGTTGTTTTTGTTATTAAAATATCTAAGGCTACTTTAAATATTATAAAGTTTAATTGTTGTTAACTTTAAACGGCAGTTTACGATATATTTGTGTCTGTTTTGTATGCACCAAGTCAGAAGCGTCCGGTCGGGGCAGCGCCCCCAAGAGCGGTGGGTGGCGGCTGAGGGAACTTTGAGATGGGTTGTTTAAAAAAGAAGGGCGGATTTGTTCTTGTGAGGTTGTTGTGCTTTTGTTATGTTTTAAATCTTCAAGATAAGCCCCTACCGGATCTAAGTGAACTATTAAGTTCTACTCATCCTGACTTTGGCACGTGTTGTAACTTGTGACGTGGTATTTCGAAAACATCATCTTTTATTTTTATGAAGATGGGTGATCCCCCGGGAGATAGCGACAATAACAAGCCTCCGTCTGGCGCTAATTCAACGCCGAAATATACCTACTTGGGCGGATCTAGTTATATGCAGACATATGACTGGTGTACGATCATAGGTATTTATTTACTCATGATCTTGAATAGATATTCAACTTCTCACAATGAGATCACAAATTGGCATCAGAATCTACTGTAAGATGCAAGTCTAGGTATAGATATTATTTGATGCAGAAAGAAATTGATGGATGATAAACATCAGTTTATTCTATTTTGGGTTTGATATTTCTATTGACAATAAGCCAATTTTGCTGTATCGTAAGATTGATAAGATAATCATGTACCATCTATACTTATTTTGAAACATAACAAAATAAACATTTGAAATTAAATGCAATCATAAACATAATATTTTGTTCTTATTGTCCATATTTTTAAGGAACTTTAAACAATCTTTGGTCACACTAATCACTGTCCATAGACTCATCACCATTATCATCGTTATCGTCATCCATCTCACTTTCATCACTCTCCTTCATATTTAAATATCTTCTACTAGCAATAAAATCTTTGTTTCTTTCAGAAATCTCATCAATAATAACTTCAGTAGCTTTTAAACAATTTTCTTCAGTTTCAGCAAGCAAACAGGCTTGTCTCCATTCTTCTTTTGTTATACTTGTCACTTTTTCACTAGCGATTTTCATGGCACTGTCAATTTTCAGTCTAATGTCATGACCTACGTAATCTTTGATGTTTGTCAGCACCAATTTAATAGGGTTCAGATCATTATAATGTGGTGGAAGTCGCAGTACTGAATGCCCATGGTCTCTTAACAAAACATCTACTTTATAGTCAGTATGCTTGTCTTTGTTTAGTAAAACTAGATGGTAGAGCTGTGGTTTGTACATGTTGATCGAATAAGGCACATTTCGGGATGACAGCCAGTCCATCATTTCCTTTTTTTTCGAATTGGAGTGTGGTGTTGGATTCGCCAAGCGATTATTGAAGCTGCAAGCCGCATCTACTACAACTACACTGTTAGGCTTCAAAATAGGTATCAAATAATGCTTAAACCAACTCTCGTACTGTTCAAAACATTCCCTTTTTGATTCTGACTCCTCTTTTACATCCTTTTTATTACCGTCAAAGATAAATAAAGTGTTTTTGAGTATACCATTTTGGTCTCCTGCCAATAAAGTGACAAATCGAGACTTGGCAGGGTGCTTCAGTATCGTGGATGTGCCATCTTGTTTTGGTACAGATGAAATCGTACTACTTTCCATAGAAGTTTCCCCTGTATATACGACGCTTCGTCCTATATTTCTATACTCTTCGATTTTAGTCAAATAATGAATCCTTGCGTATCTGAAGTCTTGTTTTTCAATCAAAATGCTGCTATTATCTTCTGTTTCTACCCATCTGAAGCCAAGTCTCGCGACTTGTCGTCTCAATGTGCAAAGTGAGCCCTGATAGTCATTGTCCGCTTTTAAAATTAGGTGTAAATCTTTCATTATTGGGAATTCTTCGTCCTTCGCATAAAAGTTGTGGATGATTTTTCTGATGGATTGGCCGTCGAAGAGGTCTGTCGATGGCAGCAGCGTTTTCTTGAATCGTCTCTTTGGTTTCATGCTTTCCTTCTTCACGATCGTATTTGTTTTGTATTCGGTGATGACGCGTTTTAGCGCGTTCATTGATATGCCGGTGGAATGTACAACGAGTTGCGCCGCTGTCACTGTGGAGTTGGGGTCTCTTGCTATCTCTTTCTCGAAATAATTGTGTATTTTGTGGAGCACTTCTTTTGTTTGACTCTTTAGTGGTTTCCCGCGTCCCAACTTTGAGTTTGGTGCCATTTTGCGGCCACAATTTCTTAAAACAAATAGAAACAAACCATACTTAACACAAACACACAAAATAACACAACTGACGCTGATAAAGAAAAGCGAATGACTGATGTGACGCTAGCAGCACATGCTCGATTAAAGCGAGATAAAAAGATATGAAGTTGTTCAGATATGAAAGAGACAGATATACATAGTTAAAGCTGGAACATAATCGCCAGCCGGCAAAATGACTGCACGTGTTTGTAGCGTGACAAGCGCTGGCTTGCTCCAGCATCAGCATTGACTTGGTCAGTAATTTTTACAGTTGTGCAGAAATCTGTATGACGTCATTAAAAATACAATAATGCCGTCAAAATCAGCTACCTGTGAGACTATTTAAGCTTATTTGTGTTCATCTCTCCATATTGTATAAAATATAAAAGATTAATATAAAAATAAAATAAATAAATAAATAAAATCATTACTGCATTAATAATTTTGAAGGCAGGATATTATGTCATATTAAAATGACTAGTTGCCTGGCAAGAAATAGGTACTTATTTATGTAAGTAAACAAAATGTTAGGTCTAACTTCGCTTATTCATTTAAACTTGATTGTACAATTATAATTAAATTAATTTTATTATTGTACCTATCCCCGAGGAAATATCAGAGGTTTTCAGAGTGTTTACTTAAAAGTCAATTAGGTACTTGGAGTCTTGTAGGGACACAGACATTTAGTACCTTTATTGAAACTTTGATTAACCCCTTATTATGATTAATAAATGGTGTGTAAACTTCGACATTGGTCGAAGCGTGTAAACCAATTTTCCATCCTCGGATTAATCAATTTGTATTTTGATAAAAAACAGATCTTTTTGTACTGTATGTACTTTGTTTTGTACACCTAAAGAGACATTATAGAATTTACGCCATCTATTGATCAACTTCAACATCGACCAGGTGTTGAAAACATTTTCATTTGAATTATGTACTATAAAAATACCTTTAATTTTATTTAATTACTTAAGATTTCATTACTTTGTCAAAACTCAGATTGAAACACGCTTATTTTAGGATAATGGTCCCTTACTTACTTTTCCCGTAAAATTATTTGAGCCGCAGCTATGCCTGCTATCTATTATTTAAATATTGCTTTAGATACAATGATAACTCAATAGATTGGGTGATTTTTATTAAAAAAAATTACTGACGTAGTATAAATTAAAACTAGGGGTTTTGCTTTGAATTAAAATTAGTTGTTGTTCACATTGTTGATAACCCCTGACTTGCGTGACTGCGCATGTGCAGGGAGCTCTCGAAGTTTCTGTAGTTTGAATCACCTCACCTTCCACTTTTCTAGATGTTTCGAGCCGCACCGAGATGGCGCCACGGGCGTATAAAACAGCTGACCCGTAGTAAACAAACATCATTCCAAAGAGAGCAACTTATCAAGTGAAAACGCTAAGACACTGTGCTGTGTGTGAACTTTAATTGAATCTTTTGTGAATAACAAAATCTGTGAATTAGGGAAAAAGCAAAATGTCGATTTATCCGTTCTACATTGAGTACGAGCGCCCAAGACGACGACCGAGTCAACTCGTCGACCAACATTTCGGCTTAGGACTCACACCTCAAGATTTCCTCACTTTAGTAGCGATGCCACGCAACTCTGAATACTACCGACCTTGGAGAGACCTGCAAGCTGCCGCCAGGGACATCGGATCCAACATCAAGGAAGAAAAAGACAAGTTTCAAGTTAATCTGGACGTGCAGCACTTCACACCCGACGAGATTTCCGTGAGAACTGTTGGAGGGTGTGAATCGTTATTGCGTGTCTTCGGTGCAGAAATAAAACCGTCAGCCAGTAGAAGAGAATCCCTTTTATTTATTCTTCATAATAAATATCTTGGATTACTATGATATCCTTAATTATAAATTGATACATTTTTAATATAGTATAGCACACGTAATTGTCAGACAGGAGGTTGGAGAGAGTGTTGCCATTACCTAATAATACTATAGGGTTGGGAGACAAAAAAGGTGATACCATATTTAACACTTCCCCTTCTCACAAACCTTAAGCTATGATACAAAATACATAAGCGAAATAATTTCTACATGCTAAATATTACAAGCAATTATGTACTTGACATTCAAAATGCTAAAATTCAAAACAATTGCACTGACACTTAACACTCATACATGCAAATACTACATGCATGTATACAATTCATTTCAATTATGTACATACATTATCTATTTAATGTTCATTTTGCTTATGAACTCGGCATGCTTCGCAAAACATAAAGGCTTTGTAAGAACATCTGCAATCATTACATTTGTAGGTAAGTATCTTATGGACATCAAATTATTTTTAATTAAATCTTTCACATAATGATATCTTAAATCTATATGTTTCGTGCGTTTATGACAATACTCTTTTACTTCTAGCAGTCTCTGCGCACTTTGATTGTCATTATAGATCACAATGTTAATGTTCCAAGGAACAATCTCTGATAAGAAATTTTTTATGAAACAAATGTCTTTACAGACGTCACCAATTGCTAAATATTCTGACTCTGTGCTGGAAAGAGCGACACAACGATGCTTACGTGACTCCCAGTTTATTGTGTTACTTCCCAGCTTGATAACAAACCCAGTATAAGATCTCCTATCAGTGGGGTCATTGGCCCAATCTGCGTCAGTATAAGCAGTAATATTAAATTTACCACTTTTTATAAAACATAGAGAGTAGTTAATTGTCCCTGCTAAATACCGCAGTATGCGTTTTGCTGCCTGCCAATGAGTTTTGTTAAAACAATTGTTAAACTGACTTAGTTGACTGCAGGCATATGAAATGTCAGGTCTTGTGCAAACTGACAAGTACATGAGACATCCCATAAGTTGCCTATATTGATAAGTTTCATCCTTAATTAGGTTATTATTACCACTTTCTGACTGCACAAATTTACAGTTTACAGGCATTGGTGTTTTGACTGATTTACAGTTCTGCATACCAAAACGTACAAGCAAATTCTTTATGTATTCAGACTGATCCAATTTTAAAATTCCTTTAGATCTTTCTCTAGTTACATTTATACCTAAGCAGCTCTTGAGAGCACCTAAGTTCTTAACATTAAAATTACTTTCTAACAAAGGTAACAATTCATTTTTCTTGGAGCTGTAAAATATGTAAAAATCATCCACATACAATGCAATTATTGTATAATCGCGACCTAAACGTTTTACATAAACACAAGGCTCACATTTGCTTTGACTATAGCCATTGTCAGATAGTAATATATGAACTTTTTCGTTCCAAATCCTACTGGCTTGCTTAAGACCATATATTCCTTTCAGTAACAAACAAACTCTATTTTTATTATTATTACAAAAGCCTGGAGGCTGCTCCATGTATATGGTTTCTTGTAAATCTGCATTGAGAAATGCAGTGGCAACATCAACATGGTCGATATTCAAGTCTAATTCGTTAGCTAAGGAGAACAAAATTCGCATGGTACAATGTCGTACTACGGGTGAGAAAGTATCATTGTAATCAATGCCTTGGACTTGTGTAAATCCTCTAGCAACCAACCGGGCTTTGAACTTATCGAATTTACCCGTTGCATCATGTTTTCTTTTAAAAACCCACTTACATTTTATTACATTTTCATGAGGTGGTCGGTCAACAAGTTTCCATACCTGGTTTGCAGTAATAGAATCATATTCATTTTGCATTGCTGCTTGCCATTCTTGACTGTTAGGACAAGAAATAGCTTCTTCATATGTGGAAGGTTCCTCATACGATAGACCCTGAGCTATCATAGTGAAATCAGTTTCGTAATCCGCATACCTGACCGGAAGTTTGGACCGAGTACTACGAACCGACCGAGTGCACGCGCCGACAGGGGACACTGCAATCTCTTCCCCTCCAGCTGACACCTCGGGAGATGAGGTTACACGCTCATGACACGTGCTGCAACCCGGCGACGAAGTGGAACTGTCTTCGTTCTCGCTGCCGGTGCAGTACAACTCAATACTGTCTGAAATCACCGAAGAATTGGTATTATTCTCAACGGAATTATTATTTTTAGCTGTATCAGAATTTGATCCTATTATTTGACTAGAATCCAAAACAGTACAACTGCTATTATTCGGCTCTTTATTAAGACTAGAATTCAGCAAAGTGTTTTTACTAGAATTCGAACTCAGTTCAAAATTATGACTATTAATATTATTACCACTAGAATTCAATTCATTAATAAAATTATTATCAGTAGTCAATTCATAAGAAATAAATTCATCATTATTAATACTGGTAATGTTATTTTTATAAAATTTGTTTTCTAAAAACGCTACATTTCTAGAAACTACAACATTTTGAGGATTTAAAGGGTCAGATAATCTGAATCCCTTTGAGGTTTCGCTGTAGCCTACAAAAATATACTCTTTACTTTTTGCGTCTAGTTTACGACGCTTTTGACTAGGGACAAGCGAATAAGCAATACAACCAAACACATGCAGGTGACTTAGGTCTGGCCTTGACCCAGTCCACACGCTCTCTGGAGTCTGTCCTGAAAGGGCCTTAGTAGGGCTCCTATTCTTTAAGTAAATAGCAGTCATGACTGCCTCACCCCAGAATTTCTCAGAGAGACCTGCTCCCAACATCATGCACCGAGCTTTCTCCATAATAGTTCTATTCAGGCGTTCTGAGACACCATTCTGCTGTGCACAGTATGGAACAGTTGTTTGGTGAATAATGCCCTCATTCCTCAACAATGATGAAAACTTAACATTACAATACTCGCCTCCACCATCTGAGCGCAAAATCTTAATAGGTAAACCCAATTGCTTTTCTACTAGCTTTTTAAAATTAATAAATGCTGTAATTACCTCAGATTTGTTTCGAAGTAAATATCCAAATGATTTCCGTGTATGGTCATCTGTGAACGTGACAAAGTACTTTGCCCCACCCCAACTGCTCATTTGGATTGGGCCGCAGACATCGCTGTGAATTAACTCGAGAGGTTGGCTGGTGCGCTTGGCTTCTCGTTCCGGAAACGGCCGGGCAGACATCTTCCCTTGAAGACAAGGAATGCATTCCTTCAAAGTCGTCCCATCTCCATCCTGAAACATAATACCCGTTGCACCACCACCACGAAGAGTATACATACCTGAAAAACTCAGATGTCCGAGCCTTTTGTGCCACATGTCCGTGGACACTGATGCCAATAATGCAGTGACTGCAGCACTCGGTGACTTCTGTCTACGTGATATTTCTTCACACAGAAGCAAAGAGTGCACTGATGGCAAAGACATACCTGACCTACACACTTTCCCATTCAATTTATAAATACCATTATCATTTGAAGCAAATATAATTGGGTTGCCAGAGATTTTACAACTAATACTTTCGTAAATGCTACAACCATCTTGATTAAAGCAAACTGTGTAACCCCTTTCTATTAATCTATAAACAGACAAGAGATTGGCAGATAATTGAGGTACATACAAAACATTTTGAATCATTCTTACCGAATTATCATTAGTTGTTATGTAAATATCACCAGATCCTAGACACTTTAACTTTTGATTATTAGCAGTCATAATACTATTATCACACTTGTTTTCTTTAAAGTTCATAAACCATTCTCGATTGTTGCACATATGGGCTGTACATCCGGAGTCCACGAACCAGCCATCATTTCTAGCTAGGAATGCAGAAGCTATGAATGTTGCGTCACTGTCTAGAGTTACTTTCTTCTTCTTATCTCTTTTGAGTTTAAAACATCTAGACTTGACATGTCCTATCTTGTTACAGTAGCTACAGGAAACATTAGGCTTGTTCTTCTGCTTTGTGACATATGCTTTGCTTGTTGAATCTCCATTAGACTTTCTAATGTCTTCTTGTAATAGCCTTGTGCGAACCAATTCACTCGACAATGTCCCAGTGACACAGATTGTTTCCAGGTTGGAAACTAAGGCATCGTACTCTGAAGGAAGTCCGCTAAGAAGTATCTCAGCTACTTCGGAGTCCTCGATGGTCTTTCCAATGTCAGCGAGTTGCTGTACAAGTGTTGTTACAGTTTCAATGTAGTTCATCATACTCGAGAATTGATCGAAACTTGTGGTGTGTAGCTGCCTAAGGAGTAACACTCTTCTGTACAGACCTTTATCCTCAAATACTCTGCTCAAGTTGTGCCATGCATCCTTTGCAGAATCAGCACACCGCACATATTGATAACATGAAGGTCTAACACTTAGACAAATGCGTGCTAGTGCTCGTTGACCACGAGGAATGTCGGGATCAGTGCCCTCAACGCTAGCCCACAGTCCTTCCAAGACAAGTATCATTTTCATTATAAATTTCCAGGAAACATAGTTAGATGCACCTTCAAGTTTTTCTATATTCATGGCTACGTTGGCAGCCGCTGGAGTAGAATTACCGGCGCCTTGTCGGGTCTCACCACTTTCAGCTGGGTTAACTACGTCATTCGGTCTCGGCGTCATATCTGACGTTAGTTAGCGAATATATATTGTATTTACGCACCTTATTTCGCTTATATTTCACGCTTGTAGCTTGAGCCTGGGCATTCATAACCTGTTGGAGGGTGTGAATCGTTATTGCGTGTCTTCGGTGCAGAAATAAAACCGTCAGCCAGTAGAAGAGAATCCCTTTTATTTATTCTTCATAATAAATATCTTGGATTACTATGATATCCTTAATTATAAATTGATACATTTTTAATATAGTATAGCACACGTAATTGTCAGACAGGAGGTTGGAGAGAGTGTTGCCATTACCTAATAATACTATAGGGTTGGGAGACAAAAAAGGTGATACCATATTTAACAAGAACTGCGGACGGGTTCCTGATCGTGGAAGCGAAGCACGAGGAACGCCAGGACGAGCACGGGTTTATTTCTAGAAGCTTCTCGCGAAGGTACAAACTGCCAGATGGCGTCGAGCCGGATTATGTGGTGTCGAAGCTGTCATCGGATGGAGTGTTGTCGATCACAGCACCACTGAAGGCACCTCCGAAAGCGTCAAACGAGAGGGTTGTTCCAATTGTCCAGACTGGACCGGTCAGAAAAATTGAAAGCCAGGAATCCGGTGTCATAGAGGAAAAGAAGGAAGAAAAGAAAGAAGATCAAAGCTAAATTTAATAAATTACAAATTGTATTAAGCCGTGATAAGACCATCCGATTTACCGAGATCCTAATTAGGACGCGTGAAGAAACAGATTACTCCGTCCCAAGTCCAATCCTGTCCTAGTTAGGAACCCGATAAATCGGATTATGTAATCACGGCCTATGCATAAGTTAAGTTATTCGTCTAAGCTGTGATTACTTACTTTGTATTAATTTGTTATAAATTTTTTGTTGATTTAAAGAGGTAGGTACAAGAAAATACCAAATAAAAATCTCCGCAGTAAGTTTGTTGTTTGTTATTTTTTATTGAAACACGATACATCTCGGTGGTAGATTCAGAGTCATTGTTCAATAAATAAACAGTTAAAATTGTATTATTTCTATCAGTCACATGAATGAAACCTCGCTGAGAGAGTGTTAGACTTTTCGAGAATTCTATTTCTTAAAAATATCAAACGGGCTCTGTTTTTTAGACAGTTTAGAAGAATTGTTGAACATTTCAAGATTTCAGCAAACAGCTACGAATAGGAGATGATTCTTATTCTTTTCTCGTGTAATTGGACCTCTCGTGAAATTTAGAAATTGTGCGTCCAGCCGATCTAAAACATTTACGAACTAGTTAGTTGCTCCAGCTGTTTTAATATTGACCTTGCTTTTTACGAACTAGTTATGTGCCTATTTGTGCTTGTATTACAAAACTAGTGGTGCGTCTTGAGGTTTCAGTTTTTTTCTTTTTGTATGCATACAAGGTATACGGAATCCTATCTCTTAAATGAGACAACCTGGAAACTAACCAATAATTGGCGGTGTGTACCTTTTTATAGCAAATGTGTTTATTCAAACTCGTTACGAGTTATTCTAGTTTAATTAAAATCTGACTGCGATAAAAATGTTAAAGCTCCAATAAATAAGTTATTTTCAAGATATGAATGCCTTGATAAAATTGTTTGTCCTTAATTTTTGGCTAGAAGGAGCTCCTACCTAACTAGGGTCTCCGTACGTCCTGAATGCGGAATTATAAGATGTCCGGAATTTTTACACAAATGAAGAAAGAGAAATTATAATTGAAATAGAATAAATCTTTTTAATTAAATCAACATCAACATCAATACCTGCAAGTACTATACCCATACAAAACAATTGTAATTATCATATTAAGTAACATAGCTATGTATATTACATTATAACATAGCTTTTTTTGTAATGAATCAATTTTATATTTATGACTATTTCTTTTATAATTATTTTATAAAACATTTCAAGCGTCACATCTTCACTTCTCGCAAAAAAAGAAATTTGCAGAAATTGTCCGGAATTTTCTCCAGATTTTCTTTTTTTTTTTGTTGTTGTAAGCCTACTCCCATGGAAATATAAAAATACAACACGAAACAAATCGCATGACGTCAATTTCAAAATAATTAACCGATCAGATTTGAATGACGACGCATAATCTTCCCCACAGTATATTATGCCAACCTTCATAAATTGGTAGTATCAAAATTGAATTTTTAGAGGTACCGTGACTGCAAAGGCGGATCCAGGTTTTTTTAAGTTATCGGTTCCTGAAACCACCAGTTGCGGTGCAGGTCTGCCAGTGCGATGATTTTGGCAAAAGAGTCTCTCGGTAAGTATTATCCTGAGCTTCTTAGACATACGGAAAAAAGCACGTCGTTCAACCGAATAACACGCGAGCGGAGCCGCGGGCAAAAGCTAGTAATAAAATAATATATTTATTTTATAGTAGGGTGCCGCCTGCCATAACGGTTGGCCATCTGTTTGCAAGGAGTTGAACAAACTTCGTCACACACGTGAAGAGCATTTACAAAAGGATAGCAGCCGCTTTATATTGAGACTGCCCTTTGTAACTTACAGATAAACAATTTAGTTGATGGCCGTTCCAACAGATGGCAGTATGCATATGTCGCAGTTTTATGATAATATCAGGTTTTTGATCAAAAACCTAGGCCTTTGATCAAGAACCAAAAAAAATGACTTAATGAAGACTCGATCAAGTAATAAACCTGGAAATATCCAGTTTTTTTATCAAAAACCCAAGCCGGATTAGTTTTATGATAAAGTTAATGCCAAAAACCTACACGGGTTTAGTTTTATGATAAAATCCATGTCGGTTGCTATTTCTTCAATTCAATCAACATCCTAGGATAAAACTTAAGTTGACGAGCAAAGCGTGTTAGGTTGCTTGTGATCATAAATTCCGGAGCCGAGCGAAGCAGAGCGGAGCGAGGTGACTTCTTGGTTGTAAACATTTCCTTAGCTCCTAGGCTTTGCTGGCAGAAATGTCTTTCAGAGATAAGCTCGTCTACAGCACATTTAATCTAAGACTGCTTGTAAGTGGCTTTTCTGTGCAATAAAGCAGATCAATATGAATTTAAAGGTGTACACTAGTTATAATTTCAAAGATTGCTACAATGATAATTAATTGAAAAAAAAAAGTACAAATTGAGCTAACTGGATTAGAATTTTTTATTTTTATTAATATCTTTAACTAAATAAATACCAAAATAAGGTAAATTAAGTATAGATCCGATTTAATTAATGAAGTATGCAAAGAAATAACTTCAAACTTATTCAAATTAAAGATATTTCCACGTAGTTACGACAATTGTAATTAATTAATTAGGTAATTTAAGCGCGTTCGTAACTTGGTTCCCCGTCGAGCGACGGAGAGATCAATGCAGGACGAGTCATGCGAGTGAGAGAGACGCACGTACCCGGGGTCATCAGCAGTAATATCTATACTAAGCAGGGGCTAGGCTAGTTCCTGATACGGAGTCTAAACTGCGTGCTCCTACCCGGTTCCCCGCTTTGTCCCCGGGCTGCAAAAATGCTGACACTATAGAAAAAAAACATTACTTATGTACTAAAATAATTTATTGACAGTCTATAAAATGTATGGAAAGAGCAATGACCTCTTTTTGAACAGCGTAGCGTAGACACAGTCTTCGCCTAAAATTTAAACTTTTGCTAAAAACGGCCGCTTATAGCATAAGTTTAAATTGAACTAGGTATGTATAGAAATTGTTTTAAAAATATTTCATTGCTAATTCTAGGCATTTCATTGATCAGACTTTCAATAATGATTCTGGTAAGCATGAACTGTTTCTAGAGTTCCGTATCTCAAGAGGAAAAAACGGAGCCCTTATAGGATCACTTTGTTGTCCGTCTGTCCTTCCGTCTGTCTGTCAAGACCCTTTATCTCGGGAACGCGTGGAGGTATCGAGTTGAAATTAAAAACATATACTCAAGTCTACAGTCCCTTGAAGCTGTGAAAAAATCGAACTTCTAAATTAACATGAAAAACCGGTCAAGTGCGAGTCAGACTCGCATACCTAGGGTTCCGTAATTCGACAGTTTTGGGAACAGTCAGGAAGAAGGTATTTAAAATCTTCTCCATAACTGTTTATGATAACTAAAAAAAGAATTGATTGTACCACAAAAGAGAGACTCAAATATTTTTATACCGTACTCGAAATAAAACTCGTGGATGAAAAATTTAATTTTGTCATTTTATAATCGTGAATTTCTCACTCACTATATTTTTCCTGTAATCTTTACGTAATCCCAAATAACCATGATTTTTTTCATAATTTTCGGTTGATCAGTTTCGGAAATAAGGGGGTTTTTTGTAGTTTTTCAAAGATTTCTCGAAATCGGTGCCAGTAAATATAGTAAAAGTATAAATTTTTAAAATGAACTCTTTAATATCTACAATTTGATACACATATTGTATTTAAAAAAAAAAAGAACTTTTTTTTGTATACTTCTTATTTATTATAAATTTTTTTTAATCGCTATATTTTTTCTGTATATGGCCAGTTATGACCTGTACTCGTCATCTTTTTCATATTTTTCGGTCCACCAGTTTCGGAAATAAGGGGGGGGAGACATGCATTTTTTTGTGGTTTTTAAAGATTTCTCGAAATCGGTGCCAGGAAGTATAGCAAAAGTACATGTTTTTATAATCAGCTTTCTATTATCTACAATTACCCATATACACAGCAATATGCAACAACAGTATAACTTATTGTACAATTACCACCTTTATGCGGACGTAATAGAAGGGACGGACGCACGTTTTTTCCAAGATCTTAATTCTAAAGTATATGCAGGCTAAACTTCTTTCTTATGATGTCATTGAACCTTAGGTATTATTCTATAAAAATAAGTCAAATAAAATAGATGCGAGAAAAATTTATAAAGGATAAAGAAATATAAATAATCTTTAATTATTTTTCCAATTGGTAGGTGTAATCACTCTGTGCGTAAACGAAAAACGCCGAATTTTCTGAAGTGTTCTACTAAGTGATGTGATTTTTCTAGGTGTGGGTTGTTACCATTCATATTACTCTTTGGTTGTTTCCGCTATTTTCCTTTTCTTTTGTTTTCTTCCAATTTTTTAACTCGCACATAGATTCCAGCTTTAAAAAAACTATATTTAGCACATCATTCAAAAAGAATCTCGTAGTGAGTGTCAGCGGACGTCTCAAGATGGCGATTTATTATTTCCATACCAACCCCCTTGGTAAGAGTATAAAAATTATATTACAAGAAGAATATGATAAGCTTAGTAACGTCATTCTTAATCCAATATGGCGGCCATAAAAGTAATTGTAAACGCTGCAATATTACAATATATCGTCGTTATTTACCCTCTTATTTCTGAATTCTACGAGTATTTATCACAGTAGTGTTAATAATGCTCTATTATTTATAGATAAATTAATCCCAGATTTAAAATCCTGTGATCGAGTATTATTATATTTTAAACATGATATGTTTCTAAGAAGATCTAATGAAATACATGAGAAAAAAGGGCTTAATTTTTTACAAGATTTTTTATTGAATTACTAGCTTTGGCCCGCGGCTCCGCCCGCGTCGAATGGATTTTCGTGGAATTAAGGAAAACAAAAGAATATGATTTTTTTAACGACAATATGCAACTATGTTTTTATGTTTTTACCATAGTTCTATTAAATACCAATCAAATAAGCCCAAACTTGAAGGGCCTACTGTTGTCCGTTGAGGAGATCCCGTACCCACCTTCCGCTCTCATCATCAGACCCTGGTCATCATGTTTTAACAAAGTGCTAATAAATACCAATCAAATAAACCCAAACTCGAAGGGTTTGCTGTTGTCGTTGAGGAGATCCCATACCCACCTTCCGGTCCCATCATCAGACCCTGGTCACCATGTTTTACCAAAGTGCTAATAAAGACCAATCAAATAAGCCCAAACTCGAAGGGTCTGCTGTATCCGTTGACGATAACTTTTTTCCGAGATCCGATTATAATGAAATAAAGCCTATAATCTATTCCAAATTAAGCTCTGTACAGCTGTGGAAACTACATGAAAATCCGTTTAGTAGTTTTAGACAGATTATCTGTGGCGTGAACAAACAGACAAACAGACAGACAGAAAAGAATTCTAAAAATCGTTGATTTGTGTTCTATTACTATTCTTTAGTCACCCCCTTTCTGTTTGTATTAGTTTTCTTTAATGTACAGGCACAGCAGTTTCTACGGTTTTATTATACCGGTTGAAAATGAAACCTCTAGCTATAACAAGGGAAACCGTTCTATGTTCGAAATAAAAAATACACGTTTTGTTACTTTTGTCATGATTCATATTAAAAAAAAAAGATATCGACCGTCAAAGAAGCACTAATACTCCGGTGACAGAGACAAAACCTATGTGTACATAGCCTATGTGCATTATTTACCGCCGGGAATATGTACGGTCTATTTTCAGTTACATGTTGCATCGCGTAGGTTAGCAATTTTTTCGAAATTTGGTAAATAAAAAACTTTTTTTTACGGTTATGTGTTCTACTAGTGATTCTGAACCACAGAGTTCAATAAAGCTAGTGACTTAATTTTCAACCTGTATGTATGATTATTTATTTATCGATTAATAAGTGCTTTATAAATTCGAACATCTATCGACAACACACGAAACGAAAACACGAAACAGCACCTAGATTATGTATCGTTGAGTCGGTTGCCAACTGGTTGCTAAACGTCGATAACATAGATATATTGTCGAATTCCGATTATATAAGGACACGTTCGTGCTTAAAGTGACGTCACAGTTCGTGAACAGTTCAATATACACTGAAGGAATTCGTCGTAGCACTGAAGGCAATTTTGAAAGGTCAGTTTTTGTCTATGTTTTCAGTGTTTGGCAACCAGTTGGAAACCGATACAAAGTTACATAACAAGCCCGCTGGACACAAGTAACACTGGTTTAGATTCAAATGTACCATAAAAATAGCTTAAATTTATATAATAGCTTAATATTTCGCCAACGCATCCCTACATTGAAAAATGGTTTTCACACACCCACAATGTTTTTGAACGACCTATCCAACGATACCCCACACTATGGGATAGACGAGAAAAAAAACCATTGCGAATTAACGTGTATTGGAGATACCCCTAAAAAAATGTTCGTTTTTTTTACCATTTTTTGCGTAATTAATATGTATTGTATACCCATACCAAATAACAGCTTTCTAGTACTAATAGTCTCTGAGCTAAGCCGCGGACAGACAGACATGGCGAAACTATAAGGGTTCCTTGTCGGACTACGGAACCCTAAAAAGGAACGGCTAGAACGCGTCATCAATTTAAAGGTCCCTTTACATTTTCCTCCCTCCTTCCTTTCTCCCTCGAACATACAAAATTGTGCCTGTTTTAAAAAAAAAACGAAAACTTGAAATTTTTGGTTGTGCCTTTATATTACTAAGTGATGTATATTATTCATAAATATCTTAAATTATTTTCGACTTTAATTCCAGTTTAATCCACCAGAACTGATGAGATAGTGGCGGCAATGTACCTTGTGTAAAAAAATGCAAGATACATACGAACTACGTACCCAGAATTTCAGACGGTCACGTTCTAAAAAACTCATTTTGTTGGAACATTATCTGATTCACATCTATGGAGACTTCTTTATAATAGAGTTCCTTGAGACATGATCTTGGAACGCAAGAGAGTCCTCTTACAATTCTCTGTAATAGATTGCGAACGGCACTTCAACCTTGTTGTGCAGTGCATTGAAAGTAAAGTGTGTTCACCGCGAGTATTTTCGTGTTTTTTTGTCTGTGTGTGTTTGTCTGTTCGTCCTCAACATAGGTAACTTAAAAACTGCTGCGCCGATTTAATTGTTTATTACAGTGTTCCGCAAACTTTTTGTGTTCAAGGTACATATAGGAAAAAAAAAATTTCGAGGTACACCACAAATTAAAAATCAGTTTTTAAGTAATATTAATCAACTTAAAGTATTTTTCTTACCCTTACTTGCTAAAAATAAGTTTATACAATAACCTTATTATTCCGAGGCTCACCAACATGACCACGGTACGGTGGAGCCCGCATCAAGCTATACACATTCAGTATAAGCTGACCTCTCATTGCACGGGAAGCCTATACAATGAGAGGTCACCTTATACCTGTGACTACCTGTTCCTTTAAATTTAAATTCAAATCAATTCTACTGAAAAAACAAATCTCACTGACTGAATATAGGTATCATAGAAAAAAAAAGTGATTGTTGATCCTTTGATGCTGGCAAAGGTGGACCCACAAATTAACAAATAAACATAAAAAGGTTTTTATGTAATTAAAATTATTTCTACAATACTTCATGTACATTATTATTATTCTTTTTTATACATATATGTATTCATATCAAATAGTGTGAAAAACGTCCATACTATACTTTACTGTTATGTATAAACCTTGCATATATATATTTATATATAAATATAATATAATGAGATTGTTATAGATTAGTCCTGTTAATTTCATAGTTTAATAATGATGTAATTAAATAGTTTTACTAGAGCGCCCGCTGTAAATTTTCAAGTTCTAAATTTATTTTATTATGACAAAGTATTTAGGGGCTCGCTGGAAATCAGCGCTGTAGGGATCCTTCAAAAATCTCCGACAGCAAATGCTAAGCGTGCCACCTCTTGTGGAACAAAATTTGTATTTAAGTTAGTCTAATCCTTTTTATTGTTTTAATTTTGTTTCATGTGTTTGGCAATAAATTCCATTTTCTTTTCTTTCTTTCTTTCTTTCTTATACTGAAAGTGTTTAGCTTGATGTGGGCTCCACTGTACACCAGTGTACTTAGTTGAGTCAATCATGTCATATATTGTTTGACGGCGGAGGAGCAGCGCTTGGTACTGCTCGGGGCTATCCTGTCTTGACCCTTTTAAGGCGTTATTGTTGCATACACAGGTAGGCAGAGTGCGGATGAGGTGGGTGAGATGTCGGGTGACATGTGCCTGTTGCGGTAAAACGTGACGATCACAGGTACTGCTGTTAGTTGACAGTAGTCAATAACATCAGCGGTGCGATCCGCTGCCCTTAAGTGGGAAATTGATTACTTGAACTCATTCTTGAGTCAAGTTTGAGTTGAAGTTACAGAGGACCTCCTTTTATAACGTAAGGTTGATATCGGCGGTCCACTATAACCTAAACTAAGTAGAAACGTAGCGTCGGGATTGTCACATGAATCACATGGGATATGAAATGAAGTTTCTTTTCCACTAGATTAAACAAAAAGAATCACATGGGATATGAAATGAAGTTTCTTTTCCACTAGATTAAACAAAAAGAATCACATGGGATATGAAATGAAGTTTCTTTTCCACTAGATTAAACAAAAAGAATCACATGGGATATGAAATGAAGTTTCTTTTCCACTAGATTAAACGTCCAAAACTGTCACTTGGGTTTTCAGCCTTTTATATTGGTTTTTAGAAAATAGTAGATAAATTATTTATGTAATTTGTATAATCTAGATAGAACTGCCCATGTCCCGGAATATAATGTCGCAGCAAGTGTTAGCAAACAACACCGCGCAAGTAATTTTTTCGTACTTTACAGCAGAGATACAAAACTATTTAAAACCATGAAAAGTTAGAAGATATATGTGTTTTAGATAGGTACTATTAATCATCCGAATGTATAAAATTGTTTAAATCAAAGCATTCTTTAAAGTTCTATCCAATGGCATTTTAATCTCAAAACCGGCAATTTTCGACTTGCGCGCTGTTGTTTGCTAAGTGACGATATGACAGTTTACATTCTAAAGTAAGTCAACTATTGTAATAACAATAATAAGAACTCATCAGATTAATCATACTCTGAGGCTTTTTTCAAAATTTACCTCATGGCTCAGTATGAGTACTTTTGAGCCCCAACAACACAGGCTCAAGTGGCACAACGATTGCCAATCTCCGTTATGAGGTGGCCCTAGAAGAAGGCATAATGGTTGCTTGAGAATGAGAATGCACTGATATATTGTTCTCTCTGAATCATTCCATAGTCTGTGTTGTAAACGAAGTTTATCAGATGATTCGCTTTGCGTGTTTATATCAGGCTCCGGATCCTCCATTTGATCAACTCTAAACCAACAAAATGCGAGAAGTAAATGCAGAGCTGTATTTTGCCTTGGAGTTTTTCACGGAACGGGGTAACCCTGGGAAGCTCTGGGCTATATAATAATAGTAAGATTTGTAATTGTCTGCTGTTAATACCTAGTCTGCAGGGTCGTGAAGCACAGGACTCAGTTAGCCGCTCGACACTACAAAGTTCTGAGTTCTCGTCTGTATAATAAGGTAAATAGAACTATCAATATTTATCCTCTTCTCTTAGGCAAATGTAAGGTTGTGGTCTTGAACTGGCTGCTCACACTTAATTACAAGGATTCAGAGGCAATTCTGAAAGTAATTGCGTAAAAGGTATTAACACTAATAGTAATTTTTCATATATATATTATATATATACTGCTCAAAACAATTAGGGGAATAACATTTCAAAGAGATATAAAACTTTTTTTTTAGGTTTTTAACTATAACTGTCCACTAAATATTAAAGTGACATACTTAACGAAAATAAAAAACAAAAGAACATCAGCATTATTGTTAGCAGTTCTTAATACGATGGCAAAGAGTCTATGTACACCTAAAAACAAAGTGACGCCATTGAATTTTCTGAACTTTTCAATTACAAAAAATCGATTTTAAGTGCCCTTTCAACTCTTCTGAGTGCTGTTATTAATTGAAGTGAGTGTTAATTTGGTTAAGAAGGTCATTATGCCAGATCTGACTGAAATCCAAGTCTCCCGAGCTATCACTCTGCTTCAAGAGGGTCGAACTATGGCATATGTAGGAACTGACCTAAGAGTCGCCCCTTCCGTCATCTACAGAGTATGGAAGTGGTACCTAGAAACGGGGGGATACTCAAGAAGGCGTGGTCAGGGTCGAAAGAGAAAAACAACTCCTTTGGAATATCGCTACAACTGTGCTTTACGAAACCGCACCACTACTGCAAGAGATCTGCAAAATACACTAAGGACGGCTACTTCTGTAGAAATTTCCAACCAGACGGTAAGGAATGGGTTGCGGGAAGCCAATTTGAGAGCACGTCGACCAGTGCGGGCCATGCGTCTAACTATTCAACACAAACAAGCTCGCCAACGGTTCGCATAAAGCCACGCTAATTGGCAACTTCGACATTGGAGGCCAGTGATCTTTTCTGACGAGTCAAGATTCCGTCTAACACGTTGCGATGGTCGTCTCCGTGTCTACAGACGCCCAGGCGAGCGATACAGTGCAGCGGCAGTCCAAGAATATGACAAATCTGGATGTGGTTGTGGTGGAGGGCGGAGTGAGTTTGGACGAGCGTACATATCTCATCGTTGTTCCCGGGCGGTTGAATGCTTAAGCTTACATCGAAAACGTGCTCGAAGACCACGTCTTGCCCGCAGCATATGGTATCGGCCCGGAATTTGTTTTTATGCAAGATAATGCCAGACCACATACTGCAGCCATCACGTTAGATTACTTACAGCATCATGGAATCCGTGTAATGGAATGGCTTCCCATGAGCCCGGACCTAAACCCAATAGAACACATTTGGGATTTGCTTGATAGACGAACCGGAAACGTCCTATTGCACCCCAAACACTGTGCCAGCAGCTCACTCAAGCATTAATCGAAGAATGGGAGATAATTCCGCAGGAAGATATTCGGAGGATCATACGAAGCATGCCGCGTCGTTGTCAAGCTGTGATAAGGGCTCATGGAGGTCATAAACGCTACTAAAAGTCAGTGAAGACGAATATTCAAACATTTCTGTGACGGACCTTTTGAACACCAGTTTGTTTTACGCCTAAAATGTTTAATTTCTAAATTTTGTAAAATTTTAAATTTATACATTAAATTTAGTTTTAATGGTCGTAACTGTTTTTTTTAATGGTCGTAACTAACAAATTAACAAGGAAAAAGTTATCAACATTGATAATGTAGCGATCTTGCAAAGGAGTGGTTTTTTTCTTTAGACCCTGACCAACACTTCCTGAGTATTCCTCCGTCACCTAGATACCGCTTTCATACTCTGTAGATGACAGAAGGGGTGACTCTTAGGTCAGTTCCTACATATGCCATAGTTCGACCCTCTTGAAGCAAAATGATAGCTTGAGAGACTTGGATTTCAGTCAGATCTGGCATAATGACCATCTGAACCAAATTAACATTCATTTCAATCAATAACAGCATTCAGAAGATTTGAAAGGGCACTTAAAATCGGTTTTTTGTAATTAAAAAGTTAAGAAAATTCAATGGCGTCACTTTGTTTTTAGGTGTACATAGACTCTCGGCCACCATATTAAGAACTGCTCACAAAAACGCTGATGTTCTTTTGTTTCTTATTTTCATTAAGCACGTCACTTTAATATTTGGTGGGCAGTTATAATAAAAAACCAAAGATTTTTTATTTATTTTACTTTGAAATCTTATTCCCCTAATTGTTTTGAGCAGTATATATTGTGTATATAAATGTAGGTGATAAAACCAATTCTCCAGCATCCATAATTTCTTACATTTATTGTATTTATTACATTTATTCGGACTCAGCTACACACACACAAACACACCCTCTCACACACACACACACACACCCTCACACACACACACCCTCACACACCCTCACACACACACACACACACACACACACACAACCTCTCCCTCACACACGCACACACCCCCATACCCCATACTCCCCCACACACCTTTAGAGTATATTGCATGCAAATTTTCATTTTTAATTATTTTTCTTTTTCTGTTATTCTTCCATGTAACACGTAAATTGTATAGTTATCGCTCTCCTATAGGAAGGCGTTGGTGACTGTATAACAATTTATATTACCACAGTTACCAACGGCACATTCTTCATGTATAATTTATCCCAATATACAAATAATCTGTTTAAGATCTATGTACTCAAATATTTTCCCTGTTTTTTTTTGTACAATGTATATTGGTTGACACAAAAAATAAAAAATATCTAATATCTAATAAAAGGCCGGGTCGGTCGAGCTAAAATATGACAAACATTATGAATGACTATGATAACATATAATATAGATGCATAGCTAATACTGGGACACCAGTCACACCAGCAGCGGCTGTAGCATGGTCTCAGCGCGCGCGAGTGGCACATTTTGCGACACCACTTCTTGGTGTCATACATCTCAGCACTACATTATAGAATTTCTAGAAAAAAATGAAAAGCCGGTCAAAAACGAGTAGATCTTGCACCCTGAGGTTTCTGTGGCATTCTAATGAGTTATTAATCTTAATAAAATTTTAACAAAAGCAACGAACCTTATTTTGCAGTTTTGATTCATACAATCTATATACAAATGCGGCTGAACTAAGCATACCTCAGAGGACTTCTATGTGGGGACCCCACTAAAGACGGGAGTCTATAGTTATGCCTAAAAATTTCGTTTCATTAACTAATTCCAGCTTCGACCACTGCAAAACTAAATCAACATCTACTTGGAGTTGTGGTAATGTAAACTTTATACATTTGATCCTTTTAGCACTAAATTATTTATCAAGAATCAATGACAGAGTCTCCTTACGCAAGTAGTAAGCAAGTACTTATAGACCGATAGCCGGACGTTTAAATTGCGATGTAAGTTTTAGTATTATTAGAGTGCTTAGTTATTGGACCGTGGATTAGGTTACGCTTATTTGAAGCTTAGTTTAAAAAGTTAGAAATCTTAGAACCTTGCTGTAGGTATAATTTAGGTATTTGCAATTATTGAATTTATAAGCGTCATTACAGAATTAAAGTTAAAAGTTTAGATTGTATCTGACATTATTCATGCGTATCTTGTTGTTATTAATTTATTAGAAAGATTGCATACATGGAACACGGGTAAACTGAAAATTGCAGAATATTCTTTTAATATAGTATTAAAGTGAGTAAAGTTTATTTAAATCACATGGTATTATTTATCTTGACCTATTATAAAAATATTTGAAATTTCTTTAGTATGCTTTTCGATTTAATTTAATTTCTTGTCATATTTTGAGTAATATGAAATTAGAGTTCAGAAGTTGGCAGCCACGTGATCATAATAAAATACACGATCATCGTTGAAAAGATTAGAAAAATTAGAATCTGGATTTATAAGAAAACATGATGTCGCTGATCGCGGCATACAAAATCACGAGCGGGGGGGCACGCTAGGCCACGTGCCGATCGTCGACGCTCGTGCCGGCGCGGCGGCGCGGCGCGGCGCGGCGGCCGGCCGCGGCTAGCAGAGTAAGGCAAAGAAATAAAATGTTAAAGTTCATTTTTAGGGTTCCGTACCCAAAGGGTGCCCAACTGGAACCTCCGCTGTCTGTCTGTCAGCGGGTTGTATCGCATGAACCATAATACGTAGACGGTTGAAATTTTTACAGAGTGTGTTTTTGTTGCCATATAATTATAATAAATGAAGTTTAAAGAATTTACGATACCATATGTTGACGTTACAGACATTCTAATCAGGAGACGCGGCATGAGAGCGAAAGTATAGACAGCCAAAAAAATGTTGAGTTGTCTTTAGCATGTAAAGGTGCAAACCGGTATTTTCAGTTGAGGTACCTCAATACCGGCCATAGCAAAGAGCTGTAAATTTCACTTTTACTGCTACCTACCACGCGAGTAGGGTTCGCAAAGATTTGAATACTTTTAGTATTCGAATATTCGACTTGCAACTATTCGAAAATTTTTAGTATTCGAATATTCGACTTTCAACTATTCGAAAATTGATAATATTGTAATATTCGACTTTCAACAATTTGAAAATTTTTTAGTATTTGAATATGATTTCTTTTTGGGTATTATTCGAATAATAAATACATTACGACATGCAGCACAATACTAACGATTGAGATAATCACTTTTTGTCAGGCAGGGTGCTAATTGCAGGATGCTACCTAAATATTGTCATAATACCCCATGTGTCGAATTAAATCAACAGCGTGCTTACCAAAAAAATTATGACTGACTTTAAATGGAGACATTCACCAAAAAGGTTCAAATAGTTATGATGGCACTGAAATAACTATTTACGCACATCTTTCTCCCTGAAACATACATATATTATCTAGGAGTCAGTGCAGTCCCTTTGATATCCATCCATTCATCAGCCTGCCAGCCCTATGATGTAACAATACAAAAACCAACACGAAAACTTAATATGTTGCAGAATCAGTTCCCAAAGTAATTTAAGGTATTCTTAAGGTTTTGAATGATGTAGGAGTGGACCAAATAAAATGCCAATATTTTTAAAAAGACTTTATTTTCAAATTTCAATTTGTCTTAAATTAAAACACATAGGCATTTAAAATATATACTTTTAGAAACTAAAACAATACCACTATAAAAATCAACATATCATTATTTGTTTTATTTTTTCCACAAAAACAAATATTCAGAATAAAGTACCTAAAAATTGAGGTTGGCCAAAAAAAACATGTCTAAACTGTAGCGAAAAGGTGATTTACTAAATTAAATTTTATTGTAAAATTTTTATCCTCGATGATATACTCTTCTACAATTTTATTTTTATACCTTTTTTATTTTCTTTTCGTTGTTAATTTCTAAATTCTATTGATATTTAAATTATACTTTTAACGAGGTTTTTCAGCATTTTTTTTGGGGCTGTCTCCAGGCTTGCGGCAGGCGGCAGCCTTTTTAGCACCAAATTCTATTCTCGTAAAGTGTTTCACTATAATGTGTATGTTTGTATGAAACTAAACTTTTGTACTTAAGTAGTGTCAGAATAAACCTTTTCAATGAGGAACCAACTATTAAACCATACTTGTAATTATTAACTTTGTGTTGGGGTCTTAATCGCGATAACTAACAACATACCTTGATAACTAACATAATAAATAACATACTTGTAATATTCAAATTCCTTTCACATTAAATATACCTATAAACTTTGCAACTAAAAAAACACCATTATAAAAATCAACATATTTGTTTTATTTGTTACACCAAAAAACAAAGATTTAAAACAAAGTACAAGAAAGTCTTAAAAAACTGAACTATGTCGTCAGAATCATTATTTAAAAATTAAAAATATTTGTAGGTATTTAAGTAGACAATTTTTTATGAATAAGAAACTAAGTATTATACCATAAAAAACACGGCCATAAAAATCAACATATTTGTTAAACAAAAAAAACAAAGATCCAAAATAAAGCACAAAATGCGGTTGGCCTAACATGTCTGCATGAAAAACTGACCTATGGAGATCTTGTCACTCTCATTATTTTCAAATCACAAATATTTATTCATATTCATATTCTTTATTGCACAGAAAAGTTATACGTACAAGCAGTCATAAATTAAACGTGCTATAGGCGAGCTTATCTCTGAGAGAGATTTCTGCCAGCAAAACCTAGGTGCTAAGGAAATATTAACTAAAAGTGTGTGATCAAATGTGCACACATAAAGAAACAAGTGATATAAAAAATAAAAATGTGGAGATAATATGAACTTAAAACTACCATAAATATACCTAACTTTTAAATAAATACTTACATAATAAATTAATTAATAATTACTTAAATATAAAAAGAACAAACGTACTTAAATACTGTAATATAAACATGGGCATAAACCTACATAACAAAAGTATTCATAAATATATGTTTAAAACAAGAATTTAGTATATACCAAATATAAACATAAATACATACAGTGTATATACCTGCATAAATAATAAATAAATATATATTTTAAAGGGAAAAATATTTATAAATAATGCTCTTTAAGCTTCTTCTTGAATAGGCTGATCGTAGGACAGTCACGAATCGTATGCGGTAGGGAGTTCCAGAGTCTGATGGATGTCACCGTGAAAGAATTTCTAAAAGCACCCGTGTTATGACATGGAGTTTTTAAAAGAGATACTGTGTGTGGTCTGTTCTGTTTGTCATTGGAAAGAAGGTAGTTAAAGCGTTCACGCAAATAGGGAGGGGTAGTAGGGCTCCTAAGGATATTAAAGAGGCAACATAAAATGTGAAAATTTCGTCGTTGACGAATAGGAAGCCATTTCAGCTCCTCTCTATAATGAGACACATGATCAAACTTACGCAGTCCGAAAATAAACCGAATCCCCAGGTTATTTGTAAGTATTTAGGTAGTAAAGCCGATTTTGAAGGCTTTAATTTTAGTTTAAATGCTGTCAAAACCAAATTTTCTTTATTGAATATAGTCCTTCAGTGTAAAGAACAAGCTACATTACATTAGAATAATTTTAGTTTTGACAGCACTAAAAGTTAAGTTAAAGCTTTCAAAATGGGTACATTGTTAGGATAAACTAAAACCAAAAATAAGAAACCAAATATTAATCCATGCTTTAAAAATTTTACTAATAATTTCAAATGCCTTTCAAATATATAAACTTTGTAACTTCAGAACACCACCATAAAAATCAACATATTTGTTTTATTTGTTATACAAAAAACAAAGATCTAAAATAAAGCACATAACAACTATACTTAACAATGTACCAAAAAGTTTAAAATCTTAAGTATAGAGATCTCTTTAGTCTCATTTTTATCAAATCACATATAAATACCATTCAAATATATAAACTTTGCAACTATAACAACATCGCTATAAAAATCAACATATTTGTTTTATTTGTTATACAAAAAACAAAGATCCAAAATAAAGCACTTGAAAACTATATCTATTTTCTACAATATCATTTTTGTTTCTAGCTTCGTACCAACTACTTTGAATCCTATGGACACAGTTTTGTAAAAACTAAATCATAGATGGCTTTTCAGAAGTGATAATTATATTATCTCCATACCTTTACTTTAAGTTGTGTTTTATTACTTGGTGCTTGGAAGTTCCACACCTGATAAAGCATTTCGTATATCACTTAAAGAGAACTGGCTACCCTCGTTATTTGTCTCCAAAAAGTTGTAAACACGATCTATTTCCATGGCATTCTGCGCTGATTGAGTTCGTCTTAGCTTCAATCCAGCTGCTCGATAGGGATAACAAAATTTCTTATAGCAATGACCATGATAAACTGCTTTTTTTTTCAAAAGATCGACGTTGGATTTACGGAGCAGAACCTGAAATAATCAAATAAATTCGTCATTCGAGTGATATTGCAATGAAACAAAGTTAAATTGTCAGAAGTTTCTTAAGTAATTTTACGCATTTGTTTATTTTTTATGTAAAAATGAAAATCAGATCATTAATTCTACATTAAATGGCAATAACAGCAAGTTAGTTGGTCTTTTGGTTCTTGTTCGTAAAGTGTATTTTTTGTATTATATAGGGACGTATCCCTATGAGCTGTGAAAGTGCTACCACTTAAGAAAATTAAATTTTACCATGATAATTATTGAAAGTCTGCTCAGTTAACTGCCTATAAAAAGAGCGGCAGACGTCCAAGATATCTTGTGCGAGCATCCACGTCATTCGATTTTCAACTATTCGAAAATTTTTAGTATTCGAATATTCGACTTTCAACTGTTCGTTTTTTTTTTAATTTGAATATTCCACTTTTTTAAATATTATTCTAATGTCTTCATTCAATCAATGTCGTATTATGAGTCTAATATTTCTGAATCAAAACAAAATCCTAGTTATAAATTTAAGAACAATAAGTTTGACTGTTATAATCTTGATGGAATATTTTAACAATAATAGAATTTGAGCAAATCAGAGTTCCGAGATTGCAGTTCAGGTTATCGGTCGAATATCCGCAGTTTTTAACATAAAAATTCAAATATTCGGACAAGTTAATTATTTAAATTATTAGAATATTCGAATAATTATTCGATATTCATTTTTTTTTCAATTATTCGAATATGCGAATGAAAGCCCTAGTCGTGACCTAGTAGTAAGTCCTAGGCTTGCATTCAAATATTGGAATAATAAATTAATTTCTATATTTTCAACACTTGGCGAATTATAGAAATTGGCGGTATAAAAACGCAATCTGGGTGTGAGGAGCTCTGAACCGGGATTCAAACGCGGTACCGCTTACCGGGCGAGTACACTAAGTGGCTGCACTTTCACAGCTGATAAGGCGCCAGCGACCAGGAACAAGTACGCCTCACACTCGGGTATGCCAGCAAAATTACGAAAATTTCGCATTCGTAAGAAAAGGATGTCGATCAATTTTATCCATTGGTTGCAAAATTTTTTGTGGTGGTACTTTTGTGGGGCGCGGGCTCGCGGGCGAGCTAGTGACGCTCGGGGAATTCCCGCGCAGTACTTTTTTCGTGGCGCTCTGCCCTCGTGGACTATGGATTTCTATTTTTAAATACGGAGGGCTTTATCTGCTACTCATTCATTAAATTTATTTGATATTCAACAAAAATGCACGCAATATTATTAGTATACTGTTGGGTAGGTAACTTAAAATTCAATTACAACTTGAAGATTTTTATTGGGGGACCCATCCAATGAATTTGCCACGGGCCTCAGATGTTATAGTTACGCCATTAAACAATAATACAACGTCCAACAGTAATTTAATAAAATCAAGTAACTTACATGATGGCTCCAATCATCATCGTGTGTTGTTGCAGCATTTAAAATGGTTATTTGCGTTTCTATGTTGGTGTCTTGGCTGACAGTGATTCTAATATCAATTGGATATTTCCCTTAAGCTTTTATAAAATCACAAAACAGCGACTTCGTTGCAAAATATACAACAATTGGCAAAATCGAAGGTATTGCATGGTTCTCTTGTTGTAGTTTCTTCTACCACGTTCTTGCTTCACCCCGCCACCTCGCCCTTCGGCCCCGCGCGGCACATTTTTATCGACGATCGGCACGCAGCCAGTATAGCGTGCCCCCCCGCGCGTGAGTTTGTATGCCGCGATCAGCGACATCATGTTTTGTTATAAATCCAGATTCTAATTTTTCTAATCTTTTCAACGATGATCGTGTATTTTATTATGATCACGTGGCTGCCAACTTCTGAACTCTAATTTCATATTACTCAAAATATGACAAGAAATTAAATTAAATCAAAAAGCATACTAAAAAAAATTCTAATATTTTTATAATATGTCAAGATAAATAATACCATGTGATTTAAATAAACTTTACTCACTTTAATACTATATTAAAAGAATATTCTGCAATTTTCAGTTTACCCATGTTCCATGTATGCAATCTTTCTAATAAATTAATAACAACAAGATACGCATGAATAATGTCAGATACAATCTAAACTTTTAACTTTAATTCTGTAATGACGCTTATAAATTCAATAATTGCAAATACCTAAATTATACCTATAGCAAGGTTCTAAGATTTCTAACTTTTTAAACTTAGCTATAAATATATGAAGTTAATTCAAAGGACAAAGATAAATCACTTTAATAATATCAAAAGTTCGAACCTTACTGCTACTGGTCTAGTATCGCACGAGTGTTTTATTACCTAAAGAAGAGCCAACGAGAGATGGCACCTATGACAGCTGCGTTTAGTGATGGGTGCATTTTAATTTCAGCAAAAATAAAAATCGCGACTTGAGTAAATAAAATATCGATTTATTTCACACGTCATACAACATACATCATAATAATACAAATGTGCATTTGCTTACATTAACAAAGCAGCCATAAAAATCTAGAAAACTGGTTTACAATTTTTTAATCATATAAAGATATACCCATAGTTTGTAAACAGACGGAGACGGCGAATAAGGAGAATAGAACACGTTATTTATTGATTACAATTCAGCCACTAACATTCCTCATGATCCATTGAGTTTTGAAAAAAATAGAAACTTTTACTATAAAGTCTTTATAAAATCTAAAAATGATGATCGAAACGACGTCACATTTCGCTGCCAGCAACAATGAAGTATTAGATTATTTTAGTGACACTTACCCATAAACAATTATGAAACTTGGTAGGCATTTAAACGTCATAGGTGCCATCTCTCGTTGGCTCTAGTTTAGTTATGTGCAGTACACTACTTTATGCAATAGTTACCTACTTATTTTTTAATCAAGGAGGTTTCAATGCGGTGCGAGACTTCACCGATATATAACCTCCTTGTGACCGAACCTCACATTAACAGGATATATAAAAAAACCGGTCAAGTGCGAGACAGACTCGCATACCTAGGGTTCCGTAATTCTACAGTTTTGGGAACAGTCAGGAAGAAGGTATTTAAAATCTTGCCCATAACTGTAAGAATTGATTGTACCACAAAATAATTTAATGTTTACTGAATTCACCGTTTTGTTGAAGATTGCTAATAATGTGTTTGGCATTCCGCATTTTGACCAAACGTTGCGTAAACGGATATGCACTATATCAAACTGTCGTCAAAGGGATGTCACACTAAGAAATCTCCGAGAAAGTAGGGAAAATAAAATTCATGTCGAATAAATATAAAAAATATGTAATAAATTTCAGTAATGTCAATTTCAAATGTCAGAAATATAATCGAATAATATAAAAATTCAATTATAATACGTGAAATTGCCCATGTCAGGTAATTTTCAATAGATGCCAAGTTAAATTAAAATATTCGGTAGTAGAAAATGTAAAGAAAAAATGTCAAAAGTTATCAAATTGTCAATCAAAAAATCCATTTGTATGGATAATGTCATAGGTGTGATTATTTAAAATATTGTAATAACTAAGGGTGAATTATTAATATCAATTTGCTGATTTAATACGTTGTCTGAATGAAAATATGTTAATCTGTTTATTTCAAGGGCTTCTAATGCTGACAGTTTTTTGTCTTTTCCACAAACGTGAAGAGCTCTAAAATTTAAATTGGGGTCGAATGTATGGTTTTCGCTCATCAAATGTTCGCCAAAATTTGAGTCCGTTTTCTTCAACTTCCAACTTCTGGTCTGGTATGTATTTAAATTAATTTAAAAGCCCCCTTATGATGTTGATGATTGTGATTGTCGGCACTTGGTGGAACTTATTATACATCTTTGTTAAATAAAACACTTGTCCTTTTCCCCAGAATTATAATTAATCTTCAATGCATCCGACCGGTTTCGCTTATCATAATGATGATGCTTAAATAGTGAAACCGGTTGGGTAGTGTAGTATTAAATATTATCTGTGGAAAAGTACAAGTGTTTTCATCACAATCACACTAATATTATAAATGCGAAAGTTTGTGTGTATGTGTATGTTTGTTACTCTTTCACGCTGAAACGGCTGAACGGATTTAGATGAAATTTATAAAGGATATAGCTTATACCCTAACTTAACACATAGGCTACTTTTTATCCCGCAAAGAAGCATTTCGTTAAACCGAATAACACGCGGGCGGAGCCGCGGGCAAAAGCATGTGTTTGATAAATTACACCAAGCGACTCGAAAATCTCAACAATCAACTTCCTTAAAGCGGCAAGTACGGCTGATTTGATTGTCATTTATCTCACCTCAAGATCAAGTTCACTCAACTATCTAATCATTTATGGTTTAACACATAATGTAGAAAAGAAAAGTTAATCACTAACTACATAAATAACGGAATCAAGAGTAAAATTAAAAAATGTTATATGGATTATTTCATATCATAACAAAAACCAAAATCAGATGGTTGACCAAAGAAGTGAATACCCAATATGGCCAAAGAAATAACATAAGCGCTCGTTTAAAAGTATGTCTTACGGAGTTAAGTAAAAGACTACATCATCTAGAATTTGAAATTATTCAACAAAATATTTTTGAATAAATAAGATGTATATAGCATCGAAGAAGCATCACAAACATTTAAGAAAATTAAGAAACTTGATATCCAGACAGAGAAAAATATTTTGAACAATTTCAAATTTTCCAATTTTTTTTGTACCCTAATAAGTATGTAGGCGAGTGAATGCTATTTTTGTGGAAAATTTCAAGTTTTATTTTTAACAGTCCTAAAGTTATGAAGCTGTGACATACGGACGGATGCACGGACAACGGAGTCTCACTATAAAGGTACAAAACCTTTTAGGTACTACGGAACCCTAAAAAGCTGTCAAAAGTGATAGATGGCAAAAGTAATAGAAATCAGAAGTGACAGCTTTTAAAACTGACAGATGTCAACACTGAAGTGAAAGACTTCAAAATCAACACATATGTCAGAAGTGATATATTTTAAAATGCGAAAAGTGACAGATATCAAAAGTGTCAGATTTCAAAAGTGACATATTTCAAAAGTTACAGATCCCAAAAATTTGCAGATATCTCGGGAACTATATCTTTTGAGGATAACAAGAATCCTATGTTATATTCAGCCTCTTATTTTAGCTCAGTTTTTGTATAGGATATAAAGTGCCAGGTAAAATTTTCAATGCCCCCTGATGGTTGCGTACAGCGCAAGATCTGTGAATTTTTGCTGGATGATGTGAGAGGAATAGAGGAAATGCATTATCAACAAAAGATTAATTAAATCGGTCACAAGACCCCGAACTTGCTAACTAAAAGGGTCGTGGTTGTGTAAGCCCCTAACTGTGACCCTTATTGTTTGTCACAAACAAAATCTTACGAAGAGAGTTGTTCCGGAATTGAGCTCCGGAACTGAACGAAGTTTGGGTCACGGCGGCGCCGGAAATTGTTACGTTACCGGACAACCTTTAACAACAAATAGACAATAAATTACGTTTATTATCTACAACCATATCGTAAAATCCGGATTATGTACTCTAAATGATTCATAATGTCATTTTTTTGTAACGAAAGTATCTGTTATGGAAATAGTAGTTTATTAAACTGGTACACAAAGAGGTTTTTAAAACACCAGTGTGAATTTATCAAACGAGCCGTAGCCGCGTCTTTTAATACCTAGTTATGTGCTGTACACAGACATATAATTATTACTAAGTAGCAGACCAAACATAAGGATTAAATAGAGTGGCAAGTTTCCATACAAAAAATAAGCTACATTTAGGCTTCATAGTACGAAGAAACGTATAAAATGGGTTGTTTTGACTGGCTTATGCTTGGAACATATTTGTTAATTCCTAAACTAATCTCTAGTATATATTTTGTTTGGAAACAAGCAATATTTATATCTAAAAGAGCCCGTAGTTAACTGAGCTAAAATTGCCACGCGTCGACTCCATCCATCATCCATCAGCCTGTTTCGTCCACTGCTGGACATAGGCCTTTCCAGGATTTCACCACTCTTGGCGGTCCTTCTATTTACAAGAAATGCCCATACTCACACACGCTGGGCAGGCGGGTTGGTGAGTGCGGTGCCGAAACCCTTGCACCAAATAGTCAGATATTTTTGCCAAAAATAAAACTTTTAACCATCAGAAACACAGTAAATATTGAATTAATAAAGTATTAATCTAGATAATGGCGTAAGAAAATGAAGGTAAGGTAAATAATGGCGAGTACGAGTACATGTAAGGTTCGGTTACAAGGAGGCTTTCACCGCTATGTAACCTCCTTGTGATTGTGACCGAACCTCACGTACGAGCGCGATTGCGGTCCGAAAAGAAAAAAATTCTGGCCGGAATGCACGCGTGGTATAGTCCATTCAGAATTAGCTGGCGTCTTTCCACTTGAACACAAACAATAGGGGTAGTAAACCAAACACTCATAGAGCCCATTCATTTTTAAAGGAGCCGTTTCGGCCTTACCTGTTTTGTTGCAAACCAACCAGTGTTGATACTTTCCACTGAACTAATCTCTTCGAAGTTTAAAAAACAACCGAGTGGTATTTCTTTTTCCTTATATTATTAAAGGGAAGATAACAGAAGGAAAGTATCAAAAACGTTTGACACACCGCCTAACACGTGTTTTAAAAGTGTTTATTGTTCCGTTCAGGCGAATTCACCCGCCACGACTTAATCCTATTGTTATTGCTAATGACGACGACGGTCTCAAGGGAAAGACGCCAGCTAATTCTGAATGTACTATAACTGCTGATAGTACCTTAAGAGCCTTTTCACATTATCCGATCCGATATTGGTGTTGGACGATGATAGCCGACACCATGTGCTGTTTTCACATTACCCGTTACCCGACCAAATCGTTCCGATACGGCCATTTGCTCGATAGCTTAAGTGCGAGCAGGTCATCAGTGCCAGACTATAATATAAAACTTTATTTGCTTTATCTATTATATTTAAGACCCCAGAAAGATCTATCCACAAACAGTTTTGGATACATTGCATTGTAAAAGCTAGATATTCAGAGGGAGCATTTTAATACGCTTTTAAGCAAGCTACAAAACGCACCTCGAAAGTTATTTAATTACTTTCTTAAGAGTGAATACACATTTGATTATTTGCTAATTCATCTCACAAACAGTATCAAGAAACGAGATACACATTTTCGAATGTCTGTGGGGCCAAAATAGATGCTGGCGCATACAGAGACAAATTAGATACACGTATGCACACATACAAACATTACATATCCGGTGTATTTGGTGCCGGCTCCGATATCCGATATCGGATCGGATAATGTGAAAGACAGGCACATATTTCATACATTTTACTTGCCCCGATATCGTATCGGCGTCCGACCCCGACATAGGATCGGATAGTGTGAAAACGCTCTAAGCAGGTGCAAGCTAGTTTGCACTTATTGCTGCGTGGTAAGAGTAGCTATGTATTTACGTTACTTTGAAGATTGATTATTCTTTACATAGTGTACTCTGTGACCAAAGTGTGCCCCAGCCCTCGGGTTACCGGAAGCTTTGATCAGGCGCGACGAGACCTACTTCCGCTCCCCTTAAGCCTAGGTTACACAGTGCGAGCTGGCATGCGAGCTGACCGAGACAGTTACTGAGGTGCAGCTACTACGCACGTGTGACCGCATCATACGAGTTACTGTCATGTGCGAGTGGGACAGTTGCTCGCATCCGAGTTACTTCAACATTTTTTGTTTTTACTCGCTACTTGCCTTCCCCCACCAAGCCACTCGTACGCCGCTCGGTCGTCAACTCGCACGATTTTGCGAGATGACAGTAGCTAGTACGCTCGAGCCCACGCCAGGTGCAGTGTTTCTTGTTTCGGCGTCAAAATGGCGGAAAGGTGGACATCCGATCAAAATATAAAGTTTGTGGAGCTATACAAAGATCAAACGAACTTATGGAATTGTTTGGATCCTAATTATAAGAACAGAGATTTGGGTAAAGCGTCGTTAGAACACATCCGCATGGAATGTAATTTACAAAACACGAATGAAGTTACAAAAAAAATCAAAAATTTACGTTCTACGTATAACCAGGAGTTATTGAAAATTGAAAAGAGCAAAAAAATTGTATCTGGCACTGATGATATCTATAAACCATCTATCAAGTGGTTCGATTCTATGGATTATATTATGAAAATAATAAATCTAAAAGAAAAAGAAACATCAAGTAATCTGGTAAGTATTTTATTTCTAATTACACAATCATATCATTTTGCCAGGTAACTGCTCCCTCGCCATTGAAATAATTTTTATATTTATCACGCATTTTCTCTGCTATTGCTTTCGATCTATTATTGATTCTAGAGCGACGAATACTCGGTAATTCATTAATTTCGGACCTCCACTGCCCCAGAATGATTTGAAAGTTTATGATGTCTTCATAATCTGTAGTTCCTGGTGGTGTATAAGTGCTTGATGCAGTGGTACGTAACCAGTTGTGTAATGTACATGCATATAAGACGATCTTTATCGTAGTTTCCTCTTTAACTTGAATTGGCTTTCCCAAAACACGAAAACGAGATGCTAGAATGCCAAACCCATTCTCCACAATCCTTCTTGCTCTGCTCAATCTATAATTAAAAATCTTTTCTGCGGTAGTCAATATATTTTTGTAGGGCTTTAGTAAATACGGCTTCAAAGGGAAGGCATCATCTCCAACTAGAATACCATTTTCAGGCAACAATAAATTGTTTTCTAGATAAGGATACAAAGAGCAGTTTTGGAATACTCCACCATCTGCATTACGACCGTACGAGCCTATATCTACATATCTGAAAGTATAATCGTGATCTACGACGGCCATGAGCACTATACTATTTGTTCCTTTGTAGTTATAATATTCACTGCCACAATTTGGTGGTGCTTGAATTGTTATGTGTTTCCCATCAATAGCTCCACAACAATTCGGGAAATTCCACCTCGAAGCGAATCCTACTTCTATATCTTGCCATTCTTCCACATTGGGTATCTGAAAAATAAAAGAGTAACGTTAATTTCAGGAACCAAATCATGCATCAACGTCAGGAAGCAACGTTGCATCAATGTCAGGAAACGAGGCCACGAATAACGAGGACCTTGATGCTAGTGACAATAGCAACAACGCCGTTCATATAAAAGTGGTGAAGCCACCAAAAACTCCAAAATTAAAGACGAAAGTATCATCAGAACGGTCTGAAATTCAAGCAGCCGTGAATGAACTCAAAGAACTAAATAACAGTTTAGTAAACGTGTCTGCCCCGATTCCAAGAGAATTAGAAGATGAATGTGATGTTATCGGAAGACATGTAGCACTGCAGCTCAAACAGTTACCTCCGATTAATAGAATTGATGCGACAGATGAAATACAGGCAATACTCTCTAGATACCGTAAGAGCGCCCTCTGTTCTAGAATTGTGTATACACCTACTAATTACAGTTCTGAATGTACGCCATCACCACAGCCTGTAGTAAATTATCAACTTGTTGGACCTACAATATCTGCACACTCTACACAACTGGAACAATCTTCACAATCTATACTCCATAATGAATGTACGCCATCACCACAGCCTGTAGTAAATTATCAACTTGTTGAACCTACAATATCTGCACTCTCTACGCCACTGCTGGATCAATCTTCACAATCTATACTCCATAATGATGTTCTTTCTGCAGCAATATCAATCTCTAAAATAACGAAATAAGCTATGTAGTACTGTAGTTATTAAGTATTACTATGTGAAGTGCAAAAACTTTAACAAATCCGTTGTGAATTTGATTATGAATAATAAAAATTACTTACTTTGATTTAATCTTTAAGACTTTCATTGATAGCAGCACACACTTCTGGTATTATTTTAATTATGGATGCTTTTGAAACTGAAAAATACCGACAATAGTCTATACGATATCCCAGAGGAAAGGTATACCAGGGTTATTCCCAACTTCACCCTTGCAGGTATCGCATCCCTCATCAGTGTATCATCACGTTGAATTTTTGGAGCAATTAAATTTAAAAGTATTTCCACTTGTTCAGGTGTCACTCTCATAACCGCTTTATATTCTCGGGGATCTCCATCATATAGCTCTTTAAATATTGTATGCGTTGCCCCTTTTTTTTGCAGCCAATTCCTGACCCAAATACTTCTTTTCTTCTTCTTTTTTTGTATAGCTCTTTCAATTCTAAGTATTTCAACACAAAGTATTTTCGTAACCGCTTTTATTGTGGTTTGTACTGTGATTAAACGTGTTTTTTGCGACAACATTGCACTAGTGATACAGACGAATTATGCCAGTGCACTGATGCAGTAGCTGTCTTCTGCGACGCCAGCAGTTTGCATAGTGTGACCGTGCGAGGCGAGTCGAGCTACTCTCATACGAGTACACAGGCACTCAGTAGCTGACTACTGTCACATCAGCTGCTCGCACTGTGTAACCTAGCCTTTAGTCCTCTGACTGACCAACCCCGGCCCGAGAGTCTCCACGCCGAAGGGCACAAACACGTAGCACAATCATAAATGAATCTAAGAATACATTTTATACCTGCTCAAAAACTTCTTTAGAATAATCTTGCCTCTATAAAGAGGTAAAAAAAAATAGAGGAAAAATGATTTTCCCACATATTTTATGGGTATTTTCCAGTACGTATTTACCAAAGTAGCTTAATATCCTACTAATATTATAAATGCGAAAGTTTGTGCGTGTGTGTGTATATTTGTGACTCTTTCACGCTGAAACGGCTGAACGGATTTGGATGAAATTTAGAATGGATATAGCTTATATGCTAACTTAACACATAAACTACTTTTTATCCCGGAAAAATGCACGGTTCCTGTAGGATATATCAATATCATTGAAAAATCAGGTGTCTAATTAGCGCGGTCCTTATCATTTGCGGTGATATAAGCAGAGATCGGAACACGGGTGCGATTTAAGGCGCTACCAATCATAAAAATAAAATCCCGGGATTCCAAGATTACCGATTACCAGGAAATTTCGGGATTCTTAGTTCTATTAACTTTTATTGTAATTGCACCCGTAAGAAATACCGGGATTTTTAGTCGTATCTACTTTTCATAGTTTCGCGTGATTTTGAGTCATCGTGTAAATATAAATAACTGAATAACTTAAAGTTCGTTAACAGCGCTATCTAGTAAGCTCTAGCAGACAGCATACAAAAAGTTTATGGGGTAGCTCGTAGTCGCTGCGCTAAATTTTGGGTGCCCTTTCCAAGCTAGTTACCCAAAAAAACCGTTTTATGGGATCGCTTCTCTGTTCCCAATATATTAGGTACTCAGTATTTTAAATTTTAAAATGCACTTAAATATAAAATTAAATATTTTTTCCAAGACATATAAACACGATTTGGAGACCCCTTTTTAAACTCAAGTTAGGTAGTAGGGAATTTTTCGACTTCAGAAATCCCGGGATTTCCAAATCATGTAAGAAATTTCTTGGAATCCCGGGATTTTATTTTTATGATTGGTAGCGCCTTAAATCGCACCCGTGTTCCGATCTCTGGATATAAGACAAGGCTTTATTATTTCATACTTCAGATGTTTAATTAGCGCGGTCTTTATCATTTGCGGTGATATAAGACAAGGCTTTATTATTTCATACTTCAGGTGTTTAATTAGCGCGGTCCTTAATCGTTTGTGGTGAAATAAGACAAGGCTATGTTATCTCATCACACTTCACACTAATAGATATTATAAATGCAAAAGTTTGTGTGCTGAGTGTGTATGTTTGTTACTCTTTCACAGTGAAACGGCTGGACAGATTTGGATGAAATTTAGAATGGATATAGCTTATACCCCAACTTAACACATAGGTTACTTTTAATCCTGGAAAGCATGTCGTTAAACCGAATAACACGCGGGCGGAGCCGCGGGCAAAAGCTAGTTATTATATATAGTATATTATGGTCTTTAGACAACGCTTTGCAATAATATGTAAAATGTGTCAATATTTGATTCAATTTGGAACCAGTTATAATTCCTAAATATTACCTACTATGGTAACCAAAGCTTGAACCTTTATTTTGTTTGGAATTTCAATTTTTTTACAGGACACGATTTTGATATTGGCCTTTTCACAGACGCATGCATGACTGACGAAGTTAATTGAAAAATCCTGACCTGACCTGTTTCCATTATTAAAAATAATCCTCTCAAACTTGAGGTTAACTGAAAGGTTATGCGACCGATTACTGAAAATTTATTGCCCATTTCTTATCCTGATTTTTTTTCCAGAATATTATGAAATTTTAAGATATTACGTAACGATATTTAAATAATAATTAAAATGAACCGCCAACAAACAAAAACGTGACATTTATTATGCTCCATTGTTAAATAAGACACTTGTACTTGTCAACAGAATTATTATTAAAATTCAAAACACCCGACCGGATTCGCTTATAAGCATTTTTAGGGATTTAAAAAATAACTTAAATAATCACACAACAATGTTTACATGGTCCATGCGTGCGATAAATCTATAAGTAATAATATGATAGAAATGTAATGTATAAATATCCATTTATCGCACGCATGAAAGGTGTAAACATTGTTGTGTGATTATTTAAGTTATTTTAATTTTATAAATCCCTAAATAATGCTTATAGTCTCGCTTGTGCTGCGTTTCAATGCGGACGCGTTATTTTATTTATATTTATATCGTTTAGCGCGCCGAAAGCTGTCGCTCGCTATTTGTCACCATGATTAGTGAACTTGTGGTGAATGAGCTGCTGGCGTTCCTGCAGCAGAAGCTGGATGTGATGGACGAGGTGTCCGCTGTTCAGATCTGCGCAACCAACTTCAGCGAGGAAGATATCGCAGCTGCCAAGCTGTTACTGTACACCTTGCTGAACAAGCGCGGCGAGATGGTGTCCCGCCGTCGTGACGGGACAAAGAAAAGCCTGCAGGACATCATCACGCTATTCAAGGAGAATTTGTGGCGAAGGACCTGCACAAGCTTCCTCCCGTCAACTTCGACCACGTCGACGTCACGAGCCTATTGAAAGAAATCGTCCTTCTGAAGGCCAGTCTCGCGGATGTGCAGGCGAAAATGGATGAATCCCAAAAAACCATCGCAGATTTTCGTAAAGAACTCATCGAGTTGCGCAGCACTGTGGCGGTAACTAGGTCACCAGTCGATGCATCCTACGTAAACACGCGTCGCGGAGCCGGCCTTGATATATGGTCGCCGATCTACGCGTCAGCAGTTTCGTCGCCAGCACAGCGCCTCCGTCGATTGCCAAGCCTGCAGAATGTGCCGCCAACGCACCCCGCAGCCCCACACCTGTCACGGCGGCACCTCCACGCAGCGCCGCTCGAGCCCCTCGCCCCGCCCCGCTACCCGTGTTTACAGCACCGGCGAAGCCTCGAGATTTCGCCAGCGTTACCGTGAGTGCCCCTGCCGCTCTCAGTACAACTCCCGTGCCAGAAAAGGCGCCGAACCGGGTTAAAGATGATGGTTTTATGACGGTGCGAAGGAGGAAGCGCCAACCACGAAAAACCCAGAACCGCTGCGGCGAAGCTCCTTTAGAGCCAAACCTGAACTTGCGTGCCGCGAAGCCGAACACGCCGTAACTTCGTCATAGAGGAAAGCTTTTGGTCGCAGGGCGTGTTGTTTTATCGCTTCCGCGGACAAGTGCCACAGGACAGCACAAAGACCTAGAACAAAATTGAGTCCGAACCGTCTGCTGACGTGTTCTTCGATAGCAAATGTCAATTAGTTTGTAAGTTTATTCGTTATTGCATGGCCATAAGTTAAGTTTAATTATGTAAACTAAACTTTTATTCAATAATAAGTATTAAATAATTGCTGTAATTGGGTTCGCCCGTAGTAATTATGATAAATAAATAGTAATAAGCTTTATTAACTAACTCAATTTTGTAATTATTAATATACTGTAATATATGTTAGTTTGTAAGGTATTTGGGCCACATAGATGCCTGATAATAAATGATTTGATTACAAGCGAAACCGGTCGGGTGTATTAAAGTTTAAGTTAAGTTAAAGTAGACCAAAATGTATGACACTTGAGAATTTTTTTCAGGTTTTATTTTTAAATTCATAAAACAACAAATATATATTTATTCGGGACCATTATCATTCAGGGACATCTCGTACACCAAATATGATGTTTAAAAGTATCGCCGTATTTAATGTATTTTAAAGGTTTTACAGGGTATATTATTTTAAATGGGTTCCCCGTATTTTGACGAAATTCATACTTGCCATTATTAACGGTAAAAAATGATCCGATAAACAGTTTTGTACTCAAAAGTTCCCTTTTACTATCGGATTTAAAGTAAAATGAATATAAAACAGAGCATAAGCCACGTTGGTTTTAAATCCTTGCACTCTTTTAAGTAGTATCAAGTTTCGTGACTTGTGCTGGCTGAAAATGGAGCTTAAAATCGGATTTCCAGGAAACCGTCGCAAGTGGGAATCGTGGTGAACAAAGCTAAAAATCACCGCTAGAATTACGTTCTGCATTTATTATGGTACGGTGCCGTTATAGAACCCTTCTTTGTGGTGTACATTGGGAGTTCCAAATTTCATTATTATACTAGCCTCGCGCCTGCAGCTCCCCACGTAATTTAAAAATAACCCCTTATAACCTATATGTTGACCAGAGTCACTATGATGATAACAAAGAAAACCGCATCCGAATCCGTTGAGTATTTAACTTTCGGTAAAGGGATAAAAAATACAAGACAGCAGGAATTTATCTCATGCGGAAAAATATAATATCTTAGTCTTGTAGGTGGTAGAGCTGATGCCGAGCTCGACTGTGGAGGTACCACCACCTTACTCGCAAATCCTCCCGAAGTTAATCGGGGGAGAGTAAGAGAACAGCTCTCAGGCAAAACCAGGCGGCCCACCATTGCCTGGGACCGATGGATGGCGGTATATCCATCCCTAATTGCCAGGCCTTAAAACAGACTGGTGACGGGCAGCGGCGTCACTGGTGCAAGGGTTTCGGCACGGCGCTCACCAACCCGCCTGCCCAGCGTGTGTGAGTATGGGCATTTCTTCCAGGGGGACCGCCCAGAGTGGTGAAATCCTGGAAAGGCCTATGTCCAGCAGTGGACGAAACAGGCTGATGGATGGATGGATGAGTCTTGTCCTTGTCTTGAGTAGAAAGTTAAAATAGTCATTGATTTTATATTATGCTTTCTTCAAGAATCCCTGATTAATACATAATTGAAACTTTTTGTCTGGAAAACTAGGTACCCTGTTTGGAAGTCTATTGTAAAGTCCTACGAAAGAGGTGCTGACTTTTGCACGACTAACTTTTGGAAAAGCCAGTTTATGTTTGTTTCTAGTTTTCATTGAGTGATGCGCACCGAGCTTCGGGGAAGTATGTGTGTATGTTTCAACTTGAGAATCACTCAAATTTTAATCTGGGCAGTGCCCCCGCCAAGTCGAGCTAAAAAGTCTCGAAACAGTTCAGGCCACTTTCGACCCCCCTATAACGTCGTTGTGGATAAAACTAGAAGCCTGAATTTTCAGTAACCAAACAGGAATTGTATAAACACGGTATATTTCAAAATTCATTCAATTTGAACCAGTAGTTTAAGAATTATAACTAGTCAAAGTTTCTCAATTTTGTCACTCACTCACTCACTCACTGACTGACCGATCATCAAAACTCTAAGGCACTTCTAGCAGACATAGAAGCTTCAAATTTTGAATACTATTAGTGTTTAGTATAAGAATCAAGGAAAAACCAAAATATTTTGCAATTTCGATCCAATTTTCTAGATACACCAACTGTATAAATAACTTTGTAATCCCATATAAGTTATACAGGATTACAATGTAACATTTGCAGTGACAGAATCAGTGTACCTGTATATGTAGAAAAAAAAGTAGGACTATCTACAAAAAGAAATGAGGTGGCATCAAAAACAAAACTTGTAAAAAAACAAGTCTCGCAACTTAGTTCTTCTACCGTAAAAAGTTGTGATATCCATGTAATACCAAGTCAGTTAATTTATTCAGTCCCTGCTTAAAGGACCTTCATTGTGTTTTCATGCGATGGCCAAGTCAATCTATTTATTTAAACATAAAATATTTTTAATATTGATATGGTCACTGGTATAAGATGTTGTTAGGTTAGCTAATTATGTAATAACTTAAAACAGAAGGTCCCTAAGTAGGGACTGAATAAATTAACCGACTTGGTATTGCATGGATCTCACAACTTTTTACGGTAGAAGAACTAAGTTGCGAGACTTTCTTTTTCTTAATTATCATCGTAGTGAGCGTTGTCAACATACTATAATAATAATAAATAATACAAGGGGTGTTGAATTGATAAAATAACGCCTAAGGTGAAAACGGCCAGAGCCGAGGGCGGAAGGCTAGTTATTTGATATAACGGTACGGGACCTGCTCGCACTTGTCCATCTTTTAATATTTGAACAGAAGTTAAATTTTTGTAGTTTCAGTTGCCCGCGTCGTCGTATAATTTTCGCAGCTTCGAGGATATTCGCTCTAAAAACTGTTTACACTTGCTTGCTTACACTTTTGTCTGCGAAATCTGTGCTAGAACTCCCGCTCTAGTTAAAATATTAAAAATTAAAAAGGCTTCGAGGCGTGTAGGAAACTTTATGAATTGGTTCCGTAAAGTTAGTACGCTTATGAAGAAAGTTATAGGGTTAATTATACTCTTTAAAACTCTTTTCTCTGGTAAGTCCTATCGCCAATATGGACCTACAGCTTAATGTGCCTAATACGGACCCTATCTAATAATATTTTATCAGTGAAAAGGATGGAAATGGTGGACTGTATTTGCTAAGATGAATAATTAAAGTAGATATTATTTGTTAAAATGTAAAAGAACAACATAATTAGAAGAAAACCCTTTTTAGAAGTACAAGATAACGACAGAGACAATATTCGTATAAAAAAAAATTACACCAAATCAAGAAATAAAAAACCGGCCAAGTGCGAGTCTGACTCGCGCACGAAGGGTTCGGTACCGTTATCTATAAAAACGGCAAAAAATCATGTCTGTTGTATGGGAGTGCGCAGGTCCGACTCGAACTTGGCCGATTTTAGTATTTGTTGTTATAGCGCCAACAAAAATACATCACCTGTGAATATTTCAACGGTCTGACTATCACAGTTCATGAGATACAGCCTTGTGACAGACGGACAAACAGACGCACAGGTTAAGGTTACGGAACCCTAAAAAGGATTATAAAAGATTTCAAGGAGGTCACGTCAATCAGGATTGACAAATTCTCAACGATTATATTGTCACAGATCCAAATACCTACGGGTAGAGTATTAAGCGAAAGTGTCGTATTGTGGCGGAGAACAACCGGCCAAGTGCGTGTCAGGCCACGCGCAATGTAGGGTTCCGTAGTTGCCCGGTACATATAAGTTGGTCTACTAATACAGACCGCGCCAAACCTCTGCTCCCATACATTATAGGGGACCAAAAGTTTGGCGCGTCCTGTACTCGTAAACCTGTGAGCTTACTTAGCTGTGATAGTTTTCCTTTTAAACTCATTATATATACTACTTCTGTGAATTTTTTCACATTTCTATAAACAACCGTTTAGCCGGCAGGGGGGGGGGGACGCTCCACTCTAACTAAAATTTTCACTTTAAAGCATAATATTTCGCCAACGGATCCCTTAATCGAAAAATGGTTTTCACATACCCACAATGTTTTTGAACGGCGTATCCAACGATACCCCACAATATGGGATAGACGAGAAAAAAAAATCATCCCCAGTTTACGTGTAGGAGAGGTAACCTTAAAAAAAATATTTTTAAATATTTTATTTTACCATTTTGTCGGCGTAATTAATATTTATATCCATGCCAAATTACAGCTTTCTAGTACTAATAGCCGCGGACAGACGGAGAGACGGACATGGCGAAACTATAAGGGTTCCTACGGAACCCTAAAAAGGGGGAGGTTCTCAATTCAATATTTTTTTTCTATATTTTTGGGTATGTTGCTCCATACCTCCACCATTTCTTAACCGATTCCAATGAATCTTATTTTTGGAAAAAAGGGCCTCCATACCTGCAGTTTTTATTTTGGTCGTGATCTGATGAAAGTCTGTAGAGAGACGCGGTGAAACTCGTCAATTAATCATAAAATATCACTCGTTACTGAGGTAATCGCTTTATAACAGGGCGCTGATTTCAGGGCATTATCATAATACCCACTTAACTTTAATTTTATACGAACATCGGGTTAACAGGGTTTCATAATTTAACTCAACAACACAAAAAAATGTTAAATTTAACTTACTTTTAACAATAAAAATAACCGATTTCAAATGTAACAGCAGGCATTCACTGTAAAGTTCAAAATAATTGCATAAGATGACTTTCGTTTATATAGCCAAATTTATACTGGAGACTCAGTAGGTGTCAGCACCATCGTTCAATAACCCTGTTTGCGAAATACGAAAAATATATTTTTGTGCCTTTATACTGGTTAAAGAAAAACCTCGCCTCTATTAGTATAGGAAGTCTAAATTTTATTTTGTGTATATCAGAGAAAGGGTCATTGAATCTTGGCCCTCAACACTTATGGCTGCATAAACGAAAGTCCACTTATATTTGAAGTCGGTTACTATAGTTTTTTGTTCAAAAGTTATTTTTTCTTTTAGGAAGAATAGGGTTACGAGTAACAACAATCTTCATTCTATATCAAGTCTTTCTCGTTCCATTCCACTCAAGACAGCTTAATTGTCTCAGCTTGTTTACAGCTGTCCAGTGCAGGACCGGAAAGTGGTATTCTCTGTTTTCTGCTGTGACTGCCGTGTAATTTCTACAGAGGGTTTCTCAAATCGATCCGATAAGTTCCTTTTCTTTTACCTACGATTGGTCGTAATAATCGTCGGTGAGAAGTGGCTATACGAGTGTGGAGTGTATCTTGCACTTCAGTTTATACTCGGAAACACGTCTGAAACCTCCTTGTGGTTTCCCGTCGTGACAGGTCGTGACTATTTATATTATCATACATAAGTAACTTATTTGATATTCATTAATGGCAGCTTTGTAAGCGGTAACTATTTAGCTCAATTCTCTTTCGTAATATATTTAGGGTATAAGTACCCTTTTTACGGTTCCGTAGGCACCAAGGAACACTTAAAGTTTCGCCATGTCCGTCCGTCTGTCTGTCTGTCTGTCCGCGGCTTAGCTCAGAGACTCTTAGTACTAGAAAGCTGTAATTTGGCAGGGGTACAGGTATACATATTAATAACGCCCACAAAGTTGGGATGATTCTATTTTCTCGTCTATTCCATCGTGTGAGTTGTCGTTGGATAGGACGTTCAAAAATATTTCGGGTGTGGAAAACCATTTTTAGGGATCCGTACCTCAAGAGGAAAAAACGGAGCCCTTATAGGATCACTTTGTTGTCCGTCTGTCTGTCAAGACCCTTTATTTTGAGAACGCGTGGAGGTATTGAGTTAAAATTAAAACCATATACTCAAGTCTACAGTCCCTTGAAGCTGTGAAAAAATTAAACTTCTAACTTAACGTAAAAAAAGATACGGCCGTTCATGCCGCAAAAAAACGTTATATTTCGACACTCAAGGGAATCAAAATTTATAGGGCATTTTTCGTTGACCCAGAACTATGAAATTTGGCAAATAATACCGTCTTAAACTAGAAGTACAAGTATAGGGAAAAATCTGAAAACTATACATTCGTAGCTAAATCATAAAAAATATAGTTTTTAACGGAACCCTCGGGGGCGAGTCCGACTCGCACTAATCCGGTTTTTTCGATTTAGGGATCTGTTTGCGAAATATTAAAGCTTGAAGGTGCAAATTCTTGTCAGACTCAAGTGTTCTCCCAGGTAGGGTAGGGTCCAGCTAAACGGTTGTTTTTGGATATGTGAAAAAATTCAAGGCAGTAATATATAAAACGAAGTTAAAAGGAAAACTATCACAGCTAAGTACGTTTTACAGGTTAACGAGTGATAGTCGACTAAACATTGGCTTGTATTGGGTCTTTCAACGGTTTTGGTTTCAATGTGCTGAGTCAACTACTTATCTGATTAATGTAAAACTTGGACACGTGCTTTTTCAGACCTTTGTCTTTCCGTTGTCTGGTCGGTTACCTAATTGGACACATTTCGCTCAATAGATTTAATTTTTGAAAATTATGCCTTATTTATTATTTCGTTTCATGTCTAAACGGCTTGAGTTTTATGTCTGAAATTACTGCTATAACAAGAAAACATGGTTTATATTCCAATGTCAGGTGAAAAAACTCCTTCATCAAATACTTTTTCGTAAAATCCAGGAAAAACTTGTAAAAAATTGCGTGCTGCAAGCGCGCGAAGCGAGCGTTTAAATGCAGACTTTCAGACAACATACTAAAGTTCAAAATGGCTCAGTAAGATTATCGTGCAACAGGAGTAAGGCCTTAAGTTCATATTATCACACAAAAAGCCCCTTCTAATTTCCATTTTCATTTTCATTTTCTAACGGTTCAACCACAACTTTGCGCTTGTTTCGGAGCTTATTTGCGGAGCGTGCCCATGCCACGACTTGGTCAGAGGCAGCGGCATCAGACGTATCCACGTTCTAGAACCTTAAAGTTATGAAGTAAAAGGAAACTAAAAGGAGAAGGTAAGTTCTGAGAGTAGCTTTGTACAGGTGAAGTTTGCTTGAATCCAGCAACTAAATAAAAATACTTACGAATAAGTTTAATTTAAATAACACATTTACACGAAACTGACAATACGATTATTTATACACCGTATATATTGTTACACGTAGCAAGAAAATGTTTTGCGGCAGATCAAAGTGAAGTTATATGTACCAAAACATAATAAAAAAATCCAATTGAAGCCTGCTTCAACCTTTTTCTCTACATTAGCTGGTCCAATTTCACAAATCTAGAACGCGCTCCACATTTATTGTTCTTCTATTGTTATCCAAAATCGATAACTGAAGCTTTTTAGGGTTCCGTACCCGAGGGGCAACACGGAGCCCTATTAATGTCGCTCTGCTCTCTGTCCTTCTGTCCGACCATAATTCACGGGTCTCTAGCTTGTAGTCGGAATGAGTAATATATCTGAAATTTGGTTATGTTATGTAAAATGTTGACCCAAAACCGAATATCGAATTAAAATTAAATAAAAATAATTTTCGGGGGGGGGGTCCCATACATGAAAACGGATACGAAATGTTCATGTGGGGTGGCATTGTCTAGAAATCATTGAGTAGAGTACAAACGATTTTTTTCGGTTTTTCACCTCCAAAATTACCATCAAAGTTTCGGGGTCTATTTCGAAAACTAAACTAGGTATAGTTAGGAATTTGGAATTTTCTGTATATTATGTGCCAGCCATATACTATATTTAAACAACAAATACTGATAACGCCAATTTTTTATACAGATTTAGGGTTACGTAGCCGAATACTCGACCAACTCAATTCTTCAGTTTTGTTTCATACATTTTCCAGGTAATTGTAATATTTATTCAAATCATTTAAGTCTCTTAACTTATTTGAATGGTACGGAACTCTCCGGGCGTGAATACTACTCGCACTTGACCGACTTTTCTATGCAGCCTATAAAGTGTTTCACTGCTGGGCAAAGGCACAGTATAGGTAACAACAGTAGTTTAACTAGGCGGCGTCCTTGAAATCAATACCCACGGCCGCTCAGTGCCTAAACACGCATTAGGGCTGCTGGGTAGATAGTTTCTTCCTCTTTATCCTTTACCAAGTCTAAAACTAACTGACAACATTCCACACGCCTTTATTTATCAAACAGGTTCAACATTTTGGGCACCCCACGCGCGCTCACCTTGGTATCCATGAATTATTATGAGTTATTTCTTGAACTCCTTTTCGCCGATCGGCAAGGATCAGATTATTCACTTTTCCCTCATTATCTGTGGTAAATGCTGTTTTGTGTTTTTGGACTTTCGAGTTTTGGGCTTTTTGATAAATTTGTGTATTTATTGATTAGAGATACTGTTTTGGAGCATGTAAAGTACTGAATATAACTAGTGTGGATAGTTCTTATGAGAGTATTACGTAAAAAAATATTATATTTTTTAAATTCGAGTGTTTTCTTTATGTATTCCTATGAGAAACAAGTTTCTTATGAACATATGTCGCGCTTGCAAAGGTCACTGTTACTCCATGCGGAACGCCCCGCAGTGCGAGAGGGACGGATACCAGAAAAAATAGCAAAATGTCGGTTTTAAATTAATATAAAATGAACTAAAATAGATATCAAAATTTCCAACTGAGAAAATTTAGATATCGTTAAAATCTATCTAATAAAATATCTTTCAGTACTATTATGATAAAAAGTGTAGAAAAAGACCTCATTTCAATATTTATTACTATCGAGCGAAAGTTACGCAATCACGTTTCTGCACTGAACAAAACTAGAAAAAGGTTCCGCAATTTATATACTGATTTATCAAATTAGTGGCTTCATCTGAAAAGCAGATAAACAACTTCAAAAAATGCAATTTTTATCGAAATAGCCCTAAACCATAAAATATCTCAGTTACTCGTAAAAAATAGTAGTCACGCAAGTAAAAACTTTAGAAATCTGAAATGAGTACAAAGACCCACTCCGAGACCAAACAAAACAAAACATAGAGTCAATGAGAAATTCTGGATCAGTCGTTCGCCTGTTGTAGTCAATTTCAGTTCCAGCAAATAGGGTTATTTATGACATTTGGCGCGAAAAACAATAAACAGCGAAACATCCGATTGTGGTCCCCGCGCCCCGCTCTCCGCCCCGCTCATAAAATAGTTTTCTACGAGTGAAACAAGGCATATCTTTAACGAGATAGTTCGAGAGATAAAGTAGGTAAAGTAATAGTTACGAGATTTGCTCATACAGATATTTTAACATTTTTAACTCACGGAGACTGTTTGGCCAATTTTTAAACTATGGTTTGTCTATGGTTCAAGTAGTGACGTGTGCAGATAAGCGCGTTTTGAATGTGTAGAGTATTTTGTAGCGCTCCCGAGGTTACGCACACTAACCTTCTGTTACACAGAGAGAGAAAAGCCTGCGTGGCGTGATTTCGTCTGTCAAACGCCGAGTACCTAGTAGCACTGATTCGTGGTTATACATATTTTAATGCTATTGATCTTTATTGCGTGGTTTATTTAGGTAAATTAAATAAGTGTTAAAGTTTTTGTACCTTAGTTAGCACACTGGATATTGGCTAAATTCTTTGTATAATTTATTGCTTAAGTTGGTTTATTTGAGTGACAAGTGCTAAAGTTTTTAGTACCTTAGTTAGCACACTAGTTATTGGCTAAATTCTTTGTTTACTAGTTTATTGCTTAAGTTGGTTTATTTGAGTAAATTAAATAAATCTGAAGATTTTGTACCTTAGTTAGCACAATGTTATGGTTATTGTATAATTTATTGCTTATGTAGGTTTATTTGAGTAAATTAAATAGGTGTTAAAGTTTTTGTACTTTAGTTAGCACACTGGTTATTGGCTAATTTCTCTGTATAATATATTTCAATATTTAATTTAAAGTTAATTAATGATAAAAAAAACAAGAAGTGCACGTGAATGTACTATGTACTATAGCCATAACCAAACGGACTTCGTGAGATAGAATATCTGTCCCAGGTGTATCTGTTACCGGCCAAACCTGATTTTTAGAACTAGTTTTCCCCAGGCCAAACTCGGTGCGACTGCGAGCGAAGCGAGGAGGAGCGTGTTAGGTTGCTTGTGAATATAAATTCAGGAGCCAATCGAAGCGAAGCGGAGCGAGACGACGTCTTAAGTTTTAACAAAAATACATAGGTAACACTAAAAGTTTCCGGAACTGGCCACTTACATAAACAATATTTAAAAATTTATTGCAACATTTGAACATAGAACTCTTTGGCTGTAGAATGCAGTTTGTTTCATCTGACTGTCTTTTGTTTTTACCTTGTGGCGCCATTTAAAAAATTGTGTGTCTGCATCAACATGGATTTAACTCGGGAAAATTTTCGTAGTATGATTTTCTACGATTTTAAGTGTAATTTGACAGCTCAACAGAGCATCGCTCGGCTTGAAACAGCTTTTGGCAATGAAGCACCATGCAAGACGACTGTTTATAGCTGGTTTGCAGAATTCAAGCGTGGTCGTATCAATCTCAGTGACGAATCTCGCGATGGTCGGCCGTCCACCGCTGTGACCAACAAAAACATCGATGCTGTGCGCCGTATGATTGAAACAGACAGGCATGTGACCTACCATGAAATTCGCGCATCCTTAGAAATAGGCATGAGTCAAATACAATCAATCCTACACAAACATTTGGGTGTGAGAAAGCTGTGCTCGCGGTGGATCCCACACAACTTGACCGAGGCTCAAAAAACGGACCGCGTCACTTGGTGCAGTGCCATGCTTACCAGATTCAACGAAGGTGCGTCAAATTTGGTGTGGGACATAGTAACAGGTGACGAAACATGGATTTATTGCTACGATCCCAAAACAAAGCAGCAATCGAGCGTATGGGTCTTTCAAGATGAGCCGAAACCAACCAAAGTGGCGCGCGTGAAAAGTGCATCTAAGCGGATGATTGCTTCTTTTTTTAATAAAACTGGACACGTGGCTACTGTTGCTTTAGAGAATCGTCGTACCGTGAATAGTGACTGGTACACGACCATTTGTTTGCCGGAAGTTATTGACGAACTCCGTAAAAATAACCGTAAACGCCGTATCATCCTGCACCACGACAATGCTAGTTCTCACACGGCCAGACAGACAAACGACTTTTTGAAGACGAAAAATGTAGAACTCATGAGTCATCCTGCATACAGTCCCGACCTGGCACCTTGTGACTTTTTTCTGTTCCCAAAAATTAAGAACCAATTACGCGGTCAACGATTTTCATCACCAGAAGAGGCTGTCGAGGAGTATGAAAAACACGTTTCAGAGGTCACCACAGGGGAGTGGCACAAAAGTTTTCAAAACTGGTTTGATCGAATGAAAAAGTGCATAGACGCCAAGGGAGATTATTTTGAAAAACAATAAATTAATTTTGTACCTTTAATAGTATTTTTTCATATTCATTCCGGAAACTTATAGTGCGTCCCACGTACTAGGTATCTTACTAGCCATAATCATGATATCCATCTTAGTTTGGCCTAAAATCTGGTTTGGCCAGTAACATAGATATATATAAAATATGTAGATATGTCTTTCTCCTAAAGAATGGCTAATGTAGAAGAGGAGTATGAAGATAGCAGTTGGCGTCATTGAGGCATATTCTTGGAGCTTCGACGAGGATGTGAGTGCAAGTGACGGCTAACTTCACGTGCGTCTTCTGCACTGTCCCTGAAAACCCATACTCTACTGATCATACTGGACGTCTTTTATTTTTTGACTTGAAATACGCGAAGAAATTTAATTCGTTTACGCCATTCAAAATTTAAATAAAATAATTTTAGAAAACTAATGGAAAGGGCTACTTCAAACGACCTATAGAGCTCGTTGGCTACTTCACTGAAATACAGGAAAATAATTTTTTTCAATAGGATTATAAAACATATAATGGTACATTTATGAAAAAAAAATGTACAGAGCTTAAACGAAAGAATTTAAAAATTTGTGAAAACTGAACAATATTTAAACTCAAGCGATAACAAAATACAAATAAAAGTGAATTTAATAAGATGAGCTCATTCCTCACTAAATACCTAATTTACGATGTCCAAATAGGGTAATAATTTGATAACATCTCAGGAATTTTGGCCCTCTCATCGTAAGGAATTTTCAAAAGAGAAAGCGTAAATACTCGACATACTTATTAATTGAGTTACATTGTTATGTAACAAAAAAAACTTTTAACAAAAAAATGGTAACCGTCTCCGAATGTTTCAGCAGACATTCACTAAAAAGTCAAATAATCATATACTGCTGGCATTGAAATAGCACTTTAGCCGACTTTTGCTTCCTAAAATATTCTTTTAACCAAACTTAATGCATATGGTATCAGAGGTAACGTTGCAAATTTAATACATTCATATTTAAGCAACCGAAAACAATATGTAGAAATAACTCAAGTGTGCGTCGCCAGCAAAAATGAGACTAAATATCGCTCTAATTTAAGGGAAAAAATTTGTGGTGTACCACAGGGAAGTGTTTTGGGGCCGCTGTTGTTTTTAATCTATATCAATGACATGCCACGAAACGTTAGTTACCCTATGGTACTTTTTGCCGACGACAGCACGGTTATCATAGAACGTGATACCGCTAAAAATTATGATAATCAGATCAACAAAACCATGCATACAATCACTGAATGGCTTAGCAAGAATAAACTTGTCATTAATCTAAAAAAAACAAAAATTATGCATTTTTACCAAAATATATTACCTCCACACCTAAATATAATCTATATCGGCACTGTTATTGAGACAGTAGATACCACTAAGTTCCTTGGTATAATTATTGATAAGGGTTTGACGTGGAAGCCCCACATTGAAAATCTCTGTAAAAGATTAAATAAATCAGTATATGCCTTGTCGAAAAGATATGCCTTGTGCAAATTGTCGAAAGTTGTTAACCTTCAGGCATTGATAACGGCAAACCATGGATATGTTGCTTCTATTATTCGATATGGGTTAATCTTTTGGGGAAATTCCACAGATGTAAATTTAGTGTTTAAGGCTCAAAAGAAGTGTATTAGGGCTATATGTGGATTACATTCTAGAGATACATGTAAGCCTCATTTTAGGGAGTTAAAGATTCTTTCGCTACCATGTGTGTATATTTACGAGGCTGCATTATTTGTGAAAACAAACCCTGAATTATTTCAGAAGGTTTCTCAGAAACACGATAGGCAGCTACGCAATATAAATAGACTTTACATCGAAAAGAACAACACAACCTTAATACAAAAAAGCATAGTACGCCTAGGACCCAAAGTATACATATAATAAATTGCCTGAAGATATAAAAAACCTCGAGCTGATATATTTTAAATACAAACTATGGACATACCTTGTTGAAAAATGTTATTATACTATTTCTGAATTTCTTGACATAATTTAAATTATTTTTATTCAATTTATTTAATTCTGAAATTTGTAAGACATTTTGTGAGTTTATAATTTTAATGGCATCAATATTATGATGTGACATGGGATTTTATTGTAAATGTATTGCATATATAAATTGTGTAATTATAGTGTATCGTGTAACTTTTGATTCATGAATTTTTGTACGCCTTTTAGGCAAAACTTAGAGCACTGGAACATATATTTGTGATCTACGCATGTAAACCTATGTTTTACAAATAAATTATTTGATTGATTGATTGATAAAACAGTTTTCTAGAAGTCGGTGCATTCCCTATGGTATGAAACATGTGTTTCATGAAGAAAGAATTCAGCAAAATTGTTATTTCGGTAACATTGGTCAGTATATTTAATTTTATTATTTTGAACTTTTTAGTAAATGTTTGCTGAAACATTTGAAGACGCTTACTATATTTTTGTAAAAAGTTTATTGATTTTCGCAAAGATTCGGTTTTTTACTTAATATCTCTTGCCAAATCCTCAGTATGAGCTACTGCCACGAATAAAATATTTTTTGGACAAAAGTCTTGTTCATAAAAGTGTTACTTCAGACTTGTCCTTAAACTGTTGATCGTGTGGATACGTGTCGTGTTTATATTTCCGTCACGCACTCGCGGACTCGAGCCATTTGTATTTGGAAAAAATATGAAACTGCTGTACTTCTTGTGTGCGGCGTCGTCAATACGAATAAAAATAACTCACGATAAAAAATACCACATATAACAATGTAATTGACACAGGGTTCCGTTTTATTCTGAAATTGGTTCCGACCACATTTTCGCTGGACGTATCTTCAGATCATGTAGGGAAAAAATAAGAATAGTTCATTTTTCAACATAGGTAAAGTGTGTACAGATTAAAATACAACAGGACGGTAGGACTTAAAAAAAATGAGCTCTTTGTTCTTCTTGGTTACTTACAAATATTATAACTATGAAATATATGTATCTAACACACATAGTCATTAACGCACATGCAAAATTTTATAACAATAATTATAAAAAAAACTTTTGAAAAACAAAATGTACAGAAAATTTAATTATTACTTTTCTCTTTATAAAATTAGATTAAATAAAATTAATACTTAATGAACTAACAACTTAAAAATATTGACAGCTAAAACTAAAATTCCTATATAATTAAATTTCCTAAAAACTAATAATTCAGGAAATCATTAATTTTTAGGGTTCCGTATTCCGACAAGGAACCCTTAATAGTTTTGCCATGTCCGTCTGTCCATCCATCAGCTCAGAGACTATTAGTACTAGAAAGCTGTAATTTGGCATGGGTATACATATTAATTACGCCGATAAAATGGTGAAATAATGTACCAAAAAATTTTTTTTTTAATGGTAGGCACCATACACGTATTGTGTCGTATTGGGGATGATTTTTTTTTCTCGTCTATCCCATAGTGTGGGTCGTCAAAAAATACTGGGTGTAAAAGCAAAGGCAAGAATCCTTTAAGGGTGTGTTAGTATGATCGGTAAAGATATTATTTTAAATTCTGGGATCTCTAAATAAAGTACCAGTACCTCATAATAAGACGATTTTCTTTACTCAAAATACACTAATCGCTTGGACACCCTCACTGGTCGATGGCCACTCGGATGAGGGGTGCGGGTTGCGGGGTGCAATTAGGTGTGTGGACAGGCCGGTGAGCTGCGTAGAAAAATGATGGAATTTTTGGTGAAAATTTAAGGTATATTTTTTTTCTCGTAATGACATCAGAATCGTGTGTACTTTCATACCCTAAAGCAGGCTTTCTCAAACTTATAGCCCCACGTACCCCTATGAAATTTCCCAAACAATGGCGAACCCCTAATAAACTGCCTATAAAAGAAAATAAGATATAAAAAATATATACAGCCATAAATAATAATGTGCCTTCAATTTGTGCGATGTATAAGCTTTATTCTTGTCACAAATTGAGTCTATTTTAGGGGCATTTTTCCTCAGTTTTAAACTGCATTCATATTTAACATTCAGTAGATTCATGTACTCCGATGTTACCTACTTTGAGATGTGAAAACTCACTCTCACATAAGTAGTCACGAAAGGCAAAAGGAATTCACCGCTCTGCGTGGGGGTCCGAATATTCTTCCTGTATTGCAGTCCATTCATGAGAAATTAGCCTGAACAGTCTACGTCTACTTAAATTTTATCGCGTACTCCCTACGATCAACTTTCGTACCCCTAGAGGTACGCGTACCCTACTTTGAGAAACCCTGCCCTAAAGGGATTCTTGACTTTGCATTTACACCCTGTATTATGGTTGTAGTGGACTGTATTTAAACTCCTTGTTGGTTCTGCAGATAGGTTCTTTATTTTTCTTCTTACTGGTAGCTAAGCTAGAGCTGACAACTGTGAAATAGAACTGACAAGTGTAAACTGACTGAGACTTTATTTGTGACTAGTGTGTGACTATATAATAATATTCAAACGCACACATACATCAAAATTATACTACACCGAACCGACCTAAAACGAGCGCCTTTCTATAGACCGTAATCTAAGGTTGGTATCGGCGCGGTGGGTTTCCCGCGGCGAAGTAGCGCGTGTGGCCGAGGCTGCATTGTTTAGCGATGCGGCCTGGGACCTGGGAACGGTCGGTCGGCGGGTTTTTCCCGAATGCTATTTCTTGCAGGTACCGGCGCGGCGCGTTTTATTCACAATAATTCACTATATTCTAGGCATGGAGGAAATTCATGATTCTAGGTGAAAAACGCAAATTTATCTTCAAGGCTTGTCTAGTCGGTATTAGCTCTTATTCCTTCCTCATAGTTTCCGTCGCAAACAATGGGTATGTGAACACCATTTTTCGATTTAGGGATCTGTTGACGTAGGTAGTACCTATTTAGCTTTAAAGTGCAAATTTTTGTTAGAGTAAAGTAACTCAACAGGCTAAACGGTTGCTTAATAATATGTGAAAAAATTCACAGAAGTAGTATATAATATATATGTCACAGTGAAAACCCAGTAAGAACCCATTTGCTATACAAAAAAAATACAAAATAGGTTGCGACGACGGGCGAAGCGAGCCGAGCGAAGCGGATCGGAGCGAGGCGACCCCGAAGTTTTGCATGGCACTAACTAGTAATGGATAATACCCTTCAACAAACATTGGTAAGGATACTGAATTTTTCACTCACCGACCGGTGCTGGACCCAAGCTTCAATACCGGTCCGCTTCGGTGGCCTAGGGATCCGCAAAATCTCCAGTGTGGCACTCCCTGCTTTTCTGTCATCCGTCTATAGCACGCATCACCATTCGGTACTGTAATTTTCCCCTCACTATGTGACATAGAGACATCGTGCTTGACGGAGGCCAGGGATTCATGGGTGCAATCCTGTCCTGGTGAGGATCTCCCCACCGATTTGACATTACAAAGATTGTGGGACGAGCCTTTCTGCTGTAAGGTACAAAACGACCTATTGGAGACTGCTTCTGACTCAGCAGATCGAGCACGTCTTCTGTCATCTGGCGAACGGGAGTCAGGTTTCTGGCTGCACGCTGTACCATCAACTAACATCGGCACGCAGCTGGATAGAGTAACTTTCTCCCTTGCCATAAGCCTCCGTCTCGGCGCAAGGACGAACGAGCCACATCGCTGTCGGTGTGGCACAGAAGTCGATCAGCTTGGACACCACGGCCTCTCATGTCGACGCAGTGCTGGCCGTTTTGTCAACGTACCGGCTATTTTAGAACCGGTAGGCTTATCGCGTGACGATGGCAAGAGGCCCGATGGGATGACATTAATCCCCTGGAAGAATGGCAGGGCATTGGTGTGGGACGCTACGTGTGTCGATACTTTAGCACCGTCCCACACCGGTGTGACTTTTGTCAGGGCTGGCGCAGCCCAAGGAGCTAGCTGCGCGGCTGGTCGACGTCTGTGGTGACCCGAGGGCTGGCGCGTATTTTGGCCAGATAATTACTCTGGCCATACAAAGAGGAAACGCAGCCAGCCTTCTAGGTAGGTACCCTTCCACATGACGACGGCGATCTGGCTAATATTTTTTATTTAGTTTAATTTTAATTTATATTTTTAGGTAGGAATTTCCTTTTTATTTTAAGTTATTTAATTTTAGTTTTTTAAATAGTTTTTAGTGGTCATGTTACTAGTTAAATTTTATTTTTAATATTGTTACAAAATTAGTTATTTTACTAACTAGTTAAAACTAGTTCTAACTGATTTCGGGTTTTGACCATAAGTATACAGAGTGTAAATGCAAAGTCAAGAATCCCTTTAGGGTATGAAAGTATACACGATTCTGGTGTCATTACGAGAAAAAAATATACCTTGAATTTTCAGCAAAAATTCCATAATTTTTCTAAGCTATGGCTACGCAGCTCACCGGCCTCCCCCACACACCTAATTGCACCCCGCAACCCTCACCCCTCATCCGAGTGGCCATCGACCAGTGAGGGTGTCCACGCGATTAATGTAATATATTTTGAGTAAAGAAAATCGTCTTATTATGAGGTACTGGTACTTTATTTAGAGATCCCAGTATTTAAAATAATTTCTTTACCGATCATACTACCACACCCTTAAAGGATTCTTGCCTTTGCTTTTACACCTGGTATAATGAAGTTAAAGGAAAACTGTCCCAGCTAAGTAGGCTTTACAGGTTTACGAGTACAGGTCGCGCCAAACCTTGAATCCTCTCTAAACGCGACAATGTTATGGGCCGTTCTTCGGGAGAGCAACTTCCGAGTGGACTAGAAGTTTGGCGCGACCTGTATTAGTAGACAAACTTTTAAAATATACTGGGCCACTACGGAACCCCACACTGCGCATGGCCAGACACTCACATGGTAAAAGCATTTTTGTATCAAAAGCAAAAATAATATTTAAAATATAATTTGGAAATAGTAAAACAATCAAATCTTTTATGAAAGTAGTGATTTTATTGCATACTAGCCTTAGGCCGCGACTCCGCTCGCGATTTTTAAATTACTTTTCACCGTTTTCGGCTTGGTGGTCATATTATGAACACCTCTATAGCCTATATGTTGACCACGGTCAGAACGCTGATAATAAAGGAAACCGCATCCGAATCCGTTGAGTGTTTCCCGAGTTAAAACGGAATATATAATACAGACAGACATACAAACCAAAAATAAAAAAATAGGCCAAAATATTCAATTTCATGTTAGGTGGTAGAGCTGATGCCGGGATCGACTGTGGAGGTACCACCATCTTACTCGCAAATCCTCCCGAAGTTATTCGGGGGAGAGTAAGAGAACAGCTCTCAGGCAAAACCAGGCGGCCCGCCATTGCCTGGGACCGATGGATGGCGGTATATCCATCCCCAATTGCCGGGCCTTATATAAAACAGACTGGTGACGGGCAGCGGCGTCACTGGTGCAATGGTTTCGGCACCGCGCTCACAAACCCGCCTGCCCAGCGTGTGTGAGTATGGGCATTTCTTCCAGGAGGACCGCCAATAGTGGCGAAATCCTGGAAGGGCCTATGTCCAGCAGTGGACGAAATAGGCTGATGGATGGATGGATTCAATGTCATGACCTTTTTACTACTTTATAATTAGTACAGATATGTGAGCTTGGCTATTCTGCACCAGATAGAAAGCGTAGTTACGAGTTACGACGTAGGACGACAAGTATTGTTGTACGAGTGTGTATCTCATCAAATTCTGACCCTCTTCTTGTAAAATTCTTCCTTTCAAATGTAAATAATGTCTGGCCTACTTATACTATAAGGCGTAACATGACACGAGCGAACCAATGAGCCGCTTATATCTCAGTTCTTTTGTTCAAAACACACTGAATATACTGTCAAAATGAATAACAATTGAATTTATTGTAATGAAATTCAAAATTCAACATCTTTTATTTTTTATATGAAAAATGTATTTCTTACAAGATAGTTGATACAAGGCCCATTTTATGTACAGAAACGATTTTTCTGATACGGATTTCTATTTGGAGTGTAATGTTGATATATTAATTTGATTTGCCATTTTGCATTTGGCTCTGACGTGGCCTTATAGAACAGAATGGAGACGTAAATGCAACTCTGTGCCTCCGGTGAAAAATGATTTAACTCTAAAAACCCAACTTTACAGGAGAGCCATAAAATTTTTTTTTTTTCACCACGAATGTATTGCTGATGGTCATTCACATCTCGTACGCAAAATGAAAGGGTCAGGTAGATAACAATAAGTACTATTAATTACTATGTATCCGTTCATCCCCTAGAAAATATACCAGCTTAGAGATATATCGTTCAGAAGCTGAAATTAACCATTCGGCATCAAAAATATTATGCATTGATAAGTGCATTGTGATTTAAATTGAGTTTGTGCCTTTTAACATTTGTATAGTGTTGCATGACTATCGATAGTCGATGTATCGATAGTTGACCTTGGAAAAAAGTAACAATATCGATTGTGCTATCGATAGTATCGGTTATATGGATAGTATCGATACTATCGATAGCCCAAATTGAGTAATACCATCGATCGTATCGACATTATCGATTATATGTTAGCAATACTATCGATACTATATTACTAATTATTGTGCGTATCTATCTTACGAATTTTATTAATAGTGGAATATCAAATCACATTAATTTCACAAAATGCGTGATATTCGTCTAACACTTTTTAAACTAATGTGTACCGCAAAAAAAATTACTTTAACCATTTCTATCTCCGGTGTTTTTAAAGATATCGAAATTACAGTTAGACCATTGTGTAGAGAAAAAAAAACTTAGCATAGTGGTGAAAAAATCTCATTTTGGGCCTTAGTCGAGTTTAACCGTTATTCACCGGACCCACAGTAACCCATTTCTCGTGATCTCGTTTCAAATCTGTATTATAATAGTATTATTTTTGCATTAAATTATGTTGTTTTATTTGATTTTCGATTGAGCTTCCTGTTTCTTGGGCAGGAAAAGAAAATCCCGACGTTCTTTTGTTTTTTGCCTTAAATAAACTGTTTCGATCAAAGATATATTTGTTTGAGAGATAAACTCGTAAAGTTGGCGTGACAAAAAACTTCATCAATCAGATAAATGTCTGGCGCCACCGAACACATTCAGCCACTAAATCTGTTTCTTTATCTTTAGAGAAACGACCACTGTTTTGGATAAAAACAGATGGAGAATGCCATATTTATGACATTATGGCGGTCATGCAGGGTCAGAACGAAGACCCCGTCCGTGTCACATTTTATAATTTGAGTTTGGAAAAATCCTTTCTTCACGGGTACAAAAGCCACGACGACGTCACTTTAAAAACATTTAGGAAATTCATACGAGATATCTAATGAAGTGTATGTTCATTCAGATTACTCGTATATTGTTTACGGCAACCTTCGATCAAATAAACCCTAGATTTTGAGACAGCGTACCGAAAGCGGCCCGGCAAAAGTCCACTCAATTCAGTTGAGGAGTGGTGTTTTCGTGCAGACAGCGCTGACACGCAATCATGGCTAATTGTTGTCTAAAAAGGTGCAAAAACGACACGTGAAGAAGGCAAAAAAAGATAGTATATCGTATTTTCGGTGAGTTTATAAATCGTAAATATTTCTGTGCTTTAACGGAAAATATTTGAAGAGTCTGTTTACATACATGTCTAAAACGTCCTAAATCGACAATATAATGTAATAAGTTTTCTACCTTAATGCATTAATATAAAAGCTGGAAGATGTAAAAATAATAATCACTGAGCTCTTTATTTGCTAGCTGGTCGATTTGGTTTAACGACTTTTTGTGTCCTATGAATGCAAAATGGAATTTCTCCTTAAATCGATTGTAGAAAACAAATTTTTTAGCAGTGCTATCAAAGTCTATTTTCGAAAAATCTTTAATCGGCCCTTATGTTATTTGCTGTTTTGTTTTGTTTCGATGTGTAGATGGTAACTTTAATTGTATAACAAACCAGTTCCATGTTTTCAATATGGTTCAGCACGGAATGATACATCCAGTATTTATTTGATCGAAGACGGCAACCGTTTTAGTACAAAATTTGATAACCCGTTTCTCTGTTGTTTTTTGTTATAGACCTCTTAAGTTTTTACAGGCATTTACAAAGTCACTATCTGGCAAAAAATAAAAATAATTCTATAGGTACAATTTAAGGCAAGAAAACAACTTTGTATGTAAATCTGTCCAGCTCTTTAAAACAAAATCAATATTCAAAACTTTAGCAATATGGTGCCTTTTAAAATACCGGTACTATGACATGAATCTGTTTCCTACCTGCAATTGTATTTCGTTTTATATGCATTAAAATGGGCATACTGAAAATCGGCGCTGCAAGTTGAATCCAACCTGTGGCATCTGCCGAGCTTGCTCCTTTTTGCCATTATTAATTAATTTATTGATAGATTTTTTTCTTATTGTTTTTTATTTTGCATTTTTGTTTATATTTCCATTTTTTTTGTATATGTTTTGTGGCAAATAAATTCATTTCACTTTCACTTTTACTATTATAGATGATAGAGGTCTCAAACTTTAGCCTATTACGAAAAACAACAGAGAAACGGGTTATCAAATTTTGTAACTAAAACGGTGGCGTGCCTATGCGCAAGGCAATTCGTGTTTTACCCAAAAATACTTGCTTTTAAATCAATTTACAGGTCATAAAAATATGTATTGTAAATTTCAACAGAATATATGTGCTTCTCCATGTCTTCTTTCAACATAATGGTTGGGGAAAAACTCTTTTCGCAAATAGTATGTATGAACTTATAATAAAATCTCTTTGGCTATACCATTTGTATCTGGCTGGTTTTGGTATTATTAAAAAGTTTAAATTAAAAAAAAAGATAATTCCAAGTTTAAATTACGTAAAATGTGTGATTTTCATTTGTTTTTTTTAGTGTTAAGATGAGTGAATCTAATGAAGAAATTCGATACATTTTAAAATTTCACTACAAAAAGGTAAAAATGTAACGCAAGCCGCGAAAAAAAATTAGTGATGTTTATGGACCTAGTGCAGTGTCTGTGAGAGTAGCACAAATTTGGTTTAAGCGTTTTCAATCCGGAAATTTTGATGTCAAAGATGCACCTCGCTCTGGGCGCCCTGTTTTGGATAAAATGGATGCCATTTTTGAAAAAGTGGAGCAAGATCGGCATATCAGTAGTTACGATGTAGCTGAAGAAATGGGAATTGACCACAAAACAGTTTTGGCGCATTTGAAAAAAGCTGGGTACACAAAAAAGCTCGATATTTGGGCGCCTCATGAGCTCACTGAAAGAAACTTAATGAACCGTGTACTCATTTGTGATTCTTTATTACGACGTAATGAAACCGAACCATTTTTGAAAAATCTGATAACTGGTGATGAAAAGTGGATCACGTACGACAAGAACGTGGGAAAAAGGCGAAAGGCTTCACAGACTCTGGCGAAACCCGGGTTATCTCGCAACAAGGTAATGCTGTGTGTATGGTGGTATTGCAAGGGCATTATTCATTATGAGCTGTTACCGCCAGGCAGGACCATCGATTCTGAATTCTACTGCGAACAACTGATGAGTTTAAAGCAAGAAGTTAGAGAGAAAGCGGCCGGAATTAACTTTATTAAAAAACGTTTTGAATTTTCATTTAAAATGCCAAGAAACTTTTTCCCCAACCTAATATTATAGGATTTTTATACCAATTTATTTAACTTCACTGGCCTGAAATAATTTTGAAGCATGTAGATTGTAGTTTCAGCTAAAAAACAATTTTATTTATTATATACGTATTGTTTTCAACGAAAAACACATCAAGTGAAATTATTTAGTATTTTCTAGTTTCAAAGGAAATAATATTTGTAGAATTGTTAGAATAAATATTGAAAACTAATAAAAACACCTCTAAATCGAGAGATTTTTGGGCAGCCCGATTCCAGTGAGCAGGATAGAAAAGTGTAAAATGAAAGCGAAATGCAGCTCTCTTTATTGTAAAATCAGTTGCCAAACCTAGTGCCTAACGTCGAAAACATACATATCCGCTTATCTAAGGATACGTTAGCACTTGAAATGAGGTCACACTTCGTAGTTAGTTCAATAAACATTGAACGTTATTTTGTAAGTTCGTTTTTTACTGTTTTTGGTGAATAGATGCGATAGATGGCAACCGACACTAAGTTACATAATAGGCCCGCTGGATATATTTCTCTAAATACTCTCGCCCGAGATAAATCACCGGGCGGACGGACGGTCAGTCGTCTTCCCAAATAAACACGGTTTTGTGTCACGTGCTACACGTACCTCTGAAGTAACATCTGTGGTATTGAAACTCTGAAGACATTCTTCAACTCTGACAAGAAATAAACGATCACTTTGCGTGCGCCTTATGTTGCGGTCTGCAGACAGTTCTGTCGAGCGATCACCCAATTCTTTACATTTAAAATTCAGAAATACGAGTATCAAACATTAATATTATTAACACTCACGTGAGCTGACATTCTAAATTATTATTAAATACCGGTTTTAACACTCACGTATTATTATTGTTGACTGTATGACCAGTGGCCGTTTGACAACGTCGGTGAACGCCGCGTCGTCCTCCTAACAACGACACTCGCCTTGATAATGCCGAAATTGTCTCGGTGAAACAGTTTGCATATAGTCAACAATAATAATACGTGAGTGTTAAAGCCGGTATTTAATAATAATATCAAAACATTGTAGTTATTATCAGTAATCGCCTGACATAGGTACCGAATTAAACCGAACGAAGAATTTTTTGATTACAGAATGAGGAAATAATGCAAATTGAATACTTACTCCTATTTCCATTATGCGGAAGGATAGACAGAAAGAGAGCAAACAATCACAACAACCAAAAGGAATGTTGTCGACAAAGGTAAAGAATCCCTAATAAGCATCCAGTTGCTGTTTTAAATAAATGTTGGATTTCTGAAGTTTAATCTGCCTTGGAACTGCATTCTGGGTAAACCAAGTGCAAATACTCTCAAATGTACTTCTCTGAATACAAATGTCTGACTTTTCACGGTCGTATTTCTTGTGCATTTTCACTATACATTAGGATATCAGTCTCTTCAAATGTTTGATGGATTCGATCAATGGTTCTTGGTAGAATATCATCTTCAATGAATTGTATACAAATTCTTGCACTTTTTAATCCACCAATATTTATTCATTTTGGCTTAGGCTACTAAATTAGGTTTCGTATTACAGATCATCGGGCCAGCAAATTATTAATTTAAATAGAGATTTAAAATAAAACAAACTGGTCAAGTGCGTGAGGGCTCGTAATCCTCAGATGCCATACATACAGTTTAAAACATAAACTTATTCCAAGACAAGTTATTAACGATCAACTTACCTTGGTACTTACTATGTATAAAACGGGTCTAAGTTGGTCCGCAATATTTTCTTGAATAAATTAATTTAGGTAATTTGTAGGTTTTTTCGTACACGTGTGCTATAAGATTAATCGTCAACAGAATTTCAGGTTTCTAAGTCAACTGGAAGTGCCCTATAGTTTTTCATGGTGAGCCAATTGGTATGAAATTGATTACGTAAAGAGCAATAACTGTTTTTTTTGCAATAATGTCGATGCCTGATTTTTTTACAGCATTATGGTTAATTTAATTTAGTGGACAAACCGTGTAACTACATATAACGAACATTGTTATATGGAGATTATGCGATTGTATTTCTGTAAACATGTATATTAAACAAATATTGTTAGTAATTTGCATGTCAGTTTTAGTTTCCTAAATTTATTATTGTAAATTTTAGCTGTAGTTTCTTTTTAAATTTAAATCTTTATAATTATGGTATGTTTGGTATGGTAGATAAGCACTAGTCTTTAGTCTTGATTTTAAAATGTATTTTAGGGATGTTGTGTGCTTATACCTATGCCTTTTTAAATAAATAAATATTGTATGTAAGAAAGGAAGAAAGAAAAGGTCCGACTCGCACTTGGCCGGGTTTAGTATTTGTTGTTATAGCGGCAACAGAAATACATCATATGTGAAAATTTCAATTGTGTAACTATCACGGTTCATGGGATACAGCCTGTTGACCGACGGCCGGACGGACGGACAGTGGAGTCTTAGTAATAGGGTCCAGTTGGTTACCTTTAGGTACAGAACCCTAAAAAAGATTGTCTTTGTATTTGTGAAGACATGGAAATTTAGTAGTTTTGGCTACGAACACAAGTAAAAAATGCTTTTTACTGTATACATCCATCCATCCATCAGCCCGTGTTCGTCCACTGCTGGACATAGGCCTTTCCCAATTTCCGCTACTCATGTCTGTCCTCCGTCCTTCAGGTCGTCGGTCTTCCGTCCTTCAGATCGTTGGTTCAGCGGGCATGAGGTCGGCCTACACTACGCTTTGCTCTACATGGTCTCCATCCTAAAGCCTTTCGATCCCAACGGCCAAAATTTCGACGACAAAATATTGCCTGTCCACTGCCACCTTTGGAGGTTGGCCGTAACTCGCGTCCGTCAGTTTACCCTCGAGACCTGACACGTGACCTCCGGGTGGTGCTAAACGAGTTACAAACTTTCTTTATTTATCCGACCCAGATTTATAAAGAAGTCTCTGACTTTCGGGTTGGAGACACCCTAGCTGGAACTACGGGTCCGGCTGGGTTTTATTGGGTACTACGGGAGTCAGACTTGAGCCGACCTGATGCTTGCTTACGCTCGCGGAAGGTGTCTGACATGGGTTTGGACTCGTAGTGGCATGTTATTAGTTTCGGCTAATAACTTAGTGGTTTGAACTGCAGGGGTTCGAGCACGTGTCTGTCCGGTATAGCTTGTCACCGGACGCTCGTCTCCGTGAGCAGTTAGCATTCCCTAGTAGCGGCGCTTGGGCGGCCACCAATGTGAACGGGTTATGCGGGGCACGTGAGTTGTCCTCAAGTTGTCCGATGAACACTGCTGGCGTATGGACGCGTGCATTCGTGTGCGCGACCGTGCGGTTTCAGTGGGAGGAGTTCATCTCCGGCACTCTATCTGGATATTAGAGGAGACAACCCGACGCTAGAGGTGTTGTCCGGGTCACCCGTCCGCGTAGGAGTTATCGAAGCCGCAAGGTCAAGATAGGGTTTGGAACAAGGGTTTGGCGTAATTATGTTTCGTGCATTTTTATTCCGCGAGGTGAGCGTGCGTGCAGCTCCGAGTACCTCCTTGGATAATGAGGGAGCCAGCTTCTCTGGCGGGTCCAACAACACTTAGTTGAGTCAATCATGTCATATATTGTTTGACGGCGGATGAGTAGCGCTTGGTACTGCTCGGGGCTATCCTGTCTTGACCCTTTTAAGGCGTTATTGTTGCTCACACAGGTAGGCAGAGCGCGGATGAGGAGGGCGTGATGTCGGGTGACCTGTGCCTGTTGCGGTAAAACGTGACGATCACAGGTACTGCTGTTAGTTGACAGTAGTCGATAACACCAGCGGTGCGATCCGCTGCCTTTAAGTGGGAAAGTGATTACTTGAACTCATTCTTGAGTCAAGTTTGAGTTGAAGTTACAGAGGACCTCCTTTTATAACGTAAGGTTGATATCGGCGGTCCACTATAACCTAAACTAAGTAGATACGTAGCGTCGGGGATTGTCCACTGCCACTTTAACTTATTGATTCTGCAGGCTATGTCGGTTACTTTCAATCTCCGATGGATCTCCTCATTTCGAATTCTATCCATCAGAGATACCCCAAGCATAGCTTGTTGTGCTGGTTGTACATCTTAGCCTTTAAGCACTGTGGTATTGACTACGTAAATATGTGACTCAACTTTCCGAATGCTGCCTAACCCAAGCATATTCTTCTGTCAGCCTCGGCGTCGAAGTTGTTTTAATCCAGCTGTATGACTTGACCCAGATAAACATATTTTTGAACAACTTCGATGCTGACATTGTCCATAGCTCGCTGAGCGACCTTAAATCGGTGGATCAGGCCCTTTGTAAGAGACCACGTCTCAGCGCCATACATCATCACAGGAAGGACGCACTGCTTGTACATCTAAAACCTAAATTAAATTCCACAAAAAAATCATGGATAACTGAAGATGCGAGAAATCTAAAGAACCTACACCTAGATGCATGTCGCTTAGAATCTAAATTCCCAGGAGATGAAATCTTGACATCTTTCATAGAAACCTTAAAAATACAACTAGATAAATTATTGCAACATCAGAAATGTACTCACTACTCAAACATATTACAGACTAGCAAAAACACTTGCAAATCCATGTGGGCTATAATTAATACAGAAAGAGGAAAATCAACTCGTCAAAACTCTAAGTTTACTGACATCGTCAGAGATCCGTCAGGTGGCAAATTTCGCACAAAGCTTGAGCTAGTAAACTCGATGAACGCTTGGTTTGTGGGGGCAGCAGTCGCGTGCGGCGCCCCGCGAGCCGACGTACCCGCCGTCGCCGCAGCGCTGCGGGCTGCACGGCCGGGTGCCGACCGCTCGCTCTCACTAAGACCTTTCACGGCCGTCGAAGTCTATCGTATCATCGTGACGCGGATACCTCATAAACCTACGAGAGATATATACGATATATCGATGGACCTCATGCATATGGCTGCCCCGGTACTATCCCCACTGCTTGCTGATGTCTTCAATCGCTATATCAGACAGGGTACCTTTCCTTCAGCTTTAAAACTAAGTAAAATTTCTCCTATTTTTAAAGGTAAGGGTACACGAGAAGACATCGATGGGTATCGACCGGTGGCTGTAATACCGAGTGTCGCGAAAATATTCGAAAACGGTATCAGTTCTCGCCTAGTAGAATATTTAGAGTCAACAAACGCACTATCAGACCGCCAGTATGCATATCGCGCGGGTCGCTCAACAACTTCGGTCGTACGAGAGGTCGTGTCTCAGGTGTTATACGCTCGTGACAATAAGTTACAGGTCGCAGTGTTATTCTGTGATCTGTCGAAAGCGTTTGACGTTGCTGACCATCAAACCCTTGCAGTCAAACTTAGCCATTATGGGATCGTAGGTACAGAACATGACCTACTGACGGACTGCATGCGCGATAGGTCACAGATGGTAGTGGGCGACGGCGGTGACGTTAAGTCTGACCCTTTAACGACCACTATGGGAGTAGCCCAGGGTTCATCATTGTCAAACATCATGTTTTCACTCCTACTAAATGATCTACCCGAAGCTATATCCTCAGGTGAGATACTGATGTACGCAGATGACGTCGCCGCGGTTGTGTGTGCTCCTAGTATCGATCAGCTGGAGCAGCGGTTGAACGAGACTGTGACAGCTGTGGCAAACTGGTTCGCGCAGAATGGACTCGTGTTGAACTTATCAAAAACTCAGTTCATCCATTTCTACCTTCGAGGGCAACCTCCGAGACCACTATCAGTGCATGTCAACGGGAACATAGTTGACCAGGTACAGACGACCACCTTCCTCGGCTTTATAATTGACAAAGGGCTTACCTGGAATGCTCACATTGATTAGCTGTGTGGGAAACTCGGCAGTGCTTGCTACGCCCTCTATCGACTCGCACAGACTGTTCCTCAGGAAGCCGTACGATCATGTTACTTCGCCACAGTACACTCTGTACTACAATACGGCACCGAGTTATGGGGACGCGCTGCCGACTGGGAGCGCGTCTTCAAAATGCAGAAACGGGCCGTAAGGGCGATAGCTCGAGTATCGCGTGACACCTCCGCGAAGCCCTATTTTAAATCGTTAGGCATCATGACGTTGCCAGGCATAATAATTTATCAGGTTGCAGTCTACGTCAGGGAAAACCGTGGCTTGTATCGTACTCATGCAGACATCCACACGTACAATACTCGCCACGCAAACAAACTGGCAGTTATAGGATGCGGACTCGCTAAATCTTCCAAACTGATGCACGTAATGGGCCCAAACGTGTACAATAATCTACCCGAACACGTTTTACAATCATCTAGCCTAAACAGCTTTAAATTCAAGTTGAAACGCTATCTCATCGAGCAAACTTTCTATAAATTTGAAGATTATTTTTTTTAAATTGATAATAATTTTAAATTTGAATTGTAATTTTTGATTTGAATTTATATCTTGATTTTAATTTTAATAATGATCCCAATTTTGTATATAATTTTGGATCTGCATGACATACTATTATTTTGATTTACGCTATTAGGTAATATTTTTAAAAAATGACGTGTAATAATATTTATGAAATAAATGTCTTATGTCTTATGTCTTATGTCTTATCTTAGCCTTTAAGCACTGCGGTATTGACGATGTAAATACATGTGACGCAACTTTCTGAATGCTGGCCAACCAAAGCATATTCTTCTGTCAGCCTCGGCGTCACAGTTGTTTTTATCCGGCTGTATGACTTGACATAGATAAACATATTTCTGAACAACTTCGATGCTGACATTGTCGACGGTTAGTGGCCCTCGGATGACGTGACAGTTGGACATGACTTAGTCTTATCCAAATTCATCCGTCAGCCCACTCGTCTTGAAGAACGCTAAGGCCGCGCACCATTTCTTCCAGTTCCTGCAGTGATTTCGCCATTATCACGATGTCATTGGCAAAGCGAAGATGTGAAATGTACTTTCCGTTTACGTTTACGCTTTGTCCATTCTAGTCTAATGTTTTAGAAACGTCCCCCAGCGCGGCGGTTAACAATTTTGGTGAATTAACATCTCCCTGTCTCGCGCTGCGCTGAAGATGTGTCGGTCTTATTTGTACACCCTGTACTTGGACAGACATCGTAGCGGAGTCATAAAGACATTTCAGCATCTCCACGTAACGCCAGTCAACTTGGCATCGCTGCAAGGACTGCAGAACAGACCAAGTTTCGATGGAGTCGAAGGCTTTCTCGTAGTCCACAAACGCTAGAAATAAAGGCTCTTTATACTCTTGCGTTTTCTGTGTAACCTGCCTTAGCGTGTGAATGTGGTCCACGGTGCTGTAGCCTTTTCGAAACCCAGCCTGCTCTGGAGGTTGGAAGTCGTCGAAACGTTGGGCGAGACGATTCGTGATAACTCTTGAGAACAGCTTGTAGGTGTGGCTCAGGACCGCAATTGGTCTATAGTTCTTAAGTAAGATTTTGTTCCCTTTCTTGAAGAACAAAATGACCAGGCTCCTGCTCCACTCCTTTGGCGTAGTACTTGTACAAATGACGGCATTAAAGAGGTCTTGCAGCTGTCGGAGTATAGGGTAACCTCCAGCTTTCAGGAGTTCAGTTGTGATACCGTCCTCGCCCGGCGCCTTTTTGTTTTTCAGCTGTTCAAGAGCTATCTTAATCTCACCCATTTCGACATCCGGGAGTTCATCGGTGTAATGGTGGACTAGAGGTGCACGTTTGTCGTCTTCATCGCGAGCACTTGGCTTGAATAAAATTAAATATAAAATTTATCGATTTCGGCAAGGATTTCTGGCCTAGAGGTAACGGTTCTATTATCTGATGTCTGCAGCTTCGCCAGATTGGTCCTTCCTAACTGCTAGGCAAAAACGTTTGATTCTTTGTTGGCGCAGGTCAAAACGAATTTGCCTTTTAACGCGATTGTTAAGAAGGGAGTAATCTGCAGAATCTGAAGACTCTGCCTCATCAGGTCCAGAGTTCCACTCGAAATTTTGGACTCCTTAGTCCTTCGCTCCGGCTTAAAATAATCCCTGCCTACCTCGCGCACGACATTCGTGAAATTGTTAGCAAGCTGTATTGTAATATTATTTATAATAAATAACACGAAAAATAAGTAAAATAAAATACATACAAAATATTATAAAGTAATAAATAATAGACAGGGAAGTGTGAAAAATACTAGAATTTAAAGAAATTTTACATTGACCTGGCACAATCAAAGTGTACTAATAATCTTTGGAGATACTTAAACAACGGTAACTCCATTTCGCATAAAAATTATTCGATAAGTTCGTAAATAATATTTAAAAAAAACCTTAAACATTTGTTGTGTTGATTTGTCAGTACTTTAAGTAAATTGATAATTTAAGAAAGAAAAAGAAAGACAACTTTTCTCTTACAATTCCGAGGATGAATAAAACTCGCATTCTATAAATAAGTAGAGTTTACAGTTAAGGCTTCTTATGTCCCACGGGCTGCACTCTTGGTATTATAATTTCAATTCCTCTCCATCCCCAAGAGAGTATGATTAACAAGCAGTTCCAGTTATTCTCAAATGCGAATGGCGAACCCAGATAAACGACGCCGACGCCATGTTGGTTTATTATATAAGGTGACTTTAATTTATGCAGCCAAACTCTTACCGAAGACCCAGTAAGTGCTCAGTAACAAGGTTCGATGACCCTTTGGAGGATATGTATCCCTCATTTAGTTTGTCTTTGGACTATGATATCTATGTATAATTGTGTATAATGAATGACAATGACAACTGTCACTCAATAAATGAAAAGCTTTACGCATACAACAATTTTTGTGAAATTCGTATACTTATTATTCTTTTCGTGTTCCTTACAAAGCCCAGCCTCGAGTCAATTACTATGGGACGTCAAGATTTTAGTTTGCGAAATTAACAAAAAGTGTTATCAATCCGTGTTACTGATCACTTACCAAGCCTCCAGTATGAGTTTGGCTGCATAAATAAAATCACCTTATACCGGGTGTAAATAGACATATTCTACTGACCCCACTGAACCACTTTTCCCAAGCTCATACGCGCGACCAGCCTTAGTTAAGAAAATATTGGAGTTTCAAACAAAAATGCGTGAACCCTAACGCACCGACATACGGGCGAGTATCGAGAGAGCGTTGTCCTTAAAACTGCTGTTCCGGTGCAGCGTTATAAAATAAACATTCCTCCTAGTAGATAAAGTCTTTGAGTTACAGTTGAATATCTTTTTCTCTAAAGATTTGCGCGGTTTTTCTTTTCGAATAGTTGTTCAGTATGATGAGTAGAGTATGTGGTTTTATTTAATGGTCGCACTCTATTTACAACCTGTATAGGTAAATTAAATAAGGATTGGTTTCAGAAATGTTATAGCACGCTTATTGTTTTTGGGTTCATTTTACAGGAAACCGCCGTGTGGTAGAGTTCGTGGGTTCAATCTGCGCGGTGCGGATTATTTAGTACTAGATTTTGCCCGCGGCTCCACCCGCATGTTATTCGGTTTAACGACATGCTTTTTTCCGGGATAATAAGTAACCTATGTGTTATGTTGGGCTATGAGCTATATCCATTCTAAATTTCATCCAAATCCGTCCAGCCGTTTCAGCGTGAAAGAGTAACAAACATATACACACACACGAACTTTCGCATTTATATTAGTGTGAAGTGTGATGAGATAACATAGCCTTGTCTTATTTCACCACAAACGATTAGGGCCGCGCTAATTAGACACCTGATGTATGAATTGACAAAGCCCTGTCTTATTTTTCCACAAACAATAAGGTCCGCGCTAATTAGACACCTGATTTTTCAATGATATTGATCTATCCTACAGGAAACATGCATTTTTCCGGGATAAAAGTAGCTTATGTGTTAAGTTAGGGTATAAGCTATATCCATTCTAAATTTCATCCAAATCCGTTCAGCCGTTTCAGCGTGAAAGAGTAACAAACATACACACACACCCTCACACACACACACACACACACACACACACACACACACACACACACACACACACACAAACACGCACACAACACGCACAAACTTTCGCATTTATAATATTAGAAGGATTCGGTCTGCGTGCCTTGAAAGGCACGTTAGTCTGTGCATGTCCATCCCATTATGTTTGGGACGTAATATTCGTCGATGAAAAGCGGGTGTACCAAGTGTGGACGGTGACTTGCATTTCACAGTTCACACTTGGGAACACCTCTGATGATAAGTTAGTTTTTAAAGTTTCAGACTACAAGAATTAAGATATTTTTAAAATTTATCATTTACATGAGGTTTGTATATCGAGAGATTTGTTCTCAACAAACAGAAAGGTCGAAAAAGAACCTTCGAGAAAAAGTGTTGGTGAAGATTATTTCTACCAAGAGAAATTTCTGTAATTGCGTTTCTTTACTACAAGAAACTAAAAAGGGTTCCAAAATTGATTAATTTATTCTACTGCTGATTTCTTTGGATAAGCGGGTAAACAACATTAGAATGTGTCGATTTGATCGAAATTATTCCCATAAGTATAGTATGGAACCCGTGGTGCGTTTGTTCAACTCGCACTTGACAAATTTTCATTCGTTGAGAAATTGTACTGTTTATGACAGCTGCTGATTTCATGTAATGTCCATTTTTTTCCTTTTGCTTATCAGGCAAGTATAAATACGTTTAATGAGAATTCTCCTTAGTTAAAAAATTTACAGTTGGATGCAAGTTTCACTTTTTACAAATAAGAATGCAAACTGTAATGTCAACATATTTTTTCGTTTCTGTATTCAAATTAGGTATATAAAACCACTTTTGTTCTTTATTCTTACATTTATAATCTAAAGTTATAAAAATATGTTTTTTTGTGCATTTTTACAACCACGCTGCTTTTACATCAAAACAGCTATTAAAATCTACGCAAGCTTCTTGACGGAAATAGAGGTAAAATAATTTCTCGAGCACACACTTATGTGCAATAATTGGCGAACTGTTTGAGACAGAAATGAGAGCTCTTTTAAAAGACTACAGAAGGAAGAAAGCTCGATTGCAGACGTCATAGAAAGGGCTGGTTGATACAGCGCTCGCTTATTGAATCTCTCAGAAAATTGATATGGAAAATGATTTTGTTATGGGTCCGTATTCAAAAAGAGGGTGTCTCTTATATATTCATTTGTCTATCTGTCTGTCACAACCACTTTCCTCGGAGAGCTATCAAATTCTTTGGAATAGTTATATGTAGCTTATTTTTTCGTACCAATTTAGGGATTTTATTTAATGCGTCAAAATATTTTTGTCTGTTTGTTATACTTATTTTTTTATTTACAATGGTATTACGCTCGGCCACCAGCGTCGATGGTACATAGGATGAAGAGCGCTCGCCCACAAATCTCTTATTCGATACCAAGTTTCTGGCGACGCTCCGTGTGTGTGCGTGAGGTACAACAGCAAGAGCTAGCGAGCGTTTTACAGCCGTGCTTAAACCGGGGCGTAACTCCAATACTCTTCTTCGAATCACGCTTCAAACTCACCGTATTGGAGCGCTCGAATAGCCAGGGTTTCATATGTTCATCCACCATTTAAAAGGCGAATTCTCTCCTCTTCAGCGGTTTCTTACGGTCTCGGATCATGTTGGATACGTAAACAACATACATACAAGTGTTTAAGGTATCATAAAACAAGCATAGCGGCCATCTATTGATTTTGCGACCTGTACTTATGATTGAGCACATTTTGATCCACGGTTTCTACAGCGCTTTTTGTAGAATTATAGAAATTAATAATTTCTGGGTTCTTGGTACCTTCATTGATAGCGGCTTGATCGTGGGTGGTACATAACTTGTGAACAACCTTGTTAGACTTGGGCTTGTATAAAACCACGGTCATATCTTTATCGAAGCAAAACATTGAAGTGCCTTATTGTCGTGCTCTAGAATTTTTTAGTTCTTGGGACATTTCCTGTTTATTGCTTCGCAATGTACCAACAACTGTCAATTTATGCGAAGCCTTCAGCATTTCGCCATCAAGAAGAATGGATGTGAACCAATTATAGAAAATCAAAACAATGTTTAAAATAGTAAAAAAATATTCAAAAAGTCTGCAATAAATATTGTCACCCTAATTTTATTCCAACAAAATAATGTACATTATATATCTTTGACATTTGATTAGTAAAATGTCGGTGAGACCAACATTTAACCTTTCGTCTGTCAGACGAGTCGAAGGCTGTATCTCCTGCAACAATGCGCGTGCGACCACAATGTGGGCTCGCGGGTCACGAATAAGTTCAATCAGGAAGGTACTGAGCGGGGTAGGGGATGCAGATGATGGGATCCTACTGAACTGTGCAACGCGGGGGTATGCGTACTCTGAGAATTAAATGAATATTAAATTCAAAATATGAAAATACAATATATTAAATTACGTTTCGGTGTCCATCCATCCATCCATCAGCCTGTTGTGTCCACTGCTGGACATGGGCCTTTCCAGGATTTCGCCACTCTTGGTGGTCCTACTGGAAGAAATGCCCATACTCACACACGCTGGGCAGGCGGGTTGGTGAGCGCGGTGCCGAAACCCTTGCACTGGTGACGCCGCTGCCCGTTACCAGTCTGTTTTATATAAGGCCCAGCAATTGGGGATGGATAATATGGATATACCGCCATCCATCGGTCCCAGGCAATGGTGGGCCGCCTGGTTTTGCCTGAGAGCTGTCCTCTTACTCTCCCCCGAATAACTTCGGGAGGATTTGCGAGTAAGATGGTGGTGCCTCCACAGTCGAGCCCGGCATCAGCTCTACCACCTAAAAGTTTCGGTGTGCTTATATTTAATACACGTACATGAACTACATTAAATCGTATATACTACAGATAAATATTTTTTTTAAATACATTTTTTATTTTTCCTTATTTTTCCCTACACAAATGTACATGCTTAACATTAATTAGTAAATGAAGCCTCCTTTTAAGCATATTCATATAATACCTGTACCAGGAGGCTTCGCTCTTCCGGTATACAGTTTAACGTAGTTTAACGTGGTTTAACGCAAATATTTAAGTTTTAATTAAATTTAAGATTAAGTTTATTAACAAAATAAATAAAATAGGCATGAGCGTGGGTGTGTGTGAGTGTGAAAGGGAAAGAGAGGGTGAATAAGTGTGGGAGCAGGTGTGTGTGTGAGAGTAAGTGTCCCATATCAGTGTATTTGTGACAGGTATATGATAATGATAGCTATCCTTATACTAAATACTAATACGTTACATATATAAATACATGCCTAACTCCGCCCATTCGGAGTACTATGAAAAGGACAAGAAACTTAGCAATATATTTTTTCCATCATCATTATGTTAATACAAAAGTGTTTTAGCAAAGACATAGAAAGTACAGGACAAGAAAAAGTCAGATAATCAGGCCAAAAGTTGAGTTAAATAATATTAAAAACAAAATGAAATTAATAGATTACCTCTTTATCTTCTATCTCCACGGTTCAGGCCGTGCGTTGTCCATCAGTCAGTCTCGGATTTGTTTTATATACGGTGGCATTAATTTATGCAGCCAAATGAATACTGAAGATGTCGAGACCGTTTTTTTTCTGTTCCCTGTGAACGCAAGCTCAGCCCCAAATCAATACCATGGAAAGAAATAAAGATTATTTTTAAAATTTCGCAAAATATGTTACTAATCACTCACCAAGTCTCTAGTATGAATTTGGGTGCATAAATTAATGCCACCTTGTATACCGGGTGTTTTGATGACGTGCTCAGAAAATAGGTATTCTCTACTCTACTCTCAATACGAAAATAATCACTTCCCAAAAGAAAATGACGAGTATGTATTAAAGTTTGTATGGAAAAGCGAATTTAATTTTTCTGTAAAAATACTTAGTTCAGTATAATCAGTAGAGCATGTGAGTAACTTTTCCAAGTACCTATGTTATTAATATAAGTTGTATAGAAAAATATACGAGTGTTATACTCGAACGAGATGAATATTTCAATGTCGTCTGGAAGTAATGTAGTGGAAAGTGTCTACGGCGTAGCTCGTAGCATTGAGTAGACAAGCCCTAGCCGTTCATTTAAGGCTCACTGCTATAGATACAATTCTTTATTGTGATCTCGTACACATAAAATTCAATGTCTGTTAGACTAACTGTATGTATGTGTGTATCATATGTATGTTCGATCATTAAGACGACTATCCCCGCCAAAATGTGAAATTCGACATTTTACTACGTCGAAGACACTGCCACCTGCTGATTTGGGAAATTGAAACACTACATAAACATACCTTGGTCCTAATTCTTATTTTTCGTGGCTTTAGTTCTTACAAAATATATCATTTTAAAGCTATAGTAAGCTATACGCCTTACTACAAAAACAAAAACAAAAACGTGTATCATCCGTTTTTCATCAAATACGCCATAAAATGCAGAAATGATCACATATTCAGCTGTGATTTATAAAATTTTAGTTTGATATTTGAATCTTTTTCCTATAATTCGTTTTACAAGGAAATATCTTGAAAATATTTGAAAGCGCCTGCAAGAAAAAATGAAACCCTAACAGCAACTAACGTTTTTGATCATTGCTACTAGAATTAATCAGGAGCTTTGGTGAAACAATTCGCCGTCAAATAGGTTGTGGAAACAAAATTTTGGCAGAATATTACGTGTTTTAGTAGTTAAGTGCATTTAACCATTTCGTTATCATATAAATATTGTGAATTAGTGGTGTGTTGTGTATATTAAGGGTAAATATTCCCTTTAGTCCGAGTCACTCTCGCGGCTTGGTTCAGTTGCCGGTTTTCCCGCCAATTTGACTAACCTAGTCGCCTTAACTAGGAGCATTCTGTTACCTGTTACCTTGTGGGTTTGGTTTACCTGTTCTTTGGAGGTGTATATATTTTTTCCTTTTATCGCATGTGATTTTCTTTCAATTCACTGGATGTTTGTATAGTATAATAATAATAATAAAATAATGAATCGTTTATTTAAAGCACATGACACATTTTTTATTTTTTGTATCCCTATTATAGAAATACAAAATTTAAAAGCATCGCATACATGTCAGAATTATAGTTTATGTGATTAAATGTAAATGAAATTAAACCGAACTATTTATTCAGTAAGTGAGTGCGGAATGGGGCAAGAGGGTTGTTTTGGCATTTTGCATTATTTTTACCATACAGAAAGGTCGCTGAATGCACAGACATATAATATTATACGTCCCTGGCTGAACGTTGGAAAAATTGCAAAAATTTTACTTTTACAATGTTATTGCTACAATGATATAACTTTCACTGAGATACTGTAAAAACTCATACATTGCAAAAAAACTTAAATATCACAATAGGAACATTTTAACTATCCTGTTTTTTTATTTATGTTATATGATTATAATCTCGTGTGAAACCGACCATTTTGATGAAAGTAAAGCGGCGGTAGCCACGCAGTAGAACGCTGCCTCTCAATCTCGAGACCCAGGTTCGATCCCCGGTCGGACATTCATCAATGAGTTTTTTGGAATTTATGTGCATAGTATTTGTGTTCTTACCGAATACTTACCGCTTGCAGAACGATGAAGGAAAACATCGCGAGGAAACCTGCATGCCCTAAAAGCGTGAAATTTAATAATGTATTTTGTGGTTTAGAAATATGGATTTTAAAACATTTATTTTTCGCCTACGAAAAAGAAAGAGCTCTTCACGTGTTCGCTTTTCTTTGACTATTGCCGAGCATGTTTGAGAAAATATTATACCCCCAACCCTTCTTTAAGTTGAGATTTTTTTAATTAGCCCCTGTATTTAGGTACGGAAGAGTAAACATTACTATTTTAGTTCTGATATTACTGGGTACAGGAAGAAGTATTTTCGTATTTGAATTTTATGAATAATAATAATTTTATTTTATTTTATTCGACTGATGACGACTCCACTGAAGGAGTCGAAATAATATCGTTAATTTTGTCCCTTTTTTAGTAACTGTATTTGAAATATAATAAAACTACGATAATTTAAGGCCAATACTGGTAAAATAAAAAAATATATTTATTCACATAAATTTTATGAAATAAAATACATAAAAAGTAATTAAATTTTCTATTCTATTTTTATTTTATTTAATATTCTCTTAGCATAACCTTAACCCGTACATGAACTTATTAAAAGGTATAATATTATAAGCTACAAGCTACAATGTTCTTAAAATCTATAGATTATATTCTTAAGTCTATAGGTTAATACATATTTATTCTTAACATGTAGTTCCAATTAATTTAATCGTAAGGGTTTTTACATTTCATATTAGCTTAATGTTTGCATTGTCTTATTTGTAAACCTGCTTAATGTTATCTATCTCAAATTGTAACTTATTTTAACTTATTTGCCATTTCACCTGTACGTTCAGTACATCGCAAGTTTAGTGGTATACAATCCACTTGGTTATCTATAGGTGTACATTGTGACTGATACTGGACCCAGGATAGGGCCCGAAATATATCTCACTCTCAATTTTCACTTAATTTTATTCTGTACATATATCTATCTCTATAATAATGACAAACAAGTAGACTAATCATATTTATTTGTATGTATAAAAGTGACATTCTTAATACATTTTAATACAAATTTAATGAACTAAATCCATACATATTGAAGTTATATAATATTATGACTACCTATGACGTTATACAATAGTAGGCTTTTTAACATTTTTGGGAGGACTTTTGTTTGTCGCTCTGTTATTTCTACCGGTATTACATTTTTATTAGTTATACCCGTAACTACTGCTTTCTTATAACATGGCTTATCTTTGTCCTTTCGTTTATTTACTAGCTGGCTGAAGATATAATAATTTTCTTTTAAGTTTATTACATCATTGGGGGCATTATTTTTCTTCCATAATTTTTCATTTTCATAATGTGTTTTTTCATTCGGGAATTTATTTATATCTTTCGTTTTACTAGCGTGATCTTTCATTAATTGTTGGGTATTATTTCTTTCAAAATCTTCATTTGAAACACTGTGTGAATCAGTATGCCCAAATACTACTTCAAAAGGAACATAACCTGTACTTAAATGAATAGTATTATTGTAAGCCACAATGCCATAGTTAATCTTAGATACTGCGGTTAGCGTATTAAAATGTTTAATTATTCTATAATTTGTTATTAGTGTGCAATGGAATGTTTTGATTGTTCCCATTGAATTCGGATTATTTGGTGCTCCAATATGCAAATAAATTTTATAAAATGATAATGTTTCTTGTATTAAATTATTATTAAATTCAGAACCTGGACCGCTACTTATTTTCCGTGGGGTTCCGCAGACACTGAAATTTACTATCAATGCTTTGACAACTTCAAGGGTTGATCTATTTGTAATTTCTATTGCTTGTCCCATTTTACTAAATGCGTCTACGGTTATGAGAGAAGTTTTTCCTTCAATCGAGAATAAATCTATGAATATTTCTACAAATGGTCTATTCTGCGTTCGAGTCAATAAAATCGGAAGCTTCAACGGATTTCCATCACATTTTATTCTTTTACATATTTTGCAAGTATTCTTCATTGCTAAAACAGTCTGTGACATGACATGTCATTCCAAAAAAATTTCATTTTTAATTTAGATAGAGCTTTTTTGATTCCTTCAATGTATTTTTGTTCTGATTTATCTTCAATGAATCCTTCCCATTGTTTGCATACTGTGTTCTTTTTCATCAAATGAATTTAATTTTTTTTAATGAGATTAATGAGGTGTAATTTTTTTAAAGTTATTAAATCCGTATTGCTAACAGAAGTGAATACTAAAAAAATCCTTCAATTATTTCTATAAGCTTAATTAACATTAAGGATTTTTAAACACAAAAATGTGATAAGATGTAGAATCGATAGCATCGTAAGTTATTGTTAAAGGATCAATATCTTATTTGAATAATCACTTACAGATATTGTGATACATAATGGAGATATCTGGTTGCTGGCTTATGGAAGAGACGCTTGGTGATACTGCCTTGATGAAGCTCCTCCGTTTCTACTTGTCCTCGCCGTTTGTCCTCTACCTGCTTGCTATCTGCTTCTGGTTGAGTTCTCTTGTAGGTTTTCCTCTCCGAACTTGTAAACCGTGTAGTTACAAGAGTGAGGACTCGAAGATTCTCGATGTGTGTAACAAATTTATTTTAGCAGGACGCAGTCGCAATTTTCATTGTTGAAACAATTGTACTTGCAACCCTTAGTTTTGTCACGGTCGCCATTTGAACAATTGGCATTGGTGTTGGGTTTTGCAGGAGTTTTTAACCTTTTTGTATAACTTTTAGTGTTCGGACTCGTCCAAAGAAGAAGAACTTGGTAGTATCAGTGAAAAGTCAGAAGTTTGATAGAACCGAAATTTATAGTAAAGTAATACAACCAAGGCAATGGCACAGGGTAGAATGATGGCTCAGGGCGCAGCCTTCGGTTTTTATACAAATCAATAAGCTGGGTTACTTTAATTATGCGTGACTAACTTTAAAAGGTACGCGTGAGATTTTCGAGAAATCTTGAAAAACTCATAAAACTGTAATAGTACAATAGAACATTGTAATTTTATTACTTTTCGTTTTACGACTCTTGCAACCAAATAAGTATTTACATTTGTTAAGCCCATAAATATACGATTAGGCATGACAGAATCGGCTATAAAATGTTATATTTAATGCGTCGTTGTGGCATTTGATTCAAATCAGGATGCATGCATTCGTATACCTGGCTGGTTTTTATACAATACGAAGGTGACATTTTATTGATTATATTTAATAATTTTGGTTATTGATATTGTACTGAAGCCAAAACTACCATTTTTAGGAATTTTTCCTGTTTGTATGTATGTTTCGTTTTAATTTTAGAAACTACTGAACGGGTTTAGACGCGATTTTCTTTATTATCATCGTAGTGACTTTGGTCATCATATAGGCTATAAAGCGTGTTTATAAAATAACGCCAAAGCTGTAAACGGGGCAGAGATTTAATAAAAGCAGACGGAGCCGCGGTGGAAAGGCTAGTATATTATCTATTTGGTAGATTATTCCGTCTCGCAGCAACGTGCAGCGTCTGTGGCAGCGAGTAGGACCTACTCGTAGATGGCACATTGCCTCCTATTTTAAATAAGCCATTCCGGTGATAGAAAACAAGAGGGGCTACTCCAAAGTGAAACAATTCGATCGATTATCTTTCGGTCGTATATTATGTGTCAGAGATGGACGTATGTATGAACGATAAACGATTAACCGAATCTTTTTGGGAGTACCGAGCCCTGCTTCCTGCTAAATCGAAGGTAAAATATAACCAAGTAAATATCCATTAAAATATCTTGTTATTTTAAAACGCATTTTTCATTATTTCACATTGTTTGAGAAAAGCACAATACAGGTTGTTAAGATGATTACCTTTTTCCTTAAAACGGGGTGTTCTACTCATCAATATGAACAACTGTTACTATGGGGCCAACCCTGAAATCGCGAAAACAAAATCAGCTGTTCCATAGAAAAGTTAAATACCTACTCGAACTATATGTATGAAACAGCTGTTTTATTTTTGCTATTTCACGGTTGGCCCCATAGTAAAGTTTGTTCATATTTATGGGTAGAACGCCACGTTTCAAGGAAAAGGGTTATTATTTTAACACTCAGTATATGTATGTACGCCTCGGCGCGGCGGCGGCGGCGGAAACGGGGATTGCCTTGACTCGCCTCACCAAGGCTCGGCCTGCTAACTCACTTCGTGAGTCAATTCCCTACTTTCCAGGCCTCTACAATAATTTACTATGTTATTTATCTTCGTTAATTCTGTTGTAACAGGATTCAATTGATATAAGTTAAAAATTCTGTCCTAAAAATCGTATAAGAAATATGTTTTTTTTTTTAATTTATTAGGAATCTTCTTTTAACACAACTCACGGTTTTTTATTTTTAATAAAAAGTAATAAATTATACTATTTTATCATTATTTTATAAACAATCCTGCACAACAATTATATACATGCTTTAAAATTGTTGTGCAGAATCATTTATGAAGTAATGCATAAAATTATACAATACAATTTTTCTAGAAAAGCCTGCTTGACATTAGAGTATTGTCACGTAGTGCCTTGGACCACATTTATTCAATAATTTTTATTCAAAATTAGGAAAAAGCAAAACGAGACCCGTAGCAACCATCTTAAAGGAACTAATTAGATTTTTATAGTTGGAGCTTAGAAGCTGTTGTTTTTTTTTATTTTGCTGAAATTACTTAAGCACATTTCAGATGTTCTATAAATATTGAACATAGTTCTCCTTACTATTTACCTACGAAGCCTCAGGAGCAAGAAAATACATTCCAGACCTAAACGTTGGGAACTAATGGTTCAATCTAGGTCTAGGTACACAGCTGGAGACTTGATGTGGAATGGAAATAGACGAATTCAATATGTAAAGAATAATTTGGCCAAGTGCGAGTCGGGCTCGCGCACAACGGGTTCCGTACCACCACACAATATGTATAATATGTATATGTAATTTATGGTACATAAATGTTGGTATCGGTGGCTAGACCACCATCTTGATTTGAATGTAATAAACGTCAGTGCGATTCTAGCTACGACGCGTTTCACTTGTGCTCAACGTACACCTACCTACCTACCCGAATATTGTACAGTGGCGACGAGGACCCACAAGAATAATTAAAATGTTTCAATCAGCAGTTGGAACAATCTCAAATTTTGATCATGAACATCAAGACTGGGCTACATACAGGGATAGATTGAAACAGTTTTTCATTGTAAACAACATCACGGAGGAGGTGGACAAAGATGGAGTCAAAAGACGCGCAATATTGCTGAGCGCACTCAGCGAAGTCACATATCAGCTCGCCAGTAACCTAGTACTGCCTCGTAAATTGGACAAAGTGACATTCGACGAGATCGTGAAAATATTAGACGAACACTTCTTAGAAAAACGATGCAGTTTCGCGGAACGTCAACATTTCTACTCGGCGGTACAAAAGACGGGTGAATCACACGCGCAATGGGCAGCGCGTTTGCGCGGGCTGGCGGCCCACTGCAATTTCAAGAACTTGGAAGAGGCCTTATTAGATAAATTCGTAATGGGCATGCTACATGGTCAGGAACGTGAGAAGATTTTTGCTATGGAGATAACGGATCTCACGTTAGCGAAGGCGGTTGACGTGGCTGACAGACAACGGTGCGCGCGCGCCGGTGCGGCGATGGGCTCGTTTTCGGGAACCAGTGGCGAAACCTTGTTCAAAATTGCTAAAGGACACAAGCAATCACCTTCGAACGTCAATCGATCGAATAGTGAAAGGTGTTTAGTTTGTGGTCGCAAAAATCACAAAAGTGCTCAGTGTAAATATTCTGATTATACGTGTCAAAAGTGCCATGTTAAAGGGCACCTCAGGAAAATGTGTAAACGGGTTAATTACGTAGAATCAGGCGAGGTGAGCGAGGGTGATGACGGTGAGTTTTTTAATATTCGTTCTTGTAACGGTGCACCGATGACCGAAACCGTATTGATAAATGGCGTTCAGTTAAAGTTTGAGCTGGACAGCGGTTCTGCCGTATCAGCTATATCTGAAAATACTTATAATCTACTTTTTAGCGGCGTGCCATTGTCACCAAGCAAAAAGAATTTACGTAGTTATACTGGATGTAGCATAGATAGTGTAGGTATAGTTCAGTTGCCAGTGACGTATGCAGGGCGGACCGAGGCGCTCGATGTTTATGTTATAAAGGAAGGCGGACCACCATTACTCGGACGAGATTTTATTTCGTTGTTTAATTTAGAAATAACAACCATACAGTTTTGTGAACGTTCAAATGATAAGGATTTAGAACAGTTGTTATGTCAGTATTCAGATATTTTTTCAGAAAGACTTGGCTGCTTTAATAAATGTCAAGTTAAATTGCATTTAAAGGATAACGCGAAACCTGTGTTTATTAAAGCAAGACCCGTCCCATTCGCGTTAAAAGAAAAGTTAGATAACGAAATTGATCGCATGTTGCAGTCCGGGGTTATAGAACCGGTTTGTTATTCCGAGTATGCATCTCCGATAGTGCCGGTACTTAAGCGTGACGGATCAGTTAGAATTTGTGCGGATTATTCGCAGACATTGAATAAACAGCTGTTAATTGAGACATACCCGTTACCGACCGTGCAGGAACTATTTTCAAAGTTACATGGGGGGGAGCAGTACACTAAGCTGGACATGTCAGCTGCTTATAATCAGCTGATTTTAGAAGATAGCGAAAATGTTACTTGTATCAATACGCATAGAGGTCTTTTTAAATACAAAAGATTGGTTTTTGGGTTAGCTTCCGCCCCCGCAATTTTCCAAAGGGCTATGGAAAGTATACTAGGCATAGAGGGAGTACTTACGTTTTTAGACGATGTACTCATAACAGGAAAAAATAGGGTTGAACATATGGACAGGTTGAAGATGGTTTTACACAGATTCAAAGAGGCAGGACTGATATTACATAAAGAGAAGTGTGAATTCTTTAAAGATGAGCTAACGTATCTAGGATACGTTGTAAATAAACATGGTATAAGGAAATCACCAGAAAAGGTAAAAGCTATTGTTGAGGCTCCGGTGCCTAAAAATCTGAACCAACTTCAGTCGTTTTTGGGACTAGTGAACTATTATAGGAACTTTGTACCTGGGGCTTCATCCTTGCTGTCTCCATTGTATGAATTACTTAAAAAAGGGTTCAAGTGGTCATGGACTGAAACCCATAATAAAGCATTTAACGACATTAAAAAATGTCTAGTTTCAGAAAGAGTGCTAGCTCACTTTGACCCAAAAGCTACTATCATTTTGACGGTCGATGCTTCCCCGGTCGGGTTAGGCGCAATTTTATCACTGATAGGCGCGGATGGTTTGGAAAGACCAGTTTCATTTGCGTCTCGTACACTATCAGCTGCAGAAAAAAACTATTCACAAATCCAAAAAGAGGCAACGGCTATAGTCTTCGGCGTAAGAAGATTCCACCAATTTCTTTATGCCAGGTCGGAGCCTTTTATATTACGTACCGACCATAAACCGCTTGTTTCAATATTTGGATCGAATCATGGCATCCCCATGGTTTCAGCGAACAGGCTACAAAGGTACGCAATATTTTTGTCAGCCTATAATTATAGCATAGAATACATAAAAAGCGCAGATAATAGTGCCGATTTCTTATCACGCGCAACGCTTCCCGAACCGGTTAGCGAAGGCGATGGCGGGGTAGTCGCTGCGGGGGAAGAGAGGGCTGCCTACATTAACTTTGTATTGGAAGGGTCACTCCCGATCTCATTGGAGCTGTTGGGTCGTGAAACAAAAAATGATGTGGTTTTACACCAAGTAATGCAATATGTTCAGAAAGGATGGCCGCGAAAAGTTAATGACGAAAACGTAAAGCCATATTTTCATTGCAGGTTACAGTTATCGATAGAAAGGGGGTGTTTAATGCGTGGCCACAAAGTAATAATACCCGAGAAATTGCGAGAAAAGGTTCTAGCTGAACTGCATGGTTCTCATTTTGGTATTGTGAAAACCAAAGCTGAGGCACGGTCAAGGTTTTGGTTTCCCGGGGTAGACGCGGCCATTGAGAAACTCATAGGTAATTGTCAAGTGTGCGTCAGTCTGCGACCCTCCCCGCCCCGCACTCGGCTGGCACCCTGGCCATATCCAGCGGAGCCATTTCACAGACTTCACATAGATTTTTTAGGGCCAATTGAAGGTCAAATGTATTTAGTCATTGTCGATGCTCACACAAAGTGGGTAGAATGCTACTACATGAAGAATGACATTTCTTCCGGCGCACTTATAAATAAACTTTACGATTTTATGTCGCGCTTCGGGATGTGTCGGTTTTTGGTAAGTGATAATGGCTCGTCGCTAATTTCTCAGGAATTTTCAAATTTCTGTTCCATAAACGGAATAGTTCATATAACAAGTTCCGTGTACTGGCCAGCCAGTAATGGCCAGGCTGAAAGTTATGTTAAAATCGTAAAAAAGGGCATCAAGTGTGCATTATTACAGGGACGTACTATGAACGATAAGAATAATAAACTTTTGAAATATTTGTTTGATTATCGGAATACGGTGCACACAACCACGGGTCAGTCTCCAGCTCAGCTGGTATACGGTCGGCAACTGAGATCGAGATTAGATCTTATCAACCCGCGGTCATCGCCTGCGCTCACTCCCCTCGATAATAATGTTTTAAAGAAACAGTCTTCACAGTGTGATCATTACGGAGGAACTAATCGTCGAGACTTTGTTCCGGGTGAAGCGATTTGTTATAAGAAATACCTAAATAAAAATAAGTTTGTTTGGATTAAAGGAACTATATTAAGAAAAATCGGAAAGGTAATTTATCAAATTAAGGACAGTCTCTCTGGGGTGGAGATAAAAAGGCACACAAATCAAATAATTTCATACACCGCTACGGATAGCCACCATCCAGACGTGGAGGTCGGTTCAGAAGAGCACATTGAAACCGAGGGTTCCGATATTAGCGCCGGGGAAGAGGAGAATGCGACTCGAGAACCAACTACGTCAGCAGAGAGTGCGACTTCGCACAGCGCCACGGCCCCGGGCAGCGGCGGCGTCTCCGTCTGCACAGAGCCGGATTCGACATTCGAGAGCGCCGCACGATCACCACCCTCCGCAGCCTCTCCCACACCCTCGAGGAGTTCTCATATCCAAATGACTTTGAGAAATATTCCGAAAGTAGATTATAAGAAGTTTTATTAGTTATGTAGAATGTAAAATAGTTGTAAGATTTTTTGGTGGAGGGATGTTATGTTGGTATCGGTGGCTAGACCACCATCTTGATTTGAATGTAATAAACGTCAGTGCGATTCTAGCTACGACGCGTTTCACTTGTGCTCAACGTACACCTACCTACCTACCCGAATATTGTACAGTACGCGTACAGGGAAGGACGGTCTACGAATTCTCTCGCCCGTGAGGTTGTTTGGAGCATATATAAAGCGCGAGAGCAAGGGAAGCAGGTAGCGTTGCTATCATGCGACTTATCGAAAGCATTCGATGTTGCAGATCATGATATCATAGCAACTAAATTGCAACACTATGGAATCAGGGGACCACCACTGGCTTTACTAATCGACTTTATGACCAACAGAACTCAAGCAGTGGTTGGCGAGAGCGGTACAATTAAGTCAAATGAAATGCAAACATATATTGGCGTTGCCCAGGGATCCTCTCTATCAAACATTATGTTCTCGTTGTTGTTAAATGATCTACCTGGTTCCATAAATGGTGCTGAAATCACTATGTTCGCCGATGATGTTGCAGCAATAGTCACTGGTAAAACAGTCGATGAGCTGGAGTTGCACCTGTGTGATGTTGCTAAGCAACTGGCTGAATGGTTCCATATTAATGGCCTTGTTCTGAATTCCAAGAAAACAAATTTGATGCACTTCAACCTGGCTGGACGTCCCTATCGTTCACTGAACGTAAAAATTAACGAAGACATCCTGTCTCAAATATCTACCACCTGTTTCTTGGGATTCAGACTTGATTTCGCACTATTGTGGGACGTTCACATTGAGTGGCTATGCAAAAGACTGGGAAGTGCATGCTTCGCCCTCTCTCGCTTAGCAGCCACTCTGCCTCGGGACGTTGTACGTACGGCATACTTTGCTACTATTCAGTCCCTTCTGTGCTACGGACTTGAGTTGTGGGGAAGAACAGCGGACTGGCACAGAGTTTTCGTCATGCAGAAACGAGCGGTGCGGACGATAGCCCGCATCAAGTATGACGACACAGCACGACCACATTTTGTTGAGCTAGGTATACTGACGTTGCCCTGCTTGTATATACTCCAAGTCGCGTTATTTATGAGGCAAAACCTCCACAAATTTGACAGGAGATGCGAACGTACTAGGGGCCGTGACAAGCTCCGATCAGTTTCTCGTAGGCTTGCGAAGAGCGCTCGATCGGTGTACGTATGTGGTCCAACTATTTACAACCGACTTCCAGATGACATTGCAAAAATCGAATCGTTTTCCCTCTTTAAATGTAAGTTGAAGAAATGGCTCATTCAGCAGGCATTTTATTCAGTTGATGATTTTTTAAAATAAAGTGGCTATTATTATAATTATCAGAATTAGACGATGTGATGACATTAAGAATATTAAAATTATTATTATTATTATTATTATTATTTTTTTTTTGTATTATTTGACATTATGATTTTACATTTCATACACTGTGCATGACAAATTTGCTTAGAGAAATTACTTTGTGACTAGTTATTTAACTTAATTTAATTTTAATTTAATAATTATTGTTTTACTCCATTTTTTTGTTATTTGATAACAACATGACATGTAACTGACCGTTATGAATAAAGTTCTGTATTCTGTATTCTGTATTCATAACAACTACCTAAGATAAAGGTTGTCTGGAAAAAATCGCTTTGAGCGATAAGACCACCAATTGTGTCTTTAACATTTGTTAACTTTTCACTTTGGTAAAACATGGTGACCAGGGTCTGATGATGGAACTGGAAGATGGGTACGGGATCTCCTCAACGGACAAAAGCAGACCCTTCGAGTTTGGACTTATTTGATTGTTCTTTATAAGCGCCTTGGTTAAACATGTTGTCCGTTGCATATAGTCGTTCCAAAAATCATATTCTTTTGTTTTCCTTATTTTCACGAAAATCTCTTCGACGCGGGCGGAGCCGCGTGCAAAGGCTAGTATTATTAAAAAATTAAATTTATATCACTGCGGTATAGAAAATCAGAAAAGTAAATCTGGACTTGAGGAGCTCTGAACCGGGATTCGAACCGGGACCTCTCGCTTACCGGGCGGTTGCTCTACCAACTGAGCTATCCAGTTCAAAATATAGAAATTTTGTATTATAGTTTTATATATTATTATTAGTTGAATTTTAGTACAAATGGCCGATGTCTCATGCGTAGAACCTTTATTCAGCTGACTATCTGGTATCGTGTTACACTTGGCCACACTTACTAACTTCTAATGGGCTGTGATCAGAGGGCACAGCTTTCCAAACTTTTGTAACACTTCATAGCTCTTGTAAGAACTTTAATGTTTGATCAGTTGGACATAATAGATCACAATTTGAAATAAAAAATATACTAAAATCTGGTTATACATAAAAGTAAAGAACAGTAAGGATTTTTTAAATTTATTTAAAATGTTCTGCTCATACCAAGATTTTTTTTTAACATTATTACCAGATCGTATTGTGAATAAAATCCTGGTAAATAAGAAGAGAATTAAGTCAAGTTTACTTGAGTTATCTTAAACAAAACAAAGCTGTTTGTTGTAACTAGATTGTTCAAGTAAACTGAACAATGAATATAGACCTCACATATAGCACAATATTTCTGTTTAAACTAGCTATAATGAGGTTAATGAAACCAGATTTTTTTCTCAGTGAATATCCAACGCTCTTCTAAGGGATGAACAAGCAGACTCGTGTTTCGCCTCTAAATGAGGCATCATCAGGGATGTTTGGTCTGCAGTTTAGCACAGAAAAACTTTTGGTCAGCGAAATATTGCTCATTAATTTTAATTAATTAATTAGTTGATAAAGGACTTTGGCAAAATAACGTCTACCTACACCATTCAATTTTAAATATGTCTAGCCTTTCGCCCGCGCCTATTTATTCACTGCCCTGTTTACGGCTTGGGTGTTACTTTATTAACAACCCTTATAGCCTATATGTTGACCAGGGTCTCTAGGATAATACTAAAAAAAAAACGGATCCAAATCGGTTGAGTGGCTCTCGAGTTAAAACGGAATATCACAGACATCTGGTATGTCCATGTATATAAAAAAAAAAAAAAAAAAAAAATAAAATAATTTTATTGCAGACAATATTACAGTCCATAGACATGTTAGTAGGCCTTATAACTATGTTAGCAAAACCTATCATATTAAAATTAATTTAAATATTTACCCGTACAGCTCGACCCCGCCACCTGTACATGATTTTGTATCATGTGTCGCAGGATCGGGCAGTCAGGCTTCTCGCTAATGAGTTTGATAATGGTGTTGGAGCTCCCGCGAATTCCGCGTAGAAGTGACGCGGTGCGCTTGCGCACTATCGCATGGAAGCCATCGGTGTGCGCCAGCGCAAACATTCCGGACGCACTACAGTAACGCGGAAGCCCCAACAACATCCTAAAACCATTATTATATTGTACTCGGAGAGCATTGATAGCCCGCTGCGTACAGTTGACCCACAGACCGCAGGTATATAGAGATTGGCAATATGCCTTAAAGAGTGTTATTTTAACCTCATCACTACAACGGGCAAATCTGCGGGCCAACATATTACAGCGGACTGCCAATGCTCTCCTTTCCCTGTCAATATCACTGTCATCCTTCAAGTCCTCGGTAACTATGTGACCCAAGTACTTGAAGGACGACACTTCAACAAGTTCCACTCCGTTTAGCTTCACAGGAGGCACACAGATCGTTTTGCGATTCTTAGGTCGGAACACCATAAGTTCGCTTTTTTTAACATTATATGTGAGCCCATGGGACTTCGCGTAGCCCTCACATATTGCAATCAGCCTTCTGAGTGCAGCAACCGATGGACTCAGCAGCACCATGTCGTCCGCATAGCTGATGCTATTGACACAGTGTCCGTTAATGTAGCAGCCGACACCAGCGCTACCGAGCCCACCGATCATATATATGTATATATGTATATGTATATGTATACATCTATTTAATAAGAATACACGTAATTTGCGCCACCGACTGGTCGAATAACAAAACTATCTTTGTAAATCGAATTACGTTCGTTTCATCATTGCTTCTTGTTAACTTACAGAACGTGGGCGGTCTCGAGTACTGTCGTAGACAGGCTCCCTACTTAATATTATAAACCATATTACATTATAATAAAAACAAATGTTTTCTCGATAGAACATAGTTACCAACGAGAAAGCGTCTTACAAAATACAGGGTGGAATAAAAGCGCTTCGACGTATTATCAGAATAGTTTAAGCTAAATGATAGAGAACTGTTAATTGGATAAGCTTTTTAATTTTATATTTATTTATTGAACACTTCAACTCCTGTTAAACAGGATCAAAAGTGCATCAAAATGACTACCACCTCACAGGATGACGCGAAATATTGACAAGATATTGCAATCTACAAAAAGAAAATAATAAAAGTATGAAAAATCTTAAGCTAAGAGTAATAACTACTTTACAGCATACAGCAGTGTGTAACAATGTGAGCAGCTATCCTACAAACTATAAACTATATTATTTACAATTCATAACAAGGCTTATTAAGAAGGAAATATTAGGGCATGCAATATAATATATATATATATAATAATTATATACTGAGCATATATAAATAAATAAATAAATCTGACCAGTAGAAACCTGGACACGAAAGAAAATAAAACATGAAAAATGCCTAACTAACATAACTTAATACTATATAGGTAATATACTTAATTAATCAACTCGCATATTCCCGCAGTGAACCATTGGATTTTTAAGCATCCTTCAAGGCAACGGAAGGCTGCTTTGAGTAATAATGCCAGTAGTAACTATGACAGAAATATACTGGTGAGTAAGTTGTGCCAATTTGAGAGAGCATAAGGTTTCGCTCACCATTCCAAAGAGGACATTCCCAAAGTATATGATGTGCAGTTTGATTTCCGAACACTCACAGAAGGGCGATTGTACAAGCTGCATGCTATGTAGCTTTGCCTGAAAGTTACCATGACTGGTGAGGAATTGTGAAACCTGATGGTCGATTTCGATCCAATCACCATCAATTCTATCACGAACCGATGGAAAGAATTTATAGAGGTGTCTACCATTTTCTGAATTATTCCAACGTGTCTGCCATTCTAAAATTAGGTCATCGTTCATGGTTTCGGAATCAAAAAGACGTTCAGTTTTTTGGCGTTCGCCTAAACCAAAATCTCCCCAGTGCATGTTGCGGGAGCAGAAATAGTTACTTGCTCGGCGCTGGAGCTCTAGGTCAATGGGCAAAACCCCGGCCAGTACCGGCAAAGCATCTGTACTAACGGTACGATACGCCTTACAGAGAAAGATGAGAGCCAAGAAGCGTTGACTCTGCATCATTTTTTTCCGCACAGTAGCCAACGTGGAACGGTCAACCCATACAGGAGCAGCGTAGCACATACTTGACACGTATGTAGCTTTATATATAATTTTTAAAACTGGAAATCTTAATCCCCATGTGGATTTGGATATTCTTGCCAACGCGTAAAAATTACTACGTGCTTTTTTTCCAATTTTGTGGGTGTGTTCGGTGAACGTGAAATTTCGTTCGAGTATCATCCCCAGATACATCACTTGGAGAGAGTTGGAGACTCGAGTGCCTTTAAAGTACACACGTGGTGGCACCTTAAGCTTCCCTTTGATCAATAACTGGACAGTTTTGTGAGGCGGAAAGTCGAGTTTGTTCCTTTCACCCCAATCTGCGATCCTTTCCAGCGATATATGGGCTTTTTGTTCTAAATCGGCCCTAGTGTTACATTCGATTAATAATAACCCATCGTCTGCAAAAGCGGTAAATTGGCATTCATGTGGTAGAGGGATTGTTAAAAAATTGTCAAATCCAAAGTTCCATAGGTATGGTCCCAGAACAGATCCCTGAGGACATCCCTTAGTCAAATTTTTGGACAATGCGTATTGACCCATTCGCAGTTCAACAGTCCCATTTGAGAAGTAGTCAAGGAGAATTTTATATATTTTTTTGTAACAACCACGACTTTTTAGTTTAAGTAACAACATGGGCCACCATGCATTGTCAAAAGCACCAGAAATATCCAAAAATATTGCGAGGACGTATTTGCTATCTGAAGCTATTACATTTCTTCGTACTGAGAGCGCGGCATCGATTGTAGAACGTCCTTGTGTGAAACCAAACTGTCTTGGATGGCAAGTGAAACCACCTGGTAATAGTCGGGGTACTATGAGCCGCTCAAGTAGCATCCCCATAGAGGGGAGGAGAGTGATTGGTCGGAGTCCTTTTGGATCATCCGGTGACTTGTTTCCACCGTTTGGGATCACGTTGACTACGCCCTGGCGCCAAACCTTTGGGAAGATTCCTTCAGCTATGCACCTGTTGAAAACGTAGACAGTGGAATGAGGATCAGCTTTTACCAGTCTCTTTATTATGAGATTTGAGATGCGATCTGCACCTGGAGCCTTTTTAGTCGGTAAAAACCTATCGGCATTGCAAAGCTCGCTAGCCGTTATGAGATCAGAGGATGGAGTCTCCGGAACGAGATTTACAACATCACGAATAGACTGGTGATATTGGGAGTCAACTGTTACATCGTCGTCTGGAATAATACTTCGAAGGAGTGCGGTGGATGATTCCTCTATGGAGATAGTGTGACCATCAGTAGTTTTAAGATTGCTAACATATGCCAAGTCAGGTTTGTATGAGGCCTTAAATTGGTGATAAAGTGAGGACCAAGGCTCAGCATTGGCTAAACCATTAGCAATCGATCGCAGGTTTTTGCTTTTTGTCAAGGCTACGGCAGCCCTATACTCCGATCGGGTGCATCTAAGTCTGCTAAGGGCAGCATCGTACTCTGGGCTTGTTATTTTTTACGCTTTAATTTATTTAGATTACGTCGTGCGTGGCAAAAATTGCGACACTGTTTTACCAGTCCGTCATGCCACCAATCACATTAACTACGCTGCTGGATGGCTTTACGGCCAAAAGCGATATCGGCACATTAAATGATGACCATATTTAAAATTTCATCACATTCATCAGCTGACAGATCTGGTCGCACGTATTCATAAGATAGTCCCTCAAATAGACTACTGAAAACCTCCCAATCGCCGGTTTTATATTTATAAGTATAGCCAAAGCAATCAACATTAGGATTCGATGTCTCCTGGCCAAACTCGAACACAATCAATCGGTGGTCACTAGGCGATGCTTCAGGACTGATATTGCGAATGAAAAATAGTGCCAGAATAGACGTTTAGAAAATTGTCCAAATAAAAACACAAACAGGTTGGACGTATAAAACATTACAGGCAATACAACTAAGTTAAGGGGGAACGTTTCGAGCTCGGTGCAAAATGGACAACTTATGATTGTTTTTTTACTATTGCATAAAAAGTACTAAATAAATGTGATATATGGCATTTTGCGACCATTGTTTAGTGTCAATTAGGCTTTTCTACCAAAATTTTGTAATTTTATGTATTAAGTTGTAAATGAATGGGTATACAAACTTAAAACACGCTTTTAAGTTTGTATACCCATTCATTTACAACGTAATGCATAAAATGACGCAATCCTGCTAAAAACCCCTGATAATTATTTAACAATAGTCGCAAAATAAGATGAAATTATTTCATTTCATATATTTTATTTTAAAACAAGGTAAACAAACTTATGTTATGCACTTTGCACTGAGCTCGAAATGTTACCCCTTAACTCAGACTTTTGTCAGACAATCTTTTGTTTTTAATTTTCTAAATTTTTATATTATCAGCGCACCTCTTCTATTTGTTTTGTACCCCGTCTCTCTCCTACATTTTATTTTTTATGAAAGAACATTGGAAAGGCGTCGATACGCGCGCCGGTGGCGTGCCCGAGGCGCGCCGCGCCGCTTCTGTGTGGCTTGCGCCTTAATTAGCGGACACCCAGCAGTGTGGCTCGCGTGGACCTCGCTTCTCTCGATCTCGTGGGAATATTCCAAGATCCCATCTTAGCGGATGTCTACATCTTGCAAGGAACCTTCAGTACAAATTTGATGTTCCTAGGTCTATCCGTTTGGTCCAGACGTTGATAGATCAATCAGTTAGGGTATTGTTTTAGTTTAATAGATTTCATTGTGATAATATTACCAACGTCAGCCGGTGCGTCAGTCTACCTATAACGAGGTGTATGTGTGAACTGGAAGTTTTGTTTGTTCTATGTGTTTTAGAATTAATCAATTGTCATAGAAAATTGCAAGTACGAGTATTACTAATTTTACTCGTAAATATTCACCATTATATTCTATTACCAGCTTTTAATTGTCATTTTGTCATGTCACAAAATATTTCGATTCACAGATAAATAAAATTAAAAGTGGCTCCGGTGTGTGTGAATAACTAAGTTAGTATAAATTTGTATCGAGAATAAAGGGTCATAATTCATCCCTTGAATAGGTTTATAATCTCAAAGAAATAGGTCTAACCGGACACAATAGCTTCGTACTCAAAATATTAGATCTGTCACCAAAAATCTTTTTATGGTATAAAACACATTTTTAAGTTATTTTTAAGAAACAAGTTTCCTTTTTATTGCCTCCTTTTGCTGCCGCTATAAGGATCTGACAAGGTCTTTGTAACACGCTGTGTAAGAATGTTCCTCCATAAACGAGAGTTTATTTTTTGTAGTATTTCATACAATAAATGTCGAGTAAAGCCGGATTTACCGTCACAAACTCAGCGGAAGTGGCGGCAAAAAGCTTTAAAGCCGAAAGCTCGTCGCTAAAACCTTTATCAGTGCTAAGCTTCCGAGCGTCAAAGTTCAAATCTCCACCATATTGTGACCGAAGAGCAATAACGTATAATAATCAACTTTTGTGGACTTATTCTAGAAAACATCTTCTTTTGGAATACTTGAAGGAGTCTTTTTTGGAGATAAAAAGAAAAACCCGCAGACTTTCTTTCAATAATAACGAAAAGTGTATCAATTGGCGACAATTTTATTGTCGGTACAAGGGAGATAATTAGTTATTAAGATAATTCTCACTCCAATGGCATGTTTTTAAGCCTTTTAATATTTGCGCAATAAAACGGCAAAAAAAAACGGCTCCATGGTGGGAATCTGGGAATCAAGTCTCTTCCGATCGAGTGAGCTCCCGCTGACTTATTATAACACGAGGTCAACAAAAACACGCCTTTTCTATGGTGATCTTTTCTATTTATATTTTTTGTGCTGAATCCAAATCAGGACGGTGATTTTTGCACATGCGACAATTACAGATTAGATTTGACATGTAAAACGTATACTTTATGTATCTATTTTACAAATAAACAATTAGAATTTGAATTTGAATTTGCAAAGGCCGAAAGCGGGTGATTTTTACAAGCTCTTTATGAAGAAACGTATCAAACTTTTAAAATATAAACTTGTTGTACGTATTTATAACATGCTTTACGTGTTTTTTAAGGAGTTATAGTTAATAGAATTATCATCACACAGCACATAAATGCAATTAAACAGAGGCGTATGAAAAGCAAAGCGTGTGAAAATTTTTGCTAGAATAGCCGCCGCCCTGAATTCAGTTTTTTCTATCAATGTCACAATGTATGTCTAAGACGGATTGAATGTTGAAAAATCGATAGTTTGTACTACTCTTACTAGGGATACTGCTTTTGCTGTCAATAATACTTCTCCAAAATAATTCTGTTAGGAAGTAAGGTTAGTTTTTAATTTCTAACTGAAAACTGTCACGTCTGCTTTGTCATACACTTGATGGTATAAAATGTATGCAAAGAAGCTGAAGCTAGGAATCATGTACCTACCTACTATATGATTTGATTATTTTGGCACAATGACGAGTTATGTTATTTTCTCTATAATAGATATTGAGGCGGGAGTTGTAATGATAATAAAATAAAGCGAATATTAATATTTAGTATGTTAGCTCACGCGAGTTTCAATAATAATAAATGACTTCAAAATTAAATTCTTGAAACTTTCATATTTAAAGCAAATTTTACTGTAATTGAGACGTGGTAGACAAAGTTGGAGATTAGATAAAAAAACCGACCAAGTGCGAGTCAGATTCGCCCACCGAGGGTTCCGTACAAATTTGTAGGTACATATTATAAATAGTTCATGAATCGAGTCTCGCAGTTTTTTCCGAGCTTTTTAAATAAATACTATACTTATTTTTTATGATTTAATTACAAATGTATAGTTTTCAGATTTTTCTCTATACTTGTAGTATAAGCCGGTATTACTTGCCAAATTTCATAGTTCTAGGTCAACGCAAAATACCCTATAAATTTTGATTCTCTTGAGAGTGTCGAAATATACGTCTTTTGCGGCATAAACGGCCGTATCTTTTTTACAGGTAACTTAGAAGTTTGATTTTTCACAGCTTCAAGTGACTGAAGACCCGAGTGTATGGTTTTAATTTCAACTCGATACATTCACGCTTTCCCGAGATAAAGGGTCTTGACAGACAGACAGACGGACAACAAAGTGATCCTATAGGCTCCTAAGGGCTCCGTTTTTTCCTTTTGACGGAACCCTAAAAATGGATCAAACACCAAAATCTTTACTCGTTTTACATTTAGCCCAACAAAGATGTCTTTTTTTAATGTATTGTAGAACTTTATAATCTGTCACTGAAATTTTATTGTATAGTGTAGTAGTAATTACAACTATTACGAGTTCATACCTAAAACGATAAAAAGTTTACTACATGTTTTATAGGAGAGATATGTAGACCTGAAGGACGTTGCGGGGGGCGGCTGGATGAGGAGGACGGAGGACCGACATGAGTGGCGAAATTTGCGAAAGGCCTATGTCCAGCAGTGTACGAACACGGGCTGATGGATGGATGGATGGATATGTAGAATACAGAGAATACAGATAAGAAATTATATGCTATATAAGGAGACTTTCATTTATATAGCCAAATTTATACTGAAGACTCGCTAAGTGGTTAGGACCAAGGTTCAATGACCCTTTCTGTGAAATATATAGAATAAAATTTAGACTTCTTAAACTAATTGAATCGAGGTTGATCTTGAACTAGTATAGAGACACAAAAAAATTTTTCGTATTTCGCAAACAGGTTCATAGAACTTACTGAGTCTTCAGTATGAATTTTGTGATATAAACGAAAGTCACCTTATATCTGATCCTTTATTGCAATGCACATATTCATCGATATATTAATATTAAATTATCCACTTAATGTGTTCCTACACCGAGAAAAAATTTAAATTAGACTGGTGACGGGCAGCGGCGTCACTGGTGCAAGGGTTTCGGCACCGCGCTCACCAACCCGCCTGCCCAGCGTGTGTGAGTATGGGCATTTCTTCCAGGAGGACCCTCAAGGGTTGCGAAATCCTGGAAAGCAGTGGATGAAACAGGCTGATGGATGGATGGATGGACTAGAACCACTACATAGACCAACTAGGCGATAAAATACTTATTAAAAAATTCACGCGCTTTTTTCCAAGCTCTTCGAGCGTTGCTTGCGCGGATGATGAATATGTGATTATCTTAATTACAACTTGTAACTATATGCCAACAAAACCAAGATAAATAAATAAATAGTTGGTCGCGACCACGGATATCTATGGTCGCGACGGTCCCGATAAAAGTCCAGAATCAGGCGCCTCGTCGCCCAAAAGTCGTTAAATTTTATTAAAGTTTGAAACTCGTTCACAAGACGTGCTAACACGGTCCGAGGCGGTGAGCTTCAAACTGTTATTGTTGTACAGTACGGGGGATTCTTCCAGCGACCCATTTCAAAATCAGGAGGTTTCATCTCGTAATAGCATTAAGCCATCCGATGAAAAAAATAAGACATGCTCTTGAGTTTCTTGCCCTTCTTCTTAGCAAGATATTTACAGTTTATTTATCTATCAACTTATTTATTCATTGCAATTATAGGTACAATATTTTAACTTTTTACTTATGTTGGTATATATTTGGCTAGGCATTATATTTATTTATGGTCTATTTAGTTTATTTATCAACTTATTTATTCAATGCATTATGTTTAATAATATTCTCATTCCTGTATTTATTTATTTTATGCATATGCGTATAACTTTATTAGCCCAACTTAAATTTATATTTTTTATTTATTTCCCGTATTATATTTGTTTAATCATATTCTATTGTTTTTATAAAGATTATATAAAAATATAATAACTGCTGATAGCTTCTTTTCTTATTATATTTCGGGTCCGATCTGGACCCGGCATCAGTTGAGTATTACCCAAGGGGCACATAAGCATGATAAAAGTACTAATTTAACACATTACACAGTTACAAGTTATGTAACGTTGGTGTAAAAGCTATGTAAATAGCTAAATTATGTATAACGTTGTGTTTCAGCTTTTTAAATTCTTTATGCTTATTAAAGTTTGTATAAAGTTGGTTTTCTTCCTTAAGGCTTAGTAATAACTATTGTTCCTATTATTACACACACGTTAATAAGCTAAAAGCATTTCAAATAGCTTCAATTTGCATAAAAGTGACTACTTCAGCAACGTTCTGTATAACAGTATAATTAGCTGAATAAATGTAACGTGTAATACTATTATACACACATTACTAAGCTAGTTGCGTTTGAAACCGCATATTTCTGCTACAATGTACCCTTGGCAGCTATATTCTGAATAACGTTGTTTCTCATTTCTATTATTTTGCTTGAGGCTTAATAAGCGCTTAATTTTTGTCTTAAGCCGAATAAGGTTTCATACTTCACAAACTATTCAGCTACTGTTTAAAATATATTTCTGGGTTTTTATAAAGATTATCTCTGGTATAACAATAATTACACAGGTTTTAAAACTAAGTTACTCAGACTGAAGGGAATTGATTCTTCCTTATAGTAACATTCCCTGCTTAAGTATCAGCTTATTGCCCTATAACCAGAAAAATGCTTGTTATTGGAGGAATTAGAGACATTGAATATATTTCAAGCATTTTTTACGTTGTGTTGTGTGTATAAAGGCTGTCACGAATTATTAAAAATGGACAGTAAACAATGGAAGATTTCCAAACTTTTAAGGGAATACAACAAAATAAAAAAGACTAACAGTAAGACGAGAAAACAACAAAATATTGCTGCCGAAAATATCGTGGTTACTGCTAGCACCAGCCAAGCACGAACATATTATGTCGATGAGGGTTCCGCACCTATAACAAACTACGAAAATATCAATACCACCGTTCACACCTATAACTCAAATGAAGATTATGTTGAAAATAATTTTGATGACACCTGTTCTGATTCGAGTAGTAGTAGTATTAATGAAAGTGACGAAATTCAATCAGAGTTTACGAAAAACATTGATTTGCGCATTGAAATAAGGCAGTGGGCTTTGAAAAGAGATATTTGTCAAGCGGCTTTAAGAGATTTATTGAAAATCCTCAACGAAAGACTTCCTGACGCTTTGCCCGCAGATCCAAGAACTATTCTACAAACCCCAAGGAACATTGTATTAAAACCAATTAAGGGTGGAGATTACTGGCACAAAGGCCTCACTGAAAGTCTGAAGAAAGAATTGACTACGTGGCCGAATGTACCATTTATGACAAATTATAGTATGTACTAATATTCTACTTTAGCTATGTAGAGTACATTTTGGTAAAGGTAGCAGTGGTTTTTCTGACTCAGGATTTCATTATCTTTATTACAATCTTGATTTTTTGAAAAATTCGATGTTACTCGATAGTCGAATTTCAGGGGTGTTTCTTTGCCTGTTGCCACAGCCTTTTTCGATTACTTCGATGACCCTTGTTGTAAAATTTGTCATCGTTTTATTAAGCCATATTACCAAAAAGTAGGGTTCGTAAAAATCCGATATTTATATTAAATATCAAAAAAAAAGTGATTTTCAGTTTTTAATTTAATAAATTCTGTCCAAATAGTAACATGACACTTGAGTTTGATTATTTATATTATTATAAAATTAATTGAGAGTTCCTAAAAGAGCCCCAGATGTATCCAGATGGCCACTTGATCAAGATCCGTATCAGTATCGGTTTTGTTTAGCATATTGGTTAGTTCTTCTTCGGCCTCTTCGTACGTGCGAAAATTTTTCCTCTTTAAGGAGCAGTTGAATGTGAGCCAATCCTGACGAGGTTCCACATTATCGTCTCTACTTAAGGTCTCGGCATCGTGCTTCGGCCATCGAAGTCTTCCTTTGGTTTCCCACAGGGACGGTACAGTGCACAACTCTGCCCTGCCCCTACGTCGCGTAGAGACAATTTTATACGGCATTTTCCTGTAAGGAATTTTGTTAATTAAACAGTGACAATATGATATTTACATACCTAGATAACAAAATTATCGAAAAGAAAAACCTTAAAGGAGTCTAAGATAAAACTAACTAACATCAGTATCGTGAAGTTTTGCTCTATCGGTTAAAGCCGCGGTTTACTTGCATGACGCGTACGAATGTTGTCTTATCACACGCATGCATGCAACCGACTGAGACGTGACGTTGACGTGTGCGCTGTGAGCAAACTGAACTGACTGCGGCGCGGCGAACGTGGCGCGAGTGGCGGCGCGGGCGCGGGGAGACTAGTAGGGCTGCGCGGAACGCGTCTACAACAGTCTATTACTAAAAGAAAAATTTCGCCGAAGAAAACAAGTTGAAATTTCTACCAAACGTACCTACTTAATTGTAGGATACCGAAACAACTTTTACGGCTAAATCTATTTAGTTTTGTTATGCCCACCCTCGGAAAGGTTTTATATATCCTTTTTGTACCCTAATAAGCCGTTTAATTTAGAAATATGATCAACTACAACAATATTATACAGAAGTTAATGCTGTCAGACCACTCTTTACCAAATAATAGCTTAATAACTAGAGTCGCGTGAACTTTATTCAGCAATAGGACGAAAAACAGCTGCGTGAGCAGCATATATTTGACTTACGAAAGATCGCCATTATAACCTCTCTGATAAAAACTAAAATAATCGATTTTACTATCAAATGCTTCAACTTACTAATTGAGATGCATTTCAAACTAAAATTTATGTGTATTTTGTTACTTTTAAAATCCTAAAATTATCAATTACGTTCAAAATACTTGTGGCAATCCTATTAACCCTGTATAAAAATCTTATTTACTATTCGTAAACTGGATTAACAAAGGGGCGCGTGAAAATAATTGAGAAAATTCATATACTGTTCACGAATAAATTACTTGCGCAGTAATATTTAACGTGCTACATGACTATAACCAGTAATACAAAGTTTTACTTACCGATTATAAATTTCACTTGAATGTTTTGGTTGTTTAGACAAACTGCCGATGGAAATAAAAATCAAAATTTTACAAATTATCACCACTTCATTTCTATTTTATCACTTATCTATTAATATTGTTTGCATAATAATGCAATAATGAACTAATATCTGAAAATTGTCTGAATATCGGTACTCAAAATTGTTAATCTGGATAAGCTTGATATAATCTCTGAATAAAAGCATTGTGAGCTATTTTTCAGAAGTTATTAAGCTACGTACACCATTACACAGCCCCTACTCAGATTTTATATTGCTAATATGCAGAAATAAGCATTTAAAGTGGGGCCCAAATTGCTTGAGTAACAGCTGAATAAACGTTTACTCAGACGTTACTCAGACTACTTTCTCAGCTTATTGTTCCGCATGTCGCTATTACTCAATATTTATAAAGCATTCCTGTGTTGCTTGGGTATTTATTACTAGCTTTTGCCCGCGGCTCCGCCCGCGTGTTATTCGGTTTAACTACATGCTTTTTCCCGGGATAAAAAGTAGCCTATGTGTTAAGTTAGGGTATAAGCTATATCCATTATAAATTTCATCCAAATCCGTTCAGCCGTTTCAGCGTGAAAGAGTAACAAACATACACACACACACACACATCCTTGTTTGCTGAATCCTAGATGTGAGGCGTTTGATTTACACCCGGTGTAATGCCCAAAAGCGAGACCTCAGTGATCTATGCATATTTTGTACTACTTATACATTTTATAGGCTTGCTTAGTGTGTTCTCACTCTAACCGTCTATTCCATGTATGTTTATCTCGTTTATGACAAAAGATATGAATGATTTAGTAAAAGTGCTAACACACCCATACCCGAGGCGTGCACGATTCCGAGGCTCAGCCTCACATTTGTGTGTTTAACCATATGGTGTTAATAAATCGCCTCGATTTTGACTGTGTCAATACGACTCGGTTTTGGTATTGCCAAAACTATAAAAGTGAGACCGCTTTATATTAAGTAATTGCTGTGTGTGAGGGGACTCGGTTTTGACTGTACCAAAACTACAAATATGAGACCGTCTCTTAATTACTAGATGGTTGTATGTAAAGGCTGTCACATTTTCCAACATGCCAAAAGCAAATTTTATACATACAAGATTGTTGCTATTTAAGATTTAACATTCATTTATTTTTAATATTGCCAAAATCATAAAACCGAGACCGTTTCATGTTAAGGTATTGTAATGCGTGAGGAGACTCAGTTTTGATTTTATGTAAATTTATTTTTAATTCTGAAACCGTTGTATTTTTAAAGGTTTGCACCACGCCAAAAGCTACGATTATAAATACAAACTGGTTACTATTCAAGGGCCACCGGATGTCTTTTTTCTTCAACCATATTGAATTCATCCTCTCGTCGCGAACAATTCAGTTATCTTTCGGAAACCAAAAAATGTCGCGTAAAGCTGTCGATTTTAGCCCCATTAGTAGACGAAATCAACACCGTTTTGCTGTAAATTTTGTCGTATATTTAATTTCCCAAAACCGTATTAGCTTCATCTCATAACAGAATTCGATACGCTAATGTGGAGGTTTATCATACATTTTTGCTATTCCAAAAAGGTACCTATCAATTTAGTCTTCTCCTAGCTTAATTAGGCTTTTTGTAGGAAAATTAACTTTTATCGCATTGTGGCCAAAGTCGGACTTATGACAGCTGCGTTTTGTGATAGGGCACATTTCAATTGTCGGTTAAAAATGATAATCAATTGTGAGTTTACTCAACATAAGACACGTCATACAACATTCAACATAATAATACAAAAAGCAAATGTGTCAAATCTGCTTGTAAAGTAGCCATAACATTTAGAAAATTACTGGTTCACAATTATATGGAAAGTTATGGATGAAAGAGCTTTATGATGAAAGAGCTTTATGATTAAAGAGAGGAGAACCCTTAATTTATTGATTACAATTCATCCACTATCACTCCCCGTTGAATTGTCTAAAACTGTAAACGGCTTGAGTATTAAAATATCTGTTGCACAATAAATCGTTGATAACGATTATTACATCACTATCAACAATTAAGTATTTACATTGTTTTATTGCTACTTACTCATAAATAATTACGAAATTTACTAGACATTTATTTAAAGAAGAGTGAATGCGGGAAATAAAGTGAACGGCGCCCTGCACTCCTTTATGGGCAGCTAAAATGTGACTGCAAAGGCACGATTGGCGGTTCATAATGGAGTGTTGGCTCATACACTTATGTGTGGTAGTGAATGTTGGGTATGGCAAGATAAACATCAAAGTAGAGTGAATGCAGTGGAAATGCGTTCCTTGCGGAGTATGTGTGGTTTAACTTTGAATGATAGAGTGAAAAATATCGATATACGGGATCGTTGCAAGCTGAAAGAAGATGTAGTGACTAGAATAGAAAAAGGAATGCTTCGGTGGTTTGGACATGTAGAGAGGATGAATGAAAGGAGAGTGACGAAAGAAATTTATTGTGCGCAAGTGGGAGGTACAATTCGACGAGGCCACCCTAGAAGGACGTATGCTGATCAAATTGGTGACATTCTGAAGAAGGGCAATGTCAAAAGTACCCGGAATAGAAGAGCTTGTATGACTCGATTGATGGATGTGGTGGAAGCGAAAGAGGTATGTCAAGATCGTGGCAGATGGAAATCTGTAGCCTCTGCCTACCCTTCTGGGAGACAGGCGTGAGTATATGTATGTTATTTAAACGGCATATTATAAATTTATGGTCATCACTCGGTGGGTGGCCCGACTGTAATAGTACATTACTGCTAAGACCAGTAAATAAGTCATACCCTCGCCGAGTAAAAGTAAGTCCGAGCTAAACCTTACGTAGCGAGGACGTTTACATACCTACGAGGCGAGGGTATGACTAATTATGGTCGAAGCATGTATATCAGTAGGTAGTGCTTTTCTCAAAAATACAGAGACAATTAAAATAAAATTAAATAAACTTATAACTGGTTTAAACTCATCAATATTTCAAAGACATAATCGGTGGCAGTTCAAAATTGACTTCTCAGGTGCTTCTAAGGACCTTAGAAATTCCGAATGGTCAATAGTTACCAATCAAACGAATGTTTCGTCAGCAGTTGCCACTTTAGAATATATTATAAACCCAATCATCTCAAAGCACAGTTCACATGTTCGTATCAGCCGCTCTAAATATGCGATAAAACCATGGATCACTCCAGGTCTAATACGCTGCATGAAACATAGAGATAAACTGCACTCAGACACACGAAAAAAACCTGAAAACAAATTGTTAGAAATTACGTACAAAAGGTATCGTAATGCCTGTAACGACCTGTTATTTCGACAATTTATGAGAGCAAGTTACTTGAAAGCAATATGAGAAATCCCAAAAAGCTTTGGCAAACCATCAGAAGTATCACCCATACTTCAACAAAAAAAAGCTCAGCTGAAGAGTTACTGCACCCATCAGGTGAAGTCGGCCAACGACTTAACGATACCAACAACTTTTTTGCTAATATGGGTCAAACTCTGGCCTCAGATATTTTAAAAAGGTTCGATATTACAGAAGAGGATCTTGCCTCTCGCATAAAAATTACTTCAGACCATTTAAATTCATTATTTCTTCATCCCACAGATTGCCAAGAGGTAGGAAGAAACATAAAACTTCTCAAAAACGATTGTGCTCCGGGCCCCGACGGCATAAAAACTCTTTTGTTAAGGACCTAATCGATATTCTTGTTGATCCTCTCACGCACATCTTTAACCTAAGCCTTTCTTCCGGTGTTTTCCCAGAACCGTGGAAATTATCCATTGTGACCCCTATACATAAGGCTGGGCCGAAAAATATTCCAGGAAATTATAGGCCAATTTCCCTTCTTTGCGTCTTTTCAAAATTACTGGAAAGACTAGTCAACTACCGCTTAGTAAATTATCTGGAAGCTCATGGCCTGCTATCGGAGAAACAATTCGGTTTTCGGAGCAATAGGTCGACTGAGGACGCTGTAACACTTCTGGTCAATTATGTCTCTTCTCAGCTGGATGTTGGAAACAAATGCATTGGCGTATTTTTGGACCTGGCAAAGGCATTTGACACTGTCTCCGTTCCTATTCTGCTCAGAAAACTAGAAGCCATTGGTATAAGAGGTATAGCTTTGGACTGGTTTAAAAGTTATCTGTCGGGACGGAGGCAGTGTGTAAAGATTGACTCCCAAGTTAGCGATTCTTTTGCCATCAATTTTGGAGTTCCACAAGGCAGTATTTTGGGCCCTACCTTATTCACGATTTACATAAACGACTTACTAAAGCTGCCTTTGTTAAACTCAAAATCCATCTGTTATGCGGACGACACAGCCCTTCTTTTTTATGGCTTGTCCTGGGCTGAGACTTTTGCGGTAGCTAACACAGGTCTCGCAAGCGTAGCAAATTGGCTGGATGATAATCTGCTCACTCTTAATGTGACAAAAACCAAGTACCTCGGCTTTCACATCACCAAAGCAACTGAGCCCCCACTATCTACAGCAATAAGGATTCATTTAGGAAGCTGTGTCGAACCGATTTCATCTAGCGATCATAATTGTAACTGTCCAACAATAAATAGAGTTCGAAGTCTTAAATATTTGGGTCTTGTTTTGGACGAAAATCTGACATTTTCACCACACCTTTCCGCACTATCCGGGCGTGTGCGTAAAACTGCTCATATTATGAGACTTTTAAGAAACTCCGTTTCCAAACAACTACTCATAAGTACTTATCAGGCTTTGACTCAATCGTTACTGACTTACTGTATTGCTATATGGGGCAGTGCTGCCAAAACACATCTTATCGATGTTGAAAGGGCACAACGGTCAGTGCTAAAAGTCATGTTCAGGAAGCCATTTAGATATTCCACTGACAAAATATATGCGGAAACTGGCGTCTTACGTGTCCGACAGATTTTTGTTTTAAAAGCTGTTTTGACAGCCCACAAATCATTTACCTTAAATCAAGCTTTAGCATGCAAACGAATTCCTAAATTGCCAACTCGCTTTTGCAAAACAAAATTCGCCCAACGTTTTCCCCATTTTATCTTCCCTTTTCTTTATAATGTAATAAAAACCTCCTGTAATATCCTAAACCTCACACAATATCAGGTCAAGCAATCAGTCACTAAATATCTTTTATCCCTGAACTACGACGAAACTGAAAACCTCCTTCATACTTCTGTGTAGTTATATCATTTATTTAAAATTGTATGTATAAAATGAAATTATATAAAATTATAACCATATTTATTTATCTAATATATGTATATGTTAATAGTAACTATCTTATTCCGTTGTATTGTTTGCAAGAAAATAAAATATTTATCTCAAATTAATCATAAACCACTTGAAAAATAATTAAACTTCTAAATTATTTTTATTTTTATAGTTTCCTAAGAGTGAAGTTTACTTGGTTTCGATTGTATGTTTGTTTCAGCATATTTTTTTCAAATATTGTATAATGCGGAAAAAAGGGACACAAAAACAAACATCAATATGTAATTGTCGGCGCAACTCATTATAATAGTTAACAAATGTGCACACTAATAAAGGTCCTCACGAATCAAGCTCGTCTTAGTTTGAGGACCGCCAGATAATCGTATAGATTAAATAAGTTCTCAATGTACCCACCTATTTTGTAACCATTTTATGTTTGTGATTTATTTAATGTTTGTTGTTTTTGAATAAAGTCACTTTTATCTTATCTTTTATCTTATCTTTTATTGAAAGTCACGTTGCTCATATTCAGATAAAATTCCGTGAAAGGGTCAACATAAAGCCCTATTTAAACTTACCTCAAAATGTGAAGTACAAAAAAAATTAATTTCGAGTCGGGCACTTGTAGAAGGAAAATTCTTTTATTCAAATCTATCCACGATTTCACGACCTAAAATACAATTTTCATAAAAATTGTTTAAGCAGTTTTTTTTGGGATATATAAATGCAATTTAATAATTATGGTTCGCACTTCAAAAAGCTTAGCTTTAAAATTGATACATTGCACTATAAAATTAATAATTTTAGGTTTTTATCTTTAAAAATAATAGTTTGCACTATAATTTTACTTTCAAATTTAAAATTTATCTACTTAAAAACAACAGTTAGTAAATAGCAAAGGGAATTTTGCTTATACAGCCTAGTCTATGGTACTAATATGTGTATAAAGCATAGATGTAGTAAATACATTAGGTCCATGGTATAAAGCCACTTGATCTGCTATTTTTAAGGATGATCTGAACGGTCGGTCCCACATTTTATTCTATGGTCTGTCCCAAGAACCTATAAGTTATTGGTCTTCCGTTTTTGTCGCTGTTAGCCCGACCGAATAAGGGAATAAGTCAAACAAAAAAATCTGAGATCAAATTTAATAAGAAAGAACAGAGTTTCAAAGTAATAAAAAATCAAAGTATAAAAAATAATATCAAACAGAACAAAAATACTAAATGTATGTGAACATACATTTATCAAGGGTGCTCAAACAAAAATCAGTAAAATCCACGAAATTTCATCGAAAACTGTTTCTTCTGGGCAGCTCTTTTAGAAAACGACTTTTTCATTTAATAAGAATCTTTACAAAAGACGTTACTTACATGTCAGTACATTACTTTTTGCTATGGTTTCTTGGGCTACTGAAGAAATAGTAGAATTCTATTATTTCTTCAACAGAAAAACAAAACAAAAGAAATATTATTTTTTACCATCATGTAGGTCAAGTTTTTCGTAACAGTATACGAAAAAAGTATACGTTTTATAGTGAGGATGCCCTGGAGAAGCAGTCTTCGATGAAATTTTGTGGGTTTCATTGAGTTTTGTAACAAAATGTCATGCAAGATAAAATTGTTTAACGGAATTGTAAAAAAACAGTTAGTGCTATATGCACCAATCATTGGAACATAATATTACAAGTTAAAATGAGTACGATACTTAATTAAAACAAAACATTTTCTGAGATCAAAATTAACTAAATTAAATTTTTTGAGATCAAAATACTTAATTATCATACATTAATTAAAAATAATTTAAAATGTAAAATTATTTAATATAACGCAATGTCATATAAAATTATTTATCGGTATTACGGTGGTTAAAATTTTTGTATTTTTCTTATTTACAAGGGGCACCACTCAATGTGTTCTCTTATTTTTTTTTAAATACTAGAGGATAGCTTTAAATTTTTTAAACCCTAGACGTTAAGGATTTTTTTTATTGATAATAAAAATAAATTAAATGCAGAAAGTTAGCATTTAAAACGACGACATTGAAAAAAAGTTCCCTTTTAAACTCTCTGTAACATAGCCTGTTTTATTTAGACCCAAGTGCTAACATTTAGACAAAAAGAAGATTTATTCCTTTTATGTTTTTTTTTGAAGGGCGAACTTTAAATACTCTTTTGAAATGAAAATGTTTGTAATTATTTTCATTTTAAATGCAAAATTTCTGCATTTAATTTATTTTTATTATCAACAAAAAATAACCCTTAATGTCTAGGGATTAAGAGTTTAAACGAAACTGAGGCGAGCGAGTCACCTAGTCACCCGCGGGCACTCCTTCAAATGTGTATAAATGAAGGATACACATGATGTATCAAACATGAGTGTTATCAAATATGAGGCGCTTTCGATTCTTACACTGATTTCACACAACAGCCTCAGCTTTGGGATCAGCACTGACACTCCTGTGACTCTTATGCCACCTAGCGGACACACATTGGAACTACCTATTTCTGAACTTTTTTATACACACTCACACAACCTGTCAAAGTTACCAAAAGCGAGGCGAAAATTTCAATGCGTCTGATTGGATCGTCAGATGTATGTTTTTGACCAATCAAAGGCCGTAGATTTCGAAAATAAACTCAGAATATCCATGAAAAAATGTGAGGCCGACTCGCTTTGACAGACGCCTCACCTTTGGGACTGTGGACGGACAAAACGTCTCACATCTAGGACCCTGCAAACACACACAAATTTATAATATTAAATATTGGATGGATTCGATTGATGGTTCTTGGTGGAATATCATCTTGAATAAATTATACACAAATTCTTGTACTTTTATTCCACATATATTTATTTTTATTCTAACTTAGGCTACCGGTTTCGTATTACACATCATCGGGCCAACAAATTATTAATTATTTAACATGACAGAAAGAAAACAAAAGAAAACATTTTTAACAAGCAAATATAAAAAAAAAAAAAAAAAAAAATTATTATTTATAATATTAGTGTGATAGTGTGATGTGTATGTAGTATGTATTATCATAAGATACTCTCTAAGGTTTTATTATGTACTAGCCTTTCGCCAGCGCGGCGGCTCCTCCCGCGGTTATTCAATCTCTTCCCCGTTTACGGATTGCGTGTTATTTTATCAACATCCCTTGCAGCCTTTATGTTCACCAGGGTCTCTCAATAATAAAAGAAACGCATCAACATCCGCTCATTGGTTATCAAGTAAAATCGGAACATAAAGACAACGTACAGAAAGAAAAAAGTTCTAAAAATTATAGTTCAATAATAAAATTGCAAATTCAATGTGCAGACCCAACCTTTTTACTACTTTATTAATACAATTTCGATGTGTTGATAAACGATTTTGTACAAACAATTAGAAAATATCTACATATGTGCCTGATTTATGTCGAAGCATCTCTACGGAAACGCCGAACCAGTTCAAGTTTTGTTTTGATACATTTTGGTGTATAAATATTTCCAAATAGTCCAACATAATTTTATCCCGGATAATCCATTATGTAAGTTTGAATGTAGTTCTATACGACCAAGGTAAAAGTTTTGAGATCAAGTTTGTGGAAACGACCTTGAAGAGCTCTATAAACAAAAGAAAAAAGCATAGATTTTATTCTGTATTACGTAATAATTTCAAAGTGTGCTTCACATTGGGCTCACGGTCTATAAGGTTCTGTAACATAAAAGCTTTGCACCGCGCGGATATTTGCGGAAATGTTTTCTTTTCTGTGTTCTTTCTGGAACGTAGCCAAGCCAAGCATTTTCAAATGCTTTGCAAGGTGATTTTTAAGTTCTTCCTTTTCTGTACACTCCGTACATACAGCTTCCGACACGAATCTGCTTTCTCTTTCAGCCTATGCAAAAGGGACGAGGGAAAGTCCTTTTTTAGGGTTCCGCGCCCAAAGAGCAAAACGGACCCCTATTGCTGTCAGTCCGTCCGTATGCACGGGTCCCTAGCTTGCAAACTAAGTGATGTACAGATCTGAAATTAAGATATGTTATTGACCAAAAACCGAACATAAATTAGAAATTAAATTAAATAACTTTTTGTGTCCCATACATGAAAAATTAGTAGAAAAAAACAATTTTTTTACCCATGGGTTGTCATTTTCTAGAACTCATACAAATTTCATATATTTTTTATTTTATTTATCTTCAAAATATAGAAATGGGGGGGGGGGGGGGGCATCATGGTAATATTCAACAAATTTAAAAACAAAATTTAACAAATAAATGGACCGAGGTATCTTGGCGTCTAACCATGTTTCTTTTCTATTCCCTATGTTATCTTCGTGGGATGAGATTGTAAACAAAAACCATCTTACCAAATGTTGGGCAGCCCACTTACTTATACTTGAGCCCAAAATTGACCAAAAATAGAGACGTTAACAACAACTTCCTAGTGCCGGTTTAACGTTACAAGCTTGTTGATGGAACTCTAATTTTTGTGGCGGGGGTTCGGTGTATGAAGGGAGCGTTGAAAAGTTTTAATACTTTGATAAAACAATTTGATGAAAACGGGTGAAGTAGCCGGAAAATGACACTTGTTCGGGGAAATTCGTGATGAGATTTGTGGAAGAGTACTTTAGGGAGAGGTTTTGGGACAAAACAAAATAGAGACAAAAAAGTCTGTAAAGAAAGTGTCTTGTCGACGTATCTGTTTTAAAACTTCATTAGACCCTACACAAAAAATTTAAAATTGTGACATTTCCCGTACCAGTTTTACCAGGGTCTCTGACCGATTTTATATCTAAGCGTCATCAAGGGCTTTAAAAATAATATTGTACATATTTTAAACAATGTTTGGCTAGATGTCCGTATACGGTTGGGTAGTGTAGTGTAATTTATTTATTTATTTATTTGGACCACCAACATCTAGTACATAAATACATACATTGTTTAGCGAGTTATAAGTTGTAGGATATATGTCTAGACAATTATAGGCGGACACAGCATGCAAAATGGATGCAGATTATACATTATTAAATTACAAAATTATCATGATTACATATTAAAACAATTCAATACAAATTTTGCACATGAAATATTTAAACACAATTATTATGCCAGAGATTATGTAATAAAATATAGTAAAACGAAAAAAAAATTAAAGATATTAATAGGTTAATTATATATACAATGATAAAAGAAAATCCTAACAAAAAAAAATATCAAAGCGAAAGAAGTTATGATGCTATTCATAGGCTGATTTAAAAATGTTCGACAAAATAGATTTTTTAAAATGATGTTTATTACCATTAAACAAGTCATGATGATGTGAGTGTTTATTGAGTAGAGCTGATAGCCTATTCAACGGAGAGTAATGTTGGCCCAAATTAGTCTTGGATGGCGCTGGTCTCAGAACCATAGCTCTGCGAGCACTCCTGGGAAGTCTTATTGGTATGTTAAATTGCAATTTCGATAATAGCTGGGGACAATCAATTTCACCAATTGCAAGCTTCCGAAGAAACTCCAAGTCAAGCAAAGTTCTACGATCTGACAGGGAGTGCACTCGGAAATGCTTTAATCTATCCACATATGATGGAAGCTTTTTAGCCATTCCACAAGAGTAAGATAAGTGCCACAAGAACCTTTTCTGTAGACGTTCGATACGGAGTATGTGTTTTTGATAGTGGGGGGTCCAAACCACGCTGCAATACTCCAAATTACTCCTTACCAAGGAGTTAAACAGGAGTATTTTTGTGGCTGGGTTGTGGAAAATTTTGGCGTTGCGTATTACAAATCCTAACATTCTTGACCCCTTATTTATAATGTTATCCATGTGTTCTATGAACTGAAGTTTTGAGTCAAAAATTACACCCAAGTCTCTAATGCTTTTCACATTTTGAAGTGTGGTATTGTCAATGTTATAAGGATTACCAATAATGCTATGGTTCCGTGTAAAAGATATGGAAGAACATTTTTTTAGGTTGAGTGTCATCTTGTTTTTTACACACCAATAAGCAACTCTATTTATATCCTCTTGAAGAAGCTCTGAATCATACTAATCTTAAATATGTGTGCTTTTAGAATAAGATATTATGTCTAACATGGGATACTCTCCCAGAGGCTAACATATTACTTGTCACAACGCTAGCGGAGAAGTAATCGTGAGGCGGACATAGGATATTTGTCTAAGAGGGGCTTGTGGTACATTTTTACTTTCGCGGAACGAATGTTTTTTTTTATTACGTACAATATGTGTTTGCCATTACCACGCTTGATGAAAAGCCTAGAATGAAACATGCTCGCCCTGTGACTGTGAGAGTGACAGTAGTCGAGGCGTAAATCTGTCTTCCAGGAACTTACGCAAAAATGTACGCAAGTCGGTAACGGGAGACTGCCTGTAACCACTGCCCCGGTACGGCTTCCTGTGATGTCACCCCGGAACAACACGAGTCCCTTGGCGACATGGTGACATGATGAGGGTGGTGATACCCCTGGGCCACAGCCTACTACCAGTAAGTAGGTGCACTTCGTCTTTGCAGACGGGAGCAAAATCCAATGACTTATACATACCATACATACACGTATACCCTCAATACGACAGGGAATGTTGGCATACCAAATTGAGGAATGGAAATTAAACACCAATTTCATGTTTGATTTTATTTTACGACTATGACTTTCATGTTGTCGGCTATATATCATTTAACAGTCTTGAAAAGCATCAATTTTTACTATTTTTAATAGAGATCACAGTCAAAAGAAAAATATCTAATAAAAATACCTATTTGTTGCTAGCGCTAGAGAATTACACACTACGTTCTAATACACGTATTTTAAACACAAACATCTCTTCCCAAATAACTTTCTCCTAAATGTTCGTTGCAATAATATTATACCCTAAGAATCCCATAAGCTTGTAAAACACCTTAAATTGAGGGGCAAATGTCCCAAAATGGGAGCACCGACGAAGGTCAACGTTAGGAATTGAGAAGCTGGCATCGGACTCTTGCGAAAGGTTGGTTGAGCTGCACATACCAATTGGAACTCGTTTTTGTCGTATAGCAGCGTGTCCTGTCGATGACAGAAAAAAGGGACTGAGGAGGGGACTGTGCACTATATTTTCTTTAATTGTCCTATTAACAATAAATGGAGACCATTGGTTGAGGTACTTAGTGAATGCAATATTTCCCTTCCCGATGATAATAATGATGTCATGAATTTCCTGCTGTCATTCAAAAATAAAAAAGTCGTATTCGTCCTGGCGAAATTCATAGAATTAAATGACATTAGATTATGTCTCATTTGTGTTTTATTGGTTTCAGAGAGCCAAGATTCGCCTATCGAATAACTTACTAACGCGTAAATCGAGTTAAGCCGGATCTCCAGCGCGTGTTTTGTCCTACACACTAAACAAATACGTCAAAATTCTTCAAATTGTTTCACATTTTTGCTGATAGCCATGCAAGAGACACAGCTTATCACAAAAATGTGTAACGAAACAATATTTTATGTAGACGTTATTTTGTATAATGTGTAGAACAAAACGCGCGCTGGAGACCCAGCTTAATTTCATTCACGCGGTAGTAAAGTTATTCGATTGACAACTCGCACTTAGCTCTCAGATATATTCAGTTTTTTATCGTTCTCGTTCTTACTGTTGTTTTAAAATTGTGATTCACTGACTATACCTATTAATGGCAGAAAACAAGCCAATGGCCAAAATAGAAAAAAGAGCAATGAAAATGTAAACGTGCTATTGGGTGTGCATGTTTATATCCATATGCGTGTCCGTGTTACACCGCATTATAGTCACCATAGGGACTAGTCAGTATCTCCTATTACCTGTGTCACCATTGATGTTCTCGTTTATGACTTCATGACCTTTTTGCTACATTTGACTACGTTTGAAGGTGACCCATTCTAGCCTCTTGTAACAGTTAAGACAAACTTACAATAAAGACATACAGACAATCAATATGGTTAATATTTTTTTTACAGACAGGGGCGGAGTAGTTTCCGAAAGAAGCCGCCCCGGGCTATTCTGTACCTACCAGCCGCCCCTTTCTACAAACTTTTCAGCGTTAAATTTGAAAATTGGCGTTGCGTTCCCTCGAACCCTTTAGTAACTTCAATTTTCCGGGTTATTATAGTTATTATTTCTGAGTTTGGATACCTTGCTCTAAGACAGCGCGTAGGTAGTAAAAAAAAATTGTGAAACGGTGTTATTCCCAAAATATTATGGATTAATTGGAAATAAAAATGACATAATGACAGAGACCAAAACGCATAAAAGACAAAAGATTAAAAAAGGCAAAGTGAAGGGTCTCTTTTCAGCTCAAAACTAGCCCGTTCAAACTAATGAAGTAAAAAAAAAAACAGGAATGCTTGTTAAATTTAATATCAAGAATGACTGTTTTGAGAATTTATATTAAAACTCTTCTCGATTCACCGCAGTACTAGGAGGACAGGCACTTTACAAATATTGAAATTGAAAATGATTATTTGGCCACAATAACATATTATTTGTTTACACACACTTCTTAATTACTAAATAAAGTAGAAAAAAAACCAGCCAAGTGCAAGTCGCACTCGCGCACGAAGGGTTCCGTACCGTTATCTATAAAAATGGCAAAAAAATCATGTCTGTTGTGTGGGAGCCCCTCTTAAGTATTTATTTTATTTTAATTTAATTATTTATTTTTAAAGTAAATATAAAACTAAATATTCTGTAAATATTTCAAGCATCTACCTGTTGCCGTTATCAAAATCGAGCAAAAACGAGCAAAAAAATCACGTTTGTTGTATGGGAGATGGGAGCCCCCTTTAATATTTATTTATTCTGTTTTTTAGTATTTGTTGTTATAGCGTATATAACAAAAATACATTATATGTGAAAATTTCAACTGTCTAACTATCACGGTTCATTAGATAAAGCTTGGTGACAGACGGACGGAACAGCGGAGCCTTAGTTATAGGGTCCCGTTGGTTACCCTTTGGGTACGGAACCCTCAAGAAGATAAACAAAACATGCGATGGTATAAATTTTCACATTGCGACAAAAAAGGGCAAACTCGGCATCTGCCATGAGCTGCGAGCAGCAGCACAGCGCTGGTTTTCAGCCTGTTCCTGTAAAATCAGTAATTCAAATTGCAATTGTGGCTATATAGTTCAAGTAGTTTAAACAAATTAAATACCTACATAACTTATATCATACAATCAGTATTTTCCATAAAAAATGAAATGACGTGCATTAAGCCAAAAATACCAAAGATTTATTTGTTTATTAAAAATATGTTTGTTTCTTTCGTTTTGCGATAGATCTACTGCACTTTAACATACAGAATGTGCGCCTCGCAAATACTTGAGTTAAATAGCGCAGATTAGCCGCCCCTAATTTTTGGCCGCCCTAGACCTGGGCCTAGTCGGTCTTATGGGACGTCCGTCTCTGTTTACAAATTTATTGCTGTGAAGAAGTCCTCTAAAAATTTAGTTTCCTTGATCTAGGGTATCACGCACGAGTACCATCGGGAAAAGTGGTGTAGAAAGTTACACTCCGAATGTAATAAGAGCAAAAAAGCAGAGTTTTCCCAATAGTATATTTCTGTACCTAGGTAAAAAGAACAATGTAAGCAAAATTTAAACAAGTATTAAAATAAGGTACCGCAAGAAACCGACGTTTAAGGCGATTTATGCGCAACTTTATTTAATTTCAATAAAACGGGACGACGAAGGTAACCTTCTCTTCTTGTTTACTACCAAGTAATCAAAGAGAGCCTTCCTTGCTGTCTTTTATACAAGAGATAAAACCTGAATTATTGTAAGTGGGTCGAATTGATGTTCCAGAAACGAACTACGTTGGGTAATACATATTTATACAATTTGTATTATATAAGTACTCACGGCTTTTTTGTAGTTAAAAATGCAGTTGTCCTATAAATTAAAAATTAACACTTAAGGTGGACGCGCACGGTCTCGTTTCCCACTGCACAACTTCTTATATTTGAATAAAAAGTATTAAATAAATGTTATTTGTGGTGTTTATGTATTTATTTACTTATTTAAAACAGAACACCAACAATACACATATTACACATACTTAACAAATTAAAACATAAAACTAAAATTCTGATATGTGGACCAGTGACAGGCGTTCACAACATTCAACAATAAACAAGTGGTAAACACAAAGCAGACATTACATTATATACATTTATATATTTATTTTATTTTTTATAATTACAAATACAAAACAAATCTATTAATTAACTAACACAAAAAATATCTACAAAAAGGGGAAAGTAACATTAAACTTAACAGAATCTTTGCAAACTGGTCCTAAAATTGGTCAAGGATAAAAAATGTCAAGATCAAGGGTAGTTTGATACTTCTCGTTATATTGTCTTAACATTCTAGTGATTGGTGAATTAAGACCTAAGTTAGTTTTGCTAGTGGGACACCAAAATATTTTAATTAAAGGTGTTACGTGGCCATAGTTTAATGTCAATTACAAGTAGCCTTTTCTAGCAAAAATGTGTTATTTTATGCAATGTGATGTGAACGATACAATATGCAATCGTGCGAAAAAAAATTAAAGCGTGTTTATAGTTCATTACAGGCAAATTTTGAGTAGCCAGGAAATGCTACAAGAATTTGGGTGACCTTGACTTAAATTTTTATCATAAGCGATAAAGAGTATTTAGATAATATTCAAACCTTATGTAATGTTATGAGAGGCTATGGAAATTTTATTTTTGTCACTCTCACTCCAAGCAAAAAAACGAAAACGTGGGGCGGATCCATCACAAAGGAGCAAAGGTATGTTTTTAAATTATTATTAAAAAAACTAAATGAACTAGCAAAATTTCCAAAATAAAATATCCAGATTTAGTTAAGACTACTTAAAACGCATGTAACAAAATACGTTTAAATTATTACTCTTCGTCAAACGAAAGGAAAAAGTATGTTTGAAGACCTCATTTCAATAATATTTCTATCTAAGAAAATTTATCCATACGTGTTTTCCAAACACAAAACCCTAAATTAAGTATATCCCATATATACCTAAAACGCATATGCCAGAAGTTTATTGAATTATTCTGTGTAATTTATGAAATACACAGAAACATCCATATTTATTTACAAAGCCTATGTTGAAGAAACGTCATAGATATAAGATATAATTTACTAGCACTGACCTGGGAGTAGGTCTACCATGAGTTTTGGTCACGATACACGCTACCGACTGCGTTTCGAACGCATCAAACTGAAAGCAGCTTATTTCCGTCAAGTTGGCAACATGCGTGCAAAGAAAAAGAAAAAGAATGCCCGCCCCAAGGTAATTTGGAGTATTTATTGTTTGTTTGTTTCTATAATTACGTTTCATTTATTTACTCACACTATGCATTGAAAAACGTTGCATGATACACGTGCGTAAGGGCAATAACTTACCGCACTTATAGTGCAAACTACTATTATATGAGAAATTGTGGTTTCTCTTGGAAGCCGCTAGGGCGCTGCACAATTTCTCATATAAATATTTTACGTGCATCGTGACTCTACATGAAAGAGGTCAGCTATTAGCCACTTCTAATAGTTTACGTTATTCTCGTACATAGTAGGTAATTTCAGGACATTATCAAACAATTCAAAATATTACACATTTGATTAGATTTAGGTTTATTTATTTGTTCCACCAACAGAATAACATACAAATAATGACCACAAAACCAAATTATCTAATGTTTGAACTCGTATGTATTCAAATTACAGGCAGAAACGTAGAACTATCATTCTCGTTATTACTGAATTTATCTCAAACAAATTTTATGAGCTTGAAGCTTACGAAATTAGCAACTATGTAATAATAACAATTTTTGTATATTAAAACCGGCCAAGTGCGTGTCGGGCCACGCACAGTGTAGGGTTCCGTAGTTGCCCGGTACATTTAATAAGTTGGTCTACTAATACAGATCGCGCCGAACTTCTAGTCCGCTCGGAAGTTGCTCTCCCAAAGAACGACCTATACATTGTTGTGTTTAGAGGGGGCCAAAAGTTTGGTGCAACCAGTACTCGTAAACCTGTAAAGCCTTCTTAGCTATGACAGTTTTCTTTTTAACTTCATTATATACTACTTCTGTGAATATTATAATACTCATAAACAACCGTTTAGCCGGCAGAGGCGGGGGGGGGGGACACACAAAAAACTAGCACTTTAAAGCTTAATATTTCGCCAACGAATCCCTTAATTGAAAAATGGTTTTCACACACCCACAATGTTTTTAAACGGCCTATCCAACTTAAAACAATTTTTTTTCGAGATTTTATTTTACCATTTTGTCGGCGTAATTGTACCCCATGCCAAATTACAGCTTTCTGGTGCTAATAGTCTCTGAGCCGCAGGCAGACGGACAGACGGACATGGCGAAACTATAAGGGTTCCTTGTCGGACTACGGAACCCTAAAAATTAACTTCCACCCATCTCTTCCATCAGCCCGTGTTCATCCACTGCTGGACATAGGCCTTTCCCAAATTTCGCCACTAATGTCGGTCCTCCGTCCTCCTCATCCAGCCGCCCCCCGCAACATCCTTCAGGTCGTCGGTCCAGCGGGCAAGAGGTCGGCCTACACTACGCTTTGCTGTACGTGATCTCCATTCCAAAGCCTTTCGGCCCCAACGGCCATCATGTCGGCGACAAACATGGCCCGCCCACTGCCACTTCAGCTTACTGATTCTGCAGGCTATGTCGATTACTTTCGATCTCCGACGGATCTCCTCATTTCGGATTCTATCCATCAGAGATACCCCAAGCATAGCCCGCTCCATAGCTCGCTGAGCGACCTTAAATCGGTGGATCAGACCCTTTGTAAGAGACCACGTCTCAGCGCCATACGTCACCACAGGAAGGACGCACTGGTTGTACATCTTAGCCTTTAAGCACTGCGGTATTGACGATGTAAATAATATGTAACGCAACTTTCCGAATGCTGCCCAACCCAAGTATATTCTTCTTTCAGACTTGACCCAGATAAACATAGTTTTGAACAACTTCGATGCTGACATTGTCGACGGTTAGTGGCCCTTGGATGACGTGACAGTTGAACATGACCTTAGTCTTATCCAAATTCATCCGCAGGTCTCAAAGAATCGCTAAGGCGAAAATTTACTTTTATGTGTGCAAAATTTACAAGTGCTATGTACTATGTACAACAAAAAATAACATGCAATATAAAACTTGTGATGGTAAACCAAATATAAAACAAATACATACAAACAATCGTTTTATTCTTGGTTAAGACCCTGAAGAAACAGCAATACCTTAGTTTAGATTACGCGTCGGGTATAGCTGCTTAGCTAAGTATAGCTGCTTATATATCGGGTATAGCTGCTTAGCATAAGTTACTCTATGACCCTACCTGATACCTGCGACTGATGTAAGCTTTTTACTAATGCACTAGAAGTATACTATACCTTTTTGATTTTAATGTCATCCTAACAACCTTCATTAGGTCCATGTTCACAATTCTATGCAATGCCTGTTTTACGGTCCTTAATTGTGTGGCAAAATCTCCAAATATTTTTTCTTTTCCTGTGTTGTGCGTGTGATTGTGACAGCAAATAAACGATTTCTTTTCTATTCTATTTTAAATATACCCCTCAGATATAAAGTAAAAATCTTCTGTATATTTTCTTATTGTAGTAGATTATAAAACCTTTGCATGACCTTTTCACCTCACGACTATGTGACCATGAGACATGATGAGCGGAGTGGAGGGCCAGCCCATCACCTGCTGTGGACACAAATATCATCATTTATCTGAGGGCCACATATTTTCGTGCAAAATAAATGGTATGTTTTGGGGCTATGCAGTTGGCGATTCTAAGTTTCTTTTTATTAGCCCTTTTGTGGTTTTCGTACCAAAAGAATAATAAAATTGCTATTACTGTGAGACTCCGTTGTCCGTCTGTCCGTCTATATGTCACAGCCTCATATCATAACTTTTGCGGTGGCAAAATGTTAATCAGATCGATGCACGATTATAACCTAATGTTAAAAAATTATAAACAATTAATTAATCGTAATTGTTTTTACTATGATTAGTAATCATAATCATTAATCTGATTAACTACGTAAAAAATGACCTTATTTTGATTTTGAGTGAGAAAAAAAGTTGCGGGTTTTCGCACCAAACTGAAACCCTTATGTTAAGACTTCGCTGTCTGTTTGTCTGTCTTTATTGATGTCACGGCTGTTTTTCCCAGTAACTACAAAAAATATTAACTTGGAATTTGGTACAGTGGTAGAACTTGCTTGCCCGCATCTATCTTAAATAAAAAATATGAAAATTAATTCATAGTTAATTCATAGTGTTAATCACACTAATATTATAAATGCGAAAGTTTGTCTGTGTGTATGTGTGTATGTTTGTTACTCTTTCACGCTGAAACGGCTGGACGGATTTGGATGAAACTTAGAATGGTTATAGACCCTAACTTAACACATATGCTACTTTTTATCCCGGAAAAAAGCATGTCGTTAAATCGAAAAATATGCGGGTGGAGCCGCGGGCAAAAGCTAGTTAGTTAATAAAATTTATTAATTCGTAAATTTTTTTGTCCTTTGAACTGTGTCTTAAATGGGGGTTCTAAATCTCACAGTGGGCCTACTACAGCAAAAGGGCGTCATATGAACAGAATTTGTTTGCACGAACCAAAAGTAATAATTTTAAGGGCTTGTATTGGGTCTTTCAACGGTTTTTGTTTTAATATGCTGAGTGAATTACTTGTCTGATCGATGTAAAACTTGAACACGTGTTTTTTCAGACCCTTGTCTTTGCGTTGTAAAGTCGGTTACCTAATTGGACACATTATTTCGCTCGATAAATTTTATTTTTGAAAATGATGCCATTTAAGTTATTATTTCGTTTTATGTCTAAACGGCTTGAGTTTTATGTCTGAAATTACTGCTATAATAAGAAAACATACTTTGTTTTTCGATGTCAGGTGAAAAAACTCCTACATCAAATACTTTTTCGTAAAATCCAGAAAAACCTCGAAAATTCACTGATTTTGCGTGCCGCGAAGCGAGCGTTCTAATGTAGACTTTCTGACAACATACTGAAGTTCAAAATCGCTCAGTAAGATTATCGTGCACCAGGGGTATAGCCTTAAGTGGCATATTTGTTTACCTATTGCCGAAAATGTACAAAAAATGCAATCCTTTTTGTTTGAAAATATATTTCAAAGAAATGTTCCAGCAGCTTTTCACCATTTTCACCGTTTCGTCCACTGCTGGACATAGGCCTTTCCAGGCTTTCGCCACTCTTGGCGATCCTCCTGGAAGAACTATCCATACTCACACACGCTGGGCAGGCGGGTTGGTGAGCGCGGTGCCGAAACCCTTGCACCAGTGACGCCGCTGCCCGTCACCAGACTGTTTTATATAAGGCCCGGCAATTGGGGATGGATATACCGCCATCCATCGGTCCCAGGCAATGGTGGGCCGCCTGGTTTTGCCTGAGAGCTGTTCTCTTACTCTCCCCCGAATAATTTCGGGAGGATTTGCGAGTAAGATGGTGGTACCTCCACAGTCGAGCCCGGCATCAGCTCTACCACGAAAGTACGCACAGTGCGAAACCCTCGGCGTGTGAATTGTGCTGTCAAAATAACTTTTCAGCGGATTTTTCTTTCTGTCCGAATATTTAAAATAAATACCATTTAATTACTTGCCAAATAAAAGTCACCTTATATTTATAGAGCCAAACTCATACTGCAGGCTTGGTAAGTGATCAGTAGCACGAATCGATAACACTTTTTGCTAAATTCGCAAAATAAAATGTTGTCGTCCCATAATAATTGACTCGGGGCTGGGCTTTCGTTTGTAAGGAACACGAAAATAATAATTTACAATACGAATTCGACTCACACACACTTATCCGGTTTGATTGTACGTTCGGATACCAAAGTCAATACTGAATATTTTCGAGACTGTCATTTGGCAAAAAAGAGTTGACCCGTTATCAGGTGCAACTAAATATTTTGGTCATAGTACACAGTTTTGGTCGCAGTGTAAGAGTGTAATCACATGTGCAAAAGCGCCCTCATTTTTTCCATACTCTTTTTGCCAAGCTGTAGCTGCAATTAAAAAGGCGTATCCTAACTTTTGGTTGCTAGCACACTTTATTTATGCACACTTGTAATAAATTCAGAAAGCATTTAAAATTCAATTACCCCAAGCGGGTAATATGCAGCATTCTCGTAACTGGTTCAAGCAACTTTCGTGAGCTCATTTCCCACATAATTGTTAACTTGGTATTATTAAAGTGTGTAACCTAAATACGAACTTGAGAGCCTCACCTCGCATAGTTTGTGAAACGAATTTACGTTCCGTTTTCTAGAAATTTAAATATGGGGGCACGGCAGTGCCCCCGCCAAGTCGAGCTAAAAAGCGGCACGGCCGTACCATCCTTTTCTCGAAACAGTTCAGGCCATTTTTGACCCTCCTATAACTTCGTTATGAATAAAACCAGAAGCCTAAATTTTCAGAAACCAAGCAGACACTGTATAAATACGGTATATTTCAAATTTCATTCAATTTGAACCAGTAGTTTAAGAATTATAACTAGTCAAAGTTTCTCAATTTTGTCACTCACTTACTGACTGACTGACCGATCATCAAAACTCTAAGGCACTTCTAGCAAACATAGGAGCTTCAAATTTGGAATACAATTAGTGTTTAGTGTATAAATCAAGGAAAAACTAAAATAATTTGCAATTTTGGTCTAGTGCTCTAGATACACCAACTGCATAAATAACATATATATAAATATATAGGATTACAATGTTACATTTTCAGTTGTAAGTAGAAGGTACCGGAAAGGAAAAAAAGTAGGACTATCTACAAAAAGAAATGAGATTCCATCAAAAACAAAACTTGAAAAAAAAACAAGCTCCCAACTTAGTTCTTCTACCGTAAAAAGTTTTGAGATCCATGTAAATCCAAGTCGGTCTTACATTTTGGTGGTCTGATTCGGGATAGGTAAGGTGATCCGCCTTGTAAGACTGAGTTTTCCGTAACAGGTAAAGTGTATTTTGTCGATCCATGTTGGTTTTACGGTTCCTATATGTTTAGTCCCTAGACCCAATTTTTTATTATTTTAGTCCCTGTTCTTACTACGTACGGGGACGGATTTGAGAATAAAAATGCGTAGTGTTGCCTCTTTTTTAAAATGCCTTCACCATGATTCCTGCATGTCTAGTCTCAGACTTCGTTTTTTCAGTGACCGATATGGGTTGTAAGACCGAGGCAAAATGATGTGCTCTTTCGAGCTATACTTAAATCAACATTCCTATACCTTTAGTCCTACTCCGTTCTGGGCAGATCTAATAAAGTAAATAATCTAACATTTTATGATTGCTCATATAGAACTCTCGTAGGAATTTGTTTCATTTTGACTGATAATGATAAATAAGGTGTCATTTATATATAAAGCCAAATTCATAATGAAGACTCGGTAAGTGCTCAGTAACAAGGTACGATGACCCCTTTCGTGAAATTCGTAAATTATTATTTTCGTGTTCCCTACAAACGCAAGCCCAGCCCCGAGTCAATTATTATGGGACGACAACATTTTATTTTGCTATAGGTATTAGCAAAAAGGGTTATCGATCTGTGATGCTGCTCAATTACCAACCCTTTTGGCTGCATAAATTAATTTCATCTTATAAATAAGGTGACTTTTGTTTATACAAATAGCCACATTCGTACTGGGCACTCGGTAATAGGAGTGGGCGTTGTTGCAACGAACTGCTTTTTGCAACCGTTTTTCTGAGCGCAACAAGTTTACTTCTGAATAATTTTGCTTGATATTCGAGATAAAGGAATATACAGATTTCAGTCATCATTATCAATCAATAGAATTCAGAACAGAAGTCAATTAATCCCCATATCTCCATTATAATGAAGATAAAACAAAGCAAAGTTAAGTTTACTTAAAACTAGTTACAACTACTTTGACATGTATGTATAATGAATAAAAAACGAATTATAAACCAATTGCAACCATAAACTTATATAATATTTACCAGTTTATAAGTGACCAGCAACCTTGCTGCAACATGAGTGAGTGTGTAATGGGGATGTTCGTGGCCACACACGCAGCTCTCATGTCGGAAGCCAACCTTTTAGAACTACCCTCAGTTTCCCTTGAGACTGACCTTTGCGCCCTCGGCCTTCCTTATAAGCAAAGATTTTTTGTGTAAAGCCTCTTACAGTCTGGCTAGGATACTTTCGAAATATGGTCGTCAAAGAACGAATGAGTGAGATGGGATACCATTGTTGTTTATTTTTGTACAAAAGTTTTATTCCTAAAGATTATATGATTTCATCAAAAGCCGCATCGGAGCTTATAAAAAAACAGAGGACAAAGTTTCTGAAATTAGTTGCACTATACTGTTACAAGAGACTTTTTATATGTATTTGTTTAACAAACAGATTTCTCTTATTTGGTTTTAAATTTATTTTTCCATCAGCATTTATCATTTTCATCCATTCCATTTAAATAAGTTATCTTTATTATTATTAGTTATCTTCATCGTTATTATCGCTTCGTATTTTTCGTGTGTTTGATGCGAAGCATTATAATTATAATTTTTCTGGCGATTGCCGCGATGTTTTTGTAAAAATCAGGGACATAGACCAGTCCATATTGGCTATCTAAATGAAGACCTAAAATATATTTGATTCGATTGTTCCTCCTCTGCGCATTATTTTGGTACTTAGATACTATGAATAACGATTCGGAGCGGGCTCGTAAGTATAAAATATCTCACAAAAGAGAAACAATTCAATAAAATAACTTTTAGGCCTTTATTAAGACGGCCAATATGAGGTGGTGTATGTCCCTAGTTCTTCTAAAAACATCGCGATAAAGGTAAGAAAAATATTTAACATATTGTTTTTTATCAAAGTTGTCGTCGTCGCGGACCAGGCTCTTAAATGATTTGCATTATGTTAATTTTTAACACTTGTACTTATCAACATAAATATTTGTATTATCCCTTTATATTATACCCAACCGGTTTCGCGATTCAGCATTGGTTTTTTTATTGTAGTACCTATTTAATTACATTTTGAGATTTTACAAATAAAACCACTTGCATTAAAAAGAAAATAACAACGAAGTCATTATTAGAGTGCATTACAAACCAGAAAAGATAAATTAGAAACAATTGTAAAGACAAGAATTTGACAAAAATTCCTCGGCCCAGGATTCGAACCTGCGACCTCTTGTATATCTTATTGTTTAGAGTATTCCAAAGCGATGGATTTCGCAATAAAAACATAATCTTAACAACGAAGTCGTTATTTATACAGTGGAGCCCACATCAAGCTAAACACTTTCAGTATAAGCTGACTGACCACTCATTGTATATAATATGCTTCCCGTACAATGAGAGTTCAGCTTATACTCAATGTGTATAGCTTGATGCGGGCTCCACTGCAATTCGTTGTTATTGTTATATTATTGCACGTAGTTTTATTTGTAAAATCTCACAATGTAATTAAATAAGTACTACAATAAAACCCTTGAGAATGCTGAATAGCGAAACCGGTTGGGTATAATACAAATATTTATGTGGAAAAGTACAAGTGTTAAAAGTAAACATAGTGTTTATCAATTTCCATCAAGTGCCAACAATCACAAGCATCAATTATGTTCAATGATTTGAATAAAAAATTACAAAAGTACCTCCATAATGTATGAAACAAAACTGCAAAATTATGTTGGTCGAGTAACGTAACCCTAAAATATATTAAAAATCGACGTTTTCAGTATTTTATGTAATACACTATATTACATATAACATATTTCAAATTCTTAACTGGTTTGATGTTTTCAACGATTATGTTATTTCGATATGAAAAAAAAATTGGAAACATTATACTCTACTTCATTAGTTCTAAACGAACTTTCTTGTCTGTCAAATCAGTAAGTTGAAGTGGCAGTGGGCAGGCCATATTTGTCGCCGACATGATGGCCGTTGGGGCCGAAAGGCGTTGGAATGGAGAACACGTACAGCAAAGCGTAGCGTAGACGAACCTCGTGCCCGCTGGCCCGACGACCTGAAAAACGTTGTGGGTAGCGGCTGGATGAGGAGGACGGAGGACCGCCAAGAGTGGACGAACACAGGCTGATGGATGGATAGATTTATGAGTTCTAGACAATGACAACCAATATGGCGAGGTAAGAAAAAAACTGCCCTTACATAGAAAATGTAATGTAACCTACTACTGAATCAAAATATGTCGAACATCTGATTGTGGTAGGTGGTAGTAGGTGGTAGAGCTGATGCCGGGCTCGACTGTGGAGGTACCACCATCTTACTCGGAAATCCTCCCGAAGTTATTCGGGGGAGAGTAAGAGAACAGCTCTCAGGCAAAACCAGGCGGCCCACCATTGCCTGGGACCGATGGATGGCGGTATATCCATCCCTAATTGCCAAGCCTTAAAACAGACTAGTGACGGGCAGCGGCGTCACTGGTGCAAGGGTTTTCGGCACCGCGCTCACCAACCCGCCTGCCCAGCGTGTGTGAGTATGGGCACTTCTTCCAGGAGGACTGCCAAGAGTGGTAAAATCCTGGAAAGACCTATGTCCAGCAGTGGACGAAACAGGCTGATGGATGGATGGATCTGATTGTTTTCGCAACTTCAGATTCAGCTCCACAGTAAAAGTTATTCGTAAAGACGACTACTGTCTTTAGTTTTCAGCTATTCGACAGTAAATTGTATTAGTAAAGATACCGCTAAGACACGAAACCCCGAGACTGTGTCACAAGTGTTCACGCGGATGAGTACGGATTATTACGTCTCAAACGTGATGGGTGATGAGCCGTATCGCCGTACTCCAGGCACAAATGAGCCAACAGCTTGACGTGCCTTCCGAAGTACGCAGACCGAACACAAATTGTGTGCACGACGGGGAATGAACTCACGACCTATGGGTTAGTAGGTGAGGGCTCTACCACTCGTCCACAGAGGCTATCTAAAAGTCTTTTTAGGGTTCCGTACCCGAAGGGTGTCATACGGGACCCTAAGCCTCTGCTGTCTGTCTTTCTGTCTGAAAATTGTAATTTTCACAGAATACCTACGTGTTACCATGGCCATAGAGGCTGATAAATTATAAAAAAAACCGGCCAAGTGTGAGTCGCGCACGAAGGGTTTCGTACTATTGTCTATAAGAACGGCAAAAAAATCATGTCTGTTGTATGAGAGTGCGTGGGTCCGACGCGCACTTGGCCGGTTTTAGTATTTGCTGTTATAGCGGCAACAGAAATACATCATCTGTGAAAATTTCAACTGTCTAACTACCACGGTTCGTGAGATATAGCCTGGTGACAGACGGACGGACGGACGGACAGCGGAGTCTTAGTAATAGGGTCCCGTTGGTTACCCTTTGGGTACGGAATCCTAAGAAGTTAAGCCCAAGGTCCCCATACAATAAAGCACCATTTCAGATGACTTGTTTGACAGCTTTAACCGAGGTAATAGATGGCGCTAAGAGAATCTTCTCAACCTTTTTACACCGAGGTTCATTAGTAAGATGATAGATGGCGCTAACAACTTAAAGGCAGTCATTTGTTATGTTATGTATTATTAGTACATTACGATACGAGAGCGATGAAACGTTTTCTGACGAGTGTGAGTTTGCGGCACGAGCCGAAGGTGAGTGCTGCAATCACACGAGTCGAGAAAAGGTTTCTCGCACGAGTATCGTATAATATTTTATAGCACAAGTGGGGAAAATGCCGACTTTACGCAAGCGCAGCGTGCGTAAAGCGGTCATTTTACGCACGGTGTGCTATAACATATTTTTAGGGTTCCGTACCCGTAATATATAGTGGTACTTAGGCCTTTATGCGCGAGTCCGACTCGCACTTGGCCAAATTATTTCCTATATTTGCGCGAACAAATGTTTCATGTATTGAGGAGTAGATAATAAAATAATTGCACTTAGTATGAAACTGTTCTTTTTTTGCCATTGCCAGTCTCCATAGCAAAAGTGTTCGCATGCAGTTTATGTTTCCAAAACCAAAGTTTTACCGTGTAAAGTTCCGGTGGCCCACTTTTCCCTCTTACTACAATCATAATAACGGCGAAAAGTTGTTTGTGAAAATTTATGAGGTCTCTGACATTTCCTTTATTTTATTAAGACAGCTCAAATACTGTGAGTAACGAATGAATGAATGAATAGACACTTTATTGTACACACGAAATAAAAATAAAGAATAAAAAGTAAAGAATACACAGTATTGTACAAATACGGACTTATTACTAGGAGCAATTTCTTCCTGCCAACCTTTGGGTGGTGAAGAAATAATATACAGGTGGGACACACAAATAAATATTTGATAAAGAAAACAATAACCAATAAAGTGAATCTACGTAACTAAATTTACATCTTACTATTACTTATTTATATACCGGGCTCGACTGTGGAGGTACCACCATCTTACTCGCAAATCCTCCCGAAGTTATTCGGGGGAGAGTAAGAGAACAGCTCTCAGGCAAAACCAGGCGGCCCACCATTGCCTAGGACCGATGGATGGCGGTATATCCATCCCCAATTGTCGGGCCTTATATAAAACAGGCTAGTGACGGGCAGCGGCGTCACTGGTGCAAGGGCTTCGGCACCGCGCTCACCAACCCGCCTGCCCAGCGTATGTGAGTATGGGGATTTATTCCAGGAGGACCGCCAAGAGTGGCGAAATCCTGGAAAGGCCTATGTCCAGCAGTGGACGAAACATGCTGATGGATGGATACCGGGTGTAAAAGCAAAGGCAAGAATCCTTTAAGGGTGTGTTAGTATGATCGGTAAAGATATTATTTTAAATACTGGGATCTCTAAATAAAGTACCAGTACCTCACAATAAGACGATTTTCTTTACTAAAAATACACTAATCGCTGGGTGCGGGTTGGGGGGTGCAATTAGGTGTGTGGGGAGGCCGGTGAGTTGCGTAACCATATGATGGAAATTTTGGCGAAAATTCAAGGTATATATATTTTTTCTCGTAATGAAATCAGAATTGTGTACACTTTCATACCCTAAAGACTTTGCATTTACACCCTGTATAGTGTCAAAATAATAAATAGGTATAAATTTATATAGTTACATAATACATAATAATAATACGTTATATAATACATAATATACATGCATACATATATAATTGTGGAGTGAGTAGTTAAGCAGTTGGTTGTTAACAGTTATAAATAAATCACATCGTGCTTACAATCCCCAAGGCAATGCAGATGCAAACCTTTTATTGCAGACAAATGCTCTGAATAGCACAACGCTTTGGAGTTTATAATAAACGGCGCTATTCAGACAGTCGCACAAAGCCAGCGCTCATATCCATCAAGGATTTATGAAGACGCGTCCCGAAAGAATATCGTTGACTCGCCCTGATTGACAAAAGGAAACTTTGTTATTCTGAATTCTTTACGTTTTTCCGGCACTTTGTCCTTTTAGCCCACAAAGAGAGCAACGATAAAAGAATTGCTCAATAGAATGTTAACAGCTTCTCAGACCCCAATCTGTATGTCGTCGGCATATCGCTGAATTCGGCATTTCACGATTTGTCTGGGCAGATCGTGAAGTAAAAAAACGAAAATCTTTCACAAAAAGTTAAAAATAGGCGCGATGACGTGCGGGACGGGGAGGAGCGTGTTAGGTTCACATGTAAATAAATTTGAAGAGCCGAGGTCTTGGCAGATTATAATACGCCGCGTTCTAGGATATACTGACGACATATGCACTAATAATGAAGTAGTAAAAAGTCGTTGTAGTGACCCTAGTCAGCATATGGGATCTAAGCCCTAAAGGGATAAAATAACCGCCAAGCTAAAAACTGACGATAATAGTTATCGCGCAAATAAAATATACATTAATTGTAAGATTCTACCATGGAGCGAAGCCGTGGGAAAAAGCTAGTGTGCACAGCTCCTTCGACTTCGTACAAAGGCAACATAAAAGTTTTATGGTTTATTTTCTGGAATGGAAAATGGAATATTAACTTGGTTATGTTGTCGTTTGGTTAGCAGTATTCCGGAAAACACTTTTAAATTTATGAGAACCGAAATGTGCAGTTTGTAGCACCTGTTGAACTTCGTGTTTACTTTCTATTGTCTCACGGTTCACCCGCGTATTTATAAGGGTTTAGAGGTCTCCGAAGCTCCGACATCTCAGATCTTTAGTATAATTTTAGATTGATTAATGTAGATTCATTTTAAATTGATGAATGTTGATTCATTTTAGATTGATTAATATAGATAGATTCATTTTCGATTGGTTAATGTAGATTAATGTAAGCGGGTAGCTCAGGGGTAGAACGCTGGCCTCTCAATCTTTAAAATCCAGGTTCGATCTCTGGCCGGGCATGCACCAATGAGTTTTTCGGAATTTATGTGCAGAGTATTTAATACTTATCACTTGCTGAACGGTGAAGAAGACCATCGTGAGGAAACCTGCATGCCCTAAAAAAGCGTGTATTTGTGCCTCGGTGAAACGCGGGTCTGCCGAGTGTGGACTGTGACTTGCATTTCACGGTTCACACCCGGAATGCCTCTGACACCCCTTCGGGATTCATGTCGTGACGATATATATATACAATGTTGATTAATGTAGAATCATTTTATTTCGATAAATATAGATGCTTAGTGGTCAAGTGCTCGACTACTAATCCGGAGGTAATAGGTTCATATCCCGTGGGGGAGTTTTAGGTCTGCGTGCTTCGGACAACACGTTAAGGGTTATCTCGACTTTGTCTCTTTTCAAATTAATTTTAAACCATTAAAAAGCGACGATTTAATTTTACAAAAAATATATGTCATATTTCACTCTTTGATCTTAATATTTCGGCTATTTGATATCCGATTGCTAACATTTTACTCGATCCAATTAAATCGCAAAGGTAGGTCTAAACTACGATCTTAATATCATTACATTTGAGCTATATTAAGTTTTGGACAATAAAACATATATTTAAAGGTCGTGAAAAATGTGACATAAAACGGCCATCATATTAAAAACCCATCCCTCTATTCCAAAATAATAAATAAAAACACCTCAAAACCTCGGGTTTTCTAAACGGCCCGCATCCTCTGAGCAGGATAAACATGTGAAAAATAAAAGCGTTGGAGCAGGATAGATTTCTCTGGATAACCTCGCCTTAAGCTGTGAGTTCAATTTGTGCCCAAAGTATACGGCGACAGGGCTCAACACCTATCACGCTGGGACGTATCGTCAGTGAAACGTGAGTGTACTAGTTTGGACTGTGATACTCGAAACACCTTTGTTACCCCCTCGGGGATTCATGTCGAGACGACGTGAACGTAAGTTAAACAAAAGCAAAACAATTTACTTAAAGAATCATAGGTACAGTTCAAGCTCCCTATTTGCAAACGATTTTAAAAGAATCATAGGTACAGTTCAAGCTCCCTATTTGCAAACGATTTTAACGCCTATGACATCACAATAAGAGCTGCCACATGTTTACCCTGTAATGCTGGCATCGTACTTCTAAAATAGTATTTTTCGTCATTTTACTTTTATACAGGCGCAAGTACATTTCGTTTATTGCGGAGATACGTTTCTTCGGGTTGATTTTTCAGTAATGTAATCTACGTTTTGACACCCTATTTGCTACCCGGCTTATCGAATAATAAATTTGCTAATCACAACCACGTTCCAGCCAACGTAAACTAGCCTCAGGCAGTTCAATCAATTTGAGATGTCATCTGTGTAAATGAGATTACCTCGGGCTCAAGCGCCATTCATCTTGCTACCTTCACCTGGATAATCAGAGACACTACCTTTATGGAAACCGGGGCCTTATCGTCTAACTTCATCGCAATCACCTTCAAACGCGCCGTGATGGGCTAGAAATGACATCACACATCATTTTTGGCCAATCATGACGCTTTTGAAGGCTTTAGGGATGGATATTAAAGTTAGACAATAGGAGGGCTAATAAGTCTGTTTCAGCGGCCATACCATAATAACACGCGAATTCGTTTGTCACGCTTTTCATCGTGCACATCCAACACCGTCTTTAATGTACACTGACACTAGGTGTTGGCACATCCGTCAAAATGAGCAAGAGTTAGCAGTTACTATAGTAGTCGCCCATTTTGACAGATGTCTCGTTCATGACGAAACTATACCGGCAAGAGAACCGTCGTGTTCCAGCATGACGCCATGACAAAACGTACCAGGAGAGTAGAGAGGTACTTCGCTTTTGACATACGGACGACAAAGTGATACAACAAGGGATCCTTTATTATTTTAAGCTTTTGCGAGTTATTTTCATTAATATCTAGATTTATTTTATTTCACATACTATTTTCAAGAACTCTCAGAACGTGTTTACGCTTGACCACTACCGCATCTGAGAGAAAGCCCAGGGGGGCAATTCTGGATAAACAGTCGAAGCGAACTTTCTAAAACTCGAGCTAAAAATTTATGGAATTCGACAGATAAATCAGGTTTTTACGATTTAGAAGGCTAATTCGACATACTGAGAATTACCCTTCCGGGCAGAGAAGGTGAGGCTCCGCCAAACATGCTCTCGCGTAAGAACAATTTGGCATATTAAATCAGAGTATTTTTAACAAATAAAATCTGAAGTTGAACTTTATTGTGTAGATTTTACATTTGACACATAAATCACATAAAACGTATTTTTTTGGCGATGAAACAGAACAAAATTTCATTTTGCCCAAACAATTACCTATATACAGTTTTTTTAATTTAATTAGAGTAAGGAAATGAAATTATCTTATCCATTTATTAATTTAAATATTTTTTCCTTTCGGTACTTTTAAAGATACTCAAATATATTAAACAGACAGATAGACAGACGTTGCATTTTATATGTATAGAGAAGAAGAAGAAGATACATATATACCTATACATATTACACACTTTGATGCATACACATGCTTATGCCTGTCTCCCAGAGTATAGGCAGAGATTCTGTTTCCATCTGCTACTATCCTGACACACCTCTTTCGCCTCTTCCACATCCATCAACCTAAATCCGGGTTGTTTACTTTACCCTTTTACAGTATGTCGCCAATTTGGTCGATAGCTTCCATTTGCATATCATACATTTCTTTTATCACTCTACTTTCATTCATCCTCTCGATACGCTCTATGGTCGTGCCTAATGATGTTATATAGGCCGAGCCCTAATCAGTGGTCTATAGCAAAAAGTTCCTAACTCGATAGACTCGCATGATAACAGAACAATACGGGAAGCCAAACTCGTAGTTCATGAAAACTTCCAAAGTTATCGAAAACGGAGTTTTGCTTCCCAAGTTCTAATCGGATACCGAAAATCCGGCTTGAGATATTTGTTTCGCAACTTATCTTTAATAGGTACAGTTTTAATGGGTTTTCATTCAGGTACTAAAATGTTATTCCTTCGCTTCTTGAAGATTGTTTGTAACACTTATGTTCGTCTTTGTTTTGGGACCATAAACAAATGATATCTACATGAATAAAACAATTGCAAGTCCATCGAACTTGCCACTGAATAAAAGACAGTATGAAATTATAGTGAATAACTTACCTAATTTCCCTGTCACCCATAAATCGTTTTTTGCGATAGGACCACAATCATTTTTCAATCTTTTTGTTCTTCTCTCGTACTTGTAACATAATCGGTCTAGACACAGAGGTCTTCTAGTACAAATTCGCTTTTCCACGATACGATAAAACTTACACTATCTCTTTCAGTTGGATTATGATGGTCTTCCCAGTCCATCGTCGTAATTTAGTACATAAATGTCGGACCATATTTCCTCTCTATTCTCTACAGAGGTAGTAAGCTCTAATGAAGGTACCTGGCCTCGTGCATGTCGTGGCCTTGCCTCACGGGAGCCAAGAGTTTGTGCCTTGACATCATGTTACAGTGTTCACGATGGACCTATTAGTAACTAGCTCAACCCCAATATTAGTTAAAGTTTGTTATTATTATTATTTTTCTAATGTTCGGAGGCAAACAGTCACACAAAAGAAAAATTTACAAGGGTTATACATTAACCTAAAAACTACATAATTTATAGACCTATAATCCCCCTAATTGAATTAAAGGTTACAATTATCAATAGGTTACCTTATTACACCAAACGAAACATAAAAATATTGAACAATTAAGAAGTAGTAACTCTAAACCTTAGAGGAAATTTTATCAGCTACTGATTTTTTGTACTTTGTTAAGGATGTACTAAAGAGATCAACATCAACAAGCTTATCATTATAATATTTATATGCACGTCTAATGAAACTATTACTAACATAACAAGCATAACTCTTAGTCTACGAGGCACACGGAAGGAAATGTTTTGTAATAAAGCGGGGGTAGATGATAGAGTTTTTATACAGAAAAAAAGCATCTATATAATAGTCATTCATTATATATCGTCACGCTATGAATGGGAGTCTGAGGTGTTAGAAATTTTTGGGGAAGAATGTTTCGAGGCCCCGAAAATGAATTAAATTAAGTAGAGTACAATTTTTTTATCACCGGAAATAAATAAATGTGGGGGTCATCAAAGTTCTCAGTCTTAGACCATTTTTATGACAAGGTCTATCTCAAAAAATAAATTAGTTTCGAACTTTGAATTTTCTGTATAATATACACCATACACTGTATTTAAATAAAAAATACCAAAAAAAACTATTTTTAATACAGATTTAGGGTCAAGTACCCGAATACCCGACCAACAAAAAATCGCAGTTTTGCTTCATACATTTTGTAGGTACTGATAGGTTTGTGTATTTTTTTAAATCATTAGTTTTTTGAGCTGGAAGAGGTCCGGAGAGAATACCTGAAGTATTATTTAACGGGTCGCCTTCACGGGAAAGAAGAGCTCTCTCTGCTGTTTAATGCTTGCGCGTCGGTTTGTAGTAAAAGTGACATTGCTTAAAGCATTTTGTCAAAATCTGTATACCTGTCAGCTATGGACAAATTACACGAGGCGAGCGTACTCAACCCTACTTTAATTATTTAAATGGTACGGAACCCTCAGGGCGTGATTCCACTTGACGTCATGGCTTCATGGAAGGTCAAATAAATGACATCGCTTTTTTCATTTAATAAATATTATGCAAGCAAGTTTTAAAATTTATCCATTAAAAACGGTAAAGGAAAGCTATTACTCGAAACGGTTTTCGAATCGAATTATTGGCGAGAAAAAGAAAAGTCGTTCTTATGTTATACAGCAGATGGCCGCACAGACATTGAAGTTTTGCTTAAATTTGTTTTTTGTGAACATACTCGTCAAGTTTCATCAAGAGCCGAAAATATACAAAAACTAAACTACATGATCTCGTGATCATGATCGAGATAAACTTTTGTTTAATGGCTTTGGTAGCTACATACAACTTTTTTAGATTAGATTTTAGACTCAGACCAAATAAAAAGTCAAGACGTAGTTTACTCAATGTAACTGGTGAAGCAGGTCAAAAGTGAGACAGTCTCGTGTTCGTACACGGCTTGAAACTCACACATGCGCAATCTGTCTCAGTTTTTACTTGGGGACAACACTCACTAAGTGCACACATGTTTACGAAACTGGCTTCACGTCAATGTTGACAGCGCTCCGTCTTGAGTTTTTATTTGGTTTGAGATTTTAGGTATTAAAAATTTCACTTTTGTGCTATTTCAAAAGTTTTTCTTTGAAGGTGGATCCGTATAATCGATAGAACATGTGGTTTAATTATCTGAGCATTTCATAAATATATTGTGCAAACATTTTTTCGCTTTCCCATTTAAAATGCTAAGTAGGTATCAATTTGGTAGGCTCTAGTTATGCTAAATTGTAGTGAAACCAGTTCAGTCATTTCAGAGATTAGCTCTACCAAACTAAGAACAAACAAACAACGTTTCCGTTGTTATAAAATTAGTAGGTAAGGATTTCGGTTCTCCAAAAAAAGTAATCAGTTTTACTTTTTACCCTCCTACTTTATTTACGTACATTTGTAAAAGTTTCACGTCTTAAACTGTAAACGTAAAGAAAATAAAACTCCCATTATTTCCCTTAAAGTTACAATTTTTTTCAAGTTAGAATGGGAGTCGGATAACGGCCCAAAAACATGAGTAAATACAATATAAACTTCAAAAACGAGCCCATGCGGAAGCAGAACCGTTCCGTTACGAAAATCGCTCCCGAGGCGGCAATCTGTGACGTCATAACTTTGTGAGCGAAAAACTGTAATTAAACTCAAGGGATTAATGTCACTTACAGCAGTTTACATTGCCTCGCCTCACTTTTACAGCTTTTGATAGTTTTATTTTGGATATTCATTGTTGAAATTAAAAAAACTCATGCCTGTTACACTGAGAAAACTGGTAATCATAAAATTAAATGAATTCACCTGAAATTATGATGAAGTAAAGTAGAGAGCATACGGAGATCACAACAAAATACGATGGAACTACTGTTGCTGCTGCTAGCGTTATAATATGACGCACTGTCACCATGACTTTTGTAGGAAGCAGACAGAATTATGCGCTCCTTCGCGTCGTCGCCGCTTTTATGGTGACAGTAAGCATACCGCAGTGTGACGGACCTCTTTCTTGGGGAAGGCATGATGTAATACGAAAATGATAATCTTATTTTCTGTGACCAATTTTACGGTGATCTGTCATCATAATATTGCGCTACTTACCTGAAAAAGTCGATTATTTCCTCAAACGTTTTAATTATAGCTTAATATTTTCCAATTATCACCAAATATAAAAACAAATCACCTTATTTTAAACTTACGTAATGCTATTTTATAATGAAGCCAAAAAGACATTTTTCTCAGTGTATCATGTCACTAACTACGAAGGCCAAGCCTACTTAGGTAACATACAATTTTGCTTATCAAAGATTTCCTTTAGTCGTGTCATGAGTCATGTCATGATCTAAAAGTTGATAAAACGTGTTTTGGCCGAGGCGAAGGAATTCATGTTTTACCTAAAAATACTTGCTTTTGTATAAATTTCCGGATCATTGTAATAAGGATGTACTTCTTCATGTCTTTATTCGAATTATTATGGGAATTTTCAAGCAATTTTTGTAACTTCGCTGCACTAAAATAATTATGACGGAGATTGAATGCACGACCTCTGAGTTAGCAGGCGAGCGCTCTACCACTTGGCCACAAAAGCGGTCAATTATTGTTATGTAATTTAAATCTATAGTTTAGCGCCCCTCTTCGACCACAATTTTGTTTTTGTGCAACCCTTAGAAAAAAGAAAGTATTAACCCATGTCACAGTTTCATCGCGATTAGGCACAGTTATAATTATAAGCTGAAACAAACCAATTTTCGTATTTAATAATATAAGCAGTGAAGTAGGGATTCATGTGAAATACTGTCTATAGTCAACACCTGAAACGTATTACACTCGGGCATACAATGGTGTAAGTCAGGGTTTATGCTTGGATCTTAAGTCTTATAATAAGTATGCACTATCTATGTAAGATCATAAACGCAATGAATACTTATACTAAAAATTAAAGTTGCCTTGTGGTTTATTTATTTATTCGGAAAACTTACAGCACAATAAATTATAATAAACTTAAAAGTAATAAATGCAGAAGGCCATTCACAAGTTTTCACTTATAGATACGGGTTAGTAAGAAGTTTTTTTTTTCTTATCATGATATTATTCAAAAAATAATGTATCACTAAATATTTTCTTACATTAACAAAATTACAATTTTTAATATTAATACGATAAACACAAAAACGTTATAATGTAAGAGAAAGAGAAAAGCCAGTAAGGTTTAGTATCACGCATTTATACACATACATAATAAAAGTTGTAATAAAAACAACTAAAAACGATGTACCTACTTAATATTTTAATCGGTAAATGTAATTTGCAAGAATCCTTGAAAATATTACCAAGAATCACTTAGAAACTAAAAAATTCACGATCCATTTATATCTTACTTATTTTATATTTTATAAATTTCTAGAGCAAGTTACTGGAAGGAAATAAAATTTCATTCAAGTATACGGTGTATTTTCAAAACGTTGCTCTTAACACGGAACCCTTTCTTAATACTCCGGTACGTGCGGTACCGTGTGAAAATAGTAAAACCACGTACGAGTCTCTTATTCAATTGTTATTGAGACGAGCGCGGTGCCACATGTGTATATCGTGAGAAGAAGCTTTCCCAAAAATTAATCATATAGTGCGGTGACGTCATATGTGTTTACTTGGTGACTCATCGTAACGTAACGTAACGTTGGAGCCATAAAATAGTACATTTTGATGCAAGTGTGAAATGGTTGATATTTCGAGTCACGTCACGACGGACTGCGTCTCGGCAAAAACACTCGGCACGAGACATATCAATACTTTCGCACGTGTATCAAATGACGTTTTTAAATACACCTGCGAAAAATTACATGAAACAATAAAATAAAAGCAATTTTGTTGGAAATCAAGACAAATACAATTCGACAGAAGAAAACGCACTGTCTGGTTGGCGCCAATTAATACTACAAATACCAGTCTCTTTCAAAATTAATATATTTTTAATAATAAATTCTAAGATATATATAAAAGAATAAAAATTATTACGTCTAAAATCGTTTAGATTTTTTAAAACATCTTTTACAATTTAAGATTTAACATATATAGGGTGAAATTAAATCAACTGACCAAATTCATACCGGAGACTCGGTTAGTGATCAAGAACTAGGTGCAGTAATCCTTTTGGCCAACTTCAAAAAATACATTTTTTTTTGCTCCATTAGGTTGGACTAGTTTAAGTACAATTCCTAGTGCAGGCAATACGGGGCAAAAAAAATATTTTCGGATTTCACCTGGAGGGTTATTAAACCTTGTTCCTGATGACTAACCGAGTCTCCAGTATGAATTTGGTCGGTTGAATTAATTTCACCTAGTATTATATAATATATTTAATAATAATATAAAAGTTTGAAAATACTCATCCTAAACAGTTTTTAGTGTATAACTTCCAAAAATACCAACAAAAAGACAAGTAAAAGAAGGTTTAATACTGCTTACTAAATAATGTCGCCGGTTTTCCCTAGACGGCGTTAGTAGAAAAAACAAAAAACACTAGTTTGAAGTATGTAATTTTACGCACGATAAACAGGCACGTAATCTATTATATTATGAGCAGGTGTATTAAAAATATTAATTATACAATTTAAAAATATTTTATAATGAAAATGAACGAAAATAACCTTGAATAACCTCTTTCAACTTTAGGACTAATTAGTAAAAAGTGCAGATTTCCTCCCATTTTTATTACCATTAATGGTGATTTTTAGGGCAATCAAGCCAAAAGGTGTAGAATTAAAATAGGATACCGGAAAACGCCATAAAACAAAAAAAGGTAAAGGTGAAATAAGGCGACTTTTCAATCAGATTTCTTACAATTTTGTACTTGCGGACTTTTACTGCCGGTCTTGTACTGGCGGTCTTATACGACATACGAGTATGCTTAAGGGTTTGTATTGGGTCTTTCAACGGTTTTTGTTTTAATATGCTGAGTCAACTATTTATCTGATCAATGTAAAACTTGAACACGTGTTTTTTCAGACCTTTGTTTTTCCGTTGTCAAGTCGGTTACCTAATTGGACACATTTCGCTCGAAAGATTTTATTTTTGAAAATGATGCCTTTTTAAGTCATTATTTCGTTTTATCTAACGGCTTGAGTTTTATGTCTGAAATTACTGCTATAACAAGAAAACATGGTTTATTTTCCGATGTCAGGTGGAAAAACTACTACATCAAATACTTTTTCGTAAAATCCAGAAAAACCTCTAAAATTCACTGATTTTGCGTGCCGCCAGCGCGCGAAGCGAGCATTCTAATGTAGACTTTCTGTTGTCATGAAGTTCAAAATCGCTCAGTAAGATTATCGTGCACCAGGGGTAAGGCCTTAAGAGTACGTCGGAGAACCTCTGCACTTTCATTATTATGCCTGTCAGTGTTAATCACATCACAAGCTACAGGATTAGAACAGAAGGCTGAGGAAGGTTTATTTGTACGGAAAGACATGAAATTTTTTGAAAAAAAAACAGATATTTTGGATAAGAACATTGATACACTCACATTTTTTTGCTTTAGCGTTCTACGTAGCAAACAGTAACCGTGGTGCTACGGCATAGTAAGCATGTACTTTAAAATATGTTACGATCGTAGCATTGTAGTTAGGTATAATTGAATAATAGATATACTAAAACAGAAAAAATACATACGACATATTTCGACTTCTTCAATAGAGACGTCATCAGTCGAAATATATCTTCTTCTTCTTCTCTTCTCTATCTTCTCTTCTCTATATCTCCATACATATAAAATACAACGTCTGTCTGTCTGTCTGTTCGTTCGCTTATAACGTGAGAACCAATCAATGGATTTTGATGCAGTTTTCACTGAAAGATAAAGCATTTCTTCGGGAAGGCTATGTATCATCACGCTATGACAAAAGGGAGCAGCGCAATTAGAATTTTAGTGAGACATATGGAAGGTTCGGCGCCGTAGCATTGTCGATCGTCGCGGGTTCAAACCCCGACTGGTAAAATTTGTTTTCACTTTTTATTCTTTTATTTTATTTTCAGAAAAAATATTTCCTTTTGTAATAAAAATATTAAACCTGAAATTATATTTTTTGACTGCGCAAAGACCAATAACTAAAATATTTTTATTTTCAGGTGATGAGAAATAGCCATCTCTGGGAAGCTATCCCGGATAACGGCTCAGTAAGCTGGCGTTGAAATCGTTTGTAAGCTGGCATTGAAAATGTTTTTATTTTAATACGCTAGATGGCGCTGCATGTTTCAAAATATAGAATTTGACGCAGTCTGGTTCACATCAACTCACGTTAAAGTTTGTCTACACCATTATATAAAGAAGAAAGATTTGTTTGTTTGTTTGCATATAATGGGTAATATCTAGAACTACTGAACTGACTTTAAACATTCTTTAAGCATTCAATAAGATTTTTAGTTAATCGTGTGGTTTGTAAGCCTTGCGTAGTCGTACGTATGCAGTCTAATCGTCGGGGTTTCAATGATCATACAGTGGTAAATGTTTTTTTTAGGAGACCTCTCAAGTTTAAGTTTATTTGATCGGTATTGATGAGTATTTTTGTAGAACATGGTGACCAGGATCTAATGACGGGACTGTGGGAGGTGGGTACGGGATCTCCTCAACGGATAACAGCAGACCCATCGAGATTGGGCTTATTTTATTGGTATTTATTAGCACTTTGGTAAAACATGGTGACCGTGGCATATCGTCGTTCAAAAAATAATATTATTTTGTTTTCCTTATTTCCACGAAAATCTCTCCGACGCGTGCGGAGCCGCGGGCAAAAGCTAGTCATATATATATTTTTCTTTTTTAGTTTCTCTATTATTCATATTATAACTAAAATAATTTAAGGCCATATACAGGCAAAATAATAATGAAAATATTTAGATTGTAACATTGACAATTTGACACACTTTTGTAGTCAAAGGCATAAAAGTGTAATTGGCATTCGAATGGACGGAAACTCACATTCGCAAGAATTCATGTAATTTGGGTTAAAAAAGTATAATTGGGCACTCGGGTCCACCCAACACTAATTTTCTTCTTTCAGCTTCCGTATCCAAAGGGTAACTGGAACCATTGTGTTGAAACTCGTTGCCCGTTCGTCCTTCTCTACATGCCATAGTATATAAATATATATAGAAATTCTATAAACGCTGTTCTTCTAGATTGCAAAAGTGATATCACAATATTTCCAACCAAAATACTTAATAGTTTAAAAAGAAATAGTATGCTTTAATTAAGCACCAATTACAGTAAAAGTACAGTATTAGTAGATAGAAACTATATTTTTCAGGAAAGGTTACAAAAGAAAAAAGCTTTTTTTTGTGATATTTAAACGAAATCTCTTTTTTCCCTGTAACCATTTTAGAGGATCTTGCACAAGCAGCTGTACGACAAGGGCGTGACTCTTTACAGCGCTATAGCGCTTCCTTAGCCTGTCACTGTAGCTAAGTGACCTAACAGAGAATTTGTTCGCCTGAATAGTTTACAGAGTTCAATTAAACCGAAATCGAATGGATTTTTAATTGCCTAAAATACTATCTACAAGACACCGTGCTTGAGGTCTACCCCACAACAATTTTATAAATGCAACTTTCTATAGTATAAACAGTTTTTTTATGTCCACACTAGCACGCCATAGTAACAATCCGTAGAGCATCCTCGATCGGAATAGCACGTTTTGTTGCTACATTGACTTAGCATTCTAAGGGCGTGACAGAAACTGCTGAGTTTGCATTGTAAGACTTATATTTGGCTCTTCCAATGCCTTAATTCATCAGCGTATACATGAAATTTCATGAAACAATATTCTCGTAAATACGTGACGTGTTAGTCGGTGTCAGGTATTCACGAAGCCGCTGCGGGTATTTCGAGGTATTGGTAATTGTTAGAGGCAAGATTTCGGCCATCTTAAATGGAGATGGTAGCTTTGCGTTAGTGTGTGTACAGTACACGGAGCCTAGCCACGGACGATAGAGTGTCTTTTCAAGAAAAAAGGGGATCACGACTGGAAAGACTTCCAGGGAGGATCACTATTTTGGCAATTAACAACATTGAAACCTAATATTTTGGCACCTCGTTGATCCGTCTCCACGGTACACTTTGCGATGCGCCGTATTGATACACGTTGAAGTTCGGTTGCTCGACTATACGGGATGACTGGTAATTAGATGCAATCCTTTGAAGGGGTTAGAGAAAAAAGCAATTGCAGTCAATTCGACCATATAATGCCTTATGCAAAAGTAAACCATTTCTGAGATATTTTGAACTTAGGCGATTTTTCTAAAAAAAAATATATTTAGAAAACTAGACATAAATTAACAAATTTTTTATTTGCTTCGCTTTGATAACATCCCAACCAATAAAAAATAGCCCTAAAATAGACATTATTGACGTAAACCTTGACACTGTGCTCCAAAACAATTGAAAAATCTTGAAAATTGCAAAAGATTTACACAAAAAGCTAGGTTAAAACAAAAAGTCTCTGTGCAATTTTCTGTGCGTATTAGCTTGAAAACATCTACATTTTACTAGCTTTCGAATGAGGTACAAAAATCTTAAATTGACAGAAGAATGATAAAAATATGGTCAAAACCATAGGAGCAGGTAGAATATTAGAAACAAATCTTTTGCATACAAAATGTAAGTTTATAAATCCATTGTTTCCTAACAGCATACTGAAGTTCAACATCGCTCAGTAAGATAATCGTGCACCAGGGGTAAGGCCTTAAGAAAGAATCACTTCAGAAGAAAAATAATTCCATACTTAAGGTGGTTAAACAAAATTTCGGTGCAAAGTGCACATCATAATATTGTTTTCCTTATTTTTGAGTAAAAAGTATGCAAAAATTGCGTTTTAAAGCAATCAGCGGAAATAGATTACTAATAATAGGGTTCTCGTATTAAAATTACGTTATTTTATGCCTTATATTTTGATTACATTCATTATAACGATAAATACACTTTTAAGTTTGTTAATTGAATGAAATCAAAATGTAAATCATAAAATGGTAGAATTTGAATGTAGGAACTATTATTACTAATTAATTTCCACTAATTGCTTTAAATACAATTTTTGCATACTTTTTATTCAAAAGTAAGGAAAACAATATTATAATATGCATTTAGCACCGAGATTCTGCTTTACCACCTTAACACAGTAATTATAGAAAATCTACTGAGTTGAAGTCCTAATAGGAGCTGTTTTAAAAAGAATCGTTGTTATACTTATAAACAAGCAAAAATGTTTATCTTTTCTAAAAAAGCTTTTAGCATGAGTTAAAATTTTACTAAACTTCCAGTAGCTTTACATTGTAAGTGAAGTCACTCGTTCAAGTTATTCTGTGTGGGGTAATGTCATATTTCTAAATACACGTCTTCATAGCGCCGTAAAAAGACGCCTTCAACCATTCATGTCATGCAAATTAAACCTTATCAACCCACCCATCCATCATCGTTAAACAAGAAACATTCTTTGACTTTGTAGTTGGTACTTTGAACCATTTCCTCAACAAAGCGAATGTTACGTCATCCAACCGCTCGATTCCACTGGGAAGTTACCAAAATGTAGCAATAATAGAGAACACTAAAGCACTTTATTGAGCAGAGGCTCCCAACCCGTTGCAGTTATTGGAATAGTTGAAACAAGTTCGTAAAGTGTACATTTGTCAAACACTCTTTAGGATGTTATTCAATTAGGACACTTTAGTGCTGACTGCCTCATTACAATACTCACAATACAATACGGGTAGAAGAGATAATGATTACCAGTAGAATTTCATCGTGCCAAAATCTTGACTAAACTTAATGTGTGTACACTAATATTATTTATGAGTAGTTATTATAATATATAGGTATATATAGAAATATGGGTACGTTGGAAAGCTAGAAAGATGAGTAACAAAAAAAATAATAATAATAAAAAGTTGAGGGTTGTAATTTGAGAACCAAATTTTATGCCTACCCGCTTTTTTATCTATAGAGTATATGTATAGAATATGTATAGAATATGTATTTTTTTTATTTTTCTTTATATTTTTCTACAATATTATAAAATTTCAATAGACATATATATATATATAAAGTAAATGTATATGTATATTCACATTTAACCAAAATTTTCTCCAGGATAAAGTCCCAGCTTACTCCAAGAAAAAAAAAGTTTATTCGTGTAGAAAATTTAATCTTGTTTTAGATAAAGAAAACCACATTAGAATCTCAGAACTACTTCCGAAGATATAGCCAAAAACAAAATTGGCGGGAAATATTGGTGGGAAAGCAAAAATTCGCAAAAACTCTACAGGTTAAAATACTCGCTTTCGGCTCGTTTTTTAAACTGAAACTAGTGTTTTTAATAACCTTTTTATGTACCAGTTTCATAAATATATATAGTGCGCATTTGTTGACAGCGATTGCGCTGTAATCACTGATATATTATTATTATTATATCAATGACCGCCATTAACTAATCTTTTGAATAAGTCGCCTTTTAAGAAGTATACACTTACATAATTATTTACGGTTGTATGTTGATGAAAAGCATTTATCTAGAAGGTGGGATAAATACACAAAAAGGCACATCAGAAAAAAATATGGTGTATGTATACAACATATGTATACCCGACTGGCCAAATTTGAACTCAATATTCGTCAAGAAATGCAGTTTTTTTTTTTTAATCAAATAATGACCTGCATTTTACAGGTTAAGAACCACTGATCTAAAGAGCTCCGTCGTCGTAAAGCGCTGCCAGAGGCTTAATCGAGCGGATTTTATGTGAAATCTAGTATGTTTTGCTTTTAGCCGAAGGGTTATTTGCACTGCGACATAAACAATTGTATTGCAACACGATTGGTTGTTATGTCTTCACCATTTAAGGAGTTAACACACTTCATTACTACTTTTACGAACAGTCTCCTGCAGCAGTTGAAGCTCCGTTTTTGTAAACGATTTTAACAGCTATCACGCCGCAATAAGAACTGCCAATAAGTAGACTGTCAGGTAGGTAGGTTAATTCCGGAGTCTCAGTTAGTGATATCAACAAACAATACCCAAACTTTTTTTACAGTTTGAAAATCATTACAGTTGGCCAAAGAAGGCGTCCGGATGGAGCGATGTGCGGGGCTTGCAGGTCTGTGTGTCTGTCTATGAGATCGTCAGCTCACACTTGATTCAGACGCATATGTCCTCGACTGTAGACGGAAGTGTCACGAGCACTACTGAAGCTACATAACTCAAACGTCTGCACGGAGTGACCAGTGACTGTAAACTGACGCCACACGTAAGGGTTGCCAGATGGATAAAATTTTATTCTCGTAATAAATAAATACCCATCAAAAAATTTCATGTAAACTAGGGCGCCAAGACTCAGAAGCTCATAACGCTTTCACGGTTAAAAAGTTATCAGATCTCATTTAGAGCCAAGCCCTTAATTCTACAAGGCCTAACTCTACAAGCCCTACATCTTGATGAAAAAGTATGGCTTGGCCGTTTCGCAGTCGTCAAACAGACACTCCCATGGACTTATAATAATATATTATGTCATGTAATAGTTACATGAAACGGTTATCCTACATGAAAATAGTTATCCTACTCCTCTTTTTAGGGTTCCGTACCCACAGGGTAAACCTTCCATCCATCCATCAGCCTGTTTTGTCCACTGCTGGACCTAAGCCTTTCCTTAATTTCACCACTCTTGGCGGTCCTCCTGGAAGAAATGCCCATACTCACACGCTGGGCCGGCGGGTTGGTGAGCGCGGTGCCTAAACCCTTGCACCAGTGACGCCGCTGCCCGTCACCAGTCTGTTTTATATAAGGCCCGGCAATTGGGGATGGCCATCCATCGGTCCCAGGCAATGGTGGGCCGCCTGGTTTAAGGGTAACCAACGGGACCCTATCACTAAGACTCCGCTGTCCGTCTGTCACCAGGCTGTATCTCATGAACCATGATAGTTAGACAGTTCTAATTTTCATAGATGATGTATTTCTGTTGCTGCTATAACAACAAATACTAAAATCAGTCAAGTACGAGTCGGACCTGCGCACTCCCATACAACAAACGTGATTTTTTTGCCGTTTTTATAGATAATGGTACGGAACCCTTCGTTCGCGAGTCTAACTCGCACTTGGCTGGTTTTCTTAACACGACTGACCCCAAAAAAGGAGTGTATTTTATATTCTCTGGTATTGTTTTCAGGGTTCATAAGGTATTTTTCTTAATTCCACCATAACTTCTTAATACCTGAGCCGATTTCGAAGTGTATCGTTAGAATCCTTATAGCATCTTGAGTGGAATAGGCTATAAAAATATACAAAAATTATAAAAAAATATATATATATCATTACGGTATAGAAAATCGGAAAAGTAAATCTGGACGTGAGGAGCTCTGAACCGGGACTCGAACCTGGGACCTCTCGCTTACCGGGCAGTTGCTCTACCACTGAGCTATCCAGTTCTCAATACAACCTACGAATTTACCCAAGTGCTTTCCCATTTTTCTATACCGCAATTATATAAAATTTAATTCGTTATCTCCTTGCGATGGATAAATCGCCAAGTGTTTAAAATATAGAAATTAATTTCTATCATAGTTTATTAAATAAGCATAAATCATAAAAAATATTAAAAAACACGGCTGCCGGAATAGAGATTCAATTCAGATTTCAGTGCAGTCGGGGTACTATTACATTGGATACGTGTTGTATTGTATGTACCCCGAATTAAATCTCTATTCCGGCAGTCCGGTTTTTTTATATTTTTTATTATTTATTTTTTCACACTGAGTTGTGAGCAATGCACCTTATACAATTTTACTATCAAGTTTATTCCAGATTTTAGTTTTCGGTAAGTATTAGAGCTCATTTTGTACAAAAAACTATAGACCAGACTTTCAAGCCTAAAAACCTGATATAAATCGTACATCGCACATGAGTTGAAATTTGCATACGTGTATCAGAATAATCGTACGTTGGCAACCCTGCACGTAACAGCTTTGGCCACTTCTCATTCGATCTAACATCTACCTTTGTTACCTAAGGCGTCCTTTGTATGGTTCTATGTATGGTCCGATAGTCTTTAAAGGATCAGATCATGGATCGGAATGAAGGTTATATGAAGGGGACGTACACGGGTATAACAATCACATAGAACAGGGTGACATCCTGTCACCTCCTTTGTGCTGCTCTGCGACATCAAACAATATGTTCCTGTTAGTGAATGAGCAATTTCAAAACCAATTAAGCTAGATTCTGATATGCAAATTATTTTTGTGTATGAGTAAACATTTAAAGTTACAATGAAAAAGGTTATCGTTCACTCATCATCGTTACCCATCACGCGGGGACATAATAATCTATGGCGAAAAGTTTTTGCATTTGCACACCCCTTAATGTCGTGCGTGACGATTGAGATATGTATTTTTTGTCTATATTTATTCACCCACAGCACAGTTTAAGACTACGAGGTTGAATATACGCAAATATGTAGACGAAGTCCATAGATATTCTAACTAAAAAAACGTTCGTGTCAGGCGACGCGCAGTTTAGGGTTTCGTAGTGGCCCAGTGCATTTTATAAGTTGGTCTGCTAATACCTTGGAGGAGAAAACCAACTGGAGTGGAGCCACGAACTACGTAGTCGGTTCTTAAATACTGCCACTGGCCATTTATTTTAAAAATAGAACACCTGGAAAAAAAATGAAATGGTGTTCGATTTTCACATATTTTTTGATTAATAATCTGCCAAATCACAATTACATTCGTTCATTTTTTACGATGGAGTGGACTCGCAAAGATGACCGAGTAGCAGTAATTGCATTGCATCGTTGCGGCCATCCACCGAAGGCGATATTCAACTTGCTTCAAAAATTAAAAATCCATATTATAATTATATAATAATATTATAATTAATATATTATAATATATAATCCATATTATAATTTCGTGTACCGTACCATCAAGAGGTACAATGAAACCTCTAGTGTCGATGACGAGAAAAGAACTGGCAGACCTCGTTCCGTTAGGACTCCAGGGGTCATCAAAGCAATCAAGGCGCGTATTGCAAGAAATCCCGTCCGCAAGCAGAAACTGATGGCTTTGGTGATGGGATTAACCAGAAGTACCGTAAAAAAAGTACTCAATGAAGACCTGGGACTACGAGCTTTCCGAAAAAAGAGTGGACATCTTCTGAACGCGCGTCTGATAGCTATGAGAGCCAAAAAATGCAAAGTTTTGCTAAAGCGGTACGCAAGAAACAGACACCGCGATTTTCTGTTTACAGACGAGAAAATTTTTAATATCGAAGAGAAGTACAACAAACAAAATGACAGGGTGTACGCTACCAGCTCTGCGGCCGCTGGAAATGCCATTCCTAGAGTGCAGCACGGCCATCATCCATCATCAGCCATGATTTGGTTGGGAGTGTCCTACTATGGCCCTACTGAAGTGCATTTTTGTGAAAAAGGTGTCAAAACCAGTGAAAAAGTGTACCAAGACACGGTTTTAGATCGCATAGTAAAAGATCTGCCCCAGACACTCTTTGGAGGACGGCCATTTGTGTTTCAACAGGACTCCACACCTGCTCATAAGGCCAAAACAACTCGGGAGTGGTTCGAGCGCCAGAATATCGAGCTAATAAGGCATCAAGATTGGCCCTCATCTAGCCCTGACCTCTATCCACTGGATTACAAAATTTGGCAGGAATTGGAGGGGAAGGTCTGTTCTAAACCTCACAAAAATTTGAGCAGCCTAAAGTCATCATTGATTAAAGCAGTGGCGGATATCGACATGAATATGGTCCGTGCTGCTATTGATGATTGGCCTCGAAGATTGAAGGCTTGTGTGAAAAATGGTGGCAATCATTTTGAATAAATTTTGTGTTTAATGTAAGCTAATTAAATTACCTTTTTTTAAAAAAAAACTTTTTTTGAATATCATGATTAGTTTTCATTTTATAGCCAATTTTGTTTGTGACAGAATTTAAGCACCGACTAGGTAATTTCTATGCAAAAAAGTCTGTCATTTTCGGTGGGGGACGAGGCAGCGTCGCGATGCACGCACACTACAAAATACTCAAACACTAGCTTAAACTATACGCACACAATCACATTCACACACAGGGACATCTATCGTTTTTATATAACCGGTATGCCCGCGGGGCTTATACCTTTGGCAGAGGGGTTCGCCTGTTGGTGGCTTGTCCAGTTGGTTGGTTCGTCCGAGACTAATCAGATCGCGCCAAACTTCTAGTCCGCTCGGAACTTGCTCTCTCGAAGAACGGCCCATACATTGTCGTATTTAGAGGGGACTTAAAATTTTCCGCAAACTGTACTCGTAAAACTGTAAAGCCTACTTAACTGTGATAGTTTTCCTTTTAACTTCATTATATTCAACTTCTGTGAATTTTCTCATATATTCATAACAACAGTTTAGCCAGCAGGGGTGAGAAGGTACACTTGACTTAAACAAAAATTAGCACTTTAAAGCTTAATATTTCGCTAATGGATCCCTAAATCGAAAAATGACTTTTGCACACCCATAATGATTTTGAACGACCTATCAAACGCCACACCACACTATAGGATAAACGAGAAAAAAAATCATCCCCAATTTAAGTTAGAGCATTTACCCTTAAAAAATTGTTTAAAAATTGTTTAACATTTTTTTTTACCATTTCGCCAGATTATTATGTATACCAAATTACAGCTTTCTGGTACTTATGGTCTCTGAGCTAAGTTTCGGTTTATTTGATCGAAGGAGCTAAGCCGTGGACAGACGGACGGACAGACGGACATGACGAAGCTATAAGGGTTCCTTGTGGGACTACGGAACTCTAAAAACAGCGGATTGTATCAGATATAAAACCGTAAAAATTGTTGATGTGGTAGCCGCTTCTTTAGTTATAATCACAGAGGAAGTAATATGTCATAATATGTCAGTGTTGGCAGCGCATTCGCTTACGAGGTTATTTCAAAAACGTTATTCCGATCAAATAAACTTTAACTTATCACAAATAATGAACGATTAAATATCGTAATATCCTTTATCTAGAAGTCAAATTGTTCTCCGTTAAAAATAGTCCTTCCTAAAGTGACATACAAGTTTTTTAAACATGCCCCCCATTATAAGACGCGAACAAATAAGTAACAACGTATATTTTTTCTCGAGGTCTGGTTTCTCAAGCCACTGCAACAATGTGTTCACTTGTTGCTTCAAGACGACTGTTAAAACAAGTTTCCTTACATCGCTCGATCATTCGCAGTATAGGTGCTGTTTCGAGACGAACAGAGAATGCCCTAAAACGAAAAGTATAACATTTTATGCCAACAGGAACATTAACGTAACTCCCGACTTTATAGAGCTGACATGGAGGGTGGAAGGGATAAGATGACATAGAAGGGTGCATCATAACATATCCCGTTGTTGATTGCCTGAGACAGGGCACTTCTTCGCAAGAGATTGCATTACTTTTGCAATTTACCCCGAGATGAGAAACCATAAATATAATCAAGGTTACAAAGAGATGAATAAACTAAAGGTTTAGTGGAGGACTTGCTGGCCTGTTGTATACGTTTATTTTAAACGTATATAGAATTATCATAAATATGACAAACGCTAAATATGACAGTGATATTGAACGTATACAACGGAAGTTCTTAAAGCATCTAAACTATCGTTCACAGACAAAGTGTGGGGACTATGAGGAGTCCTGCGTTCGCCACGGTGTGTTACCACTGCGTGACAGACGTATCATCTCTGACATGTCATTACTGCATGATGTGTGTTCAGGTGCACTTGACTGTCCAGCTTTGGTAACAGAGATGTTACGTCTGTCAGCCCCGTTCACCCGGACTCGACATACCAAGTTATTTGCCACCCCCCTCTCGCGCACTAACTACATGTCGAATTGTGTCTGCCGCCGGCTTCCTACAACGTATAATAAGCGCTTCGCGGATTTAGATCTGTTCTGTACAAGTAAAATTACGTTTAAACGCAACGTATTCCAGCAGATAAAGGACCTAATGTAAACTACTATATTAAATGAACATTTCTTTTATGTTTAATATTCAATATTGTTATATTTTATAGTTAATTAGAATAGAATAAATAAATTATTCCATGTAAACCCACCTTTATCCAAACTCTTAACCTGTTTATTAAAGCCACACGATGAGACACACACACACTCACACACATATACATGCACACTAATCACTCGACACTAACAACCCTTTAGTTTTTAATACGGAGTCTTGCTTGCGTCTTTTTATTTAAATTTATTCAGTAGTTATAGTTATGTTCCTCGTCTTTTAAAATATATTGTTAGCGTAATGAAATCCGTCATTGGCACTATTTCTTGATGTTATTTTTATGTTATCTTTAAAACTGTACTTGCTGTGGATTTTTGTTTATAAATAAAATAAAATAAAATAAATAAATAAAATCAGTTTATGAAACTAGTACACAATGAGGTTATTTAAACACTATATTTAAAAAAGAAGCCGTAGTCGAGTTTTTTAATTTTATTACAATATTCTCGTGATCGTAGATCAAGGTCTACTGTACAAAGAGACAATTTCAATTGATATTTTTTATCTAATCTCATATGAAGGGTACAGGGGAAGAACAATAAATGTCCATCTGTGTACATTTCGAGAAAAACGCATTCAAACCTTTGAAAGTGCATACATCTTTTTAACGATACTATAAATACAAATGAAATTTACATACTTAAATAAATTCGTACTTAATATGAAATATGTTTTCACTAATTTATTACTTTATAAAATGCAAAAAAAGTTAAATAAATTTGTGATTATTTCACTTTCAGGCCAATGAAAAATCGTCTTCCCGGTTGTTGCACATTCAGGCCAATCGAAAAACGTACTTTTGGTTGCCATGCCTTATTGTATTTCAGTTTTTTGTGATTGAAAACGGGACTGAAATAGAAAAACAATGTTTTGACATTAAAAAACACAAAGTTGAAAAAATGTGACATTCCTTGTTCTTCCCCTGCACCCTTTATATCGTAAAATCCCCATTATAAACTCAAAACTACATGCATAGTGAAAAAAATGTTTCATGAATGTCTCTCAAATAGAAAAAAACATAAATTATAGTATAGGTCTCCGAACAACATAATGCTATAATAGTACATTATGATACAAGTGAGCTGCGTTGGACAGTAATGGAGGCGAGAGTGTAATTTCTAATGCTCACGCGTTTCATACGACGTTTTTCAACACACTTGCAAAGAAAAATAATAAAATTTAATTGTCTTATTTTTCCACAAAATCAAACCACCTGACAATTTTTTATGAAAAATGGCGGCTGAGATTTTGATTATGTGCGACACAGATCACTCGCGCGCATTGATGGAAGTAGAGGCAGACGCACCCGCCAAACAGCCGAATACAAACAAATAATTAACAAACTGAATATTTATGTATTTACAACAAAGATTAGAGTTATATTGTTGATAAAAATAAATAATTATATAAAATGAAATGATTTTTTATTATACTTTAACTGGGACAGTTGTTTTACTATTTCTCAAGACATCAAAACTCTTTGCTAAGAATTAAAAATATATTGTAATGTAAAAAACACTAGTGCGATAATGTTAAGTTAAGAGCACGCGTGTTTAATATGATGCATTATGACCCTAACAATGCTGCAATAAAGGCCACTTTATAAGCACGTGTGCTGAAAAATAACTTTTCCTGCAATTACAGTACATGTCACACTAACTAAGTAGGCAAAGGGAACTCAGCCCATACAACCATGCCCGAGGTTTAACATCAAATACCAATGTGTTTTTTTTATAATATTCTCCAATACGTACAAAACTATATTGCGACCGAACTAAGCAGGTTACAGTTCAACTTTATTTTCGGCCAGGTATTGTTTATGGCTAGCGGCGCACGCTACGGCGCATGCGCGTTGGACTCAGTCTGGCAATGGACGGTTGTGTTTGAAACTTGGAACCGGAAAATTTATTTATTATTTACTGTGGTTTTATGGGTCAAAAGGATAATTTTGCCGTAAAATTACTGGCAGCAGTGATGATGATGATAATTTGACTCCACCTGACATTTTGAAAATCACGACGGAATTTACGTACACTTTTAGAACAAGCTTTTACAAGGATAATCAAAAATGCCAACCGACAAATTTACAAAAATATGGGGACAGGTTAGTAGGCATGAGTTTAGATAAAGTAGTGTATGAAACTATACATATCTAAGTATTAAAACACTCGTGTACTATTAAAAACTCGCCTACGCCTCGTTTTTAAAACTCGTGCTTTAATAATATTTTTATATACCAGTTTCATAAAGTACTAAAATTTAAAATTTATTTTGTTCTATTCTGAAGTAAAATTGTTAAAAATATAATCCTATGGTTTATAAAATTACTACAGATTTTCAAGAAAAATTCACATCTTTTCAAGTAACTTATATACTCGTATATGTACGAATTGTAAAGGTATCATAATCTTATGATAAAAAGGCTGAAAACAACGGTTATAATGCCGAAGGCTATGCGACCCAAGTATTGTATTATTTGTACAAGCATTAATTGTGTCTTTACAAGTTCATGTCATGAGTTCATGACCGATGATTTTATTAACGACTAGCTTTTGCCCGCGGCTCCGCCCGCGTCGAAAATATTTTCGTGGAAATAAGGAAAACAAAATAATTTGATGTTTTGAACGACTATATGCAACGGACTCCATCTTTAACCAAAGCGCTAATAAAGACCAATCAAATAAGCCTAAACTTGAAGGGTCTGCTGTTGTCCGTTGAGGAGATCCTGTACCTATCTTTCAGTCCTATCATCAGACCCTGGTTACCATGTTATACCAAAGTGCTAATAAAGACCAATCAAATAAGCCCAAACTCGAAGGGTCTGCTGTTGTCCGTTGAGGAGATCCTGTACCTATCTATCAGTCCTATCATCAGACCGTGGTTACCATGTTTTACCAAAGTGCTAATAAAGACCAATCAAATAAGCACAAACTCGAAGAGTCTGCTGTTGTCCGTTGAGGAGATCCCGTACTCATCTTCCAGTCCTATCATCAGACCCTGGTCTCCATGTTTTACCAAAGTGCTAATAAAGACCAATCCAATGAGCCGGAACTCGAAGGGTCTGCTGTTGTACGTTGAGGAGATCCTGTACCCATCTTCCAGTCCCATTATCAGACCCTGGTCACCATGTTATACCAAAGTGCTAATAACAGCCAATCAAATAAGCCCAAACTTGAAGGGTCTGCTGTTGTCCGTTGAGGATATCCTGTACCTATCTCCCAGACCCATCATCAGACCCTATCACCATGTTTTACCAAAGTGCTAATAATGACCAATCAAATAAGCACAAACTCGAAGAGTCTGCTGTTTTCCGTTGAGGAGATCTTGTACCAATCTTCCAGTCCCATCATCAGACCCTGGTCTCCATATTTTACCAAAGTACTAATAAAGACCAATCAAATAAGCTCAAACTCAAAGGGTCTCCTGTTGTCCGTCGAGGAGATCCTGTACCTATCTTCCAAACCCAACATCAGACCCTGGTCACCATGTTTTACCAAAGTGCTAATAATGACCAATCAAATAAGCACAAACTCGAAGAGTCTGCTGTTGTCCGTTGAGGAGATCCTGTACCCATCTTCCAGTCCCATCATCAGACCCTGGTTTCCATATTTTACCAAAGTGCTAATAAAGACCAATCAAATGAGCTCAAACTCGAAGGGTCTGCTGTTGTCCGTTGAGGAGATCCTGTACCCATCTTTCAGTCCCATCATCAGACCCTGGTCACCATGTTATACCAAAGTGCCAATAAAGAAAAAGAAGAAGAAGAAAAACGTTTATTAATATATACAGTACATGAAACGAGACAGTTTAAAAAAAAAACATTACAAGAAAAAAAGAAAACACAAATATAAACAAAATTTTAAACAAATCAAAATAATATACAAATGTTGTCGTATGCACTGTAAAATATTAAACTGGCCCTGGCTTAGTAAATGTTGGAGATTATTCTCCAACGCTGATTTTCAGCCAGTACCATGGTACTCCTCATAGTACCCGTACCAACTCGAATGAAAATAAAATAGTCGATGTTGACTTGTCTAATTAAAAACTAAATTAATAAGAAAGTTTACAAATGATAAAAGTTGGTATTAAATAAAAAGTAATAATACAGAATAGAATTTCAACATGGTGTCAATGCATACAAACAAATGTGAACAAAGACCAATCAAATAAGCCCAAACTCGAAGGGTCTGCTGTTGTCCGTTGAGGAGATCCCATACCCATCTTCCAGTCCCATCATCAGACCCTGGTCACCATGTTTTACCAAAGTGCTAATAAAGACCATTTAGATAAGCCCAAACTTGAAGGATCTGCTGTTGTCCGTTGAGGAGATCCTGTACCCATCTTTCAGTCCCATCATCAGACCCTGGTCACCATGTTATACTAAAGTGCTAATAAAGCCCAATCAAATAAGCCCAAACTCGAAGGGTCTGCTGTTGTCCTTTGAGGAGATCCTGTACCCATCTTCCAGTCCCATCATCAGACCCTGGTCACCATGTTTTACCAAAGTGCCAAGAAGTGTGTCAGGATCGTTGTAGATGGAAATCTGTAGTCTCTTATGGGAATAAATCAATACATAAATAAACCTGGCTGTAATCACGTTTTCAAGCTAAATATTAGCAAGAGGTGATCGGTGTAGATGTAAAACTGTAGTCAAATGAAACTGATGTTTTCCCGTATGGGAACAAATCATTACTTAAGCCATAGTATTTTATGTATCTATGCTTAAACCTGGCTGTAGTTACTTTTTCAAGCTTAATATTAGCAAAAGGTGTGTCAGGATCGGTGTAGATGGGAATCATTAGTCAGATTTAACTGATACAGTTTCCTCGTATGGAAAAACAACCGGTTTCATCACGTGTAACTAACCATTTGGTCAAGGAACGCCGATAAAGCAGCTAAGCAGCGTTTTTTCTCCGGACATAGTTCACAAATATTGAATTTTCAAACTGAAAACTTATATTCATTAAAATAAAATATAGCCTTTGTTACTCAACAATAGTATAGCTTTTTATAAAAGAAAGAATTTTTTGAATCAGTTCAGTAGTTCCAAAGTTAACCTCAAACATACAAACAAACAAACAAACAAATCTTTCCTCTTTATATAATATACAGTGTAGATGTAGATGTATGTATTTTATTTGTAAATTGGGCAAGAGACCTGCTACACGTTTTATAAATGGCTTTTGGACTTTATTTCATCGACATAAAAAAGCTTATATCCTTACTTTTGTCTAAGACTTAAAGACCTTTGAGTGAAGGGTCAGGCTCGTATACAGGGGGGAGGGGGAGGGGGATTTCGGTGTCAAAACCTTTGCTTAAAATAAAATAACTAAAATAGTTTTACAGTATATCACTGCAAAAAATTCTTCAGGCGTCATTCCGGCAACGTACGGATGTGTTTAGCAGTATTTTGTCACGAAAAAGCAACTTAAACCATTTAGACGAGGCACGGTCTTGCCCGTTATCTATTTGTTGTGGACACAAAACCATGAGCGGCGACTTTACCTCCAAGACGCACCAAGTCTTTAGTAATAAATAATTAGTTTAGATCATGTAAATATATGTAATTTGATTAGGAATACACAATATCATGTCTGGCTGTAATAATAAAGAAAATATGTGTTAGACTGAGGCCCAAAGACAAGGACACAGATATGTTAGACAGAGTAAGGAATACAGATTAGTGCCGTGTGCAAAACGAGGGATATAAAAGGCGGGCCAAGCCCGCGGTAATTCATTGGATTGCCTGAACGCTCGCCGTGTACGGACCTATTCCTCGTTGCGCATTCGCGAAATATTATTTTTTAATATTTTCCGCCAATCGCGCCCGCGCCTCAGCTGCGCGGAGGGGATCATCATTCACCTCTAGAGCGCCTGAGTTGTGGTGCCGCTCTCTGCGCTTCCTGCCTCGGCCTTCCACCAGCGGAAATCACCGAGGAAAGGGGCATGGGGACTGGCATTAGCCACGACTCATAGGTCGCACGCGTTTCACCCCCCCGCAGCCGCCGCTCACTCATAATGAGCGGAAACAACAGCCCTTCTCAGGGCTCGGACGCCTCAAGCCGACGCTCCACCCCCAACGAAGCCTCCAGCTCAAGCCGTGAAGACCTGAACGCTGGATCTGAAGCCGACGTGTTCGTCATGTCCACCAGCACGGAGTACGCCTACCCATTTGTCTTCGAGCATCCCGTCTCTCCGAGATGTGGGCTCGAATGGGACGAGATGATTACATCTCGCCTCCGTCGTAGCAAATACCTCTCGGAGGGATTGCTACAGGCAATGGAAGCGTATCTCCGTGACCACCGTCCCAACCTGACTGCCGAAGAGGACCCAGCTGCGCTTGAGACCTCGCAACTTGTTGCTGAGACTCGCCAGCTCGCTGCCTCGATGCCGCTCAACTTGCCGCCCCTTCCTCAGAGGGAACGCAAGCGCGCCCGGACTGAAAGCAGTGAGGAGACCGAGGGGAAGCGCGCCTGTGACGCACCTTCTCCCGCCTTCTCAAGCCCGACGTCAAGACTGCCACGCCCAGTAGCGTCGTACGCCCAAGCAGCCGCACGCCAGCCGCCTGCACCACAACACCGCGCCAACCCGCCTACCCCAACGCTGCGCACCGTCCGACCGCGTCCACCCGCGAAACGGACTGCCGCTCAGCCCATTTCCGCGCCGCCCGCCGCCACGGTGCCTCCGCCCGCGACGCTCTCCGTCGCGGGGCCTTCCGCCGCGAGGCCTCCCGTCGCGAGGCCTTCCGCCGCGACGCCCTCTGTCGCGAGGCCCTCCGCCGCGAAGACCGCCGCCGCGACGCCCTCTGTCGTGACGCCCGCCACCGCGACGCCTTCCGTCGCGACGCCCTCCGCCGCGACGCACTCCGCCGCGACGCCCGCCATCGCAACGCCCTCCGTCGCGACTGCTCCCAAGAAGCTGCGATATCCTCCCATGGTCGTGGACACGCTGCCCAACTGGCGGCTGCACATCAGGGAGATGACGCAGCAGATAGGACGAGCCCCGAACGCGCGCGCCTTTCAAAGGGGCGTGCGTTTCACCCCATTGGATGCCGACGAGTTCCAAATTGTGCAGTCGTACTTAACACGACTCACAACAGAGGAAGGAGTCAAGTGGTTCACTTACTCGCCACCAGCGGAGAGGACCCTCAAGACGGCCATCCGAGGTCTCCCGGCGAACACCGAGCCGGAAGAGTTGATAGAAGCCCTGTCTGAACTAGGACTCGAGGTCGAATATTGCAAGCCGATCAGGGCGAGAGCGGGGCGCCCCGGCTGCATATTCTTCGTCCAGTTCAGGAAGACGCCCAACTTGACGCCGGCTGTGTATGAGATCACCCAACTCATGCACATGCCAGGCGTCAAAGTTGAAGCCTGGAGGGGCAAGCGGGGGCCTGCGCAGTGCCACAGGTGCCAGCAGTTCCGCCACTCCTCCCACAACTGCCATCGCACTAGGGCCTGCGTGCGCTGCGATGAAGAGCACCTGGCCCGAGAATGCCAACGCCCGAGAGAAGAGCCTGCGACCTGCGCCAACTGTGCGGGTCCTCACGCAGCAAACAACACCTCCTGCCCAGTGTTCCGGAGGGAGGCCCGGAACAAAAAGGCGGGAACCGTCGCCCTAACGGCGACCGACTCCAAACCCAAGGAGCTGCCCATCTCCCATCCGAAACCCCGAGAGACGACGGCGCCGGCTTCGCTCGTGGCCGAGGCGAACCCGCCTACGGCCAGGAACAATGCGCTGAAGTCTCGCAGGAAGAGGACCAGGAGAAAACCGAAGAAGGCTACGGCGGCAGACCAACCCGCCTCCATGATGGACGCCGCAACACCGGCGGAGCCCCCACAGACGTACCAGGAGGAGGAGGAGGAATGGGATGAGATGACGAGGCTTCTCGACTTCATCCTGACCAACCCCACCTTCCTACGTCAACTGGAAGAGAGAAGAGCAGCCGGGCACCTCGTAACTCCTCACTTCTGAGTCGAGTAACAGGAAACCGGACACTCCACCAGACGCCCTCGGGCGTCACCACCACAGACCTGCCCATAGCCATGGGCAGCGGTAGCTACCTCAGTCAGGGGGCTCAGCCCCGATACTGACTCCCCATGCCCCAGAAAGGGGTTTGTGAGATGACCAAATCGTCGTCGGTAATTCATTCGGAACAATACAGTCCTATTTATAACATCGAAGAGTTTTAATTACCAGTCCACTATAGTTTTGGACCTTCGAGCCGGATTCGAAGCTTGAATCACCACCAACAGGAGCCGCCTACTCTTCAGAACCGAAGTCTCTTCAGTTGCAGTCTATCGTCCGATCACGATGGTGGTCACCCGGAGCCAGGGTGATGCTGCAGAACTGGAGGAGCAGAGACACCGTGAAGAGGAACAGAGGCGCCAGGAGGAAGAACGTCAGATCGAAGACGAACGACTCCGAAGGCTGGAACTAGAACCACCGGCGTCACCTTCAGCTGCGACCATCCCTGGCATCACCACGAACCCCGTGCCAGCCATACGTCCACGACCAGGGTCACCTACGCCCTCGCACCGCTCGCACCGATCTACCACGAGCGTGACCGTGAGGCTGCGGCTGGCAGAACTGGAGGCAGCTGAAAAGATGGCGGAACTGAAGAGGAAGGAGCTAGCATTGGAGGCCGAGTTAATCCAGAAGCGTCTGGCTGCGCAAGTCGCAAGCATCCACGAGGACGAGAGCGTGCACGATGAACCCCTGTCTACCAACTTTAACAAGGTTGACGACTGGCTGCGCACCAACCCGACGAACACACGGGGGGAGCGCATGGAGACCCTGAGCACATCACGAACTATAGAAAAGCCACGTGAAGAACGAAGAGCACGCTTCGCAGACCCAGTTACACTTACTCCAGCCAGAACAGACGGAGCAATCGAACAATTAACAGAAGCAATCGAGAAGATGTCGAGACCCAGACCACGTTACGTCAGCGAACTACCATTATTCTCCGGAGCACCTGACGAGTGGCTACCATTCCAAGCTGCTATGCGAGACGCCACTACTCTCTATAGTCTGTCGGCCGCTGAGAACTTACAGCGGCTGAGATCCTGCCTAAAGGGAGATGCACGCAACGCAGTGGCTGCACTATTACACACAGCCACCAATCCCGACATCATCATGAAGACGCTAGAGCAGAGCTTCGGTAGACCAGAGATCATCATAGACAAAGCAATGGAAGAACTTAAGAGGTTACCGAAGCCGGGATCATCAGCTGCAGAATTAAATACCTTCGCCGTCAAAATCCAGAACATCGTATGTGTCTTGAAGAACATCGATAAGCGGGGCTACCTATATAACCCTTTGCTAGCCCGGGAGGTATTAGAGAAGCTCAGCCCACACATCAAGTCGCGCTGGTGTGACTACGCCTGCGAACACGAGGGGACTTCAGATCCAGAGATCGTCACGCTTTCACACTTCCTGATGCGTGAGGCAGACATAGCCCTACGTTTCACTTATACGTCGGCGTCCGGTATCGCTTCTACAGCCGCTACGAAGAGAGAACAGAGGCCAGTACCTGCGATCAATAAGAAGAAAGCAAACGCTGTCTACGCCATTAACGAACCAGAGCAAGTCAATCAATCTGAACAGATTGACTTATGTCCAAGCTGCGACAAGAATCATGCACTACACCAGTGTCCGACCTATAAGGCACTAAGTGTAGCGCAGCGATGGGACATGATTCGAGAAAAGAAACTATGTTTCCGATGTGTCGACAAGAAACACCGTCGCTTTCACTGCAAAGCAAAGCTGTGCGGCGTAAACCAATGCCACCGCCCACATCACGCTTCGCTACATGAGGAACCAAGGCAACCTGCAACACCAGAGCAAAGCAACACGGAGGCAGTCCTGTCGGTAGCATCCCTACACGCTACCGGCCCTAAAGCTGTACTTCTGAAGATGTGCCATGTTATTATCTCCGGACCACTTGGAGAAGTACCAACTTATGCGCTTCTGGACGAGGGTGCGACCATAACCCTGATTGATGAAGAACTAGCAAGAAACATCGGCGCAGACGGTCCTGCTCAGCCTTTGAACTTACACGGCGTCAACATGTCAAGACGTGATGAACAGAGCAAGACTGTCACAGTACATCTCAGAGGAAAGAGAGAGAAAACAACACACACAGTTCGAGCACGCACTATACGAGACCTGAGGCTTCACCAGCAGTCCCTACCTAAGAAACTGCTGAACCACGACCACCTGCGAGACCTGCCGCAGGAGGAGATCTGCTACGAACTAGCACGCCCAGGCATCCTAATTGGCACCGACCATTGGGAAATGATCGTGTCCAGAGAGCTGCGGATTGGCGCCCCCGACCAGCCAGCCGCATCTAGAACACAACTCGGCTGGGTGGTACACGGAACCGTGCCACGCAGCCTGATCTATCACACTGAGGAGAGCGTGCTTCATGTATACGCACCCGACCAGCGCCTGCATGAGAACAAACAGCACGACGAGCGCCTCCATGAACTGGTTGAGGCCCACTTCCGCATCGACGCGCTCGGGGTCGCTCTCAAAGACCCTGTGAGCGACAATAACAAGCGAGCTATGAACATCGTCGAGAGCACTATAAAGAAGATCAACGGCGGCTACGAGGTCGGACTGCCATGGAAACATGACAATGTAGTCATGCCTACAAGCTATGAGACAACATTGCGCCGTCTCAAGAGCATAGAACGCAAGATGGATGCTGACCCAAACTTCGCCAAAGAATACTCGACACAAATCGAGAACTTGCTGACCAAGGGCTACGCAGTACCATGCGACGGCACAGAAAAAGAAAGCGCTGTTTGTTGGTACCTGCCTCACTTCGCAGTACAGAATCCAAACAAGCCCGGCAAGAAGAGGCTCGTGTTTGATGCAGCGCACCGATCCCGAGGTGTAAGCTTGAACGACAAACTGCTGGAGGGACCGGACTTGCTGCTCTCACTACAAGGGGTTCTCTTCCGCTTTAGAGAGAAACCGATTGCAGTCACGGGCGACATCCGAGAAATGTTCTTACAAGTGAAGATCCGCCCGGAAGACCAGCCAGCCCAGCAGTTTCTATGGAGGGGCCAAGAACGAGACAAGCCACTCAGCCATTACAAGATGACAAGCATGATCTTTGGCGCGGCCAGCTCCCCCTTCATGGCCCACAGTGTGCGCAATCATAACGCACACGCGCACGCACAGACACATCCGCGCGCTCTGGTGGCCATTACAAAAAGCCACTACATGGATGATCTGGTGGACAGCTACGATGATGAAGAAGAAGCCCGATGTACCATCCGAGAACTCAGGGAGGTACACGCGGTCGCTGGCTTCGAATTACGAAGTTGGAACGCCAGCAACATGAGCGTGCTACAAGACGTACCAGAAGAACTGCGAGCGACCACACCCACCCAACTGGGAGCAGGGGGCCCTGAGAGCAAGATCCTTGGGCTCTGCTGGAATCCCGAAGAAGATGAACTTGGTTTCAATACCACAATGAACCGAGTCCCAGCCCAGGTGCGCGCCCAGATCCGAGCACCAACGAAGAGAGAAGCTCTCAGCGCGGTGACGTCTATATATGACCCGCTAGGAATACTCAGTCAATACACAATTCGGGCGAAGATAGTACTCCAGAGCCTTTGGCGTCTCCAGATATCATGGGACGAGCCGATACCAGCAGAGGAAGCAGAACTCTTCGCGGCATGGCTGCAGCAGCTCAGCAACGTCACACGGCTACGCTTGCACCGAAGCTACGCACTAGAAGACCACAAGCACGTAGAACTACACGTGCTATGCGATGCTAGCGAACAAGCGTACTCGACAGTGGCCTACTGGAGGGCCATATACCACGACGGTAGCGTGAAAATTGCTTTGATCGCTGCCAAAGGTAATTCCCCGTCTTGAACTTCACGCGGCGGTCATCGGTACGAGGCTCGCCGACGTTATCAAGCGGGAGCACCGCGTTGAAATCGCGAGAACTACCTACTGGACCGACTCCTCAACTGTGGTTCACTGGGTACGCAACGACGCACGGCGGTACACTCCTTTCGTCGCACACCGGCTGGGGGAAATCGCAGAACTCACACACAAGAAGGAGTGGCGATGGCTGCCTACAGAACATAACGTAGCTGACGACGCTACGCGAAACTATCAGACGCCGATCACTAGAGGCGATCGATGGTTTCAGGGGCCCAGTTTCCTACGAGAACCCGAGGAAAGATGGCCTACCGAACGAGTTTTCAATGAAGATAATGAGGAAGTACTTCACACGAGCGAAGAGAGCGAGCGTCAAAATGACTGGCTACCTGACCCCTCCCGATTCTCGAAATACGAGACACTGGTGCGAGCAACCGCACGCGTGCTGGCTTTCACGGATATCTGTCGACGTCGAGCAACACGTGTTGAATATGAACATATTGAACGCGCCGAACGAGCTCTAATGAAGCGTACTCAAGAAGACAGTTTTGGAGCTGAGATAAAGAGAATCAAGTCGGCCCTCCCCATCCCTAGGGCGAGCCGGCTATACAAGCTGGATCCAGTGATGGAAGACAACCTTCTTCGAGTACGAGGTCGCATCGGAGAATCGAACGTGCCTCTAGAAATGAAGCACCCGATTATTCTGGACGGCAGACACCCCATCACCAAGCTCCTGGTACTACGAGAACACAGCACTGCCGGTCACGCCAACAGGGAGCGCGTGACCAACGATTTAAGACAGCGGTATTGGATAATACACCTGCGACCAACAGTACGTGCTGTCGAACGCAACTGCGCCCTCTGCGTGGTACGAAGAGCGAAACCGAGAACACCGGCGACCGGGGACCTGCCGCCTGCCCGCCTTGACCCGTTCCACCGTCCATTCACAAACTGTGGCGTGGATTATTTCGGCCCTATGATAGTCAAGGTGGGGCGACGCCATGAGAAAAGGTGGGGTGCCCTATTTACGTACCTCACCACACGCGCCGTACACTTGGAGATCGCTGCTTCACTCTCCACGGACTCTGCACTGATGGCGCTGCGAAGGATGGCTGCACGCCGCGGCTGGCCTCGGATGATGTATTCTGACAACGCTACGAACTTCCGAGGGTCAGACCAGGAGCTGAAGACCGCCTACGCTGAATGGGCACCCGCCTTAAGAGAAGAGGGGATGCTGCATCGCATGGAGTGGCGCTTCATCGCACCCGGGGCCCCAAATCAAGGTGGCTGCTGGGAAAGAATGGTGCGCTCCGTGAAGACTGCGCTCCGTGCGACGCTAAGAGAGAAGGCGCCCCGCGAAGAAATCCTTCAGACACTAATGACAGAGGCTGAGTTTTCAGTCAACGCCCGGCCCCTGACCCACGTGAGTGTGAGCCCACACGATCCTGAGGCGCTCACACCCAATCACTTTCTTCTGGGATCTTCGATGGGCCTACCAACCACGGGACCTTGTGATGAGGCTGACCGACGAGCATGGAGAGCTAGCCAGGCGCTAGCTGACAACTTCTGGCGGCGTTGGATGCGGGAGTACCTCCCCGTGCTGGTCCCACGTGGAGAGCCCACAAGCACGAGAAGACAACTGCAGGTCGGCGACATCGTGGTGGTGGTCGACCACACGCTGCCACGAAACGTCTGGCCACTCGGGAGGATCGAGCGCATCTACACTGGACCAGACGGCGGTGTTCGAGTAGCTGATGTGAAGACGAGAACAGGCATCTTCAGACGTCCGGTTAGCAAGCTCACCGTGCTCTTGGAAGAAGAGACTACGCGAGGCTGCGTCGGGGGGAGAGCTGTTGTGGACACAAAACCATGAGCGGCGACTTTACCTCCAAGATGCACCAAGTCTTTAGTAATAAATAATTAGTTTAGATCATGTAAATATATGTAATTTGATTAGGAATACACAATATCATGTCTGGCTATAATAATAAAGAAAATATGTGTTAGACTGAGGCCCAAAGACAAGGACACAGATATGTTAGACAGAGTAAGGAATACAGATTAGTGCCGTGTGCAAAACGAGGGATATAAAAGGCGGGCCAAGCCCGCGGTAATTCATTCGGAACAATACAGTCCTACTTATAACATCGAAGAGTTTTAATTACCAGTCCACTATACTATTCTTTAACTTTTGTTCTAATGATAATGAGAAATAAACAAATGAATTATTATTGTTTTTAATAAATTGGTTAACAAGATTGGAAAACTTAAATAAACTAACTATAAATAGTATATATACATACATCTTAAAACTAACATAAGATAATCATAAAAAAAACCGGACAAGTGCGAGTCGGACTCGCGCACGAAGGGTTCCGTATTATCTATAAAAACGGCAAAAAAATCATGTTTGTTGTATGGGAGTGCGCAGGTCCGACTCGCACTTGGCCGGTTTTGGTATTTGTTATTATAGCGGCAACAGAAATACATCATCTGTGAAAATTTCAACTGTCTGACTATCACGGTTCATGAGATACAGCCTGGTGACAGACGGACGGACGGACAGCGGAATCTTAGTAATAGGGTCCCGTTGGTTACCCTTTGGGTACGGATACCTAAAAAAGATTGCCGGGTCACTGCCCTGCGGTAGAGAGCCTAAAATACTGGCCACGTTACCTCTTTTACAGCCTGCGGCACGAAAGTCCGAAACGAGGAGGGGATGCCTGCGCATTGATACAATTGGGGAGCCAATAAGAGCGCTTACGCATGGGTACTTACACCCGCGCCCGGCTTCCTCCGCTACGACACCTTATTTTTGACTTCTGCGCATCTCGACTGTGATCTATTGATTTTGGTTTACGCATGGCCACTATCCCACCTAATGGAAAGCGTCAATAAGACCTAAGATGAAGGGCACTTGCCCAGAAACTGGGAGAGTGACACCAGACGAGGCATTCATAAATCAGTATTTTTAGGGCCTTTCGCAAAAACACACGATACACATAGAGTGACATTAGGTGACGTTGCCGCACGCCAAAATTAGACGTCATCTTAAGATAATGATTGACAAAAGTAACTAAAAGACTAGCAGTTTTTCCATTAATTGCCTATTTCCAAACAAAAGACGCCAGATAAAAGATAAATTGGAGTTTCCTTCATACGTCCCTAACGCGTACAGAACGGAACTTGATGGCCGCAATAAAGCTTCCGCCGGCTGATAACTCTGTTATACTAGAACCGAACATATTGAGTTGCTTACAAAGAATCACTCTTTATAGAGACCGTCTGGACTGGATCTAGGTCAAAAGTAGCGGTCAAATGAAAGCTGTCCTCTATTGATGTTGGAGATTAATGACAGTTTCTGAATAAGTATAAGGCTAGATGCACAACTTCAAATGAGCATATGACATTGTGTTACTTGTATAATCGGTATAGTAATAATAAATAAACAGCAGACTTCATATAAGGCTGACAGATTCATCTTAGAAAAAAGGAAAAATCTTTTCGATAGAAAAAAAATACGAAGTTACCTCTAAATTTTATGTTTTTACATGAGTATTCCTGTTGTTACAACAGCTTTTGTGTGAACTAAAATGTATATAAATTCTTGAGAATGCCGTTAAGTCGAAACTAATCGAAAATAGATCTATTTGTGAAACAGTACAAGTGTTTTCTTCAACCATGATGATGTTTCACCAGGTGCCGACAATCGCAAGTATTAAATAATTATAATATCTATGACGGCCATTGATTCTTATCTCTGTGATTGAGTAAAGAGGTAACATACGAAGTATACCAATATGTAGCGGTTCATACTGGCGTCTGTACATTTAAAAATCTATTATATAGGTATTCATTTGTAAATTATGAAGGTTTCATTTTGATAGAAACTTAAACAGTCATTTTTGTAATATCCATATATCATTTATACTACATCTAATAGGAGAGTACAGTCTACTTTAATAAGCAATGTAGATTATACGTTATCAATGTCATACAATTATGGGGTACGAAAAATAATACATTGCTAACGTGCTGTGTAGACAAACAGAATAAAATCGATTATTAATGTCCTGTTTTCTACATATTTTTTTTTATGAATGTCAATGATTCCAAAAGACAAATATTTTTACGTCCAATTTCGCAAAATGATACTGGCCACTTGTTTTTTTATTTAAAAAAAGAAAGTGATTGCAAGTCGTTTTTTCAATAGTAAATTACTGCTAAGACAAGGAAATAAGCAATCCTGGACGAGTAAGTTAAAAGTCCGAGCCCTTGGGGCGAGAAGTTTTATATACGAGGCCAGGATTGTTAATTCATGGTTGAAGCAAGTATACAGGATGGAAAAAAATTAAGGGCCCCGGAAAGGAACTACGTGTCATTTACTTGTTACAAGTGAACAGTAATAAAGAACTAGTAATAAATATTCAATTTCATGGGTATCTCGTACAACAAATGAGTGTAAGACCAAAATTTTATTAGACAAATTTTATCCTGAATAATAATCCTACCGATTCGTATGATAAATTGCGAGGATTTATTTTTTTAGTTTTTAGTTTGTTCGATTTCCGGGTGAGACAAGCAAATTTTAGAAGATCCTTGAATGCAGTTTTGTTTATTTAAAAAAATAAAGGAATGTTTCCTTTCAGTAGAATGAGGTAATTAAAGGATTTAAGGTAGTTCCCCTCCAGGGCCCTTAAATTTTTTCCAGCCTGTATAGTGCTTTCCTCAAAAATAAAATGAGACATTTTAATGTTTTTCATGATGTTCAGTTATATCAAATATAATAAACTGACTAGGAAATATTAAAAGTTTCTTACTTGCTCATATTTGGGCGATTAGTCATGTTTATTGTTATTGATTTCTTCAGCAAAGCATTAGTGGAGTACAATCTACCTATACATATATCAGAGCCTGCTTCTGAACTCATTTTGTAATTTATTTGCACAAAATACTTTCAACTTAAATTTAAAGCAACATAAATTCCCGCTTTTACGCAACTTTGTTTTATTATTGCTAGCTGGGCAAAGGTATTTACCGCCATGCAGCCTTCTAGCCTTCTTCGTGGACAACGCCATCTAGAGGAACGCTAAGAACTAAGAAAAAAACATAGACACGGATAGTTTTAAAAAGAAAACATATGAAATATACTCTGTAAACATATATAGTACGTAATGCATTTTCATACGAACTTCCTGGACAGTTATTCAGATTTCCTGGACACTTTTATTATTTCGCCAGGATGAAGTATTTTCTGGTCGGTCTTTACAGTATGTAATGGTAATATTACAATGTATCTTCTCAAAATGTGAAGATTTGATGACGCTGCCAGAATTTAAAGAATTGATCTCTTATTTTCCTTGTAGGTGTAGCATAAAGCTACACTTATATATATGTATACGTATAATTCGGGAGAATGTGAGATTCCCGACTCGTGGGTATTAGGGCCCGAGGCTACACACCCTCGTCGGTAATCTCTCCCATTCTTCCCTCGGTGAGCAATGATCTATTTATCTGTTCCTAACGAACTGATTGCGGGATAATAACATTACGAGTGTGCATTACACTTGGAGCGGTGCATAAAGCTTTCAGTTTATTAGCCGCATTAGAAATAGATAAAGTTTATCATGCTATAAACTCTCAGTACTCTTTTAAGGATTAGAAAGACGCTATATGTTATTTTAGTTTTTCTTTTCTTAAGCATTTTCCTCTCAAAACATATCTTTTATTGTGAGAGTGGGATGTTGTGTATGTCGTTATGCGCGGTTGGTACATTTTCTGATAAAAATACTCGTAGTTATTGAATTTGTTATTAAAAATATTAACGTGTATTCTTATTCTGAAAATTACGTTTTTTTTTGTGGGTAGTTGCACAGTGATAAGCACAATATTTTTTGGCTTATTTATTATTTTCATTAAACATATATACATACCTTTTACATCCAAAACTATTGAGGTATATACAGAGGAAAGGATCAGGATCATTATTATGCAATAGAATAGTTCAAAGCATCACTGCAATTAACATAACCTCACATCACTGCACAAGGTACATATAAAATGTCTAAAAACCAGAAGAAAGGATCTAAAACTGCTGTTCTCGATCCACTTACAGCAATTAGCAATCTAGAACAGAAATTCCTGGATGGTATGGCTGCCTTCGAAGCCCGGATTCAGTCTACAACCACCATGAAATCGCCCCAGACTGTGGAAAGTTTAGCAGGCGAGTTCAACTTATTCAAGGTCTGCATGATGGATGCTATTACTCTCTTACGTGAGCAATTCTCCTCACTCAATCAATTAGTTGACGATATAGATAACAATGGAAGGCGCAAATTTTTGTTGTTTCGAGGAGTATCAGAGTCAGCGGATGAAGATGTGTCAACAGTGGTAGCCCAGATTGTGAAGGATAGGCTGAAGCTAGCAGATTTCACAAAGGAAAGTATTAGGACCTCTTATCGCCTCGGGAAGCTATCCCAGAATGGTACCCGTCCACGCCCTATACTAGTAAAGTTCTCCAGATTGGACATCCGATCTTCGGTGTGGAAAAGCAAGACTGGTCTGAAAGGTTGTGAAATCTCCATTGGGGAGTTCCTCACTGGTCAGAGGAGACAGATCTTTCAGGAAGCTCGTCGGCTGTATGGAGTTCACCGATGTTGGTCTCAGGATGGCACCATTTATCTCAAACTTCAAGATGGTGAGAAGCAACGGTTGAGGTCCATGAACCAGCTGAAGGATATATCTGCTAAGAATCCTCCTGTTGCTGAGTCCACATCGGAGACTAGGAGGCTCAACACCAGGTCCAAGAGAGATAGATCAACTAGTGTGAAAAACAAAACTTGAGTTTAGAGTTTGTCTTCCCTGTTGCACAACTCAAACTGGTAATGTAACAATTACTTCCGATGATAATGCGACAGTTGCTGATTTTCAGATTTCAGACTTTCATTTACAATAAAATTTCAGTAGATTTTCGTAATCAGGTAGATAGCTACCTACATTTCGTTTGATAAAATTTTATGTTTCTCTGTAAGTATTGTTAAATGAAATGACGTTCAATTTCATGCTCACAGAGATTTTGCTTTTTAAAATTTTCGTTTTTTATTTTTACGCTGTCACATTTTGTAACTTTAGTAAAGTAAAACATTATGCATATTGTTATCATGTTACGCTTCTTTAGACAAAAATCTCTAAATTAATCTGTTCAACTCTGTGCTTCAACTACAATTTTTGTAGTTCGTTCATCTTTGCTTCATATAAGCTAAAAATCCCTAAAGTGAAGCCTAAAATCATTCTTCAGCGTAATTTTGCAGATATGGACAGGGACAAACTTTTGGCGGATGCAAGCAAGGTTGATTGGTCTCAGTTAGAGAGTCTTAACAACATTGATGACAAGGTCAACACATTCAATAAATTGATCACAGACCTTTATGATACTCATGCTCCCATTCGTCCAGTACGGATGAAACATGCCCCAGCCCCTTGGCTCAACGACAATATCCGCAAACTAATGGCTTATAGAGACAGACTTAAGCGCAGACATAAAAATAACCCGATTGAGGATAACTGGATTAAGTTTAAAGCCGCAAGAAATCGTTGTAATCAGGTGATAAGAAACGCCAAACGGCGCCACGTTCACACCAATGTGGAAAAATGTTCTCCTCATAGACTCTGGCAATTTTTACGTACTTTAGGATTCGGTAAAAATAAGCAGGAGCCGATTACTTCTCTGGACATTGATGGTCTAAATCGGCACTTCTCATCCCCTCCTCACAGTATCGATACACTGTTAAAACAGTCGACAGTAAGACATCTTCTAGCTTCGCCCTCGTTAAATGACAACAGTTTCTCTTTCGCGCCAGTTTCGGATTTCAGTATTGAAAAAATTATTTTGTCGATTCCAAGTAAAGCAGTGGGTCATGATGGCTTGGGTCGTGATCTTCTTTTGCCGATCCTTAATACCATTATTCCTCCTATTACCCACATAATTAACTTCTCACTTTCTTCAAGCAGTTTTCCTTCCCTGTGGAAAATGGCGTATATGGTCCCAATTCCGAAGTCTACTAATCCCACCACATTCAAAGACTATCGACCTATAACAATCTTACCCTTTCTTTCCAAAGTACTTGAACGAGTGGTCAATCGCCAACTTCTGAATTTTCTCCACGCGAATAACCTCCTTAACCCTTTTCAATCGGGATTTCGTCCATCCCATAGTACCTGCTCTGCTCTTATCAAAGTTACCGATGATATCCGCCAAGCTATGGACGATAGGCAACTTACACTCCTTACCTTACTTGACTTCAGCAGCGCCTTTAACTGCGTTGACTACGACATCCTTTTGGCTATTCTCCGTTCACTTAACATTTCTGACTCTGCAGCGACATGGTTTGATTCGTATCTACATGGGCGTCAGCAGCGCATACGTATTGACGACAAATTCTCCAATTGGTGTGACGTGACAGCTGGAGTTCCGCAGGGTGGGGTTATATCTCCATTACTATTCTCTGTTTTCATAAATACTCTTGTCTCTGTTGTGAACTTCAGCTCTTATCACTTGTATGCCGATGACTTGCAGCTGTATTTATCTTGCAAGCAGGACTCTTTGTCTCATACTGTTCAGAAGTTAAACATCGATCTCGACTTTATTAGTGTTTGGACAGAGCAGTATGGACTCTTAGTTAATCCTGCTAAGACGCAAGTAATAATCCTAGGAAGTAGGGCCCTAGTGGACAAACTTGACTTACATACCTTACCCCAAGTTTGCTTCAATAATATACCACTACCTTACTGTACCGAGGTAAAAAATTTGGGTTTGCACATTAGAAATAACATGTCTTGGGATTTGCATGTGTCTGAAAGCAGCAAAAAAATATTTGCATCTTTGCATGCTCTTAAACGCATGCAAAAGTTTCTGCCATACTCTGCTAAAGTTACTCTTGTTAATTCATTGTTGCTCCCCATCTTAGATTATGCGGATGTATGCTATCCCGACCTCACTATGGAACTTTTTAATAAGCTTGACCGTCTTCTCAACTTATGCATTCGTTACATATTCGGACTGCGTAAGTATGATCACATTTCCAAATTCCGCACTGAACTCAATTGGCTTAATATCAGGTTCCGTAGAGATTCCCATATTTTGACGTTTCTTTATGGTATTCTCCATAACCCTAGTTCCCCATCTTATCTTAAAGAACGTTTTGTGCCCCTTTCGTCCCTCGACCGCAATCAGCGTCCTAGCAAGGCTTGGCTTCTTCGCACACCTGAGCATAGTTCATGCATGTATACAAATTCTTTTACCGTGAGTGCAATACGCTTATGGAACCGTTTGCCGCTACACATCCGTGAAGCTTCATCTGTGTCAGTCTTCAAGACTAAGATAAAGCAACACTTTCTTGATTTGCAGAACGATCCATGATAAATTAAATCTTTTGTTTATAATGATTTGAGTTGTTCGATCAATTCTCCTCAATAAAGCTATCGACGAGTCTTTGAGTACTTATGTATGTAAACTTGCAAGTAGTATATGTATTTTATCACATTATGTTGTTAGTTCTTAATATTGTATATGTTTATTAGGATGTAGTGTAATATTATAATTTATTGAGTATTTTAGTGACAAATAATATATCTATTTAAAATTGTATCTATACTATTCTGACATCATGGCACTACCCCCAACAACTTCCCCATTGCCAAAGGTTAGCTGGTAGAAAATACTAAATAGTATTAAGCTCGCCTGTGTACAAAAATTTTATAGTGTGCAATAAAGAATTTTATTATTATTATTATTATTATATTTTATTAATTACGTATATTTATGTCATAATCGTTGACAAATAGTTAGCTTGATCAGCGGGCTCCTGTACATCCTCTATAATGATAATATTTATAGTCGTTTTAATCATCAGTTCGGTTAACCTAATGGTCCACATAAGTAAAGGTACATTTTTGAAATTACTGAGAAAAATAATGAAAATTAATAATTTATTTCTGCAAAATATGAAGTAATTTATAAACAGAGGTAAATAATACAAAAAACAACTTCTCAACTGAAGCTGTGCCCAGTAGGGCCCGAAAAATGCCTTATACTAATTTCTCCTTTTTAGGGTTCCGCTGTCTGACAAGGAATCCTTAAAGTTTCGCCATGTCCGTCTGTTCGTCCATCCGTCCGTCTGTCCGCGGCTTAGCTCATATACTCTATTAGTACTAGAGAGCTGTAGTTTGGCATGAGTATAAATTATTAATGATGTTGACAAAACGGTAAAATAAATACAATTTCAAATCAAAACATTTTTTTTAGGGTATACATACACGTAAATTGGGGATGATTTTTTTTTCCCACCTACCCCATAGTGTGGGGTATCGTTGGATAGGTCGTTCAAAAACATTGTGGGTGCGTGAAAACCATTTTTGGATTTAGGGATCCGTTGGCGAAATATGGAGCTTTAAAGTGCTAATTATGTATTTATTTACAATAGGTATTCCTATTAAAATTTGTATTTATTTATGTATCAGAATCTATTTTTGATTATGTACCTATTTTATGATTATATTGCATATATTATTTTTTAGGTATAATATACATATTATGTTACCTATAATTATTCATTTAGAGTAGTGTGTTGATTTAATTTGTAATTTTCAAGTTTTTATTTTTCTTGCACGCCCACCTACCTATTTACTACCATCTGTGGGTTGACTGGTAGAAAATGCTTTATGCATTAAGTCCGCCTTTTTGTACTTATTTTTTTTGCAGTAATGTATTTATGATGATGATGATAATTTTATATAATATAAGATAATTCAAGTGTCCTCCCCCTGCCGGCTAAACGGTTGTTTATGGATATGTGAAAAAATTCACAGAAGTAATATAATCAATTTAAAAGGAAAACTATCACAGCTTAGTAGGCTTTACAGGTTTACGAGTACAGATCGCGCCTAAACACGGGGCGATTCGCATCGGCAGGAATAAAATGTATGGGCCGTCCTTCGGAAGAGCGAATAAGTAGACCAGTCCGCATTTTGTGTAGGGTAACTACGGAACCCTACACTGCGCGTGGCCCGACACGCACTTGGCCGGTTTTTCGTATTTATTTACCTCTGTTTATAAAATACTAAATAAAGGCTTTAAAAGAGCATATATTATTTATAATAGGTGGTAGAGCTGATGCCGGGCTCGACTGTGGAGGTACCACCATCTTACTCGCAAATCCTCCCGAAGTTATTTGGGGGAGAGTGAGAGAACAGCTCTCAGGCAAAACCAGGCGGCCCACCATTGCCTGGGACCGATGGATTGCGGTATATCCATCCCTAATTGCCGGGCCTTATATAAAACAGACTAGTGACGGGCAGCGGCGTCACTCGTTCAAGGGTTTTCGGCACCGCGCTCACCAACCCGCCCGCCCAGCGTGTGTGAGTATGGGCATTTCTTCCAGGAGGACCGCCAAGTGTTGTGAAATCCTGGAAAGGCCTACGTCCAGCAGTGGACGAAACAGGCTCATGGATGGATGGATATTACTTATTTATTAAAAAAAATATGCTAAATAGGTACATCATATACACTCACAACATGTCAATTTTAATGATTTAAAAATTAAATAAATTAAAACGGGTAAACACAAAAAAGAAAGAAAAAAAAATATATATAATAACACACGTACCTGAACTTAATTGAAGATATATAGTAAACGACAGATATAGATCCAAATAGATGCCGCGAGTGTATGTACTTCGCGTGCCCAATTGCGCGCCAAAAGGGAGAGCAATGCTCTTCCTTCACAGATATTGACTCCTCCAACTTTGACTCTTATGTATTATGTCTTAAGTCTTACAATCCCTTCTAAGATTCAAGCCGCTGTCAACCAATTTCATTGTAAAATGTGACACGCTTGATTTTAATAGAGTTTGATGCACTTACGTCATCTATTTAGATCTATATCTGTGTAGTAAACAATAAACTATATACGATGCAGATATAACTGACAATAATTCACCTAAAACAAATGCGTTGCATTGGTACCGTCAGATTATGCAAGGGGGTATAAAGCTATAAGAGGTATTCAAAGTGTCAACTAAACAGCTGTCTAGCCACTTTTCATCGACACAACGTTTACTTTATTCCATTAGAGCGTGCTGGTTTACACTATAGAGTTTTCCTCCCCTGTTCAACAAGCATTGGGATCCGGGACAAGAACATCACGCTAAATAAATAATCCTAAAACACTGTTGCAAGTCAAGGTAATGAGGAAAAATGGGCCGTTTTTGGAGAAAATAAAGAAATAAGGGAGATAAATATGATATAAAGCTTGTAGGGCACAGGCTCGCAACAAATGTTCATATTACAACTTCAGACGATATTTTCCTCATTCGTTTAGCTCCTTGTGTGTATGTTGTTTAATTAATTCCTTAGCACGCAATAACAAAACACCTGTTACCATTTAGCTTTTATCCTCATTTAGCTTAATTATATCGCCGCTAACTTACCCTTATCAAATAAGACCATTTTTAAATAGCTGCATTAAAAATCGTCAGAAATTATTTGAACATTTTGCAAGAGTTTTATTATTTACAAATTTGTGCCTCAAAAAAGTAAATTCAGCATAATCTATACAGAGCGATAAAGTATTGTAAAGATAGATAAAAGGATAGGAGGAAAGATAAAAAATGCGCGTTTTTAAAAAATTATTAGCATCAAAAGAAATCCCATATTAAAACTTGGAACTCATTGAATTCACAAAAAAAAATGCGGTAGTAGCACGATTCCTACCCACATAATTTTTTTATTTTGGCTTAGGCAAAGAATACTATATATGATATTCGTAAAATGGCAATTGACTAAAAAGGACCAGTTGGCCGAATAGCCAAATCTGAAAATGATGTCCGAAATGTCCGATTCTGGAATTTACTATTCTTAAGGCGACAATTACTGCTGATGACCCCGGGTGCGTGCGTCTCACTCACTCGCACGACTCGTCCCGTATTGATCACTCCGTCGCTCGACGGGGAACAAAGTTGCGAACGCGCTAAAATATACCGAAATAATTTATTACAAATAACTGAAATTATTCAAAAATAATCGAGGGAAATAATGTGTTGTTATAATATCTTCAATTTAAATAAGTTTCAATATGTTTCTTTGCATACTTAATCAATTAAACCAGATATTCGTTTTAAATTAGACCTAGGTTTGGTATTTATTTAAATTTGGACGAAAATGTATAAGTAATTTAAACTTCAAATTCAGAACTCATGCCATTAAAAAATAACATCTTGCTAGGAGTCCATAAACATTTAACAAAATTCTTATAAGGCAAAATTGTATGAGAAAAAGTTTATCTTACAAAAGAAAGTTATTTTTACATGGTTATTGTATGAAAAGATTTTAAACAAAAAGTATATTAATAAACTAAAAAATGCAAAACGGAAAATTCCTGATTTGCCCCCCCCCCCCCAAAGCCATGGCTTGGTACACCCATGCCAGCAGTTATAGCCCTCTTAAAACGATCAGTTCTGAAAATGCCTATCCTAACGTTGCCCACAATGCAGCGTTCGGTCTACGACGTAGCGGGTCTACACATAGGGAAAATTATGGGATCGTAGCACTTGTTACGTCGCGTCGCGTCGTGACGAAGCAAGGGCGACGATGCTACGCCGCCGTAGCAAAAAGTGGACGCGAGCGTATAAACATGATTGGGCGTGTGTTTCTTTGGAAAAAATATACCTCTTGGCCTGTAGTGATTCGTGCTCGAAGGGTGTCCTTTGCTGTCCGTCTATCTGTCCGTCGGTCCGTCCGTCACAGGGAACTACAGCTTCAGCCCTTGTAGGTAGCCAGTAAAAATGTTCATAGAATACGTGTTACTAAGGCCTCTAACACGGAATATAATGAAAACCCAAAGGAACATACAAAAAAACCTCGAAAATTAGTATTTTTTAACGTTATTTGTTTAAGCTCTATCTTAAAGACGGTACTACATACAAGTTTCAAATTTGATCATATTGTAGTACTAATGACCTATAGAATAGCTTGTTCTGCAGTACATACTCCGAAGTAAAATGATATAATAAGGGTTCCGTACTCAGAAGGTACCGAATTGCTTGGTAGGGACAGGCACTACAATTTTACCGCATGTTTTATGTCGCTCTAATCTTATTGCTATGTATGTATGTTGGTATTATGTACAATAATGTTTTTAGGGTTCCGCACTTCTATTGTCTGGTGGTTCGGAACCCTTTGTGTGCGAGTCCAACTCGCTCGTGGCCGATTTTTAATTTTTATTTCTCTGTATTCAAGTAAAAGTGTTTTTACAAATATAAGCTCTAAGATGTATGGCTTAATAAAATAAATAAGATAAAAAAAAGATACGCTCATTTTATCTGCCTTATAGAAAAATCGTGTTGTTTGCACATAGACTTTCGTGTATATAGCCAAATTAATACTGGAGAGTTGGTAAGTGGTCAGAACTAAAGCCTGTTTGCGAAATACAAAAATATTTTTTTGGTCAAGAACAACCTCTACTTAATTCGTATAGGAGGTCTAAATTTTATTTTGTGTATTTCCCAGAAAGCGTCATTGAGCTTTGGTCTTGATTTTACTTACTTAGTCTACAGTGTGAATTTGGCCACATAAACGAAAGCTTATATAGCCAAATTATATATTATATACATACATATACAGTCAATGACACGGTAGCGTACGGTCTATAACTTCAAAATTAAACATCTAGGTAAGGCAAGGGTACTATTTTCGTATTCAGTGATGAAGATTCTATAGTGCATAGGGGTCAGATGCATTTCCGAAAATTTTGACTTTTTTCGTATGTGCCGCCTCTAAAGTGATATGAGTATGGGTCAAAGCAGCAGGTAACATGAATTGCTGGGGCCACAGCATCAGCATCCAAGCTGGGGCCGAATTGCCAGAAACCTACAGCTCACGTTCTCACGGAACGATACCTAGAACGCCTAGAATAAACATACTTCTTGTAGAATTGTCTGCTTTGTTGCCATGCAGCGGTCACCCGCATCTCATAGGCCATACACCGCTTTGCCACTTTTGCATAATGTGAGCATGACGCTGGAGTGCAGCGCAGCATTCATAGCGGGCACTCACAAGATCCACTAGTGCTATAATTGTAGTTCTTTTTCAAACAGGAGTACTAAAGTGGGATGATACCTAAGTGCGACGTGTATCTAAATATCGGCTGACGTGGTCTCAGCATTGCTTTTACACGAGTTAAATACCTTATCACTAAGTCGCCCGATAACCTAACAGTTTCTCGTTTTGGAGAAACCCAGTCTATTTTGTTTATATCTTCTGTGTTATCAGTATTCGGTCAAGAAGCACATACTAGTTGTTTCACCCTACTAAAACTGCATCCGATCTGCATCATTGTCGTTGTTAAGACACGCTCTTATCGCGCACACAATGCCGTATGTGCTTAATAGGTATGTTTTACCTGTATACTAAAAGTACAAACTTTCGAACTGGTTTTCCCTGTGAATGCCCGGCATTTATATTATGGTGTTGCGAGCTAAGACAATGCATCGAGTACAGCAATTAAACGTTGTTATCGATGTCCCAAATTGGTAGCGTAATTTTTATCGTAGGTATGTGATACGATCTATAGTGACTATGTGAACACGTGAGTGACTCCCGGGGCCCCAGTATGGGAGCGCAGGATGAATTGTAAATCGTCTATTTTCATAAAGATGAAAGTTTGACTGACGTGGTCCAAGAATATTTTAATATTCACTCGTTTATTTTAGGAATGATCCAATTACCGCGCCGAACGATAACCCGCACGCGAGGTTGTGGGAATTCCAAATCGATATTATCCCTATATTGTTTTCTTTTTTCGGTACGATAAACAACTGGAGTGGTATAAATTATTAAAATAGTTTGTCGTGTTTTTCAGTAACCTTAAAGTGTTAAACATGTGTTATTAAGTGCAAATATCCAGCATTAGTGTTATTGCATTGAAATATTAACAATTAAACCGAAGTGAAAAACTGAGTCAAAAACTCCAAAGATACCCCCATTAAAATATTCCAAAAGCAAAAAAGACTGTGAAAATGTATTCTTTCTATAAATCAACATGAATCTTGACAACAAATCCAAGGCCAATAAAACCAACCTTGTGCAACAAGTGTTCCACCCTGGGATATTTAACAGTAATTCACCAAAAGCCGGAAAAAAGTCAGATGAAGCTCCAAAAGAACAAGAACTGACCAACCCAGAATCAAATGATTCAACTAAAAATGCTGCATTAACCACACCCAGCAACGAGCAAAATTTATCACCAAAGCCTCCACCATGGCAAAGAGATCCCAATTCTCAGAGAAACAAGAGATTTTGCCCGTCCCTGTCGCCTACTTCCCCATCCACTGGTATAAATACACAAAATAGGTTTTCAACCTTGGCTATTGATACCCATAATGACCCTCAGCCACCCATCAAGAAACCAAGCAAACCACCACCAGTAATACTGTATGGTATTGAAGATGTCAATGAACTATCCAAATTAATGGAAACTTTTATCAACAAGAGCCAGTTCAGTTTTAAGCTAGTTAATAAAAATCAATTACGCATCTATTTCACCTGCACTGAAACTTATAAAAAGGCTTTGGATATTCTTAGAACAAATGGTTTAATTGGGCACACATTTACACCAAAGGATGATAGGTGCTTTCGCATTGTTATAAGGAACCTGCACCATACAACTCCCCACTCCGCCATCGTCGAAGAAATCAAAACTACAGGAAACCAAGTTCGCGGTGAGATAATAAATGCTAGATATGGGCAAGACAAACGGCCAACATCCACATTCTTTGTTAACCTTGAACCAAGTATTAACAACCAAAAAGTTAAGCAAATAAAATATATATTTCACCAATCAGTGCAAATCGAGGACCCTAAGAAAGCTAAAATAGTTGTGCAGTGTCACCGCTGCCAACAACTAGGCCATACCAAAAACAACTGCATGAGACCCTTCAGATGTGTCAAGTGTGGAGAAAACCACAAAACTTCATCATGTACAAAGTCAAGATCCACCCCAGCTAAGTGTGCCCTTTGCTCCGGAACACATGCTGCCAGCTATAAGGGATGCCAAGTCTACCAAGAAATCCATGCTAGACGATATGGTAAATCGAGTAAACCTTCCATCCCACCAGCACCTAAAATAAATTCTCACTTCTCGGCCCTTGGCACTACTGAGCCCATCGCTGCTTCAACAACCTCAACCTCGACTTCTGCTTCTTATGCCAATGTTCTGAAACAAAGCTCTGAAGTGCCAAAAAATCAAGAAAACAACTCTCAACTCAATCAACAAAGTTTTATTTCTTCTATAGAAAATATAATATTAAAGCAGTCAGAAAGGATCGACATCCTTATCCAACAATTGGCTACCTTCATGGGAGTTATAACTACACTCGTCACAAAATTGTCAAAATAGGTTCTGTAAAAATAGCTACGTGGAACATTAATGGATTATCCTCTAGCAAAAACGAATTGGAGGTACTTATCAAAATGAATAAATTAGATGTTGTGCTTATTTCGGAGGCACATGCGAAAGAAAAATCAATTTTCAATATTAAAGGTTTCTCCACGTACATCACTTCTCATCCAGATGGCAAATCGCATGCAGGTACAGCCATAGTCATTAAAAACTGCATTCAACATTCTCTAATGCCACCTTACCAGAAAGATTTCCTTCAGGCAACTACAGTAAGAATTAAAGATATGTTGGGTTGCCTAGACCTATCAGCTGTCTATTGTCCTCCAAAGCATAAAATCAAAGAAGATTCTTTTACAGAGTTCTTCCAAACTCTTGGAAAACGTTTCATTGTTGGTGGCGATTTCAATGCTAAAAACACTTATTGGGGATCCCGCATTACTCAGACTAGAGGCAGAGAACTCAAGATATCTCTAGATAAAAACCATTTAACGCCTCTCTCTACTGGTCACCCGACTTACTGGCCAACCGATCCTAAGAAGAAACCCGATCTACTAGATTTCTTTATATGCCAACATATATGCCATTCACATACTCTGGTAGAACCATGCCTGGATGGATGCTCGGATCACACACCTGTCTTCTTAACACTGAGCGCACTCATTGTCAATATTGCGAGTGATGATTCTTTGTACAACAAAGATACAGATTGGACTAGTTTCAGAGACTACATTAATGAAAATTTAAATCTGAATATGAAGTTGAAATCTGCAGATGACGTTGAAACTGCCTGCAACTACATTACCAACTTGATACAAGTTGCAGCTTGGAAGAGCACTCCTGATCTAAAACCACTACTCCCTAATAATAACATACCACAACATATCAAGTTCAAAATTCAAGAAAAACGTATGGCAAACATATAGGCACCCTGCTGACAAGACAGCACTAAACAAAGCCATCCGTGAGCTTAAAGAAATCTTACATGAGGCTAAAAATGCTACCGTGAAGCATCACATTGAGTCACTTTCACCTACGGCACGAGGAGAACACTCTTTATGGAAAGCAACAAAAGGACTAAATCAACCTCAACCTGCTATACCTCCCATAAAAACAGAAGATAATACATGGGCTCGCACTGATACTGAGAAAGCTGAAGTATTCGCCAAACATCTTGCTACAGTTTTTCAACCTAATCCTGGAGAATACGATGAACAGATTAATGAGGTGTTGAAACAGGACTTCCAATTGTGTCCTCCTCTGAATCCAACGTCACCAAGAGAAATTTATAAGAAAATAAAAATGCTACATTCTCATAAAGCACCAGGTTTTGACCTAATTACTCCGAAAGTGTTGAAAGAACTACCAAGAAAGTGCATTGTCTTTCTTTCTATCCTCTTTAATGCAATCTTCAGAACAGGTCACGTTCCAATTTTGTGGAAGGTCTCCCAGATCATAATGGTTCACAAAAGCGGCAAACCAACTGAACATGTTACATCGTACCGCCCCATCAGTCTCACTCCTGTTTTATCTAAGTTATGGGAAAGCATATTCTTGGCTCGATTATCCTCTGCAATGAGGAATGAAAATATAATTCCGGAACACCAGTTTGGATTTAGAGAATTCCACTCAACAATTGAACAAGTTCACAGAGTGCACCACACAATTCGTCAATGTTTTGAGAGAAAAGAATTTTGTTCAGCTGCCTTCCTGGACGTTCAACAAGCTTTTGACCGAGTCTGGCATAAAGGCCTTCTTTACAAAGTCAAGACCTTGTTACCGCACACGTATTATCCTATTTTGGAATCCTATTTAGCGAATAGGATTTTCCAAGTGAAACTGAAGGATGCAAGATCAAGTTTCTACGAATGCAAAGCTGGTGTCCCACAAGGTTCAGTCCTTGGGCCAGTCCTCTACAACATCTTTACTTCAGACCTGCCCCAAACAACAGAGGTAGTTGCAGCGACCTATGCTGATGATGCCGCATTTCTATCGTGTGATCGTAATCCCGAAAAAGCAACTGCAAAACTTCAAACTCAACTAAATGAAACCCAACAATGGCTGACCAAATGGCGTATTAAAGCCAGTGCTCAAAAATCCAATCATATGACCTTTGCACTTAATAGAGGTGATTGCCCGACCGTCAAACTGGGGAACAATACTCTTCCTCACTCAGACTCAGTAAAGTACCTTGGGTTTCACCTGGATCGACGCTTAACCTGGAGTAAACATATCAAGAAGAAAAGAGATGAACTCAATCATAAATTTAGAAATTTATACTGGCTCTTAGGTAGACAATCCGTTCTATCAATTGACAACAAACTTCTTATCTACAACAGCATCTTAAAACCAGTGTGGACATATGGTATTCAACTATGGGGGACGGCTGCTAAATCAAACATCATGTGTCTCCAAAGATTTCAAAACAATGTTCTCAGGGCAATCTCAAATGCTCCGTGGTTTATCAAAACAACTGAAGTACATGAATACTTGGGAGTACCAACCATACACGAAGAAATATCTACCCACAAAAACAAATATAAGATGCGGTTAGCCAATCACCCTAATGCACTAGCGTCAAACCTGCTAGACGTGTCCAGTTCCACAAAGCGATTGAAACGAGCAGATGTGCTCGACTCATAAGAGAGTATTCTGGCAGCGGTCAGTTCTCTCAAACGCCATTATATCATCATTCTCAACACATCTGATTATAGTCTGGCGACTGATTGCAGATAAAACAAAAGGAAAAAAAAAAAAAAAAAAAAAAAAAAAAAAAAAAAAAATTGCTATGCGGGCAGTCAGTCGCTAGACACTACACGGTCAACATTACCGCAAGAACATCATATAGACTTAGGAGTCCCGTGACATCCATCCAGAACTCAAGATGCAGTCCCAAGACAGAATACTCAGTTTCCCGGTGGACACCTTCACGAGGCGCGGGCCTTCTATACCCGAGGAGGCCCCTTTCAGCCCCGGCGAAATTCTGCAATTCAACAAAGCATACAAACAGTTTCTTCAGGCGGAACGACAGCTGGACGACCTGACTTTCCTTAACGGGAAGCCATGCCCCGTCCGCTACAACTTTGATCCGACGAGGCCAGAAGAAGATCGTCTGATGGTGAACTGGGACTGGCTCATGCCCTTATTTTGGGGGCCGCCGCCAGGTGAGAGGGATCTCGTGAGGGTGCCCACTATACTGGAGTTTGTTGAAAAGAAGATTCGCTTTTCGAAGTGCAAGGCGGTCGCCGGGGACACCTGTTCCTGCGGCAAGAGGCCTAATGTAGTGGTACCACCGGGACGTGAGTGCAGGATCCCACAGCACTTTCATCATTTCTGCACGGCGCACGTCTCTGCGTGGATAACCAAGTACATGGTCCCGGCGATTCTGCTGAAAGAATCCCAAGAAATCTTCAGAGAGGTCATCCAGAAAGTGCATGAAGGTGATCCGCAAATCCTCGAATACTATTAGACGGGTGACCGGACGGACACAGAAATGTTGCTGCACTCGGCTCGCAACATCAGTGATAATAGTGCTAAATAGTGCAGCAATGCTGCTGCAATGTGACGTTCGCTTATTAAAATAAATATTTGTGTTTATATTATGTTTACTTTTTTTTTCTTGTACCCCTATGAGTGTAGGATGATGGAGAGTTGTGCAGGTAAGGTACTGAGATCATTCCCTCTGACGTTGCTTCAAGTTGAAATTTAGTTTCTCTCGTGACCACTCTATGTTAGATACAATCAAGTCAAGCTTGGACTGCACCAGATGTAACGTCTAGGTAACGTGCTACTAGCCGCTGCATAGCACGTCACATCACTAACGCAGATAAGTTGCAAGGCGTGATGATTAGCGTTATGTGCACATGGGATGAAAGCTCCGTTATCACAAACTATGCTTGGCATATGCTTATCATATGTCTTGAGCAAGGCCTGAGTGTGCATTCGCCTCTGACTACGTGTATCTGCGACGTATAGGTATGGAGCTGACCATACAGGAATATGAGACGTCTAAATAAGGTTTTTCTTAACTTTATATCTATGAATAACTGCATGTAAGCCGCAAACAGTATTATGACAAAGACCGGCGGCAATTGGCGTTACATCTGTAACTCCTTATGGACCGATAATACGTATGACCACATGGCACGCTATCGTTTAAATATGGAACAAACTATGTGTCACTACTCAAAAGATAGGTAAATATGATCAGACGACGGGACCTTCATCGAAATATTATTACAGGCTGCCGGCCGAACGTAAGTAGCTCCAGCGTATTACGGCAACCTACGTTTAGTTGGCACTGTCTTGAAATATTCGGGAAAACCCGTGCTATATTCATTTTATGATCTGTATCCGACTGGCGGCGTGTATTTCAAAACGAAATCAAAACTGATAAGTGACCATAGAAAATTACCGGGACATACACGTGTGCTTCATACACGTATACACCTCACTTATACTTAAGATTTGTCATTGTATAGGTGTTACAGGTTTGGTTAGACTATAATGATGTACAAAACATCATTCTAAATATGTATACTTTTCATGATTCCTGTAATGTTAGGACTATGGTATGACAGATACCTTACCTAAACACTGCACCGTACCTACCTATCGCTGCATAGCATGTCGCGGTGCCCCTCTATCGTGTTACAAAGTGTAGTGACCACGGTTATCTATGCATGGATGTAGATTGTACAACATCTTAGTGGATAGAACTAGTACAATATATTATTATCATTATTAAACTAACTACCTAAATATCTAGTATCATGAAGGAAACTGGTATGTCGTGACATTTGTAAGTCGGCATGCATTTTGAAATGAAATAACTATGTATCGGGAACAAGTTTTTTTTTTTTATTTTCAAAAACAAACACTCACATGCACAATATACTCAATACTGATGTACACAAATACCTAATACTTATTATATAAACAAATGATCATATCTATGATTAGCACTACTTCGGCCGGTTGAGAGTTCCACGCCACGATGCCTGCTGACGCAAAGCTTCTGCATACTGCATCAAGTGCCTGTCCAGTCGCCGCTGCTCTGCCTTCTGACGTTTTCTCTCCTCACGCTCCAAGTCTTGTCTGCGCTTTTCTGCTTCTTCTTCCGCCCGCTCTTGCTCCTTCCGAGATTTTTCCCCGTTGTCGCGATGAACGGCTTCTCCAGAGTTTCCGCTCATGGTGGATGATGATTTTGTGAATGATGACATGGTGATTTTGTTAAGACTGATCGATTGTACACAGCCTTGTGATTATGGCGAGTGTATATGTGCTAATGATTGATTGTATATGTACTTTCCTCCATTTATACTAACCCGAAAACTACCTAACAAGGACTCGTTGTTCCATAATTATCGCGAATTTTTTCCCACTTGAATAAGCTCGTTATAATGAGGGATAATTCAAATACCGTGACATCATGGTGTACCGCAGTAACGACAGAATTGATAAGCAAATTAGGTAGAGAAACGTATTTTGTGGTAAAATGGCGCAATATCGATGATGTCAACGGGTAATACATGCATATATCGGCAATACCCAGTTATTTTCAGCTGAAAAGGAAAAAATTGATAAGGATAATGCATACAGTTTTACATTTTATTACGGGAGTCATATCATACACTGTGTTAACTTCTGTTAGCTAGCACAATCATGCTCCGTATGGAAAAAAGTATAGGTAAGCTTCAGTATGTGCTCGTTACGGTACAAATGCAACCAACGATTGTTTCAACTCTAACTGCAAGCACCCCGGCATGCTGAGTATGCACGCAGTCTTGCTACGTGACCTGCAGTCTTACTCGACTATGTTGTATGTTCTTCGGATGTTCGGCTCCGACAAGCTATCCCACTACAGCGTTGCAGCGTGCACTCATGTCCGCAAAGCAGTTTACCAAGCGAACCCGAGAGACTTGGGTTTTTGTTGAATCGTCCATGCACACCATCGTTAGGTGATGAACACTTAATTACCTCGGCAGGTGTACCTGTACACCTTACCGTAGGTATGCCTTACCATAGGTATGCCTTACCGTAGGTATGACGTCAAACCTTATCGAACAATGGTGTATTGTTTCATTTTTCCGAACTATTAATATTTCAATAAACCCCACGGACAGGATGAGATCGGTTAATTAAGCCCGATAACATATTTAATTGAATGAGAGGAAATTAATATAAATACCATTTAAGTTCAGCGATAAGAGCGATATCGCCGTCGCGGGTGGCCGTTCTAATGCTGTAACAATTTACTGCTATGGATGTTGCTACCTACAACCAATGCTACAACAAGGTGCACTTACAGGTTAACAGTCAAGAGTTTTTGCGCTCATATTCACAGAGACCTAAGGTTAGGCTTGAGACTAGGTCTCACTTTTACATAGCAAAACCTAGATAGAACTCAACAATCATATTTTTCCCGAGACCATGCACTGTGCATCAGAGTCGTTGCTCCGCTGTATACATTAGTAGCATCCCCCCTTTCCCCTGGTCCACAATTTTTTATTTTCTTGTGTCACTGACTGTAATAACTAAACTCATTGTTTTAAGCCTTCTAATGGCAAGAATCGAACCGAGATAACCTAATTCAGAGTTTGGCATCCTATGGACTGCCTTTAGATTATGATTGAAATCAATTTCAATAAACTAAGTTAAATAGAAAATGCTTTCAAAATGTATCTAACTTCTCTTAGTTAATTACTTTCGTAGCTTTGAAGTTTATATTTAAAATAATAATAGTGTTAATTTGATGATCGTCTCCCCGTGAATTGATGATAGTAATCGATAAATGAGAAAAGTTCACAACTTTCTTTGGCTTTCCTCCACAAATTGATATGTTTAGCTCAACAATTTCCTAGGAAAGGTACTGAAATAAAGTTGCTTTCCTTTTTAGGGTTCCGTAGTCCGCCAAGGAACCCTTATAGATTCGCCATGTCCGTCTGTCCGTTTGTCCACGGCTTAACTCAGAGAATATTAGTACTAGAAAGCTGTAATTTGCCATGGATACAAATATTAATCACACCAACAAGATGGTAAAATAAAATCTTAATTTTTTTTTAAATACATGTAAACTGGAGATGATTTTTTTTTCTCATCTATTCCATAGTGTGGGATATCGTTGGATAGATCGTTTAAAAACATTGTGGGTGTGTAAAAACCATTTTTCGATTTAGGGATCCGTTGGCGAAATATTAAGCCTGCTGGCTAAACGGTTGTTTATAGAAATGTAAAATATTAACAGAAGTAGTACATATAATGAATTTAAAAGGAAAACTAACACAGCTAAGTAGGCTTTACAGGTTTACGAGTAAAGGTCGCGCCAAACTTTTGGTCCCCTCCAATGTATGGGACTAGAAGTTTGGCGCGGTCTGTATTAGTAGACCAACTCATAAAATATATCGGGTAACTACGGAACTCTACATTGCGCGTGGCCTGACACGCACTTGGCCGTTTTTTTTAAAGTAAGTAAATTGTTTGCACTCTACTACTAACATGAGAAAACTTAGCAATTACTTAATTACTTCATGAAAAATTCTAAGGGAAATTGCTCTATGACCTCAAATTACACATTTTTATCGCACAAATAACTAATACCTCAAATGAACCTAGTATTACACTTATAACGAGAAAACGGCAAAACAAATATCCCAACCTAACCAACCTGTTTACCTATTGTATACGTGAAAGCATCATCGTGGAAAGTTCTGCAGACACGATTTTTCGGTTTTGTTAGAATCGTGTTATGGGCAAAAAGTCTTCGCAATTGTCTCTTCCACCCATCCCATCCATCAGCCTGGTTTATCGACTGCTGGAAATAGGCCTTTCCAAGATCTCGCCACTCTTGGCGGTCTCCTGGAATAAATGTTCATATTCACACACGCTTACCAGGCGGGGCGTGAGCGCGATGCCAAAACCCTCGCACTGGTGACACCACTGCCCGTCCCAGCAGTCGGGGAGGAATATACACCCATTAATCGGTCACAGGCATGATGGGCCACCTGGTCGTGCCTGTTTGAGAGCCGAATCTGACCCAAATAACTTCGGGGGCGTTTACAAGTAAGATCGTAGTATCTCCACAGTAGATCCCGGCATCAGCTCTACCCCCCACTAATTATTTCCCCATAAGGTACATAAATTGTAAACAGGTTTTTATCAAATGGGGATTCATTCCAACTTCATATTAATATATATATGGTAGAAACTGCTTCGCGCCAGCTGCTCAAATCTCATTAGAAGATAATCATAAGTTTGTCTTTTATATGTGGCTGCCGGTGAAACTTTAATATTCTCCTCAGACAGAGGCATTTTACGAAAGACACGTAGGTACAAAATTTTAATAAAAAGGACATATAAGAATCAATACTTAATTTTACAATGTTGGTACATAATACACGGTTATAGCACGTTTGGTTTTATTTAAAAATGAATTTATATATAATATTGAAATAAAAGAGTACTAATTTTCAAAATATATTGCGGCCTATTTTGGAGCCGTTATCAGTCGAATGAATGACAAATATATTTAATGATATAAAAATATAAACAACCTTATGACTAATGATAATGAGTTTGAATGAATGACAAGTATGACATGAAAATAAATATAACTTTATGACTACATTATGAGTATTACTACTTCAAATACAAAAAAATATATAAATAATTCAAAAAATAAAAATAAATAAGTACTCTTTATTAAATGAATTATTCAATTTAAATAAAATATAGATATATATATTTCTAATTAAATGTAAAACAGGAAAATACAACATATTAAATTGAGTAAATTTTGGGCTTGCTTATTTATGTATAAGTTAATACACGTACATAAACTAAATGAAAGGTATATTAGTATATTTAACGTATACAATAATTAATATACGATACACAATAGGTACCTATATACTTAATTCTAATACGACCCTAACTCCGCTAATTCAAATAGTCTTGCTAAGAAGAAGGGAAAGAAAGTTTTTTAAATCTTTCTTATATTAAGAAAAAATAAAGTATAGGACGACAGGGGATTGGGATAATCAGGCCAAAAGTTGAATTAAATAATATAGATAAACAGGTAAAACGAATCTAGTTTATCGGAAAATTCCCTTAACCCGGCGTAATAAGTTCGTTAGCTATATATGTAAGGTTCATATTTTAACCGAACTAAATACTCAAAGGAAAATCATTTTCTACTGTATCTTATCTACGTCATTAAAATATAAACTCACTGTTGCTCGGATAGGAATGTGAACTTAAGTAAATTAAAACGAGATAGCGTTTGTGAACTGTTTAATGTTGAGCCATCTGCTGAGCGGTTCTTATTTTTACTGTTCGCTGCTTCCCAGCAATATAACATCTGCTATAATGTTACATTAATTAAGAGACAGCTCAAAATTACAAGTTAAATTTAATTATAACAGTCTTTTGCCGCTTGCGTGAATTTTGTTATTTGATATTATTTATTGGCTCAGTTCACAATACTAATTTAAGTTCTACAATGCGCAAAGACACCGCGTCTCCTAGCTTCAGAATCTATACAAATAATGAAGTAGTGAAAAAGTCGTGTCTGTACATAGTGTACATTTAATATTTTCGCGAAATTTTAAAAACGAAATGAGTATTGGTGTTGTACTGAGGTCGAAACAGCAGTTTTTGAATGTTTTCTGTCTGTCTCTCTGTCTGTATTTATGTTCCGTTTTAACTCGAGAACTACTTGACGGATTGAATGCGTTTTGTTTAGGATCATCATTGTGACCCTGATCAACATATGGGCTATAAGAGAGGTTCATAAAATAACGTCCAAGCTGAGAACGGTGCAAAGCTTCAATAATCGCGGGCGTAGCCGCGGGCAAAAGCTAGTTATGAATAAAATGAAAAACACAAAATATTTTGTCAATTTACACGGTGGAGATCGTTAGTTAGTTGCCCTAGATGCCCAACACCGTCTAAGTCAAAAAACAAAAAATAACTTATAAACCCAAAAAACAATCCGCAACCAAAGCAATGAATATAAATAATGTACCATATGAGCTATAAGAGAGGTTCATAAAATAACGTTCAAGCTGAGAACGGTGCAAAGCTTCAATAATCGCGGGCGTAGCCGCGGGCAAAAGCTAGTTATGAATAAAATGAAAAACACAAAATATTTTGACAATTTACACGGTGGAGATCGTTAGTTAGTTGCCCTAGATGCCCAACACCGTCTAAGTCAAAAAACAAAAAATAACTTATAAACCCAAAAAACAATCCGCAACCAAAGCAATGAATATAAATAATGTACCATATGAGCTATAAGAGAGGTTCATAAAATAACGTTCAAGCTGAGAACGGTGCAAAGCTTCAATAATCGCGGGCGTAGCCGCGGGCAAAAGCTAGTTATGAATAAAATGAAAAACACAAAATATTTTGACAATTTACACGGTGGAGATCGTTAGTTAGTTGCCCTAGATGCCCAACACCGTCTAAGTCAAAAAACAAAAAATAACTTATAAACCCAAAAAACAATCCGCAACCAAAGCAATGAATATAAATAATGTACCATATGAGCTATAAGAGAGGTTCATAAAATAACGTTCAAGCTGAGAACGGTGCAAAGCTTCAATAATCGCGGGCGTAGCCGCGGGCAAAAGCTAGTTATGAATAAAATGAAAAACACAAAATATTTTGACAATTTACACGGTGGAGATCGTTAGTTAGTTGCCCTAGATGCCCAACACCGTCTAAGTCAAAAAACAAAAAATAACTTATAAACCCAAAAAACAATCCGCAACCAAAGCAATGAATATAAATAATGTACCATATGAGCTATAAGAGAGGTTCATAAAATAACGTTCAAGCTGAGAACGGTGCAAAGCTTCAATAATCGCGGGCGTAGCCGCGGGCAAAAGCTAGTTATGAATAAAATGAAAAACACAAAATATTTTGTCAATTTACACGGTGGAGATCGTTAGTTAGTTGCCCTAGATGCCCAACACCGTCTAAGTCAAAAAACAAAAAATAACTTATAAACCCAAAAAACAATCCGCAACCAAAGCAATGAATATAAATAATGTACCATATGAGCTATAAGAGAGGTTCATAAAATAACGTTCAAGCTGAGAACGGTGCAAAGCTTCAATAATCGCGGGCGTAGCCGCGGGCAAAAGCTAGTTATGAATAAAATGAAAAACACAAAATATTTTGACAATTTACACGGTGGAGATCGTTAGTTAGTTGCCCTAGATGCCCAACACCGTCTAAGTCAAAAAACAAAAAATAACTTATAAACCCAAAAAACAATCCGCAACCAAAGCAATGAATATAAATAATGTACCATATGCAAAATCTTTTTTTTATGTTATAATAGTTTTGTAACAGATCTACTGTAGTCGTTATTACTATTTAGGAACTAGCTTTTACCCGGGGTTTCGCTCGCGTCTAAGTGTCTTTCAATAAAATCTATTATCGACAGTTTTCGGCTTGGTGGTTATTTTATGAACACCCTATTGCGTATATGAGGACCAGACTCACTACGATGATAATAAAGAAGACCAAATCCAAATTGGTCGAGTGGTTCTTGACTTAAAACATGACTTTGTCCTTAATAAATCACAGCTAAATTCAGGTTTATGTAAAATATAATAATATAAAATATGTCTTGATGATATTTTTTTAGGGTTCCATACCTGAAAAGGATAAAACGGAGCCCTTATAGGATCACTTTGTTGTATGTCTGTCTGTCCGCCGGTCCGCCTGTCCGTTTGTCCGTCCGCCCGTCTTTATCTTGGGAACGCGGGAGGTATCGAGTTGAAATTAAAAGCATATACTCAAGTCTACAAAAAACGTATATTTCGACACTCTCAAGGGAATCAAAATTTATATGGTATTTTCCGTTGACCTATAGGGTAAAAAATCTGAAAAATATACATTTGTAATATTAACTATAAGATCTATAGTGTTTAACGAAACCCTCGGTGGGCGAGTGAGCCTCGCACTCGTCCGGTTTTAGGCTTCCGTAGGCTGACAAGGAACCCTTATAGTTTCGCCATGTCCGTTTGTCCTCAAGACTAACTTAGCTCAGATAATTTTAGTACTAGAAAGCTGTAATTTGGCATGGGTATACATATTAATCACGCCGACAAAGTGGTAAAATATTTTTTTAAGGGTACATTTTTTGTGGGGGATCATTTTTTTCCTCGTCTATACCAAGATTCAAAATTCAAAATGTTTATTTGTAAAATAGATAAATAAATTACAATTACATGTCAAATCTAATCTGTATAAAAATTAGTAAATTACGATACGAGAGCGATGAAACGTTTTCTGACGAGTGTGAGTTTGCGGCACGAGCCGAAGGTGAGTGCTGCAATCACACGAGTCGAGAAAAAGTTTCATCGCTCTCGTATCGTAATGTACTATTATGATGAAACAAATATGATACTTACGGGAAATAACTATATAAAAAAACTATATTTAAGTTGGGCTACTAAATTTCTTGGTGGTTATTTTTATATTTTATTTTATGAATAATATAAAGACTTATTGGAATAAGAATATTATTATACATAATGCAATTAATAAATAAGTTGATAAATAAGGTTTAAGGTTTAAGATATTTATTTTTCAAAAAGAATAAAATTTACTTACATGAGAAACAATAAATTATCACAGTTTATAACAGCGATCGCTTTAATCGCGTAACAAATAAAAATATGTGGGTAATCCTAAAAAGTGATTAGCTTCACTAACATAAATAAACTGAATAGACCATAAATAAATATAATGCCTAACCAAATATATACTAACATAAGTAAAAAATTAAAGTATTGTATATACCTACATAATGCAATGAATAAATAAGTTAATCGACAAATAAACTATAAATAGATATAATGCCTAAATCCGCCCATTCGATTAATCTTGCTTAGCAAGGTCATGTCTTTTTTTATCAGTATTTTTTTTTCTCTATACGGCTATTACACTCTTTTTAACTTATATAAAATTATACAAAACAATGTATTAAACTTTAATAACTAAAGGATAAAAATATAAAAGACAGAAGGAAATTGTGTCATGAGGGAAAAAAAATTACATCTTAGTCTACCTGTCTAATGAGGTAGTAAGTTAAAACACTAAGCAAAACATCATCTACCTGTCTCAAATAGTTTATCACTTTTTTATAGTCAGATTATCAACTAATAAATGCTAAGTTATAAAATGTTCATGTCAATATGTAAAAAGAAATGTCAAAATAATAATAAAAAAACAATATAAAAATATTAGTCTACATAAAAACAAACGATTTGAAAAACACAACCATAATTTAGGGTATCGTTGGATAGGTCGTTCAAAAATATTGTGGGTAGGTGAAAACCATTTTTCGATTTAGGGATCCGTCGGCTAAATAGAAAGCCTTAAAGTGGTAATTTTTAAATTTATATAATTGCGGTATAGAAAATCAGAAAAGTATTCGAACCCAGGAATCCCGGTTCAGAGCTCCTCACGTCCAGATTTACTTTTCTGATTTTCTATACCGCAATGATATAAATTTAATTTGTTATCTCCTCACGATGGATAAATCGCCAAGTGTTTACATTTAGAAATTTATTTTTATCATAGTTTCGCAAATTTTTGTTAGAGTCTAGTGTCTGCCCCCCTGCCGGCTAAACGGTTGTTTAAGAATATGTGAAAAAATTCACAGAAGTGGTATACGTAAGGTCCTACAATAATAAGTGAAAATAATTCTAGGGTAGATCACGTATCATGAACTCAACACAATCCAGAAGAAAAGAAAAATTTTTTGGTCATAATATCTTTTTTTCTTCCTAGTACAAAGTGGTCCAATCAGCTGATTAAATTTCTACGGAAAGGCAAAAAAAAGACTGCGCAAAAAATTTTCTACCATTTGTATTTTTTTTCACTACCGTTGGAAAACGCGCGTTTTTGCAAATTTTCCCGCCAATTTTGTTTTTGGCTATATCTCCGGAACTAGTTGTCCAATTCTAATGCGGTTTTTTTTCTAAAACTAGTAAAAATTTCACACAAGAAAACTTTTTTTTTTCTTAGTGAAAGTTGAGGGGGGCTTTCTCGTTGAAAAAATCTTAGTTATATGTACCTAGTCGGTTCTTAAATACTGTCACTGGCCATTTATTTTAAAAATAGAACACCTAGAAAAAAAATGAAATGGTGTTCGATTCTCAAATATTTTTTGATTAATAATCTGCCAAATCACAATTATTACAATCATTAATTTTTTACGATGGAGTGGATTCGCAAAGAGGACCGAGTAGTAGTAATTGCATTGCATCGTTGCGGCCATCCACCGAAGACGATATTCAACTTGCTTCAAAAATTAAAAATTACGAAGAGGTTCGTGTATCAAGAGGTACAATGAAGCCTCTAGTGTCGATGACGAGAAAAAAACTGGCAGACCTCGTTCCGTTAGGACTCCAGGGGTCATCAAAGCAATCAAGGCGCGTATTGCAAGAAATCCCTTCCGCAAGCAGAAACTGATGGCTTTGGAGATGGGATTAACCAGAAGTACCGTAAAAAAAGTACTCAATGAAGACCTGGGACTACGAGCTTACCGAAAAAAGAGTGGACATCTTCTGAACGCGCGTCTCATAGCTATGAGAGCCAAAAAATGCAAAGTTTTAATGCAAAGTTAAGCTAAAGCGGTACGCAAGAAACAGACACCGCGATATCCTGTTTACAGACGAGAAATTTTTTAATATCGAAGAGTACAACAAACAAAATGACAGGGTGTACGCTACCAGCTCTGCGGCCGCTGAAAATGCCATTCCTAGAGTGCAGCACGGCTATCATCCATCATCAGTCATGATTTGGTAGGGAGTGTCCTACTATGGCCCTACTGAAGTGCATTTTTGTGAAAAAGGTGTCAAAACCAGTGCAAAAGTGTACCAAGACACGGTTTTAGATCGCATAGTAAAAGATCTGCCCCAGACACTCTCTGGAGAACGGCCATTTGTGTTTCAACAGGACTCCGCACCTGCTCATAATGCCAAAACAACTCAGGAGTGGTTCAAGCGCCAGAATATCGAGCTAACTAGGCATCTAGATTGGCCCTCATCTAGCCCTGACCTCAATCCACTGGATTACAAAATTTGACAGGAATTGGAGGAGAAGGTCTGTTCTAAACCTCACAAAAATTTGAGCAGCCTAAAGTCATCATTGATTAAAGCAGTGGCCGATATCGACATGAATATGGTCCGTGCTGCTATTGATGATTGGCCGCGAAGATTGAAGGCTTGTGTGAAAAATAGTGGCAATCATTTTGAATAAATTTTGTGTTTAATGTAAGCTAATTAAATCACCTTTTTAAAAAAAATCTTTTTTTGAATATCATGACTAGTTTTCATTTTATAGCCAATTTTGTTTGTGACAGAATTTAAGCAACGACTAGGTATATATACTATATATATATGTCTATTCAAATTTAATAATATTGTAAGAAAATATAAAGAATAATAAAAAAAAATAAAAAAATATATAACTCTATACATATATTTAAAAAAAAAATTGGGCCTAGAATTACAATCCACAACTTTTTTAAATATTATTATAATATATTTTTTTTATTTTTATTTTGTTGCTCATATTAATAGCTTTCGAAAAATACCCATATCACTAGGTTTATAATATATTAACTAACAATAATATATATTTTTTTATAATTCGGCCTAGGCGTGACGATCGTCACGACTGTGACTCCACGGGTTAAATTGTAGGACCTTATATAATGAAGTTAAAAGGAAAACTATCACAACACAGTTAAGTAGGCTTTACAGGTTTACGTGTACAAGTCGCGCCAAACTTTTAGTCCCCTCTAAACAGGACAAAATGTATGATAGGGCCGTTCTTTGGGAGAGCAACTTCTGAGCGGACTAAAAGTTTGGCGCGATCTGTATTAGTAGACCAACTTATAAAATGTACTGGGCAACTACGGAACTCTACACTGCGCGTGGCCCGACACGCACTTGGCCGGTTTTTTTTTATTCTTGTGATTTCGTAACCTTCCACAGAATATACAATTTGATATCTAGTAAGGATTAATATTTAGAAACTTGTATGATAAATAATTAATAATAATGAAACTTCTGCGACGGAGCTGTGACTTATTATTAACAATGGAATTTATAAATTAAACACACTTTCTCCTAACATAAATAAAATTTATTTTGTTAAATTCAAACAAGCATTTAACTTATTTTGCTGACCACAGTTTCTAGGTACCTTCGTCAGCCTAATACAAACTGAAAAGGCATTTATAAGTTTGAGCAAACTTTCGCTATTTACTTTACATTATAACCAAACCATTTGACCGTAATAATGGTGTCTGAGCCGTGACACTGTGTTTATAACTTACAGGTCAGGGTTTGAATCCCGGGCACAATATGTGCCTCTAAAGGTGATATGTGAATCTTTCAGCGGTCACGTCAAGTGGAAAAACGCGTTGTGCGAGAGGGACGGATTCAGGGTGAAGGAGCTAAAATTTGTATTTTTCTATACTAATTAATAATGTAGCAGTAAAAAAGTCGTGTCTAAACATTCAATATTTTCGCGAAATTTTAATTAAATGAAATGGGTTGCATTGTACAGAAGCCAAAACGACAATTTTTAGAATTTTTGTCTGTCTGTTTGTCTGTATGTATGTTCCGTTTTAACTAGAGAACCACGCAACGGATTTGGATGCGGTTTTTTATTATCATCGTAGTAATGGTCAACACATGTCATGGGCTATAAGGGATGTTCATAAAATAACGCCCAAACCGGACACAAGGCAAAGATTGAATAAAAACTTTTATAAGTCGAGAACAACTCAAAGGATTTGGATGCAGTTTTTTTTATTATCATTGTAGTTACCCTGGTCAACACATAGAATATAACAGATGTTCATAAAAACACCCAAGCCGAAAACGGGGCAAAGATTGAATAAACGCGGTAGGAGCCGCGGGCAAAGGCTAGTATTTATATTAAAAAAACTAAAATACCTAGCAAAATGTCCTTTAACCCAAATCTAGATATTGATTAAACCCATCTTATCAAATGTGTTTGATTTCTGTACATAGTTCCTCTTTATCAAACGAGGAGAGGAAGTGAAGAAAAGTTTGAAAACCTAATTTTAATAATAAGTTCTATCGTCTGAAAGTTTTTCAATCGCGTTTCTGTTCGGCAGGAATCAAGAAAAAGGTTCCAAAAATGTTATACTAATACAGAGCAGCGTTTTCTTGACAGTAGTCACAAGACTGAGTGCTAATATTTTCGCGGTAGCGCTTTAAGATGCTTGTTGAACTGGACAGACTTCGAATCAGGGCTAGCTAGTCTAGCATAGCAAACCATATCGAGCTCGATAGCGCGTGATACAGTGCTCACTCTCACTCTGTTGATCTCCCTCGAGCGGGATAAACATTCTGTATCGAGCGGTTAAAGCTCGATATGATCTGCTGTGCTAGGCCGCTAGGAGCCCTGGCGTTTTGCCCACCAGGGCCGGCCCTTAGGGTGAACCAATCGGCAGCCCCAGGCGACAAGACTTAATGGCGCCTCAATGGTAAAGAAAAATTAAGATACTCTTTTTCCCTTTTTGATATTTTGATTGCGATCGTGTGGATAATATGTTTTTGTGATAAGGTACAATTTATTAATTATGTTTTGTTTGTCATTACTGCGTCTGTTATGTTTTTATTGCGAAATCCATCGCTTTGAAATACTCTAAATATTATTAGAGTACATTACAAACTAGAAAAGATAAATTAGAAACAAATTATATTATAATTAGAAACAAGAAAAAACGCTGCATTGATGCCCACGAAGAACACTTTTCAGATGCTGATATCTTCTTCTTAAAGCGTAACGAATACCTATGCCACTTATTGAAACATCTTGAAAATCAATCAGATGTGTAATGTTCATAAGACACCCACCCTCTCGACACTTAAATACAAAAATACACCCTTACTTTTTACACACACACCGCATATCCTTCCTCATGCACACCTCCTCCCCCCTTCTTATCGTTCTACTAGGTGTTCTCTTTTAAGATTATTATTATTTTTTAAATGTAACATTCTTTCTGTTCAATTTATTTTTTGTTTTTGATTATCTATGTACTCTTCGTTTTTGTCTTTAAATTTCGTTTTTAACTTTTTTAATGTAAATGTCATGTCATTTAGTTTCGTTGTTGGCGAAATCAAAATCTCTAATTTCAAAAATTCTTTATTGTAAAATGTGTGCTGTGAAACTAATAAATAAAATAAAATAAATAAATATCCTCGGGCCAGGAATCGAACCGGCGCCGGCGACCTCTTGTTATCAAGACAAGCGCACTACCAATATCGCCACCGAGGTACCTACCTAGACCGTATAATTTTCAAATTCTTGTCTTTACATTTGTTTCTAACTTATCTTTTCTAGTTCGTAGGGCACTCGAAAAGTAATATTTAGAGTATTTCAAAGCGATGAATTTCGCAATAAAACATAATCTTAGTATAAGTCTTAGTTAATGATAGTATATGAAACAAATTAAATCATGGCTAATGTCTCCCGACTATGAAGGCACAGAAAAACTTTAAGAGATAATTAAATAGGTGCTACTTTCCTATTACATTATTTACATACTTGCATTTACATTTACAGTCTCATATGCATTATACCTTTTCCTCAATCCTTACAAACACGCACACAAAGACACCCTCACACACCCTCACCCTCTCTCTCTGACACATACTCACCTAACCCACAGATGCATGCACTCTTTCAAAATAAGTTCATAATGTTGTTGTATCATTTTAAATGTGTCTACATCCCTACTACTTATAGCTATTATAGACGGCTGCATAGCCAGCGTAGGTGTCAGGATCTATATTTTTCTTTGCAAAATTTTTTACTTTATCTTTGTTATTAATTTGTGACATTTTATGTTTTTTGTATGCTTATATTTCAGATCAATAAATATATTTTTATTTTATTTTTATTTATTTATGAGAACTGTGAATTTCTTAACTGACTGAAGCAACACATATTGTTGCGATGACAGCGCCATCTGTTTCTTAAGAACAAGGCGTGACATCACATAATCCCTCGTGAGCATTCAGTATGTGCATCACAAGCTGGTTAGATCAAATAGTTACAAAAATATTCGGTGGAGAAGTATGGAGGAAAAATTCAACGGTCTAGGTAAGTACCTCGGTGGCGCAATAGGTAGCGCGCGTGTCTTGATAACAAGAGGTCGCAAATTCGAATCCAGGACCGAGGAATTTTTTCAAATTCTTGTTTTTACATTTGTTATAAATTATCTTTTCTAGTTTGTAATGCACTCTAATAATAATATTTACCGCGTCAGTTGTTTCTATAGGTACAGAAAATAGTGCCAAGGTCCGGCACTGGTGCCAACCGATCTACCACTGCTTTTTAGATTATAAAAAAATTACTTAAATTTACCACTACTCCATTGTTACGCATGTTTTCGTCTCCCCATTTTCCCCACCAAACAACTAGTCAGGCCGGTGTATAAAAGACGAGTTTTGGTTGGCAGCTCGTCACTAGCTGCTGAGCTGTCGGGCGAACAACATCAGTTGCTGCGGAGCGGCTGGGCGAGCAACACATCAGTTGCTGCGGAGAAGCCGAGCTAGCAACACATCCCGAGGATGCCTCGTTCAGAGGCGAAACACGTGTCGATAAGATTTATTGCTTGTTATTTAAGATTGCTTTGCTTGTATTGCTTGCTTGTTGCATGTTTTTATGATGCATGAGTCTGCATTTTGAATAGCACGACAAGAATTGTTTAGCGGAATATTGCAAATTTTATATTTATATATCCTTAACTAAGTGATGAACTTCCGCAAGGTAATGCCTATTTCAATTAATTATAAAAAAAATACACAACGTCGACTTGAAATTAACCCTCAATGGATTGTCGGAGGTGCTTCCGAGGGTTCTCCTACGATACGAATATTGGAATTACTCCAGAAGATTCTTTAACGATAAGATTGTGCATTATATTCTTTGCCGAAGTATTACTTTTTTCAAACGTGTTATTATAGGATTCTTCAACTTGTAAGAATAAATTATGGTTTTGCGGGCTGTAGCGCCTTAACCCATGGACTGCATTTATACAAAAATCTACAATGGAATCAATTGTTTCGATCCTTGACTAAATAGAAGAGTGGTTTGGATCCCTCCATCTTCCGGGAAACTACCTCTTTTCACCGGACTGAGTTAGTATGATAGAGTGACCACATGTGATGCTATTTCAATACGCTACTTATTGCACGCTCGATGAAACTTGCGAAGGCAATACAATCGCACCGATTACATCGCGGGCACAAAATTGAAAACGTGAAATGAAATGAAAAAGTCCATCCATCAGCCTGGTACGTCCACTACTGGATAGGCCTTTCCAAAATTACGCCACTCTTAGCGGTCTCCCTGGATGAAATGACAATTCTCACACATGCTGGGCAGGCGGGTTGGTGTGCGCGGTGCCGAACCAGTGTCGCTGCTGTCCGTCACCAGTTATATTTAATAAAGAAGTGGTAATTAGGAATGGATATACCGCTATCTATTGGTACCAGGCATGGTGGGCCACATGGTTGTGCCTGTTTGATGGGGGGTTTGCGAGTATCGCTGGAGTTAGGTGTTGGTAACTCCATGGTCGAGCTCGGCATCAGCTCTACCACCTATAAATATAAATAAATAAATAAGCAAAACCGTCCGATGTTTTAAAATTATTTTTACGCTTTGAGACGAATGAAGACAAAGACAAAGACAAAGAAACTTATTTGTAAAAACATGAGTAAAATATAAAAGATGTTAAATAAAGAGGTAAGATCTTTCACGTTTTAACCTATTAATGGCATACAAATATCAGAGAGGTGGCATGTGCCCGTAGCAGACATTTAGTCGGACTAATAAAATTAAAACATAAAAACACTTAATAATCAATCAATAGTACCTACAAACTTAGTTCCTATTTCTACAGTGAATATCATGTCATTTTATGTACAAAAAAATGTTAAGTATAACAAAAAAAAAAAAATGTATATAAATTCTAAAGTCAAGTGTAAAATATATATCAATGAAGTAATGTTATGTATAAAACTTATAAATATACTTTAAGGGTACAGTATCAAATTAGTTTATCTACAAGAAATTCTTCGATGGTATAATAACATTTATCCAGCAATATTGTTCTAATTTTATTTTTAAATTCATTTACATCTAAGTCTCGGATGTACTTAGGAATTTTGTTGTGTATTAAAGGGCCCATACAGTATACACTTTTGTTCATGAGCGCAGTGTGCGCCCTACGAACACAAACCCTACTTTCATCCCGTTGTTTTCGTCTGCTTACCTCTGAGGTGTATTTGAATAAGTCAGGATTTGTCTTAACAAAAAGCGCAACTTCTAATAAATATAATGAAGGAAAAGTGAGTATGCTGTGATTTTTAAAAAACGGTTTACAGCTTTCTGTTGATGCAATTCCAAACATAGCTCTAATGCATCTTTTTTGGGCCTTAAAGACAAGTTCTCTGTTGGTGGAATTACCAAAGAAAATGACGCCATATCTCAGTTTAGAAGCTACAATACCATGATATGCCGTTAGTAGAGCATCTTTATTAAGTAAAGGATATATGAATATAATTTGCAATATTCCGCTAAACAATTCTTGTCGTGCTATTCAAAATGCAGACTCGTGCACCGCCCGCCCGCCCGCATAAAAACATGCAAAGCGATACAAGCAAAGCAATCTTAAATAACAAGCAAGAAAACTTATCGACACGTGTTTCGCCTCTGAACGAGGCATCCTCGGGATGTGTTGCTAGCCCGGCTTCTCCGCAGCAACTGATGTGTTGCTCGCCCAGCCGCTCCGCAGCAACTGATGTTGTTCGCCCGACAGCTCAGCAGCTAAAGTCGTTTGCAATAGAATCCAACAATCATGTAAACAAATATGGCGGACTGACATTGACAGCGTATTGTTTATGCCCATAGTGATGTCATAGTGTTATAATTTAATTTTAATTAAATTTATTTTTCTAATTATTTTAATTTCAAGTCATAGACTATGGCCCATAGTAGGATAGGTACTAAAATAAAACTGACTAAATAGATTAAATATATAAGCCATAGACTATAAAATAAAACTGATTATATATAAAAAAAGTGTTTATTAAAACAAATTTAAATCTTCGTCTTCGTCATCATCACTATTCACCAAAATTTTTTTCTCCCTTTGCGATAACTGTTTTTTAACAGCCAATTTTGGTTTTTTGACCGGCGGCGGCGGAGCAGTCCCCGACGAACCTGGCTGCGGCTCGCTCATTATAACCTTAAAAACAAATATAATTTTACACACATACATTTCAGTAATTGTGATCTATTCAAATAATTAGTTACGAGGGCAATACAATATTAAAGTGCGTCTAATAGATTTCCGTTGTAGGTAATAGATCTAAATCATTCTTACCTCCTGATTACTCCTTGAGAAAAAATACCAATCGTATGCTATATCAAAGTCCGTGATGCCGTGCAAAGGTCGTCGTTCCAAGAAAAATATGTCCAGCCAAATCGTAAAGCAAAACAAAAGTCCAAAATGAGAATGCAAAGTCGTAGAAATCGGAAACAGAAAACACTAATGCACAGCGAACCCACAGTACAGTGAATGACTGTGAATGACAATTCTAACAAAATGGCCACCTGTCAAATTTTAAAAACTAACCATTATTTTTATGGCTTAGGATACAATCCGTTTTGGTTAATTATATTAAGCTCTTGAAAAAAAATTTTTATTGTATTCAAATAATATTAAATTAAAATAATTTATTAAATTAAAAATAAAAAATAACTTCAGATTACGAACAACACTAACTTTTCAATGACTTATAGAGTTCGATGAGTAAAAAACTAAGATGACAGCTTGTCAAATACTTCGAAATTTTTACGTTGCAAATGTTTTAACAAATTTAACTTATAAATACAAGTTAAATCGTGTTGAAGATAATGTGAAAACAGTGGTGCGTTCGTTGAAATCAGACTATGTTCATAATTGATCATCAAATGTATGTGATTACGGAGTAATCGTGACAATTTGGTTTGTTTACATGATTGTTGGATTCTATTGCAAACGACTTTAGTGACGAGCCGCCGACCAAAACTCGCCTTTTATACACCGGCCTGACTAGTTGTTTGGTGGGGAAAATGGGGAGACGAAAACATGCGTAACAGTGGGGTAGTGGTAAAGTTAGTTTGTTCGTTTAGTAAATCAGGGTTATTCTTGTTTTTTAGTATTTCTAATTGTTCTAACACACACATTCTTAAACCTTTTTTACAAATATGTTTTACTTCAAATGAATGGTTATCAGGCAAACTATGACCGGACTCTAATAGATGTTTTGCAAAGTGTGATTTTTCAGGATGATTATTTCTATGGGCTGAGATATGTTCTTTGTACCTAGTTTCAAAACTGCGACCTGTTTGACCTACATAGACACCGTTACAATCATTGCAAGACAATTTGTAAATACCAGACTGTTGTTTTTTATCCAATTTGTCCTTACCATTGCAAATACGCTTTATCTTATTTTTGGTTCTGAATGCAACGCGAACCCCACAACGCCGAAAAATCTTCGCAACCCGTTCAGAAATTGGACCTAGATAAGCTATGCTTGTTTTATATTTCTGAACACTCGTACTTTCAGGCTGTAAAGCAGACAAACCGTTTCTAATAATGATATTCTGTTTTTTGTGGACTAATCTATCAACCATTTTTGCACTATACCCGTTATTCACAGCAATCTGATATATTATGTTGAGTTCTTTTTCAAAGTTGTCAGGACTTAGAGGCACCGTCATCAATCTGTGAACATAACAACGAAATGCTGCAAGCTTATGTTCCCAAGGGTGACAAGATGAAGAAGGTATTACAGTATCGGTGTGTGTTGGCTTGCGGTATATTTGAAATTCATGTTTATTCTGTGCCCGAGTAATCGTTAAATCTAGAAAATTAAGGGAGTTTTCTTGTTCGACTTCTAATTTAAATTTTATTTTGGGGTGAATTTTGTTCAATTTGTCAACAAATACATCGAGCTGTCTACAAGTACCAGTCCAGCAAATAATGATGTCATCAACGTATCTGTAATAATACAAAATATTCGAACTACTGACAATGTGTTTGTTCTCAAAACTATCCATGAAAATATCGGCCATTAATGGACTTAAGGGTGAACCCATCGCTAAACCTTCTTTCTGCATATAGAATCTATCATTGAATTTGAAATAATTTTGACGCATGCAAACTGATGCAAGGCTAATGAGGTCATCAATTTCGTTAGTGTGAAGACGTTGTTTTTCTAGTAAATTTCTAATAACAATCAAACACTCATCGGAAGGAACATTGGTAAACAAGCTATCTACATCTAAAGATATCAACTTCGCATTAGAGGGCAAATGGACATTCTGAATTTTTGATATTAAGTAATCTTTGTTCCTAAGACAATAAATGGGCTTGAAGGCAGTTTTTTCTATCAAAATATGATTTAACCGTTTTGACAAATCATAAGCTGGAGCACCTATATAAGAGACAACCGGACGAACTGGAATATTATCTTTATGAATTTTTGGCAAACCGTACAAAGCTGGAGCTACAGGGTTCATAGGAAGTAGTTTTGCTTTATAGTGAGAATTGTCTGGAAAAACAAAGGAGGTGTTGTTGACGGCCAATTTTAACTCTGCTTGAAATTTCTTAGTTGGATCTGAATTAAGAGGAACAAAGGCGTCACCCTGAATAACATCATTTACCTTTATATTATAGTCATCACGATTCATTATTACTACTGTGTTGCCCTTATCGGCCTTGGAAATCACTAAGTTATTTTCGTTGACCCTACTCTGAACAGATTTAAATATTGCTAGTTCCGGATTAATTTTGAGACTTGATGAGACAACGGACTCTTGAATTTCATGCGTAACCAAACTCTTCACAATATTGTCTTGCTTAGAAACAATTGCAGTAATCTCAGCATCAAGTTGATATCTTTAGATGTAGATAGCTTGTTTACCAATGTTCCTTCCGATGAGTGTTTGATTGTTATTAGAAATTTACTAGAAAAACAACGTCTTCACACTAACGAAATTGATGACCTCATTAGCCTTGCATCAGTTTGCATGCGTCAAAATTATTTAAAATTCAATGACAGATTCTATATGCAGAAAGAAGGTTTAGCGATGGGTTCACCCTTAAGTCCATTAATGGCCGATATTTTCATGGATAGTTTTGAGAACAAACACATTGTCAGTAGTTCGAATATTTTGTATTATTACAGATACGTTGATGACATCATTATTTGCTGGACTGGTACTTGTAGACAGCTCGATGTATTTGTTGACAAATTGAACAAAATTCACCCCAAAATAAAATTTAAATTAGAAGTCGAACAAGAAAACTCCCTTAATTTTCTAGATTTAACGATTACTCGGGCACAGAATAAACATGAATTGCAAATATACCGCAAGCCAACACACACCGATACTGTAATACCTTCTTCATCTTGTCACCCTTGGGAACATAAGCTTGCAGCATTTCGTTGTTATGTTCACAGATTGATGACGGTGCCTCTAAGTCCTGACAACTTTGAAAAAGAACTCAACATAATATATCAGATTGCTGTGAATAACGGGTAAAGTGCAAAAATGGTTGATAGATTAGTCCACAAAAAACAGAATATCATTATTAGAAACGGTTTGTCTGCTTTACAGCCTGAAAGTACGAGTGTTCAGAAATATAAAACAAGCATAGCTTATCTAGGTCCAATTTATGAACGGGTTGCGAAGATTTTTCGGCGTTGTGGGGTTCGCGTTGCATTCAGAACCAAAAATAAGATAAAGCGTATTTGCAATGGTAAGGACAAATTGGATAAAAAACAACAGTCTGGTATTTACAAATTGTCTTGCAATGATTGTAACGGTGTCTATGTAGGTCAAACAGGTCGCAGTTTTGAAACTAGGTACAAAGAACATATCTCAGCCCATAGAAATAATCATCCTGAAAAATCACACTTTGCAAAACATCTATTAGAGTCTGGTCATAGTTTGCCTGATAACCATTCATTTGAAGTAAAACATATTTGTAAAAAAGGTTTAAGAATGTGTGTGTTAGAACAATTAGAAATACTAAAAAACAAGAATAACCCTGATTTACTAAACGAACAAACTAACTTTACCACTACCCCACTGTTACGCATGTTTTCGTCTCCCCATTTTCCCCACCAAACAACTAGTCAGGCCGGTGTATAAAAGGCGAGTTTTGGTCGGCGGCTCGTCACTAGCTGCTGAGCTGTCGGGCGAACAACATCAGTTGCTGCGGAGCGGCTGGGCGAGCAACACATCAGTTGCTGCGGAGAAGCCGGGCTAGCAACACATCCCGAGGATGCCTCGTTCAGAGGCGAAACACGTGTCGATAAGTTTTCTTGCTTGTTATTTAAGATTGCTTTGCTTGTATCACTTTGCATGTTTTTATGCGGGCGGGCGGGCGGTGCACGAGTCTGCATTTTGAATAGCACGACAAGAATTGTTTAGCGGAATATTGCAAATTATATTCATATATCCTTTACTTAGTGATGGACTTCCGCAAGGTTACGCCTATTTCAATTAATCATCTTTATTAATTATATGGGAAAGCTTATGAAGAGCATACGCATTAGAACTTAATTTTTGACATAATTGTTCAGTTTGTGCTTTCCAATTTATATTTTTGTCAATTATTAGTCCTAAAAATTTAGTATTATCGACATTGTAAATTTTTTCATTATTAAAATGTATGTTCATATTGCAATTTACATGCATTCGTTGGGTGAACTGTATAAATTTTGTTTTCTTCAAATTGACTTTCAGGTTGTTACACTGTAGGCATTCTATAATAGCACGTAAGGCATTGTTTATATCATTTTCATATAATTCTCTATCTCTACATTCTATTGTTACCGTGCTGTCATCTGCAAATAAGGACATTGGGCTATGAGTTGTCCTGGGTAGGTCATTAATATATAAAATAAACAACAGTGGACCCAATACACTGCCTTGAGGAACGCCGTAGGAGACACTTCGTTCACGAGAAATGTAAATCTCTTCCTGCTTGGTTTTGATGTTAATGTTTGAGATCTGTGTGTGTTGTTTCCTGTTTTCCAGGTACGATTTAATTAATTTCTGTACATTTCCCCTAATACCGTAGGCATCAATCTTGTTCAAAAGATTGTTGTGGTCCACATAATCAAAGGCTTGCGTCATGTCCATGAATATGGTACAAACTGGTTTTTTTTTTGTCAACATTAGTTATAACTGTATTTAAAAAATCGTAAATTGCCATATTTATTGTCTTTTTTTGTCTAAATCCCTTCTGCTCGAAGGTCAAGATGTTGTGGTTTTCTAAATAAAGGTATATTTGCTTGTAAATATATTTTTCAAAAATTTTTGCGAGCACCGGAATGTGAGCTATGGGTCTATAAAACTCCATCAGTTCTCGGTTTTCTTTCTTAAAGAGGGGTTTGATTATTGCAGTTTTTAAAATGTTTGGGTATACTCCACTAGTTATGCATAAATTAATGATATGACCAATGTGTTCACAAATTTGTGGTGCCACGTATTTTATTACTTTTGTACAGAATCCATCATATCCTACGCTATTCGTGTTTTTCAAATTTTTTATGATTCTCAGTATGTCTTGTGGAGAACATGATGCCATAAACATTGAATTTAAGCGACTTAAAACGTGAGACCTAGAGCTTTTTTTAGAGTCTCTAATTGGTACTATTTTATCGATAAAATAATCGTTAAATGCATTTGCTATCATTTGTGGACTTGTTAATACTTTATCTTTCGTTCTAATCACCTTTATGTTGTCTTTTGGCACATTTAATTTTGATTCATTTATAATTTGCCAAGTTGTTTTGGACTTGTTGTCTGAGCTTTTAATTTTGTAATTATTTTGTGTTCGTTTGGTAAGCTTAATGATTTTTTTAAATGTCTTAGAGTACACCTGAAACTTGTGTTTATTAATTTCTGTTGGTTTTAATCTGTAACACCAGAGAAGGTCTCTTTTTTTCCTGGAACATAGTTTTATTCCTCGAGATACCCATTTGGGGGATTTATTTATTCTAATTGTAATTATTTTAAAAGGAAAACACAGATCATGAAAGAGCTTAAAATGTTCAATGAAGCTGTTGTAAGATTTATTTGGGTCCTCAGTCAAATATATTTCACTGAAATTAAGACTTTCTATGCATTTTTTGAATTTATCAATATTTTCATTGCTATAATCACGACGTTTAGTCCGCCAGAAATGTATAATGGGTATTTTTTTTGTTGGACATTTCAGTAATTGAGCAGTATGGTCTGATAAAGAATATTCAATAACTTCCGCTTTACATTTTTTTCCAAAATCGTGAGCGAAGTTATCTATACATGTCTTACTTTTAAGTCTAGTTGGCTGTCTTATTTCTAGTTTTAAATAAAAATTTAGGAGAAGATATTCGAATTCTAATGATATGCTATTTCTATTTAAAATGTCAATGTTGAAGTCTCCAGCAACAATAATGTTCTTTTTATTTTTATGACGTAGATTTCTTAAAAGTTTTTCTAGTTTCTTAACAAAAAGAGCCAGATTACTTGCCTTCGGCACTCTATTTACACAAAGAATTATGGTATTGTGAGCTGTTAGCTCCACAGCACAGCATTCAATCACTCCTTTTATGGAGAATTTGGATACATCTGGTAATTCCCTATATTTATGTCCGTTTCTTATTAGTATACAGGCACCTCCCCTCTTACTATTATCTCTACTAAAACATACACCTAACTTATAATTTTGGATCATCAGCAGTTGCTCATATCCCGACATCATAAAGTGTTCTGTTATACAAATTACATCTAAACTGATCTTGGTATCCCTGAGTTCTTCCAGACATACTGTAAGGGCATCAGCTTTATTAATTAGGCCAGCAATGTTTTGATGCAGTACGTAGAGCCATCTATGACCGAAAAAACTGATTTTCGGCTTCTGTATTATTTTTATTATGTTCGCGGTCAGCGGTCGTTGTGTGTAAGTCTGATGAGATAGTTATATTATACAATTCTATCTTGGTGATTAGTACCTTCAAGTCTTTTAAGATAGTGTGCATGCCATAATTATTTAACATGCCTGTGGTGGTTGAGAACATCCTATAATCATATTTTGAATGAATGAATGAAAGTAGGTGCGCTGCCTCACGCAAGTAGAAGGTAAACCAAGAAGGATATTATGCCGACCTAATTGGGGACATCTAAGTTTTTAGGTATTACTATCGACTCTCGTCTTCAGGGGGTCCCCACATAGAAGCTCTCTGTGGTAGATTTAGTTCAGCCGCGTACGCTGTTAGATGCATAAGGCCGATTACTGATGAAGTATATACTAGTAAATTTCAGTTATTCTCACAGCATTATGTCATATGGCATAATGTTGTGGGGTAGAGCCGCGGATATAGAAACAGTCTTTGTCTTGCAAAAGAGAGCAATTCGGTCTATTTATAACATGAAGTACCGAGATTCATTAAGAGAAAAGTTTAACCAAATTAATATATTTACGGTCCCATGTGAATTTTTTTTATCAAGTTATTGGAAAAATATTGATAATTTCCCGAGGCTTGGTGTGCACCACTCTGTTGAAACCAGAAATAAACATATACTAGCTTTTCCAAAACTCAGACTTTTGGTAAGGGTTTAGGTATTTTGCTTAAGGAAGCGCTTTTATAAAACATTATTTTACTATAAACTTCCAGAGGACGTCCTTAGTTTGCTTGAAAATAAGTTTAAACTATACGGGGTGTAAATAGAGTGCGACCATTAAATAAAACCACATATTCTACCGACCCTACTGAACCACTTTTCCCAAGAGTCATACCCGCGGACACCCTTAGTTTAGGAAATAATTGAGTTCCAAACAAAAATGTGTGAACCCTAACGCACCGCCATACGGGCGAGTTTAGAGAAAGCGTCGTCCGTTTCACCTATTAAACCTATTTGAAGAAGTCTGCAAAGTTTCATTAAGATCAGACACACCAGGGCGTCACAAACACCAAAAGCATTTTCATGGCAGCTGAGCGTTAAAGGTAAATAGACAATATGAGATGGGTTGACTAAGAAAAAAATTTTCTTGCGACTAATTCCTGCGGTCTTATATTTTTTATGCCTTTACTTATGTAGGTATAAGAAAATTGTATGAAATAAGACTGTCTAACATACTGAAAAAAAAATACAAAATTGAAAAAAGACATGTTTGCTAAGTTTCTTGGCCTTCTTCTTAGCAAGACTAATCGAATGGGCATTATTTTGAATTATGGTTGATTTAGATTATTTATCAACTTATTTATTCATTGCATTATGTGTTTATAATATTTTTATTCCTATATTTCTTTATTTTATGCTGGTATATCATTTTATTACATTTATGTAGCCCAAAATAAATATATTTTTTGTATGTATTTCCCGTATTTTTTTTTCATCTATTGTTTTTGTATAGATTAACTCTGACCTGTAAAACGTATACTTTAATCATAATTAAAAACAAATACTGACTGTAGTTTCACTGTACATAATATCTAACATGCAGCTATGTATATAAAAACCATAAAAATCACTGTTTGTGACATTCTAGGACATTTCTTAAGGAACAATAATAAATTAACTTCTACTTTTCCAAATTATAATAGGTACCTTTAATAAGAGTTTAGTTTATTCCGGTATCAAAATATATATAGGTAATAACCTGAGCGAAAATATTGTAGTAAGCGAAAATCTTCAAAGTTTTCAAAGATAACTAAAGTTTTACTTATTGGACAAACCGTTTTTTGAGTAGTAAAGTAGACACAATTAAATTTGACTAATTGTACCTATTGTAATATACTTTCAGACATATTTTAAAATTAATATTATGTCGTAACTGTAAGTATGCATTTTTTTGCTTTAAATAATAAATTAACATAATTATATAATTATAAATATTAATTCCCCTAATCACTTCGATAATATTGTTATTTTTTTGCACGTATTTTATTTATAAATTCTGAAAATGTAATTAAATAAGCATTGTAGTTAAGCCCTTAAGAATGCTGAATAGCGAAACCGGTTGGGTATAATATTTAGTATCAGTATATTGTAGTTAAGTACATGAGTTATAAATAAACATAATTTGTATTAATTTCCACCAAGTGCCAACAATCACAAGCATCAGCTATAATTATATAAGGTCCTACAATTCAAAGTGAATTTTTTTTACAGATGATAGAGTATCCCTAATAGAGAAAATTTCAAAGACAAACAATTTTTTTGTGCGTACTTTTTTTCTAGTATTCCATAGAATGTTAGTTAGCTGATTGAACCACTTTGCACAGCGAAGTGAAAAAAATATTTGAGCAAAACATTTTTTCTTCTTTTGGAATTTGATCAGTTAACGATACGTGATCTACCCTGGAATTATTTTCACTTATTATTGTAGGACTTTATATAATGATATAACACTAATCTATTTATTTGTAAGATGTTTAATGTATTTTAAAATGATTTGTTTACCACTTCTGGTGTTATCTTGCAAATTAACGATATGTATATGAATATGAATCTATTTTACAAATAAAAGTTTTTGATTTTGATTTTTGACATACTGAAAAAAAGCGAAATCAAAAGTGCCCGGAACAAAAGACCTCATATGACTATATTTGTGGGTTGGGTATATGTATTATACGTCTCAAGGAGAAAAAAAAAGGCCTTACATGCTTATCCCTTATACGAACAAAACCCTATTTATTTTATTTAAGCGCAGACAGATAAACACCCTGTTTTAGGTATAAGTTATGAAACCATCCAGATTAACCTGCTAAAACCTTATTCACAATACAAAGATCGGGAACAATTTACAAGTAAATAGGGCGGAAGATATATTGGAAACATTTTACCTAAATCCATTGGAAATCTGTTAGGTCGCTCGTAAAATGACCCGGGCGTGAAAAGGCGCGTGGATATATTAGGGTGATCGAGATAGATTTTATTTAAATCGCCGGAAGCCACGCTGCTCGCCATTTGGGTCCATTGTCACTAAAATGTATGATTGACAATAGGCCGCTTCTTTTTGGGGGCGAATACAGCCATGGTGGCGTCGTAGTCGTGAAGGTTAGCGCCAGGAAGATAGCGCTGCCAGTACTATTTTTTTTTTAATTATCGGATAATAAGGTGGTAGAGCTGATGCCGTGCTCGACTGTGGAGGTACCACCATCTTACTCGCAAATCCTCCCGAAGTTATTTGGGAGAGAGTAAGAGAACAGCTCTTAGGCAAAACCAGGCGGCCCACCATTGCCTGGGACCGATGGATGGCGGTTTATCCATCCCCAATTGACGAACCTTATATAAAACAGACTGGTGACGGGCAGCGGCGTCAATGGTGCAAGGGTATCGTCACCGCGCTCACCAACCCGCCTGCCCAGTGTGTGTGAGTATGGGCATTTCTTCCAGGAGGACCGCCAAGATTGGCGAAATCCTGGAAAGGCCTATGTCCAGCAGTGGACGAAACTGGCTGATGGTTGGATGGATGGATATCGGAATTGGGCTATTATTGTCGGTTTAGATTATTTCTAAAACAAAAGAATGCCTTTTTCTAGTGCTTGACCTCAAGCGCTGTACCGCGCCTCAGGTGCCAGGAGACGCGCGGGGGTAATATTACTATAGGAATACCCGGGACGAAGACTGTTTGCGGGGGGAGGGGTACAGATGAGCACAAAAGTGTTAATTGGACCAGTTAGATTATAAGATTTATATAATATTGCAATTTTGAGTACATTATAACTAGATAGAGAAATGATAATTGACCTCTTTTTTAACTTTAATATCTGATAATAAATATCAATTGAAATCTGTCATAAATTGTTCATCGTTTTTCTGATTTGAATTTTGAAGAAAAATTGTGCGAGTGGCAATTTTTGTTTTATGTTTAGTGTATGTACTATGATAGTAGTTTATGAAACTGGTACAAAAGGTTATTAAAAACACGAGTGTCAGTATAAAAACAATCCGTATGCGAGTTTTTTAATAGTACACGAGTGTTTTAATACCTAGCTACGTATAGTTTCATACACTACTTTATCTAAACTCATGCCTACTCACCTGTTTTCATAATTTTTGTAAATTTGTCGTTAGCCATTTCTGATTATTCTTGTAAAAGCTTGTTCTAAAAGTATTCGTAATTTCCGCCGTTATTTCCAGAATGTCAATCGTTAAGTCATTATAACACTTGTCATACTTAGATAATTCGTTTGAAAATAGTGAGAATCACACGAGTCATGCATCTATAGAGTTAATGTATGGCGGAAGTTATTTATTGGAATCATAGATTTAATATCAATGATTGGAATACATTTCAATTGATGTTTGTCGACTACCTAGTCGATAAAAAAGCTGATACATTGACGTCATTAGCGACTGTCAACTTAGCTCTCCCCCGCACCTCACACTTACCCCGGCTCTCAATTAAGTCGTAACCCTACGTTTTATGATTTTTTGTCCTACTTTAGAATGTCCTACAACCTGACTAAGCTTAAAACTTTTACTGTCTTTCGGTAAGAGCCAAAATCAATAACGATAAAATAATGTAACTTTTTCAAGGTTTCTTGTATGGGGCCCATCTTAAATTTTATATTTTATTATTTATCGTAATAGAGGCCGTAATAGAAAATTTCAACTTTCTTCTTATTACGGTTGAAGGTGTGACAGACAGACAGACAGACAGACAGACAAACAGCAGAAGCTCAGTAATAGGATCCCTTAAAAACAATTAAATAGTAACGAAATATAAAAGTTTTGACGTTAAGTTTGTCAGATTGCGATTATAAAACATATTGAAACCTATTCTCATGTAGCAAATATTAGATTTAGAGCTGCCACAACCTAAAACTTTATATTGCAAACTAGGCTTTAACGCAAATGGATAAAAGTTAAATGAGCTTGTATTATTTTAGGTTTTTCAACTCTAAATTTAAGGTTTGCTGCATGAGAATAGGTCACACTGAAGGCAAAATTATAGCCTAAGAATATTTTATTTTTATAATTTTCTTTTGGTACCATTTTGTCATCCCAAATAAAGATGAAATTAAAGTAAGATATCGGCGAAATAAATATTCCTATCCCATACAACTTCTATGACATGATTCAACATGAATCTGAATAAACTCAAAGTTAAACAAACCTTCATTATGTTTTGAAAGAAGAAAGAAAGAAAGAAAACAGATTTATTGCCAAAAAATGTAACAATAAAGTACACGTATAGAAATTAAAAAGAAAATCATATTAAATAGACTCAGCTATGCCGCCAAATTAAAAAAAAACTAACAACGGTGTTTTTCAGCGTATACCTCGGACATAAAAAATAATGTTTCTGTTATATATGGTGTAGAAGGCGCATAAATCATATTACTACGAAAATTATATAAGACTAATTGCTTAAAGCATATGTGTTTTGAATAGAATGATTATATAATATAAAGAAAGTAAATTTATAAATATGAGAATCAAAAATGCACGTCAGGTGTAAAATATGTTAGGTGTATAATATCAGATATAAATATGATATATAGAATAAATGATTGATGAAACTAGGTAAATGAATACATAAATAAATATTATCCTTCACTATTAGACCCCAGAATCAGGAAGATTTTTTTATTGTTTAGAAAGGGTGTGATATGTGATCGTTTTTTTATTCCGTAGCAAAACCTCGCACACGCTTTCTGTACCCTTTGAATAGCTAATTGTTTAACTTATTCATGAATATATATTAATATTTGTTAATCTTGACTCATTTCTACCGGGGTGGTTGGAAGAAGCACAGGACCGCGATGTAAAAAAAAAACTTACTTTTCCCAAGTTTGTACAACACTCGGTTTATTCGTTATCAGGAAGTTCCAATACTGTCAATTCTCTATATTATTTCTGAATTCTACGTGCGGGTAGAATCGACACATCCGCCGAGCAGTAAAACCCACATGCCGACGGCAAAAACAATATGGCCTTTCTATGACTACCCGCATGGGTTCGTATCAAACGACATGACCCTACAACGGGAATTGGTCGAATAGTTTGAAACGAATGAAATGTTATTTACTTTTTAGGGTTTCGCGCCCAAAGGACAAGGATTTGCCTATTAATGTCGCTCTGCTGTCTGTCCGTCTGTCTGCCACGGATCTCTAGCTTGCAGACGGAATGAGGTATATATCTGAAATTTGGATGTGTTGTGTAAAATGTTGACCCAAAACCGAATATTAAATTAAAATGATTTCCAGGTGAAGTCCCGTACATGAAAATGTAGAAACCTTGACGATTCGTAGTAATCTTTCCGCGATCACGTAATTACATACATTCCATCCATCCATCAGCCTGTTTCGTCCACTGCTGGACATAGGCCTTTCCAGGATTTCGCCACTCTTGGCTGTCCTTTTGGAAGAAATGCCCTTACTCACACACGCTGGGCAGGCGGGTTGGTGAGCGCGGTGCCGAAACACTTGCACCAGTGACGCCGCTGCCCGTCACCAGTCTGATTTATATAAGGCCCGGCAACCGGGGATGGATATACCGCCATCCATCGGTCCCAGGCAATGGTGGGCCGCCTGGTTTTGCCCGAGAGCTGTCCTCTTACTCTCCCCCGAGTAACTTCGTAAACATTACATAAGGCGTATTGTCATTTTCATGACTTGTAAGATTACTCGTTAATACTACAAATACGACCAGTTTATATTACTGGCTCGTTGATAAAGTCACGAAAAAAGTCAAATGGATCATAAGCAAACGAGCGAACAAGGATAATGTGAAAAAAATAATAATTCATGTTTTCATTTCATGACGTTTTTGTCTTTGGTTGACGTCGATGAAACTATACAACATCCAATAACAAAAAGTGATGAACTACTAGTTACGAATTTCATTTATCGATGTACAAATGAATCATTAATTTGTAATGGGAAGAAAGATTATACACGAAACTCTTGTATTTAAATTTTCAAAGCTTTAGTTTTTTTTTCGATGACGTGTTTGTTCTCCCTGTATTAATAAACGGAGGAATGGTGTGATTTGTTTATTACACGTTTAGTATAAAGCTATGGATGAGAAGGACGGAGGAAGGACATGAGTGGCGAAATTTCGGAAAGGCCTATGTCCAGCAGTGGACGAACACGGGCTGATGGATGGATAGATGGATGAAGAAGAAGGGCAAGAAACTTAGCAAACATGTCATTTTACTTTTTTTTTAAATAAATATTTGCAGCAAAATCATATTCTTTAAATTTTTTTAATACCTACTTAAGTAAAGGCATAAAAAATATAAGACTATGTAAGAACCCGTCTCATATTATCTATTACCTTTAACAGCAAAGTCAGTTTACATATTAATTAATGTTTAGCCTTTAGAGGAATCATACAGTATTAAAATATGCTAATAATGACTTACAATTTTGATTAAAATTATTATTATTTATTATACCATGCTTCTTTATCGTACAATCTGAAGAAAAAGTATTTTATCGATACAATCTAAAGAAAAAAAAACACCACTATTTGCAGCTATCACAGGAATACGAACTCGTTGTCTTTACTGTGTATCCATTCTAGACAGCCTATGTAAGCTTGTCACCAGAACCTATACAAACTTACAACGTAGTAATTACGTTTAGTATATATATGTATTATTTATTACACCATTACCATTACACAGGATAACCCTCGGTGGTAAAGCTGATGTCGGGCTCGACTGTGGAGGTACCACCATCTTACTCGCGAACCGCCCCCGATGTCATTCGTAGGAGAGTAGCAGGACAGCTCTCAAACAGGCAAAACCAGGTGGCTGACCATGCCTGGGGCCGATTGATGGTGGCTTATCCATCCTAAATTGCAGGCCCTTATATGTATGTATAATACAGACTGGTGACGGGCAGCGGCGTCACTGGTGCGAGGCGAGGGCTTCAGCACCGCGCTTACCATACCAACCCTTGGAGGAGAAAACCAACTGGAGTGGAGCCACGCACTAATTTCTATGCAAAAAAGTCTGTCATTTTCGGTGGGGGACGAGGCAGCGTCGCGATGCACGCACACTACAAAATACTCAAACACTAACTTAAACTACTTATACGCACACAATCACATTCACACGCAGGGACATCTATAGTTTTTATATAACCAGTCTGACCGCCGGGCCCATACCTTTGACAGAGGGGTTCGCCTGTTGGTGGCCTGTCCTTTGGGTTTGTTCGTTCGAGTACCAACCCACCTGCCATGCGTGTGTAAGTTTGGGAATTTCTTCCAGAATGACCGCCAATGTTGCCAAACCCTGAAATGGCCTATGTTCAGCAGTGGACAGACTAGGTTGATGGATGGATGGACATACATGACAGTTGTTAGTTTTCACATTAGTGTGATTCGATTAACGCGAACGTACATGTACACATTGAATAATATCGACAATCGACCCCGTAATCTAACAATACATTACAGTTGAATGATTTCGGACAAATAGATATCTACTGTGGAAATAATTCCACAAAGTAATAACAGAATCCGTACGTGGCGCCTTGTACAGTCTCCAATACGTTATACCCCTACAGGTTTTATTAGCCGGGCATAAAAGCGATAATCGTACAGGAAGGCTTTAGTGCGCGGCCCAATGTATAACCTTTTCCACATAAGAAGTAAGATTTCTTTCAAAGAGATTCTTTGTGTCTAGGTAATAACAAAATCGCGGAGATATCTAAGGAAATAACAATAGAATACAATATTCTTTATTGCACACCGAAATAAAAAATAAAAGAACAATTTCAAAAGCAATCACGGGTTACAATTGACGGTCTTATGACTAAAAAGCCGTCACTTTTAGACAACCTTTGAATATAACTTTTTTTAACATGGGTAGAGGTGATGATTGAGATAAATAAAATAATAATAAACTAAGATTATGTTTTTATTTCGAAATCCATCGCTTTGGAATGCTCTAAATATTATTATGACAGTGCATTACAAACTAGAAAAGATAGATTAGAAACAAGTGTAATAACAAGAATTTGAAAAAGCCAGGATTCGAACTTGCGACCTCTTGTTATTAAGACAAGCGCGTTACCAATTGCGCCACCGAGGTACTCACCTAGACCGTTGAATTTTTCCACCATACTTCTCCAGTGAATATTTTGTATTTATTTGATCTAACTAGCTTGTAATGCACATACTGAACGCTCACGAGGGCATTATGTGATTTCACGCCTTGTTCTTAGAAACAGATGGCGCTGTCTTCGCTACAATATGTGTTGCTTCAGACAGTTAAGAAATTCACAGTTCTCATTAACTAAGATTATGTTTTTATTGCGAAATCCATCGCTTTGGAATACTCTAAATATTATTATTAGAGTGCATTACAAACTAGAAAAGACAAATTAGAAACAAATGTAAAGACAAGAATTTAAAAAAAAATCCTCGGGCCAGGATTCGATCCTGCGACCTCTTGTTATCAAGACAAGCGTGCTACCAATTGCGCCACCGAGGTACTCACCGAGAGCGTTGAATTTTTTCAAATTCTCGTCTCTACATTTGTTTCTAATTTATCTGTTCTAGTTTGTAATGCACTCTAATAATAATTTAGAATAATAAACTTTCAAAGTGATAAACATATTATTTTAACGTCTGCACCACTAATTAGAGGTCGCGTATTTAAACCCCGTATATGTGTCCATAGTTTTAGTTTGTTTCCGAAGTACAGTGATATGGATCAACGCCCATCTCGCTGGGACGTAGCAAGCGTCGGTGAAACGTGAGTGATTGTGAACTGTGACTTTTACTTCACAGTCCAAATCCAGAAACACTTTTGACAATCCTCGCGGATTCATGCCGTGACGATGTATTATATTTTATTTACTATGAATCAGTAAGAATAAATGTAAAAATATCTAGAATTGGTAAAAAGTACTATTTAATGTCAATAAAAAATAAATAACAAAGTAAGCAATTCTGGACGAGTAAGTTAAAAGTCCGACCTCGTAAGGCGAGGACTTTTATATGCGAGGCCAGGATTGCTATTAATGGTCGAAGCAAGTATAGTGCTAATTAGCTTATTTTTGGTCAGTTCTTGGGACTTTTATATGCGAGGCCAGGATTGCTATTAATGGTCGAAGCAAGTATAGTGCTAATTAGCTTATTTTTGGTCAGTTCTTTGGACTTTTATATGCGAGGCCAGGATTGCTATTAATGGTCGAAGCAAGTATAGTGCTAATTAGCTTATTTTTGGTCAGTTCTCGGGACTTTTATATGCGAGGCCAGGATTGCTATTAATGGTCGAAGCAAGTATAGTGCTAATTAGCTTATTTTTGGTCAGTTCTTTGGACTTTTATATGCGAGGCCAGGATTGCTATTAATGTTCGAAGCAAGTATAGTGCTAATTAGCTTATTTTTGGTCAGTTCTTTGGACTTTTATATGCGAGGCCAGGATTGCTATTAATGGTCGAAGCAAGTATAGTGCTAATTAGCTTATTTTTGGTCAGTTCTTGGGACTTTTATATGCGAGGCCAGGATTGCTATTAATGGTCGAAGCAAGTATAGTGCTAATTAGCTTATTTTTGGTCAGTTCTTTGGACTTTTATATGCGAGGCCAGGATTGCTATTAATGGTCGAAGCAAGTATAGTGCTAATTAGCTTATTTTTGGTCAGTTCTTTTAATTTTGTTGGGCATGTTAAGAAGATGTAATATATTTTTTTAAAGTATTAAATAAATGTGGTCTAAGGTACTACGCGACAATATTTTAATGTCAAGTAGGCTTTTCTATTAAAGTTGTTTTTATTTTTTGGATTACTTTGCTAATGATTCTGCAGAACAACTGGCGAGGGTATTCAGATGAGTCTGTCCTGCTCCAACGCTCATTGGAAGCGGGCTACTCAGAAAACTCGCGATATGGAGGTGTTTTTGTTAATTTAAAATATTTAAACTTTTTTACAAATATTGTTCACATTTACTTAGAATAAAATTTGGAAATCTAACTCGCTGGATATTTTTAATGATAAAATTAATACTTTTAAATATAAGTTATTGCATCGTAATTAAAATTATGTAATACGATTAGTGTCCAATAATATTTATATTTAAATAGGTGAATTTCAAAATATATCGTTCTTTTTGTAAAATTAATTGTTTTAATTTTAATCTTTGTAACTTAAAACAGTTTTGTACTTAATTTATTTAGATTTTAAGTTTAAATTGTACTACATAATAAAATGAAATTAAATCAACCGACCAAATTTATACTAGAGACTCGGTTAGTGATCAAGAACTATGTTCAGTAATCCTTTTGGCCAATTTATAAAATTAAATTATTTTGCTCCCTTACTGGTTGGTCTAGTTTAAGTACAATACCTAGTGCAGGCACTATGGGGCAAAAACATTTTTTTTCGAATTTCACCCGGAGGGTGATTAAATCTTGTTTAAGGTTTAAAGATACTTTATTCTTACTAAAGACAATATGTCACTTACATAAGAAGAGATCTTAATTAATTAATTATAGTTTCGTCCATCCGCACAGACAACAATTGAAGGTGTTAGTAAGCTCCGCAGTTCACTTCTTTAATCTTATAACCACCTCTCTAACACCAGTTATTATTTATTTAAAATATGTTGAGCCAATTTACGCTTGAAATCATTAAAGAGTTCAGAATTTTTAATTGTTTCTGATGACTAACCGAGTCTCCAGTATGAATTTGGTCGGTTGATTTAATTTCACCTAGTATAAATATATATTTTTAAGATCTGTGTTATAACTGAAATTATTATCATATTATCTGGTTTAGAAATTGATTAATGTCTAATGTTATGTTATGCAACACTAGATCTAGGCCACATTTATTTGTTAATTTTGTATGCTTGTGTTGTTATTGTTGGCGTTCTTTAACACGTGTTATTTTGAAATTTGTTATCAACATTTTAACGAGCTGGAAATTTATTTAAAAGCAAGCATTTTTAGGTTAACCACGAATTCCTTCGCCTTCAACCGTGTTTGTAGTTATTGTGCAGGATTATTTACAAAGTAATGCATAAAATAACGCAACTGTAATAGAAAAACCTACTTTAAATTAGTCGCGTGACAAAATATTGTCGCGTAGTGACATAAATCACATTTATTAATTGTGCATTTGGAAACAAATCCTGGACCAACCATGTGGATTTGCGAACTGTCAAGGAGTGATCTCATCTAATCCACCGGAATGGTTTCGGGTCCATAGAGAATTTGGTATAACTGACCACGTGATGATTAGAGGCCTGCCTGGGAGATCATAACATTTCTGGAATATTTTAGATTTATTATTTAATTTGTAATTGTAAAAAGTTCTTCAGCAAGTTCTTATTGCGGCGTTATGACGTTTAAATCGTTTACAAGGAGCGTGAACTGCAGTCGACTGAACTTTCAGTGAATGTACGTACCCCTATAAAAACCGGTCAAGTGTGAGTTAGACTCGCATACCTAGGGTTCCGTAATTCTACAGTTCTAGAAAAGGAATTTGCCCTTGTTTATGATAACTAAAAAAAGAATTGATTGCACCAGAAAAGAGAGGCTTAAATATTTTTACACCGTACTCGAAATAAAACTCGCAGATGAAAAATTAAATTTTGTCATTTTGTTATCGTGACTACCGCTATGTTTTTGCTGTAATCTTTACGTAATCCCAAATTATCATGATTTTTTTCATATTTTTCGGTTCATTATTTTCGGAAATAAGGGGATGCATGCATTTTGTTTGTGGTATTCCAAAGATTTCTCGAAAATGGTGCCAGTTAATATAAAAAAACTATATATTTTTATAATCAGCTCTTTAATATCTAGAATATGATACCCATATTGTATTTTTATTTAAAAAATATATTATAATTTTTTTAATCGCCATAGTTTTCCTTTAGTTGGCCAGTTATGGCCTTTAATCGTCATTATTTTCATTTTTTTTCGGTCCACCAGATTCGGAAGTAAGGGGGGGGGGGGGGGGGAGCGACAAGCATTTTTTGTGGTTTTCCAAAAATTTTTCGAAATCGGTGCCAGTATATATAATAAAAGTATATATCTTTATAATCAGCTCTTTAATATACAGCATGACTTTCAAACTCACCCCGATAATGTTAGAGGTCATTAAGAAACGTAAGTAGAACATATTTCAAATTTAAAAACAATAAAATAATCAAATTTAAAGTCAACATAGGTATTATAAAAACATATTATTTGGAACTAAAATTTATGGTTATCCTAGCCATTTCCATACGGAAAAAGTTGAAAATAGTCCAAAATAGTGGGATCAATAATAAAAATAATTTTGCGCGATCTAATATTATCTTATCTCTTCAGGTGGCCACGATTTATTTGGATTTTACGAAAATCTTCAAAGGGCTCCAACTTTAAAAAATAATTATGAATATGATTTTGAATGGTTTTAATAAAACAAGTTTGTATTCTTATACAAAATACTAAATTATCGCGGTTAGGTTAAAAGTCAATCAAGACCAATTATGTAAACCATTTTTCAAAAAATGTAATATACTCGCCTATACATTTTTGAAATTTGTAAGTTTGTAAAACTGCATTTGGATTTATTTGCAAAAGCAGATAATTTTTATCAAAGAAATACGAGGAATCCTAACCGACTAGTGGTTGACTTCACACCTCGAACAACACTTTATCATAAAAATTGTTCACATATGTGCATAAAAATCTACAATGGCATTCCTGAAGACCTTAAGTCACTACCAATAAATAAATTTAAAAGTAAGCTTTTCAAATGGTTGCAGGGACATTGCTTCTATTCAATAAAAGAATTTATGGATCATACATACACGAGGCATTAGAAACCATACCACTGTAATTGTATTTAATTGTAAAATTGTAAATAATATATGACAAACATAATTTTTAAATTTTTGCATGCTATAATACTAGCTGATTAAGGCGTTTATCTTCTGTATTATAATAACTTCTAGTACCCTTATCACAGCAAATAAATATTTTCTTTCTTTCTTTCTTTCTTTCTTTCAAACTGTATACAATTTGATACCCATATTGTATTTTTAAGATATCTTTTTTTAATTTTCTCTTTTTTGTATTAGAATAGTTTTGTTTTTTTTATATATACCGTATTATGTAGGCAAGTGAATGCTATTTTTGTGGCTGATTTCAAATCTTTGCCTTTAACGGTGCTAAAGTCACTAAAGCTATGACATACGGACGGACGGACAACGGAGTCTCACCATAAAGGTTCCCTTTGTACCTTTTAGGTACTACAAAACCCTAATCACAAATGCCTTACCACGTTTATTTTCAATTTCCAATACGTTTTCTATTTAAAATTCAAAGTTTGTCTTCGGATATAAATAAAACTGTCCAGAAGAAAAGCATTTACATAACTTCGAGAGGGTTTTGGACCAGAAGTTGTGGGATGGCGCTGCGCCAAACTATCAATATGCAGGATTTTGCCATCGACATTCACCCACATGACTATAAGCCACGGTAGATGTTAAAACAAAATTTGTTTGTTCATATTTTTTTCTGATCGTTACCTTGTCCCAAGTCCAATTAAGAAACAGAAAATTATTTTAGATTTTGCCCTTAAATTACTGAACCTAGTTCCTGATCACTAACCGAGTCTCCAGTATGAATTTGGTCGGTTGATTTAATTTCACCCTAATGTTGAAACAAACAAATCATTGGTGAAATGAGGGTGTACGAGGATTGACTGTCAGAGTCAACGTTGCAACTAGAAACACCTCTGACTCCCCTCGGGGATATATGTCGTTACAAAAAGTGTCGTGCTAAAAATGCCTTTAATACGAGTATGTTAAAGGTGGTCGTCATCAACGCTACAACTAAGTTGCGGGCAGCATCTTATTAAATCACTATTTTTTGCCCACAGCTTTTTTCCGGGATAAAAAGTAGCTTATGTGTTAAGTTAGGGTATAAGCTAGATTCATTCTAAATTTCATCTAAATCCGTCAAGCTGTTTCAGCGTGAAAGAGTAACAAACATACACGCACACAGACACACACAAACTTTCGCATTTATAATATTAGTGTGATAGTGTGATGTGATACTATAGGTAGTTATCCAAAGAACCCGATAATAACGTATTAACAGTGGCTGACAACCGGCTGCTTATCCGACTCGATACCAAAAGGTCTTACAATTTTTACAGTTCCTGAGAATAGGTATTTTTACATAAATTAATTACCTACTCTGTCATGGTGTAAAATATTAAATGTTCAATATTATGAATTATCCAAGATTGTGTGATAGAAACCTAAGTTTAGAATATTGTATTGTAGTGATACAACTAATATTACTAGTATGTTATATAAATATATATACGTAATTATAAGCTAACTTTATGTTGCTGTACACAAAAAGTGTGTCATTGTACTACCAACATCTAAACTTAGATGGGTAAGTGGGTGAGGTGGGTAAATATATTTTTATGTATTTTTAAAAATGCACAATAAAGAGTATTTGTTAGTTTGTTATGTGGCAAATGCAATAAAAAACTTAAACTTATTTTTCAATGTCCTTCAACATGACAGATAATAAACTACGGGGGTTCTTAATTTTATTAATTTTTATCTTCGATAAAAACCAACCATACTATCACGTACTCTGTAAAAAAACTACTGGCTAACTATTACGGTTAAAGCTGAGACCTCTGTGACAGACGGACGGACAGATAGCTGAAGTTTAGTAATAAGGTCTCGTTTGGCATCCTTCGAGTACGGAATCTTAATAAAGGTCATTCTACTGTACCTACAGAGACCCCAAGTTTATACTTGACTATACTGTGACTTGAGCAACTTTTTGTTCCATGGCTTGAGTCAAACTCGCACGTATCAAGTCTATAAGCAACCCAAAACTCAGTTTACATGTATCGAGAATTTGTCAGTAATTTGTTCACGCTCGTTCCCCTCTGTTATATTACTGGGAATTAATCTGCAATTCCACCATGACGTTGAGACTGGCAACATGTCCAATAATAATCTCTTTTGCTTTAGCAATAAAAGTCAAGTCAAGTTCCTAGAGTGATGGTGAATCCCAAGCCCTGAGCTAAGCTTACGGCGGAGTCGCGTATTAGATAACCATCTTACGTTCCATTACCACCAATAACATAATTATCTGTGGAATTCCGAATTAACGGGTTAATTTGCTTAGACGAAAAGCCATTGACAATCAATTTTGCTAAGTTTCTTGCCCTTCTTCTTAGCAAGATTAATCGAATGGGCGGATTTAGGCATTATATCCATTTACCTAATTTATCTATTAACTTATTTATTCATTGCATTATGTAGGTATAATAATATTCTTATTCCAATAAGTCTTTTTATTTTATGCATGTGTATAACTTTAGTAGCCCAACTTAAATACAGTTTTTTTATATATTTCCCGTATCATATTTGTTTCATCATAAAATATTATTTTTATACAGATTAGAGTTGACATGTAAAACGTGTACTTTATGTATCTATTTTACAAATGAACAATTTGAATAATTTGAATCTTTTTAATACGAATGTCTTACACAATTGCACCTCTGGACCAAGGTTCAATTACCCTTTCTGTGAAATAGGCAAAATAATATTTAGACTTCCTATCCTAATTCAGTCGAGGTTGTTCTTGAACAAGTTTACAGGCACAAAAAATATTTTTCTTATTTCGCAAACAGAGTATTTAACCTTGGTTCTTTTGAAAAATTAGAAGTAGATATAGCATGTGAATGATTTCTAACGTCGAAAAAATGAATAGTTTTTACAATTTTGTCCATGCCATGAAAATCGAGTCGTTTGGGACACGAATTCTGTAACAATTCGCTATGTAAAGTACACTAATTTTTATATATTTTTTATGAATCCATCCATCAGCCTGTTGCGTCCACTGCTGGACATAGGCCTTTCCAGGATTTCGCCACTCTTGGCGGTCTTCCTAGAAGAAATGCCCATACTCACACACGCTGGGCAGGCCGGTTGGTGAGCGCGGTGCCGAAAACTTTACACCAGTGACGCCGCTGCCCGTCACCAGTCTGATTTATATAAGGCCCGGCAATTGGGGATGGATATACCGCCATCCATCGGTCCCAGGCAATGGTGGGCCGCCTGGTTTTGCCTGAGAGCTGTCCTCTTACTCTCCCCCGAATAACTTCGGGAGGATTTCCGAATAAGATGGTGGTACCTCCACAGTCGAGCCCGGCATTAGCTCTACCACCTAAAATTTTTTTATGAATATCTGGCTAAAATAAGCAAAATATGTTTACATATATCTTTATTTCATGCAGTAGTTATTTATAATTTTTCAAAGTTTTGTCGTGATGACGTCATGAAGTAAGCTAAATCAACCTTTTTATTCATAGAGAATGAAGATATTGAATATACCTTTGCCTTATTGAAAACATAAAAATAATAAGTCTTTATCTACTGGTTTGACTGCACCAACAACAACATAGCTTTTCTTTACATTATTTTGATTCGATATTTATGTAAAATTACTAAATCTGAACAAGAAGTATACGATAAGGATTATTATATTATTATTATTATACTTCATTAACACTATTTATGAATCGACCCAGTAAACATCGTATTAGATCCTTTTTACCATTTAGTAAAAATTTCACTATATTAGTCGACGAAAATTGTTTGTATTCATGAGAACTCCTAGAAAGGAAGTGGTGCAAGGAAGTAATGCGGAGTATTAAACCTGAGCAGCGTTCGTTTTGTTGTGAAGATCATTTGAACGTTGCTGGTGTTTAATTTACGACTCTGATTATCATCTTCATTGTAACAGATGTAATGTTACCAGCAGTCAAACAAGGAAAGACCCGAAACCGAATCAGAAATAATCCCTTCTGTGTATTTCTTTTTAAAAAGAAACTATTAAAATGTTACATACAATAACTTATTTTAGCGTTTACATCACATATCTCTACATAAATTAACTAATGGGAACTAGTTTATAACGACTTTATCATACAATAAGGTACTCGATCACTAATCCAGAGGGCGCGAGTTCAGATTCCGTATGGGAATGTATATATAGGTAGTATCTGGTCTGCGTCTTTGTGATTAGTGATTACCCATCATGCAGGTAGTGATACTCGTCAGTGAAACGTGGGTGAACGAGTTTAGACTGTGAATTGCATTTGATGAGCAATCGCAATCGATTTGTTGTTTATATCAGAATTTTCCACTTACTTTCGGAAAAGATCGGAAAAAACAAAATGCATTTTTTGTACTTGATTTTCCCAAATATGACCAAAATTACCTGAAATTCGGTAAACGTACCCGTACCGGAAACCCTGGATAGATTGTCATCTGTCTAATTTGTTGTCATCATGTTGATATTGATAAGGCAAAAACAATATGTTTTTTTTTTTTTTTTTGCAATGGACCTATTTCTAATCAGCCTAGCTTATGACGTCATTTAGAGGTCAAATGAAAGTGATGTTGGTTGCTGTGTTTTTGTTAAAATATACACGATCTCATATTTTTTTAAACTATAAACACAAAATACGGTCTAGAAACCCAATATTTCAATTTCGAAATCAGCACCGTGTACCTGTTACTTCACTTAGCGAATTGTGAAAAAACAAAAAGCACCTGCGTGGTCAGTATTTATTTAAATGGATATTTCATATGCTGCCGAAGAGAATATAATCACTGGTATAATAGTATACATAATAGTATAAAGTTTTTATAATTCCGATGTTTATAATTTATCATGAATAATAAGAATAAGAAATAATAAACATTATTAATACCTCATGTAGTCTAATATTATAATATAAACGTAATAATCTATATTCAGAAATAAAATTATGCTTTTTAAAAATGGTTGTTCCGGAAGTTACGTGCAAGTCCTGAACATGCCCCTCTCCACGAGATGCGAACAAAAAACTATCCCCTTCAAAAACCGTAACATATAGCCTTAAGCCAAAGGTTTGCTAATACGCAGCGGAGACAATCTCGTGAATCGATTTGGAATCGCTCTTGTGAGGAGACTGTTCATCAATTACGGTAATCGAACATTCTTTACACTAAATAAATGTAAGAAGTTTACGGGACTTACGAAGGAAATGAAATTAATTCGAGGGAAAAATCCAGTAAAATTTTTCAACATAAATAAATGAGTAATATTTCTCTTCTGCAGTTAATATTAGTTAAGGTAATCTGTAATTAATTAAAATGATCTTATCTCATTTACACCAGATCAAAAGACGGAAAAAATTCGAATGAAAATAAATCTGAGTACTTATTAACTCATTAACTTTTTCCGTTGCAAGAAATCAATACAGCCTGTCCAGACGCCTGCAGTTCTAGTTTTTAGGGTTCCATAGTAGTAGTAGGTACCTGAAAGGTAAAAGGAACCTTTATGGTGAGACTCCGTTGTCCGTCCGTCCGTCCGTCCGTATGTCACAGCCTCATAACTTTGGCACCGTTAAAGGTAAAGATTTGAAATTTGCTACAGAAATAGCATTTACTTGCATACACAAAATGGTGTAAAAAAAATGTAAAAAATCCTGATTATAGGCCATAACTGGCCAGTTACAGGAAAACTATAGCGATTAAAAAAAAGCTGATAACAAATGATAAATATAAAAAAAAAAAAAATTTTTCAATTTGTATATATTAAAGAGCTGATTATAAAAATATATACTTTTGTTATACTAACTGGCACCAATTTCGAGAAATCTTTGAAAAACCACAAAAAAATTCATGCCCCCCCTTTAAATTTTTTTTAAAAATCATGGTGATTTGGGATTATATAAACATTACAGGAAAAGTGTAACGGTTGAGAAATTCACGATAAGAAAATAACAAAATGTAATTTTTCATCCTCGAGTTTTATTTCGAGTACGGTATAAAAATATTTGTCTCTCATTTGTGGTACAATCAATTCTTTTTTAAGTTAACATAAACATTTATTGGCAAGATTTTAAATACTTTTTTCCTGACTGTTCCCAAAACTGTCAAATTACGGAACCCTAGGTATGCGAGTCTGACTCGCACTTGACCGGTTTTTTTATTTGTAAACGATTGTGACGGCTTTGAAGCCGCAACAAGAACTGCCAAAAGGTAGCCTGTCATACTGGCCTCTGTCCATGGAAGAATTATTCATGTTTAAAATCCATATACCGAAGAGTTTGGAACGTTCGTCGTCAGCGCAGTATCCGGAAAAAATGGATTAAAACGTGTAAACATTCAAAAATTTATTATTTGAGCATAAAACACGAGAATTATAGAAAAAACAAGAAAATTATTATTGCTATTCAATAATTGAGGCGGTCAGCGCAGAAGTGGCCTATCTTTTCCAGACATAATTAATTTTAATTGTGTCTGGAAAAGATGGGCCACTTCTGCGCTGACCGCCTCAATTATGATATTAAATTAAAATTAAAATTGAGTAATTGTTTCTTAGCATGATAGTCTGATGATGCATGACACTTTGATGTTTCTTAATATTAATCTTCTACCCGCATGTGTTTAAAAAAATCTGTGAGATGAGAACAGCAACAAGCTAAAAATCAGCAATGTAAAGATAATTTCCTTTTTCTTTCACAGTAAAGAGCTGAGCTTGATTCCCTTTTGTCGTACAGTTTTTAATGATAAACTGCTGTGTTTCTATAAAAAATATTTTCAAGACAAATAAATAATGTCAATTTCAAAATAGGTAAAGTAACCTTTCAGGTTTCTTACTTCCATAATATATGATATATGTATACAGGCCGAACCAAACCAAAAGACTAAGTACCTTAAATTTTAATATTAAAGATTAATATATTTTACCTAAGGGAACCTTTATTTTATTTTTAAAGTTAAGGCAAACTGCATTCAAAGAATCTAAAAAAATCACCTGCTTGAATCGGGAATCGATCCGGACTTTATCCGGACAAATGTGTATTAACATCCTGTATTTTTATGACATAAATCGAAAGGGTCAAGCATAAGAAACAAGTTATTCTGAGTAACATAGTATCGTAAATCAAAGAAAGACCATAAAATTTTACATTCTAATAAAAAATCTCTTAGAGGTATTCCAAAATTCAATATTATTAGAAGTACGGAAAAGACGCAAGAAAAACATATTCTTCATTTTCCTGAACAACATTTTCAAATGACACATCGATACAGTAAATCATAAGGATCAAATCAGAATGTAATTTTGAAATGTTGTTCAGGAAAATGAATATGTAGTATGTTTTTCCTGCGTCTTTTTCGTACTTCTAACAATGGTGAATTTTGTGATATCTCTAAGAGTTTTGTTACTAAAATGTTAAATTTCATGGCCTTCCTTGAAGTTGCGATACAGTGTTACTTGGAAGAATTTGGTTCTCATGCTTGAGCCTTTCGATCGGTATCATAAAAATACAGGATGTTTTTTTTACACATGTGTCCGGTTCGATTCCTGGTCCAAGCAGGTGATTTTTTAAAATACTTTGAATGCAGTTTTCCTTAACTTTAAAAATAAAATAAAGGTTCCCTTGAGTAAAATTTGCTATCTTTAATATTTAAGGTACTTTCCATCCAGGGGGCATTCGTTTTGGTTCCATTAACTACGATCTCTACACACATCTCACATACTGAGATGAAAGTAAAGGTATAAAAATGAAAACAATACTTTTCCTCTAGCCTTATTTCTAATTATTTTCTTATTCCAAGATCGTTTCATGATTACATCAGGTATCTAATCTACCAAAAGAAGATTAAACAAGTTGCCTTTCTTCCAAAGGGCTCCCCTATGGCCTCGTTGGGTTAGGTTCGCAAAAAGGGAAAAATTAAGTGACCCCAAGGATTCCGCCTCAACCTTCCAATTTGTTCGTTTCTTAGGGATCTCTGATTGCAGGTATTCATCTTAATAAGCCAGTTTTTGGTTCGTTGGTCCGAAATCTCTAAGGAGAACGACTTTTAAACATCTTTTTATATTATAATTCCTAAGATATGATAATTCTTCAAGTTTCTGAAATATTTCGTACTTATTTACAAATATTCACTGAAATACTGAAGTGAATGGATAGGTAATGTTTTAAATTGAATACACTGTATTTAATCTTAAATATGTTTTCTGAAATCACTTTTACACGGGTACAAGGTTTGTAGGGGTAAATTTTTTGGCTAAGTTTTTCTTAAGTAATTTCACAAAATGAGTCATTAAACTCTCCTAGCTGGAATCCAGTATGAATTTGATTGTATAAAGAAATATCCTACGTAATTTGTGAAACTGAAAAAAAATTAAAAGATCTAAATTTAGTTTAATATAGTTTATTTATATATTTATGTTATATTTATTATTTATTGTTGCTTGTTTATAGCTTGGGTGAATGTTAAAAGGGGCCTTAAGTATATCCGAGTTCCAGCCAACCGCTGCAAAAAATCTAAAATATACGCAATTAGTTCCATAAGTGGTGAAATAAATATTACAATGTCTGATCAAAAAGTATTGGGTAACTAAACTAAATGCTGTACATTTTTTTAGTTCCTCCACACAAAACCAGGAATTAAAAAAAAAAAGCTTAGCATTTCGCCATTTTAAGTATTGTGATTAAATTAACAATGACAAAACGTATTTCGAAACCATAGCAACACATAAAAAAACATGATAAAAAGTAAAAGTTTTCTGATACGATCTATAGTTTTTCTGCACTATATATAAATATTGGATGGGTTGATGATTCTTGGTGGAATATGATATTTTTGGAATAACAACTACAATAATGTTATAAATGTGGTAATAAAAAAACAAAATAACTGAACATTGTAAATACAATAAATACTTGGAACAAGAACCTACAAAAACCATTATATTTTTTTATAAAATTTGATTTGCAAAAATAAAAGCTTTAGATGGGTCTCATTCCCAAATGCACAACTTATGATTGTTTTTATTATTTTTCAATTAAAAGTATGTAGTTTATGGCACTCTGCGGCAATAGTTTAATGTCAATTAGGTTTTTCTAGTAAACTTTTGTTATTTTATGCATTACTTTGTAAATCGTCCTAAAAATTACTAAGGAAGTTGTTATAAACCACATTTATTGATTACTTTTATTCAAAAATAAGCAAAAGTGCCAACCCTTTACACGTAATTGTTGTGAAAAAATACTGAACAAATATACTAGTTTTACGAGCCTAAAGTGGAAGCCCGTTTATTGTTTTATCTACGAAGAGGTTTACACATTATGCAAGGCTATGTATGTAGTCGCTGATTTACGATTCAGTAATAATTCTGTTTAATATACGCCTCAGATTATGTAGCGACATAAACGGCCTATCTACTAACGTGATCTTTTATTTTCACCTCTATTGTAATAACAGTAAGAGCGAAAAGTGGATGAACGGTATTTTTAGTTGGTACATGTGATGGCGGGAATTGCCCCATAACCTGTCCTGTATTAGAGCTCCCCATCAAAATATTGTTGTTTTTAAAGCAGTGTTCTCGTAATTCTAAGAAAGCTAAAGAATATCTCAAAAGTTTTGCTTTCTAAGCTGTCGAAACACAGCTTTTTTTGTATGTATAGCAGGGTTATTGTCAGAGCCAGAGCCGTGATATTATATTTCCACCAGGGAAATTATAATTGGACGGAATTTGGTCAATCGTCACAATTTAAAATTTCATTTTGATTATAATTGCAGTGGACACAATCAGTGAAATTAGGAATTAGAGCGTTACTGGGTTATACGTTTACGGGTTATTAGATTCTTGTTGCATGGTGATTTGTGAAATTTATGATGATTTTTATATTATAATTTTATTATTATCTACGAAAAGTCAAAAATAGTTGTGACGACGAGGAAAGCAAGGTAATTTATTGATTATATTTCAATTCTTGTCATTACTAAATCTATAGTTCAAACAATATTCATATTAATATTGGACCAATTAGTGACTAGTTTCTAATTTATTCAGACTTATTCTTATAAATATCGATAGTTGACATAAATACAAACAAAAATTATTTTTGACATAACCTCGTAAAGTTTTAAAGATAACATTTCAAAGATATCAACAACGAAAGTTTTACCTGGATCGAATTACGGACTCCGTAGCACGGTGCGTGGTGCTACGACTGTAGAATTAGAGAGACGTAACACACTCTAAGCCGCTTTATTTCTGGTGTTACAAATACAATTCTGGTTGCTTATGTATCTTCGAAACGTGACACGTTACGGGGTTGTGTAGACGAATATTTTTTGTTTATATTGATGTAAGAAATCGATTTTGATGTAAAAATTACCTGCGGCAACAACTCTGGAGGCCGATATTCCATAGCTGGCTAAATCTTCAAACCCTTTTAATGACTATTATGAAATAAGTTATAGGTACTATGTCTTTGTAATAAAACATTGTCATGTGATGAAACCCCTCGGGGTTGTCACAGGTGTTTCCGAGTCCATCTCTCCATCCATCAGACTGTTTCGTCTACTCCTAGAGTAGGGCTTTCCAAGATTTGGCACACTTGGCGGTCCTCCTGGAAGAAATGCCCATACTCACACACGCTGGGCAGGCGGGTTGGTGAACGTGGTATCGAAATCCTCGCACTAGTTACGCCGCTGCCCGTCACCAGTCTGTTTTCTATAAGATTCGGCAATTGGGGATGGATATACCGCCATCACTCGGTTCCAGGCAATGGTGGTCCACCTGGTTGTGCCTGTTTAAGAGCTGTCCTCTTACTATCCCCCGAATAATTTCGGGGGGTTTTGTGAGTAAGACGGTGGTACCTCCACAGTTGAGCCCGGCACCAGCTCTACCAGCTGGTTTCCGAGTATAGACTGTGAAATGCAAGTCACTGTCCACACTTGCAAACCCACGTTTCACCAACGAAAATGAACCTTATTGTTGTTTAGGGCACAAATGTAGACTCTTTTTAGGGTTCCGTAGCCCGACAAGGAACCCTTATAGTTGCGCCATGTCCGTCTGTCCGTCTGTCCGCGGCTTAGCGCTTATATAGACTATTAGTACTAGAAAGCTGTAATTTGGCATGGATATAAATATTAATCACGTCGACAGAATGGTAAAATAACAAATTTTTTTTTAAGGGTACCTCTCATACAAGTAGACTGGGAATGAATTTTTTTTCTCGTCTATCCCATTGTGTGGGGTATCGTTGGATAGGCCGTTCAAAAACATTGTGGGTGTGTGAAAGCCATTTTTCAATTTAGGGACCCGTTGGTGAAATATTAAGCTTTAAAGTGAAAATTTTAGTTAGAGTGGGGTGCCCCCCCCCCCCTTGCCAGCTAAAACGGTTGTTTATAGAAATGTGAAAAAATTCACAGAAGTAGCATATATTATGAATTTAAAAGGAAAACTATCTTAAACTTACATGTACCGGACAACTACGGAACCCTACAATGCGCGTGGCCTGACACGCACTTGGCCGGTTTCTTAATCTATGGTGTTATGCGTAGTTGGTATTTTGCGTAACTGGTATTTTGCGAGTTTCGAGTAGGTACGCGGTTTTATGCGTCGAAAGGATCCCGGTTAGGTACAGAGTCACCAAAGAATTATCCATTCTGATTTCTAAAATTTTTTTTCCACCACTACTGCACTCTTTGCTTTCGTTACCCATCGAAAGGGTGAGCTGAGTACAAACAACTATAGCTCAAGCTAACTCGTAATCGAACATTTTGCTACAACAAAACACCGTACTGTGGCAGACGATACTGTTGGCTTAAGTGCTTCACTTTACTAACAATGTTTTACTTCTCAATCTTAGTATAGAAATCTCATCAAGCTTCCTTCCCCCCTTTTGTCAGATTAGTAATCTCAGTATGCTAAAGATGTTGATTTAGTCTGTTGTGTTGAGTCAAGTTGTAGCTCCTCGTTCATCGAAGCGGGTTTTCAGAAGTGACTACAATAGCTCGTCTTTAGTTTAGAAAGATAACTGAAATGGCTGTAACGATAGCATAAAGGATAAGATGAGCTGAAACTGCTTTAGCTGTAGTTTGTAAAGCAAAGATTGAATGTTGTAGGTGGAAGTTAAAATCTTAAGAACAGTAGTTGCTATTAAATGTTTAAGTATCGTTAAAAGGTTTATCATTAGTTCGTATTGCAGCTGGATGATACAACCAAGTTAGAACTAGTAAATAGTGTTGCATGAAAATCAATAGTCTATCGATAGGCTATCGATACTATCGTGACCTTAGAAAAAAGTAACAATATCGATTGTGCTATCAATGGTATCGGTTATATCGAAACTATCGATAGTATCGATAGCGAAAATTCCATTATACTATCGATAGTATCGATTATATGTTAGCAATACTACCAATACAATCGATAGTATTATTTATCAATTAAACTATCGATTGTATCGATACTATTGAAAGTGTTCGGTATAAAACCGTATCGGAACGCGGCTAAGGTGTTTATTTTATTGATATGGCAACACGCGTTGTCGAGCTGTCAATTGTGGCGTAGACGTCCTTCCGGTATTAGCTTTGGAGAAAACTCGAGTTGCGAGAGGTTATATAATTGATATTTCTAGGAAATCATTAAGTAAAAGTGTGAAATAAACCAGTTAATTAGTGTTAACTGTGGTCCGAAACCCATAAGCGAAAGGATTCGTGAATTCAGTAATTGTGAAGTGTGATGTCACTAGATTTTCATCAAGCACGTTGTACTGAAATAGTGCTTGAAACTTGAGTTTCTTTGGGAAGGCTAGCCTTGGGGTTAGATATTTGCGTCTAGGGTACGAATCCACACCTGCAAACTGCTGGCTGGGCTGGTCGTTTGTCGGAAACCTCCGTGCTGAGAGCGACGACGGCAACTCCAAAGGAAAAGACGAGCACGTCCAGGGGATTTGTGCTTTCCTCTGAACCAAGGTTGAGTCGCGACCTTGATCGAGCGCCGAGGTTGCGTCAATGACTGGAAGGTGAACATTCCTACAGAAATGTGAGTTTTTGAATCGTTTACCCATATAACACGATTTAGTATATAAGTTTCCTTCTTTTGGAGACCCCCTTTCTAGTAGGGTTTAGATTCTATTCAATATAATGGGCCCAGCAACCAAAAACTAAATTGTACCTGGCTAGAGGGGGGGTTTATCAAACAGAAAGTATCGATTGTTTTGCTCCATCGATATTTCTTGAAAATGCAATACTATTGCTTTGTCTAATTGCTTTGTTTGTCAACGCGGCGAGCATGATAATATTCAGGTCTTATTAAAGTTCAAATGGTTTCGTAACAAAATAAGAAAGATTTTGAGAATTGTAATCTGGCAACTCTTGCTAGCCAAGATCGAGCGAAGGTTTGTTTGAAAAAATTGTTAATCAGTATCTATCTTGTAAATTTCAAAAGTAGATTATCAAATCACGATGTAATACATAATTTGATTATGTACCATTAAAGGTGTTCCTTTAAAGTCCCTAATACTATTTAAATTTAATGGACTTTCAATACCATCGATAGCACAATCGATATTGTTACTTTTTTCCAAGGTCAACTATCGATACATCGACTATCGATAGACATGCAACACTACTAGTAAATGATACAAAGTGAAATGTTTGATTGCACTGATGTAAACAATGTAATTAAAGTTTTTATAACAGAGCTGAATCAATTAACGTTAAAGGAAAGCTACTTCTTCCAGGTTTTAGGATGGGGACCGTCTCGGGTTTCAATTATTTTTATTATTTGCCATGATAGAGGACGGAGTAATACGTATTCTGGGAAAGTTTCAGCTGCCTAACTTACGGCTGAAGCTGTAGACCCTTATGACAGACGGACTAACGGACCGACAGACAGCTGGAGTTTAGTAATACGGTCACGTTTGGCACCATTTGTTAACGGAACCCTAAAAGTAAAAGTATGTCACACACACAATTTTTTCACAAATATGAATTAACGCTATTTCTAATCCCATACCCTAAGTGCACGCATTAGATTTAGGCACCGCGCGGTGCGTCACACGACACAAGCAAAGCGAAAACTTGTGTCAAGAGCATAATCATAGTACTAACTCGTGGGGCGTGTATTTGATACAATCCTTATGGAGGGACTCACTTTTATCCCGGGAAAGTTTTCCTTTTAGCCCGCCTTGTTAAAAACAAATGAAACGGATGTTGGACTGTCTCCCGCAGTTTTAGAAGTTTGGTTGAGTTTACTCCGAAAAAGATTTTCGCAGTAATAGGTTTTTAACTGTGCAGTTTTCTCTTTCTTTTGATGAGAAATTTTCTGTAAAATACGAGTAGGCGTTAACCCTGGAAATATGATATTACTCGCTCTCTAAACGAGTTATATTCAGAACATCGTCTCATAGAAAACAAAATTACACCATTCGCACGCAACTCCAACTAAGGTTACCAGATTAAGCTATTGTGAATTCCTGACAAAATCCCAGATAATTCAGTTCATTTGCTGAAATTATTTGTTAATGTTTTGTTAATGCGGAGCGATGAAGAATTTTTGTTACCAAAACAATTTAATTAAATAAATTTATAATTTTAAGCTATTATTCTTGCATTTTTTTATTCCTGAACAATGCTTTTTTTTTCTGAAAGGTCAGGAAAAATCCTGTCGTCTGGTAACACTTTTTACTTGTTTTCTGGTATCCCTTTAGTAGGTCCTCCAACTTATTCCAAAGACAAATTGACCTCTTTTTAAATTCATCCATCCATCCATCAGCCTGTTTCGTCCACTGCTGGACATAGGCCTTCCAGGATTTTGCCACTATTGGCGGTCCTCCTGGAAGAAATGCCCATACTCACACACGCTGGGCAGGCGGGTTCGTGTGCGCGGTGCCGAAACCTTTGGACCAGTGACGCCGCTGCCCGTCACCAGTCTGTTTTATATAAGGCCCGGCAATTGGGGATGGATAAACCGCCATCCATCGGTCCCAGGCAATGGTGGGCCGCCTGGTTTTGTCTGCGAGCTGTTCTGTTACTCTCCCCCGAATAACTTCGGGAGGATTTGCAAGTAAGATGGTGGTACCTCCACAGTCGAGCCCGGCATCAGCTATACCACCTACTAAAAACTACTTTAAATATACAGTGTAAATAGAGTGCGACCTTTAAATAAAACCACAAACTCTACTGATTATACTGAACAACTATTCGAAAAAAAACCGCGCAAATTTTCAGAGAAAAAGATATTCAACTGTAACTCAAAGACTTTATCTCGTAGGCGGAAGGTCTATTTTAGAACGCTGCAACGCATGAGCGGTTTCACTGACGAGGCTCTCTCTTAACTCGCCCGTATGTCGGTGCGTTAGGGTTCACGCATTTTTGTTTGGAACTCAATTATTTCCTAAGCTAAGGGTGTCCGCGGGTATGATTCTTGGGAAAAGTGGTTCAGTAGGGTCGGTAGAATATGTGGTTTCATTTAATGGTAGCAGTTTTTTTACACACGGTATATACAGGGTGTTAATTTGGTCAGTCGATTCCGTCACAATGTAGGTTATATACACGATACTGATGACGAAAAAAATATAAAAAAATACTTTTTTTAAAATATGTCCACTATTTTATTTTATTATTGTCACACTATGTACTTCATTAACTGCTTACACCACGGGCGTTGATAAAAATAAACTCTAAACTCAATACAAATTGCAACCCGCTAATTATTTTCATTGATAGATAAGCCGCATTATCGTATCAAAACAGCTGTGAGCCTCGTACTCTAAAGAAATGCCCGTCAATGAGAACTCGTTACTTCGACCTTTAACTTAGGTGTATGGGGTAGGGGAAGGGTGCGCAAGCGCAAGGGGGGTGGGTGGTGACGAGCGCGTGACGCCCCCGCAGTCATTAATAATTCTCGTAAAGTAAGCACGTGCTCGCTTTGAAAATTTCGCGCGCGACCTCGCAGTCGTACAGTAAACCCAATCGGACTTATTTTAGTGGGAAAAATTTCAACTAAAACATTCTGTGGACCGACGAGACATTATTTACTACAGTAGGGTTATGTGCATAATGAACATTTGTGGGACTTACGTCTCAAGGACTCGGTCCAAACACGATTTTCGCTTAATAGGTAGGTATGTGGGCGGAAATACTTGGTACAAGACTTGAACGGAAATTGAAGGCGTTGATGTCTTACGCCAAGCGATGGACGCCTTTGAAATCGTACGTAACAATGAAATGATTTCATTACGTCTAAAAGATAATTTGCGGCAAATACGATTGTGTGGTGGACACTTTTAATTTGAACATTTCTTAAAAGTGTCTTAGTGTGAACTGCGAAAGTTTTTGTCGAATCGTTGTAAATAAGTTGATTAAACAACTTTTTTAAATACGCCAAAGAAATCTGACAAGGGGTAAGTAAGCTTAGGGTACGGTTTATCCCACGCGTTTTTTATAAAGTAAGATTTACTTAATTATTACATTTTACCTAATATTGCTTCTTACCATGTTAGGTGCACTTAACGGTCCTAAGCCCGTAAAGTATTGAAGGAAAAGGTGAATTATACAAACTAGTGGTTATTAGTGTACTTCTATGCTTCGTGCATGGCCAATGATGATGCGACTGCCAGCCAGTCGGTAAGTTACTAGCGCTTCGCGGCGCAGTGACCATTTTAAACAGACTTTTAGGACAAATGAAAAAGGGCACATCTTTTTCTTCAGTTGGTATTTTTAGTTTGTATGCTGTTTTTTGGGATAAGCATCACGTATATTAATATTGATGTGACGCCCTATAATGTCCAAATAAACACCCTGTATACATAATAATATACTAGTCGACATTAATTTATGCTGCCAAATTCATACTAAAGTCTCAGCAAGAACTTAGTATCAAGGTTCGATGACTATTTTTGTGAAATTCGTTAATTATATTTTTGTTTTCCCTGCAAAACAAAGCTCGGCCCCGAGTCAATTACCATGGGAGTTCACCATATTTGTAAAATTTGCAAATTGTATGATAAATCCGTGCTACTATAACAATTACTTACCAAGCCTCCGGTAATTTAGCTGCATCAATTAATTTCACCGTACTTATAACATAGTAGTAAAAAGTTGTGTCTTTAAATATATTTTTTTTTACATTTTTTTTTTAAATCTTATATTGTTAATATGTTTATTACATTTCAACATAAACTAAGTTTCCATATTAACTAAATAAAAATAATAAACTAAATAATCCTAATACATAAATATAAAAGAAAACAAAATACGGTATGTATATGTATATGTATGTATACAAATAAATAAAAAACCTCATCCAAATTGCTGCTCCACGGCAAGATGCCCAGTATGCTGGCGACATTCCCGCGTTGAATTGCTAAGCTTATTCGCTGGCCGAAGAATGTGCCAGTCCGAGGGTCACCCGTGACGCTGACCAGGCGTGTGGAAATTTCTTTAAATATATTTCGCGCTTCGACCCCACGAGCCCATCGTTAATTTAATTAATTTTAAATTAAAATGGGTTATCAGTATTGTACTGAAGCCAAAACTACAATTTTAAGAACTTTTGTCTCTATGTCTGTATGCATGTTCCGTTTTAACTTGAAAACCACTCAACGGATTTGGATGCGGTTTTCTTAATTGACATCGTAGTGACCCTTTACAATACATAGGCTATAATGGGCGTTGACTGTTAATAAAATAACACTCAAGCCAAAACCATCAAATAAACGCAGGCGGAGAATATTATACGATAGCTATACACTATAACCACAGCGTTGCTTAGCTTTGCAATAAAAACCACAAATAAAAAAGAACATGGCAAAAAGTAGAGAGAAAATAAACGTCAAGAGATAAGAAGGGCTTCGCGCATGACGTCACCGAGATGAAAGCGGAAAATATGAAATTAAAAAAAATAATTCTAAGCGTCTGAATGAACTGAGCAGCCGTCGCAGCCATGCTCGGCTTTAATTTATCACAAGATGTAGGTTGCGTGTGAATCTGAATAGTGAGTATAATTTAAATACATCGCCACGACATGAACACCGGGGAGGTGTCAGAGTTGTAACCATTGACTGAGAAATGAAAGTCACAGTCTGCACTTTACCACATTTACTCACGTTTCATCGACAATCTGAATGCCCAGCGTGATGGGTCGTGAGTCTTAGGAGGCGTCCATTAATTACGTGAGGCGTTTAGAGAGGGGGGAGGGGGGGGGGGCGTTAAAAGCTGATTCTCACCCAATCCCACGTGGGGGAGAGGGGGGTCCTGGCCGTCCTGGCAAGTATCACGTAATTTTTTTTCCGCAAGTAACGGTGTAAAATTGAAAGAAAACTGGGTTAAATTGAGCAAAACGTGTTTCTCTATTAAAATATTACTAAATTCTTCACAATAATATTTATCGTGGCATTTAGTTATGTTATCGTATTTTTTTTTCACTATGATTCTAGACTACGATCTTAGTAATCTTAAATACTAGTCTTAACTAAAAATAATGAAATAAATTGTTTTTAATATTCTTTTTTTAATAAATCTAACGCAATAAAGCATAAATTAACACTGAAAATACGCATTTGAACACACGTGAGATTAAAAGTAGAGGGGGAGGGGGTAGAGCCAAATCTCACGGCATCTCACAAAGAGGGGGGGGAGGGTCCTCACGTAATTAATGGATGCCGCCTCATCGCCGTAGTTTGGCCACAGATATGGACACACAATTTATCATGCCTTCCTAAAACGCAGACCGAGCACAATGTGCCCTATAAAATTTGAACCTGCGACCTCCAAATAATAAAACCACTAGACCACAGAGGTGGTAACTATTAATAAACTTGTGAACATATTGCGTCCATGAGGAGTTTTTTTCCTTCTTGGGCCTCTAGATGATGCACATAACAATTTTCGAACCAGTAATGGTGGCATGAATTTGTATTTAAAGAATATGAATTAATTGTATTTAAAGAACGTGCTTTAGGTTTTTTTTTTACTTTTGCCTAAAAGTTCAATTTATTACTAACGGGAAAATGTTGCTTTATATGATTTTATAATAATGATACTGTATGTGTGTGTATATATATTGCATAGACGTCATATCATAATTACACAGACATATAATGATTATTATACGTCTGTGCATAACACTGGTCAACAAAATTGTAGAAATTTTCTGCCACAGAAACGATTTATTGAAATTATTATAGAAATTTGTATGCTGAATCCGAATATAAACTCAGATTTTCTCTATCACGTCGTAATATTTGTCTAAGACAGACTAAATTTTGAAAAATCGCGTGTTTTTACTACTTCTGGTGGGGCTTTACGCTTAGCACAATTAGTTTTTCGGCTTTAATTTTCAATAATACTTCTTCTTAGTGGTTCTTTTTAATAATATGATAAAAAGATTCACGTAACCAAGCCTAGTTTTCGATTAAATGTCTCAAAACAATCACACCCAATGTTTCGTAGTAAAAACTTGGTATGAAATGTATGGATCGAACAAGCTCTCACAAAATATTATTTATTTTGAAAAATAAGGTTCAATCGCGAATTATGTTATTTTCACCTTAATAAGTATTGATTAAGGACTTGTAATTATGAAAAATAAATATATAAAATACATTTGTAATAAGTAAAAAAAATGTTCAGAAGCATTAAAGAAACGGTAAATTTCAATACCTTGAAGTTGATTTCACAAAACTGAGACCTGATAGGAAAAATCTGAGTTCAGATTTGGATTCAGCACACAGTTTTCTGCAAGAATTTCAAAATATCGTTTCTTTATTCGACTGATTCCGGCCCCATAGTGGGCCGAAATATATTTCGAAAATTAATATTTTTTTATTATTAATACAAGTTAAAGGAAACTAAAGGCTTTATATAGCTAAATTATATATATTTATTTCAAAATATCGTTTCTGTGGCAGAAAACATGTTGACCAGTGTAATTATTATACTGTTTCATACATGCTGTTAAAACCGCATTGATATTTGACTATAACTAATTTAGGGTACGATTATGACTTTAAAGTTTAAACAGAATAATCTCGTTCAGCTATCGTTGTAATGTTGGTCACGAATATAAACCAAATAAACACATTCAACCGACCACCATAGTACTGAGCATGGTCGTTCGTTGTGGCCTGAAGTTAGCCGCACAACACGTTTGACAGCCCATTTTTTCCAACTATTTTTGACATTTGACATCGTGGGTGTTTATTGTAGAAAATTGTAGTTTATTGAAGAAAATTGTAGTTTATGGTGGATTCATAACCGCACTCTTAGTGAACCACAGACGTACTTACAGACCATTCACTGTAAGAAGTCCCCTGGCTTAGGAAATGGTAGCACTGCATATAATGTTGACAATGGCTCACGTATCATTCACCCTACTACACATTCATAATATTTACATAACTGCGTTTTTTTTTTATTAATTAGACTACTCTTTAATGAAAATAAAATGTACTGAATGAATAAATAAAAATTATCAATTATTTATTGATTTGTATTTTGCAAACAATACGTATGATCTAATGGTATGAATATCTATACATGTATCTCTGTACTAAAACGGTATTTAGCATTTCTCGTTCTAGCTCGACGACGTTTGTTCTAAATGGTCAAGCTCCCGTTTTTTACGTTTTTGACGATTATTTCCAGGCGACTTAATGTGAACGCTTTTTTCCGATATGCCTGAAAAAGTAAGTGAATAGCTAATTATTATTTCCCCATAAAATTGGCTTTATGTTTAAAGCTGGTATCCCTTTTTTACTAACCCTTCATGGCACTGACACGAGATCGAACCTGATCGAGAGGAATCGTGGTGCATTGTTTGCAGTTTCTCTTTCACAAAAGGCGTACCTTTAACACAATCTCTTTTTCACAATTTCTCAACGGCTTTGGCAATAATAATACATAATTTAGCAAATAATTTTGAAAAATCTGACTGACAAACAACATGACAGCAAAAGTTTGACAAGCAGTGATACCAACATGACTTCAGGGGACAAGATAAGATGAATAGTCTGTAATAATTTATATGTCTGTGTAGTCAACTGACTTTTCGAAGTTTAAACCTTACGTGGCAAACTTTTTGCTTCTATGGCAAGTAATCCATGGCCACCTTACTATGTCACTGTGACATATAAAAAGAAAACTAACCTCAAAACCAAGCAAACAACATACCAAAAAATTTCTAATTTACAATAATATGTAATTTGTACTTAATTTTTGTTTTCTCGCTAAAAATAACTGTTGAACATGGATGAAGAAAGGAAAACATGTTTTCAAATGGTGTACCGACCGGTTAGCTACTTCTTTATTATTTCCAGTAATTCCACTGTCACTTGATGAGTTATATGATGTTATGAGTTCTTTCTTTTATCTATGGAGATGAAATTGACGAAATCGGAGAAAATATTATGGACAGAGGAACAAAAGACAAGGGTAACTTATCAGAGCTTACATGAGTGGATGAGGTTGGGAAAGGAAAACATTATAAAATATTTACGAGGCCTTCCAGTAGCAGGTTTTCGTAGACTGTGTAGTTTATGGTCGATATTCATTAATAATTATAGAATAACAGGTTCAGAATAGCAGAAAATATTAGTGGTGTGATTCTTGCGAGTATTGCTTTAGAATATTTACGTAATGGATAAAATATCAAAATTTCTTTCTACTCTCAAATCTCAAGCAAGCTGAAATTCTGTGATATTATAAAAGCTCTTTTTGAGACTCCATTTATAAAGACACAGAGAGCTTCTGATCTCAGTAAGCTAAAAGCTTATAAGGATTCAAGACTCATAACGTGGAAAACAGAATAGTGTCTTATCCAATCCTTTTAGAAAACGGATAGGTACGAGAATCTCTAATGATAGGGTACGTTGTCTGGGTTATATCGAAAATTATACTTTAAAACAAAATAGTATAAGTAAAAAAAAATGTGTATTTATTATCATGCAAAATGGAGTGCGAAATAGAAAATGGAATTTCTGAAATTTCCACGAATGAGACAAAATTATTCCCCACAAAGATACAATTTTAGCAAATTTTACCCAAATATCTTAAATTTATCTATTACTTTGATACGTCAAAATGTTTTAAAATTTATATTGTTGAACGAGCGAGCGAAGCGAGCGAGTTCTCTGAATCTACTAGAACAATCCGGCGTTTGTATGAATGTATGTATGAATGTTTGTTCGACGATAACTCGAGTATCGTTGATCGGAATGTCATGAAATTTGGCAGGCGAAAAAATTTTCGAACATAAGCCAAATCGGTCAAGCGTGAATCGGGCGAACGCGAGTTCACAGTTCGGGGCGAACTACTAGTCTTAATTTTTAAAATTTTCATACACCACACTTTTGTCGCTCGCCCTCCCGCCATGCAGCCCGCATCCCCTCCAATACCAGGCCCACCAACCCCTGTACCCCGTGGGCGCGGTAAGGACGAGCTTGCCAAATTATAACACCTCCTATAGTATTGCGTATTTATGTATTTGTGCCCGAGGTGCGGCAATAAAGCTCTCCCCAAATAGGCGTACAAGTGGTAGGTAACTGTTCTATTGATAGTCTACATTTGGAAACACTTCTGACACTTCTGTGGATAAATACCGTAATGATATATTTATATTCTGTAGAATCAACTTTCAAGCTTAGATAACTAGTAGTTTACTCACCTGCCAAATTTCATGACATTCCAATCAACGATACTCGAGTTATCGTCGAACAAACATACATACCTACATACAAACACCGGATTGTTCAAGTAGACTCGGAGAAGTCACATGCTTCACTCGCTCGTTCAATTACCTGATTTTGTTTAATACTAATAACTCTTAATAAATTCTTAAATAACGTATTGTATCCATATAATCTCGTTCTAAAACGCACCTTTTGTTCTTTGTTAAACTCAAAACCTTGGGTATCTTCTAAATCCTAAAAATGTGAATACGTTTTGACCGATAGCCCTTTCTAGAGCACGTAAAATATATCCTCCGCAGAATTCGTAGCATGCATTTCGCTTCGTAGAACATGTGACCCGCGCTACGACTGGCTACACGCGCCTACGGCGTAGACAACAGATGCGATATTTTATCTATTCGACTTTTTGGGGTCCTATTTTATTTTCACCGTATAGAAATCTTTAGAAATTCTTTTGAATGTAACGGATAAATCGTATAATGCAGAGTTGACTGTTTTTTGGGTTCAGTACCTCAGAATAAAAAAAAATACTCTTACACAATTACTTCGTTGTCCATCTATCTGTCAAGACCCTTTATCTCGAGCCCCTTAATAATATCAAGTTCAAACTAATACTTTCTACAGAAGTCTACGGCCCCATAATGCTGATAAAAACTCAGGCTTCTACCTTGACGCAGAAGGAAATTATTATATTCATATTCTTTATTGCACATAAAATACATAGTAAACAGTAATTTTTTTTTAAATTTATTGTCTTTTTCTTTATCAATTTCATACAAATTGGCTCACCATATAGGTTATATGGTACTTCCAGTTGACCTAAAACCTGGAATTACATTCACAATTAGGTCTTACATGTGTAGGTAAAAATTTGAAAATTCCAAATGTTTATTGAGAAATTGAGGACTAAATTAATACACTTTGGATTCTTGGGGTTTAATAGATCGTAAGTGTTACGTCAGTTTGGTCGTTTACTCGTATAATACGTTTAATAAGTTTGTGTTTTTAACGGTATTTAAGGAACCCTCAGATCACGAGCCCTACTCGCACCCTTGGCTAGATTTTGTGAATAGTTTCGCAAACTTATTATGATTTGTGGCAGGCTTTTTGAGTGCGGTCAGTGAATGAAATAAATGTTTCTGCGGTCTGAGGGTAAAATATCTAACTATGTTTCACTAGATTTTTTTTTATATAGATAAAAACATTCATTTTTGGGGTTCCATTTGTACAGAGTCTCTTACAGTTAAGCCTTAATGTCGATCTCTTTGTATGGCTGAGGTGCAACACTAAATATGTCTGAGGCGTAACACGACTTGGCTGAATATAACACGTAAAAGACGGGGTCAATTAAACTAAGGCATGCTATACCTCCAGGATGAAGAATAATAAATACATTCTTTTGTGCAATAAATAGTTCATTCATTTAAAGACCTGCAGAATTAAATATTGTACATTTTCAGTAATGGTAAATCTTTCAAACTAACAGCGTCTACATACCAGATGTATTTTCATCAGCTTATCCTTAAGTGAAAAGAAAAAGTCGCAAAAAAAATATTAAGGATCTTTATTGAAGAAACTTAAATAACATAAATATTGAATACTTAAAAATATTTAATTTAATAATATAAAAGACCAAAAACTATTAAATCTAAAACTAAACTTGTTCTAAAAAAGGTAAAAGTTTTTTTCCTAATCGATGGGGCCGGGCAGGGTGCCATTTAAAAAATAAATTGTCCAAGTGCGAGTCCGACTCTCATACATAGGGTTTCGTACCGACACACAATACCGATCCGGAACATCAACATCAAGGTGACAAAAAACAAGGCGCTAAAATGGAAGCGCCAGACAAATAAATCAACACCCTTTTAATTTAAAATATTACTTTTCTAATTATGAAAACAACAAATGATAAAATTTGGGTTCCGTACTTAGCCACCACATCTATATTGTTGTTATTTACCATGTTTTTGGTGGTACGTAACCCTTTGTGCGCAAGTCTGACACGCAATTTGCCAAATTATTCAGTTAGTTAGCTTAATTTTTCAGTTCCTATATTACCAACACACAATATGGGTACGGAATCCTAATAACAGTATGGTAAATAACAACGATATAGAATAGATGCCATAGCAATGTCAAGGCGACAAAATCGCTGTATAATATGTGTGCGTTATCAGGATCTAACATAATGCCAAATATCAATTTCTTACGTTCCATAGTTTTCGAGAAAATCCGACGTACGGATGACGGTTATGGTTTTTCCTTTTGAGTGACAATTACTGCTGGTTACTCCGGATACGTGCGTCTCTCTCACTCGCTTGACTCGTCCCGTATTAAATCAAGTTGCGAACGCTCTAAAATATGCCTAAATAATTAATTATAATTATTATTATAAATTTCATTTCACTGTTTATATGTATATATTATATTAAAAAAAAAAAGAAATTATTGTAACTAAAATTCTTAAAAAATATTCAACGTAACTCATTTAGTGTGATAATATCTTTAGTTTGACTAAGTTAAAAGTTATTTCTTTGCATAATTAATTAATGAAATAATAAAAAGAAAATGATAAGAATAAAAATCGGATCTTAAGGGTGTATAATACATCATTTTGCTTCGCATGAAAGCACTCCGAAATTAATATATGATAAAGTTGAGGACTAATGCTATGTCACTGCTGTTGTGAAAACTTGATTCCATAACATGTTCTCCATAGAAAAAAATTGCGAAGTTACCTCCAAACCGCACATTAAACCGATAACATTCAATGAATACTTGAAATTAGATCTGAAACTTTGCATAATATAACTGATATTAGTATAAAGCAGCTGCAGACTGTAACATAAAAATTAAAAAACCATCAGTGTAGCCGCGATTTCAATTGATTGCGATTGTTTTTGCGTGCGCGGCATCTGATTAGAGTAGGATAGATAGTTAAAAAGTAGAAGCGTTAGAGCAGGACTGCGAATTGAGGTATTATGGGCCCTTAAGTCTTAATTTGGACCTTATTTTGGTATTTATTTAGTTAAAGCTCTATTGGACCAACACCTTCACATAATGAACATCGAACTTCACAGGTAAGTTCGTTTGATTTATAATAAAATTCAAAATTCTAATCAAGGGACATATTATGCATTTTTACAAAGGAATTTCTGAATTCAACTGGCCCTTAAGGTTACCAGCAAATATAGTCTTCTTAAGGTACAGAAACCTAAAAATCCGTTTTGTATTGACCTAGCCAAAACCTACCCTATGCACTGTATGTATTAGACTTTTATTTTTCTGTGTTTTATGTTTTTTTTTCTATTTTCAGGGCGTAAGACTATAACCACTGCGATATCATCATCACTAATATACGAACTGCTAGACAACTTCGCCTACATCATGTTTGACTCAAACAATCACGCGATAAAGGATTCTTTGTTGCGCCTGCGCCGCTATGCCGCCGTATGTTTTTGTTTGAACTACTCGTATTATATGACAACACACTCAAACCCATGGGCACGTATGCATTTATGTGAACTGCTGTACTACCCTTGCTGACCAGTTAAGGGTCTTCTCGTGAATGACGTAAAAGCGGATTTTAAAAAGGTAGTATTGAGGATCACAATCGGATCTTGGCCCCGTCAGCAGAGACGACGACGTAGGCACTTATTTACTGGTGGAAGGCCTCGGGCGTGGATTGTCACTACCCTCATGAAGAAACCATGCTGCGAAACGACTCGGGAGCTCAGGCAGTCATGCTCATGACGTCATCGTAGCCATAGGTATAGTGTAACCATAGTGGTTACAGGCAAATGCGTAAGTATCAGTCAGTCGTCCTTCACAACCTTGCTTACATTTTTCGTAAGTCCCTGGAAAGACTGATTAACGACTCGCCTGCTAGTTTCTGGGTGAGTGCTCTTTATCCTAGGTTTTATTGATGCTTTCTACCAGTAGCGGTAACGGCTAAGCGTAAGCCCATTGAATGTAAAAAAAAATCGGTAAATACTCCTGTTTTTCGGTCTAAGTGGGTACATGTATGTACGTGAATACAAAAAATACCGTTTTGAAAGAGGTTAGTAGCGGATTCCGCGAATGAACACTCACAAAACCGCAAAAATATCGCGAACGCGATTACGCAGCGGTGACACGGCAAAGTTAAAAGAAACGCACTAATTAGACACTCAACTTTTTACACTAAAATGGTCACATCTCGGACTTTTGAAGTCTCAATGCCACAAAATAAAGTCTATATGTATATTAAAATAGGACCTACTCCATAAGATAGTGAAAGTTTCATGTCGATAAAGTTTTCGAGATCTTAGGTAACGAACGAACAAACTTTCACTTTTATTTATTAGTAGAAAATGATATTTGTAAATGTGATGCGTTAAATGTCAAAACAAAATATTGGTCTCTTAATAACATGTATAGGTATTCGACAGTGTAAAAGGAAATCTTACATTACTCGCATGAAAATTTTATCCGGCCCTTAATGCACTTTAACCAGTAAACAACGTAGCCATGTCTGTCTAAACTTAAAATTTTCCAAAGTATAGCTTCTGTTTTAACACATAAGAACTATTTTTTGACATTTTTATTTTGACAGCACTAAAACTAAAATTAAAGCCTTCAGAATCGGCTTTATATTAAAGTTCTCAAACGGTTCTCAAAGCGCGCAGCATACAACTAAAGCGTTTTTGTTCGTGTGTGAAACAATCTAGCCTTTCAAGTAACAAAAAACTAGAATGTATTTTGCTAAACGGCAAAGGGTGAACTGAAAGCAGAAATCAATTGGTTCAGTGATCAAACGCGTTTTTGTCCCTGAAAAGGTAGATAGGTATTTGTAAATATTTGCCACCTAGCTGGGGTTTTATTCAGTGTCGTGTGGATACCGCTCAATTCTGTTTTCATTGTGATGGAAGCCTTATGGTTACTTGTGCAACAAGAGAGCAAAGTTCGTTTTTGTTTCGAGTGCTGAGTTTTAAATCCGAGCAAAGGGAGGGGGATAAAAAGCAAAATAAATAAATCATTTTCCTTTTTAGGGTTCCGTAGTCAACAATGAACCCATATAGTTTCTCCATGTCAGTATGTCTGTCCGCGGCTTAGTTCAGAGTTTCCCGGTACTAAAAAGCAGTAATTTAGCATGGGTATAATACATATTAATCATGCCGACAAAGTAGTAAAATAAAACCGTGAATTTTTTTTGTTTAGCATTCCCTACACGTAAAGAGGGGATGTTTTTTTGTTTCACTTCTACCCCGTGTTGTGGGGTGTCCTTAGATTATCAATATTGTGATTGTGAAAAAGTATTTTTTTATTTAGCGATGCGTTTGCTAAATATTAAGATTTAAAGTGCTAAGTTTTGTTAGAGTCAAGTGTCCCCTTCTGCCAGCTAATCGGTTGGTTTTGACGTTAAAAGGAAAACTATCACAGCTAAGTAGGATTTAAGAGTTAAAGAGTTGGCTTACCTAATTTTGCAGTTTTGTTATATGTATTTTGTATGTAATGATATGTTTGTAATTTTTATTCGAATAATTAAGCCTATTAATTTATTTCAAGTGTACGGAACCCTTAAGTGCGAGTCCCACTCGCACTTGACTGGTTTTTAGGGTTCCTCAGTCCGAAAAGGAACCCTTAAATTTTCGCCATGTAATTGTCCGTCTGTCCGCGGCTTATCTCCCAGACTATTAGTCTATACCGGGTACCACCATCTTACTCGCAAATCCTCCCGAAGTTATTCGGGGGAGAGTAAGAGAACAGCTCACAGGCAAAACCAGGCGGCCTACCATTGCCTGGGACCGATGGATGGTGGTATATCCATTCCTAATTGCCGGACCTTATATAAAACAGACAGCGGCGTCACTGGTACAAGGGTTTCGACACCGCGCTCACCAACCCGCCTGCCCAGCGTGTGTGAGTATGGGCATTTCTTCCAGGAGGACCGCCAAGAGTGGCGAAATCCTGGAAAGGCCTATGTCCAGCAGTGGACGAAACAGGCTGATGGATGGATGGATGGATGGGTGTAAATAGACTGCTACCATTAAATGAAACCACATGTTCTACTGAACCGAACCACTTTTCCCAAGAATCATACCCGCGGACACCCTTAGATTGGGAAATAATTGAGATCCAAACAAAAATGCGTGAAACCTAACGCACTAAAATACGGGCGAGTATCGAGAGAGCGTCGTCCGTGAAACTGCTGTTCCGGTGCCTCGTTATAAGATAGACCTTCCTCCTACGAGAGTTAAGAGTACAAAAGTCTTTGAGTTACAGTTGAATATGTTTTTCTCTGAAGATTTGTGCGGGTTTTTTTTCCGAATAATTGTTCAGTATGATCAGCAGAGTATGTAGTTTTATTTTATGGTCGCACTCTATTTACATTCTGTATAGTCTATTACGTGATGACGTATGGCGCTGAGACGTGGCCTCTTACAAAGGGTCTGATCCACCGATTTAAGGTCGCTCAGCGAGCTATGGAGTGGGCTATGCTTGGGGTATCTCTGATGGATAGAATCCGAAACGAGGAGATCCGTCGGAGATCGAAAGTAACCGACATAGCCTGCAGAATCAGTAAGTTGAAGTGGCAGTGGGTAGGCCATATTTGTCGCCGAGATGATGGCCGTTGGGGCCGAAAGGCTCTAGAATGGAGACCACGTACAGCAAAGCGTAGTTAGGCCGACCTCGTGCCCGCTGGACCGACGACCTGAAGGACGTTGCGGGGGGCGGCTGGATGAGGAGGACGGAGGACCGACATGAGTGGCGAAATTTGGGAAAGGCCTATGTCTAGCAGTGGACGAACACGGGCTGATGGATGGATAGGTAGTCTATTACTATTTGGCATGGGTATACATAAAAAACTCTTTTCGCAATTTCGCTTTTTTTTGGTATTATTAAAGTTTCAATTTTAAAAAAGATAATTCCAAATTATTACTAGGTAAAATGTGTGATTTTCATTTGTTTTTGTTACTGTTAAAATGAGTGAAACTAATGAAGAAATTCGATACCTTTTAAATTTTTTTAAGAAACTTAATGAACCGTGTACTCATTTGTGATTCTTTATTACGACGTAATGAAACCGAACCATTTTTGAAATCATGATAACTGGTGATGAAAGGTGGATCACGTACGACAAGAACGTGCGAAAAAGGTCGTGGTCAAAGGCTGGTCAGGCTTCACAGACTCTGGCGAATCCCGGGTTATCTCGCAACAAGGTAATGCTGTGTGTATGGTGGGATTGGAAGGGCATTATTTATTATGAGCTGTTACCGCCAGGCAGGACCATCGATTCTGAACTCTACTGCGAACAACTGATGAGATTAAAGCAAGAAGTTGAGAGAAAGCGGCCGGAATTAGTCAACAGAAGGGGTGTGGTTTTTCATCATGATAACGCTAGACCTCACACATCTTTAGACACTCAGCAAAAATTAAGAGAGTTTGGCTGGGACGTATCAACGTATAACCTTCAGATTTCCACTTGTTTCGGTCTCTTCAGAATTCTTTAGGCAGTGTCAGGTTAACATCACGAGAGGACTTCCAAAACCACTTGTCGCGGTTTTTTGATCAGAAGCCCCAGAATTTCTATAGCAATGGGATCATGTCCCTACCTACAAGATGGCAGAAAGTTATCGAACAAAATGGCACCTACATACTTTAGTTATATGTAACTAAACTTTTTTTAAAAATTATTCGAATTTTCATATAAAATGCGAAGAAACTTTTTCCCCAACCTAATATTAATGACGCCGACAAAGTAAAATAAAATCCTGAAAAAGTTTTATTAGGGTACCTCCCATATACGTAAATTGTGGATGTATTTTTTTCTCGTATATCCAATAGTGTGGGGTATCGTTGGATAGGTCGTTCAAAAATATTGTGGGTGTGTGAAAACTATCTCTCGATTTAGTGATCTGTTGGCAAAATATTAAGCTTTAAAGTGCAAATTTTCTGTTAGAGTCAACTGTCCCCCTTACCTGCCGGCTAAACGGTTGTTTATAAATATGTGAAAAATTTCACAGAAGTATATTATAATGAAGTTAAAAGAAAAACTATTACAGCTAAGTAGGCTTTACAGGTTTACGAGTACAGGTCGCGCCAAACTCTTAGTCCCTCTAAACACGACAAAATGTATGGGCCGTTCTTCGTCGAAGCATCAACTTCTGAGCGTACTAGAAGTTTGGCGCGATCTGTATTAGTACACCAACTTATAAAATGTACTGGGCAACTACGGAACCCTACACTGCGCGTGGCTCGACACGCACTTGGCTGGTTTTTTCTTTGTTTTGTTTAAATAAGACACTTGTAATTGTCCCTAGTGTCTTATTTAAACAAGAAGTTTTATTGCACGGGGTCGTTGGATTAATTTATTTAAATTTCTTTATGATTTGCCGTAACACGTATTTTGTGAAAACTGCAGCTTCTGCCTATTACGGTTGAATCTGTAGACCCTTGTGACAGACGCACGGAGAGACAGACAGCGGAGACTTAGTAATAGGGTCCTGTTTGGCACCCTTTGGAACCCTAAAAAGATCTGGTGCTTAGTTTTGTTAGGTATGTTATTTTGAGTGTAGTTTTAATGTTCCAATGTTACAATTGCAGCTCAGCGTCCCGCCGACGTGCATGGAGCATGGTGAAGAACCAGCCAAGAATGCGCTCGCCAATTTGTTCTCGTGGCTTCACCAGCATGAAGAGGCTCAGGTATACTGATACTAAAGGAACCTTTTTTCCTCTTCAAAAGAAATGATGTCATTGATAATGTACAGCAATTCAATCCTGAATTAAATGTAGGTATGTATAAATTAGTAGTGTAGTTACCCCATAGTGTAGAACACAAAAACCGATGTGAGAGCGCTGACTTCTAGAGAACATGTGTTTCAGGAAGAAAGAAGTCGGCAAAAGTGTTATTTCGCTCGTTTTAACTTTTTAGGGAATGTCTGCTCTAAATTTCAAGTCGGTTATTACTTTTTTGTTAAAAGTTTTGTTTTTGGTGAATTATGTCGAGGCGGCCCGCGGCAAAAAGGCTGAATTCTAAGAAAGAAAGGTCAATAGTCCGGTTGATGAATGTTGAGTTATCGAGGGTAAAACGGTCGGAAAATAGAAAGTCACACAGACGACAGACGCTAACTTTGCAATTCTCGTAAATAGTCTGCCTAAATTTTTTCCTCAAACACTAAGTTTATTTTTGCCTACTCTAGATTTTTTTTCATCGATAAGATCTCAAGCATTTTCACCATTTTTAATCCAACATTCGGATACCTAAATAGAAAAAACCGGCCAAGTGCGAGTCGCGTTCCGTACCATTATCTATAAAAACGGCAAAAAAATCATGTCTGTTGTATGGGAGCCCCCTTAAATATTAATTTTCTTTTAATTTAATTATTTATTTTTAAAGTGAATAAATAAAAAAAAACTGTGAATATTTCAAGCGTCTAACTGTTGCCGTTATTAATATAGAGCAAAAACGAGCAAAAAAATTGGGACCCGAACCCGGGTCCTCTCGCTAACCGGGCGGTTGCTCTTCCATTGAGCTATCCAGTTCTTAACACAACCTGCGAATTTACCCATGTGCTTTCCATACCGCAACGAGTACTTAGTAGTGAGCCTCTTGGCGCCTAGAGGACGCTAGTGTATTCAAGACGAGTCTAAGACTTATTGTCCTACCGTCACCTGTTACAGCATCGGGTACTGAAGAATATAGACAGACAAAAATTATAAAAGTTGTAGTTTTGGCCTCAGTTTAATACTAGTAACACATTTTAATTAAAATTTCGCAAAAATATTCAATGTACAGACAGACACGACTTTCTTACTACTTTATTATTGGTATATGGCATATTTTGCCATTTTCGCTAAACACTCTTGTCATGCTGTTTAAAATGCAGACTCAACCTCTTGCATAAAACATGCACATGCAAGCAGTACGAAAATAAATACAAGGTGAAATTAAATTAACCGACCAAATTCATACTGGAGTCTAGTTAGTGATCAGAAACAAGCTTCAATTACCCCTTTGGTGAAATTTGTAAATATATTTTTTTTGCTTCCTTACTGCCTAGACTAGGAATTGGTACTTAAACTAGTCCAACCAGTAAGGGAGCAAAAAACAAATTTTTAGAATTTGGCCAAAAGGATTACTGAACCTAGTTCCTGATCACTAACCGAGTCTCCAGTATGAATATGGTCGGTAGAATCGAGCAATCTTAAAAGAATTTGTGTATAATTTATTCAAATTGGCACGTGTTTCGCCTCTAAACGAGGCATTCTCAGGAAATGTAGCTCGCCCGACAGGGTTGCTGCTGAGCGAGCGAGGTTTTGAGGACTAGTTCCTAATGATGACGTTGTAAAGCTGGTTGACTGATGCTGGTTCCCCCAGGTGATGGTGGCAAGTGTGCTGATGGTGGTGGGAGTCTGGTGGCTGGTGCGGACGCTCCTCTCTGTCCTCTTCAACTTGATCTGTCCCGTCGTGATGGTCCTGTTGGCTGTAGTGAGTATTAACTTCAGTTATGGACCTAACACTTATTGCGTAAATATGGCGTGAGTTACGAGGGGCTGTTTCCACAGCGTGAGTTACTCTCGGCGTGAGTTACGAGGGGCTTTCACCACAGCGTGAGTTACTCTCGGCGTGAGTTACGAGAGGCTGTTTCCACAGCGTGAGTTACTAGGGCCTTTTATTATGGCGTGAGTAACGAGAAGCTGTTACGACGGCATGAGTTATCATGGTTTTTACTATAGCCCAGTGTGAGTTACGAGGGTGTGCTACCAAATAGGTTATGAGAAGTAATGAGGATTAACAGTGTGTTAAGACTGGGTTTTTTAAGGGTATGTTTTTTGCCACGATAATAACGTCCTGTCAATTAAAACCGAAAAAAATGGCTTGTGCATTAATGGTTGTTTCAAACTCCTTTCTATCCGACTATATTTGATAAGTGAAACGTCTATTGTGTTTCAGATATGTGTGCCGCAGCTGAGGCAGCCGCTATTGGGGCAAAATTATCCAGCAATCGTTAATCTGGTTCGAAACATCCTCATAAATTTAGCTGAAAACCTCAAAACATAGGAATACAAGTTTAGTAAAATTTAGTTTTTTCAATAATGAATATCGTGTCCTCTCAGTTATTTTTTACGATGAAAGTGGTGCCCTTAAAAAATCTGATGTCATGCTTTTAATAATAAACATATTTGTGTAAACATTCAGTTTTTCATTTTGTAAAAAAATAACTGATAAATAATAAATATAATGTCGTCGTCAAAGAGATGTCACCGGGATGTCACACGTTTTTCCTCAGTCCCAGCATAGTACTTGCCTTTAAGGCGCCTAGGCACGCCACCGTTTTAGTACAAAATTTAATAACCCGTTTCTCAGTTCTTTTTCATTATATACCAAACTATATGACCTCTATAATCTGGTGCTGGTATTTTAAAAGGCACCATTTTGCCATAATTTTGTATATTGATTATGTTTTAAATATATCAAGCTGGACAGATTTACATACAAAGTTGTTTTCTTGCCTCAGATTGTACCTAGATCAAAATTTAACATTTCAGCCAAATAGCGACTTTGTAAATGCCTGTATTAAACTATTGAGGTCTATAACTTTAGTCTACAACGAAAAACAACTGAAAAACGGGTTATCAAATTTTGTACTAAAACGGTGGCGTGCCTATGCGTCTTAAGGGGGCTATAAATGTACACTGACAGTAGCTGCTGGGCCAGTTTAATTAGATGTTACTCGAAAAATAAATTAATTGAGAATAAATATATGATTAACTAAAGAATATATAGTGTGATGTGCCTTGATTAGAATTTTAAATTTTTATCAGAATCTTTTAAATAAATAAATACCAAAATAAAGTTAAATTCAAGACTAAGATCCGATTTAATTCATTAAGTGTACAAAGAAACAACTTCAAACTCAGTCAAATTTAAGATTATTATCACAAAAATGAGTTCTCTTGATTAGTTTTAATTTTGCAATAATTGTAATTAATTATTAAGGTAAATTTTAGCGCGTTCGTAACTTGATTCCCCGTCGAATTTACAAACACTTGTATTTCAAATACTCGTTACTGCATGCCGATCAACAAGTTTGGATTGGAACCCGTATCTCAAAATTGTGAGTTTAGCTACCTACTGACTGAACTATAGCTGCTTAAAGTAAATATATTATAGGTATAATTGGCACCAGTCGTATCCCAGAGGACAGACGTAGAAACCTTCAATCTATACACTAGCGAGGACTTACTTTTAACTTGACTTTTCAAGGCTTTGCTTTGACTTTTTTACTCAGGCTCAAACAGTGTAACATTTTTTCTGGGTACATGTACATATATTGTTATAGTATCTTTCAAATAAGAAGTCCTGGCTGACACACCTAAAGAAAATAAGGGTTTATGGTCATTCTAAATTAGGAACATGATACAACTATGGTTTTTCAGTTCCAAATAATACTTTTTAAAGTCTTAATCCTATACACAAGATTTCAAATTTTCATTTTTCGTTTCGAGTCACACCCGATAATATTTTTGATCTGAATAGTTCCAGTATTCGATATGATTCCATTCGATTGTAATCTGTTTGTAATAATAATCGAAAATTGATAGAGTATAGTATCGATTCAAATGTGTCTATTCACTAAAGCTAAAGCCCAGCTCTGAGAAGTGTCAGCCGGAACTTCTTATATGAAAAAGGGTATAGTATATTACCGCCAAAAGTAGACTGCTTTTTGTTAGTTTTTTTCAAAAAGTCTACTCTAAATCATAAGAAATAAAAGATGAAAGAAAATTAAGTGATATGACATGAAATGACAGTCTCATGATAGAAGGAAAGATAGCAAAGAATAAAAGAAAGACGTGGACAAAATTTATTTAATCAAGTGGAAATATATACAATTGCCATGTTGTAAGGTTGAAATGATGGTTATCGGAGAAAAGAAAAGCGGTTACTCCACCGACATGAACGTAGCTCTTAAATTTTTTAATTTAAGTTTTTTAGGGTTTCGTAGTCAACAAACCCTTGTAATTTGCCATGTCCGTTCGTCTGTCTGTCTGTCTTTCTGTCCACGGCTTAGCTCAAAGTTCCCTAGTACTAGAAAGCTGTAATTTGGTATGGTTATAAATATTAACCACACCGACAAAGTGCCAAAACAAACACCTGAAAAAATATTTTTTTAGGTTACCACCCCTACACGTAAGTAGGGATAATTTTTTTTTCGCTGTTATGTTAGTGTGTGGGTTGTCGTTGGATAAATCTTTCAAAAATATTGTTCGTGTGTGGAAACCATTTTTCGATTCGGAGATCCGTTTGCGAAATATTAAGCTTTAAAGTGCTCATTTTTGTTAGAATCAAGTGCCAACTAAACGGCTATTTTTGGAAATGTAAAAATATTCACGGTAGTAGTACATACAACGAAATTAAAAGGAAAACTATCACAGCTAAGTAGGCTTCACAAGTTAACGAGTAATAGTCGACCAACATTATTGTGACGGGTAACTACGGAACCCTATAATGCGCGTGACCCAATACGCACCTGGCTGTTTTTTTTTACATCTACGAATCAAATTTCTACCGTAGATCTTAATCGTAAATTTCTAATTCCAAGTTTAAAATGTTCATTACTATTCAGTACGTTTTTTCCATGCCCTGAGTGGTCAGTTAAAACTTATTTTTGTGTTGGAGATATTAATTTCCGAAGCTAAAATTAAATTATAGTCGGCTCATCTTCTGCTACGCATGAACAATCTTACTCTATTTGTTCACAACAAAGTTGAACAACTAATTTCGAAATATAAACTGGATTTGTTTATATGTAAATTGTATAGCGATGGAGTAGTCTTGTTTATGTATAGATGCAAGGAAATTTGCAAAAAACCTTCAATTGCTCTCAAATTGTATTCTTGATGTCGTGCTAATACAAAGGGATCCTAATCTTTATTAAGAGGATTGTCACGCTTGCAAAAGTCACTGTTACTCCATGCGGAACGACTCGCAGTGCGAGAAGGATGGATTCCGGAAAAAAATGCAAAATGTCCGTTGTAAATTAATAAAAAATTAACTAAAATAATTATAAAAGTTCAAAATGACAAAATTTAGATATTGTTAAAATCTGTCTAATAAAATATAGTTCAGGTCTGTCTGTCATTCAGTCTTCTGTCAGTTTTTAAAGCGCTTTTAACTTTCTATATGATTATTACAAAATTTCGAAAAAAATATATGATGTTTATTGACTTTTGTCCCATTATTTTGATGTTTTAAAACTTTGAAAGATTTTTAGACCCGATTTCACCATACTCTGTTAGTTAGTTAACACCCCTGTTATATCATATAACGGATTGTTAAAGTTAGTGAGTGTCCCACCATGCTATAACGAATGTTTAATTTCCTTAATCTTTTAATTTCCTTAATAAATGATGTTTAAAACTTATAAATATCGAATTTATCATATATGAAAAGTATTGTTTTCTCTATTTGGCGTTATCCGGTGACGCAGCGATCGCCGTAACAGCCACTTTGCAATGCACGCCGATATGAACGTTATTTGAATGTCGTTTCTGACGATATTTGTACTGGACGGAGAGCTAGTGACCAAATCGGTCATGTAGCTTCAGCTGTATTGAAAATCCGTTAGCTACTTCCCTGAACAACCTTTTCCCATAATCTCCGTGCTGGCAGGCCGCGGGCGGTGGGTGCGGGTGTAGTGGGGTGGGGAAAAAAAAGAAAAAAAATGTGGGCTCAGCGGCTTTAATTTTTTTTTCAAACAGTTGCTCAGTACTCCCTATGCACCCAAAAAAATGTTTAAATCGATCGGGTGGTGGGAAGGGGTTGCCAGCGTTAATTAAAAGTACCAAAATAATAATAATTTTCATGTGGGCTCAGCTGTATTGGCTTTTTTTCTGACGCGAGATTAATTAATATGTGAGCCCCAAAAAAATAGCCATGCAAAAATATCGGTGGGAAGGTATCGAAAAAAATGGTTGAAATCGTTGAATTTCGTTCGAAAATGAGCTGAGGAGAAGGCAAAAGTGGAGTGTATATATAACTAGTATCTGGAACAATGCTCATCTGGACATTCCTTTACCGTTGAAACCTGAAGGAAATGGGTGGATTGAAGAAGAGTCAACGAACAACTTCGTTTGGTTCGAAGGTGACCAATTACCAAAGTTTACAACAGATGTCATAATTCAACCTGATGAAATCGATGAAGACGACGAAATAGAATCAGGTATGAGTGCAATATTAAACTAACAATCATTTGAATGAAATACGTACCTACAAGAAAATGTTAAAAAAAACAACGTTGACAATTCATATGAAATTAACACAATCACGATCCCAATAAAATAAAATTCAATTCCAAAAAGCAATTAAAAAACAAACAGTAATTGAAAGTCCGAATAAAATGAACACTGCTAAAATTGTTATTCAATAAATACAATTAATATGTTTCAGAGGACCATCAATGTGAGAGCGACTCCGGAAGTGACAGCGATACCGATGAGTACGAATAGAAGGAACAGCTAACAATCAATCAAATATTGGACGTTAATTAAATCATACTTTACAATTTGTTTTGTATAAATATAAAAATGAATAAGATTAAGAATACAAATGAATTTTACATCAATACAATTTCTTTGCATAAATCAAAATGAATAAAAAAAGCAATCACAATGAATTTTCTACGTGCAAACAATTTTTTCGCATATGAATAAAAATGAATAAGAAAAGGAATAAAAATAAATTCATATTTTTCACGAATAAAAATGAATGAAAAAAAGGAATATTTTGAATTTTTTTATAATAAAGGAATACAAATAAATAGAATATCTTGAATAATAATCAGGAATAAAAAAGAGGAGTAAAAATTAATAGAATTTTGCGCATGAATAAAAATGAGAAAAAAAAGAAATAAAATTGAACAACATTTTTTTCCATAAATAATGAGGAGAAAAAAAACAACATTTTTTGCGTAAATAACAACGAGAGAAAAAAGAAATACAATTGAATAAAATTTTCGCATAATTATTTTGCATAATAATAATGAATAAAAAGAGTAATAAAAATGAATACAATCGTTCGCATGGATAAAAATGAGAAAAAAAAGAAATAAAATCGAATAAAATTTTTGGCATAAATAAAAATGAATAAATAAAGGAATATAAATCAATAGAATGTTTTGCATAAATAATAATAAATAAAAAGAAGAAAAGAAATGAAAGAAATTAAATTGAATTAAATTTTTGGAATGAATAATTACGAGAAAGAAAAATTTGAATTAAATTTTTTCATAAATAAAAATGAAGAAATAAAGAAATATAAATAAATAGAATATTTTTCGTAAATAATAATGGACAAAAAAAGGCATAGAAGCAGGGAATATTTTTTTGCACGAATAAAAATAAGTTAAATTTCTATGAAAATGCGGTGAATGTTCGGAAACGTTCGGGTTTTCCCGTTCAACGGGTGCAAGAAGGACAGCGGCTACTCTCTGTTAGCCGAACAAAATCGACGTGCCGCCGTGAGGGCGCTGACGCGTTCGCCGACTGGGAAGTCCACGTCCGCTTTTGCCTTCTCCTCAGCTCATTTTTGAATGAAATCCAACGATTTCAACAATTTTTTTCTATACCTTCCCACCGATATTTTTGCATGGCTATTTTTTGGGGGCTCACATATTAATTAATCTCGCGTCAAAAAAAAAGCCAATACAGCTGAGCCCACATGAAAATTATTATTATTTTGGCACTTTTAATTAACGCTGGCAACCCCTTACCACCACCCGACCGATTTAAATTTTTTTTTGGGTGCACAGGGAGTACAGAGCAACTGTTTGAAAAAAAAATCAAAGCCGCTGAGCCCACTTTTTTTTTCTTTTTTTTCCCCACCCCACTACACCCGCACCCACCGCCCGCGGCCTGCCAGCACGGAGATTATGGGAAAAGGTTGTTCACGGAAGTAGCTAACGGAGTTTCAATACAGCTGAAGCCACATGACCGATTTTGTCGCTAGATCTTAAACTATACCTAACTAACTGAAACCACTGAGACGGCCAAATAAAATGTTTGATAATCTAGGCGTATTGTGACTATTCGTGCTCTAGATCATAAGTAGGGATGATCGACAGACGTGCTAATGACGCAGAGTTTTATTTTTGGATCCAGGGCTGTCTGGAGACGTAGTACATGGCAACGTCGCTCACACGTCACATCACATGACTACTGATGCGAATTTATTACTGTTTATTATCAAATCAAATCAAAATCAAAATATTTATTTTGCAAAATAGATACATAAAATATACTTTCTACAAGTCAAAGTTAATTTTTACAATATATATGTTTAGAATATAAATATATATATATAATAATACGTGACATAAAATATACACCTGCATAAAATAGTGGAATCTAGGAATAAAAATATTATTTAAACACAATGCAATTAACAAATAAGTTGATAAATAAATACGGGAAATGCATACAAAAATATTTAGGTTCGGCTACTAAAATGTAATAAAGTTATACACCTGCATAAAATATAGAAATATAGGAAAAATAAATAAACCATAAATAAAAATAATTCCTAACCATCCGCACCATTCGATTAGTATTGCTAAGAAGAAGGGCAAGAAACTTAGCAAACATTCCTTTTTTCAAAAAACACATTATTGTACGAGTAATTGCTATTATGTAATTAATACTAAATATTTCTTGGAAAAAATTGTTTGCGATATTTCTCATGAATTGTCCCGTTCAATTTGATGGTGTTACAGGTTACACCCACGCCTGTCTCCCAGAGACTACTGATTTTACAGATTTTCTTCTGCTGCGATCCTGGCACACCTGTTTCAATTCACATCCATCAATATAATCGTACAAGCTCTTCTATTTCGTGTAATTTTGACATTGCCCTTCCTCAAGTATGTCGCCAGTCTAGTCAGAATCCGTCGTTCTGGACCGGCCCGGTCGAGTTTCCACTTGCGGACCATACATTTCTTTTATCACTCTCCTTTTATTCAACCCTTCTATAATATACTCGTCTATGTTTATGGTGTTTGATCAGTATATTACATTGTTTAACTTATGACGCTAACACACTTGTTCTATATTCTTAGGGAACGGCTCCTAGAACATAGTTTAAACTATACTGATACCTATTGAAATGGCTACTAACGATTTTAATAGTCAGATTTCACCACTCAAACGTTTGACACTCAAACAGGGAACCGCCGCGTAACCATGTTTGCCTCGGAAGAATCTGTACGAATACAGTGAAACTAGCCAGGCGTTTCAATCACACTAATATTACAAATGCGAAAATTTGTGTGTGTATGTTTGTTACTCTTTCACGCTGAAACGGCTTCACGGATTTAGATGAAATTTAGAATGGATATAGCTTATAACCTAACTTGTGTTAGGCTACTTGTTATCCCGGAAAAAAGCATGTCGATAAACCGAATAACAAGCGGGCGGAGCCGCGTGCAAAAGCTAGTATCAGTATAAATCTAAACCACGAATTAAAAAAATATTTTTCATCACTAATGCTCTGAAAGTAAGTCGTATATAACTCGAAATGCGGGAGGTGAATTCGATTTACCTACCTAGGGAGGTAAGTAAATTTTAAAATCAAAGGAGTGTCCCTTGCAGTCACTAACTATGACTTGCCTATATATAAGGTGTTCTCAAAATATCTGCCACGGCTGTAATGGGAGAGTGTATTGTGTATATAGAAAAGAATAGTAACGATATTTTATTGATCTAACGTCATAAATTTTTTCATACAAAAAAATGTGCGTATAAATTTGAATTGATTTAGTTGTTTGAAACCGTCCCGTAGTAACTTAGCTGTTGCCGCATCGCCATTTCATTTCGCAACTCAATGAAGCCACCCCGTACTGTTGCCATATTTATCAAACAAATGCCGCCCCGGTCCGCGCCGGCAGCTCGTCATTCATTCATCAAAGCGCAAGCCGACGACGGCCTACCCCCCTCCCGCCTGCACTACCCCGTTCGTCGCACGCGCTTGTGTTTGTGCCTCAGTTCGCTGTTATCAGTTCGCGCATCCGTGCAGCTTCATACATTTGTCACAGATTTCTACGGGAAAAACCGCGCGTTGAAATTGAAAAAAACCTAGCATTTCATTTCGCAAAACGTCAATGAAGCTATTCATGCAAACTTACAAACAATACCGCGCGTCGGCATCGTTCGTCAAAGCGAGGCCGAAGACTCCCCTGCCCCACCCGCACCCCGTTCGTCGCACGCGCTTGCTTTTGTTTTTGTGTGCCCCGCCCGCCCCAGTTCGTTGTTATCAGTGGTCAGCGAGGTGTGAATTGCGAGCGCATTCGTTAAAAATGCCTCCCAGACGACGATATTCAAATCAAGAATATGTTGAAATGGTATGGTGCTATCGCGAGTGCAATAACATAACCACGCATGCAGCGAACTTATGCCAGCAGGGGTTTGGTGTGCGAATAAGTCCTCATACCATTCTGGACGCCGTGTACACGGCCCCTTTGACCCGCCTCCGGTTGACGCAGAGAAGAGGAAGTGTTGGACTTCTTCCGACGTCATCCTCTTGCGAGCACCAGAGACGGGGCTAGAGTCTTCAACGTGAGCGACAACTACGTGTGGCAACTTCTTAACCGGGAAGGGCTATACCCTTACCACTTTACGAGAGTACAAAAATTGCAGCCACAGGACTACGCGGCTCGCCTCGCGTTCTGTCATTTGATTCGAGAAGAACGCCGCAACATTCTGTGGACTGACGAGTCACAGCAAAAACATAGCGATTCTTACACTAACTTGACTGTCCGTAGCCTGTTTTAAGTGTGATGGGGAGTTAAGCATCTTATTACGTCAGTTTTTTTATCTGCAGTAAGCTTGGTGGAATTCAGTAACGGGTAAGTAAGTGCAATTTTTAGCTTTTGCCTGCGTATTATTGTGTAACTAATAGATTCAGATAGTTACGTTACGAACTGGTCAGCTGATTTCAGAGTTCATTGACAGAACAGTTAGAAAGAGATAGCAATTGTTTTCATTGACGAAACTACACTACGCGCGTAGTTTGTGAACCACGTTATGCAGAATAAAGCAAATTTTAATTTCACTACTTTATCTTCTCAAATTGATTTAACGATTCCGGGGTACGAAATTTATGCATTATTGTAATCTATAAACATAAAAGTATCTCCTATTTCATCCGTGGCAGGTATTACGATTACACCTTATATATATATATATGTAAATATGTAAATATGCTAAATAAAATGTTAAAAAGTCGTTAAAGAGTGAACACAGCAACTATAAATAGTTTTATTTTTAAAACAATCACACTGGCCAGTAAGACACGATTGCAAAAAAAAAGTCGCATGAAAATAAAATGGCGGCAGTAAAATTATCTTGTTGAAAACGTTGTTGCAAACATAACTTCATAGTTGATGAACGACATATTTCATTGATTTCATGACGAATTAATTTTTATATTCTGCAAAATGTGTTATTAGTTATTTTATAATAGTATTGGTGTAAAACCGAAACCGGTTTGGATAAACACAATTACTGTGAAACAAGCACATACAGGTGCAGTGTCATGTTACAATTTTGTAAGTTTTTTTTTTATTTCTTGGCATTAGTGATGAAGAGTAGAGTGTTACACACAGGTGTATGTGATCAATTGCATCCTCGAACTATAGGTAAACACCCTCCTTCGCTGCGCTCGCTCGTGCGCCTAAATATCTCGGGTGCAATTGGTAACTTACCTCCCTTGTATAACTACTATTAAACTATTAGGACTATTGTTCAAATATTACTGAAATTCATCCATCCATCCATCAGCCTGTTTCGTCCACTGCTGGACATAGGCCTTTCCAGGATTTCGCCACTCTTGGCGGTCCTCCTGGAAGAAATGCCCATACTCACACACGCTGGGCAGGCGGGTTGGTGAGCGCGGTGCCGAAACCCTTGCACCAGTGAAGCCGCTGCCCGTCACCAGTCTGTTTTATATAAGGCCCGGCAATTGGGGATGGATATACCGCTATCCATCGGTCCCAGGCAATGGTGGGCCGCCTTGTTTTTTTGCCTGAGAGCTGTCCTCTTACTCTCCCCCGAATAACTTCGGGAGGATTTCCGAGTAAGATGGTGGTACCTCCACAGTCGAGCCCGGCATTAGCTCTACCACCTATTACTGAGAGTTGTTCAAATATTATACAGGCTGCAAATGGACAGCGATAATGTAACTACATACTCAAATGATTATACTAAACAACATTCCCTAAGAAGGATAGGCTGAAGCTAGCAGATTTCACAAAGGAAAGTATTAGGACCTCTTATCGCCTCGGGAAGCTATCCCAGAATGGTACCCGTCCACGCCCTATACTAGTAAAGTTCTCCAGATTGGACATCCGATCTTCGGTGTGGAAAAGCAAGACTGGTCTGAAAGGTTGTGAAATCTCCATTGGGGAGTTCCTCACTGGTCAGAGGAGACAGATCTTTCAGGAAGCTCGTCGGCTGTATGGAGTTCACCGATGTTGGTCTCAGGATGGCACCATTTATCTCAAACTTCAAGATGGTGAGAAGCAACGGTTGAGGTCCATGAACCAGCTGAAGGATATATCTGCTAAGAATCCTCCTGTTGCTGAGTCCACATCGGAGACTAGGAGGCTCAACACCAGGTCCAAGAGAGATAGATCAACTAGTGTGAAAAACAAAACTTGAGTTTAGAGTTTGTCTTCCCTGTTGCACAACTCAAACTGGTAATGTAACAATTACTTCCGATGATAATGCGACAGTTGCTGATTTTCAGATTTCAGACTTTCATTTACAATAAAATTTCAGTAGATTTTCGTAATCAGGTAGATAGCTACCTACATTTCGTTTGATAAAATTTTATGTTTCTCTGTACTCTGTAAGTATTGTTAAATGAAATGACGTTCAATTTCATGTTCACAGAGATTTTGCTTTTTAAAATTTTCGTTTTTTATTTTTACGCTGTCACATTTTGTAACTTTAGTAAAGTAAAACATTATGCATATTGTTATCATGTTACGCTTCTTTAGACAAAAATCTCTAAATTAATCTGTTCAACTCTGTGCTTCAACTACAATTTTTGTTGTTTCATAATCTGGTTGTTTAAGTACTTAGTTCTGTTTCTTTTTCCTTTGTGCATTTTTCTATCTCAGTAAGTCAGCGGTGATGTGGAACTGTTCTGCCAAGCCTTAAGCTAATATTATTTTATTCATTTAGTTTATGATCTTGCCATACAGCTTATTTAAGTATTATTATTGTATATATATACATCTTCTAAATATTATTATAAATATATATTTATATGGATCTTTCACATAATCCTGAACTGTTTCAATCGTTCGATTCTGATGACTCATATGTGGACGCTTTGGATGATTCCGCGTCATCTACTGTTCCCCTTGGTGATTTACTCTTTCTCCCCTTTTAAAAAGAATTTGAATATCTGCCATGTCAATGCTCAAAGCATCTCTGCTCATCATTCCGAATTTCTTGCTACCTTCTCTAGCAATCACGATCTCATCCATGCTTGCTTAGTTTCAGAATCTTACTTAAAGCCCACAATCCCTTCAACTTCTGTAGCAATCCCTGGCTATATTCTTATCAGAAATGACCGAACTGGAGCGGGTAGTGGTGGAGTTGCCATATACTTGCGTTCTGATTTGAAGTACAGAGTCGTTTCTCAGTCTCCTTCACAGTATACTCAATCCATGGAACATTTATTCATTGAACTCGACTTTGGTACAGTTAAATTCCTGCTCTGTGTTGTATATCCCCCACCCAAAGTTGACTATTTCGACAGTCTTGAAGATCTCCTTGTTACTTACTTGCCCAGTTATGAGCATGCCCTAATTATGGGTGATTTTAACACCAACCTACTTTCTCCAACTGATTCACAGATTTATTACCGCTCACAAAAACTTCGGGCCCTGATCTCCTCTGTTAATGTTTCCATTCTCGAACTTGATGCCACTCATCACATTGGTGATTCCCATACACTTCTGGATCTTATTATGACCCCTTGCCCTGACCGTATTGCTTCTCATGGCCAGTTTACAGCAGCTGGGTACTCTCACCATGATCTCATCTTTGCTTCATATAAGCTAAAAATCCCTAAAGTGAAGCCTAAAATCATTCTTCAGCGTAATTTTGCAGATATGGACAGGGACAAACTTTTGGCGGATGCAAGCAAGGTTGATTGGTCTCAGTTAGAGAGTCTAAACAACATTGATGACAAGGTCAACACATTCAATAAATTGATCACAGACCTTTATGATACTCATGCTCCCATTCGTCCAGTACGGATGAAACATGCCCCAGCCCCTTGGCTCAACGACAATATCCGCAAACTAATGGCTTATAGAGACAGACTTAAGCGCAGACATAAAAATAACCCGATTGAGGATAACTGGATTAAGTTTAAAGCCGCAAGAAATCGTTGTAATCAGGTGATAAGAAACGCCAAACGGCGCCACGTTCACACCAATGTGGAAAAATGTTCTCCTCATAGACTCTGGCAATTTTTACGTACTTTAGGATTCGGTAAAAATAAGCAGGAGCCGATTACTTCTCTGGACATTGATGGTCTAAATCGGCACTTCTCATCCCCTCCTCACAGTATCGATACACTGTTAAAACAGTCGACAGTAAGACATCTTCTAGCTTCGCCCTCGCTAAATGACAACAGTTTCTCTTTCGCGTCAGTTTCGGATTTAAGTATTGAAAAAATTATTTTGTCGATTCCAAGTAAAGCAGTGGGTCATGATGGCTTGGGTCGTGATCTTCTTTTGCCGGTCCTTAATACCATTATTCCTCCTATTACCCACATAATTAACTTCTCACTTTCTTCAAGCAGTTTTCCTTCCCTGTGGAAAATGGCGTATATGGTCCCAATTCCGAAGTCTACTAATCCCACCACATTCAAAGACTATCGACCTATAACAATCTTACCCTTTCTTTCCAAAGTACTTGAACGAGTGGTCAATCGCCAACTTCTGAATTTTCTCCACGCGAATAACCTCCTTAACCCTTTTCAATCGGGATTTCGTCCATCCCATAGTACCTGCTCTGCTCTTATCAAAGTTACCGATGATATCCGCCAAGCTATGGACGATAGGCAACTTACACTCCTTACCTTACTTGACTTCAGCAGCGCCTTTAACTGCGTTGACTACGACATCCTTTTGGCTATTCTCCGTTCACTTAACATTTCTGACTCTGCAGCGACATGGTTTGATTCGTATCTACATGGGCGTCAGCAGCGCATACGTATTGACGACAAATTCTCCAATTGGTGTGACGTGACAGCTGGAGTTCCGCAGGGTGGGGTTATATCTCCATTACTATTCTCTGTTTTCATAAATACTCTTGTCTCTGTTGTGAACTTCAGCTCTTATCACTTGTATGCCGATGACTTGCAGCTGTATTTATCTTGCAAGCAGGACTCTTTGTCTCATACTGTTCAGAAGTTAAACATCGATCTCGACTCTATTAGTGTTTGGACAGAGCAGTATGGACTCTTAGTTAATCCTGCTAAGACGCAAGTAATAATCCTAGGAAGTAGGGCCCTAGTGGACAAACTTGACTTACATACCTTACCCCAAGTTTGCTTCAATAATATACCACTACCTTACTGTACCGAGGTAAAAAATTTGGGTTTGCACATTAGAAATAACATGTCTTGGGATTTGCATGTGTCTGAAAGCAGCAAAAAATATTTGCATCTTTGCATGCTCTTAAACGCATGCAAAAGTTTCTGCCATACTCTGCTAAAGTTACTCTTGTTAATTCATTGTTGCTCCCCATCTTAGATTATGCGGATGTATGCTATCCCGACCTCACTATGGAACTTTTTAATAAGCTTGACCGTCTTCTCAACTTATGCATCCGTTACATATTCGGACTGCGTAAGTATGATCACATTTCCAAATTCCGCACTGAACTCAATTGGCTTAATATCAGGTTCCGTAGAGATTCCCATATTTTGACGTTTCTTTATGGTATTCTCCATAACCCTAGTTCCCCATCTTATCTTAAAGAACGTTTTGTGCCCCTTTCGTCCCTCGACCGCAATCAGCGTCCTAGCAAGGCTTGGCTTCTTCGCACACCTGAGCATAGTTCATGCATGTATACAAATTCTTTTACCGTGAGTGCAATACGCTTATGGAACCGTTTGCCGCTACACATCCGTGAAGCTTCATCTGTGTCAGTCTTCAAGACTAAGATAAAGCAACACTTTCTTGATTTGCAGAACGATCCATGATAAATTAAATCTTTTGTTTATAATGATTTGAGTTGTTCGATCAATTCTCCTCAATAAAGCTATCGACGAGTCTTTGAGTACTTATGTATGTAAACTTGCAAGTAGTATATGTATTTTATCACATTATGTTGTTAGTTCTTAATATTGTATATGTTTATTAGGATTTAGTGTAATATTATAATTTATTGAGTATTTTAGTGACAAATAATATATCTATTTAAAATTGTATCTATACTATTCTGACATCATGGCACTACCCCCAACAACTTCCCCATTGCCAAAGGTTAGCTGGTAGAAAATACTAAATAGTATTAAGCTCGCCTGTGTACAAAAATTTTATAGTGTGCAATAAAGAATTTTATTATTATTATTATTATTAAGAAGCATACCCGCGTATATTTTTAGGGAAGAAGATTTTCAACATTAACTTAAGGACTCTATTTTGCAGGAAGAAGGTCTATTTTAGAACGCTGAGCGTAAACAGCTGTCTCACGGACGACGCTGCCTTAAAACACGCTCGTATCTCGGTGTGTTAAGGATCATACATATTTGCTTAAAATTCAAATATTTCCCAAACCAATGATTTGCGCGGGAATGTTTCCTTGGAAAAGTTGTTCAGAGTAATTAGTAGAATATGTGGTTGATGTAAAAGGTAGCTGTTTATTTACAGCCAGTATTATGTTTCAATAAGCAACTTTTTTCTATTTTTATGTAAGACTTGAACCCAGGACATCTATAGGCTGTCCGAGATATCATGATATGGGTGGCAGTTCAAAGTTGACAGTTACAGTGATGTACCCTAACGAAATACATATAATCGATTTTTTTTAGTATCGAGAAAATTAACAAGTGCTGTCAAATCGATTTTTTATTTGATTGATCTTTGACTATCCAAACTATTTTTCGATAATTACTAAATTAGTTCAAATAAACGATCCAATAACTCCAGAGCTTGAGAGTTCAAAGTTTTGTTTTTTGTTTTTCTCGGAATTTCACCAATAACAAAACAATAAAAACAACAAAAACTGTTACAAACGTCAAAACAAATAGCACGTAAAGAAACCGTAACGAAAACACAAACCACATACAAGATGTACTCATACTGACGCGATCCTATATGATGGCTGCACCGATTCATCGATATATTTTCGATTATGTAGTGCCCGTACCAATGGGTTAGCATTCCGATCCACGCATCACGTAGCAAAAAGACATTATTATTTACTGAATCTTTTCTTCGTTAAATTTAACGAATACACTGAGATTTTTGTTCCGATTTATAGAGGCATTATTTATTGTGTTTTTGCAATAATTACTTGCATTATTTCTAAAACCTATTATTTTCTTTTGTGCTTGGGTTGATGTAGTATGGTGTGAGTAGTATAGGTGAAACGGAAAATTACGAACTGTCACCCATATCATGATATCTTGGACAGCCTACAGTAAATTTACTCTTCTTCTAACTAAGCTGGTGTTGCTTGGAAAAAACTCTCTTCTGTAAAAACATGTATAGGTATATCTACTCGTACCTTCCAAGTAAATCCCAGCAAAGGCAATAAGAAGCGATAAGTGTCGGCCTTGTACGAGTATGAAAAGAGACAGGTAGAGGGATGTGGGCAGAGTGGAGAATTCAGCAGTAGTAATGTATTAAATAAAGAATCTGTTTGTGTCTGAATGTAAAACGATAGTATTTAATTAACGGAAAATAGTAAAAACCGGTCAAGCGCAAGTAGGACTCACGCTCTTGGGGTTCTGTTTCATTCAAAAAAGTAAAAAAAAACAATTACAAACAATTACAAAATTCATTAAACTAAACTGCAAAACTAAATTGGTCGAGTATTCGGGTGGTATGTAACCGTAAAACTACATTGTCAATAAGCGTTTTCAGTATTTTCAAGGGTTCCGTACCTCAGAAGGAAAACAACGGAACCCTTATAGGATCAACTTGTTGTCCTCTGTCTGTCTTATCTCGGGAACGCGTGGAGGTATCGAGTTGAAATTAAAACCATATACCTACTCAAGTCTACAGTCCCTTGAAGCTGTGAAAAAATCAAACATCTAAGTTAACGTAAAAAAAGATACGGCCGTTTATGCCGCAAAAAACGTATATTTCGACACTCTCAAGGGAATCAGGATTTATAGGGTATTTCCCGTTGACCTAGAACTATGAAATTTGGCAAGTAATACCGTTTAATACTATAAGTATAGGAATAAAATTTAAAAATTATACATTTGTAATCTATACGTATACTTATATAATTCAAAGTCCTGACTGACTGAGGTAGCAACGCACAGCCTAAGCCGCTGGTCCTACAGACATGAAATTTGGAGGGTGTATTCTTTGTAAAGAGTAGGTAGGTATCCACTAAAAAGGTTTGTGGTTACATTTTCTGTAAAACTTTTAATACTTTGGATCGATTAACTTGAAAATTGGTACACACACTCTTCAATTAAAATTGCATGGTGCACAGGGGGGCGCAAGGCGTGCGGGGGAGCGCGGTAACCACGCGCGGCGCGGGAGGATTTACCTATTAGAAAGTAGGTAGGATTTTTCCGAGGTAGAGTAATATTGCCATGAACGTTATAAGTTAGTATATGTAAAAAAACGGATTTGTTTCTGTATAAAATAAAGTGAAATATACTAGGATCAGCCTGGTGATTCTAGCACCTGTCCTAATTCTTAGTTTAGTTTTACGGACTTCATCCTTATTGCTTTGTTTGGGATATTGTCAGTTTGTATATTCAATTGATAGGGAGCGAGTCATTTTTTCCTGTAGGCCACGCGGGCCGAAGCTAGTTAAATCATTAAAATATCATCGAGGTATGCGCGGTCACAATTGTACGAGTGACCAAATCTTCTTGTAGATTTTCTAAAACTCGCACTTGTCCGGTTTTGTTTAAATACGGTTTCTTACTAATAGTATTATTCTAAGTGTCTGGGGGCAGAATTGTTGGGTTTCAAAGTTGTCATACAAAAATAACCACGAATATAGCAGCCGTTCCACTACGTTTCGCGACTAACCTTACCTGTTTTAAGTGTTAATCTAAATTAAAACACAATGGATACTAATTTATTGCACAATCAAAATACTAACCGTATATCAAAAAGTACATTTTGATGCAAGTGCGAAATATCAACACTATCGCACGTGTATCAAACGACGTTTTTTAATACATCTGCGAAAAATTACATGAAACAATAAAATAAAAGCAATTTTGTTGCAAATCAAAACTGATCCAAGTCTAAAATCGTCTTAATTAATTTTTTTAAACATTTTTTACAATTTAACATACATATATAAGTTTGAAAATACTCATCTTATTATAGAGTATCTGGTATAACAAAGGTTTACATGTTTCCCCTAGATGTAGGTAGTAAAAACAAAAAGCACGAGTGCGAAATATGTAATTTTACGCACGCTAAACAGGCACGTAATCAATCATATTTTGAGCAGGTGTATTAAAAAGTACTTTTCCTTCCAGAAAGCCGGCCTACCCGCTCTCTTCTGTGGTGAAGAATTCTGAATGTAGACAGTTTACTTGAAGTGCAGTTAGCACTTTTGATGAACAGTCAGTATTTTTAATGTGCAATAAAATATCCTACATTTTGTTTAACATTTAGACTAACACGTAAAACAGAAATATACTAGACAAGTGGACAGGTGTCTGCTTTTGAAGCCTCTTATCTTATTTCAGCTAGATTCCATAAAAACAAATATTGTGGAAAAATATACGAAACGTAGATTTGTTCCCTCATCAGCCAAACCCGGAGCAAACGAGCTGTATATTCATAACAATCTGGATTTCGTAATAAAGTAGGATTACAAATATTTAAGATGATCCTCACAAGATTACATCGGGGAAAACTCCGAACATTTCCATCTCTGCGGCTTTGCTCAAAATAAAAACAGGATTAAGTAAATCTGTACTTAATGTGCAAGCGATTTTATTCTGATTATGGGATTGTTGGGCAGGGCGAATAGCGAGTTTGGAGCAGAATTAGAGCAAGTGGAAAAAGATTTAATTTCATACTGTAGTTACATATTAAAAGATTAGAATAGAATAGAAAAGAAAAAAGTTTATTAATACATACAGTACATGAAACGAGGCAGTTAAAAAAACCGGCCTAGTGCGAGTCGGACTCGCGCACGAAGGGTTCCGTACCATTATCTATAGAAACGGCAAAAAATAATGTCTGTTGTATGGGGAGGGCGCGGGTCTGACTCGCACTTGACCGGTTTAAGTATTTGTTGTTATAGCGGCAACAGAAATACATCATCTGTGAAAATTTCAACTGTCTAAACTAGCACGGTTCTTGAGATACAGCTTTGTGACAGACGGACGGACGGACAGCGGAGTCTTAGTAATAGGGTCCCGTTGGTTACCTTTCGGGTACGGAACCCTAAAAATAGTACAAGAAGAACAAAGAAACACAAACCTAAACAAAATGTTAAACAAATCAAAACAATATACATACAAAAATTGTTGCATGCACTATAAAATATTAAACTGGCCCTGGCTCAGTAAATGTTGGAGATTAATCTCCAACGCTGGTTTTCAGCCAGTACATAAATATCATAAATGAAAATAAAATAGTCGATATTGACTTGCCTGATTAAATTAAAAATTACCTAAGTTTGTTTACAAATGATAAAAGTTAGTATTTAATAAAAATTACCTATAATACAGAATAGAATGTCAATAAGGTGTCAATGCAGACAAACAAATAGGCGCGCGCGTGTGTGCACATTCGAGAAACGGTTATCGCTATAGTAGTATTGTAAAAATGATCGCTGAATCTTTTGAAGGGACAGTAAATAGAAACGATATTTTAGTTTAAAAGTTGATTTAGACATGAGTAATTTAAGGGGTATGTAAGTAGGCCTAGTATGGCTTATACTTGGGCTACCTGCGTCATAGCGCGTCAAAATACGTGAACGCATCCGCGGCTTACTTCACTGACAGTCCTATTTTAAGAGGGCTATACATGCTGGTGACCTTGAAAGTTGAAATTAGTAGCTGGTTTTAATCAGACGTTATAAAAGAAAGAAAAAGTATGTTAAACTAGAGTATATCTGTTATGATGTGCTTTGATTAGAATTTAAAATTTTTATCAAAATCTTTAACTTAATAAATACCAAACCTACATAAGTCTAACTTATAACGAATATCAGGTTTAATTAATCAAATGCAAATTGGAGATATTATAACAACAAATGAATTCCTTTGATTATTTGTGGAGAAATTTAGTTATAATAATTGTAATTATTTAGATATATTCTAGCGCGTTTGCAACTTGGTACACCGTCGAGCGACGGAGAGATCAATACGGGACGAGTCATGCGAGTGAGTGAGACGCACGTACCCGGGGTCATCAGCAGTAATTGACGCCTTAATTGATAATCTTAGTAGATTTCAGTGCGATAAGTGTAGCAATATATCAGAATAAATATAATATTATAGGAATGTTGATTTCGATACTGGTGTAAATAATGTAATTAAGATAACAATTATTATACCTGAATCAAAGTGAAAAAAAACCACATGAAAGAGTATCCGTAATAGGGCACATTCCACCGAAAGAAATATTTTTTGCGCGTACTAATTTTTTATCTTTCTTTAGAAATTTAGTCAGCTGATTGAACCATTTTGTACCAAGTAGTGAAAAAATTATTTGAACAAAAAAATTTTTCTTCTTCAGGAATTTGATCAGTTAACGATACATGATCTACCCTTGAATTATTATTGTAAGGACTTATATTTGTAGGAACTTATATAAGTGTAATAATTAAATTAGTGCGCGGCCTTAGCTATTCTTCATGACGAGTGGGCCTGCGAATGAATTTGGAACCAGCTGTCACGTCATCCGAGGGCCAGTAGCCGTCGACAATGGCCCCTTTTCCACTTACCGGCAATCCACCGGCACTGGCACCAGCAACGGCGACGACGACGGCACGGCTAAGGTGGTAAAAATGTATGAAAGGGGCGAATGTCAGCATCGAAGTTGTTCAAAAATATGTTTATCTGGGTCAATAGTAAACTTTAAACTTTCGCGATTTTCACACATTATTAACTTTTTATTGGGGTCTTACCCGCGATAAGTGACAACATAGGTACCTTAATAAATAGATATGTGCTTGACGTTTCGACGCCTCTGTAGGCTGTCGTGGTCACAATCTAACTGACGAGAGTAGCAGCAAAAATGTCCTTGGCGAGCCGGCGGTAGGTACCACATTATTTTTCTTTTTCCTACCCGCACTTTGTCTTTTGTTAAGGTTGTTCCCAACGCGAATAACCTTGAGAATCTGGGCGGAGCCTATACCTCATCCCCGCGCTACCCGCACCGGAAGATCGCGCGCGCAACGCTCGTCGCTACGTACCGTCCGAGAGTGCCAGGGCCATAGAGTAGTGAAATTATAGATACCTACGATTTTATATTAAGTAGGTGTAAATATAAGGTGACTTTTGTTTATGTAGCCAAATTAATATTGGAGACCCGGTAAGTGATCAGGACCAAGGTTCGATGACCCTTTATGTCAAATATTGTATAAATATTTTAAGGTGACTTTAATTTATACAGCCAAATTCTTACTGAAGACTTAGTAAGTGCTCAGTAACAAGGTACGATGACCCTTTTTGTTCCTTACAAACGCAAAGCCAGCCATTTTGCAAAATCAGCAAAGTGTTATTGATCCGTGTTACTGATCACTTACCAAGCCCCCAGTATGAGTTCGGCTGCATAAATTAAAATCACCTTGTATATCGTCACGACATGAATCCCCGAGGGGGTGTCAGGTATTCCGGGTGTGAATTGTGACTGAGTTACCGTGTCTCCAGTATGAATTTGGCTACATAAACGAAATAGATAGGGCCAAATATAGGTATTTGACCCCCTTTCAATTTAGGAAAGCTATGATTTTGAGTGAAGAATAAAAATAATTAAAAAACTCATAGGCTGGTTCACTTTTCTCAAAAAGGGACATTTTATGAACTCTAGCGACATTGATGGTAAAAAAAATCCCAATAAGCTATTTCCACTGATTTGGACCAACTGAACACAAATTTCGATGTTGGCAGGCCCAAATCTTGACCACGAGTTCAGAATTCAAGATGGCGGTCGTTTACTCGATATCATACAATATTATGATTATCTCTCCCGGTAGTTTTTTTTTCATCTAGGGCTTGTTTGTCGAAATTCCCAATAGTATTCGTGTTAAACCGTTAAATTGCGTCCTTTTTCCCGGTAGAATTTTTCAAGGTAAAGTTTTTTTCGCCTCTGTTTGCTTCCCATCTTGAACTCACGAACTCACTACTGCGTATTTTACAACTTAGTATTAAATTTTAGCGTTAGTAGTCAGAGCGTAAAGCAGCGCAGGTCCATCCAGCAACACGTCTCGCCCCGCACTGATTTTTCGGGCGAAAGCGGGGTACGGCATGAACTCGCTCTCGAATCAGACGCATTATTATTTAATATAAATAAAGTAAACGTAATTTCGAAGAAAAAAGAATACCAACTCCTTCTACTTTATTATGTAGTGAAGTTCATAAATTTTGATATGATTTCGACAAAAATTGCAGGAGTTAGACCATTACAAGTGCAAAAATCAGGGCTGAATTAAAATATTTTTTTCTTCGGTTCTATGTATTTTCGGAGAATTCGAAGAACACCAAATCACTCTTCATATCTTGTAGATTAACACATATTTTTTTCTGATAAAAAAGATGATTTTTGGTCGTTTTATATCAATGCAAAATGACTCACTTTCATGGTATTTTGCGAAAGAGGAGCCTTAATTTATTGTTTCTTTCGTCACACACGTCACACAACACTAACAGTATCGAGGCAAATATTCGAAGATAAATCACAAGTTTTGAATTTCTGTATGACTGAACTCCATGCCGAAGATAACTTAAACCCGTCATCCCGATTGAAATTTTTTGGGTGTTTTTTAATTTCAATTGCTTCTCGCACAATTCTCGGGTAGTAGTGGCGGTCAGTAGAAAGGGTTTTTGGGTCATGAAGTTCTATCCAGTGGTTTGAACTAGCCGTTAGCAGGTGTTCTGTAATCGCTGATTTCTTTATTTGCCTGTTTTTTACAGCTGTAATATGTTCCTTGACCCTTTCGGCTATGGTTCGCTTTGTTTGGCCAATATATACACTTCCACAGCTGCAGAGGCGTCGAAACGTCAACCAAATATCTATTTATTAAGGTATGTTGTTAGTTATCGCGAGTAAGACCCCAATAAAAAGTTAATAATATCTGGGTCAAGTTATACAGCTGTATAAAAACAACTTCAACCCTGAGGCTGACAGAAGAATATGCTTAGGGTGGGGTGGGCTGCATTCGGGAAGTTGCACCGTCCTTCCTATGATGACGTAAGGCGCTGAGACGTAGTCTCTTACAACGGGTTGATCCACCGATTTAAGGTCGCTCAGCGAGCTATGGAGCGGGCTATGCTTGGGGTATCTGATGGATAGAATCCGAAATGAGGAGATCCGTCGGAGATCGAAAGTGACCTGCAGAATAGTAAATTGAAATGGCAGTGGGCAGGCCATATTCGTTGCCGACATGATGGTCGTTGTGGCCGAAAGGTGTTAGAATGTAAACGTACAGCAAAGCGTTGCGTAGGCCAACCTCGTGCCCGCTGTACCGATGACCTGTTGAACGTTGTGGGCGGTGGCTGGATGAGGAGGACGGAGGACCGCCAAGAGTGGCAAAATCTGTGAAAGGCTTATGTCGAGCCGTAAACAAGCACGGGCTGATGGATGAATGTATGGATGTCGGTCACACTTAGTTTTTATTTGAATTTATGCATGGATTCAAACGGCAACCATTAATCTCAGAACCCATATTATTTATTAAGGAATTTAAGTTTGTAAATAACATCCATAAAAGAATGAAGAGCAGAGAAATTTCATAATTTTAGTGATTGTTTTTGTTTTTCAAGTGATTTTTAGTGATTGATTACTTCTAAAATTGCCCATTTTCATAGCAATTTAAAAAGAAAACGTTTTCTTTTATGCGAACTTAAAGGTTTATTCTTGGGATTTTATTATGACTTACTTATCGCTATTATTCGTAAAGGTACGTATTATTCTGTGCTAAAGGTGAACTGCACGCCGAACGCGTTGAACGAGCCGAACGAAACGAATTTTAGAATTCTTTTAATGAAATCCTTTGAAACCTTGCTCACTTATCCACGCCGAATCGGGTGAATCGCCGAAAAAAACATATAGATTAAAGCAGATTATTCTATTTTTCTATTCTTTATACAGAAATATTAAAAATGCAATTTTTAAGTGTTTAATAAAGAACATTAAATTAATACTCTTTTGTCTCGTCCTTTGTAATAAAATCTTTAAGATATATCAAAACGACCAAAAATATTTTCATCTAAAAACTAAACAATTTACTTTACTGTATGTTCGAAGGAGGGATCAAAAAGTAGTAAGAATGAGATAGAATAAAATGACTATTGATAACTTAATAATTTATTTTTTTACATAGTCTCCGAGTCTCTCTACACACCGAATCCAGCGCTTTTCCAAGGCTATAGTCCCTTTAAATAAAAAGTTTTGTCTTGGTCCCGCAAAAAGCTCTCCACGGCATCCATCACCCCGTTATCGTCTTCGTACTTGTTTCCCCTCAAGTATTCTTTCAATTTGGGGAACACATGAAAATCGCTAGGCGCCAGATCTGGTGAATAAGGGGAGTGGTCAACCAATTCGAAGCCAGGTTGCTGAATGGCAGCCATCGCAACCGCCGAGCTGTGCGCAAGTGCGTTGTCGTGATGAAATCATGAAACAGCACGCCCCTTCGAAGTTTCCCTCTCCCTTTCTCTTTGATGGCATTCCTCAACTTGGGAATTAAAGCTGCATTATATTGGCCAGTAATAGTGGTTCCACGCTCCAGGTAATCAATCAACAATATCCCTTCAGAGTCCCAAAATATTGAGGCCATAACTTTGCCAGCCGATGTCACGGCACGAAACTTCTTCAGGGTCGGTGATGATGGCCGTTTCCATTGCGAAGATTGCTGTTTTGTCTCGGGATCAAAATGATGGACCTATGTTTCGCCCATTGTTACGAAACGAGACAAAAAGTTTTCAGAATCTTCTTGAAACTAGTCCAACAATGTCTTCAAAATGTCAAGTCGATTTTGTTTCTGACTGTCGGTTAATATTCTCGGCACCCATCTTGCGGAGACTTTTGTCATATTCAAAGATTATTTCGATATGGATTGAATACTTTCATATGAAATGGCTGTTTCTTTTTACTAAGTAACGGATGGTAACTCTTCGATCGTTTAATATACTTTTCTCGACTATCACAACATTTTCTTTGGTGACTGACGTCGATGGACGGCCGCAACGATGTATGTTCGTCTTCCATGTTCGTTCTCCCTACTCGAAATTGCGACGGTGGAATACAGCGGAGCAGACTCTCCTAATGTTGCCTCCAAATTACAGTGAATCTTTTTTTTAAACAGAGGTACCTATTTAATAACAGCTCGCACTTCGTTTTTCTCCACTTTCGAGAACACGTTCGGACACGAAGTAAACAAATGACTACATTCAGAAAAAAAAAACAAAAGAGAATCGAAGATTTTTTTCTTTGATAATATTACAAATATCTGAGCTATGCCTGCCAGTATTTATTTATTTTCTTACCAAGGAGTATAGATGTCGTTCTCACTACTTTTTGATCCCCCCCAGTACTTAGTATTCCAATAAATAAGTAATCTCTCGTCTCACACTAAAGTTGACTCGAGAGGTTTATTACATACCTACTTACAAAGCGGCGTACAAGCAAACCGCCTGTCTTAGAGTAAATAAAGCTATTATGGTTTCAATAGCTACTGTTTAAATCTTACACATATTTACTTAGGTGCTATTTTCGCCTGGCAACGTGCGATCATTACAGTGATTGCGCAGTAAAATACTCAACACGTAATATTTGGGAGACTATTCTGGATATGTGGCACGTTATTTCAGAAATCTTTCATAAGTTACAAAAAACAAACATAAGTACTGTCACGATTTGTCAAGGGGGCGTCTAACTTGTTTCGCACACACAATCTGCTTTATTTTACAGTGAAAATTTTCATAATATGGTAAAGGGGGTAAGTCCTTTCACCGTACTTCGGAAAAGAAAAAAAAAACCTTTTAGCACGTTTCACTTTATACTTTACTGAACGGCAGCAGGGTAAATATAAATATATGAATACAATATACATACATATACTCAGGCCTATCTTGCAGAGAGGTTGGCAAAGATTACAGATTTCCGATATGATACGATCTTGATACAAGATAAACTTGATAAAAGGTCTTCTCTTCCGGGTACTTTTTACTTTACCTTTCTTCAGTATGTCGCCATTTGGTCGTATGTCTCCTTCTAACCCTAAACAAGAGTTCAACTTGGGGCGTCGTTAAGTGGCAAAGGAGGTGGAGATCGTGTTAGGAGAACCCCGAGGCCGCTCCGAAAGAGCATCCCAACTGGAAATCTGTTTTGAAGGCGTATGTAATGTATGTCTATGTCGACCCGGGTCACTACGATGATGATTAAATAAAACGCATTCAAATCCATTGAGTGATTTTTGAGTTAAACGGTAAATACAGGCAGAAAGACAGATATGCAGACAAAAATTAAAAAATGTGGTTGTTGCCTAATAGACTAGTATTGGATCACATGCCAAAAACAGAATTATATCAGAGGAATTGTTTCGCGTAATGTGTGTAAACATTTTTAATAATGTGCCAAAAAACTTGAAGGATCAACCTCTTAACAGAATAGGTTCCACTTGCTTTGATCGCTGTTACTCCATGCGGAAAGACCCGCAGTGCGAGAGGGACGAATTCTGAAAAAAAAAAAAACAAAATGATGACTTGTATGAATATTTTATTATTATAAAAAATTAAAGTTTGTATTAAATATCTGTTCGTTTCAGAGTTTAATAAAGTTTTTACAACATTTTAATTCATAAGCAATATAAGAATGATTTTGGTCAAATAATGTTAAGACTCGATGATTTTTTATGATTCAATGTTGAATGACGTCTGAAGATTCTGTTTCGCTATGAGTGAGCATTATATTCTTGAAAGAAGTCATTTTTTTTAAATATCTAATATTGCTAGATTCTTCAAACAAGGAAGAATAAATTATGGTTTTTCGGAACCTTTCCTCTCAAAGTATATAGAAAAGACATTTTATACTTTTGACGAATTTGTACTATCGCAATCAAAATAATTTTGACATCGAATAAGGGGCTATTTCGATAAAAATAGCACTTTTAATGTTGTATACCTGCTTTTCAGATGAAGCCACTAATTTGATAAATCAGTATATAAATTTCGGAACCATTTTCTAGTTTTGTTCAGTGCAGAAACGCGATAACTTTCGCTCAATAGAAATAATTATTGAAATGAGGTCTTCTTCTACACTTTTTTTCATAGTATAACAAACAGGAAAGACATATAGACCTGAAAAATATTTTATTAGATAGATTTTAACGATGTCTAAATTTTCTCAGTTGGAAATTTTGATAGCTATTTTAGTTCATTTTATATTAATTTAAAACCGACATTTTCTATTTTTTCCGGAATCCATCCCTCTCGCACTGCGGGTCGTTCCGCATGGAGTAACAGTGAACTTTGCAAGCGCGACATATCCTCAAATTTTTTATCAAATCTTATTTCTGATTTCACGCTGGTGAAGGTTGACATATACCACTTATTTATTTTTGACTTTTTGTTAAGTTTTGTTAAGATGTTGTGTTTCTTAGATGTATTATGTATAATTGCTCGTTATGTTTATAATAACTGAAATGGCTACAATTTAAAATTTGCGGGCTCTATTAATTAATTAGCTGGATAAGGCGAAAACTCGTGTAAGTTCCATTTAATAATTTTGTTACAATCTTCCATTTCCAAAGCAAATAAGAGATTCTATTCTATTTTTAAATATAAAATAACTCGTTTCGTTTTAAATTTTGCAAAAATATTCAATGTAACGTCCACGATTTTCTTACTGCTTTATTATTAGTAACAAGAGTGAGATCGACGCTCTTATACCCTCTCTGGACGCCTGACAGTGTTTTATATAAAAGTACATTGTGCTTTTGAGTACTGATATTTTAAATTACGTCGATAAATGCGAGTAACATTTTGCATATTACTCAGAAACCCGATAGCGCTCGGCATCTAAATTAACGCTCGAAGAAATAGCAAATCCCTTTTCCCTCGATGTAAATAATAATTTATAATTATTTGCTTAATCGACCAATAATCCCCAACCCGACTTTCTCACCCTAACTTTTAATAACACTTTTTAAGTGGGCACCCCTTGTGACCGGGGTGCTTGGTGCTCCTGTAACAATATGTATCTAATATCCACCTACACCCCAAAGTGGTTCCAAAACGTACAAGAATATCAGTTCTATCACTGACAGCGGTGTAGCAGATATGAATTTTCTCGCGTGCAAAAGGGATGGCGCTATATCCTGTGTCGCTACACCGAGTTCGTAAACGCATCCCTGAAGTAAATACCTTGCGGCGAGACAAACCGCAGAAACCTCAACACATACAAGGAATAGGGTTGTCACGACTACGTGTTATTTTGAAGTTTTTTTTGTTACCGGTGCGTTGTTTGTCCCGAAGAGTTTTTCACAATTTAACGATACTCTGTGGCCAAGTGCTGCAGCGTTAGCCTGCTAACCGGTTCTCAATTGATTCCGATGAACATTAATTTGAGTTCGGTCTGCGTACCATGAAAGGCACGTTAAACTGTTAGTCCATTTGTGCCTGAAGTACGTTTGGGACGTATTAACTGTCGGTTAAAAGCGGGTGTATCGACTTGCATTCCATAGTTCACGCTTGGGAACACTTCTGATACGCCCTCGGGGATTCATACTGTGACGATATGTTGAATATGTTAGTTGGAACACTGTAATGTATGATTTTAGAAATAGAGCTCCCATTCCATAGTTCACGCTTGGGAACACTTCTGATACGCCCTCGGGGATTCATACTGTGACGATATGTTGAATATGTTAGTTGGAACACTGTAATGTATGATTTTAGAAATAGAGCTCCCATTCCATAGTTCACGCTTGGGAACACTTCTGATACGCCCTCGGGGATTCATACTGTTACGATATGTTGAATATGTTAGTTGGAACACTGTAATGTATGATTTTAGAAATAGAGCTCCCATTCCATAGTTCACGCTTGGGAACACTTCTGATACGCCCTCGGGGATTCATACTGTGACGATATGTTGAATATGTTAGTTGGAACACTGTAATGTATGACAATATACATATTATGATTTATGATTTTAGAAATAGAGCTCCCATTGCAACCGGAATAATAGACATAATAGTCGAATGTAATAAAAAAAGATTTTTATTAAAAGATTTAAAAAAAATTTTACTGACATAAATAAGTAGATTTGAGCAACACAATATTGACGAGAAATAAGCAGATATACAAGTAAAGCATAAACACACAGGAGAACTAATAACAGTATTATACGAAATAAACCTAGTTTAAACAAACCACACATTTATGAATTATTTTTAAAGAAATTTGAACTTGGCACCATTCTTGCTCGAAACACTGACATGGAAAAGATATCAATGTATTGCAATTGGTTGACATTATTACAGACTCGCCATAGATAACTATTCTGCATATAATTAGTACTTACAGAGGGAAGGGGGAAGACCGGAATTTGACGACGCATCCTGTTGGGGACATAGAAATTTAATTTAGATAATAACCGAGGGCTGTCAATTTGACCTAAGACAAGACTAATTAAAAAGAGAATATCCGCTATTGAACTATTGTGTAGTACAGATACTCTTTCCTAAGAAGTTCGTTTGGCTATGTGGTTGTAGTACTGTGTGCGCACGCACTTCTTTCTAGTGTGCGTAACCTCGGGAGCGCTACAAAACACGATACACACAAAACGCGCCTATCTGTACACGTCGTCACTACTACAAACATAGCCAAACGGACTTTGTGACATAGAATATTTGTACCGCCATCATCCTTTTGTCGTGATGATATATTCAAGATACGAGCTATTACCTGGACTGAGACCTATTGTTTTACTTTTGTTATAGCGATAAAGATAATTATTAGGGTTAATATAACTTTAAGTCATTAAAATTGAGTGTCTGCGATGTGATGTACAGTTGTTCAACACTTTTGACTCTAATCCTTTTACGATAAGTTCAAAAAGTAATTAACTTTAATTACCGTGCCGCTACGTAGCTTACCAAACGGGAATGCAGAATAATATTTTGTCTTCGCTTTCATTTTCATTAATTAATTCTGTAGCTGTCTCTTTGCGAGATTAGATGACGTAAAAGAAATGGGTCAAATAATTAATTAGTGATGGTTTGGTATCTAACGAGGAAATTAACTGGAAAATATCGGCTGAACTGCGAAAATAGGGTGGTTTGAATTTTTTTTATGTTTCTTTTATGTATTTGATTCATCCATGAACCTGTGATGCTAGGACCGAGCCAGAAACTTGGCTATTGTTACATAGCTTCGCACTATGAGATGATACACACAGATGTAATCACTGATGATCGGCGATTATTGGCTATCTTAAATTATTAATTATATCGCGAACAAAAAATATAACGCACGATGCTTCAGTATCGAGGTGTGGACCTGGCGCGTGCAAATGCAGCCCAGAGCCCGCAAATAATTATTAAGGGCACTGACATTGAAAGAGTGAGTGAAGCTAAAAATCTGGGAATGAAAATGGACAGCTTTTTGAATTTTGAAAATCATGTTGTTAATGTGGCCAAAAACTGTTTTTACAGGTTAAAGCTTCTTTATAAAATTAGAAAATACATAAGTGTCGAAGTTAGAATTCAAATGTGTGAAACTTTGATTTTGTCTAAATTAAATTATGGTGATGTAGTATTTGGAGGCTGCATACTGGCAAGGTCACAACGTCTCATCCAGCGGGTACAAAATGCGTGTACACGCTTTTGTTTCAACATCCCTCCTCGTACTCATGTCACGCCTTACATGAACGATAGCAATCAATTAAAAATGGCTGCTCGTCGCGAATTGCATTTTGCGGTCATGTTATTTGGGATAGTCAAGCACAAACAACCCAAGTTTTTATATGACAAACTTCAATGGTCCTCCATCGTCAATCGATATACTACAAGAGCTTCCGCTTATCTCATTATTATACCCAAACATCAGTCGGTTGGATTCAAAGGCAGTTTTCGATACAGGGCGTCAAAGGTATGGAATGATTTGCCCCCTCCCATTCGAGAATGCAAAACAAAGGAAACATTTCGGATCAAATTGAAAAAATATCTATTAGAAAAACAAAAACAAAAATAACCCTAATCGAGAAAAAATTGTTGTTATATATTCTTATATATTTATTTTTTGTAGATATATATTTTTATATATTTTATTATATATACATACTTCCTGCACATTCCAATTCCTAGTTCATAAATCAACCCTTAGATATAAGCCACCTAGCATAGGTATAGTTTAAGTTTTAATTTTAGTTTCAGGGTTCAACAGAATAACAGCGCTGTGGCACTTACCGCAGCACTAAGCTGAGTTGAATCCCTTTTTATTTACCACCTTTTTCTAAATGTTAAAATCCTGCTACTTATATTTATTATGTTATACATTCTTACTCTTTGTTAATTCTAGTTATGTGTGATTTTTCATGTCTATTTTGTGTATTGTTGGAGGTATTTAAAATAAATTGCTTTTCTTTCTTTCTTTCTTTCTTTCTTTAAATGTGTACGTAATTAATAGTTATGGAAGTCCAGGATTTGGGTGTAGCGATTTATAATATAACCAATTTACTTTCAAGATACATATAAACTCAAAAGTTAAAAAATCAGCGCAAAGCGGTTATCTAAAAAGAAATACTAAAGATTTCCGTCTCCCTCAAACAAAACTACTTCTCTATAATGCTCTTGTACGTAGTCATCTAGAATTTGCAAGCGTATCATGGAGTCCTCAATACACTGTACACTCTCAGCGTGTCGAAACTATACAACGTTCATTTACTAGACACTTATTAGCTTTCACACCTCCGGGCTTATCACACAGATGTACAGTGGAGACCACAACAAGCTATACACTTGCAGTACGACATTAGCCCCTACAGAGAAGAATATAAGATAGGTACAAAGTCCGAAGTGTCTAACTTGATGCTGTCACATTTGACCAACGTTTAGCCTTCTTTCATATGCTGTCTCTGCGAAACCGTCGTTAAAATACAAGACATCATCTACTCTTGTTCTAGTCTCATTGAAAGTATTAACTTAACAGTTCCCTTTAACTATCCAATATGTCCTATCACCAACATACATTTTAATGTCGATTTCTCTAAAACTAACATAGGTTGTATTCTCCTCTTATTAGAATTTGCAAGACCTACTAACGAAGTGAACTTAAAAAATAACATGGATATATTTAATAATTCGCTCAACACATATAAATGTAAACTGCTTAAATCCATTGCATCTTTAAATTTACACTTCATTTTTCAACTGTTATAAACTTACCAATGATACTGTTATGTTATTTATCCGCTAAGAAAAGTTCATTTTTGTTTTTTAAATATTATGTTTTCAGTTAAAAAGTGACGTGTACACCTATAAAAGGGATACGTATCAGATGCACGACCTTCTTGAATATTATAAACAATGTTCAATAAGTATCCTGTTGGTGTACCAATAAAATAACATGAAAATTCTAAAAATGAATGGTTGGCGCTTCTTCTTCTTCTTTGGCGGGCTCGGTTTCCGCACCCAGTCTCTTAATTGGACCTTTGTGCGTGGAAGTGTATGGAGCTAGCTATTCTAGCCAGCCCAGCTCACGCCAGAATGCCAGGGGGCGACCTAGGTCACCACAGGTCTGGCGGAGCGTCCCCGGTTCACCGAGAATCTTAGAATCTTAGCCCGTTGAGTGCTGACACCTACGCAATCTATTGTCACGTGGTTGGGCGTTTCTTCGGCCTTCATGCAGGCTCTGGTAAGCGCTATGCAAGAGTCATCCAAATTAGATATTATGAATTAAATTTATAGGTGGTAGAGCTGATGCCGGGCTCGACTGTGGAGGATTTGCGAGTAAGGATCGGAAGAGAGTAAGAGAACAGCTCTTAGGCAAAACCAGGCGGCCCACCATTGCCCGGGACCGATGGATGGCGGTTTATCCATCCCCAATTGCCGAGCCTTATATATATGTAGAACAGACTGGTGACGGGCAGCGGCGTCCCTGGTGCAAGGGTTTCGGCACCGCGCTCACCAACCCGCCTGCCCAGCGTGTGTAAGTATGGTCATTTCTTCCAGGAGGACCGCCAAGAGTGGTTTGCGTTAAAAGTTAAATAACCTGTTTAGTATAACCATTTTATACAAGTTAAAAAGACTGTATTAGGCCATATGATGAAAAAAAAACATAAGAAAAGACATGATCTTGCTAAGTTTCTTGCCTTTCTTTGCAATATTAATCGAATGGGCGGATTTAGGCATTATATCTATTTGTAGTTTATTTATCTATTAACTTATTTATTCATTGCATTATGTATAATAATATTCTTATTCCAATAAGTCTTTATTTTATGCATATGTATAACTTTATTAGCCCAACTTAAGCCCAGTTTTTTTTATAGTATATTTCCCGTATTATATTAGTTTAATAATTTAATATTATTTTTATGCAGATTAGATGGGTGGATTGGATGGGTATGGGATGGATACGCTGGGAGGTAATAAACGTCCATGATACGGTGTACAAGTCGTGTGAAACGTAACTTGTATTTCATGCAGCTCATTATACTTCCATAGCGAAATCTAAATATTATTAGATCCTGGCATTTGTTTCTAATTTATCTTTTCTAGTTTGTAATGCACTCTAATAAAGATGCAGTTCATGTATATCAAAATCCGTACTTAGAGTACCTTTGACTCTGAGACCCCCTTGGGGATTCAGGTCGCGACTATATATTTATTTAGATGTATCAAATAAATGATGGCACAAGTTTAACTTTTGCTTATCCTATTCTTTTCTTGCAGTTTTCGCTCTTGTCAGAAACTTGTTTTGTTGTTGTTCACTAGAATTTTGTGTTATATTGTTCTAATTTCTGATGTTTTAACTACAAAGCTACTATTTTGTTCAATATGGATGTAACATTATTTATACTTGTACCCATTACAAGGCAGAGCTGAGCTGAAACATTCAAATTGTAACACCTTATTGCATTTTACTTCAACCACAGAACAAATCATAGTACTACATTTAACAAATAACTATAGTTTGAAGTTGAAAACTTTTATACATTTTATATCAACCTGTGTTGACAACCCTTGGGAAGTAGGTAGGGTATTTATACTTCTTCTTTAATCAAAGACCCACTGTGTAAACAGGATAGCGGCTTCATTAGGATACTGTTTTGAACTAATTACAAGTGTGGCCATCTTGTTTCGAAAATGTTATTTAACACTTACAGCACTGACAAAAAAGAACAATAGAAAAACCTTAGAAGATGGGACATACTTTTTGACGAAGATGTAGGTTTTTAGAGTAAGGGCTTGTAGAGTTAGGGCTTGTAGAGTTGGGCCTTGTAGAGTTAGACCTTGTAGAGTTAAGGGCTTGGCTCTACATGAGATCTCATAACGATTTTCCAAGCGGAATGCGTCGGTATAATCCTGGCTTCAAGTGCGGTGCTCAGCAGAGAAGCTAAAGGCCTCAACATTCGCATACTTTCTGACAGCACTGCGGTACTCCGGGCCCTAAGCAGGACTACGGTAAACTCTGGGCTCATACTACAATGTCTAAACCAACTGGAAGAGGTAAGCCGACACAATAAAGTAACCCTCCAGTGGATAAAAGGGCACAGCGGATCGCTGGGTAACGACGCGGCTGATGAACTGGCAAAGAAAGGAGCAAAACAAAAACCGGTAGGTGTTGAACCACTGGTACCCCTGCCTTTTAACCAGATAAGAACATGGCTGCGGGAGAGAACCAGCACTCAACATGCTGAACAATGGGTAAGCGTGACAACCTGCAGGCAGACGAAAGAGGTGTTACCCACCGTGGACCGTCGCCTGACGAAGAAACTGCTACGACTTAATAGAACCAACCTTCGCATGATGGTAGGGCTAATTACAGGACATTGCAACCTTAACAGACATTTCTATATTATAGGTCTAACAGACAGCCCTCTGTGCAGAGCCTGCATGGGGGCCGAAGAAACGCCGACCCACGTGACTATAGACTGCGTAGGTGTCAGCACACAACGGGCCAAGATCCTCGGTGAACCGGGGACGCTCCGCCAGTCCTGTGGCGACCTAGGCCGCCTCTTGGGATTCTGGCGTGAGCTGGGCTGGCTAGAATAGCCAGTCCCACTATTTCCACGCACAAAGGTCCAAATGAGAGACTAGGTGCGGAAACCGAGCCCACCACCAAGAAGAAGAAGAAGAAGAAGAGATCTCATAACTTTTCAACCGTGAAAGCGTTATGAGCTTCTGTGTCTTGGCGACCTTTACATGAAATGTTTTTGATGTGATAAGTGTGTTTCAAACTCGTTCATTGACTGTTCCGAACAATATTTATGAAACAAAACTGGTTTTCTCACACAGATTCTTATATTAGATTCATATTATCTGTACAAAACTAAAAAGAAGCTACATGCTTGTTTGTTGCAAAAGTTTTAATATACTAAGACTTCTTTTTTGATATTTATCACTTATTTGACTTCCTTAACATAATATGTTAAGGAAGTCAAATAATATGACATATTAAATAAAACATAAATTTAATAATAAATAATAAAACAAATAGCAGATATCTACGTATGACAAGCCAACGAATAAAATATTCGAAAATTGTGTCCAAATCATATTATATTTTGTTTACAATGTTTTTGAGTCCTGTAAAGTGTTCTTATTTTAAGACTACGAAAGAAATTGTTATATTTTAAACATTTGGCGATTTATTCATCGTAAGGAGATACAAATTAACATTATAATCATTGCGGTTTGTACAGAAATTATCAAATAAAATCAAAAGCAAATTATTTATTTTTAGGCATCTTAGGCCAATAGAAACTAACCTACTTAAATTATATTTATAATATATTCACTTCTGCACTGTTATTAAGTAAGTATTTATAGGTATACATATCGTTGCGGTATGGGAAAGTACATGGGTAAATTCGCAGGTTGTGTTGAGAACTCGATAGCTCAGTGGTAGAGCAACCGCCCGGTAAGCGAGAGGTCCCAGGTTCGAGTCCCGGTTCAGAGCTCCTCACATCCAGGCTTACTTTTCTTCTGCGTTTCTATACCGCAATCAACGAGCTTTTCGTCGTAGACCGCAATGATATAATGTTAATTTGTTTCTTATGGTAATGAAGTTACTGTTTTGTAGTTTCTTATGGCCAATTTGTTTTGAAAAGCAGTCGCAATCACATACTATGTAAAATATTATTTGACAGGTACCTGAACTATCCATCCATCCATTCACCAGCCTGGTTCTTCCACAACCGGACACTGCCTTTTTAAAATTTCGCCACTTTTAGCGGTAATCCTATGTTCCTATTCATTGTGCAGGCGAGTTGGTGAGCGCGGTGCTGAAACCCGTGACGCTGCTGCCCGTCACTAGTCAGTTTTATGTAAAAGCCGGCATTTGGGGATGGATATACCGCCATTAATCGGTCACAGGCATGGTAGTCCACCTAGTTATGCCTGTTTGGGAGCTGTCCTTTTATTCTCCCCCAAATAACTTCGGGGGGTTTGAATACTCGTATTTGGAAACAGCTACGCTGGCTCAGTTGGTAGAAATCCGCATACTTTCGGAATTCAATGTACAAATAAGCTTATCGGAATTTATTTGAATAGTCGTTAGATACTCACTATTTGCGATGCGCTGAAGCCATCGACAACTTTGTCTATGGCTGAAGGAAAACACTGTGAGGTAAACCTGCGGAAATAGCTGCCTCATACATAGGAGGCGGAGTACTTGTTGGTTAAAAGTGGGTGTACGTACCAGTAGTGATTGTTTAAACTTACGCATAGCTTGTTTAGGACTCTAACGATAGATACGATTCATTTGTTATATCTCTTGCGTAGATATGCGAGCAGCTAAGGAACTGTCCTTCAAGAAAACATTTCTTGAATATGAATGCATATTTTAAAAGAATTTAAAATTTCCCATTACACCGAAATTCTAATGGAAATAAGTCCATTTACGAGTAAAATTGTGAGAAAACACGGTAAAATCAAAAGTGTTCAGAATAACGGCGGCGCGTTGGCTTTCATTTTAAAGTGATAAGCTGTTTTATGTGGGGAGTCATGATATTGCGGATTACGACGCGGTACTTACCTCACGTTTTATTAAGCCTTCGAATTCTGTGGCTGTATTTTCTCTCTTTGAAACTCTTGTTGGTAAATTTTTACTATATTTCACGCCCACCAAGAGGGAAATGAAAATATATAATTTGTTTATGCAATATTGGTACTTATTAGACAGCCTTTACACTACGATGATTACTCATTGATTTGATTACTTATAGCTTCACCAGGTGGTTAGGTGGTAGAGCTAATGCCGGGCTCGACTGTGGAGGTACCACCATCTTACTCGCAAACCGCACCGAAGTTATTCGGGGGAGAGTAAGAGAACAGCTCTCAGGCAAAACCAGGCGGCCCACCATTGCCTGGGACCGATGGATGGCGGTTTAACCATCCCTAATTGCCGAGCCTTATATAAAACAGACTGGTGACGGGCAGCGGCGTCACTGGCGCAAAGGTTTCGGCACCGCGCTCACCAACCCGCCTGCCCAGCGTGTGTGAGTATGGGCATTTCTTCCAAGAGGACCGTCAAGAGTGGCGAAATCCTGGAAAGGCCTATGTCCAGCAGTGGACGAAACAGGCTAATGGATGGATGGGTAGCTTCACTGAATACATCCACATCTAAAGCGGACTTTAAATACGTCAATTTTAATGTAAAATAAACAAAATAAATATACTAAAAACTATGATAGATATAAATTTATATATTTTAAACACTTGGCAATTTATCCAACGCAAAGAGATAACAAATCAATATTTGAAACAAAAAAAAAACAGTTGAATTGAGAACCTCGTCCTTTTTTGAAGTGGTTAAAAAATGCGTACCTGTCCCATTCAATCAATGACCTATAGAATCTCATTGCATTCAATCTATCTACATCTTACAGTCAGTTTATCTATTAATTAAGTTAAATATTTAAAGGGATCATAAGTTCCAAAATTTTACTAACTACTGTGATGAAAAAGATTACTACTACTATATCAAGCTTCGTTATAGCCAGAGGCGGACTAGCAATCCTAAGACCTAACCGCCCGCCCTAGGTCGTTCCGTATTAGTCGCCTTTTACTGCGAAATTTTCAGCGTAGAAATGTGAAGTTGTATCAAAATTTGTGTTGCGTTCGGTTGAAACCGCTTGAGGTATGTTATTTCTGAGTTTGGAGATTTATTTTTAATTATACAGAATATCTCTGCACTCCGCACGTACTTGAGTTAGATAGCGCTTCCTGTCGCCGCGACCGCGGACGCAGATTAGCGCCCCTAATATTTAGGCGCCCGAGGCCTGTTCCTTGTTGGCGTTATGAAAAGTCCGCCTCTGTTTATAGCTCAAATATTCATTTATTTTAGCACTTGGTTTTGGCCGCGACTTCACTTGCGTGGAAGTGCCTGTCAGTTAATCAATCTTTTTAAACTATTATTAACAACAAATTTCGACTTAGCGGTTATTTTATCAACACCCCTTTAATTCTACTGTGGCTGCTCGATCCTAACTCCCCCTCCCCGCTCAGCTACAATTACTACCCAGCAGCTACCTAAGGCGCGGTATAATGCTTGTGGTCGCATATAATACAGCGTCTACTTATGAATATCAATAAACATTTAATAAACCAATCGTAAACAGATTTCAGCGAAATCCATTTGTTTTATTGCAGCATTACTCTATCACATTAAGGGTCCAAAGCAGGGTTGCCCGATGTAAAACTAAAAAGTCCTGACGAAACCCCGATTTGTACAAAATAGGCCTGACATTTTTTCTTGGTAAAAACACGTACATATATGTTATGAATTTTGTTTCGTGTGCAAATGTAATGTATAGCAGTGTTTAGTTCAATTTAAGTTAATTTTTACCAAAGGAGAAAAAAGTTTTGACTGATAAATAAAACATATTCGTTAGGATTTGTTCAAATAGTCAAGTTCAAGACTTAATCAAATAGGTGGAGTTAGGCATAATGTTAATTTATAATACGTATTTGTCGGTATTTCTATGTCAACTTAACTGTATTTATTGCATTACATTAATTAGTTATTTCTATATTTTTTATTTATGCAAGTGAACCAATTTATTTAATTTTAATTAATTGAAATAGGCGTTACCTTGCGGAAGTCCTTCACTAAGTAAAGGATATATGAATATAATTTACAATATTCCGCTAAACAATTCTTGTCGTGCTATTCAAAATGTAGACTCGTGCACCGCCCGCCCGCCCGCATAAAAACATGCAACAAGCAAGCCATACAAGCAAAGCAATCTTAAATAACAAGCAAGAAAACTTATCGACACGTGTTTCGCCTCTGAACGAGGCATCCTCGGGATGTGTTGCTAGCTCGGCTTCTCCGCAGCAACAGATGTTGTTCGCCCGACAGCTCAGCAGCTAGTGATGAGCCGCCGACCAAAACTCGCCTTTTATACACCGGCCTGACTAGTTGTTTGGTGGGGAAAATGGGGAGACGAAAACATGCGTAACAGTGGGGTAGTGGTAAAGTTAGTTTGTTCGTTTAGTAAATCAGGGTTATTCTTGTTTTTTAGTATTTCTGATTGTTCTAACACACACATTCTTAAACCTTTTTTACAAATATGTTTTACTTCAAATGAATGGTTATCAGGCAAACTATGACCGGACTCTAAAAGATGTTTTGCAAAGTGTGATTTTTCAGGATGATTATTTCTATGGGCTGAGATATGTTCCTTGTACCTAGTTTCAAAACTGCGACCTGTTTGACCTACATAGACACTGTTACAATCATTGCAAGACAATGTGTAAATACCAGACTGTTGTTTTTTATCTAATTTGTCCTTACCATTGCAAATACGCTTTATCTTATTTTTGGTTCTGAATGCAACGCGAACACCACAACGCCGAAAAATCTTCGCAACCCGTTTAGAAATTGGACCTAGATAAGTTATGCTTGTTATAATTGATAACCCTGATAACCCTGTAGCTCCAGCTTTGTACGGTTTGCCAAAAATTCATAAAGATAATATTCCAGTTCGTTCGGTTGTCTCTTATATAGGTGCTCCAGCTTATGATTTGTCAAAACGGTTAAATCATATTTTGATAGAAAAAACTGCCTTCAAGCCCATCACATCCCGAGGATGCCTTGTTCAGAGGCGAAACACGTGTCGATAAGTTTTCTTGCTTGTTATTTAAGATTGCTTTGCTTGTATTGCTTGCTTTGCTTGTATTGCTTGCTTTACTTGTATTGCTTGCTTGTTGCATGTTTTTATGCGGACGGTGCACGAGTCTGCATTTTGAATAGCACGACAAGAATTGTTTAGCGGAATATTGCAAATTATAATCATATATCCTTTACTTATGTAATTTTATTAAGCCCTATTTTTAATTTTGTGCTCCCGTATTGTATTTAGTTATATTTTTTTTTACATTAGAAGTAACTAAACTTGTATGTAATAAATGTACCTATATTAAAAAATAAATGATTCGAATTGAAATGTCATCTTCACAAATCCTGACGTCTGGTAACCCTAGTCCAAAGTCTCCTCAGTCTGTTCACCCTGGACAATAACAACAAACTATAATAAATTAAGGGCCATAAACGGACAAAATTGCGACCTCAAGACTCAAATAATAAAACATTTACGAGTTATAGTAATGTGTTACATTGTTTCACATGATTAAGTTTCAGTAATAGACTTTGGATAGCACTTAAATTTAATATTATTGTTCAAATTCTTTATTGCACAAAGTAACACATGTACATGTACATAGGCGAGCTTAATGCCAGTTAGTATTTTCGTACAGCTAACCTTTGGCGATAAGAAACTTATCGAGGGTATTGCTTCATTCATTTCTGAATTCATTTTAGGAATAAACAAAATACCACTAATTTAAATTAAGTTTGTGTAATTTAACTGCATCATGCATCTTTTAGGTTTGATAAAGTATCACAATCATCAAGAAAAAATGAGATATAATATTAAACGGAAAACATCAATTATCGTTAAAAAAGCTATGATCTGTCTGACTACGAAATTGAATCGAAAATCGAATTGAATTTTCTCGTGTAAGGAATTCTAAGTAGCTGGTCCATATATATTTTTTTATTTATATTTTTTTTCGTTTGTTTCAAAGAAATAGGTACACTTTCAAATTTTTTTCCGTATAGAGCAAACACGGAGTTTTTTTAGTTGATTGTTTATTTAAGAATAACGAAAGGAAAATAAGCAATTTATATAAAATATGGATAAACTACTTTGATTTCTTTACTTTAGAAAAAAATCATTCTATGTTACACCAGGACATCCTCTCTTTTGTTCCAACGCCAAAATTACCCTTTTTGTGATATTAGTGATGCTTCAAATTTGTTTCTCCTTGATTGTGATACTTGTGTCAAAGATTAAATATGCGTAATGTAGTCAAACTTCTTAACTAATCTGAAAACAAAATCGGTTTTAATATGCAATTATATATTTTAATTATTATGCGAGAGCATGTTTGTCAAAAGGAATATAGTCTAAAACACGTAATCAATTTACTACACTTGACCCAATGGATTGTTCTATTGGATCAAGGCCATAGATATCTCAATCAGTTTTTGTGAAATCAACTTTAAGTATTGAAATTTTACATTTCTTTAATGCTTTCGAACTATTTTTGTACTTGTTACAAATGTATTTTATATATTTATTTGTCATCATTACAAGGTCCTTACTCAATACTTATCAAGGTGAAAATAACAGAATTCGGGATTGAACGTTATTTAAAAAAAAAATTGTGAGAGCTTGTTCTGTCCATACATTTCATACCAAGTTTTTACAATGAAAAATTGGATGTGATTGTTTTGAGACATTAAATCAAAAACTAGGCTTGTTTACGTGAATCTTTTTATCATATATTTAAAAAGAAAAGTAAAGTCGAAAAACCAATTGTGCTAAGCGTAAAGCTCCACCAGAAGTAGTGAAAATACGCGATTTACGCGGTTCAGCACACAACAAATGTTTTCATTACGAAGTTTAGGGTTAACTAAGCAAAAATTTATACGTACCATTTATAGATTAAAATCGTTATAAACTTCGTTTGCCTCGGAAACGAATATATATTTTATATAACCTTTAGTTTTCTTTTTTATTATAAAATCAGTAAAGAAAATTGTTAATTTGCAATTTTTCTGGAATCCATCCCTCTCGCGCTGCGGTTCTTTCCGCGTGGAGTAACAGTGATCGATGCAAGCTTGCCCTGTATTCTATTCTTAATGTCCAAACGGTTTGAAAAATGTCTCCTCATTCCAAACCTGAATGAAATATCGAACTTTAGTTTCAGAAGTAAGAATACCTAATAGTAAACATTTGTATTACGTCATAAATTAAATAACTATTTACAAGTATTATAGTCCGACATTTTAGAGGTGGTAGAGCTGATGCCGGTCTCGACTGTGGAGGTACCACCATCTTACTCGCAAGTCCTCTCGAAGTTATTCGGGGGAGAGTAAGAGAACAGCTCTCAGGCAAAACCAGGCGGCCCACCATTGCCTGGAACCGATGGATGGCGGTATATCCATCTCCAATTGCCGGGCCTTATATAAAACAGACTGGTGACGGGCAGCGGCGTCACTGGTGCAAGGGTTTCGGCTCCGCGCTCACCAACCCGCCTGCCAGCGTGTGTGAGTATGGGCATTTCTTCCTGGAGGACCGCCAAGAGTGGCGATATCCTGGAAAGGCCTATGTCCAGCAGTGGACAAAACAGGCTGATGGATGGATGGATAGTCCGACAAGGATCTGTTCACGCACACCGACCACAATAAATACACACTATCCAACTCACACAAAAAAATGAAAATTGTGGATAATACGTAAAAACAAGCCGACCACTAGCGACACACAAAAGATGTCAACCAACTGAAAAAAGGAAACTAAAATGAACAATCGATCCTTCACCTGTTTTCTTACGAACGAATTCACCAAAGAACGTAAAACGAACATCTGATATTGAGGTCCCCGGTTCGAATCCCGGTTCAGAGATCCTCACGTCCAGATTTACTTTTCTGATTTTCTATGATATAAATTTAATTTGTTATCTTCTTGCGATGGATAAATCACCAAGTGTTTAAAAACAAAGCAATTTCTTTCTATCATAGTTTCTATTTTTTATTTATCATACATTATCATAAATATTTTTATTATTATAGTTTCCTAAGAGTGAAGTTTACTTGGTTTTGATTTTATGTTTAAACATTTTTTTTAAATATTGTATAATGCGAAAAAAAGGACACAAAGACAAACATCAACATATATTTGTCGGCGCAACCCATTATAATAGTTAACAAATGTGCACACTATGAATAATGAATGAATATATGTATTTATTTCAAGGATAACTTTAATCTAAATACATCCCACAAAACCAAGTAGGAATTTGATTTGTCTGTGGGGAGGGAGTCGCACTTCTTTTTATATAATTAGTTAGTTACTAAGTTATAAGTAGGTAGGTACATTAACAATAAAAAATAACAATGTTATTTTAATCTATAATTACATGTTTTGTAGAAGGTAAGTTTTAAATAATTTTGAAAATTTATTTTTAATTTGTTCAGATCTTATATAAACAGGCATTTCATTTCATTATATAACATTGGAATTTTGCGTTTAAGCAATCTGCCGCCAAAGTAGTTATTCACTTTTAATGTTTCATATTTACCCTGAGCAGTTGCTCTCGTGTTGAGCCCATGCTGTTTAGGTATCTTATGATCTGGGGTGCCATGGCCATTTACTGCAATTATGTATTTATATTTTAATGAAGCCGGTAGTATTTTACATAATGAATATTATTTTCGTGTTTTTTTCTAACATTTTTACTGACTAGGAATTTTAAGAATTTTATTTTTATATTTTCAATCTTATCCAGGTGTGTTTTAAATATAGATCCATAGCAGTCCAGACCATAAGATATAATTGAGTCAACCAACGACATAAATATAGTTTTTAGCACAGAAATTGGTACTTTGTGACTAAGATGTTTGAATTTGAATAACAATATGCGTAGCTTATTTAATACCCTTTCTATATGTTTAGTCCAGCCCATATTTTCATCGATGCACATTCCTAGGTATGTAACACATGGAACTTGCTTTATTGTTTTACATTTACAATTAGATAAGTTATTATGGAAACATTTTTTGTTTGATAAACACTTGTACTTGTCCACTTATTTATATTAATTTCCCTTACCGGTTTCGCTGTTAAAGCATTGTAACTGTTTCCATAATAGAGTTGATGCTCGTGATTGTTGGCACTTGGTGGAACTTTTGAAACATTTTTTGTTTGATAAACACTTGTACTTGTCCACTTATTTATATTAATTTCCCTTACCGGTTTCGCTGTTAAAGCTTACAATGCTTTAACAGCGAAACCGGTAAGGGAAATTAATATAAATAAGTGGACAAGTACAAGTGTTTATCAAACAAAAAATGTTTCAAAAGTTCCACCAAGTGCCAACAATCACGAGCATCAACTCTATTATGGAAACAGTTAAAGTCGTGGGCAACCAGTTGACATGAAGAGTCCGGGGTACAAGAGTACGGAGACCGGATAACAAGGAGGTTAGTTTTTTCGGCATTGAGTACGATTCCGTTATCGTGCGACCATCGCACTACGTTGTCGATATCCTCCTGCAGGAGACGCGACACCTCGCCCATGTCGCGGCCGGCCCGCAGCGTGCACAGGTCGTCCGCGGAGATGTACGCTGAGCAATGGCGGACCACGTTGCACATGCTGTTCACGTGCATCAGGTAACACAGCGGGCCACAGCCGGAGCCCTGCGCCACCCCGCGCCGCGCCGCCCACTGCTGCGGTCCGCTGTGCTCCTCGCCCACTCTCACCTGGTACGAGCGGTCCGTCAAGTACTGGCGGTACCAGCTATTAAGCGGTCCGCTGATCCCGCACTCCGCCATCGCCCCAAGCTGCGTCTCGTGCCGTAGGGTATCGAAGGCCTTTTTAAAGTCGAAAAATACAGCAACAACAAATTTTTTATCGTTGAGATAACTATTAACTTCGTCGGTAAATTTTACAAGTAACGTTGATGTACTTTTATCCTTCTGAAAACCGTGCTGGCAATCGTTTATAACTGCATGTTCATTAAGGAATCTATTTTTTTGGTTAACTAGATAAGATAGCTATAGGTCTGTAGTTAGCATAATTTTTATGATCAACTTTTTTATAAATAGGTCACACAATGGCTTCTTTTAGTTTTTGAGGAAACTTCGTATTTTTTATACATAAATTAATTAAGTGAGCTATGACTGGGCTTATTTGTTCACTTATATATCTTAGGTCCCTCATACGTATACCATCTGACCCTGGCGATTTCTTATCACTCATTTTCTTTATGACTTTTGGACCTCCTTGCTACTCACCGTTCTCCATGTCATCGACATACAAGCCTCATTTCGATAGTCAGCACGGTTTAAGAAAGTTTCGTTACAATCATGAATTATATTATCGATATCATTTTTAAATGTAGTTGCAAAGTTATTACATATTTCTTGCTTTGTATTTCCTAACAAGCGTTTCAATATTACCTCATCTGTTGACTTTTTTTTATTACCAAGTATTCTATTTATATTATCCCATATTTTCTTTACGTTACCATTACATTCGATTATTTTTTGTTTCTCATGTAATAAAGGTAATATGTACTAATAAAGGTCCCTTACGAATCAAGCTCGTCTTAGTTTGATGACCGCCAGATAATTGTATAGAATAAATAAGTTCTCAATGTACGCGCCTATTTTGTAAATATTTTTTGTTTGTGATTTATTTGATGTTTGTTGTTTTTGAATAAAGTTATTTTTATCTTATCTTACCTTACATACATACAAGAATATTTAAAAATAAATTTTCTAAATAGTTCAATTAATGCAACAATAAAAGCTATTATTATAACGTGACTTTAATTTTTTTTCTTATTTCGCAGACGGGGTCAATGACTTTTTGTTTTGGCCGCTTTCCTAGTCTCCAGTACCAGTACCATTCGGCTACATAAATAAAAGTCACCTTTTAACCTTATATGTAGTTTGTTTGTCTCAAATAATTTTAATTATTTTAACTAAAAGTTATTAATGTATGTTTTAATTTCCAGCGCCTGGGTAAATGACTGCTATTTTTAAATGAAACTCCATGCTCTACTGAAAGAACCATAACAGTAAATTTGGTCTCTCCCGTACAATTTTTCATGTAGGTATTCAAATTTGGTATATACAGGATAGTTGTATTTTTCTTTTGCAGGGATTCTTTGCGAAGATCTTAGTATGATCAGTAGATTTGGTAGTCTCCGAAAAAAGTCGATTGAGTAGGAATTTATTCATTTCAGGAACCTTAATATCTCAAATAAATTGTTTTTTTTTTCTCTTCACCAGCCTACTTGACAAATCGTTTCTTAAGCATAGCTATTTGAAAGATTGATTGAGGAAAATCTTCCAAGCTTCAAGATTTTATGAAACAAGGTTGGCTTTTTTATGAAAAACATCCATCCTACCATTAAGACATCAAGTGAAACTGGAGCCAAGTCTCCATGTCTATAGCAAGAATAGAGATTGATAACTCACGCAAAGCCAAGTATAGTGTTCTTATTAACAAATAATTAAGTGTAATTCAAATTGCTAAGTTGTAACTTTAATTTACAAGATGGGCCAAGCTTTTAAATCTGTAGTTAAACCTCTTGACTACTTGCCAATTTGAATTACATTTCTTGTATATTTAAATTAAGTACTTGTTTTTATTTTAAGAGAAGACTTTTTATTTTTAAACAGAATTTGTAAAATAAAAATTGGTGCCCGAAAAGCAACTCTTAGGTCAAAACACTGTATTATTTGTGGGCTTCAAAATAAATAGATTTTTCGGAACTACGAAATTACGTTTTTCTTTCAATTTACACTTTAGCTCGGAGATATTTTTGAACGTTATGGTTATTTCTTGAATCAGAATCAGAATGCTTTATTTGTGAACATAGGTTTACAGTACATCAAAGTGATACATGCTTAGGTGGTAAATAATATGTTTGTTTGGACGCTATGATCTACCGCAATGGTATACAAATATTTTATGATAAGTATTAAACGAACAAAGATATTCATGCACATGCAAAATTTCTAATCTAAATATGTGTTATCAAAGGTATCAAATATGAACATTATTAAAATCAGGATACATTATTAAATCAAAATAGTTTTATTATTTAAGAACTGATCAACACTATAATAATATTTTTGTATAAGTAGGTACAATAGTTTGTTTTTAAATTGTGTAAAATTTAGTTCTTTAATATAGTTAGGCATTTTATTGAAGATTTTGGGAGCCATATAATATAAAATTTTGTGCATTAAGCTAATTTTTAAACATAATTGATGTCTGTATTGCACCCTCACATCCGTGTGGTGACTGTCGAGAATAGTTCGGGATTTGTTTTTACAAAAACTGCAACTTCATAAATGTAAAGAGAAGGTATGGTAAGTATTTTAAGGGATCTGAATGATGGTTCGCAGCTGTCTGTTTGTTTTAGGCCACAAATTGATCGTATGCACCTTGTTTGAGCTTTTAAGACAGTTTTCTTTTCAGTGGAAAAGCCCCAAAATATAATTCCGTATCGCAAAATAGATGCAACAAGCCCATGGTAAGCGGTTAACGCGACTTCTTTTAATCCACTTCACTGATTTCTTATCAGATTTAAAGAATCAATTCTTTATTACTGCAACTATATTCTCTTAATAGTACCCAGAGTCAGTCTTATTCGTTTCAATAGCATGGTTATTTTATGTTCAAGGGAATTTATAAATATTTTTCCGAAGGAAAAATATGCAAATGCAAATAAAAATAGTAGTTAGAAATGGGTTCATCGGGCACGGAATTTTCGCGATCAAAGACCTTAAATAAATTTCTATAAATAATAACAATTAATTTAAGGACATATCTTGATATATATTTCATATTCATATATCCTCTGTCTAATCCTAGACAGCATAGAAAATTTTCAGAATATTTTTATATGTTACTAGCTTTTGAGCGCGGCTCCGCCCTCGTGTTATTCGGTTTAACGACATGCTTTTTTCCGGGATAAAAAGTACCCTATGTGTTAAGTTGGGGTATAAGCTATATCCATTCTAAATTTCATCCAAATCCGTTCAGCCGTTTCAGCGTGAATGAGTAACAAACATACACACACACACGCACAAACTTTCGCATTTATAATATTAATTATTTTTATTTTTCATGTACTTATAGAAATTTGGTTCTCAACAGCCTATACGATAAATTTCAAATAAACATGTAGCACTACACACAAAAGTCCTCTAAAATACTCTCTCGGTTTTGATAATTAGCCAGTGCGTAAATAAATGACAAAAACAACGAACTTTGCGCATATATAAGTGAAATACCCCTTACTCATTACGAAATCTCAGAAACTATTATCTATAAACTTGTGGCAGATAGGTTTTTGTATATGACGCAGGAAACCGATAGAAAAAGATTATTCGGTATATACATGTTATTAAATCTTAAAGTAGCACAGCTATTCAAATAATAATAGTAATTCCTATTTAATACGAAATAAAAATATGTAGTCCAGACCGAAGTTACAAGGATTCCCAGAAAAGAGCCTTTTGAGTTTAACTTGGCGGAGACACTTCCATGCGTGCACATCATAACTTTTGTGCCTTCAAAAATTAAGATTAGAAGTTCCTTTTTTATCGCAGATGCGTCCAACGATGTCATAGCATTTAATATATAGCGTTTTAATAACTATTGAAAATTAAATTTTTTCGATGCTTTTACAAAATTAACTTTAAATAGTAGACATGCTAAACAGCTTGTTTAGTCGTCTTAAAATTAACCCAAGATTAGATGTTGCTTTTTTGTGGTAATGTAAAATTTAAATGGTAACTAAAATATTTTTTGTCTGTCTGTATGTATGTATGTTTGTACATATGTTCAGTTTTAACTCAAGAACCGCTTAACGGATTTGGATGTGGTTTTTTATTATCGTCGTAGTGACCTTATAAACGCAAGCGTAGCTGCGGGCAAAGGCTGGTCTAGTTAAATAAATCTAAATTTTCTTTTATCACTAATAACGTAATTAATCACTGTACATTTTCCATTAAATAAATATTTGGCTCTTTGAAGCTTTTTATTGTTTTTATTTGTAGTATATGTATATACATATATATAAATAACAGAGAAAAAATTAATTCAAGATATATTTTGGGCCCTACTACTATGTACATTTTCCAATGACTTCTTACTGGCGTGATCGGAGCCTTCCATGGTAACTTTTCCAAGAAGTTGAAACTACTCACAGCTCAGTAAGTAAATAGCGCAACAAAAGTTAGTTTATACAGTTGCACTGCCTGATATACTGGAGAATGAAGCAGTTAATACGTATTCGTACGCGTTTTATTAAGTTGAAAGTTGAATTACGACTATTCGTAGAAGTAGCATGATGCGTTAGCATTTTTATGTCTGCGAAGCCTCTACTAAATTTTCGCCAATGCATTTGCAATTAGCGCTGGCGAATGCAATTGGAAAGCGTGTAGAGGAGGCTATTGATCGCTCTCTTAAGAGCCCGATCCGCGACGACGACAACTTTGATGAAAATCAATTTGTTAAATATTTTTCTGGCCTTTATCGCGATGTTTTTGGAAAAACTAGGGACATACACCACATCATATTGGCCGTCTAAATAAAGGCCTAGAATTTATTTCATTGAATTTTTTCTCTTTTGCGAGTTATTTTAGTACTTGTCTCCGAATCGTTATTCATAATATCTAAGTTCCAACATAACACGCAAAAGAGAAAAAATTGAATCAAATAAATTTTATGTCTTCATTTAGATGGCCAATATAGACTGGTGTATGTCCCAGATTTTTACAAAAACATCGTGGCAATGATAATAAAAATAATTAAATTATTGCTTCACATCAAACAGACGAAAAATACGAACTTATACAAGGGCGATTGTTCCAGTTTTAATCTGTGTCCTATTGTTGGCTGGCAATCCGTCGTGTTGTCGGTTTTTCAACAGGATAGGGCATATTGCGGGGACACGTTTTCTACGTATAGTATTATATTATATGTAGCATTATATTATCTGTGGCATTACTAGTATAGTATTATATTATCTGTAGCATTATATTATCTGTGGCATTATACTCAAACTGCAGACCTATCTTTGAAAGCCTACTCCTCCTATACGGATGGTCCAAACACTTAACAAAATACACAATAGGCTTATCATACTATAATTTTCAACACACTTGCTTATAAAGTGGCCCTTAATGCAGCGTTCTTAGGGTCATTAAGCAGCATTTTAAACACGCGTGGTTTTTACTTTACATTGTCGCACTTGTGTTTTTTACATTCTAGTTTTTTTTTTAATCTTAGCAAAGAGTTTTGATGTCTTGAGAAAAAGTAAAGTTTTTGCGAATAAATAGACTGTCTCAGTTAAAATATAATAAATAATCATTTAATTTCATCAAATTATTTATTTTGTTCGAAAAATTAACTCAACTTTTGTTGTAAATACAAAAATATTCATTTTGTTATATTTAATATTTGGCTGTTTGGCGAATGCGTCAGTGCCTCTATTTCCATCTGCACAAAAAACAAAATCTGGGCCGCCATTTTTCAAAGAAAATTGTCAGTTCAGTTCAGTCAGCTGTGGTTTCGATTATGTGGAAAAAAAAACAGTGAAATTTTATTATTTTTCCTCGCAAGTGTGTTGAAAGTCCTTTGAAACGCGTGAGCATGAGACATTACACGCTCGGCTCCATTACTGCATCGCCCTCGGCTCGGCCTGCAACCCTGTCCCCGGCTCACTTGTATCATAATGTACTATTTTAATACACCTGCCCAAAATATGATAGATTACGTGCCTATTTAGCGTGCGTGAAATAACATATTTCGCACTCGTGCTTTTTGTTTTTACTACTGACGCCATCTAGGGGAAACTGGCCACATCATTTAGTAAGCATGTAAGCCTTTGTTTTACCGGATACACTAAAACTGTTTAAAATGAGTATTTTCAAACATTTATATTTTATTATTAAATATATTGCATATGTTTAATTGAAAAGATATTTTAAAAATTCAAAACGATTTTAGACGTCATCATTATGATTATATTTTAACTATCTTAGAAATTATTATTAAAAATATTTTAGAAAGAGACTTTGTAGTACAAATTGGCGCCCGTCAGACTGAGTATGTCAACTTGTATCTGTTTTGATTTGCTACAAAATTGCTTTTATTAAATTATTTCTTGTAATTTTTCGCAGGTGTATTAAAAATCCTCGTTTGATACACGTGCGGAAGTGTTGATATTTCTCGTCCCGCCTGTTTTTTGACTCGACTGCGTCTCGGTCAATCGTGATTCTAAATATCAACCTTTTCGCACTTGCCTCAAAATGTACTATTAAGTTCAATTAAAAAATGTCTTTACTTTTGATAAAACTAAATTGAAAGTTATACACAAATTCTTGTACTTTTATTCCACATATATTTATTTTTATTCTAACTTAGGCTACCGGTTTCGTATTACACATCATCGGGCCAACAAATTATTAATTATTTAACATGACAGAAAGAAAACAAAAGAAAACATTTTTAACAAGCAAATATAACAAAAAGAAAAAAAAAAAAAAAAAATTATTCAAGATGATATTCCACCAAGAACCATCAATCGAATCCATCCAATATTTAAATTGAAAGTTATCGAAAGTTCCCAATGATTTACGCAATAATTTTCCTACTCCTTTCAAATGCTTGAAGCGATTTCAATGATTCTTTCACTATACTAAAGACAATTTATACATCTGCAAAATAATTCTTCAACATATTTTTTCCGTCCATCGCGTCCATGTGAAAAGTATTATTTTCTCCTATTTGGCGCTATCCGGAGACGCAGCGATCATCGTAAGAGCCACTTTGCAATACGCACTGATATGAATGTTATTTCAATGTCGTTTCCGCCCATTTTAGTACTGACATGTATCGAGTTGCTAATTTAGTGTAGGCATGTGCCTTAATTACGCAAGGAGCTTTCACTTAGTTCGTACGAGAGTATGTTTTTTGTTTCGTTGGGATGATGTTATAAACATGAGGATGAATGTGAGTGCCGAAGAAACTTTTCGGTCAGCATCCATCATCTTCTATTCTGATTTTTTTTAATAACCGCGTCAGTGGTGTACACTCAGACTAGTATCTTTGGGCGGTAAATAAATAAATTGAAGCGACTCTGCTACCATCTCGCCATAGATTGTCTGTACTTTGATGTCTGTACCAACACGAACTAAACGAACTTCCAACGTGTAGACGGAATGACAATTTCAGGATGATGTGACGAAGGTATTGGAGCATGCATTGGCTAACGTGTGGAACAGGTTTTAGACGCACCGTAAATAAAAACTGGACAAGTGCGCGTCGGGCCACGCGTAGTGTAGGGTTCCGTAGTTGCCCAGTACATTTTATAAGTTGATCTACTAATACAGATCGCGCCAAACTTCTAGTCCGCTCGGAAGTTGCTCTCCCGCAGAACGGCCCATACATTGTCATGTTTAGAGGGGACTGAAAGTTTGGCGCGATCTGTACTCGTAAGCCTGTAAATCCTTCTTAGCTGTGATAGTTTTCCTTATAACTTAATTATATATACTACTTCTGTGAATTTTTCCACATATTCATAAACAACCGTTTAGGCAGCAGGGGAGGGGGAGGACATTTGACTAACAAAAATTAGCACTTTAAAGCTTAATATTTCGCCAACGGATCCCTAAACCGGAAAATGGTTTTGACACACTCATGGTGTTTTTGAACGACCTATCCAACGATACCCAACGATTTATATGGGATATAAAAAATCATTACCAATTTACGTGTATACCCTTAAAGATTTTTTTTTTACCCTTTTGTTATCGTAATTAACCAAAGTCATTATGACACAATCAGACCTATGTATATTATTAAATCGAGTGAAGTAATGCTCATTAATTTGTAGCAGAAACAAATATAAAACTGTTTCACTGCATTCGATTCCGCTCACAAAAATACTGAATTTTGAGAAGTTTTACTTCAAACATTTGGTTCGAAAAACTTTTATGTGAGCTTTTATCGACGATTCCTATACCAGGAAGCTTTGCCCACTTTTGCCACAGCTACGAGTGTGTATTTGAATATTGATTTGCGCTGAAAAATGTGCTATAAATCCAAGCATCTTTCCATTTTCAGCTCATGCGACTCAATCCATTTATTTACTTTTCAGTCACTGAATAGGAATGAATGTTGAATTGCTGAAAAGGCTTTCGGATACAGTTGGGTTTTTATTTGTTTTTCTACCTACCTGTAACGTGTACTGTTTTAGATTCTATTAAATCATGGAAATATGTATTTATTTGTGTAATTAAAGCAATGGATGTAGAACTGCCATGTTTAGTAATGGTCCAGCCAATGAAAGATTGGAGGTTGCGTTAAGATACACTAATATGATGGTTTGGAAATAATAGTATAGTAATAGTTATATTACTACTACTCCCCCCTTTAGTTTAACGAAATAATAAGACTCCTGATCTCAACAAATTGGTCTAATTATGTTCGTTTCATCAAATATTTTTTAGTATCTAACTGTATACACCCAATGACACAAGTCCGTACGGCCTATAACTCCAAAGTTAAGGGTCGGGGGGAGCGGGGAGTGGTATTTTTGAACTCAGGAGACACAGTTCTATCATGCAATGGTGCTAACTCCCAAGCCGTTATGCTCGACCTATTAGAGTGCAGTATCTGTTGCACAAGTTGCAGCGTGACGTCTATATCTGCACATCGGTCCGATGCACATTACATGTGCATGTAGCCTAGCAGACCGATGGTAACCTAAGCTCACAGCCAGGTATATACGACAGTTGGGATACCTACGTCAGCTTATCTACATCAATGATACCAAGAAATACTTTATAAAAAAATTTATTTAAAAAAAAAACCCCCTGACCCAGACTAAACCAATACTGGTGCTATGACGCCTCATACCACCAGTATTGGTTCTCGTCTGGGCCGTTTGGGAAACCCATCCGGGTCCCAATGGCCTCCCACTTCTTGACGTGGTGAGGGCCCGCAGCTTCGCCGCTGCAGCGGGACCTGGTCGGATCAGTAATCTGTAAATAGAAAAATTAACATTAATTTCGTTGAAGCTTACAAGACGTTCTGAGGGTTGGGGCATACGACAAACTCTTTGCTTAAAACTTCCAACGGTAATAAGAAACTTGGATGGGTCGTTGATAGCAGTTTGTAGAAATGATATACTCACAGCAGCGACGTGCGGAGGCACCTCAGGCCTGGCGTCAGGCCTCGCCTCCGAAATCAGGACGATGATCATAGCCACGCAGATGACGGCCGCCTTCATTTTATAGTTTAGTGGCTGCGAATGAAAAGAAATAAAATATTAAATTCAGTCATAAAACAGGCGCTTTATCCCTGGAAAGAATGCACAAGAGAAGTATAAAAATGCACAAAATAATTAATTTAAATATTCAATACTTACATATAGCACGGAGAGTCACGGGTCACTTGGCACGTTGGCTGTCGATGAGCTTATGAATATCAAGGATAATTTGGGCCCATTATATAGGGGCCTGCTGATATCATCGCCTGTGACGTGAACGATCCAATGAAGCAATGTAACGAAAATTGATTAGGCATTTATGAAATAATCCTGAATTAAAATTAATAAATAATTGTGGTTAAATCGCGAGCGGTTTATACTTTTGCGTCACCCATCAGAAATAATGCCGATACCATTGTAATAATAGGCAACTATTTCTGTGGTTTGGCTGAAACCCTGACGTCAACGGAAATTTCACCATATTTTTATGCCATAACTAAATAAATGTTATCATACCGTTTGTTTTTAAACTAAAGTTGGGTTTGTACCTAATGCAGCTAATACAAAGTGCATACGTTTTGACATGCTAACTTTTTCAAACTCCGTACAAGATTAACTTGCACGCCGACCAGGTGTAACTCCATCTTGGCCGTACGTACCACCGAGCTACCGATAAGACCGCTCTGCACGTGACTATCCAAGGCTGCATGGAGATCTCGGTAACGCAACGGAACGAGGTGCAACGAGTGCGCTATCTTTGAAGAAAAAACCATGTATTTTACTCAGGCTTATCGACAGCGGCTTGGCGCCCATCAGCGAACACGTCGCAACATACAAAAGTCCTGCCGTGATTTTGTTTTCAAAGGTGCGCATATAGCAACGGGGCGCGGCGAGAATGTTTAATTAACTACACACATGACGCAAACTTGGCTGAAATTCAGTTGAATTCCCAATGACATCATTCGGCCTTGCCACACATGGTCATGCCTAGCGACATACCTTTTAGTGATCGTTATCCTCATTACAACGGGTCGATAAGTCAAATAATTATTTGACCTATACCTATGGGTTTAATCGTTTGGCTAACAAGGAAAAATACTTCGGGAATCACGAAATGACGTAGCAACGAACCCGTGCTAGTTTTTATAAAACCGAAGATAAGGTATTTGGGATTATTTGGTTGCTACACAAAAGTAAAGTTTGACAACGCTTTTCGCTAACATAGCGAAACATCTCGCCGTCCGAGGGTCCGAGCAGAACGGTGACGGATAACACACAGCTTTCATAATGTAAATAATGTTTATGCAACATTACACCATCGATGTGTCTCGAGCGTTGCGGCGCATTGATACAGAGTGCATATATCAGACGTTCGTACTTGCGCTTGCTGCTCCGGCACCCTAACGTTATACTATCATTGCTGACATGCTGACTGCTACATGACGACGGTCGTAGTAAACGTAGTAAAGACATGTTCACGTCATACTATCTTACCTATGCAACATACGTGTACGTGTACGATAACTATATACATACACACACATATACACATACAAACGTGGTATGATCTCTACATTCGTCACGAACGTTTCAAGATTAAGGAATGTCTGTAGCAAAGGTCTACGAGCAGGTGAGCTTACGAACGACGTTACGTTACATATAATCTTAAAAGACTTCGTGTCGGAGTCGTCGCACCATCGAGCTACCGATAAAACCGCGGTGCAGGTGACTCTCCAACGCTGCATGGAGCTCCCGGTCACACAATGGAATCAGGTGCGGCGACTGTGCTATCTTTGAAGAAAAAATCATGTATTTTACTCAGGCTTATCGACAGCGGCTTGGAGCCCATCAGCGAATACGTCGCAACATACGAAAGTGCAGTCGAACGTTACACAGCGGGTGCTCGCCTGCGAGGCGCCCGTAAACTCGCCTACGGGCGCCGCAGTGTCGCAGTCATAATTTCTAATTATATCATTACACGCCCACATTCCGCTGAAATTTACTGGGGTTTCCTATTAAGACACTTAGCGTAGCGACACTTCGGGCGCGCCGCACATAATTTTTGTTTATGTGATTCCACGCCCAAGGTACTTGCCGCAACCTTGGCTGAAATTCACTGGAATTCCCCGTTACGACATTGCATGTATTTGCCACATATATTCAGGCGACTTTTATCGATCGTTTCATTTTACGACGGGTCGTTTATAACGAGGAAAAGCACTTTTTGAATCGATAAATGAGGTGCTAACACACCCGTGGAGTTATTATGAAAAACCCAAGATAAAGTATTTGGGTTAATTTCGTTGCTACGGCCACAAAACAAAACTAAAGTATGAAAACGCTTTTCGCTAACATATTTGCTGCTGCTTTCGCCGTCTGAGAGTCCGGCGGGCAAGACGGTGACGGATGACACACAGCTTTATAATGTAAATAAATAAAATGTTCATAAAATGTTCGTACACTAACTAGACACACACACACACACACACACACACACACACACACACACACACACACACACACACACACACAAATACACATACAAAAAAAAACGTGACATGATCTCTACATTCGTCACGAACGTTTCTAGATTAAGAAAGCCTAGCTAGCCTAGGATCGACGTTACGTTACTAGAAGTCTAAGTTTTGCGCCGTGGGCTTCATGGGCTATGCAGCTGTGATTTTCTTACTTTTGTGCAACACCTGCAAGTCTTTTGCAGAGATTTATGTCTAGAACTTATCCAGGAGCAAGCCCGGAGGCTCGCAACCACCGTTTGTAGTGAAAAAATTCAAGTGCATTTTGAGTGAAATGCATCCTAGTGCATCGGGTTAAGATTGCAATGGCAAGATTCTTAGTCACACCTGAAACTGCATTCAGGCATTATAGACCGGACGGATCTGTGTTCCTGGCTGTATGTAACTGATATTATATTATTTATTATACAACTTAAACAACAATAGGTAATAAACTAATAATTCTAAAATAAAAAGAAAAAGAAGAACCGAAATCTTAAAATAAAATATCTAAACCTTCTATAAAAATAAAATTAACTTACAAATAAAACCCTAACTGTCAAAAAGTCCGCCCCTCATCGTACCCGGCGCAAAGGTCCCCATTACGCTAGCCGCGTTCCCGCGTTGGATGGCTAGGTAAGTCCTTTGCGCCAAGTACGACATGGAGCGGTGGTCTTGCCACCTGTCTTTTAATTTTCTTCCGAGTGTTTAGTAATGCCCTGGCCTCAGAGCCCCATAAGCCGGTCGTTTCAAATGCAGCGGGAATAAAAATGTATATTTGTTTCAGACCTCTGTATTTGATATGTTTTTGCTTGGCGGCACTCTCATCAGCGGCAGATCCTGCGGTTCTCACTGTGGAGGTTAAATGACAACTAACATAAGTGCTGACGCAAGTTGCATCCCACAGCAGGCATCTACGTCTCTCCCAGGGAACGAGGGTGAGACCATCTGGGCGCTTGCCGTCTGTCCGGCTAAGGCCAGGGGGCTCCAGGGTGCAAGGGATGTTGGCTGAGACGAGTGCCCGGCGGATGATTTCATTTAAGGCATGCTGCCGTGGGAATCTACCTGTACATCTTAAACAGCTCAGGCCGTGGTGACCTCTTGTGTCGACTGTAGAGTTGCAGATGCAGGCATGTTCCTCGCAAACATGGCAACCAAATCTCAGGGCCACAGCAATACAAAAGGAGTCGATATCAAGTAAAGTACCAAGCTGTGGAGATGGAAGGGCGTGAAGCCAGGCACTGTATTCAGGTTTAGTTACGGCTTTTAGTCTTGCTAATTCTGCCGCTGAATTCATTTTTTTGAGCTTTTCTATAATGAAATTGGCTCGGATATCGTCCCAGCCTCTATGCACCTCCGGATGGTCTAGTTGAACTTGTCCAGGGCAAACAGTAGACCATTCCTTCAACATTTATACTTGCGATGGTCGGCACTTGGTGAAACTTGGAAAACATCATAATTAGATTCACTTGTACTTGTTTCACTGGTTTTTATTTAAAGATTTACACGTTAATTCCGACTGGTTTCGGTTAATACACCATTCTCAAGGGATTCAGGAATTCAGGAAATTAAACAAACAATACGACGAGCCATTAAAAATGTACACAATGATCATGTCGAAAGAAAATATAAATATTGGTAGGTAAGTCAATAAAACTCCAGTGATGTCATAGTGATATAAATTCCCGAAAATGGGGAATTTATGTCATTTTTAACACAAGTCTATGCTTATTAAATAATAATAATTATTATAATGTCAAACCAAATTTAAATATTAATAAAAATAAATGTTAAATAAAAATTGTGAATGTTAAAATGTTAATTAAAATAATAAAGCGAAGGTGATTTGTTTACATCTAACTGTTGATTTAGAATCTTGTTCTTTATACATTACTTTATTTATCTCCAATGCTTCTAAGGCGGTCATTTTTCTGCCTTTCTTACAGATATGGAGGGGTTTAAAGGTTTTCTTTATGTCAAAGGAATGATTTTGGTTGATTAAATGATCGGCAAAATTGGAGTTAGATGTTTTATTACGACGCCAGCTACTCACATGCTCTTTAACTCGTGTGTCGAATGACCTGCCTGTTTGTCCTATATATTTCTTGGAGTTAGATGTTTTATTACGACGCCAGCTACTCACATGCTCTTTAACTCGTGTGTCGAATGACCTGCCTATTTGTCCTATATATTTCTTGGAGTTAGATGTTTTATTACGACGCCAGCTACTCACATGCTCTTTAACTCGTGTGTCGAATGACCTGCCTGTTTGTCCTATATATTTCTTGGAGTTAGATGTTTTATTACGACGCCAGCTACTCACATGCTCTTTAACTCGTGTGTCGAATGACCTGCCTGTTTGTCCTATATATTTCTTGGAGTTAGATGTTTTATTACGACGCCAGCTACTCACATGCTCTTTAACTCGTGTGTCGAATGACCTGCCTGTTTGTCCTATATATTTCTTGGAGTTAGATGTTTTATTACGACGCCAGCTACTCACATGCTCTTTAACTCGTGTGTCGAATGACCTGCCTGTTTGTCCTATATATTTCTTGGAGTTAGATGTTTTATTAGGACGCCAGCTACTCACATGCTCTTTAACTCGTGTGTCGAATGACCTGCCTGTTTGTCCTATATATTTCTTGGAGTTAGATGTTTTATTACGACGCCAGCTACTCACATGCTCTTTAACTCGTGTGTCGAATGACCTGCCTGTTTGTCCTATATATTTCTTGGAGTTAGATGTTTTATTAGGACGCCAGCTACTCACATGCTCTTTAACTCGTGTGTCGAATGACCTGCCTGTTTGTCCTATATATTTCTTGGAGTTAGATGTTTTATTACGACGCCAGCTACTCACATGCTCTTTAACTCGTGTGTCGAATGACCTGCCTGTTTGTCCTATATATTTCTTGGAGTTAGATGTTTTATTACGACGCCAGCTACTCACATGCTCTTTAACTCGTGTGTCGAATGACCTGCCTGTTTGTCCTATATATTTCTTGGAGTTAGATGTTTTATTACGACGCCAGCTACTCACATGCTCTTTAACTCGTGTGTCGAATGACCTGCCTGTTTGTCCTATATATTTCTTGGAGTTAGATGTTTTATTACGACGTCAGCTACTCACATGCTCTTTAACTCGTGTGTCGAATGACCTGCCTGTTTGTCCTATATATTTCTTGGAGTTAGATGTTTTATTACGACGCCAGCTACTCACATGCTCTTTAACTCGTGTGTCGAATGACCTGCCTGTTTGTCCTATATATTTCTGGGCGCAATTGTGACATGTCAGTTCATAAATTCCAAGTTAAAGAAACATAGACCTGCCTTTTACACAACAAAATCTTTAACGGCAAATTTATTATGGCAAAATTTTGCAGCCGCAACATGTTACTTGCTATATTATGTATTTTTTTTTTTTTTTTGTCATATTATGGTGTGTGCCCTCGTTTTAGAATCGGTCTGTGGTTTGTTTTAAATGGTCCCACAGGTTATAAATGTGCATTAGGACCGCCCGTCGACGGTTAAAAAGAGTGGAATTTATGAACTGACATGAATGTAACGATTGCGCCAAGAAATATATAGGACAAACTACTCCGACGTAACATCTTTAACCGTGCGGCACACAATTTTTACTTGATTAGTTTGGACGGACTACTGTTTTGAACTGAAAAACCGGTCAATTGCGATTCAGGCTCGCATACCTAGAGTTCCGCAATTCGACAGTTTTGGGAACAGGCAGGAAGAAGGTACTCGAAATAAAATTCGTGGATGAAAAAAATTATTTTGTCATTTTAGTATCGTGAATTTCTCAATCGCTTTATTTTTCCTGTAATTTTTACGTAATCCTAAATTACCATAATTTTTTCATTTTTTTCGGTCCACCAGTTTCAGAAATAAGGGAGGGGGGACATGCATTTTTTGTGGTTTTTCCAAGCTTTCTCGAAATCGGTGACAATAAATATAATATTTTTTTTTTGTAATCAACTCTTTAATATCTACAATTTGATACTCATATTGTATTTTAAGTTTTTTTTTTATTTTTCTCTCTTTTGTATTGGATCTATTTTACACATTTTCAAATTTTTTTTTACCCCTATTATGTATGCAAGTGAATGCTATTTTGCGGCAAATTTCAAGTCTTTATCTTTAACGGTGCCAACGTTATGAGGCTGTGACATACGGACGGACGGACGGACGGACGGACGGACGGACGGACGGACGGACAACGGAGTCTCACCATAAAGGTTCCTTTTACCTTTCAGGTACTACGGAACCCTAAAAATAGCCTTCACTTTGCAAATTATTTTGATGCAGCGAAGTTTTCTCTATCACGGTTTGCTATCGTCTTGGAAAATGCCTACTTTATAACATGTTTTTAGGGTTCCGTACCCAAAGAGTAACCAACGGGACCCTATTACTAAGACTCCGCTGTCCGTATGTCTGTCCGTCTGTCACCACTTTGTATTTCATGAACCGTGATAGTTAGACAGTTGAAATTTTCACAGATGATGTATTTATGTTGCCGTTATAACAACAAATACTAAAAAACAGAATAAAGTAAAGGGGCCGCATACAACAAACGTGTGATTTTTTGCTTGGCAACAGATAGACGCTTGAAATATTCACTTTAAAAATAAATAATTAAATTAAAATAAAATTAATGTTTAAGGGGGCTCCCATACAATAGACATGATTTTGTAGCCGTTTTTATAGATGATGGTACGGAACTTCGTGCGCGAGTCCGACTCGCACTTGACCGGATTTTTTTTTCAATACCATATCTAATGTAGTATGGGAATCCTACTGTTAAAAGTCGAATATTTTAATACTTATGTCGTCTTAAGCCAGCTTGAAAAAATGGCTAAAATGGCAGATTATTGTCTTAATCTGTAAGATTCAACGATAACAATAATGGTTGCAAAAGTCAAGAAATTTACCTATTTACATAAAGGCAGTACGTAAATCTGTTATATGCCTGTTTATCTGATAAATATAATACAAAATATTGGTTTTTTTTTCTGTTCTCCTACGTGAAATTCCGAAATGAAAAAGATTAATTTTCAATATTTCACGGACAACTGGCATCATTCAATATTTTGTTTGAGTCCAACGAACCATCTGATTCCAGACAAATATTATTAAATCAGCTGACGCACGCGATTGCTCACAGAAATAACATTCTGACTGGAATTCATTGTTCTCCGGATTATTATAAATAAAATTCCCCTTTTCATGCTGAAAATAATTCAATTGCATCAAGATTACCTTACTTCATTTGTTGCCTAAGACGTTTTGTTGTTGTTTGACCCCATTGATGAATGTTTAGGAACCCAAAGAGATGTGTCAGGATCGTACCATGGTCTTTCGTCTTTCCTCTACCTACGTCTACGAGACAGGCGTGAGTACATTGTAAGAGTGGGTATACTGAGACACGTGTAAGTACATTGTGAGAGTGGGTAACTACATAATGACATCTATTCTTGTTTAGCAAATATTAGATTTAGAGCTGCCATAACCTAAAACTTTTCATTGCAAAATAGGTTTTAACCCAGATGGATAAAAGTTATATGAGCTTGTATTATTTTAGGTTTTTCAACTCTAAATTTAAGGTTTGCTGCACGAGAATAGGTCACAATGTTACCGGCAAAGTCTATGCCTAGAACAAACTAGTGCGGGCTGAAATCGGGTTTGGGCGATAACATAATACTATTAATTAGGTGCCTATTTGAATTGGCAACGAAACGTCTTTATAATCATAAAACGCCTAAGATAGTAGATTGTTAGTGTAATATATGATAATATATGTTATGAGGTAATTGATTACTTACACCCGTGTTGAACACTCTACTTTTCATTAATAGTGCGAGTAAATAAAAAGAACCCTCAAAGATATGTTTGCAATAACCTTTTCAACTAGAAAATTTTGGGTTGGGTTCATATGGTCTAGATTGTAAAACGACTTGGTAGGCAAAACGTCCTGGTTGCAAAAGGTCCTGGTTGTAAAATGTCTAGGTAGGCAAAACGTCCAGGTTGCAAAAGGTCATGATCATATATAACTACAATGTCTTGTGATTTTACAGCCGCCATATGTTTTACTGTGACTTTTTTCGTGCAGTCGTCTTGTGGCCCGTACACTGATTGTTTTAAAAATAAAACAAATTTACTGTGTCTCTTAAACATTTCATTATGATAGTCACATTTTTCCATATTGTTAATAGAATTAAAATACAGAACAACAAAATAAAAATATATAATGCAGAAGATATTTTCAATTGCCACTTAGCAAGACTAGTGACTCACTAGTTAGTGATTGTAAAGGAGCCACACTCGATTTTCAAATTTACTTACCTCCCTAAGGCTGTAAATCAAATTAACAACCCGCATTTTGAGTTAAATACGACTTACTTTCAGAGAATTAGTGATGAAAAATAATAAATATCTATGTAAATTGAATGTGTATCCCCAAGGGAGTTCGGAGGTTTATCAAATCAATAAACACATTACCAAGGCCAAATAAATGGATGCTCTGTCATGTAAGTTCTCATACCGACCGCTACCGCTCCTTATCATAACAAATACTCACTAGCCCATCTGTCTAAAGCTTTGCAAAACGTAACAGGACCATAACTCAGACATACGCACATATGTACGTACTCGTATGTATTTATATGTCGTCGTATGATGAGAAAAATATTCGTGAAAAACTGAATTGTGGCGTAAATACACTCCATTACGCGATCAAACAAAATTAGTTTCTGTTAAAAATAGGGGGCAGTCTCACTTCGCTCTGCTTCGTTTGGCTTTCTAAATGTGTTTAAATGTGAACCTCACAATTTCCTCTTCGCTCCGCTTTGCTTAGCTTGTCGTTGCACATATTTCAGTTTGTCTAGCTTTTTCTGAAACATCTGCTTTTTTGCTGAATTTCGTATGATCGCTTTACGCAATTATTCGGTTTTAACCGAAAAAGCCTTTTGCGCCATCATAAGACGACACAAATACATACAGGTTCACTTCATGTTATTTATCACTTCACACATTAGTCACAACACAACTAACAAGCACAAGTCATACCACACAATGCGGTCGCTATCTCCAGCACAGAGACATTTGTGGCCCGTGTAGTATGTAGGCTTTTATGTTCCTTGTATTATTTATGCTTTCAGTTGTTTGTGTTTGATTTGGAGGATGATTTGGTTGCAAATGGCGTATAAAACAAAAATATATTTAAAACGAAACAGAAAATAAGATACGGCCGTTTTTAGAGTTCCGTAGTCCGTAGTCTGACAAGGATAAGGACAAGATAGTTTCGCCATGACCGTCTGTTTGTTAAAAAAATGTTTAAGGGTACCTACCATACACGTAAAATGGGGATGATTTTTTTGTTTGGGGTATCGTTAGATTAAGTGGTTCAAAAACATTGTGGGTGTGTGAAAACCGTTTTTCGATTTAGGGATCCGTTGGCGAAATATTAAGGTTTGAAGCGCTAATTTTTGTTAGAGTCAAGCGTCCCCCCTGCCGGCTAAATGGTTGTTTAAAGATATGTACGTGAAAAATTTCACAGAAGTAGTTACAGTTGAATTTATTTATTTATTTAATAAGTTTATTCGTTCCACAGCAAAGTTTATTGTGAGGTATCCCCCCCGCATTCTCAAATGTCGTTACATAATTAATTACGAATATGCAGTATTATATACCTATTATATCCTTTATTGTACACACACAAAAACTTAAACTAAGATAACAAAAAAAGTAAAAAATATGCACAAAGGCGAGCTTACCTCTTCAAGAGGTTTCTTCCAGCCAACCAGTACTGTGGTGAAAGAATACACGAAATAGGTTGGCAGCAAGCATACAAAAGGACAACAACTTATTCTATACAAATAAAATAATAAAAATATAAATTATAGATATAAATATAATGGATATAAATGAATAAATACAAATATATATTAATATATATATTTAAATAATTTAAAATACAAACATAAATATTACTCATACGAGAGGAAGTGCTCTTTTAATTTACGTTTAAATGAAGATATTGACGGACTATCTCTCAGGCTCTTAGGCAGTGTGTTCCACATTCGAGCTGCTCTTACTGTAAATGATTTAGAGTAAAATTTTGTATTACATTGAGGCACTTGCAAGGTCCTGAGGTCACACGATCTTTGAAGCCTGTCACGAGGGGGAAGAAAACCGAAACGTATAGATAGCACCTATCCATCTCAGTGATTAGCTTCATACAACTTTCGCTCCCTATAAAAATAATTTAAACTTCTGTCACTTTAATGCAATATATTTCATTCAATGATATTTCATTCGTGGACATCATTCTGAATTTCTTGCCACTTTCTCAAGTAATTACAATGATATTCATGCGGTATTAGTCTCAGAATCCTTCTTAAAACCTACCATTCCATCTACTTCAGTCTCCATTCCAGGCTTTTAAAGAATAACCGTACAGCGGGTAGTGGAGGTGTGGCTATCTATCTTCGTTCTGATATCAAGTATAAAATTATCTCCAAGTCCCCTTCTGAATATACTGCTTCTATGGAGCATCTTTTTATTAAACTCGACTTTCAAACCTTTAAATTTCTTCTTTGTGTCGTATATCCCCCTCCTAGAGTAGATTACTTTGATGTGCTAGAAGGTTTGCTTATTACCCATCTTCCTAATTATGAACATGCCATTATTATGAATGACTTAAATACGGATCTACTCTGTGAATCCAATTCACAATTTTACCACCGCACTCGAAAATGATTGTCTTTAACAATCTGTGCTAACCTCTCCATGTTGAAACTTAATGCTACCCATCATATTGGTGACTCCCATACTCTTCTGGAGGTTATCTTGACATCTAAACCTGATCATGGGCAGTTTACAGCCTCGGGTTTCTCCTATCACAATCTCATTTATGCGTCCTATTAATTAAAAATTCCAAAAGTTAAACCAAAAGTCCTCTTCCAGCGTAACTTTGCTGGCATGAATAAGGACAAACTCATTGCTGATGCGCAAAGAATAGATTGGTTACAGCTAGAGCATCTTACCACTTTAGATGAAAAGGTCGCCATTTTTAATAAACTTGTCACTGACTTATATGATATTCATGCCCCTATACATCCGGTCCGAATGAAACATGCTCCTGCGCCTTGGCTTACGGATGGCATTCGGAAAGCTATGGCGTATAGGGATAGTTTTCGATGAAACGTTGCTTCGGATGAAAACTGGAATAGGTTTAAGGTAGCGAGAAACAAGTGCAATCAAATGATCAGGAATGCTAAACGCCAACACATCCATTCGTCCATCGAAAATTGTTCCCCAAATAACCTATGGCGATTCTTGCGTAAATTGGGGTATGGAAAATGTCACCAGGAACTAAACCCTTCACTTGACCAAAATGGTCTAAACCACCATTTCTCTTCAGTCCCACACATAATTTACCCTTCTTTAAAGCACTCGACGATCCAACGCCTTCTTGCAGGCTCTCCTGCTACATCTCAAAGTTTTTCATTTGAACCTGTTTCTGATTTTGCAATCGAAAAGATCATTCTCTCCATCCATAGTAAAGCCGTTGGTCTTGATGTTTTGGGTCGTGATCTCCTTTTGCCTATACTCAAAATCATTCGCCCTTCTCTTAGCCATATTATAAATTTTTCACTCTCCTCAAATACATTTCCTTCTCTTTGGAAAATGGCATACATGGTCCCTGTTCCAAAAATTATTGATCCATCTGAATTCAAACACTACCGCCCCATATCAATTCTTCCTTTCTTCTCCAAGGTGCTCAAACGTGTAGTAAATCGTCAGCTCCTCAACTTTCTTCATGCTAACAATCTCCTTAACCCTCTTCAGTCGGGATTTCGTCCTGGCCACAGCACTTTCTCTGCTCTCATTAAAATTACTGAAGACTTCCGTAAAGCTATGGATGAACAGCAACTTACTCTCTTGACCCTCCTTGACTTCAGCAACGCTTTTAACTGTGTTGATTACGATATCCTTATCTCTATCCTCCGTTCTCTTAATTTATCCGACTCTATCATAGCTTGGTTCTATTCCTACCTTATTGGGCGCCAACATGTATACGTGCTAATGACACTTTCTCTGACTGATGTGAAACAGCAGGAGTCCCACAAGGTGGCGTACTATCCCCTCTTCTGTTCTCTATTTTATCAACACTCTTGCTACCGTTATTAACTTCAGCTCCTTCCATCTTTACGCAGATGATCCGTAATTATATATTTCTTGTAAACATGATTTGTTACCGCTGACCATACAAAAAATGTCATCAGATCTCGATTCTATTTATCAGTGAACGGAACAATTCGGGCTTCTTATAAATCCAGCTAAGACACAGGTTGTGATATTGGGCAGCAGAGCGCTAGTGGATAAGCTTGATATCAGTACTTTGCCTCAAGTAAAATTTCATGATATCTCGTTAAATTACTGCACTGGGATAAAAAACTTGGGCCTTCTGTTACCAATATTAAAGCATTTCCTTGTCATGATACCTTGAGGGATAATAAGACGCTTAATTGTTTTGTTTGTAACTCAGCCAAGTACAATACCGTTTAGTTATTGAGCGTAGTATTTGTCTTGCTCGTTTATTTATTACTTGTTAATTTATCAATTCAATATCATGTAAATAGTCAAAGTTTGATCTATGGTATTATGTAGGTAAGGGATATTCATACCAGATGTATAAAAGGAGTAGTGTTACGAATGTTTGGGGATTCGAGTATTGCTTGCTGACTATGTTGTTACGCTGCCGTGTGTTAAGCAATAAAGTGATCCATTTTTGTAACAGTTCAAGTTATTTCAATAAATAGTGTTTGGAAAACATATATTTAGAAGTGTTTTAAATATTCGTGAATCCCTGTTGGCTGGAGAACCCGAGCGTATCAGTTCAGAAGCGGGATAAAATCGGTTCTGGAGTACTGATTGGACTTCGCCCACAAGAAACGCAAGTATTCGTACACATTCTAATAATTCTTTATTAACACTATTGTTTTTTTTGTCGAGGAAAATCAAAATGACAAGACCCGCAGCCCCAGTCCTTTGATCAAGGTAGGTCGCTGTTGTCATAACGAGACTCGCAGCCGTAGTCCTGTGTACGAGCCAAGTTATGTCTATGAGTTAGCATGTTAGTGTATTCAATTTTTTTATAGCTACGTTTTTTTTAAGCTTCTCTGCTGTTTGCACATGATTTGCAATCAACATTTTTCTGAATAAAACGCACTAAATAATCTTAATAATTCGAACCAACGTGACAAATTCCCTATATTGAAAAATGTGGTCCCATAATTTGACTGCTTGTGCAAATAAGCCACTGTGCGTTAACTAAATTAACTGTAGCTGCAAAGACATTGTATGAAGGGCTACCTACGAGTACGATTTGTTTACGTGGCCTGGTTCTAAAAACGATTTCCCAGAACTTCTAAACGAGATCTTAAATAAAATAAAAGCGCGGTATGGTGATTCACTTGAAATATACGATTATTATTTAATACTGCTTGCATAAGGATTAACGGGGTATATACCGATTTGCTTAACATCTGTAGAAGACTTAAAGAAGGATGTTTAGCATCACCATGTCTGTGCAATCTATTTATAGACAGTTGTTTAAAAAAATATTGAAGACAGCGTGAATGTGGACTGAAGTTATGGGATTTATTCATTAGATACCTCTTATACGCCAATGACCAAGTTCTTCTTGCATCACCGACGGATGAGCTGCAAGAGATGGCAATAATTATGGATGATGTCTTTACAAATAAAAGCAGGAAAAACAAAGTTTATTGTGCTAGAGAGGGATGAAGCGGTTACTGAATGTGGTTAGATTGGAAGGTAAAGAAAGTTAAGATCAAGATTGGAAAGGTTAAGATTAGAAATGAGAAAGTATAACGAGTTAACGAGTTTGTCTATGTGGGTTATCTATTTACGCGTGTCAGAAAATGTGACGGTGACATTGAAAGAAGAGTGAATGTCGGAAATAAAATAAACAGAGCCCTTCACCACTTTATTGACAGCCAAAATTTAACTGCAAACGCACGATTAGCGGTTCTTAATGTTCTGTAGGTTCTTATACTTAAATGTTGGGTATGGAAAAATAAACATTAGTGAAAACAGTGGAAATGCGTTCTTTACGCAATATGTGTGGTTAGACATTGAATGAAAGTTATAGAGGATGAATGGAAGTAGAGTAAGGAAACGATATTATGGAGCGCAAGCGGATGATAAATATTGCAGGAGCTTCCCTAGAAGAATGTATGCTGACGAAATTGATGGAGTACTGATATAAATTAAAGTAAAATGTATTGCAAATAGAAGAGCAGGCATGAGATTAATGGATGTGGAAGAGGCAAAAGAAGTGTATTAGGGTTGTAACAGATGAAAAACTGCAGACAGATGTTTTGGAGACAGAGAGAGATGTAAGTATGTATAAGTACAATTATTCAAATTTGAATCTACTCAACCGGTGTGAGATAATGAGGCACATGCCGTCAATTGTTTCGTTTTTGGTATAGAAGATGAAAATGTAAGCTTAAGTATTCAGACGGAGTACATTTTAAAGTTTTTCAAGACTTTAAAGTTAGGACAAGATTTGGTCAATATAGACAGTTTTAGATTTAAGGAAAAAGATAACCGTTCCAGGTCACATATCAATAAAATACTATCATCAGTAGCAGCAAAGGCTTCAAAGAATAAAAATATCCATTTACACATACGTTACACGCTATAAGAATGAAAGTATCGTTGGGGACAAGATAAACAAATAAAACATTATGTGTTAAAAGTTAACTACAGGATAAAAGTTCAAAACATAAAATGCCAATCAAAATAAATGGGATGAATATTTTTTTTGTCAAAATTTAAGATGTGAAAGTTATTTAAATTCGTTTTAGTAGAGCAAAACTCGGGATTTTCCACCCAATTCCAAAAGTATTCATATCATTTCACACCATTTATTTGGTCCATTCATACGTACGAAGCGTGGTAATGCTTACATCTTGGCGATCGTGACTACCTTCACAAAATAAGGGATGAGTTTTGTACTCGTAAGTTTCGCTCTTAAAGGGTTTATTAAAACGACTAGAATAAGGCATTCTAAACGCCGTAGCTACTCTTCAATAACGTCAAGAGTTAGTGATTGAAGTTACTAGATTATGTAAGTCTTCTAGACGCCAAGGATTTGACTTTGTATTTGATCAACGTCAAGGATCAAATATCATCTTATTTATAAGATAGAGGATATTAAGGTCTCGTTATTCTCTAGGTATTTCAATGTGAAGTTATTATGGATTACTTTGGTCAACTTCGAGGATTAAAAGTGTTTAAAGTCAATCAATATGCCAGTAATTTGTATTTACTGACTAAAGTAAAGAGTTAGTGAATCAAGTTACTAGATTATGTAAGTCTTATCAACGCCAAGGATTTGACTTAAGATGTATTTGATCAACGTCATGAATCAAGATATTAGATTATGTAAGTCTTATCAACGCCAAGGATTTGACTTCAAATGTATTTGATCAACGTCATGAATCAAGTTACTAGATTATGTAAGTCTTAACAACGCCAAGGATTTGACTTTAGATGTATTTGATCAACGTCAAAGATCGACTACCATTTTATGTATAAGCCAAAAGATAATAAAGACTATGTTCTCTATATAATTCAGTGTGAAGTTATGCGTTTAAACAGTCCTTGCGCAGACATTATCTTAGTAAAATACAGTAAATCTGGTGTCAACATAGCAATCTGAAATTATCACGACTAGTAGTCTATTCTTGTATATTCTTGTATTTATTATTGTATTATATATATTTATATAATATTATATAATCGTATTTATGTAGTAATTATTTTTATTTGTTTAAAATATATGTATGTATTTTTATTAATTTATGTATTTAGTATTTACCTACAAATCTACTTATCTATTTTATTTATTAGTACATTCATGTCTTTTTTTTTTTCTCACTTATTTTTTTTATGTCTTAAAGCCTTTCTGCACGCCTGCCTCTGTTCATTTCTTGTACTTTCTGTCGGGTTGACTGGGAGAAAATGCTTTTAGCATTAAGTCCGCCTGTTGTACATGTAACTTTTGTTTTGTGCAATAAAGTATTTAGAAAGAAAGAGAAAGAAGTTATTTTAATTACTTTGGTCAACTTCAAGGATCAAAATGATTTAATACTAGTCAAGCAATATCCAAGTAAATTGTATTTACTGACTAGCTTCGAGAGTTAATTAATCAAGTAACCGAATTTATGCAAGTCTTATCAACGCAAAACAGTATTTGACATTAAATATTTGATCAACGTCAAGCATCAAATTCATTTTTTATCATTTCTTTATTAGTTAAAAGATAATAATAGTTTCGATGTTGTCTCTGTAATTCGATATAAAGTTATTATTGCTTACTTTGGTCAACTTCAAGTATCAGAAGTATTTAATGTAATTTGTACTTAGTGACTAACTTCATGAGTTAAAATGTAAGCCAATTTACCAACTTATGTAAATGTTATCAACGCAAAGGAATTTTATCAGTGTCAAGTATCAAATACCAATTCTGGTCAGTTTCATAGACCAAACTTAGTTAAGGTAATGATTGTGTATAAGAATGGGTAATCTAAGATGTTAATGATTTCAGTACTGTTTCAGTTTAATATGCTTATAACGAGGGGACTCGTTCATTATAGTCTGATGGCCGAGCTGTTACCAATATTAAAGCATTTCCTTGTCATGATACCTTGAGGAAAGGTGTTACGAATGTTTGGGGATTCGAGTATTGCTTTCTGACTATGTTGTTACGCTGCCGTGTGTTAAGCAATAAAGTGATCCATTTTTGTAACAGTTCAAGTTATTTCAATAAATAGTGTTTGGAAAACATATATTTAGAAGTGTTTTAAATATTCGTGAATCCCTGTTGGCTGGAGAACCCACAGGGAGAACCCGAGCGTATCACTTCATATTCAGAACAATATGAGCTGGGATCATCATGTTGTGAAGTAAGTAAAAAGATATTTTAATTTAAAGCGGTTGCAAAAGTTCATAACATACTCCGCTAAGGTTACGTTGGTTAATTCTCTGCTGCTTCCCATTTTAAACTATGCCGATGTTTGTTTTCCCGATTTAACTGTAGAGTTATTAAACAAACTGGACCGTCTTCTGAATCTCTGTATTCGTTACATCTTTGGTCTTCCAAAGTACGATCATATTTCACAATCCCGCTCTGAATTAGGTTGGTTTAATATCAGGTTTCGTAGAAATGCCCATGTCCTTACCTTTCTTTATGTAATTTTGAACAACTCTTGTTCTCCTCCCTATCTTAAAAATCGTTTTATTCCCTTAGAACCCCTTGGACGTGCTCTACGTCCAAGTAAAGCACTGCTTCTCCGTACTCCAGAACATTCTACTCGAATGTATTCCAACTCTTTTACTGTGGCAGTGTACAATAAAAGCACATGATAGATATTTTATTGATTTATTTTGTAGAACGCACAACGTAATCCTAAGATGGCGGAGATGCAAGAGAGAGAGCGAGAGAGCGAGAGAGCGATGACAGAGTTGCCATCGTTCAGAAATATTTTATATTCTACATAAATTGGGGGGGGGGGGGGGGCAGCATTGCATAAAACTGAACAAATATATTTCAAAGTTACTTTAAATGCTGCACCAGTTCTAAAAGCACAACTAAATACAAACATTTTATAACTGACGGAACAGTATACAGTGATTATACAAATTCTACTAACTTACATGCTATTATCATATAAATATTGCACTTTACATTACTTTTCAAGTGTTCAAAGTTCTACACTGACACAAGCCTTACAACAAAAATTACAAATTAATCATAAATGGGCAAAATGGCCACCTTATTAATAGCCCTTCTGTGAGATCCTGACCCAGTCTTGACTTCAAAAACTCTGACTTTACCGTCTGAACCATGAAACACATTTGTAACTCTAGCTAAAGGCCATTGTAATGGCGACAACAAGTTATTTTCACTTACTAATAACACTAATGTACCAATTTGAATGTTAGGCACAGACTGTTGCCATTTAGAGCGTTCTAACAACTGTGACAAGTAACTTTTGTGCCATACCTTCCAGAAATCTTGCTGTATTTTGGTACACTTTTTCCAAAATTTCAATACATTTACATTCTTTGAAGTCAAGTCTGGCTCGGGGATTGCATTTAATGGTGCTCCAATCAAAAAATGAGCTGGAGACAAAAAAGAAAAATCGTTTATGTCCTGTGATAGAGGAGTTAATGGCCTCGAATTAAGGATTCCCTCAATTTGAATCATCACAGTACAAAATTGTTCATATGTTAACAATGTTTTCCCCACTACTCTTTTGAAATGATACTTAAACGACTTAACAGCTGATTCGTGAAGACCTCCAAAGGTCGGGGAGTACATTGGAATAAACTTAAAATCTATACCCTTTAAAGTACAATAATTTGTTATAACATCTTTATGTTGCTTTGAGCAATTTAACAAAAACAATTCTCGCAACTGATTGTTGGCACCTTTAAAGGTAGAGGCATTATCACAACTTATCATGCCTGGAATTCCACGCCTAGAACAAAACCTCTTCAATGCTGCTAGAAAACAGTCAGTTGTCAAATCAGATACTAGCTCGAGGTGTATGCACTTGGTGACAAAACATACAAAAACTGCCACATAGCCTTTACTTATGTATGATCTTCTCAATGTCGACTGTTTTATTTGGAACGGGCCACAGTAGTCAACTGCGACTTTATTAAACACCTTATCTTGTGTTACACGCGTGTGAGGAAGAGACGCCATTAATTGATGCCCCTGTTCAGCTCTAAATCTATGACATTTAGTACATCTATGTAATACCTTTTTTATTTCTTTAACAGCAGAGACAATGTAATATTTTTGAATTAAACTTGACAACGTTAATTTTAATCCAGCATGCAATAAAGAAATGTGCTCATTTCGAATAATAAGAGCAGTTGTATGACATTTTTTTGGCAAAACTATTGGGCACTTTTGATTGTATGGTATATTTGCATTCTCGAGTCTTCCTCCCACACGCATAACACCCAATTGATCAATGAAAGGATTAATTTTCTTAAGATTACTATTTATATTCTTATTTTTATTTATACAATTTATTTCGTTAGCGAAATGTAATGCTTGAACATTTTTAATTATGCATGACATTGAGTCCTTCATCTCAGCCACAGATAAGTTTTTAAAGTTTCGTTCGTCTTTAGGGCTTCTACAATTTTTTATAAATCTTAACATATACGCAAAAACGCGTTGTAATTTCAAAATTGATGAAAACTTTGAAAAAGGAAACAACTCCTCATTAATGTTACAGTTTATACTTGAAATGTACTCCTTACATTCTGACTCTACTAGACTGATATCATTAATATTGTCATTATTTGGAATGTAATTTAAATTATACAATTCTGGTGAACCTCGCCACCAAGTGGGGTGAGATGCTAGTTGAGTGGGTTTTAAACCCCGTGACAGACAATCTGCTGGGTTATTTATCCCGCTTACATGATGCCAACTACAATCATTGGTTAATGTATTAATTATATTTACCTGGTTTAGAACATAAGTAGGAGTCTTTACAGATTTGAGCCAACAAAGCACAATTTGTGAATCAGTAAACAAATATCTATGCCTCAATTTCAAGTCATGAAATACAGAACTTACTTTGCTATACAACTTGGCCAACAAAACCGCCCCATTAAGTTCTAATCGTGGTATAGTTAACTTTGAATTGATCGGAGCTATTCTTGATTTGCTACAAATTAATGATACCTGTATTTCATTTTTGTGAACAACTCTAAGGTAAATACAGCAGCCATACCCTATATTCGAGGCATCACAGTAACCAATCATATCTACATAATCGGCGTTACATATTCTTAAATTACGTTTGATCAATATGGACTCCATGTTCATTAAGTCACAGAAAAATTCATTCCAAGAAAGTAACAATTTATCAGTAAGTGGGCTGTCCCATTCTAGTTTTTCCAACCACACCTTTTGCATGAATTCTTTGGCCTTAGTAACTATAGGACCAGCCAATCCCAACGGGTCAAAAAAAGTCCCAATACAACTCAAGACAGTTCGCTTCGTCCATTCCTTAGGAATGTCCCCTTTTGGTTTATTAATTTTTAAATTATCATTAGCAATATCTAATGATAAACCTAATGCTTTTAATTCTAACCCTTCTTGACAAAAATCATGGTCTTTACCAAAACAATGCTTTTCGTTGGGAATGTCAGATAAAACATTTTGATTGTTAGAACTCCATTTGTGGAGGTCAAAACTTCCTAAGCTCAATAGTTTAATCAATTGGTCACATACCTGCTTCAGCATATCAGGATTGTCAGCACCAAAAATGCAGTCGTCCACATATGTGTTGTTCATAAGCACCTTCGCAGCCAGTGGGTACTGTTTACCATACCTTGATGCGAGCTCCACCAGACATCGAGTCGCAAGGAAGCTGGAACTTCTTACCCCATAGGTCACAGTCTGCAGCTGTAAGCATGTTAAAGGATCATCAATATTTTCTCTCCATAGTATATTTTGCAAGTGAGTTTGAGTTGGATCTATAAGAATTTGCCTGTACATTTGACGCACATCAGCTAAGGCAATAAATTCATACTTTCGAAATAAAACCAAGATGTCAAAAAGACTCTTTTGTACTACAGGGCCATTATGAAGCATGGTATTGAGGCTGTTTGTCTTTAAGTCAGCTTGGGCACTAGCATCAAAAACGACACGAAGCTTAGTAGTCTTGCTTTCTTTTCTAATTACTGGATGATGCGGCATGAAGTAATTTTCTTCCATCGGTTTTTTGATTGCAGATAAATCAATAATCTTGGCATGACCTAAGTCCAAATATTCCTTAATAAATTTGGAATAAGCAATTTTTAAATCCTTATCCTTTGTGAATCGTTTAGATAAACTGTTCAGTCTCTGCAATGCTAAAGAAAATGAGTCCCCCAATTTTAAATCATCGATTGGCATTTTGAGCGGCAACTTCACCTGAAACCGATTATTAATTAACTGTACCGAGGTGGAAAACTCGGTTTCGCAGATATCAGCTTTTAATATGACCTCCTTATTTATTTCGGGAGTGTGTTGTTCTTCCCAAAACTTTTGCAGGAGGTGGTCTACATTATCTATAATCGTAGCATGCAAAACAACATTATCATTAATTTTATTTTGATTACACAAGGAAACACAGTCCCAATGCAAATTGCCAGCCACTACATAACCGAATTTTGTCGCAAGCAAGACTAAATTGCCTTCCTTCAATTCTATTTTATTTGGCAGCAAAATCTTAAAGAAAATGTCTGCAGAAAGTAAGAAGGAAATCTCACTAGGAATATTAAATTCGTCATCGGCTAATTGTATAGTATCTGGTATGGCAACATTATTTAAATTGAATTTTGTCTGTGGCAGAAATGAAGTTATTTTGTCTACTACAGAAAACATTGTGTTGCACTTATAATCGTTATGCAAAGAATGCAAATTTAAATTGATAGCTTGGCTTATGGATTTTTCACTTGAACCCAAAGCAGATATTTTAAGACTATGCCTAAACGTTGCAAGACCTAACTTTTTAACCAAGTCACTAGTAGCAAAAGAAGTTTGGCTACCGCTGTCAATAATTCCTTTTGCAACCACATATGAGCCATCCTTAGCCTGAATTTTCAATTTTATTGTAGGCAATAAGACCATATTTTTGGTAGTGACGTTGTTTTGCAAAGTAGTGACATTATTTTGCTCTGTATGTAACAAAGAATGATGTTCCTTGCTTTTGCAGAAAGAACACTTAAAATGGAAACGACATTTATTTTCATGTGAGTTCAAACAAATCCTACACAAACTTTCTTGGCCCACAAAACTTGATTTGTCATTAAAGCTCAGCATTTTAAATTTTTTGCACTGAAATAACTTATGACCTGGTGTCTGACAAAATTTACACACGGCTTGAGGTTCTTTAGAAACACTAGTACTCGCTAAGTTGCTAACTCTATTTTTAAAGATTTGATAGCTCTTACCTTCAGCATGTCCACTCTCCTCGAAGCTCACAGCCCTTCGTTCCAAAAACTCAAAAAAGTCTTTGAGTGTGGGTAGCATTGTTTGATCTCTATCAGCATAATAGGCCCGACAGGAGTAAGCATCTAATTTCTTAATCAAAATGGGCACAATTACCATGTCCCAGTGTGTTACTGGTTGCCCTAAGCCTTCTAGCGCTCCTAGTTGTTGGCGAGCTTGAGAAACCAACTGTCTTAAATTCCCAGAGGTCCCCTTTGAGATTGGCGGAAGATCCAATAAAAAATGTACATGGTGTGTGATCAGAATACATTTGTTGTCATACCTTTTCTTAAGATTACTTAAAGCTAGTGGATAAGACTCACTAACTAATGGCAGTTCTTCTATTGCTGCCAGAGCTTCTCCCTTCAAGTATTTGCGCAGATAAAACAGCTTCTCAATCGGCGTAATGTTTGAGTCTCTGTCAATGACTGCAGTAAACATGTCGTTGAATGTCTTATATTGAATAATATCCTTTCCGTCAAAGGTTGGTATTTCCAGGTGAGGAAGGTTGCTCTTTGATCTGTCAGCTGGTGGTGATGTTTTCCCAGGAGCATGAGAGGATGGTGTTGAAGGAGGAGTCATGACTTTTCTTAGCTCCGAGATCGCCTTCAAACATTTGTCCTCAATCTCATCTTCTTCAAAATCAGAATCATTTGCACAATTTTGCAGCAACTGTAGATCTAACTGTACCTCCCTGTGGACATGCAATGATTTCTGCAAGGATTCCACACGTAGTTTTATGGCTTCAACGTCTAGTAGCACCTGTCCTCTTTGTTCTGCTATGAAGGTGTAGGCCCGAGTTATTTGGCCCTTAAATTGGGATATCTGGGCCTTGAGACGCTTGATCTGCTTCGCTGTTTCTTGTTCTGCCATATTGGATTGAAATCAAAATGTCCTTATGTACTATTAGATTCGGGTTTCGGCACCACTTCATGTACAATAAAAGCACATGATAGATATTTTATTGATTTATTTTGTAGAACGCACAACGTAATCCTAAGATGGCGGAGATGCAAGAGAGAGAGCGAGAGAGCGAGAGAGCGATGACAGAGTTGCCATCGTTCAGAAATATTTTATATTCTACAGGCAGCAATTCGTCTTTGGAATAACCTTCCACTTGATATACGACAGGCTTCATAGGTGTCTACGCTACGTTTCAGAACAAGGTGTACCAGCACTACCTCGACTTACAGAACAATCCATTAGGTCAAGTGTAGCAAGTTTCTTAAATATATTATAGATCTTTAAATTTAGTATTGAGTTGTAACCTGTCATAAATACAATTCGTGTTTATATATGTATTAGTGTATTTATTATTAGCATATAAAGGTAGTATATGTATTTGATTATAAGTATTTATAAGTTACCTATTTATGTATTTATTTTGTAACATTTTGGTTAATGTTTCCATAAAACTGTTTTTCTGATCGAAGCATTACCCTTGACTAGTTCCACTTCGCCAAAGGTTAGCTGGAAGAAAATGCTAACTAGCATTAAGCTCGCCTATGCACACTTCTTTTGTGCAATAAAGAATTTTTAATAATAATAATAATAATATTATTTTACTTATTCAGGTATGTATACCTGAGTCAACCACATGATCCTAGCTAAATAAAAAGTATTTAATCATTGTTATTACCACACTTGGTCAACAGACCGTACATATAATGAATTTAAAAGGAAAACTATACAGGTCGCGCCAAAATTTTAGTCCCCTCTAAACACGACAATATATAGGCCGTTCTTCTAAATGTATGGGACCAGAAGATTGGCGCGATCTGTATTAGTAGGCCAACTTATAAAATGTACCGGGCAACTACGGATCCCTACACTGCGCGGAGCCCAACACGCACTTGGCCGGTTTTTATTTTTGTAAGCAATGAACTTTTAGTTTTACTAGCCTTTGCCCGTGGCTCTGCACGCGTTTATTTAATCTTTGCCCCATTTTCGGCTTGGGCGTTATTTTATTAATACCACTTATAGCCGATGTGTTAAGTAGGATCACAACTATGATAATATAAAAAACCGCATCCAAATCCGTTGAGTGGTTCTCGAGTTAAAAGCGTTTATTCAATATGTTCCCCGTTTTCGACTCGGGCGTTATTTTATGAACACCCCTTACTTTTGTGTTCGCCAGGGTCACTACGATGATAATAAAAAACCGCGTCCAAATCCGTTGAGTGGTTCTCGAGTTAAAACGGATCATACATACAGACAGACAGACTTTTTTCAAAGTTTTGGCCTCAGTGTATTACTAATAACCCATTTAATTAAAACGCAAAAATATTCAATGTACAGAAACGACTTTCTTACTACTTTATCGTTTATTTACCTATTAACTTATTTATTCATTGCATTCTGTAGGTATATACAATATTTTAATTCTTTACTTATGTTAGTATATATTTGGCTAGGCATTATATTTATTTATGGTCTATTCAGTTTATTTATCAACTTATTTATTAATTGCATTATGTATAATAATATACTTATTCCAATAAGTTTTTATTTTAGGCGTGTGTATAACTTTAGTAGCCCAACTTAAATATATTTTCATATATATATATATTTTTTTTCTGTAAGTATCATATTTGTTTCATCATAAAATATTATTTTTGTACAGATTAGATTTGACATGTAAAACGTATACTTTATGTATCTATTTTACAAATAAACATTTTGAATCTTTGAATCTTGAATCTTATTATTAGTATAGATATAGATTATTTGTTATTCTTGACTGTACAGCGATTATGCTTAAAAGCACGAGAAACATTGCATTTTTATACTGGATAGCGTGTTGAGTTGGGGTAGTGTGGGGAAAATTTAAACTAGATAGGTAACTAGCTTTTGCCCACGGCTCCGCTCGCGTGTTATTCGGTTTGACGACATGCTTTTTTCCGGGATAAAAAGTACCCTATGTATTAAGTTAGGGTATAAGCTATATCCACTCTAAATTTCATCCAAATCCGTCCAGCCGTTTCAGCGTGAAAGAGTTACAAACATACACACACACGCACACACCCTCACACACGCACAACATTTCGCATTTATAATATTAGTGTGATATGTAGATAGAGAAATTTTGACCTATTCTCGTGCAGCAAACCTTAAATTTAGAGTTGAAAAACCTAAAATAATACAAGCTCATTTAACTTTTATCCATCTGCGTTAAAGCCTATTTTGCAGTGAAAAGTTTTAGGTTATGGCAGCTCTAAATCTAATATTTGCTTCACGAGAATAGGTGTCATTTACTCAAAGGACTTGTCATAGATTTTGGAGAAAATAAAAACAGCATGATTAAAATCATAGTTCTCTATGATTAAAATTAAGTAAATGATTTAGAAAAAATGACTTTCTTTATGTTTAATATTCCGTACTTGCGATCGTCGGCACTTGGTGAAACTTGCACTACAAGTGCTGTTTTGACATAATATTACTTTACACGGGAATCAAAAAAGGCATGAATAGATTGAAGCTAGTAAGAACCAAATCTTCAAAAAAATATTATAGGTCAAATCAATTATTTTTGTGTTTTCTTGATATTTGTTTAATTTTTAGATGTTCAAGGTATGTATTTGTAAAATGATCCTCTTTTTGTGATATTGGGATTTAACGAACAAATAGTCCAAATGATCAACCCATGGCATGGACTTCTTCAGAAACAGGTGTTTTTTTTCCGGAAGCTCTATCTAATTCTGCACTCAAGTACTTACATATAATTTCGGTAAATATTCACAATTTCAAATTAAATTCAAAGAAAAATCCCATTCTATGTAGGTCTTCACTAGTATTTATTTATTTATCTAGCAAATGGGATCTCTTTTAACAAACTGTAATGAACACTTTTTAAAATATGAACGTTAGAAACCCTTATAGCTTTATTATGCAACCTTCATCCCAAAGCGTATACATAAAAGATATATCGTCACAACTTGAATGCCCGAGGGGGTGTTAGAGGTGTTCCCAGGTGTAAACTGTGAATTGCAAGTCCACAACACCCCCTTTTCACCGACGATTATTACGTCCCAATTGTGATGAGTGTCACTGCGGGAATTGAACGAACAACCTCCGAGAGGTTCGAACCACAAAACCACAGAGCGGTTAAAACTTCAGACATAATCAAATTTATAATTTTGTAATATTATACCTCTCACAGAAGCTGTTTTAATTAATTTTTAATTTCTTTTCGTGAAAGACAAATTGAAGAATATGGTCTTACTCGTATATTACTTACTGAATTTAAACTTAATTTAATTTAACGAAACAATATAATGAACCAAAGAATTTCTAAAAATTGCCTTTGGCAACGTAATAATTTGGCCAAGTGCAAGTCAGACTCGCGCACAAAGAATTCCATAAAAAATCACAAACCTCACAACCTGCCAAAAGATCATAAACGCGAAAAAAAAAACAAGGTGCTAAAATGGTAGCGCCTGTCAAACAATTCAGCACCCTCTGAGTACGGAACCGTGACTTGAATTTTACAGTTCACATTCGGATATATCTCTTAACCCCCTTGCACTGTAGTTGTAACGATGTTTTAACAAAAAACTGATGCTTAAAATGTTATCATTATCATACAAAGTATTATTGTTACTTCTTCTGAGAACGTTGCCAGTGTATTCCAAGCAACAATTGTTTTGAATAAAGTTTTAAACGCAAGTTGCAAGTTAAAACAGAGGAAACTTTGCGTTCATTACGCATGCAGAATGTCAAACGCTGCAAGTTTTGACGGCTTGTTGACCAATCACAGCCACTGACGCGCGACGTGCAGAATGTGCGTATTATTTTGGCTGTATAAACCTTTAAATCAATGGCTGTATACCATGAGGCCGCTGCCGCCTTGTATGACTCAACAGTAAAAACAAAATATACACTGACTCTAAAAATAGGTGAAGGTGATATTGATTTTTGAAATAAATATTGCGTTGTAGTTTGTTTATCAATTTGCGTTTATCAATGATAGCGATAGAATTTATTAAATCGCCGTATCCTGTGCAGTGCGTTTCAAAATTCTAAATTCGTAGCGGGGAGGGCGCTGAGTCCGGACTCTCCGTGATCGTAAATATTGTGCACTTCCCCCGGTCAGTCAGCCCAGCCAGGACACCAAAATATCTGTATGCTTCCATAATACCCTCCCATAAATATTCACATCAGCAAAAATGTATATGGTACCTACGTCTGTAAACCTACTCGTTAGTTTTCAATTTCATAGCGAAAACTTTTAAGAGTTCTGTTAAATGAGAATAAGGGTCCCTTATCGTCTGTTTGTGTTTTTTTCGACACGAAGAAAGCTATCAACTTGAAAGGAATAATTGCAAAACTCTTGTTGCAGCATGAATTTTGGTGCCATAATTTAGGTAAGTTAATATTTGCTGTGGTTTTGTTGGTTTATCCGACAGCAGCGATATTGAGCAACAAAAATGACGGACAATCTTTCACCAGCAAATTCAAGAAAAGCTTATGATAAATGTTACTAAGATTCGATGTGTCAGAAAATAGGTAGGTTACTACAAGTATCTTTTGCATATGAAACTGCACATCACTAGACACTCATGTGATAATATTAAACAACTCGCCTGTGGTTTGTTTTTAACCGACTTCAAAAAAGGAGGAGGTTCTCAATTCGACTGTTTTTTTTTGTTTTAAACTTGCACTCATGTTTTAATACCCTCTTTCTGTACTAGTTTTATACACTACCATTATTTTAAAGTGAAAATAGTAGAAAATCATGTTTTCTTCCCTTCCTATCCTTTTCTTGTTCCAACTCTTGCTTTTCTCTCATTTATGAATACGGAACCATAAAAAAGAAATAACGATCATGAAAATTCCAACTTGCAATAAATTCCCAAAATTCACGAGCATTTGAACTTTCATTAGATCTCGGCTCCCCTTCACGACCAACAAAATATCATCAACCTTCCCACATCTGCCAACGAGCCATCTCCCAAAGAGCTCGGTGGAACAAACTCTGAAGTGGGATTAACGCGGATGAGCTTACTCACGTGGTCACGGCTGCACTGTACGGATCCACTCACTAAATACTCATTACTCACATATTTCTTTCCATAAAGTTACGGATACACATGCGCGTTAGTAACATGCTTAAAGGTGGATAACAATATTAGAAGGAAAGAAAGATCTGACAAATCTCTTTTTTATTTATAATAATTTGGCCAAGTGCGAGTTGGCATCGCGCACAAAGGGTTCCGTACCACCCCACAATATGGGTACGGAACCCTGAAAACATAATAGTAAATAACAAAAATACGTATACATGCTAAAGCTATATCAAGGCTCCAAAAAACAAGTCGCTAAAAGGTTAGCGCCTGGAAAAAAATTTGGCACCGTCTGCGTATGGAACCCTTTTTTTATATTTTTTCATTTTACTTTAGAGTATACAGCGTGAACCAAATGAATGCCCGCTGGAGGGAAAGTACCTTATATATTAAAGATAGCAACTAATTCTCTTTCCCCCTCTGCAAAATCAAAGGGAGTACGATAGTTTCCGCCAATCTAGAAAACAATCAACATATAGATAATGGCATTATTTAAAAAAAATCAAGTTAATTTTTGGTACTCATTAAATATTATTAAATTAAAATCTATTACTATAATAATGCTTGACATTATAATTAAAAATAACCTAACTTCATAAGAAATAGTTTGAGCTGCAGCTCGTAATCCCCCCAATAAAGCATAATTAGAATTAGAAGACCAACCTGCAATTATTACAGTATAAACACCTATAGTAATACAACAAAAAAAAAATCCTAAATTAAATCTTAATAAATTAAAATAATAAGGAATTAAAGTTCACAAAGTTAAAGATAAAATAAAAGCAATAATAGGAGAAAAATAATATCTAAAATAATTTGAAAAATTAGGATAAGTCTGTTCTTTAGTACCTATAAATAATTTGATCGCATCAGAAAAAGGTTGTAAAATTCCCAATAATCCTAATTTATTGGGACCTTTTCGAATTTGATACTCAAAGGAACCTTTATTCTATTTTCAAAGTTAAGGAAAACTGCATCCAAAGAATAAAAAAAATATTTTTAACTTGGGATTTTGGGATAATTTTAAAAATTTGTTACTAAAATGTAAAATTTCATGGTTTTCCTTTAATTAACGACACTTTACTTAGAAGAATTTGGTTCATGTGTTTGACCCTTTCAATCGGTATCATAAAAATACAGAATGTTCTTTTTTCACGTCAGTCCGGTTCGGTTTCCGGCTTGTGCAGATGATTTTTTTAATTCTCTGAATGTAGTTTTCCTTTACTTTAAAAATAAAGTAAAGGTTCCTTGCTATCTCTTATATTTAAGGTGCTTTCCCTCCAGGGGCCATTCGTTTGGTTCCGCCTGTATAATACAATCTGACAAAATTTTTGTATGTGGTACCGTCTTTAAGGAAGAGCCAAAACAAATAATGTTAAATCACCTGTGTACGAGGGGTGGCTGATATAAAATCTCCTTTGTTAAAGAAAGTTTAAAAAATGTTACTGGCCACTATATTCTCGTATTCTTTGTTTATTCCTTTTTTAAAAATTATGACACTTATTTGTTTCTACGAGTTCAATTTTTTTTTGGCGCGTCTTCGTTTTTATCAAGTTGCAATAAAATTAAAAATGGATAAAATTGAGTATCGCGCTGTGATTAAATTCCTCGGTAAAGAAGGGAATACGCCGACGCAGATCCGAGAACGCATGTTTAAGGTGTTCGGAGATTCATGTCCTTCCGAATTTGTAATAAAGTTTTGGTCAAAGCAGTTTAAACAAGGCCGTGTGAGCTTAGAAGACGATCCCCGTAGTGGAAGGCCCATTTCTGCAGTTACCGCAGATAATGTGGAAAAAGTGAAGAAACTGATCCTTGCCGATCGGCGAATTAAGCAGTGGGAAATAGCTAGAGATGTTGGCATTAGCAAGGAACGAGTTCATGAAATAATTCATGAACATTTGGGAATGTCCAAGGTGAGCGCACGTTGGGTGCCTAAAATGTTGACCCCGTTTGATAAGCAAAGGCGTGTGGAATGTTGTCAGTCATTTTTAGACTTGGTAAAGGATAAAGAGGAAGAAACTATCTTGCGAATAGTGACCTGTGATGAAACTTGGATTCGTCAGTGGGATCCCGAAAGCAAACAAGAATCGATGCAATGGAAATTTAAAGGGGAAAAACCACCAAGGAAGTTTAAGGTCCGGCTGTCAGCGGGCAAACTAATGGCAACCATTTTTTGGGATGTTGAGGGGATTCTTATGATAGATTACCTGCCAAAAAACACCACGATGAATGCTGAATACTATGCGAACTTACTTGACCAGCTACGCAAAAAAATAAAAGAAGACAGGAGGGGCAAACTTAGCAAAGGCGTTTTGATTTTGCATGATAATGCACCCGCGCACACGGCCTTTAAGGCGCGGTCATCTCTGACAAAAAACGGCTTTACAGAGATCAACCACCCACCCTATAGTCCAGACCTGGCTCCCTCTGACTACTTCTTATTTAAAAATTTAAAGAAAAATTTGAGAGGGCGCAGATTTTCAACAGACGAAGAGATGAAGGACGCTGTGAATGACTATTTTGACGAACAAAATAATAATTATTATTTTAATGGTATGCTGTCACTTATTGACAAATGTCGTAAGTGCATTTCAGTTGCAGGGGACTATATTGAAAAATAAAAAATAAATTATTAATCCATGTATTTTCTTTCATAGTCAGGTAGATTACTTTTCAGCCACCCCTCGTAGGTATTATAGACAGCGTTTGATCCACCCTGATCCACAATCAACACGAGCCCGTTTTTGGTCAATTCTCAAGTTGTGCGGTATCCAACGTGAACAATTTAATCAATCATACAACTATATATAATTAATACAACTAAATGTTCATGTAATATTTTATATATACTCGTCACTCTTATGCCCAGCGATGCTTCTATCTCGCGATATGTAACATGACGATCTTGCATTATTAGTTCCTGCATAGCATCAATATTTTTAGGTACAACAACCGATTAAGGGCGATCTTCTTTAAATTCGTCTATGAGCATAGACTGTCCACGATTAAACTCATTAAACCAGTAATATACAGTAGTTTTTGATGGTGCTTCGTCCCCAAAAGTCGTCGTGAGTTGATCGATGTACTGTTTTTGAGTTAGCCCTTGCCGAAAGTTGTAAAAAATAATAGCACGAAAATTTTCACGAGTTAAATCCATGGTGGTGGTGATAGACATGCAATTTCCGCCACAAAGGAAAAACAAATGATAGCTACTTCACAAATTGTATTCTTCAGCCAAAGAGTTCAATTTTCAAGTAACTGGCCAGTTCCGAATACTAAATAGCAGCCCTTGTAGCATGTTAAGAGGAAGTAACGAGCATGTGTATGGCTTAATAAGGCTTTAACGTTTTGTGATAAGATTCAAGAATCAAAATGTTTATTTGAAAAATAGATACATAAAGTAAACGTTTTACATGTCCAATCTAATCTTTATAAAAATAATATTAAATGGTTAAACTAATATAATACGGGAAATATATATAAAAAACGGCTTAAGTTGGGCTAATAAAGTTATACATATGCATAAAATAAATACTTATTGGAATAAGAATATTATTACACGTATTGCAATAAATAAATAAGAAATAAATATATATATTTTAGCTATATAAAGCCTTTAGTTTCCTTTAACTTGTATTAATAATAAAAAAATATTAATTTTCGAAATATATTTCGGCCCACTATGGGGCCGGCATCAGTCGAATACTTAAAAGACATTTTAATTAAATTTTCATGACTAATATACTGTCAAGATTATCTAACGATAGATATATTAGAAGTTTACAGACAAATACGGATAATCTGACTTTCGAAGAACGAAAATCAATCCGTAAACTTGAGAAAAACGAAAACATTATTATATTACCATCTGATAAAGGATCGGCAACAGTGATCCTTAATAAAAATGATTATGACAACGAGGGACTTAGACAATTAACTGACTCGACATTTTACACACGCACACCAAGTGATCCCTGCAGCCAGATCGTGGACATTGTCAAAGACTTCCTCCAAACTAAGGGCATAAACGAAGGATTGTCGGAAACTGACATAACACTGATGATACCGAGCCATCCGAGAACCCCTCATTTCTATATGCTGCCTAAAATCCATAAAGAAAATAACCCGGGCCGGCCCATTGTGGCATCATACAATGCGCCAACAGAAATCATTTCCGCTTTCGTTGACCATCACCTACAACCCATTGTTCAAAATCTAGAATCATACATAAAAGACACAAATCATTTCCTCGATATCATACATTCACTTCAACTTCCAACAGATGAACATTTACTACTGGTTACAATAGACGCTGTTTCATTATACACCAACATTCCACATGACACCGGTCTATTTGCTCTCAGCTCTCATTTAAATAAACGCCCCATCCCTCATCAACCATCAACTGAATTCCTGACAGAACTAGCAGAATTAACCTTAAAAAATAATTATTTCACCTTCGAAAATGAGTACTATCACCAAATTAAAGGCACTGCTATGGGGACTCGGATGGCTCCCAGCTACGCCAATATCTTCATGGCCTCGGTCGAAACTGCATTCTTATTGTCTGAACCTCATAAACCACTGGTGTGGAGGAGGTTTATAGATGACATCTTCATGATCTGGCCACACAGCAGGAACTCACTGACTATCTTCCTGGAAAGACTTAACAACTGCAGCCCATTAAAATTCACTCATTCCATTTCTACCGACACAATCACATTCCTAGATGTTGACATCACCATTAATGACAATAACCACATATACACTTCAGTCCACTTCAAAGAAACAAACAAAATGCAATATCTTCACTACCACAGCTGTCATCCACCACACACAAAAAAATCGATACCATATTCACTATCGCTCCGTGGTCGTCGAATATGCAACACACAAAATGCACTCGACAACTACCAGAACAAAATACACAATGGACTTCTCAAGAGACACTACCCTGATCACTTCCTACGAAAGCACATATTCAATAGACCAAGATTCCACCATAATAATAACATTAACAACAGCAATACCAACCACAACACCAACAACAACAACAACAACAACAACAACAACAACAACAACAACTACAACAACAACAACTGCAACAACAATAACACTTCTTCTAACCAACCACGACTAATCACGACATATTTTCATGGAAGCCAGAAACTTAAAACACTCATCACCGATCATCTACCCATTCTCCAACAAAACGACGAAACAAGAAACTTAATTCCCAAAAATCCACAAAGATGTTATCGACAAAATCCAAACCTCAAATCATTACTCACAAAAACAAAACAGCAACCACAACAAAATGTCAACATCACAATATCTCCTGGTACATCACCATGTCGACGAACACGGTGCAAAACATGTCCAATCATCAATACAAGCACACAGATCAACACACATCACACCACACATACATACAAAACTCAACCTAACAACAACTGCAAGACACAGAACTGCATTTACCTACTAGAATGCCGACACTGTTCGGCATTCTACGTAGGTGAAACCCGGAACGAACTACACATCCGCATTAATCAACACAGGCACACATCGACGATCCATAATAACAATCTCCCCATCCCCATCCATGTCCGCTCCCATAACCAAACTTTTAATAACTGTTTCACCGTCAGAGTCATAAAATCATTTAACCCACCACTGACAGACATAAAATTAAGGACATGGGAATACTCCTACATATGGTCACTTGGTGCGCACTACGGACCAGGACTTAATAAACAACACTGACATCAGACGATGACTATTTATGGACACCTGAACCTGACTCATAAAAATATTACATGTATGTATATATTAAGACCAGGGTGCCATAAACAGCAGTGTCTTCTTGCGGTCTTCGGTACGTATCGAAGATATTCCAAGTAAATGTCGGGATGTCGGGATGTTACGGCCGGAAACCGCAATATGGCTCTTCAACCGAAATAATTTTTATTTTTGGTATTTAATATATATATATAAATATTTTTTTTTTCCATAATTAATGTTAAAAGTAGGTTAGTAGATTCGTAGGTTAATTAGTCCTAAGGTTGTATATATCATCATGTCATTTTTACATTATGTCTTTTAAGTATTCGACTGATGCCGGCCCCATAGTGGGCCGAAATATATTTCGAAAATTAATATTTTTTTATTATTAATACAAGTTAAAGGAAAATAAATAAATAAGTTGATAAATAAACTGAATAGACCATAAATAAATAAAATGCCTAACCAAATGTATAAAAAATTAAAATATTGTATATACCTACATAATGCAATGAATAAACAAGTTAATAGATAAATAAACTATAAAAAGATATAATGCCTAAATCCGCCCATTTGCTTTATCTTGCTAAGAAGAAGGGCGAGAAACTTAGCAAGAACATGTCTTTTTTAATAATTTTTTTTTCATCATGTGGCTTAATGTTATTACAGTCTTTTTAACTTATCTAAAATGGTTATAATAAACAATGTATTTAACCTTAATAACTAAAGGATAAAAATATAAAAGACAGAAGAAAATTGTGTCCTAAGAAAAAAATACATCATAATCTACCTGTCTAATGAGGTAGTAAATTAAAATACTAAGCAAAACATCAGCTACCTGTCTCATATACATAGTTTATCACTTTTTTGTACAGTCAAATTATCAACTAATAAATGCTAAGTTATAAGATGTTCATGTCAACATGTAAAAAGAAATGTCAAAATAATAATAAAAAAACAGTATAAAAATTTTGTCTACATAAAAACAAACGATTTTAAAAACACATATCAGTTAGAAAATTAACGAACAGTAGTATTAGCTAAGATCAATATTTTCATGACACCAAGCATATTATCGTCCAAATAGTCATTGATTTTATACTATGATTTTCTCAAGAGTCCCTGCTTAATATATAACTTAAACTTATTTTCTGAAAAATTAAGGACCCGCTTCGAAGTTTATTGTAAAATCTTATACCATGTCCTAAAAAGAGGTGCCTACTTTTGCAAGTCTAATTTTTGGAAAAGCCAGTTTTTGCAAAAGCCAGTTAGTGTCTATAGAGTGATGCTCACCGAGCCTCGGGAAAGCATCAAAAGATATTTGAATTGTGAAAACATTTAAACCCTTCTTTTGTAGTTAAAATTGTTTGGTGAACGCATGGTTAACACGAAAGATCCTTTTCAACAAACAACGACCTATTTCCTAACAAACCGGGTAATCTATATCTATACTAATATATACCGGGTGTAAAAGCAAAGGCAAGAATCCTTTAAGGGTGTGTTAGTATGATCGGTAAAGATATTATTTTAAATACTGGGATCTCTAAATAAAGTACCAGTACCTCATGATAAGACGATTTTCTTTACTCAAAATACACTAATCGCGTGGACACCCTCACTGGTCGCTGGCCACTCGGATGAGGGGTGCGGGTTGCGGGGTGCAATTAGGTGTGTGGGGAAGCCGGTGAGCTGCGTAGCCATAGCTTATAAAAATGATGGAATTTTTGGTGAAAATTCAAGGTATATTTTTTTTTCTCGTAATGACATCAGAATCGTGTATACTTTCATACCCTAAAGAGATTCTTGACTTTGCATTTACATGCTGTATACTAATAATAAAGTAGTAAAAAAGTCGTGTTTCTACCACTTAAGAAAAGAGAACCACTTAACAGATTTGGATACGTTTTTTTTATTATCATTGTAGTGACCATGGTCAACACATAGGCTATAAGGGGTGTTCATGAAATAACTCTCAAGCCGGAAACGGAGCAAAGATTGAATAAACGCTTTTATACCTCGAGAACCCATCAACGGATTTGAATGCGGTTTTCTTTATTATCATTGTAGTATCCTCAAAATAAAATCAGAATCAAAATATTTATTTTGTAAAATAGATTCATAAAGTATACTTTCGACAAGTCAAAGTTAATCTTTACAATTATATCTTTAGAATAAAAAAATAATATACAAATTAATTATTTTTATATTTAATATTTTTACCTAATTAGGGAAATACATCCTTTGTTAACACATCGACTATAAGGTGTTTTCATTAATAAACGCCCAAGCCGGAAACGGGGCAAATATTGAATAAATGCTTTTAGAAACAATCAACAGATTTGAATGCAGTTTTCTTTACGAGTATTATCATTGTGGTTACCCTGGTCAATACACAGACTATAAGGGGTGTTCATAAAATAACGCCCAAGCTGAAAACGGGGCAAAGATTAAATAAACGATTTTATAACTCGAGAACCACTCCACGGATTTGGATGCAGTTTTCTTTAGTATCATCGTAGTTACCCTACATAGACTACAAGGGGTGTTCATAAAGTAACGCCCAAGCTGAAATCGGGTCAGAGATTTAATAGACGCAAACGGCAAAGGCTATTGTCTATGGGAAGTCTGATTCGAATTTATATTCGAATCCCACGCGAACGAAGTCGCGGGCAAAAAAAGCTAGTAATGAATAAAGTAAAATAAACAGTAATATAATTTTGTCACATTTAATTTAGAATTAACACACTTGTGTGCCAGATAACTGAATTTCAGTCTTTTATGTAAATAATTAATTCTATGGATGTTATAAAGAGTACATAGTGCTTACAATAAATTGGTTTCACGTTACATAAAGTTATTAATTACTTAGAATACGATTTGAATCTAATAAATCAGGTAGTCGTGGTGATGATTCATATTTTAGGTTTCATTTAAAACGGTTTAAATGTTTTCAAACACGGTTTAAATACGAAAAAAAAACAAATATACATCTTCACGACATTATTAAATGCACGAGAGGGTTTCAGAAGTTTTCCCGCGGGTGGACTCTCATAAGAACCGTCAACATTCGTAACTATAACTTTTCACTGACAATTTTGGCTTCCTAAAATGAAATCACTTACTTTGTACACAGTGTCACTAAATTGAGCAGTATTACGTCTTCATAGAAACGGCCGAAAAGACGCACTTCTAACTCTTGGAGAACTACGGTACACGACACTTGCGAGTGTGTCTGTGGCTGTACTTTGGGCGCAAACACACGCTTTTTAGGGTATGCAATTACGTTACAGTTATTACAGTTTTCTTCACAGTTCAGCAAGTTCAGCTTACATGCCAACTGTTTTAGATAACTTTCTCACCTTATTTTCAGATGAAATTTCTTCCTTCTTCCAAGATTACGCAACAAAATAGCCCAGACATCAGCAAAAGAGACAAGTTCGACACAAGAGAGCTCTAAATTACCGAGGTCCCTTAAATACATATTAAACAGAGTGAGGCCCAAAAACTTCCCTAAGGTATACCAAATGACATTGATGTTGGCTGAAATTATCCTAAAAGACTACAGAAAAACAAAAATAAAAAGATATTTTTCGATATCTTTATTAGAACTTATTCTTATATGATGATGTCATAAGATTATGCGAAAAAGCTAAAGAGACTGAAAAAAAAAACTATAATTTCTGTTTCTGTCGAATCATAGTAGAACAACTCCCGCGCCGTGCGAGGCTTAAATGCCTATACTGCTGCAGGGTCGTCAATTTATTTTGCGGCGATACGACAAACGGCGCGCGGCCGCAAAATACCTATGTGTTTTGTAGCGCAGCGTATGTAAGCGCGACTGCGGAGCGCAGCCGACCCTAGTCACACTGCCAGAAAGCCGCGCGGCCGACATCTCATAGTAGCTTACCAGTCTGTTTTTACTATGCCAGCATGTCGCCTTCCCGGTACGTCGCGTTTTTCTAGCGCGCGTCTCGTTTTGTAGATAAATAAAGTAAAATATTTTATTTTTTGGTCCTTATATTAGATGTTACATATTTCTTCTTAAATTCTAATTAATTAAATATAGTTTTTGTTCACATAATTGAGATAAAGGTAAATTATTAACCTCGCAGGATTTGTTATTATAATAATTTTAACCATTTAAAAACGAGCCCCGATCTTGCCAGCTATCTATTGTTTAACAATTGTTTTGGCGATAATGAGAATTCAACAAATTAATAGACACTCTTAAACTCGAATTCGCAAACTAACACACGATGAAATTATATTTTACTTTGCACTCGGTATGTTAAGGGGTTAATCCTACTCGTATTAAAGTTCTGACTGCAATAACCTAACGTCAAAATAATTATTCAATTTTGAGGTTTTTATTATATTTTATTTTATTATGAGGTTTTTACTCACATCTTTGGTGATGCGAAAATCTGAGATTGGTATTCGACTTTATAATACCTTAGCTACTTGTTTGTTAGTTATGTTTAAAGCTTGGCAAGTTAATTCAGAGTTAGAGCTTGTCACGAGTCGTTGGGAAGTCATTTTGACACTTCATGGAATCCCTTCAGTTTGAATTAAGGTTCCAAAAGAAAGAAAAAAAAAAATCTTTAGAATAAGAGGCAGAAAACGAACTATCACAAAGTTAAATAAAACAGAAGGATAAAAATATATCCGAGGCGATTGCAAGCGTTGTTCTATTTTCATAATTCTTACTGGCTTTTTCCTGCGGCTTCACCCGCGATATCTTAGTTTTCAGGTTGTCTTATCGAATCTATTAATATTTTTCAGACCAATAATTTTATAGTACGTACATATTTTAGTTTGGCTTTTGGATCTCATGAAAGATTTTTTTTTATGTCTGACCCTTAGTCTATGGCCTAAGGGGACTGCCCGTCTCCAGGGAACAAACTATAGTCTATACCGAGTGAAGAGTCGGACTATTCAACAGTAAAATATTATTTTTAAATAGGTTCAGTTGTTATTAGTTTATATGACCCTAGAGAACTGTCCATCCCCAAGGAACAAAGTATAAGCTATGTCCAACTACAGAATCTAATCATTACAACAGTGAAAGAATTATCAAAATCGGTTCAGTCGCTTGAATTTAACTCAGTTTTAATAAATGGTTTAAAATTAAAGTAAGGTATTCTTTGACAGAATTAAAACAATAATTCAGAAATAAGTATTGTGTCAAAAAATGAAAACATCAATCAATAAATATTTTATTTATTACGTTTTACAGCTAATTTTACACACACAACTCTTTTGCTTCTTCTACATCCATCAATCAAGTCATACAAGCTCTTCTATTCCGGGCACTTTTAACTTTCCCCTCCTTCAGTTGGTCTCCTATTTAGTCGGTATACATCTTTCTAAGGCGGCCCGGTCGAGCTTTTTACCTACCACTTGTGCAGAATAAATCTGTCGTATGTTTTCATTAGACCTCCCTTTTTAATTTTAGGTAGTACATATACGAGTAGGTTGGGGAAAAACTCTTTTCGCAAATAGTATGTATGAATGGCTATACCATTCGTATCTGGCTGGTTTTGGTATTATTAAAAAGTTTAAATTTTAAAAAGGATGATTCTAAATTCAAATTAGGTAAAATGTGGGATTTTCATTTGTTTTTTTTACTGTTAAAATGAGTGAATCTAATGAAGAAATTCTGCCAACATTTATGGTACTTGATAGATGAAGTGTCCATCTTGTCTCTATTTGATGATGATGTAGATCAAGAGACCAAATCAAAAATGGTTGCTAACTTAGCCAATGAAAATCAATCAGCTCATAATAAGCGCTACATCCCATCAAAAGAAGAACTTTGTGGCCCCCTTTACGAGAAAAGCCTAGATAACTTTGAGTCAATCAAAAGTAAGTCTCTGTTTTATCGCTTCAAACTGGGTGATAGTTTTCTCCAAGAGTCACCTTCATCATGGCCCAATAATGCCGCATTTCAGCACGCTAAAAAGAAGCTGCTCACACTCAGAGCAGTAAACGATGCCGCTGAAAGAGCAGTGAAGTTAATGCAAGATTTTCATGGCTTAATCACTGTTCAAGAGGAACAAAAGCAATTTTTATTACGCTGCGTACAAGAGCACAGGCAAGTGTACCCTGACTGCAAAAAGCAAACTTTGAAAAGAAAATTTGCTAAATAAAGCCTTCTTAATGAATACCTAATAAATATAACATAATAGTTACCATTAGTGTTTTATTAACCGCATAAAAATTAAGTTCTAAAATCTCAATATGGCTTCCCCATACTAATCTTAATATTCAAAGTTTGACATCAAGTCGGCACTTATTATTTAAGTTATCTTTATCCGATTGCAATAATGTTTGATATTTCAGTTATTAGGGTCAAATAGAAAAAAAAAACAGAGGGTATACGTTACAAAATACGAAAAAAAAAAAATTCACTCTTCTAGCCTGGGACACCCTAGTGTGAGGTCGTTATCATGATGAAAAACCACAACCCTTCTGTTGACTAATTCCGGCCGCTTTCTCTCAACTTCTTGCTTTAATCTCATCAGTTGTTCGCAGTAGAGTTCGAAAAAAAACAGAGGGTATGCGTTCCAAAATACGAAAAAAAAAATTCGCCCTTCTAGCCTGGGACACCCTAGTGTGAGGTCGTTATCATGATGAAAAACCACAACCCTTCTGTTGACTAATTCCGGCCGCTTTCTCTCAACTTCTTGCTTTAATCTCTTCAGTTGTTTGCAGTAGAGTTCAGAATCGATGGTCCTGCCTGGCGGTAACAGCTCATAATGAATAATGCCCTTCCAATCTCACCATACACACAGCATTACCTTGTTGCGAGATAACCCGGGTTTCGCCAGAGTCTGTGAAGCCTGACCAGCCTTTGATCACGACCTTTTTCGCACGTTCTTGTCGTACGTGATCCACTTTTCATCACCAGTTATCAGGTTTTTCCAAAATGGTTCGGTTTCATTACGTCGCAATAAAGAATCTCAAATGAGTACACAGTTCATTAAGTTTCTATCAGTGAGCTCATGAGGCACCCAAATATCGAGCTTTTTTGTGTACCCAGCTTTTTTCAAATGCGCCAAAACTGTTTTGTGGTCAATTCCCAGTTCTTCAGCTACATCGTAACTACTGATATGCAGATCTTGCTCCACTTTTTCAAAAATGGCATCCGTTTTATCCGTAACAGGGCGCCCAGAGCGAGGTGCATCTTTGACATCAAAATTTTCGGATTGAAAACGCTTAAATAAAATTTGTGCTACTCTCACAGACACTGCACTAGGTCCATAAACATCACAAATTTTTTTCGCGGCTTGCGTTGCATTTTTACCTTTTTTGTAGTAAAATTTTAAAATGTATCGAATTTCTTCATTAGATTCACTCATCTTAACAGTAAGAAAAACAAATGAAAATCACACATTTTACCCAATTTGAATTTGGAATTATCTTTTTTAAAATTTAAACTTTTTAATAATACCAAAACCAGCCAGAAAAAAGGTTTAGCCAAAGAGATTTTATTATAAGTTCATACATACTAATTTGAAAAGAGTTTATCCCCAACCTATTATATTCATTACACTAAAATAAAAAGAATATAAATAAAGATATAAGTTAGAAAGTAAAATGCCTACTAGAAAGCTGGAAAATGGGCACAAAATTAAGGGTATAACACGCGTAACCTCACATAAACATGCGATTAACAGGCGCACAAATCTCTGTAGGCAATGTAATCTCCCTGCATATTGTATGACGGGCAGAAATATGGGCGCTGAGCCCGGAATGGGGGAAGTAAAAAGATAAATAAACTGGCCTTTTGGGAGTTTGTTTATACCTCTAAAGACGAGGTTTGTTTAGATACTCCAGCTAGTCTGGCATATCAAGCTCGATAGCGCTTGATACAGTGCTCTGTCTCACTCTGTTGATCTACTTAGAGAGGGACAGACAGTGTATATCGAGCTGTAAAGCTTGATATGGTCTGCTATGTTAGGTACCCTGCTGAAAAAGTAATGGTCGTTTACAATTTATCATTGAATAGATAAATTGTAAAACTTCGAGATTAAACGACCAATACCGTAGCACTTATACATTAATTTTAAGATAACGTGCTTTAATAATATAAATAATATTCAAATGTATGTTTTATGAAAGCTGAAATATATCTAATAAAAGATACATGTACATTATTTACATATGCTTAAAGAACCAATCAACACATTTCTGAAATATCCAGGAAAAATAAGAAACTATATCAATGAGGACCAAGGAAAGCTAACCGTTCGTTTGTTTAAAGATTCGATAAAATCTGAATAACTCTTTTATATCACATAACCCTATAGCTACGTCCATACCTAGTTAGTATAGGAAATTATTATTTTTATTTCCCTCACGCCGAGCTTGCATTTTATATGCTATGCACATGTTACACCATCTTTAAACTTCCTTTATAAACGATAAACTCTGAGTACCACGTACCTCACGTCTAATACAGTTTTTACGATCGGGAAGGTTTTCAAGAAGAATAACAAACATGTATGGGAATTATGATAAAAGAGGGTAGGTTACGTTATTCATATTTTTTATAGATTTTAATATTAAATTTTAAGAACTATGCAAAAGATTGCGAGGAATGCGGTATAAACTTCAAGCTGTTAGCTAACATATTGTTAAGACAGTCTTATAGAGCTGTATCTGTTCCAACAACCTTACTCTCTTTTCACGGAAGTTTAACGTTCCGACGTCATAATTGGTGAGCATCTATCGCCATTCTTCGGGCAAACACAAAAAATGACTTGGTCTAAACGACTAGATCTTTCAACCCTTTTTTGATCCTGTTTAAGTATGTTTATATAGCTGCATGTGCGACTTTATTCGCGCGGATTAAGGATAATATGTGGTATGTTGAATATGGTAGTAACTCGTTTTAAAAACTTTCGCCCTTGTGCCTTCTCCCCAAAGTGGGCAAGCACCATGAAGGCAATTGTATAATAACCATTTTACTTGACCCTTGCCCAGTAAGAGTTTCAAATAAATTGTAGTCCAAGCGATAACTTTTGTTCTAGATGAGATATTCTGATAATTTAAAACCTGTAGCACTTCTGGGACACTGCGCTATAAAACAGTAAAAATTAAAGTTAAAACACACATATAATTAGGTATATTATACGTCTGTGATTTAAATACGCTCAGAAGTTTTGACGTGATGCTCTTTCATACATACATACATACAGACAAAAATTCTAAAAAGTTCTGTTTTCAGCTTTGTAGCGTTAGTAAATACAAAAATAACACAGGAATTACTCTTTCAAAAACAATATAACATGTACAGTTTTGATTTCGCTACACCTTTATTATACCGGGTGTAAAAGCAAAGGCAAGAATCCTTTAAGGGTGTGTTAGTATGATCGGTAAAGAAATTATTTTAAATACTGGGATCTCTAAATAAAGTACCAGTACCGCATAATAAGACGATTTTCTTTACTCAAAATACACTAATCGCGTGGACACCCTCACTGGTCGCTGGCCACTCGGATGAGGGGTGCGGGTTGCGGGGTGCAATTAGGTGTGTGGGGAGGCCGGTGAGCTGCGTAGCCATAGCTCAGAAAAATGATGGAATTTTTGGTGAGAATACAAGGTATATATTTTTTTCTCGTAATGACATCAGAATCGTGTATACTTTCATACCCTAAAGGGATTCTTGACTTTGCATTTAAACCCTGTATGTATAACCACACGTTAATTGAGAGAAATTAGTTCATCAAAAAATAAATATATAACTACGTTATTTGTTTTGGCTCAAACGCTTAAACCCTCTCAGCTTTCTCTTTCGTCAGCTCCACCGAAAAGTGGGACCAAAATACTGGCAGGTATTTCTTGCGTCAGTTACTCTAAAAGGTGCTTGAGAAGACTGTGTAGCTCCGAATGGTACAAGCGGCAGCACTCTCTGCCCCTATTGAGTAAGTGACGTTGATATGGGTCTCAAAGACATACCCACAGTAACAATTTATTGACCTACCCTCCCTTTGAGCAAACGGTTAAACTTAAATGTGTTACAGATTTGTGTGTTTGGAATTGATGTGTCTGTAAATGATTTGGAACTTGCGCGGATATAGAATATAACCTAAATAAACATCTTGGGGTTGGATTATTAATCATCACATATTATATAGATACATACAATTATGACTCTTTGCTTAGGTTGGTTCGTTTTGGTCTTGGTGCAATTTTGCACTCGTTTTTTTATCTTGAATAAAAAGTATGAAATAAATTAGATTTTTAGGGTTCTGTAGTCCGACAAGGAACTCTTATAGTTTCGCCATGTCCGCCTATCCGTGGCTTAGCTCAGAGGCTATTAGTACTAGAAAGCTGTAACTCGGCATATTAATCACGCCAATAAAAGGTATGGTATCGAAAAAAAAATGTTGAAGGCTATCTCCCATACACGTAAATTGGGGATGATGTTTTTTCTCTTCTATCCCATAGTGTGGGGTATCGTTGGGTATTTTTCAATTTAGGGAGCAGTTGGCGAAATATTAAGCTTTAATTTTTGTTAGAGTCATGTTTCCCCACCCCTTGCCGGCTAAACGGTTGTTTATGAATATGTGAAAAAAATCACAGAAGTACGAGGGGTGGCTGAAAAGTAATCTACCTGACTATGAAAGAAAATACATGGATTAATAATTTATTTTTTATTTTTCAATATAGTCCCCTGCAACTGAAATGCACTTACGACATTTGTCAATAAGTGACAGCATACCATTAAAATAATAATTATTATTTTGTTCGTCAAAATAGTCATTCACAGCGTCCTTCATCTCTTCGTCTGTTGAAAATCTGCGCCCTCTCAAATTTTTCTTTAAATTTTTAAATAAGAAGTAGTCAGAGGGAGCCAGGTCTGGACTATAGGGTGGGTGGTTGATCTCTGTAAAACCGTTTTTTGTCAGAGATGACCGCGCCTTAAAGGCCGTGTGCGCGGGTGCATTATCATGCAAAATCAAAACGCCTTTGCTAAGTTTGCCCCTCCTGTCTTCTTTTATTTTTTTGCGTAGCTGGTCAAGTAAGTTCGCATAGTATTCAGCATTCATCGTGGTGTTTTTTGGCAGGTAATCTATCATAAGAATCCCCTCAACATCCCAAAAAATGGTTGCCATTAGTTTGCCCGCTGACAGCCGGACCTTAAACTTCCTTGGTGGTTTTTCCCCTTTAAATTTCCATTGCATCGATTCTTGTTTGCTTTCGGGATCCCACTGACGAATCCAAGTTTCATCACAGGTCACTATTCGCAAGATAGTTTCTTCCTCTTTATCCTTTACCAAGTCTAAAAATGACTGACAACATTCCACACGCCTTTGCTTATCAAACGGGGTCAACATTTTAGGCACCCAACGTGCGCTCACCTTGGACATTCCCAAATGTTCATGAATTATTTCATGAACTCGTTCCTTGCTAATGCCAACATCTCTAGCTATTTCCCACTGCTTAATTCGCCGATCGGCAAGGATCAGTTTCTTCACTTTTTCCACATTATCTGCGGTAACTGCAGAAATGGGCCTTCCACTACGGGGATCGTCTTCTAAGCTCACACGGCCTTGTTTAAACTGCTTTGACCAAAACTTTATTACAAATTCGGAAGGACATGAATCTCCGAACACCTTAAACATGCGCTCTCGGATCTGCGTCGGCGTATTCCCTTCTTTACCGAGGAATTTAATCACAGCGCGATACTCAATTTTATCCATTTTTAATTTTATTGCAACTTGATAAAAACGAAGACGCGCCAAAAAAAAATTGAACTCGTAGAAACAAATAAGTGTCATAATTTTTAAAAAAGGAATAAACAAAGAATACGAGAATATAGTGGCCAGTAACATTTTTTAAACTTTCTTTAACAAAGGAGATTTTATATCAGCCACCCCTCGTAGTATCCATCCATCCATCAGCCTGTTTCGTCCACTGCTGGACATAGGCCTTTCCAGGATTTCGCCACTCTTGGCGGTCCTCCTGGAAGAAATGCCCATACTCACACACGCTGGGCAGGCAGGTTGGTGAGCGCGGTGCCGAAACCCTTGCACTAGTGACGCCGCTGCCCGTCACCAGTCTGTTTAATATAAGGCCCGGCAATTGGGGATGGATATATCGCCATCCATCGGTCCCAGGCAATGGTGGGCCGCCTGGTTTTGCCGGAGAGCTGTTGTCTTACTCTCCCCGAATAACTTCGGGAGGATTTGCGAGTAAGATGGTGGTACCTTCACAGTCGAGCCCGGCATCAGCTCTACCACCTTAGAAGAAGTAGTATATAGGACGTAAATAGAGTGCGACCATTAAATGAAACCACATATTAATCCTAACGCACCGCCATACGGGCGAGTTAGGTTTAATATGTGGTTTCATTTAGAAAGAGCGTCGTTCGTTTTCTCTCTAAACACGCCCGTGTGTCGGTGGGTCAAGGTTCACGCGTTTTTGTTTGGAACTCGATTATTTCCTAAACTAAGGATGTCCGCGGGTATGATTCCTGGGAAAAGTGGTTCAGTGGGGTCTGTAGAATATGTGGTTTCATTTAATGGTCGCACTCTATTTACACCTGGTATAACGAAATTAAAAGGAAAAATATCACTTTAGCTTTACAGGTTTACGAGTACAGGTCGCGTCAAACTTTTAGTCCCCTCTAAACACGACAATGTAGGGCCGTTCTTCGGACTAGAAGTTTGGCTCGATCTGTATCAGTAGACCAACTTATAAAATGTACGGGGGAACTACGGAACCCTACACTGCACGTGGCCCAACACGCACTTGGCCGGTTTTTTGTTGTTATTTCCTGACGAGTGTTTAATAACAATTTTTAACAATCTTACGTCTTACTGTTGAAACTATTGATTATTGGAACTTGAAAAACATAATGAACAGAAAATCTCTCGTACTATTCCACAAAATTATTCACTTCCTGAATGGTTTCGCCTTTATGGCAATGACAATGACCTCATTCATTGTCATTGTCATTCATTCGTTAATTGATTTTACTCGTGTTGTAACAACGTTATAACTTAGATTTATATAATTCCTTTGAAAATACCATAAAGGCGAAACGAATAATACATTTGTGGAATAAAACTTGGTTTTGGAGTCTTTTTTTACAGAAGTTGATTATTTTATATATATTTAGTATATGTAAATAACCAGCCTTTCGCCCTCGGCTCCGCCCACGGTTAATAAATCTGTGCCCCGTTTTCGGTTTGGGCTTTATTTTATCAACATCCCTTTATGTTGACGAGAGTTACTACTATAATAATAAAAAATCGCATTGTAATCCGTAGAGTGGTCCTCTAGATAAAGATACGTAAGAACAGACAGGGAAACATTTTAAAAAGGGTAGTTTAGTTTTAGTTTCAGTACAATTTAATTATAATCCATCCCATAACTACATAATTTTGAAAAAAATATTCAATGTACCGGAACGACTTTATTAATACTTGATTATTAGTAAAGATGTTTAATAAAACAAAATGGTAATCGTTGAAAAGGGCGTTACATATGTATACAAAAAAGGACGTTACATAAATGTATACAAAACCAGTATTTTACGTAAAACCATGTTCTTAAAACAAACTATGGTCTTACGGAAATCTTTTATTTCTGAAAGTATGCAGACAAAATAAATGTGAAAATATTCTTTCATACAAATGCCATTCAATGAAACATGAAATCTGTAGCAATTTTCCCATCATTAAGGCAAAGTGGGCGTTGGGAAATGCAACTTTATACACGTTTTTCAGAAAGCGTTTTTGGAAGATACGAGAAATCTTTTGACTATCCTAAAACCATGATTTAAATCTTCTACATAATGGAAAAAAATCCTTAAGAGACCTCTGAAAATTTAATTTTTCATGTTTTATGCATGTAGTGTGGATCGCATCATTACAAAACTTTGATACCTACGAGTATGTGTCATATTTTTGACTACAAGAATTTCTTAAATAAATTCTAACAAATTCAGTCAGATTATCGTTTACGTTGAATTTGTATGATATGTCTAAGTCGCTCACTCGCGCTCGACTGCAGATAATTTTGCCCTGCACTCTCACAGCATATTTTTGTAATAACCACTTCTCCTTAGATTTACACGCTACGACGGAAACGGTAGGCGACGAACAAGGAAACGCGGTGCGTCAAGCGGCGCGGTTCGCGTAGCAGGCCGCCGGAAACACAAACATACGAGGCATGCCTTTTAAGTTTTGTTGTTTGAAGAAACAAAAACAACTGGAACCTAATAGTACTTTTTATTGTTTTTCAAAGTATTGTCCACGTAGTTTACAACACTTTTCCATTCGCTCGAACCAGTTATTAAAACATTTATTCCACTCCAAAGTGGGGGTGTTCAATATGGCTGATTTGAAAGCGTCGACTGCTTCTTCACTGGACTGGAACCTTTGACCACGAAGAGTTTTATTAATTTTAGGAAATTTAAAGAAATCCTTAGGGCTTAGGTCAGGACTGTATGGAGGATGGTCAAGAATTTCTACGTTTTCGTGCTTCAAATACTCAATCGTTTGATGAGCGCTGTGTGAGCTTGCGTTGTCATGATGTAGGATGATGCGTCGCTTTGGGTTAGATTTCCGAAGTTCGGCGATGACTTGTGGTAAACAAACTGTGGTATACCACTCTGCATTAACCGTTCTGCGATATTCAAGTGCAACTGTCACAACATGCCCGGTTTTCGCCACGAACGTAGCCACCATCTTCTTTGAAGTGCTTCGAGGGCGAACAACTTTAGTCGGCTTTGGTTCGTCTTTGAAGACCCGGATTGTGGATTGTTGTTTGGAATCAGGATCGTAGGCATAGATCCATGATTCGTCACCACTGATAATGTCGTAGACGTGATTTGACTCTCCTCAGTTGAACTTTTGAAGAGTTTTCTTACACCATCTGACGCGGGCCTTCTTATAATCGTCGGAAAGCAAATGCGGGATCTAACGGGAAACTAGCTTTCTCACACCAAGCGCCTCATGCAAGATCTTCTGAATGGTTGCCCCTGAGATGCCTAATAACACTTCTATCTCCTGATATGTCACATGACGATCTTCAAGGGTTAGATCTGTCAAAGCGACAATGTTTATCTTCAGTGAAGGCAGATTTTGGACGTCCTTCACGAGATTTGTCACTAAGACTGGTATATCCACGTTGAAATTCTAAATACCAGCGTTCGACAGTCCGCAGACATGGGGCTTCATCATGAAACACAGATGTTAGCTCTTCAGAACACTGAATCCGTGTTAGGCCTCTTCGGAAGTTATAGAAAAAGATTGCACGGACATTTTCCTTAGTAAGATTCATTTTCGTATGTTTTCGTACGTGGCCTGACAGATTCAAAACAACGCTGTGACTAAACAATTGCATTAATCTTAATTCTTTCAATTGTATTGAAATTCTGAATTCACCAAATTTGAATATTGAGCATTTCTAAATTCAAAATTGGCGGCAAATATGTAAACGACAGAACTTAAAAGGCATGCTTGGTACACCGATGTATGGAGCGTGCACCGCGCTGCCTGACGCGCCGCCTCTCTTTGAACGTCCCCTTTGATTTCTCTATTTTATGCAGGTGTATAATTACATTTTAGTAGCCCAACCTAAATATTTTTTGTATATTTCCCTTATTAGTATCTACATATTATTTTTTTATTCTAATGTTTTTATAATATAGTAAAGATTAACTTTGACTTGTAGAAAGTATACTTTATGTATCTATTTTACAAAATAAATATTTTGATTTGATTTAAACGACAATAATAAAAACTGAATTTTCCCCACGGACCAACCAGTTGGTCGGTTAGTTGGTCCGTGGGTCAGAAACGCACACTTCACTGATCATCAGGGATCGGAATAGGCAGAGTATATTTAGCTAAACTTCTTGGAACAAGTCATAAAATGGAGACTTCCCTGACTAAATATTTATTTTATTTTTCAAATCAGATTTTTATTTGGTGTCTTATTTTACTACATTATGCACAAATATAATTGAAAAACCACGAAATAGGTAACCAAGTTCCGTTGGTGCGTCAGCCGTCATTTTGATTTTAAATGAAAATTGTTTTTGCTCAATAAATCCGTTGTTCTAGAGAAATTTCAAGGACTTAAGTTATTGTAAATTTGATTTATTTTTTGTCGGTCCAGCGGGCACGAGGTCAGCCTACACTACGCTTTGCTGTACGTGGTCTCCTTACTGATTCTGCAGGCTACGTACTTTCAATCTCTGACGGATCTCCTCATTTCGGATTCTATCCATCAGAGATACCTCAAGCATAGCCCGCTCCATAGCTCGCTGAGCGACCTTAAATCGGTAGATCAAGCCCTTTGTAAGAGACCACGTCTCAGCGCCATACGTTGAGGAGGACGCACTGGTGGTAAATCGTAGCCTTTAAGCACTGCGGTATTGACGACGTAAATATGTGACGCAACTTTCCGAATGCTGCTCAACCCAAGCATATTCTTCTGTCAGCCTGTGACATCAACCTACCTAAATCAAACTAAATCAACCTACCTACTTATTATCTACCCTAGACATCTATATACACATATACAGATGTTTTGGTCAGTAACTTGTCCAAGTGTGATCGCTAATGGTGGACAGCACCTTACGTTATGCACCTCAGTTGGTAACCCTAGTTTTTTTAGAGTAGTAAGGGATGAGACTGGCCTAACTTGACCCTAACTATATTTCCTAATAAGTCTAATTACGCTACCTAACGTATCCGAGAAGTAAATAGTTCCTCTGACCCTAGTAAATAGAACAACCTCTGCGTCTGGCTGAATATTTATTGTAAAATGTTAACACTGAATTGAAACTATCGAAGGAAATATCACCTACTGAGAAGGCTTATGCAAAAGAGTGAGAAGAGAAACAGAAACTTAGTTTAATTCATTAAGAAGATACCGAAATTTTATGTTGTTTTGTTTAATAACCCCTACCAGTTAATTTGGGTCCGGTAAGAGCAAAAGCTTCTATGGTTCTGCTTTAGTAATGTGAATAGATAGAAAAATATACTTCTAGATAATAGAAGTATATAGTCGAACATAAAAGCAGTTACTCTGTGGATGGGGATTGGACCCGACTTTTTTTTGAACAAAAGGTTTTTTTTTAAATTTTGTTTTAATATATTTGACTCTATTTATTGGTCCTATGTATTGCGAGTATATTCATTTTTATTTTCTCTTGATTATTCTGACACCACTTAAGCTTATTTTTAAAAGTTTTACGGCTTATATACATATTTTCATACAATTCACCTGATCCGGGCTTACCCCCAAGGACCTAACAGCTGAAATACAATCTAGCGGTCATAGTTGGTAATTCCAACCCGCTATTTGTTTACCTTTACTCCGTTCAGCGCGACACTCCTCCGCACTGAAAATTGATGCGTTCTGTAACGTCTTAACAATTTTATCATAAAATTCATCAATTAAAAATAAATGTTCTTTACACGTAAAATTGTAATACACGTTAGGTGGTAGAGCTGATGCCGGGCTCGACTGTGGAGGTACCACCATCTTACTCGCAAATCCTCCCCAAGTTATTCGGGGGACAGTAAGAAAACAGCTCTCAGGCAAAACCAGGCGGCCCACATTGCCTGGGACCGATGGATGGCGGTATATCTATCCCCAATTGCCGAGCCTTAATAAAACAGACCGGTGACGGGCAGCGGCGTCACTGGTGCAAGGGTTTCGGCACCGCGCTCACCAACCCGCCTGCCCAGCGTGTGTGAGTATGGGCATTTCTTCTAGGAGGACCGCCAAGAGTGGCGAAATCCTGGAAAGGCCTATATCCAGCAGTGGACGAAACAGGCTGATGGATGGATGGATGGACACGTAAAATTATCACAATTCATACATTGACTAGCATACGTTAAATTTAATAAATTTTCTGAGCAATATTTACCATAATTATTAATTTGCTCAATAGTTCTATTGCCCCATCTTACTTTCTTCATATTATTATTACAGAAATCATTTACAATAAGCTTATTTACAATAGCTTGAATATTGCACTCCACATAAAGTGGAAAGTGGTCCGACCAACTAGGTTCTTAATCTACTTTTACTGATGTTTGTGTCCCGTGCAGCTTGCGTGGTCACACAGTGATTCAACCAACTCGTCGATCCGTGACCGTCACTCTGGTAAGTAAAGGTACCAGAGTCGATTCCCAACACTTCCACATCATCACACACTAGAATGTTATCCGAAAATGTTTTTTGTACCTATCACTATAAATACAAACAGCTGTGTTTTAAATAAAATCTTTTTGCATTTGATTTCTTAGGCAAGGTCGACTTTGCTCAAACAAGGTTTTCAAAATAATGACCACATTACAAGCATTTTTGAGTAAAGTATTATTGTAGTATATTGGCTAAATTAGCAACACGATGTGTGTCGGTACAAATGTCGACGGAAATGACAATGGAATGACGTTTATATCAATACATAATGCAAAGTGGCTGTTACGTTACGATCGATGCTTCCTCTGATAGCGCAAAATATCAGAAATAAAAATTTTGAACAATAATAAAATTATTAAAATTATATACCGATAAATTGTTATTATTATATTGAAAAATTTAAATCGCTTTTGGAATTTGAAAGAACTAAGAGAATTCTTGCGTAAATCAAAAGAAAATCGTGTGTTTTACATGTGTTATTTTTAATAACGCATTAAATTTTGTGCATTGTATCTATCGCTTTTATTTCACTCCAAACAATGTGACCAGAGGTGCGATTGTGTAAGCCAATGGTATTCATTTGACAGATCATATGGCTATAAACGTTATGGTTTCACTTGTCAAACGGATAATTCGAATTGTCTAAGGGGTTCCTAAAGTCATAACGATGAGATGATCATATGATCGATATTTTAGACGATGAGTGAATGATTTGATACGATTTGACAGATAATTCGTATTGTCTAAGTTTTTTAAGTTCATGACTAATGTCAAATGATAGCCATGACTCGCGGGTCATGACAATGGTATAAAAGTTAGTGTTTTGTATTGATTTGGAATAAAATTTCGGAAAAATATCTTTTATTTGGCCATTATAATTGAGATGATTTTATAAATTAGTAGGCTGTGATTGACATTTTGAATTAATAATTAGTAGGTATACATCGATGAATATGTAGGTATAAGTACCTATGTAAGTAGGTAAATACATTAAGATTGAGATGAAAGCTGGCTGTAGGAGCCATTTGTGCTGTAAAGAAACTCATTATTGTATGCAGAATTTTAATAGAATGTAGGTACTTTATGCTTTTATTACTGTTTTAGGCATTCAGTGTAACCTACCCAAAGAATCGGAGAAATAAAAAATGCATTTATATTTACACAGGTTTTTATTCAACAAAGTAATTCGTTATGTTGTCTAGTGGTTTGAGTATTCAACAACTAATCCGGAGGTCACAGGTTCAAATCCTGTATAAGCACATTTGTGTTCGGTCTATGTGCTTCATATCATAAGGCAAGTTTGTGCTCCAAGTATGGTAAAAGGGCTTACTTACTCCTCACCACGCTGAGACATAACAATGATTGGTGAAGCATGGCTGTACGAGTGTGAACTAGGAGTTGCATTTTACAGCCATGTATATGTCGCAGTCGCAGGCATCTAGTTAAATTCAGTGACTTAACTAAATGACTACACTTTTGGTATAAATGGTGGTTTTTAACAAAATAACCACAAAGGTGACGTATGGCGGTTACGCCACTAGGTGGCGCGACTCCCCATACCTAAGCTTCTAAACTTAGCTACTGTCTCTCTTCTGCCTGATTTAACTAAATGCCTGCGACATATACATAATGTATATTAAAAACCCATAAAACAAATAAAATAACAGCAAGTTACAATATGGAGAGAGTGTCGGAGGTGTTCTTAAGTGTGAACTGTGAAATGCAAGTCACAGTCCACACTTGATACATTCACTTTTCACCAGCAATTATTACATCCGAACGTGTTGGTACTGTAGTGAGCTCTAACACCATACTTCAACTTGAACCAACAGCTTAACATGCCTTCTGAAACATGCGAACCAAACACTAATTAATGTGCACTGCGGAGAGTGACCACAAACTCCAGTTTAGCATGTGAGCACTCTACTAGTCTGCGACAGATGTGGCCGATCATTGTATATTTTTCTACACACAGCCAATCTACAGCCACTAGAATAAAGGGATAGGAGCATAATCTTTGCTTGCAGACAGATAATCGAAGACGATCTCCCAAAATTGTTCAACCAGTGCCTGTCACGAAGAGGCTCTGTCCCTTAGCATAGACTGGCTTGGCTTTTGGTTTCTTCTACCTCCGTCAGTACCTCGGGCTTGTTACTGGATGTCTGTAACTCGCTTACGAATTCTGCTCCTAGCAAAACTGAAAATTTATGATAAAAAATAGTAAGTACATAAATATATACTGATACATTCTTTATTTTCTTAGGTAGCATTCCGAATCACTTTTCAAGATTAAAATATTGCTCACTGTTAGATAAAAGTAGTTCGATGTTGGTTCCAAAACATCTACTTTTAAGTTTTGAAACCATAGCATCAAGCCACTTTTGTCTGACAGCGAGCAATATTTTAATCTTGAAAAAGTGATTTGGAATCTTAGATTCCACTTAGCAAATGCCAAACTACTTACGGTTTTCAATGCTTGTGCTATTATCTGTCAGTAGTTGGAACTCATCACATCAAGCAACCTCTCACTAATTCTGTATTAGTTTCTGAGAGACCTAGTAGACCTGTGCGTTGGACACAATTCTCGCTTTGGCACTGAAATAAGAGTTGTGTTTTGTTAGGAAGATAGGTACAGTATATCATTATTTGTAGGCATTGATATAGATCAATGTTTGTAGGAAATGATTTAGGTAGGTACATAATACATCTTGGTATAGTAGGGTAAAGCTTGAAGGTTTTTACTTACTTTTTGTATTTTGGCAGCTACTTAGATCTTGTCTAAAATATCTACAAAGGGACTTATTTGTATGACAAAATAACCGAGAAAATGAACACAAACACATTAGAAAGAAAACATTTTGTTGACACTGGACACCTATTATTACAATGACACACAAATCTTAAACAAAGACAAAATATAGTATATGCATAGCGCCGTCTCTTTTCGACATTAACAATTATTCCGTGGAGAGCTTACTAACGCTACCTGTTGTTAAATAGCAGTAAACTTATAATCTGCCATCTGGGGTCGAGTAGCTGAAACTCAATTTCAATCATTCTTTTGCGTTTAGTTTCATACTTTGCTTGGAGATAATTGCCGTTTGAATTCTAGGTTTTAATCGATGAATATTCGTTTTTGTTATGAAATTGATAAGTTAGCTCAAAAAGATGTATTATTTTGTTTTCGACGTAATTTATAAAAATATAAAACATTGCATTTCACTTTGCGTAGTGTAGAATAAAACGCAATTTCATGATAACGTTTTTAAGTCATCGGTCACTTTTCGGTCATCATGGGATGGTTAGTTTTACACAATTCGAATTTGCCTTTTACGATCCATGACTATTGTATAGATTTACACTTATGATCAACCTTACACAATCACACCTCAGATTTAGCAGGATCCTGAAATTTTAGCACGATAAGGCTCCTCATTTTGGACTTAGCAGGTTTTGTCGCAGGTTTTATTAGATCTTGCTGAATCTGGTCACACTGAACACGTCATTTGCAAACGTGTAGTGTATAGGGCGTATGGATAATATTTAAAGAAAGAACACAGCTTAACTTTTTTTTGTATAGTTATCAGTCAGTCGTTGTTGTATCATTTGTGAATAATTATTCGAACAAATATACACAGCGATATTCAATACGCTAAGTTAATAATGTAAAACAAGGGTGTTACAAAAAATACGTATGACTTATAATTATAATATATTCAAGGTATCATTATTTTACTATACAATTTTTTGTACTACAATATCCTAATTTTAGCGAAATTCTCGCAGTATCTGTTCTGCGAAGTCCTGATGAGATAGGGAAAAACCGAGTTCTGATTCGTAATCATCAGTCACAGTAACCCCATTATCTAAATTAAAAATAAAGTAGTTATAATTTATTCACGGGCGGGTTGCACTCGCGCATAAAGGGTTCCGTACCACCACACAATACGTACCTAAGAACATACATATTAACAATATACATGCTGTACATAACATTAAGGCGATAAAAAACAAAGCGCTAAAATAGTACTACCTGACAAACAATTTAGCACCCTCTGAGGAAACCTAATTTTGTACAATAATGTGTGCAAATTTGAAACTTGTTTGTATTACCGTTTTTAAGATAGAGTTGAATTATGTTTTTTGAGGTTTAATGTGTGGGGTTTGAGTTTCAGATATACAGACAGCGGAGGTCTACGGATACAGAACCCTAAAAATATCATATTTCTACATTGATTGATTTGATTTGATAGAATATTTTTTCAAAATTTTACTTAGAACCGGTTATTAATTATTACATAGTTTTGTACTGAAGCCAAAAACTACAATTTTTTGAGTTTTTGTCTGTCTGCCTGTCTTTCTGTCTGTCTGTGTCTATGTTCCATTTTAACTATAAAACAAATCAACGCAGTGAGCCTGGTCAACATACAGACTATAAGGGGTGTTGATAAATCAACGCCTAAGCCGAAAACTGGGTAAAGAATTAACGCGGGCGGAGCCGTGGGCGAAAGAATAGTCAGCTATAAATCCGAAATAATTATTAAGTGGAGTAACCTTAAGTCAATGATGAATTTTATCGTAAGGCACAGCAACTATGACCTCATTATTTTTGGAAGATATCTTTTGACCTTACCGACGTATATGTATGTAAATAATAATATTGTAATACTTTGTTTGTACGTGTCAAGTTATTGAAAAGGACAGTATACACGACAGTGGTGAACATAATTACACCAGATGCCGCGCATCGCTCGCATTTTAAACTCTGCTTATTAATTGCGCGCAGGCGCTCCACGTGCATCGCAATAATGTACCGCATTTCGATACTCTGCCTTGTGTCGGTGGCCACTGTTCTACCCGCCTTCGACGCCTACTCTTTCCTGTCCACGTTTGAAGCGTACCAAATCAACAGCAACACGTTGTGCCTGGGTGACTGTTGGCAACGGTCGAGCGGGAAGCGGTGTGTGTACGATTACAACGGTCACGAAACTGAATGTAAGGCGCTCTCCATTCCCACCAAAAAGTATCGAACCATCAACAATGTGCTGTGCACCAGCAATTGCGGTTACTTTGAGAACGAACACTACCAGTGGTGTGTGGTGAACAACGGTGGCTCTTGGGATTATTGCACGCGGCTGTTAGCTTTGAAAGGAGTGCCCTCGTACAGGACAGACAACAAATATGTGATGTGCACTGAAGAATGCGCGAAACAAGGCAAGAGTTACAACTGGTGCTATACAATCGATAGAAATTGGGAGCATTGTGATCCGCTCAAAAAGTCATTACTGTTTAATTACCGCACCAAAGAAAACACAGTGTGTGCCGGCCCGTGCCAATTGTACAAGGACAATAAAGCGTACTGTTACGACACTGAGTACGACTGGCGGCAGTGTTTTTTGAATCCTGAATACAAATATGAGCTCAACAAGATCCACTACATTCTGCAGGTTCACCACGGTATGGGCGGAGATTACCCCAGGTCTGGATACCAATTGTGTCGTAGCAGAAGAGTGAATAGGAAGATTAATAATGAATCGTTAAGTGCCATAAAATATGACAAGATCGATGATAATAATCACGAGTACAATGTTCCGGATAAAAGTAATATAAAAAACGGCACAAAAATTAATAAAAATACCAATTATAATCCTGCAGCTAGAGTTTGGAGGGAATTGCATTTTGACGATCAACTGAACGTAGAAGATGTGGCAACTGCGTACGAGGAAAACAACCCCACTGTCACCGTGCGACATTTGGACCCCACCAGCATCATCACAATGGACCGCGATCCCATCATTTCTTACACCGTTCTGCCCACGTACAGCTACTTTGGAAATGCTCAAGTGAATCTACCGTTGGCGGTGCGCGCCATTGTCACCACACACACCCTGCGTGACCCGGGTGAGCGAGAGTCTTTCACCGCTGAAATCGATCGCCACTTTGAGAGCATGTCACCCAACTCCAACCACGTGAACTACGATGAGCGAGGACACATCGTCGGGTCGCGCCTAGGTGGTCCCACCGAAACCTACAACATATTCCCGCAGTCGTGGAGTCACAATCGCGGCAGACTCAGTCGATGGCAGTACTTTGAAACGGACTTGGACAATTTCTTGCGCAACCAACCCGATCGGTACGCTGAATACACGGCAGTGTTGAGCTATCATACAGACAGTAACCGTTTGCTCATTTACAGGCCCACTGCCATTGCACTGAGAGTAAGGTTATACGATAATGGAGTACAAGTTGACATGCACGGCTCTCCCGCAACATACCAAACCAACACTTTGGAGAACATGTACTTCTCCAACGATCCGGACAACAGCTGCATCATTGAAGGGGACTTTGTGGAGGATAACTTTATGATGTAGTGTTTTTGTGTATTGTAAGTGTCCGATGAGGGAAGCTTTTAAATTCACTCGTGTTTTACATGTAATTCTTTGTAAAAACGAAATAAAATCTATACAGAGTACCGTGTGATTTCATTCCTTTCCGAAAGCGATGCAATGTGATAAGTTAAGTTTCAGCGATGGGTCTTCGAGAACGTGCTGCTAAGACTGTGTGAACACCATTGTCTTTTTTAATATTGTCACAAATACCATTTCTAACATTGTCAAAAATACCAGCGGACGGCTATTAAAGCGCCGTCACATACGCTGATATCGAAAATACGATAATGGGCCACCACAAACACACCTTACATCATTCTCTAGTAATAAAGCCGATTTTGAAGGCTTTACTTTAAGTTTTAGTGCTGTCAAAACTTAAATTTCTCCAAATTAATATAGCTTCTGTTGTTAAAAGTAAAGAACAATTTTTTTTTTTTTTTTTTTTAATCTTGTTTATTTTACAAGCCATATATCTTAAGATTAAGTCGGCTTAAAAATAATTACAATATTGCTTAAACTTTAGATGTTATGATGGTGTGTTTAACAGTTGGGATTACTATAGGTACTTACTGAGTATTTTTATAATATTCAGATCTAAGGTACAGTGACTCTATTATAAAACTTACAAATCTATCACTATATTCGGCAGTGAACCCCGAAATTAAGATTTGATGGAGAAAGAAGAGGAAGTCGCCAGTAGAGCACCGAGTTTCATTTAAGAAATCCAACCTACATTGTTCGTTTATTTTACACTCGAGGACTAAGTGTAGGAGGTCCTCTTCTCTCTCACATCGTGTACAGTTTGGATCGTCTCTTTTTTTCATGATGAAGTTAAATTTGTTAAGTGGGATGTGGTAAGTTCGAGTTCGGAAGCAAATAACTAAATATTTTCTGTTGAGGTTTCTTGAGGCAAACCAAGGTTCGCGTGGTGGTTCGTCTACAATGGTCCTGTACCAGATGCCCTTGCTTTGAGAGCACTCATCAAAATAGGATTTAAATTTAACATAATTGTCGTTTTTAATTTTTGGAAGATGATCAGTATAGTGCGGTATGGTGTCGAGAGGTATGCCGTTCTGTAGAGCTTTGGATGCAAGTGAGTCTGCTACCTCGTTACCCCTGACGCCCACGTGTGAGGGAATCCATTGTAGACGAACTTCAACCCCGCTACGTATCAATCTATGGATACATTTAATAATGAGGTAAGCTTCGTTTCTACCAACACTACCGCCCTTAGCACTTCTTAGCAAATGTTGTAGACTGCTCTTAGAGTCTGTAAAGATTACAATTTTATGGTATGTTGTCGACTCTATGTAATGTGCTGCTTCATTAATTGCTGTCAGTTCAACTCCCATTATGGGTATACACGGATTTTCAATAAGAAATTTAGCCCCATAATCCGCAGCTTCATCGTAAAACGCGCAACTAGAACCGTCTCTTGTTTTGGACCCGTCAGTGTAAATTTGAATGTAATCTGAGAACTGTATGTCTATCATATCTTCGGTACGTTGCTTGAGATCGTGAATGGGTAGTTGAGCTTTAGGTTTATTAATAGTGCTCACTCTATGCATTATGATTTTATCCCAGGGGAGTGTTTTCATATCAAAGGAGAGCGAAAATTGGGGCAAAATCTCAAATTTTGACATAGGTAAGTTGGAATAGTTTCTGAAACTCTCAAGCAGAAGTGGAATTTGGTTTTTGCGCCAATATCTTGCGTCGGAATTTAACGAGTTGTCTAATGTTTCTAACTGTTTTTTCAAATGGTCGGATGTTCTGGAAGAAAGTTTCAAAAAGTACTTGTCACTGAAATATATTCTTCTAAGACTCAAGGGTGGGATACATAGTTCGCTTTCCATTGCAAAAATTGGGGTGTCTCGAATAAAGCTTCCACAAAGGCGAAGACATTGGTTTTGAATCACGTCCAACCTCTGGAGGAGCCTAGGGTTGGCGTTACCGTAAATGATACATCCATAATCGAGTCGAGATCGCACCAGTGATAAATAAAGTCTTCTTAAGTGAGTTGGATGGACACCCCACTTTGAACTACATATGCAACTGAGGACATTAACGTATGTAATACATTTTTCGGCAGTTTCTAAAACATGTCGGGTCCAGTTCAGGCGACTGTCCACCCAAACACCTAAAAACTTTGTACAATTAGTGAGCTCAATTTCAGTATTATTTATTAGTATACAAATGGGAGACACTTTATATTTTCTAGTTAAGATGCAGACTTTAGTCTTTGAGAGAGATATTTCTAATCCAATTTCCTGTAACATTCTTACAAAGGTGTTAAGACTTGATTGAATTATATTAGTACAAAAATCAATACTTTGATTAATACAGTACAAGGCAAAGTCATCGGCATATTGTGAGACCTTAACGGTCCTAACGAGTGTGTTGCATAATTTAATTGTGACTATGTTAAATAAAATGGGTGACATTGGGTCACCCTGCGCTAAACCTTGTCTGCTTAATCTTGTTATTTCAGTACCGTCCCGTAGCCTATATGTCAAAACTCTTTCTTTTAAAAATTCTCTAATATATCTACATATGAGCGGATCGACATCAAATTCAACTAAAGAGTTTATAAGAGGTTCAATTGCCACATTGTTATAAGCGTTACTTATGTCTCCGTAGGCGCACAAAACGTATTCCTTGTGTGTAAAAGCAGTTTCTGTATCTACAATGAACCTACTAAGATTGTCTTGACAAGAAAGTCCACGGCGGAAACCCAACGTGCTGCTATTAAATAATTTGTTGCTTTCGAAATGATGTTCAAGACGACGAGTTATCATTAAATTAAAAGTCTTACAAAGGCAGTTCATGAGTGAGATAGGACGATACTTATCAGTATTTCTCTTTGGTATGGCAATAAGTTTGATCCTACGCCACTGCTCTGGTATCTCACCTTTTTTATAAATTGTGTTAAATATGTGCAGGAGATATACTTTCGCGTTATCCGGTAAATGACTAATCATAGAATAAGTAATAGTATCTAAACCAGCCGAAGTATCTACTCTTTTAAGAGTCAAGGTAAGTTCTGAAAGTGTAAATAAAACAGGATTGGAACCATTTATACTGGGATCTAGGGGCTGAAAGGAAACACTATCAGGAGTGAGTTCTATTACAAAGGAGACTGCGGCACTTTCTGGTAAGAAATGTTTAGGACTTCGGTAACCTTTAAGCCATCTGAGTTTCCTCCAGACCTCACGGCTGGGGGTATTGCAGTCTATGCTGTCACAGAACTGTTGCCAGGAGTTCTTTTTAGCAAGTTTTATTAGTTTTCGAGCATTAATTACTTTTTCTCTGTAAATTAAATAGTTTTCGACCGTGCGTAATTTCCTAAAGTTTTTAAGAGATAATCGTCTCTCAGCTACTGCCTTCGATAAATCAGGATTCCACCAAGGTTTTGGCTTGAATTTTTTTGGGTTAAAACCGGTTTTAATATGTGGGATGTTTTTATTAGCACTTTCTTCAATTACCTCTATGAGCTTATCGTAGTTACTTTGGACATTATCTCCGAAATCTAAACCCTCACATGCGGATTCTATGTGTTGAGTGTACTCTACCCAGTTGGCCTTTTTGATGTTCCTTTTCAATTCGGAGCTATTTTGAGTACTGTCTAACGTTTTAATAGAAATAATGAGGTGATCACTGCCAAAAGATTCGTTAGTGACGTTCCAATTAAAGTCGAGTGAGAGGTCAGCACTACAAAAAGAGACATCAGGTGATGTACATACTATACTATCATTAAGCTTAGCGCAACGGGTGAAGTCTCCATTGTTAAGAAATACGTAATTATGTTTTATGCTAGTGTCCGATAAAAGCCTACCCCGTGTGTCAGTTGTGTATGACCAAGCCGTGTGATGGGCATTGAAGTCTCCGACTATTAGGGTTTTCTCAGAAAAGTGTCTGAAAAGCTCCTGATAGTCCCCCACACTCACTGTGACATTTGTCGGGGAATAGACCCCTAGGATATGTTGAAGTTTATTGCTATTAAGGACTTCAAGGCACAAAATGTCAATATTATTATAATTTCTTGGAAGGATTTTTAGACTACAATCTATAGATTGGTGGACCAGGATAGCTAAGCCTCCATATCCATCTGCTCGATCTTTTCTAAAGACAGAGTAACCTGCTAAATTAATTTGGTGTTCGCATTGCAGCCAAGTTTCAGAAAGAATGCATATATGTACTTTTTCATTATGCAGGTATGAATCCAATTCACTTAATTTTGGTATTAGGCTTTGACAGTTCCATTGAATAATATTAAGCTTGAATCCTATACTCAAATCCATTAAATCACACAAAACAAAAAAAAAAGAAAAAGGAACTTACTTAAAAGTAACTTACTTATGTACTTATATTAGGATTTTTCTTACGAGATAAGAGCTTTAGTTTACCTATAATACGTGAAAGTCTGTTCTTAACACTACGATACGAGATGATCGGTATCAAGTCAGTAAACATTTCAATCAAGGCACCAATTTCTTCTGTGAAACTGTAAGTGATTTCTGATATGTCCTTAACTCCATATGTGTGAATGAGATACTCTTTAACTTGTTTTCCAGATAAGGGGTACGATTTGCCGGAGACGGTTGTAAAGTTTTCCAAGTGGTCCCAATCGATTGATTCCAGATCGCTATGAGGTGTTCTTTTGTGTTTCTTTCCACTCTTGGATTTGTAAACTTCGTCTGAGCTGGATTGGGAAGAAATATCATCAAAGTCCTCATCACTGTATTCGTTGCAAGGCATGTAGTTTTTTTTTGTTGTTTCGGACTCCATGAAATCAGTTGTAGTGGAAGATTCAGTGGGTGGATGTGGACGCTTGAAAACTGGTGTCTCCGTAGTATCCTGTGTATTTTGGTAAACAGCATTCGTGTCGTTGATATTATCCGGGCATTTAGAGGCTACGTGACCATCTTTTTTGCATACAAAAAGAGTCATTGTGTCTGAGGAAAAATAAATCCAGTAATTTGTTTCTTCGAAATCAATACTTATCTTGTCTGGAAGTCGGGTGAAATCCTCAGGAGTTACGTAGATTTGTCTTCGGAAGCTTAGAATGTGATTGAAGCCCGTTTCATTGAAACCAGCACGCAGAAAAGAGATGGGTGACTGTGGCGTGATATTCATTTCTAGCAATTTCTTTTCAATTTCGATGTGCGGTATAATTGGACACACGTTGGATATGATGATACGTCTGTTTCTGCTGATCAGCGGTCGGATGGGTAGTTTTTGGTTTTGAATTGTGACATACTTTTTACTGCCAATGATCTCATCAGCGATTACCTTTGAGGAAACGTAGATACAGATTCTATTGTTTGATATTCTTGACAAAAAACGGATTTGGGATGGGTCGATTATTCTTCCTAAAGCTTGAGCATAATCTTTGATTTGGATGTTTTCTATAGCATCGATTACAATTGCTTGGTCCTTTTTAGGGAACATGGTGTTTTGTGTCACAGAAGCATAACTGGGGTTATTGTCTAACGTTTGGGAGTTCATTTTGTTCCTGTAGTCAGAAACAGTTGGCAAGTTGCGATGTTGTCACTTATTGAAAAAACAAAAGTCCGATTCCATCATTAGGCACTTTACACAATGAGGGTAGAAAGAAATTTCACACGTGGAAAAATAATTCACTAGCGCGCGCAGGTAACGACCGGTCTCGGTGACAGAGCACAGACGACCAATTTTGGAATTAAGAAAATTTGCTTTTGACAGCACTAAAACTAAAATAAAAAACCAATAGGTTTTATTATTCGTTTAAGTCACGTATTTTTTGTTAAAATGCCATTATTTCTAGTTTGAGGAAAGCGTTATAATCTAAGAGGGCACGGGATTTTGCAAAACGATCATGGATACGGGTAGATTTATTTTTATGGGTTGTAGAGTGATCCCTTGATGTATATTATGTCGGTCTGTCTATTCGTATTGGTTGCATCTCCGAGAAATAGCTCATATAAGAAGCTTTATCGTTCAGCAAAAAATCTGTCTGCTCCCACTGGTTGCATTTTTAAGAAATATGGCATGAACGAAAATATTTTTTGAGAAAAAGCAACGATTGTAATGTATTCAAACAACATTTTCTTGTTTGGTTTTCTGCTTCCGCTTAGTGGGGGGGGGGGGGGGTAAAGGGAACTTAGCCCATCCAGCCACGTATGGGGTTATCTGTTGTACATAATTATTAATATTGTTACTACAGTGCTTTTATTCTATTATAATATGATTTTATTCCATTTAAGTTAACGTTACTTTCAAGTATTCTTATTGTATTTCCCCGTATAATATTTATTCTTGTTCTATTGTTTTTTGAAGATTAATATACACAGAGGTGTATAATTTTACGTACCTATTAAAAAAAATTGTAATTTGATTTCAGTATACTTCGCAAGGAGATGGAGGTGGAATGGGAGGGGGGTTTAAAAACATGAAGCCACATAGTTTTCCCTCTGGTGCAACAGTATTTTCAAAATAGTACATACGCCATCGAAGATTTTAAGTCACTGCTTGTAACGGAACCTTGAAAATTAAAAACAAGGTAGATATTTCATTTTAGACAGTAAAAAAGATCGTTATGGCCGTAGTCTTTCATAACTTCCCCTGGCAGGAAGTTTCGCAAAATGTACGTTACAAATGGTGACCCTTGCCTTCTTCCGTGTTTGTCTTGTGACAAAAACTTAATTTTATTTGGCCTAGATATGGTGGCTATTATTTTATTTTTATTTATTTTATTTTGTGTGGAAAACATACAGATAAATTAATATTATATGACAATGTGTGATATGGGTATTTAACAAGCCATTCACATGTTTTCACATCCTTAAAATTCTTTACATGAATAACGAAAAATGGGCATAGTTTAATAATGAATTAAATTACTGACTATTATAAAAATAGCTCCGGGGTCACGGGTTCCAATCCGTGAAGGCAAAAGTGTTTTTAAGGGAGTAGCTTTTTACTTCCGTACAAAATGCACACCATAATATTGTTTTCCTTACTTTTATATAGATGTGTTTTAAAGCAACTTGCGGAAATAGTTTATTATATTACCACAAAAAAATTACGTTCTTTAATTCATTACATTTTGTTTGCATTACATTAACAAACTTAAAAGCGTGTAACAGTTGTAATGTAATGCAGCTAAAATGTGAAGCACAAAGTTCATAATTTTCATGTGATCATCACCTTTTAACAAGCAATTCGCGCGAATTGTTATAAAACGCATTTATTGCAAATTTTTTATTCAAATGTAAGGAAAACAATATTATGATGAGCATTTTGCACAGAGATCCTCCGTTACCACCTTACGGGTATTTGTGCCCGACAAGATGCTGGCGTGGCGGAAGAGCTCTAAGTGAGTTATTGTGGTCACCACCCAGCAACCAATGACGTAATAATCGTCTGTGTAAAGCGAGCCCTCCCACCTCACCCCCTTTAGCACTATTTTCAATTTACTTAAACGATAAATTAATATATTTATTCATTTATTTTTTATATTCGTCGTGTATAGTTGTTTCTTCTTACATATTTGTATTTCCAATGTTCCGGATGTAGAAAAACCCAAACAACATACAAAAATATCGTCACGACATGAATCCCCGAGGGGCTACCAGAGGTACCTTTCATTTTATTTCCTTTCTGAACTGTGAAATGCAAGCCGCAGTCCACACTATGGACACCAGCTTTTTACAGAGAATTGTTACGTCGTTAATAAAATCGCGGAAAACAGGAGAAGCCTTTAGAAAAGCTAAAAATGTGAGTATATTGAGACTATCGAAGGTAAAAAATTGGACTAAGTGTGAGTCGGACTCGCGCACAGAGTGTTCCGTACTACCACACATTACGGGTACGTAATCCTAAAAATATTACGGTGAAAAACAATAAAAATATAATCGCCAAAACAACATCGAGGCGATAAAAAAACAAGGCGATAAAATGGTAGCGCCTACAAAAATTCGGCACCCTCTGGGTATGGAAACCTAATTTTTATTATTTGTTATTTTACTGCATCCATCCATCAGCCTGTATCGTCCACTGCTGGACATAGGCCTTTCCAGGATTTCGCCACTCTTGGCGGTCCTCCTGGAAGAAATGCCCATAACCACACACGCTGGGCAGGCGGGTTGGTGAGCGCGGTGCCAAAACCCTTGCACTAGTGACGCTGCTGCCCGTCACCAGTCTGTTTTATATAAGCCTCGGCAATTGGGGATGGATATACCCCCATCCATCGGTCCCAGGCAATGGTGGGCCGCCTGGTTTTTTTACCTGAGAGCTGTTCTCTTACTCTCCCCCGAATAACTTCGGGAGGATTTGCGAGTAAGATGGTGGTACCTCCACAGTCGAGCCCGGCATCAGCTCTAACACCTATAATTTTACCATTTTACTACAACCTTGACATAATTCAAAACTTGGACGTATTGCGATTTTAAGATATAGGTTTTAAATTCTTGACATTTTATAGTTTCCCGTGATAGAAACCATAGTAATACTATCTGGACTTTGATGTATTGTCTTAGCAAGCATGAGAATTAATAGCGTTAAATACAGCACGAAAATATTTAAGCCTCTGAGTTGAAACCCAAATTTTTATTAGATGTTTATGTAATTACAACAATTTGACCTTTAAAACTCATAATATGTATGACCGTCTTAAAAATAGAGCTGAAACAATTAAACATTTTTTTAGATTTTTTCCTGATATTTGGCTTATTTCATATTCATACTATAGTTAGACCTATTAATTGAAAATTTCAACTGGCTACCCTTGTGAGAGACAGACAGACAGCCACAGAGGCTTAATAACAGGGTCCCGTTGTTTACCCTCTGTGTAGGGGACCCTAAAATTGTTTAAATGGTGTGGAAACGGATTTCGCTATAAATTGCACTCGTTCTTCAAAACTTTTGTGCCGACAAAGAAATTGTTCCCATTGGATCCATAAACTGCCTTAGACAACCTGAAGGTAACTCTCGAACAAAAGGACTTCGCACAAGCGTATTTCTGCAAATTGCGGATAATATTTAAAGAGACTTGGGTAGAAAGGGAGGCTTATTTATATTTTTAGGCTACGACCTTACGTTACGATTTAGATGTGGTTTGTATTCTATAAATAAATACGGTAACATAAAAAAATATTCAAAATATGAATATAAACAAAATGTTTGTTTCCAGTGAAATTGAAACACTTCATAATAAAAATTGTGGCCTATATATAGCCTTATACTAGTTTTATTATCCTTCGTACAAAGTTTGAACAAAATGCCATGACCATAGTAATATTAATAACTGAATAGTGCTAATCTAGACGTTTTACGCTGATACCATGGGTACCAGCGAGGAGGGGGGGATTCTGATATCACAGTTCCTGCGTGCCTGAGATCAATATTGTATATGTCTAGGCCAAATCGTAAAATTGATAATTTCATGGTCTGATCGCAATATCACGAAATCTGTAGAAACAAAAGGGGTCGCCTCGCTCGCTCCACTTTGCTTCGCTCGTCATCGCACCTATTGTTAACCTTTTGTTGGAAAACTGAAAGAAAGGACGGAAGTTGTAACGTAGTGACAACAAATAGTCCGATAGAAATTAGTTGGCAAAAACTATTCATTCGCGAGTCGCTTTTTCGGTATTAATCAATGTTGAAGAGGACATGATGGTTAATTTTGAAGAGGACCTTAATGTTGAACAGGACCTTAATGTTGAAGAGAACCTAAATGTTTTCTAACAGATATAAAATATCTACATTTTCTAAGCGCTGTACAACTTAAGGAGGAAAAATCTCAAATAATTTTTGCAAACGTATATTTGCTTAAAGATGGTTAAAAAGCATGTTTCACCGTTTTATAATAATTTAAAAAATGCAAGTAAATTATTAACGTTGTATTGGGGTCTTACTCGCGATAACTAACAACATACCTTAATAGATATGTGCTTGACGTTTCAACGCCTCTGCAGGCTGTCGTAGTCACAAGCTAACAAGATCCCAATACAACGTTCATAATGTGTGAAAATTACGAAAGTTTAAAGTTTGCAAGAAATTGTATTAAAATACTAATATTTTAATTTTATTTCTGCATAAGAGGTTTTAAATTTATTGACATTGTTGAAATTGTTATAAAATCAGGAATTATGCTTTATTGCCGTTTTTGAACAGGTAATTGTTTGCAAAAGTGATTCGTCTTTTTTAGGGTTCCGTAGTCCGACAAAGAACCCTTTAGTTTCTCCATGTCCGTCTGTCCGTCCACCCGTCCGTCCATCCGTCTGTCCGTGGCTTAGCTCAAAGACTGTTAGTCCTAGAAAGCTGTAATTTAGCATGAATATATAATGATATTAATCACGCCGACAAAACGGTAAAATAAAATTATAACTTTTTTAAAGGTACCTTCCATACACGTAAATTGGGCATTATTTTTTTTAGTGTAAGGTATCGTTAAACAGGTCGTTCAAAAACATTGTGGGTGTGTGAAAACCATTTTTTTGATTTAGAGATCCGTTGGCGAAATATTAAGCTTTAAAGTACTAATTTTTGTTAGAGTCAAGTGTCGCCCCTGCCGGCTAAACGGTTGTATAAGGATATGTTTAAAAATTCACAGAAGTTAGTATTAGACAGAACACTTATGCTCAATTCTACGATATGGCCACCAATATAAATTTTGTTTATATCTGGTAAAAGAACGATGGAAGATGCTACACCGACAAGAGCTAGGCTCTTAAAAACTGGTGGGGTTAAAGTTTTGAATACATTATTTGTGGAGGACCGACATGGGTGGCATGGCATGAAAGGGAAAGGCCTATGTCCAGCAGTGGACGAACACGGGCTGATGGATATGGATCGGTAAAATATTTAATAAAATGTAGAAACTATGATAGAAATACATTTCTATATTTTTAAGCACTTGGCGATTTATCCATCGCAAGGAGATAACAAATTAAATTTATATCGCTGGGGTATAGAAAATCAGAAAAGTAAATCTGGACGTGAGGAGCTCTGAACCGAGATTCGAGCCTGGGACCTCTCGCTTACCGGGCGGTTGCTCTACCAACTGAGCTATCCAGTTCTCAACATGACCTGCGAATTTACACTTGTACTTTCCCATACATTAAAATTTAGAAAGTTATCTCTTGAATGGTAAATACCTGTAACAATAACAATGGTAAATCAGAAAAAAAACATGAAAAACTAAATCACGTGAAAGTACGTGAGTATGTATGAAAATTGACATTAAGCCCCTTAGGAACCCATTTTTTATCCAATATCTGCGTACGGTTTACGCAGTTATCGATAATGTATGTAGGTTCTTGGTACTTGGTACCCTATAAAACCCAATGATCCGATTTACATAAATTTTTAAATAATAAAAAGGTTTAGGAGGAAACGCAAAGGTTTTCATATTTCACGTGTAACCGGGTCAAGTACTCTGCTACTCCGTGCGAGTATTTATTTGAGCATTCCTTCAAGAAACCGTATTGAAACCGTTATGTTAGACATAGTTATTTTGTGGAATTATTATTTATACAATTTCGTGAGCCAACGTGCTTAAATATGTATTTAAGAAAACCTTTATAATACCCATTTAATACACTCATGATATCGTATGAGTGACGCCACACGCTAGCACCATTATACCTTACGTTATTGACACCGGATTAGCTTCATTCATTGACAGATAAATACCTACCGCGTGGATGTCGTCGGCACATCGCGGAATGGGGTATATCACGATCTGCCTAGTCATATCATATTTCTGTTAAAACAAGGGGAGCCGCGTCACTCCGTTCTGCTTCGCTCGGTTCTTCAAAATTATCGGTAAAATATTTTCGACTTTATACTTTACGATCGACGACGCACGACGTGGACAATCCAGATTCGGATCTTATACTACTTATAAATAACTGTAGCTACAGGGCCAAATCGGAAAATCAAAAACCGGTCAAGTGCGAGTCTGACTCACGCACCTAGGGTTCTGTGTTTCGTCAGTTTTATGGACAGTCGGGAAATAATATTTAAAATCTTGTCCATACCTACATATTTATGATGACTAAAACAGAATTGATTGTCCAAGTAAAAGTAGAACTACAAAAGTGCTGCGGGTTAAGAAAAAAATTACTTGATTATGTACCAGAATAGTTATTTCAATTTTCAGTTTATTAAATTAATATCTTAGTCTGAAATTTATTCGGTACTCTGAGTTTAAATTTTTGATACAAATTGACGTTGTTTAAAAGTTCGCCTTTAAAAATAGTTAATTGCAGTTTTAGGTATTTAATTGAACAGGCTTTGAATAATTATTCTGGATAGCGACATTTTTTTCTAGAACGTGGCGGCACTCTCACAGATCATAAATCTTAAGATGATATGTGAATTTTTCAACGGTCATTGTCACTCCAAGCGTGAAAACGCGTAGTGCGAAATGGACGGATTCAGGGCAAAAGATAAATAACGAGCTTTTTTATTTATGTAGATAAAAATACTTAACTATCTAGCGAAATCGTTTTTTAGTCTATTTCTTATTATTGTTAAAACCGATCTAATAAAATATATTTAAACTCCGTCCACGACTCCTATTCGTCAAAAATGGAGAAAAAGTGTTTGAAGACCCCATTTCAATAATAATTTCTATCGAGTGAAAGTTTTTCGATCGTGTTTATGTTCAGTGGGAGTCTAGAAAAGGGTGTTATGAAAATGTTATACTAATTTATTGAATAAGTATCTTTTCTTGGAAGTAGTTACAGGATTCCAAAAGTGACAATATTTTTGCGGTAGCGCCTTAATCGTCCTACCCACCTACACCAGCTTAACTTCAGAATCCCAGAAAAGATACCGCAATTTTTCAATAACATCACGTTCCAAAATATTTCAAGTTAAGTCAAGTTCCGGCCAAGTGCGAGTTGGACTCCCCACGAAGGGTTCCGTACCATTATCTATGAAAACGGCAAGGAAATTATGTCTGTTGTATGGAAGTGCGCAGGTCCGACTTGCACTGAGCCGGTTTAAGTATTTGTTGTTATAGCGGCAACAGAAATACATCATCTGTGAAAATTTCAACTGTCTAACTATTACGGTTCATGAAATACAGCCTGGTGACAGACGGACGGACGGACAGCGGAGTCTCGGTAATAGGGTCCCGTCAGTTACTCTTTGGGTACGAAACCCTAAAATGGAACAAAAAAAACCTTTATTTACGAATTTTAAGATCCTAACCACTGTTAATTTTGTATGGGTAGATCAATAATTGACGTGTTTATGAATACTTTGGAAGAGTGGTTAAGTATAATCAGTAGATTTTATTGTATTTTTATGGCAAAACCCAACTCTTATCAATTAAATATATATTTTGCTTCAGATTGTGTTAGACATGATACCAATAAAAAAATTCGTTAATAAAGTGTTTCAATATCATTATCCATCCATCAGCCTGTGTTCGTCTACTGCTGGACATAAAAGCTTTTTCCACATTTCGCCATTCTTGGTGGTCTTCCGTCCTCCTCATCCAGCTGCCACCCACAACCTCCTTCAGGTCGTCGTTCCAGCGTTTTATGCTACGGAAACGTTTACATTCTAACGCCTTTCGGCCACAACGGCCATCATGTCGGCAACGAATATGGCCTGCCCACTGCCACTTCAATTTACTATTCTGCAGGCTATGTCAGTCACTTTCGATCTCCGACGGATCTCCTCATATCAGATTCTATCCAAGCATAGCCCGCTCCATAGTTCGCTGAGCGACCTTAAACCGGTGGATCAAGCCCTTTGTTAGAGACCACGACGTCTAAACGCTTTCTAAGACCTTTCAGTCAGCCCCAACGGCCATCATATCGGCGACACATATGGCCTGCTTACTGATTCAGTATCAATATAAACTTGATAATGATTTTCTGTCTCTCGAAAGAGGCCGTGCAAAAAAAGAGCATGCAAAGTCACTTATTTAGGGATAATCCTGAACCCAAGTTTCATTTGGGCAGGGTACACTGCCAAATTAGCCCGAAAGCAAAAAAAAATTGGTCGCTCTCAGTTTTTTAGGGTTCCGTAGTACCTAAAAGGTACAAAAGGAACCTTTATGCTGAGACTCCATTGTCCGTCCGTCTGTCCGTATGTCACAGCCTCATATCATAACTTTAGCACCGTTAAAGATAAATACTTGAAATTTGCCACAAAAAAAGCATTCACTTGCTCACATAATCCGGTATAAAAAAAATACCTACTTCCAATAGAAAGGAGAGAAAAACAAAAAATATATATGTATATTATTATATAATATAGGTATCAAATTGAAGATATTTAAGAGTTGATTATGAAAATATATATTACTATATTTACGGGCACCGATTTCGAGAAATCTTTGAAAAACCACAAAAATGCATGCCCCTCCTTATTTCCGAAACTGGCGAACCGAAAAAAAAAAAAAATATTATAGGCCATAACTGGCCAATTATAAAACTATAGCAATTAAAAAAAAAGATAACAAAAGAGAAATAAAAAAATGTAAAATAAATAAAAAAAATATTTTATAAACAAGCTGATTATAAAAAAAAATACTATATTTACTGGCACCGATTTTGAGAAATCTTTGAAAAGCCACAAAAAACGCATGTTTATTTCCGAAACTAATGAACTGAAAATATTTAAAAAATCATGGTTATTTGGGATTACGTAAAGATTACAGGAAAAATATAGCGGGTAAGAAATTCACGATACCAAAATGACAAAATCAAATTTTTCATCCACGAGTTTTATTTCGAGTACGATATAAAAATATTTGAGTCTCTCTTTTGTGGTACAATCAATTCTTTTTTTAAACAGTTAAAATAGGCAAGATTTTAAATACATTCTTCCTGACTGTTCCCAAACCTGCCGAATTACGGAACCCTGGGTATGCGAGTCTGCCTTGCACTTAACTGGTTTTTCAATTTATAATCAATCTTGGAACCTACCTCTGTCCAAATTAGAACAAAGGAAACTTCGCGTTCATTACACACGCAGAACATCAAAGGGTGAAGAATTTGTCGTCGAGCACTCGACGTGCAAATGTACGTAGTAATTTGGCTGTGTGTGTTCATCACAGTAGTACGAAGTAATCCTACTTCCCAATTATAAATGCGAAAGTTTGTGTGTGTGTGTGTGTGTGTATGTTTGTTACTCTTTCACGCTGAACCGGCTGAACGGATTTGAATGAAATTTAGAATGGATATAGCTTATAACCTAACTTAACTCAAAGGCTACTTTTTATCCCGGAATAATGCATGGTTCCTGTAGGATAGATCAATATCATTGAAAAGTCAGGTGTCTAATTAGCGCGGTCCGTTATCGTTGGTGGTTTAATTAAGACAAGGCTTTGTTATTTCATACATCAGGTGTCTAATTAGCGCGGTATTCATCGTTTGTGGTGAAATAAAACAAGGCTTTGTTATTTCATACATCAGGTGTCTAATTAGCGCGGACTTCTTCGTTTGTGGTGTTATAAGACAAGGCTATGTTATTTCATAAATATTAATAGTAAACCAAAATATAAATCCTAAATAGATGGAAAAAACCGGCCAAGTGCGAGTCGGACTCGCGCACGAAGGGTTCCGTACTATATATCACACTAATATTATCAATGCGTGTGTAAAGTTAGGGTGTGTGTTTGTATGTTTGTTACTCTTTCACGCTGAAAAGGCTGGACGGATTTGGATGAAATTTAGAATAGATATAGCTCATACCTTAACTTAACGTTAAACCGAATAAGACGCGGGCGGAGCCGCGGGCAAAAGTTAATACTATATATTATATTCTCTGACAGTAGCGATTTGCGAGCGAGTTAAACCCGAGGCGGTTTGTGATCGTGCTCGCAGCAGGTCAGCCGAGGCGCGGGTGCGTCTCATATTGTACACTCGCGTGTAAACTGCACACCTTAAATTTCATTATTATAAATGTAAACCTTGTGAAAAGATATCGTCTCTAACATTTAAAAAATCACAAAGTTTATAAGGTTATTCTACAGCGAATACGCATAAAATAAAGTGGTATGTTGCTATTTATATTATTTTGATACAATATAATGTTATTATTATCATAAATATTATCTATACACTAGAAGGATAGAATAGAATAATGTTAATTTGATTCATAATCAAAACTTTTTCGAGAAAAAAGAAAACAAAAATACTTTTAGTTAGCACAGAATGTAATAAAAAATTCTCCGCTCAGTTTAATGCCATGACAGGGTCACGGCGCTTGTTTTCAGCGGATGCCTTTTACTCATAATATATGTATATTAAACATAATTATCATAGGTATATACCTAAATATTAAACATAACAAATAAATGTAAGATACTGCACAAAACAAATCACACTAATATTATAAATGCGAAAGGGTGTGTGTGTGTGTGTATGTTTGTTACTCTTTCACGCTGAAACGGCTGGATGGATTTGGATGAAATTTAGGCTCACCATTAGATTATTTCCGCATTGCTACGTACTTCTTATTTTTTCGTAGATAGGTCTGGTTACTAGATCTAACACTAAAATTTCAGCTTGCGGAACTCAAAGGTTTTCAAGAAATAAATTTTTGAAATTTTTCATTTTTCGTAAATTTTTGCTTTATCTGCTGATGAAGTTTCAAAATGAAATAACATTCCGTTTATCACAGTGACAAATGTCAATAGAATGCACCCTGCCTAAAAAAATCTTAGTTGTAAAATATTGGGGTAAAATGGAACGTGTTTTACACGGGAGCGGCCATTTTGTAATTTATCGAATGATATTATTATGGTATGTGGTAGAAAAATCGTTCACCAAAAGTAAAAAAAATAGGTGCGACGACGAGCGAAGCGAGGAGGAGCGTGTTAGGTTGACATGTAAGAAAAACTAAGGAGCCGAGCGAAGCGGAGCGAGTCGACGTCGTCCCTAGTTTTAATAGTAAAGTCGCCGTTTTCAACATTTTTATTCGCCCAGTCTGTCACTCAGTATTTTTGGCGTTCGTTTAAATACAAGCCACAGGTATATGAACAAATTTTATTCAAGTATAGTTTATTCCTTAAAACCAAACCACGTTTGTTAAAATACGCCTAGGAACAAAATTCTTAGGACCAGGTGTCTAATTATTTTGCTAATAATAAAAAAAAATGGTTGATTTCCGCAAGTAGAGGAGAGTACCATGGGGTGAGGGATACGCCCTCCTACCCCCCCTTACCCTCCCACCCCTTAATTAGTGCGGAAATAATCTAATGCCCTCCGAAATTTAGAATGGATATAGCTAATACCCTAACTTAACACTTAAGCTAGTTTTTATCCCGGAAAAAAGCATGTCAGTAAACTGAATAACACGCGGACGGAGCTACGGGCAAAAGCTAGTACATTATAAATATGTTTGTATCTTCAAGACATCTCGAAATTTTCATGCTTAATTTAATGAACTATTTATGTTATGGAGTTGTAAAAAGTGAAATTTAAGTGATTATTTGAAAAAAAAATCAGCTGTTTCATACGTTTGGGTCGAGTAGGTATTTAACTTTTCTATGGAACAGCTGATTTTTTTTTCAAGATTTCAGAGTTGGCTCCATAGTAAAAGTTGTTCATATCAATCACCAGTATCCGTTAAAAAAAAGACTTAAATTTGACGTTGTATACAGGAGGTAAATGCAAAGTCAAGATTCCTTTATGGTATGAAAGTATACATGATTCTGATGTCATTACGAGAAAAAAATATGTACCTTGAATTTTCACCAAAAATTCCATAATTTTTCTAAGCTATGGCTACGCAGCTCACCGGCCTCCCCACACACCTAATTGCACCCCGCAACCCGCACCCCTCATCCGAGTGGCCAGCGACCAGTGAGGGTGTCCACGCGATTAGTTTATTTTGAGTAAAGAAAATCGACTTTTTATGAGGTCATCCATCCATCCATCAGCCTGTTTCGTCCACTGCTGGACATAGGCCTTTCCAAGATTTCGCCAGTTGGCGGTCCTCCTAGAAGAAATGCCCATACTCACACACGCTGGGCAGGCGGGTTGGTGGGCGCGGTGCCAGAACCCTCGCACCAGTGACGCCGCTGCCCGTCACCGGTCTGTTTTAAGGCCCGGCAATTGGGGATGGATAAACCGCCATCCATCGGTCCCAGGCAATGGTGGGCCGCCTGGTTTTGCCTGAGAGCTGTTCTCTTACTCTCCCCTGAATAACTTCGGGAGGATTTGCGAGTAAGATGGTGGCACCTCCACAGTCGAGCCCAGCATTGGCTCTACCACCTTCTATGAGGTACTGGTACTTTATTTAGAGATCCCAGTATTTAAAATAATATCTTTACCGATCATACTAACACACGCTTAAAGGATTCTTGCCTTTGCTTTTACACCCGGTATAACTAATATTGATAACACTTATGATATATTTTGAATACAAGAAAAAAGAAAATTTTACTAAAAGCATATTGTTAAATTCAATGAAAACACTATAAAATGATTATTTTGTATGTCAGCTCACGCGAGGAGTTACGTCATTGAAATTACGTTTTGCAAAAACAAATTGTTTCATGCTGATAGGACTAACTTAGCAAAGTGCAGAAAAGAGCCCTAAGCACAACATGGCTAGTTTGCAAACTTAGAATTGTTCTTATAACCTTCCCAACTTGTCTTGGACTGTAGATGCGAGTTTTATTTAGTTAAGGGACATCCCTTATTCATAGGGTAAAGTTTCAGTCACAAAGGTGTCGATTCAATGTGACACTACTTAACTTATTTGAAAGGACTAAACTTAATTTAAGCATTCTGTCTGTTTCTTTCTGTATCGAGAAGATAAGGACAATTGCCTAAAATAAGGTTAGTCGTTATGCTAAGAAAACTGAAGTCTCGTCTTTGTATACCCTTTTTATTCAAATTTAACCAAGTGAGTTGCCCCTGCTTAGCTTATGTTACATGAAGTTGTACGGACAGATGTAAAATTATCATTAAACTTTGGTTGTTTTAGGGTTCGGCATAAAAAAAGAACCCTTATGGTATGAATAATGTAATGTAATAAATACTTTATTGAAAAGTCATTTCATTCAATCCTAGTTTACAAAAAGAAAACCGGCCAATTGCGAGTTGGAATCGCTCACGAAGGGTTCCGTACCACTATCTATAAAAACGGCAAAAAAAATATGTCTGTTGAATGGGAGTGCACAGGTCCGACTCGCACTTGGCCGGTTTTAGTATTTATTGTTATAGCGGCAACAGTAATACATCATCTGTGAAAATTTCAACTATCATTGTTCATGAGATACAGCCTGGTGACAGACGGACAGGAGTCCTAATAATAGGGTCCCGTTGGCTACCCTTTGGGTACGGAACCCTAAAAACAGTATTACAATAGACAAAAACATGTCACGTATGAAAAGGCCTCGTGCTCTGAGGGTTCCGTACCCACTGTTTTAAAATACAAACTTATTCCATGAGAAGTTTTATAAGACCAATTTAACTTGATACTTACTTTTAAACTATGTACATATCCAAAGAGCCTTATTAAGTTGGATATCAATTTCTTTTTGAACATTTAAATAATATGTTCATAATAATCAACTCATACGCATTCTGCTACCAACAAAATGTATGAAAGACCCTGTTACTCGTCTGATTTGCACAGAGATTTTCTCGGCCGGGCCCACAACGAGATAAACGACACTAGCGGACAGTAACAAGGTATTTCATTAGAAAGTTTTAATAATAATATGTGACACTTACACAAGTCCAGTAAAATATTGACGGCGTCAAAATACCTCCAGAAGTCCAAAATCTGGGGTCCTCGCTATCTGTTGCTTGGCCGTCTCGTTGCTCCAGTGCTGGCCGGTATTATGAAGGGGAAAGACTTAGGCAAGGAACAGCAGGAAGGCAAGGAACGGCCGCGGGCAGTCAACACGTGTCACCAAATTATGACGCAATTATCGAAGTATTTTCCTGGAATTAGCCCGGCTTCTACGAGCACAATTCCCCAACACGGTTTCACACTAGAAGACCTTTACTTTTATATGCACACATGTCCCTGAAGCAGGAATCTCTTAAAACCCTTCAGGCGACCGTTTCACAATGGAAACCCGGGGGAGCAAAATTAACAAGTCATTTCTGTCAAAAATCATAGACAAGAAGAGCAAAATTAAAAACAAACAAAATGATTACACCACCGCAAGCGGTCTACAAAAAATAGATTAGCACAATGTGAACGAAGCGCGTTCAATTTGAGTGTTGTGCGAACAATCCCCCGCTCCGGACTGATGCCCCCATCAGAACGCTAGCTCAATCAATCGGGAGCCGGGAGAGTGTTGCTACAGCTCGTCGCAAAATCGAACCTCCAACCAACACCTCAGCTACACGAGGAGTCCCATCCCCACCGTATATTAACTTGATAATGCGACCCCGGCGCCAATGTAGAGATGCCAAATTTGCATCCTTCAATAAAACTAAGTCTCCTTCTTTCGGAGGTTCGGTCCTGTCTGTCCACTTCACCCGCTGCTGTAACAAATGCAGATATTCCAACGACCAACGATTCCAGAAGTCCTGGCCCATTTGTTGCAACATTTGAAAACGTGACAACCGGGTTGTACGTTCTTCCCTCCAGGGGTATTCCGGCAGAAACAGTAAGGGGCTGCCCAATCAAGAAATGGCCAGGAGTCAAGACCTCGAGGTCGTTCGGATCAGATGACAGGGGACAGAGAGGACGATAATTGAGGACGGCCTCAACTTTACAGAACATAGTGACGAGCTCCTCGAAGCTTAAAATGGTCTCCCCGATGACACGGCGGAGGTGGGTCTTGGCTGACTTCACGGCGGCTTCAAAAATCCCACCCCAGTGGGGACAAATTGGCGGGCTGAACCGCCAAGTTATCCCCCTCTGGGCGCAGATATGACTTAAACTAACACAATTATTTTCTAAAAATTTATACACATCTTTCAAATAGTTTGAGGTACCCTGGTAGTTTGTGTCATTGTCAGAGCGGATCAATGAAGGTAGACCCCTACGCGAAACAAAACGGTCTAACGCAGCAACGAAGGCCTCCGTGGATAACGAGGACACTAATTCCAAATGGACGGCCTTGGTGGACAAGCACACAAATACGCACAGGTAAGCCTTAACGATCCGAGCATTACGAAGAGTGGAGGTCTTGACCGAGAACGGGCCTGCCATGTCCGTGGCGACTCCTTCGAATGGTCTCAACTGGGTGATCCTGTCAGCCGGCAGATCTCCCATCTGAGGCTGCATCAATGAGGCTCGCAGTCTGTAACAAGGAACGCAGGAGAAAACTACATTGCGAATTACCCGGCGAGCAGACAATATCCAAAACTCCCGCTGTAATATCGCCAATAACGCATTGCGTCCCGCATGAGAGTTACGAACATGTCGGTCAAATACCAAAAGCTTTACCAAAGGACCCTCCTTGGGTAACAGCAGAGGATGACGGCTTCCGTATGGCAGGTCAGCTTTCCGAAGTCGACCTCCAGCATGCGGAAGTCCCTGTGAATCCAGAAAAGGATTTAATCTAGCGACCGCTCCCTTCAGCTTGGCACGTTCATCGCGAAGGATCTGCAATTCAGACTTGAAACGGTCCGCCTGCACTACCTTGACCCAGTGAAGCAGTGCATCTCGACGCTCCTCGGCACTCACCACTGGCGACAACTGTTTATCTCGGGGGTTACGACAATTATTTATAAAACGCTTAATCCAACTAGTAACCGCCAATAATTTGTCCAAACTACTATATCTCCCAGTCAGCCAATCAGGATCTAAATCGGTCTCTGCAACTAAAGCATGCACACGCAGCCCTGGCAAAATCTGGGTCGTCCTATCTACTTGCTGAACAGGCCAAGAAGACTCAGGTCCCCTGAGCCACTCCGGACCCCACCATAAAGCATGTGACACCAACTCCGGCGCTGTGCAGCCCCTCGATGCGCAGTCTGCAGGATTACATTCACCTGGGACATGCCTCCAATTAATATGAATACCTATGTTTTGAATTTGCGAAACCCGGTTTCCTACAAAAATCTCTAAGGTATGCGGAGCCGCGCGCAACCATGCTAGCGCGACCTGACTATCCGACCATGCATACACATCCTGAAAATCAACATTGGCAGCTAACTCCCGAGAGATATGAATCAGTAATCTAGCTAAAAGATGAGCTCCGCTTAATTCCAATTTAGGAATAGTAAGACGAGTACGTATGGGAGCAACCTTGCTTTTCGCTAGAAGTAACACAACATTGACGTGTCCCTGACTATCAACGGTTCGTAAATATACGGCCGCAGCGTATCCACGTTCGGAGGCGTCACAAAAGCCATGCAAAGAAGCGTGATACTTTCCTGGCGGCAAGATCCGGCGAGGTAAGGCAACTCGATTGACTTCCTCCAATGATGACATCAACTCCAGCCAGTCGTCCAATGGAGACCCGGTGAGCGGCTCGTCCCACGACACGCCCAGGATCCACAGCCGTTGCAGCAGACACTTCGCTGAGAAGATCACCGGACTGATCCAGCCGTTCGGATCAAACATGCAAGCGATGGTGGACAGCACGGTCCTCTTCGACCATACTCTCTCTGGTTTCAGTTCCACCTGAAACGTGAAAATATCATTTACCGGTTGATACTTCATTCCCAAAACCGCTATCATATTAGGATCGTCCACCTCAGCAAACAGGTTAGGGTTCTGTTGGTGATCCTCTGGAATACCTTCTAACAGACGGGGCTCATTCGATAACCATTTTCTTAACTCGTAGCCTCCCGCTGCTAGTATAGCAATTAATTCATCTCTGAGTATAAGAGCTTCCTCAACTGTTTGGGCCCCAGTACACACGTCGTCCACGTAGAGGTCACGTGTCAGTACGGCTGCCGCACGCGGGTAGCGGGCCCTCTCCCGCTCCGCCAATTCTAGTAAGCATCTTATAGCTATATATGGACTTGATTTCAAACCATATGTGTTGGTGTTGAGCTCGTAGACTGTCACTGGGTCCTCTGGGTGCTCCCGCCAGAGAATCAACTGGAAACGCCTGTCGTCAGGATGAATGACAGTCTGCCGGAACATCATCTTAATGTCGGCTCCAAACACCACCTGATGTCTTCTGAAATTTAAAATTATATCTATGACATCCCGATGAAGCTTTGGCCCAGAGTGTAGACACGAATTCAACGAGACTCCTGTTGAAGTAGGCGCCGACCCGTCGAACACGGTGCGCAGCTTTCCCGAAGAAGCCTTCAATACTGCATGGTGAGGTAGGAAGTAATGCTCAGTAGAGCTCCAATCTACTCGAGCCGGTGACATATGACCTAGTGCTTCGTACTCACGCATGAAGTCAATATATTTCTCACGTAGCACTGGGTCACGCTGCATGCGCCGTTCCACAGCCAGCAGTCGCTTCTCTGCCAGTGCTCTGGATTGTCCAAGAATAGGAGGGGATGCTGTAAAAGGCAACCGCGTTACAAATCTCCCTGAAGCTAGCCTCGTAGTGTTGGCTTGAAAAAAGGCCTCACATTCTGCATGTTCCGGGTCCACCCTCGGAACCATGGGAGGCTCCTCTACCTCCCAGAACCACTGCATCGTCTTAGCCAGGGATGCTGTGTTGACGACCCTCGACTCATCCGGAGTGTAGTCATCGAAGACTGGTCCCAAGACAGCATGTCCAAAGATGGTGGACACCGCCAACAGTGATGAGGTGCCTAGTGCCTTCTGGGCACCCAAAAGAATCCATCCCAATACATCCGAGCCCAAGAGGACGTCCACTGGGCCGGGAACATAAAACCTGGGATCAGCTAAATTTAAATTAGACGTACACGATAGTTTAGTTGGGGAGATATCTGAGGAGGGCTGCCAGCCTACGATATCATCCATAACCATAGCTGCAGCTGCAATCCTCAAAGTGGAGGAACGTACCGAAGAAAACCTTATATGAGTTCGGCCTACCAAACGTTTAACCTCTTAACCCCCAATACCAAGAAGGGGCACCGAAGAAGGCTCCAAGTTCAAACCCAACATATCAACTATCCGTGTAGTCACCATACACCCTTGGGCCCCTGAGTCCAGTAGAGCCCTTACCCTAACCGAATCTCCACGGGGACCCCATATGCAAACTATTGCAGTGGGCAGCAGAACCGTCCTCGGCTCTGCGCTAGTAGAGTGGCAAGCTAGCTATTGGCTGGTCGGCCTCGCCAACCCAGGGTGAACCCACTGCCCTACATATGGTGAGCGAGTACACATCGCCATCCTAGGGGGGGCGTAGCCTGCCGCTCTCCCATACCTAAAATAAGGTGGGTGGTACTCTAGCCGCGGGTACTCATGAGACGGCGGCGAGTATCTCTGCGGCTCCTCCCGACTATACTCCCTTCCAGTGGGCGCCGGCACTGGCGCGGGAAATTGAGGTCCACTAACCGGTGAAGTGAAGCCCCCGCCCGTAGGGCCTTCTTCCCTCGAAGAGTCCCGAGACGGGCCCGCAGTTGCAGAAACGTGGGGACCACTTCCATAATCTTGAATGGGCCCCTCACCCGTGGAGTACCCCCAACCCCGGGGCCTCCTAGCCGGGCCCGCAGTATAGCCCTGTACCGCAGGTGCATGCTCCTCAAAATTATTAGGTTGTGCATGACTCACCCGAGAACACTCTCTCCACTCCGACGGGTGCGCGCCTCGTCCTGGACGAGGGCCCCTCGACGGACATGGCTGCTGTGCGGACGGTGAGGCTGCTCCCCCGCCCGTAGCGCGACGCTGGTGCTGCGACGTGGAGACTGCTCCCCCTCTCGCAGCAGGTCCGCGCTGCGGTGCCAGAGCCGGCGCACCAGACCTGTTAGCACACAGCAGTAAATGGTGAGCTCTTCCACATGCAGAACAAGTACCTTGCCTGGAACAATCGCGCGCGAAATGATCTTCCAAGCAATGAAAACATAAGCGCTTGGCTTTTACCAAGCACCGCCTTTCGCTGACCGGCAGCTCAGCAAACTCAGGGCACCTCCGCAAAGCATGTCCCAAACGCCCACACTGAGGACACGTCGGTTCCCCCACGGCAGCAGTCAGCGCAGCCAAGCGAGCTGCCACACGTCCCCGGGACGGCGGCACTCCCTGGGCGTCACTGCGTCGCGATGTGCCAGCGGATCTTCCCAAACTCCCGCTAGGTGGCGCCACTTCCAACGGAGACGACTCCACAGCCCTAGCTTCAAACTCCAAAAATCTCATTAATTCCGTAAAGCTAGGCAAGGCACTGCCGTCCCGTTCTGCCATCTCGCGTTCAAACCGTGAGCGAGAGTCAGCCGGCAACTTGCTCAAAATTATGTGTACCAACAGATACGACCATTCATCCACTGGTAGTCCCAACATTTTTAATGCGTTGCACGCCACTGTAACGGGTGTGAGTAACTGAGCCCTGATATGCGATCTAGAAGTAACCCGAGGTAGACCTAACAGCTGACTCGCATGCGCGTCTGCTAACAACCGGACGTTCTGATATCTGTTGTTCAATAACTCCCATGCGATGACGTAGTTATGCTCCTCAACCATCAGATGTTGTACCAATGATCTAGCCTCCCCTTGTAGACTGGACATCAAATACGCCATTTTCTGTGCGTTGGACAGATCCTGTCTACCGTCTACCAAAGAAGTGAACATATTCTTAAAGGCGACCCATTGCTCCATACGTCCATCAAAGTGACCAAGCTCTAAGGTAGGCAGTCTGCTATGCAACCCTACCCCTTGACTACTGGTGCCCAATTTGACATCCGGACCCCCAGACTGCAATCTCTTTATTGTGCATGCCACCTGCGTAGTCTCATTATAAATGTCCATTATCTGCTCCATATCACTATTAGGGCTAGCCATTACCTCCGGTGGCAGCTCCTGGTCCAACAGCTCCATGAGCGCCTGCTCAGCTTTCTCGAGGCGGTGCTCCATCTGTGAGTACCGCTCCAGGACTGCATCGCCCCGATCAGCTCGAGCCAACAAGCCTTGAACGCTGACAAAAGCGCAGCTGGCTGGCCAAGATGTTCCTCGGAGAAGTCTTCGACATTGTAGACCGGGAATTGAGAAATACAAACAATTAAAGACGGAACTGACAATGTCACAAACCACAAAGCGCCCCAATGTATACACTCAAAGAAGTTGTCACAGTAACTCGGTAAATACAAAATGTTATTAATATAAATAAACTAACTGCCTTGTAACAGTGCTCTCAAACAAGCCTACAATAGGTCGTTATATTATATTATAACCAAATATCTTATATAAACACAAACAACCGAGTTATAAAGTTACACCAACAAGGTCTAACAATTACAATTTAAATCTGTGTACAACAACCTAAACAGCGCTAATAAAGTTATATGTTTATCCACAATACAAACATATAATATAATACCTAAAGCTAAAGGAGCTGTGTAAATATCCTTCCAGCTTACATAAACCTATTCATATACACAGTCCGAGTACTGTAGTATGAGAAATAACAAATATTCTATTTGATCTCGCTTTAGGTTACAAAGTTACAAACTACCTACCTATATAAACAGAATATATCTTGGTCCGGGGTTGTTTAATATCCGATACTAAACAACTTAACCACGCTCTGCTACCAGAAAATGTTGATAATAATCAACTCATACGCATTCTGCTACCAACAAAATGTATGAAAGACCCTGTTACTCGTCTGATTTGCACAGAGATTTTCTCGGCCGGGCCCACAACGAGATAAACGACACTAGCGGACAGTAACAAGGTATTTCATTAGAAAGTTTTAATAATAATATGTGACACTTACACAAGTCCAGTAAAATATTGACGGCGTCAAAATACCTCCAGAAGTCCAAAATCTGGGGTCCTCGCTATCTGTTGCTTGGCCGTCTCGTTGCTCCAGTGCTGGCCGGTATTATGAAGGGGAAAGACTTAGGCAAGGAACAGCAGGAAGGCAAGGAACGGCCGCGGGCAGTCAACACGTGTCACCAAATTATGACGCAATTATCGAAGTATTTTCCTGGAATTAGCCCGGCTTCTACGAGCACAATTCCCCAACACGGTTTCACACTAGAAGACCTTTACTTTTATATGCACACATGTCCCTGAAGCAGGAATCTCTTAAAATCCTTCAGGCGACCGTTTCACAATGAAAACCCGGGGGAGCAAAATTAACAAGTCATTTCTGTCAAAAATCATAGACAAGAAGAGCAAAATTAAAAACAAACAAAATGATTACACCACCGCAAGCGGTCTACAAAAAATAGATTAGCACAATGTGAACGAAGCGCGTTCAATTTGAGTGTTGCGCGAACAAATAGGTTGGGGAAAAACTCTTTTCGCAAATAGTATGTATGTACTTATAATAAAATCTCTTTGGCTATACCATTTGTATCTGGCTAGTTTTGGTATTATTATAAAGTTTAAATTTAAAAAAAGATAATCCCAAATTCAAATTAGGTAAAATGTGTGATTTTCATTTGTTTTCCTTACTGTTAAGATGAGTGAATCTAATGAAGAAATTCGATACATTTCAAAATTTTACTACAAAAAGGTAAAAATGAAACGTTAGCCGCGAAAAAAATTTGTGATGTTTATGGACCTAGTGCAGTGTCTGTGAGAGTAGCACAAATTTGGTTTAAGCGTTTTCAATCCGGAAATTTTGATGTCAAAGTTGCACCTCGCTCTGGGCGCCTTGTTACGGATAAAATGGATGCTATTTTTGAAAAAGTGGAGCAAGATCGTCATATCAGTAGTTACGATGTAGCTGAAGAACTGGGGATTGACCACAAAACAGTTTTGGCGCATTTTAAAAAAGCTGGGTACATAAAAAAGCTCGATATTTGGGTGCCTCATGAGCTCACTGAAAGAAACTTAATGAACCGTGTACTCTTTTGTGATTCTTTATTATGACGTAATGAAACCGAACCATTTTTGAAAAACCTGATAACTGGTGATGAAAAGTGGATCACGTACGACAAGAACGTGCGAAAAAGATCGTGGTCAAAGGCTGGTCAGGCTTCAAAGACTCTGGCGAAACCCGGGTTATTTCGCAACAAGGTAATGCTGTGTGTATGGTGGGATTGGAAGGGCATTATTCATTATGAGCTGTTACCGCCACGCAGGACCATCGATTCTGAACTCTACTGCGAACAACTGATGAGATTAAAGCAAGAAGTTGAGAGAAAGCGGCCGGAATTAGTCAACAGAAGGGGTGTGGTTTTTCATAATGATCACGCTAGACCTCACACATCTTTAGCCTCTTAGCAAAAATTAAGATAGTTTGGCTGGGACGTATTAATGCATCCGCCGTGTAGTCCTGACCTTGCACCTTCAGATTTCCACTTGTTTCGGTCTCTTCAGAATTCTTTAGGCAGTACCAGGTTAACATCACGAGAGGACTGCCAAAACCAATTGTCGCGGTTTTTTGATCAGAAGCCCCAGAATTTCTATAGCAATGGGATCATGTCCCTACCTACAAGATGGCAGAAAGTTATCGAACAAAATGGCGCCTACATATCTTAGTTAAATGTAAATAAACTTTATTAAAAAATGTTTTGAATTTTCATATAAAATGCGAAGAAACTTTTTCCCCAAACTAATATATACAAGGTTAAATAATAATAGTGATAGAAACTCAAATCAAAACATAGGTAGCACTGGTCCTTATGAATAACTTTTTCTATCGGGGCTAAGCGAAATTCGCAACTTTTTTTCACTTCCTCTCACACAAATTGACCATGTCAGCCGTCTGGTGTACTAAGAGAAAGCGAAAAAAAAGAGAGAATTTCTCGTAGTCCCATACAAAAAGTTGTTCTTAGAGACGAGTACTACCTATGTTTTGAGTTTCGCCAACTATTATTATTTAACCTTACAGGATATTTTTAGATATCTTTCTAGACGTGTGCTGTTGTGAACGGAATTCCAATTTTCTTAGTCAACTAAAACTACCTTACTGCTTTTCATGGTGAGTGAATTAATATGAAATTGATTACGTAAAAGGCAATATCTTTTTTTTGCGTTGCGTAAGAAGCACGATTTTTTGGTGCACTATGGAGCCGTCAACTTCCGCAGGAGGTATCATTTTTGATTTGATATCTCTAGACAGACAGACGGACAACAAAGTGATCCTAAAAGGTTCCGTTTCTTAATAAAGCTATAACGATGTTCCCAACGTTAAGACGACGTAGGTAGTAAAAACGGAGTTTTTGAACAAGTAGTACTCCCAAACTACAAAAGATATGGTTCTGAAATAAATATATGTTATAAACAAAGCCTTTTCCAAGGCGATGCAATGGCTTAAAATGCAATAAAAAAAATGGCTCGATCGAAAAAAATTGCAAACTGAAGGCTGTTTTTTCATTAAAACAAGCAGTCTATCGAAACTAATAAAGTAAAAATAACAATGATTACTGTTTTAAACACGTAAACTTATTATCTAAAAGATAGCACAGCAATTTTTTCAAACGCATTTGTGTGAATTTATTTTAAATTGTATTCCTTTAAAACCAGCATCATCCACTCTCTTCTTGATTTACCGCTCGGCTCAGACGCGCGCTTTTTCGGATATGCTTATTTATTTCGTTGTGCGATCGACCTACTGCGCCTTAATATAATTTTCAGAACACGAATTCCGTACGGAAATCGGATATGTCTAAACTTCCCTCGTATTTCGTATTTTCCTTAATTTAAAACGTGTGACTCTCATTGTGAACTGTGTGTTGTGGGCACAAGTCTCGGTACTAGTTTTTGTCTTCCAGCGCGTAATTTATTACGATGAGGTTAAGGTTATTATAACTAGAACATAGTAAAAACGCACAAAGTAAAAATAAAATATTGGCCAAGTGCAAGTTGGACTCACGCCCAAAGGGTCTTTACCACCACATGATACGGGTACGGAACTCTAAATACATTATGGTAGGTAACAACAACTGTTGCGACAGAAAACAACCCGCTTAAATGGTAGCGCATTACAATGAGAAGTAACGGCACACCGTTTTTTTAAAGAAAATATGACGTAATTTCTCTAATATTCGTAAAAAGCAATTGTTCGAAATTATGCTTATTATTCCAATACATAGAGAGGGAGACCACATATAGCAAGAGTGCGTAAGCCAACCTCGTGCCCGCTGGACCGACGACCTGAAGGACGTTGTGGGTAGCGGCTGGATGAGGAGGACGGAGAACCGACATGAGTGGCGAAATTTGTGAAAGGCTTATGTCCAGCAGTGGACAAACACGGGGTGATGGATGGATGGATGGTTCCAATATATAGCCGAATTCAAAGACTTGAAGATTGTAGTATGGATTTCAATGCATATTTACAATCGTCGAGTCCAGATGTGTGTTGACCAAGAATAGCTACGGAACGAGTAAATGTATGAAAAATATTAATATATGAACATTGACCTCTAAAAAGCAACTAGACTGACAATCTCGTTTAAAAAGCGTCCGCGATGCACCTTGTCACCGCTACGGCGTGACAAGTTCCATGACGATTGTGTACAACTGATATTGCACGTTTTAATTAATGACGTTTTAATTTGGTTGAATCCTTTTTTGCTAAAATGCACGTTGCCGTTCGCTTTCTGACGAACTTTTCTTAGAGACTGTGTGTCTAGTGTATACAGGGCCGTATTTACCCGGGGGTGCAAGGGGTGCATGGCACCCGGGCGCGGAGCGCTCGGGGGCGCCTGCCGATCGCTGAATATTTAGATATTTCATTGAACTTAACGCCATTGCACAGTTTCATATAGGTACTTGTTACGACAAATACGTATGCGCAAAATTAAATATTAAAAAAAATAGTCATCAAAAATAATCATTGTTTTACTTTTAATACGCTTTCGGCACTTGTCATACCGCTCATGATGTGCAAGCTAAAATTACTCTTATTACTACACAAATAACAATTTTATTTAATACAACACGCGCGCGGCAAAATCTCTAATCCAAAGAGAGTGTATAACCTTTGACACATTGCCGCCCGGTCGCCCGCACTTGAAGCAAAATGATCTCTAAGTCAATAAAGTGCAAGTTCATTTGAAATGGGCGCGCGGCGCGGCACCTGTGCTGTGCGTCTGTCATAGCCGATAGTAATTTGCACCCTTTGACATAGCCATCTGGGCGCTCGCAATTAAATAGAAATGATCTCTAAATCACTACAATTAGGTGTAAGTTCATTTGAATATACAGCGCGGCGCGCAGCGCCTATGTAAGTGTCGGTCTGTGATTGATCTGATTTCTTTCTTCTTTTTAAGTAATTAAATTCGTTAGCTCATTTCATTTACGACAACCACCGAATTAGCACAGAAGATCAAGTGTACTTTAGTGTATGTAACTATACTCGTAGTGCTTTGCAATACTTATTTGGAATTTGAAATACTCAATTTGATTAATCTGGTTAAAAAAAAATGGAGCAATATCGCACCGATAGTGCGTTTAAACAGTTGTTATCTGATGCAAAATTAATTGCTGAAGAATTAGAATGCAAAACAGAATTTAAAGAAACTGCTCGTCCACGTCCCCGAAAAAGACATTTTGATTACAAGGCTGCAGATGAGCCCATTTTAGACCCAACCAACAAATTTAAAGTATGTTTTTATTTTCTTCTACTGGACACTGCTATCTCGAAATTAAATGAGAGATTCGATTTGCTGACGGAACACAATTCAGTTTTTTCACTCTTCCAAAACATTGAATCCTGGAGGAAATTAGAGATGCTGGAAAAAAAATCTCAATGTTCTCGGCTCCAAGAAAAACTAACATTTAAAAATAGATCTGATATTGACGGAGAGGATTTATATAATGAATTAGAATTGTTGCCAATATTTTTTCCCAATGCATCAACAAGTACTCCCACTGATATTTTAAGCTATATATATTCTAATAATTTAATGTCCTCATTTCCTAATATCTCAACATCTCTACGTATATATTTAACACTGCCTGTTACAGTAGCTGGAGGTGAACGATCCTTCTCCAAACTAAAATTAATAAAAAATTATCTTCGGTCAACCATGACCCAAGACAGACTGACAAACTTAGCTATTATAAGTATAGAATCCAAAATTGATACAAAAATAAATGATTTAATTAAAATCTTTGCCAACTCAAAAGCAAGAAAAATTGAGTTCGTTTGATGAATGTACAGAAGGCAGCAGCTCAACCTTTACATGCCCAGAGTAAGTTGATCTCTGCCATATACGAGTATGTGTTGCGTTTGCAAGTCCCGCTTTTTTAGCAATTAAATAATAATATAAACGAGAGTTGGATTGCTGGTGTTTTTCGCCATTACAATCACTGTTAATTGTATCCATCCACCCATCCATCAGCCTGTTTCGTCCACTGCTGGACATAGGCCTTTCCAGGATTTTGCCACTCTTGGCGGTCATCCTGGAAGAAATGCCCGTAATCACACACGCTGGGCAGGCGGGTTGGTGAGCGCGGTGCCGAAACCCTTGCACTAGTGACGCCGCTGCCCGTCACCAGTCTGATTTATATAAGGCTCGGCAATTGGGGATGGATAAACCGCCATCCATCGGTCCCAGGCAATGGTGGGCCGCCTGGTTTTGCCTGAGAGCTGTTCTCTTACTCTCCCCCGAATAACTTCGGGAGGATTTGCGAATACGATGGTGGTACCTCCACAGTCGAGCCCGGCATCAGCTCTACCACCTAATTTAATTGTAATTAACTCATAATTCTATTGATTTCTCAACGAATAGGTTCCTTTTTTGCTTTGTTTTTGCATCATGTTCTTTTTCGTGTTAAAATAAAAGTGTATTTTTTAGAAGGTTCATCGAAAAATCTTCACTTTTTTGAAGAAGTAGGTACTTTTTCTAGAGTGTTAATTCCATAAAATTGACATAATGTCTCGAATGGAGAATAGTTTAGTTTTTTATTTGTATACTTTAAGTTTTGTATTTTAGAGAAATAAATAAATACATTCTCAAAATTACGTGTATTGTGTTTTCTTGGTTGACTAGGACCCCTTTCATACTGCAGTGTGTCGTCAGTCGCGTGCCACGCTGCAGTGTAAAAGAAAATGAGGGCGCAGGCTGAGCCCCGCACCCCGGCGCCGAATAGACTTAAGACGGCACTGAGTGTATATGTATTAGTTTATTAAAAATGAGCACCTTTCTATAAGTTTCTCAATGATATAACTTCGCAGAATTTGATCCCCATAAGCAACACTTACGGTTGGTGCAATAATATGTATATAGTGTGTTTTTTTAATCAACAGTTTCACTTCTCGGATATGGAAACTGTTTTTTTTTTCAAAAATCGAATGATGCAGTTTTAGTTTTTATCAAAATCAGCCTCGACACTTCTTTGAGCATATTTCGCTGTTTCGGATTTCGCCATCCACACCCACTTGAAAAACTATTATATTATATTTTTTGGGGTTTACAAAACGGCATTAATTATCCGTAAAACCATACAAAGAAATCGGATTGGGCCGCTTCGTTCGAACAAGCCCGCCTTAACGTGCCTCCGAATGTACCTCCTACGGGACTGAACCTGGGACCTCCGAATAAGTGGTCGACAACTTGAACCACTAGACCATAGAGGCGGTCTCCAGGAATATATATTTTTGAATTATTTTTTTTAGTTTTACAGTTTTACATTTGCTTAAGGTGATATGTATATATACACCCAAATTCATACTGAACACTCAGTAAGTAGTCGGTATCAAGGGTTGATGGCCCTTATAGGGAAATACGAAAATCATTTTCTCCTTCTCCCTACAAACGCAGGCCTAGCCCCGAGTCGATACTATGGAAAAGAAACATTTTTCTTTAAGACAATTATTGATCCGTGATACTGACCAGTTACCAAGCCTTCAGTATGAATTTGGCTGCATAAATGTCACCTTATATCAGTAATAATAAACTACTATAATAATAGTAAATGTAAGTGTACAGTGCGTGTTTCCGACCGTGTCAATATGGTGTTAATGCGATGTGTATGTGTGTGTACATATAATAGAACCTCATTGTGACAATGTTAAACAGCCCTGGTTGTGTCCGGCAGGTTGGCAACCCTTGTCATGTCGTGACGTCACGTCATACTGTTGCGAATATCCGTTTTTAAATTGCATTAGCCTGGAAACACCGTTGGAGAAATGAGAATCAAATCATCATGATTCATTTTGCGAATTGGATTTGAATAAATATTAAATTTATTTATAAGAAGTCGAGTTGTTAATGGTATTTGAAACAAAAATTGTGGTTGTAATTGGATTATATACGGCTTTTTTATGTTATAAATGTAAAGAAACGATAAATTACTTCTTACTGAACGTCTCTACAAATTTATAAATGTGTCAGAGAAACAAGCTTCGTTAAAAAGAAAAAAAAAGTAAAAGTCAAAAGTAGTATGTAGACAAAGGCTCTTTTTTCATTTTTGCATCGTCGTTAACTCCTAATGACTTAATAAGGGTTGCTCGAGGGAGTAGGTTCTATGTGACAGGAATACTAAAGCTCCCAGTGTCTTATGACTTTTAGATGGTCTTCTAGTTTTAAGAACAAAATCTGTTTTTAGTATTAAGTATTAGTTTTTACATCTGTTTTATTCATGTGTTAGCTTTCAGTAGTTTAGATATCATTGTGTATGTATATGGACTTGAAATTGTCTGAAATAAAATTACTATTATTATTATGTAGGTACACTTTTCAGTTTCGGGCCCATAGGGGCCCGGTCATTTGAAAGGCATGCATGGAGGCCTCTCCTTCAATGTACCATTGGGGTACACTAACGGACAGTCCCCCATAGTTGTCTAACTATTGCCAAGAAGGAAGTGACTTGGAGTGGGCTATGTGGATGGGATGCTAAATGGGCTGGATAACAGGGCTATGGAGTGAGATAACGGACATCTGCTTCAAAAATCTCTCACAAATTTAGGTGTGGCAGACGGTGACTCGCCGCCAGCTAGATGGGCCCACAAGCAGTTACCGAATGGCGACAAGCAGGCAACATCGGTGCGGACGGCTAAAGGGTGTAGAGAGGTATGCACCGGTTTCATCATCGCGAGTCACGAGTAGCGCGACTCGGAGCGGGTTTCCCCGTTATTACGCAGATTGAGCACTTCCACCCTTCCGAGCATATAGCTCTAACGCTCCACTCTGGCCGACCAACGAAGGCAAGCCAGAGTCGGGGACTAAATGTTGTTGTCCCCTGGAGACCTCGGGTCCGTGGTGTCGGTACTCACCAACAGCTTGCCAAAGCTGCCTTGCGGTGACTGTTGCACTGTACGTACCGAGGGCGAAGGGGTCGTCACACCCCGACGCCATCTAGACGCACCAGTGAGCGGTGGGGTCGTCACACCCCGACGCCATCTAGACGCACCAGTGAGCGGTGGGGTCGTCACACCCCGACGCCATCTAGACGCACCAGTGGGCGGTGGGGTCGTCACATCCCTACGCCGGTCTATTATTATTATTATTACTTTTATTATAGTAAAGAAACTCTCACAGTTTTCATTTCTTACCAATATAACTTGAAAGAAATAATATGTTAGAAATATATTTCGACCCACTCGGGGTTATCGTCAGTCGAATATGGAACAATCAATACCATAGATATATTACAAAAATATGTCATTGTTAATTTTGTCATGGTCTTCGTGGTTATTATAAAATATCGCATGTGCGAGCATTATAATAATAAATACAGGGTGTAATCATGACATGCTCATTAAATTAAACCACATGCTCTACTGATCATACTGAACCACTTCCATAGAAAAACTTTGAAAAAACGCGAAATATAAATTCACTTCCCCATACAAATTTTGAATACCTCCCTGTCATTTTCTATGGGAACTTTTTATTTTGTTTTTGCGTTTTATCAAAAGTGTTTCTATGGAAGTGGTTCAGTATGATCAGTAGAGCATGTGGTTTAATTTAATGAGCACGTCATGATTACACCCTGTATTTATTATTATAATGCTCGCACATGCGATATTTTATAATAACCACGAAGACCATGACAAAATTAACAATGACATATTTTTGTAATATATCTATGGTATTGATTGTTCCATATTCGACTGACGATAACCCCGAGTGTGTCGAAATATATTTCTAACATATTATTTATTTCTTGTTTTTCTATATTTAACTTATAAAAGTGTATATACAGCCAAAACAAATAACGTTTAAATAAGGCCACTTTTTCGAGGTTTCTTGTATGGGTACCCCCCTTAAACTAAATTTTTTAAAATATTTTATTATTTGTCGTGGTAGAGGCTATAGTAACACATATATAATGAAAATTTCAACTCTCTACCTATTACGGTTGAAGCTGTACCTCTACCACGACAAATAATAATTATTTGGCCAAGTGCGAGTCGGACTCGCGCATGAAGGGTTCCGTACCACCACATAATACAGGTATATGGAACTCTAAAATCATTATGGTAAATAATAACAATATAGATGTCATATCAGTCAAGGCTACAAAAAAATAAGGCCCTAAAATGGTAGCGTCCAACAAAAATTTTGGCGCCCTCTTCGAACGGCACCCTACTTTTTAGGGTTCCATACCCAAAGGGTAACCAACGGGACCCTATTACTAAGACTCCACTGTCCGTCTGTCTGTCTGGCCGTCTGTCTGTGCGTCTGTCTGTCCGTCTGTATCTCATGAACCGTGATAGTTAGACAGTTGAAATTTTCACAGATGATGTATTTCTGTTGCCGCTATACCAACAACTACGAAAACCAGCCAAGTGCGAGTCGGACCTGCGGACTTCCATACAACCACATACAGATAATTATTACTAAGTATTATACGTCTGTGCATACAACAGACATTATTTTTTGCGCGATTCCGACTGGCACTTGTCTGGTTTTTTATTATTTTTTGTCTTACTTTGAAGTATGTCCTACAATCTGACTAAATTTAAAACCTGTATGTATAACAGTCTTTAAGTTAAGGCCAAAACAAATATATACACGTATCCTGTTATAAACCGTATGTATCAAAGTTACCTTATAATGTACAATGTTCCACGAAGCACTCATCCTTTACTCAGAACAAGATGCGACGACCATTTCTTACCACAAATACCACAATTGTTCTGTAATTTCCACAAGTTTGGGCAAACATCGTTAGAGTCGTATGACGTCACTCTATGGGAGATGACATATTAACCTTAGTTAGGAGGGAATCGCTTTGGGGGAACATCTATATCATTATAATATTTATAAAAGTTTTCATATACTTGTTAAGCACATAATGCATGTGTTTGGAACAGTGATAGAAATCTTCGTCTACTGTTTTGTCACTCGCAAGTTAATATTGTCGTATTGTAGAAGTATCTCAATGTTCAGTTCAGAATTCTTGGTTCTCGACTAGAAAAGCGTTTATTCAATCTTTGCCCCGTTTCCGGATTGGGCGTTATTTTATGAACACTCCTTTTAGCCTATGTATTGACCAGGGTGACTACGATGATAATAAAAAACCTGCATCCAAATCCGTTGAGTGGCTCTCGAGTTAAAACGGAACATATACCGGGTGTAAAAGCAAAGGCAAGAATCCTTTAAGGGTGTGTTAGTATGATCGGTAAAGATTTTATTTTAAATACTGGGATCTCTAAATAAAGTGCCAGTACCTCATAATAAGACGATTTTCAGAATACACTAATCGCGTGGACACCCTCACTGGTCGCTGGCCACTCGGATGAGGGGTGCGGGTTGCGGGGTGCAATTAGGTGTGTGGGGAGGCCGGTGAGCTGCGTAGCCATAGCTTAGAAAAATGATGGAATTTTTGGTGAAAATTCAAGGTATATATTTTTTTCTCGTAATGACATCAGAATTGTGTATACTTTCATACCCTAAAGGGATTCTTGACTTTGCATTTACACTCTGTATACAGACAGACAGACTGACAGAAAGACAGATAGACTGACAGAAAGACAGACCGACAAAAGTTCAAAAAATTGTGGTTTCGGCTTCAGTACAATACTTAATAACCCATTTCAAATGAATTTCGCAAAAATATAAAATGTACAGATGCGACTTTTTTACTTCTCTATTATTAATTCAACTACATTTTCTATACCGGGTGTAAATACACTGCTACCATTAGATGAAACCACATATTCTACTGACCCTACTGAACCATTTTTACCAAGAATCATACCTGCAGACACCCTTAGTTTGTGAAATAATTGAGTTCCAAACAAAAATGCGTGAACCCTAACACACCGACATACGGGCGAGTGATTTAATTTAATGGTCGCACTCTATTTACAGCCTGTATAACTTAACCTTCTTCGTTTTCACAATTGCTAAAACAATAGTAAGACAAGAAATCGCAGTCCATCATCATACAGATTACAAGAAACCCCTTGTCTGTTTCGTGAGTAAAGTAAATTAGCAAATTCACTATCCGAAACTAATTTGTCATTTGACTCTGTTTGTTGAAGGCTCACTTGTTGAATGTACTTATTGCGTATCATCGAAGAAATTGTCGCTGATCCACTTTTCAATTCTAATACGATGGCTATAGGGACAAAACATTTGCGTTCGGATTTCTCTTCGATAAAAAGTGTTGTTTGTACATTTGTCACGATACGTATCCGTTTTTAGGGTTCCGTAGTACCTGAAAGAAAAAGGGAACCTTTAGGGTGAGACTTTGGAAACTTCAAACATTCGGAAACGTCTTTAAAAAGTATACATCTGGAGCACTTTAGGAATGTGAAACGTGGACCATGACAAAACGTGACAGAGAGAGATCGGAAGCCTTGATTGAAATGTGATGTTGGCGAAGAATGGAAAGAATTAGTTGGAATTTGGATGAAAAGAAGAGCAATGAAGAGGTCCTGGAGATTGTAAATGAAAAGCGAGATTTGATGAAGACTATAGATAAAAGAAGGGGAAAGATGTTGGGACATCTGATACGACACGATAATTATATCAAAAAACATCATTGAAGGAAATGTGATGGGGAAAAGAAAGAGAGGAAGGCCCATGAGAACATTCATGGAGCAAGTGAAAGGAAAAGTGAATGTCGTGTCGTATCAAGAAGTTAAAGAGAAGGCGGAGTGCAGAAGTGAATGGAGAAGACTTTACCGATAAAAAAATGAAAGTTTTGGAATTATTCAAAATACATTAAAAAAAAAATAAAAAAAAAATATCCTAAAAATACAAAAATGGTATCGAATTGTAGATATTAAAGAGCTGATTATAAAAAATTATACTTTTACTACCTAATTTACTGACACCGATTTCGCGAAATGTTTAAAAACCCCAGAAAATTGCATGTCCCCCCGCCCCCCCTGAATTCCAAAACTGGTGGACCGAAAAAAAATAAGAAAATGTCGATTATAGGCCATAACTGGCCAATTACAGGAAAATTAAAGTGATAAAAAAAAAGTTGAAAATAATTAAGAAATATAAAAAAAGTTTAATAAATGAAAAAAATATTTTATAAAAATACAAAATGGATATCAGATTGTAGACATTAAAGAGCCGATTATAAAAAAAAATACTTTTACTATACAACGTGAAATTTAAGTCATTTTGTTAACGAAAACTGGTGATAGTACTCGTCCATATGAACAACTTTACTATGAAGCCAACCCAAAAAATATCAGCTGTTTCATACATTTGGGTCGAGTAGGTATTTAACTTTTCTATGGAATAGCTGATATTTTTTTCACGATTTCAGGGTTGGCTCCATAGTAAAAGTATGGACGAGTACTATCACCAGTTTTCGTTAACAAAATGACTTAAATTTCACGTTGTATTTACTGGCACCGATTTCGAAAAATCTTTAAAAACACAGAAAAATGCATTCCCCTCCCATTCCATATTTCCGAAACGGGTCGGCCTTAAAAAATGACGATGATAGGCCATAACTGGCCAAATACAGGAAAATTTATTTAAGCGATTAAACAAAAGTTGACAATAAATGAGAAATATAAAAAAATTGCAAAATAAATTTAAAAGTATTTTATAAAATACAATATGTACCCATTTGTATTTTTATTTATATTTTTATTATATTTCTAAGTTAATTTTATTTTTATAGCATAGGTTCTTCTTTTTCTTTTACTTTTAGGATTTTTAGTTTATTATCTTTTAATAAATTCTATAAATGTAGGGTAACTAAATGTCATATTTTTGCTGCAATTCGATACTTATGCATATGAAATATGGGTATTAAAGAGATTATTGTAAAAATGTATAATTTGACTATATTTACTTGCATCTATTTCGAAAAATCTTTAAAAAGCCACAAAAAATGTGTCTCGTAGCCGTTTACGTTTCCGAAAAAATATGCTTGATTTAACTTTCTTACACAAATAAGTGAGGGTTCAACACCGTGTCCGCAGTTGCTTGATTTAACTTTCTTACACAAATAAGTGAGGGTTCAACACCGTGTCCGCAGTTGCTTGATTTAACTTTCTTACACAAATAAGTGAGGGTTCAACACCGTGTCCGCAGTTGCTTGATTTAACTTTCTTACACAAATAAGTGAGGGTTCAACACCGTGTCCGCAGTTGCTTGATTTAACCCTTAACCACTGACGTGTAATTTTATTACACTACCACTGACGTACGTATGGGATACGTACTTAATTTTGAAAACCTCCTGATGCAACAATGGAGGGTACCTATAGTGATTATTGCAATGTGTTTATAAAGACATATTTAAATGACATAGGGATGATAAGAAAAAAGTTATAATATTAATAGAAAAATATTTATTAATCAACAACCTTACGAGGTAATGAAAGTAACATAGACATTTTTTTTTAAATCAACACAAAGATAATTTCTAACAATAGGAACTTCTTTTTTGGCTTATATTAATGATTAAGGATGGCTCCAATTTAAAAAAAATCACAATCGCCATAAATCTAATCATAAGGCACTTTTTAACAGCAGTTGTTGCAGGTCGGCTTGGAGCACTGCAAACAGACCGGTTTACGGCAAGCTTGACAGCCGTATCGGGTTTTGCGACGTTTTAGTTTGAAACATATATGGCAATTCTTCATGGTGTCAAATCGGCGAATATTTTTTGATGTAGATGGTCCAGAAGAAGAATTTGACCGCTTACGATTCATTTTATCTGCTGACAAAACATAAAGCAATATTTTCAAAAAAATCACACTAACACTGACGTACGTACCTCATACGTCGAGAGGTTGAACTTACCTGCTTAGGAGCGTGCCACGCGTCCGTTCTCCCCCGCCGCACACGCGTCACTGGCAACTAATAAACTACCAAAAAGGACGCGTTGAAATTCCCGCGCAATATTAAGTTTTGAACGAAAAACCATTTCGATGACGTACCACATACGTACGTCAGTGGTTAAGGGTTAACTTTCTTACACAAATAAGTGAGGGTTCAACACCGTGTCCGCAGTTGCTTGATTTAATTTTCTTACACAAATAATTGAGGGTTCAACACCGTGTCCGCAGTTGCTTGATTTAACTTTCTTACACAAATAAGTGGGGGTTCAACACCGTGTCCGCAGTTGCTTGATTTAACTTTCTTACACAAATAAGTGAGGGTTCAACACCGTGTCCGCAGTTGCTTGATTTAACTTTCTTACACAAATAAGTGAGGGTTCAACACCGTGTCCGCAGTTGCTTGATTTAACTTTCTTACACAAATAAGTGAGGGTTCAACACCGTGTCCGCAGTTGCTTGATTTAACTTTCTTACACAAATAAGTGAGGGTTCAACACCGTGTCCGCGGTTGCTTGATTTTACTTTCTTACACAAATAAGTGAGGGTTCAACACCGTGTCCGCAGTTGCTTGATTTAACTTTCTTACACAAATAAGTGAGGGTTCAACACCGTGTCCGCAGTTGCTTGATTTGACTTTCTTACACAAATAAGTGAGGGTTCAACACCGTGTCCGCAGTTGCTTGATTTAACTTTCTTACACAAATAAGTGAGGGTTCAACACCGTGTCCGCAGTTGCTTGAGAGGACCTTTGTGGCAGTGCCCTGTAACATGCCTCGTAAGCCCATTACTAAGATTCAAAGATTTAAAGACTCAAAATGTTCATTTTTAAAATTTTTTAAATACATAAAGGTCAAATCTAATCTGTATAAAAATAATATTTTATGATGAAACAAACATGATACGGGAAATATATAAAAAAAAAACAATATTTAAGTTGGGCTACTAAAGTTATACACATGCATAAAATAAAGACTTATTGGAATAAGAATACTATTATACATAAAGCAATTAATAAATAAGTTGATAAATGAACTGAATAGACCATAAACAAATATAATACCTAACCAAATATATACTAACATAAGTAAAAAATTAAAATATTGTGTATACCTACATAATACAATGAATAAATGAGTTGATAGATAAATGAACTTTAAATAGATATGATGCCTAAATCCGGCCTTTCGATGGGATGGGATAAGATGTTTTCTGTCCTACTCTAGTAAAACTAACTTAGGTCTCAATTCACCAATCACTGGAATGTTGCGTTGTGACAATATAACGAGAAGTGTCAAACTACCCCAGATCTTGACATTTTTCATTTATCCTTGACCAGGTTTAAGACCGTTTACAAAGGTTCTGTTAAGTTTAATCTTACTTTCCCTTTTTGTATAATATTTTCTGTGTTAGTCAATAATAATATTTCTGTATTTATAATTATACAATTTTTTAGTGCTTGCTGTAAATAATGTCTGCTTTGTTTTTACAAGTTACAGAATTTTAGTTAATAAAAAATAAAATACTAAATGTATTTTAAAAAGATTTCTTGAATTTTGATATGAGGATATTACGTATCATTCGAGGTATATTTTACAAAAAAATATTTAACTGCATCGTATCTCCGGAAGAGCCCAAACTTGGTATGTTTTACAACACAACAATTTATTTATTTAAAGTTTTAACATTGTTGCATCCTTATTATATATTTAAGTGTTGTACCCATTATGTGTGTTTCTATCGTAACTTAACGTAGCAAGAACGCAATTTTAATTGTGAGCTTCAGATTTAAAGAGGCCTACGGCCTTTAACTAAATCTTCCGCGAGCGTCGCCTAGCTAAGAAAAAAATAAAATAAAAATCTATATATAAGAACTAAGAGTACACAAAAGGAAAAAAGGAACCACCACCACACAAAGACAGCCCAGCCCACAAAAACACATTTTGAAAATAATATTTACTTTAACTTAAAACAAGTAAATTAAATGTAATGATGTGATATATGTTTAGAATGGGCTAAGAAAGCCCTTTCGTTTGATACCACACACGATAGGTTTCAGACGAAAAATATATTTTTCCCAATCAAAAAAAAGATGACGTCATAATAACACCCGTATTTTTTTTTCTTGCTACGAGTCAAATTGATTCATATGTCCTAAAGATCTATCGTTCTGATTTTAGTGACTGTAACACCATTTTCAGCTATTCACTGAATTTCGGGCTGTTCCGCTAGCGCTATGCACATTACTTTGTCTTCGGTCTGAGTGTGTCGGAAGGCACGTTACACTGTTCATCCATTTAAGCCCAAAGTATGGCGGCAATGGAGCTCACTCAGCACGTCAGTAAAAAGCGGGTGTAACAAATGTGGACTGTGACTTGCATTTTTTCACAGTTCACGCTTGGGAACACCTCTGACACCCCCTCGGGGATTCATGTCGTGACGACAATGTTACCATTTACAACCGTCCTATCTCTTGTTTACTATAGTGATAAATATGAGTAGAGGTTATAATCAGCAATTCGTATATCTGCTAAGATATAATATTCGACACCAGTTTGATTGTCTCTAACATACGCAATCTCCTGAAAATGACAGATTCATATTTCAATACGAAGTTAAGTAATTTATCATTGAGAATCAAGAGGTAAACACTGAAATGGTTGGCCCTAATTAATGATTTATACGTCTCTGCTTTCATTTACACAAATTTTGTGAGCCTTCCCTGCTTCTCGCCAACTTCTAACTCAACTAAGGCGCCATTAGCAAACTCCCCAAAAAGATAACTAATTAAATGCAGATGATCTCCACCCATGAATAAGTGACAAGATCAAACAGCAACTTGGCAGCGGTGCCTGGAAACTGGTGAAAGAACGAGGGTCGGTATTAGGGGCTTGGTGCCCTGGGCAAAACTTGTATTTAAGTGGAGGTCCACAGTTGCAAACAAGTTGGGCTCTCGTCAGTGCATACTGCTTTTTAAGTTTATTCAAAACAAAGGGTAGCAAGATGCACCAAAGTAAAACTTATTGATCGTCTAAGGTTAAAGATAATTTACCGTATAAATTTCGTGTAGGCGATGTTTAATATACTACACATTTTCTTTAAAAATTAAATATTTGTAACGAATGAGAAGTGAAAGAAGAAATCTGATCAAAATCAATCACACAAAGCCTAATAAATGTTACAATGAGCTTGTATCGAAATAAAAGTCGTGCCGACTTTCGTACTGATTGACGCAAATGTATTTGAAATTCATTTTATAAATGCGAAAGTGAGTAGGTATGTTTTTATTGTGATTGTTTGTTTGATTGTTGAGTAACAAAATACCCTGAAACTAATGAGAACGATAAATTATACTTATAATCCAAACCCAAATGTATAATTCCTTCGAAGTATTTGAAAACTTTTAAAAACCGTCACTTTAGGTGAATGTCACTTTGACTTATTGTCAATTTTGACATCTGTCACCATGACGTTTGTCAGCTTTGACATCCTTTACATTTTATATAATGGCACTTGAAATGTAAAATCAGCCACAAAAATTTATTTTGCGGGCATAAATGGTAAAAACAAAAGCCTCTACAAAACCATTAAAAGCACAAACGACGACCTCATATTATCGATTGATACATATGCTTTTAAATATAGTCAATAATCGATTTTGCACTGTAGGCGATCAGTCCTCTTCTAAAGCCGGCTCTGGACGGAACCATTCATCAACCAAGTTTCCTGAAGAACAGTTTGGCACTAGCCCCAACTTTAATATTCATACAATATCTTTTAGCAAATGGATTTTATTATAGTGCTTTTTAAGCATTTCTGTCAGCCGCATGGGTAATCAATCTCGCAATTTTTTTAACAGTTCTTTGGGTCCATTAATACAAATTGCCACTATCTATGTAAACTAAGTAATGGACCACCCATACCAACTCTAGGTTATGAATGGAGGTTCTCTGTAACTCAACTTTAACTCGAGTTCGAGTAATCACTTGCCCGCCGCATTATTGCGTCCAAGAAGTTTATAAACAAACTGGAGTCCCAGCCTCTAATGAAACGCGCACGCTAAAATAAATGACCTTAATTTTCTTTGTCCTCTTTAACTCATGAAACTCCATTCTCTTTTACTCATAAAGGGTGAAAAAATTCAAGGTCCAACTTTTTTGGCGAGGCCTTAATATAAGCTTCTTGATTGCACCGCTGCGCTGTTAACAAACGACAGTATTGCGAGCGCTACCCTTTACCGCAACAGGCACAAGGGCTACAGTTTCACAAAATGCTATTATTTAATAGTAGTTTATGAAACTGGTTCATAAAAAGGTTATTAAAAACACGAGTATCAGATTAAAAAACGAGGCGAAAGCGAGTTTTTTAATAGAACACGAGTGTTTTAATACCTACTTATGTATAGTTTCATACACTACTTTAACTAAACTCATGCCTACTAACCTGTTTTCATAATTTTTGTAAATTTGTCGTCGGCCATTTTTGATTATACTTGTAAAAGAAAAGCTTGTTCTGAAAGTGTTCGTAATTTCCGTCATTATTTCCAGAATGTCAGGTGGAGTCAAAGATCATTCATCACCATCCCTGTTGTCAGTAATTTTAGGGCAAAATAATTATTTTGACCCATAAAACCACTGTAAGTAATAAATACATTTCCTCGAAAACTATGGCGCAACAAACAGTTCATCCATTGACAGACCAAGTCCAACGCGCCGTAAGCCATAGACAATACCTGGCCGAAAATAAATTTTAACTATAACCTCGTTACTATTTTGTATGTATTGGAGAACATTATATAAAAACCTCATTGGTATTTGATATTAAACCTCAGACATGGCTGTATGGGCTAAGTTCCCTTTGCCTTTCTAGTTAGTATCACATGTACTGTAATCTCAGAAAAAGTTTTTTTATAGCATTATGTTGTTCGGAGACCTATACTATAATTTAATTTTTTAATTTTTTAGAGACATTAATGAAAAATATTTTTGATTATGCCAGTAGTTTTGAGTTCGTAATGAGAATTTTACGATATGAGTTTAGATAAAATATTTAAAATATTGGGTAGTGTAATAGTACATTACTACTAAGACCAGGAAATAAGCAATCCTGGACGAGTAAGTTAAAAGTCCGAGCCCGAAGGGTGATCAGAATCAAATCAGAGCCCGCTTCTGAACTCATTTTGTAATTGATTTACACAAAACACTTTTAACTAATAGTAGATTATTAACCAAGGGCTGTATGACATCAATTGCATACGAGGTTTTTGGCGCCTGAGCAAAGCGAAGGCGCTAATTAACCCGAGTATGCAATTGATGCTTACGCCCGAGATAAATACTCTGCTTTACATATCGATTGTGAGGTAAGTAAACAACAAGACAGCAGGTTTCAATGAACATTTATTAAGAAGAAAAAAATGTGTATTTAATTAAAATTAATAGTAAAATTATTACAATTTGTAAGAGATATGGTCACGTTCTTTTTAGGAATATTTATAGTTTGAATATGAGTTTGTGATGATAAGACTTGAGTTTGAGTGACTTGAGGTTCTTGCATCGTAAATGGCGGCAGTTGACTGGTACTATTTTCTTCATTAAAAAATGGCTCAGATGATGTGCTTTGACGTGGTGATTTCAAGTTTATATTTTCTGTTATTTTAGAAGTAATTTTGCTTTTGTTTGCCACCGAATCTTCGATATAACCTTCGGCCACTTTGCTGGACTTCCAGCCGCCGTGCCTTTTTAAGAGAGTGAGGTTGGCTCCCGAATCAGCCAATAGAGTCGCTGATGTTCTGCGAAAGCAATGCCCGGTGTATAACTCTACGTTACTCAGTTTTAAATATGTGGCTATTTGCTTTGGCATGCCTGTAAATTTGTTTTTTCCTATTACTTGTCTGTGGCATTTTCCTTTACTGTAATTAAGAAAAAAACGATTTGTATCCACGTTTTCAGGCCGAAGAGCTTGATATTTTTCAACATAATTTGCAAATTCTTCATGCACAACAAATGACCGGTCAATTTTAGTTTTCGTGTTAGGCAGTTTTATGAGTAGTAATTTGTTATGTTTTTCTACATTTTCTATTGTCAAGTTTGTCAATTCCACGGTTCTGCAGGCTCCCGATATCCCAAAAATTAGAACAACCTGTAAAAAAGACATAAGTTGTATTAAAGGCACCAAATTCGCATAGTATTTTTGTGAAATATTTTGTTAACTTTTTAAAAAGGGCAAGTAAATACGTAGGTACCTTTATTGCTAAATAAATTTCATCCGGAGCTTCATTTAAGAATTTCTGTACTTCTTCTGCAGTAAATACCTTCGATTTCTTGCTTTTAAAGCCGTCAGACTGCCTTTTCAAGAAAGCAGTAAGTTTTAAAGTAAGTAAGCTCTTAGATAATTCATCAAAATATGATATAAAAACACTTTCAGAAAGAGATTTCACTTTTTTTTCTGACCGCCATTTCATAAATTCGTCGTATGCCTTTACATATCTTTCTTTCGAGTTCGGCGGTAATATATTTTCGACAACTGTTTTTGCCCTTTCTTTAATAAAATCGGGCGTTAGATCTATGTCTTCGTCACTAGACATGTTTAAAACTTTTGAAAAAGAACTCAAACAAGAAAATTAATTACTTTCGCGATGCTTTCGCGCCTACTAGTAGACTGCCTTTTTTTTTTTCACGCACGCAAGCGCGTCAAATCTTGCTGGCCAGTTTGATTTTTAAATCGATTCCATCTAACATACGATGTGGAAACAAATAGTTCCATATTTAAAATAAAATCTTCATAAAATAAATTGTCTAAATTCCGATTCGAGTAATTAATCGATACCGAGAAAAAAAATATTAACTTTTTAAAAATATTCTTCGTGCAGTATGAGTATGACAGTTCTTTTTTCAAATTCCAAAACCTATGCTGTAATGATAGTCATACACCCCGGCATTCAGGGGTGTAAGGGTGTACTTACAGAGCAAGAGATATGTAAAATATAAAACAACATAAATTCCCACTTTTACCTACGCAACCTTTTTTTATTATTGCCAGCTGGGCAAAGGTATTTACCGCCGTGCAGCCTTCTTCATGGACGACGCCATGTAAAGGAACGCTAAGAACTAAAAAAAAACAACGAGATAAACGCTCATTGAGGTAACATTGTCGCTTCACAAAAAGACGATATGGACATAGAGAGGGAGCGCAGAGCGTTGGCGGTGAGAAGTAATATGTTGATGTTTGCGAAGTGAATGTAAAGGTCACTTTATTTAGGGCATACTGCCAATCATTCTACACTGGCAGCCTATGGACCAACTAAACTCAAAAAGCCTACAACGCTCTGCGTGTCCAGTATAACAATGCATTCAGGGCGCTGTTGGGGCTGCCGCGTTACTGCAGCGCATCACAGATGTTCGCGAATGCGTGTACGGATGGCTTCCAGGCCATCATGAGAACACGAAGTGCTTCTCTGATGCAGCGGGTGCGCGCCAGCGCCAACAGCCTCCTGATCACTATGGCAGAAAGGGTGGACGGTCCTATCGTCAGGCATTTCATCGCCACACATGTGATGCCCTGCAACAGATCGGAGAAGTAAATTATGTAAATATTTTGTTTGTAAATATTTTGTAACACTAAGTTCATTGTTAGTAACACTTTATGTATGTATGTCCGAAATAAATGGATTTATTATAATTATTATTTAATGTTTACAATTTCTTACCCATATTTTATTTGTATATTTTTCTTGTATTTCCTCACTTTTGCAATGGAAATATTTTGAACAATTTAAAAAAATAATTTTTTTTTTACTTCATGTTGTGTAGGCAAGTGAATGCAATTTTTGTAGCAAATTTCAAGTCAAAGTTCATCAGTCAATGAGGCTGTGACTTACGGACAAACGGCCGGACAACGGAGTCTCACCTTATAGGTTCATTTTACCTTTCAGGTACTACGGAACCCTAAAAAATTTAAATAACTTAATATTGTTTTGATCAATCATTAATTTGGTTTACATTATTAAAAAGCATGAAGAAGACTTAATTCTAATTAAAATTAATCTCTTTGTGAATGAAACTGTATTTATGCAAGTGCATTGTGACCTATTCTCGTGCAGCAAACCTTAAATTTGGAGTTGAAAAACCTAAAATAATACAAGCTCATTTATTTTTATCCATCTGCGTTAAAGCCTATTTTGCAATTTTTAGGTTGGCTCTAAATCTAATATTTTCTACACGAAAATAGATGTTATGTTATTAAATTTAAGTAAGGCAGTTTTATTTTCCGTTATGTTAACAAATGATTTTTCTTTAATTTAGTTTTATTTATTTATTATTTATTATTTATTTATTTATTTATCAAAAATTTGCACAGCATTACAGAATAATCCAATTCGCTGTACAATTAAAAAGTTAAAAGAAAGTTAACTAATCTACATAAATTATTGACATCCACATAAAATAGTTGAGAAAAATAATAACAAAAATTAACCAAAGTAAAATTATGGTCTAAGGCTTAGAATCTAAGGACATCGTCATTGAGGCTTCACTCTCACAAAACTTCAAACATTCCCTCACAACATCCGTCATTCTGTCAGAGAAAAGATCACACAGTGGTTCTGATACCAAGAGCGCGTTGAGTTTCAGGGGTGCACGCATCAGTGGGGACTCCCCCCGCGCCACGGAGCATGAGGAGGACGTTGCCAAGAGCTTGTGTGAGCGGGCACGAAGATAATTATTTGGCACAAAAAATTGACAGACCTGAGCTACCAGCTCTGAGCTTCCGCGAAGTAGTTTTATTTCCCTGTATTAAATGAATTTACTTAGATTTATTTATATTTCTAACCAGAAAAGGCATTTAGGACTCTCAGTATTGAAGTCACGGGTTCTAATTCCGCCCTTGTAGCACACACCAATTTATTATTTTGAAATTTACGAATTTTTTCATTTATTTTATTTATTAGCCATTTAAACACAAAATTATAACAAAAAATAACAATAGCAGCTAAAAACCACAAAGGTTTAAACTTGTGTTATCATGACATGAGTCACGACGTTGCTATTAAAAAAAATATGTATTGCTAAAAGTAATAAATGTATGCATGATAATAATTATTTTTTCCACTGGAGCTAAGTTAGTAAAAAATATGTAAAAATGTAAAGCAAAGTTATGATGAAACATTTGAACCAAATAGATATTTTTTTAAATTTGAATGTCCATAGTATTTGTATACTTGTAACTTGTGTAACTTGCTATTAGAGAGCACTAACTGCAATTTTTGCACGAGGCGACAAGCCCAGTATATAAAAAAAAACGGCCAAGTGCGTGTCGGGCCACGCGCATTGTAGGGTTCCGTAGTTGCCCAGTACATTTTATAAGTTGGTCTACCAATACCGATCTCACCAAACTTATAGTCCCATACATTTAGAAGAACGGCCCATACATTGTCGGGTTTAGAGGGGGCTAAGAGTTTGGCGCGACCTGTACTCGTAAACCTGTAAAGCCTTCTTAGCTGTGATAGTTTTCCTTTTAAATTCATTATAAAATGTACTTCTGTGAATTTTTTCACATATCTATAAACAACCGTTTAGCCAGCAGGGGGGACGCTTGTCTCTAACAAAAATTAGCATATTAATATAAATATTTTGCCAACGGATCCCTAAATCGAAAAATCGTTTTGACATACCAACAATGTATTTGAACGACCTATCTAACGATATCCCACTCTATGAGATGGATGAGAAAAAAAAATCATCCCCAATTTACGTGTATGGGAGATACCATAAAACATTTTTTTTCAATATTTTGTTTAACCATTTTGTCGGCGTGATTAATATGTATACTCATGCCAAATTAAAGCTTTCTAGTGTAACTAATAGTCTCTGAGCTAAGCCGCGGACGGACGGACGGACGGACAAACGGACATGGCGAAACTATAAGGGTTCCTTGTCGGAATACGGAACCCTAAAAAAGAAGGCCTTCAGTGCTCTGTTGTAAGGTAACTAAACTCGCCACAGTACTTATCGAAGTGCAAATGAGGCTTCGCTGCAGCTACGAGTAAGTAGGAGGAACCGTATAATCCGGCTATGAATCATGGTCGGTTACCTAAGAGGCCGCCACACTGGCGCTGGGTCATATCTCACTCCACAGAGGCTAGGAATACGTATAGGCGGCTCCCACCGGAGAGCCGAGCGAACTGTGCTAACTAACATTAGCAACGGGTTCTCCTACTGCTTTCGTTTTCATTGCAAGTTTAGCAAACCGAGTGATGTGAGTAATACCTAATCAATTTCTATATTTTAAATACTTGGTGATTTATTCATTAATTTCAAGGAGATAAAAAATTATATTGCGGTATAGAAAATTAGAAAAGGAAATCTGGATGTGAGGAGCTCTGAATTGGGATTCAAACCCGGGACCTCTCGCTGATCGGGAGATTGCTCTACCAACTGAGCTATCCAGTTCTCAAGACAACCTGCGAGTTTACCAATGTCCTTTCCTATACCGCAACGATAGTATAGATCTTAGAGTAATAATGTAATCTATTTTCTAAGGTTTACGTAGATACTCACTTAATAGTGAGCCACTTGGTGTCTAGAGGACGCTAGTGTATTCAAGACGAGTCTATTGCCCTACCGTCACCTGTTACAGTACCGGGTAGCAAAGAATATATGCACATTATATACTCTTAACGAAACTATGATAGAAATAAATTTCAATATTTTAAACACTTTGCGACTTCGCCTACGCAAGGAGATAACAAATTAAATTTATATCATTGCAGTATAGAAAATCAGAAAAGTAAAGGCCGAGGTCCCACCGCTCTTGGCACCGCGCTCACCAATACACGAGCCCAGCGTGTGTGACTGTGGCCATTTCTTCCAAGAGGACTGCAAAGAGTGGCGAAATTTTGGAAAGGTCTATGTCCAGCAGTGGACGAAACAGGCAGATGCAGCATGATGATAGCAGGTGTACTAAATGGTGTATCTTTATTGCGTTAATAAATTATTCATAGAACTTACACTATCACGCAAACCGCATTTGACGACGTGTCAACAGACCATGTATCTTTACAGTGTTCTAGATCCCAAAGGCTGAGTTGAAACGTTCGTTGGCTAATTGAGTGGAACCTCTACAGTGCGGAGGGTAGATTAAACTTTATTAATTTTATTTACCAATCAAAATCAAAATCAAATCGAAGTGATTACTTAGTATTTTCTTTTTACTATTTAATATTTATTTATTTATTTATAAACAGAAAACAGCGATACATAATAAAGATGTAACAGATAACAAATTACTTAATATTAAGGCCAATAACAGATTACTATTTTAAATATTTTATACATATATGAGAGTTCTTAAATCTGAAAGATTACAATAAGATTACAAAACAAATACAAAAATGAATATAAGACTTAATCTAACAGTATAAAGAGGGGAGGGGCAAAAAATTCGCTCAGTTGTCAATCTGGGGGTATTTCGGGAAAGGAGAGAGAGAATAATGTTCAATTACCCTCACATCACACAGAAAAATACAAAACAAATTTAATTTATTAATGCAATTTATTTCAATAAAATTCCGTGTGACATTGTAATAGAGTACGTGATAGTTAGACTTATAGTATAATATATAGTACCTGTAATGTACAATTTATTAATAAATATATTCTATGTTCTCCCGAAGACTAAGATTATACTCGTTGTTCCATTGCAACAGTAGATAGTAGACTATATTGAACATACATAGAATGGCGAGCCTACGTCACGGCGTGCCGGACCAAACCAATAAATAACTGGAAGGTCGGTACTAATTCCGCTGAGGCCGTTACATTGGGAACGCTAGTTAGGTGAACACCCGATGCTTTACGGATTATTTTTATTGAGGGTCTCCGGACGCTTAGTTCGAATTAGTGCTTTCCGAAAGGAAACTCAAGCGTCAAAAAAATCGCACCTTTTAAAAAATGTGCTTCAAACAAATTTTATTCTTATTTGAAACCAATTTCGCGGGATTTTTTAGGTATCAATTGAAAGGTAATAAAACAGACTATTTAAATATTGAAAAAAAAAAGTGTTTTTCATTACAAGGGCATAAAAAAAATACAGGTTGATTGGGAAAGAAAAATCATCTTTATTTACGCTCTACAACAAAAGAATTAATTATTCAGAAAAAATCACAAAATCATTCTTAAAAGTAATCTAAAACCTAGTGTTACCTCCTCTTGCCCTGATAACAGCTTCCATTCGATCTCTCATAGACCTAACCAATTTCAGGACTTGATCTTGTGGCATGCTGTCCCATTCCGAAATTACGGCCTCTTGCAGGTCCTGGAGGGTGGTATGAGCAGGATCTCGTGACCCAACTTGCCGTTTCAGTTCATCCCAAAGGTGCTCTATCGGGTTCAGGTCTGGACTTCTCGCCGGCCACTGCATGATAGGGATCCCAACCTCTTGAAGGTAGTCACGTACAATAAACGCGGTGTGGGAACGAGCGTTGTCGTGCATCAAAGTAAACCCATGGCCGACGAAACCAGCATATGGGACCACATTCTCTTCCAGGACTTCTGTGATGTACCGGTGAGCAGTCAGCGACCCTTGCCCGCGAGCACCTCCAGTCCGGGAAACGCATACAAGGTCAGTTTTGCCGTCGCAAGATATGCCGCCCCAAAACATGCAGGAGCCACCCCCGTATTCCACAGTTTCTTGAATACAGGCTTGTGCGAATCGCTCCCCCTGCCTCCTGTACACTCTTTTTCGCCTGTCATTACAGAAAAGGCACACCCTCGTCTCATCTGAGAAGAGAACTGTTCGCCATTGGTCTAGCGTCCAATCGACGTGATCGCGGGCAAACTGCAAGCGGGATCTACGATGCTCTACAGTCAATCTTGGGCCTGTAGCAGCTCTATGGGCGGCTATTTTCTTCTCTGTTAATCTTCTTCTAATCGTAGAGTCACTTGCAGTTGTCCCACGAACTGCTTGGAGTTCCTGTCTTATCTCAACAGCATTGGAGAACCGATTTCTCAAGCTCGTCGACACTATGAAGCGGTCATCCCTTCCAGATGTGCAGCGTCGTCTGCCAGATCCATGTCTTCGGACAAAGCCACCAGTCTCCCGGAATCGCTGGACTACTCTTCGAACAGCAAAACGGCTTAGGTTGAGTTGCCGGGCAATATCACACTGCCGCACCCTTCGGCGCAGCAGTGCAAGAACTTGTGCAGCTTCTCCAGGAGTAGTATCCATGTTGAGGGTAGTATTTTTTACTTGTGCGCTTAACCTGTGTCACCTTCAAAGTTTGGATAGTGAATGACCTACATTTGACGTGTAATTACCTTTTTATACCCCTTTTATGTAGCGCAACTAGCGACCGTTTGGACGCGTATTTGAGCAATACTTTTCTTAATACCACGATATTCGAGAGATTTTTATCGTTTATAAAATGAAACGATTGTTTATTTCAAGGTCGTTTAATGCCCTTTCAATTGATAACAAATAGTTCTCTCATATTTGGTTTCAAATAGGAATTAAAATGGTTTGAAGTAAATTTTTCAAAAGGTGCGATTTTTTTGACGCCGAGTGTAGTAAAGTATGTTCGTGTTCTATTTAGACAAAATGGCCGCCGTTATTTTCGTTTTTTTTTCTCTGGAAGTACATACTTACTTTTTGTTAATTCTTTAAAAATGTACGTAACGGAAATAGAAATCTATGGGGAGGGGGTTGACCTCTCATAAATAACTAGACTCACAATCTCGCTCAAAAAGTGTCCGGAATGCATCTTGTCACCACTATGGCGTGACAAGTTCAAATGACGAAATGCGTACAACTGACATTGCATCTTATGTTAACGACATAACGTCTTAATTTGGTTGAAGCATTTTTGCTATTATGCACGTCGCACGTTCGGACGTTTTCTGATGAACTTTTCTTAGAGACTGTGTGTCTAGTTGTTTATGAGAGGTCAATGACAGGGAGGGTTCCTTACGCAGACGGCGCCAAATTTTTTGTTGGAAGGTAACTATTTTAGTGGCTGGTTTTTTGTTGATAGTTGTTATTTACCATAATATTTCTTTGGGTTCCGTACGCATATAGCGTGGTGGTAAGGAACCGTTGGTGCTCGGGTCCGACTCGCACTTGGCCAAATTATTGGTTTTACTTTACAGTATGTCCTACAATCTGTCAAAATGTATACGTGTTACCTTATTTAAGGGTGTATAATACCTCACTTCGCTTCGCATGATCCTGTTTTATACTAACAAATACTGCAACAATCACTCTGAAATTAATATATGATAAAGTTGAGGACTAATGCTATGTCAATGCTGTTGTGAAAACTTGATCCCATTAAATTTTCTCGATAGAAAAAAATTACAAAGTTACCTCCAAACCGTACAATAATCCGATAGCATTCAATGAATACTTGAAATTAGATCTGAAACTTTGCATAATATAACTGATATTAGTATAAAGCAGCTGCAGACTGTTCCATAAAAATGAAAAAACCATCAGTGTAGCCGCGATATCAAAATAACTGATGTTTTTGCGTGCGCGGCATCTGATTAGAGTAGGATAGACTTAAAAAGCAGAAGCGTTAGAGCAGGACTGCGAGTTGAGGTAAGTAAGAACCAAAACCATTATAGCAACTTTTTCGAGGTATTCCCGTAAATTATTAACCCCTTGAAATTTATTCTTTTTATATATTTAATAAAATTTGTCGTATTTAATAAATTTCCGTAGTAACAGGTATTCTGTGAAAAAGTATAATTTATATATATTACGGTTGCAGCTATAGACCCCTGAAAGACGGACAGACAGACAGCGCAGGCTTTTTAAAAGGGTCCTGTTTACACCCTTTGGGTACGGAACCCTAATAAAACTTTTTTGGAGTTCTTAACGTCTAGGCCAGGTGGTTCCTACGTATTTTTAGGCTGTTTGATGCGAAGCATAATTTTAATTATTTTTCTTGTCATTGCCGCGATGTTTTTGTAAAAATCAGGGACATACACCAGTCCATATTGGCTATCTAAATGAAGACCTAAAATTTATTTGATTCAATTGTTTCTCCTTTGCGCGTGATTTTGATACTTGGATATTATGAATAACGATTCGGAGCGGGCTCGTAAGTAATAAAATAACTCGCAAAAGAGAAACAATTCAATCAAATAAATTCTAGGCCGTTATTTAGACGGCCAATAGGAAGTGGTGTATGTTTCCAGTATTTCCAAAAACATCGCGATAAAGGTCAGTAAAATGTTTAACATATTGTTTTTCATCAAAGTTGTCTTTCAAACAAATGTATCTGAAGGTCCCTGCGTCTATGTTAAACTATTTTGTTTTGGTAGGTTCTAAGGCAGTAACAATTATCATTTTTTTACTAAATAAAAGTATCTTACAAACTGTTATAATTAAAAACATTATATGCTTACTTTATTTTCAACTCTCGAAAGCAGCTGAAAAGTTCAGCCTACTGCTTAGCAGACACAAAAAGATATCAAGATCAAAATAAACTGTTTATTTGTAAACATTTTCCAAACATAGTAAGCTGACAATGAGAAGTTTCACTGTAATGAAATAAGCCGTCGACTTTACTGTAGAAATTGAATAACCCTCATGTAACCCCAAAGGGAAGGACGCTACAGGTACGTATTCAGGAATATATTAGAAGGGGGTCAGAGAATTTGCTGCAAAGGATCAGTCACTCGCCTGTTACCGACTTCCGTTGATTTTGCTGAAGTTTTTGGACAGACTGATTGTCGTCTCATCTGATTTGACTCCATCTTAGGTCTTATCAACACTTTAATCAGGTTTGGTAATGGCCAAGCGTAGGCCAATTGTATGTTTAAAAAAAAACATTATATACACATGCATGTCTCACAGAGAGAACGACCACATATTTCTACTGCTACGATGCTAAAACACCTATTTCGCCTTTGACATCCTTCAAACTAGTCATACAAGCTCTTCTATTATGGGTTCTCTTAACTTTACCCTTCCAGTTTTTTGGTCAGCATAAGACCTTCTACGGTGATCCGATTGAACTTTACCTCCCAATTGCACCCTATTTCTTGCATTCCTGTTTCATTACAGAGCAAACCTTTTTTATTCTAGTCACAACATCTTTATAAAATAAGTTATCGCTATTAATAACATTTAAAAATAAAATACTTTTAGAAAATTCATAATGAATCTCATAGCTCGAACATTTTATGGCTTACAAACTTCTGACCGGTGATAAAATTCTGCGTTAATTCACGCAGAACAGTATTTTAATTGGGGTCCGGACCTCTGCCCCCTGCCTCTCCGTGGAACCCCCTGGATACGTGCTAGCTGGGTTGAGACGACATTTTAAATTCAGACTCGTCTCGGTTAGGTACCCACTTAGCCTCTACCTGGCAGGCAACCCTTTGAAAATGTAAAAAGGCACCTCAATTTGTGGCCTCCAGCTACTGGTATGTATGTATATCACCTTTTGGTAACTTCGTTTTGTATGTTAGTTATATTTTTGAGCTTTGGGTGATTTTTTAAACTATTTTCGTGCTGTATTTAACCCTCTTAATTCTCACGCTTGCTAAAACAATATATCGTAGTCCAAATTGTGTTACTGTGGCTTGTATCACGGCAAATAATAAAAAACCGGCAAAGTGCGAGTCGGACTCGCGCACGAATGGTTCCGTACCATTATATATAGTAAAAACTGGCCAAATACGTGTCGGGCCACGCGCAGTGTAGAGTTCCGTAGTTGCCTGGTACATTTTCTAAGTTAGTCTACTAATACAGATCGCGCCAAACTTCTAGTCCTATATATTTAGAAGAACGGCCCATACATGGTCGTGTTTAGAGGGGGCTAAAAGTTTGGCGCGACTTGTACTCGTAAACCTGTAAAACCTACTTAGCTGTGATAGTTTTCCTTTTAAGAGGCCGCAGACTTGGGACAAAATACGGAATACGGAACCCTAAAAATCAAGAAGTTGAAACCTATATTAAACGTAATACATACAATGCAAGTTTTGAATTTGATCAAGGTTGTAGTAAAATAACAAATAATAAAAAATTGCATCTTGATTTTTCACAAAAGCACTGTACACTTGTTTCATTTATTTTATTACAATTTCCCAACCGGTTTCGGAAATTAATCCTAGTATTTTCAGGGGACACTAGGTCTTAATATTATTTACGAGCCATTAATAAACATTTTTTGCCAACAAATATTGTGAGAAAAGCCTTGATGGTTAAAAAAATGTAATAAATAAAATAAATTAAGCAAGTGCACAAATGTTTTTGTGAAAAATCAAGATGCTGTCTATGTATCATCTAGTGCTGACAATTGCAAGTATTAAATTATATAAAAAATGTTTTCCGTACGCATGTACGGGTGCCGAATTTTAGTCAGGCCCTGCCGCGTCTTATTAAATCATACTCCGCTCAACACGCTCGCGCGCTGAACAGCAGACTGTTTTACTAAACGCTTTCACAAAGTTTTGTTCCGCAAACAATACTCTATTTATGCGTTGATCTTGCTTATTAACTTATTCAACTTTGCTAAGCTTGTTGCTTATTATTTAAAGCGTCTTACGAAAACATCCTACGGCTCAACATGCACGTATTGAAAGACTAAGGTGCAAGCCGCACGCGGGTGTCATTCAAATTTCGTACAAAATGCATGAAAATAAATTCGCAATTTGAATACACCGAATGATATGTTTCGGGCGGTATTGGATGGTATCGGGCGTGGAATGGGCGTCCGTACCATACCTCAAATTGCGACTTTATTTCCATGTGTTTTGTACGAAATTTGAATGACGCCCGCGAGCTCGATGCGCGCCGCGCCGTTTCTGTGTGGCTTGCACCTAATATACTACAAGCCACCCCAGAAACTTTTACTTACATATTTTATACAATCTTATGCTCGGATCTGTAATATTTATTATAGTGTATAAACTGTTAGTAGGGATAATTAATATGCATTTACAATAAATGAAATGGTATAATGACTCTGAATAGACAAGTTACCTACAAATACACATAGGAAAAAACAACCAATGAGAAAGATTGTGTTTTATTTTCTTATTTAGTATTTTCTCCTTCATTGCTGAACGACCAGAATGAATTCATTGATAAATTATGTATTTTTTTATAAATAAGTTGATGTTTATAATAAGGGGTATATTTTATTGCACATCAAAAATATTAACTGCACATCAAATGCAGCGCAGAAGTGAGCCGATAGGTTAGGTATGGCGAGTCGCTGAACGTAGTAAAGCGACCGCCATACATAACCTTCGTGGTAGTATTTTTTATGACAACCCTGCAATTCCTCAGCGCAGAAGATTGTGCCTCCTTATCGACACTCTGACCTTTTCATGTGCAGTTTGTATTTTTGACAGGACACTAGAGAGTAAGCATACCTAATATTTTCTTATAAAAAATAAACGGTCGTTAGACAAAAGTTTCAAAAAGGCCGCAATGCAATGACTCAAGATCGGTTGTTCTAAGAAAGAGACAGCCATTATACTAATCGGCTCGCTACCGAAAGGGACAGAATATGAGCTATATACAACAGACACAGCCCGGTACGGTGTTAAACTCGAGGATAATTTCCGCATTGGTAATATTTTATAAGTCTAATAAATCCTAGTGTTGAACCCGAGTAGCGTTCCGGACATACGAATTGAAATATCTCAGATGGAAACCATACTACATTATAGTGTTGATGCGTAGTATGGATTCCGGAACACAGCGTCGCGTAAGCGCAGAGTAAAATCCTGCTGTTCAACACGAGAGCGCGTTGAGTAGTAGTATGATTTAAGGCTTTGCCAAGGGCCACAAGAAATCATGAATTCCCCCTCACTTCGGCACCCGCCCGCAAGCCGCAACGCGCACATCGCGTCTCTGAACTCGAGTCGCGCGCGATCTTCTCGCTCGATACAAATCGCGCTCTTTTTTGTAGAAGCGAACATAGATATCTTAGTGGGTAGTTAATTAGTGAATATATAAGGTAACTTTAATTTATACAGCCAAATTCTTACTGAAGACTCGGTAATTGTTCAGTAACAAGGTTCGATGACCGTTTTTGTGAAATTCAAAATTTTTTTGTTTCGTTTTCCTTTCAAACGCAAGCCCAGCCCCGAGTCAATTACTATGGGACGGACGTGAAGATTTTATTTTGCAAAATTAGCAAAGTGTTATCGATCCGTGTTACTGATCACTTACCAAGCCTCCATTACGAGTTTGGCTGTATAAATTAAAGTCACCTTATATATCTAAGTAACTTATTTATTTATACAATTAACTATTCCTATAGTTTTAATGGACATGTTAGCAGGTGAGCCCTCTGCCAATCCGCCACAGAGGCGATCAAAATGTACGTGAAATGTTTACATATTTAAAAGGTTTAAATGTAAACGCACAACAGAAAAACCAAAAAAATATTACCACGCTGTTCTAACACAAATACAAACTACAAATTAAAACAAATACTAACTTGTTCACCAAAATACTAACTTGCGTACCAAAATATCTAGGTTGTTGAAAAAAATAACCACGAGGGTTATGTATGGCAGTCGCGAAAGCAATATTTGGTGTGCAAATAGTATTTTTGATGTGCAATACCCTATTTAAAATAATGAAAATAATTTCACCAATACGTTGGTGAATAAAAATTCCGAAAATACAGAATGTTTTAATCGAGAATAAACAAGGTAACATTCATTTATGTTGCCAAATTCACATTAGAGACTCGGTAAGTGGTCACGGCCAAGATTCGGTGACCCATTTCGTGAAAAACAAAAAAAAATATTGTACCCTTTTACTAATTTACGAACAACTCCGAGTCGTCTAAGAAGCTTTAAGTTTATTTGCGTATTTTACAAAATAGGCACTTCAACCTTGGTCCTGACCACTTACCGAGTCTTCAGTATGAATTTGCCTGCCTATATAAAAATATAAATTTATTTATTATACTTGTCTAAATTTGTTGAAAAGAAAGTATAATACTTTCATCTGCTCTTTGACTTTCATATTCATCATCATCAATACTTTCATCGCACTTTCTCTTCTTGATCGTATCGTTTTCAGTTTTTTGAGGCTTTCGTTTTGTAGAAGTGGTGGGTCGAAGTGGTAGATTTCTTGTGTGTCTGGGGTCTACCAACTCAGGTAGAACATGTTGCATATAAAATGCATGGAGTTTTTCGACCATGCATAATTTCCAAAAATCATCATCCCTTTCGATTATTTCTACATGTAACGCGTTGTTTTCGCAAGACCATATGCCGAAAATACAACTTTTTCTTTCAGCTATATGTAGTTGGCCTTGAACCTGTAAAAGTCAATACAGTCATAAGTGTTTTAAGTGTTGTGAGAACAGCAACTAAATTAAACAATAAAATTGCTTACTTGGAAGAACCAGTCATGTTTCTTGTAAACAACTGTTAAATTGTCTTTTTTGTTAAAAAAAGGCAGTTTCAGCCGTACATTAATATCTTCCAAATTCTGATTCAAAACAGAATAAGGGCACTTTATTTCCACTAATTGTTCATCTCCGACGAGACCATCTGGTGTAGCACCAATGTAGGGAATTTCGGCATCAATGAATAATCCGCACTTGCGTATAACAACCCCTAGCTGGATTGATAGCTGATTGAGAGCAGTTGTTTCGTTCTCAACTCCATGTCTTATGGCTTTTATATGGCTAAGGTCTTGTTTATATAGTAGAGTGTGGACTAACGTTGGCCCAGTTGTTTCCCTTTTTTTTATTACCTTTCCAAAGTTTGACGCCGTTAGTAGCTGCCGCCGCTACTCCAGCCACTCACTGCAATTTTTCTGAAGAATTGTTTCTTTTTCAATTCTTAGCCTATGTTCCTGTGTTTTGACTAAGTTATTCAAGAACGTGTTTTTAAGTAGCTCTAGTTCCTTAGCATCAACGTCTGGTTTTTGACATTCTTCACCATAATTCTTATCCTTTGAGTCGAGCCTACTTACGGGTTTGCTTGCTGCTGTGGGTCTAAACAATACTTTAGGCCTGAGGCGTGCACGTTCCTGTAAAAATAATCAATTCATTAGCTTACTCAGTATATTATACTTAGATAAAAATGTGAAAAATGTCATTGTGTCACTTACAGCTTTTTTGGTTTTTGCTTGCTCTAGTTTTTTAGATTTTGTTTTGGGGCTTTGTCCAACCATGTTTTTTTGCATAGCGTATACGGGCATTTTTGTATTAAACGAAACGACTGCAGCAGAAACTCGATTGTTATATTCATTTTTTAGGCTGAAGTTGATTCTTTTACCACCAACAAATTTGGCTACGATGCTATTAAACGTTTCAACAATATTACTGTCGGTGTCATTAATCAAACTTTTGGCGTTTGCTGCCAATTGACCAACATGGTACTGAGTTTTGATCCATATGGGGGTGCCAACCAGCGTTAATGTCAGGTCTTCACTTTTCTTCTCACTGCTGCAATACGAACTTTTGCACTGGCTGTGGTTGCCAAAAGCATGGTTATAGCTATTTGATATATCGGCATATAACTGATTTGTACGGTCTAATAAACTTTCTGTCCCATTTTTATTTGCCTGGATTGAGAGACACACAGCTTTTCTTATAGCCATGATTCTGGATTGTGTGAACAGCTTACGTGTACCTAAAACATATTTTGTGTCCTTCGTCAAAGCATTTAATTTGTTACACAAATTACGAAGTAAATGGTTGCGGCACTCTATTTTTTCTACAAAGTGGTTGGGGTAGGGCCTCATAGTTTTTATTTTGTTATATGTGCAGCTGTCGCCATCAGCTATCAGTCTGCCATAAATCAAATTTTGCGTCTCGACTGAAATCTTAAAGCCTTCAGCTATAATATCCGCCTCCATGGCCGTCGACGAGCCGCAGTAATTTTTGTAGCACGCATGCTCTTTTGGTTCAACACCTTGGTTTTCGGCTCTAGAGCAGACACAGCAGTACTTATTCTTTACACCAAAATACAATACTTCACCAAATTTACGACCTATTATTGCCGCTGCACCTGAGAGAGCCGAGTAATTTTTCTTATAAGACCTTTTCGACCAACATCCATCAGCTACCACGTCTATTATAGCTATGCCATCTTTTACCCTAGCTTCTGCAATCGCAGCTTCCCTTTCTCTATTTGCTGCTGCGTCCATGGCAATAAGAGCGCTTTTTTCCCATTCCTTATTTATTATTTTCCTAGACGTCTCATAGGCCATGGCGCCCATGGGTGGTATATTCATGGCTGATAGTAATTCCGAAAATTGTGTCATTCCTATTCCTGACGCTGTCATGCCCATAACAGCCGCCTCATTAATATTGACTGTCTTCTTTGGTTTTGGGTCACAAGCATTAATTGTGAAATCAGAATTACACAGTTTACATTTCAAATGAATTTTTGAATTTAAACCAACTGGTTTTAGCGTTTCAATAATCAAATCACTGAATTTACAGTCAAGAGGCGAGTGGTCTGACAAATTCTGGAGATTATTTATTAAATAAAAGATATCCACAATTCGTCTTTCTTCGCCTCCTTCTACGATTTCTTTAGGCGTGGAACTAAAAGAAAAGGAGTGGATTATGTCAGAGATACAACAGTTAATAATTTAAGGGGATACTTCTCAAGTCGCTTGTTTACACAATTTGGTAGGAACGAATTAATTACGATCATAGATATCAAATCCTAATGTAAGTGATGAGTGATGACAGCGCAATCATGTACAATTAATAAAAATGTAATTTAAGAAATAGGCTATTAAGATTTAATATACACACCCAATTCTATATGGACATGTCTTTTTTTGATTTTTCAGTATTTTTACTTTATTCTTGTTTCCGTAAACTTTTTGTGGAACTTTAACTTCAAATGTTCTGAAACCATAAAAATTAAAACTAAAAAACAATATCACGTAGCTAAGTATATACACTAAACACTTGACTTACTCTTCTTCCATTCCACTATTTTTATCAAAATCCGGCTGTAATCTGTCTTTGTTTTCAATACTTACGCTGAAAATATAAATTTATCACAAAAGTGTACATTATAAAGTATTGTCAAAGTACTCATATCAATAGATCAGATTAGAGTTGACTAAAAGCAATAATAATATTAAATAAACGTGATAGAAATAAACTTATGGCTCAAATTTAGATGAAAATTATAAATTAAGAAAATGACGCAATTTTTTATTGTTCTTAAAGACCATTGTTCATATTAATTAAAAGTTTGTTTTTACTGACCACAACACAAAGAAGAAAAAAAACACCAACAAAATAATGAACACCAAAATTAGTTAATTCACATGAAATTTTAACCCCAATAATTTATTCTGCGTTGTCATAAAAAGAAATAACTACGTGGCCACTCTTTTGCGCAGGAGGATTTCCGATTTTCTTTCATTGCTAGATTTGGTATGCATTTACTAATTTTGGTTTTCACTATTATTTCTTGGTAGGAGTGTATAGGGTATCAAAGTTTATTTTGGTGGTCATTATATTTGTTCCCTTAATGAAATTAACATTTATGCTAAATAAATAACCAATCCCATATCAAATCCATCTTGAATAACTGCAAATAAAACGCATTTTGTTTGTAACGTTGTTAAGTAAATGGAAAATCGATTCCCAACAATAAAAGTACGAGTAAGCATTTATATTTAGACAAATGGGTAAAAAGTTATCTAGGAACCACTTACGTTTCCTCCTGTATCACAGATACTAAATTAAAAAGTTCAGGTGGTGACTCCATGACTTGTGACTCAGTATGTTCTGGACAATGTTTCGTATTCATTTTGTTCCTAAGAAAGTCGTTCATTTATAATTTTGATCACAATTCTTCTACATACCAACGACCTAATTATTCATATAAATTCTGAAGATTGTATGTATGGGTCAACACAAAGAAAGTCAACCCACCATGAAATTTCAGTTCTTAGGGTTCCGTAGTCCGACAAAGTTTCGCCATGTCCGTATGTTCGCGGCTTAGCTAAGAGACTACAAGTACTAGAAAGCTGTAATTTGACATCATACATTAATCACGCCGACAACAAAGTGGTAAAATTTGAATTTTGAATTTTTTTGAGTGCGGAACCCTGAAAATGGAACTACATTTTTATAAAGGAAAAACAGTAAGTACTTACCTCTTACCATCTCTCATAGTTTTGAAATTACTAGCTTTCTTTCTTTTGGAAACACGTTTTTTATTGTCCTTGTTTCCCATTGTTTACTTTTGATACGTCAGGCTAACTAGTTTATTATATTAGTATATACTTAGTTCCTACGTGAATGAGTTTGGTAGTCCTATCCTGTCCCGTGTCGAGGTGCGCTTGCGTGGAAGAGAAAAGGTCACAGGTCCTTCCGTGTCGGCGCAACGGGCGGTACTGGCTTGTTGACGGAGAGCATTGCTATTATATCTCGACGGTTAGCGATTATAAGGTTGCAAATCGTGCGCACCCTTTGAGCGTGCTTTGACTCAAAACTAAAGGACGTAAGTCTGAAAACTAATTTCGTCTATTAATTGAATAATATTTGATGTAGGAGTTTTTTCACTTGACATCGGAAAATAAACCATGTTTTCTTGTTATAGCAGTAATTTCAGACATAAAACTCAAGCCGTTTAGACATAAAACGAAATAATAACGTAAAAAGGCATCATTTTCAAAAATAAAATCTATCGAGCGAAATGTGTCCAATTAGGTAACCGACTTGACAACGGAAAGACAAAGGACTGAAAAAACACGTGTCCAAGTTTTACATTGATCAGATAAGTAGTTGACTCAGCATATTAAAACAAAAACCGTTGAAAGACCCAATACAAGCCCTTAATAAGACGCAGCGGGGCTGCCACTTTAGCGCCTTAAGGCTGTACCTGACCCTAGAATATGAAAAAAGCCAGATTTTTGAGGGTTCTTTTGAAAAAAGTAGGACTATTTAATGTTGGAAAAAGTATATTTGATTTATTAATCTTTTAACTAGGGGATCTAGGTACTTATAAACAATGTACTAAGATTTATACTTTTGTCAAAAAATTAATGTTTTCCAATATCGTTTTTTTGGTTTTCAAACGTTCGTTTCAAGGACGCGTTTAAGGGAAAAACTTTTTTTTTTTCATAAAATAGGTAATAGAAATATAAAGGTTTTCTACTTAAATCCAGTATTTTTTACCTGCAAAATATTTCAGTATTAGCTAAAAACCCTCCGATCTGCTGTTTCGCCCGTAATTATTAGTATTACGCGTCCTAGACAAATAGGTCAATTAGCTAACCAATAATCGCCTGTATCAAAAGCTAATAAAGTATTTGAAATTGGCCTTTTTGTGTTGGACGGGTAATAACACTTTTTCCTAGGGCATGCCATACTCTTAATTTTTGTCACCTTAATGTTGATATAGCTATACGAGTATTGTTGTTATTTGTACAAATTATTTGAGCCTGCTAAAGTTTTTGATAAAAAGCTACGGAACCCTCAGAGCGCGAGTACTACTCACACTTCAACGGTTTTATTTTAAAATTTCAAGATATCAACAAAAGTTTACATATTTTTGTGCTACTAGTGCTAGAGCCTTTTATACCGAAAACAAACTTAGGCTCCTTTTCACCTGTTTTTTTTTAAATTCCTTAGGATGGAAAAGCGGAATCCTTACAGGATTACGTGTTGTCCGTCTAGCTATCTGTTTGTCTGTGTACCAAGGGCCTGTTTCTCAGATATAGCTCAAGGTGTCATATCGAATACCAAGGTCTACAATAAAAGATGAAAAAAAAATAATTAAAATTTTTCACTGTGACGGTAGTACCTCAGGATGCGAGTCGCACTTGACCCGTTTTTTAGGGTTCCGTACCCGAAGGTTGCGAAACGGGACCCTGTTACTAAGCCTCCACTGTCTGTCTGTACGTATGTCACAGAGGTCTACAGCTTCAATCGAATAAAATAAAATATAAGTTCATTGGAGAATAGGTGAAGTACACAGATATAAATTACACTACTATAGGATACTCTCCGCAGAAATTAAGTTTACATATTCTCCAGGAGTCCCCGAACTCCGCTAGGCAGGAATCTTGGGGTACCAAAGGACTATTTTATATTAAAAAATTACATTGCATTAATATACCAGTAAGTGGTCAAATTCTTAAAAATAAAAAAATATATAAAACAAAATATTTACATTATTAAAGAAAAAAATACAAGAAATAACAATCAAAAGATACCTCATATAAACTCAAGATTTATAAATATCAAGTATTTTTTCAGTAACCTCATAGGCCAAATGTGTCAACCAATCTGATATTTTTGCTTTAGTCTCAGAAAGACAACATATTTTAATATTAAAGTGTTTCAGAATGTTGTTGTAAATGCGGGAACTTATGCATTTTCCGAACTTGCTACCAAAAACTGTATTCGTCTTAACTCCTGGCATTCTAAAAACTCGGTTATTGAGCAGTTGCTTGTACAGGTCTGATGTAATCATACTTTGGTGTATTTTTATACATATAAAATATATAAATAGGTAGAAAGTTGAAATTTTCTTAGAATACGTGTTACTATGTCCTCTATCAAGAAAGGAAATAAAATATGAAAAAAAAAATTAAGGGTGGTAAAACATGAAACCTCGGAAAAGTTGCATTATTTAAAAGTTATTAGTTTTGGTTCTTACTTAAAGACGGTAACATGCAAGTTTTTAATTTAGTCAGATTGTAGGACGTACTCTAAAGTAAAACAAAAAATAATGAAAGTCCGGTTCCGTACGCAGACGGCGCAACATTTTTTGTCAGGTGCTACCATAACCGGCTTGTTTTTCCTAGCCTTGATATTGCTTTGGCATGTAAATTGTTGTTATTTACCATAATGTTTTTAGGGTTCCGCACCAGTGGCGTAGCTATCGTAGGGCCGGGTGGTGCAGTGCACTAGGGCCCCGGAGCTCAGGGGGCCCTGGTGCACTAATTTTGAAGGCCAATACAAGTTCAAGCTACGTGGAAAGAGGGGGTGAGGGCCTGATACTTTATGCACCGGGGCCCTTGTCCACCTAGCTACGCCACTGGTTCCGTACCCGTATTGTGTGGTGGTACGGAACCCTTTGTGCGCTAGTTCGACTGACAATTGGCCAAAGTATTTAATGTTACGGACACCGAAAATCAGGTTAGAAGCAATTCCTTTTGATGATACATTTAAATAACGTACGCTTAACAGATCTTGGGTTAGGAGAGTAGGATAAAGGTGGGTTTGTCCCATTAATACCTTCCCGAGATAGATGAATCAGGCCGGAATTGGGCACATAAATCGCAGGTCCTAGTGGCCGCCGCCCATTTAGTCGGACGTGCCAAGTTTAGCCGCACGTACCATCTTGTTTATTTCCCGCAAATGAAGTTGAACATTTTGTTGCTTGTGAATTGGCTTCATATATCCTGGTGTATTGAGTTATTCTGTGGTCCATCAACTTATATATGAACGTGTTTAATATAATACGTCCTAAAACAGGCAAATTGAAGATGGTGCATAATTTTTATCATACAATTGTTTTTTTTAGGGAAATACGGAAGCTTTTTAAGGTCCTCTTCACGTCCGTCCATCCGACAAAGAGGATTTTCTCGAAAACCATGTAAAGCTGGAATTTGAAATTCGGTAAACTGATAGGACCTGGATGGAACAATGACAAAAAAAATCATATTAAAATGTTCGGTTTGGCCTAAAGAAAAAAATATCGATTGTGGTATCATTTGAAGGATATACACCTGAGAAAAATAAAAATAAAAAGTATATTATTTACATATCCAGTTTTCTTAACAATATACCTATAGCTACAGTTCAAAAGCTAACATTTTTATTTTACTTAATCTGGTTGGTGAATAGATATTCAGTTATAAATTGCCGGAAGTTGACAGGCTTTTCTACAGTACAGTACGTTGATATTGACGCACAGCTGTAAAACAAGGGTTACGTATTGTAAGGAGAGTGGCGTAAGTTGCGATTTTGATCCCGCTAAACCAATCCACGCGCTAAAAGAGCCATACACAATACATGAACACAAAAGTTTTAATAGGTTTGGTAGATATTTAGTCATAGATTTCCGGAAACTTACATGTTCTACAGTATAAAGCTGAATAAATTCGTTGTATACAGGCTGACTTTTAACCTAACCCCGATAATTTAGTATTTTTTAGAAGAATACAAACTGGTTATATTAAAACCATTCAAAATCGTATTATAATATTTTTTTTAAGTTGGAGCTATATGAAAATTTTGAAAATCGGGGTTTGTTTGAAAGTCAACCTGTATAGATAAAAAAAGATTTAATTCGGTCCCATAGACATTATTGTGTGTAATAATGTCTATAATTGGTCTATTGACTGCTTACTTACAATTATAGTGTTCCATTCTCGTTGGTTCGAGAACCACTGGCACGCTTACGGTGCGGTGGTGGCAAAGAGCCCTGCGAATAATGTCCTTCAAAGCCGCATGGTACGAGAGACGACCCGCGGGCGGGCCTATTATGTTACGTTGCATCGGTTGCCAACTGGTCACCAAACACTAAAAAAATAGATAAAAATTGAACTTTCATAATCACCTTCAGTGTGTATTGAACTGTTCACGAACTGTGACGTCACTTTAAGCGCGAAAGTATCCTTAGATAATCGGAATTCGATAGTACCTATATCTATGTTTTAGATGTTTGGCAACCAGTTGGCAACTGACTTAAAGATACATAATCTAGGGGCTGTATTGAGCTGAGCTCTCATAGTGGTGTGTAAGGTAGGTATGGTCGCATGAGTAGCGTCGGTTTACTGACTTCTTATAAAACCTTAATACCTCGAGACATGTCATAAGACCTTGAAGACTTCAGAGCTATTTCTAACATAAATTTCACAAAAACTTGTACACTCACTTTTCAGGGACGAATGCTATTATCATAATGAAAGAATTAGGCCGAGAGAAGTGTTACTTTCAAAGCCTGCTGGCTTCTTAGTGGAATTTTAAATGTGAAATAAACAAACAGTTCTCTAATATACTACTATTTGTTTGCCTTTGTAGGCTTCTGCCGTAGTTCACCTCGGACAAAAAAGCATGACTGCTTAATAAAGTAAAATAAAATGTATGACCTTGCGTTACGCTGTAACAAGATACTAAATAAAACTTAATAAATCTTGTTTCTGTCGTCGAGAAAGAAGACAAAAAAGCTCGGCAAGTCGGCCATAATTCCCAAGTCCTGTCGAGTCTTCCCTTTTAGGGTTCCGTATACAACGGCAAAAAAAGGTAATTACTGTTACTCTGGCAGCTATCTATCTGTTTGTCACGGGTCTCTATATACTACTTATACTATTTTAATTTTCTGTGTAGAATGTTGAAGCAAAACCGAACATTGAATAGTAAATTAAATCCCATCTTAGGCACAAAATGTACAAAGTTATGAGATCTTATGTAAAGCCAGAGTTGGTTATTTACGTTTGTATGGAAGCACCTACTCATTATAGTTGGTATGGAAGCACGTATTCAACAACTTTGTCATAAACTGTTTCCTAATTAGTTACCTATCAACATTTAGTACTGTATCAATACATATAGACAACTTTATTTCCTTAATAATATACGTACCTATAGTGACTTTGCAATCGCAGGCAACAAAATAACTTATATAAAGTTTATATCAATTTAATAGCGACCTAAAATGGCATTCCCACGCAGCAGCGCTTTATTTGTGCTGAAATTTATACATACATGAAAAAAGAGACAGAATTTTTTTTTCGTACCCTAGCTTGTTCGATGTAATTATTTAGAGCTCTATATTTTATTATATTACAAAAATGGGGCAAAAGTTGTCCGTTTTAATTCTATTTTGTCACGGTAATCTGAAAAATTTAACTAGTTAGAAATTTGGATATTCTGTGCATCATATTCCATACATATATGTATTTGAACAAGTGCCAATGTGCATGCAAATTCATAATTTGCTTATTGTGACATAAAAAAGTTAATTTGTCTTATGTGGGGAACCCTCATAGAGCGAAGCCCAACCCGCACTTGGCCGGTATTTTAATACAAAGATTGACGTAATGACTTATTAATGCAAAAGAAAAACTAGTTTAGTGTGTTTATTAAGCTAATATCCTATCCTCTGAGACCTAAACAAGCTGCGTGTGTAGCTTTTGAATATACGCTTCGAATTTCCGCTCCCATGACCATTTAATATATTTTTTTAATTAATTGAATTATTTAAAATCGATTCAAAATTTTTATTCAACACTTCCAAGAAATTCAAGGCTTTGTCCCCACGCCAACAATCTTGGACTATGTAACTTTATAACTATTTTATACGGTACCTTTATCATTTTTAAGTAAAAAACTTTATTTTGCCCGCAGCTTCACTAATGTTAATTTAGTTTTTGGAACTGTCCATCCCCAGGGAACAAACTATAGCATATGTCCAGGTAAAGAGGTTAATCATTACAACAGTGAATGAAATAGTGTCAAAGATTACCCGCATGAATTTAATTATTCCCTAGGCAACTGCCCGTACCCAGGAAACAAACTGTAGCTTTTATCCAAGTGAAGATCTAACCACTATAACAGTGAAACATTTAAAAAATCATTACAGTAGCTCCAGAGATTACCCACGTGAATTTAATTAATTGCTATGTCCATACCATGGACTGTATTATTTAGTCTATGGTCCCTACTGAACTACCCATACCCAGGGAACCAACTATAGCTTTTGTCCAAGTGAAGATCTAGGCGTTACTACAGTGGAATAACTTTCAAAATCGGTTCCATAGCTATGAATGGCTTTGTCCCTAGTTAACTGTTCGTTTCCAGGGAAATAGTTGTTTTGATCTCCTAGAAAAGTACTTTCCGAACGAAAATTTTCCCTTGGTCTCTAAATTGAATTGATCTTCTACCGGAGCTGCGTTTCCAAGCGAAATTATTTCATAGGTTAAATCTCAGGTTCAAGCTGCCTTTCTAAACACAATTATTTCTTGATCTTTTATTTGATGCTCAAGTTCTTCAATGTCTTCGTTACCAAACGAAACTATTTCTGGTTTTCTGAATTCATTACTTGCCAAATAAAAGCCAAATTTTTGCATGTTATGTGCATTTTTTAAGTGAAGAAAGCTGACTTAAGTATATAGGACGTCCCATTCATTCCGTCATTAAGTAAAATTTTGTATTTGTAGCACTTTTCTTTCATTTGTTTAGGTGAGCATTCATATATAAAAATCAGCCAAGTGCGTGTCGGCCCATGAGCAATTTAGGGTTTCCGTAGTTACTAATACAGATCGCGCCAAACTTCCAAACTGCCGAAATCTGACTATAAAATCGTAAGTAGCCGTTTCAATATCAGTATATTGAAAACTTAAATTGTATTTTTATGTCGAACCTACTCTATAAGATAAAGTATGTTTCATATCGATGCATTAAATGGTTTCCCAATTCTTAGACAACAAACCGAGTAACTTTCACTTTCATATATTAATAGGAAGAATATAATAGGATAGAATGTTTTTGTAGTCCTACTCAGCTCAACCTAGCTGCTGGCGTCACGTACAAAAAGTAGACGTTCCGGATTTGTATGTATCGATGTATCGTAGTTACGGATCGTGTGTAACCGGGTGTCATTGATAACGCAAGGGCGTGGTATGTATAGGTACATACCTACTTGCAAGTACGGTTACGTAACTAAATTGTAACCCACTTTGGAACATATTTAATAATTATTTATATAAAGCATAAAAACATAATCTTAGTTACTGAGAAACGTGAATTTCTTAACTGACTGAAGCAACCTATATTGTAGAGACGACAGCGCCATCTGTTTCTTAAGAACAAGGCGTGAAATGACATAACGCCCTCGTGAGCGTTCTGTATGTGCATTACAAGCTAGTCAGATCAAATAGTTACAAAAATATTCGGTGGACAAGTATGGTGGAAAAATTCAACGGTCTAGGTAAGTACCTCGGTGGTGCAATTGGTAGTGCGCTTGTCTGGGAAACAAGAGGTCGCAGGTTCGAATGCTGACCCGAGGAGTTTTTTCAATTTCTTATCTTTACATTTGTTTCTAATTTATCTTTTCTGGTTTGCAATGCACTCTTATAATAACATTTAGAGTATTCCAAAGCGATGGATTTTGCAATAAAACATAATTATATTTAATAATTTTATTGCACTATAAGTAGTAATCCTAGAAAATCGGGCAGTTCCCCAGGGATAACACAAATACGAATACCACCTAGGCAAAGTTTGGTATTATATTAAATGGTGTACTTTTTTGTAACGGCCCTTTATTTGTACTTTATGTGAACTCACAATGGCAGAAGGGGTCCGGCAAAATCACATCTATATAGAATAATTTATTTCATTAACAAAAAAAGACAGACTAAAGATGTACAAAGCGCTAATTTGCTAGGTGGATACATAGACAATTTGAAATTACAAAAAATATGAATATATTATAATTATTATTAACCAAGTCGTAGTGCTAACTATAAATAGGGTTACACTTAAAAACCAACCAAGCGCGAGTCGGACTCGCGCATGAAGGGTTCCGTACTACAGGGATCGAGGTTGTGGATTCAAAGGTTCTCTTCACTTCTTCAGTATTAATTTAAATATCCTAGACATTAACATATCACTGAACACATTACAGGGGAAGCTCTGGATTGATCTGTACTAGAACTCTGCTCTTTTTTTATCTTTTCACTTGACATCATTTCATTTTTAGATTATTTGGATAAATCTATCAATACGATGTACAAATGTTCACAAAGATTACCGATTTCCAACCAATAACGAGCCCAAGGAGTTATATAATCTAATCATACGACCTAAGATTGCTATCTACACTACAGTACCATAATCTATAAAAACGGCAAAAAAATTATGTCTGTTGTATGGGAGCCCCCCTTAAATATTAATTTTATTTTAATTTAATCATTTATTTTTAAATTGAATATACAACTAAATATTCTTTGCATATTCTAAGCGTCTACATGTTGCCGTTATCAATATCGAGCAAAAGCGAGCAAAAAAATCACGTTTGTTTTATGGGAGCCCCCTTTAATATTTGTTATGTTCTGATTTGTCATTATAGCGGCAACAGTAATACATTTTCTGTGAAAACTTCAACTGTCTAACTATCACGGTTCATGAGATACAGCCTGGTGGCAAACGGACAGACAGACAGACGGACAGACGGACGGATAGTGGATTCTTAGTGATAGGGTCCCGGGTAACCCCTTTGGGTGCGGAACCCTAAAAAGTAACAGCTTCTTTTTTTCATCAAATTTCATTTAAAGGGAGGGAGCGGTCAATGAAAATCTCATGTCAACTTGTTAATGAGGGGGAGTGAGTAAAAAATTAGGGAATGTGGTGTTGCAGATAATTTTTTACTTTAACTAAATTATAAAAAATTTAAAAATGCATTACAAGATAGAAAAGTATCAATTAGAATCAAATTCTCTGAGAAAAATGGATCTATAGAATTTCCAAACCGATGGATTTCGCTACAAAACATATTATAATCTTAATTAAATTCGTTGTAGTGCACCTTAAACATAACATTATTTGTATCTTCTTTTACAGAAAAAGAAATATTTATTTCATAGAAGGCATCAGTAACGCTTTAGGTATTTAGTGGTATGAAGCAAAATACATGAACATATAAAAAAATATATATATATATATATATATATATAAAAAATACACACGTTAGATTATCTCACCACATCTTACCAAATATTACCAAGGGGAGGGGGAGTCAAAAATTTAACGTCTTAGGTGGATACAATCTTAGAGCAGTGTCGACAGTTTTCGGCTTGGCGTTTATTTTATCAGCACCTCTAATAGCCTATGTTGAACAGGGTCACTACTAACGTTGCCATCTCTAAAAATCAGAAAGCCGGACTTAGTCGCAAAAAAAGCCGGACTTTTGGGTCCCAAGGCCGGACGCTTAAAAATCTAATAAAACACAAGTTTAAAAGATAAACAGTTGTAATCAATGTTAACATATTTTTCTTTGCCAGAAACCTGCTTTAAAAGCTCAGTTTCTTTAATAATTTCGAAAAAAGAGTTTTTACACGTTAAATGTCTAAAATTAAATTTTACAAAATAACGTTTTTGCAACTGTTTCAGGGTTTCACCTGTTTCTTTGTTTTTTCATTGTTGTCCTATTAAAGTGAATACTCTTTTTACATTGATGGCCCGGTATTGCAAAATAATACTCGCAAAAAGCAAGGAACTCTGTGTAACAATATAAGTTACTCAGCGATTTAAAATATGTGACCCATTTTTGCGGGGGCGATACGACTCACAGCCGTGTTGCGGGAAAAGTAATAAAATGATAAAGCCTAACAAAAGCCGGACAGGCCGGACGCAGTCAAATTTGGCCGTAAAAGAGGTAAAAAATACTAACACTGTCCGGCTTTATCCGGACGGATGGCAACACTAGTCACTACGATGATAATAAAGAAAACTGCATCCAAATGTTGAGTCTTTCTTGGGTTGAAACGGAACATTCATACATACATACATGTTTCTTTTGAAAATGTATACTAGTAGTTTTTTGTGTTCTGTTCTTTATAAAAATTTGTAGTCTTTTCATTTCGTTTTGTTTTGGTAGATTTTTTTTTGTTGGTAAGCATTTATTGTAATTTTATTATTGTTTCATGTATTTCTTTAGTTATTACAAGGCTAAGCTGAAAATCGGCGGCTGTCTGCATGCGTGTCAGCTAGCTTTATGCCGAGCTTAGACCTTTTTGTCTTTCCACTTCCATTTTTTAAAGTAATATTGTATTTGTAATTTTGTATGTTAGTTTAGTAAGACAAACAAAGTATCTTTTATTTTTTTATTTTATTTACATAAGACAGAGACAGACAAAAATTCTACACGTAGTTTTAGCCTCAGTACAATACTAATAAATAACCTATTTCATTTTAAATTTCTCAAAAATATTCAAATTTTTATTAGTATCGATAATGAATATCAAGAAAGTTAAACTGTATGTATCTAGCAGCGTTAATTTTCAAACCACGACAATTTTTGAGGCCTCCACAATAAAATCACAACTTGATCTTCAAGTTGCTTAACTGTCATTTAAAATTGTCGTCAAAGGCCCCCGGTTTGCGGGGACAAATTATATTTTGCTAAAAGACTCTTTAAAACATTTGATAAGGCAACGAACCATTCAAGTTCATAAAAGAGAGCTCGAAAGCTTTTGACAAGAATGAAAATCTTTTCTTACACTTAAGCTAAAATTACTCTTCAATTCCTTGGACGGTAATGTAGAAAAGTGATGCTGCATTAATATTTCTTTTGAGTTTGCTCTTAATTAACGTTGACTTTGTAAGCTTTTAAGTTTCTCAATGGTTCCCAGAATACAAATTAATATAAGGAAATAACCCATAGAAACTGCTTTTGATTTGTAAAGTAAATATTATACGAGTAAAAAAATAGACAATTTTCAAATGAAGGATTTTTCTTTAACTTGTATAATTTCCGCTTAGAAGTCAATAAATTAGAGATTTTAGTATTTTATCGAAAAACGGACATAACATTTTGGTTTCTTTTGTTTTTTTTTTGTTAAAAGTGTCGATAAGACCTAGGGCATGGTCGCCCAGAAACTGGGAAAGTGACAGCAGGCGAGGGGTTAATCAGTCTCTCCAGGGACTTTCGCAAAAATTTACGGAACTCGGGAACGGACGAACGACTACCTATGACCACTTCCTCGGTCTACTCATTTGATAAAGTGATCAGTTGATGCAGCGATAAACTAAAAAATATTGTGCAAATATTTGGGATCAATCAGAGATTGGTTATTTTCCTCTGTGGAATCAGTAGAGTAAAGTACCTTTGATACTTTGAAAAACGCGAGGAATTCTCATCTCCCAACTGTTCACACCAAGAAAGATAGGTAGCTTAAACATGTTGAAAATGAACCCCTTAGCTTTATCGAAATCTATGAATCAGAATCACAAATAGAACACGTAATCATAAAAAAAAAGTTTTTTTCTTCATATATTTTATAGTTTCCCGAATTTCGAATGAATGGCTAACCAACGCGACGTGACATGTGACTAACAATAGACTGTAAATAATTCCCGGCGGTAAAGAATTCACATAGGCTATGTAGCTCCGACTTAGTAGAGCGTCGTCTCTGTCACCGGAGTATTAGTGCTTTTTTGTCGGTGGATATCTCTTTAGTTATTATGAATAATGACAAAAGTAACAAAACATATTAGTTATTATATTTTTAATTTTTAACATAGAATAGTTTCCTTTGATATAGCTAGAGGGATCATTTTGAACCTGTATGTCACCAGGAAAAAAAAATCTACATTCATTGAAGAGAAGAAATATTTCCTAGGTTGGATAATGATTGCGTTTGTACTAGACGGTTTAATATTATTTATTGAGGCTTTCTGGGGACTAAATGCAACTAAGTAGAGAACAAGAGTATATATACGCCTTCAATTGAGCACATGCACAAATAAACCAAACAAACAATTAGAACCGAAACAAACAAACCAGTTCCTTTCCGTCGCGGGTAACGAATTCCAGTCAAAACAATATTTTGCAGAATCCTCGAAACCTTTTAACGACCTTGCTATCACAAAGTCGACCTATCCTACAGTCTGCGAACTACCCTCAACTTTACTCATAAAGTCGCTTCGCTCCCCTTAAACCCTCATTCGCCTGAAAAACAGACGCAAGCAAACCTACCCTCAAATTAATTTAATGAAACAATTTTCCCAAAAGGAAAAGGGTAAAGCAAAAATTGAATCATCTCGCCTAGTGGCTTTGTAGATTAAACTTTAATTAAGTTTCATTCAACCGGAAGAGACGAAGACAAGCTTGGTATTGAGGCTACAGTCAGTGGGAAAAATTCCTTTCTGTTTAAACATTTATGGTACCTACATGAAAATAGGTGTCCAGTGTCCAGAAACAAGCTGTCAATGATGAATAAGAAGGCTAAGAATACCTATAAATATAAAATTATACATTGGGTTTGGGCACTCTCCCGCAGGGCGGTGATTTGGAGGCAATCTTTTTTTTACAATCATTGTATCCAGTTTGTTTTTTATGTTTATAATTGATTTGAAATGAAATGAAATCATCCGCCGGGCACTCGTCTCAGCCAACATCCCTTGCACCCTGGAGCCCCCTGGCCTTAGCCGGACAGACGGCAAGCGCCCAGATGGTCTGACCCTCGTTCCCTGGGAGAGAGGTAGATGTCTGCTGTGGGATGCAACTTGCGTCAGCACTTATGCTAGCTGTCATTTAACCTCCACAGTCAGAACTGCAGGATCTGCGGCTGAGAGTGCCGCTAGGCAAAAGCACATCAAATACAATGGTCTAAAACAAAATTATATTTTTATTCCCGACGCATTTGAAATGACCGGCGTATGGGGCTCTGAGGCCAGGGCATTTCTAAAGGCACTCGGAAGAAAAATAAAAGACAGGTGCCAAGACCACCGCTCCATGTCGTACTTGGCGCAAAGGATTTCCCTAGCCATCCAACGCGGGAACGCGGCTAGCGTAATGGGGACCTTTGCGCCGGGTACGATGAGGGGCGGACTTTTTGATAGTTAGGGTTTTATTTCTTAGTTAATTTTATTTTTATAGCATTGGTTCTTCTTTTTCTTTCACTTTTAGGATTTTTAGTTTATTATATTTAATCCTCTTGTCTTATATGTCTTTATCAGACTTAATTATTATTATGTAACTATTAGAATTAACATTTTCCGTTTACTTCATTGATTTGTACATAGGTAACACTAAAAGTTTCCGGAACTGGCCACTTACATAAACAATATTTAAAAATTTATTGCAACATTTGAAAATATAACTCTTTGGCTGTAGAATGCAGTTTGTTTCATCTGACTGTCTTTTGTTTTTACCTTGTGGCGCCATTTAAAAAATTGTGTGTCTGCATCAACATGGATTTAACTCGGGAAAATTTTCGTAGTATGATTTTCTACGATTTTAAGTGTAATTTGACAGCTCAACAGAGCATCGCTCGGCTTGAAACAGCTTTTGGCAATGAAGCACCATGCAAGACGACTGTTTATAGCTGGTTTGCAGAATTCAAGCGTGGTCGTATCAATCTCAGTGACGAATCTCGCGATGGTCGGCCGTCCACCGCTGTGACCAGCAAAAACATCGATGCTGTGCGCCGTATGATTGAAACAGACAGGCATGTGACCTACCATGAAATTCGCGCATCCTTAGAAATAGGCATGAGTCAAATACAATCAATCCTACACAAACATTTGGGTGTGAGAAAGCTGTGCTCGCGGTGGATCCCACACAACTTGACCGAGGCTCAAAAAACGGACCGCGTCACTTGGTGCAGTGCCATGCTTACCAGATTCAACGAAGGTGCGTCAAATTTGGTGTGGGACATAGTAACAGGTGACTAAACATGGATTTATTGCTACGATCCCAAAACAAAGCAGCAATCGAGCGTATGGGTCTTTCAAGATGAGCCGAAACCAACCAAAGTGGCACGCGTGAAAAGTGCATCTAAGCGGATGATTGCTTCTTTTTTTAATAAAACTGGACACGTGGCTACTGTTGCTTTAGAGAATCGTCGTACCGTAAATAGTGACTGGTACACGACCATTTGTTTGCCGGAAGTTATTGACGAACTCCGTAAAAATAACCGTAAACGCCGTATCATCCTGCACCACGACAATGCTAGTTCTCACACGGCCAGACAGACAAACGACTTTTTGAAGACGAAAAATGTAGAACTAATGAGTCATCCTGCATACAGTCCCGACCTGGCACCTTGTGACTTTTTTCTGTTCCCAAAAATTAAGAAACAATTACGCGGTCAACGATTTTCATCACCAGAAGAGGCTGTCGAGGAGTATGAAAAACACGTTTCAGAGGTCACCACATTGGAGTGGCACAAAAGTTTTCAAAACTGGTTTGATCGAATGAAAAAGTGCATAGACGCCAAGGGAGATTATTTTGAAAAACAATAAATTAATTTTGTACCTTTAATAGTATTTTTTCATATTCATTCCGGAAACTTATAGTGCGTCCCACGTATAACTTAAATTGTATCTAATCATTTTATTTTATATATATACAAAAACACGCTATTTAATAGTCAGATATATTTCGACAATTATTATTGTCGGCATCAGTGAAATACACATAAAAATATTAAAGTAATATGTACATGACGTAAAATGTTCTAATGGTGTGGATGATTGACAGACAGAAAAATCAAAAAAAAAAAAAATTGTTTGGGCTTTTTGTTGTGGAGATGCTAAAATAATTTATTTCTGTTTATTTAGACCTGGACCGTAATGGGCACCAAGCGACCATATATAGGACCCTTCCCATGTTTTTTTTTTTTTTTTTTTTTTTTAGGACTCTCCACCACTCACAGACATTCAACTCAAAACATGGGAAGGGTCCTATATATGGTCGCTTGGTGCCCATTACGGTCCAGGTCTAAATAAACAGAAATAAATTATTTTAGCATCTCCACAACAAAAAGCCCAAACAATTATTTTTTTTTTTTTTTTTTTTTTTGATTTTTCTGTCTGTCAATCATCCACACCATTAGAACATTTTACGTCATGTACATATTACTATAATATTTTTATGTGTATTTCACTGATGCCGACAATAATAATTGTCGAAATATATCTGACTATTAAATAGCGTGTTTTTTGTATATATATAAAATAAAATGATTATAAAAATGAAAGATCAAAGAGATCAATAAAAAAATATATGTTATTTGATTAAATTGTATCTATAGAGACTAACTTTTTCAATATATATTTAGTATACACATTACATAGTATTTGTTAAATCCTCTCATTTTAAAGCTGTCCAATATCACATTACTTGCTGATCAATTTCGTTATTTTTGCCGATCACTTGAAGCAGCTTAACTCACTTTGCTTAATAAATTGTCAAAAACGAATAAATTAAATAGCAGAATGCAAGTATGTTATTTGCATTGTAGTAAAAAACTCATGTCTCTACATTGAATATTTTTGCGAAATTTGGAATCACACTCATATTATAAATGCGAAAGTTTGTGTGTGTGTGTGTGTGTTTGTTACTCTTTCACGCTAAAACGGCTAAACGGATTTGGATGAAATTTAGAATGGATTTAGCTTATACCCGAACTAATAAAAATGATACTTTTTATTCCGGTAAAAAGCATGTCGTTAAACCGAATAGCACGCCGTGGGCAAAAGCTATGTATTTATAATTTTAGAGCCCGAATCATACTCACACATGGCCGTTCATTACCTTAAAGATACAATCACGAATCAAGCCATTAAAAGGAAGTACAAAATAAAGTTTACATCATATTATATTAAGCGATGATAATTATTATTGTCCTCAACTAAGTAGACAAATTTTCTCTGCAAATTATGACTCGACTAATTTCAAGTTGCGGATTAGGCAAATGATCCCACTAAAATGCTAATGCTTGGATATCATTCTGTACACTCTTGAATATTCCTAGCATTAACTAAACTTTATAATCGGAGGCTTCTTTTTAGTTCAAACAAACTTAAATTAACCAATTTTCGTGCCCAGTTTTCTTTTTGATCTTTTTCATTAATTAAATTATGTACATAATTAATTAGAATAACACTCAATCTAACGACTCAAAAGAAACAGTGAAATAATTAATTATTTTCTGTTTACGGTACCTTTTTTATAATAACTGGTGCATCTGTCTGTTCGTTGACTCTCTTCTTGTCAAAGCCACTATTTTCCGAAATAAATCTATCTATCAATTCTAAATTTGGGAGCGTTAGGTCTACTTGCGCAAGGCCATAAAACAGGTTAACTATTTTTTATGCTAAGTGCTTTTACAACAATGGTTTTATGCATAGCGTAAAATAATCTTAGTTTTGATACAAAAACATAAACATATTGTTACGACATGAATCCTCGAGGGGGTGTCAGAGATGTTCCCGACTGTGAACTGTGAAATGCAGGTCGGAGTCCAAACCCGGTACACCCGCGTTTCACTGAAGATTATTTCCTCCCAACTTGATGGGTTTTGTGCTCTATCTCCGTACTTCGGGCACAATTGCACGATTTATAGGGCATGCAGGAAATATTAGGTAAGAACCCAAATAGTATGCACATAAATTCCGAAATACTCATTAGTGCATGCCCAACCGGGGATAGAACCTGGGTCTCAAGATTGAGAAGCCAGCGTTCTACCGCCTGAGCTACTGCCACTACATAGCTGCTTGATACATTCTGATTAAAATTCACTTGTACTCGTCCACAAGTGACAAGTAATCATCATAGACCCAGCATTCGCATACGAGACTCCGTCAAAGTTCCCCCGCTCCCCTTCCAGCCTCCTCAATTATCATCAACCAGTTCTTATTTGCATACAAAATGAATACATTTACCGGATTCAGATGGTATTTTTCAGGACAAAGGACATTTGGGACCTTAGGGCTTTGTTGATTAAACTTTCAAACTCAATTAAAACGAAAATGTTCACATATTCGTTACAGGAGACGTACTATAAAGGAACGACTTAAGATGAACAGTACGACAAAACACGTGGTTTCTAGTAACTTTAATGAAACTATTTCTCTAAAAGTTTTTCAAAGATTTTTCTTAGTACGAGTTTCACTCGATTGCTTTTTATTATAACACCGGGCTAGCTCGTTCAGGTACGAGTAATGAATTTAAGGGGGGGGTAATCCCGTTTTGTCTCTTTTCGAATCAAATCAAAATATTTATTTTGTAAAATAGGTACATAAAGTATACAAGTCAAAGTTAATCTTAACAATATAAAAATATATACTAATAAGGCAAATACGTACAAAATATATTTAGGTTGGGCTATTAAAATTTAATTACACACCTGCATAAAATAGAGAAATCTAGAAATAAAAATATTATATATACATGATGCAATGAACAAATAAGTTGATAAATAAATACGGGAAATACATACAAAAAATATTAAGGTTGGGCTACTAAAACGTAATAAAGTTATACACCTGCATAAAATAAAGAAATATAGGAATAAAAATATTATATATACATAATGCCTAACCATCCGCACCATTCGATTAGTATTGCTATGAAGAAGGGCAAGAAACTTAGCAAACATGCCTTTTTTTTTTCAAAAAATATTTGGTACAAAACCATATTACAAATATACATTTTTTTGTACCTATTTTAGTAAAGGCATAAAAAATATAAGACTGCAGGAATTATGTCACGAGAAAAAATGTATCTTAGTCAACACGTCTCATATTGTCTATTACCCTTAACTACAAAGTCAGTTTACATATTAATTAATTTTAAGCCTTTAGATGAATCATACAGCATTCAAATATGCTAATTATGAATTACAATTTTGAATAAGATTATTATTATTTATTACACCATGCTTCATTATCGTCCAAATAATCATTGATTTTATAATAAGCTCATTCTAAACCAATAAATAGCAATGATTAAATTAAAAAAAAAATATATGTCATATTTCACTCTTTGCTGATCTTAATATTTTGGCCGTTCGATATACAGTTACTTACATTTCGCTTGATCCAATTAAATCGCAAAGATAAGTCTAAACTATAATCTAAATATCATTTCATTTGAGCTACCTACATAAAATTTTGGACAATAAAGGTTACATTATTATAAACGTCGTGAAAAATGTGATATAAAACGGCCGTCATATTAAAAACCCATCCCTTTGATAGAAACACCTCGAAACCGCGAGTTTTATGAGCGGCCCGCTTCCGCTGAGCAGGAGAAACATGTGAAAAATGAAAGTGTTGGAGCAGGACAGATTTCTCTTGCCTTAAAGATATACTGAAAGTTGTACAACTCGGCAAAATTACCACCCTCTCTCAATCAGTGTATGAGGTGGCGTAACGGTTTGAGAATTATAATAATGATAGCGCCGGAAGTTGTGTGTAAGCCGTACGGGTACCATATAACTTGCGTCAAAAATCGAAAACAAAATATTTATTTTTGCAAAATAGATACTTAAAGTATACTTTCTACAAGTCAAAGTTAATTATAACAATATAATATATCCTTAGAATACAAAAAAATATATAATAATACGGGAAATAAAAAATACACCTGCATAAAATAGAGGAATCTAGGAATAAAAATATTATATATACATAATGCAATGAAGAAATAAGTTCATAAATAAAAAAGGGAAAAACATACAAAAAATATTAAGGTTGGGCTACTAAAATGTAATAAAGTTATACACCACATTCATTATTAAATTGGGTCAATAAAAGTTGTACATAACCAATGCTAAACCAAACTAACGGCAGCACCCACGGTTCAGTAAAGCCGATTCTGAAGGTTTTAATTTTAGTTTTAATGCTGTCAAAACAAAATTTTCTTAATTTCAAAATAGTCATTATTGTTCGGTTTAAAAGCGTTCGGAACGCGCAAGTATGTGTCAGATTCTATTTTATTGAGATGGCAACACGGGTTGTAAAAAAGTGAAATGTCAAAGTTGTTTTTCCCGGTTTACTGTCAATTTTGGTCTCAGGGAGATATGTGTTAAAATTAAGATCAACCAGTGTTGAAAGAATTATGTATTTCAAGGAAATAAACAGTGGAAAAGTGGTAAAATAACCCAATTAATGAGCATTAATTGCGAGCTAAATTGTGTGTCCGAACAGTTTCGGGAATCGGTCGCCGGTGGAAAGTGATGTGTTTGGATGTTCATTACCACGGTTATAAAGCAAGGCTTATTTGTTCTCGGGTGGCATGCCAGGGGTTAGATATCTGTGTTTAGGTAAACTCCCGAAAGCTGCTGGATGAGCCAGTAGTTCGATAACGGCCTGCAACGTGCTGAGGGCGACGAAGGTCAACGAGCGAACCCCTGACTTCCTATCAGCCAGGGTTGAGTCTGGCCACCCGAATGCAGTTTCGACGACCAGTCAAGGACGTGGACTTCAACACTAACGTGAGTGTTTAATCGTTTACCCTTCAGAAAGGAATTTTAGTATATAATAACCCCCCTTTGTATGGGAAGCCCCTTTCTGACAGGTTTTAACCTCCTTATAATATTCAAATGGGTCCAGCACGCGAGGTTTAAACCAACCATGTGTATGCGCAGTCGCGCAGTGAACAGTGTCTATAATTCGTTCCGCGTTTCTGTTGTTTAATAATTGAAAAAGTGATATTTTCGAAGTAAACTTAGTATTTTACAAAGCTCGGAGTGTCAGCAAAGTGATAAATGTAAAATTGGATCCAATTTCAATGCATTTAACCGAATAATCACTAAAATACCACAAAGTGAAAAAACCGTTTTGCATTACGTCATCGAAGAAGTTGTTTGTCAAACATAGAGAGCATTGACCCGTTAGCCGATCTGAGCTGCCTCAGTCAGGTGTGTGGCGGCGCTATTCGATCTGTACTGCACTGCGCATCATACTGTCATCACTGTCACACTGGTACTCGCCTTGTCTCGCATCGCTGCTGGATGTCGTGCGTATTTTGATATTTCCAGCCGGCCGTTTTGCAATACAGTAAACATGAACTGTATTCAATGCAAAAGTAAAATTGAACATTATGACCTTTTGAAATGTAGTGGATGCAAAGCATATTATCACTATCGGTGCTTGAATATAACATCAGCTACTTTTAGAGAGAAAAATATAGAACTGAAGCGTACATTCAAATGTGAATCCTGCGTCAATGTTACCCGACGCATTCGAGTGACGGATGATACTCCGGTCCGTAGCGCTACTGCGGCATTTTCCGCGGTGGCTCACGAAAACAAAGCTGCAGATGGTGATGATGTAGACCTGTCATTTGGAGAGACTCTCGGTGTGGTTGCGATGTCAGAAGCTAAGGCATACACTGCTGAACGAGACAGATTATTTGATATGTCGGTATTTAAGGAAATGGTGAGCGAAGTTGTTGCTGCAGAGATGCATAACTTAGAGTCACGATTAGTTAATGAAATTAGAGCAGCCGTTCTGAGTGTATCGGATAAAGAAAATAACCGATTGAAAGCTGAGTTGAATGAAGCAAATGAGAAATGTTCACTTTTTCAAGCCGAAATAAATGTATTGAAGAATCAATTAATTGATCATTCTGCTACCAATGCCCAACAGCAGAAACTGACTGCCAAAAAGAAGCAGCCAAAATCAGGTGATGATGCTGAGGTAGATGTTTTGGTGAGCAAAAAAGATTCGCCCGCCAAATCTCCCGCCGTCCATACAATGATGGCAAGTTACGCAGCGGTGACCGGGAGCACGGTGAGATCGTCAGACAAAGTGGAGCGACAACTCCAACCAAATGATGGCGGTAATTGGATGGAAGTGAACACTAAAAAGAGGAGCTTGATTAAAAAAGGAGAAAATACGTCAATTCTTCAAATAAAAGCAATGGAACGGAAAAAATATTTGCATGTATGGAGGCTACTCACGGAAACAACAGAAGATAGTTTACTAGAATACATACGTGATCTACTCGGAAAAGATACTTACATAAAAGTAGAAAAGATTAACCACAAAACTGAGAGGGATTATTCGTCTTTCAGGATCTGCGTGTCGGAAGCTAATTACAATAAATTGTGTGATCCTGACATTTGGCCACTCCACGCTGAGTACAGCGAATGGATTTGGTTTCGTCGACCAGCGACAAAACCACAACCCTAGAGCACCTAGTAAAGGTATTTACATTTTATATCAAAATGTCAGAGGTTTGCGAACAAAGACTTTGAACTTTTTATCGATGCTTGAAACTTCGGGCTCGGATTTATTCGCTATCACGGAGACCGGCTGCAACGAGTCAATTCAAAACGCGGAGATCACACTCCCGGGCTATCCTATACTGCGATGTGATCGAGCAGATGGACGCAAGCAGGGTGGGGTCCTTTTAGTGGCCACACCACGATTCGAGTTGCAACTAGTGCCTATACCAGATAATATAAATTTGGACGATTGTAATTTTGAATTAATTTGTTCTACTGTTCATATGCAAAACCGATTTTTATTCACATGTTGTGTCGTCTATATTCCACCAAAGACTGATGATAATCAGTACCTAATAATGTTCAATTTATTAGAAAAAATATGTATTAAGTATAAAGGTAATGTTTTAATATTAGGAGATTTTAATTTGTTTTCTTGTAGTAGCTATGTACGAAATTATTATGAATACTTTGTGGCGTTCTGTGAACTCATTCAGTGCAATAAGGTACCCAACAGCGGCGGTGGACAGCTAGACCTTGTGTTGAGTGGGCGCGGAGTTGTGGAGGTGTGCGAAGAGGACGAGGCGCTGCATCCTGTGGACGCGTACCATCCTCCACTTGCCGTCACCGTCGCCGTCGCGTCACCTTCAGCCGCCACGGAACGGTACCGCATGGAAAACACAGTGTCGTCTAAGCAATGGAATTTCAATAAAGCTGACCTCAATCAGTTATATCATTTACTGGCATGCATGGACTGGCGTGATTTGTACTGTTCATATGATCCGGAAACAGTTTTAAATTGTTTTTATGGTATGATCAATACAGTTTTTGATGAGTGTGTGCCTACGAAGAAGCAAAAATCTAAAAATATTAGGTATAATTATCCTGTGTGGTATACGTCTGAAATTATTAGAGCCATTAAATTAAAATATAACTTGCATAAAAAGTATAAAACAAGTAAATCACGCAGTGATTATCAGGCGTTCGCTCGGTGTAGAGCGATAGTGAAGGCAGACACGGCATTAGCTCATGATCGGTATCGAGACCGAGTACAGAGCCACCTGGCGACGGACCCAAAAGCGTTCTGGTACTACATGAGATCAAGAAAAAAGAATTCGAACCAGCATAAATTAATAAAAGATGAACAAGTTCTATCGGACCAAGAATGTGCCAAGGAGTTCGCTAGATTTTTCCATTCCGTGTACAACCAGGAGCCGGCCGCACTGGATGTGTCGGCAGCTACAACGGCGGGAACGGTGGGCGGCGCGTGGGCGCACCTCGCAGGCCTGGAATTAGCGGCAGTGCAACATGCACTCGCACGCCTGCCACCTAAACGATCCGTAGGACCAGACGGTATACCGGCGTTCATTTTTAAGGATTGTCGAATGGTGCTGGTGGAACCGTTGCTGCATATATACAACGTCTGCCTGGCGGCCGCGACGTTCCCTGATCGTTGGAAGTTGAGTCGTGTAGTACCGGTGCCGAAAGGTCATGGAGGTCCGGAACCCAGCGACTACCGACCGGTAGCGGTCTTGTGTACTCCAGCCAAGGTGTTTGAGTCAGCCATACACCATTGTCTGCATGCGCAGGTGAGTTCTCAGTTGTCCGAAGCGCAGCACGGTTTCCGTCCTGGGCGGGGGACGGCAGGGAACTTACTACATCTGATGACACGAGTGGTGCCGGCGGTAGACGCTGGGGTTCAAGTAGATGTTGCCTACTTTGATTTTCAGAAGGCGTTCGACACGGTCGATAATGACATACTGCTCGCGAAATTGGCCGGCGTAGGTTGCACGCAGCACACGCTCAACTTCATAGCCAACTACATGCGAGACAGGCGCCAGTACGTCGACTGTGGTGGACACCAATCTGAACCATATTACACAAGATCAGGCGTCAGTCAAGGTAGTAACTTGGGACCCCTTCTATTTAACTTAATGGTTAATGATTTACCGGAGGTAGTCGGCGAGTCAACATGTCTACTATTTGCTGACGACCTAAAATTAATTCTTGAAATCAGGAAAGACTCGGATCATGACAGACTGCAGCGAGATATAAATAATGTTTTTAGATGGAGCCAGGAGAATAAGTTATACTTCAATGTGGCCAAATGCTCGGTGATGTCGTTCAGCCGTGCGCGAACACCTCACCACTACCAGTATCATATGGATGGTGAGCTGCTGCAGCGCGTCACAGAGGTCAGAGACCTGGGCGTTCGCTTCAATGCTGATTTGACATTTCGGGAACACATCATTGATGTGTGCAAGAAAGCATACCGAAATCTGGGTTTCGTATTAAGACAGTCGAACGGATTCACCAATATCAACGCATTACGTGTCTTGTATGAAGCATTGGTAAAAAGTCATTTAGAATTTAATGCGATCATTTGGGCTCCACACGAAGTTAAATATAAAACAATGCTGGAGCGAATACAAAACAAATTCTTGAGAGTTTTGTATCATAGGTTATATGGGGTCTACCCAGGATATCCATTATTGTATCCGACTCAATTTGTCCTCGGAATGGTGGGCTATAACAAATTAGAAGTAAGGAGGGAACTATCCCTTGCCACATACCTATTTAAATTGGTGCGTGGTAATGTTTACAATCCCAGCATTCTACAGGAAGTCCAGTTGTGTGTGCCAGATGAGTACGCGGGGCGGCGGCGTCGGCCGCGGCTGCTGGCAGTGCCACGTGCGCGTACTAATTTGCTGCAGGAGGCGCCACTCACGCGCGCGCTACGTACGTTAAACGTGGTGGCGGAGAGAGTAGATTTGTTTTGCTGCTCAATGAGTGAGTTCACGGAGGCCACTATTTATGTATTATGTTATATATAATTAAGCGGAATAGTATTAAGTATCTCTTTTGTAACTTCGCTGTCGCATTAGGTAAATTACCTGTAATGATAGTAGTAAGTGGATTTGATAAATAAATAAATAAATAATAAATATCTGTGGAGAGGGGGGCTTTTCACACATCCAATTATGTATCAACAAATTTGGAAAAAAATAGGTTTTGGCAGCACTAAAACTGAAATTAAAGCCTTCAAAATCGATTTTAGTATCTACTGTGCCAACGGTACAGACTACCGATCGTCTAGTCTGGGAGGGAGCATTCTATACAAAAGAGAATTCCCGTCGGACATAGATGGAGTAACGAAAGAATGCTTACTCCAATATTAATATAACCTATTTACACAAAGAGAATTTGAAGAGCTTTTACGCATTTGATCGAAATACCTTTATGATTTAAATCCAGCTTTAAAGAGATAAGAACAGTTTTGCTAAACAACTTGGATAATAGGCGCCTGACCAAAGTTGTCCGTTCAGCGTAAGCAGAGCTGCAGGCAAAAGGGTAATTGCATAAATAAAAGCACTGCATTCTTCTCTTTAGCTGCATAGTTCATGTTGTTCTGGTAGAGAAGTTTTCATAACTTTCAGAAGTTGCGCTTATTCACCGCCAGCAGAGGGACGATAGAAAGTAATTTTCTACACAAACACTTAAAGAATAGTTTTATTCCAACTCACTTGAGAACTTATTAATATTGAAGCACCATTCTCTTTAGTTTTGAACTCGTATAAACTCAACAGATGCTCCTGTGGCAGCGAACAGGGTAATTATTAAAGTTTTTCGAAGTAATAGTCCGGCTCTTGAGAAAGATTAACGTAATTTCGGCAAGATATTCAAATCTTGGCCATGTGTTATAACTCGTATCTTCAAAACATTGGTTTGTAATATGCTCTTTACAAAATGTTCATTTTATAACCTTTTTCTTCAAACAGGGTGCTCTATTTAATTTTATGAATATGGAAAATTTTAACAATTCCGCCAACCATAAATTCACATAAAAATATCAGCTTTACACAGAAAAGTTAAAAACGTATACAAGGTGAAATTAAATTAACCGACCAAATTCATACTGGAGACTCGGTTTGTGATCAGAAACAAGCTTAAATAATTATTACCCTTTTGGTGAAATTCGAAAAATATTTTTTTTTGCTTCCTCATTTCCAAGACTAGGTCAATTAGTCCAACCAGCAAGGGAGCAAAAAAATACATTTTTCGAATTTGGCCAAAAGAATTACTGAACCTAGTTCCTGATCACTAACCGAGTCTCCAGTATGAATTTGGTCGATCGATTTAATTTCAGCCTATATAATATCTATTTTTTAATGGTTTTGGGGTTGGCCTCCAAGTAAATATTTTCCATATTAAAGAAATTAGAACACTCCGTTTTAGAAAAAAAAGGTTAATAATGACTGAAATAGGCAGTAATTTGCGGAAGTCCATCATAACCTAATGGATATATTAATAAGTAGCTTTTGCCCGCAGCTTCGCTCGCGTCATTTTAGTTTTTGGGTAGTCCTATCAAATTTATTAATATTTTTCGAAGCAATTATTTTGTAGTACAGTCAGCAAAAGATAAAGGTATACAGGCCCATCGCAAACACAGTAATCTTAATCTTGATTGATTGACCTTGATTTGATATTTGATCAATAGTACATGTGTGAATGTATTGACCTAGTATAACTTATCTGATCCATCACTTACCTGTGGGTCTTAAGATTAAAGGGTTTGCGATGGGCCTGCATACCTTTATCTTTTGCTGACTGTACATATATTTTAATTTAGCTTTTGGTTCTCATGAAAATAATTTTGTCTGTCTGTATGTAAGGTCCGTGTACCTTGGTAAAATGTTCAAATCGGTTCAGTAGTTTCAGAGAATACCCATCCATTTATCCATCCATCAGCCTGTTATCGTCCACTGCTGGACCTATGCCTTTCCAATATTACGCCACTATTGGCGGTCCTCCGTCCTCCCCATCCAGCTGCCACAACATCCTTCAGATCGTCGATCTAGCGGGCACGAAGTCGGCCTACGCTACGCTTTGCTCTACGTGGTCTCCATTTTAATGGCATGAGATTTGCCCATTCGAATTAAATTAGTTGCTTTATCTCCACGGAACAAACAAGCCTTTGTCTAAGTGAAGAGTCAAACCATTACAACAGCAGAAGAATTTTCACTTTATTGTTTCCAGAGATTACCCGCGTGAATGTAGCTAATGGCTATGTCCCTAGGGAACTGCCCGTCCCCAGGGAACAAACTATAGCTTCCTAATTGTGAAATAATTTCAGAATAAGATCAGTAGTTTGGAGATTACCCCCAACATCCAAACTCTCAAAGTAACAAACTCCCGAACACCATTTCTATATAATATTATTATTTACTGTAGATGTGTTAATAGTGTTCAATTCAATTCAATCAATTTAAGAGCTGTGCTCTTGTCGGTGAAGTCTTCTCCATTAACTTCTTCACTCCGCCTTCTCTTTAATTTCTTGATACGACACGACATTTACTTTTTCTTTCACTTGATCCATGAATGTTCTCCTGGGCCTTTCTCCCTTTTTTTCCTTCCACTTTTTCTTCAGTGATGTTTTTGATACAATTATCGTGTCGTATCAGATGTCCCAACGTCTTTGCCCTTCTATTATCATAGTCTTCATCAAATCTCTCTTTTTATTTACATTCTGCAGGACCTCTATTCATTGCTCTTCTTTTCCATCGAACTAATTCTTTCCATTCTTCACCAATACCACATTTCAAAGGCTTCCAATCTTTCTTTGTCACGTCTTGTCATGGTCCACGTTTCACATCCATAGCAATGCTCCAGATGTATACTTTTATAAGTCTTTTAAAAGTAAATAGTGTAGATTTGTAATATTCCACTGAACACTCTTATAATGCTGTTCAAAATACAGACTCAAGCTCCGCCCGCCCTCCCGCATAAAACATTCACAAGCATGCAGCGGGGATTTTAGTAGTCTAGAGATTTTGATTTAGTCCATTAAATTCGCTTACTATTAACCAGGGCAGGGTTTCAGGGTATATGTATGTTATTGCACTGTATCAAACACGAGCTGAGCATTGAACTTTGAATAGGTGTTTGATGCTATGGGATTCTTTCTGTTTGCTCCGCTACAACAGTCAAACCCTTCACGACAACGACCTATAGATAATATTCAAGCTTAGACCTGGCTATACTAGATTCAAGATTCAAATATTTTTTGCGTGCTATAATGGAAGTACATACATACAAATAACATAACAAACAAATAACAAATACTTGAACAGAGGTTGTACAGGTGTGGAAAAAAACATTATAGCGCCCAGCAAGGGCATAGCAAAGGTTTACTTATAATTAAATACGTACCCAATGTTAAATTGTGTACAGCTTATATTAGTAGATAACATTTTCATAATATATTGTTAAATTATTGAATTAAAATTTTAAATAATATAATTTTTTTAAACAAATTGAATTGTAATTAGTGATTCAGTACTTATATAATTAGTGACATTTTTATCGGATTACAATTGTTAAGTATATTATTATAGGTATAATTAAGAATAGTATTTGCAATTTACAAACGTGTCTCATATACATACACTATAACAAATACTATTACTTAAGTATTTGAATGGCTTATTCTACATTTCAAGCTATTTATATAATATATTTGTATAACATTGTATAATTACATTTATTTAACACCAAAAACTCCTGCAGCGTGTAAAAACTTTTTTCAGACAGACACTCTTATAGGCATTTCTAAAATTTATTTACAATGCTCATGTCTCTCATTTCCTTAGGGATATTATTATAGATTTTTGTAGGTACACATTGAAAATGGACCGGAAGATACAATTTTCAATTTTGTAAAAAGAGGGGCTAACCTACTTTGTGGTCTTAAATTTCCTGCCTGAGAGTATATTGGGAAGAGTTGAAAGTTTTCTTTAACGAATATGCTTACTTCAAGAATGTATATAGATGTTAAAGTTAGAATTTTAGGTTTTTTAAAATATGGCCTACAGATTTCCATTGAGTTTATGTTAACACATCTCTTCTGTAAACGGAAAACATCTATAGTATTGGTACTACGTGGGACGCACTATAAGTTTCCGGAATGAATATGAAAAAATACTATTAAAGGTACAAAATTAATTTATTGTTTTTCAAAATAATCTCCCTTGGCGTCTATGCACTTTTTCATTCGATCAAACCAGTTTTGAAAACTTTTGTGCCACTCCCCTGTGGTGACCTCTGAAACGTGTTTTTCATACTCCTCGACAGCCTCTTCTGGTGATGAAAATCGTTGACCGCGTAATTGGTTCTTAATTTTTGGGAACAGAAAAAAGTCACAAGGTGCCAGGTCGGGACTGTATGCAGGATGACTCATGAGTTCTACATTTTTCGTCTTCAAAAAGTCGTTTGTCTGTCTGGCCGTGTGAGAACTAGCATTGTCGTGGTGCAGGATGATACGGCGTTTACGGTTATTTTTACGGAGTTCGTCAATAACTTCCGGCAAACAAATGGTCGTGTACCAGTCACTATTCACGGTACGACGATTCTCTAAAGCAACAGTAGCCACGTGTCCAGTTTTATTAAAAAAAGAAGCAATCATCCGCTTAGATGCACTTTTCATGCGCGCCACTTTGGTTGGTTTCGGCTCATCTTGAAAGACCCGTACGCTCGATTGCTGCTTTGTTTTGGGATCGTAGCAATAAATCCATGTTTCGTCACCTGTTACTATGTCCCGCACCAAATTTGACGCACCTTCGTTGAATCTGGTAAGCATGGCACTGCACCAAGTGACGCGGTCCGTTTTTTGAGCCTCGGTCAAGTTGTGTGGGATCCACCGCGAGCACAGCTTTCTCACACCCAAATGTTTGTGTAGGATTGATTGTATTTGACTCATGCCTATTTCTAAGGATGCGCGAATTTCATGGTAGGTCACATGCCTGTCTGTTTCAATCATACGGCGCACAGCATCGATGTTTTTGTTGGTCACAGCGGTGGACGGCCGACCATCGCGAGATTCGTCACTGAGATTGATACGACCACGCTTGAATTCTGCAAACCAGCTATAAACAGTCGTCTTGCATGGTGCTTCATTGCCAAAAGCTGTTTCAAGCCGAGCGATGCTCTGTTGAGCTGTCAAATTACACTTAAAATCGTAGAAAATCATACTACGAAAATTTTCCCGAGTTAAATCCATGTTGATGCAGACACACAATTTTTTAAATGGCGCCACAAGGTAAAAACAAAAGACAGTCAAATGAAACAAACTGCATTCTACAGCCAAAGAGTTCTATTTTCAAATGTTGCAATAAATTTTTAAATATTGTTTATGTAAGTGGCCAGTTCCGGAAACTTTTAGTGTTACCTATGTATTACCCCATAAACGATACCATACTGAAGTCTGGCGTGCGCATATGCATAATAGGTGGACATAGCGGTCTTTAGATTGGTGCATTTTTTTAGTTCGTACGATGCATAGTAAATCTAGAAAGTTTTGTTTTTATCCTTTCCAAGTGATCTTTCCAATTTATGCCGGAGTTAATAGTAATGCCTAGAAGAGGGTAAGTTGTAACATTTACAATTTTTTCATTTTGAAATGAATAATTTATAGGGATATGTGGTTTTTGATATAGCTTGGATTGTAAAAGTTTAGTTTTTTTTTAAATTGATTTTCGAATTGTGTTCCTCTAGCCAGTTCTCTATTTTGGTTAATATAACATTGAGAGAGGTATTTAGACTTGTTGAGTCCTGACAAGGCAATACAATCGATATGTCGTCTGCGAAAAGGGTATACAGGATTGTTCCATTATTTTTGGCAAGTCGTTGATGCTGAGCACACTTCTCTGTGGGATTGATTGTAACCTTTTCCTCCCTCGACCTAACTTTTTGTATGGTATATTTTAATAATTGCGGGAAGAACCACGCGCAAACGCTTGTCTATAACTAAATATGGAATAAAGACTCGATGAATAAAAAATACTTTTTCGTGAATGGATCTCACTCGTTAGTACCTACTTCAATTATAAAAGTGAAAGCAAGTTTCATTTTCACTTGAAATTAATCAATTTCATTTCTAAGTGTGTGTGAATGTCGAAATTAATGTTTAAATTGCAGAAGGGACTTGAAAATTTATTAAAATATGTAAGTTTATAGTACTAAAATGTTTTGCACAATAAAGAGATAGATGATTTCACATTGTCACATTGTATATATAGTAAAGCTAGGATGAAGCAACGAACGAAAAATTAACGCTTTAAAAAAACTGACGGGCACATGTCATGTTTGTATGGCGTCAACTCTAATTTTCAGTTCGCTGTCACTGTAAGTCAGCCAATCACGGCTAGTCCAGTTTGCATGACACACAGCATGAACCAACAATGAGCCTTTTGTATTTTTGAGTGCCTGGTACTATTTTCGAATGATAATTTGTTAGAAACGCGTCTACTGTTTTTGTGGTGGAACCGTTTATTCTCAAATATCTTTTTGAACAAAATTAGGCAAAATTCTTTATTTTAAAAAACATTGGAATGTGAACATCATTTGAATATGTCAGAATCTTACTTGACACTGGCAAAAACTGGTACCTAAAATAGCTACCATAGCCATTGACCTCTCATAAACAACTAGACTCACAATCTCGCTCAAAAAGCGTCCGCGATGCATCTTGTCACAGCTATGGGGTGACAAAATCAAATGACGATTTCGTACAACTGTTAATTTCTTATGTTAACGATATAACGTCTTAATTTGGTTGAAGCATTTTTGATACTGAAATGAAATGAAATGAATACTTTAGTTTTGCAATGTAAGTACATAAATACACTTATCGCACGTTAGAATATATTAAATAAGTAAAATGGTTAAATTTTTAGGAGGAAAATACAATATTAATACAATAATTAGGATTTGGGTAGGTATATATACTTAATAGGTTAATACACGTACATCAACTACATTAAAGGTATATTTAATGTATACAATAATATATATACCTACTATATGATAATGATAGCTAACCATATACTATACTAGGCTGTCCGAGATATCATGATATGGGTGGCAGTTCAAAGTTGACAGTTACAGTGATGTGCCCTAACGAAATATAATCGACTTTTTTTTAGTATCGAGAAAGTTAACAAGGGCTTTCGAATCGATTTTTTATTTGATTGATTTTTAATTATCCAAACTATTTTTTGTTAATTACTAAATTAGTTAAATTAAACGAACCAATAACTCCAGAGCTTAGGAGTTCAAAGATTTTTTTTTTGTTTTTCTCGGAATTTCACCAATAACAAAACAATAAAAACAACAAAAACTGTAACAAACGTCAAAACAAATAGCATGTAAAGCAACCTCAACGAAAACACAAACCGCATACAAGATGTACTCATACTGAGGCGATCCTGTATGATGGCTGCACCGATTCTTCGATATATTTTCGATTATGTAGTGTCCGTACCTACGGGTTAGCGTTCCGATCCACGCATCACGTAGCAAAAAGGTATAATTATTTACTGAATCTTTTCTTCGTTAAATACATATTAGTATGTATATATGTATTAGTAATTTAATATAAAAAAAACAAAATCAAATTATTAGCACCAAATTTTGCGATGGAAATTTTAAATTAATTAACTTACCTATTGAATTAAGTGCTTGTAGTGATTATATTTGTAATAATCTGGACTAGAGATGTAAAAAATCAGTTTTTTTTTCTAGCATTAAAAAAAAATTTTTGAGAAAAAAACATGAAAAGAAACGTTTTTTTTACTGAAGTAGGTTTTTTTTCAAGAGTATAAAATTATATCGGCTCTAACAAAAAATAGCACTTTAAAGCTTAACATTACGCAAATGGATTCCTGAAACGAAAAATGGTTTTTACCTATCCATAAATGACTCAAAATAATTTAAGTTCTACACGTGGAAGCGAATTTATACGACTTAATAACGTAAATGTCGACAATAAAGCAAATCAAACGTTTTACATCGGCACAGTAGACACTTTTTGGACGGGGATTTCCCTAACATCAACGCTTAGTTGGTTTATTTCATACGTTCATTTCCTGAAAAAAAAACAAATTTAGAAAAAAATCGATATTGCCAAGTTTTTTTTCATGTTTTTTTTTCAAGAAAGTGAAAAAAAATTTTTTGTTTTAACTTCACCAAACTTCAATGCCCGAGGAACTAATAAGCATTTTTAAATATTGGTATCAGAATCAGGACAATGTCGTTCGATGGTTGGGGGCCTATTCGATCCCATACAGGTTGGAGTGCGGAGTGAGGCAAGGAGGGCTAACCTCACCTAAGCTCTTCAACCTCCATGTGAATGCGCTGATTGAGAGGCTCAGCAGCACACATATTGGCTGTCATATTGGAGGAATTAGCATTAACAATATTAGTTATGCTGATTACATGGTGCTGCTGAGCGCCTCTGTGAGCGGTTTATCAAAGCTGCTTGTGTAGTGTGTTACGCACACACCAACATACGTCTGTGTGACTTACCGTATATATATTGTAATACACTATTTGATTGAGACATTATAACTCCAACTTTTAACTAATTAAGTTCTTTCATTTGTCTACCTTCCGCCACATAGTATATGGCGACCCACGCCAGGGCTGCCTTCTTGGCAGTTCTTGGTTGTTCTAGAAGAAGCTAAGTGACGTGTTATTTTGGTTCCGTTCGTGGCGGATAAGTGGTTTTTGATAAGAAAAAGAGAGCTTGGAACATGCGTTGTTTGTTGAGCTTTGTGATTTTGGCGCTCGTGATGTTCGTGGACGGTGCCAATAAGAGACATTCCCAGTGGCGAGAAGATGCGATTACACTGATATGGTGTTGAGAGCCCCCTGGCCTGCAGCTGTGTACGGGGTCATGTTACTTCATTGTACCCGTTGGTGTTGCTGGCTGAACATTTTAATTGTATGGAGACGTAAATTGAAGGATGACCCATGGACGACGTAAATTGAAGAATGACCCATGGACGACGCGACGCAATCATTTACAACTATATTTTATCGTGGAGTGTGTTCAAAGTAGAGTTGCTAGAAACTGAGTAAGTGCGTCTGACTTTGTTATTAAAATTAGTACTTTATATGTGGGATATGGTTAGAAGTTATTTTTTATTTTGGTTTAAATATGGTTAACGTTGTAATTACATACACAGTTACAGCACTGAAGGTTTAGTATTTTTTTTGGTTAATTGTTCAACAGGGTGTTGTTATTTTGTATGTATGCATACTCCATATTAAGATGGAGAATCTTCATTATTAACCTCTTGATTGGTATAATACATATTTTTTCGTACTAATAAGGTGAACGCTTGTTGACGATATACTTTAAATAATATTCGATGTTAAGAACATTACGGGTAAGAACCATTACCAGATAAAATGAACGTGATGACGATATTTTTCAGTTGGAATAACGAATTATGCAATAATAAAAGTGGCAAGTAAGCACATATTTTATAATTAATTTGTGCTATTCTTTTTCAATGAAAATATTTTAGTTTTTTTTTAAATTTGTATTATAAGTAAATATCAATTCTAAATTGTTGTAGTTATTCTATCTACAAGCAATTTTGCGTGTAAACAGATAAACTAGTAAGTTTTCTTGTGAACAGATAAACCAGTAAGTTTATCTTGTAATTTTTGATCGTGATACAAGTACGTATTATACCGTACATCATACATGGTGTTGTTCTTATGAACATCTGATTTTTTTTTCTACATTATATTTAAAATGTGTGTTTTTATGATAATATTTTAATGATAATGCAAATTACGAAGACTGAAAGGTAATGGCAACTTTTATTTAAAAAGTCTTATTTTTCATAAGAATTTTCCACTTTCATAGATTCTGAAATGTGCTTGAAATAATCTTTTAGGTATGATAAAATAATGGATACCAAATTTATGTTTTCCACAGATTAAAATGTATGCCTGTATAATAAATTATGAAGATTGCATTAGCTTCATATTATTGTGAAACCAACTGATTGCGAAATATGATGTGATGACTGTTGCAAATGGAAAGGTATGCTGACGAATTTGATACATTGTTTTTGAATACATTGTAATTGAAGGCACTTGCAATACCTAATTGGAAACGGTAGTTTTAGGGTTTCGTAACCAAATGGTATAAAGGAACCATATTATTTGTTTTTTTTCTGTACAAGTGTTTCGAGATTGTCACGTTGAAGATTAGATCCTATGTTTAAAATGAGCCTTGAACATTGACTTAGGTATTAGTAGGTACTATGCAGAAAAGGTATATTAAAACAACATTAATATTTTGGTTATCTTCTTTTAGATTGATTATTGCAAATGGAATGTTTATTGCAATGTTTATGCATATATTTTCAGATATTTGAGTAAAATTACTGTTGAATAGTTATTGTTCCGTAGGCCTTTGGTTTGTGTTAAATTCCTTTTGAAATTTGATTTCCAAGAAATTGTGTTTTGTTTATAAACTGATTCATTTTTCGTAATCATAGTAGTTTTTCTCTGTAATAATTTTACACTTTCTCGTTCTACTTTATTTTCCGAATCTTAACAGAAAAAGATATCCGGAATAGGAATTCAAATAAAATTGAAATTTTGAAAATATTAATTTATATAAAATTTAAATTATTGTTTTAACTGTCAAAATATTTACATAATAATAAACAATTAAGTCAGTTTAAATGAATTGAAATGAATTATTTTATACTTCCATTGCATCATTGCTATGTTGTTTATTGATATTATGCAGTAGGTATATCAGTAATAAGTACCAAGTACAAGTTTACCCAAAGGTAAAGGTAAATTTTACCCAAAGTTGCGTATGAGAAGTTGTTGTCTAATTTGTGAACCATCATTTAAGTATGGTTTTGTTTTATACAGGTTGCTTTGTTTTCGTTTTCTCGTTTTAGTGAGATAGATATTATGGAATGAAAGTAGATATACATAGGTAACACTAAAAGTTTCCGGAACTGGCCACTTACATAAACAATATTTAAAAATTTATTGCAACATTTGAAAATAGAACTCTTTGGCTGTATAATGCAGTTTGTTTCATCTGACTGTCTTTTGTTTTTACCTTGTGGCGCCATTTAAAAAATTGTGTGTCTGCATCAACATGGATTTAACTCGGGAAAATTTTCTTAGTATGATTTTCTACGATTTTAAGTGTAATTTGACAGCTCAACAGAGCATCGCTCGGCTTGAAACAGCTTTTGGCAATGAAGCACCATGCAAGACGACTGTTTATAGCTGGTTTGCAGAATTCAAGCGTGGTCGTATCAATCTCAGTGACGAATCTCGCGATGGTCGGCCGTCCACCGCTGTGACCAACAAAAACATCGATGCTGTGCGCCGTATGATTGAAACAGACAGGCATGTGACCTACCATGAAATTCGCGCATCCTTAGAAATAGGCATGAGTCAAATACAATCAATCCTACACAAACATTTGGGTGTGAGAAAGCTGTGCTCGCGGTGGATCCCACACAACTTGGCCGAGGCTCAAAAAACGGACCGCGTCACTTGGTGCAGTGCCATGCTTACCAGATTCAACGAAGGTGCGTCAAATTTGGTGTGGGACATAGTAACAGGTGACGAAACATGGATTTATTGCTACGATCCCAAAACAAAGCAGCAATCGAGCGTATGGGTCTTTCAAGATGAGCCGAAGCCAACCAAAGTGGCGCGCGTGAAAAGTGCATCTAAGCGGACGATTGCTTCTTTTTTTAATAAAACTGGACACGTGGCTACTGTTGCTTTAGAGAATCGTCGTACCGTGAATAGTGACTGGTACACGACCATTTGTTTGCCGGAAGTTATTGACGAACTCCGTAAAAATAACCGTACACGCCGTATCATCCTGCACCACGACAATGCTAGTTCTCACACGGCCAGACAGACAAACGACTTTTTGAAGACGAAAAATGTAGAACTCATGAGTCATCCTGCATACAGTCCCGACCTGGCACCTTGTGACTTTTTTCTGTTCCCAAAAATTAAGAACCAATTACGCGGTCAACGATTTTCATCACCAGAAGAGGCTGTCGAGGAGTATGAAAAACACGTTTCATAGGTCACCACAGGGGAGTGGCACAAAAGTTTTCAAAACTGGTTTGATCGAATGAAAAAGTGCATAGACGCCAAGGGAGATTATTTTGAAAAACAATAAATTAATTTTGTACCTTTAATAGTATTTTTTCATATTCATTCCGGAAACTTATAGTGCGTCCCACGTACTCGTACTAGTTACTGAGCGTACGTAAAACTTTTTGTGCCCCATATTTATACATTTACATAGTTAAATTGTTTACATTCTGTTAGTTAGATTTCTTTTTAAAGTGGAATATTACACTTTATAAGAGATTTAATTTTCTTTTGATATACTCGTATAATCCCTATCCGATACGAAAGTAAAAATGTTCAACTTATATATTATTGTTTAAATATCTCACTTTCTTTTTCAACTGCTTATTTATCTTTGTATTAAAAATGTTACACGTAACTGAAGTTTTGTGAATCATAGGTGTCATTGATAAAGATATTGAAGAGTTTTGGGAGATGAAGCATGGCAAGAAACGGTATTAAAAATCTTTTCGGTTAGATTATTAGATCGATTAGTTACGATTTCGGAAAATGCGTTTGTGTTTAGAAGAGGTGAAACAAAAATTCATGAAAGAAAATGAGTTATGTATAGAAAGTTATAAGAGGTACAGCTAACGGTACATCCTCCAATGTGAGGGGTTGATCCTTCTTTCGATCATGGTTCTCCGTGAGAAAGTTTGGAGACTTTATGTCTTAAAATCGTGTATCTTAAAATAGGTTTAACACCTATTGCCATTATGTAATTTGAAACGATATGTGCAAGAATGCAAGGGAAATGTATGTTTTGTTAAGAGAAGAGGAGGAGTCTCATTGTTCTCAGCGAACAAGAGAAGTCGGGAATCCTTGGGTTTATTTGTATTTTAGTAAAACAAATGGACTGATCACCCACGAGTTACGAAAATTCTCAAAAGCCCAAGAATTCTATTAGGTTGAGTTTTGAGTATGGAATATTTTGAGTGGTTCGACTTACCCATTTTTGAGTTTCGTAAAAATAAAAGTCATGCGAGGCACACAAATAAGGGTACAAAGGGTGCACGTCCTTCTATTCTGATTATGGTGCGAACGAGATTTCCTCTGTAAAGATGTTGGAGATATTTAAGTCTTAAATGATGCCCCTTGATTTTATTTAATAAATAAAATGTTTTTATATAAATAGAGTCGACTCAAGAATGTTGTACCCGCCCCAAGGGGGTTATAAATAAATGTTTTTGAAAGGGACCGGCCGGCCCAATAAGTGTGTGTTTACCTCGTGAATTGCGATACTGATATTGCGTGATTTCTTTGAATAGTTTGTCGCTAGTTTGCAAAGTTCGAAAAGGGATTTATTATGTTTGAAATATAAAAGATGACGTCACGATGATAGTAATAGATGGTTTGTGAATGTTGGACTAAACTGAGGGTCAAAAGTGGCACAAGAAATGAAGACCATATGATTTTTTTTGCTGATTAAAAGATTGAAGTCACGAAACAAATTGGTTAAATACAAGTTAAATATCTTAAAGAAACTAACTATTTAATTGCATGTTTTTTTTTAGAGATTGCTTACCCCTGCAGCAGTTTAAATGAATTTTCTTATTTTGTATGATTTATGTTATTAATTTATATAATTGATTCATAAGTTACGAGTTAGTACTCGCGATAAGATCTTTAAATAATTTTACCATCAACAAAGCGTCAGAATCAGTAATCAGAAAATTTATATGTTTATGTCTACTTAAGAATTATTTGTAAAGCAATTTTTATTAATAATTATATTAAAAGGGTTAACTAAAAAAAATGTAACCGTAATTAAACCAGCTGACTACTCGTATATGCAGATTTTATAATTTAGTTTACTGTTGTTTTTTTTTTTCGATTGTATATTGCTTTATTGTACCATTTTTTATACTTTGTTATACTGCTATAAATTTTATTCTGGTATTCAAAAGAATATTTTATTTTTCTGTCTACTAAGATTTGGTATGGATGTAAGGGTTAATTTTTGTAAATTTTTATAGACCCAACCCTAATAATTGTATGGGAATATTTAGTACCACTATAAAAACGTACCGATGCATTACTTTTGATGTTACTGTAATATTTCAATTGCTTTACAAAAAGCTCTACTGCAAAAGTACCATGTTGGAATGTACAAGTTAGCAAAACACAAATATGAAATATAGTACTCGGATGACAATAATCCATCTTATGTTTCACCTACCAACAAGTATTATTGTAGCTGCATAAAGATGGTCAATTTTATTATTTCAGTACATTACATTTTCAAAGATTAGAAATAAAATAACAAGTCTTTCTTTTGATAAAGAAAGATTGGTTTAATATTTTTTTAAATAATTTTACTGAATTAATGTAAATATCATTTAGTTAAAAATTTAATTCAAGTAGCACAATACTCGTGCCTATGTGTTTTGTTCTCTTATTATGTATTTTGATTCAAATGAAAATTAGTTGTTTTGAATCCTGAATCTTGTAAAATATGTTATGTTAAAAGAAAATATATATTATATATATTTTTCTTTTTTTGAAACGGTGGAGGTGTAGTGTGTTACACACACACCAACATACGTCTGTGTGACTTACCGTATATATATTGTAATACACTATTTGATTGAGACATTATAACTCCAACTTTTAACTAATTAAGTTCTTTCATTTGTCTACCTTCCGCCACATAGTATACTTGGCATTTGCGAAGAGTACGCTGACAATCACGGGCTGTTGTATAACGTGAGAAAAAGCAAATGCATTGTCTTTCAGGCCCAAGGAAAACATCTACATAATATACCAGCTATTAAACTCTACGGGTATCCTCTTAATAGAGTCAATCAGTTTAAATACCTTGGAAATGTTATAGCCTCGGACCTGAGAGCGTAGGGCGTTGTCTGTTCGTGCTAATATGATAGCCCGCAGATTTGCTCGCTGCTCAATAGACGTCAAAATCACCCTATTCAGGGCATTTTGTACGTCCTTCTACACGAGAAGTCTGTGGGTGAGTTATACGCAAAGACAGTACAGCGTGCTATGAGTCTAATACAACAATGCGTTTAGGATAATTTTGGGGCTGCCTCGCTTCTGTAGTGCGTCGGGGATGTTCGCGGACGCGCATGTGGATTGCTTTTATGCAACGATGCGCGGGCGGTGCACATCCCTGTTGCGCAGGGTGCGGGCCAGCCGCAACTGTATCCTGAACGCATTTGCGGAACGGTTTGACTGTCAGTACCTGAATCATTGCAGCATGCATCTAGAGACTTAAATAAGCAACAAGAGAGAGAAGAAGGAATTATTGAGGCACGAAAATTAAATAACAGAAATCTTTTACAAAAAAACCAGTCAACGGAACTTGATATAGAAAATGAGGATCTACGAGCTGAACGAGACCAATATAAGATAATTCTGACCTCATTTGACCAAGACCGAGACACATTTGACATAAACCTTGAACGGATCAAGTTCCTTGAAGAACAACTGGCTGATGCACATTGCCAACTCAGAAAAATAAGTGAAGAAAAGCAATGTCAAGAAACCGAGAAAACATTGACCATGTTTGAGGAAATGATGACGAATAAAGATTCAGACCCTGTTGAGACCATTGACCTTACAACTGAGAATAAATGCTCAGCTAGAAAAAGTATAAATGGCTCAAATAAAATTAAAAAGTATGTTAAAATAAATAAGTACATACAAAAAACTCAAATATTAATTCATAAAAACCGCCAACGTTTTAACAAATTGCCTTTAAGAAAACAAAAATAACATTACAAAACGAGTTAGAAGAACAAGAAAAAGAGTTAATGCAACAGACATTTAAATATGAAAAGCAAATATCCCAATTAAACGCCATATTAAAAATATTGAATGCTCACTGAAGGAAATGACTGAAAAGTACTATATAACACCATTATTGAGCACAGCGCTGCCATGGATCAGCTGATAGCAATGAGTAATGACAATTTGGAGAGATTTACATCCCTGTCCAACAAAGAAGCCAGCTGCATTCACACTGGCTGCCTGATGTGCGGGCCACCGGCAACTCCTGCTTGCCCGGACACTCAGCCTGTACAGGCCTCTCGGTATCTTCGGACCTCTATAAGCTCCTCACCATCTCAGAACCCAGCACCGCACAAAGACTGTGATGGCCCCAAAGGTGACGTTACAGTGAAGTGCTCCCTGAACATCTCGGCTATGCCTGTCAGATCGTTGATACCGTTGACACTCACAGGCAAACCCGGCTTACTATTAAGTTTATTGGTTGACTTCCAAAAACTGCGAAAATCATGCTTGGAATGATGCAATGCCAAGATATCCATTTTAATTTGGTCACTATTATTTTGACACCGTCGCAAACGAGATTTAAAAATCCTGCGACTATTTTGCATTTCACTCCAAGCACAACCTTCCCGAGGCTTGCCACACAACATTCACAACTCAAACTTTTGCCTGGCCTTCCTGTGAGCATCACTCACATACTTGTTCCAGCCTATAACCGGTTTTTTACCTCTGAGAGCATTTATATCATAGCTCGCACAAGCTGCCTGGCATAATACACGAACAATATCTTCATATATTTTATCGATAAAATTTCTGTGGTCCAGATTATTACAAATATAATCACTACAAGCACTTAATTCAATAGGTAAGTTAATTAATTTAAAATTACCATCGCAAAATTTGGTGCTAATAATTTGATTTTGTTTTTTTCTATTAAGTTACTAATATATACATACTAATATGTATTTAACGAAGAAAAGATTCAGTAAATAATTATGCCTTTTTGCTACGTGATGCGTGGATCGGAACGCTAACCCGTAGGTACGGACACTACATAATCGAAAATATATCGAAGAATCGGTGCAGCCATCATACAGGATCGCGTCAGTATGAGTACATCTTGTATGCGGTTTGTGTTTTCGTTGAGGTTGCTTTACATGCTATTTGTTTTGACGTTTGTTACAGTTTTTGTTGTTTTTATTGTTTTGTTATTGGTGAAATTCCGAGAAAAACAAAAAAAAAATCTTTGAACTCCTAAGCTCTGGAGTTATTGGTTCGTTTAATTTAACTAATTTAGTAATTAACAAAAAATAGTTTGGATAATCAAAAATCAATCAAATAAAAAATCGATTCGAAAGCCCTTGTTAACTTTCTCGATACTAAAAAAAGTCGATTATATTTCGTTAGGGCACATCACTGTAACTGTCGACTTTGAACTGCCACCCATATCATGATATCTCGGATAGCCTATAGTATTTAGTATATGGTTAGCTATCATTATCATATAGTAGGTATATATATTATTGTATACATTAAATATACCTTTAATGTAGTTGATGTACGTGTATTAAACCTATTAAGTATATATGCCTACCCAAATCCTAATTATTGTATTTTCCTCTTATAAATTTAACCATTTTACTTATTTAATATATTCTAACGTGCGATAAGTGTATTTATGTACTTAAATTGCAAAACTAAGGTATTCATTTCATTTCATTTCAGTAGCAAAAATGCTTCAACCAAATTAAGACGTATCTTGTAAAATGATATTTGTTTATCAAAGAACAAAACGATTAGGTACCTATTTATAAGCTCTATTTGAATATTCAGTTTAAAAAGACTCTCTGTTTCAAATCGTCATTTGTATTTATGATTCATTGTTTGTATTATTAACTATTCAAGGATCTGTCGGCAACATTAAAATTTAATGGTTGTGTTGATTTATTAATTCTTCAAGAACAATGTCACAAAATTGTGAAATACGAAATGAAATTAATTAATTCAAGGGATTGTCAATAAAATTGCAGATTTCGATTGATTACAGTTCACAGGTTATTCTAGAATAAAATTTTGTTTGTAATTATGCTTTATTTCAAAAAATCAAGGTAAACAACTAGTTATATAATTCGGAAAAATTTACAGAATTCTTTTCTTTTTACTGTTATTGTGATGAATGACAAATATTTTTGTACAATATTTATGTGTCAACAAATTTCTTTGTCTCAGCCAACTTCAAACAGCAAACCTAAATGAAAGATTTAGTTCTTTGAATTTGACAATGTGATATTTTTTGCGTAAACAAGTTGTGGGAGACTAACCACAACAAAAAAGAGGTATTTGTAAATGTGATACTTCAAATGTCAATACGAAAGATAGGTATTTGTTAATATAAACATGTATTCAACAGCACAAAATTCATTCTTAAACAGTAAGTGGCGCTGGAAATTACTCACATGAAGATTTGAAGTTGCCCTCGAGGCAGCATTAAGATCGTTGAAAGTAAGCCTAAAATGTATGCGTAATTGTGATATTGATGATGTTGACATGGGATCCCTGCTGGGTTCAAGTGGATGGTCGGCTCTCCAAACGGAGCTATTCCACCCAATTCCTATTGCTTGGAGCTTTGGTATCTCGGGGCATGGCAATACCTCCCGCCAAGACGAGCCAAAGGAAGCGGGGCACTACGTACCTTTTCTCGAAGCGTTTCGTCATATTTTCGAACCATCATAGCTTCGGTCTGGATAATACCAGAGATACCAGATGCTCAAGATAAGATGTACTAAGCAGTCTTATTATACACAATAATTTTCATCTGTCTAGCTTTTATACTTTGAATTTTATAAATACCTAAAATACGTCGATTTTGTCACTCACTCACTCACTCACTGATGATCATCAAAACCTCCAGGGTACCTACTTCCTGAAGTCCTAGAAATCTGAAATTTGGTATCAAGGCTACAATTTGCACATACCCAACGAAAATATTAAAATCTCTGTTCATTTTACGCTAAAGTTCTTGCGTCTGACAAACAATTCGACACCTTCTTGAGTAAGGAAAAAAAAACGAATACCTTGACCGCGGTATTTTTCCTGTAATCTTTACATAATACATCCATCCATCCATCCATCCATCAGCCTGTTATCGTCCACTGCTGAGCATAGGCCTTCCCAATGTCATGCTACTCTTGGTGGTCCTCCGTCCTCCTCATCCAGCCGCCACCCGCAACCTTCTTTAGATCGTCGGTCTTTCTTCCTCAACATTTCTTAGCAATTTATTATTGGTCTTCTCATCCGTTCAGCTAATACTCTCCACCTTCCTTTAGTATCACATTTAAATTTGTAGTATTGGTACGGAGTCCTACGAGCCTAGCTTACACTTGGCCGGTTTTTTAATAATGCAAAAAGACAAGTTGCCTTAAGGCGAGGTTATCCAGAGAAATCTGTTCTGCTCCAACGCTAAGATTTTACACATGTTTATCCTGCTCAGCGAAAGCGGGCCGCTCAGTAAACTCGCGGTTTCGAGGTGTTTTTATTCATTATTTTGGAATCAAAGGAATGGGTTTTAATATGATGGCCGTTTTATATCACATATTTCACGACGTTTATTTTACCTTTACTGTCCAATTAAATGATATTTAGATCATTGTTCAGACCTATCTTTGCGATTTAATCGGATCGAGGAAAGTGTAAGTAATCGTGTATCGAACGGCCAAATATTAAGATCAAAGAGTGAAATATTTCATTGTTTTTTTTACAAAATTTAATCATCGCTATATATTGGTTTAAATTTAATTCGAAAAGAGACAAAATGGGATAACCCCCTCTTAAATATAAACAATAATTAACTGAAATGTCGCCATGTAAGTAAGTATTTACAGATATTAGATGAGACAATGTTGAGCGGACAACTTTTCAAACCGGAAGTACTCGTAGATAAGCCAATTAAATCCTCTCTAAGTCGGAGTCTTTCATCGAAAACTGCTCTGAAGAAACTTTATTTTGAGAATTACCTTTGTTCTCCAAAGATTCATTATTACGTACTTGCACAAGTTTCGTTTTGATGTAATTACTTAAGAGTGAAACAGTGATGAGAATAAATAAAATTGATAATAGAAATGCCACGTGTTTCACAAATAATTGCATAGACACCAGACTCTCTCTTTTTTCAAGACTCGGATTCAAATACTCGTGTTGATTATCAACAAAGATTTTTTAAAAATCTGCTTGCCCACTTTCGTTTTTATATAATTTTCACATACACCATAAAACGTTAATAAGAACGAAAACTGGATCGGTGCAAATTTTCCCGGAATACTTCATCGTATAATATTGGTTTTCATGATTATTTCACCGTGATTACAGTCAAAACCAGCCAAGTGCGTGTCAGGCCACGCGCAGTGTAGGGTTCTGTAGTTGCTCAGTAGATTTTAAAGTTGGTCTACTAATATAAACTTTTTAAAAATATTCCCCAATTTACGTGAAAAAAAAATTTTTTTTTTACCGTTTTATTGGCATGATTAATATGTATACAGTGTAAACTAATACACATACCAAATTACAGCTTTCTAGCTAAACCGTGGACAGACGAATGGACAGACGGACATGGCGGAACTATAAGGGTTCCTTGTTGGACTAACTTTTTAGAAATCGGTACTAAATAAAAGTTTGAGAAATACTCAAGGTTTAGCTACGGTTAATGAATGAAAGTACGGTATTGTCAGTTTTCTATAAACAGTCTAAAAGCTAAGTGCGTTTCTGTGTTGTTGGGTCGCTTCTTTTTTCTCAAAAAGGGAAAATCTATACATGAAACTAATTAACTTTGTAAGTCGAGATTGTAGCAGATGGAAAACGGAAGTCTTCTCTGCTCCTCCGAAAGACAGGAAAACAAAAGAAAAAAAAAACGATACGTGTGTGTAAACACGTGTTGTACTGAATTACTTTGATTCTACGACCTTGAAATAAATGTCACTACTTTTGTAACATTTTAATACTAAGTTATGTATAATAAATTCACGTTGAAGAGAATTCATGATGCAAGAAAACGACAGACTCGATACGATCACCCCGTAACTATAACGATTGGGATAGCCGACCATTTTCAGCAAATTCAAACTGTCTTCGTCTAAATGAGTGAAGACATTTACGTGACCATGTTACACTTAGCTTCTGGTCTGACCTAGAGCCTACATGTGTAAGTAAAAGATTGCGCATGCCGCTACGGGCAGCAGCTCTCTCACCTCTCGCCCTGACGAAGGCAGTCTGAAGCTGCTGAAACTGGTTGGCTATCTTGATCTTACTTATTATTGAGGTGATCACTTGTTTTTACATAATTTTAACTTGCTTTTTAATACTTGGCAACTTTTGTAAGGAAAGATGACTTTTCAGCTTTGATTGAAAAGTCATACTACTAAAATGTTCAGTATTATAAGAGTACATGTGGTTAAAGTATTCTAGTCCATCACTAATACAGATTGGTTTATACGAAAATGTCGTCTGCAAATCGTAGAGTTCGGCATAAATATCATGATTTGTCTCGGTAGATCGTTAAGTATTAAATCGAAAATCTTTCGCCAAAAGTTTAAAATAAGTGCAACGAACAGCGGAGCGAGGAGTAAAGGGCGTGTTAGGTTTACATATAAATACATTTGGGGATCCAGGCGACTCCCTTAGTTTCAACAGAAATATGATCTGCCTAGGCAGGTCAAATTACCGAATTGTATGGTATGCCGACAACATATACAGGATGTTGACTTTGTCCGTAACTTCCGCCAAAAGGTGTGTTTATACACACGAATGTGATGCCAAAATAAATGAATAATAAAACAACAGGTTAAAAAAAAAAACACTTTTTTGGCCATAATGCATGTAAACTTTCAATAGAGGTACGGGGTCTCAGTGCCAGTGGAAGGATAATGCACCGTTAACAGTTACTAGAGCTTCGTGCCACTGTTGCCATAATTAGAGAACATTTTGAAATAAAACAAGGCATAACATCAATCAATCTTGATAACATATTTTAGTCTAAAGTTGTTTTTTGGAATGAGCATTGTGTATATTATCACCCTGTTAACCGGATGTAAATGCACAGGGGGTAAATAATCCCCAGATCATACTGAACAACTTTCCCAACGAAACACAATGAACAAAACATAATTTTCTCCGTATATATACTAAGATTTCCCCTCAAAATTTTGTATAGACAAGTAAACAATTATTTTAATTTTGAAAGAAAGTAAGGAAACGGAATTTATTGCCGAACAATCATATAAAACAAACAAAAATACATAGAAAAATCAACTCAAATAACTAATAAAATAAGATTTGTAATCACAATGGAAAGTATGTTTTAAGCTAGCACTCAGTTACCTACTTAATTAAAATCACATTTTTTGTCAAAAGGTGATACGCTCAGTATTTGCTATCAGATATTTAATAAAAATATCCGTACAGCGCAGACTTTCAGCGAGTCCCTTGTAAGATGAAATGATCTTAGATATGGTAAATTTTGCAACGGACGCGTTAATAGCTAGATTACTTATTTATTTAAGGAAACATTTTGAAACATATAATCATATGGGATTGGTTAGTGTTATAAATAATTTTCTACAATAAATTGCAATATGCAAGGCTTAAATTGCCCCGGTATGTTTCTTTGGAAAAGTTGTTCAGAATGAGCAGTAGAATATATGGATTCATTTAAAGGTGGCAAGTGTATTTACACACAGTAAGTATGTATGTATGCCTCTTTAAGTAGGCCATGTTGCGTAATACAGGAGACTAATTCTCGTGCTAAGTGGATGATGGTGACAGATCTCCCCGTCACGCTGGCTTTAGTCGGGAGCCTGGATATTAATTGCCAACACCTTCCGACTGTGCTCGGGCCACTAAAGATCCGTCACAGTACAAAGCTAACGAGTAGTACTTTGTTTGTTTTACAAACATTTTAGCGCTCCGAAATGTTGCTGCAAAGTGGGGTACGACTAGGGTTGCCATACGTCCGGAATTTTCCGGACATGTCCAGAATTTGGGTTCTTTGTCCGGACTGCGGGAGGAATTCGAAGATGAACGGATTTTTAAGGAATTTTCACACAAAGAAAGAGAAATTATAAATGAAATACAATAAATTATTTAAATTAAATCAACATTAACAGTACTTGTATACCTATACCTATACGAAACAATTGTAATTTTCGTATTAAGTAACATAGGTATGTATATGTAAATATACAATGTAACTTTTTGAGTAATACATCATTTTTATGTTAAAAAGACTCCCAGATGCAGCATTTATATTTCTTTTATAATCTCTACTAATCACATTACACTAATATTATAAATGCGAAAGTTTGTGTGTGTGTGTGTGTGTGTGTGTGTATGTGTGTGTGTGTCAGTATGAGGGTGAGTTTGTGTGTGTGTGAGTGTGTGTGTATGTTTTTTACTCTTTTACGGTGAAACGGCTGAAAAGATTTGGATGAAATTAAAAAAAAATACAGCTTAGACCCTAATTTAACACATAGGCTACTTTTTATCTCGGAAAAAAGCATGTCGTTAAACCAAAAAACACGCGGGCGGAGCCGCAGGCAGAAGCTAGTAATAAATAATTTTACAATCCATTTCACACGTCACATATTCACTTCACCCTAGAAATTAACATGCCACAAAATAATAAATTTTACAGAAAATGTCCGGAATTTTCCCCAATTGTCCGAATTTTTCTCCGAAATTTTCTTTTTTTTGATATGGTAAGCCTGGGTACGACTCAGTACGAGCAAGTTTTGTTGTTATCAATGTAGTTTCACAGCTACGGAATATTTTGTAAGACGGCAGTTTGATTTACATTTTTCAGGATGAAATCGAAAGTAACATTTGAGCGATGCCTATGGCAAATTTATTTACAATGCTAACAAAATACACGATGTGATGGAATTTTATTCAACATTTTAACTCTTACATGTATAAGTGAGTAAGCATTCTTTTTAAGCAGGAGCAATGTTTTCTTCGATGAAAACTTTCTTAGTTGATTTCATTAAAAATTTCTTAGTTGAAAGTTAATCTACCTCAAATCAATTTATTTAAAATGCGTTTAAAATTTAAAATCTGTGATGAAAATCATAATAATATACATATATTTATTCATAACTTATTTATTTCTAAGTATTGTAAGGATAGATATATGTTATTTACGTTTCTAATTCTTATTTAAAATAGCGGCGGTAGCTCAGGCGGTAGAACGCTGGCCTCACAAATCTTGAGACCCAGGTTCGATCCCCAGTCGGGCATCCACCAATGGGTTTTTCAGAGTTAAGTTTCAGTTGTTGAGTTTCAGAGCTAAGAGTTAGCTTGTGACCACGACGGCCTACAGAGGCGTCAAAACGTCAAGCACATATCTATTAAGGTGTGTTGTTAGTTATCGCGAGTAAGACCCCGATACAAAGTTAATAATGTGTGAAAATCGCAAAAGTGTAAAGTTTATTAATGTGCATAGTGTTTCCGTTCTTACCTTATACTTACTACTTGCTGAACGGTGAAGGAAAATTTCGTAAGGAAACCTGCATGCCCTAAAAGCGTGTAATGTGCCCGAAGTACGGCGATAGGGCTCGTCACCCATCACGTTGGGATGTAATAATCGTCGGTGAAACGCGGGTGCACCGGGTGTGGATTGTGACTTGCTTTCCACAGTTCAAAACCGGCAACACCTCTGACACCCCTCGGCAATTCATGTCGTGACGATATATGTTATGTTCAAATAAAAAATATCCATTTATCAATCAAATTTGTAGAATTAATTTGCATTATGAATATAATTTAATGATAAGTTTGTTCCTTTATTTTTAATTATGCAAGTTTAATTTTATTACATATATGCAAGCCTAACGTTTTAATTATTTCGCCGTAGTATATTTACTTTTATTATTTATTTATTAAAGATTAAAATCTACTTGTAAAACGTGTATTTTATGAGTATGTACCATACTTATTTTACAAAATAAACAATTTGAATTTTAATCAAATCCTGAAAATTTTTCAAAAATATTCAAAGTCACATATATAAATCACTAGGAAAGAAGTTCAATGTTTAGAACATAATATACATCATATTACTGGTTACTGACTTGAAAATATTCAAAAACCTAACTTTCATAATGAAAACTACATTTTAAACAAATAAATGCTCTGCAAACTTACGCTGTGGCCATTATTTTACTTCTGCTTGTACAAAAGTGAATCACTTTGCATATTTCTCGAAAGTTATCATAATAAACAGAAGGCTGTAAAGTGCTACGGTTAAAGCTTCCAGGTCACCCTCCCCTCGCCCCCCGCCCCCGCCCTAGTTGAGGACTGTTCCTCTATCTGCAGTATCATGTTCCTTGCCTTCAATTTGTTCCTTTTTAGGGTTCGCCGTGTGCGTCTGTCCGTCTGTCCGTCTGTCCGCGGCTTAGCTCAGAGCCTATTAGTACTAGAAAGCTGTAATTTGGTATGCGTATACATATTAAATACGCCCACAAAATGGTAAAATAAAACCTCGAAAAATATATTAAAGGGTATATATCTCCTATGCACGTAAATTGAGGATGTTTTTTTTTCTCGTCTATCGGTCGTTCAAAAACATTAACGGTGTGCAAAAACCATTTTTCACTTTAGCAATCTATTGGTGAAATATTAAGCTTTAAAGTGCTAATTTTTGTTAGAGTCAAGTGTCCTCCCCTGCCGGCTAAACGGTTGTTTATGAATATGTGGAAAAATGCACAGAAGTAGTATATATTATGAAGTTAAAAGGAAAATGACCACAGCTAAGTAGGCGTTGTAAGTTTACGAGTACAGGTTGCGCCAAACATTTAGTCCCCTATAAACATGACAATATAAGGGCCGTTCTTCGGGAGAGCTACTTCCTAGCAGAATAGAAGTTTGGCGCGCTCTGTATTAGTAGGAAAACTTATAAAATGTACAGGGAAACTACGGAACCCTACACAGCGCGTGGCCCAACACGCACTTGGCCGGTTTTTGTTTAATAAACGTACGCTACTCAAAAAAAGCAAGCAAGCAGTGCGACAAGGCTCTTGTGGCGTGATTCAAGTTTATTTTGCACACTATACCTACAATCTCACAACCTGAAATTTGGCATGTAGGTTCTGCTGGACGTTTATGTCACGTAGGCACGCGCTAAGAATCATTTTGTTAAATCTAATTATAAAGGTATGATACAGAGTTTGGAAGTTTATATCCACTCGTCATAAGAGGCTTCTAACACTGTCTTTTTTAACATAATGATATATTATATAATAGCTTTTGCCCGCGGCTTCGCCCGCGTTGAATTAGTTTTTGTGTACTCCTATAAAATCTGTCAATATTTTTCGGACTGATGGTAAACATAGCTGGTGAAATGTGTGTGTTATGCGCCTCCGTGTTTACCATTTTATATGTCTCTTATATAGCTTAAAAAGTATTTTTTGTCCTATTCTAGATCTAGAACTTTATTTGTGCAATGTTTCAGCCCAATCGGTTCAATAGGTACGGCGTGAAAGGGTGGTGTCACATCACTTTTCTATAGAAACTTAAAACCTCATTTCCATCCCATGGGAACTGATTTATGGGATAAAAAGTAGCCTATGTCCTATTTAAGGTCTAGAGTTACATTTATGCAAAATTTCAGCCCAATCGGTTTAGTAAGCATGGCGTGAAAGGCTGACACATCACTTTTCTACAAAAACTTGAAAACTCATTTTTATTCCATGGGAACTGATATGTGGGACAGAAAGTAACCTATGTCCTATTCCAGATGTAGAACTACATTCATGCAAAATTTCAGCCCAATCGGTTTAGTAGCTACGGCGTGAAAGAGTAACAAACATCCATACATCCAAACTTTAGCATTTATAATATTAGTGGGATCCTTATTATTGGTAATATGCAATGACATTTGTATAAATGTCATTGGTAATATGATTAACATAGCATCGTTTGATTGCAGTTACTTTTTATTTTCAATAAATTTTGGCACGTTGGGAATATTTGGTTCATGCAGTTCAGTAAAACAGTTAAGAAAACATGTAGCTTTGATTAACTAGAGGTACTTGAGTGTAAAACATTTAATGGTATACTGTTTGTAAGCACAATTTTTTCATCACTCTAAAGTGAATAAACTTATTAAACAAACAGAAAATTATTCGCCGCTTCAGATCTAAGGTGGCATGAATCGAAATTTTCAATAATTTAGTTTTACTCATAAAACGCAATAAAATAGTGGCCCACATCGGTACAGCTCTCACATCCGTGTAAATGCGCATCTCCGATAGAGAAACATGACTGTGTGTCTCTTTCACACTTGTGAAGTTTCGCTTTTCGCTTAAAAATGAACTGATACCTGTTAGTATTGTGCCTGCTTTTGCAAAGTTAAGTCGCGCTTTTTATGTCTTATCTCGAAATGGGTCCCTTTATGACAAAAAATTTCATGTTTTTGTAGGAGCATTTTTAATAAAGTAATAAAAGTAATAAACTAATTAACAACATTACAAATCAATAAAATTAGTGTAAAACTAAAAACATTTAGAGATTAATATCCTATTGACTTTCTGAGCATGATTTTTTTTTTCAGAATTTAATCATTATTAAATAAAGAGATTAAAAAAAAAACAAAAGTTGATAAACGCAGGATTTTAAAAACAATTGCCTTTGCTTTCAATTTCATTTGGTGTTAAAAAAAAATCAACTGTCATGTCCTTGTAGCTGTTGACATTGACAGCGAACATAAACATGCCAAGTTTTTTTTTAATAATCCCTTGGCAATGAACATCGAGTTTGAAATCCTCAGTTGCGACTTACGTTCTTTTAGAATAAGTAAACAAAAAAAATAAAATAAGCATTAAAAACACAAAATAAATAATACGTAAGCTGTATTTTTACGCAGACTTTCAATATAAATATTGAAAACAAATGGTTACCTGAAATGAAATGATGTCGATTGCAAAAGTGGCTACCTATTACAAAAAACGCGTGTAATTTTAAGTATTTTCCATTTGATTAGTTAATATTGTTGTTAATTATGTGTGATTTTTTGCTGAATTTACTTGATTTCTGCCTTACTTTGACTAATTGTATCAAACTAAAGCAGTATTAAATGGGACTTCATTTTTAAAATCTTTGTAAGTTTACTTAAGTAAACAATATCCATGTACATTTTTACCAGATTGTATTCCAAAAAAGATATACCTTATAACAAGCCGAGCAGATTTTAGTCATGCCCAATATAATTGGTAATACATTTGATAGAAGACGAAGTATCAGAGCTGTTGAAACATAAATTACCGTTTCCCAAAAAACATAAATTTTGAGTTATGCCATCTTATTTCTGAGCCGGCTTCGTAGATGAGAACCAACTTAATTTTCGAAAATTATAATTTCCGGAAGGGTACTCGTCTGGTTAAAAGATTATTAACCTGTATATTTACGATCTCAATTCAAGAGCAATGTATCTCGATCGTTTCTTGTAAAGTTAAAACGAAGAGTAGATTGACCTAAAATGAGAAAAAAAACATGAAATGGTTTATCGTTTATTTTTTATCGTTTAAAATAGTTCAATTTATAGGGATTTTTTAGGATTCAGTCTATGTACAAATAGTCATAGTATTATATTTTGCATGTGTATTGTTTCATAGTAGGTTGTTACCTCAGTAGATATGAAAAACCGGCCAAGTGCGAGTCATACTGGCGCACGAAGGGTTCCGTACCATTATCTATAAAAATGGCAAAAAAATCTTGTCTGTTGTATGAGAGTGCGCGGGTCTGACTCGTACTTGGCCGGTTTTCGTATTTGTTGTTATAGCGGCAACAGTAATACATCATCTGTGAAAATTTCAACTGTCTACCTATCACGGTTCATGGGATATGGTGACAGACGGACGGACAGCGGAGTCTTAGTAGTAGGGTCCCGTTGGTTACCCTTTGGGTACGGAACCCTAAAAATGAAAAAAAAACCTAATGATAATCTATACAAGATTACAGTTTCTAAATATTGAATTGAATCTTTGCGTATTTAAGTTCAAATTTATCAAGAAATTACAACAACAATATTAAATTAATTCACAAAACAAAGATTTCAGGTTAAGTTACAAAAGAGGAAGAATCCAAGGTTTTAAGTCTAGATTCCTTAATTAGCATAGGCTTAAGGCAAAACTGAATAACATTCTAGGCTCAAGAACTCAAATAAGTCTCAGGTTTACCTAGCAAGCTGTTTTCAGACTTTGATATTTGAGTAAATATTGGTTGAGCAGGTAGCACAACCTGAACTCCGCTATTTGTTTTTGAAAGGTTGGAATCAGGCATGTTTAACTTTCTGAATGATAAAGAAAAAGCTTTGGAAGGTAAATAAGTCTAACTATGCACCGATCGTGCTGAAAAATTTAAACCTTTGTTCTAAATGTACCCTCAATGATATCCGACAGTAAATTTAGACGTCCTTAAATTTTCAGTAGCCTTAAGGCTCTTAGGATGGCAACACATACCTAATGAAGGAAAAATTATAAATGCACAACTTCAAATGAGCATATCACATTGTGTAACTTGGATAATCGGTATAGTAAAAATAATATAGACTGTAGACTATAAGCTGATAGACTCATCTTAGAAAAAACACAGAATCCTTAAGTTCGCTCGATTTCGAAGCTACCTCTAAATTTCATGTTTTTTGTGTGTTAAAGGGCCTTTCTTAATTCATACAGCCTTGAAATTTGTATTAAAAATCAGTTATCAAATGACATCGTCAGCACGTCTAAAAAATATTTTAAAAATTTCATCTAGAATCAGACTTATTAAATAAAAACCCAGATTTTTGTGGGCGCGTGTTTCTTGGTGGCCTTAACAGTCACGTCTGAGAGCGAGCTGTAAACTAAAAGGAAACTTCGTCGTACAGCTCAGTTTTGATTGTTGCAAATCGAGGTGCTGGATCTGATGTTATATACAGCCTTAAATGTTTTGAATAAAAATCATAAACATGTCAATAGAAAATGTATGAAATAAAACTGCAAAATTAAGTTGGTCGAGTACTCGGATACGTTACCATAATAAACCTATATTAAAAATCGGCATTTCAGTATTTGTTGTTTAGATACAATAAATGGCACAAAAAAAAACAGAAAATTCTAAATTCCTCACTAGTTTACTTTTTGAGATAGACCGGATTAGACTCCGTAACAAAAAAGGTCTAAAATTGACAACTTTGGCTACCATTTCATTATTTAAAAAAATAAAAGTATAGGTTTATAATCTTGTCAATGAGTTCTAAACAATGACAACACACAAGCACGAACCAAAAAAATGGGCTTCTTTTTCGTTGATGGGACCCCGCCTTAAAACAATTTCATTTCATTTTTATTAATTCAATATTCAGTTTTGGGTCAACGTTCTACAAAACATATCCAAATTTCAGGCCTGTAACTCATTGATTCCGACGGACAGACAGCACAGAGTGACATTATTATGGTTCCGTGTTGCCTCCCAGGTGCGGAACTCTACAATCGGAACCCTTATAAGATCTTTCCATTGTCTCGGGCCCCGTGGGAGATATTATGTTGAAGTTTAAGTCCCCATGGTGCTGTTAAAATCAACGCGCGAAAAAACTAATTGACCTTTAGTTAGGTAATAAATTTTTACAAATTGGGCACTGGTTGTCTTAAAAACTTGAAAACCAAATAATTAATTTCCAATTCTATGTGGAACATTACTTGCACATTTGTTTCATATATAGATTTTGCAAGAAAGGTTGAAACAAAACTGTAAAGGTCATTTGGTAATTTTTGTTACAATTTTATTCAAATTTAATAATTTATCGACGGTTTTTAGATTCGATATTATTGTTTTTGTCCCATATGTTTCGACGGTAAAATTATTTAGTGTCTATTGAATTTTGCAGATGTTCGTTTTCCTTACTCTATACAGAAGAGGTCTTAAAAAGACCCAGTAATAAACGTGGAAAAATAAACTTAAAGGAAATATCACGGTGATTATAAGGAAAAGAGAGAAGTTTTCTTGTGAGGGATTTATCAGATACTAAATGTGGGATTATGGTACCCACAGTTAAAATCTTTTCCTGCCAACCAAAAGTGGCGGTGGCTCAGTCAGTAAGTCGCCAGACTGTCAATTTTGAGACCCGAGTTCAAATCCTGGTGGCACCAATGACGTTTTAAAAATTTGAGTGCATATTTTTTTTATACTTACCACTTGTAAAATATTTATTTTCTGCAAGAACACTGATTTTAGGGAGACTGCAGCCTTAAAACGTACGATTTTAATTGTCAAACGTCTATTCGGCTAAGTAAATGTGCCCGTTTGACACAAAAATCGTACGTTTTTGGCTGCGTAATTAATACCATTGTCTCACACAATCGCAGCCCTGATCTACAAGAATAAATTATATCTGGAAATGGGAACACAATTTCCCATGTACTTACTGTTTGTGTAAGTTCCGATGATTCACTTTAAGCACTAGAGGCAAAAAGTGGGTAAGCACAATTCTTCCTGATATTACACAATTACGTACAAGCGACTGCAGTTTATGAAAGGCTAATGATGTCGTCGTGGGCAAGAAACATAAAGTGTTCACAAAAGTGAAACAAACATTAAGTTTCTACAGAATCTAAATGACTTTCACTAGAAGTTTCGTACCTACTAAAAGTTTACAGAAATTCCTAATGAGCCTCGTGAAATTTAACGAAAATAAGAATTAATTATGTAAGTACAGCCGTCAGGTGAAAATTGGCAAAGTTTTACATCCCTTGTTATTTTCTTTTTCTCTTTATTCCCTGATTTTCTTTTACTTCAAGTGAAAGAGGAAGAAAAGTCCAAGTAAACTTTCTCGTTTTCTTTGAGCTTAATGTTAAAAGATCAATAAGGGACAAGATTACTTTTGTACATATGTACCTATGTATTATTATATATTTTATAAATTGACACACCTAAATAACATCAATACGTTATAGTAATAATATCTATTGTTAAACCGAGGTTACGTTACTTAAACTACAACAACGTTTTGCTTTGCTTTACAAAATAAAAAAAACAGGAAGGAAATCAATCGCAAGTTATTGTGCCACAAATCAGTTCACACAAATCCTTTTTTTCTTCTTATCATACAACGATGGCTGCCGCGAACAAACGTGCAAGAGCTCCAGCAGCCTTTTTTTGTAGAATTCATGTCTTGTAAAAATAATTGTGTTTCAAATAAGTTTTACTAAATTTTCTGAGAAATAAGGCTGTTTTCAAAAACTAAAATTCTTATTGAGGATAGTAATGTTCTACAGTAGAACCGGATATAACGACATTGAAGGCACTATAACTAACGGCGTTATATCCACTGTTCGTTATAATCCGTTTCGTCGCAATGGATAGTAAAGTAATTATATATTTGAATTAACATTATGTATTTTGTTTACGAAATGGGTTGTACATACTCTTAAATCACAAAAGTAAACCAATTTTTATAGTAAACCTGTAGAATTATGGTGATTTTGCTTTCCCACCAATTTTGTTTTTGGCTATATCTCCGAAAGTAGTTGTCAGAATATAATGCAATTTTCTTTTTCTAAAATAAAATAAAATATTCTACACAAACATTTTTTTCTTGTCATGTACGGCAGATAGCCTTCAGAAAAAAAAAAGTTTTTATACAACGGGAAATTTAAGTCATTTTGTTAACGAAGACTGGTGATAGTGCCCGTCCATATGAACAACTTTTGATATGGAACCAACCCTGAAATCGTGAATCAGCAGTTTCATACATTTGGGTCGAGTAGGTAATTAACTTTTCTATGGAACAGCTGATATTTTTTTCACGATTTCAGGGTTGGCTCCATAGTTATAAAGTTCTCCATATGGACCTATCATCAGTTTTCGTTAACAAAATGACTTAAATTTCACGTTGTATCTATGAATATTATATTTATACACTAGGTATATAAGAATGTCTATTCAAATATTATAACATTGAAGAAAAATATAAAGAATAAGAGTGACTTTAATTCATCCAGCCAAACACTTACTGAAGACTCGTTAAGTGCTTAGTAACAACGTTCGATGACCCTATTCGTGAAATTCGAAAATTGTTCTTTTCATGTTACTTCCCAGCCCCGAGTCAATTACTATGGGACGTCAAGATTTAATTTTGCGAAATTAGCAAAAAGTGTTATCGATCCATGTTAATGATCACTTACCACGCCTCTAGTATGAGTTTGGCTGTGTAAATTAAAATCACCTTATATATGTATATATATAATAGCTTTTGCCCGCGGCTCCGCCCGCGTGTTATTCGGTTTAGGGAAATGCTTTTTTCCGGGATAAAAAGTAACCTATGTGTTAAGTTAGGGTATAAGCAATATCCATTTCAAATTTCATCCAAATCCATCCAGCCTTTTCAGCGTGAAAGAGTAACAAACATACACACACACACACACACACACACACACACACACAAACTTTCGCATTTATAATATTAGTGTGATATATAGTACGGAACCCTTTGTGCGCGAGTCCGAATCGCACTTGGCCGGTTTTTTCATCTATGTAGGATTTATGTTTTGGTTTATAATTCATAACTATGTAATAACACAGCCTTGTCTTAATTTACCACAAACGATTAATTACCGCGCTAATTAGACACCTGATTTATGAAATAACAAAACCTTGTCTTAAATCACTTGATATATCCCACAGAAACCATGCATTTTTCCGGGATAAAAAGTAGCCTATGTGTTAAGTTAGGGTTTAAGCTACTCGTGTATCCATTCTAAATTTCATCTAAATCCGTTAAGCCGTTTCAGCGTGAAAGAGTAACAAACATAGACACACACAAACTTTCGAATTTATAATATTAGTAGGAAGTTGGATATATATTATATTATAATTCTAACTATAAAAAAACCGGTCAAGTGCGAGTCAGACTCGCATACCTAGTGTTCCGTAATTCGACGGTCTTGGGAACAGTCAGGAAGAAGGTATTTAAAATTTTGCCCATAACTGTTTAAGATGACTAAAAAAGAGTTAATTGCACCAGAAAAGAGAGACTCAAATATTTTTATACCGTACATGAAAAATTTTATTTTGTCATTTTGTTATCGTGAATTTCTCACCCGCTTTATTTTTCCTGTAATCTTTACGTAATCCCAAATAACCGTTATATTTTCATATTTTTCGGTTAATGAAATGAGTTTCTAATTAGTTTCGGAATTATGGGGGGGGGGGGGGCAGGCATTTTTTGTGGTTTTTCAAAGATTTCTCGAAATCAGTGCCAGTAAATATCGTAAAAGTATGTAATATTTTTCTCATTTCTTATCAAGTGTTTTTTTAATCGCAATTTTTTCCTGTAATTGGCCAGTTATGGCCTATAATAATACCCTACATCCATCCATGACGCGTGGGACACCCATCTATCTGTACTAATAATAAAGTAGTAAAAAGTCGTATCTGTCTATAGATGTTTGAGAGAGGAAAACGGATGCTCTTGATGTGCTCTGTGACTTGTATAAAGCATTTGATTGCGTCGATCATAAAACACTTTTACGCAAATTGGAGCATAACGGCTTTAGTGGTGAATCTCTAGGTTCAATAAAATCGTCTAAACTTATTCGAACTCAGAAAGTGGATCTTATAAGGGGTGTTAAGTCTTACCACCATAGGTAGCTGCTTCCAAAGAGGATATTCCATCTTAAAAGGGTATAGTAAAAAAAGTTGTGTGTGTTCTATTCATAGTCAAAATGATAACTTTAAAACGTTTAAACTTTAGCTGTGAACACTTGCCAAGTTCTACATATTAAATAGCAAGGACCCTAACAAACTTTCTTTTAAAACAAGTGATTATAACAGTTATCACTGAAGGAGCCTCCATAAGCCTCAGCCAGGGTTCCGTACCCAAAGGGTAACCAACGGAACCCTATTACTAAGACTCCGCTGTCCATCCGTCGGTGAACCGTGATAGTTAGACACTTTGACATTTTCACAGATGATGTATTTCTGTTGCCGCTATAACAACAAATACTAAAAAACCTAATTAAATTAATATAAAGGGGGCTCCCATACAACAGACATGTTTTTTTTGCCGCTTTTATAGATAATGGTACGGAAGCCTTCGTGCACGAGTCCGACCCGCACTTGGCCAGTTTTTTTGGCGAAGCCGTCAATCCTGCACTGTCTTCGTGCTGAACTCGACACCGTTTTCACATTTATGTTTTTGGTGGGATAAATAATATTTGCACGATATAATCAAACGTACATAAAGAAAGGATATTATGGCTGACTAGGCCAATGCGACGAGCGTGCCCGCTGGACCGACGATCTGAAGGACGTTGCGGGTGGCTGCTGGATGAGGAGGACGGAGGACCGACATGAGTGGCGAAATATTGGAAAGGCCTATGTCCAGCAGTGGACGACGACAGGCTGATGGATGGATGAATAGAAGGCTAAACTAGAACCACAATGATTATTATCTGCTTTGTCTTCAATTACCTTCTGAAGACTTTTCAGAATTTATGCGTAAAATAAATTGGTTTCCAATCTATATGTAGTAGAATTATATTTTTTGTATTAAAATCTTGGAAATCTCGTTTCCATGAAATGTACTTGACATAATTGGCGTTTTTCCTGGAAACAAAGATACATGGAGACAACAAATACAAATGGTTTTTACTTTTTCAGAAAAAATATTTATGGAAAGAAAATACAAACAATTTCATTTTGTACAAAAAATCCCTTTAATGTCGACGTAAAATTGACTAATTTTTTTCTCAACTATGATATCTTTAAATACATTTCCATATTTTTAACACTTGGCGATTGATCTATCGCAAGGAGATAACAATAATTTCTGATTTTATATACCGCAATGATATATATTTTTTTTGTTAATCCGCAAAAGCCCTGCCTCCGCACATTTGTAATTATAAGTTATTTAACCCTTAAATGCTACAATGAATTTGTAGGCCACTAAGACAAAGTAACGTCTTAAAACACCCGGGTTTAAAGTTTATTAAATCTATATAGTAATAATAAGTAGTAAAGTAATTAATTACTAGTCGTGTCTGTATACTCAATACTCTTTCAAATTTTTTAAATGACATGAGTTATTAGTGTTGCACCAAAGCAAAAACTAATATTTTTAGAATTTTCATCTATTGAGCGGTGGTAGCTCAGGGGTAGAACGCTGGCCTCTTAATCTTTGAGATCCAGAGTCGATCCCCGGCCGGGTCATGCACCAATGAGTTTTTCGGAATTTATGTGCAGAGTATTAAATACTTAACACTTGCTGAACGGTGAAGGAAAACATCGTGAGGAAACCTGCATGCCCTAAAAAGCTTGTATTTGTGCCCGAAGAACGGCGATAGGGCTCACCACCCATTACGCTGGGACGTTATAATCGTCGGTAAAACGCGGGTGTGCCGAATGTGGACTGTGTCGGGCATTTCGCATTTCACACCCGGAATACCTACGACACCCCCTCGGGGATTCATGTCGTGACGATATCTATCTATCAGCCTGTTTTGTCCACTGCTGGACATAGGCCTTTCCTGAATTTCGCCACTCTTGGCGATCGTGCCCGTCACCAGTCTGTTTTGTATAAGGTCCGGCAATTGGGGATGGATATATCGCCATCCATCGGTCCCAGACAATGGTGGGCCGCCTGGTTTTGCCTGAGAGCTGTTCTCTTACTCTCCCCCGAATAACTTTGGAAGGATTTGCGAGTAAGATGGTGGTACCTTCACAGTCAAGCCCGGCATCAGCTCTACCACCTAACGTGACGATATATATATTTTATTTTATCTGCTTGTCTGTCTTTATGTATGTTCCGTTAACCACACAACAGATTTGGATGCGTTTTTTAATTATCATGTTAGTGACTCTGGTCTATATATAGGCTTCAATAAAATAACGCCTGAGCCGAAAACGGGGCAAAGTTTGAATAAACGTGGGCAGAGCCGCAGCCAAAGGCTAGTAATAAATATAATTGAAGTTCTGACATAAATAAACCAATCTCTTGTGTGCAGATAGTACAGACCTTTATGATTCAGTAACTAGAATAATATTTTTAATTTTTTAAAAATTTCAATTTTAGCCGCTAAAGGAAATTTTAATTTCAACTTTTCGCATAGTTAAACTTAATATCAATGAGCATGCCGAAAAACGAACCGGCATTTGATTTTTGAGGTGCGGTCGGAAGGGGGTGTATTTTCTAGCTGGGTATCAATGTCTTGTTTTTAAGCAACATGCTCAAAACATGTAGGGATTAACAACATGATAAAAAATTTAAGCAACCGAGCATGCTTTTTTAAGATCTGCGTATTCCCAGCTTTAAAAACAGACAAATAAAGGTATGTGTATAAAATTGGGTTACGTGGGTGTAAAAACAGCGTTGTAGCCAAACCAGAGTTTCTGGGGTTCAGAAAACCCTAGACTAAACTACTTTTGTAAAATAGAGCATTTTAGGCAACTAGAAATTTAAGCACGCGATTTTTCAACCTAACAACTTTATTTTGTATATACGAGTATGTTGAAGTTAGACAATAAGAGGGCAGCTTTAAGTTGAAATTTAGTACAGAAATTACGAAAACGAAAGTTTCACATAGCAACTTGAAATTTTGATAGTTGTTTTTAATAATCCAAATTTATGACAAAAGGAACAATTCTGATTGGATAATTCCAAGTATCTGAAAGTCCGGACTTAAGTTTATTTAGTAAAAGTAAAGTACGTATTTCCATTTTCATTTATGATTCAACAGAAATATTTTCAAACTAAAAGCCCCACTCGGTCTGGAGATTTATCTTTCCAAATAGGTAGTCTACATAAAATATAATTTCACTCACTGGATTTTAATCTCGGTTTACAAAATGATATCCCCTTTACATTTTCACGTCGTTTTTAATGCAATTTAAGTTTAATACAATTTAAAAAGCGGCGGTAGCTCAGTGGTAGAACGCTGGCCTCTCAGATCCAGGTTCGATCCCGGCCAGGCATGCACCAATGAGTTTTTAAGAATTTATGTGCATAGTATTGGATACTTACCACTTACTGAACGGTGAAGAAAAACATCGTGAGGAAACCTGCATGCCCTAAAAAGCGTGTATTTGTGCCCGAAGAACAGTGATAGGGCTCACTACCCGTCACGTTGGGACGTAATAATCGTCGGTGAAACGCGGATGTGCCGAGTGTGAACTGTGACTTGCATTTCACATTTCACACACGGAATATCTCTGACACCCGCTCGGGGATTCATGTCGTAACGATATGTATTCAGAATAGAAGTTTCCATTTAAACTGTAAAATAGCAGCAGCGTTGTGAGAGGTAAGTCAATATTCGAGTTAGTTTGTCTGCCGAGCCGACTGAAGTGCTCAATAAACATTATAAAAGTCACTGCCGTAGACTAGAATACTGTTTTAGTATATTAAAAGAACATCTTATTTTATTTCTATACTTACAAGCTTGGCGTATTTAAATAATTGGGACAAATGCGAGTCAGACTCGTACACAAAAGGTCCACCACCTCACAATACGGTTTTTTGTCTGTCTGTCTGTATGTATGTTCCGTTTTAACTCGAGAACCGGTCAACGGATTTGAATACAGATTTTTTAAATATAATCGTAGTGACGCTGGTCAGGGGCTGTTCATAAAGTAACGCCCAAGCCGAAAACGGTGCAAAGATTCAATAAACGCTTTTGACTCGGGAACCACTCAACGAATTTGGATGCGGTTATTTTATCATCATCGAAGTGACCCCGGTCAACACGCAGGGTATAAGTTTTTTTTTTTTTTTACTTTTGTGTATGTCCCACAATCTGACTTAATTTAAAACTTGTGCTTAAGTAAGTAAGGGCAATAACCAATAACGTTTAAATATTACAACTTTTCGAGGTTACTTGTATGGTTCCCCATAAAAATACTGTTTTTAAAATATTTTATTATCTGTCGTGATGGAGAATATAGTAACACGTATTCTGTAAAAATTTCAGCTTTCTACCTGTTACGATTGAAGCTATAGACCTCTGTGACAGACGGACAGACAGACAGCGGAGGCTTAGTAAATGGGGTCCCGTTTGGCAACCTCTGGGTACGTACGTAAACGTTGATTGGAAGACTTTCCCATGGTATTTTGAATACTTTATTCGAATTATGACACTTCCTAATTTTCCAAGTTAATAATGTCATGCATGCGTAAAACTTAAACAGGTGTAGTATTAAAACATGGTACAAAAATGAAATCATCCTTTCACTAGTCTCGTCCCGCACTTATCTCTCCATCGTTCAAGGGATATTAACCTTAAAATACAAATATATTTTATGACGCTTTTCACGCTTAAATATACAAATATATTTCTTACAAGCAATTTTTTTTAAAGTTATTACTGAAACTTATTTGTTGTTATAATATTTGCAATTTGATTTTTTTTGTATACTTCATTGAATCGAGACAATTAGTTAGACTTTATTTTAGTATTCATTTAGATTTTCTTGTAACAAAATTAAAACCGGCCAAGTGCGAGTTGGACTCGCGCACGAAGGGTTCCGTACCATTATCTATAAAAACGGCAAAAAAATCATGTCTGTTGTATGGGAGTGCGAAGATCTAACTCGCACTTGGCCAGTTTTAGTATTTTTTGTTATAGTGGCCACAGAAATACATCATCTATGAAAATTTCAACTGTCTAACGATCACGGTTCATCAGATACAGCCTGGTGACAGACGGACAGACAGACAGACAGACGGACAGCGGAGCCTTAGTAATAGGGTTCCGTTGGTCACCCTTTGGGTACGGAACCCTAGAAATGTTATCATAATATAATATAGTATAATATAATATAATATAATATAATATAATATAATATAATATAATATAATATAATATAATATAATATAATATAATATAATATAATATAATATAATATAATATAATACAATATAATATAATATAATTTATATTAATTAAGTATTTATTTAGATTTTTTTGCTAAAAAATGGACCATATTGTGGTGTATATATTCAAAGTCGCCTTAACAATATAATTAAATTAATTTTCACATAGTATCCAAATCAAAATTGAAAACAGTCGGGTCGTTAAACCGAATAACACGCGGGCGGAGCCGCGGGCAAAAGCTAGTAAGTTATAATATTATTATTGCTTGCATTTATAATAGGGAATTATTTTCATCCGACATTTCACGTTGCGGTACAGTCCGTTTGCTCATGTAGTTCACAGTACACCTTCACGCCGATTTGGATACTATGTGAAATTTAATTATATTGTTAAGGCGACTTTGAATATATACACCACAATATGGTCAATTTTTTAGCAAAAAAATCTTAATAAATACCTTATTAATATAGATTATATTTATAATATTAGTAGGATTGGATGAACCAGCTGAATTTATTCATTAATAAAATTCAGGTATATATCCAGTCTGAACAAAACAGCATTTTTTAAATTCTCTCAATGCAGTTTTCCTTAACTTTAAAAATAAATTAAAGGTACCTTTAAGAAAATTTGCTATTTTTAATGTCTAAGGTACTTTCCCTCGAGGGGGCATTCGTTTGGTTCAGCCTGTATAATTATCTGAATTTTATCAATGAATAAATTCAGCTGTTTCATCAAGAGAACTTACTCCACAAAATATATACATAGAAAACCTTTTTGTTTCACCATTTGGGGGCTGTTTCTAATAGCTTTTTGTATGAAATGGTGTGCAAAAGCATGGACGAATTTAATTTATTCATCCATGACAAACGGCACAGAAGTAATTCCATGTTACATTTCTCACTGTAATGAAAATAGTTAAAATAATAAGTCAAGTCGTTATAGTTTAATGATGATGATAATGATTTACGCTCAACTTGCCTGAGTGGAAAAGTTCATATACAGGACGTCCCCATAGGCCTTGGAGGAAAAGTGCTTTAAATAATATAACATAATTTTATTTAAAAAACACAAGTATGTCTGCATACAAAGCTAAAAAAATTACCTGCTGAACAGAAAAACAAGAACAACAAACTGCCTGTGTTTTATGACTTTGATCCAAAGGGTCATAATTATATATTATGGACTATTTGTTATTATTTATTATTAGTATCTTAGATTTAATGAGTTACATAAAAGTTAATACATAATTTAAAAAAAACGCAATGGCATAAATATAATGTCTAAAAAAACATTAAAAAGTTAAATAAGTGTACAAAAATCTTTGAATCGTATTTTTATTTTTATTAAACGGAGTTTCCGTGTAAGGAAATGTATCTTCACAATTTTAAATAGTTTTTGTAAAATACTTTGTGGTGGTAGCCTTACTTTGATAAGAAGAAAGTAAAGTATCAGCGTATGCTGTCTGACAACGAGGTTCCAAACACCGAAGCCATTATTCATCACAAAAAAATGGTACCGTTTGATGCAAGTGCGAAAAGGTTGATTTTTAGAGTCACGGTTGAAAACAGTCGGGACGAGAAATATCAACACTTTCGCACGTGTGTCAAACGACGTTTTTTAATACACCTGCGAAAAATTACATGAAATAATAAAATAAAAGCAATTTTGTTGCAAATCAAAGCAGAACAAGTCGACTGAAGAACACGCAGTCTGTTTGGTGCCAATCTGTGCTACAAAGACCAATGTCTATTTCTAACATCTTTTTAATAATAATTTCTACGATAGTTAAAATAGAATATAAATTATGATGTCTAAAATAGTCTTGAATTTTTAAAAAATCTCTTAGAGTTTAACATACGTAATATATTTAATAAAAAATATAAATGTTTGAAAATACTCATCTTATTATAGAGTATTTGATAAAACAAAGGTTTCCATGCTTACTATATGATGTGGCCGGTTTCCCCTAAATGGCGTCAGTAGGTAGTAAAAACAAAAAGCACTAGTGCGAAATATGTCATTTTACGCAAGCTAAACAGGCACGTTGTCTATTATATTTTGAGCAGGTGTATTAAAAAAAGATTTTATGAGAATGGGTCAGTGAAGGATGCCCAAAAAAAGTTTTCATTGGTTTATTAACAAAAATCAAGTAATTATACAACTGATAATTGTATAATTTTTGTTGGATCATTTAAATAGTTGTCAATTAGCGATATAATACTAACCGGCCAAAACCGATTGTGGGATAAACTCGATTTCTGGGGCGCAATTAAAAAATAAACATGAAGGTTGTGTAACCTAACCGCTCGCTTCTGAGCCAAAGGATTTCTGAAATTATCGCAGAGCTAGACTAGCCGAGAGGTTATGACGGACCATTGACAAAATTGGTGCCTTGTCACGGACCACCAACTCTTTGGAAGTAATATACTTACAGTAAAAGTAAATTAATAAAGGGTTTTATATATAGCTATCAATCACACTAATCACCCTAATATTATAAATGCAAAAGTTTGTGTGTGTGTGTGTGTGTTACTCTTTCACGCTGAAACGGCTGGACGGATTTAAATGAAATTTAGATTGGATATAGCTTATACCGTAACTTAACACATAAGCTACTTTTTATCCCGGAAAAAACATGTCGTTAAACTGAATAACACGAAGCCGTGGACAAAAGCCAATTTTAAATAAAACATGCATGCTATGTTCAAAGCCAACAGTATTTTAATTTTTTACGAAAACTTTACATACCTATAGAGATAACTAAATTATGTACTATCTTAATGTGATTTTTGTGACTGCATACTCTTTAATAACTTCTGAATCCTTGGTTCAGTACTACTTAATGCCAGTGCTAGCAATTTCTCCAATCTTTGGGAAAGAAACTGAATTTTTGCTCCGTTTTTTTCGGAAGGCTTCGCAGACTACTTCGGCTGCTTCCAGGGACCATTAGTGGTCCGCGGACTACCGATTAAGAACCACTGCAATAAACTATGACAAGCTTGCGTTCTTTTCCGTTCTAGAAGAAAGACTCTTTAAGTGAGACCAAATGCAATGCCATTAAGGCTACACCGTGAAAAAATTCTGGTTTTATTAACCTGGTTATAGCTAATTTAAACAGAAAAATTGTACTACCGGGTGTAAAAAGCAAAGGCAAGAATCCTTTAAGGGTGTGTTATTATGATCGGTAAAGATATTATTTCAAATACTGGGATCTCTAAATAAATTACCAGTACCTTACAATAAGAAGATTTTCTTTACTTAAAATACAGTAATCGCGTGGACACCCTCACTGGTCGTGGCCACTCGGAATGGGGGTGCGGGTTGCGGGGTGCAATTAGGTGTGTGGGGAGGCCGGTGAGCTGCGTAGCCATAGCTTAGAAAAATGATAGAATTTTTGGTGAAAATTCAAGGTATTTTTTTTTCTCGTAATGACATCAGTATCGTGTATACTTTCATAGCCTAAAGGGATTCATAACTCTGCATTTACAACTTGTATATGTGACGTATATATTATTTGTTCAGTTTAGTTGACCAATCTAGTTACAACAAACAGCCTTGTTTTGTTTTAGATAATTCAAGTAAACTTGACTTAATTCTGTTCTTAATAACCAGGATTTTAATTTGACTGTTCTTATTTTATCAAGCCAGAAGATGTATAAGACACGAAACTAGTCGCTAATTAATAAGTATTGGTGTAGAAATTAACTTTTTACCATGATTCGGAACCGTAACACATAACGTTTTATTGCTTTACTATAATATACTCCACACCAAACTATTGCATTTTATTGCTATACTATAATATCCTCCACACCAAACTATTGCGGTATATTGCTATACTATAATAATCCTCCACACCAAACTATTGCGTTTTATTGCTACACTATAAATATCCTCCACACCAAACTGTTTCGTTTTATTGCTATACTATAATATCCTCCACACCAAACTATTGCGTTTTATTGCTATATTCTAATATAATCCACACCAAACTTTTGCATTTTATTGCTATACTATAATATCCTCTACACCAAATTATTGCGTTTTATTGCTATACTATAATATCCTCCACACCAAACTTTTGCATTTTATTGCTATACTATAATATCCTCCACACCAAACTATTGCATTTTATTGCTATACTATAATATCCTCCACACCAATTTATTGCGTTTTATTGCTATACTATAATATATTCCACACCAAGCTATTGCATTTTATTGCTATACTATAATATACTCCACACCAAACTATTGCATTTTATTGCTATACTATAATATCCTCCACACCACACTATTGCGTTTTATTGCTATACTATAATATACTCCACACCAAACTATTGCGTTTTTTTGTTACACTATAAATATCCTCCACACCAAACTGTTTCGTTTTATTGCTATACTATAATATCCTTCACACCAAACTATTGCTATACTATAATATCCTCCACACCAAACTATTGCGTTTTATTGCTATACTATAATATACTCCACACCAAACTATTGCATTTATTGCTATACTATAATATCCTACACACCAAACTATTGAATTTTATTGCTTTACTATAATATCCTCCACACCAATTTATTGCGTTTTATTGCTTTATTATAATATACTCCACACCAAACTATTGCATTTTATTGCTATACTATAATATCCTCCACACCAAACTATCGCATTTTATTGCTATACTATAATATCCTCCACACCAAACTATTGCGTTTTATTGCTATACTAAAATATCCTCCACACCAAACTATTGCGTTTTATTGCTATAGTATAATATGCTCCATACCAAACTATTGCGTTTTTAGGGTTCCGTAGTCGGACAAGGGACCCTTATAGTTTCGCCATGTCCGCCTGTCTGTATGTTTGTCTATCCGCGGCTTAGCTCAGAGTCTTTTAGTACTAGAAAGGTGTTATTTGGCATCTCAGACACGTAAACTGGGGATTAATTTTTTTTTATCGTCTATCCCGTAGTGTGGGGTATCGTTAGATAGGTCGTTTAAAAACATTGTGGGTGTGTCAAAGCCATTTTTAGATTTAGGGATCCGTTGGCGAAATACTAAGCTTTAAATTGAACATTTTTGTTAAAGTGGAGCGCCCCCCCCCCCCGTGCCGGCTAAACCGTTGTTTATAGAAATGTGAAAAAATTCACAGGAGTAGTATATATAATGAATTTAAAAGGGAAACTATCACAGCTAAGTAGGCTTTAACAGGTCGCGCCAAACTTTTGGTCCCCTCTAATGTATGGGACTAGAAGTTTGGCGCGGTCTACGGTGGACTACGGAACCCCTCATTGCGCGTGGCTCGACACGCACTTGGCTGGTTTTTAAATATTCATGAACTACCACGGCGTTCGTATGTTTTTAAATGAAATAAAAGGTAAATAACAAAAATAGAACATTTTTGGAAATGAAATTTGTGAGTAGGTACTTGGTAGTATTTTCAAACAAGGTGATTACCTGAAATTTCATGATGGATGGGAAGTTAAGGTTGGATGATAGATAAATTTATTTAAATTTTTATTCGATTTTACAAATTAATTCTATGGCATCAAAATCTGACCCACTTGTTGCCTTACTCATTATAGTTAAGACAATAGTAAGATATATCGCAGTCCAGATTGTGGTTCGGATCCAGCTTAGAGCTTACAGATTAAGAACTACGGTAATGACAATTCTTATAAAGTTTTTTTGAACTCTTCAGAAATATACATCGTTTAATATTTAAATGATATTGCTTGACTACAAAATCCAAGTTAGTTAAATGAAATGAATAATGACTTGGCAATTTATTATAAAGATTTTATATGTTAATGTAGAAAAGTTTGACAGATCTTTAAGAACTTTTAAATTGTAAATAGGTTTCTATTTCTTTCGGCTTTGTTCACTGTAATATAAACTAAAGTGTAAAAGGGCCCATATTTTTGAAGCAACTTTCCGCAATTTTAAATAAATTTAATAAGACGTAAGCACGGGTCGATATCGCGTAGAATAAATTAAAGGTATTTTGTGCGTGTAGTATGGCGGCGATAGGGTTCACCACCCATCACGTTGGGACGTAAAAATCTTCGTTGAGAAAAGGGTATGACATACATACAAGGTTTGACAGTTTCAGTGACATTTTATACTTGCAACCACCTCTGACTCTGACACCACCTCGGGGATAAATTATGTCGTGACGACGTATATGTTGTTCAAACATTAATTCCAATGCCAATCATAAATCCTAATGAAAAGGATTACAAAGCTCACACAACGCGGTAACAAACCGATTACAGCACAGAGCAGAATAGGATTGAGCAAATTCTACGTCGAGCAAAGACAATTAAGCATTCTGGCATGGTTATTTAATTACAAAAGGAATGAATTCAGCTGGAAATTACCCATATTTACGGGAACTTTCTGTATCGCGGTGGGAATTGTTCGAATAAATGTGAATTGGCGTGATCCACTTTGTATTGGGTTTCCTTTTATAGTTATGACTCGTAAACGTACTAAGTTTTAGAACAATTAACCTTAAGGGCTTAAGAGGCTTCAATAAGCTAATGTGTAGCTCGATGTGTGTCGGTACAAATATCGACAAAAACGACATTGAAATAACGGTCATATCAGCGTGCATTGCAATTGCGTAAGTGGCTGTTACGACGGTCGGTGCGTCGCCGGATAACGCGAAATAGAGAAAATAACACTTTTCAGATATGACAAATGGGATATTTATGAGTTTTAAACATTATTATCATACATTTTTGTATTGCTTGTGTTTGTGTACAAGTTTTAACCTAGTCTATTTTGAATTAAAAAAGTTCAAGCATTTTATCAGTTTTTTTAACTTACTTTAAATTATTAAATTAATATATTTACTTGATAAAGGTAAGACCTTTTAAGGATTTAATACATCACAGTTACGGGACGGGAGTCAATAAATGAGGACCGCCGAGAGTGGTGGAATCCTGCAAAGGCCTATGTCCAGCAGTGGATTCCTATCTGTCATGCTATGAAAAAAAGTTTAGAAGAAGACCTTATTTCAAATAATTTATTTTTATCGAGCGGAAGTTCTGCAATCGCGTTTCCGTACTACAGAAAACTAGAAGAAGATTCCGAAATTTATATACTAATTTATGAAATTAGTGGCTTCTTCTGAAAAGCAAGTTAAATACTTCATAAGTACCCCTTTTATCGGAATAGTCCCGTAATGATAAAACTGAACAACCTTTATTCTACGATTTGTAAAATTAGGCAAAAATACCTTCTTATTAAATTAACGAGTAGGTGTAAATAAAACCTGTTTTATTTCACGCACCTTCAAAAATCGTACAACTAAAGTAGCTGAGTATGATCAGTAGAAAGAATGATTTAAATTTTATAACACGTCACGTGATGATATCATTAACTGACCTCTGAACGGTATAACGAAGGTTCCCATTTAAACATTCAGGGTCTTTGCAATCCACTAGCCAATTGACCTCCATTTGGGCACTATCTATCTATTACAATGTTGTCCTGAAAATTATTGGAGACACACTAGACTGCCCTTTTCTCCGGCACTGCTGTGATCGACATATCGCATTAGCGGTGCTGCCGGTGAGAAGGTATTGAAATTGGTAACTTGACATTTTTATACATCACTTCTCTGATTCTATTATTATAATTTTTATTTCATTTTTATTGGAGACACACTAGACTGCCCTTTTCTCCGGCACTGCTGTGATCGACATATCGCATTAGCGGTGCTGCCGGTGAGAAGGTATTGAAATTGGTAACTTGACATTTTTATACATCACTTCTCTGATTCTATTATTATAATTTTTATTTTTGTACCCATTTGATATTAGTTTTATATAAATAGTTTTTTTTTTCTTTTTTTGTAATATTATTGTAATTATTTGATTTCAAACATGACATGTAAACAAATATGGACTACTGTTTTCTGAAACAAATGAAATTTATTATTTATTTATTATTATTACATGTCACGGCTGCCGACAACGCACGGAATACACTGCTGAACATTGAAATATACAATTTGAAACAAAATTAATTTATAAATAAAATTATTACTGATAAAGTACATAGTTTCTGTGTTTTATGTATATTAAAAACGTTGCCTGGTAGATATTGCTATTAGTAATGAATGTCGCCTTTTAAACAAAAAACAATTTTGTAAAGACTATCTTAAGTTAATTTCAGGACTAAGTTCAACTGTCGTACATTATGTGACAATACGGTTCTCTAGGCTAAATTATATGAAACTTTAAAATTTTTGCCAAATTCACAGTTGACAATATCAAGTTAAGAAGTGCTTAGCTTTGAAATGCATCGCTGTGAATGGCTGATTTGTCGTTTAATTATCGAGAGCGAGATTTTTTAAATTAAGAAACTAGCCCTTTGACCATAGAATTATATAACTACTACGTCCCAGAACCAGATCTAAAAAGCGAAAATTCAAATCACCCTATGATAGGTATCCTAGTAACCAAAATAAATATATATAAATAAACATCTACAAAAAACAGCGACACAAAAAAGAGGGATGTCATCTCAAAAACACATTAATTTGTTTACTGTGTGGACAAAGAAGACTGCGGTAATGAAAGGCAAAACTGCTTACTCCAGCGATTTCTGTTTTGCACCCTATTAAAAAGGAAAGGACATTTTCTTCAAGGCTCAGTCCCTATTATCTATGGCATAGTGCAATGAAAACTATAGAGGTTCCGTTATTTTTGCAAGCAAAAAGTTCTTAACCCTCTCACATAAGTCAAAGACTTACAAATAAATAAAATGAAATGAAAAAATTATATATAAAATAATATGTCGTCACGAAATGAGTTACCGAGTGAAATGTAAGTCATAGGGTCATAGTGAAATAAGGATCACTGGTACACCCTTATTTCAGAGCCGTTGTCTGAAGCCCTCATGAATCGACATATATGCTTTTGCTCGAAAAAGGATTAGTGGTCTAGACAACTGAATCAATAGACCACAGAGGAAGGCGAAAAAAATATGTATTAATTCATAACTAGAGTAAGCATCAACTATTCGAAATAAGATGAATTACCAATTGTAACATGCGCGTGTTGTTTTTTCACTCCAGTATCTGTGAATCCGCTCTGAAAGGGTCCAAGTTGATTAACATTTAGAAAAACCTGAAAAAATACACCAAAAACTTTAAGATAGTGCCAAATCAGATAAAAGAAGTTACTTAAAAGGTAAATATTGACAAAATTAGAAAATATTCTAGGTATTTATTTATAGAAAAATGATAAACATTTCAGTAAAGAATTTTTACAAAAAATATATTAAAATGTTTTAAATAAAATAAAAATAGTTATTATAAGATACTCTACATTTGTACGTAGAAATTAGTAGATTTTTACAATAATTTCACTAGCAATACGGAACACTGAATATCTGACAGCATTGTGACATTTATATGTCTCCGTGTTGCCTTTTGAGCGCTGAAACCTAAAAATATTCAGTCTAACTAGTTTATTCGCATAAACAATGAAAGTTTTAGATATTTTTACACGCTGTCAAACCATTGTTTTTTAATTTCTAAACAAACAATGTTTTTTTTGTTAATGATTAAGGTATTTGGCTCTCTGCAGTTTTATTTATCTTCAGCCCGGGGTCAGAAATCCCTGACTCACTGCGTCCATTACATACGCAGGGCTTCATCTGGATTTTATTTTCGCTTATTTCGGCTAAAATAAAATATGCCGATAAAAAGGTATTGTCCTAATATTAGTTTAAAAATACTGAAACACAAATTCAAATGATCGTAAAATAATTTTAGTAAAATATTAAATAAAAAAAAATATTTTCATTTTCCAAATATTTTTATATAAAGTTTTGATCCCAAAAATGATACGCGGCCTTAGCGATTCTTTGAGACGAGTGGGCCTGCGGATGAATTTGGATAAGATTAAGGTCATGTCCAACTGTCATGTCATCCAAGGGCCACTAACCGTCGAGAATGTCAGCATCGAAGTTGTTCAAAAATATGTTTTTCTGGGTCAAGTCATACAGCTGGATAAAAACAACTTCGACGCCGAGGCTGACAGGAGAATATGCTTGGGTTGGGCACCATTCAGAAAGTTGCGTCACATATTTACGTTGTCAATACCGCAGTGTTCAAAGGCTAAGATTATCCACCAATGCGTCCTTCCTGCGATGACGTATGGCGCTGAGACGTGGTCTCTTACAAAAGGCTTCATCCACCGATTTAAGGTCGCTCAGCGAGCTATGGAGCGGGCTATGCTTGAGGTATCTCTGTTGGATAGAATCCGAAATGAGGAGATCCGTCGGAGATCAAAAGTAACCGACATAGCCTGCAGAATCAGTAAGTTGAAGTGGCAGTGAGCAGGCCATATTTGTAGAATGGAGAACACGTACAGCAAAGCGTAGTGTAGGCCGACCTCTTGCCCGCTGGACCGACGACCTGAAGGACGTTGCGGGGGGCGGCTGGATGAGGAGGACGTAGGACCGACATGAGTGGCGAAATTTGGAAAAGACCTATGTCCAGCAGTGGACAAACGCGGGCTAATGGATGGATGGATGGATGGAAAGTTTTGATAAATTGTAAATTTTTTTTTCTATGTTCCCAAAAACGATTTTAGGACAAACTAGTTTGTCCTACATTTAAGGAAATAACCCAATACAAATACAAATAATCTATTGATAAATAAAATATTTACAGACAAGCTTAAACTTATATAATAATATATGTACGAGTATATCATTTTTAAGGTATAGGCCCCCTTTGATTAAATGCATTCTTGTCTTAAAAAATTTCCTATACAGGCTGTAGTTTTTTTAAAAGTGATGAATGCATAAAATATTTAAATAATCAAAGGGTTGAAAAAAAGAAAAAAAAAACTGTTTTAATAAATCATTCATTTATTCATTTAAAAAATTAACATTAGTTCCCGTGTTCCCCGCCCTAGCCCTTATAACTTGTTGCAGCTGTTTTTTCATTGACCTAATAAGTTTTTTGACTGCTGTGGAACGGCATCCCATTCTTCCGTCATCGCAATCTTCAAGTCAGAGTGACGTAGGAGCTGGATTTCGCTTTGTTAATCATCTCTTAACCTCATCTCACATGTGCTCAGTGGGATTGGGTCAGGTCTTCGCGCTGGCCAGTCCAATGTGGGTATCCCCACCTCGGTTAGGTATTGAGGCACCGTTGCAACAACATGTGGCCTCGCGTTATATCTACTAAACGCACCAACGAATCATAGACGAGTTTGGCGTAACGAGTTGCACGTGACTAGTACGTTCTTGCTAGTTCAATGTATTATTCTTAGACTAAATGCCACATGGTAAGGCATTAACTAACTACTCTGAGATCCAAACAATAAATCATGACAGTTGTTTAAGCATTAAATTTGTCCCAAGTACTTAATAGTATTTTCTACTAAATGAATAATTTAGTTGAAAACACGTTTATAATATTCAAGGCAACAGATGCCAAATGACAGATGTCTAAAGTGGCGGATGAAGGAGGTTTCTAGATCTCCCGAAATCATTTTTCCGGGATAAAAAGTATCCATGCCATTCTCTGCCCGTTACTTTAGCTCTTTGCTCATAATTTCAACAATCTTTTAATTTTATGCATAAACCCACAATACTTCCGGGATAAAAAAGTAGTATTGACTACTCCCTGAAAATTCTTCTACCTGCCGATGAAAATTGAGTCAAAATCGGTTCAGCCGTTTTGTACATTTTCTCGGAAAAACAATGAGATAAACAACATTATTAAAAATTCATGTCATTATAGCGGTAACGTGCAAATACCCTAAACTATGAGTTAAAAAAAGCCTTTATTTCGAAATCACAGACATACACTTAAATTTTATTAATTTGTATGGACTATAGGTGTCACCTGTACTTACAATTCGAAAGATAGCAGATTTGTCACAAACATTGAAAAACATTATTGTTTTTTTTGGAAATGTTATATCTAGAGTTAAACGACGTCGCGGGACTGCTGTTGTATGAAACATCGGACACGCGGCAGAGATGGGATTCTACCCGGAATCTTTCCCGATTCCGGAAAGATTCCCATCGAAACCACCCGACCGGTATTTATTCAGGTATTAATGTTTTTCACTACTTTTACGTGGTATATTATTAGTTATCTCACGGTTTTTTTAAAGGTAGGGACCATCTTAATGTATTACAGTTCATTGGTACATGCTGAACAATAAATTGGAAAATAAAGTCATTTATGTGATTTGTGGTAAAAATTTACTAAGAACAGTTTGTTTCAATCTTTTATTTTGTGATTGGTAAAAAAGTACCAAGGTGTTTATTTTTGATAATTTTTGCTATTTAAATTTTACGGGGTGACCGTAAAGTACTCTGTATTAAAATAAAACCAATGAAATCGAGGAAAGCAGAAAAAACTAAATTTTACGCCGAAATTTATTTTTGCAGTTCTTGCAAAATATCCCTTTAAAAGTTAGACGAGTTTGGCGTAACACGCATCAATCGGTTCCAGGTAAGCATTTTCTGGGGATATATAAAATAAAAAAATTAATTAAATTATTTTCATTTTACAAATCCCTAGAAAATGCTTATAAGCGAAACCGGTCGGGTGTATTGAAGTATAATAATAATTCTGTGGACAAGTAGTAAAGTGTCACACCAAGTGTCTTATATAACAAAGACTCTTACAATGACTTACTTAAAATTTACAGTAGCGTAAACGCCACCCCTGCCAAAGCACTTATCGTTCATATATTATGGCGGACATGCCTTATAATCTGAGGGTGACTTCTTTTGTGGCGTTCACTCTAGACATTATACGCAAAAATAAAAATAAACATTTGCGGATAAGTTAAAAATTTGTTTGAATATGACCCGGTAAACTTTGTAAATAAACATTTTCTTTGGAAAAAATATCTCTCTATTTACCCCTGCGGCTGTAACATGCTCCTATCGCGCACCACTGGTATTATTGTTCCACGTGCATGAGGTGCTAACGTCAACTTTACGCAAATGTACGAAATGACAGTCACCAAAGGTAGGATGTATACGGTACTTTTGAATCCCAATCCAATCGTGGAACAATAATACCACAGATGTATAATATAGTAATAAATTATATGTCTGTGAATAATACTTCTCGCTCACAGACATATAATTATTACTAAGTAGCAGACCAATGATAAGGATTAAAGAGCGTGGCAAGTTTCCATACAAATATCAAGTGACATTTAAGCTACATGGTACGAAGAAACGTATAAAAATGGGTTGTTTTGGCTGGCTTATGCTTTAAACATTTGTTGTCAAACCTTAACTGATCTCTCATATATATTTTGTTTGGAAACGAGAAATATATATATCTAAAAGAGCCCGTAACTCCCTGTACTAAAGTATGTGTTCTCGCTTGGCGTATGTATGGAATTGCAAGTGCGAGCATGTGGACTTAACAAAAGACTTGAAAAGTTTCACAAAAGAATACTTATTACCTAAATACGTGAGACAACCAGAAAGTTTGCGAAACTAAAAAAAATTGTTCTATAGGTACATTTTTTTAAATATATTTTCAAAGTACTCTCCACCAGCCTCTATACAAAGTTTCATGCGTCTAAGCCAGTTTTCAAAACACTTTTTCCAGTCCGCCGCAGACACTTCGTTTACAGCCTGCTCGAACGCATCTTCCGGCGACGAAAATTGTATTCCTTTGAGCTGATTTTTTATTTTTGGAAATAAAAAGAAGTCACACGGTGCTAGATCAGGGCTGTAAGGAGGGTGACCCAGGAGTTTGACTGGCGTGCTGTCCAGGAAGTCCCTCGTTTTGAGTGCGGTGTGCGCAGATGCATTGTCGTGGTGGAGCAGTAGCCCGCGGAGCCCTGTGTTTGGTCGCTTGTTGCTAACAACAGAGAAAACTTCTGACAAACATTTGGTAGTATACCATTCGGCATTGATGCTTCTTTGATCCCGTAAGGGAATTGATACCAAGTGGCCAGTCAAATTAAAAAAGCTAGCGATCAAAATCTTGCCCCCGCTTCTAGATCGCTTCACTTTGGTAAGCGTTGGTTCATTTTGAAACACCCAAACAGTCGACTGGCGCTTGGTTTCTGGGTCGTATTGATAAATCCAGGACTCATCACCTGTAACGATGTCGTAAACACGCCGAGACGAGCTTGTTTCAAATTTTTTTGACATCACGGCACATTCCACCCGGGCCTGCTTCTGAGCATCGGTGAGGGTGTGCGGCAACCCGCGTGATACTTTCCTCCTCACGCAAAGATGGCTGGGTAGAATCTCGTGAATGCTTCCCGATCCAATATTTAATATGTTTTTAATCTCCTGATATCTTAGAATCGCCTATTATCTTGGATTAAATTTTTCACTGCCAGCGCGTTTTCTTCAGTAACCGCCGTCAAAGGGCGACCGCTTCTTTCTTCATCCCCCAAAGTTGGTCGACCGCGCTTGAATTCGTTATACTAACGATACACGGTTGTCTTGGAAGGGCCTTCATCCACGAATGCCATTTGAAGTCTATCGTACGACTCATCCGGTTTCAGGCGACACTTGAAATCAAAGCTCTAAAATGTTCCCGGCGCAGATCCATATTTGCAGTGAGACACAATACTTTGAATTAACTCGCAAAAAATGTGGAGGGAAATCTTGAAATTAGAACATACCTAATTTTACTTATAAATAATCATATTTTCGAAAAACATTATAACTGGCCAGTCTCCCATATATAAAAACTTTTTTTCGCAATACTTTCTGAGGGGCCTGGTAGTGTAATATTTTAGTTATTCTGTTCATGATTTAGATACTAAGATACTTACATACATTTGCACAGTTATTATTTTGCTTGAAGGTGAATTTCTTACTTCCGGTTTATTAGTCAAAGTAAATGATTTTTGCTTTAAAACTATAAGAATATTATTAAAATTCATATTATATTTTTTAGAGTATTCTGCGTTATTAGGAATATTTTGTGATATTTGTTTTGTAGTTTGTCACGAGTAGTCACGCATGACCGATGTCACTGTGGAGCGGAAACAAGTTTGATACAGCTACCCCACATAGTGAAGTCAGTTTCGCTATGATTCTTATGTCGAAACGCTGCCTAAATACAATTTAAACACGGGAATTTCACTTTTATTACGTCTTACTTCCTGACTTCTATTACCAGTTTCGCTGTATCGACAGAAAGATATAATCATTTACACATATTTGAAATTCAAATAACGCTTTTTATTACATTTCCCCGGACTGAAGAAAAGTAGAGGAAGCTCAGGCGATAGGCCTTTCAATCTTGAGTAGAGGAAACTCAGGCGATAGGCCTCTCAATCTTGAGTAGAGGAAGCTCAGTTGATAGGCCTCTCAATTTTGAGATCCGGGTTCGAATCGTGAGACTAACAGGCACCAGTGTGATTTTCGAAATGTACGTGTATAAAAATTGTGTTCACATAATTACCACTTGCTGAACTTTGAAGAAAAACATTGTGGGGTAAACATGACCTAAAAAGCGCGTATTTGAACCCGAACTTTACGATGAAAAGACGTAAGCCATCGGGGATGACCCGTGATTGTTGATAGTTCACCTCTGAGACCCCTTCGGGTTATATATCGTAACGATATGTTAGTGTGGAGAAAAATGTAACAATACAATATCTTCCACGGTACTTTTGTCGTCTCGAGTTGGACACGGATTGACTGAGATCTCTGAAGGCTCTGTGATAAACAACCTCCAAACTGTGGTCGAGATAAGGGTCTAGGCCCAGGGGTATTGGCGGAGACACTGTGCTTTTAGAGGCTGGCGCAAGCTATAGGGAACTGCCTTTGTCATTAGATTTATTTAGGATTTACGCACTATTTTTTACATAAAATAGGCTTACGCTTTGTCACTAACGCACCTGATAGAGACCGTCGATAAGGCCTAGGAGGAAGCACACTCACCCAGAAACTGGGAGAGTGACAGCAGGCGAGACGTTTATTGTATTTCAGACTTCCGCAAAAATCAACCGAAGTCGGTAATTGAATATTGACTGATACTATGACACTGCTTGTAACCACTCCCTGGTACGGCTACTCATGGCGTCATGCCGGAGCATGACGAATCGCTTGGTGGCATGGTTTTGTCATGAGTCACGGTCAAAGCCTACCACCAGTCAATAGCTTACGTCGTAGTCTCAAAACTCAAAAACTGTTTATTAGTGAAAAGAGAGTACAACACTTCACTCCGAAAAATGTCTGACACCCCGTAATTATATTACCACATTTCATTTCAAACATTATTGTCCCGAGGGAAAAAATACTTGTCATTTCGAATTCTGAAAAATTTAAATGATCAGCTTATTGAGCAGTTGCAAATTTTAAACCAAAATTTCTCAAAACATAAGGTCATGTGGTAGTAATCCAATAAACCGAATTTTCACGAAATGGAGCAATATGAAGAGTCAGTGTCCGCAAATTATTTACACATTACATTTGGTGGATCCAGAATGGACAAAAGTTAAAAAAAATTACAGTGTTTAAAAGTTTACATTTCCAGTTCACGAGGCTTTTTAGTCCCGTGGATTGATCGCAGCCAAAATCGGAACTATTGCTACTATTATAATAAAACCTAACCCTTTTTTTACAGCTGCACTCTTCTGTCAATGTCATCCACGCGCTAAACACGTCTTGTCGTACTTGTACATCGGACGTACCTCGACTGATGGTAATCGCCACACAGCATTAAGATTCCTTCGCGTTCACTTCCGTATTTGCCCCTTCTATGAAGGTGACACACATATTTCTGTATCGTAAAATCAGTTGCCAACCGAGTGCCTATTGTCGAAAACATACGTATAAATCAAATTCATGCTTATCTAAGCTAGGATACGTTCGCACTTGAAATGACGTCACAATTCGTAAATAGTTCAATACCCATTGAAGGTTATTTCGGAAGTTCATTTTTTATGTTTTTGGTGAATAGCAACCATAGTTGGCAACCAATTCAAAGATACGTTATAGGCCCGCTGGTCAAAACTAGAATTTATCAAATTTTGTATTTACCGTAATAATTTGCAACTTTTACACATTTTTTTACAATGCAGCCCGGAATTTTCATCGAAACTGCAAAAACCGTCTACGATGTTTTTTTAAATATTCGTGAATTTATCTGCGCTGGTGAAGTTTTCAGTTATGGGTTTCTATTTAGGTAAAGTTTTGCTTAGTTTTCCTTTTTTTTCTCCTTAAGGCCTAAAATACCTCAATTCGCAGTCCTGCTCTAACGCTTCTGATTTTTAAAGATGCCGCGCACGCAAAACATCCGTTACTTTGAAATCGCGGCTACACTGATGGTTTTTTCACTTTTATGGAACAGTCTCCAGCTGCTTTATACTAATATCAGTTATATTATGCAAAGTTTCAGATCTAATTTCAAGTATTCATTGAATGCTATAGGTTTATTGTACAGTTTGGAGGTAACTTTGTATTTTTTTTTGTATCGAGAAAATTTAATGGAATCAAGTTTTCACCATTACGTTGACATAACATTAGTCCTCAACTTATATCAATTTCAGAGTGATTGTTGCGGTATTTGTTGGTGTAAAGCAGGATCATGCGAAGCGAAGTAGTTATTATTACACTCTTAAGAAAGAAGGTATTATTACACTCTTAAGAAGTAAAACAATGCTGGTCACAGTTCACACTTGGTAAACCCGCTTTTCACCGACGAGTGATGGATGTAAGCCCCACCGCACGTAAACCGATTATAATTTATTGTGCAACGCGGGGATTTTACTAACGACCTCGAGATCGCTCCACTTCCGGCCACAGACGCGGAGAAGTAAACTATTTTTTGGGGACGCTATGAGCAGAGTAAAGAGGTATTTGTGGTCTGTGGTAGTCTCTCATCGCTTAAACCGAGACATTCATATTCTCATAAGCTCTTTATAATGAGCCTCGGGAGGGTTGTGTCTGGAATCAAGATGAAAATAAAATTGTATTTATTGTTCGTGGCTTCTGTCACTTCTGAAAAATTGTCTTATTTGTTAGTAGTACGGATGGGCTAAACTGGAATATTTCTGAGATTTGTTTATTTTGTTTTATACGAATTTGGTCAGTTTAGTTGTGAAATATACAATTTTCAAGAGTTTTATATTTTTCGAGCGATGACAACAAGAGTCTTTAATGAAAATCAGCTCTCCAGCACATAGCTTAAATGAAAAAAAAAAAAGATCAGATGCGAGTAAGTTTATGAGGCTTTCCCTCGCATCCTGAGGGTTTCTTATCATTTTAATAAGTAGGTACCCGTAGAATAAAATTGTTTAAAAATTACAAACTTTATTTTACATTTTTGTACAGAGAAAGTTTTTCAGTACGATCAATAGAGGTGGTTTAATTTAATAAATAATGATAAAATTCTTTAAATATATCTTTATTTTCAACCGACTTCAAAAAAAGAGGAGGTTCTCAATTCGACAGTATATTTTTTTTGGTTATGTTTATACTCCATAACTCTGGCAAATCTTAACCGATTTGTTTTTTTTTTGTTTGGGTGGTTTTGCTTCTAGGTAGTTCCCATTAAAGTTTGGTTGTGATCTGATGACGGACTTGAGAAATAGGCAGCAGAACTCAACGGATGACGGCATTCACTCGATATTGAGGCAAATATCTCCGGCATAACTTAACCGATTTGAAAATATTTTCTGTGTTTGGAAGAGTGTGCTTCCAGGTAGGTTCCATTCTAGTTTGGTTGTGATCTGATAATGGTTTTCAGAGATAGGCCGTGAAACTCCTCAATGGATGACCGAATATCACCCGATATTGTGGCAAACGCTTTATATTGGGATGCTAATTGCAGGATGTTACTTAAAAATTGACTTAATTCATGTGACCTTCGATCCTGGCCACATCACCATAGAACTCCTGAACGGATGACAGCACAAAACACGAGATTTCGGCAATCACTTTGGGCGAGTGTGCTGATTCCAGGGTATTACTTGAAAATTGACAATATACTCACTGAACTTTGATCCTGGCCACATCACCATAGGACTCCTGAAAGAATGACAGCACGTAACTATAAATGGCAGCAATCGCTTTGTGTTAGCGTGCTCATTGCAGGATATTACTTGAAATTCGTCATTATGCCACGAGACTTTTGAATTTGAAACTCCTCAAATGAGGCAATCAGAGTGCTCACTGGGGTCTACCCATTTTTCTTAATTTAACCATCAACACTAAAAGCGTGAAAAAAATAAAGTTTTAACAAATAAATAACAACCGACTTCAAATATTATAGCAGCCATTCACTAAGAATTTTTAAAATAATTATTTACGGACCGATGGTATCAAAATAACACTTGCCGACTTCTTTCTTCCTGAAACCTGTCATCTAGAAGTTGGCTAATTCTTCATAGTAAATAACACAAAAACCAATCGTAGACTTCTAGAAAACATGCATTTCAGGAAGAAAGAAGTCGGCAAGTGTTATTTTGGTACCATCAGTCAGTATATAATTATTTTAACCTTTTTAGTGAATGGTTGCTATAATATTTGAAGTCGGTTATTTTTTTTTGTTAAAAGTTTATTTGTTACATAATAGTACTATCAAATGCAAATATATAAAACGTGGGTTAATTGAAATAGGCGTTACCTTGCGGAAGTCCATCATTAAGTAAATAGTGAGCGGAATATTGCAAATTATATTCATATATCCTTTACTTACATATATAAAACGTTTTTTTGGTAAACGCAATTTGGCTTGAGATTCTTCCAAGTTATGATTCGCTTAAGATTCGAATTCATTTTACAGAGAAGCGCCTCTAGTGGGTACTTTCGAAAAAAAATCCTCTTTTAATACAATTTTTACAATTTTCATTTTCATATTTATTTTGAGCCATAACAGTATAAAACTACCCGTATAGTATAGTGGAGGGAAAAAATATTGTAACATTTCCGAGCAGGGCCACGGTTCCTGTCAGTCGACAGAATTGTGTTGGTCAGTCGGCTTGTGACTACGATTCGGAACAGTGTGGGATGGATACAAAAAGTACATACCTATGTATGCATATAAAAACTAAATTTTATAATGTATAATAGCGATAGTCAAGTTATGAATGTGTTGCTTACATCGCCGAGTTTCAACTCACCAAACTGAAGATTGCGAGTTTGAATTCCGAAAGGGTGTCCCTTAATTTTTGTCAAGCCAGCTTCGGAAAGCAATATGTGTCAGTGGTACTTTTGAGATGGTGGTAGTATTAATTTGGCCAAGTGCGAGTCGGACTCGTGCACAAAGGGTTCCGTACTACCATTCAATACGGGTACAGAAACCAAAATCATTATGATAAATAATATCAGTATAGTAAAATATTTTGCTATAGCAAAATCAAGGCGATAAGAAGCAATCCGCTAAAATGATGACCTGCCTGACAAACTCTTTAAATGCGAAACGGTAAATTTTCTTTATTTTTTTTCTTTAGAGTATGTAAATATTTGGAACTTGTTATGTATTAGCGTTTTTAAAATATAGCAGTAACAAATAACTTTGAAAAACTTATTTTCCGTGATATAGGCTATAGTTACACGTATTCTGTAAAAATTTCAACTTGCTACCTATTACAGCTGAAGTTTTAGACACTGTGGGTGCATAATATTTCACCAACGGATCCCTAAATCTAAAAATAGTTTTCACACACCCACAATTATTTTAAACGACGTATCTAACGATACCCCACACTGTGGGATAGATGAGTAAAAAAAAATCATCCCAATTAACGTGTACAAAAGCTATCATTAAAACAAATTTTTTCTTGATTTTATTTTACCGTTTTGTCGGCGTGATTAATATGTTATTAACTTTGTATTGGGTGATTAATATGTATCCATCCATCCATCCATCAGCCCGTGTTCGTCCACTGCTGGACATAGGCCTTTCCCAAATTTTGCCACTCATGTCGGTCCTCCGTCCTCCTCATCCAGCCGCCCCCCGCAACGTCCTTCAGGTCGTCGGTCCAGCGGGCACGAGGTCGGCCTACACTACGCTTTGCTGTACGTGGTCTCCATTCTAGAGCCTTTCGGCCCCAACGGCCATCATCATCAATATGTATAGACATGCCAAATTACAGCTTTCTATTACTAATAGTCTCTGAGCTAAGCCACGGATAGACGGACAGATTGACAGACGGATGGACAGACGGACATGTTGAAACTATAAGGGTTCCTTGTTGGACTACGCTACCCTAAAAACGAAAATTTTATTTTTTTATTTTTACCATATATGTTGACCAGTTTCCTATAATACACCTTACTTTCATTAAAAAAGAAAAATCATGCATACAAGGGTTAAAATAGCAATCCCCTCACCCCAACCGCATTAATACCAAATTAGTTTCCATAAGTCAATTTAATGTTGAATTAGGCCGTAACGTGATTTTAGTGCACCAAAGTTGTTAATAAGTGTCAAGTTAGTAACTGCTACAGCTGAGTCTATTCCATACTTCATCCGTAGAGAAGTTGAATGAAACGCAATTTTCAACTAGATCTGTTTTATGTGGTTATTGCATGTTACGAAAGCCCGTCAAAAATGTATAATAATTTTTGTTTGTGTCTGATCAGTAACTCAGTTTTTTAAACAAAAGGCTTACTCATGGCAACTACCTCGTCACGTCAATGAGTCTATGGATGAAATACGCTCACCCAACAAGTAGAAGAGTGAAAGCAGAAGCCTTAATCTGCCCAAGGACGTCTGACAAATCTACGCAAGCCTGTAATCAATGTACAGGAGTAAGCGTATTAAAAAAAAAACTTAATTTTTTCCAGCTCCATTACTGCTTTATTTACTTTTATAAATGCATTATTGGCGTTGATAATTTTTTGTTTAAAAATAATATACAAAACAAAAGGCTTAAACTCTATTTCTTCGTACAGCTTTATTTAGGCACGGACTGTACAGATTTGTAACTTGATCGTGATAAAAAAGACTATAGCACAAAAGCAGGTCTTTTATAACTTCACAAGTAGTATACGATAGAAAAAAAGATATTAGCTACAAAACGATAGAATTTGCCATAGTTGTGAATTTTGATTTTTAAGGAACTCGCAGCTAAATCCAGAAAGACGACACATTCAACTGCTTTTAAAAATAAATAGGCAATGGGCGTTTGAAAAAATTCTAAAAAGTGGTGAGTCTTTGTGGACGAAAATGTCTATATCGTATATCGTTGAGTATAGAGGAGTATCTGCAATCGGGATATTGCACTTCACGTCTTGTCACCCGTGAACTGGGACATTCCGATCAATTGGTTGAATCTTCATTCAGTACTGTCTGTTTGTTGTTGAAAAATGTTTACGTGGGAACTTCTGAAAATAAAGTTTATTATTTAAACATAAATGTTGGGGTTAGATTTAATATTTGACTGTTTTTTACACTTTATATATTTTTAGTTTCTATCTAAGTTATATCCCCCGACAGAAGAATAAGTTAATAAATTCATTCACACACACACACACACACACACACCCCTACATATTCATAGGTAAATAGGTTAGGTTCTTACATTGTTTCATAAACTAAATATTATATTAAGGTAGTTTAGATTAATGTTGTTTATTTTTATTCATATAATAACGTCTAAATTTCATTATATATTTTTTTTGGGAAGAGCCTAGTTTTCACTACTCAAGGAAACTAGTGTTTCATATATATTGTATCTGTCCAACCTCTTGAATATTAAATAGGAACATTTTTTGTACGAATACATTTTTGTATAGTTTAAGTTTACCTTAGTCACAGGTATATGGCGCTGCCGTCAATTACATCGCGGTATCGATTTATATTTGCTACAATGTGATATTTTAACTTTAAATTTAGCAAACTAATCGAACAACCCACTAATATACGCATAGTATTCCAGTCAGCGTTTCATTTTTGGGACTTTTGTTCAGTATCCCTTTTTTGTAATGAAGAAATTTTCATTTATCATTTTCAAATGAATATTTAGTAAGGAATATTTTTAATGCATATTGTTCATTTTCTCATAGTATGGAGCACTATGTATTTTAACTAACATATTTAGAAAATTATAAAACTAAAAATAATGAAAGCTTGATCAGTGTGATCCGAAGGAATAGGTATTTTTAAATAAAAATTTGTGTTTTTTTTTAAAACCGAAACCTATTTTACATGTGGTTGCTATAAATGATATGTGAATTCTTGTTCTTGTATTACACAATTAAATTTAATAAAAAAAATAGACAATGGGTAGCAAAGTTTCTAAAGAAAAGTGAAAAGCCATAATTACGAAACCGATTGGGCTGAAATCTTGCATAAATGTAGTTCTAGACCTTGATTAGGACTTAAGCTATTTATTATCCCATAAATCAGTTCCTATGGGATGAAAATGAGGTGTTAAGTTTCTATAGAAAAGTGATGTGTCCCCTTTTCACGCCGTACTAAACCGATTGGGCTGAAACTTTGCACAAATAAAGTTCTAGATCTAGAATAGGACAAAAACCACTTTTTATCCCACAAATCAGTTCCCATGTAAAACCTTTAAAAGAGACATACAAAATTGGATAGACAGAGGCGCATAACACACACATATCAGCAGCTATTTTTACTGTAGGTAACAGAGGAAGTCGGTTGCGATCACCTTAATAGACTGTCATATGAACCATGGGGTTGGTATTGTGTATGTATACCTATGTTTTTTTTTATGTTTTGAGTCTTATCGTGAATTTAGATAATTTTAATAATTGATTACTGGAATTATGAAAAAATCGTTCGGTCTAATAGGTACTATAAAATAAACGGTCCAAAAAATATTTACAGATTTTATAGGAGTACACAATAACTTAATACAACGCGGGCGAAGCCGCGGGCAAAAGCTAGTACACAATAAATAAATACACCCTAAAACATAAAATTAATTTTAAATATGATCATAAACGCTGCCGTCGGGTGGGGTGTCCAAGAGACTGGCATCGTTACCCCTCTGAACGCTTTCGACACCGAACGGCGCAAATATGTAGCCCTATCTTCTCCTTGTGCCGTTTTAGGTTCTCTACTGACTCTGCGTCCGAACGAGCCTTGGCTTAGTTAGTTTGTAGATGGGACGGGGCGAGTGTATCAGCACACGCCAAGTCCTTTACAAGCGGCCCGCAATTGTTCCATGACAATAAAGTCATCCGTTTGGCATCGTCACGGAAAATGCCTAAGGGCTTTAAGATGGTAGGTGTATTGGTGCTGGCAAGGGCCGGATAGATGGCGTCGTTTAAGCTCGCGTGGCGCGAAAGTCATCTTGCGCTGAATACCTATATACACAAGACGGTATGGTTGTCCGAACTGGCCGACACACTTCCGCCGCAGTGGGGCTCGCTAAGCTTTGTGCTGAAGGTGTTTCCATCCAAGAGGGTACAAAACGGTAAAATCACGTTGAACAAATATCCCGCCTCAAGCTCACCAAAGGCCAAAAGACGAGCCCTACCAATACCTAGGTACCAGTTAAACATAATCGGGCCAGCAAACCATAAATTGTAGAGAAAAAACATTTATGTAAATTATATTTGATTATGGATATTATGTTTATATTTATATAGCTCTTAAAATAATTTAATTGTTTCCCCGACGATATAAAACCGTTAACTTATGCTAATGTAGAAATAAATTATCGTGGAATAAAAGTAGGCACAAGAATTTGTGTATCATTTATTGAATATAAATAAAGATATAATTGCTATATTTAGCCTTTTATTTTCTTTAAATATTACTTATATCAATAAAAATTAAATAAACACACAATTTTCAAAATATTTCGGCCTCTTCTATGAGGCCGTCATCAGTTGAGTGACAGTTATGACAGTTAAAGACTATTTACAGAAAAAAAATATAAAAAAATAAAATAATGATATTTACAATATTAATGTGTGATGATGATGATGATGATGATGATGATGATGATGATGATGATGATGATGATGATGATGATGATGAGTCAATCGGTCGAGTTATGTCTGTCAGTGTTGTCTGTTGAGTCCGGGTCCATAGTGTGCGCCAAGTGACCAGATGTACATATGTACATACATCATCATCATCATCATCATCATCATCATCACACATTAATATTGTAAATATCATTATTTTATTTTTTCATATTTTTTTTCTGTAAATAGTCTTTAACTGTCATAACTGTCACTCAACTGATGACGGCCTCATAGAAGAGGCCGAAATATTTTGAAAATTGTGTGTTTATTTAATTTTTATTGATATAAGTAATATTTATTGAATATGTTATTCCAACAAGAGCCATCCACAAATGAGTCGTTATTAAGATTTCCACTCTCCTTAAGATACACAAAACAATATGCACCAGCACACAGAGAACTGAAACTTTCAACTTTTCGGAGTTTCCAGTTCGCTTCTGCGCGGCTTGGAGTGAACTTGCCTCCAGTAGTACGAGCGCTGGCTTCGCGGATGCACGATGTCGGTCTCCACGTGATATGACAATGCGTACGTTGTTACTGATTTACTTCGCGACTCTTGTGCAGTGTGATTATAAGAGTGATTTTGTGAAGCATGTCAGGCATGGCGTAGGAAGGGCGCTGATTCGGCACGGCAGGTCTAGGGTCCACCTGTCCAGGTTTCATGTAAGGAAGGAGGATCGGCTCAGGGACCTGGTTTCCCAAGATGTTGAGGCTGAGAGAAACAATGAGCTGGGTGAGTGTAGGATAAAGTCTAAGTTATAAAAATGACTTGTTAAAGAATTATGATTATAGGTGATTAAGATGTGATTTATTGTATCCTTATTTATTAATTACTAATAATTTAAAAAAATCGTCTTAAAATAGTAAACCCATCAATAACAAAAGCTTAGAGCTTTTTAAACTATTGAAACATAGAGAGCAAGTGTTTTCATAAAATGAAAAAAATACTCTAAAAACAATGTTATAAAAATTCCAGCAATATAAAAGTTAAGAAAACACGCCCAATAAGAGGGAACTCGGAAAAGTCAAGGCTTTAATATCAAATCGAAAAGTTTGCAAAGTTTGCCGAAGCTCCGAAAGCTCCGCAAAATACACAAGATTCGGTAAAACCTGTTCGGCGCTTAAGTTGCGACAAGTTGCAAAGAAAATGAATCCAAATAAAAGCTTACCCGAAAACCTCTAGGGGTTGAAATTATACCATCGATGATTATACAGTGTATTTTTTGTGATATCTTTTACAAAATTTAATAAAGAATAGATAAATGTTAGCCGGGTGTAAATAAGTATAATTATTATTTCAACTTGAAAGTGTTAAGTTTTCTCAAAAAAATGTGTAGGCAGACAGACAGTTGGACATAGGCCATAGAATAAGGCCCTTGTGATCTAGTGGTTCGAACACTCAATCAATAACCTGGGGTTCGCTGGTTTAAATCCCGTGAACATTTGTTTTCCACCCATCTTCGACCTTCAGAAGGCACGTTGTGCTGTGGGTTCAACTTGCGCCTGCAGCAAGGGGTGAGGGCCCACCATACATCATGCTGGGACATAACTATCGTCAGTAAAACGTGGGTGCATAAGTGGGGAATGTAACTTGCAATTTACAGTCCACACTTAGACCTCTGAAACCCCCTAGAAGATTAATTTCATGACAGTGAGTTTTCCTTCTTATTTTACAAAAAAATAAAATATATATCCCTATTTACATAACAAATTGTAAGTTTTGAGTGGTGGAACTCCCCCTTTAAGTTATAAAACCTGTATTAAGAGAGACCCGCTTTTTCTGTTAATCCATAGTTACATATTTTAATTTAATTTGTATCTATTTATAAAAAAAACTGCATGGAAGAAAGGTGCCCAAATCTTTCTTTGTAAATAAATGTAAGTTTTTGTATGAAACTGTCAGGGTGTGTGTGAGAATGTGAATGAGAAGGTGTGTTTATATGTGTTTCCCTTGTCCTACGAACGTAATCTTGGAATCAGTATTTAAACTACAAGGGGCTGTGTGTATTGCGATATATGTGTTGTATTTTTTGGAGAATACTCTGAAATAAAACCTTACAAAATATAAGTTGGCAGAGTTGTACCAAAAGTTTGTTAAAACAAAACGTTTTAAAAATCGAACCAAAACATTAAAAAAAACTTTGAGTAATGAACAATTACACACGTCATCATACAAATTTTACTGATTCAGTCTGAGTGAAAATAGCTCTAAGGTAAAATATCCGCTGTTGTCGGTTGGATCTGGGTAGATCCAATATTGCCCTCTGACATCGGACACTATTCATTACCTTAGATTTTGGCAAAATGAAACATTAATTAATTCTCGGTTATCCAAAACCCGCCTAGGGTTGCGCTGTCAGAGAAATAAAATTAATTATTCTCAATACTTTAATAAAACGGCTAAATTAATTTAGGTTGGGTCGGAGCCGAATTCAAAACCACTCAAATATACACGTAGCTGAAGGAAAAGTACAACATTAAGTGAAAACTAAATATGAACAAGGCCCTGCTCGGTTCATGTATTAAAAAATATTTATATAATTATCAATATGATAATGAATGAAGTGGAAATGCTTTCTTTACGGAGTATGTGTCGTTCGACATTAAATGATAGAGAGAAAAATATGGGTATACGGTATCGCTGCGGCCTGAAAGAAGATTTAGTGACTATAATAGAAAAACGAATGCTTCGGTGGTTTGGACACATAGAGAGGATGAATGAAAGTAGAATGACGAAAGAAATTCATGAAGCATAAGTGGAAGGTAAAGCCCTAGAAGTAGAAGGACCGAGGACCTACTAGGCGACATAATAATAATAAAATTCTTTATTGCACAAAAAAACAATCCCTGTACAAAGGCGAGCTTAATACTAATTAGTATTATCTAGCAGCTAACCTTTGGCAATGAGGAAATTGTTAAGGGTAGTGCCATAATATTAAAAGAAAAAAAAAAGTTTTATGAAGAGTAAAATTGTACTTAAATAGTTGAAATAATACGCCTATGAAAAAAGATATTAACCTAGAATGAACTCAATTATCTTCTCTCAAAGCGGTACCATACATATGTATAAATATATATATTAATTCCAAAAAGAGTTTAATGAGGCCCATGAAAAAAGATATTCACCCAGAATGAACTTAATTATCTTCTCTCAAAGCAGTACCATAAATATGTATAAATATATATATTAATTCCGAAAAGAGTTTAGATATAAAGAAATAATAATATTACGCGTAGAAATATCAACTTGCACTCCCTTGACACGATATTACCATACGCAAAAATAGGTCTCTAAATTAAAAAATGAACATTTTTCATATGGTACCGTTTTCTAATCTCGATCTAACCATTCCTTAGAAAATGGACAAGTTCTTGATGATTACGTAAACTGAAATGTCTTACCTAAAAGCTATGACTTACGAAGTCCACGTCGAAATAGTGTTTCCCCAAAGGTGTACCTTCTCACCTCAGAACGGGCCGTTATACTTATCATTATTACATACGTGAGACTATAACGGCTACGCCATTGTAGACGCCTACGGGCTCTACGCCGCGCCGTAGACACTAATTTGCTACGAGATACTACGAGGGCAATGAAATTGGACTGGGTTATAATAATATACAGGTATAATATGACATAATTTGTAGTGGTTTAATTGAGTGAATGCGTTATTTATTTAACGAAACGAATATAATTAAGGGCCTTTAAAGCACGGTTATTTATAAGGACCATTTCGAAAGTTCTTTCCATCACAAAAAGGGTCTAAATAATGCCAATAAAACTATAAACATTTTAAACTTGCGCTGGAATATTTTTTCGTGCTTGAGAATGGAAATGGAAATTTTTATGTATGTTTTTTTATAAACACCGTCATTATGTGCGATGCGAATGTAAGTGAGTCATGCGAGCTGTTTTAAATAGTTCGGTAATGCATCGGAGTAATTATTTTAATGAATACTTTTATGTTTGTGAGCTTAAAGCATATCGTTTTAATAAAAGTAGATTTCATTACAAGTTAAGGTTACAGTTTAGTTACTTATAAAAATGTATTTGAATTCAAATTTGAGTATAATTTCTATGGTTTTATTAATTAAATGAAAATGTATATTTTCCATTATTTTAATATGGAAAATTAATTCATATCATATATTTATTTATCAACATAGGTTTACAAGATGTTATTATAGAATTGAGCCATATATTTTCAGTCATAGAGGGAGACATACAAAATATCAACTTAAAATGTTACATGGATCAATTGTTTAGCTAACGAATGAGAAATTAATAATTCCAATTATACCTAGTTGATGGCGGGACGATCTCGACTCATTTTTACCGAGTTGGTTGGAAGCAGCACAGAAACGCGATGTGTGGTTTCAACAAGGGGAGGCTTTTGCCCAGCAGTGGGACACATAAAAGGATACATTAAATAAAACTATTTAGTATGGTGCAGGTCGTTTAGTTTTGCATATGATTTTTGAGTAAAATAAACTGGTCAAGCGAAAGTAGGACTCAGTTCCGTTTAAAACACAAACTTCCCAGATAGCATGTGAAACTGTATAATAGCTTTACCCGAAAATTTTTCAGTACTATAGCCTGTATTACTACGCTGTATAGAGGCTGTATATCCTTCTGCCCAGCCGTTGTTACTCCAAAAGGGGCTCCAAATTATACAACGTTAAGTATAGATCGAGCTGGGTAACAGCTGTATTATCGCTGTACAATGGCTGGCAGGGCTTAATTTATTTCCATTATACAGCTACAGTTCTAAAATTCAGCCTCTTTTATTCTTGCACACAGTCTCAGGCTGGGTAACGTCTTAATATAATACTAATATAATGTTTATCTTCTTGGCATTTTCGTACTGTTATTTTCTATATTTTATTAAACGAACATTAACTTGATACTTACTATCTATTAAGTCGTATTACGTCTATTAAACTATATGAAACCAAAGAGTCTAATTAAGTTGGAAATTTGTACCATCTTAAATAATTAAATACACGTTGCAAATTTTTTCAGAGACGTATGCTATAAGAGCTATTTGTGAACGGAACTTGAAGTTTCTAAGGCAAATGGAAGACTTCTATGTATAGGTTTTCATGGTAAGCCAATTAGCATGAAATAGATTACGTAAAGGGCAAAACTTTCATCACGTTGAGTTTAACAATAAAAATTTCACAATAATATATTAAGATGTGTATGATTAGTTTCGACTTGATATCTTTCATCTTGTTAGACGGACAGGCAGACAGACGGACAACAAAGTGATACTAAGGGTTCCATTTTTCATTTTGAAGTAGGAACCCTAAAAATTAAAACTTTGTAAACATAATTTGTTGAGATCAGCAATTATCGCAAAATGTATATTCGTTTATTAAATGATGGTTTTATCGGTACTAAGTAGACTATCATATGACATGTTGTGTCATGTCATGATGTTATGTCATGTCATGATGTCATGTTATGTTGTCATATTATGATGACATGTCATGACATCAGTTACAGGCAGTTGCGTAGTATCAGTTTTGCGTTCGTTACCAATTTCCGTAGATTTTCGCGAATGTCCTTGGAAAGCCTGACTAACGCCTCGACTGCTGTTACTCTCTCAATTTCTAAGCGAGCGCGCTTCATCCTAGGTAATATCGAGGCTTTCTATCAGGCATGTTGATGGCCAAGCGTAAGCCATATAAAAAATAAACTTTATCAAAAATTACTGCACGTTTAACATAATCTACTTCTGATGGGCCGATGATGGCTCAAAGTGGCTGTGAAAGGGAACTGAAAACTGCTTATCATCGTCTCGCCTTGCATTTGATATCGGTGAAATATGGATGTTGTCGAGTCTCTTGCTAAGGAAATTCCACTTGAAAGTGTGTTGACAAAGCACGTATAAATGAAGAAAGCATATTGGTGCTAGGCACGCCACCGTTTTAGTAAGAAATTTGATAACCCGTTTCTAAAAATTAAGACCTCTATAGTTTAATACAGGTATTTACAAAGCCATTATATGGGTGAAGTGTAAAATTTTGGTATAGGTGCAGTTTCAGGCAAGAAAACAACTTTGTATGTAACTGTCCAGCTTGATATCATTAAACAAAATCAATATTCAAAATTTTGGCAAAATGGTGCCTTTTAAGATTATTGGTTACCAAACGATAGAAGTCGTATACTTTGGTCGATACCGAAAAACAACTGAGAAAAGGATTATCAAATTTCGTACTAAGACGGTGGCGTGTCTATGCATCTTAAAATATTCCTCAGAAACGTTTAGTGAAAAAATATAATTATATTTACTTTAGTTATGTTTTAAATAACATTTGATTGTAAATAATATTTCATTATATTAAAGTAATGGACCCAATCGTACCAAAGAAATTGCATAACCCTGTATAGAGCCTGTTATTTTTATAATTTTTGTATACGTTAATGATTTTGTTTTCTCACTTGCGTGCGCATAACTCACTTTTCACTTTTCCGCTTAAAAAGGACCCCTAGACGTTGCGGAGAAAAATATAGGTGTTCTATTTCCCCCATAACCTTTGAACTTAAAAAATCAAAAACATTTATTCATTTTAACTCTAGTTCTGTATAATATTAATTAACTCCACGAAATATGTTATTACCCTACTTTGGTATGTCAACCACATCTATAAATAACTTAATAAAAAATGTAAAACACGAAACGTGTTTAATGTTTTACAAGCATTTCTTAAAGTATAAACAACTCGTGCATAAATATTTAGAACTCAATAAATCTTAACAAAATGAACAATTTCAAGCGGAGGTTAATTTATTACACGGGAACATTTAACCGTTGGGTTTGTTCAGTGAAATTACGAATTTTATCACTTTAGGGAGCCAACGGAACAGCGTTGGTCCAACGTCCGGTTTCGCATGACGCTTCGTTGTTCGCTTCCCTAAATACATGGGAAACCGAACTCTGAAAAAACGTTCTAAGACAAGTGCTCGTATATTCTACGGTGCACAAAATTATAAATTAGGCCAAATGCGAGTGGGAGTTCCACTAAGAACACGGTAAATATAAACAATATACAGGATGACTTTTAACCTAACCCTGATAATTTAGTACTTTGTAAAAGAACACAAACTGGTTTTATTGAAACCATTCAAAATCATATTCATAATTATTTTTTAAAGTTGGAGCCCTTTGAATATTTTCGTAAAATCCAAAGAAATCATGGTAACTAGAAGAGATAAGATAATTAGATCACGCGAAGTTGTCTTTATTATTGATCCCACTATTTTGGACTATTTTCAACTTTATCCGTATGGGAATGGCTAGGATAACTATACATTTTATTTCCAAGTAACATTTTTCAATAATATTTTGAGTTTTAATTTGAATTGTTTTTACATTTATAATGTGTTCTACTAACGTTTCTAAATAACTTCTAAAATTATCGGGGTTTATATGAAAGTCATCCTGTAGAGTAAAATTAGAGTGAGTTGACATAATAAATATTTAAAAACGGACAGGACTCACTTTTAAACTGTGCGAGGAGGCACAGGTTGTGCTTTGGATGAGATTATGACTCATCATCATCAGGACTCTTCGGGTCGAGTACTCGACTGACCGCCGTGGGCAAAAGTACCCCCGAATAATAAAGATGTTGTAGCAACATTAAGACGACACAAAATGAGCCGCTAAAATGGTAGCGCCTGACAAACAATTCCACTCCTGCTGAATACGGAACCCTAACATTCATTATTTGTTGTTTTTACTTTAGAAAAAAATCTACTTTTTCGATATTTTTTGTATGGGGACACCGCTTTAAATTATTTATTTTTTATTATTTGCTGAGATACGAACTAATAGTAAAACGTATTCTCTGAAATTTTCAACTGTCTACCTTTTACGGCTGAAGCTGTAGACCCCTGTGACAGACGAACAGACAGCAGAGGCTCCCTAGTAGGGTACCTTTGGGCTACGGAACCCTGAAAAGTAAAGTCTATATTTAGTACTCGCACTGAAAGCTGAAAACCGTTTTTTATTTATTATAGTAGAATGGTATTTTAACCAAAATATTCCAGTTTAATTATACGTGGGACGCACTATAAGTTTCCGGAATGAATATGAAAAAATACTATTAAAGGTACAAAATTAATTTATTGTTTTTCAAAATAATCTCCCTTGGCGTCTATGCACTTTTTCATTCGATCAAACCAGTTTTGAAAACTTTTGTGCCACTCCCCTGTGGTGACCTCTGAAACGTGTTTTTCATACTCCTCGACAGCCTCTTCTGGTGATGAAAATCGTTGACCGCGTAATTGGTTCTTAATTTTTGGGAACAGAAAAAAGTCACAAGGTGCCAGGTCGGGACTGTATGCAGGATGACTCACGAGTTCTACATTTTTCGTCTTCAAAAAGTCGTTTGTCTGTCTGGCCGTGTGAGAACTAGCATTGTCGTGGTGCAGGATGATACGGCGTTTACGGTTATTTTTACGGAGTTCGTCAATAACTTCCGGCAAACAAATGGTCGTGTACCAGTCGCTATTCACGGTACGACGATTCTCTAAAGCAACAGTAGCCACGTGTCCAGTTTTATTAAAAAAAAAGCAATCATCCGCTTAGATGCACTTTTCACGCGCGCCACTTTGGTTGGTTTCGGCTCATCTTGAAAGACCCATACGCTCGATTGCTGCTTTGTTTTGGAATCGTAGCAATAAATCCATGTTTCGTCACCTGTTACTATGTCCCACACCAAATTTGACGCACCTTCGCTGAATCTGGTAAGCATGGCACTGCACCAAGTGTTGCGGTCCGTTTTTTGAGCCGCGGTCAAGTTGTGTGGGATCCACCGCGAGCACAGCTTTCTCACACCCAAATGTTTGTGTAGGATTGATTGTATTTGACTCATGCCTATTTGTAAGGATGCGCGAATTTCATGGTAGGTCACATGCCTGTCTGTTTCAATCATACGGCGCACAGCATCGATGTTTTTGTTGGTCACAGCGGTGGACGGCCGACCATCGCGAGATTCGTCACTGAGATTGATACGACCACGCTTGAATTCTGCAAACCAGCTATAAACAGTCGTCTTGCATGGTGTTTCATTGCCAAAAGCTGTTTCAAGCCGAGCGATGCTCTGTTGAGCTGTCAAATTACACTTAAAATCGTAGAAAATCATACTACGAAAATTTTCCGGAGTTAAATCCATGTTGATGCAGACACACATTTTTTTAAATGGCGCCACAAGGTAAAAACAAAAGACAGTCAGATGAAACAAACTGCATTCTACAGCCAAAGAGTTCTATTTTCAAATGTTGCAATAAATTTTTAAATATTGTTTATGTAAGTGGCCAGTTCCGGAAACTTTTAGTGTTACCTATGTACGCGATTTGCTTACAAAATCATTCGAAAAAGGAAAACGTAATAAAATTATACATATAAACACAACAAAAAGTATCAAATGAGGGCTTCAATCCAATGTGGGTCGAAATTTATCTCGGAAATATTCGATTTATCACTTAATTGTATTAATACGTATTGAATTAAATGAAAAACTTTTTGTAGCAAAATATATTTAAAAATTTCAAAAACAAAATAAAAAAATTAAATTTGTTTCTCATGCGACGTGAATTTGGTACAAAACCGTCTGTTTATTTTTGAACAGCACGTTTTTTTCGAGGTGTCTTTTCACTGGAAATATGAAGAGTGTTATGTTTTTTGTCCATATTTTAGGAATAATTTTCTAAACTGTAACGTAAGAGCTATAGGGAAGTAGATTGTTGAGATTGTCGCCAGTTGGTGAAACTCATCATTATCATACATTGTTGTGATAAAAACACTTGTCCTTTTCCACGAATTATATTTAATTATACACTAACCAACCAGTTTCGTTAAAAAAGAATCATCAAAGGTTTTTAAATCAAAGGAAACACCTTTACAACAATGTTTGCATAACAATGTTCGTGTATTATGTACACGTAGTAGTATAATATTAAATATAATTTGTGGAAAAGTAAAAGTGTATTTTTTCATCACAACATTGTAAAAGCTATACCCCGTTTTAAATCTAAAGGTATACGCCCAAACATTCTGCCGTTATTTCTCACACAAAAAGACTAAAGTAATAAGTAACTAAAACAAAGTGAAGTTACCAATAAAAATAAAATTTAAAGAGGTACGAATCAAATACTGAACCCTCAGGTGGAAGTCAAATTCTAACTTCCTTGGTTTTCTTATTACTGTGGCTTTTGTAGCAATTTCTTATTGTTAACGAACATCGTCTACGAACGAATTTATAACTTTTTACCTGACTAAACACGGAAATTTCCTTTCCCTATTACCCGGATATTGAATTTTCGACCCATATTAAAAACGAAAAATTGTTGACGGCTAAAATATAATTTTTACAATCCAGATAAGAAGCTGCCCTGAGATATTTAGCAAACATACATACTAGGGTGATTCAAATTTTCACTTTTTTCCGTTTTATTACGGGGCACCCTCTCAATGTGTTCTATGTAGCTAAAAATAAATGATTTTTCATATTTTTTTTAAAGAAATTTACGGGTCGTTACCACAATTTTTAAATTTTAAATCCCCATACATTAAGCGATTATTTTTATTTAATTTTTTTTTAACTCATGCAGAAATTAAGCTTTTTAAACGAAGATAATGAAAAACTTTACATTTCAAAAAATTATCTATGCATCACTCTTGAAAGTTTAAAAAACAGCACATAACACGAATAAACTACAGAAGTACAGAAAGTTTAAAAATGCAATGGTGATTCATTATCTACATTTCTAAGGCTTACTTCCAGTATTTTATTATTTTCAGTATCTGTTAAAAAAAACGCTCTATGTATGGAGATTTAAATTCATAAAACTGTGGTAGGGACCCCTAAATTTCTTTAAAAAAATATGAAAAACATATTTCATTTGTTTTAAGCTACATAGAACACATTGAGGGGGTGCCCCGTAGTAAAACGGAAAAAAGTGAAAATTTGAATCACCCTAATACATACATACATGATTAACTTAGAATCACGAAAAATCAGGGTTAAAATAAACAATGCAAAAAGTAAAGAGTGTGACGTCATGCTCGGAGTTCCAACTGGCTCGGTATATGGTCCAGTCGGGTACATAATGCATGTCAATAGCATGAGTAACGTTGTTCGCAATTGTAAAGTGTATATGTACGCTGACGATACTTGCATTATGTACTCGGGGACAGATCCAAAGACAATAGAACAGTGCGTACAACAAGACTTTGATAATATTTTAAAATGGTCGCATGACAACGGAATAATATTAAACGCTCAGAAAACGAAATATATACATATAAGATCACAAAGGGCTACTATTAAAGATATACTGTTTCAAATAATAGGTCATACATATGATTGTTTACATCAAGACTATATAAACTGTAATTGCTTGAACATGGAAAAGGTAAACAAAATTGAATACTTGGGGTTAACAATAGATAAAGATCTAAACTGGAAATATCATATAAAAAAAGTTTGTAATAGACTACGAATATTGTTAGCAAAGTTCAATAATCTCAAATATTTTGTAAATCGTTCTGTTTTATACTGTGTCTATCATGCGCTTGTATAACCGGTTTTGAGCTACGGATTGGCCAGCTATGGGAGAACTTTTCCTACATACTTACATGAAATAAAGAAACTACAAGTGAGATTTTTGAAGTGCCTAGTTAGTAAAAAAGAAAAGTTGAGTTGTAACAAAGTTTACGAAAAATTATTTAAAGTTTGTAGAATTATGCCAGTAGACGTTAAAATAAAATATTTAATAGCCATGGAAACATTCCAAAAATCTCACTTAAAGATTAAAAAAACCCATGGGTACCCAACCCGTGGCAAAAGTAAACTGAAATCTAAATATATTGTACCAAGGTATACAAACTATTATGGAAAAAGAACGGGTGCCTACTTAATACCAAAAATATTTAATTCAATACCAGGGGACGTTGACGAAACTTTAAATAGTAAAATAAGTAAAACTAAATTTAAAAATATTTTAACAAAGTGCCTACTTAACTCAATTACATTACATAAATAATGATTGTAAGATATTTTTTAATATTCTTTGTATTTCTGACTTTTTATGTACGGACGCCAGTAGTTATGATACTGATATAACAACTGCCAATGGTACCCTATTAAGCAGGCGCCCGTACTTCGTCTCAGTTCGTTGTTCTTATGTATTAAATTTAAAAAACTATTTCTTAATACTACTTACTTGTACGCAAATAAATATATAATAGTGTATAAAAACAGACATGTACCGAGAGTATAGCCGATAAACTGCTACGCAGTTTGGCTTCAATTTTTTGCAAACAAAAATCTGTATGTCTTTTGCTGAATAAATAAATAAATAAATAATGAAAAAAAAATTGTATCCAAATGTACTATCTTTTTAGAGTTTGTCGTCGACTTTCATATAGACATTTTATTCCAAAACACCTAAAGTAATATTTAAAAGCCGGCCAAGTGCGTGTCGGGCCACGCGTTGTGTTGGGTTCCGTAGTTGCCCAGTAAATTTTATAAGTTGGTACACTAATACAGATGCCCCAACTTCTAGTCCGCTCGGAAGTTGCTGTCCCGAAGAACGGCCTATACATTGGCGTGTTTAGAGGGGACTAAAAGTTCGGCACGACGTATACTCGTAAACCTGTAAAGCCCACTAAGCTGTGATAGTTTTCCTTTTAACTTCATTATATATACTACTTCTGTGAATTTTTCCACATATTCATAAACAACCTTTTAGCCGGTAGGTGGGGGGGACTCTTAACAAAAATTAATACTTTAAACCTTTAAAGCTTATTATTTCGCCAACGGAACCTTCATTCAAAAATGGTTTTCACACACCCACAATGTTTTTGAACGTATGTATGTACGTACACCCATGCCAAATTACAGCTTTCTAGCACTTATAGTCTCTGAGCTAAGCCGCGGACAGACGGACAGACGGATATGGCGAAACTATAAGGGTTCCTTGTCCGACTACGGAACCCTAAAAACCCTGTTAATTCCTAAAAATTATGTTTTGAATAGTAAATAGCTCTTTTGTAATATTCTCATTTTTTAACTTAAAATGAGCTTGCGTTTGGCCACTACCACACTTGATAGAGAGAGTCAATAATATCTAGGATGAAGTGCGCTCGACCAGAAACTGGGAGAGTAACGGCAGGCGAGGTGTCAATCAGTCTTTCCAGGGACTTCCTCAAAAATCTACGGGAACTCGGTGACTGCACTACGCAACTGCCTGTAACCACTGCCCCGGTACGGCTACTCATGACGTCATACCAAAACACGATGAGTCACTCGGCGTCATGGTGACGTCATGAGGGCGTTGATAAGCAACAGCGGAAGCCTACCACCAGTAAAAATCTGGTGAGCTTATGACTCTCAATACCACAGAGGGAGATTTTAACATAACTTTTTATAATCCCTTAGTCGCCTTTTACAACATTTTGGTAACTCACTCGTAATATAATAACACGGAATCCGAACCGGTTTCTTTGCTCTTCTGGGTTACCAGGATTCCGGTTTTCAACTGGACAGTCCGGTACTTTATTGTCCTTTCCGGTTAAGAAATGAAAAGAATACCGAGTCGTAAAGTGTACGGTATTTTATTAAAGTAATGGGGGTGTTTGGAGAAAAGCACACTAAAAAGGTAAGACTTAAAAAACCAATGAATAAAATTTAATAAAAGTTTAAATTATTATCGCTCAACCTATACTTCCAATCCGTCTCGTGTAAGCAGTATGTTTGAAACATACAACAGAATGTTGAGGAATCTTCTATTTTAAGCTTCTAAACGTCCCATTTTCATATATATTTTTCTTTAATAATTTAGTTTTATATTCATTCGGGTGTAAATAGACTGCTACCATTAAATGAAACCACATATTCTATTGACCCTACTGAACCACTTTTCCCTTGGATCATACCCGCGGCCACCCTTAGTTTGGGAAATAATTGAGTTCCAAACAAAAAACATGCACCCTAATGCACCAAAATACGGGTGAGTATCGAGAAAGCGTCGTCCGTGAAACAGCTGTTCCGTTGCAGCGTTCTAAAATAGACCTTCCTCCTACGAGATGAAGTCTTTTAGTTACAGTGGAATATCTTTTTCTCTAAAGATTTGCGTGGTTTCAGTTTTTTGGTATGATCAGTAGAGTATGTGGTTTTATTTAATGGTTGCACTCTATTTACAGCCTGTATATGTTACGGGTAAAGCCCGAGGTCGGGAAAAGTCCGAAAAAAACTCAAAAATGGTGCGAGGACGAGCGAAGCGAGGGGGGACGTGTTAGGTTGACATGTTAATAAACATTGAGCGCCGAGCGAAGAGGAGCGGAGCGAGGCGACCCCGATGTTTTGTAAAACATTACCCGGGTAAACCTAGGTTTACCCTACCTTTTTTACCCGTAACATATATATTTATACTACGAATAATAAAGCAGTAAAAGGACTATTGTATTGCACTGAGGCCTAAACGACAAAGAACCACTTGTATTGTATTGTAAAATCTTCATATGCCAGCAAACAATATATTACACAGTCAGCCCGTCTGTATAATGCAATAAATAAAACTCTAGATATATATCCCAAACAATACCACGAATGTAAGAAAATCGTAACCAGTTGGATACTAAATAAAACTTATGGAGAAATAGAGTTACTACTGCAATCGTTCGCCTAACCTTTATATAAACAATATTAATATGTATAAATACATAAATATATTTATATATTATATATACCTATACACAATTCAAATAACAACCATACTGAAATGAGATATCTATCATACTATACCTATTTACAATCATATATATATATATATATTCTCCCACTCTTGCACATACACTCTTACACATACACTCTTACACATACGCTCTCTCACATACACTTCCACACCCTCACACACATTAACATAGTACTAGAAGTAGTTTATCTGTAACCTTAGACTATGGATTTGAAGGAGCGGGGTCTTCTGGAACAGGTATTTCTATACTTAATAGAAGGCCCCAGCATTGTAACATTAGCTATGCCTGGTTATTGAATAAACATTTTTTCATTTCATATTTTTTTTTTTCATATTTCAAATCATAAATAACTCAATGGATTCTTACTACTACTTACTTTATTACAATAACGGACTTTTAAAATTTGAATAGTCGAATTATCTACGCAAAACAAATAACTTATGATCTATTGAACCTCAACATTTGGCTTGTCTAGCTTTCGTATACTAGTAATCGTATATTTAGCTAATCAACTTATCATCTTTATGTTGTAAGGTTCTATACTTCTAAATATATGATTTGCTGATAAAAACTAGCCAGGTCAAATTTTGAGGTTCAATTGATCATAAGTAATTTGCTTTGTGAAAATAATTCAACTATTCAAATTAAAAAATCGTATTTTGAAATAGGAAACATTCTTGTAACAGAAAAAAAAACAAATATTGTGTTTTAAATTTACCTAAGAATGTTATACGTACTTATGAATAAATTTCACGATTGTCTACAGAACTAAGCACCCCAGGTCCTTTTTCGGTGAAGTTGATGACCACACCATAATTTATCATAATATTGAACTTGGCTCCCATTTTCACATTTATGTCTTTGGTGGGTTATCTCTTACAGGGCCCAAGCAAAGGGTCTTGACAGATGGACAACAAAGTAATCGTATAAGGTTTCCGTTTAGTCTTTTTCAGGTACGGAATCCTAAAATTAAAAATCGTCGTAATTTATTTCTTTAACATTCCTTTCGCTAAATTCCTTTAAATCAAAAATATGCAATGTATAATATATTTCAGGCCATTCGAGCCTGGCATCAATCAATCCGTAAAATTGCTAACATACATTATATTTACACAATATTTGCACACCTGCGACTTGCCAAACGGTGAAGGGAAACTCAGTGAGGTAAACATTATCAGGCTGTATCGTCTATTGGTGGCATAGGCCTTCCCCCGGTTTCGCCATTCTTGGCGTTCCTCTTGCAAGAAATGCCAATGCTCACAAACGCTGAAACTGTTGCACCAGTGACGTCGCTGTCCATCACCAGTCTGTTGATTGGGGGTGGATATACCGCCATTAATCAGTTCCAACCATCACATGATGGGCCACCTGGTTGTGCCTGTTGAAGAGCTGACTTCGCTTTTTCCCCCGAATAACGTCGACGAGGGAATTTACGAGTAAGATGATGGTACATCGAGACGAGATGAGACGGGCCCGGCATTAGCTCGACCTGCCCCACAAAGCGTGTATTTGTGCCCCAAAAACGGAAATAAGTAAAAATCGTCGTTGAAAAGAGGATGAATGTGACAGTCCACATTTGGTGTCTTGACGATATGTAATGTATGTAAATCATAAAATATTGTTTTCGGCACTCGTTCATCTTATAAAACCAAAAAGAGCTGTTACTATGGAGCCTTAATCCTTACTAAATCTTTGGTATGAGTTTGGGCCTTTATGTCAAAGTCATAGCCTATATTTTGTAGATATTCTACTCTATTCCCGAGAAAATAAAAGTTGGTTCAAAACTCTGTACGGGTATGACATTGTTTGACATATTACCTATCGACCAAATATCGCGTGTCGTGTTACTTGATTTACTACACAACTTCTGAATGTGACAAAACTATTTCTTTTATAATATACTCGGTCGAAAACTTTTCCTTCCCTAAGTAAGAAATTGACTTTGTTAGTACACACATTGATCTTTACCGAAAAGAAAATAACGATATGATAACGAAATTTCTAAAAACAATGCATTTGTTTTCAATTTCGTGATGTAGTCTTTTAGAAGACTGTCTATCTATAAAGCCGGGAAAAGAAATGCTATCTATTGAACGAAAGCATGCTATTACTAAGCTAGTGCTACCTATTAGCATGTGTATTAATAGACATTGATGGAAATGAGTGTGCTCAACGAGCGTTGGTTTTCGAGCACGCTCGCTCATATATGGGTGGAGGTTGACGTGCTTTCTTTCCAGCATCTTCGGACGCGTTTACTTTTGATCATGTTATTTTAGAGCAGTGTGAGCTTTTCTTGCATTTATTTTATAAATGGCTCGATGTAACTTTAAATTTGATAATTCCACCAGTAGACGTGCGCTTGTTGGAACCAACTTGAAAGTTTTCTTCTTCTACTTTGCCAATTTCGAACCCAAACAGATTAATCTTTTCTTTCAATCCACTTTCGACGGTCTGATAACTATCAACGAAGTAATATCATTTAATTCTTCGCAACATGTCCATTTTAAACGCCGAAACAACAAAAATAAGCACGTGTATAGGTAGCAATGCTTTTTTCTATAAATGATTAATAAAAGCATGCTCATAGCATGTACTAAAATACGAGTGAATGTGAACAGTTTGTTAAGGATTTTTTTTAAAGCATGCTCATATTAAGCAACTAAGCATGCTTTTTTGGAAGCATACCAAAAAGAAATTAATGAATTTAATTTTGATTTTAATTTTTTGTAAGCATCGAATCGATGAATTTCAGAAATACTTAATGACAACTTTTACTGCTATGAAATTAGAGCTACATTTTTCTTAGAGTTAAAATTTATCTGCCACATTTATCGAATCGATACTTACGTAGTCGCATAACGCACAATAGGCATGATGACTAAAAAAATGTTATTAGTCCGTCAGTTAGATTATCAGAAAATATTGGACACGTATTTTTTCTTTTTTCAATTAAACAAACAATTATAAAGATATAGCCCGTTGAAGTTCCGCGTGACGTCACATCTAGGTACAATTTTACTTAGAAGTGACGTCATTTTCCCCCACTCCCAAACTTTGACGCGTTTTGTAATTTTTTGTTTGATTGAAAAAAGAAAAAATACGTTTCGAATATTTTTTGATAATCTAAATGACGGACTAAATAGAATAATATTTTGTTTACCCTGTGTACAAGCCTATTGTTAGAGGATTTAAAGCATTTGTTGTAATGATTCGTCTCTACTTTTATTATATCACTTAACAAATTACGCCAAAAAATTACCTTTTCATCGTTATCCGAGTAGATGGATATTACAATTTTGTACGGGGAAGTGATTTCTTCATAACGTAATTTTAATAGTCATTTAATTAATTGAAATATGTCTCATAGCACGTCACCTGCCTTTAAAGTTGTAAATCACTGGTGTAAATATTAACAATGTGCTTTATATACTGACCATACTGAACAAATGTAAAAGACATACCGGGGATACATCACTTTTAATTTTTTAAGGAAAAGTCGAGATATTTTCCATTTGCGCAGGTATGTTTCATTGGGAAAGTACAGTAGTACCTACCATTTAAATAATGCGTGTCGGAATCTTTGCTACTCTTTGACAAATGTCGTATTTCCGTACGCTTTCTAGATAGTCCATGACAGACAATGCACGTAAGGTAAAATATGACGCAAAATATGCTAACCATAATCCTAATTGTTGCGCTAGTGATTATTTGTTTGAACCACCAATTTGGCCAAAACTACCTTTTAAGGTAACTAAGGATAAAATTCTGCATACATTGACGATAAGGCTTGTAAAACAGACGTTATTCCTTTTTCTTTTCTATATTTGAAATCATTGTGGATCTAGGACAAGACATTAACATTTTGTGCTAAATTATTCGAGCTCCTGTCCTTTGACCAATCGTGCAAACGAAAATTCGAGCGTGTGCTAAGATCGCTAGACTGTTCTGTCTTCATATTATTACCAGGTAATCACAGCACGCCTTTTTCATGACATAGTTGCACCATGGACATTTTGTGTTAGTCTATCTACGTTTCGTGAATTTTACTGTCCAAAACACGTGAAATTTAGACATTTAGTGTCCAGCTCCAAACTGATTTCTTATACGATTTAGCCGAATCGTTGTATTTATTTTATTTATGGTTTTCTATTTAGTTCAAGTATGATCGAAACTATAGATGAACCTACTTAAGAATATATATAAAGTTATTATGAAAATAATTCAAAAACTCGTCGGTATTTATAATCGTTATTCTGGTACTTTGAACAAATAAGTACTAAGGCGACGTAAAGTTGAAATAAAAAAAAAAACAAAATAATTACCCTTAACTATAAAAGTGGTTACAGGCAGTTGCGTTGTCCCGTTATACTGAAATCCGTAGAAATTCCGTTTTAAGTTTCAAAACTTCATTCATTCATCATCCGCACAGGTGACGTACACACCCAGGCCAGGGGTCCTTAGTGGATAGAAGTAAAAATCCCTCTGTTAACTGTATGCACTTGCTGTACTGATTGCTGGTTATTTTATATGTTATTTAATTTATTGAATTACTAACAAGCACTATTATGAACTCTCTGATATACAGTCAGTGACACAAGTGCGTACGGGGTGAAAATAAAGAATGGTGGACCAGGGGAAAGGGGGGATGCTACTAATGTATACAGCGGAGCAACGACTCTGATGCACAGTGCATGGTCTCGGGAAAAATATGATTGTTGAGTTCTATCTAGGTTTTGCTATGTAAAAGTGAGACCTAGTCTCAAGCCTAACCTTAGGTCTCTGTGAATATGAGCGCAAAAACTCTTTACTGTTAACCTGTAAGTGCACCTTGTTGTAGCATTGGTTGTAGGTAGCAACATCCATATCAGTAAATTCTTACAGCATTAGAACGGCCACCCGCGACGGCGCGATAACGCTCTTATCGCTGAACTCAAATGGTATTTATATTAATTTCCTCTCATTCAATTAAATATGTTATCGGGCTCAATTAATCGATCTCATCCTGTCCGTGGGGTTTATTGAAATATTAATAGTTCGGAAAAATGAAACAATACACCATTGTTCGATAAGGTTTGACGTCATACCTACGGTAAGGCATACCTACGGTGAGGCATACCTACGGTAAGGTGTACAGGTACACCTGCGGAGGTAATTAAGTGTTCATCACCTAACAATGGTGTGCATGGACGATTCAACAAAAACCCAAGTCTCTCGGGTTCGCTTGGTAAACTGCTTTGCGGACATGAGCGCACGCTGCAACGCTGTAGTGGAATAGCTTGTCGGAGCCGAACATCCGAAGAACATACAACATAGTCAAGTAAGACTGCAGGTCACGTAGCAAGACTGCGTGCATACTCAGCATGCCGGGGTGCTTGCAGTTAGAGTTGAAACAATCGTTGGTTGCATTTGTACCGTAACGAGCACGTACTGAAGCTTACCTATACTTTTTTCCATACGGAGCATGATTGTGCTAGCTAACAGAAGTTAACACAGTGTATGATATGACTCCCGTAATAAAATGTAAAACTGTATGCATTATCCTTATCAATTTTTTCCTTTTCAGCTGAAAATAACTGGGTATTGCCGATATATGCATGTATTACCCGTTGACATCATCGATATTGCGCCATTTTACCACAAAATACGTTTCTCTACCTAATTTGCTTATCAATTCTGTCGTTACTGCGGTACAGCATGATGTCACGGTATTTGAATTATCCCTCATGAACGAGCTTATTCAAGTGGGAAAAAATTCGCGATAATTATGGAACAACGAGTCCTTATTAGGTAGGTTTCGGGTTAGTATAAATGGAGGAAAGTACATATACAATCAATCATTAGCACATATACACTCGCCATAATCACAAGGCTGTGTACAATCGATCAGTCTTAACAAAATCACCATGTCATCATTCACAAAATCATCATCCACCATGAGCGGAAACTCTGGAGAAGCCGTTCATCGAGACAACGGGGAAAAATCTCGGAAGGAGCAAGAGCGCGCGGAAGAAGAAGAAGAAAAGCGCAGACAAGACTTGGAGCGTGAGGAGAGAAAACGTCAGAAGGCAGAGCAGCGGCGACTGGACAGGCACTTGATGCAGTATGCACTAGCTTTGCGTGAGCAGGCATCGTGGCGTGGAACTCTCAACCGGCCGAAGTAGTGCTAATCATAGATATGATCATTTGTTTATATAATAAGTATTAGGTATTTGTGTACATCAGTATTGAGTATATTGTGCATGTGAGTGTTTGTTTTTGAAAATAAAAAAAAAAACTTGTTCCCGATACATAGTTATTTCATTTCAAAATGCATGCCGACTTACAAATGTCATGACATACCAGTTTCCTTCATGATACTAGATATTTAGGTAGTTAGTTTAATAATGATAATAATATATTGTACTAGTTCTATCCACTAAGATGTTGTACAATCTACATCCATGCATAGATAACCGTGGTCACTACACTTTGTAACACGATAGAGGGGCACCGCGACATGCTATGCAGCGATAGGTAGGTACGGTGCAGTGTTTAGGTAAGGTATCTGTCATACCATAGTCCTAACATTACAGGAATCATGAAAAGTATACATATTTAGAATTATAGTCTAACCAAACCTGTAACACCTATACAATGACAAATCTTAAGTATAAGTGAGGTGTATACGTGTATGAAGCACACGTGTATGTCCCGGTAATTTTCTATGGTCACTCATCAGTTTTGATTTCGTTTTGAAATACACGCCGCCAGTCGGATACAGATCATAAAATGAATATAGCACGGGTTTTCCCGAATATTTCAAGACAGTGCCAACTAAACGTGGGTTGCCGTAATACGCTGGAGCTACTTACGTTCGGCCGGCAGCCTGTAATAATATTTCGATGAAGGTCCCGTCGTCTGATCATATTTACCTATCTTTTGAGTAGTGACACATAGTTTGTTCCATATTTAAACGATAGCGTGCCATGTGGTCATACGTATTATCGGTCCATAAGGAGTTACAGATGTAACGCCAATTGCCGCCGGTCTTTGTCATAATACTGTTTGCGGCTTACATGCAGTTATTCATAGATATAAAGTTAAGAAAAACCTTATTTAGACGTCTCATATTCCTGTATGGTCAGCTCCATACCTAAACGTCGCAGATACACGTAGTCAGAGGCGAATGCACACTCAGGCCTTGCTCAAGACATATGATAAGCATATGCCAAGCATAGTTTGTGATAACGGAGCTTTGCATCCCATGTGCACATAACGCTAATCATCACGCCTTGCAACTTATCTGCGTTAGTGATGTGACGTGCTATGCAGCGGCTAGTAGCACGTTACCTAGACGTTACATCTGGTGCAGTCCAAGCTTGACTTGATTGTATCTAACATAGAGTGGTCACGAGAGAAACTAAATTTCAACTTGAAGCAACGTCAGAGGGAATGACCTCAGTACCTTACCTGCACAACTCTCCATCATCCTACACTCATAGGGGTACAAGAAAAAAAAAGTAAACATATTATAAACACAAATATTTATTTTAATAAGCGAACGTCACATTGCAGCAGCATTGCTGCACTATTTAGCACTATTATCACTGATGTTGCGAGCCGAGTGCAGCAACATTTCTGTGTCCGTCCGGTCACCCGTCGAATAGTATTCGAGGATTTGCGGATCACCTTCATGCACTTTCTGGATGACCTCTCTAAAGATTTCTTGGGATTCTTTCAGCAGAATCGCCGGGACCATGTACTTGGTTATCCACGCAGAGACGTGCGCCGTGCAGAAATGATGAAAGTGCTGTGGGATCCTGCACTCACGTCCCGGTGGTACCACTACATTAGGCCTCTTGCCGCAGGAACAGGTGTCCCCGGCGACCGCCTTGCACTTCGAAAAGCGAATCTTCTTTTCAACGAACTCCAGTATAGTGGGCACCCTCACGAGATCCCTCTCACCTGGCGGCGGCCCCCAAAATAAAGGCATGAGCCAGTCCCAGTTCACCATCAGACGATCTTCTTCTGGCCTCGTCGGATCAAAGTTGTAGCGGACGGGGCATGGCTTCCCGTTAAGGAAAGTCAGGTCGTCCAGCTGTCGTTCCGCCTGAAGAAACTGTTTGTATGCTTTATTGAATTGCAGAATTTCGCCGGGGCTGAAAGGGGCCTCCTCGGGTATAGAAGGCCCGCGCGTCGTGAAGGTGTCCACCGGGAAACTGAGTATTCTGTCTTGGGACTGCATCTTGAGTTCTGGATGGATGTCACGGGACTCGTAAGTCTGTATGATGTTCTCTCGGTAATGTTGACCGTGTAGTGTCTAGCGACTGACTGCCCGCATAGCAATTTATACCACTCCAGTTGTTTATCGTGCCGAAAAAAGAAAACAATATAGGGATAATATCAATTTGGAATTCCCACAACCTCGCGTGCGGGTTATCGTTCGGCGCGGTAATTGGATCATTCCTAAAATAAACGAGTGAATATTAAAATATTCTTGGACCACGTCAGTCAAACTTTCATCCTTATGAAAATAGATGATTTACAATTCATCCTGCGCTCCCATACTGGGGCCCCGGGAGTCACTCACGTGTTCACATAGTCACTATAGATCGTATCTCATACCTACGATAAAAATTACGCTACCAATTTGGGACATCGATAACAACGTTTAATTGCTGTACTCGATGCATTGTCTTAGCTCGCCACACCATAATATAAATGCCGGGCATTCATAGGGAAAACCAGTTCAAAAGTTTGTAACTTTAGTATACATGTAAAACATACCTATTAAGCACATACGGCATTGTGTGCGCGATAAGAGCGTGTCTTAACAACGACAATGATGCAGATCGGATGCAGTTTTAGTAGGGTGAAACAACTAGTATGTGCTTCTTGACCGAATACTGATAACACAGAAGATATAAACAAAATAGACTGGGTTTCTCTAAAACGAGAAACTGTTAGGTTATCGGGCGACTTAGTGATAAGGTATTTAACTCGTGTAAAAGCAATGCTGAGACCACGTCAGCCGATATTTAGATACACGTCGCACTTAGGTATCATCCCACTTTAGTACTCCTGTTTGAAAAAGAACTACAATTATAGCACTAGTGGATCTTGTGAGTGCCCGCTATGAATGCTGCGCTGCAGTCCAGCGTCATGCTTACATTATGCAAAAGTGGCAAAGCGGTGCATGGCCTATGAGAGGCGGGTGACCGCTGCATGGCAACAAAGCAGATAATTCTACAAGAAGTATGTTTATTCTAGGCGTTCTAGGTATCGTTCCGTGAGAACGTGAGCTGTAGGTTTCTGGCAATTCGGCCCCAGCTTGGATGCTGATGCTGCGGCCCCAGCAATTCATGTTACCTGCTGCTTTGACCCATACTCATATCACTTTAGAGGCGGCACATACGAAAAAAGTCAAAATTTTCGGAAATGCATCTGACCCCTATGCACTATAGAATCTTCATCACTGAATACGAAAATAGTACCCTTGCCTTACCTAGATGTTTAATTTTAAAGTTATAGACCGTACACTACCGTGTCATTGACTGTAGTTCACGGTTATAATTAAAATAATTTATGAATTAATTTTTAGCAATTGGCAGATATAGCTCTGTCCGCGTTACTTGAAACAAGTTGAACGGAATGATTGCTTTCTAGAGTTCCGTCAGTAATGACAACCTAAGACAAAGTGACACAAAAGTGTTGCTATACTTATTTATGTCGGTTCTGTTCCGTATAGCTGAGATATTCAACCCCCTGTCGACTTCCGTGTACAGTGCAGAAGGTGAGACTGTAGAATTGCGATTGTGTGCGTGCATACCATTGACATTGTGGAAAACAACTCTTATAGCAGTCTAGGCAAGGTCTGTTGTCAACAAATTATGGTTTGACTTTTATCTTATTTTTCTTTTGTTACGATGTATACTTTATGTTTCCATGATTTTTCAAAAATAGACCTTGCCTGCACTTCTATAAGAGTTGTTGTCTACAATGTCAATGGTGTGCACGCACACAATCGCAATTTTGACAGTCTCACCTTGTGCACTGTATCAGAATATTAATTACCCAGATTACTTTAAAAGAAGAATAAATTGATACAGAGTTGAGCGCTCTTCATCCTGTCTTTTTGGCGCTTTTCATCTAGTACTGTAATAGCAAATAAGGCAAATTCGTAGATTGAGATTATCATTCCTAAAAGCAGGTTTTTCCCCCAGTTAAACGCAAGTAACACAATTACGTTCGAAGATGGATCGCCCCTCACTTTCCATTACTTAAGAGTGGCAATACGGCAGCTAATGTAATGAGGATACTACTTTACTACTTAACTTGCCTAATAATACTGAACATTCAACCGATACTGTACCTTTTTCCAATGGCTTAGGAGCGTTTTCGTAGATTTTTTATGGGAAACTGACATAACTTAAGTTGTCTCATAAAGGACCGTGTGCTTCGGAAGCAATATTAACTGATATTGGAATAGGTAGAGATATTGGATTTTGATGAAAAAATAAGGAAATTGTTATTTGCCGCAGGTGACCTTTTTCGTAATTGTTTTACAAACTTTTTAGACAAGCCCATGTCGCTCCAATAAAGTAGTAGACCGAGGAAGCTTAGTCGGTAATCTTACGACATCGAGTAACAAGTGGCAAATATGTAATAGTGTAGAAGAAAATAAGTATGTGAAAAAAGAGTAAGTTAGGCACAAACAAGAGCGCTTTATATAGTCAGCAAAAGGGCCCCCTTCTGATGAAAAAAATTGACCATTTGTGTTCGATAACAAGTATCAAAAGGTATTTAAAAATGAGGGTACGCGCATTCTATTCTGATATTAACGTCAGTCAGTTTGAACTTATCAAAATACTTTTCTTTGGATACGTCCTTAGACTAGAACCCCTGACCCTAAACCACCCACAGAAAAAAAACTGCACCAAATGTAATATACCTGTGAAATTGCTTATGCTTTCCTTAACAAACGTGTCTAAACCAAAATATTGCAGCCCTTAAAGCAAAAGATATATTTGGCATCCAAACCGATATAATGTTCACCAATATTGCCCCAAAACATCGAAAATCCTTCGTAGTTCAGTAGTCCGGTAAGTAAAGTCGAATAGGTTACAGCAACGAGCGAAACGAGGAGGAACTTGTTAAATTGCTTGCGATCATAAATTCGGGAGCCAAGCAAAGTGAAGCGGAGCAAAGCGTTAGGCGATCTCTGTAGATTATTGTCTTCATATAAAGTTGATTTAAAGGAAGAAAATTGAGAGGGAACCCTCTCATTCCCATTATCTTTGCAGTTCAACTAACTTTCTGTTGTACACATGATTATTTTGGGTTTTGGTTAAACTATATGGTGGGCAGCTACTTATTTTACTTTAGTTATCAATTTTTATTATATAAAAAAATGTGGTTCTTTATTTGTCACCAATTTGTTTTTCATTTAAATACGGAAATTATTTGGGCACAACCAAAAGACTTGGTGAGCGCAATATGGTCAGTTATACCTTTTTTGCTACCATATGGAGAATTTTGGCAAAGTTTTAGGTATACTTTTGGATGTCAGTTAAATACGAGCTGTAATTAAATGTTTTCAGTTTTATTGTGTGTCGACTCTTTAGTTTAGTAGAATCATAATCATAAGTATTACAAGCTGTACTCTATTCGTCCCTAAAAGCTTGTTTATAAATAAATATTTTTTAAGTTTTTTTTTATGGTTGTTTATGAAAACGCCTTTTTCTGCTTCGCTTTTCTATACCATTATTTTCGTTTTAGGACAAAATACTTTTTTAATTATACTCGTATACTAATCATAAAAAAGTAAGAAAGCCATATTTAAACTGAATATTTTTGCAAAATTTCATGAAAAGGGTTAATATTGTACTGAGGCCAAAACTTTTTTTTTATGTCTGTCTGTGTTTATGTTAAGCTTAAACTCGAGAACCATATAAACGAATTTATAAGCGTTTTTTCTTTACTATCATCGTAGTGGCTCTAGTCAACAAAATATAGGCTATAGGAGGTGTTGATAAAATAACTACCAAGCTGAAAACTGTCAATGAAAGCTTTTATTTGAAGAACAAGGCCACGGGCAAAAACTGGTAATAAATATATGTATGACAGAATTATGTTAAATACTTAGCCTAGAACAAGTGAACAAGGCCAAACTATATTTTATTGTTAATGCTATCGTAGGATAGTCATACCATGTTTTTTTTCTGACAGGTTATTTGCTACGAAGGTTTTTTATTGCAGCTGTATCTTTTGAACGGCATCTAACGAAGCACTTTGTATGTTAATGCAGAGAGCAGCACACTGGAAAAGAATACCTATAAATAATGTCTATAGGTAAATCAACAAAGAAAAAAACTTCAAACAATCTTCTTAATACCTCTACTTACAAGTAGACCAATGATACACCAATGATAGAATTAAATACTTAGCCTAGAACAAGTGAACAAGGCCAAACTATATTTTATTGTTAATGCTATCGTAGGATAGTCATACCATGTTTTTTTTTTCTGACAGGTTATTTGCTACGAAGGTTTTTTATTGCAGCTGTATCTTTTGAACGGCATCTAACGAAGCACTTTGTATGTTAATGCAGAGAGCAGCACACTGGAAAAGAATACCTATAAATAATGTCTATAGGTAAATCAACAAAGAAAAAAACTTCAAACAATCTTCTTAATACCTCTACTTACAAGTAGACCAATGATACACCAATGATAGAATTAAATGAAACTTCAGGATAATTGATGATATAAAAATCCCAATATTTAAGTATTTATTGAAATGCGCCTTTTGTTTACAACTTGAACAAGCGTCAATAGTAAAATTGTGTATTTGAAAAGTTACAATACATTAATAGGTCCCTGATTAATGCAAATGAAAGCACAAAACTATTTTCTTAAGGGTGTATAATACCTCACTTCGATTCGCATGATCCTACTTTATACCAACAAATACTGCAACAATCACTCTGAAATTAATATATGACAAAGTTGAGGACTAATGCTATGTCAACACAGTAGTGAAAACTTTATACCATAAAATTTTCTCGATAAAAAAAAATTACAAAGTTACTCCAAACCGTACAATAATACGATAGCATTCAATGAATACTTGTAATTAGATCTGAAACTTTGCATAATATAGCTGATATTAGTATAAAGCAGCTGCAGACTGTAGCATAAAAATTAAAAAAACATCATTGTAGCCGTGATTTCAAAATACTCGTAACTAATGTTTTTGCGTGCGCGGCATCTGATTAGAGTAGGATAGACAGTTAAAAAGCACAAGCGTTAAAGCAGGACTGCGAATTGAGGAATTATGGGCCCCTAATTGTTAAAACATAAATAAATAAATAGGTACGTACTCGTACGCATCAGTATTTTTGTCTTTGACCTTCTTTTTAAGGATAAGGCTTTTACCCAGCAAACCTTTAGTCAATAATGATTGTAAACCCACTCAAGTTATTATTAAACTATGTCCATTTTTAGGGTTCCGTATCCAAAGGGTAACCCTATTACTAAGACTCCACTGTCCGTCTGTCTGTCCGTCTATCACCAGGCTATATCTCATTAATCGTGTTAGTTAGACAGTTGAAATTTTCAGAGATTATTTCTGTAACCGCCTTAACAACAAATACAAAAAAAAAAAAAAAAATTAATGATTAATTGAAATAGGCATTACCTTGCGGAAGTCCATCACTAAGTAAAGGATATATGAATATAATTTGCAATATTCCGCTAAACAATTCTTGTCGTGCTATTCAAAATGCAGACTCGTGCACCGCCCGCCCGCCCGCATAAAAACATGCAACAAGCAAGCAATACAAGCAAAGCAATCTTAAATAACAAGCAAGAAAACTTATCGACACGTGTTTCGCCTCTGAACGAGGCACCCTCGGGATGTGTTGCTAGCCCGGCTTCTCCGCAGCAACTGATGTGTTGCTCGCCCAGCCGCTCCGCAGCAACTGATGTTGTTCGCCCGACAGCTCAGCAGCTAGTGACGAGCCGCCGACTAAAACTCACCTTTTATACACCGGCCTGACTAGTTGTTTGGTGGGGAAGATGGGGAGACGAAAACATGCGTAACAGTGGGGTAGTGGTAAAGTTAGTTTGTTCGTTTAGTAAATCAGGGTTATTCTTGTTTTTTAGTATTTCTAATTGTTCTAACACACACATTCTTAAACCTTTTTTACAAATATGTTTTACTTCAAATGAATGGTTATCAGGCAAACTATGACCGGACTCTAATAGATGTTTTGCAAAGTGTGATTTTTCAGGATGATTATTTCTATGGGCTGAGATATGTTCTTTGTACCTAGTTTCAAAACTGCGACCTGTTTGACCTACATAGACACCGTTACAATCATTGCAAGACAATTTGTAAATACCAGACTGTTGTTTTTTATCTAATTTGTCCTTACCATTGCAAATACGCTTTATCTTATTTTTGGTTCTGAATGCAACGCGAACACCACAACGCCGAAAAATATTCGCAACCCGTTCAGAAATTGGACCTAGATCCAATTTCTGAACGGGTTGCGAAGATTTTTCGGACCTAGATCCAATTTCTGAACGGGTTGCGAAGATTTTTCGGCGTTGTGGTGTTCGCGTTGCATTCAGAACCAAAAATAAGATAAAGCGTATTTGCAATGGTAAGGACAAATTAGATAAAAAACAACAGTCTGGTATTTACAAATTGTCTTGCAATGATTGTAACGGTGTCTATGTAGGTCAAACAGGTCGCAGTTTTGAAACTAGGTACAAAGAACATATCTCAGCCCATAGAAATAATCATCCTGAAAAATCACACTTTGCAAAACATCTATTAGAGTCCGGTCATAGTTTGCCTGATAACCATTCATTTGAAGTAAAACATATTTGTAAAAAAGGTTTAAGAATGTGTGTGTTAGAACAATTAGAAATACTAAAAAACAAGAATAACCCTGATTTACTAAACGAACAAACTAACTTTACCACTACCCCACTGTTACGCATGTTTTCGTCTCCCCATCTTCCCCACCAAACAACTAGTCAGGCCGGTGTATAAAAGGTGAGTTTTAGTCGGCGGCTCGTCACTAGCTGCTGAGCTGTCGGGCGAACAACATCAGTTGCTGCGGAGCGGCTGGGCGAGCAACACATCAGTTGCTGCGGAGAAGCCGGGCTAGCAACACATCCCGAGGATGCCTCGTTCAGAGGCGAAACACGTGTCGATAAGTTTTCTTGCTTGTTATTTAAGATTGCTTTGCTTGTATTGCTTGCTTGTTGCATGTTTTTATGCGGGCGGGCGGGCGGTGCACGAGTCTGCATTTTGAATAGCACGACAAGAATTGTTTAGCGGAATATTGCAAATTATATTCATATATCCTTTACTCAATAAAATTAATATTAAACGGGGCCCCCATACAAGAATCGTGATTTTTTTCTCGTTTTTGCTTGATATTGATAACGGCAACAGGTAGACGCTTGAAATATTCACAGAATATTAAGTTATATATTAACTTTAAAAATTTATAATAAAATTAAAATAAAATTAATATTTAAGGAGGGCTCCCATACAACGGACGTGATTTTTTTTGTCGTATTATCTATAATGGTACGGAACCCTTCGTGCGCGAGTCAGACTCGCACTTGGCCGGTTTCTTGATTCCCCGTACTACTCGGCCGCGCACTTTTTTAGTTAATGTTAATCTCTTTCGTTGTGCGATGGACATATTGCGCCATAATGTGCACAACGGGGACTGAACCGACGACCTCTAGATTAGCAAGGCGAGCGCCCTGCCACTCGGCCACAGAGGGATCATTAATAAATTAATTATTAATAATTTACGAATTTATGCCATTATCTAGATTTCAATTTACGTTTACTTATGTTAAATATTGAAATTTGATTAAATAGATAAATACGGCCCTCAATCTCAACCTCGTACTCCAATTTTAACAGGAGACTCGCTGGTTTGTTTTCACAGTTTGAGACCAGTTATACCGTTTTGGTGCTTTAGTAAAATGGTTGATAGTATTATAGACTGGAAATGGCTAGTTTGTATCTAATTTGAGTCACCATTCGTTGGCTACGCCGAGATATAATTTAATTAATACCCGTCTCTATTTTCCACTGCTAGCAAAGAGGTAACAGAATCCAAACATAGAGCTTACACAGAATAAAACCATCTGTATAATATTCAGTCTGCAAGATTCTCGGTAAGTCTTCGATCATAAATATACTGATGATAGAAGCGGTAAGTCAAGAAAAAGAAACCAGGAAATGTAAAATTATTCAGAGTACAAACTAAAAATAAAATTTAGCCAAGTGCGAGTCGGACTCGCGTGCAAAAGGGTTCCGTACGATCCCACAATACGGGAGGAGGAACCCTAAAAGCATTATGGTAAATAACAACAACTAACGAGCCAAAGCAACATCAATGCTACAAAAACCGGCCAAGTGCGTGTCGGGCCACGCGCAGTGTAGGGTTCCGTAGTTGCCCGGTACATTTCATAAGTTAGTCAACTAATACAGATAGCGCCAAACTTTTAGTCCCATACATTTAGAAGAACGGCCTTTACATTGTCGTGTTTAGAGGGGATTAGAAAGTTTGGTGCGACTTGTACTCGTAAACCTGTAAAGCCTACTTAGCTGTAATAGTTTTCCTTTTAAATTCATTCTGTGAATTTTCCCACACATTCATAAACAACCGTTTAGCCGACAGGGGGGGATACTTGACTCTAACAAAAATTAGCACTTATTTCGCCATCGAATCCCATCGCAAAATGGTTTTCACACACCCATAATGTTTTTTAACAACCTATCTAACGATACCCCACACTATAGGATAGACGAGAAAAAAAATCATCCCCAATTTACATGGATGGGAGATAACGCTAAAAAAAAATTTGCGATATTTTTAACCGTTTTGTTTGCGTGATTATATAATATCTATACCCATTCCAAATAACAGCTTTCTAGTAATAATAGTCTCTGAGCTAAGCCGCGGACAGACGGACAAGGCGAAACTAAAAGGGTTCCTTGTCGGACTATGGAACCCTAAAAAACAAGGCGCTAAAATGGTAGCGACTGAGATAAAATTTAGTGCCGTCTGCGTACGAAACCCTATGCTTTATACAAGCTGCTCCTACTACGAGTATACCAAAATAAAAAACCGGCCAAATGCGAGTCAGACTCGCATACTTAGGGTTCCGTAATTCGACAGTTTTGAAAACAGTCAGGAAGAAGTCATTTAAAATCCTGTCTATAACTGTTTATGATAACTAAAAGTAGAATTGATTGTACCACAAAAGAGAGACTCAAATATTTTTATACCGTACTCGAAATGAAAGTCGTGGAATAAAAATTTAATTTTGTCATTTTTTTATCGTGAATAAAATTTTTTTATCGGTAAGAACCCACTATATTTTTCCTTTTATCATTACGTAATTCCAAATTACCATGATTTTTTTCATATTTTTCGGTTCATTAGTTTCGGAAATAAGGGGGAGGGGGACTTTTTTGTGGTTTTTCAAAGATTTCTCGAAATCGGTGTCAGTAAATATAGTAAAAGTATATATATTTATAATCAACTCCATAATATCTATAAATAACTTTTGCCCACATCGAAGAAATTTTCGTGGAAATAAGGAAAACAAAAGAATATGATTTTTTGAACGACAATATGCAACGGTCACCATGTTTTACCAAAGTGCTAATAAATACCAACAAAATAAGCCTAAACTCGAAGGGTCTGCTGTTGTTCGTTGAGGAGATCCCAAACCCACCTTCCAGTCCCATTATCAGATCATGGTCATCATGTTTTACCAAAGTGCTAATGAAGACCAATCGAATAAGCCTAAACTCGAAGGGTCTGCTGTTATCCGTTGAGCAGATCCCGTACCCACCTTCCAGTCCCACCCTCAGACCCTTGTCATCATGTTTTACCAAAGTGCTAATGAAGATCAATCGAATAAGCCTAAACTCGAAGGGTCTGCTGTTATCCGTTGAGGAGATCCCGTACCCACCTTCCAGTCCCACCATCAGACCCTTGTCATCATGTTTTACCAAAGTGCTAATGAAGACCAATCGAATAAGCCTAAACTCGAAGGGTCTGCTGTTATCCGTTGAGCAGATCCCGTACCCACCTTCCAGTCCCACCATCAGACCCTTGTCACCATGTTTTACCAAGGTGCTAATAAATACCAATCGAATAAGCCCAAACTCAAAGTGTCTGCTGTTGTCCGTTGAGGAGATCCCGTACCTATCTTCCAGTCCCATCATCAGACCCTGGTCACCATGTTTTACCAAAGTGCTAATAAAGACCAATAAAATAAGCCCAAACTCGAAGGGTCTGCTGTTATCCGTTTAGGAGATCCCGTACCCACCTACCAGTCCCGTCATTAGATCCTGGTCACCATGTTCTACAAAAATACTCATCAATACCGATCAAATAAACTTAAACTTGAGAGTTCTCCTAAAAAAAACATTTACCAATGGATGATTGAAACCCCGACGATCAGACTACATACGTACGACTACGCAAGGCGTCCATACCACATGATTAACTAAAAATCTTATTGAGTGCTTAAAGAATTTTTATAGTCAGTTCAGTAATTCTATATATTACCCATTATATGCAAACAAATAAACAAACAAATCTTTCTTCTTTATATAATATTGAACATAGGTAGACAAACTTTAACGTGAGTTGATTTGAACCAGACTGCGTCAAATTCGATATTTTGAAACATGCAGCGCCATCTAGTGTATTAAAAAAAAAACAATTTCAACGCCAGCTTCAGTTATAATTGTCTTGTAAACAAGATGGCTAACTGGATTCAATACACAAACTTACTTCTGATCTTGATCGGATCAGTGAGTGGACGGAGGAATTTGGCCTACTTGTGAACCCGTGTAAGACGCAGGTGATGGTTGTCGGTAGCAGAGCTCTGGTTGACAGAACTGATGTCTCCACCTTACCTCCAGTCTGCTTCAATGGCACTCCCCTTACATACTGCAAATCTGTTAAAAACTTGGGGCTACAAATTTCCAACAACATGTCTTGGGACTTGCAGGTTGCAGAAGTCAGTAAGAAGATATTTGCCTCAATGCATTCACTAATGCGCATGCTAAAATTTCTTCCATACCCCGCCAAAGTTACATTAGTCAATTCTCTTTTGCTTCCTATTTTAGATTACGCCGATGTGTGTTATCCTGATCTCACTGAAGAACTTCTAAACAAATTAGATCGTCTCCTGAATCTTTGTATCAGATGTATCTTCGGATTGCGCAAATACGATCACGTCTCTCAGTTTCGTCTCCAGTTAAACTGGCTCAATATTCGCTACCGTGGGAATTCACACATTGTCTCACATCACTTCTATATAACTCTCTCAATAGTCCTTTCTCTCCTCCTTATCTTCGAGATCGGTTTGTCCCTGTTGAATCCCTTGGCCGCCCTAAGCGATCAAGTAGAGCAATACTTCTCAGATTTCCTGAACATCACACCAAAATGTATAATACTAATTCTTTCACAGTGTCAGCAATCCGCCTGTGGAATAGTCTTCCTCTTGACATCCGACAATCTCCCTCTATCTCCACCTTCAAAACCAGAGTCTATCAATACTATCTACAGCTACAGAATCGGTCACCTCACTTGTAAGTCTCCCTGAGTCATTTTCCTTTTCGTAAATATTAATTATTATTTTGTATTTATGTACCTTTATATGTATATTTTCGTATTTATGAGAAGACATGTATATTTAAAATTTATTTATATTATATTTATATGTAATCTGTAATTCGGTGTAGTTTAATATATATACATATATATACAAATAGTACCAATTTTTATAATATCAAATTAATTCAATTATCTGGCACTACCCTTGAACTCTCCACATAACTAAAGGTTAACTGGCAGAGAATGCTAATTAGCATTAAGTTTGCCTTTGTGCATTGTATATTTTGTGTGCAAAAAAGAATTTACATACATACATACATACGTACTAACCAGGAAGGCAAAGGGAACTTAGCCCAAGCAGCCATGTCTGAGGTTAAATATTTAATACCAATGAGGTTATCATATAATATTCTCTAACACGTACTTAGTAATATTGCGGCGTGAAAAAGGAGGTCACAATTTAATTTTATTTTCAGCCTGCTTTGTCTATGGCTGTCGGCGCTCGCAACGCGTACACACGCGTGGTGGACTGTTGGATTTTGGCGCCATAGCTTACATGGAAATTATTATTTACTGTGGTTTTATGGGTCAAACCAATAATATTATTTTGCCCAAAAATTACTAACAGCAGTGATGGTGATGATAATTTGACTCCACCTGACATTCTGGAATTAACGACGGAAATTACGAACACTTTTAGACCGAGCTTTTGCAAGAAAAATCAAAAATGGCTAACGACAAATTTTATCAAGATTATGAAAACAGGTTGTTAGGCATGAGTTTAGATAAAGTAGTTGGTTTTTTAAACTGACACTCGTGTTTTAATAACCTTTTTATGTACCAGTTTCATAAACTAATATTATAGACGGCAATTATGGCACATGCGACAATTTGCGAAGGGCAAAAGCGGGTGATTTTTTCTGACATACTAAACTTTCAAAGTACCTATAAACCCTAGTATCAGTTTGTTCTAAGTATGACATCACTGAGCTGATTTTATAGATATGTATTTTGTTTCTCCCGAAATAGAACAATCAATATTATCAATACTCTTTACAATACGTCTTGATGCAATTATGATTTCAATGAACTTGACGGGCTATTCTCAATATTTTTTTAGTATTCGCCTTCAAAGGTTTAGTGTTTGGAGTACTCAACCACAAATCCGTTGGCCGTTATTGATTATTTCCATCTGTTACGAGCCTGACACACCTCTTTTGCGTCTTCATCCATCAATTTAGTCATACATGCTCTTCTATTTCGGGTATTTTCTATTTTGCACTTCTTCAGTATGTCGCGTATTTCGTCTGCTTACGTCCTTCTAGGGCGGCCCGGTCAAGCTTTACCTTCCACTTGCGCAGCATACATTTCTTTCGTCACTCTAGTTACAAAATTTTCTTTCAGGCTGCAATTATCCCGTATGTCGATATTTTTCTCTCTATCATTGAATGTCAAACCACACATACTCCGTAAGGAACGCATTCCCATTCCATTCCTCTACTTTGATGGTTATTTTGCCATACCTATCATTCCTACCATACATTAGCGTAAGAGCCAACACTCCGTTATGAACCAACACTCCGTTATGAACCGCTACCTGTGCCTTTGCAGACACCCCTGGCTGCCCATAAAGGATTCCAGGCTCCTTTCACTTTATTTCCCGCATTCACTCTTCTTTTAATGTCACCCTCACACACACTCACAGTTCATGCGGTAACCCTCAGCCGCATTATAAAAGTGTATTTCTTCAACTTTATGTATTGGGTCATTCGGGCACTGCACTGTGAGTTTTAAACAATATTGAAAGCTTTAATTAATTTAAACGGCATTTTGTTTAAAATATCCGCTGAAATAAAAATACTGCGCAAATTTCGCTCGTGATTCATTCCAGCTTTTTAAACTAATAAATTCTGACCATTTATCGTTTAACAATCTATAAAAGAGTCTGGAAAGCCCATTTTCTGCTATATTTATTTTGACACGAAAAATACAGAAGATAAATAGGGGTCACTTCCGACTCAAACCGCTTTCTCTGATACATGAAAAAATGGCGCCTTTTATTTTATAAAAAGGTTTGACAAATGTTGTTATCATCAATCCTTTACAGAACTTTTTAAAACGTTATTTTTTATGTTTTTTATCTTTTGTTTATAAATAAGTTTAGGTATCTATTCTATAGAACAATCGGGGTTCGCGTGTTTTATTTGCGTGTTAAAGGTGTGCCTACACTCAGCGGGACCCCATGTTCTATGACGATTCTAGTAGTTGACGGAGTTAGTTCCAAATTAGTTCTATCGAATCCAATCAAATTTTTAATTTTTTCGTCAAAATGGATGAAGGACACGATTTTACAGGCGACCTCTAGCCAGCGGGACACTTCCTATTTATGAGCCTCAGGAACTCAAAGTGGGTGTCAAACTTCAGTTTTACTTCCCTGTAAGTTCTAAGTGGAAACATATGTTTCTAACGGTTTGAAACAACCTCCAGCCAGCGGGCAATTTAAAAAAATATAAAATCGTACAGCTACACAAACGAAAAACTAAATTTGTGTCTCAAAATAAAAAACCGGTCAAGCGCGAGTCAGACTCGCATACCTAGGGTTCCGTCATTTGACAGTTTTGGAAACAGTCAGAAAGAAGGTATTTAAAATCTTGCCCATAACTGCTTATGATAACCAAAAAAAAAAATATTGTACCACAAAAGAGAGACTCATATATTTTTATACTGTACTCGAAATAAAACACGTGGATGGACATTTTTATTTTGTCATCTGGTTATCCTGAATTTCTCACCCGCTATATTTTTCCTGTAATCTTCATGTAATTCCAAATTAACATGATTTTTTTAAATATTTTTCGGTCATTAGTTTCGGAAATAAGGGGGCATATGCATTTTTTGTGTTTTTTCAAAGATTTCTCTAATTCGGTGCCAGTAAATATAGTAAAAGTATATATTTTTATAATCAGCTCTTTAATATCCAGAATTTGATATTCATATTATATTTTTAAGATACTTATTTCTATTTTTCTCTCTGTTGTATTGGAAATATTTTGAACAATTTCAAATTGTACTTTTTTTTAAACCATTTTATGAAGGCACGTGAATACTATCTTTGTGGTAAATATCAAGTCTTAATCTTTAACGGTGCTAAAGTAATGAGGCTGTGACATACGGACGGACGGACAACGGAGTCTCACCACAAAGGTTCCTTTTGTACCTTTTAGGTATGACGGAACCCTAAAAAGGAATACATGCTTGTCTCTAGCGAGTTAACTCAAATCTTTATAGGGGAATATTTTCTTATTACGGCGGAATACCGCGAACACGTCGTCAATAACTGCCATAACTAATTACCAATACGTCTGACAGAGACGAATGAGGCGATGTTCCACTTTTACAAAAATCCGTACTTCAAAGAAAATCTCATATTGTCTCCCTAAGTGACGAGGGTGTTCCAAAACATTATCTCGGGGTGACCTGTTCGCGCCGTCACGTGATAAATATTATTTATGTTCTCTCTACAGCCTCCTTACTCGTGCAAAAAGGGTTATTCTTTTGCTGTAGTAATTGTATATCATCTCTGCCTACCCCTCTGGGAGAAAAACGTGAGCATGTATGTATGCAGTCATTATTTTATCTCGAATATTCCCAAAATAATTTAAGGCGGTACGTCAGAAGCTGTGTCATGATTATGTGTCATAATTAAATTCCAAGTAAACATGATCTAATAATTTACAATTTTTTATATATCTTTATAATAATTAATGGGTGTAAACAGGGTGTAAATGCAAAGTCAAGAATCCCTTTAGGGTATGAAAGTATATACGATTCTGATGGCATTACGAGAAAAAAAAAATGTACCTTGAATTTTCACCAAAAATTTTATCATTTTTCTAATCTGTGGCTACGCAGCTCACCGGCCTCCGCACACTCTTAATTGCACCCCGCAACCCGCACCCCTCATCCGAGTGGCCAGACACCGGGAGGGTGTCCACGCGATTAGTCTATTTTGAGTAAAGAAAATCTTCTTATTATGAGGTACTGGATCCCAGTATTTAAAATAATATCTTTATCGGTCATACTAACATACCCTTAAAGGATTCTTGACTTTGCTTTTACACACGGTATATGTGTCCATAATATAATAATAATAAAAATTAAAAACATAATGTATCCATTCATCAATCAGCCTGTTTCGTCCACTGCTGGAACTTTCCAGGATTTCACCACCCTTGGCGCTCCACCTGGAAGAAATGCCCATACTCACATACGCTGGGTACGAGGGATGGTGAGCGCAATGCCGAAACCCTCGCTCCAGTAACGCCGCTGCCAGTTATTTGTCTGTTTTATATAAGGCCCGGCAAATCTGGATAGATATGTCGTTGGCAGATCGTAGAATGGGGCAGATCGTAAAGTACGAAACCGAAAAACTTTGACCAAAAGAGAAAATAGGTGCGACGACGAGCGGAGCGAGAAGGGAAGGTGTAAAATGGTTGCTTGTGATCAGAAATTTGGAGCGCCGAGTAAAGCGGAGCGGAGTGAGGCGACCCCCTTAGTGTTAACAGAAATACGACATGCCTGAGCAGATCATGATATACATTCATTCAAATGATCATGATACATAGGTAACACTAAAAGTTTCCGGAACTGACCACTTACATAAACAATATTTAAAAATTTATTGCAACATTTGAAAATAGAACTATTTGGCTGTAGAATGCAGTTTGTTTCATCTGACTGTCTTATGTCTTTACCTTGTGGCGCCATTTAAAAAATTGTGTGTCTGCATAAACATGGATTTAACTCGGGAAAATTTTCGTAGTATGATTTTCTACGATTTTAAGTGTAATTTGACAGCTCAACAGAGCATCGCTCGGCTTGAAACAGCTTTTGGCAATGAAGCACCATGCAAGACGACTGTTTATAGCTGGTTTGCAGAATTCAAGCGTGGTCGTATCAATCTCAGTGACGAATCTCGCGATGGTCGGCCGTCCACCGCTGTGACCAACAAAAACATCGATGCTGTGCGCCGTATGATTGAAACAGACAGGCATGTGGCCTACCATGAAATTCGCGCATCCTTAGAAATAGGCATGAGTCAAATACAATCAATCCTACACAAACATTTGGGTGTGAGAAAGCTGTGCTCGCGGTGGATCTCACACAACTTGACCGAGGCTCAAAAAACGGACCGCGTCACTTGGTGCAGTGCCATGCTTACCAGATTCAACGAAGGTGCGTCAAATTTGGTGTGGGACATAGTAACAGGTGACGAAACATGGATTTATTGCTACGATCCCAAAACAAAGCAGCAATCGAGCGTATGGGTCTTTCAAGATGAGCCGAAACCAACCAAAGTGGCGCGCGTGAAAAGTGCATCTAAGCGGATGATTGCTTCTTTTTTTAATAAAACTGGACACGTGGCTACTGTTGCTTTAGAGAATCGTCGTACCGTGAATAGTGACTGGTACACGACCATTTGTTTGCCGGAAGTTATTGACGAACTCCGTAAAAATAACCGTAAACGCCGTATCATCCTGCACCACGACAATGTTAGTTCTCACACGGCCAGACAGACAAACGACTTTTTGAAGACGAAAAATGTAGAACTCTTGAGTCATCCTGCATACAGTCCCGACCTGGCACCTTGTGACTTTTTTCTGTTCCCAAAAATTAAGAACCAATTACGCGGTCAACGATTTTCATCACCAGAAGAGGCTGTCGAGGAGTATGAAAAACACGTTTCAGAGGTCACCACAGGGGAGTGGCACAAAAGTTTTCAAAACTGGTTTAATCGAATGAAAAAGTGCATAGACGCCAAGGGAGATTATTTTGAAAAACAATAAATTAATTTTGTACCTTTAATAGTATTTTTTCATATTCATTCCGGAAACTTATAGTGCGTCCCACGTATGCCCAAGTCTCCGATTTGCCGACGATTGATATACCGCCATCGATCGGTCCCAGGCAATATTGTGGGCGCCCAGGTTGAGCCGTCTTTGCCTCCCCCGAATAACTTCGGGGGTTTGCGAGTAAGACGGTGGTACCTCCACAGTCGAGCTCGGCACCAGCTCTACCACCTGTATTATATGTGTATTGATTCAATATTTTATCTGATAATAAAATGTTTTATTAATTTAAAAAATATGATGTGCAAGTTCTAGGCCATTAAAAAAAATTTACAGGCATGCCAACTTCAAAAATAAAATTATGAAAACACAACATAAATTTCGTAGATAATTTTTTAGATGTGAGCATCGCATATTCTTCTGCTTTAAATACATAAATAATTAATAGCAAGTGTTACCATAATTTAAGCAAATAATTGTGACTGATGCCGGACCCAGAGTAATGTCTGAAATACTCTTATATCTCACTATAAATTTTTTGTTAATTTTATTCAGTTTATATGCATCCATCCATCCATCAGCCTGTTTCGTCCACTGGTGGACTTAGGCCTTTCCAGGATTTCGCCACTCTTGGCGGTCCTCCTGGAAGAAATGTCCATGCTTACACACGCTGGGCAGGTGGGTTGGTGAGCGCGGTGCCGAAACCCAGTCGGCAGTAACGCCGCTGCCCATCGTTAGTCTGTTTTTTATAAGGCCTGGCAATTGGGGATGGATAAACCCGCCATCCATCGGTCCCAGGCAATGGTGGGCCGCCTGGGTTTGCCTGAGAGCTGTTCTCTTACTCTCTCCCGAATAACTTTGGGAGGATTTGCGAGTAAGATATAGTTATATATTCAGTATATATCTACATATAAATTCCAATACTTTAGCAGTGCGGGTACAATAAGTCCTGCTCCTTTATAGCTCTACTCAACCTACTGTGCGGAACTGCGAAAGCTTTCATTTATACAATAGCAATAAGCGGCAGTATCATAGAAAATAATAGGCATTTCCGCGACAAAACAAAGTTTTTCCATTTGCGAGAGCGGCGAAATGTTTTCCCTCGCAAATATTGCTTCAATCCGAACTATACAAGATTATGTCCCGTTTCGTTTGATGTTCGATGGAAGCTTATAAGTTGGATTAGCGATTTCTTCCTTCCGTTTTTGGGGTGCTGTATGACAAGTAGTTTTTATTGTTTGGTTTTGCTTGGTTGTAGTTTTAGTTTCAGTAAAATACTAATAATAATAACCCATTTCATTTAAAATTTTGCAAAAGTATGCAATGTACAGACACAACTTTCTTACAACTTTATTATAAGTACAGACTAACCTTTCGCCCGTGGGTCCGTGGGTCCTGCCCGTGGCTCAATAGGCGCTTTTCTTTTAAAAAAAGAAATTGCGGAGAGCCTATTTTTTCCCTTCCAGGCTGCAAAATTTTCTTTCGGCCTTTTCCATTCAAGGAATGAACGAAACAAATATTAATTGCGGCACTAAAATTATCTTACTTACTAGAAAACTTTCTTGTTGTTAAGGCGACAAAGGTAGTAAAAAATGCAGATCTTAAAACAGTAGAACTCCCATACTACAATAGATAGCGTTCTGAAAAAAAAGACGTGTTATAAATAAGGCCTTTTTCAAGATGATATTATAACAGAGCCCAAAACGTGACACAGAAAAATTTGCTGCATCGAAAAAAAATCGCATATTGGAGGCTGTTTTTCCAGTGCATAACAGTAGGCCATCCAAACTAATAAAGTAAAAACACAAAAATAACTGTTGTAAACCTATCTGGGGGCACGGCATGGTTTCTGAAGGTTTCAGTTTTAGTGCTGTTAAATAGTCCTTAGTAAAAATCAATAAAAACTAAATTATTTTCTGAATTTAAAAATAAATAAACATTTCTTAATTCTTCGGAATCAGCTACTGCATAAACGTAGCGTCTGTAAATGCTGATGTCGTCTGTATGTACCTTGTGTGGTCTATCCAGTGGATGGTAAATTGAACATACATGCTTATCGTCCCGACATATCGCATCTTAGATTGACTGTGACATCATCATCAACAACGGTTGTAAAAACCGACGTGATAGGAGGCGTACTTATCGTCCTTCTTCAGGTGCATTTATTTAGCTACCTAAACTTGTTTTTTCTTTCTGACATTATAATGGATAAATACTCGTACATCGAGTATAGTTTATACTGTTGTTAAAACGGTTGAAATAACAGTGTGCCGTGACGTGTGAAGTCGTCATCTAAAAATGATTATTGTCACTCCATGTCTTCTTGTGGATATCGTAAACGACGACTAAGGGATTTTAAAAAGGTATGCCAACACTCATTGGATCTTAGGCCTATCTGCAGTGACAACGTAGCCACCTATTTGCCGGTGGTAGGCTTCATTTGTGGCTTGTCATCACCCTCATGACTAAACCAAGTCGCTCAGTCCTTTTCATTGATGATTTCCTAGGTAGCCATAACGGGGGAGAGGTTACAGGTAGTTGTGTTAAACCAATCCAACCAAAAACTTAAATGTAAAAAAGGGGCCGAAGTTAGTACAAAGGCAATGCAGGATTGTCGGCTTCGGTAAAAAAATAATTAAGCTCAAATTGGATGCCGAAGTTTACGGAAGTTCCTATTTAACTGCAATAATGTACAACTTTCTTCACATGTTTTTGAAGAAATTTTGCGAGGGTCCCTGCTATTGAATATGTAGACCTGGTGATGGCCAATCGTCAACCCATTGTACCTAAAAACTTATTAAATATCCGATACTACGAACGCATCAATTTACCAACCGATAATACCTATGCTTTAATGAAATTCTGATCTCAATCACTCGAGGGAGTTCCTTTTCCCCTTTAAAGGTATCCATATCTGACAGAAAAGATCAATCTATAAGGCACTTTATAATTTCAAACTCATTAATTTGGCGCTTTCAACAACGTGGCAATTACATAAATTCACGTCGTCTCTTGCCCCATTAAATTTGTAGAATCGTTCGAAACGATTCAAGCCGCTTGCAAAACCTACAGCTTCATCGTTCAGAACGAAATTAAAAAAATAAATTAAAGCATGTGTTATGTTGTCTGAAGTCAGCGCTTTCATTGTTTTGTCGAAAAATAAAATATTTAGCGTCTACGTGTTTGTAATTGCTAAAAAAAATAAGTCTGACAAAATGAATTATTTTTGTTCAAAAGGCTTGGAATCTGTGTAGTTTACTCAATCTGAGGGGTATTTTATAAAAGCAAAGTCTTTGAGCCATTAGTTACACATCAACAAAAATACACAAATACGGGATTATTTATTTATTTATAGTTTGAATATGGAAAACAAAGTCTATAATATAAAACATACAGAATTAGAACACACTGAATGAAACAGAGACCAAAAAAGTTTTCACAGACTAATAAAATATAAAAACACATAACGACAAAGAATCAACTTTGGAAGTAAATGTACTATTTACTATGTACAATAAAACACAAGACACGAAATGTGATAATAACATAAAGAAATTTAAAAAAGGTTAAAACCCATGCATGAAATACAAAATTAACTGCAAATTATATAACATTTGCAACTGACATCTGCCAGTTCTCTAAAGACTACACAGGTATAAAATGGGTTGGAAAACATTAAATTAATTAAATGAGTTTTTGTAAACATGGGTTTTGCGGATTTGTAGATACACATCATGCCAAACTGATAACAAGATTTTCTAACATGATTCAAGGAATTAAACATTGACATCGATCGAGTATCGTTTTAATCCCGGCATATATCGATGGATAGTCTAAAAGAGGCGAAGACTTCAACTACCTATATAGTGACTAGTGCTTTATGGTATATATAGGCTGAAGGAAAGAAGAGTGATTAAAGAATTGTTGCTCTAGTCATTAGTCTAGTGGAAGGTACAATATCGACCGGGCTGCCGAAGACGGACGTATGCCGACCGAATTGGCGACGTACAAAGAAAAGTATTGCCAACTTAGCAAATTTTATGCAAATTTTAGCATGTTATTGCCTAGTTAAACATGAAATACAAACATTTAGCATCTAGCATATTATTTTTGGCTCTAAAGTCCGCTCTATTCTCATCCCGTCTAGGTAATTTTTACAATGAAACGTCATTTATACGTAATTGTGAAATCGTAATTTTTGCGGCTTCTGATTGGCGGACGGAGTTCACGCTGAGAGTACAGAGAAGGCCTAGCAAATAACTTAGTTGCATTGTATTACTCCTTCAATTCCTAAAGAAATTCAGAAATTGCTTATGGTAAAAGAAGAATATTTTAGGTGGTAGAGCTGATGCCAGGGTCGACTGTAGCTGGAGGTACCTACCACCATCTTACTCGCAGATCCTCCCGAAGTTATTCGGGGGAGAGGAAGAGAACAGTAGGCCTACTATGAGTTTTGCTTACTATACACGTTAACGTCTGCGTAAAATATTTATATGAGAAATTGTGCAGCGCCCTTAGCTACAGGAACCAGCATTTCGCATACAAAATATTTGACGCAGACGGTAACGTGTGCTGCTATACTCGCAAATCCTCCCGGAATTATTCGGGGGAGAGTAAGAGAACAGCTCTCAGGCAAAACCAGGCGGCCCACCATTCTCTGGGACTGATGGATGGCGGTTTATTATAAAACAGACTGGTGACGGGCAGCGCCGTCACTGGTGCAAGGGTTTCGGCACCGCGATCACCAACGCGCCTGCCCAGCGTGCGTGAGTATGTGCATTTCTTCCAGGAGGACCGCCAAGAGTGGCGAAATCCTGGAAAGGCCTATATCCAGCAGTGGACAAAACAGGCTGATGGATGGATGGAAAAGAAGAATATGAAGAAAAGCGGAATATGAGCAACACATTATTTGCGCTCTACGGAATTATTATTCGTAGTTTGCGCTCTATTGAGACTAAGGGCAATTATGATTTTCAACATCTACAATGGTCATTGTTGTCGTGTTGTGCTTAAAAAACTTGTGCTTATGTGTTATATTCTCTGTAAGACGATCGATGATAGAAATAAAAATATCTACCTATATATTGTGGAAAATAGAAAAAATCTATTTTGGAATTTTTATTTTGCAGTTTTTCGAGTAGAATTAAATTTTTCGGCATATATACGGCTTTTTTAGAATAACTTAGGATTACTTTGAAGTTGGCAACACTCCTGGAGAAATGCAATTGATGGATGAGGAACACGCTAGTGATGTGTGTTAAGATCGTATCTGATGGATATCTAGATGAAGTCTACCTACCACTCTAGCAGACAGGGTCAGGGTGAGCATATGTATATGTCGTGACCAGATCATAGAATTGAACATTTCATGAAATAGTCGACCATTTGATGAAACGATCGCATTTCATAAAATAGTCAACTGTCACTGACCAGATGATTAAATGTTCAACGTTTAACGATTTGATCAGCGACGTTTGTCTATTTCATGAAATGTTTGACGTCGCCCCGCTCCGCTCCGCTTTGCTCGGCTCCTGAATTTATATTCACAAGCAACCTAATACGCTCCTCCTCGCTTCGCTCGTCGTCGCACCTACTTTGGCCACGGATAAACTATAAATCGCATCGCACAAACAACAACAATGCGCCATCAGCACCGCTAGTGGTGAATAAATATAACTATTTTACGATATTATCATACGATGTTTGACCAGATCATGAAATGGTCTTGTGTTAGTTGATTACATCGTCAAACGATCTCTATTCATGGATTTGGTCAATTCATTTCATGAAATGTTCAATTCTTTGATCTGGATCACCCTGACCCTGTCTGCTAGAGTGGTAGGTAAACTTCATCTAGATATTCATCAGACATGGTTTCTAACCAAATGAGACTAAACGAGGCACAAAGCCGAACGGAAGGGTCAATTTATGTGGGGTCATTAAATCAGATGTTTTTGCCCGAGGCGAGATATGCAGGACTCGCAAAGCTGTGAAATACTTCCTGCCGTAAATGTACGATACGAATCAAGAATAATGTGACGTATTTACGAGCCCTTTGACGAAACGTACGGGTAGGAGTAAGCAATTATTGTAACTTTGATAAAACACGAAGTCGATATTCTCTCGAAAATTGGTTTTTCAAATAGTCTAATAAAGGTAAGAAATAAAAATGTTTGTATGAGTGACATAGTATATAACGTCAATCAAACGGTCATCAAAATTATTGTTATCCTTAATAAAATGTATTATTGTGAAAAATTAGGTGGTAGAGCTGATGCCGGGCTCGACTGTAGAGGTACCACCATCTTACTCGCAAATCCTCCCGAAGTTATTCAGGGGAGAGTAAGAGAACAGCTCTTAGGCAAAACCAGGCGGCCCACCATTGCCTGGGACCGATGGATGGCGGTATATCCATTCCTAATTGCCGGACCTTATATAAAACAGACAGCGGCGTCACTGGTACAAGGGTTTCGACACCGCGCTCACCAACCCGCCTGCCCAGCGTGTGTGAGTATGGGCATTTCTTCCAGGAGGACCGCCAAGAGTGGCGAAATCCTGGAAAGACCTATGTCCAGCAGTGGACGAAACAGGCTGATGGATGGATTGTCAAAAAAATGCGTCAAGGGTTCCGTACTAAAGCTGAAAAGTATATTATAATTTGTTTTTTACAGCTAGAGCCATCTTTATTTGGTTTTTGAAAACATTTAAATGTTTATGTAAGAAAAACCAAATTGTTTCTTTTTTTTCTTTGAGTAATTTTTTGGGTATCGTCATACGAAAATGTGGCTTCATTTTACGGTTTCTGTCTGTTTGTATTATATATTTCTAAAATAGGAAACAGAATAATTTTGCAACTTTTGCAACGATCACTCTGAGACATATTTTCAAAAGTGCGATAACAGTGTTTCTGAGAGTTTCCAAAATATTATTATTTTTGACTTTTGATCTCACTACTTGTATATGTATAGTGTTTATTTTTGCAATTTTTTAAAATTTCGGTTTTTTTCCTCTCTAAGCAGATGGTATTCATTCATGTTGTTTCTTTAAATTTTAATACTATAAAAAAGCAATTTTACAATGAAAAAAATTTATTTTCATATTTATATGATAAATTATAAAAATTTGGGGTCGCCTGAGACCACGCGCGAGTAGTTATGTGATTTTCTTCGCGCAAGTAATTAAGGATTAACTTTATACAGAGTAAATAAATCCACCTTAATCAGTAAGTACTCGTATGTATATTAAATTTCCTTTGGTGAAATGTAAGATTTAAGGGCTTGCACACTTGCACAGTAATTATTAACAATGAATGCTGTCATCCCATGACCATCACGTCAGCGCGGTGAGACCCATTGTAATAGTGTGTTTTGTGAAAATGGTCATAATAGAAATATTATTATTAGAGTTCATTACAAACTAGATAAGTTCAATTTGAAATAAAGCCCTCGTGATTTTCCGCCATTTTGCGGCACCACGGCACAGATAGTTTGACTTTTTTTAAATTTCAAGCATATTTTCTTTAAACCAACTGTTTTCAATGCACATTTATAACCTGTGGGATCATTTAAAATCAACCACAGACCAAAAAAATCCGATTCTAAAAGGAGGGGCACCAATCATAATATGACCAGCAATTATATTATTTATTTTTATTCGTTTACACTACATCAAAGATGTAATGATATTATAGATATAATGGTACCTGTAGATGGATCACAAAAAAATGAACGATACCTTCGATACTCGATACTTGTCATTCTAATGGCCGTTTGTCGTGTGTTAAAACAAGATAACAATAGCCGAATGTAAACGTCTTGAAACGCTGCGCGCCACTAAATAGACAACACCGTATTTGCTTGTTACCTGTTGGTTATCTAATGCGTTTAGAGAGAAAAGCTTTATTTGGTATAAATTACTTGGAAATTCAAAACTGTGCTACCGTAAATCCGTTGTTTGCCAAAAATGACTTGTACTGTTCCCGGTTATACAAGCAGGGTGGGTGTTTTGAAACAGAAGATGGGAACATATCATCCCACCGGTAAGTCGTACTTATTGTTTTTGTGACCAAATTTTGTAATTACAGATCCATAAATTTACAAAAAGTAAATCATTGTACGTGCATACACAGTTTCCCGTAGATTTATCTTTAGAAAAGCGGGCGTTCATAGCCTAAATCTATAAAAATAAAATCCAATCCAGTTTGACTTACAATATAGTGTTGTAGTCTTATCTCATTAAGTATATAGATATATTTTTTTTGTAATGTTTTGAAAGTTTTGTTTTCAAGCATTGACTGCAGGGTAAAAGTAATTCGTCGCAATTTAAAACAGATTTCCCACCGACATCAACGTAAAAGAAGAAAGAAAAGACGATAATCGGAGACCCACGCAACAAACAAGAATGTGCTCGATGCACTTCGAAGATTCTTGCTTTCGCAAGGGATACATGCGTAAAATTCTACACCCTTATGCAGTGCCAACAATATTTGCAAATTTACCATCGTCGTGCAAGCCATTAAGTGCAAAATCTTTGAGTGACTTGTATAGAAATTATGCTTAAATAACACTGAGAATCTTTTGAAAACAATGAGCACTGTATTTAATTTTATCAAAAAAGTGTTCGGTCTCATAGAAATACGAAAATTAATCATCAAACTTACCATAAATCTTGTGGTGAACTAACCAAAAACTGTTTATTTTCAGGAATTACCCAGATAATATAACATAGCGTGGTATATTTTATATTAATTACCCACTGTTACGACAATTGCGTGTAATTCAATCATCTACATACGTTTATTTACTAAAACAATTAAGGATTTGTACTTAAAAATTTCAATACATCATGAGTGTAAAAAACTTCAGTGCCAGAAAGAGAGAACGTCAGAAAGTGTTTAACAAACTTGTTTTATTTAAAGGTCTTTAAAATGTTATTCTTTGATACCTATTGGGCTATAAAATTAAATTACCTTCATTTTTCGTCTTCATTCTTTTTTCACTAGATGTCATTCAACAGATTAATTAAATTATCACTGTTCGTCTGATGTCGTCTCTAAAAATAAAACTCAAGATTATTAAGACTTTTATTTCATTTCCTCGTAAAAAAACCTACTCCCGTTCTACCCCTTACGGATGGCATCGAAATATTTCCTCCGAATTTTAAATACCTATTCATCTGAAACATTTTACTCAAATAAGTGCGTGAGGTTGCATATCATTTTACAAAACTGATAAGCAATGCGGTGAGTACCAGTACGCATCTACCTTTTATTATCATTGAAAAACCAGAAAACCAAGCAATACACGAAAACGCATTAGGTAGTCATATATTTTTGTTTACCATCATATTCGTATAATTTTATGAATCTATGTTATCGATAACTAGTTATCGACAAAAAAGTACAGCACTTTAGCTAGCATTGTATAGTCAAAATGGAGACATTCACTTAATGTCGACCGAACAGATTATGTACGTATGTCTCTTTGTATCTACTGACCATTTGAAGGTGGTAGAAAGGATAAAATATAGCTGCTGTTTGTGCTCCATCTACACAGGTACCATTATATATCTTTGGTTTTCACCGCTTTGATATGACTTTTTATTTTTTCGTATAATGAATTTGTTTCTTTTGGTAAAAGATTACTTTTAACAGTATAAAATACAGAGTATTTTAACAGTCTCATTTCATCTCATCCCATCTCGCATTTTATTATTTCACTAGCAAAACGTGGTTGAAAGTAATAAAAGATATATAATGGTATTTCTTTATTATAATCAATCATACGTACATACCTACTCACGCCTGTCTTCCAGAGAGGTACAGACTACATATTTCTATCTACTACGATCCTGAAACACCACTTTCGCATAAATACCAATAATCAAAGAAAGTAATAAACATAGATACATCAACGAATGAGGAAGACTCAAACATATAGTAGGTAGATAAATAAATCCACGGCACCTAATAAGTAAATACATTCGTTGATCCGGCGGCTAGACGCTCATTCGGGTAAGTAAAAGGGAATGTAAGGGAAACATTATGTAAGGAGCCTTTTATGTATCTGGTCCCATCTGTAACGAAAACAGAATATTATTTCCTGTCTCCACCCTCATACCTACGGGCAAAACGAAGACATCAAATATTGTAACTTTCTTCATAAATAACAACTTCAATAACAATAACAACTCAACTTATTTTAAATTAAAATTTTCTAACAATAGATTATAATTATGTACAGCGAAAAAAACTGATTATAATTTACACATATATATGTCTCAGAAAACAAATAAAATACCCATTAAAATTTATCCTTGAAAAATTAAGTTGTCGATCAATTATCGTAATAATTAATGATTGTCAAAGAAAAATACTTTTACATCTGCAAAAAACGTATTTTTGTGTAGATTCAGTTATAATTGCCTGAAAATTTAATTGCAAAATCATAAATAACCGAAGTAGAACAATTTACTAAGTAATTTTGTTTCAGAATGAATATTGTGGATATGTTCAACCCAGGAATATCAGTAAATAACATCGATTACGTTCGTAGCTGTGATCTGATAGATGAATCTCATTGAATTTTTTCAAACAATACTTATTTTGTAGTAATTAATAATGAAAACATAAAATATATTTGATATATTTCGGCCCACGGTATGGGACCGTCATCAATCTAATAGAACACCGTATTGACAAGTAAATAAGTAAATAAATAATAAAAAAAGTTACAGTGACACTAGTTAAGAAATTCGTAAACTTTTTCTTAATAAATAAGTTTGATTTATCGGATGAATTAGAAACATCAACTAGCAGCTCATCCGATATATGAAACTTATTTATTTAGAAAAAGTTCAATTTTACCTTTTTATTTATTTACTTATTTACTTGTCAATACTGTGTTCTATTCAATTGATGATTAGCATAGGTTATTCTTTTTCTTTTACTTTTAGGATTTTTAGTTTATTATCTTTTGTTTAATTGTAAATTATAATATTATTATTCATTTTACAGAATAAATTATCGATAATATCAAATATGTTTTCATTATTTATTGCTACAAAATAAGTAAGAAGGCTCAAAAAGAGTTTAATATATATTTATTAATGTTTTATACAGTTATAGTAGATTGTTAAACGAGTGCATAAAACGAGCCATATTACCGAGATATTTAGCTGCCTGAGCCTTGGCGAAGGCAGCTATAGTTTGAGGTAATATGGCTCGTTTGTAGCCGAGTTCAACACTCTGCTTTTCACTTCGATTGCGGGGAAATGAAAGTTTGATATTGTTAGCAAATATTTATTTAATAAAAATTTTAAGTAAAATTTTGTCAATTTTGTATGTTTAATGTAATTGTCTTTCCTGGCATATTCACGGTATTTGTTTGAATTTGGGACGATGTAGACGGTATATTTTGTAATGAAGATGGCTCCGAAGTCACGGGGACTGTGAACTTAATTTAAATAATCAAACAACTACTTAAATATGTACAAGTGGCGGCACGAAAGTCTAGCGGTGACCGAGTCAAAAATAAGGTGTCGTGGCGGAGGAAGCGTACTCATCCGTAAGCGCTGATTGGCTCCCCGACTGTACCGATGCGCAGCTAATGCCGGCACTTGTACTGCTGAGAAAAAACAACAGCTCTTTCTCGAAACTACCTTTTTTTTATTTCTGCCACCGATTGGGAAGGCAGAGGTAACTTAGCCCACACAGTCATGTCTAAATAACGTAAATAAATAATTAGACATGCATGTCTGAGGTTTATTTATTTTATATGATATTTGTTTAAGTCACTATATATCCTTCTGAGCATCGTCTGAAGAGTCCGTGTTCATCGCTGTACTGTCAGTTCGAGCTAAAAAGAATCTTAGCTCGAACACTATTGAGTTTGAAAAAGTTTGTCAATGAGGTTGTACTGTGTATTTGGCTGCAAGACTTATTGCCATAGTCTTAGAAGTAAACACTCTTATGCACTAGAACGTACAAAGTAGTTTTAGTCCGCTTGCACCTAGCATAAACAAGAACTTTAAGAGCACGATAAGTGAAAATATTATTTCATATTTTTTTGTGTTCGTCTTGTCTAATGACTATCAGAGTCAGTCAGGTGGCCACAGACACCTCCGAAATGGTTTAATGATAATTATATTATAGAAACAGACAAGCCGGGATCAAAAGCGTTACGTTCTTCCTGGGAACAGTGGGATCCAAATGTAAATGCCACGAATGGTCACACATATGACTTATCATTATCAGGGAAAAAGAAAGCAAATTCAAAATTATAACGCAATGGCTATCCATTACTGAGTACCTAAAATTGGTTCCTGCTCACCGATTTACTGGCTTCGCGTTTATGTCGCAAAATACTTAAAAAACAGATCAAATCTTTGGATGATTGAAAATAACCGGATAGTTGGAAATGAGCGAATCAGGTGTAACGAGGAGCGTGCTTGTGATTTTAAATTCGAGGACCAAGTGAAGCGGACTTATCTTAACCAAAAGGGTTGCCTTGCCCTGCTCCACTTTGTTGGCATGAAACGAAACTATGAATACGTGAGTGAATAACCGTTCTTTCATAAAAATTTAGTATGCCAAAACAAGCGAATTTTAATCGTCTTATATTCCCATCTTCCCCTTTTCAGGGTTCCATACCTCAAAATACAAAAACGGAACCATTAATACGATTACTTTGTTGTCCGTCCGTCTGTTTCACAAGCAAAATATGCGCATCCGGATACACTTTTTTGTGTTGAATCGAAAAATATAGAGTGGTTAGTAAATTCCTTATTCTGGACCACAGTAGAATTTTAATTCAGGTGTAATATTTCTTCGAACAATACAATGCCAGAATCAGCTTCCTCGAGTGACAAGTTCAACGCGAGGAGTTGCGCAAGTCCCTGTCCGGACAGTCGGTGCTTCACAATCGTTTAATTCAAGTATTGACCAACGCGTTCTAAAGTATTTGCTTCAATAGAATAATTTGATTTATCCTCCAACGCACAATTGGATAGAATTTTAGACCGGGAGCCAAGACCGGTTTGTGCCTTGTCGTAAAAGTGTAATTTATAACTAATACTGATGAGGCGTTACTGGTGTGAGGGTTTCAGCACTGAGCTCACCAACCCACCTGCCCAGCATGTGTGAATATGGGCATTCCTTCATGATTTATTTCATGACCTGATCGGCCATATAATGAAATTGTTATATCTGGTTCGTTCGGAATTCCTGAATTCATGATCATAAACAACGACACACTCTTGCGTGCTCGCTTTGTTTATCGTCGCACCTATTTTTGACTTTTTGTTGGTAGACTGCCATGATATGGGCGATATTACGATATTGCGATATAGACCGAGATCCCTGACAATAATACAAAATACATGTTTACACATTTTTATAGGTGGTAGAGCTGATGCCGAGCTCGACTGTGGAGGTACCACCATCTTACTCGCAAATCCTCCCGAAGTTATTCGGGAGAGAGTAAGAGAACAGCTCTTAGGCAGAACCAGGCGGCCCACCATTGCCTGGGACCGTTATATAAAACAGACTGGTGATGGGCAGCGGCGTCATTGGCGCGCTCACCAACCCGCCTGCCCAGCGTGTGTAAGTATGGGCATTTCTTACAGGAGGGCCGCCAGGACTGGCGAAATCCTGGAAAGGCCCATGTCCAGAAGTGGGTGAAACAGGCTGATGGATGGATGGATGACATATTCCCGAAACAAACTGTTAATCTTTTTTTTATTCAGTCTGTAAATAAGATCGATTAAAATTACAAAACGAAATTAAAAATGATCTTTTGTTTTTGATATCAGGACATTATTAAAGTTCTCATATGGAGTATATTTAGCTTAATGATAATCTGAAATAAAATAAAGTTTAGAACAAAATCCTCATCTACCTCCCGGTATATTTGTTGAAGAGTACACAAGGAGATTGTTTGCAGATAAACGAGACTAGTACAATACCAAGTCAACACTGTTGTGCCCTGAGACTTTTGAGAAGACAAAGGAGTAATCATTGTCGTCTTGTAGCATTTTATTGTTTCGTTATATTTAATGGAAAGCGCTATGTGTCAACGACACATCCTAAAGGAAATACCAATTTGATACTTTATTTACAACTTGAAAATTGCATCACATACCTTAATTACCTATGTTATTCAAAACCGCTATTAATATATTTTCTTAAATAAACTATTTACTTTCGTACTTTATCCAAAACAACTATCTATCGAATTATTGCGGTTAGGTTAAATGTTATACTCTCTAGTTTGTTCGTACCAAAACAAATACATATTTGTACGAGTAAACGCAAATTATGTCAACATTCAATCAGTTTTTTTTTAAGTAAAGCAAGATATTCCATTCGTTTGAACACAACATTTCAAATATGAGGTGTACAAGTCCCGTTAGTACCCGTTTAATAAAATAAAATTTAATATTAAATAAAATTAAACATAATATTAAATAAAATAAAAATTGAAATAAATGTTTATTTTTGCATTTATTTCAATCCTTTAGGGATAAGCACGAAACCTAATTGGCACCAAGTATTTAATTTATGCAAAGGGTAGTTTATTGAAGTCACTTATTTATCATTGTTTAGTTGCTGAATAGCGACGGAAAACTTTGTGATGAAATCTTCATGTCTTAAAAGAGCACATATTTTTTTCCTGAAGTCGACGAAATTAGTGAAATTTCTTTGAAACGGGGTAGGACGAGCGTCGGCTTTTTGAGTTGCACTCTAAAGTACAACTGACACCCTCTCGAATATGTCATGCTATGACGAAATTAGGTATAAAAATATTAATGAAGAAACAATAAATATAAACATAAAAATGAATAAATAAACAGGACATAAAGAGTTAATACTAGAATATTGTTAAAATAATACATACGAAAACGACTTTTAACAGTGAACAGAATAGTTCATGAAAAAGAGTGAATAGAGTCCATTATTTCTTCGCTCACAAAGGAAACAATGCTGGCAGAAAAATAAATCTGAAAATTTGTGGAAAATAAATCATACAAAACACAGCCAAAATTAATTAGAACAAAAATTTCCGGATGACTCGGAAATTGTTTTATAATGTTATACAATGTACAGGTTTAAACATAACTTATTTATGTGCTACATTCTAGAAACATAATCTTAAGTGTGTATAAATACATAGGTAACACTAAAAGTTTCCGGAACTGGCCACTTACATAAACAATATTTAAAAATTTATTGCAACATTTGATAATAGAACTCTTTGGCTGTAGAATGCAGTTTGTTTCATCTGACTGTCTTCTGTTTTTACCTTGTGGCGCCATTTAAAAAATTGTGTGTCTGCATCAACATGGATTTAACTCGGGAAAATTTTCGTAGTATGATTTTCTACGATTTTAAGTGTAATTTGACAGCTCAACAGAGCATCGCTCGGCTTGAAACAGCTTTTGGCAATGAAGCACCATGCAAGACGACTGTTTATAGCTGGTTTGCAGAATTCAAGCGTGGTCGTATCAATCTCAGTGACGAATCTCGCGATGGTCGGCCGTCCACCGCTGTGACCAACAAAAACATCGATGCTGTGCGCCGTATGATTGAAACAGACAGGCATGTGACCTACCATGAAATTCGCGCATCTTTAGAAATAGGCATGAGTCAAATACAATCAATCCTACACAAACATTTGGGTGTGAGAAAGCTGTGCTCGCGGTGGATCCCACACAACTTGACCGAGGCTCAAAAAACGGACCGCGTCACTTGGTGCAGTGCCATGCTTACCAGATTCAACGAAGGTGCGTCAAATTTGGTGTGGGACATAGTAACAGGTGACGAAACATGGATTTATTGCTACGATCCCAAAACAAAGCAGCAATCGAGCGTATGGGTCTTTCAAGATGAGCCGAAACCAACCAAAGTGGCGCGCGTGAAAAGTGCATCTAAGCGGATGATTGCTTCTTTTTTTAATAAAACTGGACACGTGGCTACTGTTGCTTTAGAGAATAATCGTACCGTGAATAGTGACTGGTACATTTGTTTGCCGGAAGTTATTGACGAACTCCGTAAAAATAACCGTAAACGCCGTATCATCCTGCACCACGACAATGCTAGTTCTCACACGGCCAGACAGACAAACGACTTTTTGAAGACGAAAAATGTAGAACTCATGACTTTTTTCTGTTCCCAAAAATTAAGAACCAATTACGCGGTCAACGATTTTCACCACCAGAAGAGGCTGTCGAGGAGTATGAAAAACACGTTTCAGAGGTCACCACAGGGGAGTGGCACAAAAGTTTTCAAAACTGGTTTGATCGAATGAAAAAGTGCATAGACGCCAAGGGAGATTATTTTGAAAAACAATAAATTAATTTTGTGTCTTTAATAGTATTTTTTCATATTCATTCCGGAAACTTATAGTGCGTCCCACGTACAATTCTATTAGATTCCGAGATAATTTTTGCACCTTTACCTATATATATTCAGAGTTTAGAATTTCGTAATCTTGCTCATTACTCATACAATAATAGTAAGTACATTCTATCCATTCAGGCCGTGTTCGTCCACTGCTGGACAGCCTTTGCCTTTCCCAAATATCGCCACTCATGTCGGTCCTCCGTCCTCCTCATCCAGCCGCCCCCCGCAACGTCCTTCAGGTCGCGCAACGTCCTTCAGGTCGTCGGTCTAGCGGGCACGAGGTCGGCCTACTTTACGCCATAGTAAAAACAGAACTACGCTTTGCTGTACATGGTCTCCATTCTAGAGCCTTTCGGCCCCAATGGCCATTATGTCGTCGACAAATATGCCTGCCCACTGCCACTTCAACTTACTGATTCTCCAGGCTATGTCGGTTACTTTCGATCTCCGACGGATCTCCTCGTTTCGGATTCTATCCATCAGAGGTCCGCTCGCTGAACGACCTTAAATCGGTGGATCAGGCCCTTTGTAAGGGACCACGTCTCAGCGCCATACGTCATCACAGAAAGGACGCACTGGTTGAACACCTTAGCCTTTAAGCACTACGGTATTGACGACGTAAATATGTGACGCAACTTTCCGAATGCTGCCCAACCCAAGCATAATTTTCTGTCAGCCTCGGCGTCGACGTTGTTTTTATCCAACTGTATGACTTGACCCAGATAAACATATTTCTGAACAACTTCGATGCTGACATTGTCGACGGTTAGTGGCCCTTGGATGACGTGACAGTTGGTTAAGACCTTAGTCTCATCCAAATTCATCCGCAGGCCCACTCGTCTCGAAGAATCGCTAAGGCGGCGCACTATTACCTCCAGTTCCTGCAGCGATTCCACCATCATCACGATGTCATCGGCAAAGCGAAGATGTGAAATGTACTCTCCGTTTACGTTTATGCGTCGTCGATTCCAGTCTAGTGTATTAAATCAATTCTCGTTTGTTGTATGTGAACGATACACACGTGCAAAGTTCTGTTTATTTCGTTAAATATAATATACATAGCTAGATTGTATTTTTTTTCTTTCTTAGCATAAAAAGCTTATAAAATAAATGGATAAGTTATAAAAACTTTACAAAAACTAAACTCAACCAAAAATTGGAGCCTAAAGTAATGTTTTTAATAGTACTTTATCATGCAGCCAACTTTCTAGAATTATAAATTTATAATGATTTCCCTAAAGAGCTAGTACTTAAGTTAGAACACAAAATAAAATTTAATAATTATTAACTTTTTGGGACCGAGGTCGCAAAAAATCTACAAGTCAATTGTAATAGATTAGCTAAACGTAAAAACTCTACGCCATTGCTTTATTTACTAGGCTAAAAATTTTATTGTTCGTCAAGTTGGCAGCAATTGTCGTAGGATAGCTTATTTTATCGTTCGTAAAGTTGGCAGCAATTGTCGTAGGACAGTTTTATTCTCTATAGTGTGAATTGGTTTACTGTTGGAATGAATTTTATAGTTTAATCGTTCAGATTATTCTCTATCCACTGAATATTAGCACCTTACTTTGGAAGAGTTTATTTCAAAAGAATTTTGTACAAAAATAATTCTGTGCTTCTTTCAGACGAACATAATGTTAAAAGGGTGAGTTTATCGCCGTATTTCAGGCATAAACAGGCTTCTAGGGTCACGAGATTTGCCTAACAGGGTATTATTTTACCGTTCAGAAGTGATAGATAAAGGTATACGTACACATTCAACCAAGATATTATAATTGCATAAAAATAATTGGATTTTCCGAAGTCATGAATTTATCTGTAGGTTCCTAAAATAATATCACTAAAATCCAAACACGTCTATGTATAGACAGGGGGTACCGTAGTGAAAAATCTAGACGTTGGTAGATCAGTCAGCCAGTCAGGGTATTATTTTGTATATTTCTGTAGGCGATAGTAGCTCACACGGTGGAACACAGGCCTCTTAATCTTGAGACCCAGGTTCGATCCGCGGTCGGGCATGCACTTGTGAGTTTTTGAGAATTGATGTGCATATTATTCGTGTTCTTACCTAATGCTTACCGCTTGCTGAACGGTAAAGGAAAACATCATCGTGAGGAAACCTGCATGCCCTAAAAAGCGTGTGATTGTGCCCGAAGTACGGCGATAGTGCTCCACCCATCACGTTGGGACGTAATAATCTTCGGTGAAACGCGGGTGAACCGAGTGGCGACTGTGACTTGCATCTCACAGTTCACACTCGGGAACACCTGTGACACCCCCTCGGGGATTTATGTCGTGACGATATGTTTAATGTTTATATTTCTTTACATTGTTTTAAGCCGAGGATTGTGTTTGGTGTTATAGTATCAACCGTCTGAGTATTAAAAGTTGTAATAATAAAATTGAATATTAACAATAAAGTTTTTACAGGAGATAAAAAAGTTGCGAAGGCCTTTGAACAATTCTTTACTGACATTCCTTCCTTGACAACTAAAGGCTTAAATTCAAGTCCAAGACTTGCACAGGATCTTTTGAGTGATCACGTGCCTCAGTGCCATTCTGCATTTGCTTTTAAGCATAATAATTCACAAACTGTCATTAAAGCATTAAAATCTCTTAACTTAAAAAAAGCCGAGGACTTATGAGGCCTATCTGTTAAAGTTGTAAGCTGTATTATTGATTTAATAGCTCCATATTTAGCTTTAATCTTTAATAAATGTGTAGATGATGGTGTCTTTCCTGATTTAATGAAGTTGAGTAAATTGATCCCTCTTTTTAAATCAGGCGACAATGAAGACCCTTCCAACTATAGACCGATCTCAGTGTTACTAGTATTTAGTAAGATTTTCGAAAAAATTGTTTTTAATCAAATATTATCTCATTTTAAAACAGTGAACAATATGGATTCACTAAAGGGAGGTCAACCACTGATGCAGGAGTTGCTTTAGTCAAGCACATATTTGATGCTTGGGAAGCAAAGCAGGATGCGTTCGATGTATTTTGTGACGTCTCAAAAGCTTTTGATTGCGTTAATCATGAAACACTTTTATGTAAATTAGATCACTATGGAGCGAAGGGTAAATCATTGGCGTTATTTAAGTCATACCTTAGTGACCGGATTCAAAAGGTAGACATTAATGGAGTAAAGTCATCTGGAGCATTAGTCAAAATGGGTGTTCCACAGGGCTCCATATTGGGGCCCCTATTTTTTTTTATGTACATAAATGACCTTCCTTACTTATTTAAAGACTTATCTGAAATAGTTCTATTCGCAGATGACACGTCACTTATTTTTAAAGTGAATCGACATAACGATATTCTTGATGACGCGAATTCAACTCTCTCTCTGATTCTTGATTGGTTCACTGCAAATAATTTAGTTCTAAATGCAAAAAAGACGTAATGTTTAAATTTTACTATACCAAATGCAATTCAAGTAGATGTCAGTTTATTTTTGCAGGGTTCCAAGCTGGAGTTAGTTAACGAAACTAAGTTTTTAAGTATTACTATAGACTCTCGTCTTCAGTGGGGTCCCCACATAGAAGCTCTCTGTGGTAGACTTAGTTCAGCCACATACGCTGTTAGACGCACAAGGCAGATGACTGATGAAGATACTGCTAGATTAGTATATTCCAGTTATTTTCACAGCATTATGTCATATGGCATAATGTTGTGGGGTAGAGCCGCAGATATATAGATAGAAGCAGTCATTGTCTTGCAAAAAAGAGCAATTCGGTCTTTTTATAACATAAAGTACCGAGATTAATTAAGAGAAAAGTTTAAAGAAATTAATATATTTACGGTCCCATGAGAATATATTAATCAAGTTATTAGATATGTCAGAAACAATATTGATAATTTCCCGAGGCTTGATGTGCACCACTCTGTTGAAACCAGAAACAAACATAAACTAGCTTTTCTAAAACTAAGACTTGTCAAAGTAGGTACCTCTTTTGTAGGACATGGTATAAGATTTTACAATAAGCTTCCAGAGGAGGTCCTTAGTTTGCCTGAAAATAAGTTTAAACTATATATTAAGCAGGGACTACTTAAAAAAGCTTATTATAAAACCAATGATTATTTGGACGATAATGCAGCATGGCGTAATAAATAATAATAATCTTATTAAAAATTGTAATTCATAATTAGCATATTTTAATACTGTGTGATTCCTCTAAAGGCTTAAAATTAATTAATACGTAAACTTACTTTGTTAAAGGTAATAGACAATATGAGACGGGTTGACTAAGATATATTTTTTTTCTCGTGACTAATTCCTGCAGTCTTAGATTTTTTTATGCCTTTACTTGAGTATATGATTTTGTATCATATGTTTAATTTAAAAAAAAAGGAATGTTTGCTAAGATTCTTGCCATTCTTCTTAGCAATACTAATCGAATGGTGCGTATGGTTAGGCATTATGTATATATAATATTTTTATTCCTATATTTCTCTATTTTATGCAGGTGTATAACTTTATTACATTTTTGTAGCCCAACCTTAATATTTTTTGTATGTATTTCCCGTTTTTATTTATGAACCTTTTTCGTTGTGTATATTTTATTTCCCGTATTATTATATATTTTTTTATATTCTAAAGATATATTTTATGGTTAAAATTAACTTTGACTTGTAGAAAGTATACTATAAGTATCTATTTTGCAAAAACAAATATTTTGATTGATTTGATTTGTAGGACTGCCCATTTTGGGCAAAATCGACTTTGAACGCCGTGTGCTAGTTATGCGCAATAATATAATATATTATATCTCTATCAATCTTTATAATATTAAAAGTTTTGATATTCACAATAAAATGTCTTTACAAGAAATGATATGTCTAAATTTATTTTATTAATATTTCATATTATTTTATTGTTAACATCATATATTATTTAATTTAATTCATAAAAGCCTAACTTTCAAATAATTTTGTTTTATTTCCCCGTATTAGACAATTTTTTTTCTTATTATGTTGTTTTTCAAGATTAATATTGACGTGTAAAAACTATATTTTATGTACCTATTTTACAAAATAAGTTATTTGAATTTGATTTTCTATTAATACATATGCATATAGTGTATTTTTATTCATCCAAATTTTCCAAAAAATTCGTTGTCCAAAGCAATGGTATTCGCAATAAAAACATAATTTTAGTTAATGAGAACTGTGAATTTCTTAACTGTCTGAAGCAACACATATTGTAGCAACGACAGCGCCATCTGTTTCTTAAGAACAAGGCGTGAAATCACATAACACCCTCGGGAGCGTTTAGTATGTGCACTACAAGCTAGTTAGATCAAATATGAACAAGTATGGTGGAAAAATTCAACGGTCTAGGTAAGTACCTTGGTGGCGCAATTGGTAGCGCGCTTGTCTGGGAAACAAGAGGTCGCAGGTTTCTGGGCCGATGAATTTTTTCAAATTCCTGTCTTTACATTTGTTTCTAATTTATTTTTCCTGGTTTGTAATGCACTCTAATAATAATAATAATTGGAGTATTCCAAAGCGATGGATTTCGCAATGAAAATGAAAATTATTTATTGCACAACAAAGGATTTTTTTACATATGTTTAGTGGCCAGGGCCTCCTATTAGATGCTCAAAGGGACTTCTGTGTTAGGTTAGGAGGACTTGCTCTTCCTTAAGACCATCTAAATTGCACTTATGACATAAAATATAAAATTTGTACAAAAGTTAGAAATTACGAGTGCATGTATGTGTGTGAGAGGGTGTATGAGGGTGTGTGAGGGTGTGTGTGAGTGTGTGTGAGTGTGATGTATGTTAATATATACCTATATATTACATTTCAAGTAGTTTTTCAACCTGATTATATAGCAAAGGTTTTAGCCATTCTGATACTGCATTTTTGCACTTAAAACTAGTCATAGGATATATATCGATTTTCCTGTTAATTTTATTGTATAGATGGCAAGACAATTTATCATATTGAGAAAGTTTCGCGCGGTCGAGCGACAAGCGTGCACGTATCTGTACAACGTCGTCACATATACAGTTGCGATATTTGCGAACTGTCACAGGTTAATCTGTTTTTATACGAATTAAAAATGCTCGAGTGCGGGAAATGCAAGTCAAATATGACGGAGGGAGCCTTATGTAGCCAGTGTCATCAAATGTACGATTTTGCCTGCGCTGGAATATCGGAAACAAACTATCGCAAATTAGGCAAAAACAAACCGTTCTGGCGCTGCCCCTACTGCAAAAATCTCGCTGCATCTCCATCTCCAGCTCACCGGGATGCATCTGCTGCAGAAGTATCGCACAGTGACCCAGACTCCAACAAGAAACTGGACGTTATGCAGTCTCAGCTCCTCAACATATTAAGTAAGCTCGGCAATCTGGATGTCCTTGTTCAAGACTTGAAGGCGATCAAAGAAGAGATTGGTGATGTGAAAACGTCACTAGAGATGGCTCACGACACGATCAGCTCATTTACTGCACGGATCGAAAGATTGGAAGATAATGTAAGATCAATACAAGAGGTATCGTCTGTTATACCTACCCTACAAGCTGCGCTAAAAAATATGCAAAGTGAATTACATGAGAGTGAACAAAGGAACAGGTCTAACAATGTGGAAATTAAAAATGTGCCCTTCCACAAGAATGAAAACTTGTTTGATCTGGCAGCGAAAATAGGTGATGTTATAAAATGTCCCGTTACAAAACAGGACATCAACATAATCACAAGAGTGCAAACTAGACAAAAAGATGCCATAAAACCAATTATATTATCGTTCACTAATCGTTACCTGAAAGAAGTTTTCATAGCCGCATCACGTCAGCATAAAGATTTAACGCAAAGCACGATTGGACTAGGTGACAAAACGAGAATCTACATAAACGACCACCTGGCTGTACACTTCAAGAACCTACTTTCGAAAGCCAAACAACGTCAACGTGAAGTGGATTTTCAGTTCGTATGGGTACATCATTGCAAGATCTTAGCACGAAAATCTCCAACGTCAGCTGTTTTTACCATCAAAGCAGAAGAAGATCTGTTGAAAATCAAGTAAATAGACACTGTATTTATTTTAGTAAGAAAATTAATAATACAAATAACTATTGTATACATCTTATTACGTATATTATTTATGTTGTATCAATATTCATATATTGGGTAATCCCTACACAAGCGATCAATAAATATTATTACTATAACACATACACAGCATCCACTCATTTAAAACATATTATTAAAGTATATGTACAACTATCTTATTTACACGTCATTAACAAATATCAATACAACCCATACACAACATGTATTTATTTAAAATATCCTATCATTATATATATATATTCCATTCCTATTTAAACATTATATTTACACATCTTCTACATCTCGTATCATATCGCACTACAAAATCAACAATACCTATAATTCTCTAAACTCATTACCAAAGCCTGTATAAAAATAGCTCAAATTATTCATTGCATAGAACTACAGAACTAAAAGCGATTACAGAAGCGGGTAGTAACTGTCTTTTATCTCAGCGCAGTGGTCACGAATCAGTCCTCATTATTGCAACTCCAATACCTATTACTACTCATAGTTGTTACACCCGTGACCTAGCTAAGCTGTACGTCACCACTGACCATGTAAAATACGTCACCGCTGTGAACGTAGCTACACTAAATGAGAATGCCTTGTTGCCCGGACGGCGGCGGCGGCGGCAGCGGCAGCGCGGCGACGGCCGCGAGTCGAGCCTGCTTGATCTGCAATTAATTATCTACGCATTCGTATCAGATGGCTCAACGTCGGTGAAATTTGTTTCAATGATAATTATTCCTGCCCACGTCAACTTTGAACTCTGTACTGTTGAATACACAAAAATATATTGTTTTAGTTACTACAGTGAATCTTAACGTGTATTATCAAAACGCAAGAGGTTTGCGTAGTAAGGTAGGCGTATTTAAAAGAAATGTTTTACTAGGCGGCTATGACGTAATTGCAATCACGGAATCGTGGCTCTTGGAGGGTGTTAGGAACAGCGAGCTCTTCGATGACCGATATTCGATCTTTAGACGTGACAGACGTTACGACTTAACCGGACAGACTCGAGGCGGTGGGGTTCTTGTTGCAGTGCGTCGGGAGTTTTCAGTTTCCGAACAGATTGACTGGAGATCTTCAGCAGAGGATTTGTGGGTATCCTTAAAGCTCAAGGCTGATCACAACAAAGTATATCATTTAAATTTATGCATAATTTATCTTTGTACTGAGAAATCAGGCAACGCGTTTTCCACACAACTTATGAACTTCTCAGACAAATTATTCGATATATATTCCTCGAACCCAGATCAAATTTTCCTTATTATTGGTGATTTTAACCTTCCCAATGTATCGTGGCAGGAAACAAATCATGAACCATCTAGTTTAATTGGAAACTCTCAGACACATTTTTTTGATACAATAGGCCAATGCAGCTTTAATCAATTCAACGCGGTTAAAAATATTAATAATCGCATTCTCGACTTGATATTCTCAAATGCGTCGTGCATTGTGTCGCCGTGTGACGATCCCCTTGTTCCTGAAGATCCTCATCACAGAGCATTGGAGGTAGGCTTTCACATTGATAATATGATTTTTCTTCCATATAAGGCTAGGACTAGATACATATACCATAGAGCAAACTATGAACATATAATAAACCATTTAAATGAAATACCATGGATTCTGCATTTATATAAATTTAGCCTCGAAGAAGCTGTTACATTCTTTTATAATTCACTTTATAAAATTATAAAAGATTTCGTTCCCGTTAAAAAAGAAACAAAACACACAAAACCACCATGGTATTCGGATGCACTACTGAAAATATTAAAAGAAAAAGATAAATATCATCGCAAATATAAAAAATACAATAATTTGTCCGATTACAACTCTTTCTCGGTACTTAGGAAAAGAGCGAAAATTGTTGAAAATATTTGCTTCACCGAGTATATGGCTAATATCGAAAATAATATTATTGCTGACCCATCCAGTTTTTGGTCATATGTAAAAAATAATAATAAAGGTTCTAATAATATTCCCTCCCTCATGAATTACGAAGGTCGCTCGTTGGACTCTGGGAAGGACATTTGTGAAGCATTTTCCGACTTTTTTGGAAAAAACTTTTCGCCTCCCTCAACCGGTAACGTCAATCTCATCGAGGTTCCCCAGACTCATCTTATTTCAGGTATAGAGATTAATCTAACTCGTTTACTCACGGTGTTAAAATCATTAGATCTTAAAAAAGGGGCAGGTCCAGACAACATTTCTCCTGTATTTATAACAAATTGTGCCGAAGCATTGGTTTTGCCCTTATCTATTTTATTCAAACGTTCCGTTAATGAAGGTATTATGCCGATTTTATGGAAATCTGCGTACATAACACCAATCCACAAAAAAGGAGATGTAAATTTTGTTGATAACTATAGAGGTATCTCGAAACTATGTTTATTTGCTAAGGTATTGGAAAGGATAGTTTATGAGCAGACTTATGCAGCGTTAAAGAGTTCGTTCTCGTTAGAGCAGCACGGTTTTCTAAAACAACGATCAACAACTTCGAATCTTGTCCTAACTCACGAGCATGTTACAGCTGGAATGGAAGAAGGTAGTCAAGTAGATATAATATTCACGGACTATAGTAAAGCTTTTGATCGCATAGACCATGTACGGCTTATAGAGAGGCTTTACTCTTCAGGTATTCATGGAGATCTTTATCGATGGTTCCAGTCATACGTCAAAAACAGGACCCAGTCGGTTGTGATAAACAACTATAGCTCACAGTGGCTCACGGTTCCCTCGGGTGTACCACAGGGCTCACTCTTAGGTCCACTCCTATTTATTTTGTTTATGAACGATATAGCTGGCTACTTCAGGTCTGCGAGGATCCTTCTTTTTGCAGACGACATGAAAATTTTAAAGCCAATCCAAAATAATCAAGATTGTGTCGCCTTACAAGAGGACCTTCGGCGGTTTGAGGATTATTGCCACTTAAACAAACTCGACCTCAATGTTTCTAAGTGCTATGTCATGTCGTTCTCGCGTAAATCATCTGTGACAATTTTTCCGTACGCCATTAAAAATCATCTTCTACCACGAACAGACTCAATTAGAGATTTAGGTGTCGTACAGGACTCTAAACTTCTGTACGACAAACATTTTGAAAGCATAGTTAATAGGGCTTCTAGAAACCTAGGGTTCATAATTAGATCGTGCAAGCATTTTAGAAACATAAAAGCTATAAAAATTCTTTATTGCTCGTTCATTCGAAGTACACTTGAATATTGTTCCCAAGTTTGGAATCCCAGGTATGCCATATACATCACAAGAATTGAAGGGATACAAAAACGTTTTCTCCGATACCTGGAATACAAAACTGGAGTAACTGATGCTACATACGAGGCACGATGCAAGAGACACCATCTGCTACCACTTGACGTCAGACGCAATATTGCAGATGTAGACTACCTCATAAAAATAGCTAACGGAAATATAGACTGCCCTGAACTCTTAAGCTATATCAATTTACAAGTTCCCAGGTCTGCCAACCCTCGTCACCAGAGCAAATTACACGTTCCCGCTGTGCGTACTAACTACAGGCAAAATACGTATACAATACGTGCAGCTCGGAGTTTTAATACGTTAAGTCATGAAATTGATATTGACCTGTTTCACACAAGCTCAGACACATTTAAGAGACTCGCAGCAAATCTATTTTTTAAGGAGTGACATGAAGAAGGTTTAGGTGCAACCACAAATAAACTAATATTTTACGTAGGTATAGATACAGCTTTGTATTATATAAATATACATATATATATATTAAATATATTATTTACAACAAGTAAGTATATTATAATAATATTACATTACACTGAGTGTTTTCTTATTTATTAGGCAGTTCACAAATCAACTGTATTTATATTAAATTGTGAAAACTATAGGCTAACTTGCATTGCCATGTTATGTTAATTTTCGATTTAAAGCTGTTTGTTTTCCTATCATAAATAAAATAAAATAAAAAAATAAAAAATTACAAAAAGCAGTTTTCATACCATCAGCATAGGCAACAATATCTTTTCTTCTTTTATTTCTTAGATTAGGGTCATAGCCAAGAGATTTGTACTTTTTAACAATGACAAGAACAATATACAATTTTCTAAGAGATAGCAAGTTAAAAAGTGTTTAAAGATCCACGGTAGGGAATCTATAGGGTTTAAAATACATAACTTTAATAAGCGAAAGTTGAGCTCTTTCAACGTCGAGAAATTTGGTTTTCAAAGCACCATCCCATATCGTGATGCAATATGTTATGACAGACTGAGCAAGTGCGGTATAAACGATGTTTAAAAGATTTTTCCCAGAGTTGGGCTTAGATTTTTTGGTTTCAATATCGGCTTTTTGTTTATTAAAACTATTAGCAGGCACAATATGGCGAAGCGATTTGAAAATCCAAATTAATTTTCTTATTCTACTAGAAACTAGTTCAAGATGAGAATACCATTTCAAGTTTTGCTCCATTATAACACCAAGATATTTGACAGAAGTCACTCTAGTTAAAACAAAGCATAAACAGCTGTTATTTAAACTATTTCCACATTCATGAATTTTAATTTTAAAATTATTAGAAGGTTGAGTACGATCAGTCAGTGTAAAGCAAGTGAAGACAGTCTTGCTTGTATTTAAGGTGCGTAGGTTACCTCCAAGCCATTCAGAAACCTGGGTCAAACATAAAGTTGTTGTATAGAAAATTTAAAACGAAATGTCGTAAGAAACTAATTTTTATCTCCATGGCTGATTGCTATACATTGATAAGGACAAGAACGAGTAACCACAGACATATAACATCTGTGCGAGTAATAGCTTGGCATTTCGTCATAAAAGGCAACATTTTTCTACAATGGATGAAAACCTATAGGGCATTCCTACTATGACTAAGAAACTTTAAATTCTGTTCGCAAGTAGGTCTTCGGGCACAAGTGAATGGAAGGGATATACCCTAACGTTATTAATTTCTTATTATTTCTAAAATATTACTTTTCTCAAAAATACATTGTAATCAGGCTATAGTATTTTAGAACATTGTCAATAGAACCAATAACAGCGTCATCTATTGAGCTGGCTCTGGAATAAGGAAAGAATTTCAATGTTTTACACAAAGGCACAATAGAGGGCGGTGTCGTCGTCTGTCATAAAGTCATTGTAATGACAATTAATGCAATGACAATGACAATGACAATGACAATGGGAGGTGGCAACACTGGTCACACACATCACAAAAACAAAATGTCTGCCGGATGCGTGAGCGCTTGTATTCAAAGATTGTTCCGTAGTTTTTTAAAGATTTTTGTATATTTGTAGCATCTAGTGCAGTAATTTTAATAGAGTTGAATTAGGACTACTCCTCTGCAAATTACAGTCAACAAACTTTAGTGAAGTGATTAGTGTTGAGTGAGAATTCTTTCTTCTTCACGGATACCCACGATTTCCTTATAAACTATAGTGCAGTGATTAGTGAGTAAGAAGCAACGAAAATTAAAATAATATATGAGAAAGGAACTTTGTTTTATTCTATTTTGAATCTGTTTCTGGTTATTGCAAATATACCGACAGCTAGCCCCAGACCTTAGACCATAGTCTAAGCCCCAGACAGAATTTTATATTTTGCACGTTGAGAAAATATTACTTTGGTTTACTTATTATCATATTTACGTCTTTAGTAAAAATGTAAAGCGAAGTAAAATTTTTTTCGTGCAAAATATAGCGTGGTTGGTAGACACATTGAGATAAAACTTCTGTCTGGGGCTAGCTGCTAACGATGCTATAGCAGTGTTATATATGTACATACGTATGCGTATGTTTACACTAGACATTAGTTGAGAGCTTAGCCGCTTAGCGGCAGCACTAGCATTGCCTGTGAAGTTAGCCAAGTTTTGTATCTATTCCCGGTTTATACTCTTATCTATGATTGTAATATTACCATTACATACTGTAAAGACCTACCAAAAAATACTTCACCCTGGCGAGCTATTAAAACTGTCCAGGAAATCTGAATAACTGTCCAGGAAATTCGTCTGAAAATCCATTACATACCATATGTTCACAGATAATATTTCATATGTTTTCTTTTTAAAACTACCCGTGTCTATGTTTTTATGAGAAAGGAGGTTTTTCTCGTTGTTTTTTTTTTCTTAGTAATTAGAGTTCCTCTAGATGGCGTTGTCCATGAAGGCTAGAAGGCTGCATGGCGGTAAATACCTTTGCCCAGCTGGCAATAATAAAAAAAAGTTGCGTAAAAGCGGGAATTTATAATATGTTTCTATAAATTTTAGTTGAAAATATTTTGTGTAAATAAATTACAAAATGAGTTCAGAGGCGGGCTCCGATATATAAGGCCCTACAATAATAAGTGAAAGTAATTTTAGGGTAGATCATGTATCGTTCACTGATCAAATTCCAGAAGAAAAGAATTTTTTTGCTCAAGTAGTTTTTTCATTTCCCAGTACAAAGTGGCTCAATCAGCTGACAAACTTACTATGGAAAGTTGAAAAAAAAAGTACCCGCAAAATATTTTTTTTCGGTGGAATGTGCTCTATTAAAGATACTCTATCATCTGTTAATTTTTTTTCACTTTTAATTGTAGGACCTTATGAATTGTACTCCACGAATGCTTTGCTGAAGAAATCAATAACAATAAACATGACTAATCGACCAAATATGAGCAAGTACAAAACTTTCAATATTTCCCAGTCAGTTTATTATATTTTTTATATTATAACTCATTATCATGAAAAACATTAAAATGTCTCATTTTATTTTTGAGAAAAGCACTATACTTGCTTGGACCATTAATTAGCAATCCTGGCCTGGAAGTCCGAGCCCGTAGGCTTATTTCCTGGTCCTAGCAGTAATGTACTATTACTTACTTTGATTTGCAGTTTTGTTTCATATATTTTGTGACGTAATGGTGTTGTTTCAGCGTTTCAACTTATTTGACAGGACTAAACTTAATTTAGGCATTCTGTCTTTAAAGACAAAGCCAGGACAAAGACAGAAAAGACAAAGACAGGACGCTTAAAATTAAGTTAGTCCTGTCAAATAAATTAAGTCGTACTACACCGAATTGACACAATTGTGTCACAAAATACCGGAAAATTGAGTTTGTAATATTTGTTACAATTTCATTAACGTGTAAGGTTAAAATTACCCTACCCGAAACTTACTCGCACTTGACTAGTTTTTTACTGTCCTAAAAAAGATTTGAGAGATTTAAAACTATACACCTTCCTTATTTTAAATAGAAACTGGCCAAGTGCGTGTCGGGCCACGCGCAGTGTAGGGTTCCGTAGCTGCCCGGTACATTTTCTAAGTTGGTCTACTAATACAGATCGCGTCAAACTTCTAGTCCCATACATTTAGAAGAACGTCCCATACATTGTCGTGTTTAGAGGGGGCTAAAAGTTTGGCGCGACCTATACTCATCAACCTGAAAAGCCTACTTAGCTGTGATAGTTTTCCTTTTAAATTCATTATAATTATACTATTTCTGTGAATTTTTTCACATATCTATAAACAACCGTTTAGCCGGCAGGGGACGGGGGTTTGGGGGGACGCTTGACTCTAACAAAAATTAGCACTTTAAAGCTTAATATTTCGCTAACGGATCCCTTAATCGAAAAATGGTTGACACACCCACAATGTTTTTAAACGACCTATCCAACGATACCTTAGGTGCAAGCCACACAGAAATGGCGCGGCGCGCATCGAGCGCGACGGGCGTCATTCAAATTTCGTACAAAACGCATGGAAATAAAGTTGCAATTTGAGGTATGGGACGGACGCCCGTTCCACGCCCGACAAATTCAAATTCAAATTGTTTATTTGTTAAGTAGATACATAAAGTATACGTTTTACATGTCAAATCTAATCTGTATAAAGATAATATTTCATGATGAAATAAATATGATACGGGAAATATATAAAAAAACTGTATTTAAGTTGGGCTACTAAACTTATCTGTACACATGCATAAAATAAAAAGACTTATTGGAATAAGAGTATTATTATACCTACATAATGCAATTAATAAATAAGGTGATAAATAAACTGAATAGACCATAAATAAAAATAATACACCGCCTGAACATATCATTTGGTGTGTTCAAATTGCGACTTTATTTCCATGCATTTTGTACGAAATTTGAATGACACCCGCGCGCTCGATGTGCGCCGCGCCGCTTCTGTGTGGCTTGAACCTCACACTATGGAATAGACGTGAAAAATAAATTCATCCCTAGTTTACGTGTATAAGAAGTAAAATTCAAAAAAAAAAACGAGATTTTGTTTAACCATTTTGTCGGCGTGATTAATAATCATATCCATGCCAAATTACAGCTTTCCAGTACTAATAATCTCTGCGCTAAGCCACGAACAGTTGGAAAGACAGACGGATACGACGAAATTATAAGGGTTCCTTGTCGGACTACGGAACCCTAAGAAAGCTGCAACTGTTTAGGTAATTAAGAACAATTTAACTCGATTACAAACAATTTCAGGTTTTGATTAAATTTTGCATTAAATTTTTTGCAGTTCCTTAAAATTTTGGTTTGGCTTTTACAACGTTTGATAATCGAAGGGTCGATATTATTTAGAAATTTTGCTCGCAAATTATAGAATTGATCCTTGAGCTAGGGCTCACAGTTCAATGCATTTTCGTGTCATGCGTGGAGACGTCTTACGTGTAACCGTTTAGATGCACTATCACAGAAACGTTTAGTACGGAACAACGTCGCAACATAGCTACGTAGTACGTCGTTACGTTACGCATGTTTCTACGTTGCTACGGTGCAACGGAAAACGTAGCACGTTTAAGCATTTGACAAATGTCATACTTATATCAATTCTATAATTTTTATTAAACTCCTAACCTAAGATATGCGATCACCCCATAGAGCTTTTTCCGTGAGATGAACCACTATGCTAGGAACGAAGTTTGTGCTTGACAGACGTTTTAGCAGGATTATAGAGAAAGGAGGCTTTATGTATTGGTTTTTGATTTTCTTGATTGAAAACTTACAGTGAGCATTCCCTATATCCTTTAGCTTCTATTTGATGTGATTTAGTCCATTGATCTCTCATAAACAACCAGACACATAGTCTCTAAGAAAAGTTCGTCAGAAAACGCCCGAACGTGCAACGTGCATAAAAACAAAAATGCTTCAACCAAATCAAGACGTTATATCGTAAACATAAGATGCAATGTCAATTGTACGCAATCGTCATTCAAACTTGTCACGCCATATGACATGATGCATCGCGGACACTTTTTGAGCGAGATTGTGAGTCTTGTTCTTTATTAGAGGTCAATGGATTTAGTCACTCTTATTTCCATCGCATGGCATTTATCAAACTTTAAACAAATATCTAATGATATTGCGAATGCGCAATAATACCGGAATAGCCGTCCTGTAATTTATTCTTAAAATATGTTGAATTTCACGTCAGTTTCTAAGTAAGAAAATTATTAAATTTCCCCTGTTAACCGTTTCTAAAAACAAAATAGGAGGGAAAGCCTCGTGTGACAGAGAGCCGATTTGCAGCTGGTCTCTGCGATGCTACAGTGAACTGGTTTATTTTCACGTAGAATGTGTTCGTGCCGTCGCAATGATTATACAAGGAATAAGACGAAAACGAAAAAAAAAAAATCTCTGTGATCCCGTGTACTCATCTCAAAATCGCAGATACTCAAATCTGTTTTTCTTTATCCATATAAGCGAAGTTTCAAAATAAAAATGTATTTAAAGAAAATATATGAGAATATATATATAGGTTGTTAAAAAACATTGTGGGTGTGTGACAATTTTGATTTAGGGATCCGTTGGCGAAATAAAGTGTATAGTGTGAATAATAACTATAATAGTATTCGCATGCGCTCAGGTGATTTATCAATATTGAAATCGTTTTGGTATTCCGTTTACTAATATCCTATGCGCAACAATTTTCCTCCTTATTAGTATCTATTCTTAATAAAAAAGTTTTTTCCAATGCAAATGCTCGTAAAGTTCTGTTTTATATGCGTGTAATCCGTTGTCAAAGTCATCTTTACCGCACGAGTGTTTAATGTTTTCATTTTTTTAATTAATTTTTTTAGAATTGTTTTTCCTACATAGTGGGAAGGCAAATGAACTTAGCTCATACACCCAGGTCCGAGGTATGTTTTATTTTTCTTATTTATCGAAAATAGTTGCCAGTCTTATCTTGTGTACCATAGATAGACATGACAGATTCAGTTTGATGCGTTCATAGGCTGCGCTCAGTTTGATTGATGAAATAAAATGAAAACTGTTTAGACGACATTTGAGAAGGTAATAACCTTACAAATTAAAAATTCTGATGAAACTTAACCAACCAATCTTTTGATATAATAAATAAAAAATATAAATTAATCGTAACGACATGAATCCCCGAGAGGGTGACAGAAGTGTTCCGGGACTAAACTGTGAAATGCAAGACACAGTCCACACCCGGTACACATGCGTTTCACCGACGATTATTACGTCCCAACGTGATGGGTGACAAATACACTCTTCCTCACCTCAGGTTTCCTCACGGTGTTTTCGTTCACCGTTCAGCAAGTGGTAAGCATTAAATAGTCTGCAGATAAATTCCAAAAAACTCATTGGTGCATGCCCCGGCCGGGAATCGAACATGGATCTCAAAGATTAAGAGTCCAGCGCTCTACCCCTAAGCTACCGCCGCTTTTCTTTTGATAATATATAGGTAACAAGAAGGATACTGAAATCTGGTTAAAATAAACTTCTTGGTAGGTAACCATTTAATCGTAATATGAATGAGAACTTTTTGACAAAAAGTTTTTATATACGAGTTCGCGAAATGATACTGGCCACTAGTGGCCACTTGCATTCTCTGTAAATTATTTTAAAAAAATACAACGTTATCGATCGGTTTTCCTTGTTAACAATATTCTTTGCACCTATCTAAAGAATAATTTCGGACAGCCATTGTTGTTTACATTATTTGAATAAGCTGGTGCAGTCGAATTATGTTATGTATGACTGAAAGCAGCTTATTTCTGTCAAGTTGGCAACTTGCGTGCAAAGAAAAAGAATGCCCGCCTAAAGTTCATTTGAAGTAAGTATTAATTGTTTGTTTGTTTCTTTTATTTACTCACACTATGCATTGAAAAACGTAGTATGATACACGTGCGTAAGGGCAATAACTTACTCGTAACGTTTAAAACACTCGCTTATCGCTCGTGTTTCAAATCGTTCCTCGAATAAGCTATTGCCTCCTTTACGCTCTCGTAACTACTATAGTATTTCATCAAATCGAAGCGCAGAGCCGACACGTTGTCAGATCGTGCATATCATTTGCTGCATCTCCGGATAGTGTAAAATAGGGAGAAAACATGGACACGACGGAAGGAATAAAAACTTTGAACAATACTAAAAATTTTCTTTAGTATGGTGGAAGAATGAAATTAAAATCGCTTTTGGAAGGAGTATAAAAATTCTTGCGTAAATCAAAGGAAACTTTCGATTGGTTTTCAAGGCTTGTATTTTTAAAAATAAGACATTGGTTTTATTTTTGATTATGTTATAGGAGGATTAGGCCTTCAAAGACAGTTCAATGGTGCAGTTTGAGTATACATTTATCTTAGAAGGATAAAATAGCGCAAAATGAAAAACAGCCAAGTGCGAGTCGGACACGCGCACGAAGGGTTTCGTACCATTATCTATTAAAACGGCAAAAAAATCATGTCTGTAGTATGGGAGTGCGCAGGTCCTACTCGCACTTGGCCAGTTTTAGTATTTTTTGTTATAGCGGCAACTAAAATACATCATCTGTGAAAATTTCAACTGTCTTACTTTCACAGTTCATGAGATACAGCCTGGTGAAAGACGGACGGACGGACAGCGGAGTCTTAGTAATAGGGTCCCGTTGGTTACCCTTTGGGTACGGAACCCTAAAAACGGCAAAAAAATCATGTCTGTTGTATGGGAGTGCGCGGGTCCGACTCGCACTTGGCCGGTTTTAGTATTTGTTGTTATAGCGGCAACCAAAATACGTCAACTGTGAAAATTTCAACTGTCTTACTATAACGGTTCATGAGATACAGCCTGCTGACAGACGGACGGACGGACAGCGGAGTCTTAATAATAGAGGGTCCCGTTGGTTACCGTTTGGGTACGGAACCCTAAAAACGGTACAACTCAAAATAATATTTCGTCATTTGTACTTGTAGAACACAAATTACAAATTGTCTGCGGATATAATTTGCAAATGGCCGCCGTAATTTGGTAAAATACTTGCAAGTCAAATATTCTTTACGCCGTCGAAAATATTTTGTGAGGAAAAGACAATAACGGAACTCTCAATGTTCGTTACATTTGCTTTCTTTCATTTTTTCCTTTGCTTATTGAAAATTATGTACTTTGAATTTGTATTATGTTTCTAACTGCACAAAGGAGGAAACTGATAGTTCTTACCAGTGGAAAATAGAAAGAAAGAAAGAAAGAAAAAATGTTTATTTGGTACCAGAAATAACTCAAGACTTTTACCTAGTTGTATTAACAAAACATCTTATAAAATATTCTAACTACTTAAAAACTAAATGATACCAAAAAGGTCTCCGCTCAGCATAATATCGCAGCTACGGCCACGACGCTGATTTTCAGCGGATGCCCATGTTTTAAAGTTGGGTTAGCAGTTCCAGTTATACCATCCATAACATAACAAATAACACACAAAAAACAGAACAACTTTTGTAAAACAAAAATGAATAAATAACTAAATATATATATATTATATTTATCTATAAAAATACAATAAAAATAAATATAAATGAAAACATATAATATACTTTATTTTATACAATATGTAACGAAAAAATATCAATTAAATTGCTGCTTCTCTTTTTGGACATTGATTAAAAATCTTTTATACCTACATCTGAAACTATTTACTGATGAAGAGAGCTTGAGAGGGGGAGGGATATTATTCCAACATTTTGTGGCGCAGTAACGAAAACTTCCTCGAAATAAAGATGTTCTATGGGATGGACAAAGTAACAATTGGGGAATACGTAACTGATGTTGAGAGAATTTAAGTTTATTGTACAAATAAAGCGGACTTTTTGTTTTAATTACGCCAAAAAGTAACGTTGCGAAGTGTAGTGCGCGTCGTGATTCCATGTTTAATAAATTACTTCTATTTAGGTAAGGTGTAATATGTGCTCGGCGGGGAACCGGAAAACAGAACCTTGCGCAGGAGTTTTGCACTCTTTGAATTAATTTCCGAGTTCTAGCTAATAAGCACCCGCCAATAACTGTATCAGCGTAGTTAAGCTTTGATAAAATCAGCGATTCACAAAGGTGAATTCTCGTATCCACGCTAAGATGTTCACGTACTTTGTATAGTACTTTCAACCTATAATAACAATTTTTCACTGTCTCTAAGACATGCTTCTCAAACCTTAATCTCTCATCGAATATAACTCCTAAATTTCGCACTTCAGGAACTTGTTCTATCTGGATGTTTCTAATTTTAATATCAATAATATGACTTTTAATTAGTTTAATTTGATTCTTTGTCCCCAAAACTAGAAACTTTGTTTTAGCTGGATTTAAAACCAATCCATTTTTATCTGACCAATCAGATATTTGTCTTAGATCTTCGTTGAGTTTAGTTACTTCCGTTGTGGTGTCTTTGGGCTTAAACGATTTATAGACTTGGAGGTCGTCGGCGTACAGATGGTACCTACTGTTATTTATAATTTTTGGTAAGTCAGCAGAATATAGTATGAACAGAATCGGACCCAAAATTGAACCTTGCGGAACTCCTTTATTCACGGTTGTAGGTTTCGAATAATTCTTAGAACCATTATCTCCAGATATTTCAACACTTTGGGAACGACCAGTCAAGTAGCTAGTAAACCATTTAATTGTGGCATCATCAAAACCGTAGTATGAGAGTTTGGAAAGAAGCAATGTTGTATTGATGGTGTCAAAGGCGCGAGAAAAGTCAAGCAATATTAGAATTGCTCCCTCGCCTACATCCTGTCCGGTTAAAATATCATCAACAACATCTAAGAGAGCAGTCGCCGTGCTTCTACCCTTCCTAAAACCTGATTGTTTTTGTGGAAGTATATCGTTAACATATAAGTATTCGGTTAATTGCATACAAACTACCTTTTCAAGAATTTTTGACATAAACGGCAGAATACTTATTGGCCGTAAATCTTTTAAGTCTTTTGGATTGTTTATTTTAGGAAGTGGTATAACTTTTGATTCTTTCCATACATCGGGAAATGTGCCTGTTTGGATAGATCTATTGACAAGTCGGGTAATAACACTTAGTGTTCGCGGCAACGTTAAAATAATCATATCTAGCGTGATTTCATCAAAACCTTGCGAATTTGTTTTGAAGTTATTTATAATTTTTAGTACTGTTTCTTCTTCTACTGTTTTGAGACTGAATACAGAAGAACCGTGTCTATGTAACCAGTAGTATGTAAGTTGGGAAAGGTTAATTTCATTGTTACCAGGAATATCTAAAAAATGGGCATTAATATGATCAGGGTCAATAAGGTTTTTGGGAAGTTCGGTTTGATTTTTCCTGAAGTCGACCACGTTACGTTTTATATTTTTCCAGAGTTTACGTGGATCCTTTAAATTATTGTTGACGCAGTGCTGGAAGTAAGCGGTTTTTTCGTTAAACAAAGCTACGGTTACAATGGTTTTTAATTCTTTGTAGTATTTTTTATCTTTGTCTAATTTTGTTTGGCGATATTTAGCGTGAGCGTCATTTCGGAGTTTAACCATTTCCTTGACTGTTGGTGTTAACCACGGATAGCTTATATTCTTCACATAAAGAGATTTTAAGGGTGCATGGGTATTAAATAAATTCATAATGTATGAGTTAAAAGCTGTGATTGACTCGTTTACATCACCACTTAAAAGATTTTCCCATGGTATGCTGTTTAAATCAATGTTGAAAACATCTAAATTAATATCTTTTAGGGGTCTGTAGAATATCCACCGTGGTAGAGGTTTATGCTTTTTTATGTTAAGCTCACAAGTAAGGAAAGCATGACCACTAAGTTCAGGCACGTGGTCAACACAAATCTTAGTAACTTTAGTACTACTACATATTAGGTCCAGCAGTGTTTTAGAGTTTTCAGTAAAATGTGTAGCTTCAGTGACATATTGGTGAATACTCATGTAAGTAAAGAAATTAAGGAGCTTTTTAGAATTGGTATCATCACATTTTAATAAATCAATGTTAAAATCACCAAGCAGAACAATATGATCGTACACCGAAAAAGAACTCATTGATTCAGTTAACGCATCTATAAACGTGTCTACGTTGACCCATTGTGGACGATACGCGGTACCGATGACGACCTTAAGGCCATTCAGATTGACACTAATCCACATTTGCTCGACGGATGATGGTGGATGTTCAAGAAAGCGGGTATAGATACCGCGTCGCAAGTAAAACCCGACGCCGCCACCGCGCTTGCGCGCACCGACGGGCCGCGGCGCATGCCGTAACCTGTAGCCGGGCACAGCGGGCGCGCGCGCATCCTCACCCGCATGCAGCCACGTCTCATTAATACGACTTCAACTCCTACGATTTCTTTTTATTTGTATCAATGTGAACTTATGCATACATTGTTAACAATTTATGGGTTATGTCAATCTAGTTATTCCGCTCAAATAGACGTTTCATATACACAGACAGAAAACACGCAATTTAGTGACAGAATAAAATTTCAAGTAGTAAAGTGACAAAGTAACACTACAATCGGACAGATGGACAGACATCACGACATGAATAGTCGAAGGGGGCCTGAGTACGGACTGTGCTTGTCACATTCCACACTCGTATATCCACTGTTCACCGGAGATACACGTCCTAGCGTGATTGGTGGCTACCCCTTTCACCCTATTTGAGATACAAAGTGAAAATGCGAGTAATTAATTATTTCTAACAAGAAGCTTAAACTATTAGTATATCTTATTATTACCTTGCGAACCTTATTGCTATGAAAGCCACACATCTTGTTAAGGCCCTATGTACAACAAAGTGGAGACGAATGGAGTAGAGCGTGTCTGGTGAACCCGGGTAGAGAAGTGTGTTTACCTTTTATATATTTTGTTTTAAATAATTTATGTTAAAAGTAGGTTAATTAGTCACAAGGTTCTATATATTTTTATGTCATTTTTATCTTCTGTCATTTAGGTATTCGACTGAGCCGGCCCCAAAGTGTGCCGAAATATATTTCGAACCCAAAAATTACCATTGTTTATTGTTTTTAATACCTCAGAGTACTTTAAAGAAAGAGATTGTTTATTGGTAAAAACAGAAAAAATTAAAATAACATTACAATAAAATTAAACTTTACTACACGATCTAAAATCTTAAAATTACCTAAAACGTACAAAAAAAAAGGAAAAATTATAGTAAGTAAAAAATTTCTCTAAATCACCGCCGTCGATCGGCAGGGTCCCCAAAAGGCTGGAACCATTCCTCCGTTGAATGGCTAGGCTGATACGCTGCACGAGGTATGCCCCAGCCCTTGGGTCTGCCGAAACGTCGACCAGCCACGAAGACATTTCTTTGAAAATAATCTTCGCGGCTGGACCCCACGGCCCTAAGGTTTCTACTCCAGAAAGAGATTGTCAAGTCGACACTTCTATATTGCACAAATTTGTAAGCTCGAAAAAAAAATTGATATTTGAAAAGTTTTAGCTATAAAAAGAAAAAAAAACACAATTTTCCTGGTATATAAAAGCCATATCCGAAAACAAGAACGTAAAAAGATGTCGAGAATTCCAAGAAAACAATTAATAAGACTTATTGTTGTTATTATTATATCACTTAGAAATATAAAATTTATTCTCCGTTTTATTTTGTTGTCTATTTGTTTTTATAATGCCATTAATTTAGACATTGTGCCATTCTAAAAAGGTTAATTTCCTGTGACATGAAGAGAATTAGTGAAAACTTTCTAAAATTTGAAATGGAAATTCCGTCATGACAATCAGGAAGTTGTTTTAGGGTTACACAAGTTTAAAATAAACCCCTTAGCTATAACAAAGAAAAGTGTTCTATGTTGGAAATAAAAAATACAGTCTATTGTCATTCACATGTCGCGTCGCGTGAATTTGCCAATCAAAAAAAAAAGGTCAAAAAAACTTTTTTTATGGTTTTGTGTTCTATTAGTGATTCTAATTCATAGATTTCAATAAAGCTAGGGGTTCATTTTCAACCTGTGTGTAAGAAATCGAAGAGTGTTTTTTTTTGTCTTTGAGAAAAATATGTTTAAGATCCTGCGTTGGATAACAAACAAATGATTTGTCCCGCATTTCAGGTATGTAGCTTTGCCGGATCAGTTTATGAGGCTGTGATGAACTTACGGACGGATGGACAACAGAATTTTACAATAATGGTTCCTTTGGGTTCGGAATACTAAAAACTAAATAATTTGACTAAGTACGATTCGGACTCGCGTATACAAAGGGTTTCGTATCGCCACACAATACGGGTACGGGATCTTAACAACATTATGTTAAATACCAAACAATACAGATGCCAATAAGCAACATCAAGGCTACAAAAATCCTAGCTGCTAACATGAAGGTGAGCGCCTGGCAAAAAATTTGGCGTCCGTTGTTTTTTTTTTGTTTATTATATGTACCCGAATCACTAAATTTGAAAGCGAAACAAACAAATACCGTTAAAACTTGGGTTTCAATTTATTGGAAATTTTATTGTTTGTCGTGATAGAAACAGTAGTACAGGTATTCTGAGAAATTTGAACTGTCTACCTATTTAATTACGGTTAAAGGTGGAGACCCCTGTGTCAGACGGACAGACAGCAGAGGCTAAGTGATAGGATTCCGTTTGGAACTCTTCGGTCACGGAACCCCAAGAATGACCCTTTTACATTACTTTGTATACGTACTTTTCGTACCAATAAAAAGTTTAATAAGCTATCGAATAATCTGCTAAAGAATGAAGGTGGAAAGAGCATTTTATAACAGAATCTGCAAAATGATTAATGAAATTTCCTTTAGAGAATGAAAAGACTTCATTATCGGGAATTCCCCGACGAAAATGATTTCCAAAGTTTCGGAACGGCGACAATGTCGGATACCAACTCTGATACAACGATGAGAAAGTTTTATTTTTCGTTCAGCGTACTCGTTTGACGTTTCTCTCGGACGGCCTTTTGTGTAAAGACTTTTGTGTGAAGATTTTTCCGTTCTGTTAAAGTCGCAATGGTATTAACGGATGTTGCTAACGAACTCTGTGGTACTTATTTACTCTCTTTTGCTTAGAATTTTTGTTGTTAGGAGATGTAAGAAATTAATAAAAAACTGAGCTAGTGCAAATGGAAATTATCTTTCAGCAACATAGTTCACTGATCATCATAATTAATGACTTTCCTAAAGAAACCTACCTGCGGAAATGTAAAAATATTTACTTACAACCCTTACTACTTCTAAAAAACCTACTGCGAATTTCGTATTGTAAGTTCACAAGATGAAATAAATTTAAAATTATGATCAAATATAGGTTTTTTTTTGTTGAATCTATAAAAGATTAAATGTTTTATTTGTTACTTAAACTTGGTCGAATAGGTTACTTGAACCAATGTTTTATTATAAATTATATTTTTCATTTTGAACGTGTTGAGTTAAACTGATTTTACCAATTACTAGCATTTTTATGCTACTTTGTTATTTCTTAAGCGTACTGTAGATTTTCCCTTCAAGTATCATTCTTTCAAAGTTCCCAATTTTAATCCTTTGCTGACATACATAGAATACTCGTAAATACCGGTACTTACACCATTTCCATTAAAAAAAATGTTATCTATTAAGGCGCTTAGCCACGCCACCGTTTTAGTACAAAATTTGATAACCCGTTTCTCTGTTGCGTTTTGTTGTACACCAAAGTTTAAGACCTCTATCATCTGGTACTCATATTTTAAAAGGCACTGTTTTGCCATAATTTTTAATATTGATTTTATTTTAAAGATATCAAGCTGGATAGATTTACATACAAAGTTGTTTTCTTGCCCTAAATTGTACCTATACCAAAATTTTACATTTCAGCCAAATTGTGTTCTCGTAAATGCGTGTATTAAACTATAGAGTTCTTGAACTTTAGTCTATGATGAAGAACGACAGAGAAACGGATTATCAAATTTTGTACTAAAACGGTGGCGTGGCTATGCGCCTTAATGACAAACTCCAAAATCCGATATTAGGAACTTCTATGTTGCCCGTTTCTGTTTCTCCCGGGAGATGTCGGATACATTATGACATAAAAACAAATCAAGTTTGAGTAGAACTCGCACTTGAGGGTTCCGTATCAATAATATAAGTTAGTATACTTATATATGATTTGAATAAAAATTACAAACTTATGAAAATGTATAAACCAAAACTGCAAAATTTAATTGGTCGAAAATTACTCATTCGCATGTAAAGCCTATTTAAGGTGTAAAGCAAACGGATCCCTGAATCGAAAAATGATTTAAACATACATACATGAGCTTGTCTCCCAGAAAGGTAGGCAGAGACTACAGATTTCCATCTGCTACGATCCTGACACACCTCTTTTGCTTCTTCTACATCCATCAATCTAGTCATACAAGCTCGTCTATTCCGGGTACTTTTTACTTTTTAACATACCCACAATATTTGGGAAGACCTATCCAAAGACACCCCAAATATAGGGTAGACGCGAAAAAAATCATCCCCACTTAAAATGTAGGTGAGGGACCTACAAAAAAAAATTGTTTTAAAATATTTTATTTTACCCCTTTGTCGGCGTGATTAATATGTATTGCATTCTCATGCCAAATTCCAGCTTTCTAGTACTAATAGTCTCTGAGCTAAGCTCCGAAGAGAAGACAGACGGACGGACATAACGAAATCGCAAGGGTTCCGAGTTGATTATGGAATCCTAAAACATATGTAAAGAAATCTGCTAAGCACTAACTGGAATGCATTTGAAATTACAATTTAAGATTCTGGAAATTAATGAAATATCATATTGCAAAACCATTGTTTTTAGGATTCCGTAGTCTGACAAGGAACCCTTATAGTTTCGCCATGTCCGTCTATCCGTCCGTCTGTCCGCGGTTTAGCTCAGAGACTATTAGTACTAGAAATCTGTAATATAGCATGAGTGTAAATATTAATCACGCCGACAAAACGTTAAAATAAAATCATGTTTTCTTTAATGTACCTCCCATACTCATCAATTGGGAATGATTTTTTTTCATCTATCCCATAGTGTGGGGTATTGTTGGATAGGTCGTTCAAAAACATTGTGGGAGTGTGAAAACTATTTTTCGATTCAGGGATCCGTTGGCGAAATATTAAGCTTTAAAGTGCAAATTTTTGTTGAAGTGAAGTGTCCCCCTGCTGGCTTAACGGTTGCTTATGGATATGTGAAAAAATTTACAGAAGGATATATAATTAATTTAAAAGGAAAACTATCACAGCTAAGTAGGCTTTACAGGTTTACGAGTACAGCTCACACCAAACTTTTAGTCCCCTCTAAACACGACAATGTATGAGCCGTTCTTCTAAATTTATGGAACTAGAAGTTTGGCGTGATCTGTATCAGTAGATCAACACACTGCGCGTGGCCCGACACGCACTTGGTCAGTTTTTTTTATTTATTGTAGTAATATAAATTCGAATATCGTTTTAAGGTTGAATTCAAGTCAGTTACCATGCTAAACGCGAGTAATTGAACTCCGTTTACCAAGAATCGATTCTCGATTTGGCTGAAAGGTTCAAGGTTTGTGCTTAAGCTGTTCTACATTGCAATTTGCGATGTCTTGCTAAAGTTTGCATGATGAAGTGGCAGCTTTACTGCAAACTGCTGCGTGATACTCATCTAGATAACATAGTGTTTTTGTATAGCTTCCTAACCATCAAATGATGCAAATTTTCCGTAATAAAAACTAGTGTTTTGATGATTTGGAGATTACATTTATGATATAACTATCCTTCGCCCGCGGCTCCGCCCGCGTTTATTCAATCTCTACCCCGTTTTTATTTTATGAACACCCCTTGTAGTCTATGTGATGACCGGTGTAACTACAATGATAACAAAAACAAACTGTATCCAAATCCGTTGAATGGTTCTCGAGTTATAAAAGCGTTTATTCAATCTTTTGCTTTGGTAGCACTGTGAAGTAAAGCTGCATGCATTGAAAAGAGGGTATTTGTGCCCAAGATACGGTGATTTGATTACACTTACGTCCTATCACGTTGAACGTAAAATTGTAGGTGATAAGAGAGTGTACGAGTATTCACTGTTCAAGTAGCAACCTGCAAACATAATCTGTTGTCGCGTCTGTCAAACTTAAACCGTCGGAAATAATAATTACTTAAAAAAACACGAGTCTGATTTTTTCAATGATTCTGTTTTACGAATATTCACTCAGAGTACACTTTTCTAGCTGATCTTGGTTGAGGACTTCAACCTTCAAACGAATCACTTTTGCAAAGTTTTATAGGTGATATGTTCAAAGACGATAAATAAAGTATGCTGTATGATTTTATAACAAGTGAATAAAAAAACCTCAAATTTATAAAATTTACTTACGTTATTGAAATTGTTATCAGATGACAATTAGCATGCTTTTTACCGTCTTTGAACAAATAAAAGTTTGCAAAAGTGGTTCGTATTTTTTTTCCTTTCACATCACTTACAAAATATCTAGCTCTCGACCGAGATCTATTAGAAAACAACAAGATCCTGTTCAATATGGTTAACTTTATCTAAATTGATAAAAAGCACTGGTGAATTAAAATTTGTTGCAAACCTATTTTTAACTAATTAAATATCCAGCCTGACCTCATGCTCACCACAGTTAACTGTTTATAATTTCCTATGACAAAGTAACTTAGTAGAAACAAAGTAATTTTAATATTACTACTTTGTTGCAACGACACCGAGGATTTGCGAGTAAGATGGTGGTACCTCCACAGTCGAGCCCGGCATCAGCTCTACCACCTAATTTTTCACAATAATACATTTTATTAACGATAACAATAATTATGATGACCGTTCGATTGACGTTATATACTACGTCACTCATACAAATCATACAATATGTCTCTAATCAAGTGGATTTAACTAGATAGTCAGTTTACATAAAGTTCGTGTGACCAGGTATTGGCAACATTTGCAAGGAACTTACTATAGTTTGAACGTTTTACCAATATTTTCATATTTTTAAAGAGAAAATTGACACATGGTCGTACCCTGAGGGTTTCGTAGAAACCGTTTAAAATTAAAACTTCTTCCACGAGCCGTCATGAGCACATAACCTTATTAGAAACTTTATTTGAAAAAAAAACAATATGGGGCTGTAGACTTCTGTAGGAGATATTAGTTTCAACTTGATATTTCTAACGGAGCCCCAGAAAAAGGATCTTGACAGACGGACAGACTGACAGACAGACAGATAGACGGACAACAAATTGACCTTATAATGGTTTCTGTTTTACCTATTGAGCTAAGGAACCATAAGAAAACGATCAAATGAGCGTATGTGCTCCCAGGGTTTTGTATTATTCTAATAAGTTAGTCGACTTGAATAAAATTGTAACACATCGTTTATACACTTACCTAGAAAAATGAGAGACAACTGAAAAAATTCATAGCTTACTGACTTATTCCTTCCCTCGTGCAGAAGACCTACTTGTGAACGGAGTTTCAAGTTTCTTAGTCAACTGGAAGTGCCCCATAGGTTTTTCCAATTCGTATGAAACTGACTAGGTAAAGGCTAATAGGTAACTTCTTTTCGCGTTCAGTTAGAAGATTGATTTTTTGGCAGCACCATGGTGATATAGAGTTCTGTAAAAGGTATCAATCAGCCCAACTTGATTTTGTAATTTTGTTTCATAAATGTGGGTATAAAGTATGATGTTCTGTTTTAATACATAATTGATAATAAAGTCGATTCTGAAGGCTTTAATTAGTGCTGTCAAAACTTATTTTTTTCCAAAGTAATATATAGCTTCTGTTGTCTTCACTAAAGAACTACTTTGGAATGAAGAAAATTTAGTTTTGACTGCACTAAAACTGAAATTGAAGCCTTTAGAATCGGTTATGGTGTCTACTTATGGGTATACTTATTGAATCGTACGGAACCCTCAATGCACTTTGCCTACTCTCACTTGACTCATTTTTTCAATAAATAATGGCGGCTATCAATTCACACTGCTTTTTTCTATTGTGCTATGCAAACAGCGGGGTTTTTTGTTTAGAAACCTCTTTTTTAAGTTAAGTACAGGTAGTATGACAAACAAAAACTTGACTTGACCTTCAGGGTATTTCATTTATAGATAAACCATACAATTGGCGGATCGCCCGCGGTACGAGGGGAGCGTCGGGCGACGTGGAGTTGGAAGCGGCCCTGTCCCGCGCCCGCACCACCCCATCCCGCTCGACTCTTACCTCCGCGCCGCCCGACGCTCCCCTCCTACCGCGGGCGATCCGCCAATTGTATGGTTTATCTATAACATGTATTTAACATATTGTTTGCTAACCTAGTAGAGTTTTCTTTTTTAGGATTCCGTATTTCAAAATGGAAACAAAAACTGAAACCATACAGGATTACTTTTTTGTCCGTCTGTCTGTTTGTTTGTTTGAGGAAAAACATCATCTTGAAATTAAAATATCCTACAAAATCTGCGAGTTCATGAATCTACCAAAAAATCAGGCTTCTATTCGAAGCAAAAAAGGCTTTTAAGTAATCAATTTCATACAAATTGGCTTACAATGAAAACCTATTGGGCATTTCCAGTTAAAATCTTTAAATTACGTTTAAGTGTCAAGTAGTCTGTAGTATATAACTGCACCAAAAATAACTCAGGGCATAATTCTTACTCGCACTTATCCGGTTTTATTTTCTGAACATGGCTGAGAGAGTTGCAGATGAAGTAACCGTAACTCTCATTTTATTACTAACAAGCTTTTGCCCACGGCTCCGCCCGCGTCAAAGAGACTTTCGTGGAAGTGAGAAAAACAAAAGAATATGATTTTTTGAACGACAATATGCAACGGTCACCATGTTTTACCAAAGTGCTAATAAATACCAATCAAATAAGCCTAAACACGAAGGGTCTGCTGTTTTCCGTTGATTAGATGCCGTACCCACCTTCCAGGCCCATCATCAGACCATGTTCACCATGTTTTACCAAAGTGCTAATAAAGGCCAATCGAATAAGCCCAAACTTGAAGGGTCTGCTGTTATTCGTTGTGAAGGTCCCATAACCACCTTCCAGTCCCATCAGCAGACCCTGGTCACCATGTTTTACTAAAGTACTAATAAATACCAACAAAATAAGCCTAAACACGAAGGGTCTGCTGTTTTCCGTTGATTAGATGCCGTACCCACCTTCCAGTCCCATCATCAGACCATGTTCACCATGTTTTACGAAAGTGCTAATAAAAACCAATCGAATAAGCCCAAACTCGAAGGGTCTGCTGTTATCCGTTGAGGAGATCCCATAACCACCTTCCAGTCCCATCAGCAGACCCTGGTCACCATGTTTCACCAAAGTGCTAATAAAGACCAATAAAATAAGCCTGAACTCAAAGGGTCTGCTGTTATCTGTTGAGGAGACTCCGTACCCACCTCCCAGTCCCGTCATTAGATCCTGGTCACTATGTTCTACAAAAATACTCATCAATACCGAACAAATAAACTTAAACTTGAGAGGTCTCCTAAAAAAAACATTTACCAGTGGATGATTGAAACCCCGACGACGAGACTACATGCGACTACGCAAGGCGTACATACCACATGATTAACTAAAAATCTTATTGAGTGCTGAAAGAATTTTTATAGTCAGTTCAGTAGTTCTAGATATTAATCCTATTAATCCTGTTGCTGGTGTGGAGAAGAGCAAACCATCGTGTGTGCGGCCGGTGCTAGTTACAGCTAAAGAAGTTGGGAAGGTTATTGCACACATGACCAGGGGAAAGTCTCCTGGTCATGATGGACTTAGCATAGAACACTTTAAACATGCGGGAGCTCACTTACCTAGGGTTTGACAATTGTGGTGCCGATTGTCAAAAACAAGACGGGAGATTCATCTGATAAGACCAACTATAGACCCATTTCGTTAGCTACAATAACAGCTAAGGTACTCGATGGTGTGCTTGATAAGCGCTTAGATGAGCATATTAGTCTGCACGATGCTCAGTTCGGGTTTAGGGCAGGCTTGTCAACAGAAAGCGCCATCTTGGCGCTCAAGCGCACCGTCAGGTACTATACGGACAGGAGCACGCCAATCTATGCATGCTTCTTAGACTTGTCCAAAGCTTTCGATTTGGTGTCATATCCAGTGCTATGGGACAAGCTGGATGGGGTGAATCTTCCGTCTGAGCTCACTGGCATCTTCAGGCACTGGTATGAAAACCAGGTGAACTACGTCCGATGGGGGGAGGAGCGCTCGGAGGAGTACAGGTTGGAGTGCGGGGTGAGGCAGGGGGGGTTGGCCTCTCCCAGGCTCTTCAACCTGTATGTGGACCAGCTGATCCGAGGGCTCAGCAGCATGCATGCGGGATGTTCAATTGATGGCGTCAAAGTCAACAACATCAGTTACGCGGACGATATGGTCCTGCTGAGCCCGTCGATCAGCGCACTCAGGAAGCTATTGCACGTGTGTGAAACCTATGCACAAACTCATGGGTTGAAGTACAACACCAAAAAGAGTGAGCTCTTGGTTTTCACCGCGGGCAGCAGCTCTCCACAAAATGTACCCCCAGTAACGCTGTACGGGACTGCATTGACGAGAGTCAAGCAGTTCAAGTATCTGGGCCACATTGTGACAGAGGACCTGAAAGATGACCAGGACATTGAGCGCGAACGTAGAGCGTTGGCGGTCAGAAGCAATATGCTCGCCCGTAGGTTTTCTCGTTGTACAGAGCAGGTAAAGATTACACTTTTCAAGGCGTTCTGTCAATCTTTTTACACGAGCGGCCTGTGGGTGAGATACACGCAGAAGACCTACAGCGCTCTACGGGTGCAATACAATAATGCTTTCAGGATGCTGTTGGGGCTGCCGTGGCGCTGCAGCGCATCCGGCATGTTTGCTGAGGCGCGAACAATGGATTTTTACGCAATTATGCGCAAAAAAGTTGCTTCTCTCATGCACAGAGTGTGCGGCAGCCACAATACCATTCTGAAAGTAGTGGGAGGCGGGTGCGGGTGTCCTATCAGCCATCACTGGACGACACTACATGCTAATAATAATTATAATATTTAGTAATCAAAATTATATCGTTTTTATTACCGCTTTATTTTAGTTCTATTGTAAATTTTTATTTTTTTGTGTAATCATATGGAACCCAGTTCTGAATTAAATGATTTTTTTTTTTTTTTTTTTTATTTTTTATTTTTTTTTTTTATTATTACCCATTATATGCAAACAAACAAACAAACAAACAAATCTTTCCTCCTTATATAATGTGTGATTTGAATCAGACTGCGTCAAATTCGATATTTTGAAACATGCAGCGCCGTCTAATGTATTAAAATAAAAACAATTTCAACGCCTGAGCCGTTATCCAGGATAGCTACCCAGAGATGGCGTTTTCTATGGACTTGAAAATAAAAATATTTTAGTTATTGGTCTTTGCTCAGTCAAGGAATATAATTTCAACTTTAATATATTTTTTACACAAAGAAATATTTTTTATTAAAAAAAAAAAAAAAAAAAAAGTGAAAAAAAATTTTACCAGTCGGGGTTTGAACCCGCGACGATCGACTACACTACGGCGGCAAACCTTCCATATGTCTGCTCCCTTTTGTCACAGCGTGATGATACATAGCTTTAAACCTTCCCGAAGAAATGCTTTATCTTTCAGTGAAAACTTATCAAAATCCATTGAGTGGTTCTCAATTTATAAGCGAACAGACGTTGTATTTTATATCTATAGAGATACCTTTAAAAATAATACAAAAATAGGTGATGAAATTTATTTAGGCCAATACAAAGCAAATCTTGACCATAACTTAAAAGTAAGAAACTACTAAAACTAATAAACAAGATTGAAAAATCAAATTTTTATAAAGGCCCTTATCTAAACTTATTTCTAAGTAGGTGCGAGTATACAACAAAAGAGATAACGTAACCAGGCCCAGCACCAACATTCTTATACATTGAGTTACATGTGCGAGTCATCATGAGATAACGAGTACTTCATCATTATAGTAATCTTAATTAAGTTTTGTCTTATTATTAAGGTATTATTATTCTAGATGTTTCCCTGGATATATTTTATTAATCCTTGTTTGATTTCAATATTAGGGACTTTGCATCTGTAACTTTGATGAGGCCTCTTTCAACACAATTAAAAATTGCTAGTACCATCTTAGTTATATTATGTCTAACAGCTAGGATATTAAGATCAAAAGCATTTTGCGGTGATAAGTCACTGATTAATTTAAAAATGATTTTATCCTCCAGTTCCGTCATCATGTAGTAGTGAGCGAGAATTAAAAGTTGCTCAAGCCCAGTTGATGGTAGCTGGTGCAAATATAGATATTCCTTTAAATGTTGCAGCACCGTTATTGAAGTTCCAGTCACATCGACAGAACCTTCTGTTGTCTCACGCCATGGTCCGTTTATCATACGCCTTAATACTGGACTTGTAGTCGCTAAAATAACTTTGTGCATCTTCACTGACCCACCTTCACCTTTTAACTCAAAATCAGTCCATTCATTATCACTGAAAAGACCTTCGAAAGGACTCTTTGTGGGTGTCAGAATCATCTGTGCTGATATATTGAAGGTGTAAGAAGACTCTGTTATTTCTCCCATTAATTTCCAAGTACCATCATCGCTAATGAATTTTTGGTCAGCAATATTGAATTTTTCACAAGATAAATTCAAGGTATAGGAAAGTGGATCATCAGTACAAAGACTAGCAAACTTCATATAAAAAAATCCTTTCAATTGCAGGGATCTATTGTCATTGAATGACCTATTTGTGTTTGGTCTAATTGAAAAAATTACTTTTACTTGGAAAACCGTTGAGTTACATATAATGTATTCTTCACTTACTGCATACAAGGTGTGAGGTGAAGACGTATCACAGTTTGAGGTTTCCACTGTGAAATCAATATTGCGTTTATTGCCAAGCTTACTGACTTCCTCGCCGCTTAAACGGAGACTGAAAGACCATTACAAATTCTTATATTTTTATAGTACAGTAGATTTAATACAACCAACACCACTATTGTATATATATATATATACTTTTAGCGACAGAAGTGGTATTTAATTTAAAAGAACATTAGCAACATTTTAACCGAGTTTATTACAAATAATAATTTTACAGAATAACCGAAATACGAAAACAATCAACCAAACGAACAATAATCAAAGAAGTTCGTAACACAAACAATGACCTTGCCTATACGAAAGACCACCGACAAATAACACGTCAAACCACATGACATTGCTTTTATACTTTCGCGTGAGAAAAATAGGCTGATGTAGTAAGACGAGCCAAAATTGTATGAAATTCCTTATATGAGAAAAATAGGCTGATGTAGCTTGACGAGCAATTGGTGGGGGTAAAATATTATTTTTTTATTATTTTTTTAAATAAATTTCTTTAATCCTAATACGGCCTCTCCTGACCGTGCGCCGTCCTCGGGCACTTCAGCAGCGGCAGCATCGTCAACCGGTAATCCTTCGTCCAGGTTGACGGGTGGTGGGACGAGTTCAACTCCATCCGAGTTCTGGTTTGCAGTTAGTGTTGGTGCCTCTGTAACCTCATCATGATCACCTGCAATAAATAATCGGTATAAGAAACTGATGCTAAAGCTTATTTTTCCCTAGTCTTTCAGTCATCACACGTTTGAGGCCCTCTTTTGCGCAAACATACTAGTTAAAAAAAAAAAAAACTATCACGAAATTCATCTCTCACAAAACCAAACGCATGATCATACTAGTACGGCCGTACGATAAACCTCACACGATAGATATTGTGTTTAAACAATGCACCGCAGCGCATTCAACATCTACACGTATAACAACGTGTCTGCAAGACAGAGGCACCGCAGCGCATGTCCAAAATCTCAGATCGAGTACCGCAGCACAGGTCTGGTAGCACGCACGACGACATACCACACGTATAACAACGTGTCTGCAAGACAGAGGCACCGCAGCGCATGTCCAAAATCTCAGATCGAGTACCGCAGCACAGGTCTGGTAGCACGCACGCTGACATATCTGCAGAGCGTAGGCACCGCAGCGCGTGCCCGGAGTCCCAGTACAAGCTCTCTCAGGATACAGGCATCACGGTAACAGCTTGCAAACAACTCCCATAAATTTTCGCAACCCTGGGCTCGAATCAGCGACTTCTCATCACACGAACACTCCATGTCATAAAGAAAGCGTGCTCACTCGATTGATGGCGTGCAAATATACCTGTAACATGACAAACACAATTACTCACATTCAAAAAAAAAACTGCGCATGTATCTGGACACCATTCTCCTTTCCACGGCACCATGTACTGAGCTGCGGCCTGGGTAATTTTACCACGAGCACCACTCAGCAACTTAAGTTCATAGCGGTCACTAGATAAGATCTTCGTGACTTGGTAGGGGCCTCTCATTCCAGAGTCTAATTTTCCCGTAGATTGCGAGTATTTGATGACAAATACCAGGTCATTCAATTTGAATATCCTGGGAGAACGTCGTTGCTGGTTCACATACGCTAGCTGAGGATTCCTGCTGAGGTAGTCGGCGTGTGACATCAGCGCGCCTTTTCTGTACTCAATTATAAAATTAAAATCTTGTAGGTATATCCACCAGCGCGCCACTCGCGGTAGCAATTCCTTCTTGCGCTCGGTCGACTTAAGAGCATTACAATCAGTGATGATTTTAAACTCTATACCGATTAGATAATGTCTGAGGTGTTGTAATGCCCTTACAACAGCCAACGTCTCCAATTCGTACGAGTGGTACCTACTTTCAGCACCTTGTGTCACCTTGCTAAAGTAGGTCACCACTCGTTTGCTACCATCACCATGCGTCTGCATTAAGACAGCTCCGTAGCCTGCGCTACTTGCGTCCGTATGCAGCTCAGTAGGCAGATAAGGATCGAAAATTGCGAGTATCGGTGCGTTGGTTAATTCTTTTAATATTTTTTGACGAGTGGATTCCTGTTCTGGTCCCCACAAAAATGTAATGCCTTTTTTTGTCAAGCGTGATATACTTGCAGTTTTCGTCGCATAGTCTTTTATATAGCGTCGAAAATATCCAGCTAATCCGAGAAACTGCCTAACCTGCTTCACGTTAGTTGGAGCTGGAGTGTTAATTAATGCCTCAATCTTGCGAGGGCTCGGTCTAACCTGACCCTGAGCTATAATACGTCCGAGATATTCCACCTCAGTGGTAAGAAAAGAACACTTTTTGAGATTGATTGAGAATCCGGCTTCAGTTAAAATTTGGAAGACCCCTAACGGTCAATATGGTCATCTATGAGAGGGAGGGGGTATCTGTCTTTTATAGTGATTCTATTTAGGGCCCTAAAATCCACGCATAGTCTATCAGAGCCGTCTTTTTTCTTCACTAGAAGCACTGGACTGGCGTACTCGGATTCTGATTCCCTAATTATTTGTTTCTCTAACAAATCATTAATAATTTCTCTAACTTTTAGTTTTTCCTGATAGGCTAACCGATAAGGGTGGTACACCACCGGCGTATCATTAGTCAACCTGATATGCATTTGTCCCGTTTTGACTGTGGTCATGGCAGTGCCAGAAATCAAATATTCCGAAAACTCATTGATAACAGACATTAGTTTGTCGAGATCCGTTCTTTGTAGGGGCGTTTTTACTTGTGTTTGTATATCAGATTGAACCGCATTAACATTAAAAAAATTATTTGAAGAATGCGTCAGATATTGTCTATCCTTGGTGCGCACGTAAACAATACCATCCCTATTAAGAACGTCCGTGCCAATTATAATTGGGGAGCTCATACATGAAGAGGGTACAACCATTAAATCCACCTCGAGGGAGATATCCGAAAACTCAATCGTAAGTGTGACGTATTCTCGAGAAATAATTTCACTGTCACTAACTCCCTTTATAACACAATGAGTAGCCTTCCGAGGGCAGGAAAATAACTTTACGACATCCGAAGAAATCAACGAGATATTAATCGCACCACTATCAATGAGAATGTCAATTGGAATGCCTTCTACAACGGCAACGACAACGTCACTACCATTGAAGTCAGATGAAATCTCCCTACATAGGTTAACCCTTCTTTGATTATTGTTATGTGATTCTGAACGTAATTTTGCGAAACATTCACTTTCCTTGTGACCTATCTTTTTACAGAAAGTGCATGTCCGTGTTGAAATATCTTCTAAAGGTTTCTCTGATAATTTTTGCCTTTTAAAACATTTGTAGCTTTTATGCCCAACCTGACCGCATACGAAACATTTGCTTTCAAATCGTTCTACTTTAAGTTTTTTTTGTCACATCGGAGGTAAATACTCGTGTGGCAATTTTGGTGATAGGCTTCGCGTAAATTGACAAAAAGGTAACTAAATTGTCAGGGGTTAAGTCTGCGTTCGCGGCCGCTGCACGCATTTGTGTGTCGGTTATACCTCGTACTACAATTTGCACCATAAGCTCACTACTTAAACCTTTAATAATGCGTAATCGTAACAGCGAACGACGCGCATATTCAGCGTAGGTTGAATATTTGTCGGAAGTCCTGTTCATTACTTCAAACAGAATATTAGCGTAGTCAAGCTTACGAGGGCATAACGGCTTGAATTCTAGTTGAAAATTTGTCCAGGATCGGTCATTAGTTACCCACTCATTGAGCCAGGTTTTCGCATCACCTTTTAAACAATTAGATACCCGCGAAAGACATTCGTAATCGTCCCAACAATTGGCCACCTTAGCGCGCCCAACTTCCTCACACCACACCTCTATGTCGTGTATGGCAGGGTCGAAATTGGATACATAATAGTTGTGGGATTTTACTGGATTAACCGTACTTAGTATTTCTGTCAATGTTTGTGCCACTGAGGCTACACTGACATTTTCCCGAGGTGTGCTTTGACAAGCGGGGCGCGGCGAGGCTTATGATATATTTGTAGAACCCTGTTCAACAATATTAAGACGATTGGTAATTGTATTTAGCACTTTTTTCATTGAACCATCACGATTACGGCTAGATTTTTCCCGCGAATTATGGCGAGAACGCGCACTGGAGTCATGGCGAGAATGCACACGGGAGTCACGGCGAGAACGTTTACGAGAGTTGGAGCGAGACCGTGCGTTTGAATTGTAATCGTCCCTTTCACGGGAATCAAGGCACTCACGTCGTCGGCGTGAACGATCGCTTGAACTTTTACGCTTACGACGAAGGTTTACGTCAGATGACCTACTTCTCCGTCTTGACGATCTCGGCATAATTAAGACACAAGCACGTGGTTGACTGTTTTCGAAATAAATTAGAAATTGTAGGCACAGGCGAATCCCACTTCTGATTTTAGCGACAGAAGTGGTATTTAATTTAAAAGAACATTAGCAACATTTTAACCGAGTTTATTACAAATAATAATTTTACAGAATAACCGAAATACGAAAACAATCAACCAAACGAACAATAATCAAAGAAGTTCGTAACACAAACAATGACCTTGCCTATACGAAAGACCACCGACAAATAACACGTCAAACCACATGACATTGCTTTTATACTTTCGCGTGAGAAAAATAGGCTGATGTAGTAAGACGAGCCAAAATTGTATGAAATTCCTTATATGAGAAAAATAGGCTGATGTAGCTTGACGAGCAATTGGTGGGGGTAAAATATTATTTTTTTATTATTTTTTTAAATAAATTTCTTTAATCCTAATAATACATATTATCAAAAGGACTTTTAATTAAAAATATGATACCAACCTCATTTTTAGCGCTTGCCGTACATACGTAATATAATATACATTAAATAATTTCTCAATCCTAGTTGTAACAATAAGAGGCCCGTTTTGGCATCTGTCATCGCAACGCACATAGGGGTGTGAATCAAACAAACCGGTAACTGGAATAACCGATTCTCACGCGGAATCGATTTAAAATTGTATCAGTTTGTGATCCTTTGGATTATTTTTATGTTCATTGCTTATATATTAATTTACCTTATTTTTTTCACCGAATTGTAACTACTTTCCATTTGTTCAGTTATATACAGCGCATTTTTCATTGCATTATTGATATAGTTCACCATAATCAAAGCGTTTTTTATTACAAAAATATACATATTATAGTATGTTCGAGTAATCATGATATAGGTGGCAGTTCAAAGTTGGCAGTTATAGTTATGTGCCACAACGAAATAGCATCGATTTTTTTTAGTATCGAGAACGTTAACAAGGGCTATCAAATCGATTCTTTATTTGATTGATCTTTGTTTATCCAAACTACTTTTTGTTTATTTCTAAATAAATTAAATTAAACGAACCAATAACTCCCAAGCTTGAGAGTTCAAAGAATTTTTTTTTGTTTTTCTCGGCATTTCACCAAAAAGAAACAACAATAACAAAACAAAAATCAACAAATACTGTAACAAACATCAAAACAAATAGGCATATTAGCAACCACATGTTTATATACCAACCACAACGAAAACACAAACAGCATACAAGATGAAATCATACTGACGCGATCCTTTTTTATTACTTAAACTTAGCATTTACTAGTTGATAATCTGACTATAAAAAGAAGTGATAAACTCTATGAGACAGGTGGCTGATGTTTTGCTTAGTATTTATACTTACTACCTCATTATATAGATAGACTAATATATTTTTTTTTTCTCATGACACAATTTCCTTCTGTCTTTTATATTTTTATCCTTTTATAATATGTTGTTTAGTATTATTTTATGTAAGTTAAAAGAAACTGTAATAGTATTAAGCCATATTGAGAAAAAAATACTGATAAAAAAGACATGATCTTGCTTTTTTCAGTTTCTTGCCCTTCTTAGCAAGATTAATCGAATGGACGGACTTAGGCATTATATCTATTTATAGTTTATTTATCTATTAACTTATTTATTCATTGCATTATGTAGGTATATACAATATTTTAATTCTTTACTTATGTTAGTATATATTTGGCTAGGCATTATATTTATTTAGGGTCTATTCAGTTTATTTTTCAACTTATTTATTAATTGCATTATGTAGGTATAATAATACTCTTATTCCAATAAGTATTTTTATTTTATGCATGTGTATAACTTTAGTAGCCCAACTTAAATACAGTTTTTTATATATTTCCCGTATCATATTTGTTTCATCATAAAATATTATTTTTGTACAGATTAGATTTGACATGTAAAACTTATACTTTATGTATCTATTTTACAAATAAACAATTTGAATCTTTGAATTTTTGATATATAAAGCCCGACTAACAAAATTTGGTACCTTGTTGATCTGCCGAAACGTAGAATAAAACTGTTCTAAACAGTCAGTCTCCTGGTTTTATTCTACGACTGTGAATCTTTCACACACAGAGATGTAAAAATAGACAGGATAATGGAAAATTATCGTAATTCGCGTAGAAAGTGACAGCTCTGAAGACAATTCAACAGGAAATGATAGTGACAGAATTGTAATTAATAAAATATAATGTTCTAATCAAGGGTTGGATGACTTTAGATTTGCTAAGTGCAATGTCGAATGATGAATAAAATAAGGCCCCCGCCCACGCCCTGCTACGCTTACTGTCTACCAAATCGATATTTTATTCACTCCACTCACACTTGAGTTTTATTTTCACCGATTAAATTTGAAACATGCCCCATCACTATTCGAAGCTATCAAAGTGCCATGTCCCGACAGACGTAACATAATACTTTAGATTTGGAATATCAATGGATGCACTTCAGTTGTTTTCAATTTTTTCTTTGACAAAAAAAATTGAAATGGATGTTCTTATGTGCCAGTGACATTTTGTAATGTTGCAATTCAAGACCTCATAGAGGTCTTTTGAAAAAGCGGTGATGTAAAATGCTGGCCAGTAATAAATATGTAGACTTTACTCAGACTCATTTAAGAACCCGGTCCGCGACGACGATAATTTTGATGAAACGCAATATGTTAAACATTTTTCAGGTCCTTATCGCAATGTTTTGTTTTTTTGGAAAAACTAGGGATGGTCCCACACTTCATATTGGCCGTCTAAATGAAGGCCTAGAATTTATTTGATTGAATTGTTTCTCCTTTGCGAGTTATTTTGATACTTACGAGTACGCTCCGAATTGTTATTCACAATATCTAAGTAGCAAAATAACACGCAAAGGAGAAACAATTGAATCAATAGTATATTATGCAATTAGTGAATAAAGTACGAATTTAAAGCGAGGGCCATAGATGAATCACGAGCAATTCTAACGACTGAATCACGACCGTAGGGAGTGACTTATGATGATTATGAAGACAATCCTGAGAGACGCGAGTGTTTTATGGTCTCAATATAAATCCGTACTTTATTCAAGAGTTGCATACTATACTTTATACCATAACTACGAGAAAAACGTACTCCATAATGTCGATGACTTCTTTTTCGTCAACAGTTCACTAAAATAAGTTAAGAAAACAGACTCTGAAAATGTGCCCGAAGCTTGGTTTTCATGTTTCCATTTGCAAAACTCATCGTGGGCTTTGATGTAAACGAGCCGTGATTTGTTGGGTAGCAAGTTTTCAAATATACCTCTCTTTCATAAACTCAGGTGTTAACACATCTTCTTCATCATTTCGCTAAGAAAACAACTGTGGTGCCCCTAGTAAGCCAATCCGCTTGTACGCACGAGCCGGCACGCACACATTCACATCATAGTATGACAATAAGCCGACCGCCAGCCAGTATGCAGCGAACCTTGCTAGAGAAGACGCTTTGAGGTTATGTTAAAAAAAATAACATAATGCCGTCTTCCGTTATAAAATCGTGCAAAAATAACAGTTGTTTAAAATAAAAACAACAGAGGATCACCTTTCATAGCTAAGTTATTAAATTTGAAATGTATTTTCAATTCTATACCTACCGTGTTTTTGCACTAAATAAATCAACTCAATTTAAAAACACAAAACCTCAACCATTCGGTCAGTGTTGCCAATGGATAATACGCAAAAATAACCTAAAATGTGGCAGATAAATTTCTGTCAGTCTGAACGGTGAAATTTATTTTTAGAGTTCCATACCCGAAAAATGATTCTCCGAAGTTTGTCCGTCCGTCTGTCACACGGGTCTACAGCTTCAGCCATAATAAGTAGCCAGTTGAATTTTTCACAGAATACCTGTTATGTATGCGGTAACTATGGCCTCTATTACGGCAAATATGTAATGACAAAAAAGTTAGAGTTCAAAAAGGGTTCCGCTAACACAAAGAAAACCTAAAAAAATAGTTTTTTTCAACGTTATTGGTTTCAGTTCTACCTTAAAAACGGTTTACAACATAAAAGTTTTAAAGGATTTGATCAGATTGTAGTACTCACATCAGCACCTACACAAGTATATAAGGTGAAATTAGGTCAAGCGCCTAAATTCATACTGGAGACTCGGTTAGTCATCAGGAACAAGGTTTAATAACCCTCCAGGTAAAACTCAAAAAATATTTTTTCTTTGCCCCTTGCCTGCACTGGGAATTGTACTTGAATTAGTCCAGTAGTAATGGAAACAAAAAATATTTCTTTTATGATTTCGCAAAAAGGATCTTTAAACCTTGTTCCTGATCACTTACCAAGTCTCCAGTATGAATTTAGGCGGTTGACTAAATTTCACCTTATATAAAGAGAAAAGATTTGTTTTTTTGTTCGTTTTTTTATTGTTTGTTTGTACGTATAACTTAACCAATTCTAAAAATTCCTTCGCTAATAAAAAGCTGCACTATAGCTGAGTGGCACGGGCTACATTTTATTTTAATAAAAGTTAGTTTTCAGTTCAATTTTTCAATATTTATGAATCAAATCCGGAGAAAAACCGCTGCTTGGCTGTTTTATCGGGAAAACTGTATCAGTTTATTCTGAAGAAATAATCTACAATGATTTAATTAAGCAAAATCAAAATATTTATTTTTGCAAAATAGATACATAAAGTATACTTTCTACAAGTCAAAGTTAATTTTAACAATATAATATATCTTTAGAATATAAAAAAATATATAATAATACGGGAAGTAAAATATACACCTGCATAAATAAATGATAGTCGTAAGTTTTTAAATAAATAAATAAAAAATAAATAAAATAGAGGAATCTAGGAATAAAAATATTATATATACAAAATGCAATAAAGAAATAAGTTCATAAATAAAAACGGGAAATACATACGAAAAATATTAAGGTGGGCTACTAAAATGTAATAAAGTTATACACCTGCATAAAATATATAAATATAGGAATAAAAATATTATATATACATAATGCCTAACCATCCGCACCATTCGATTAGTATTGCTAAGAAGAAGGGCAAGAAACTTAGCAAACATTCCTTTTTTCAAAATAAAACATATGATACAAAATCATATACATACCTACTGAAGTAAAGGCATAAAAAAATATAAGACTGCAGGAATTAGTCACGAGAAAAAAAAAATATCTTAGTCAACCCGTCTCATACTGTCCATTACCTTTAACAAAGTAAGTTTAGATATTAATTAATTTTAAGCCTTTAGGGGAATCATACAGTATTAGAATATGCTAATTATTAATTACAATTATGAATAAGATTATTATTATTTATTACACCATGCTTCATTAACATCCAAATAATCATTGATTTTATAATAAGCTTTCTTAAGTAGTCCCTGCTTAATATATAGTTTAAACTTATTTTCAGGCAAACTAAGGACCTCCTCTGGAAGCGTATTGTAAAATCTTATACCATGTCCTACAAAAGAGGTACCTACTTTGGGAAGTCTTAATTTTGGAAAAGCTAGTTTATGTTTGTTCCTGGTTTCAACAGAGTGGTGCACACCGAGCCTCGGGAAATTATCAATATTTTTTCTGACATATCTAATACATAACTTGATAAATAAATTCACATGGGACCGTAAATATATTAATTTCTTTAAACTTTTCTCTTAATGAATCTCGGTACTTTTTTATTTCATTTATTTATTAAGGAATTAACACTATCATTACAGGCTGGACCTAATTCAATAGTGAAGTAACACATCATATACATCATAACTACTATACAACATACACATCCAATACCAAAAACAATTAACTTACCTACATGTATTTTTATCTTACACAATAACAAAAAAAAACAAGGACAAAGAGCCATAAAAACAATTAATTAACCACAAACCTAATAGTAACATAAAATATGCAAAGTTATCCTTGTTAATTCACCCAGAGAACACGTGAAAACGTCCGTCTTTTCTGAAATTTTATTGAGCAACTTAATAGCTTTAGTTAGCGGCGCTTCCGCAAGCAAGTTGGCTCTGGCGCCGGGCACGCAGAGCAGCCGCTCCTCGCGCCGCCGCAGCTCATGCTCACCAAACGGAACCACCAGTCTAATGCTGTCGAGTACTGTAGGATTGCACAACATTCCTCTAAATATCTTAAATACGGTTATCGCTAAAGATAGGTCTCTCTTAACCTCAATTTTGGTGAACCCAACCATACCTAAGATAAATAAGGTTGGATATAACAATGGATAGCCCGGATAGACTCCATATAGTTTTAAATACAAAAACCTTAAAAATTTGTTTTGGACCCGTTCCAGCATGAGACTATATTTAATTTCATGCGGAGCCCAGATGATCGCGTTGCTTTCTAATTTACTCCTAACTAGTGCATTGTACAATACTTTTATCGTCTGTACATCTGAGAAGCCTTGGCTCCTACGGAGTACAAATCCCAAGGTTTTAAAAGCACTTTTACATGTGTCTACAATGTGATCACGAAAAGAGAGATCTGAGGATAGCCGTACGCCTAAATCTCGCACAGAGTGAACTCGCACTAGCGTGTCACCGTCTAGCGTGTACTGGTGTTGCCTCGGTGTATGCGCGGGGCTAAACGTGATCTGTACAGATTTTGACCCATTAAACTGCAACCTATTGTCGTGGCTCCATTTCATTACTCTATCAATGTCCTGTTGCAGTTTAACACAGTAATTTTTATCCTTAGTAGCTAAGAGCAGCTTGAGATCGTCTGCAAATAGCAAGCACGTGGCGTCCTGTACGATGTTGGGAAGGTCATTAATCATATTTAAGAATTCTAGAGGCCCCAGGTTACTGCCTTGACTCACACCTGAGGGTGTGTAATAAGGCTTCGAAAAGCTATTTCCATACTGGACGTACTGCATTTTATTGTGCAAGTAACTACAAAAAAAGTTAAGTGAATGTGGTGTGAAGCCGATAGCTGCTAATTTATTTAGAAGAATGTCATTGTCAACCGAATCAAAAGCTTTCTTAAAATCAAAATAAGCAGCATCGACTTGCACTCCAGCATCTACCAACGGTACAACTGTACTGTGTACCGGACGGAAACCATGCTGAGAATGAGACAAATTACCATGAACCTCTGTAACGTTGATTCAAAGACCTTTGCGAACACCAAAAGAACTGCCACGGGCCTGTAATCACCTACATCAGATCCCAATCTACCTTTAGGAACCGGTATAACCCTTGTGATTTTCCACAAGTCAGGGTATGTGGTACTTTTAAGACTGCAATTATATATGTGAAGTAGAGGCTCAAGAAGAACCATGCGACAGTCCTTAAGAACCTAGGCAGGAACTCCATCTGGACCAGAAGATTGCTTGGGCGCAAGTCCCGCTAGCGCTGCGGCCACTTCAGCGCGGTGCAGTGCCACTAGGTGTACACGCGCTGGCGCCCCCACGCCCCCCCCCCCCCCCCGCTGGCAGTTGCGCTCGACGCCTCTGGCATACTGAGACAAGGCGGACGGTTACTGTAAACTGATTGGAAAAAATTCGCAAACTGGTTGGCACTCTCTTCTTCGGTGAGAATTACCCCATCCCGTTTTATATTTATTTTGGTGCTATTTGATTTTTTTTCTTTAATGAGACGCCAAAATGATTTTGGATCATTTGATATTGTAATTTCTCATTATACTTTTTTTCAGCAAGTTCAGTATTAATTTTTACCTTAGCCCGATATTTCGAAAACTCTACGTAATCCAATTGTAAACCCGTTCGTTTATAAGTTTTATGTAATTTTGCCTTAAAACGAATGTCGCGAATTAGATCGGCCGTGTACCATTCAGGACAACAGTATCTTGAACCCACAGGCTTTCGCATTTTTCTGGGAACGCAGTAATCAATTATTTCTTTGATAACATAATAAAAAAATTGTAATGCAATATTGTGGTCCTTCTCAAAGTACAGTTTACTCCAATCTATTTTAGCTACTTCATGTTATATATAGACCGAATTGCTCTCTTTTGCAAGACAAAACTGCTTCTATATTCGCGGCTCTACCCCACAATATTATGCCATATGACATAATGCTGTGAAAATAACTGAAATATACTAATCTAGCAGTATTTTCATCAGTAATCTGCCTTATGCGTCTAACAGCGTATGGGGCTGAACTAAGTCTACCACAGAGAGCTTCTATGTGTCCCCACTGAAAACGAGAGTCTATAGTAATACCTAAAAACTTAGTTTCGTTAACTAACTCCAGCTTGGACCCCTGCAAAAATAAACTGACATCTACTTGAATTACATTTGGTAAAGTAAACTTTATACTAAACTAAATTATTTGCAGTGAACCAATCAAGAATCAGAGAGAGAGTTGAATTCGCGTCATCAAGAATATCGTTATGTCGATTCACTTTAAAAATAAGTGACGTGTCATCTGCGAATAGATAATAATAATAATAAACACTTTATTGCACAAAAAACACGGATAAATACAATTCACAATGTCGAAAGTACATGGCAAAGGCGGACTTATTTCTAAAAGAAATTTCTTCCAGTCAACCAAAACACAAATGGAGAAAATATGTACAAATTGGCGCTGAAAATTAATTCCAGTACAATATGTTTATAAATAAGATAAATCTACATACACTTATTAACCTAAAAGTATGCCTAACCTAACACCCTAAACACTAACATACCGTACTAAATTAGTACATATATATTTATATATATATATATTTATATATTTGACTCGGTGGCATCCAAGAACACAACATCAGCATAGTCAAGAAGAGGCAGAAGAAGAGATTGGGCTAGAGTGATTCTAGTTTGCAAAGGCAAGAAGTACTGAAGGCGCTTCAGTGAGTGAAATGAACCGTACAGATCTATTATGATAAGTCTATAACTAAGTAAGGAAGGTCATTTATGTATATTAAAAACAATAGGGGCCCCAATATGGAGCCCTGCGAACCCGCTAAACTCCTTGTCGCAAATATCGACCAATCAAATCTCGAGGAATTATTTGCACAAAGTGTTTGTTTGTCGAGTATTCTTTGCGCAAGGAGTTTGTATCGAGTATTTTTTGCGCAAGGAGGTTGTTAAAGCATTGAGAAAGAGGTTGAGTATATTGGTGTGTTCACTAAAATAGTGATTTAATGATTCAATTTAGAGTGGGAATGGTACAAAATAATTATAATAATGATTCGCATCAAACAGACGAAAAATACGGAACGAGTTCTTAAGATGAAACCATTTGCTTCTTTGAATAGCCATAGCCATATAAAAAAATCTTAAAAGCCAACGTAAACATTGATAAAAAAAAACAGGAAGAAATGCTGTTTTATGATATGTTTAGTTCAGAAATTATGTTTCAGTTTCAGTTCATTTATATATTAACATAGTTTATCTAACCTCATGTAGTAAAATCCTCATTACGAACTCACTACTGGCATAGTGAACTACTGAATAGTATATACTGAATAGTACATTACTGCTAAGACCAGGAATTAAGCAATCCTGGACGAGTAGGTTAATGATAATATATGAGGCCAGGATTGATAATTAATGGTCGAAGCAAGTTAGGTGGTAGAGCTGATGCCGAGCTCGACTGTGGAGGTACCACCATCTTACTCGCAAATCCTCCCGAAGTTATTCGGGGGAGAGTAAGAGAACAGCTCTCAGGCAAAACCAGGCGGCCCACCATTGCCTGGGACCGATGGATGGCGGTATAGCCATCCCTAATTGCCAGGCCTTAAAACAGACTAGTAACGGGCAGCGGCGTCACTGGTGTAAGGGTTTCGGTACCGCGCTTACCAACCCGCCTGCCCAGCGTGTGTGAGTATGGGCATTTCTTCCAGGGGGACCGCCAAGAGTGGTGAAATCCTGGAAAGGCCTATGTCCAGCAGTGGACAAAACAGGCTGATGGATGGATGGATGGTCGAAGCAAGTAGGTATACTGCTTTTCTCAAAAATATAATGAGAAATTTTCATGTTTTTCATGATAATGAGTTATCTCATATATAAATTTAAAAGTCCTGACTGACTCAACATCGCACAGCCTAACGGCTAAACCAAAGAACATGAAATTTTGATAGTAGGTTACTTTTATAATGCGGACGCACATTAAGAAAGAATTTTACAAAATTCAACCCCTAAGGGGGTAAAATAGGGGATGGGAGTTTGTATGGGAAATTGGTTTGTTTTGTAGTTAGAAACATAAAAATTCGTTTTAAGCCTTTTGGTTAGAAAAAAAATTAAAGTTTCAGCGTTTTTGAAAAATCATGCCCTGAGAGGGTAAAATAGGGGTTAAAAGTCTGTATGGGAAATTGGTTAGTTTTGTTATTAGAACCATAAAAACTTCTATTAAGCCCTTTGCTTAGAAAAAAAAATTAAGTGTTTCAGCGTTTTCGGAAAATCATCCCCTGAGAGGGTAAAATAGGGGTTGAAAGTCTGTATGGGAAATTGGTTAGTTTTGTTATTAGAACCATAAAAATTTATATTGAGCCTTTTGGTTAGAAACAAAAATTAAGTGTTTCAGCGTTTTTGGATCCTCTGAGAGGGTAAAATAGGGGTTGAAATTTTGTATGGGAAATTGGTTAGTTTCGTAGTTCAAAACTTTGATTGAAAATTAAGAAAGACATGTTTCAGCATTTCCGGAAAATCTACCCTTAAGGGGTAAAATAAGGGCTGAAAATTTGTAAAGGAATTCCGTAAGTTTTGTAGTTAAAACCAAACAAATTGGCATTGAGCCTTTTGGTTAAAAAATTACCAAGATATGTTTCGGAATTTTTGGAAAATCAACCCTTGAAGGGTAGGAAGTTTGTATGAGAATTTTTTAAACATAAGCACCATTAAAATTGGCAATAAAACTTTTGTAAAAATTAAGACAAATATGTTTCAGAACTTTCAAATAACAGATCATAAACAAATTTGGTCGGAACTGCAACTAGAGGATCAATTTGTTAAAAAAGGCGGCTCAAGACACACTTTACGGTAAAATCAAAAGAGTTACAAAAAGGGTTCAAAAACGCAGATCGGCCTTCGACCTCGCCAAAGGTACATTTCCTGGAGATCAAATAAGATATCAAAAATAAATTTGGTCTGAAACGCAACTGGAGGATCAATTTGTTAAAAAACGCGGCTTTGCCTTCGGCCTCCCCGAAGATACATACTTTACGATAGAATCAAAAGAGTTGTAACAAAGGATTCGTAAACGCAGCTCCATCTTCGGCTTTGCCAAAGATACATTGCCTGGAGATGAAATAAAATATCAAAAATGAATTTGGTCGGAAACGCGGGTCGGCCTTCGGCCTTGCCGTATGTACCTACTTTTTGATAGGATCAAAACAGTTTATAAAAAAGCGTTCGGAAACGCAGCTTGGCTTTCAGCCTCGCTAAAGACACTATGACTGAAGATCAAAAATAAATTTTGTCAACAAAGCAACTAGAGGATCAATTTGTTAAAATACGAGGATACTTTACAAGAGAATCTAAAGAGTTACAAGGTGTAACTCCCAGTCTCTAATATATTGATATATTAATTACTCGTATATATTTTCCAAAGTGGACACCAAAATGAGAAAAACTTTCTAGATACACATTGTTTTTTTTTGACATATTGAGAACACCTATACAAACAACAAAAAAACAGCAAAACAAATGTTAGGTATTTGTTTGACCTCTCCCATACATGAGGGTGCTTATACTCGTATGCTTGTAATATGTGGAATTGTGTGAAATAAACGCATTTATTTGACAGCCTGAAACCTACGGTCTCAAGTGTCAAACGGGCAGATTTTTAGCTGAATAGGCATTTGACAATTGAAATCGTACAATTTAAGAAGATAATCTCTTCTAAACAATAATTTATTCTTCTTTGTTTGAAGAATCTAGCGATACTACATATTTATGAAAAGAAATAAAATTTCTGCATACTCTTATTGAAACATAATAGTCAGACGTCATTCCAATATTAAAATATAAATAAAAAACCAAAGATAATTCTAAAAAAATATTTCATGTCGAGTTTTTAGATTATTTGAGCAATAACCCATACACATATTATTTACGGATTAAATAAGGTCTGCATAAAATTAAATCAAACTTTGAAACGAACAGATATTCCATACAACCTTTAGTTTGTTTAAAATTATAAAATTCGTGATAAAAGTCGTTGTTTTTTCCAGAATCCATCCTTCTCGCACTGTAGGTCTTTCCACATGGAATAACAGTGATCAATGCAATCACAAGTCACAACCTACCTATATTCTCACAAGAGGCCGGAGGTTTTCGTAATTCATTTATTTACTTATTTATACATCAAGGAAAACTTACAGCACAAGATGACTAATTAATTATTGACTATTATATATAACATAATATATATCAACAGAATGACAAGTTTTCACTATTTGTGCTTACGAGTAGTATTTGAGCACACTGCTTAAAAGTTTATGTTTACCCGGTGAGTATAAACAATATTGGGATTAATTTTAATATTTTACCGAATTAACGGCAAAGTTCTGCCACGGCCACGACTGATGACTATGTAAACATGGCGGGTAACGTACTTCTAATAGTGTTTACGTACCACTTGCTAGCGCTGAAGGTGGCACTGAAGGTGAGGTAAAGCTCCATGCCTAAAAGAGGGGGTCTGTGCCCAAAGTACGGTGATAGATAACACTTACCTCCTATCACGTACCTTAGGTACATTCAACAAAAGAGATAACGTAACCAGGCCCAGCGCCAATATTCTTATACATAGAGTTACATGCGAGCCATGATGTGATAACGAGTACTTTGTCATATAGTAATCTTAATTAAGTCTTGTCTGTGGGGGGTATTGTTATTCTGGCTGTTTCCCTAGACATATTTTAGCCATCTATCTTGGATTTCAATATTAGGGACTTTGCATCTGTAACTTTCAGAAAGCCTCTTTCAACACAATTAAAATTGCTAGTACCATCTTAGTCATATCATGTCTAACAGCTAGAATAGTAAGAACAAAAGCATTTTGCGGTGATAAGTCACTAATTAATTTAAAAATGCATTTATCCTCCAGTTCTGTCATCATGTAGTAGTGAGCAAGCACTAAAAGTTGCTCAAGCCCATTTGTTGGTAGCTGGTGCAAATATAAATATAATAATAGTTAGGTACAACCTATTGGTTTTCATCGTGAGCTATTTTGTCTGAAATTGATTACGTAAAGGCATAGACATCTTAATTAAAGGGCAATAACTTTTTTTTACGTTGAGTTAGAAGCCCTATTATTTGACAGCACTATGGGGCTACAGATTCCTGGATTAGTTCTTACTTTATATTTTTCACAGGGCCCAAGGAAAAGTGTGACAGAGGAACCGATAGACAGACACCCAAGTAATCGTATAGTGGTTCCTTTTTTTCATTGTGAGGTACAAAACCCTAAAAAGGGCTCTATGATAATATACCTATCTATATCTAACCACTACATAGTTTCATATCGAAGCATCAAGAATTTTTCGAGACGTATGGCAGCAAATTTTTAATTTTTGTTGTTCTTGGATGTGCAGCATTCGGAAAGTTGCGTGACGTATTACTTTGATTAGCGCAGTCCTTAAAGTGTACAACTAGTGCATTCTTCCTGTAATAGACATGCCCACTTACACAGGCTCAATGAGCCATAGTCTATATGCGCGAGAACCTGCACTTCCTTAAAAAACATAGTGATACCCACAGGTACAACACGCGCAACGCGGACAACCTCGCTAACCTCAAAAGTAGACTCTACATGTCGTCACGATTAACTAATATCATGGCACCGTCATTGTCCAACAAACTCCCGGCTGAAGTTACAGCTGCAACCACTTTGCAGTCGTTTAAATCCAGGCTGATACATTGGCTCCTCGAACGGACGTTTTACAGTGTGGACGAGCTGCTGATAGATTAATATAAGTATATTATTAGAATATTATTACTAGAATAGGAACTTTCTACTTTGTGACGTAAATATTGTGATTACTCGTAATATTGTAATTTGACATGTTTCAACTTTTTGAGATTTAAATTTTATTTATAAGACATAGACATAGACATCATTTATTGGCCACATTATAACAGCTTACGTTATACAAGGTAGGTCATATAAACATTTTTCAACAAATATAATTTCCGTAAATAAAAAAATAAAATATATTATTAAGATAACTATACTTTATTTTAATTTGTTGTGGCCTGACGTATAATGATAATTATGACTAAAAATGTCTTATGTTTTATGGAGCGTGCTGTGCTTGGAATATATCTGATGGATAAAATCCGAAACGAGGAGAACCGTCGGAGATTGAAAGTGACCGACAGAGCCTGCCAAATCAGTAAGTTGAAGTGGCAGTTGGGCCGGCCATATCTGTCACCGACGTGATGGCCGTTGGGGTCAAAAGGCTTTAGAATAGAGACCATGTACAGCAAAGCTTAGCGCTTCACGTTCGGCTCGTTTTTTAAACGGACACTCGTGTTTTAATAACCTTTTTATGTACCAGTTTCATAAACTACTATTTTGATACCGTCACTTATTTACACACGTTGATAAATCAGCTAATACCGAAATAGTTCAAACCACTCCACTTCAATAAGAAAACTTTGTTAACTAAGATAATTCGAAATCATGGTACTAAGGTACCTATTTTAATACTTAACCAAGACATACCCTTCTGACCCTCACAATTCACGCCCAAACTAATGCAAACAAGGAGTCGAGAAGTAACTTCTTGTGGTCATATATCCAACACAACACACCGACCAATATACATGAGACCTCTACAAATTCCGTAATAGAGTTTACAGTGGCACGTCAAGTAGCCTTCTAGTTCAGGTCGATTATTAAGCTAGTAAGCATTTTGAACTACCCTTTTGGGTTATGACAAGTTCATTGCGGTGTTTGCGAACGACAAGATTATAAATGGGTTGAATTAATCTTAATATACCTTATATACTGCTCAAAACAATTAGGGGTATAAGATTTCAAAGTAAAATTAACATAAAATCTTTGGTTTTTTATTATAACTGCCCACCAAATATTGAAGTAACATGGTTAATGAAGATAAGAAACAAAAGAACATTAGCGTTTTTGTGAGCAGTTCTTAATATGATGGCCAAGAGTCTATGTACACCTAAAAACAAAGTGACGCCATTCAATTTTCTTAACTTTTTAATTACGAAAAACCGTTTTTGAGTGCCATTTCCAATCTTCTGAGTGCTGTTATTGATTGAAATGAGTGTAAATTTGGTTAAGAAGGTCATTATGCCAGATCTGACTGAAATCCAAGTCTCCCGAGCTATCACTCTGCTTCAAGAGGGTTGAACTATGGCATATGTAGGAACTGATCTAAGAGTCACCCCTTCTGTCATCTACAGAGTATGGAAGCGGTATCTAGGTGACGGGGGAATACACAGGAAGTGGTGGTCAGGGTCTAAAGAAAAAAACCACTCCTTTGCAAGATCGCTAGATTATCAATATTGGTATTTTTTACCTTGTTAATTTGTTAGTTACGACCATTGAAAAAACAGTTACGACCATTAAAACAAACTCATTATGTATAAATTTTTTATTTTACAAAATATAGAAATTAAACATTTTAGGCGTAAAACAAACTGGTTTTCAAAAGGTCCGTCACAGAAATGTTTGAATATTCGTCTTCACTGACTTTTAGTAGCGTGTATGACCTCCATGAGCCCTTATCACAGCTTGACAACGACGCGGCATGCTTCGTATGATCCTCCAAATATTTTCCCGCGGAATTATCTCCCATTCTTCGATTAATGCTTGAGTGAGCTGCTGCAGTGTTTGGGGTGCAATAGGACGTTTCCGGATCCGTCTATCAAGCAAATCCCAAATGTGTTCTATTGGGTTTAGGTCCGAGCCCATGGGAGGCCATTCCATTACACGGATTCCATGATGCTGTAAGTAATCTAACGTGATGGCTGCAGTATGTGGTCTGGCATTATCTTGCATAAAAACAAATTCCGGGCCGATACCATATGCTGCGGGGAAGACGTGGTCTTCGAGCACGTTTTCGATGTACGCTTGAGCATTCAACCGCCCGGGAACAACGATGAGATCTGTGCGCTCGTCCAGACTCACTCCGCCCCACACCATCACAGAACCACATCCAAATTTGTCATATTCTTGGACTTCCGCTGCACTGTATCGCTCACATGGGCGTCTGTAGACACGGAGACGACCATCGCAACGTGTTAAATGGAATCTTGACTCGTCAGAAAAGAGCACTGTCCTCCAATGTCGAAGTTGCCAATTAGCGTGGCTTTGTGCGAACCGTTGACGAGCTTGTTTGTGTTGAATAGTTAGACGCATGGCCTGCACTGGTCGACGTGCTCTCAAATTGGCTTCCCGCAACCTATTCCTTACCGTCTGGTCGGAAATTTCTACAGCAGTAGCCATCCATTTTCATGTATTTTGCAGATCTCTTGCAGTAGTGGTGCGGTTTCGTAAAGCACAGTTGATGATGTAGCGATCTTCCAAAGGAGTTTTTTTTCTCTTTCGACCCTGACCACGCCTTCTTGAGTATCCCCCCGTCTCTAGGTACCGCTTCCATACTCTGTAGACGACAGAAGGGCTGACTCTTAGGTCAGTTCCTACATATGCCATAGTTCGACCCTCTTGAAGCAAGTGATAGCTCGGGAGACTTGGATTCCATTAAGATGTGGCATAATGACCTTCTGAACCAAATTCACACTCACTTCAATTAATAACAGCACTCAGAAGAATTGAAAGGGCACATAAAATCGATTTTTTGTAATTGAAAAGTTCAGAAATTCAATGGCGTCACTTTGTTTTTAGGTGTACATAGACTCTTGGCCATCGTATAAAGAACAACTAACAATAATGGTGATGTTCTTTTGTTTTTTTTATTTTCGTGAAGTATGTCACTTTAATATTTAGTGGCCAGTTATAGTTAAAAACCTAAAAAAAACTTTATTTCACTTTGAAATGTTATTCCCCTAATTGTTTTGAGCAGTATATTAATATAATATATGGTATTTAATAGGTGGTAGAGCTGATGCCAGGCTCGACTGTGGAGGTACCACCATCTTACTCGCAAATTCTCCCGAAGTTATTCGGGGGAGAGTAAGAGAACAGCTCTCCGGCAAAACCAGGCGGCCCACCATTGCCTGGGACCGATGGATGGCGGTATATCCATCCCCAATTGCCGGGCCTTATATAAAACAGACTAGTGACGGGCAGCGGCGTCACTAGTGCAAGTGGTTCAGCACCGCGCTCAGCAACCCGCCTGCCCAGCGTGTGTGAGTATGGGCATTTCGTCCAGGAGGACCGCCAAGAGTGGCGAAATCCTGGAAAGGCCTAAGTCCAGCAGTGGACGGAACAGGCTGATGGATGGATGGACGGAATCTTAATATGAATAAACGTTGTGCCTTTTCTTTTAGAAGCTACAGCTTTAGTTTGTTTGAATATAATATATTATTTACATTACATGTAGATGATGATGATCGGCTCCGGCCGTTTTCAGTAATGGCGACCACTTCAATTCCTAGTAGGTACGGCGCTAGCCAGGTAAAACCCGCGCACCGAGCGCACGTGAGTACTACTCTGTGTAAAAAGTACCGGGAATTCATAAATTACAGTTTTGTTCGATTGCCGCGGTGTAGTGCACTACGAATTTCTTCCAGAGGAACAAACGGTAAATAAACAATATTATTTAGGTGTCATGAGGCGTTTGCGAGAGAATGTCCGCCGAAAACGGCCAGATTTTTGGAACGACAATTCGTTGATTTTACACCATAATTACCATAGAACTCCTGAACGGATGACAGCACATAACACGAGATTTCTGCAATCACTTTATGCAAGTGTGCTGATTCCAGGGTATTACTTGAAAATTGACATTATGCTCACTGACCTTCGATCCTGACCACATCACCATAGAACTCCTGAACGAATGACAGCACATAACTCTAAATGGCAGCAATCGTTTTGTGTTAGTATGCTCATTGCAGGATATTACTTGAAATTTGTCACTATGCCACGGGACTTTTGAATTTGAAACTCCTCAAATGAGGCAATCAGAGTACTTAGTAGTCTACCCATTTGTCACAATTTAACCCATCAACACTAAAAAGCGTGAAATAAATTAACTTTTAACAAAAAAATAACAACCACCTTCAAATATTATAGCAGCCATTTACTAAAAAGTTTAAAATGATTATTTACGGACCGATGGTACCAAAATAACACTTGCCGACTTCTTTCCGCCTGAAACACATGTTCTCTAGAAGTCGGCGCTCTACTGTTGGTTTTGTGTTATTTACTATGGGGAATGCGGCGACTTCTAGATAACAAATGTTTCAGGAAGAAAGAAGTCGGTTATTTTTGTACCATGGGTCCGTAAATAATTATTTTAACCTCCTCCTTTTTTGAAGTCAGTTAAAAACTCGATGAATGTCATCGACGAAGCGCCGTACTCACCTGATATGGGTCGGTCTAACTTTTTCCTGTTCCCGAGGCTAAAATAACCACTTCGAGGAAGGTGTTTCGAGTCGATTGAAGCTTATACAAGGTGTTGATGACCATACCCCAATGATCTTACAAAAAATGTATGGAGTACTGGCTCAAGCGCTGGCGTAGCTGTATTGCAAGCGAAGGGGCTTATTTTGAAGGCGACAAAAAATTGTGATGAATAAATGACTTTTTTGGTTTTATTGAACAATTCCCGGTACTTTTTACACAGAATGTATACTGCCTACATAAAAGGCATGATGACAAAAAAAAATTTGTCCGTCAGTTAGATTATCAAAAAATATTGGACACATGTTTTTTTCTTTTTTCAATTAAACAACAAATCATGAAGATATAGCCCGCTGAAGTTCCGCGTGACGTCACATCTAGGTACAATTTTACTTAGAAGTGACGTCATTTTCCCCCACTCCCAAACTTTGACGCGCTTTATCTCTGTCATTTTTTGTTTGATTGACAAATTAAAAAATAGTTCAATATTTTTTGATAATCTAAATGACGGACTAAATAGAAAACTATTTTGTTTTACCCGTGTACATGCCTATTAAATTAAGCGGCCGCAGGTGGTCAGGCAAATAACTTGTCGCGTTTTGCGTCGAGGTCAGTTATCCACTGCTCCTCAAAAGTGAATGTGGATTAATGTATAAAAATAAATTAAGCCACAATTAAATATTTAATTCTCACTGACTAGAGTTGGGAACAAATAAAATTGGTAAACCAAAAACCAATTTTATTAATAATCTGTCCGACTATTTAAAATTAATTTTCGTAAGTAAAATATTGGTCAAACGATTAATAAAACTAAGATATTATTTCTTTAATCGATTTGAACAAAATTTTACGTTTTGGATTGAACTTTCAGCGTACAGCGGTTTCCGCCCTGCAATAATTATAGGATACCAAAGGCACGAGTTCAAACCCCTCTTGAAAGATGCGAAAGGCACGAGTTTATACCCCCTTTTTCGCCATAAATGTCGCCTGCATACTAGGCACCTTGTCGTGAAGCAGCGATTTAAATAAAGCTTTTTATTTGTAAGAATTTTAAGCATTGTTTAGTTTTTATAAGTTTGTTTAAATTTAATAATTCAAATATATTGGGTCAAAAAAAATTATGATAAAAAATATAAGAATTTAAAGGTGTATACATGAGATATGTTGGTCTTATGGCTGGGCCACGGGCTTCACGCTCCTAGCGAATTCTACACGTGAGTGTGAGATTGTGAAATCTCGCTCAAAAAGCGTCCGCGATGCATCTTGTCACCGCTAGGTCTCCGTCACTCCCACAGAATATGAGTACAAACCCTAAAACCATTATGACAAATAACAGCAATATATGGATGCTTTAGCAACATCAAGGCTACAAAAAACAAGGCGGATAAATGGTAGCGCCTGAAAAAAATTTGGTACCCTCGAAGTCATCCGCAAGATGGACTCCAAAAAATTTAAGCTACGTTCAGAAACACACCGACAATTTATCTTCTCTCTACCATCTTTACGCAGATGATTTGCAGCTCTATTGCCATTCTCCAGTGGATCAGGCAAAATCTGCCGTTATAAAGATGAATGAAGATCTCACCAAAATACAAAATTGGGCTCAATCATTTGGACTTGTTGTTAACCCAAACAAATCGCAAGCCATGCTACTTGGTAGCCGGTACATGTTACAGAAATTGAGTGACAATACTTTACCAGCTGTAGTTTATAATGGGGTACCTATTGTCTTTTCTAAAACCGCCAAGAATCTAGGAGTTGTTTTTGATTGCCACTTGTCGTGGACTCCTCAAGTCAATGAGATCAGCAAAAGAGTGCATAGAGCATTTCACTCTTTAAAGCGCCTCCAGAACTTCCTGCCTTTTAAAACTAAAATTTCTCTTGCGCAATCTCTACTTCTTCCATTGATCGACTATGCCGATGTCAGTTTCCTTGATGCCAACGAAGAGTTACTAAATAAGCTCGAGCGCCTGCAAAATCTGGCTATTCGTTTTATATATGGCTTACGTAAATTCGACCATGTCTCCCTTTTCCGCAAAGAACTTAAATGGCTACCTATCCGTCAACGTCGTGATTTCCATATTCTCACTCAGCTTTTCAGTATTCTCACTAATCCTCGCTCCCCTTCTTATCTTCGTGAACGATTCGTACCACTGCATTTTTCTAGAGACAGGCCGGTTCGGACACGTACTGTCTCTCTACTTAAAACTCCAGTGCACAAATCATGTGCTTTCGGCCAGTCCTTTAATGTCGTGGCTATCAGATTGTGGAACTCACTTCCCCAAAACATCCGTGACTGTCCAACAATTGGTATTTTTAAAAAAAGACTAAAAGAGCACTATCTTTCTCTTCCATAAGTGAATTTGTATAGTATGTAAGTGTGTACGTACATAATGTACACGCTATATGTATGTATATTATTACCTATATCTATTGTTTATGCAAAGATTCATGTATGTAATAGAATGTAGTTATGCTGTGTATGTATATGTAGGGATATATATATATATATATATATGTATTAAAATTTTAATTTAATAGTGTGATGCGTAGTTTTGTGTACACGTATGTCTACTTATTAATTTATTATGATTTTTTTTATTTATCACAGGGGTTTGCTGGAAGAAATCTCTACTTAGAGATAAGCTCGCCTGTGTACATCCTATTTCTAACCTCAATTGTAATTATATTTATGTGTACAATAAAGTATAAAGTATAAACAAAAACGGTTTGACATTTCAAAGATATGGTTGGAAAAGTTGGTAGATAGATAATATGAACTTTTGTATGAAATCCAATAACTTTGGTATGAAGGCTAACTGGTTGAGTGTCAACCTAACTTATTTTTCACATTTAAGGGAGGGAATTCGTGTTTTACCCTAAACGCTTGTTTTTAAATAAATTTCTGGGACATTAAAACATGGATTAATAATTTCAAAATAATATAATATTTAAGCCTCTTCATGTCTTCATTCAAATTATAATGGGATTTTTAAGCAATATATTTAACTTTTCTGCATAAAAATATTTCTGAAACATGAAGATATTTTGAGATAAAAAATAGTTTCAACTGTGTGTTTGGAAATTAAAAATATATCAAGTGAAAGTATTTAGAATTGTCTAATATTTTTTACAGTATTTAATAATATTAAAAAAAAACTCGACGCTGAGGCTGACAGAAGAAAATGGCTTGGGGTGGGCTGCATTCGGAAAATTGTGTCATATATTTACGTCGTCGTCGTCAGAGCGTCCTTCCTGTAATGACGTACGGCGCTGAGACGTGGACTCTTACAAAGGGCTTGATCCACTGGTTTAAGGTTGCTCAGCAAGCTATGGAGCGGGCTGTGCTTGTGGTATATCTGATGGATAAAATCTGAAACGAGGAGATCATACATAGCCACATAGCCTGCCTAATCAGTAAGTTGAAGTGGCAGTGGGCGGGCCATATCTATCGCAGGCGTTAGAGTGGAGACCACATGCAGCAAAACGTAGCGTGGGCCGGCCTCGTGCCCGCTGGACCGATGATCAAAAGGAGGTTGCGGGTGGCGGCTGGATGAGGAGGACGGAGGACCAACAAGAGTGGCGTAATATTAGGAAGGCCTATGTTCAGCAGTGGGCGATGACAGGCTGATGGATGGATGGATAGATAATATTTTATGGAAAAAATGTAAAGTACTTAAAATAAACATTGAAATCTAGAAAAACATCTCAAAAAGCAAGTTTTTGGAGCCATCTGCTTTCACTGAGCAGGATAGGTAAATATAAAATGAAAGCGTTGGAGCAGGACAGATTCTCTGAGTTAGAGTTTAATGTTTAAAATCTTAGTATAAATTTATCTGTTGTAAAACAATTTATTCACCATCACTCGATAAATTTACGAAAAGGAAATAAAAGTTTTATGAAAAGTGCAATAAAATATAGAAAGCCCTTTCAACGAAGGGATTTAAACAATGAGAAATCCGTGTAAGCTTATTAAGCTTTCGTGCTAGAACTTTTAATGCGGTGAAATTGGCACTCATTAAACTGACTACTTTTTATTTTGCTAAGCTACTTTGTCCTTACTGGAAGGAACTTGGCACGTTTTGCAGTATTAAACTAATTTTACTGTAAATATTGTTCTTGATGGCAAAATGCTTTTCTGAGTAAGGAACATGCCCTTGAAATTACCAATTATGATACTGATTTAAAGTTATTTAATTTATGTATATACTTTATTGTACACAACATAAGCAATGCGTGAAGGCGAACTTAATGATAACTAGCATTCTATAGTTGAATTTCGTAGTTTTTTGTGTTATATTTGTAAATCATAAAGGTTTAAATTTTGAAGAAAATACTAGTACATGTCATATTTTACCCTTTGATCTTAATTTTTCAGCCGTTTGATACACTAATACTTTTATCGCCGGCCTAAAATAATGTGAAAATTATTTACATAATTAGAGTTTTATTGGGTTTTGGACAATAAAACTTATACCGAAATAAACGTCCTAAAACGTGATAAAAACGGCCATCACATTACAAAACCAACCCTCTAATTCCAAAATAATAATAAAAAACCGGCCAAATGCGAGTCGGACTCGCGCACGAAAGGTTCCGTACCATTATCTATAAAAACGACAAAAAATTATGTCTGCTGTAAGGGGGCCCCTTTTGTATATTTATTTTATTTTATTATTTATTTTTCAAGTACAAAATATAACTCATTATTCTGTGTATATTGCAAGCGTCTATCTGTTGCCGTTATAATACACTATATATATAATAAACAACATGATACCATAGCAACATAAGGCATCAAAAAGAGCCGCTAAAATGATAGCGCCTGTCAAATAATACGGTATCTTTTGGGTACGGAACCCTAGTTTTTATTGTTTGTTCTTTTACATAGAGTGTACAACAATGTGACCAAATTTCAAACTTGTATGTATTACCGTCTTTAAGATAAAGCTCAAACAAATAACCTTGAAAAATGATTTTTTTTTAATTTATGATATTTTAGGGTTTCTTGTTTGGAGACCCCCTTTGTTTTTCATATTTTTAATTATTTTGTTTAATAGTGGAGGCCATAGTACTACATACCCTGTGAAAGTTTCAGCTGTCTACCTATTACGGCTGTAGCTGTAGATCTCTGTGATAAACCGACGGACAGACAGACAGATACACATTTAAGTTAAACGACAAAGTTAATATATCCTAAAATTTAAACAAAGTTTGTAATTTCAAAAGTCTTCCTGTACGCTCAGGTCCGTGTTTTTTTCTACACTGGTTCTTGCTAACAAGAGTAGAACAATAAATCCCAACCCAAATCCAAACATTTACAGATTAACACATACATTGCCTGTACGTATTTGCGTTCGGTCTACGAGACGTAGCGGGTCTACAAATCGGGAAAACTATAGGGTCGTAGCATCTGCTACGTCGTAGCAAAATGAGGATGCTATTTTGTTAAGTTGGTTGCCCCATGGTTCGTTTCCAAACGCACAACTCACGATTGTTTTTCTTATTTTGAAATAAAGTGTATAAAAGAAATGTTATTTATGGCACTACGTGTCAATTAGGTTTTTCCAGCAAAGTTGTACCTATTATTTTGTAAATTTATTTATAAATGATCCTGCACAAAAACTATAAAGCGTTGTACAGGTAGTTGCAAACACATACTTCTTTAAAACATGCATATATTTTCCTTTTCTGTTCAGCAAAATAACACATCAGTGTTTGTTTGACCAGTAGTATACAATAAATATAAACTATGAGACTGAGAAACTGACGTTAACCAACTGGGTTTATACCACTGATTAAAAACTATCTATAGAATTTTTGTCTGTCTGTATGTGTGTGTGTTCCGTTTCAAAGCGAGAACCACTCAACAGATTTGGAGGCGGTTTTTTTATGATTATTTTAGTGATCACAGTCGACACATAGGCTATTCGTGGTGTTCATAAAGTAACTTCCAAGCTGAAAACGGGGTAAAGAATGAATAAACGCGGGCGGAGCCGGGGGCAAAAGGCCTTATCACACTATCACACTAATATTATAAATGCGAAAGTTTGTGTGTGTGTGTGTGCGTGAGGGTGCGTGTGTGTGTGAGGGTGTGTGTGTATGTTTGTTACTCTTTTACGCTGAAACGGCTGGACGGATTTGGATGAAATTTAGAATGGTTATAGTTTATACCCTAACTGAACACATAGGCTACTTTTTATCCCGGAAAAAAGCATGCTGTTAAGCCGAATAAAACGCGAGCGGAGCCGCAGGCAAAAGCTAGTAAATCAAAAAGAATGAAAGCAAATTTTGTACAGAAAAAACACGAAAATTAATGGTTATTCTTTCAAGTTTTCACAGGGTTATACTTACGAAAGTTATATAAATAAAGCATTTTTTCTTAGAACTTTTATTTTATCATAGGCGTTTTTTTAATAACTCTTTTTGTTTTTCTTTTCATACACATAACTAACCCGTCTTTGGCAGATTTACTACTTGAATCATTGTTACTGAAAGTAATCTGTACTTTAATTTTCAAGAATCTTTTCAAGTTTAAAATGTAAAGTTGTTTAATAAACTTAATACCTTGCAACTGGCCCCAGTTCTGACCCCGCCCGCCCCAACACAGCTATAGGCGGGCGGGCGGAACAAGAAGGCAGCTTGCGACTAAATTGCTTCCAATAAATAATGGCGGCTATCAATTCACACTGCTTTCTTCTATTGTGCCATGGAAACAGCGGGGTTTTTTGTTTTGAAACCTCTTTGTATATCTATGTAGTATGACAAACAAAAACTTGACTTGAACTTTAGGGTATTTCTTTTAACATGTATAAATTGTTTGTTTCCCTCGTAGCATTTTCTTTTTAGGGTTCCGTACCTCATAATTAAAAATTACGGAGCCCTTATACGATCACTTTGTTGCCCGTCTGTCTGACTATCCATCTGTCGAGACCCTTTTTATCAGGCCCTGTGAGGGATATAAAGTTGAAATTGATATTTCCTACAGGAGTTTGCGGCTTCAAGGTGCTGTCAAAAAATCAGGCTTTTAACTCAACACGAATATAAGTTATTGCCCCTTACTTAATCAATATCATACAAATTGCCTCACCACGAAAACCTTTAGGGCACTTCCAATTGAGAACTTGAAACTCCTTTCACAAGGAAATAATCGAAAAATTACCAATATTTAATTATTTAAGGAGATCTTAAGTACTAACTCAAACAGACTACTTGAATACATAGAGTTTAATGGATGGTATCTAGTTAAAATGGTCCGTTAACCGTACGGACGCCGATACCCGTCATCAGCAAAGAAAAGCAAATAAAATCAAATGCGCTATAATTCGACCCCTGACTGGGGTCGTTATCAGGCGAATGGTAATATGACATATATTTAACGAAAGAAAACATTGCTTTTATTATATTATATACGGGTATATGATAATAAAATTTAATTATACTGTGTACATATGTATAGTTAATTTATTATTGATTTAATCTCATAGTATAATATGTAGGTTAGTGTAAACGTATGTATGTTTACTTATTTATTATGATTTATTGATCAAAGGGGTTTGATGGAAGAGATAAGCTCGCCTAGAAATACAAATAAGCTCATTTTACAATAAAGTACAGTATTGAAAGTTATAATTTTAATATAAAAATAAACAATGTTAATTACAATAACCTGCCTACATAAACTAAAACAAAGGAATAAATTATGTATATATCGTCACGACATGAATCCCGAGGGGCTGTCAGAGATGTTCCGAGTGTGAACTGTGAAATTGATAATGTTTTTATGTATAATGCAATGTATGTATGTATAGGATTCATACGAGTTTATGCACCTAAGTACAAGTACGTTAATTAAATAAACTATAACTGACTCTCCTATTCCATTTGTCTAACTGAGGAGGGCAAGAAACTTAGCAACATATGTCTTTTCTCTTTCGTAGGTAGGTACATGATATTTATACGTGTACATTTAATAATATTTGTGTACATTATATAATAATTATTATTCTGAGCGGCATGGTTATTTTAACTTAAAAATAGTGTGGCTATCACAATAACAAGACCGATTCATAAAAGCCACTAGATAATTATATATTTAAACAATGTTCTGACCTAAAACCAAGACCTTGTACTTCTTGGAAATACTAAAAATGTACACACAAACAGCCTAAGGCCATGACATCCTGATGTTTACATCCCGATCAATACCGGAACGTGTCATATCCGATAATCTTGAGCTTGAGTAAATCGCTCATCGTGTCTGCTGGAGCCAGCTTCCAGGGATTCTCAGTTCACAAATGGCTGGGTTTTTATTGCCTTGCAATAGAGAGGATAATTGGTCAGCTCGGGCACCTAAAGGTCTTGGTGTGATAGTAATGAAAGTCTTGATCGTCCTATTTGTTGCGATCATAAAAAGAAGCCAGTTTATCGGGTGGATATCGGCGAGATTTTGCATGATCCTCTCGTCTCGACGGAAACAAGTAAATCCCTTTAGGAAAGGTCGTCTTTTAGCGGTGATTTGTTTTTAGATGAATAATGGATTGTAGAATAAAATATCAGAAAAAATCAAAGCAGCAGTTGAGTAAGAATTAACATATACACTCTTCTGTGTTAACAGTTATCATGAACAAACGGAGAAAGCTCTGTAGACTGACTTTTCGACATTTTTGCCATTGCGATAAAGGCGAAAAGTGGGTCTGTGTAATTTTTTCCCTATCGTATACAGGCAAAACTTATTTATGATAAATAAATGTAAATAATATACGTTCAAACAGAGGTTCACGTGCTGTACCAGTTTTGAACGTTATTTTATTTTTTCTGTGATTGTATTGTTTCAGGTTTTCGGAAATGTAAAAAGGCTTTCGTTTAATTTAATTGAAAATTTTTTAATAAAGGATTATTATAACTAAATATTTACCGTGCTTTCTATTAATTCAAGTTAATTCAAACAGTCTTTAGTGAAATTGTTTTTAATATATTTAAAGCTAAATTTTACTGTCGTCATTGTCCTCAATATATTGTGTATATATATATATAAAACTCAAATTACGTAATAAATAAAATACTTGTCTTTTCTAAGCTCTTTATTTGTTATTTTTATAAACACGATGAGTTAGAGCCCCCTGATATATATCTTGAATATATTTTGCCTGTTTGTAATAAATATCTACATATAAAATACAATATAAAATTCAAATTATAAATACAAAATATATTCTTATATCATCTTTTTCAAGTCTGCTCGTACATGTAAAAATATGAAAATACGTATTTTTTTTTATAGCTCAGGCTCATATCAACATTTGAGCATTCGAGTTTTGTACAGGACTCATGTATGCAGGACTGGCTGAGATTAATAGTTTCGGTACGATATTACTTTCTTTGACGAAAATATATTTTCAATTACTTATTTGTAATCCACCGTTTTTTCTGAATCAATTCATATTCCACATGAAATCTACAATGAAAATACGCACGTCCCTTATCATACAATTATGTTATATTGTGAAGCATTTTTAATGTTAATAATGTCTATCACTTTGTTACAGAATCCTTCGACAAGTCTGGTGAAGATCCAGTTATAGCAGCTTTAAGACCGTACGGCGTCCCAGAAGCTGATATTGATGCCATATCGCAAGATAACACAGCTGATACATTCCAAAAGTACTTCGGAAGCGTGTTATTAAGTAATCACAGCCATCTGAAACAAGAACTGACATTACAAGATGATAATATATCTCTATTAGATCATTTAAATAACGTAGAACATAGTTATGATATTAACAACGAAACGCATATTAGGATGCCAACTGAAGATATTTTTAAATCCGAAAGTGCTTATTCAAATGTGAATGATAGTGTAGTGGAAATTGATAGTGGTGCAGCAAGAACTAAAGTACATGAAGATGTAGTGACAAAGTTTTTAAGATTGATAGAAACGCAACATTTGTTAGGTGAAAATTGTACAGCTGGAACTGATTTAAATTTAGGAGAAGGTGTTGTAGATAGATATGCCCAAGAAAGATTTAGAATAGAAGCGGATGTTGCTGTAAATAGAGCCAATATGCTGACCAGGCTTTGGAAATACGCTGGGCCTTCAGTGATGCACAACGAATACCTGCTTCATGCAAGCGTGTTTTCAATGGTTGAGTTTGATGATGATATTTTCGCAGCGGGGAATTGCTACGATCAATATCAGTACAAGGATTACCAACTATTTTGCCCATTCGCATACCGTCTTCCAGAGGGGCCAATATTAGCCAAAGATTTGGCGGTAGAGTACAAATACTTGAGTAACACCTCGGAGTGGTTTTACATAGCAAGGAAGAATGCCGAACGTGTGATCCGAAACCACAATCAGTTTAGGAGAGGTGAGTTACAAAATTGTTTCTGTACCAAATTGTTTTCAACTTTGGCCATTTTCATCGTCGATTGTGGGATGCCTTTAGTCCTTTTAAAATTATGTTAGCAATTACAAACTTGAATAAGAATTTTCTTCTCTTATGAAGAATCTCGGTCATTGATAAGTTTAAAACTTCTGTGTACGGTATTCAAAAGAAGGCAATCAATAATTTTATGACCCCTTATCAGTGCTGAATCAGATTAGTTTACTATTAATAATAAAGTATTATGGAACTAGTGAACTAAGTGCAAATTGTAAACACGTACCTAGGGTTCAACCCTATACTTATTCTATTTCATTGACAGCCAGTTTCATTTACACAAAAATTTGAGTACCTACTTGAATAAATAAATTTTGCGATTTTATTTTTATACTGTAAATTTATTTGTTTCTTTTATTCGCCTTCGTTTGTATGAAAAAAACACACCAACTCTAAAATTTGCAAAACATCTAAATAAAGCTAACCTAATATTTTCTCTATCTACTAACATACTAAAATAATTAAATACCAATATAGATTCAATATTATATACAAACTTGTCTTCACGATTATTTGATTAGTGTTTTAAACAGCAAATAAACCTATTTCGGAACTACTCAGATGTAATAAAATAAATATAGCCACAATTGCTTAAATTGTATATTTATAATTTTGAATTTACAATTTTCAACTGGAATTAGGGTTTCCTGGTCTGTGATAGTCATTGTACAGTCTTTAAATTTATTTAACTTTACCCTCTCGGTTCTTACTGTCGCCTAAGCAATTAGTAAAACAATAGATTACAGTCCAGATCGTGGCGTGGCTCGGATCCATCTTACAGATCAACTACAAACTGACATCTAAATTTTATATAACATAGTTTTGATTAACTTGAAAATAGTTATACCTATGTATATCATAGACAAAACCATGACCTATACAGAGTCAAATGTATGCAAAAAGACAAGATTTTATTTACTCATTGATATTAATTTGATATAAGAAAAGACTATGCAAGTTCAACTAGTAAATAACATGAGGATTTCCTCTGTGAGTAAATCACATAGAAGAAACTAAATAAGAAAATCATAGTGTTTAAAAATAAGCAGATAATGACACCTATTCTCATGTAGCGTTACCTAGATTTAGAGCTGCCATAACCTAAAACTTTTCATTGCAAAATAGGCTTTAACGCAGATGGATAAAAGTTAAATGAGTTTGTATTATTTTAGGTTTTTCAACTCTAAATTTAAGGTTTGCTGCACGAGAATAGGTCACAATGTGGTTTCATTTTAAAATACCTGTCTTTTTGCACCCGGTATTATTTGATTAAATAGATCTGTTGAATCGAGTGAACGACAATAATTTAATTTCTAGAAAACTTTTCCCCATGACTGATATTCCACTTTAGAGATAACAGAACAAATATTGAATCGCCGCCGCCCCGTTCCTTTCATTGTCAATTAGGTACTTTCCAAGTCATCTGCTCTTTTTGTTAACATTGCATTGATGAAACAAATTGGCTTATAATTTATGATACCATTTACAGATTGGGTTTTGTTTTTTTTTTCAGTATTTGTCTCTTTTATTTATTTCTATTCATTTTTGAATTCCTTAACTCTGGATATGAACTAATAAATAATATGCAAAAGTTGTTTCAATGCAATGCAATATTATTTGAACAAGAGAAAATATCCTCCAAAACTAACTAATTACGAAAAATTTTCGAAAAAAAACCGGCCAAGTTCGAGTCAGACTTGCGCACGAAGGGTTCCGGACCATTATCTATAAAAACGGCAAAAAAATCATGTCTGTTGCATGGGAGCCCCCCTAAAATATTAATTTTATTTCAATTAAATTATATATTTTTTAAAGTGAAGAATGTACAACTAAATATTTTGTGAATATTTCAAGCGTCTGCATGTTGCCGTTATCAATATCGAGCAAAAACATCACGTTTGTTGTATGAGAGCTTCCTTTAATATTTATTTTATTCTGTTTTTTACAAAACATCATCTGTAAAATTTCAACTGTCTAACTATCACGGTTCATCAGATACAGCCTGGTGACAGACGGACAGACGGACAGACAGACGGAGAGCGGAGTCTTAGTAATAGGGTCCCGTTGGTCAATCATGTAAATCATTTAAAGTATGTATGTACGTACCGTATGTAGTATGTACCTATATGTACTTTTCCCTCATTCAGATTCCCAACAGATGAACTTTATGCGTCATGTGATGTTCTAATTGGTCGACTAATACCAGTATTCACAGCATAAACTACAATGTTAACTTACTCCAATTCACATCATTCTCTGTCCAAAAGATGACATTACGTAGCCTAGAACACATTTTACATCCACTTTAAAACTGCATTCGGTCAGCGATCTTCGTAGCACACTTTGCAATAAGGCGAATAAGGAACTTGAAATTTCTCTCGTTGCAAAAGTAATTTTAGTAGACAGCCAAAAACTTACGGTGTCAATTGCCAAACGGGCCTAATTTGCTAAGCCAAATAGTCGTTTGAAAATTGAAATAATAAGTTTTAAGCCGTCAAATGAATAATATTATGATTGTCTTAGATTGTCCTCTGGTTATTAGGACACGGAACAGCTCTTCGAGACCAATTCCAATTTTTTACTTTAACTGATATATCAAACATAGTTGAACACAAATTATGTAAGCAAACACAAATAATTTGTGTATGTGGTCACACTAGCCAACGTTCCGAATTGGAAACAGCCCTACAGCACTGCGTAACCTTGGAGTCCTTATAAGGATCCGTGCCTGTTCGGCAACTCTATGCTGAATTTGTTGTTTTTCTTGACATTTTACTATGAAAAGATGTAAATATTTTTATATATTTCTATTACTGTATAGTAACAGAGATAATAAAGTACAATAAAAATACTATATGTTGGTTGATATTTTTATATTCCAATTAGATTCCAATAAGAAAGTCTTTTTCTTTATTTACTCGCATGCAGGTCGATCATAGTACAATATATTTTAATCAAAGTAATATCAGCTTGTTGACAATTTATCTAAGATTACAACGGTATGCCATATGCGTGGTATTTCTTACCAGGGAAGCCATAAAAACCACTAAACTAAACCAGGTCACGCGCGGACCTGGAACGCCTGCAGGCGCTAATCACTATCGGGCGGCACGCTACGGCGCGGCGTAACAGTTTAAAGGTACGCTACGCACGATCCTTATAAGGATCCGTACCGAACGTCGACATGAAAAATGGCGTCCTTATCAGGACGCCGAACAGTTCGGAGGATAAGAGGGAACATCCAAAACTATGCTGCCCTCATAAGTAGAACTGCGGCATCTAAATATGTATAATACTAGCTTTTGCCCGCGGCTCCGCCCGCGTCGAAGAGATTTTCATGGAAATAAGGAAAACAAAAGAATATGACTTTTTGAACGACGATATGCAACGGTCACCATGTTTTACCCAAGTGCTAAGAAATACCAATCAAATAAGCCCAAACTCGGGCAAGGGGCAAGGCTCTGCTGTTATCCGTTGAGGAGATCCCGTACCCACCTCCCAGTCCTGTCATTAGATCCTGGTCACCATGTTCTACAAAAATACTCATCAATACCGATCAAATAAACTTAAACTTGAGAAAACCACTTGTACACTGTTTACACAAAATTTACTAAACTATAGGTACTTTTAACCCAGCCGGTTTCGAAATCTAATTCATTTTCAAGGGCTTAACAACTCATTTTAATATTTTAAGACCTAACGTACGTGCTGTTAATAAAATTTGTTTTTTTTTTGTAATGATACGGTTGGGTTAAAAGTACCTATATTTTAGTAAATTTTGAGTAAACAGTGTACAAGTGGTTTTCATCAAGATGCTTTCCATGTTTCACCAAGTGCCGACAATCGCAAGTATAAGTTATATTAAACTTGAGAGGTCTCCTAAAAAAAACATATACCAGTGGATGACTGAAACCTCGACCATTAGACTACATACGACTACGCAAGGCGTACATACTAAAAATCTTATTGAGAGCTTAAGGAATTTTATAGTCAGTTCAGCAGTCCTAGATATTACCCAATAAATACAAACAAACAAAAAAAAAAATCTTCATCTCTATATAATAGTGTAGAAAAACTTTAACGTGAGTTGATTTGAACCAGACTGCGTCAAATCCGATATTTTGAAACATGCAGCGCCATCTAGTGTATTAAATAAAAACCTTTTCAACGCCAGCTTAGTGAGCCGTTATCCATGATAGCTTCACAGAGATGGCGTTTTCTAAGGACTTGAAAATAAAATATTTAATTTCAGCTTTAATAATTTTTTTACAAAAGGAAATATTTTTTCTGAAAATAAAATAAAAGAATAAAAAATAAAAAGTGAAAACAAATTTTACCAGTCGAGGTTTGAACCCGCGACGATCGACTACGCTGGGGCGGCGAACCTTCCACATGTCTCACTAAAATTCTCATTGCGCTGCTCCCTTTTGTCATAGCGTAATGATACATAGCTTTAAACCTTTCCGAAGAAAGTGACAACTGCATTAAAATCCATTGAGTGGTTCTCAAGTTATAAGCGAACGAACAGACAGACAGACAGACAGACGTTGTATTTTATATGTATAGAGATAATAGTAATAGATAGGAGAAGAAGAAGATGCCGCAGTCCTATATGAGGGCAGTATGTGTGTATTGTAGGTATTCTTTTTTATTCCTAAATTTATTGTCATTGCATTTAATTTTCTCAAAAAATAATTTACTGATGTTGAGATTGTATGAAAAATGTTTTGCTGTATTAGGCATCAGTGCTGAGGAAAATTGTCACTAAAAGGTAACCAATGTTTTGGATTGTGTACGGTAAATAGGCCAATGCTTTGTTCAAATTGATGGTAACAATAAATATTTTCATGCAAAGATTACAGAAAAATATAGTGACAATATTGTTGATAAATGGCATATAAAAATTATTCACGCATATAATTTTGAGCCTTGGCGCATGGGTTTTAGACAAACTTGACCGGTTCATAAGTAACAATATTTTTTTAATTAAAACACTAAAACCTAATACATAAAACCAAACCATCTATCTATCAGTCTGTTTCGTCCACTGCCGGACATAGGCCTTTCAAAGAAATTGCCACTCTTGCCGCTCCTCCTGGAAGAAATTCTTATAGGTATACTCGCACACGCTCGGCAGATGGGTTGATACAATTTATAGAGATCAACTGTTTAACTTGTTTTCCTAACGGAGGAATAAATTTAAGCATTCTTTATTATGCACACTTCTATAATTTGACTATAAATTAATCTAAAATACGTAAATGCTTGCCTATTTTAAAGCACCTGCCAAATTTTAAGCCTGTAAGGTTCGAAAGATTTTTGATGAGTTGTGTTCAGTTTCGCTTTTACGTATTCGTGTATAGTTATAGTCTAAGATCTAGCGACCAAATCGGTCATGTGGCTTCAGCTGTATTGAAACTCCGTTAGCTACTTCCCTGAACAACATTTTCCCATAATCTCCGTGCTGGCAGGCCGCGGGCGGTGGGTGCGGGTGTAGTGGGGTGGGGAAAAAAAAGAAAAAAAATGTGGGCTCAGCGGCTTTGATTTTTTTTTCAAACAGTTGCTCTGTACTCCCTGTGCACCCAAAAAAAAAATTAAATCGGTCGGGTGGTGGTAAGGGGTTGCCAGCGTTAATTAAAAGTGCCAAAATAATAATAATTTTCATGTGGGCTCAGCTGTATTGGCTTTTTTTTTGACGCGAGATTAATTAATATGTGAGCCCCAAAAAAATAGCCATGCAAAAATATCGGTGGGAAGGTATAGAAAAAAATTGTTGAAATCGTTGGATTTCATTCAAAAATGAGCTGAGGAGAAGGCAAAAGCGGACGTGGACTTCCCAGTCGGCGAACGCGTCAGCGCCCTCACGGCGCGTCAATTTTGTTCGGCTAACAGAGAGTAGCCACTGTCCTTCTTGCACCCGTTGAACGGGAAAACCCGAACGTTTCCGAACATTCACCGCATTTTCATAGAAATTTAACTTATTTTTATTCGTGCAAAAAAATATTCCCTGCTTCTATGCCTTTTTTTGCCCATTATTATCTACGAAAAATATTCTATTTATTTATATTTCTTTATTTCTTCATTTTTATTTATGAAAAAATTTAATTAAAATTTTTCTTTCTCGTAATTATTCATTCAAAAAATTTAATTCAATTTAATTTCTTTTTTTCTCGATATTATTTATGCGAACAATTGTATTCATTTTTATTCATTATTATTTATGCAAAATATTCTATGCCTTACATTTATATTTTTATATTTCTTTACTTATTCATTTTTAGTAACGCAAAAAATTAAATTCATTTCATTTCTTCTTTTTATTCATTATTATTTATGCAAAACATTCTATTGATTTATATTCCTTTATTTATTCATTTTTATTTATGGCAAAGTTTTATTCGATTTTATTTCTTTTTTTTCTTATTTTTATTCATGCGAACGATTGTATTCATTTTTATTACTCTTTTTATTCATTATTATTATGCAAAATAATTATGCGAAAATTTTATTCAATTGTATTTCTTTTTTCTCTCGTTGTTATTTACGCAAAAAATGTTGTTTTTTTTCTCATCATTATTTATGGAAAAAAATGTTGTTCAATTTTATTTCTTTTTTTTCTCATTTTTATTCATGCGCAAAATTCTATTAATTTTTACTCCTCTTTTTTATTCCTTATTATTATTCAAGATATTCTATTTATTTGTATTCCTTTATTATAAAAAAAATCAAAATGTTCCTTTTTTTCATTCATTTTTATTCGTGAAAAATATGAACTTATTTTTATTTCTTGTCTTATTCATTTTTATTCATATGCGAAAAAATTGTTTGCACGTAGAAAATTCATTGTGATTGCTTTTTTTATTCATTTTGATTTATGCAAAGAAATTGTCTTGATGTAAAATTCATTTGTATTCTTAATCTTATTCATTTTTATATTTATACAAAACAAATTGTAAAGTATGATTTAATTAACGTCCAATATTTGATTGATTGTTAGCTGTTCCTTCTATTCGTACTCATCGGTATCGCTGTCACTTCCGGAGTCGCTCTCACATTGATGGTCCTCTGAAACATATTAATTGTATTTATTGAATAACAATTTTAGCAGTGTTCATTTTATTCGGACTTTCAATTACTGTTTGTTTTTTAATTGCTTTTTGGAATTGAATTTTTTTTATTGGGATCGTGATTGTGTTAATTTCATATGAATTGTCAACGTTGTTTTTTTTAACATTTTCTTGTAGGTACGTATTTCATTCAAATGATTGTTAGTTTAATATTGCACTCATACCTGATTCTATTTCGTCGTCTTCATCGATTTCATCAGGTTGAATTATGACATCTGTTGTAAACTTTGGTAATTGGTCACCTTCGAACCAAACGAAGTTGTACGTTGACTCTTCTTCAATCCACCCATTTCCTTCAGGTTTCAACGGTGAAGGAATTTCCAAATGAGCATTGTTCCAGATACTAGTTATATATACACTCCGCTTTTGCCTTCTGCTCAGCTCATTTTCGAACGTAATTCAACGATTTCAACCATTTTTTTCGATACCTTCCCACCGATATTTTTGCATGGCTATTTTTTTGGGGCTCACATATTAATTAATGTCGCGTCAGAAAAAAAGCCAATACAGCTGAGCCCACATGAAAATTATTATTATTTTGGTACTTTTAATTAACGCTGGCAACCCCTTCCCACCACCCGATCGATTTAAACATTTTTTTGGGTGCATAGGGAGTACTGAGCAACTGTTTGAAAAAAAAATTAAAGCCGCTGAGCCCACATTTTTTTTCTTTTTTTTCCCCACCCCACTACACCCGCACCCACCGCCCGCGGCCTGCCAGCACGGAGATTATGGGAAAAGGTTGTTCAGGGAAGTAGCTAACGGAGTTTCAATACAGCTGAAGCCACATGACCGATTTGGTCACTAGCTCTCCGTCCATTAAAAAAGCATAAATGTAACTAGAGACGCGTTGCTATATTTATTTTTATTTCATTTTTTATTAAATAAATATTTGGCTCTTTCAAGCTTTTTATTGTTTTTATTTGTAATAGATGTATATAGATATATATAAAAAACACAGAAAAAATAAATTCAAGATATAGTTCGGGCCCTACTAGGCCCGGCGTCAGTTGAAAAATAATTATACATACAATGTCACTTACATATTTACAAAAAGAAAGAGGTTTATTTACAATACTAACCTACTTAATGTTACTAACATATTTACAGAAAGAAAGAGGTTTATTTACAATTGACTGAACTAATCTATTTATAAATTTTCTGAGAAAGTGGCACCATCCAGCAGCCGTGATGTGTTATTGCGTTAGAATTGAGTCGGGTCAGTGTTGACGATTTAGTCCTGATCCGTAGTGCGCACCAAGTGACCATATAAACGAGGATTCCCATGTTCGGAGTTGAATTTCAGTTAATGGTGGGTTGAATGATTTAATGATTCGGACTGTAAAGCATTGATTAAATATTTTAATTATTAAATTAATATTTTTATTTCAGAAACACCGACTTGGGAATGTCAGTTTTGGGATAAATGACTTTTTAAAGTAACGTGTGTATAGAGAGTAGTCCAAAATATAAAAAATGAAGCCTCAAACCTTTTGTGGAAATCTGCGATATGTACCCAATTAAATTGAAATTGTTGTTGCCAAAATAAAAATATGGACACTAAATTTTTTTAGAACTAGATACATTATGAAATAATTTATCAAATAAAACATTTTCCAAATAAATATATTGACCGAACAGTATTATTAAAACATACGTGTAGATTTCTGGTAAATCATATTTCTAAGAAATATTTCATTAATAAAGACTTACGTGTTAAAAATATTATGAGAAGATTTACAGATAAGAGAAAGAGATTGTCTGGGATAATATTATCTTTTAAAATCACACGACAGCTTTCGCAGTAAGGACTTGTTCTCACATGCAAATAGAAAGCGAGCGTCTATATTGTCTAACCAAGATTGTGGTACAAATGTCTGAAATCATAACAACCAGTAATAGGGATGATTATTGTTTGTCTGGTGTGCTTAAAAGTTTTAGTATTAGTAAGAAGCTTCAGTCATCCCAAAGGGGCTTTCGAGGTCGTAAGCTGCTAACTTAGACGATGCACATCTCTGCACCTTTTGAGAAATTCTACTAGTATTTTCTGTATTTTTTAGATTTAAAATATTTTTATTTCCTTTGCAGTGAAAAAGCAGACTGCAATTTTATTCGATACAGGAATCAAATCTAATCAAATAATTAAAATAAATACAATAAAGTACGAGTAAGGCTAGTAAATCTACAATTCAATATTAATCTTAAGAAAAAACAACAGAATATGTAAAAAAAAACAAGTATAAGATGACTCTCGTCTTCACAGCCAAACCCATACTGGAGACCCGGCAAGTGGCAGGCCTAAGGCTCAATGACCCCTTCCACGAAATACGCAAAATAAAATTCAGATACACACTAATTAAGTCAAGTATGAATAAATGTATCTTTTACTCTGTTTGAACCTTTATTTACAATATTAATATTGAAAAACACAAAAAGGTTTAACAGTTGACACTTTCATATTTTAACAATTTTTTACATTTTTAACAGTTTTCCGAAAACCGAATAACACGCAGGCGTAGCCGCGGGCAAAAGCTAGTGGTAACTAAGGGTCTTACAAGATTTTATGGCTCCTTAGCTCTAAAATAAATATTTGATTGAACCGCCGTAATTTATATCGAGGCAGGGAAGAAATGGAGAAGCTAACCTTGGAGGAAAGAACGTGAGGTCTACCAAGAAAACATGCAAGAGAGTGAGAAAAAATAAGACATGGTGGTGGTGGGATAGTTGAGACGTGTTTTATACCAGGCACTGTGGGGATCGAAGGAGTAGTAACCACGCTCAATATGTAGAAATAGAAAACTATAATTTCGAAACTGGTGAAATAAAAAAGTAAGATCCGAATTAAAGGATACAACTAAATCCATACCTCAAGGAAGTGTTCTTGATATACATTAATGACTTGGCAAAAATAATCGATACCCCATGCATCCTTTTTGTAGACGATATTTCAATCACAATACCCATACAAAACGACTCTGGACTAAATGAACGTCTTAATCCAGCATTAACGATAATAGTGAATTCGCTTAATGAACGCAACTTACAGATAAACTTTTCTTTCATTTTTTTATAATAAAATAGAATGCGTGAGTACAGATAAATTATTAGGTATTAACATCGATTCTCACATCAACTGGAAAAACCAAATAGAAAAAACTTCATCAAAGCTATCTAGATTTACATACGCCCTATATCAACTTAAAAAAAAATACTGATAAAAAACAGCTCTTAGCGCTTATGTTGCCTAAGCACATGCATGGCTCTAATATTGTGTGATTTTGTGGGGAAATAGCGTTATGGATGGATGTTATAAAACTGTTCCAGCTAAAAAAGAAATGCGTGCGTATAATAGAGAACATTGATATAGAGACAAGTTGCAAACCGTATTTTCAAGAATTAAATATACTTACTCTGACATCTACGAGTGAGTATGTATAAGTTACATATATTAGAGGTAAGCTTATTTGTTAAGAAGAATATACATCTCTTCCCAGAATATTCTCGCCCTTTAAAACTTAGACCTCAAATAGACTACAGATGCCATTCTCTACTTTAAAAATATTCCAAAATGGCCCATTTTCGATATCAGTTAAAATATAAAACAAGATCCCAAATATAAAGAGATGAAAAGAATCCGCAAAAATTTAAATGATTGCTAGAGTTATCTAATTGAAAAATGCTATTATAATATTAAAGAATTTTTAGAAGAAAAATTATAAGATGATTTTAATATTAATTTTTATAACTTACAATTTATCTCTGAATTTGATTTACCTCTTGAGTTTATAACTAGTTTTTATTGAAATTTAATTTAAAATTGCTGTGCCCAATCCGGGTTTATGTTGAAACTGTAATTTATATTAAGAAATAAACAACATAAATGCTATAAATAATTGAGTATTGAGTATTGATAAAAATATTTACGATCAGACGGGATGGTAGGCAGGAGCACTGAAAAAAAAGCAAATTGTACATTGTACAAACATCTTAACTCTATACGAGCGCAACAAGACGTCAGTTTCCTATGTACTAACTCAACTTGTTAACTTGATCATAAAAACATTGGAAACAACCACAATAAGTAAATATAGCCAAAATTGACAAACAAGGCTCTTAAAAGAAACCTATTTGTGTTAGTGGGTGCCTATGGCTAAAACAAAGGGGGAAGTGCTAAGTTCGCTGGAAAGAGGAAGTTACATATTGTAGACATTCGTTTTAACCCTTTTAATTCTCATAGTCACTATGATAAAATAGTAAAACTATAGATCGAAATTCAGATCGTAGCTTGGATCCATCTCATAGAATAAGCAAGGATTAAACTGATTTTACCAAATAACAAAATTGCCAAAGCGAACAACGTCGGTCGCAGGCAAAAGCCATCAAGTAATCAAATAATTGTTTATTTACGTACGTGTATTGTGTTATATATAACTCTAGGTGTCATCGGCAGGTTTCCACACCTACACATTCAACGACACGGCACACACACAGCGGGAACCCGACGAGATCCTGTCCGTGACATATGAGGATGGGAAGTGGTCGAAGCCCTACTACGATTGCGGAGGAGGCAATATCTGGATGCTCACGTACACTGTGCCTTTCTTCGGGTACAGCAACGGAACCTATTTCTTCAAGTAAGTGGTTTTTGGAGTTCGGGCATTGTCGGCAATGATCGGGGAGCTAAGTCAATTGTAAATGGCACGCGGAATAAGGAGCCTCTTGACTTCTGAGACAATGAATATTGAGTGTTACTACGTAAAGGAGCGACACTCACCTCTGCCCGCTAGTATAAGTCGCCTGTTAATTAGAAGTACAATTGGAAGTACATACTACTTGGCTGCCAGCCGTTCGCTGCATGCACGCACACGCGCAAATGTGTGTGGACAGGCTGGTGTTCATGTAGTAGTGGGTAATTAAATCTGTCCACTTCTGTGGAGGAGTGTCGAGGGTTTGCCTGAGCTATGGACAGACTCAGCAATTCTCTTATGGTTTTGTTATGTAGGTGTTGTAGGTATGTTATCAAGTTAAATATATAAGGTGAGTTTTGTTTATATAGCCAAATCCATACCGGAGACTCTGTAAGTGGTCAGGACCAAGATTCAATAATGAATATGCATGTAATTTTTTTTATGCACTAATCGTTAATAGGTGATAAATTAAGGGCTATGAATAAGAATTTACAACTAAATTATCCATATTTCATAGTTATAAAATCAAAATAAGTTTCTTAATGATCTTTTACAATTCAAACGGCTGCCATTTTAGCTCAAATCAAGTGACGTCACATGATACTGCTCTTGCTTGCGGTGTATGGCGAGTGGCTGGTTTTTTCATTATTTTTGATTAAAACAACCTATTACAAAATATTTGAGGATTTAATTTTACCTTTATTAATTTTGAACTGAATATTTTATGATGAAACTTTGTCACAAAAGGCAGTTAGCTAATGGTGACGCGTTTTGCATTTGCGTCTCATTTCATTAAAATGTTGTAGGTATTTTGTTAATGGAAATAATTACAAAACCATAAATTAAAATAGTTTCCCATGGTCATCATTAAATTCTACTACGTAAATAGAATACAAAAAATGCAATATGTTACTTATTTAAACGAGATATAGACGCACAATATTAGATTGTTATACGAGGGAGGTAAGTGATCAATTGCACCCTCGAACTATAAGTACCCTCGCTAGTTTCACTCGCTGGTGCGCCTCAATATCTGAGTAGAACACTCTACTTTTCATCACTAATTCGAGGAAAAAAAACTTGCAAGAATATGTTTGCAAAAACATTTTCAACAAGAAAAATTTGCCACCGCTATTTATATTTTTCCTTTTTTTGTGCAATCATGTCCTATTGACTGTTTTAAAAATAAAACTAATGTAGTAATTTTGTACAGTCTTAAATATCTTTTCAAGATTTAATTTAGCATTTGTATGAAAATCACATTTTTCCATAATAATATAAATTAAATAATCATAAAATAAAAAGTTATTTAAACAGAAAGTAATTTGCCATATTCCTTTAGCTAGACTAGTTAGTGACTGTAAGGGAGCCTCGTTCGATTTTCAAATTTACTTACCTCCCTAGGTTTGTAAATCGAATTAAACTTCCGCATTTCGAGTTAAATACGACTTACTTTCAGAGTGTTAGTGATGAAAAAATATGTTTTTGCCTGCAGGGTCATTGAACCGTGGTTCTGATCTTTTACCGAGTGTCCAGTAAGAATATGGCTATATAAACGGAAGTCACTTTATGTTAGACTAGCTTTTGCCCGCGGTTCCACCCGCGTCAAATGTATTTTCGTGGAGATAAGGAAAACAAAAGAATATGATTTTTTTGAACGACAATATGCCAACGGTCACCATGTTTTTACCAAAGTGCTAATAAATACCAATCAAATAACCCCACACTCGAAGGGTCTGCTGTTGTCCGTTGAGGAGATCCCGTACCCACCTTCCAGTCCCATCGTCAGACCCTGGTCTCCATGTTTTACCAAAGTGCTAATAAAGATCAATCAAATAAGCCCAAACTAGAAGGGTCTGCTGTTGTCCGTTGAGGAGATCCCGTACCATAACTTCTAATTACTACCAGCAGAAAAGTAAATTTAAAAAATCTTTAAATGACGATAACTTTCTTCCGAGATCCGATCTTAATGAAATATAGCCTATAACCTATTCCGAATTACGCTCTGTATAGCTGTGGAAACTACATGAAAATCCGTTGAATAGTTTAAGAGATGTGCGTGAACAAACAGACAGACAGACAGAAAAGAATTTAAAAAATCGTTGATTTGTATTCTTACTCTTCTTTAGTCACCCCCTTTCTATTTCTATTACTTTTCTTCAATGTACAGACACAGCGGTTTCTACTGTTTTATTAATTCTTAATTCTTAATTATTTATTGTACACAGAAAAAATATACACAATGTTGGTCTTAAATGTAATGTACAGTGGCGAGCTTATCTCAAAAATGAGATTTCTTCCAGCAAACCAAGCCTGAAAGTGAATATTTTATTAGATAGGGTAAACATATGTGCACATAATAAATAACTTTATAAAAATAAATTAACATAATAATTAAATACTAATTATCCTAACCTACGAAACAAGCTATAATTACATACTAATATGTACTTACAATACATACATTACAATACTTATAAGATAAATACAGAAATATACTACACATACTATATAATAACTACCTAAAGAAGGACAAATTAAGAGGAAGAAATATAATGCTCTTTGATCCTTTTTTTAAACACGCTAATTGAGGGACTATCCCTTATTGTATGCGAAAGTGAGTACCAAAACCTAATTGATTGAACGGTAAAAGAATTTCCAAATGCACCGGTGTAATGGCTTGGGGTTCTTAGAAGCGAGACTGTGTGGGATCTAACTTGCTTGTCTTTAGAGAAAATGAACTCGTAACGTTCGCGAAGATATGCCGGGGAAGTTGGGCTCCGTAGAATGTTGAATAGGAGACACAGAATGTGGACTTTTTGACGTTTTTTAACGGAGAGCCATTTCAACTTTTTACGAAACTATGAGACATGATCATATTTCCTTAACCCATATATGAATCTAATGCCCAGATTCTGTAAACGCTCAAGTTATAATGTATTACTCATTAAAATTTACCTAACAATGTTGAAGATTTCAAGAGTGTGAACATCAATCACTTCAATCACTTCAATGCCACCAAGTCACTTGGCACACCTGCTTTTTATCGACGTTAAATCGTAATAATAGGCTTGTAGACAGGATAAACAAAATATTATTCTATTTAGTCCGTCATTTAGATTATCAAAAAATATTGGACACGTATTTTTTCTTTTGTCAATCAAACAAAAAATGACAGAGATAAAGCGCGTCAAAGTTTGGGAGAGGGGGAAAATGACGTCACTTCTAAGTAAAATTGTACCTAGTTTTGACGTCACGCGGAACTTCAGCGGGCTATAACTTCATCATTGTTTGTTTAATTGTAAAAAAGAAAAAATACGTGTCCAATATTTTATGATAATCTAACTGAAGGACTTATAATTTTTTTTTAGTCATCATGCCTATTACTATATTATTTATTACGTGCCAAGGGTGATGGGTGGTGGGTAAAACCTAGCGCCGTACTTTGGATACAAATTAACCAACAGCTTAAGGGCTTGTATTGGGTCTTTCAACGGTTTTTGTTTTAATATGCTGAGTCAACTACTTATCTGATCAATGTAAAACTTGGACACGTGTTTTTTCAGACCTTTGTCTTTCCGTTGTCAAGTCGGTTACCAAATTGGACACATTTCGCCCGATATATTTAATTTTTAAAAATGATGCGTTTTCAAGTTATTTTTTCGTTTTTTGTCTAAGCGGCTTGAGTTTTATGTTTGAAATTACTGCTATAACAAGAAAACATGGTTTTTTTTCCGATGTCAGGTGGAAAAACTCCTACATCAAATACTTTTTCTTAAAATCCAGAAAAACCTCCAAAATTCACTGATTTTGCGTTTTTAAGTTATTTTTTCTTCTTTGTCTCAACGGCTTGAGTTTTATGTCTGAAATTACTGCTATAACAAGAAAACATGGCTTATTTGCCGATGTCATGTGGAAAAACTCCTACATCAAATACTTTTTGTAAAATCCAGAAAAACCTCCAAAATTTGCTGATTTTGCGTGCGAGTATTCTAATGTAGACTTTCTGACAACATACTGAATTTTAAAATCGCTCAGTAAAATTATCGTGCACCAGGGGTAATGCCTTAACGTGTCTTCCAAAGCACGCAGACCGACATAATTTAAGAATGTTACAATTATTTCAAATATAAAAAAAGTTCTATCAGAAGTTGTATTAGGTACATTAGAAAGTTGTTAAAATTAACAAAATTATTTTACTTCTGAATATTCTTAGGAGAAAAAAAATATGGTGACATAGTCATTAGAGTGAGAATTAGGTGAGAGGATGTGGAGGTGTGTGTGTGTGTCTGAGAGAGGGGGTGTTTAAGTATGTAGAGGTTACGTGAGAAAGGTTGTGTGTGTTAAAAAAGGGGTGTAAGTGTTGGGTTTGTGATAATGGGAGTTAACTTTTTCCAAAAATAAGTTTATTTTTGTGCAGCAAGTAATTCTTCCGTGTGTTTGTCAGTATGTTTCCTAAGCCATTTGCTGGTTACATAAGTATATCATTATCTGCTTAGGCAGAACGTGTTTTTGTTAAAACTGCAGCACCCCAAATTAAATTACATGTAAACCTAACACGCTCCTCCTCGCTCCGCTTTACTCCACTCGTCATCGCACCTATTTTTAGGATTCCGTACCCGAAGGGTGACTAACGGGACCCTATTACTAAGCATCTGCTGTTTGTCTGTCTGTCACAGGGGTAAAGCTTCAGCCGTTATAGGTAGAAAAATTAAATTTTCACAAAATACGTGGGACGCACTATAAGTTTGCGGAATGAATATGAAAAAATACTATTAAATATTGTTTATGTAAGTGGCCAGTTCCGGAAACTTTTAGTGTTTCCTATGTACCATAGCCTCTACCATGACAAATAATAAAATTGAATAAAAAATTAAACCAAAGGTGCATTTTAACGATATTTGTTTCAGCTCTATTTTAAAGACGGTAATACATTTAAGTTTAAAATTTGCACACATTATTGTACATACTCTAAGCGAAAATAAAACAAATAATAATATTAGGTTCCGTACTCTTGTTTATAAGGAGGTAACATTTTAACGCCTTGCTTTTTGTCACCTTAATTTTATATATATTATTGATTATGTATGTTCTTAGAGTTTCGTACCCGTATTGGGTGGTGGTACGGAACCCTTTGTGCGTGACCCTGATTCGCACTTGGCCAAATTATTGTCTTTTGGCGAATCATTTTCGATTTCAAAGTGAACGATCCGCCAACCAAGGTAATGGGTTATTTATTTATGATATGCCTAATTCTACAATTTGCCGACGACATATGTAAGGTGAAACTATGATTTAAATAAATTTCTATATTTTTAAACACTTGGCGATTCATCCAGATTTACTTTTCTGATTTTCTATACCGCAGTGATATACATTTAATTAATATTAGGTGACTTTAATTTATGCGCACAAATTCTAACTGAAGACTCGGTAAGTGCTCAGTAACAAAGTTCGATGACCCTTTTTGTGAAATTCGTAAATAATTCTTTTCGTGTTCATTACAAACGCAAGCCCAGCCCCGAGTCAATTGCAATGGGATGTCAAGATTTTATTCTGCGAAATTAGTAAAAAGTGTTATCGATCCGTGTTACTGATCACATACCAATAAGCCTCTAGTATGAGTTTATAAATTATCGTATCATCAAAATCAAATTTTATTCATTACCATTTAGAAGAACAAATCATTAATCTTATATTTTTTATATCTTATTATTGTAAATATTATTTAATTCTGCGAGTATATAATGTAACTGAAGCCGACCACATCAAGTGTACGAAATATATCTTACAGAACTACTTTTGATTTATGTGTTTCCTTATTTATATAATATTACTACTAAAAGACAAGAAGTCAATTATATTTTAATGTTATCTTATATAGGTATACAATATGTAACTCAATATCCATACCAACTAACTCAAAGATGATATTATACAGTTTGAGTCTTTGATTACAAGGTTGCGAAGCGCAGAAATATAAACTTAGTTCCGCTAGTTAGTTTATACAAATTGTTTTGTGGCAAGTTGCGAAGATATTAATGTTCAACTCGTTAAAGTTCCACGATCTCATTCGAAACAATAAATAGAACGCTACATTAGTGAGGAAACCAAAGTTATAGTGCTTCTGTTTGCCTTGTCTGACATTTATTGTAGTCAGACTTAAGACGGAACTTTGAACTATCTACTTGTTTGTTTTAAAAGTTTAATTGTTACACAAAGAACACTAATTACTCGATCACGAAGAATGTAAATAGGTCACCAACAAACTTTACAGACTTACAGACTTTCCGCTGATTCGACATTTTAAATAAAGCGATTGTCAAGTATGAAGTGCGGGGCTGTGATTGGCCCACTGGGTTTCTTTTTAGGGTTCCGTTAAAGGTACATAAATATACTTATCGCACGTTAGGATTTATTAAATAATAAAAAAATACTAATTAAATTCAAAAGAGGAAATACAATATATTAGAATAGGTGTTGGGTTTGCTTATATTTAATAAGTAAATTCACGTATATGAACTAAAATAAAGGGACATTTAATGTATACAATTATGTATATACGATCTAATAATAATAGCTACCCATAAACTAAATACTAATGCGTTACATATATAAATACATGCCTAACTCCGCCCATTCGATTTGTCTTATACGATGAATGAATGAATGAATGAAAAATACTTTATTGCACAATATCATATGAATGTACAGAGGCGAAGTTAATGCTATTAAGCAGTTTCTTCCAGTTAACTTGTGGCGTTGCAGAAAAAATTTAGGGTAGTGCCCAAAATATAAAATAATAAACGTATTGAATCTAATATAATATACACAAAAATTATACAATAAAATAGAGGAGGGGATATAAAAATATAAATATGGTTAATTTATGGCTACAGTACATAGACCATGACTCTTGTCTTGTGACGATGAATCTAACTTAAACAATATATTGTAAATAGGTATTTAAAGTTCTTGTAATTTTAAGTAATGAAATGAAATGAAATGAAAAAATCTTTAATGAAAATAATTGTTAATGTAAATGTCCCTGGCTCCCAAGCTAGAATCCTCTGTCCAATGACTAGCCAGGCTTCTTTCGTTACATTAGATAGGTACATTTTGCAACTATACTTATAACTTAGTAAGAATATTACTTTAAATAACAATCGCCATACCATTTGAACAAAATTAGTGCAGGTGCAGATAGGTAGCTACTCATCCGTGCGAGTTAACATTCCTTTTTTTTTCGGCACCTACCCACATCTACAGTTGGAAACAAATAAAGAATCTTAATCACCTTGTTAAAATTTGAAAAAAACACAAATAAATTAGTTAAGGATACACGGATATATTATTGTAAATAATTTACTTTCTTATTTATTTTTCAAGTGTATTTCCCCTAGTCTTTGAATTTATGGAAATAAAACATCCACAGTAAGTAACAACGACTCGACTAAACAATCAACATAACAACCAGTAAAAAACGAGTATTAACCAACTACTAGCTTATGAATAGAAGGTAAACTTTATTTTTGAAAACAGCAGTAGTAAGCGAATCTCGAATAAACAAAGGTAGACTATTCCAAAGGCGGATTGCAGATACTGTAAACGAATAGAAGTACATATAATATGATCACTTTATTGTCGGTCTGTCCGTCTGTCAAGACCCTATTTCTCTCGCCCCATGAAAGATATCAAGTTAAAACTATGCTGTTTTTAAGAAATCAGGCTTCTAGTCTAACGCGGAAAAATGACATTGCCTTTTACGTTACCAATTTCATACAAATACGCTCACCGTGAGAACCTATAGAGTACTTCCAATCGACTTAGAACTTAAAAGTCCGTTAGCAATTAGGTCTTATAGTAAACATCTAGAAAAAAATTATTAAAAATTACCGAAATTTAACTATTAAAGAACACATTTTAGACAAACTTAATTAGACCCTTTGAATACATGGATTTTGACAGATCGTAAGTGTCAAGTTAGCATATCGGCTCGTGCAAAACGTTTGTGTTTTAAAGGGTATGGCCGGAACCCTCAGTACACGAGTCCTAAGTGCCTAAAAGACACGATCTTGCCCTTCTTCTTAGCAAGAATAATCGAATGGGTGGAGTTAGGCATGTATTTTTATATGTAAGGTATTAGTATTTAGTATATGGGTAGCTATCATTATCATATGGTAGGTACACTAGGTGAAATTTAATAAACATATTTTTTTGCTTCCTTTCTCACTGGGCTAGGAATGGTTATTAAACTAGTCCAACCAGTACGGGAGCAAAAAAATATATATTTTTCGAATTTGGTTAAAAGGATTACTGAACCTAGTTCCTGATCACTAACCGAGTCTCCGCTATGAATTTCACCCTATATATATTATTGTACTATGCATTTAATATACCTTTAATGTGGTTTATGTACGTGTATTAATTAATTAATTTATATATACCCAAAACCCAATTTAAAATATTGTATTTTCTTCTTTTAAATTTAAACATTTTACTTATTTAATATATTCTAGTGTGCGATTAGTGTATTTATGTACCTACATTGCAAAAATAAAGTATTCATTTCATTTCATTTCCTACTTGCACTTGGTCAGTTTTTTTTGTTTAAAATAGTGCACCTGAATTGTGGCTGTTACAGCAACTGAAAAAAAAAAACTGAGTTTGTACGAAATAAAATAACTTTTAAAATATAATCGAATCAATTCAAAATAATTTATTTGTGCAACATAGGTCAGGGTAATTCCAGGATAAATGCCGCAGTGGGATAGTTTCCCCAATTTCAAAATCTCGCACTTCCCAAAAAGTGTACAAACCCGTGACACAATTATTTGAAAGCGCACCTCTTCCCCACCTCAGTGCATAGGCGGCGTCCCAGAGTCATGCACGTGGCTTCCTTAAAAAAAAAACGTTTCGTGCTAATTTCTCTTTCACCCAAATAATTCAGTAGTGTGCAAAAAGTATATAATATCTTCTGTATCTTTTAATATAAATATAAATAGTAAGTGTTTTGTTTTTATGTTATTATTTGTTCAGTCTTGTATTGATTGTACGGTTTTGAATGTTTACGTATTTTAGAATTTTTTTTTATTGAAAAAGGCATCTATCATTTATAAAAAAGGAGATATTTTGTTACGTTTGTATCCCACGTAGTTTTCTTTCATATTTATCATTGTTTTGTTAATATATATATTTACTTGTATCTTTGTTATTTGCAAGATCGTGATATCACGTAAATATAAATGGAAATCTGTCGTTCAACAGCGAACAGCCACCTGGACTAAAGAAGATCTATGAAGAATTAATGAAATATAACGGACTTTCGGTACCCCGTACCCCGTTAAATAATAGTTTGATCTTAAACATTTAGTATTTTTAGAAATCCATTTACCTATTTTATCAATGGTGTCTCAATACCACAATTGAGGCATCTATCCCTAAAATATAGGATCTAAAAAAATTCAATTATAGCATAATTAATAATGTTTTCTTTTAAAGAATACCAAATGAATTTACAAAAAGAACCATAGAAACTATCTATATAAATAATGAATCACTATGCTTCTTATTAAAAGAAATACAAATGAAAATTGAAATGTTGGGCATCTATCCTGGACTCACTCTATATGACATACTTTATACTATATACATAATTATGTATATAAAATCGCTACTTGGAACTCTTTTTTATATGCACGTGTTAATAAAGTCGGTTCTGAAGGCCTAAATTTTAATTTTAGTGCTGTCAAAACTAAATTTTCGAAATTCCAAAATAGTTCTTTACGTTAACAACAGAAGCTTTATTGACAGCACCAACACTAAAATTAAAGCCTTCAGAATAGACTTTATTATTTATCTTATTTTGTCTTAGCAGTTTTCACCATTCATACATAGTACAAATAGAAACTCGATTAAAACTAGAAGTAACAACTTATTTTACTGTATTATAATGTACTGTTATGACATAGTTTATTTACAATTTTGAGCTTAGTTGTTTGAAATTCAAATTTTTCGAGTTATATATTTTGTTTATGCGCCTCATACGTATCTATCGTAGCGATACTATGATAGAAATAAATTTTTATATTTTAAGCACTTGGCGATTTATCCTTCGCAAGGAGATAACAAATTAAATTTTATAAAATTGCGGTATAGAAAATCAGAAAAGTAAGTCTGGACGTGAGGAGCTCTGACCCGGGACTCAAACCCGGGACCTCTCGCTTACCGGGCGGTTGCTCTACCACCGAGTTATCCAGTTCTCAACACAACCTGCGAATGTAAATTCATGAACTTTCCCATACCGCAACGATATGTATAGATGCTCACTTAGTAGAGAGCATCTTGACGCCTAGAGGGCGCTAGTGTATTCAAGACGAGTCTAAGACTTATTGCCCTACCGTCACCTATTACAGCATCGGGTAGTGAAAAGTACACATTACTCTTATCGAAACTATGATAGAAATAAATTTCTATACTATTTATAGGGGCTAAAATGGTAGGACCTGAGAAATATATATTTTTTTAAATTCATAATTAAGGTTACACGTTAAGAAATTGTTCAGCTACAAAAGTAAAGCAAAGTCTTAAAAATGATAAAATTATTAATAACAATAAAAAAATAAAAATTATAATTATTCAATGTCAAGTAAATGAGAATTAATGTCGAAAATCGAAATATTTAAAGAAACATTATAAATAGCAAAGGATAATTAATTAATTACAGATTTAAAATGTTTTTGAATTCTTATAAGTCTTATTACAACAAAAAAAAAACATTATTTTTTAGCAATTCGTCCATACTATAGAACGTCATCTCGAGAAGCCAATTTTTCAGCCTTGACCTTAACGAATTAACAGTCGTTGCGGCTGTCACATCAGCTGGGAGTAATAATTCGGCATTCTCTGAGTACAGAACCCTAATTTTATATATGGTTGATTTATTTTGGAGAATGTACAATAATCTGAAATTAAAACTTGTATGTATTACCGTCTTTAAAAAGGGAGTCATTTATGTGATCGGGAAATGCGCGTTGGAAGATACGCGTCGTGGTCAGCGTAACCACTCGTAGCTACGACGCTACGGCGTAGCAAATCACCATTGGTTTTTATGACATTTGTATTCTGTATCGGCAAACATATTGAAAAATGACAAAAAATAGCGTAGCTTCTGTTTGGTGGAAGTTAGCAGGCCGCGAGTATTTGTATTTGCGCCTTGTTGTACAAATTTTGCATTTTTTTGTGAGTACTTAGACTTTTACGTGTAGAAACTGCGTTTCAAGGCTATCCGTTTAATTTTCGTGATTGACAGATATTGACACATATATCAAACGTCAAAAACTGTCATTGGTTGGAAAGTGCCCATAATACCCGTCATTCAAGTCCGGAGATAATGTAGTAAAAAGAATTGTAAAAGTTGAAGAAGTCAGCCAAAATAGTATAAAATATTTAAATGAATAATTATGTCTTAAACTAAAATGACTAAATGAAAAACACAGAATTTTTACAGGATTCTATTTGGAATTACGAGTCTTATCTAAATTTTTAGTATTTTTAACTTCAACTCAAACTGTTCTTGACCAAAGTGTTACACATAAACATACCTAACGCCTGTCTGCCAGAGGTAGCGTTGCCAGATGAGAAAACTGATATTACAGTGTTAAGGCTCAAAATTACAGTGTTTGGGACCAAATTACAAAAGTACCAAAATAGAATTACATTGGGTCTTACAGTAGAATTAAAAACATTTTTCTCTAAAATTGACCTAAATTTTAAAAATATACCATACTATAGTTATTATTTGTAAATTAAATAAACACTGTCACTATCGTTCAGACCGATAAAGGATGAGTCTTTTTTATATATTCCTGAATCAAACGATTTAATCGATTTAGTTTAAACCAAAATACTTTAAGTTTTACGTAATTTTCACTATGACGTAAAATTGTTTGCCTAGCCAACATATTTCCTCTTATAGGTAGATTTCGTTATTAGTCTCTTGCATTTTTTCGTTTTTTATTTATTAATCCGACTAAACATTCTTTCGCATTCAGCATTATAATTTGGAAGAGCCGAGATGTTTAGCATAAACATATAGCATATCAGAACTCCTTCATCTGCTTTAGCAGAAAAGCAACATTAAAAAAAACTAAAATATGAATGTAGAAATAGGTACCTACTCTTAATTATAAAATTTTAAGTACTGACCTTGTGCCAAAATTCATAAGGTCATATGTATCAAAGTCCCCTTTTTATTGAGGCAATATAGTATATACATAATAGGTGTTCTCCATACACTGTAATTTTGCTATTACAGTATACAGTAGTAGATCGGGTTAAATTACAGTGGATCTACTGTAATAACAGTGTGTCTGGCAACACTGTCCAGAGGGGTAGATAGACTACAAAATTATATTTTCAACGATCCTGACACATGGTACTGACAGATAAATAAGCGGATAATAAAATTAGTATTATAAATTAAAAACTTTTATTCGAATAAATAATCCTGTGGACAAGTATATTTAACAAGACGAATAAAATTATTTATACACATACTTACTACAAACTTCTGTGGCCGAATGGAAGAACGCTCGCCTGTTAACCTGTTAAGGGTTTAATCCTCGCGGTGCCCATTAATTGATGTTCGGTCTACGTGATTTGGAAGGACCATTTGTGCCCGAAGAACAGCGACAGGGATCACTACCCATCACGTTCGGGACGTAATAATTGTCGGTGAAAAGCGGGTGTACCGAGAGTGGACTGTGACTTGCGTTTCACAGTTCACACTCAGGAACACTGTTGACACCCTCTTGGGCATTCGTGTCTTGACTAAATGTTATATTTACGAACGCGAATAAAATAGTATTTATTTTTATCTGGGGTAAACGAAATGCGAAGGATCAAAATTCTATGTATATTTGTACTTTTGATAGCTTTACACGCGTTCAAGCGGTGACCAACTTACCTACTTATTTCTAAGCTCCAACACGTGTAAACCAAATTCCTTTTTAGAACCTCCAAAGTATGCCCTTAATCCCTAACATGTGTTACAGGAAAACAACTCAGCCGGTATTTATTTGAAATATTCGCCTTCTTACAAACTCCGCCAAACCCTGCCGTTTGTTTGGTACTTTATTAGGGTTCAGTTATGAACATAAGGAGTCTCTTGTTATGTCGTCAACCTTTTCGTCACAATTGGTACCTTTTTTGTACGGAACAAAATTGGGGGGTCTAAGAAACAACTTGCCACACCCTTCAACTTTGATGACAAACATGAATTTTTGCACTTATTTCCTAAAAAGTAGATAGATTTAATTCTAAAAGTTGACTAAAAGGCCTTAGGTCAATGTGACAAAAATGGTAATAATGAACGACGGAATAATTATTGTTCTACGTTTGTATTGGGAATGAGGTGCTAACGTGAAATTTACGCGAATGTATGAAACGACAGTTACCAAAGGTAGGATGTGCAAAAATACGTAAAAACTTTTTGAGTACTGCGAGCTTATGATGTGGAGAAAATTTAACATTTAACCAAAATAATATTTCGTGGAATAAAAATAAAATGATATTCTTAAAAAAACTTATCAGCTCGCCATTTGTTTTGATGATCAATCACTCATGGGTTCATCAACTTCATCATCAATGCCAAAAAGTGACAGATTTGTCAAATAAAATTTCAAGATTTCTTTTATAAAACAGTTGAAAATAGATCGAGCAAACAGTTCAGACAACTAAACCAGCGATAATTTCATATTTTGGAGAAGCAATATAATTGATCAATAAACTTTTATAAACATCAGTAAGTACACAAAACGCAAAAATTTGATTATTATTTTACTTGATAGCCTTAAGTACTTCAGTATTCATCTCATTTTTGTACTATTATGAAAACGGTACTTTTGAATCCCAATCCAATCGTGGAACAATAATACCTGGGACGTTCTCGCGTATATAAAATAAATACACGTTTCTTAATCTATACTTCTAATAAAAGAGTTAAGAAGTCGTGTCAGTGTATTTGTATTTTTTTTCAAAATTTTCATTGAAATGTTCTTAATTATTATACTGAAGACAAAACCACAATTTTTAAAATTTTTGTCTGTTTTTCTCGAGAACGGCTCAACGGAGTTAGATGTGTTTTTTTTATTGTCGTCGTAGTGACACATATAGGCTATACGGAGTGTTCACAAAATAACACCCGAGCCGAAAACGAAACACAGATTGAATAAAATCGGGCGAAGCCGAAGGCGAAAGGCTAGTTGATATAAAAAAAAAACGGACAATTGCGAGTCGAAACTATATGTTTTATGATTTAATTAAAAATGTATAGTTTTCAGATTTTTCCCTTACTTGTAGTATAAGACGGTATTACTTGCCGAATTTCATAGTTCTAGGTCAACGGAAAATACCCTTTAAATTTTGATTCCCTTGAGAGTGTCGAAATATACGTTTTTTGCTGCATAAACGGCCGTATCTTTCTTACGATAACTTAGAAGTTTGATTTTTCCACAGCTTCAAGGGACTGTAGACCTGAGTATTTGGTTTTAATTTGAACTTGATACCGCCATGCGTTCCCGAAATAAAGGGTCTTGACAGACAGACGGACGTACGGACAGATAGACGTAAAACAAAGTGATCCTATAAGTGCTCCGTTTTTTCCTCTTGAGATACGGAACTCTAAAAAAATGATTTGGTTCAACTAATGTTGTTGTATATCTTTATAAGTCGAAATGAAAAGGTTTAACTCAGGCAAAACCATCAGTTTCTCCGATAGCTTAATAATCTATCTATACTTATGATAAATTCGCAAGTAGGTAAATAATTCGTACAAGGAGAAATAATGTTAAAAGGGACAGACTGACAAGATGGATGATTTTGATCCACAATAATTATCAAAAATATGGACCTAAAGTAGAACGTCGAAACGTTAGTTTGAAATGAAGGCATTATTCAATTTATTTTATTATTCAATTACGTTTTATTATTGTTTAAAATAGCGCTAGTCTGAGCCGTGGCTGTTACAATCAACATATCACGCACTTTCGAAAAAAACGGTCAACTGCGAGTCAGACTCGTATACCTAGCGTTCCGTAATTTGACAGTTTTGGGAACAGTCAGCGAGAAGGTATTTAAAATCTTGCCTAAAACTGTTTATGATAACTAAAAAAAAATTGATTGTACCACAAAAGAGAAACTCAAATATTTTATACCTTACTCGAAATAAAACCCGTGGATGAAAAATTTAACTTTGTCATTTTGTTATCGTGAATTTCTTACCCGCTTTATTTTTCTGTAATCTTTACGTAGTCCCACATTACCATGATTTTTTTCATATTTTTCGGTTCAATAGTTTCGGAAATAAGGGGGGGACATTTTTTGTCACAATGGGACATGCATTTTTTTGTGGTTTTTCAAAGATTTCTCGAAACTAGTGCCAATAAACATAGTAAAGGTATATATTTTTATTATCAGCTCTTGAATATCTAGATTTCAATATCTATATTGTATTTTTAAAATATTTTGTTTTATTTTGCTCTCTTTTGTGTTGGAATTATTTTAAACAATTTTTTTTTAAATATCGTATTTATGTAGGCCTTGAATGCGTTTTTTGTAGCAAATTTCAACTCGTTATGAGGCTGTGAAAACGGACGGATGGACAACGGAGTCTCACCATAAAGGTTCCTTTTGTACCTTTTAAGTACTACGGAACCCTAAAAAACGGAGTTTAAAAATGTTTACTCGGCTGCTTGTTGGAATCAAAATACGTTTTTTTTTCAATTACGCTCGATATCATTTAAACAAATTTTATAAACAAAACTAAGTCCCGAAATCGATACTCTTTTAACAAATAAATTATATTGGTTTTTTTTGAAGATTTTATTTTGTATTTTATTAACACAAGTAAATAATAAATAGGAAACAAAAAATGCTCAAAATATTCTTAGGGCCTTACTGGGCCTAAGCTGTACCATAAAAAAGTTAAATATCTACCTAAATAATATGTATAAAACAGCTGTTTTCTTTAACGATTTTTGGATTGGCCCCATAGTAAAAGTTATTCACATTAAAGAACAGAATACACAGTTTTGAAGAAAAGGCTATCATCATAACAGCGAGTGTAGGTTCGCTATAATGAAGTAATTTCAGTAAAGATAAGAGGTACATTTCATTTCTATTTCCTGTTATAATGTCTCAAAAGCGCGATTAAGTGTCATTGTAAAATTAAATGAGTCTCAGTTTTGAAACATTAAATCGGAGAACCGACAGCGTTGATTGCTTCGGGGACAGATCAGGTTGAAAGATACTGAAGTACAAATTGCTAATCAAAAACGACAATTCTAAAGAAAAGGTATTAAAAAAATAACTTCTTGTTTTATTAGAAACTAGTGATTCTTACTGATAATGATAATTACTTGGAAGCACAGGTTTATTATCTAAAAACCGCTTTTTTAGCGTAAAGCGATTTTTTCGACCACTTGATTAAGTAACGTCGATATTTCTCTTCGTCTATAAATTAAATGAGAATGGGTTATACTACACATTGTTCATAATGTTAGTACATCATCCATCCATCCATCCATCAGCCCGTGTTCGTCCACTGCTGAACATAGGCCTTTCCCAAATTTCGCCACTAAAACGGTCCTCCGTCCTCCTCATCCAGCCGCCCCCCGCAACGTCCTTCAGGTCGTCGGTCCTTCAGGTCGTGGGCACGAGGTCACCACTTCAACTTACTGATTCTGCAGGCTATGTCGGTTACTTTCGATCTCCGACGGATCTTCTCATTTCGGATTCTATCCATCAGAGATACCCCAAGCATAGCCCGCTCCATAGCTCGCTGAGCGACCTTAAATCGGTGGATTAGGCCCTTTGTAAGAGACCACGTCTCAGCGCCATACGTCATCACAGGAAGGACGCACTGGTTGTACATCTTAGCCTTTAAGTACTGCGGTATTGAAGACGTAAATATGTGACGCAACTTTCCGAATGCTGTCCAACCCAAGCATATTCTTCTGTCAGCCTCGACGTCAAAGTTGTTTTTATCCAGCTGTATGACTTGACCCAGATAAACATATTTTTAAACAACTTTGATGCTGACATTGTCGACGGTTAGTGGCCCTTGGTGTCGTGACAGTTGGACAGTTAGACAGTTGGTTGAGTCTTATCCAAATTCATCCGCAGGCCCACTCGTCTCGAAGAATTGCTAAGGCCTTGCATCATTTCTTTCAGTTCCTGCAGCGATTCAATGTTAGTACAATGAAAAAAAATGTGCTTTAAAATGAATATTTCAATCTACAAACATGTAACTCTAAATTTATAAACAAATAGTTAATATTATAGCATGCAGCAATAATCTCTTTAACATTTTAAAAATAAATAGTAGTGAAATTCGCTTCGAAGTTTTATGCAAATACACAGACAAACGCAGATATCTTCTTTACTTTTTAGGGTTCCGTAGTCCGACAAGGAACCCTTATAGTTTCGCCATGTCCGTCTGTCCGTCTGTCCACGGCTTATCTCAAAGACTATGAGTACTAGAAAGCTGTAATTTGGCATGAGTATACATATTAACTGTGCTAACAAAACGGTAAAATAAAATAATGAAAAAAATAATTTATTGCGACCTCCCATACACGTAAATTGGGAATGAATTTTTTTTTCTCGTCTATCCCATAATGTGGGGTATCGTTGGATAGGTCGTTTAAAAACATTATGGGTGTGAGAAAACCATTTTTCGATTTATAGTTTCGTTGGCGAAATATTAAGCTTTAAAATGCTAATTTTTGTTAGAATCAAGCGTCCCCCCCCCCTCTGCAAGCTAAACGGTTGTTTATAGATATGCGGAAAAATTCACAGAAGTAGTATATAATAATGAAGTTACAAAGAAAACTATCACAGCTAAGTAGGCTTTACAGGTTTACGAGTACAGATCGCGCTAAACTTTTGGCCCCCTATAAACACGACAATGTATGGACCGTTCTTCTAAATGTATAGGGCTAGAAGTTTGGCGTGATCTGTATTAGTAGACCAACTTATAAAATGTACTGGGCAACTACGGAATACATTATACATAAATACATCGCATGGCCCGACACGCACTTGACCGGTTTTATGTTAACAGATGAAGACTGCATAGTTGGATTTAAATGTGTTACAGGTACAGCTGCTACTAATAACCCAGACTAAACAATACCCGTTCATAATATAAGGTAGTTTTGATTAATTCAGCCAAATTCATACCTTATATCCAAGAAGTGAGTAGAACATCTGGTTTAACTACCTTTTCATCGAAATAAAAAATAATAGAGGACGTCATTAAGAAAAATGTTATAATTCCACTTTTTTTTGTCAATTTCGAAAAACATATTTTTTGCTCCCTTACTGGTTGTACTAGCTTAAGTACAATTCCTAGTCTAGGGAGTAAGGAAGCTAACAAAATTATTTTTTGAATTTTACCAAAAAGATAATTCAAGCTTCTTTCTGAGCACTAACCGAGTCTCCAGTATGAATTTGGTCGGTTGGTTTAATTTCACTTTGTATACTAATAATAAAGTAGTAAAAAAGTCGTGTCTGCACATTTCATATTTCGCGACATTTTAAATTAAATGGGTTATTCGTATTATACTGAAGGGTAATTTCGTAAAAGCTGACCACTTTTATCGCACCCGTTATTCCAGATATAATCTTTAAGCGATGTTTTAATAATTCGCGACCTATTTTAGTATGCATTGGTAACCAAAAAATATGATTTAAATACAACGTTCTAAAATTGTAAAATTGTTATATCATGTTATTTATTACGTATATTTAAAAATGTAACAGGTGCAAGATCTTCCGTGAAATTACCTGAAGCCAACATTTTAGAAATTTTGTCTGTGTCTCTGTCTGTCTGTGTGTGTGTCTGTCTGTATTTTATGTTATGTGCTCAACACAAAGGCTATAAGGGGTGTTAGTAAAATAACGCCCCAGCCAAAAACTGGGCAAAGATTAAACTCTGGAACCACTCAACGGGTTTGGATCTAGTTTTTGTTTTATTATCATTGTAGTGACCTGGTCAATACTTAATTTATTTTTACTAAATTTTTTATGAAATAATAACACCTTTTCTATAACATTTTCCATACAAATGGATTTTTTGATTGAGAATTTGATATCCTTTGACATTTTTTTTGACATTTTCTACTACCGAATATTTTAATTTGACTTGGAATTTACTTAAAATTATCTGACATGGGCAATTTCGCTTTTTATAATTTTATATTATTCGATTATATTTCTGACATTTAATATAATATAATATAAAAATATAATATAAAATTATAAAAAGCTATATGTTTAATGTCAGAACTTGTTTAAAATAATTATGTATATAAGTTAATTAAAGAGCCCCTGATGATGATTATATAGTGAAACCGGTTGGGTAGTGTAGTATTAAATATTATCTGTGGAAAAGTACATGTGTTTTCATCACAACAATATTAGAACTCATATTATTTGCTAATTTGTCTTGAACTTTATTCGTTTATTTTCCCGACTTTCTCGGGGATTTCTTAGTGTGACATCCCTTTGACAACTGTTTGATTCATACCCAACTTTTTAGTCAAAATGCGGAATGTCAAACATATAACCAGCAATCTTCAACAAAACGTTTGTCAGTCATTCGTATTCAATCTACCCGCAAGTTATTTATATCGTTTATTGAACGGACATCTAGCAATACAAAGATTGTTTAAAATATGCATTTATTTAAATATCGTTTTACACATGTTTACCCTGCTCAGCGAGAGCGCGTCGCTCAAGAAACTCGCAGTTTAGAGGTGTTTTTATTTATTATTTTGAAATTAGAGAGATGGGTTTTTAAATGACGGCCTTTTTATGTTACATTTTCTAAGACGTTTATTTTAATTATCTTTTTCGTCCAAACCTTAATATAGCTCAAATAAAATGATATTAGATCGTAGTGTAGACCTATCTGTTCAATTTAATCGGATCGAGTGAAGTGTAAGCAATCGTGTATCGATTAGCCGAAATATCACGATCAAAAAGTCATATATAACATACTTATTTAATTTTATCATCGCTATTTATTGGTTTAAAATTCATTTGAAAAGAGACAAAATCGGGATAAACCCTTCTTAAATATTGAAACCGGTTGGGTAGTAAAGTATTTAATATTATCTGTAGAAAAGTACAAGTGTTTTATCACAACATACCAAATTTAACTATGTTTTTGAACATAATTATTTTCTGGTGTAAATCTCAAATCTTTATTGCTCATGTTGTCGTGTAGGTCTTACTTATTCAGCTGTACCAATCAAACTTTGCAAGTATTTTAACAACTTTATTTGCAGCCTGAAACCTTGAATCTACTAATCTGGCAGGCAATTTGTGCCGCCAATAAAATTCACAAATACGTAACCTGTAAAGCTAGGTTCAGAATATACCCAGGGCAGTTTACGTTTAGTTTGATTTTGATTTACATATCGCTACCTGCTCCGTGCAGGCCGGGCTTTATCGAAGTCCATGAAAATTGCACAATAGCCTTTGCTTGACTCAAAAATAATTTGGTTATTCAGTTGATTCAAAGAGATCGTTGCCATATTTTTGTTCGTTGCGTTAGTTTTGAAATTAATTTAATATTTTTTTTTGGTGAAAATAATACTAAATTATATTTTTCGGGTTCCATACCCCAAGAGCAACACGGAGGCCACTAAGCCTGCATATAAGGTCAGATTGAGCATCTTATTTTGCATAATCAGAACTGAACTCAACTACTAGTTTTCCTGCTTATTTTTTATACTTCTAACAATATAGAATTTTGGGATATCTTAAGGAGTTTTATTGAAATGTTAAATTTCATGGCCTTTTTTTAATTTACGGTACTATGTTACTTCGGAGAATTTGGTTCTAATGCTTGACCTTTTTGATCGGTATCATAAAAATACAGCATGTTTTTTTAACACATTTGTCCGGTTCGATTCCTGGTTCATACAATTTTTTAAAATTCTTTGAATGCATTTTTCCTAAAGTTCAAAAATAAAAAAGGTTCTTTTATGTAAAATTTGCTATCTTTAATATTTAAGATACTTTCCCTCCAGGAGGTATTCGTTTGGTTTACTCTGTATATGTATGTATTTGTATGTTGTGTATTATATTTAAGTTAGAGGCTTAAAGAAAATGATTTTCTTTTTGCACAAATAACAATTAATGTGTAAAATTTTCATTTTCTTATAACATCGGTTGATGGAAAAAAATTCTTTGAGGAATAAGTCCGCCCTTTTCTTCTGTTATTCTGTATTCGGTATTTTTATTTTTATTTTCTGTGCAATAAAGCATTCATTCTACATTACCACTATCGTACATTTCTTTCGTCAACTCTACTTTTATTTATCATACCCTGTTCAATAAAAAAACAGTTTTCTGACAACACAAGCTTTCACAATACTTTTTCCGAATCATTAAACTGTATACGACCAAAAATGAAAACAAAACTTTTATCAAGTCGTTGTGAAAATCTTCAAATCTCAGTAAATCTTGAGACGCCGCCCATTCCCAAAAAGATTATGTAAATCATTTACACGTAATACCTTGATGGGCCCGAACTTAGCGAGTGGCATACGACTTAGGGCTGAGGTCTTTGACTCGGAGCCAAACTTGGCTTAAGCCCTTCAATTGCCTTCTGAGAGGTCAATTGATGTGAGAAATTCCAAGTTTGAGGTTTCATTATATGGCTTCTCTAACGATAATATGAGTAGGTAGATAAGGATGATGCCTACAACTTATTAAAGATTTTATGTAAATTATTGACTTTGAACGAAAGTTCCTTATTGCACGTTGCACTCTAGACTGCGAATAAGAGAAATGTGTTAGAGTCGACCGCCACGACACTTTTGCTGTAGTATGTGTGTTTGTGTGTTTACAAGCGTATGTTTGTGTAAAGGTATGTACAGGTATATTACTACATTATAGATATGAGTGTTGCCACCTTAGCGATTTTGTCACTAGATTTAGTGATATTTCAAGGCTTTTGGCGATATTTTTCATCATTTAGCGATAATATTTTTCCAGTGATTTTTTGCGATTTTCATCTTGTAACCATTTTTTTTTGTGGTAAATGTGTTATCTGTGCGTGAGAAGTCCTCTCGTGGGAAGTTCTTTACAAACTTAGTCAATTATCGGGGAAGTCTGTCTGTATGTTTCTATGCTCCGTTTTAACTTGGTAACCACTCAACTGATTTAGATGCGGCTTTATTTAATATCATTGTAGTGACCCTGGTCTAGGCTATCAGGTTTGGGGTGTTCATAAAATAACCGCTAAGACGAAAACTGATGATAAATTAATACTAATTTATTTATAACCCCCACTTGTTACAAACTCGCACGTCATGATTCTAGGCAGAATATTTTAAATTAAACAAATATTTTGTACATCACCAAAAAACTTTTTTTTACTAATTTTAAAATTGCATTGTGAAATTTATTTAATTAAAGTATATATACATCTTAGAATAAAAACTTAAATAAACTAATTACCTGGAAATAAATAAAAATCTTAAATATGACTAAATAAAAATTGGGTCCAGGTCGCTGCCCTTCGATTATTCATATGGATTTTCATTTGGGTACTGGCATTGCTTCACCATGTAGACAACAGTTATTGTATGAAGAATAATGTTTTGTCTAAAGAATAATGTTGCAATACTTGCGATATCTTAACATTATTACTTATACAGTGCCGATATGAAAATGAAAATGAAAATGAAAATTTGAATGAAAATGAAAAATGAAATGAAAGTCATCCATTAGAAATAATATCACATTGCAACAGTCGAGCGTTAGTAGTGTGTAATTAAAACAAAGTGTCCATTCATTTTTTTTGTTGCAACATAGTCTTAAAGTACAATTAGACCAATGTGTTTAAAGTAGGCAATTTACAATCAGTGAAATAAAGTTGGTTTTTGTCGAAGGGTATTACTGCATGAACAGTGTCAGCAATACTTAGTAGCAGCGTCACCAACTTGTGTTGACTCTGAAGTCGAATCAACATCTTATGAGTCTTTCCTCTCGTCTACTAGAGTCGTTCGTTGTGAACGCGCTAAGTACCTACCTACACCAGCCTACACCGTGTAACTACTCGTATAATCGTGATTTAGCAATACAGATTATAACGAGGATTCCTGTATACTTCATTAGTCTCGCTCTCTCCGCATAGAAACCTTCCGAGACTCCAACTCCAATAATTTATACTGTGAGATGACTCCGTAATGGAACTTCATTCTAACACTAATATGAGTATTTTTTCACAGGTTCCACTATACAAATTAATTTAATTGTAACTAGTTTCATCTATATGACATCGTTGAGCCCGACAAGCCCTAAGATGTCAAGTAGACGAAACCCGTCGCTAATTTATTTAATAAGTATGGTGAAACTTGTGCAAGAAGACTTTTATTGCTATTCCAATACTAAAATGCAACAAAGTATCTTTAAAACCTCTAACAGGATACTTAGTAATTTAGCAGGGACTTTGTTTTTGAATCGATCGAGTTCCCGAAGTAACATTGGAAGACAACGGCAAGCTCAGGATGGTCTATTATCGGTACATGTATACCGTGAGTAAACATGGCGTGCGCATTAAATTAAACCACATGTTCTACTGATCATCCTGAAAAACTTCCATAGAAAACTTTTGAAAAAACGCGAAATAAAAATTCATTTACCCATACAAATTTTTAATACCTCCTTGTCGTTTTTAAGATCGATAGATATAGTCTTTATTTACTCAGCACAATCAACAGAATAATACAAAAACATTTTACATAAAAGACTTGCAGTGCTGGGTAAAAATGCCCTGACTCAGTATGTGTTGCAGCCAGTAGACTACAACGCTATTATTATGCCAGAACATGTTCATATTTTTTTCGCGTTTTTTCAAAAGTATTTCTATGGGAGTGGTTCAGGATGATCAGTAGAGCATGTGGTTTAATTTAATGAGCACGTCATAATTACACCCGGTATATTATAGATAGGAGTCGGGATGACAGGAGTCTTTTCCAAAGAGTAAGTTAGCATCGTACCTGACGGTTACTACCTCAAGGGTCATTTCATGCTCTACCATGGTCTGTTCTGATCTCTTTTAAGGGCAGCCTTCGGTGTGATATAAACTGAGATAGAATTTATGACGCCAAATACGCCCGACGTACTCTTACAGACAGAGCAAGACCCAAGTAACTGATACTTGTAAATCCATCCACTTAATCAAGTCAAATCAAATCAAAATATTTATCTAACATAAAGTATACTTTCTACAAGTCAAAGTTAAACTAGTGGTTTAACTTTCTACAAGTTAAACTAGTGGTAGGCTTCGAATGAGGCTTGTCACCACTGTCACGGCGAAACCAAGCCAAGCTACTCACCATGTTTCGGAATGACGTCATGAAACTACAAGTTTATCTTTAAAAAAATACGTTACACAGAACATTTTGTAAAGCTAGGTACGTAAAACTGTCCCACATATCCCTTGCTACTTTGTAACATTATCAAAAGTCTCCTAGAGCCGTATCCAGCTTAATTTGTTGGCTGAGGCCCAGTTTTCCTATATCAGCACAAAGTTTGAATATGCTCTGTTTCTTTTACTTTGCTACTATTAAAATCCGTATCATAAGCCTACTCTAGTATTGTATTGGTTCCTTAAGGTGGTAAAGCAGAATCTTGATGCAAAATGCACATCATAATATTGTTTTCGTTACTTCTGAAATAGTAATAATTAGGGTTTCACATGCAAATTCTATCATTTTATGATTTACGTATTGATTGCATTCGAATAACAAATTAAAAAGCGTATTTATCGTTTTAATCAACATAATTTTAATGCAGAAACTCTATTATTAATAATCAATTTCCGCTAATTGCTTTTAAACGCAGTTTTTGCATACTTGTTATTCAAAAGTAAGGAAAACAATATTATGATGTGCATTTTGCACCGAGATTCTGCTTTACCACCTCAATTAAAATCACAATGTAAAAGATGAGAAAAATAATGGCAGTATTTTTTACAAAAAAATTAATTGATTAGCTATTACTACACATGAAGTTTTAAGGAAATCAAATTAGCATAACATTACACCATGGTTTTAACATAAAATAATTTCTAAATATTTGAAACCTTAACTATGAAATTGTCGTTTTCTACTACTGACTAGTTTAAATTCCCATATTTTGTATTCGACTTGGAATCCCACATTCAAGACAATGTCTTGTTAATTTATTCATTTGTTTCTTCGCTGTTCGGTACCATAAAATAGAACGGAACCTTTATTGGGATCACTTTGTTGACCGTCTGGCAAGGCCCTTTTCTCCAGTCCTATAAAAGATAACAAGTTGTTGTTACTATTTCCTCATACAGAAGCTTACGGTCACATGGTGCCGCAAGAAATAAAATTACTAACTCAACGCGAAAAAAAGTCACTGCCTTTTACGTAATCAATTTCATGCAAATTAGCTCCCCATAAAACCTACAGGGCACGCACGGTGTGTCGTGGTTTGATAATGGAACTCTATCGCAGTGTCATTTGTGATGGAAAGTTGATTTGATCATGTATGATGAATCAGTGTTCATCGCAATGGTTTGACCCAGAGAATGCAGCGAAACCAGGCTCAATACAACAAAAATATATATAAAGTGACTTTAATTTAATCAGCCAAATTCTTACTGAAGACTCGGTAAATGCTCAGTAACAAAGTTCGATGACCCTTTTTGTGAAACTCGTAAATTATTCCTTTCGTATTCCTTACAAACTCCAGCCCAGCCCCGAGTCAATTACTATGGGACGTCAAGATTTTATTTTGTGAAATTAGCAAAAGTGTTATCGATCTGTGTTACTATTTTTTAGATCACTTACTAAGCCTCCAGTATGAGTATGGCTGCATAAATAAAAGTCACCTTATATACTTTTTTTATTTAGATGGGTAATTTCATGGGTAAGAATATATATTATTCAAATAAATTGTAAAGAATTAAACTTTCCTAGAGCAAAGTCAGATTTAAAGTTCACGTCTATATATAAGGTGATGAAATTTATTTATACAGCCAGATTCATACTGAAAGCTCGGTAAGTAAGTAGTCAAGGTTCGATGTCTCTTTATGGAAAAATCGAAAACTAGCCCCGAATCAATTACTATGGGAGATCAATAGTGTATTTTGCGAAATTAGCAGAAAGTGTTATGATCACTTAGCTTACAGCATGAATTTGTCACCTTACATACACGAAAGTAACGACGTATGTACCAATAGTGTAGTCTTCGGCTGTGGCTAGTTACCATCCTCATGACGAAATCATAACGCCAAGTGAATCATCATGTTTCCATGCTGTCATGAGAAGCCGTACCGAGTTATTGTAAGCGATTACATAGAACAGTCATCCGTCCGTTACCGACCTCAGTAGATCTTGCGGAAGTTTCTGGACAGACTGATTATCACGTCACCTATCTTGACTCTCCTGCTTCCTGGGCGATCGCGCCTCATATTAGGTCATAGGGACGATTTTCATTACGCGCGGTACTATCCAAGCGAAAGCCCATTGCGTATAAAAAACCCTTCCGTATCAGTTAGTTTCGGTCGACCCACATAAGTTAAGCTCATATTTGGTTCAGGTTTATTTAAATCCAAGCGTAAAAACGTAAATAAGCCACCAATTTTATCCATATGATCAAAGAAATGAGAAAAACCCTAACAAAAGGTTGGTTTATAAATAAATGTACGCTAACAGGTTATTTCAGGTACGAAAAAATAACGAAAAGGGAATGTTTTTACCCTTGTAAAAATTTTTTATTCATTATTTTCGCCTTTGGATGGGGTAAGCACCTAATTTCTATGCAGAAGCATCCCGGTTAAATGGGTATAAAGTTCCGGTACTGCTGCGTCCAACGAATTGAATTAATCTTTTGGGTGCCGTTGCGTTTGACCAACAAGTGTTTTCTGGATTTTTATGTTCTGAATTTGTACGATACTTTCATTTCATGGGCCTTTGGTGATATAATATCTACTGGTATAATTTTAAAAAATCTTCATAATTAGGAATGTTCAATTGCAAAGAAAACAAAAAGTAATTTCAGTTTTTTTTGACACGTCGATTACCAATTATCCCTTTGTTAAATCTTCCAATAAAATTTTATTTCTGTCGAAAAGTTGCGGTGGAAATTTTACTATAATCCATGTTTTATTTATTGGTATAAATAAGTGGTGCCCATGCCCAACCAGTAGCTCACAGGTGCTTGGGGTAGCTCATGGTCCGTTTTCTAGGCGCCCACGAACAAAATCGGACAAAAATTCAAGCTCAAACTAAATTGATAAAATTAAATAAACTCTAACTAAACTTGGAAAATCTAAATAACGCTGACATTAAACGCACACTCGCGCACATCAGTGCTGTTCTGCTGCTCTTTTCATCTCAATGTTAAACACCAAGCATAAAAGTACGTTAACAATCGAGCACGTCAAAAATTTTACGATTTTGGGACACACAGAAGATTGCCAACGAGACTTTCAGAAGCTGTGAACAGCCAAGTATCACATTAGGTTTGTGCTGTTCTGGTCTATCGATTTTGTAGTATGTCATAGTAAATAAAGGGGATATAATTAAATAATGTAGTTTCCATTATCAAACTTAGGTTTCTTTAAACTCAGCGGTGCCCGCGAAGTATGTCAAGATTTTCAAAACAGCCCTCGAGCAATACTTACCAGTTGGGCACCACTGGTATAAATAGTAATAAAAGATCATAATAATATGCTCACTGTTACACGGGTATACCAAAATCTATCAGAGATGTTTTTCAGTGTGTACTAAGCACCGAGCCTTAAATTGAAGATTTTTAAAGTGTACCGACTTTTTGTGAAACCAAATAAGAAATGAAAAAAAATGATTTTAAGAGAATGTATGATCATCTGGGAAGCGTGGACAAGTGCTTTCAGTTGAGAAATGGATAGAACATAGGTAGGTGAGTATTTATTGGTTACCTCGTAAAAATGCCAAGCTATGATTCTAGCAGTGAACTTGTTAAGCTGGCGTTTCACCAAAATTAATTTTACAAATAAATATAGTATAAACTTACCTTCCTCGGCCTGAATTTATAAAAATCCTTTTTTCTCCAACTTGCGTCACTAAAACGTTCTCTCAGCACCCTGAAGCGCAATAATACAGTAGTTATTTGTCATCTCTGTGATCTACTGGTTCGAGTAGGTCAAGGGTTCGAGTCCCGTAGCGGCACATTTGAGTTCGGTTTGCGTGCTTCGGAAGGCACGCTAAGTTGTGGGTCCATATTTGCGGCACCCATCGCCAGTATACAGTCTGATACCATAGTAAATGTTGTGATTACTGATAGGACTCATTTGTTTAATTGTGCAAGAAGGCACTGGTCGTGTTTATAATGAGATGACTCATCATCTCAGGATTCTTCGGGAGTAGAGGCAGGCGCAGCGCTCGTTCATGCACTGCCTTCTCCTGCCGCCTTCGCGTTTCCGCACTTCGCTGCATTCAGAGATTTCACCACTACTTCCGAGTCACGTGTGTCACTAGGTCCAGTCATACAGACGGCACTGACAATGACTTCCATCACTGTTGACACTTCTTAGGGTTCTGTACCTCAAAATAAAAACCGAACCCTTGTACGTTCACTTTAGAGATTCTCGTATAAATTTTTTATATATTAGTTATTCTAACTCAACCCGAAATATTTGCTATTTATTTCATACAAATTGGCTCACCATTAAAACCTATGGGGTACTTCCAGTTAGAAACTAAAATTGTACCCATACATCTACTTATCTCCATTCACCTCCAAAACATCTATCACATGCATCCACTTCTATCCATTGGCCTCAATAAATTTTCCACGTGCTCTACGTGTACTTCCATACAGGCGTAGTGCTCTGTTTATCAAAGTAAGAGGCACTGAAGACAAGTTTAGTTAAGGTGGAAATTTTCTCGAAAGAACGGTCAGTGTGTGTGGGCTTGCTGTAACCGGTATCCTCCAGTTTACCATTCAGTGTACGTATGACCAGTATGTCTAAAAATGGCAACGTTCCATTCCTCTCTTCCTCCGTAGTGAAAAAATCTGGAACGGATGGAAATGATGGACTGTATTTGAAATGAATAAATGAAGTAGATGTTACCTGGTTAAGCTTTGATTCGTTGAAAAGTAAAATAACACTGATTAGCAGAAAACCATTTTGAAGTACCAGACAACTACAGTATTTGTATTTTAAAAAAATTACACCAAACCATAAAATGAAAAGGATTATAAAAGAATTCAAGGAGTTAGCGACAAAATCCTTTGAGTGTATCTAATTGGTAAATTATTGCACTGTATGCAGATTGTGAATAAAATAAAATGTCACCGGTTTTTTTTTCTATTTACCTACATGTTTCCTTCATTCTTAATTTTAATACCTCTACTGAAAAGTATTTTTGGTAATTAGTTTTGTTTTTTGGTACAGAGGCACCAGCGGTATCGACATAGACCTACGCCGGGTCGACATAGATCAATGTCCTTTGTCGCCAGGCAGCAAGCAGCTCAACATCTTCGCTGGCACTGACAAGTGTAAGAAGCAAACCACTGAGGTAAGTCACGCCATTTTGTTCGTTGTGTATTGTGTGTGTGACGATCAAAGATAATTATAATGGTGAGGATATTAACAACTATTATCAAAAGACGAAGTGCGGGTAGGAAAAATAATTCTGCTACCTACCGCCGGCTTGCAAAGGACATTTTGCAGCTCCTCGCATCAGTCAGCTTGTGAGCACGACAGCCAACAGAGGCGTCGTAACGTCAAGCACATATCTGTTAAAGTATGTTTTTGTTCAACGTGATTATGCCCCAGTAAAATGTTCATAATTCATGGACAAGTTAAACCCGACATTATAATTATAGTTGATATATATTTTTATCTTCCTTAAAAATACTTTTGTTTTGAATGAACAAGTATTTGTGCAAAAAGTAAAGTTGTATAGGTAGGTATGTATTGCTCATTATGTAAAATAAAGTGTTTTACGAAAAGTTTTAAGGCTACTTTGCTTAGTGTTAGTAAAATAATAGTACATTTTGATTCAAGTGCAAAAAGGTTGATATTTAGAGTCACCAGTCGAGGCAAAAAACAGTCGGGACGAGGAATATCAACACTTTCGCACGTGTATCAAATACAAGTGCGAAAAATAACATAAAATAATAAAATAAAAGCAATTTTGTTGCAAATCAAAACACATACAAGTCGATAGAAGAACACGCAGTCTGTTTGGCGACAATCTGTATTACAAAGACTAATCTCTACTTCTAAAATCTTTTTGATAATAATTTCCAAGATGGTTAAAATATAATATAAATGATGAGGTCTAAAATAGTTTTGAATTTTTAAAACATCTTTTACAATTTAACATACCTACATAATATTTTTCATAATAAAATATAAAAGTTTTAAAATACTTATCTTAAACAGTTTTTAGAGTATCCGGTAAAACAAAGGTCTACATGCTTACTAAATGATGTGGCCGGTTTCCCCTAGATGGCGTAAGTAGTTTAAAAAAAACACGAGTGTGAAATATGTCATTTTACGCACGCTAAACAGGAACGTAATCTATCTTATTTTGAGCAGGTGTATTAAAAAACAAATTTATTTTTATTTAGCAAATCTAATCGATTCAAAGATTCAAATTATTTATTTGTAAAATAGATGCATAGAGTATACGTTTTACATGTCAAATCTAATCTGTATAAAAATTATATTTTATGATGAAACAAATATGATACGGGAACTATATAAAAAAACTATGTATCGAATATCGAATTTTATTTTTTAGTAAATATAGAGAGTTTAATATCATACTCTGACACGTTTCATTTGCATTTGAGACAAACTGAACAAAAGTCTCAATTTAGCGTTAAAGGCCCCTAACTCATAGGAAAGACTAAATATTTCGTCTATGCTCATAGCAATACCATTTAGTGCGTTAAGGACGGTCGTCACGAATGCAGCAACTAAACCCAAATTTTATGATATTTCATTTCGCTATTACGAGCATTACGAGCACCATCGAGCGTGCGTGCAACTCGCACCGGTTTCGATGCGGGCATTAAATTGAAAACTGTGTCAGGAGCAACAAAATTTTTACAATATTGTAAAGGTTTTATTTCCATCCATCCATCCATCAGCCTGTTTCGTCCACTGCTGGACATAGGCCTTTCCAAGATTTCGCCACTCTTGACGGTCCTCCTGGAAGAAATGCCCATACTCACACACGCTGGGCAGGCGGGTTGGTGAGCGCGGTGCCGAAACCCTTGAACCAGTGACGCCGCTGCCCGTCACCAGTCTAATTTATATAAGGCCCGGCAATTGGGGATGGATATACCGCCATCCATCGGTCCCAGGCAATGGTGGCTGGTTTTTTTGCCTGAGAGCTGTCCTCTTACTCTCCCCCGAATAACTTCGGGAGGATTTCCGAGTAAGATGGTGGTACCTCCACACTCGAGCCCGGCATTAGCTCTACCACCTAATAAAGTTTTTATTTAGTAAAAATATATCATTCGTTAAAAATAATTTAGACTATAGCCTGTCAAAAAAGTGTTGAAATGAAAATGAAACTTTTATGAACTTTATTGGACTTTAAACGTCCAAGTAGTATAAATTAGGTAATATATTTATGAAATAACAACGCGGTTAACTCGATTTAACAGATTTTGTACTTGTTTGTTTGGTGTAACCAGGCGAAAGAAAAATAGTTTCTTCAATATCCATTTCAACACTTTTTTGACAGACTGAACATTTATCTATGCGAAATTTGTATAAAGACTAGACTTGTAAAAAACCATAAAATTTTCATTTTTAGCGGTTTTTCGTTACGATATGATTCAAATTTTTCTATTTTTAGTTATAATTTGGTATACACAATATTAATATAGTAATATGTTATTTATTAGTAATAACAGGCCCGTATGCGTGCTACCTGTCATTTCTAAAATCTTAGAGAAAGCAATTAAAAGAAGAATAGTGCAGCACTTTGAAGATAACAATCTATTTGTTTCTACACAATTTGGTTTTCGTAAGGACAAATCAACCGAAATGGCCATTAGAAATGTGGTATATTTTGTATTGGAGGCATTGGATGGATCACAGAAATGCTCTAGTGTGTTCTGTGATCTCTCTAAGGCATTCGATTGCTTGAGGCACGACACCCTCCTGCATAAGTTAAAGCACTACGGATTTTCAGACGTAGAGCTAAACCTTTTGGAGTCATACCTACGTAATAGGAAGCAAGCAGTCTTCATTAATGGTCAGTTCTCATCTTACGAAATAAATGACATAGGAGTTCCACAAGGATCAGTTCTGGGACCGGTATTATTTCTTATCTATATAAATGACTTGGCTAGCTCTCTACCAGAATGGGCTTTCGTTTCCTTATTTGCTGACGATACTCATGTGGGTATAAAGGATAGTAGTTTATTAGGTATCGAACAAAAAACCAAATTAATCTTGGATAAACTGAAAGAATGGTTTGAAGCTAATGGTATCATTTTAAATAATGACAAAAGTATTATTATGTCCTATAAAACTAGAAAAAATAAAAATGACTTTATTCATGCTAAGGAGACTACTTTCTTAGGTTATATCATAGATTACACTCTGACTCACTCGGCCCACATTAATAAAGTCTGCAAAAAACTAGCAAGCGCAAACTACGCTTTACTAAAATTAAAGTCTCTTGTTAACAGAAAAACCTTCATTGCTGTTTATTATGCCTACATTCAATCTGTTATAAATTACGCTATCACAGTATGGGGAAATGGAGCTGATATAAAATGAGTCCTAATTTCTCAAAAAAGGGCAATAAAAATTATAAACGGGCTACACAAACGTACGTCTGTACGAAGTTATTTTAAAAGAGACAAAATTATGACCGTAATTTCATTATTTATTTACAACTCTTTGATCGAAACTTATTTACAAAAAGACAATTTACCTAAAAAAATGGATATTCACAGATATAATACAAGAAATAAAGAGAAATTCAACACCAAAAACAAGACTAAAAAGACGCAAAAACAAGGAAAATATATTAAATTAATTATGTTTAATAAAATACCTACAGCTATTTCAAAGTTGCCGCTCTTGGAGTTTAAAACGAGGGTGAAACGTTTTTTGGAAAATAAACCGTTTTACTCAATTAATGAGTTCTTGAATTTTAAACTAAAGACATGTTCATTTTCTGATTATACAGTTAAAATATAAATTTATTTTTAATTATGACATTTTTAATTTCTTTTTAATTTAACCCATTATTTTATGTAAATTTTTATAAATTACATTGTGTATGTACATTGTACATATTTTGTATTTCGTGTAAATTTCTTATGTATTGACAAACCTTTTATAACGGACATTGTTATATGGTGAATAAATATCTTATTCTTATTAATTTAGTTATAATTTGGCATAGACAATATTAATTTAGTAAAATGTAATTTATTAATTTAGTTATAATTTGGCATAGAGTAGGTGGTAGAGCTGATGTCGGGCTCGACTGTGGAGGTACCACCATCTTACTCGCAAATCCTCCCGAAGTTATTCGGTGGAGAGTAAGAGAACAGCTCTCAGGCAAAACCAGGCGGCCCACCATTGTCTGGGCCCGATGGATGGCGGTATATCCAAATATCCATCCCCAAATGCCGGGCCTTATATAAAACAGACTGGTGACGGGCAGCGGCGTCACTGGTGCAAGGGTTTCGGCACCGCGTTCACCAACCCACCTGCCCAGCATGTTTGAGTATGGGCATTTCTTCCTGGAGGACCGCCAAGAGTGGCGAAATCCTGGAAAGGCCTATGTCCAGCAGTAGACGAAACAGGCTGATGGATGGATAGACAATATGATAAAAATATTCTATAGACACCAAAAAAATTGTGTTTGCGTTTACAATGGATGTTTGCGCGTGATGACTGTCCTTAACTTAACGCACAACAAGTGATAGACTCAGCTGAAGCCACAAAACCGTATTGTATTATATCTATATCAAAGCTAACGAGATTTAGAAATTCACTCTTCGAAATACGTGAAATACACGCCTCAATCCAACTACAAACGTGGTTCAAACGCTACAAATTTAATATCAGAGCCAATAAATACGAGATTGCATCTCAAAACTTGATATCTGAGGAAATTGATAGCATCCATTCGTATTGTACGCGTAAGTGAGCACATCTCTTTTGCATACGAAGAAAATTCTCGAAAAGTGTTATATTTTTCCATGTTTCATAAAAAGAGGATCCATAACAATTAGGGGTAGGATACGATAGTTTTAGACAGAACGGCGTTGACTAAAGTTGAAACACTTTTATTTCGATACATGCTGGTGACCTTGAAAGTCGAAATTGGTAGCTGGTTTTACTCAGACGCTATAAAAGTAAAAAACCGCCCAAGTGTGAGTCGAATATCGTCTTATTATGAGGTAGGTACTGGTACTTTATTTAGAGATCCCAGTATTTCAAATAATATTTTTACCGATCATACTAACAAACTCTTAAGGGATTCTTGCCTTTGCTTTTACACCCGGGATAAGAATTTGCTTAATGTTATAATGGAAACCTCTTTTAAATCAAGTCTAAGAAAACATCGTGCAAGAAGTAAGGTGTTTTGTAAGAACTCTTTCAAACGTTTTTATGCGAGATTTTATAAGAAATCAATAAGTCAGAAGAGCGCAAAGTAAATAATGTAAAATCGTATAAGAGGCCCCGAAAACCTTTCTGTAGATTTACATGATCCAATGAAAGCGCCGGTTTTCTACAACATTTTTTGTACCAACTGGATAAATCTTTTGAATCTGAGTAAAAAGTATAAAACATAAAAGTATTTTACAAATCTTGTCTTCGTAGCTCCGCTTTCATTTGGATTAAGGTTGTATTCAAAGAAAATATTATCAAACTAGATGAAAAAAATTTGGTCAAGTGTGAGTCAGACTCGCACACAAAAGGTTCCGTACCACCGTACAACAAGGGTAAGGAACCTTAAAAACATGATAATTAAGGACAATATAGACGCTATAGCAACATCAGGGCGTCAAAAAATAGCCGCTAAAATGATAGCGCCTGTCAAATAACTCAGCATACTTTGAGTACTACGGGACTCGTATTTTCATTATTGTTCTTTTACTATAGAGTATGTATAATAATCTGACCAAATTTGAAACTTGTATGTATTACCGTCTTTAAAGTAGAGCTGAAACAAATAACCTTCAAAAGTAATAACAAAATTCAAGGTTTCTTGTATGGTCCCTTTGGTTTTCATATTTTTATTTTTTTTATTATTTGTTGTGTTAGAGGTCATAGCAATACGTATTATGTGAAAATTTCAACTGGCTACTTATTACAACGGCAGCTTTAGACCCCTGTGACAGACGGACGCACTGACAGACGGACAGAATATACTCGTAGACAGACAGCGGAGGCTTAGTAATAGAGTCCCGTTTGATACTGCCAGGAAACCTAAAAATGTGTTAAAATTTGGTAATTTTAAAGAATAAAAAAGTTAAGCGCCTTGGGTGGAAATGTAGTCTTGCTGTCAAATTTTACATTTATGTACCCAGGTAGGCGTGGGCTTATCCCTACACCAACAACTAAGTAACTTTGTAACCATTTTTATACAGTAACTTCAGCATTTTTAATTAAAGGAAAATACATAGTTGTCTACATGATACGCAGAGTAATGTGATTTTTCCTGAATTTTATTCAAATATATAGAATTGAAGAAAAAAAATCTAAACTCATTCATATTTTGTACATTTGTATCAATGAAACTGTTGCAGTTCTTATCAAAACTGTATTGATTAAAATGTGTAAACTTCCAGAATTTTATTTATAATATAATAGATGTTTTTTCCACTTTTGGTAAATAAATTTTATTTCATTAAGATAAATGTACAACTCATTATTTTCGCACTTGTCAGCCGCAGCGACGGTCGTAACAACCATGTCGACGGACTCACCTTTACTCATCTAATTTCATAAAGAGCGCTAACAATTGCGCTTGTTATTTAAAATCGTTGATGAAACAGGATAAATTTAAGTCAATGGCATCGTTTTATGTTGTTTGCTATCATTAATTGTGGAGCCGAGCGAAACACCGCGGAGCTAGGCAAACCCTCTAGTTTATTTCTAGGAAGAAAATTGAGATTGAAAGTTATAATCTCCTTTATCCCACCCTTTTCCGTTAAGGCGAGGCATTGATAAACTTTTAATTTCAAATCGGCGCCTTAGGGTAGTGAAGTGAGGGGGACCTACTCCATACAAATATACGCTCACGAACTAGCTTATGCCGTTAGGTCGTATGCGTCAAAACAGTATTTTTCATTTAAATGATAACTATAAGTAATTTAATAAATCCAATCGGCTCTATTGAAGTCTATTTGTAGACTAATTTAAATAAAAAGCTTAGAGGCTTCTTTCGCTCCCGTTTGTCAGTAAAATAGAAATCTTTGTTTCAAAAGAGGTTTTCTAAATATTTCTTTCTCTGCTCTGAAAATTAATCAATCAACTACATCTTCGGGCAAAATAATGTCAATGAAATGCCTAATCTAGTGTATAAACTGGTAATTACATATGTTTTTTTATTGCTGAGAAAAATGGAGATCCATGTCGCCAAAATTTCGTGGTTTGCTCCACTTCGCTCGGTTCTCGAAATTATAATCGGCAACCTAATACGCTCCTCCTTGCTTCGATTGTCGTCGTACTTATTTTAAGCCTTTTGTTGAAAATAATTTCGGGCACAAAGCACCCGGGCTGAGTTCAGTTTGATCGCCCGCTCACGCCCGACGATCATGACATCTCTTTTACACGAGTTGAATTTTGTTTATGCTATCCTGCTGTCAGTGATGAGCGGGCGAACAAACTGAACGCGGCCCCGTGCCTTCCGTAGCACTCAGACCGAGCCATAGACTGTATTCGAGGAGGAAGTTGTGCAGTTGTTCTAAAAATACGACTAAATTCACTATTTTATGTTTATTTGTTATGTTATGAATACACGCCCAGGGTTCGCGGGTCGTAAATGTGTAGGTACTGACTGACTGTCGGCGGCGCGGCGATGCGCGCCACAGAGGTGTTTGGTTACACCGAACAGACTGTATTGTCGATGGACTGAACACAAAATGTACGCCTAAGGAATTCGAAGACGCAACCTTCGGATTTGTGGTCGAGTAATCAAACCTCGGACTAGTCGAACCATCAGACCATAGAGGCGGATAGTGTGGTAATCAGTTCATAGGCTTGTGATCGCACACAAAAAAGCTTATCGTGAAAAATACTCTCTCATTGTTTTGACACGAAACAGTAACAAGAAACAACAATCTTTTGATGAAGTAAATGAATTCTTTATTTTCTGACATACACCGGGAAGACAGGCCTTATTTACAAGAACTTTTTTAGAAATGGAATAAGAAGTAAATGTAGCAATTTGTGGGTTTCTTTTATTCATTAGATACGAAAACATTACGGCTTTACAAAGAGGGAGAGTTCGTTATAGTCTCCGCAAATATTGTACTTGAATGGTACAATTGACGAAATAGAAATCACATTCACGACATGAATCAGTCAAAGGTATTCCCAAATATAAACGTGAAATGCAAACCACCATTATGTCGATGGGACGACTTGCGAACAGAACGAATTGCGAAAGGGACGATCTGCGAACGATCCGTTTGTCACAGACGATTGTTACGTCCCAAACATGAAGGGGAGTGAGCCCTATCACCGTACTTTGGTATAAATAGACCAACAGCTTGACGCGACTTCCGAACAACGCAGATTCAACACAAATTAAAGTGCACGGTGGGGATGGAATCTATGACCTCTCCATTAGCAGGCAAAATAAAATGTTTCTTTTTTGTATAAAAGTGTTATTTTTGCGTAAGTTAAGTAAGGTGGCCTGCGTCGTATTCACCACATACAACCTGAACAGCTGAAAAAGTTCATGCTAAACGCACTTATCAAACAAACAATAAAATAGGTATTTTATCGTGTAAACCTGTTATACCTATATTTAATGCCACTTTGGTTTATATAGGCAATTTCATACTAGAGACACGGTAAGTGGTCAAGGACCAAGATTCAATGAAAAATATTTTTGTTGCCTCTTTTTATACAAGAACAACAAATTTTATTTTGCATATTTCACGGAAATGGTCATTGTTCCTTTGGGCCTGACCATTTACCGAGTCTCCAGTATGAATTTGGCAAAGTAAACGAACGTCACCTTATATATAAGTAAGAAGATTTTGCACAAATTTAATTTTAATTTGGACTTCGATATAAAAATTTAAATTTGGTTTCAATAAAAAAATGGAGTTATTTAACTTAAACTGTAATTTAATTTACATATTTTCTTTTAAGTGACATTTTCAAATGACATGTATAGTCTGTCAAAAAAGTGTTGAAATTAATATTGAAGAAACTATTTTTCTTTCGCCTGGTTACACCTAACAAATAAGTACAAAATCTGTTAACCTACCTACGTTATAAGTACCTAACGTACTTAAGCTTATAATGCTTGCAATTGTAAGAAATTATGAACGCGAATCGCACGGCAAGAATAGGCTTTTTCCATCGATTGAACCCGCAAACAAAAACCTTATTTGTACTTGTGACCTTATTTTATCGGGGACATAAAGTTTATATTATTCTATTGCCGCCTTATTTCTTATGAGTACAAATTTTACAAAGCAAGGTCGACTGACTGGTTTTGGAGGTCAGCTGTTTACATAAGAATCTATAACACGACCTTCAATTGAAAAAATAAATAAACTAAAGGCTTTAACTGAAATGTATTAAACCAACATAATACCAGCGCTGTGGCACTTACTGAAACATTAAGTAGAGCTGAACACGTTTTTATTTAACATTATTTTTTCTTAATTTTGTTACAATCACATTATATTTTATACATTCTTCTCACTGTTTTTTTTTATTTTAATTGTTTTTTATTTGATATTTGATTTGACTCAATTTAGAAAGATTTGAACTTAAATTCACTTAACCAATATTTTTCTTCTTCGTCCACTATTGACAATGCAACGAAAATAAAAACGCTAAACTATCTTTCTTCAATCCCAACACCCGACTACCCTTCTTTTAATTTTAGTCAACTCACCAATTGTGATGTTAAGAAACACATTAATGCCATTTCATCCAACGCTGTAGGAAGTGACTGTATTAGTCGTAAAATGATCGTTCCTATCCTTGATATCCTCTTACCCATCATCACCTGTATCCTCAATCGATCCATCTCCACAGGATCTTTTCTGACCTTATGGAAAGATGCTCAAGTGACTCCCTTAGCTAAAAAAGCAAATCCCACAACTTTTTCTGAGTATCGTGTTATTTTTATCCTTTCGTTTCTTTCCAAGGTCCTTGAACGTGCTTTCCATCGTCAGTTAAGTGTTTTTTTGAACAGAAACAACCTTCTGAATCTTCATCAGTCAGGTTTCCGCCCTGGTCATAGTACCGCTACGGCCCTTCTAAAAATTACTGATGATATACGCAAAGCAATGGATGATAGACAACTCACAGTTTTGACCCTACTTGACTTTTCTAACGCATTTAATACAGTTGACTTTGAAATCCTACTGGGTCTGCTACGTTCTCTTAACATATCTCCAACGGTGATTGACTGGTTTCGTAGTTATCTACAGGGACGCCGGCAACGTATCCACATTGATGATACCTTTTCTGAATCGTGCGACACTGCTGCCGGTGTTAGAAGGCCAAATTAGAAGATCTTCCAGAAACCATAGCTACGACAAATGCCGATCTATCAAAAACATCTGTCTGGAGCAACGAATATGGTTTAAAAATCAATCCCTCCAAGACGCAAGTCATTATCATCGAAAGTCCTTGGTTCACCGATAGGATTGGCTGGCAAACAGTTCCTACTATTGTATTTGATGAGACTATAATCGCATAGAGCAAGAAAGTAAAAAATTTAGGTCTCCTATTAGATAGTTGCCTGTTATGGGACCCCCAAATAAATGAAGTTAGCAGAAAACTTTTTGCGGCTGCAGGAGCTCTGAGAAGGCTTCGAAATTTCCTTCCGACTGCTACTAAAATTGCGCTTGCACATTCCTTGTTACTACTGATTCTCGATTACGCAGACATTTGTTACCTCGATCTTACGCAGGTCCAACTTGATAAACTCTAACGTCTTCAGAATTTCTGTATTAGGTTCATTTTTGGTATTCGTAAATTCGATCACATTTCTGAATTTCGTTCGCGTCTTAATTGGCTTCCTATTCGTCGTCGTCGTAATTCTCATATTCTGTCTCTTTTGTTTTCTGTATTAAATAATCCTACTACCCCATCATATCTCAAAGCTCGTTTTCAGTTTTTTCATGGTACTCATCCGTATCTTACGGTCCTCTGAAAATCTACTCCTGGCTACCCCAATGCATTCATCGTCCTTCTATGACAATTCCTTTTCAGTACAAGCCGTCCGTTTGTGGAATGATCTTCCTCTATCTATAAGAAGAGCACCTTCTCTCCCAGTCTTTAAGAGACTGGTAAAAGAACACTATGTACCTCTCACTCTGACCACTGAACTATCTACATTCCTCTTAAAGTTTATTTATTATTTATTTAATATATGTATGTATGTATATTATATTTATTCATTCATGTTATTTATCTATAATACATTATTATTTTTCTTTTAATTTATTAATTTAGATTTTGTATAGTATATTTAAATATTATTTTTAAATTAGTGCAACGCCTATTCATCAATCTCCTTTTAAAACAGATTCTACGCAAAGGTTGTCTGGAAGAGATCGCTATAAGCGATAAGGCCACCTGATTGTTCCTACATTATTTGGCTATTGTAATGTATATTATTTTTGTTTCCTTCTGTGTGGTGTGCAAATAAAGTTATATTGTATTGATTTTGTATTTTCTGGTGGTTTTTGAAATAAAGCGCTTTTCTTTCTTATTTCTTACTAAGCACGAAAATTTCAAAAAATTAACTCGTTTTAAAATTTGTGTATTTAAGGCACAAAATCGAGCTTTTTATGAGATAGTGACTCATCATCACCAAGACTCACTCAATCTGTGCCTTAAATACATAGGTACTATTTAATACTACTGTTTATGTAATTTAAGTAATGTCTTGTGTGTTGTATTCATTTATAAACATTTGGCACCAACTTGTCCCGTTTTTGAACTCTTTGTGCAAGCCGGAGCTTTCATTCGTATTGGTTTCACAGTCGATAACACAAATGTGTTTGGGTTTCATTTTGGGGAAAATTGTAATTTATTATGTTGTGAGGCATTTGTACAACTACGAAGATCAGACAGTTATAATTTATACAAAAGATTATAACTTATATAAAGGTTAATAACTTATACAAAAGATTATAACTTGTATAAAGGTTATATATAAGTTAATAATAAAATGTATATGTTAGGTACCCTTCGGCTTTTCTTTATAAATAATAATATATATATTAATTCTAGTTAAAATATGCACATAAATAAATTAGCAAGATATATTTAGAGTTCTTTTGGACTCGGCATCAGTTGCATTGACAAATACAAATAAATATAAATATGACATTTTAAAAAAAAAGGGAAGAAAATAGTAGTTTTGTGTGCCTGCTACACAGCACAAGAAGTCTAGATTTGGCTCGAGAGGTTAGCTGTGGTTTGATTTAATGTTGTTTATTGAGGCCTGGTGATTACTAAAACGAAATTACCCAGACAACTTCCTCCGAAAACACATTTATCACAGACCTAGATACCATAACAACAACACTCAACACAGAAACTACACAAACCAACTAAAACTAATTACTTCATATTTCGATGGCAGCCATAAGCTAAAAAACCTAATCCGGGACAGTCTCCCTATCCTCAACCAAAACGATGAAACAAAAGACTTACTACCACGGAACCCACCAATCTGCTATAGACAAAATGCTAACATAAAGTCCATCTTAACTAAAACAAAACCTACAGCACCAACCACCAACACCACAAGCCCGGGCACAACACTATGTCAGCGGCCACGATGCAAAACCTGCGCCATTATCAACCCAAATACACTAATAAATACTCACCACACACAAAAACCCTGCATGCACAACAGAATACAACATAAGACAAGTAACTGTATCTACCTCTTAGAATGCCAACATTGCCCAGCTTTTTATGTAGGTGAGACAAAAAACGCACTCCACATCCGCATCAATCAGCATCGCCATACATGTGACTCCATAAATAACAACACTCTACCAGTACCGATCCACACACGTATTCACAATTCACCTTTCAACCAGTGTTTCACAGTTCGCGTCTTTAAGTCATTCCATCCAGCTCTCACGGACATCCAGCTTCGCACATGGGAGACTCCATTCATCTGGTCGCTTGGTGCCCACTTTGGACCAGGCCTCAATAAACAACATTAAATCAAACCACAGCTAACCTCTCTAGCCAAATCTAGACTTCTTGTGCTGTGTAGCAGGCACACAAAACTACTATTTTATTCCTTTTTTTTTTAACCTGTCATATTTATATTTATTTGTCTTATATATAAGTTATAACTTACAATTATAACAGATCATTTTTCCACAATTAATAATGTGATTTGTTATATCATCTATGATTAATACTTGCGATTGTCGGCACTTGGTGAAACATCATCAACATCTTGATAAATACGCTTGTTCTGTTTCACTGATTTTAACTTTATTCATAGTTATTTAGTTGTTGTTAATTAATATTGCTTGATGATGCCCTAAAATGAAACCGGTTGGAGCTGAAATAAAGTTAATATCAGTGAACGTGTACAAGTGTATTTATTAAGATCTCTATATCTTATATTCTAATAATATGTACCTAGTAAGTTACGTCAAATGGGTTATTGTACTACTGAAGCCATAACTACAATTTTTAGAATTTTCGTCAGTCCGTTTTATAAAAAAAGCCCTTTGCTATTTTATTCACTGGTTACCTAGCTGCCAGTTTTTAAATTTTCATGTCAATCGTGCTGTCACTTTTTGTAGACAGTCATTTTAAAAAGTAACTTTTCTTATTTTCTCAAAAATGGATAAAATTGATCTTCTTCTTCTTCTTATCGTGTGGGCTGCAAGACCTGTCGGCCCGACAAGCCCTGGTGTCAGAGTTTTTAAACCGCCTTACGGCCTCTGACGTGGTTTATGTAATGACCACTCTACTAGAAAGTGGCCGGGACCAACGGCTTAACGTGCCTTCCGAAGCACGAAATCATCTTACTTATCGGACAATCGGTTGATTCAAGCCTGCAATGTCCTAATCAAACTGAGAACAATTCACAAAGTGACTTTCAACTATATGTGTTCTCCACGGGAATTGAACCCACGACCTCCGGTTTGAGAGCCTGAGGCTCTCACCACTAGACCACGGTGGTAGTATATATAAAATTGATCACAGAGCCGTAATGCAGTTTCTGCATATGAAGAGATTAAAGGAAAGAGAAATTTAGGAACAGATGAAAGTTGTTTTACATGAACATCGCTCTGGTCGTCCAAAAAGTGTTACCACTCCAGAAATAATCGGTAAAATTCATGATGTTGGATTGATGGTTCAAGACCGAAGATTGGAACTATCCGAAACAGCTGATACTGTGGGCATCTCTAAAGAACGGGTGCATCACATTTTGACTGAAGAATTGAGATGAAAAAATTATCCGCAAGATGGGTGGCGTTAACTCACAGTGGACCAGAAACGTGCTCGAATGCAAGTTTTGTGGGAGTGTTTGGACCGCTTCAGAAGCAATACAGGAAATTTTCTGCGACGATTTGTGACAACAGATGAAACATGGGTCCACCACTATATACCAAAATCAAAAATTCAGTCAAAGCAGTGGACGGAGGCAGGAAGTTCTGCTTCAAAGAAAGCTAAAGCCGTAAAATCATCAGGAAAAGTCATCGCATCGGTTTTTTGGGATGCGAAGGGCATTTTAATGATTGATTATTTTTCAACTACTGAATAAGTTACGAGAGCGTATTTGACAAAAAAGACAAAGGCTGGCAAGAAAAAAAATCATCTTTCACCAAGGCAATTGAACTACGATTTGCTTCCACACCCGGCTTATTCGCCTGATCTGATCTTTCCTAGATGGGCAAAGATTTCAGAACAATGATGATGTGATGTCTGCGGCAGACAGCTATTTTACAGGTCTTCAAGAAAACCACTATAGAGATGGCATTAAGGCTTTGGAACATCGATGGATGAAGTGCATAGAGCTTCAAGGATACTACGGCGAAAAACAAAACTATATTTATTATATTAATAAGAGGCTATCATTGCTAGGCTAATTATATATCATCCCGCCCTCGTATGTTCCGTTTTAACTCGAAAACCACTTCATAGATTTGGATGCGGTTTTTCCATTATCATAGTAATGACCCTGGTCAATATATAGGCTATAGAGAGTGTTCATAAAGTAACGCCCAAACTGAAAACGGGGCAGAGATTGAATAAACTGGATTGCAGCCTCGGGCAAATAGTATAAATATTTTGTATACTTTGAAACCTTCAAGAGCATAATACCAGATTCGCAAAATACCAGATAAGTAAAACAACAGATTCGCAAAACACCAGAAGTACAGTCACGTATGGATAATTGTTTGGGTTTGGGGATCAAAGTAGATATCCTATGTCTGGTATAATAATTATGTTCCGGAGCGGTTCAAACTAGCGTCATACATAGCATTAGCTATCATCGTACCATGTTTATTTTATTATGGATCCACCAATGCAAAGACATTGCATCAATATTATTCTAACATAGCTTTGATAGGTAGAATCCTACGGTAGAATCAGATCGCAGGACAAAAAGGTCGTAGTCTAAATATAAACTGCACTGGCCACAAATGCGTTTGATAGGAGATGCAATGAACTTTCATTTTAGACAACTGTCATTTTAGTCAATGCGGTTTTTGAAATGAAGTCTAGAAAATTCTGCAAATCTCAAGTTAACCAAATTTTAACTTGAAAACTTCCAGCAAGTCTATTCACTTAAAACTAGATATTGGCGGAACTAATGTGCGGAGACACATTATAGGAAGCCAGATAAAACGGCTTTAATAAATTAATTAAATTCTGCAAATAATCTGTGTTTAGGAAAAAGAAAAAGCTTCGTCCAAACGCATCTCCAGTCCACACTCGCCCTGTTCTCATACGTGTACATATAGCTAGGGGGCGCAAAAGTACAAATGGTAAGAAAGTGCTTAAACGATTATTATTAATTTTTATTCAGTCATTGTAGGCGGTATGAAATTAACAGTAGACAGGTAGGTACTATTAGTGTTTAACAAACATCTATAAACTATAAAATCAACACTAATAATCAATGAATTAATCCTACATCGTTTAAATTGCAGTTCATATGTACAATTATTGAAACTTTCCTCTAAAAAATCACAGTCTGTTTTGTTTATACAATAATTCAAACTATCGTCTAAGAAATCATGAGTTGGCACAATAATTAAAGTTCTCTGATAACAAAAAGTTACAGTATGTATCTGTATATAAAATAATTAAAACTATAGTCTAATAAATCACAGTTTTTACAACAATTAAAACTCTCAAGCTTGGAATACTAAAATTAATACGTTATAAGTATTTATTTTCTACATCGTAGCACTTTTCTGACAAACTGTGCTCACGCAACTGATAAATACCTAGTCGGTGCTTAAATTCTGTCACAAACAAAATTGGCTATAAAATGAAAACTAGTCACGATATTCAAAAAAGTTTTTTTTTAATAAAAGGTAATTTAATTAGCTTACATTAAACACAAAATTTATTCAAAATGATTGCCACCATTTTTCACATAAGCCTTCAATCATCGCGGCCAATCATCAATAGCAGCACGGACCATATTCATGTCGATATCGGCCACTGCTTTAATCAATGATGACTTTAGGCTGCTCAAATTTTTGTGAGGTTTAGAACAGACCTTCTCCTCCAATTCCTGTCAAATTTTGTAATCCAGTGGATTGAGGTCAGGGCTAGATGAGGGCCAATCTTGATGTCTTATTAGCTCGATATTCTGGCGCTCGAACCACTCCTGAGTTGTTTTGGCCTTATGAGCAGATGCGGAGTCCTGTTGAAACACAAATGGCCGTCCTCCAAAGAGTGTCTGGGGCAGATCTTTTACTATGCGATCTAAAACCGTGTCTTGGTACACTTTTGCACTGGTTTTGACACCTTTTTCACAAAAATGCACTTCAGTAGGGCCATAGTAGGACACTCCTAACCAAATCATGACTGATGATGGATGATGGCCGTGCTGCACTCTAGGAATGGCATTTCCAGCGGCCGCAGAGCTGGTAGCGTACACCCTGTCATTTTGTTTGTTGTACTTCTCTTCGATATTAAAAAATGTCTCGTCTGTAAACAGGATATCGCGGTATCTGTTTCTTGCGTACTGCTTTAGCAAAACTTTAGATTTTTTGGCTCTCATAGCTATCAGACGCGCGTTCAGAAGATGTCCACTTTTTTTTCGGTAAGCTCGTAGTCCCAGGTCTTCATTGAGTACTTTTTTTACGGTACTTCTGGTTAATCCCATCTCCAAAGCTATCAGTTTCTGCTTGTGGGCGGGATTTCTTGCAATACGCGCCTTGATTGCTTTGATGACCCCTGGAGTCCTAACGGAACGAGGTCTGCCAGTTCTTTTCTCGTCATCGACACTAGAGGTTTCATTGTGCCTCTTGATGGTACGGTACACGAACCTCTTAGTGATTTTTAATTTTTGAAGCAAGTTGAATATCGTCTTCGGTGGATGGCCGCAACGATGCAATGCAATTACTGCTACTCGGTCTTCTTTGCGAGTCCACTCCATCGTAAAAAATGAATGAATGTAATTGTGATTTGGCAGATTATTAATCAAAAAATATTTGAAAATCAAACACCATTTCATTTTTTTTTCTAGGTGTTCTATTTTTAAAATAAATGGCCAGTGACAGTATTTAAGAACCGACTAGGTATATAAAGAAGTGGGCGAGTTTATGGTTTTGACGAAGCCAAAGAAATAACCTTAAATTAAAAAAGAAATGTTATACCTTAATTTTCATTTACCCAAATCGAGTTCTTTGGCAAATTAAAAGAATATATAAAACCAATGTAATTAGCAGGATACGAAAATAAAAATCTTTTGGTGAAGCCGCTACCGCAAGCTACTTAATTATGGCTTTTTGTATGGCCCACAAGTAATTAATTGTAAGAATCTTTAATTATGAGGAAGCCAACTTAAGCCATGTGTAAAAAAATATTTATTTATTTTCTCACAATAAAAAAATTACATTATATTTACCTAAGCCTATTTAATAAATTCAGTGATAATGTGAACTGAGTTTTTTATTCAATTACTTAAGATGTCCAGCAGTACCGATTCATAGGTATCGTACTCAAACTCAACGTATGATTTTTTTTAAATCCGCCCATCCAATCATCCGTTCAGCCTATTTCCTCAACTGCTGCACATAAAACTTTTCATGATTTTGGCAGTATTGGCGGTATTTCTGGAACAAATGCCCATACTAACACATGCTGGCCAGGCGGGCTGGTGAGCACGGTGTCAAAACCCAGTGACGCCGCTACCCCTCACCGATCTGTTTTTTATAAGGCCTAGCAATTTCGGATGGATATGTCGCAGGCATTTGGTTAAATCAGGCAGAAGAGAAGCAGTAGTAATCTACAGTAGTGGCGTGACCGCCATACTGGACCTTCCTGGTTATTTTTTTAATGACCACCATTTAAAAAACTAAAAACCTAGTCATTTAGTTAAGTCACTGAATTTAAGGAGATGCCTGCGACAGATATACCGCCATCAATCGGTTGGTTATGTCTGTTTTAAAACTGTCCTCTTACTCTCCACCGAATGACTTCGGAAGGTTTGCGAGAAAGATGGTGGTACCTCCACAGTCGAACCCAGCACCAGCTTAACCACTTACCTGAATAAAAATTAAGTGGTTTATTGCGCTACGCGACAATTTAAAGAATATGCATGTAAATGTTTGAATGCACTAATGCACCAACTCAAGCCTTTCAAGCTTACAAGGAGACCAAACGCATCTCCAGTCTAAACACGCCCTGATGCCCGGGGCCAGACACTATTTATGTTAGTTTAACCTATTTAAATGAAATAAAACATATTTTATTTTATTTATTTATTTATTTTACTAATCGTTAATATATGATCAATTTAGGGCTATGAATAAGAATTTACAACTAAATTATCCATATTTCATAGTTATAAAATCAAAATAAGTTTCATAATAATCTTCTACAATTCAAACGGCTGCGATTTTAGCGCGCATCAAGTGACGTCACATGATACTGCTCTTGCTTGCGGTGTATGGCGAGTGGCCGCTCTTTTCATTATTTTTGATTAAAACAACCTATTACAAAATATTTGAGGGTTTTATTTTACATTTATTAATTTTGAACTTAATATTTTATGATGAAATGTACTCACTTTGTCACAAAAGGCAGTTAGCCAATGGTGACGCGTTTTGGGTTTGCGTTTCATTTCACCAAAATGTTGTATTTTTTAAATGGAAATAATTACAAAACTATTAAATAAAATAGTTTCCCATGGTCATAATTAAATGCTACTAAGTAAATAGAATACAACAAATGCAATATATTACTTATTTAAACGATATGCATATACTTCAATAGGCTTTTATACATTATTTTATGCATTACTTTGTTATAATTATTATAACTTTTTATTACAAAGATTTATTTTAAATAACAATAGAAACTTAAATAACATAAATAGGTAACATAAAATACTTAAACACATTATATATTAACAAAACTTAAATAAACTAATTTAAAAAACTAAACTATTCTACGAAATAAACTAAACTAAACTAAAACTACCTAGCAAAAATATTTAATTAAATTTGATAAAAAATTGAGCCAAAATCGCTGTCGTCACGTGGAAGAGTACCCAGGATACTGGCAGCGTTATCTCGTTGAATTGCTAGGCCAATTCTTTGGCCGAGGTATGTGCCAGCCCTGGGATCTCCGGAAACGTCGACCAATGTCGACGACAGTTCTTTGTAGAGCTGCCGCGCTCCCGGCCCCCGCGGCCCGAGGGTTTCAACGCCAAAAGGCACAAATATGTATCCTACGCCAAGGGATACATATTTGCACCGTTTCGCCTCCTCCGCAGACGCTGCCGCCGTCCCGGCCTGTGACGAGGTCACCTGTAAGTGGGACGGAGCAACTGTGTCAACACAGGTCGCGTCCCACACCAGGGACCTCGTTCTTCCAGGGTATCAACGACATCCCGTCGGGTCTCCTACCATCGTCACGTGACAGGCCATTCGGTTCCAGAATGGCAGGTACGTTTACGCTCGCAAGAGCCCGACAGATGATATCGTTGATACTGGCGTGACGAGGCAGGCGGCCAGCGCTGCGCTGACACGACAGGCCATGGTGACCGAGGCGGTCGACTCTCTCTCCGCAACGGCAGCGATGTGGCTCATTCAAATTGACGCCCATTCGCAGTCCGATGGCTAGTGAGAAAGTGGTGCAGTCCAGCAAGGTGCCGATATTAGGTGATGGTAAAGCGTTTAGCCAATACCCCGACTCTGGTTCACTAGTGGCTAGGAGGCGAGCCCGGTCTGCAGCGTTTTTCGCAGTTTTTAAGAGATGTTCCTGGACTTGGCGGCAGAGGGGCTCGTCCCATAGCTTTTGTGAATGTAACGCAAACGGGGAATTTTGATTGGGGCAGGCGTGTGACCAGGTATTCCTGGCCTCGGTCAAGCCCGTGACCTCGACATCACCAAGTGATGGATTTATTAATTTATCGAAGAGGTCACATGAGCTGTAGGCTGACAGGAAGGCCGGTAGTGCGACACTAGAAATTTTCCTAATACCCAAGCCACCCATCCGGACTGGAAGGGTGGCTTGAGTCCAACTGCGTTCGTACTCTCACGTTATCTGGGATAGCGTCGTCTAAAATTCATGCGCCAAGGAGGCGAAGCGATGCTTTTGTTAAAACTTTTATATCTGGTGCAAAATTGTTAAATTTGGAAATAATATCATTTTTGAGATTTTCGTCTATGGAATCTGAGATGTATAGTTCGCATTTTGAACTATTAAGTGTTAGGCCTATAAGTTCGAATTCCTCTACCATTTTCTTCAGATCTTCTAACACGGTGGTCGCGTCGCCTCCAATGGTGCCGTCGTCTAGGTACCAGACATTAAATTTAAAATTTAGGCTTGTGATCATGGGATGAATAGCCCGAGAAGGTCACCCTGTTGGCAGCCTACAGCAGATTCGATAAGGTGATTTTTATAAATCAGCTTGGATGGTGAACCATAGCATTGGTGCATATAGTTGTAGATTTGAGGCGTGTTTTCTTTTATTTGTGACAGCAGGGTGCTCCTGTCGACCGAGTTAAAGGCGTTTTTAGGTCCACCTTCAGGAGCACCTCACCACCACTGCGTTTGAGGTATGTGCGGGCCGCATGGATGGCGGCCTCACAACCTCCCTTGCTTCCAAAACCTAGCTGCACTGGTTGAAATTTGGAACATAGTTGAGGTAACAAGTAGTGGCAGCAGATCTTGGAAGCAACGCGGCGAATGGTGTTACCGACTGCAATGGGTCTAAATCCCCCATCTTTCTTTATTAATGCACAAAGGTTGGCACCGTATAAAATGTCTGTTATTTGGCAACACACTTTTCCAGACAGCATCAGGTTTATAAGCCCGGTCAAGTCCTCCAAGAGTGCACGGCCTGTGTCACCTGTCGCATTGCATATGAGATCTTTGAGATGCTGGGGTGTGAGTCCGTCGAGGCCACCTGCCGAGCCGCTCCTGAAGGACATGATCGCGGCTTGCACATCCTCTGCTGTCGCTTGTGGCGTAGGATCTGAGAAATGCGGTGGATCGGGCAGTCGGAGGGTTGCTGCTGGAGGTGGATGTTTTAATTTTAGGGCCAGAAGAGTCTCCGGAGTGTCAGGGGCGACCGCGTCGCTGGAGAAGAGTAACTGGGCAGTTCCCCTAATGTCACCGACTCCAAATTTATTTTCAATTATTCGGCTTAAGTTGTATGTGTGATGTTTTTTTTTTTTTGAGTCTGTGTAGGGATTTAAAGCAGACAAACAATTTTTCTTTATTTTTTGGGTTAGGGAGCCGTCGTTGTTACTCTTCGGGACGTGCAGAGACCTAAAAGAGAAAGTCAAGAGGTGCCTCCAGCTATCATAGTCATTCTTATCGACTGCATTTTTGATGCAGCTGGACAGAGAGGCCGCCACGGTGTTTCGTGCGCCTCCGGTAATCCTTTTGACCAAAGGTAGGTTATTTTTGAAATGACTTATTTCTTGCCAGAACGGCGTTGTATTCAGAATATCTGTTGTACTTACATCGGGGCACTCAATTTGTTGTTGGTTTTTATTTTGTTTATGTACTTTTCCTGTATGAATTTTGAGGCCTCTCTGTCCTTTTAATAGAGTGGGTTGGGGGCATTGAGTGCTGAACCGCACTGGTGGATGGAACAGCGACGGACTGCAGCTGAGGCGTCGTCATACGAGTGGTGCCTACATATATTATAGCAAAATGTTATATCAAATACTACACAATATATGTTATAAAATATTTACAAACAGTATAAAAATTATGAAATAAAAATATAAAGGCACTGTAATGTTTTTTGTGGTCGCTGATATTGGATTTCTTTTAAACACTCGGAGCCTTTCTGTGATTGTCCTCGAGGTGATTTCGCCGACGAATAGGAGAAAGTGGACACTGTCTGTCCTAGCGTTCCTATCTCTCGAGAGGTATTTATGAAATTCATTTCTGCAAAAATAGGTCGAGCTTATAACATGGGTTTTACATTTTGGACACGGGCTGCGAGGAATTTTATCGGGGCGGATGCAGTTGGAGTTCCTTTCGGTTTTCAAACGATGTATTGTTACTATTACTGTTTTTCCAAGGATTTATTTATTATTTTATTTTCTTCAGAGAAAAAATACGACTTTTCTTGTCAAATGTCAAAATACTTAAAAATATGAAACTTATACATACTAAAATACTTAACAAATACAATTAAGGACATGGAAGATATCATTTAATTTTATATGGTCACTTGGGGCTCATTATAAGCAACACTAACAGACCAACACGACTTGACCTGACTAATCTGACTACTTAACAAACGACAATCTTTAATAAATTTACATGCAATCTAAGTTTACAGTTATTTTATTATATTATATATTTAATCTCACGATCGGAGCACTCTGTTAAATAAAAATTGAAATAATTAAGCACAATAACTTATTCGTTCAGCCTATACCTATTTACTTAAACTATTAAGTAATGAAAGTATATATAAATTAATTAAAATGGCCAATCCGCTTACACACAATAAGGAATTAAAGGCAAAAAAGACCACACAATTTGTTAAAAAAATATAAATTAAAAGTTATTATTAAAGACGGGCTTTAATACTCACGTATTACTATTGTTGACTATATGCCAACTGTTTCACCGAGACAATTTCGGCATTGTCAAGGCGAGTGTCGTTCTTAGGACGACGACGCGGCGTTCACCGACGTTTTTACACGTTCACAGTTAACATACAGTCAACAGTAATAATACGTGAGTGTTAAAGCCAATATTAATAATGATTGAGTATGTCTACTCACGTGAGTTTTAATAATATTGAGTTTTAATTTAATTGAATTAATGTTTTAAGTTTAATTAATTTATTCTTTGACTATAAGGTAAACTTAATATCTAAAAATTGATAGCTATATCGAAAAGTTATAGTTTCTTATATTTTCCGCTACAGTCGCAGCGATCATCGTAAGACCGAATTTGCAATATGCGCGATATAAACGTTATTTCACTGTCGATTCCGACGATATTTGTATTACAATATGCCTTAATAAAGCCTAAAACCTGATATTTAATGTCTTTTCTTTCAACAGTGTGTCCCTGTACCCGGATTGGGGTTCCGTCGAGGTTCATACCGATGCCTCTGTCGCAGCGGGTTCTACTTCCCCAACACCACGGCTCAGAACAGATACTACAGCGGCAGCGATATTGAGGAAGAGTATGAAAAACACTTGCTGGTAAGTTACAGTACCTAATGTTAAAGATTAGGTAGTAGAGCTAATGCCGGGCTCCACTGTGGAGGTACCACCATCTTACTCCGAAATCCTCCCGAAGTTATTCGGGGGAGAGTAAGAAGACAGCTCTCAGGCAAAAAAACCAGGCGCCTCACCATTGCCTCGGACCGATGGATGGCGGTATATCCATCCTCAATTGCCGCGCCTTATATAAATTAGACTGGTGACGGGCAGCGGCGTCACTGGTGCAAGGGTTTCGGCACCGCGCTCACCAACCCCCCTGCCCAGCGTGTGTGAGTATGGGCATTTCTTCCAGGAGGACTGCCAAGAGTGGCGAAATCCTGGAAAGGCCTATGTCCAGCAGTGGACGAAACAGGCTGATGGATGGATGGATGGGTGGACCTAATGTAAATCCCGTCGGAAACATTTCAAGTTAAATAGGGGCCAGTCCCGTATGATTAGTACTCGCGAGTGTCGACTCTTGGTCAGCACATTACCAACATCCCGATGAAACACTTTCACTGTTTCACTAACAACAACTCCAACCGGTTTTATCCTACGGCATTAACAGAAAAAATACAATCACAACTAGATACAATAACGAATTTAATTTAGCCTAGCGTTTTTATCATAATCCTTTGATTGATAAATCAGACAGTTTCATACTTATTTACTCCTGAACTCTGCTGGGGAGCAAATGGCTAAAGTGAAGTGCGACCATTTTTCACGATCTTACGGGGCCAGCTCGGAGACCAGCATCAAAGTCATCCCCGCCTGGTCTACTTCTCTTTTAACAGAACGCTGCCAGTACAGACAGTTGCTATCCCTTCACGCCAGAAGACCTCTTTTCGTGCTAAATTTTCCGATGCAACTGGAAGTACGCTATAGGTTTTCATGTTAAGCCAAATTGTATGAAATGCAATAAAGGACAATAAGTTTCCATGCGTTCAGTAAAAAGCCAAATTTTTCACAACACTATGGGACCATAATCAAGCAATATAGTAACCAATACTGAAAACTTATCGTAAATTTTGTATAAGGAGGTCCAATTTTTTCTTTTGTGGGCCGGTAGCGTTTCTTTGGGGAAGTTATTCAATATGAGCAAAAGTTATGTGGGTTCATTTAACATTTACTGTCCATTTAAACCCAATGCTTTTTTCCATCCAGAACCTGCAAAGCCTCTACACTCAAGTGGAAGGCTTCGAATGCGTGCCGTGTGCGGAAGGCTGCGACGCATGCGTTGACGGTTCGCCGTGTGTGGCTGCGCTCAACTGGGTAGTCAGGTCCTCGATATTCGCCCTCGCCTGCCTCGTCATATCCTGTCTTCCAGTCATTGTCTGGTTCACCATGAAGTATGGACACGTCAGGGTAAGTTAACTGGTTTTGTCATTTGTAAAACACGGCGATAGTTGTAAAGTTTAAAAAAAAATATTATTCTAGCATAACTTCAAGTTTTTTTAACAGACTCAGATTAATTTATTATGCATTTTATAGCCATTCAAAAATATTGTATTTTTAAATATGTTTGTGAGTTTAGCTATTTTAAAATAACTATTAAAAATACGACAATTGCATTAAATCACAGATTATACTTTAGAATATTAAACATTAAATTAAAAATTACAATTTAGTTAGAATTAAATTCAAAATGTAATGAAAACTTTGTTTCTTTAATGTACGTATGCACGTACATAAACACTTTTATTATTTGTTAAACAAATAAGGTTCTAAATTAATACAACAATTTAAATTAAGTTTGGATCTTACTTATAATTAATAAATTTATAACCATGTATAAACCAAAGGAACTGTATTTTGATGTATACAATACATTCAATAATGTTTTATACGATACGATACACGTAATAGTTACCTAAATAGTAAATACGAATACGCTTCATGTATAAATACGTGCCTAACCCTTAGATAAAACAAAAAGGAAGATACGGTACCTCGGTTCTCGCGCATGGCACTGCAAATATAGGCCCAGTGGACCTGTTTTGTGTAACTTGTCTCGCTCGCGCCACTGTCGAAGCTTGTAGCTCTATCTTTGTCGTTTGGTGGCGTTTGCTTAAAAAAGAGGTAAATTTTTGAGTTGAGGATATAAAACGTACCGTATCTACCTTTTGTTATATCAATGGCCTAATCCCACCCATTCGATTAGTCCTGCTAAGAAGAAGGGCAAAAACTTAGCAAAAACATGTCTTATTATTTAATGTAAAACAAAAATTTCAATGCTTTATTATAGAGATAGAAAGTACAAAACAAGAGGAATTGGGATAAACAGCTAAAAGTTTAATAATAGTAGTTTATGAAATGGTACATAAAAAGGTTATTAAAAATACGAGAGTCCTAGTTATATATAGTTTCATACACTACTTTATCTCTGTTTTCATAATTTTTGTAAATTTTTCGTCAGCCATTTTTGATTATTCTTATAAAATCTTGTTCTGAAAGTGTTCGTAATTTCCATCGTTATTTCCAGAATGTCAGGTGGAGTCAAAGATCATTCATCACCATCCCCGCTGTCAGTAATTTTAGGGCAAAATAATTATTTTGACCCATAATATGTACCACTGTAATAATAAATAAATTTTCTCGTAAGCTATGGCCATAAACGAAATAGTACAAGTACTATTTAGTCTATGCTATGGCGCAACAAACAGTTCATCCACTGACAGACGACCGAGTCCAACGCGCCGTAAGCCATAGACAATACCTGGCCAAAAATAAATTTGAACTGTAACCTCGTTACTATTTTGTAAGTATTGGAGAACATTATATAAAAACCTCATTGGTATTTGATCAGACATGGCTGTATTGCCTCCCTAGTTAGTATCACATGTACTGTAATCTCAGAAAAAGTTTTTTATAGCATTATGTTGTTCGGAGACCTATACTATAATTTTTTTTTTATATTTTTAGAGACGTTCTTGAAAAATATTTTTTATTATGCCAGTAGTTTTGAGTTTGAAATGAGGATTTTACGATATGAGTTTAGATAAAATAATATTCATAACAGGACGAAATTTATAGAATATCTCTTTATCCTCCTGTTCTATCTTTTCTATCATATTTTACAGTCAAAATACATCTATAAATAAAAAAAAAAACAATATAAGCATTTTTGTGTTGCAACTGTCTACGAGTAGGTATATTATAATATTTAAGGTTTGAGATGAAGTAACACCATTCATATTTATTTTCTCGTCTTCGCTTAAACTATTAAGCTTTGTTATAAAGATTTTGTATATATTTTATATTTTTAAATATATTTTATACCTGCGATTGTTGGCATTTGATGAAACATAGACAGCATCTTAATTTAGTTGATGCTTGTGATTGTTGGCACTTGGTGGAAGTTAATACACATTATGTTTATTTATAACTCATGTACTTATCCACAATATACTTATATTAAATATTATACCCAACCGGTTTCGCTATTCAGCATTCTCAAGGGCTTAACTACAATATTTATTTAATTACATTTTCAGAATCTACAAATAAAATACGTGCAATGAATGCTGAATAGCGAAACCGGTTGGGTATAATATTTAATAAAAGTATATTGTGGATAAGTACATGAGTTATAAATAAACATAATGAGCATCTTAATTATTCACAAAAACACATGTACACTTATTTCATTAATTTTATTACAGTTTTCCAACCCATTTTCGGAAATTAATCCATCTTCGGGGATATTATTTACGAGCCATTACATAACGATCATCGTTTGTCAATAGATATTGTGAGAAAGCAGAAAACCAATGTAAGAGTGAGTAGAATTGCAAAAGACCTTTGGGGATGTCATGTAAAAAATCCCGAAAAATGGGGATATTTTTATAAAATAGAAATTGTCTGATAATTAATAAATGTCAAATGGCTTAGAGTTAATAATAAAGGTATGTCAAAAAATAAAATATTGCTAAAGTTTTGAAATTGTTAAATAATACGAGCCAAAAAATTATAACAAATAATGTCAAACAGGGACAAAAATTTATTGTTGGATATCATATTAAGTAAAATATAAAAGTAAAGGTGATTTATTGAGATCTAATTGCTGGTTAATAATGTCATGTCAGTCTTTCGAATTTTATTTGTTTATTTCTGGTGCTTCCAATGCGGTCATTTTTCTGCCTTTTGTTGCAAATATGAAGAGCTTTAAAATTTATGTTTGTTATAAAGACTTTTTATTTACATGTTTTTTAAATATATTTTTTGAATCACAATTACTGGATAAGCAAGTTCATGTCACCGATATATAAATAAGGCAAAAAGAATTTTTAAGTTCAAATATGAGCCAAATCAGTAAAGCGCGAATCGGAAGAACGCGAGTTCACAGTTCGGGGCGAACTACTATTTTATATTATCATTTATCAGCATGTCTAAGTTGCACCTATAACTTTTAAGTGATGTTGTTGAACAATTCCATTTCATTTTTTTTTAGATAAATAAATAAATAAATAAAAATAAATAAACGACGAGACTTATTATAATAAGACTTACTATAATACTTTATTAATGTGTTAAGACCTTAAATAACATTACAGAACTTAACTAAAAATAATCTTAAATAAAAAACCTAACAAATACAACCTAAAAACTTAAATATTTATAACAAATAAAAAATGCTGGCCAGATCGCTACCGTCGTTGGGAAGGGTACCCAAAATGCTGGCAGCGTTACCACGTTGAATGGCCAAACTTATTTTTTGGGCAAAGTAGCTTCCAGCCCTTCGATCACATGAAGCGTCGACCAAACGCGATGAAATTTCTTTATAAAGTTGTCGCGCTTCTTGACCCCACGGCCCAAGAGTTTCAACAGCAAAAGGCACAAGTATGAAGCCCTCGCCAAGGGCTCCATACATGCGCCTTTTTACACCTTCTGCTTTTTCGGCTGCCGCGCCTGCCTTTGTTGCGATCACTTGGACATGGGACTGTGCCAATGTGTCAACGCATGTTGCGTCCCATATCAGTGACCGCCCGTTTTTCCAAGGAATGAGCGTTATTCCGTCGGGCCGCCTGCCGTCGTCACGTGCTATGCCCTTTGGCTCTAATATAGCCGGCACACTCGCACTGGCAAGGGCCCGACGAATGACGTCATTCAAGGCTGCATGGCGCGGCAGACGTCCAGCACTATACTAACAAGATAGGCCGTGGTGGCCCAAATGGTCGACACTGTGTCCACAACGGCAGCGATGTGGCTCATTTATTTTAGCTCCTATTCTCAGACCGACTGCCAGGCTGAAAGTAGTCCTCTCCAGTAGCGCCCCGATGTTGGCAGATGGTAATGCATATAGTAATTCATTAGTAATGCATTCATTCCATTTAGTAATATCATAAATCATACAGAACCATAAGAAAGTCATTTTTGTTCGAATGTTACATTGTTTTCACAGTTACCAAAAATATATTCTATATGCTGTTACGGTAATTCACTTAGTTTACTGTAAGCAAAGTTGTTCGCAAGCAAACAGTAACTCTCAAAGAAAAATGTAAAAAAGCTTATCGCCACTTAATATCTCCGTAAACCTGTTTAAGAATAGCGAATCTTTTATCAAAATAAATCTATGGTACATCAGGCTTTCCTAGGAATAAAGAAAGTAATATTCTACCTTCTTTGTATGCGGAGCATCACACAGAAACGAATGTTCTCTAGAAACGAGCAGTTAAAAAAATGAATTTCCACGTGGGCGATACCGCAGGTTAGAATTAGAATGAGAATGAATACTTGATTTTGCAATGTAGGTACATAAATACACTCATCGCACGTAAGGATTTATTTAACTATTAAGATAATTTAACTTAAAACAGGAAAATAAAACATATTAAATAAAATTATGTTCTTGGTTTGCATAAATTTCATATATATGTTTAGTTTATATCGATATTATATGATGTTTATTATCATTTGAAGTTTGAAAATACATTGATTTTAAGTTAAAATAAGGTAGGTATACTTTAAAATAATGTTTTTTTTACAGCAAACTTTAAAGGCTCCTGAATTCTGTATGTCTCAAAGAATTTTCTTTCAACGTACGAAATAAATTAAATCTTGCTGGGTAAAGGTTTTTTAAATCTCATAACATCTGCTACTTCACAGAAGTTTTAGTTTTTCTTAGAATAATTTATCTTTTCACAAAAAGTACAAACTATTTATAGAAACAAAGTGTTGAAAATACTTTCATTTCAACAATCAGAAGAAGAATATTATTTTTGGGAAAATATTTAGTATTTAATTATTCTAATTTGCAATCAGAGGTTTTAAATTTCACAGTCTGTCTTTAGATCACAGAAACCATTGGAACCATGGACCTATACCGGGTGTAAACAGAGTACAACCTTAAAATAAAACCACATACTTTACTGACCATACTGAACAACTCTTTGAAATAAAAATCCGCGCAAATCTTCAGAGAAAACTATATTCAACAGTAACCCAAAGACTTTATCTCGTAGGGGGAAGGTCTATTTTAGAGCGCTGCGTCGGAACAGCTGTTTCACGGACGACGCTCTCTCGAAACTCACCCGTATGTCGGTGGGTTATGGTTCAAAACTCAAACATTACTAATGGTATGTTTTTTGGGAAAAGTTGTTCAGTATCTCCCTCGACCAAATATGTCTGTAGCCACGACGCGACGCTCAAATGCTTTTTTCTGAAAATGCCTAAAAACAGTATTGAACACATACATAGATATTGAAGTACTTAATATTATGTCTGTGGTATTGGAGTATTTATTTATACCTATTATATCTCTTGGAATCTTTATGTGAAAAATGCTTTTATAACAAATAAATGATTTGATTAATTGATAAAAACTAACCAAAAACCGCCTTGGAAGATAGGCCACCAAAATTAGGAGAAGCGCGGGGAACGTATTAATTTATAATTTAGTCCGATTATCTATCTACTCAAACAAACAAAAGTTTCCCATTTGTCTCAAACTGACGTAAAGATAGATGCGTTGTTTGCAAATCTTGGATTGGTTATCATATCACCATCAGCGTGCTCGCCTTCTAATGAAAAACCTGACTTAATTAAATTTCAGGAGTTTATTTCCGCTCCAAATAATAATATATATTAAAGATATTTCAAAATAAAATGCTTCAGGCACTAATATAGTTAATTTAATACAGTTATTATTTAATTTTTATATCTATATATTTTTTCCTTAGCTTAGATTACTTAAGTATTAAAATGTATATCACATAATTTATAAATTATAAATTCGGAAAACTGTAGGTCGGCTTATTGTTAAGATAACTGCATTATGTTTTTGTGTGACTGTTTGTTTTCGTAATCAAATAAAATGAAAAATGAAAAATATATCTGAGCAGACCACGGCGCAGCGGAATGGCCGCAAGCTCAGTGATTGTACATCAAACAAAAATCTGCTTTATCAGAAATTACAAGGTACATGACGAACCAAAACTAACCGTAACCTACAAAAATCAGTCAAGTACGAGTGGGACTCGCGCCCTGACGGTTCCGTACCATTCAAATAAATTAATAGACTACTAAGGGACGCTACATATGTCGACACGATGGCAGCGTCTCATCTCCAAGCGACCTCAGTCAGAGCGGGCGTGCGTGGCTGTGGCATTGCAGAGGGCTCCGAGAGGCGCAAATATGCAGCCTTAGGGGAGGGCTACATGTTTGTAGCCTACTTCGGCGTGGAGACACTCGGGCCATGGGGACCAGAAGCGCGGAGATCTCGTCACGCCTGATCGACGCTTCCGGTAACCCAAGGGCTGGGGGATACTTTGGTCAGCGGATTAGCCTCGCAGTCTAGTGAGGCAATGTCGTACCTTGCCCAATGGCAATAGCGATCTGGCTAGCATATTTTATTTGTTTTATTAAATAAGTGTAAAAAAAATTTTTTTTTCTAATTTATGGCTGTATATACAAAGTTTAATTTTTATTACTTAAGTTTAGATATAAAGTGTTATTTAAGTTTCAGATTATACTTAATAAAGGAATAACAAAAAAAAGTAATGGACTTAAATGATTTGAATAAAAATGACAAACTTATCATAACCTAGAAAATGTATGAAGCAAAACCTTCAGTATTTGTTTTTAAAATACACTATAATATGGCACATAATATACAGAAAATTCCGAATTCCTAACTAGTTTAGTTTTTGGGATAGACGCCGTAACAAAAATGGTCTAAAATTGATAACTATGATGGCCCCCATTTTTGATCTTCAGAAATAAAATAAAAAAACAATAAAAGCTTTTTTTACAGTCGAACATACTGAGGAAAAGCGTAACAAATCCGGACAGACCGGATATGTAATTATTTTGCCGGACACTACCGTAAAAATCCAAACATGTTCGGCTAAAACCGGATCCCTGGCAACCCTATCCGCGAGCGTCTTTACATTCATACGTGACGTTGCCACGCAGACACGAAAATGTGGCAACACTGTGATGTACGTGTTATAATGGAACGCGCGATATTATCGCCGTAAGTAGATATAACAAAGTTTCCACAAATAATGAATCACTGAGTTCGTGGAAGTTCTGGCTCAATGAGGATCGTAGCGGAAATACACTCCTGAAGTTTCTCGATAGATTTTTACTTTGCCTAATGTAACTGTTCGGCCCCAGGTGGTGCGAGCAGCCAGCCCAGCGCTGCTCCGCGTGATAGTCCTGGGAGCGCTTCTCATCTACTGCACGACGCTGGTTATGTACGGGAGACCCACCGTCTTCACCTGCACCGCTAGGGTCTGGCTGCGGGAGGTCGGCTTCTGTCTGACTTACGGGGCGCTGATGCTGAAGACTTGGAGGTGGGTTGAACGTTATACTTGTCTACTTTTAGTATGAATGAAACACATCCAAACTTTACGGTTTGTACTCTTATATAGGCAGAATAGCCTCTGTTTTCTAACACGCATCTCAGATACACAAAACAAAATAAACATAGAGCACTAATACCCTGATAGACTGATCAACGGCTGGGCATAGGAACTTGTAGTTTCCTTGTTAGAAAAAAAAACCCCAAAGTTATCTCTAAATAATTTGGCCAAGTGCGAGTCGGACTCGCGCGCCAAGGGTTCCGTACCACCACACAATACGGGTAAGGAACCCTAAAAACATGATAAAAAACAACAATAAAGATACCATAGCAACATAAATGCGTCAAAGAAAGCAGCTAAAATGATAGCGCCTGTCAAATGATTCGGTATTAAAGTTTGAAGAATTTTAGTTGTAATTATTTATTTAGGTACATTTTAGCGCGTTCGCAACTTGGTACACCGTCGAGCGACAGAGAGATCAATACGGGACGAGTCGTGCGAGTGAGTGAGACGCACGCATCCGGGGTCATCAGCAGTAATTGTCGCCTTAAACACTGTTCTGAAACGTTCGCTTGCGATTGTTGTCGTGAAAAAAGTACAACAAGAAATATTTAGTGATATGAAATAAGTTTCTTATAACTCATAACTTCAGTGAGGTAGAGTGAGCACAATCGCCGATCTCGGGAACTTCGATATTGCATCGATTGTTTGTTTTCTCTTGGTTCCTTTCATTAATATTGTATTGTTGTTGTTATTTCTTTCTATTTAGTCTCATATACTCGTATAGTTCATAAAGATTGCCGAATCAAGTAAAGTTATTCTTCGGGAGTATACCTTGGGCAAAGACCGATTTCTTGTGACTTTTTTTGTTTTTCTTCGTTATTTCTTATTATTCTATTTAAAGAAACAATAAACAAGTTATAAACTATTGCCAAGCATGTCTAAGAAAAATATTTAGTAATATATATATATATATATTTTTTTACCATGGATACTCGTTTTACAATATAAATCGTTTATAATCATGATTGTAAACTGTGCGTGCATGATGTAAATTCAGGTCTTAATAGCCATTCAACAATTGACGCTTTTTGTATGGAGTGCTTTGTGGATTGTAATTTTCTTGGAAATGGAGATGTTTTACGGTCTAATAAAGTCAATGGATTGTCAATATAATTGCAGTATTTGATTGGTTAAGAATCATATGTTACTGTGACATGAAACTTTAACGGTAATTATGCTTTATTCAATACAAAGAATCGTAGTAAACTAGTGAATTTTAGTATAAAAATTGACGGAAATATTTATTTTAACAGTTAATGTGATAAATAATAAAAATTATAGTACATTATGTTCCTCTAAAGTTATGTCTGATGTCTTGGCAATTTATTTCAGCAAAGTTATTGAACTTAATGTTGTTTTGAAGTTGACGATGTGATTATTTTCTGTAAACGAGGTGTAGGAGATTAATCACTACAAAAAATATAAACTACACAGACATGTAATTATTACTAAAAGTAGCAGACCAAACATAAGGATTAAATAGCGTGGCAAGTTTTCATACAAAAAATAAGCTACATTTAGGCTTCATGGTACGAAGAAACGTCTAAAAATGGGTTGTTTTGGCTAGCTTATGCTTGGAACATATTTGTTAATTCCAAAACTAATCTCTAGTATATACTTTGTTTGGAAACAAGCAATATTTATATTTTAAAGAGCCCGAAGTTCACTTAGCTAAAATTGCCACGCGTTGACTCTATGCGTTTATTATTAATGGTAGACGTCTGTGGTAATTGGTAAAGTAGTATTTGCAAACGTGATACATTAATGATTGAAGCGAAAAATTTGTTTATTTTTAACATGTATTCAACAGTATTAAGGACCCGTTCTCCCCGACATTGAGCACTTCATTTTGCGTCAAGTAGAACTGAATTCTATGACGTTTCATTATTGTTTAAAATAGCGCGCTCTGAGCCGTGGCTGTTACGACTGGTTACGACAACCGAAACATTCGCGCGCTCAAAAGAATCATGTTTCGATGCCGCCATCTATACATATAGTAATTTATATGGGGAAATCGCACGCAAAAGTTGGTTATGTTTGATGGATAAATACACCAAGTAACAATTTTTGTTTGGCAAAAATGAATCAATTACACCATTCTGTACACTCTTAACTTACGGGTGACTGAATGAGGAATACACAAAGAGCAACGTGATTTTTAGCAACTTTTGATTGTTTTGTAGCTTGCTAACTTTTCGACAACATGTGTGATTATTTATTTCTCATTCAGCAAATATTCTCTGTCATGACATGAATCAGAAAAATGGCGGGGAACATTTAGGTGAGTCTGTCTTATGATGGTAAATTAGGCGCTGGAAATTTTAGATTTTCACGTGAAAATCTGTACCTCAGAGGTAGACAATAGACGGAAAGTGCTCGATTTGAATTTTGAATGCAAAAATGCATGGGATTTATAGGAGATACTGGAATATACTAAACCGTATTTCATATAATTTAGATAGATTTATTTACTGTGCACAGTGATCTTTTTATTAAGATGTTATAACTGTCACTTTGTGGAGGAAGTGCACTACCTCTGAGGTACAGAAATGTAAACCGCCTCTCAAGCTGTGAGTCATAGATTTTCATAATAATTTTTTGATAAAATCGGTATAATATTCGATGCTCCAGTGTGTATGAACAGAATTGGTTTAAGGTATGATTTAAGCCGTTTGAGTGCTGATGCTGCTGGCATGGAGTTCATAGTTGATACGCGCTATGGGTCCGTATAAAGCTAGATGGACAAATTCAAATGACCATATCACATTGTGTAAGTTGGTAAATCGGTAAAGTAAAAAGATGTAGATAGTAGACTACAGGGCTATTATATTCATTTTAGAAAAAACGCAAAATCTTTATGTTCGCTTGATAGAAAAAAATACGAAGTTATACCTCTAAATTTCATGTTTTTCGAGTATAAAAAGGCTTTTTTTAAATCATACAGCCTTGAAATTTGTATTAAAAATAAGTTAACAAATGAGATCGTCAGCTCGTCTTAAAATATTTAAAAAATTTCATCTAGAAGCAGAGTTATAAAACGCAGGATTTTGTGGGTGCGTGTTTCTTGGTAGTCGTAATAGCCCCGTCTGAGAGCGCGCTAGTTTAAACTAAAAGGAAACGTCGTAGAGTTCTAATTTGGTTGATTCAAAATGAGGTGTTCAATCTGACCTTATATGTAGCCTTGAGAACTTTACACCACGATCGCTACAGCGGATACGTTGTGTGTAACTAAATTAGACTGGTAAGAAAGTTTCAAATCAAATCATTTATTTTATAATATAGGTACATAAATATAACTTATTACAAGCTTATTCTAATGTAAAAAATAATATAACTAAATATAATATGGGGAAATGCAATACGAAAACTGGCAACTCTTATCCTCGTACAAAATGCCTGTCACGTGATTGAAACCCAGACCATTTCTTTTGCTTCGTTTTTCTGTACATTTTCTAGACTCGAATTTAAATACTCGACGCAAATGGAAAGAAATTACTTAACGCGCTCTGAAAGCCATGTAATCACATTAATTTTCAAGTAAGTAGTACTTCATCTTTCCTAATTCAAGAAAATCGTTTATTAAAATTTTGTCTTCAAAAAAGAAAGATGAAAGGAAAATGTTGGCCACAAATAAAAAAAAGGCAACGAAATCCTTAGAACCAGTTTTCGAAAATATAATTCTTAAGTGACTTCACGCATGTGTCCTAGAGAGTTGGACTTAAGGTGGTTGTTCCGAGACTCGTCCCCAAACAGATAACAGAATGAAATAAATGTGACGTGACAGTATTTTAATCAGTATTTTAATGGTACCTACGTAGTTTTTTCTGTCAAAGTTGTGTTATATTAATCATTACTTAATAAATGATTATGCACAACAATAAAGACGTTTTTATGTTATTGAGCAGGATCACTTACAAAGTAATGCATAAAATAACACAAATTTGCTAGAAAGGCTTTATACCTATATTAAATCATCATCGCATAGTCCCAAAGTTTATTTAATACTTTTAATTCAAAAATGATAGAAAAACACATAAACTGCGCATTTGGAAACGAGACTCGGAACATTCAACTTCGTGGAATTAGTTAAATTATTCCAAGTGTGAAGTTTGAGTTCTGATAACGTAGTGCTATAATTTACTGTTTAAGGCGACGCATTGGAAATTTTGGCGACATAGATCTCCATTTTTCTCAGCAATAAAAAAACACATGTGATTACCAATTTATATACTAGATTAAGTATTTCATTGACATCATTTTGCCCGAGGATTTAGTTGGTTGATTAATTTTCATAGCAGAGAAAAAAATATTTAGAAAACCTCTTTTAAAACCGAGATTTCTATTTTACCGACAAAACGGGGCGAATGAAGCCTCTAAGTTTTTTATTTAATTAATCTACAAATACACTTCAATATGGCCACTTGGATTTATTAAATTACTTATAGTTGTCATTTTAAATAAAAAATACTGTTTTGCCGCATATGACCTTACGGCATAAGCTAGTTCGTGAGCGCATATTTGTATGGAGTAAGTCCCCCTCACCCCACTCCCCTAAGGCGCCAATTTAAAATTAAAAGTTTATCAATTCCTCGCCTTAAGTTTCGTTTCGTAAACTCAGATACAGCCACTAATTACTCCAAATACAAAATAAATACACAACCTGTATACCTAGCACAGATGCCACGAATAGAGAAACTTTGTCCCTGGAAGAAACCTTTGACCAATGCATCGTTTTATCGAGGCGATGATAACAAAAGCTTTCCTTACCTGCGTTTCCGTTGGCTAAGCGTTTCTTCGATAGATAAAACTTCTGTATTATTTTCGTCCATTAGACCGAGACCTAACTGACAAACTTTTACTTCAACTGGTAGTAGGCTTCGGCCGTAGTTTGTCACCACCCTGATGACCAAACCACACCACCAAGAGACTCCGTGTTAAGCACGACGTCATAAGAGAAAATAAAAATACATCAAATACGAATATGACTCTACACCATAATATCGTCGGTGTAAAGAGGGTGCTACGTTACGAGTGCTCACTGTTATGGGGGGGATTATCCCAATTTTGTGTCTTTTGATATTCATTTTAAACCAATAAATAGCGATGATTAATTTGTTTAAATAAATTGTCACATTTCACTCTTTGATCTTAATATTTCGGCTGTTAAATACACGATTACTTACATTTTCCTCGATCCAATTAAATCGCAAATATAGGTCTAAACTATGATCCAAGCATTTGAGTTATATTAAGTTTTGAAAAACAAAGCTTATACTAAAATAAACGTCGTAAAAAATGTGATTTAGAACGGGCGTCCGTCATGTTAAACACCCATCCCTCTAATTCCAAAATAATAAATAAAAACACCTCGAAACCGCGAATTTTCTGAGCCGTCTGCTTCCGCTGAGCAGGATATACTTAAGTAAAATGAAAGCATTGGAGCAGGACAGACTCCTCTGGATAACCTCGCCTAAAAAAAGTTTCGTTGTCTCGATAATAAAACCTTATTTGTTATTAGAGCTCAAACTCTACAAAGGCATAACTATAACAAGATATTTTAGCTTACAAAATTATACGTTGCCATATGCTATTATGAACCTGGGGGTGTAGTCGATTTACATTATTATGTAAATACTACTTACATTATTAATTTAAGGGGGAAGATGACGCAAACATAAATACAATGACAGATTTTGGATGATTTTAGTGCAATAATTAGGATACTCAAGTAATGTAAATACCTACCAATGTTTTTCTAATGTTTATAAATCAAGTTTGAACAAACCGTACCCATTCATTAAAACCGTGCTATTATTTAAATTAGAAGCCAAATTATTGAATAACTCGGTCTTTCGAGAGTGTGTGATATATTCGGTTGTCGTAACAGTCACGGCTCAGAGTGAAACGTCATAGAGTTCATTTCTACTTGATGCAAAATAGGGCGAACAATCTTAGGTTACCCATTCAGGCTCCTATGGTGAATGTATACTCTAACTGAGTCTTACTTAGACCTATCTTTGAAGGCCTCCGCCTATCAAATCAAATCAAAATATTTATTTTGTAAAATAGATACATAAAGTATACTTTCTACAAGTCAAATTTAATCTTTACAATAATTAATCTTTAGAATACAAAAAAATATATATACTGATAAGGGAAAGACATCGAAAAAAATATATATTTAGGTTGGGCCACTAAAATGTAATTATACACCTGCATAAAGTAAAGAAATCTAGGAATAAAAATATTATATATACCTAAATGATGCAATGAACGAATAAGTTCATAAATAAATACGGGAAATACATACAAAAAATATTAAGGTTGGGCTACTCAAATGTAATAAAGTTATAAACCTGCATAAGATAGAGAAATGTAGGAATAAAAATATTATATAAACATAATGCCTAACCATCCGCACCATTCGATTAGTATTGCTAAGAAGTAGGGCAAGAAACTTAGCAAACATGCCTTTTTTTTTTTAAATATACATTTTTTTTACACGTACTAAAGTAAAGGCATAAAAGATATAAGACTGCAGGAAGACTCAATGCAATGATATAGCTGAGAGTCGGGTTCTTCACGCATCGAAGCTCAGATCTTTGGGTGATATTTATGCGAAAGTCGCCGATAATTTATTTCTATCTTTCCTGCGCAACTCAAGATTATACAATAAAAATAGAGATGTGTGGCCATCGTAATATCACAAATTTATTCCATGTTTAATAAAAAAGAACTGTCTCCACTTTTGACAAAAACAAATCAAAAGTTATCGAAAGTTTCGTATAATTTACGCAAGAATTTTCTTACTACTTCCAAATGCTTGAAGCGATTTTAATGATTTTCCCGCCATACTGTTTGTTATACATCTACAAAACTATTGTTCAAATTTCGAATGACGTCCATCCCGTCCCCGTGGAAATTATTATGTTCTCCTATCTTGCGCTAGAGACGCTGCGGTCGTCACTCGTAACAGCCACTTTGCAATACGCGCTGATATTAATGTTATTTCAATGTTGTTTCCGTCAATTTTTGTACTGACACATATCGAGTTGCTAATTTATTGTAGGCATGCGCTTTAACACGTACAGCCCCCTGATTCTGTATCGTAAACTCAGTTGCCAAACCAAGTGGCTATCGTCTAAAACATACATATCCGCTTATCTAAGGATAAGTTTGTACTTGAAATGACTTCACAATTCGTAAATAGTTCAATACCCATTAAAGGTTATTTTGGAAGTTCATTTTTTATATGTTTTTGGTGAATAGCAACTATAGCTAGCAACCGAAACTGAGTTACGTAATAGCCCCGCAGGACTGGAAAAAAGAGCAATAGTAAAATAAAACGAGATGGGATAAACGAGTGTGTGTGAATGCTTGTAGACGTAAAAATAAGAAGGTGACTTTCATTACTAATTATTTCCAAAGTCTTAATTTCTTTGTACATAATAGAAAAACTTAACATTTCTAGAAAATTAAATCTAGATTGCTTCAGAAAGGTTATCTTATTGGAAATTTAATATTAAGTAAAGTTTTCTTTTTATAATCAAGTCATAAAATAATTTGGCCAAGTGCGAGTTGGACTCGCGCAAAAAGGGTTCTGTACCACCCCAAAATACGGATGCGGAACCTTAATAACATTATGGTAAACAATAACAATACACATGCTAAAGCAAAATCAAGACTACAAAAAATATTCTATTTTAAAAAACTAGTCGCTAAAATGGTAGCGCCTGACAAAAAAATTGGCGCCATCTGCGTACGGAATCCTACTTTTTATTATTTTTTGTTTTACTATAGAGTATGTCCTATAATCTGACTGAATTTAAAAATTGTATGTGTGACCGCCTTTAGGTAAGAGTCAAAATCAATAACCTTTAAAAAATGCAACATTTTTATAGGTTTGCCATGGTGGGGATCTCCCTTGAATTTTTGAATAGTAGTTTAAGCTATAAGAGCGGTAAGGAGGCAATAACTTACGAGGACGATTTGAAACGCGAGCGATAAGCGAGTGTTTTAAACGTTACGGGTAAGTAATTGCCCTTACTAACGTGTATGATATTCCGTTTTTCAATGCAGAGTGAGAGTAAATAAATGAAACGTAATTAAAAAAACAATAAATACTCCAAATGAACTTTAGGCGGGCATTCTTTTTTTTTCTTTGCACGCAAGTTGCCAACTTGAATTATTGTAAACAAAATGATAAACCTATTTTATCTAAAACATATAGGATAGTGTTTTTTCAAAAAACGCTTTCGTGTGATATTTTATTAAATTTTATTCATTAAAAACCGGCCAAATGCGAGTCGAACTCGCGTACGATGGCTTCCTCACCATTGTCTATAAAATTGGCCAAAAAATAATAACTTTGTCTGGGAGTGCGCAAGTCCGACTCGCACTTGGCCGCTTTTAGTATATTTTGTTATAGCGGCAAAAGAAATACATCACCTGGGAAAATTTCAACTGTCTAGTTATCACGGTTCATGAGATACAGCCTGGTGACAGACGGACAGACAGACGGATAGACGGACAGGTGGACAGCGGAGCCTTAGTAATAGGGTCCCGTTGGTTACCCTTTGGGTACGGAACCCTAAAAATAGCATTATCCAACCTTTTCTTAGTTCACCGCACTAATCGGATAGGCACTTTTGAGATATGTTTATCTCTTTCGTTATGCGATGGACCTATTGCGCCATAAGGCAAAGGGAGCATCAGGAAATGCAAGTTTATACACATTTTCAAATACAGAAAATTAAAAAAAAAACCTTTGAGACCTCTGAAAATTATATTTAGCATAATTTTTGTCTTTAATGTGGATCGTATCATTACAAAACTTGATACGAATATTTTGTGTATTTTGTTCCATCTTTTTATATCTCAAGATTTTATTAAAATTCAGTCATATTTTTGCTTACGTTAAATTTGTATACTCTGTTTAACTTGCTCACTCCCATTCGACCGTAGATAAGTTCGTTTTGAACTCTCACAGCATATTTGTCCAATGGCCATCCATCCATCCATCAGCCTGTTTCGTCCACTGCTGGACATAGGCCTTCCCAGGATTTCGCCACTCTTGGCGATCCTCCTGGAAGAAATGCCCATACTCACACACGCTGGGCAGGCGGGTTGGTGAGCGCGGTGCCGAAACCCTTGCACCAGTGACGCCGCTGCCCGTCACCAGTCTGTTATATAAGGTTTGGCAATTAGGGATGGATAAACCGCCATCCATCGGTCCCAGGCAATGGTGGGCCGCCTGGTTTTGCCTAAGGACTGTTCTCTTACTCTCCCCCGAATAACTTCGGGAGGATTTGCGAGTAAGATGGTGGTACCTCCACAGTCGAGCCCGGCATTAGCTCTACCACCTAAGGTCCAATGGCCACTTAACTTTAACCTTAAACCATTTAATTTTGCCAGGATATCCGTGATCTTCCAAGTGCGATCGGCGAAAGCGGTGAAGATATCCGACATGTACCTGCTCCGGCGCATTGGTGTCATAGTGGGCGTGGCTTGCGTGCTCCTCGCGATCCGCACGCTGGTGGCGCCGCCTGCCGTCATCGTCGGCCGAACTAAGGACAACTTGAAGGCGTACCTCTGCAACTCCGATTGGTGGGACCACTCGTTCACTACTTGTAAGTTATTCTGAAATTTTCAGGCACTTTATTTACTTCAGGGATGGCATTAAATTAAAAATACCTCTCACATGAAGGACCATATCGAGCTCGACAGCGCTTGATACAGTGCTCTGTCTCACTCTATTGATCTACCTAAAGAGGGACAGACCGTGTTTTACCTAGGTGTCAAAGCTTGATATGGTCTACCATGCAAGATGTTTTAAGTAAATGGACAAGCACAGTCCAGTTTTGTGTGCAGAAGCCTGCTAGTTTGTAAATATTATATAAGGTCCTACAATAATAAGTGAAAATTATTTTAGGGTAGATCATGGAGTATCGTTAACTGATCAGAAAAAGAAGAAATACATTTTTTTGGTTAAATAATATTTTCACTTCCCAGTACAAAGTGGTTCAATCAGCTGACTCAATTTCTATGGAAAGGTGAATAAAAAGTTCGCGAAAAAAATTTTTTTTTCTTTGGAACTTGGTCTATTTAGGACTCTCTATCATCTCTTAAATTTTTTCCCTTTGAATTGTAGGACTTTATATAATAGGGATAGTGCGGTGACCGCTATGCCCCTCCTTGCTAGATTTTGTCCGCCAATAGTTATTCACGTCAGGCTCAACCATAAAGTTTTTTTTTTATTCTTAATGTTCATTCCCATAGATTTGCAACTGACCAACAAGTAACTGATAGACCAAGAAACGTATCGGGCGGGAGGTTTGCTGACAGTACCTTTAAATGAAACCACAAAATATACTGACCGTACTGAATAACTTTGCTAAACAAAATATATATATTTTTAATTTCTTTACTAATTTTAGAAATGTTGTTCAGTGTAATCCTAGTGTTATCACTAGATTATGTGATTTAATTTGAAGATACCCGCTGATTTATACCCTGTATTGTATTTGATATACTCGTAAGTATTTGATTTTATTCGATGTAAGTATAACGATATTATAGATCGAGAACATCATTACATGCAATCTTAATTATTTATTTTATTTCAAAGAGAGACTTTGCCGCGGCTTCGCCTCCGTTTATTAAATTTTTGCCTCTTTTTCGACTTAGGCATTATTTTAATAACACTTCTTATAGCCTTTATGTTGACCAGGGTCACTGCGATGATAATAAAAACAACCGCATCCAAATCCGTTGCGTGGTTCTCCAGTTAAAACGTAACATACATACATAGAGGCAGACAGACAGACAGACAGACAAAAATTCTAAAATTGGAAGTTTTTGCCTCAGTAGGTACAATACTAATAAGTAACCCATTGCATTTAAAATTTAAAAATGAATTTCAATATCCAGACACGAATTTTTTGCTACTTTATTATTGGTTTAGATGTTGATGGAACGAAATGTGTTTAGACGGAAACCTGAAAAGTCTACAAGTAATCATTCCTTATTGAAAACGCACTGTCATGAGCCATGGTCTCAGCAATATTTTAGCTACAAAATATTATATTCCCTTTTCTTCAAACAAGGATAAATTTGATCCCTCGAGGAAGGGACTTGCTCAGAGGAAAATAAAATAAAGTGCAGGTAATTTATGGGGAAGTCTCCTGGCAACACTAATTTGCATTTCCATTGTACGAAATTTATTAAAAAAGTCGTAAATCTTTTGATATTAACTTTGTAACCACAAGGAGGGACATCTTTGATTTATTATATCTAATGATTATTTGTTTGTCTAAACTCGTAGCTAATAGGGAGATAAATGTTTGTGTTTCAATGAACTTTGTTGGTTCATTTTAATGCTTTTGAGTTTGAAACTATATAAGTTCCTACAATAACAAGGGACAATAATTCTAGAGTAGATCGTGTATCGTTCACTGATCGTATTGCAGAAGAAAAAAAAATGGTCAAATAATATGTACTTCCTAGTACAACAAAGTTTCTATGAAAAGGTAAAAACAATGCGCAAAAATTTAGGGGATAGTGAAAAACATTTAAAAGGTGATAGAGTATCCAAATCCCAAATTAGGGATACATTGGTGTCGATTCGGTAAAACACCACACCTTAACTTAACCTAACCAAAATACGACTAAAATACGTTAAGTCGTTTTTATTAGCTATTCGGTTTTGTCAACGAACTAAATTTGGTTGCCCTGTTTGACTTTAAATTGAATTCACAGATTACAATAGCGGTAAAGACCACAGATAAGAATGGTTGCATTTCATTCGTTCGATATGGGAAGTATCAATATTTCTACTCTTTGGTAGAATTATGATTAGATTTTAAAATATTTTATTTTTATTTCTTTACTTTCGCTCCGTGATTTTAGCCACTCGAACATTGTTCTTGCCTACCTTCCCAAAAAAAGATTTTTGTCTACTTTTGGTCAGAAATTACAATAAACAAAACTACTAAATTGGTAATTGGCTTCCTGCACTTACTTAGACATAACGGTGGCTACTTACTGGAAAGATATAATTTAGTTTCCACTCGAAGAAGAAGATCATCATTACGAATAATTTAAAGAGCATCATCCCCGTCATCGTCTATTAAATATCAAAATCAATCAAAAATCGTTAACAATACACGTGAACATTTTTTGTTTGATAAACACTTGTACTTGTCCACTTATTTATATTAATTTCCCTTACCGGTTTCGCTGTTAAAGCATTATCAAAGGTTTGTTTGGTTGTTTACGTACAATATATGAATCGCTTGGCATGCGGGTAGGACAAACAAATTCTACAACAGAAACATTTGAGTATTTTAATTTCTTAATATAACGTTGTATAAAATACTCATAAGTTTCCATAGATACACTATCCTAAATATCCAACGTTGTGGCAAGGTTTGGCAATGGTAGAATTAGTTATGGGGTTGTCATATAACAAAAATAAAGTTAACACGGTAGAAGAAAGAAAAATATAAATATCTTAAAAACAAAAATAAGGATTCAATATGCTAAAATGTCAGTAAATGTTGATTTTTTTAAATAAAATAAATGTGTAATTGAGTGTCAAGTCAGATAAATGTCAAACGATTCAATCGTGTTTCATGTCAAATAAGAGCCAATGTCAAAATACAAAATGAGCTATTTAAAATATTGAAGCAGTGGTGAGTTATTAACGTCTAATTGTTTATTTAATATTTGGTTGACATTGGAATGGCATAATTTATTTATTTCGAGTGCTTCTAGGGCTGATAATTTTCTGCCTTTATCGCAAACATGAAGGGCTTTGAAATTTAATTTGGAGTCGAAAGTGTGGTTTTCACTGATAAGGTGTTCCGCGAAATTAGAATCAGTGCGGTTCAACCTCCAGCTCCTGACATGTTCGTCAACCCTTGTTTTGAAGGACCTTCCAGTTTGTCCCACGTATTTCTTATCGCAATCGCTGCAGGAGAGTTCATAAACTCCATTCTTTTGTCCAATGTCTGTTCTACTTTTATTATTACATAGAAGTCTTCGCAAAGTTCTGTGCGTGTAAAATGCGGGTTTACACTCTTTTATTAGACGGGAACACTTATATGATAGTCTACCAAAGAATGGAATTTTGGACCACTTTTTAGGTTCTTGACTATCGCAAGTATTGCTACTGGTGTGCACATGATACAGTAATGAGCTTGCTATTTTTAATTTCTTTTTGTGCAGAATGGTGTTCACAAGATTAGGATTATATCCGTTATTAAGTGCGATGGTTCTAAGAGTGTCTAATTCTTTGTTAAAACTATCTTTACTAAGTGGGATAGATAAGAGTCTATTAACCATGGAATGGAAAAAAGCATGTTTGTGCGATAAAGGGTGGGCTGAGTCAGCGTGTATAATGTTGTCGCTGAAAGTGGGTTTGCGGTAGATCTTAAAATCATGTCGACGTTTTTCAATATTAACTGTTATGTCAAGGAAATTTAATTCATTATGTCCAATCTCCATTGTAAATTTTATATTATTATTAATAGTGTTGATGAAGCTGAGGAATTCAGTCAAGTCATTCTCAGACCCAGCCCAAAGGCAAATCACGTCATCTACATATCTGTACCAGTAAACGATTAAGTCCTTGAAACGGTTTCGACTGAGAATTTGCTTTTTAATAGATGACATAAATATGTCGGCGCACAAAGGTGATAACGGACTTCCCATTGCCAAACCCTTAAGCTGTTTGAATATTTTGTTGCCGAATGTGAAATAGTTTTGATCTAAGCAAACGGATATTGTGTGTTCCAGATCGATAATTTGTTGGGGCTCTACCGTGGATTCTACCAAAAGTTCATTTATAGTACGTTTACATTCGTCAACAAACATTCGTTTACAAACGTACTATAAATGAACTTTTGGTAGAATCCACGGTAGAGCCCCAACAAATTATCGATCTGGAACACACAATATCCGTTTGCTTAGATCAAAACTATTTCACATTCGGCAACAAAATATTCAAACAGCTTAAGGGTTTGGCAATGGGAAGTCCGTTATCACCTTTGTGCGCCGACATATTTATGTCATCTATTGAAAAGCAAATTCTCAGTCGAAACCGTTTCAAGGACTTAATCGTTTACTGGTACAGATATGTAGATGACGTGATTTGCCTTTGGGCTGGGTCTGAGAATGACTTGACTGAATTCCTCAGCTTCATCAACACTATTAATAATAATATAAAATTTACAATGGAGATTGGACATAATGAATTAAATTTCCTTGACATAACAGTTAATATTGAAAAACGTCGACATGATTTTAAGATCTACCGCAAACCCACTTTCAGCGACAACATTATACACGCTGACTCAGCCCACCCTTTATCGCACAAACATGCTTTTTTCCATTCCATGGTTAATAGACTCTTATCTATCCCACTTAGTAAAGATAGTTTTAACAAAGAATTAGACACTCTTAGAACCATCGCACTTAATAACGGATATAATCCTAATCTTGTGAACACCATTCTGCACAAAAAGAAATTAAAAATAGCAAGCTCATTACTGTATCATGTGCACACCAGTAGCAATACTTGCGATAGTCAAGAACCTAAAAAGTGGTCCAAAATTCCATTCTTTGGTAGACTATCATATAAGTGTTCCCGTCTAATAAAAGAGTGTAAACCCGCATTTTACACGCACAGAACTTTGCGAAGACTTCTATGTAATAATAAAAGTAGAACAGACATTGGACAAAAGAATGGAGTTTATGAACTCTCCTGCAGCGATTGCGATAAGAAATACGTGGGACAAACTGGAAGGGCCTTCAAAACAAGGGTTGACGAACATGTCAGGAGCTGGAGGTTGAACCGCACTGATTCTAATTTCGCGGAACACCTTATCAGTGAAAACCACACTTTCGACTCCAAATTAAATTTCAAAGCCCTTCATGTTTGCGATAAAGGCAGAAAATTATCAGCCCTAGAAGCACTCGAAATAAATAAATTATGCCATTCCAATGTCAACCAAATATTAAATAAACAATTAGACGTTAATAACTCACCACTGCTTCAATATTTTAAATAGCTCATTTTGTATTTTGACATTGGCTCTTATTTGACATGAAACACGATTGAATCGTTTGACATTTATCTGACTTGACACTCAATTACACATTTATTTTATTTAAAAAAATCAACATTTACTGACATTTTAGCATATTGAATCCTTATTTTTGTTTTTAAGATATTTATATTTTTCTTTCTTCTACCGTGTTAACTTTATTTTTGTTATATGACAACCCCATAACTAATTCTACCATTGCCAAACCTTGCCACAACGTTGGATATTTAGGATAGTGTATCTATGGAAACTTATGAGTATTTTATACAACGTTATATTAAGAAATTAAAATACTCAAATGTTTCTGTTGTAGAATTTGTTTGTCCTACCCGCATGCCAAGCGATTCATATATTGTACGTAAACAACCAAACAAACCTTTGATAATGCTTTAACAGCGAAACCGGTAAGGGAAATTAATATAAATAAGTTGACAAGTACAAGTGTTTATCAAACAAAAAATGTTTCAAAAGTTCCACCAAGTGCCAACAATCACGAGCATCAACTCCAATACACGTGAACACTAGAAAATTCCCCTCAACTTTGCACCAAATATGGATGTCGATTCTTTCTAAAAAAGATCGATTCTGAGATCGATTTCAAATCGTGGTGAAAAGATCGATCCAAAAAAAATCGGTAAAGAAAATATCGGTTCACAATAATCGATTCATAATCGGAACAGAAATTCACACAATTAGCGTTAATTAATTTTTATTTTTGTTGGTATAAATTCATAAACGATTATTTTTCCAGAGTTTATTGTAAGTAAAGTTAGTTGTTTTCTCATAAATATAACATTAATTAAAAGTTAAAGTTTTATTGCCAAAGTAACTTACTATGCAAATACATAATAAAAATTAAAACGTTGACTTCTATAAAGTATACTTTATGTATCTACAAACAAAATAAATATTTTGATTTTGATTACAATCTTTATTCGATTATTATTATGTTAATATTATGTTACAATATTTGTGAGTCTCGATTACCCACTCCAACTTCCAATCTACAAATGTAAGGCTCTTCATAGGTAATAATTTTGAAATCAAATACTTGCTGGGAAAGTTATTAAATGTAGGTACTCTTTTTAATTGTATGTGATTTGTTAACAAAATTTTCCGTGAAACCGAAAAAATCGTGTCCACGATTCTGCGGTTGTATGGATCGATTCAAAGATCGAATTGCTCCGAAAATAATCGATTTTCTTGCTACCATTAATCGGTCTTCGATTAAATCGATTTAAAATCGACATCCCTAGCATCAATAAACATACGCGGAAGAAGAAATGTGATTCTATGGATGCGTTATGATTAATATTTTTTTTTGTAATTTTGGGTAATTTTATGATGGTATCACTTATATTGACAATTCTGTCTGACCGATTTTAAATTTTTGGTGGAGATCGAAAAAATGGCTATTTTGTTTATAAAAACTATTGCGGGATGCTGCTGCTCTGACTAAGAAGACCAAGAAACAATCACGATTAACCCGTAAGATGGATCCAAGGTTTCATCGGGACTAATCCACCTATTATACTACGAAAGAGTGCGAAAACGCTTTTGCAGCCTCTGACAGCAACACCTGCTGCATACAAGGACTCGTATGTCTCGATGTTCTATCGCTCCAGTCACTATAGGCAGCAACTACCGCCGTCACCCTAATCGGAAAAGGTTCTTAGCTTGAAACTGAAAAAAAAACATCTACCACCGTCCAACCCTCGCCTTGAATACAATCGCTGATTGTGATTGCTTCAGTCTTGTGGAAAACAAGAAACGTCGCTCTCACCAGTGCCAAAGGAATGCTTTATTTGATTACACTGATATTACGACACAGTTCCTGCAACTTTATGTGACCTGAAGCCTACCAGATCTATTTCTCCAGAGTGCACAAAAGTATGACGTTAGAAGATGTAACTCTTCATGTCAGACGATTCCAAATTAGGGTAACATGCTGGCGGGAACAACCATCATAGAACGTTACACAAGTACATCATGAAAGCGCACAACGTCCACACACAGTGGAATATGAACTATTAAAAAATGCACAACGTTTCTCAACAAGCTCTTTTGCACTAGATTACCTGTAAGCTAACTCGCTGTGCATCATTTAGAAGAAATGATACATTCGTAGTGCTTCTTTGTGAGTGATGTGAGTAAATTGGGATGTCAGATATTTTGTATGGAGTATGAAGGCGTCTATGTTCGTGCCAACATGTTAAGAAGTGTTTTTTTTTATAAGGGTCTGTAGTAATAATTAACCTAGTTTTAAAGAACCTAATATGGGCTCTTAGTGGCCTAAAATAAAACGATATAAGTACAATTTAGTTTTACTATTCATTTAGCGATCAGACAACAGATTCATTCAATCTAATCTCATCATCATCGTAGCCTTGACACATGGACCTCCTCCAGTGTTTTCGTTTGGTTTTCTTTACATGGCTTCTACAAAGAAAGGGGCGATCATCTGCGTCGCACTGGTCTGCCTTTTGGTCCATGTTTTTGTCCATTTAATGGACTTTTCCCATAACATAATATTTGTAGAAAATGACCCAATTCTGGAATCTATAAGTCAAGCAGAGATGAATGCATTTATTAAACACTTCTTCTGAGATGGGGTATTTTTAATACCTCTTTCAAGGACCAAAATCTATATTAATTGACAATTTATTTCTAAACTAGCCTTGCCCGCGGCTTTGCTTGCATGGAAGTGTTTTGTAATCTTTGTGTGGTATCAAGAGTTATTGGCTTGGCGGTTATTTTACTAACACCTTATAGCCTATATTTTGAACAGACTCATTAGGATGATAATAATGAAAACCACATCCAAATCGGTTGAGTGGTTCTTGAGTTGAAATGGAACATACATACGTACAGAAAGACAAAAATTGTTAAATTGTATTTTGGCCTCATGCAATACTAATAACCCATTTCATATAAAATTTTACAAATATATTTAATGACAGACACAACTTTTAGACTAGGTACTTTATTATTAGTATATAGATGAGCAATCCTATTTCCTTTGATATCTAATGATTTTACCTTGGTTTGCTGGTCTCTCTCGTTGTGTCTTGCTAAACCAAAATCATCTGTCCAGTGATCAAGGGAAATGTAGTACTGGGTACACACAGCAGACTGAAAAATTTGTTGCCGTAGTTTAAGGACTAGGTAGGTAGGTGGTACAGTTGTTTCAAAGAGTTGCTAGAAAACAAAGCTTGAAGATTCGGCTCTATGAATGAGGTTTATTTTAAGCTGTGACGTCACTGCATAAGGTTTATAGCCAGGGAACCAGTGAATCCAAATCCTAGGAGCCACTGATTTCTTGGCGTAATGTGCAGCATCGCAGTTTATTTTTAAGAGGTCTGAACTGAACAATTCTGGTTCCGGGGTCATCAGCTAAGGCAGCAGCGGGGTACAACTTGTCTCCTGGAAGAATCATTTTAAAAATAAGTTTGCAAACACGGTTTTAAACTTTGGGTGGATATGCTGGTTTAGTTTCTTTCTTCTGCATCTGCTACACCCAATAGCCAATATTCCTCCATTCTCCCCTCAAAAAGCAACACAAATTAGATAATTGGACGTGTTAAAATTTTAATCGCCACGAAATATGTCACGCCTAATATTAGTTCACTTTTAGTTTGACATCTCTAAAATTTGACAGTTAGGTGGTCATACCGAATAGCAAAATTACGTTTTGGACCTAATTAAGTTCGACCTAACTAAAAATTAGTTTAGTCCTGTCAAAATAGGTTAGGTTGGGCGTTTCCGAATACCAAAAGTAATTTGACACATCTTAACCTAATTTTAGTTATTGTGCATGTTCAAATCGACACCAATTTTCATGTCTTCGCGAGTCTTATATTTTGCATGCATGGCAAATATTTTGACGCGGGCAAAACAACAGGATAGTGAAAACTCAAATTCTGTTTTTACGTTTTTATAAGTGGGGGCGCGCGGCTTGCGGTGCTAATATAATATGTTTTTGGTGTGATTGTTCGAATTGTGAAATATGTTCAGAACACATTTTGGGTTTTAATTCTTATTTTTTTTATATTCGGTATGCATGTTTTTGGGATTGTGCTTGTATTGTAAATAATAATATAATGAAAGCAGACATATCACGAAACATAAGATTTACCTAACCATGGTTCTGATCAATCACTGAGATGTATTATTCAAAATACCATATATTAATATAATTATAAATATAAATGTTTTTTTAACTAGCCTTTCGCTTGCGGCTCCGACCGCGTTTATTCAATCTCTGCTCTGTTTTCAGCTTGGGCGTTATTTTATCTACATCCCTAATAGCTTGCTGACCTGGGTCACGACGATGATAATAAAGAAAACAACATTCAAATCCGTTCAAAACAATACAAATAATAGCACTTTTCATTTAAAATTTTGAAATAATATTTAATGTATAGACATTATATATTATTTAATAAAGTAGTAAGAAAGTCGTTATATATTATTATATATAACGACTTTCTTACTACTTTATTATTAGTATAGACATAGACTTATTATGTAGTCTATGGTATAGATTATAAGATATAGTAATATACAAGTAAAGTAAGGCCAACGGGACGATTTAAAAAAGGTAAACACACTTTCAGGGGTTCAAAACATTTTTAAAATACGTCCGCTGTAAATAAAAATAGTAAAGAATAGAAAATTTTACTTGTTATTATAAAAAACACAGCCAAGTGCGAGTCCTCTTTTAGGATTCCGTTTATAATCTGCAGATAATCTGTAAATCATTCCGTTTTAGAGCTAGAGAGCCGTAAAATATTCGGACAAACAGACATACAGACAACAGAGTGACAGCAATAGGGCTCCGTTTTCCTTTTGGGTACGGAACCCTAAAAATCGAAGTTATATTAGTGTTTGAAGTCCGAAAAAATTAATTAATAAGTTGACTTACTTACCTTTTCACGTTTTTTGCGTGGTGAATTGATATCTTTCAAAGGTTTTCTGCCAGGCTGCGATTCCATAATTAAAATCAACAACCACTTACAATAACAGTAAAATCAACAAGAAAAAGTAACAGTAACGGTTTAATAATAACAAAAAACTAAACAAATACATAAACGAAAGAATACGTATCACTTTGAACGTAATCCAAACAGGAAAGAACTTGTTCACAAAATTCAAAATGGCGACCTAATGTTGGTAGCTGCGGTACTGACGATCCACGCAACGACAGCGGTCATCGACCGACTGACGCCATTATGTCGACCAATTGACGCCATTATTGCGCACGAGAGATAAGAATGGAGATAACTCAGTAAAGGTCCGATTGTGTACCTTTTTTAAATCGTCTCGTTGGCCTTACTTTAGTAGGTATTTAATCAGACACTAGAAAAAACTAAGAATGCTAGCTAAAGTGTCCTATCAAAAATACTAACTGGACAACAAAAAGTCAGAGTGATGATAAGGGGGCAAAAATCTGCGATGAAGATTTTAAGGGTTGTCATAAAAAAAAACGGACAAGTGCGAGTCGGCCTCGCCCACCGAGGGCTCCGTTATAGACATTTTTTATGATTTAATTACAAATGTTTAGTTTTCAAATTTTTCTTAATAAAAGTAAGAAAACACATTAAAAACAATTTTTGCGAGATATATTTATATATCTATATATTTATATATATCAATCAATTACATTTATTACATACATTTATTTTCAGCTACCTCCGTGGTCTAGTGGTGAGAGCCTTGGGCTCTCAACCCGGAGGTCGTGGGTTCAATTCCCGCGGGGAACACACATAGTGGAAAGTCATTTTGTGAATTGTTCTCAGTTTAGTTGGGACATTGCAGGCTTGAATCACCTGATTGTCCGAAAAGTAAGATGATTTTGTGCTTCGGAAGGCACGTTAAGCTGTTGGTCCCGGCCACTTTCTAGTAGAGTGGTCGTTACATAAAACCACGTCAGACGGTTTAAAAACTCAAAAACCAGGGCTTGTCGGGCCGATAGGTCTTGCAGCCACACGATAAGAAGAAGATTTATTTTCAGATTTTTCCCTATACTTGTAGTATAAGACGGTATTACTTGCCAAATTTCATAGTTCTAGGTCAACGGGAAAAATTCTATGAATTTGTTTTAAGTAATAATTGTAATAAAATGTTTATTTTTTGCGGCATAAACGGCCGCATCTTTTTTTCAAGTTAACTTAGAAGTTTGATATTTTTACAGCTTTAAGGGACTGTAGACTTGAGTATATGGTTTTAATTTCAACTCGATACTTTCACGCGTTCCCGAGATAAAGGGTCTCGACAAACAGACGGACAACAAAGTGATCCTATAAGGGCTCCGTTTTTTTCTATTGAGGTACGGAGCCCTAAAAATGACCATGAAGGTTATGTATGGCAGTAGCTCCTCTACGTCCCGCGACTCGCCATACCTAACCTTCTAACATGACCTACCGGCTCGCTACTGATTTTTGAAATGCAAAAAAGTATGCCCCTTTTATAGTACAATATTTTATCGTAAAACCATTTAGTTTATTTTTTCTTGTGTCGAAAGTATTTACCGGAAGTCAACTAATCATACTGAACAACTTTTCGACAAAAATATACCCGCGCAAATATTCAGGGAAGAAGATATTCATCTTTAACTTAAGGGCTTGCCTTTGGTCTTTCAACGGTTTTTGTTTTAATATGCTGAGTCAACTACTTATCTGATCAATGTAAAACTTGGACACGTGTTTTTTCAGACCTTTGTCTTTACGTTGTCAGGTCGGTTACCTAAATGGACACATTTCACTCGATAGATTTTATTTTTGAAAATGATGCATTTTTCAGTAATGAATTCGTTTAATGTCTAAACAGCTTGAGTTTTATATCTGAAATTACTTCTATATCAAGAAAACATAGTTTATTTTCTGAAGTCAGGTGCAATATTCCTAAATCAAATACTTTTTCATAAAAAACAGAAAAACCTCGAAAATCACTGATTTTGCATGCCAGCAGCGCGCGAAGCAAACGTTCTACTGTATAGTTTCTGACAAAATACTGAAGTTCAAAATCTCTCAGTAAGATTATTGTACACCAGGATCGTGCACTATCTCGCAGGAGGAAGATCTATTTTAGAACGCTGCACGTGAACAGCTGTCTCACGGAAGACTCTTGTATCAAAACACGCCCGTAATTCGGTGCTTTAAGATTCACGCTTATTTTAGTAAAATTCGATAAGTAGGATATCGATACGATAATTCCGAAACCATTTCGAAATATACGGTTTCTAGACCATATTTTTCTATTTTCTAGCTTTACAACAACCAACATCACTTTCATTTGACCTCTAAATGACGTCACAAAATAGGCTGAAAAAGGCTAGGCCCAATGCAAAAAAATAAAGAGCTCGTTGCTTTTTCCTTGTCAATGTCAACTTACAGTGCCACCAACTTATCTGAAGAATTAACTAGGTAGCTTATTCCGGGCCTGTCATTGTCTAATATTCAATACTAGCTTTTGCCCGCGGCTCCGCCCGCGTCGAATGGATTTTCGTGGAAATAAGAAAAACAAAATAATATGATTTTTTGAACGAAAATATGCAACGGTCACCATATTTTTACCAAAGTGCTAGTAAATACCAATCAAATAAGCCCAAACTCGAAGGGTCTGCTGTTGTCAGTTGAGGAGATCCCTTACCCACCTTCCAGTCCCATCATCAGACCCTGGTCTCCATGTTTTACCAAAGTGCTAATAAAGACCAATCAAATAAGCTCAATCTCGAGCTATGTATCCGTTAAGGATAACCCGTTCCATAACTTCTAATTACTACCAGTAGAAAAGTATATTCCAAAAATCAAATGTCTACCGTGCCACAAGTCTCTGTGTGTTTATGTGTTTATACTTTATCATATGAATAAAGAGGTTAATTTAGCCAACTCCGTGACGTCATCATAACAAAACATTAAAAATTATAAATAATTACTACTACTTAGAATGAAGATATAAATATATTTTTTGCTTATGATAGCCAGCTACACAAAACAAAAATATAAAACCATTGTTGCATACTCAATTCAAATATCGCCCAAACCAATGATTTGCGCGGCAATGTTTCTTTGGAAAAGTGGTTTAGAGTGATCAGTAGAATATGTGGTTTCCGTAAAAAGTAACTGTCTATTTACACCCGGTATGTGTAGTTTTATAGTGCCGTTTTGTTCCAGTGGAGGTGATATTCCTGATGTGGGGCATCAGGCTCTGCATTATGGTGCGGAAGGCTCCGTCGGAGTTCAACGAGAGCCGGTTCATCTCCATGGCGATCTATAACGAGTTCCTCCTCTCTGTCTTCCTCAATATTTCGATGTGAGTTTCTTTTTGTTTGCTTCTTTACTAACGTCATCTTTATCATCAATCAGAGGTGCAATTGTGTAAGCCAATCTTATTCAATTTCGATTGTCATAACGCTATTCGGCTAAGCAAATAAGCCTATTTGTCAATTAAAATCGTATGTTTTTGGTTGTTGTTGACATCTCTCATACCTCTGAGGTGCAATTGTGTAAGCCAATGGTATTCAAATTGATTGTCATATGGCTTTTCGGTTATAGCAAATTAGCCCGTTTGACAGTTGAAATCGTACATTTTTGGACAATTATCTTATTTTGTTGTTGACAACCAAAAACGTACGATTTCATTTCAGCGTGAAAGAGTAACAAACATATACACACACACACACCCTCACACACACACACACGCACACTTTCACATTTATAATATTAGTGTGAAGACTATTCTTGTTGTAAGATAATAGAAAAAGATAGCTTTTCACTTAATGAAACTAATAAACAAATATTGTTGCGGTATACAAAAAAAGAAGAAAAGGAACTACCTATCTGTATGTGAAGTGTAAAGTCACCTACCACTGACGCGGTGACTTGGTGATATGTGCAAATCTTTCCGACAGGAAGAGGCTTACTTATTCAAAAAAAAACTTTACTTTTACTTGTACCCCATTTAGTTGACCTGACTTGTACTAAAAGTTGAAACATTTTATTCACTTATTTTTATTTATTAGACTTAATGTACATTTACAAAAAACATAACACAGGATATTTATACTAAACTAGCTTTTGCCTGCGGCTCCGCGCCCGCGTCGAGTGGATTTTCGTGGAAATAAGGAAAACAAGAGAACATTATTTTTTGAACGAAAATATGCAACGGTCATCATATTTTTACCAAAGTGCTAATGAAATACTAATCAAATAAGCCCAAACTCGAACTCTGTATCCGTCGAGGAGATCCCGTACATACCACAACTTCTAAATATTACCAGTGAAAAGTAAATTCCAAAAATCTTTAAATGACGATTACTTTTTTTTCGAGATGCTATTTTAATTAAATCAAGCCTATATTCTATTCCAAATTAAGCTCTGCACAGCTGTGGAAACGACATGAAAATCCGTTTAGTAGTTTTAGAGATGTGCGTGAACAAACAGACAGACAGAAAAGAAGTCTAAAAATCGTTGATTTGTGTTCTATTACTCTTCTTTAGTCACCTAATGACTTGACCCCTTCTATTTCTATTACTTTTCTTCAATGTAAGGTGCGCCAGATAAGTCTGCGCGCGACTGGTGGCGTTACTAACGTTTTACTACTTGACCTTTGGCATGATGATTGCCAAACTTGACCACTGAAAACTAATAAAAATGATAGACATTCTACACACTCACTAGGTACACCTAACATAACAAGAACTTGGCGGCCTGCGATATATGATTCTGGCCACGCGCAGACTTATCTGGCGCGCACTTTACAGACACAGCGGTTTCTACTGTTTTATTATAATAGGTTGGGGGAAAAGTTTCTTCGCATTTTATATGAAAATTCAAAACATTTTTTAATAAAGTTTATTTACATTTAACTAAAGTATGTATGTGCCATTTTGTTCGATAACTTTCTGCCATCTTGTAGGTAGGGACATGATCCCATTGCTATAGAAATTCTGGGACTTCTGATCAAAAAAACTGTGACAAGTGGTTTGGCAGTCATCTCGTGATGTTAACCTGACACTGCCTAAAGAATTCTGAAGAGACCGAAACAAGTGTAAATCTGAAGGTGCATGGTCAGGACTATACGGCGGATGCATTAATACGTCCCAGCCAAACTCTCTTAATTTTTGCTGAGTGGCTAAAGATGTGTGAGGTCTAGCGTTATCATGATGAAAAACCACACCCCTTCTGTTGACTAATTCCGGCCGCGTTCTCTCAACTTCTTGCTTTAATCTCATCAGTTGTTCGCAGTAGAGTTCAGAATCGATGGTCCTGCCTGGTGGTAACAGCTCATAATGAATAATGCCCGTCCAATCCCACCATACACACATCATTACTTTGTTGCGAGATAACCCGGGTTTCGCCAGAGTCTGTGAAGCCTGACCAGCCTTTGACCACGACTTTTTTCGCACGTTCTTGTCGTACGTGATCCACTTTTTATCACCAGTTATCAGGTTTTTCAAAAATGGTTCGGTTTCATTACGTCGTAATAAAGAATCACAAATGAGTACACGGTTTATTAAGTTTCTTTCAGTGAGCTCATGAGGCACCCAAATATCGAGATTTTTTGTGTGCCCAGCTTTTTTCAAATGCGCCAAAACTGTTTTGAGGTCAATCCCCAGTTCTTCAGCTACATCGTAACTACTGATATGCCGATCTTGCTCCACTTTTTCAAAAATGGCATCCATTTTATCCGTAACAGGGCGCCCAGAGCGAGGTGCATCTTTGACATAAAAATTTCCATTTAATTGAAAACGCTTAAACCAAATTTGTGCTACTCTCACAGACACTGCACTAGGTCCATAAACATCACAAATTTTTTTCGCGGCTTGCATTGCCTTTTTACCTTTTTTTATTAAAATTTTAAAATGTATCCAATTTCTTCATTGTATTCAGTCATCTTAACAGTAAGAAAAACAAAATGAAAATCACACATTTTACCTAATTTGAATTTGGAATTATCTTTTTTAAAATTTAAACTTTTTAATAATACCAAAACCAGTCAGATACAAATGGTATAGCCAAAGAGATTTCATTGTATGCTCATACATACTATTTGCGAAAAGAGTTTTTCCCCAAACTAATATGTATTGATACTTTCCTTTTGTACAAAAGCTAAAAGCAATATCTTCCAGGAAACATTTCGCCATTATCACGATGTCATCGGCAAAGCAAAGATGTGAAATGTACTCTCCGTTTACGTTTATGCCTCGTCCATTCCAGTCTAGTGTTTAAAGACGTCCTCTAGCGCGGCGGTTAACAGTTTTGGAGAAATAACATCTCCCTGTCTCACGCCGCGCTGAAGATGTATCGGTCTTGTTTGTACACCCTGTACTTGGATGGACATCGTAGTGGAGTCATACAGACACTTCAACAACTCCACGTAACGCCAGTCAACTTGGCATCGCTGCAAGGACTGCAGAACAGACCAAGTTTCGATGGAGTCGAAGGCTTTCTCGTAGTCCACAAACGCTAGACATAAGGGCTGATTATACTCTAGAGTTTTCTGTATAACCTGCCTTAGCGTGTGAATGTGGTCCACGGTGCTGTAGCCTTTTCAAAACCCAGCCTGCTCTGGAGGTGGGAAGTCGTCGAATCGTTGGGCGAGGAACAAAAATATGACCAACAATAATATTTTCCACAATTCTGCCTTTTAAGCGAACTCAAAATTAAGTTCATTTTCTTCCGAGGTAATTTAGGAAGACTGCGAAAATGTAGATGGCTATGAATACTAAATATTCTTGGGCAATCAAGGACCTACATAATAAAACTTAAATTTAAATAGGTTACAAATTTACTATTATAAACAGGTATTAGATTGCTTAAGTTGGTAGTAGAGTTGCGAGCTTTCACAAAAAAGTTCAATACTAAAAGAGAATAAATAAAAAAATATATATCATCACGACATGAATCCCAGAGATGTTGCTGATAGTGGACTGTGAAATGCAAGTCACACACCCACGTTTAACTGACGATTATTGCGCTCGGGGCTCCTGTCGTGATCATGTGCAGTAAAGAACATGTCAAGCTTGAACATTGGACTTTTTACCTATCTTATGTCCTTCACTATAGAAACTAGGGATGTCGATTCTTTCTAAAAATATCGATTTTGAGATCGATTTCGAATTGTGGTGAAAAAATCGACCCAAAAAACGTTATAGAAAACATCGATTCCCAAAAATAAATTCAAAATCATAACACAATTAGCGTTAATTAATTTTAATGTATGTTGGTAATATAAGTAAAAAATAGTAAAGCGTTAATTTTTCCTGAGTTTATTGTAAGTAAAGTTAGTTTTTTTGGCATAAACAAAACATTAATTCAAATATTTGTTAAAGATTTATTGCCAAAGTAACTTAAAATGCACATACGAGAACATTATTATCATGTTAATATTATGTAACAATATTTCTGAGTCTCATTTATCTAGTCCAACTTAATATCTTCAAATATAAAGCACTTTTTAAATAATAATTTTGAATTTTGTAATCAAATGCTTGCCGGAAACGTAATTAAAAGTAGGTACTCTTTTTAATTATGTATATGTGATTTGTTATCCCTGATAGAAACTATGCCGTACTGCAGGTATATAACTTGACGTGTTCTTCACTGTACAATCGTTTGCAAACTATCATGGGTGATAAAAGACCAACTGAAATAAATAAATAAATAAGTGTTCGAATATTAAATATCATGTATTATTGAGTTTAGATAAAGTAGTGTATGAAATTATACATAACTAGGTATTAAAACATTCAATAACCTTTTATGTACCTACCAGTTTCATAAACTACTATTATACCATTCCCACTGTAAAAAGCTTATTTCATTCACTAAAAACAGTGAATAGAAAGACCTTTTAATCACTATTTAGGTGTTTGAATTTAGAACACACCAATATATTTGACCTCCATCTCAATGCTTATACAACCTCCTTGCGCAAAAAATACTCGACATACAAACTTTTTGTCCAAATATCTCCTCGAGATTTGATTGTTCGATATTTACGACAAGGAGTTTAGCATTAGAATAAAAACTGTTTTGTATTCTTTGCTGCCAATACAGAAAAAATATATAAATTAGTAAATTGGCGCCATTTTGAATACTGTAAGTTGTACGAAACGAACACAAAGTTCATCATCCCAATCATAATAATTAGAAAAATACTCTTTTGAAATAATCTTTGCAAGTTTGCAAATTTTCCCGCCAATTTTGTTTTTGGCTATATCTCCGGAACTAGTTGTCTAATTCTAATGCAGTTTTGTTTTTCTAAAACTAGATAAAATTTCCTAAAAGAGAACATTTTTTTTTTCTTGGGGTAAGTTAAGGGGGGGCTTTCTCCTTGAAAAAATCTTAGTTATATATATGAATACTATATGTATGTATACTATATATATATATATATATATATATATCTATTCAAATTTTATAATATTGTAAAAAAATATAAAGAATAATAAAAAAAATATAACTCTATACATGTATTAAAAAAAAAAGAAGATTTGGGCCAAGAATAACAATCCACAACTTTTTTTATATGATTATAATATTTTTTTTTTATTTTTTTTTATTGCTCATCTTAATAGCTTCCGAAAAATACCCATATCACTAGGTTTATAATATAATTAACTAACAATAATAATTTTTTATTTACAATTCGGCCTAGGCGTAACGATCGTCACGACTGTGACTCTACGGGTTAATTTTAGTAATTGTTCCAATTTGAATTTAACCTTCCTTTTTTCGTCATTAAATGTCATGTCTAAAAAGCTCATTAAATTAATTGAAAACAGTAAATAGAAAGGCCTTTTAATAACTATTTTGGTGTTTGAATTTAGAATACACCAATATATTCGACCTCCATCTCAATGCTTATACAACCTCCTTCCGCAAAAAATACTCGATACAAACTTCTTCCGCAAAGAATACTCGACATACAAACTCTTTGTACAAATAACTCTTCGAGATTTGATTGATCGATATTGGGACAAGGAGTTTAGCGTTAGAATAATAATTTTTTTTCCTTCTCCGTAACCTTTTTTTTAATCACTTGACGCTGGCAAGACTGGCCTATTTACAAAGACCGTAGATGCCATTTAAAAAAAAACTGTTTTGTATTCTTTGCTGCCATTACAGAAAAAAACATATATATTAGTAAATTGGCGCCATTTTTAATACTGTAAGTTGTATGAACACAAAGTTTAGTGTAACTTTATAATAAATCGATTGAATATGCATTCAAGTGACGAAGATGTGTTAACACCTGAGCTTATGAAAGAGAGGGCGGACCATATAGTAGAAAATTTGCTACCCAACAAATCACGGCTCGTTTATCAAAGCCCACGATGAGTTTTGCAAATGGAAAAATGAAAATCAAGCTTTGGGCACATTTTCAGAGTCGGTTTTCCTAACTTATTTTAATGAACTGTCGAAGAAAAAGAAGTCATCGAAATTATGGAGTATGTATTCTATGCTACGGTGTACTATAAAAACAAGGCATAACATTGACATAAAAACATACTCGAAGTTGCAAGCCTACCTTAAAGTACGGATTTATATTGAGGGCCATGAATCACTCGTCTCAAGATTCTAACACTTGAATCACTCGCTACGCTCGTGATTCAATTATGGCCCTCGATTTAAATCCGTCCTTTATTCACTAATTGCATAAAATACTATTTTACTATAATTATCGATACCAATCCTTTTAAGCGCTGCTTTATTTTAAATTTAGAATGTTATTTAACATCTTGGTTTTAGATAATAGTACATTACGATACGAGAGCGATGAAACGCGCTTGCCTAAAGTCGGCATTTTCCGCACTTTTGCTATAAAATATTATAACTCACCTTCGGCTCGTGCCGCAAACTCACACTCGTCAGAAAACGTTTCATCGCTCTCGTATCGTAATGTACTATTTCATTACTGTCAACAATTTCGTATGATTAAGCGACTTAAACTTAACCACATATTCCAAATTAAATTTTATATCCAAATATTCTAAAGCTTATTTCTAACTTTTCATGTTTATATTATTACATACAATTAATAATCAATTTTATTTTACTGCATTTGTCTTAGTATATCCGTAATATGTTTAATCGGTGTATATAGGTAATATAATATCATACATACTTGTATTCACATTGTCGTAATTCTGTATATATCCGACAACTTAATTACAACTTTGTTGCTGAAATTTCAAAATTATCTTCTAGTTTGTAGTGTCATTCACACACAACATACTTTGATAGTGCCTTTGAAGCAACGAGCTATTTGAAGTGTTCAAATTGTTCCGAATAAGCGTACACACCGTGTCATATAAAGCGGATGTAAAATGTTTTATTGCAGATCAAAGTTTCACGTTAAATACCGTGGTTTTACCCACTCCAGTGCGTCTTTCTACGAAGGTATTTTGTAACTTTAAAGGCTTCAGCACACAAAAAAGGAACGGTCGCGGGGCGCGGTGATTGCGTGGTGGTAGCGTGGCGGGCTGTCACACTGGTCACGACAAGAAAATTGTGGCAGGGCGACCGATATCGCTCTTAGCTTGTCCTGAAGAATCCCTGCAGGCGTCGCAGAATTACTAATTTAATTTTTTGTAAGCAGAAAAATTAAAAAGAGAAAGAAGTAATTTAGTAAAAATTCATGAAGCCAAAATCAGAATTTTATTTTTGCTAAGACACGTCACAAATACTTGTTTTTTAAATTGAAACATTCATAGGTATCCATGCTATGACATGCAAAATTTGTTTTTCAAAGCTATCAAAAACTGGGACTATATTACACTCAGGAAAATAAATATTTGTTAATAAATTTTAGACGCTTTATCAACCGATCACACACGCCCAAAATGTCAAAAATATTGCCGTATAAAAAATCTTTTGAGTGTTCATATACGACAAATCTGTCTATACCTCTTCTATCACCGGAATGGTTGACTCGCAAAAAAGTTTCAGCCTTGTGATATTCTGTTCGATTCCAGTCTTCGCTTATATTGACTCAATATTAGATTAGGAATTCCCTGCCAGCTTCCATTTTTCCGGATACTTATTTATAAACTAGATTCCTTTTAGAGTAAATAGGTACTTTCTGGGTGAATGCGCTTAAGCCGGAGAATGTTCTGCTCCAACGCTTTCAATTTACACTTCTATCCTGCTCATCAGGAGCGGGCCACTCAAAAAACTTGCGATTTCGTCGCGTGCTTTTTATTTAGTCCAGGTCCGTAATGAGCACCAAACGGCCAGATGTAAGACGACTCCCATGTCCTTAAGGAATGGTTTTATAATGCGGACGGTGAAGCAGTCTTCGAATGATTCGTTGTGTAAGCGGGCATAGGTTGGGATGGGGAGTGTATTGTTTTGTGCTTTTGTTGTGAATCTGTGATGATTGATGTGGATGTGAAGTGGGATTTTTGTTTCACCTACATAGAATGCCGGGCAGAGTCGACATTCTAGTAGGTAAATACATTTTTTTTGTTGTGCGTGATTTGTTTAGATGAGTTTTGTGTTAGTGTGCTGTGTGGTGTGTATTGATCTATGTAGACGTGTTGATGAGTGCGCATTTTTTGCACCGTGGCCGTCGGCATGGAGCTGTGCCCGGAGATGTGATGGTATGAATATTTGTGTTTCCTGATTTTATTTTGGTAAGTGTTGATTTCAGGTTTTTGATTTGGCGATAACAGATCGGTGGATTGGTGGGGAGTAGGGATTGTGTCTCGTCGTATTGTCTGAGTCATGAATTCATTTATAATTTTTTTTAGTTTATAGCTGCTTTCAAAATATATTGTTATGAGTCTGAGTTGGTTGGATGGTTAGGTGTGTTTGTTTTGTGCATTTTGGAATCTAGGTTGGTTGTAGAGATGTTTCCGAATAAATCGGTCTAGGTAGTCTGGGTGTAAGCCTTCATGAATAATTTTTGTGGTAGTTAAATGTCGTTTCATTGCTGCATATCCGACGGCCACGGACGAAGTGATATGGATTATGGGATGGATTTTTTCATGTGTCTGGGGTCGCAGCTATTAGAATGCAAGTATTGTTATTAATTTGATGGTTTTAAATGAACAGATGTGCTGATTTGATTGTTATGGTCTATTGTGATGTTGACGTCCAAAAACGTGATTTTCTCTGATGATTTGAGGCGATGCATGAAATTTCTATAAAATTTTCAAGGCTTCCCAGTATTTTTTAAGCATAAACCGAGCCACAATCTGGACGGCAATTGTTTTAAAAATTGTTTTCACGTTTTAATATGCCTATCTTCTATTCAATAATTGTCAACACTCCTCTTAGGAAGTTGATTAATTTCTTATACGTAAAGGTTTCCAAACGTTAAAAGTGAAAATGCGTTGGAAAAATTTATCTGACTATTTTTCTTTTGTGGATGTTTTTTTTTTGTTGAATGGTGTTTTTATATAAAATTCTCCTTTTTATAGAAAAGGGCTTCACTACATTCTAAGTTAGTTTGAATGTTAACAACTGTGGGTATGTCTGTCTACACATTAACCCGGAAACAAATATTTACACAAGTTTGATTACTTTATAAACTTGATAGTGGTTAGCCCAAGTTGCAATAAACCCGTACCAGCAACCGTAGCATGCGCTTGTCGCGCGCCACTGGTACATTTCGCACAAGTTTACTTATTCATAAATACTTAGAAATTATACCTATTTTATTATGCCCCACAAGTTTTGATGTTCAGAATTTTCAAGGGCTTTTTAATTTAATAAAAATTTATGTTCTTTTATAGTATATTACGTGCGATTACAATAACAAGCAAAGCATAATAAAGTACATTATTTTTAAGCATATCTATATAAGAACAACAGTTTTATTAAACATGATAAATTCTACCAAGCAAAAACAGTCACAAGCATCAACTCTGTTAATTTAGCAGTTTTTAGGGTTCCGTAGTCCGACAAGGAACCCTTATAGTTTCCCCATGTCCGTCTGTCCGCCTGTCCGTCTGTCCGTCTGTCCGTCTGTCCGTCTGCCCGTCTGTCCGTCTGTCCGCGGCTTAGCGCAGAGAATATTTGTACTAGAAAGCTGTAATTTAGTATGGATATAAATATTAATCACGCCAACAAAATGGTAAAATAAAATCTTGAAAAAATTTTTTTTAATGTTACCTCTCATACATGTAAACTGGGGATGAATCTCTTTTGCTCCTCTGTCCCGTAGTGTGGGGTATCGTTGGATAGGGCGTTCAAAAACATTGTGGGTGTGTGAGAACTGTTTTTCGATTTAGGGATCCGTTGGCGAAATATTAAGCTTTAAAGTGAACATTTTAGTTAGAGTGGAGTGTCGCCCCCCCCCCCCTGCCGGCTAAACGGTTGCTTAAGGAAATGTGAAAAAATTCACATAAGTGGTCTAAATAATGAATTTAAAAGGAAAACTATCACAGCTAAGTAGGCTTTACAGGTTTACGAGTACAGGTCGCGCCAAAATTTTGGCCCACTATAATGTATGGGACCAGGTTTGGCGCGGTCTGTATTAGTAGACCAACTTATATGTACCGGGCAACTACGGAACCCTAAATTGCACGTGGCCTGACACGCACTTGGCCGGTTTCTTTTTAAAGATTTTGTACAAAATTATAGTTTGTATTTTTTGTTAGAATTATTCAAGTCTACGTATTAAATTTATCAATCAATCAATATTAATTTATCAATTAAAACTATGGAAACCTCGGGGCACAAGATCTACTCGCACTAGTTTTGAACACTCAACTCTTTTTTAATCCTCATATATAAATGTTGCAACCACTCAGGAAACTGCCATGTTAACTGATAAAAAGATCTTTTTTTACATAACTCTATTCTCACAAAATATAATAACACAAAAGATCGTATTCCAGATTGCGGCTCGGGTCTATCCTACTTAACAAGTTACAAAAGCGTTAAAACGCGAAACTTTAACTTGAGTTTGTCAGATTTGTCTTCTTGCACTATAATATATTCCGACCCAGCAAGATTTTCTTTGTTACTTTCTATTGCATACATTTTTCTCAGCCTTTTCTTTTCCCAAATAAATTACCTCTATTTTTTTCTTCATTTATCTTATGTAATCCTCTTTTCGGCCAGGACTCTCTATCTCTAACCGTTAGTCTAGAGGCTCGGGATTTATTTTAGAACAAGTGCCCTCAAATCAACCTATATAATACTACCTCGTAGTAGGTATTACGTATGCCTATGTAAGTATTTTGTCTCCCTCCTAAAACAAAGGTTGCCTGGAAGATATTGATACTTGCAATAAGTGCCGACTTTGTACAATATGAAATCACTATTGAATATCTTGTGTTGTGTTTTGTGTAAATGTACATTAAGTGTAATAAATAAACAAATGACACCTGCAATCGTCACAACAAGGGTGAAAAGTACGTATACGTCTACATTTTATTCAGTCGAACGTACGTAATGGAATGAATTAATTCTCTTATACACTTATTGAGCATAAAATTCAATAATGTTGCCATAATGTGACTGATTTAACAATACATTTGGGCTTTAAGCGTGGGTACAGCCAGGTTAAGATGGTGTAATTATCTTCGCAGACGTTCTTGTATACTACGAGCTTCAAGAACGGTAATAAGTAGTAAGAATAGAATAAAAAACCAGCCAAGTGCGAGTCGGACTCACGCACGAAGGGTTCCGTACCATTATCTATAAAAACGGCAAAAAAATCATGTCTGTTGTATCGGAGCCCCGTATTAAATATAAAATTTACTTTAATTTAATAATTTATTTTGTAAGTGAATATATAACTAAATATTCTGTGAATATTTCAAGCGTCTACCTGTTGCCGTTATCAATATCGAGCAAAAACGAGCAAAAATATCACGTTTGTTGTTTGGGAGCCCCCTTTAGTATTCATTTTATTGTGTTTTTTAGTATTTGTTGTTATAGCGGCAACAGAAATACATCATCTGTGAAAATTTTAACTGTCTAACTATCACGGTTCATGAGATTCAGCCTGGTGACAGACGGACAGACAGACGGATAGATAGACGGCCCTTTGGGTACGGAACCCTAAAAACGTTAATTAATACATACAGTAAATGAAACGATACGGTAAAAAATTCACAAATAACAAAGAAAATACAAGCAAGAACTTAATTTTTAACATAAAATTATAAATTATAAATATACAAAAGTTGTCGCATGCACTGTAAAATACTAAACTGGCCCTTACGCAGTAAATGTTGGAGATTAATGTCCAACGCTGGTTTTCAGTCATTACCATGGTACTTCTCATATTACTCGTATCAACACGTTAATAAATTAATCGATGTTGACTAGTTGAAACTGGTGTACAACAGGTGTAATTAAAATACGAAATAATCACACGAATATTTTAATTTTGGTGCAGTTTCATAATATTTGCAGATATTTTTTGTTACGAAAAGGTACCTACTTTATATAACATTTGCCGTATGCGTTTCTTTTTTTTTTGCTGGTAATATAATGTTTGACTTTTTCGTTTCAGTTTTTCAGAATATTAATTAGGCGGAGTCTAAATTATCCTCACTGCTACCAGACGACTGTCTGTATAAAGCCCATTATAAAACTTTTGACCAAAGCAATACAGTAAATAATAAATGAATGACAAATTTGGCGCCAAAATCCACTAGTTCACTGCGCATGTTATTCAAAGGGCTAGGTCACGAGATCGATTTATCGTTCATAGCATATTGTCGATGAACCATAGAACCATAACAATATTCTAATCATAGACGTAGAATATTTGTCTTTGATTCTTATACACGGGTCAGTGCGTGGAACGCCCTTTATTGGGGTTCCTTAGTCTGAGATATTGGAGCAAGGGTGCACCGCTATAGACATCATACGTACTACAGCTACAAATAAAAAATTGAACAAGGAGGTGGAAATAATTTATGGCAGTAAAAATATTCCAGAATTATTTAGTCAAGAAAACAATGCTTCAATGTTTTTTTTAAGAGACTTACATACATAAAAAGGTCCAAAATAAATTATTCATTCTTATAATTAATTGTCTGTCAGCCACAAAATTTGCCGACTGTGCAGGAATCTAATATTATGTAGGGTTAAAACACGACACTAAATGCTTGCACAATACGTAGTTTTCAATAAAATCGTATTACGAACCCCTTTGAAAGCGCTATAACAGTTTTCATATTTCCAGGGAGACAGAATAACGCTGAAATACCAGGAACATCACCAACAGCGTCGGGCTCACATAAGACTATTATTATGTCTGAGCTTTATAAAGCCTCCGGAGCTTAAAGCTTGCACTTATAGTTACACTATCAAAACTGTTGGAAAAGTTTTTACTCTTTGTCTCGTATTAACCTCTCTCTATCTAGCTTTGTTTCGGGTAATATCCCTCTCTATTTGACTTTTGCCACAATCCCTATACTTTCTATTGTTAACGTTTATTTTATCAGTAGTTTTAAAAAGATTTTCGTAAACTCTAAATAAAAAAGCAAACTGTCGTTATGTCAAAGTGCATATCAATTCGTAATCTACCGACTTATAAACCTGCAGGCAAAATGCTACATTAAATCATCGCACTAAAATAAGTATTTTGTTCACAGGCTATTTCTTCAGTCTCCAGCCAACCCCGACCTGTTATATATAATATTCTTCTGTCATACACAATTGACTGTGACGTTGTTACTCCTCTTCATATTTGGTAGTAAGGTAAGATTTTTTATATATTAAAAGTGCTGCTTATTCTCATTTATTTCATTACACCACGATTTAAATAAACAAATATATTAATTTTGAAACATAAATTTCCTACCTGTTTAGAACTATACCTAAGCTATCCTTTGCACTTGTAAAATACTTCAAATAAAAATATTATTTTTTACCATCTCCCCATTTTTTTTCCTAGAAGTCCTAACAGTATTTGCTTATGCAATACATTACACATTTACAGCCAAAATCGGTTGCTATAATGCACGTACGACGCTGTTTCTTTAATCACAAATGAATCAACTTAGGACTAATAGATTGATTGTAATCACTCACATGATGCTTATCTACCAGGCCATCATGGTGTACAAGGGGCATGGCAAAGAGAAGGAGAAGACCAGCAAGTTCAGGTCGAGGCCATCCGAGTCGACGTACACCATGACCACGAACAGGGCCGCACATTTCTGTGATAATATGACTGAGCGGGAACTTGAGGTAAGCTATTTGATAAATAGTCATCATTTTCTAGTCATTTTCACTGTCAAAGACATTATCATAATCAATATCAACTGTCTCAAGGTTTTATAGACGCCAGGCATGTCTAAAATTTTATGTTATCTCGCAGGAAGAATTCAAAAAAATCTGCAATCAGCTCGACAAACTCCGCGAACGATGTACTGGCGCCACCATCGCTAGACGAATAGCTGTGATGCAGGACGCAGCCGCTCAGTATGAAAAAAAGCCCATCACTTCCGAACACTCAGCTCCATTAAAGCTTAACACAGTATTCAGCGCTGTGGCCGATAGATTAATGTGTACAGTAACCCCAGCTGAGGAATCTAGCAGTAGCGGTCGTGACGTCACATTCGAAGCCCCACCTCTGTATAGACATAAGACTTTTAGTCCCACGAAAAAGCCTGCCGATAGCAACATAGAGCAAAGCCATACTGACGTTACCACCGATTCACCTAAAAAAAGAAGTGAATTAAACGAAGAAACAAAAGAAGATCACGATAAAACGGAACAAAACGGTGTTTTCAAAATATCCGGTGAACCAAACTGCAGTGATATCAGACCTCCAGAAGTGAGTGGTAGGAATGGAAGTTTTAAAGACAGCAAAAGTGAGTTGAAGTCAAGCCCTAGTAGTACGGAGACTGTGAGAGGTGTCAGGTCAGGTCATGCTAGGACTCATGCCATAGTGATTAACTTAGATGATAAAAGTAGATTTACCGAAGAGGTTACAGTATAAACTTTGTTGATTGAACATTCTTTTTAGATATGGTTTAGCTGATAAGTTCAAGTTTCATTTCAGTATATAGGTATGTAGATATTAATTGGATAGTGCAAAATGTATCTAAAATTTGTACGAGTATCACACCTTAATGTGACTTACATTATTTTAAAACAATATTCAAAATCGTACTTATACAAAATATCAAAGGTTTCAGAATAACCTACTCAATTATTTTCCTATTGTTACTAATCTTAGTCGCAAAACTGTGATTATGAAAATTAAAGGAGAGTGTAATAATTTTACTTATTACTACAAAAGTTATAAATATGCATATCAAGTCAAGAGTGTTTTGAAAAGATATACAAAAACATTTTTATTGCACAAAAACATCTCACCTACCTACGCTTAAAGTTGAAAAAATATCAAAAAGAAAATGTTAAGTATGATTCAAGCGTTTTATATAATTAAATGGAAAGAAATTATTTTAGCCTTCATTTAGAACACAAAATTTACCCATTAACCAAAGATTATTTTTGTTTTAATGAGCTGAACATTTAATTTCAAGATTATATTTTTACAAAGTAGAGACAAAACTTATAATACGTATATTTTGATTAACCCTTGTTTGCCTGGTAAATTATTTGTGGTATATGGAAGTACTGAAACTCGTCACACGTGTTAAAAGATAATGTAACCGTAATGTCTTGTAAAGATACTATCAAAAATGGTCCTAAATCAGAACGATCTCTTACGAGTGACCATCATCTCACAATAGAAACAGTTAAATGATAAATTAATTTGTGGCCATTAGAATCTTGAATAAAATAGGGGTTTGAGGAGCGTACCTTGTCCATAATTTCGATTTCTTAATGGCAACTTTTGATAATTCTTATAATTCCTTAATCACACTATCACATTACACTAATATTATAAATGCGAAAGCTTGTATGTGTGTGTGTGTGTGTGTATGTTTGTTACTCTTTCACGCTGAAACGGCTGCACGGGTTTGGATGAAATTTATAATGGATATAGCTTATACCCTAACTTAATACATAGGCTACTTTTTATCCCGGAAAAAAGCTTGCCGTTAAACCGAATAACATGCGGGCGGAGCCGCGGGCAAAAGCTAGTAAGCTAATAAAATTTGACAGTTTGAAGCAAACAAAACCAAACCAAAGTTTTACTAAGAGTGACATTGCATGCTTTACATTATAGCACCGTAAATGGTGCTAGATACTGGAGCGAGTTAGCGCACTCTATATGTACATTACAACACGGAACGTAGTGCTACAAAATTTTACTAGGAGACAGGTTGCGCCCTCTGCTTTATCTACAAGAGCTAGATTGCACGCGCTACGTTATACTTAGTAGCGTACGTGGTTGCTAGAGGAGCGAGATTGTGCGCTCTACATTAAAGCACCTTACGTGTTATATTATAGCACCACCGACCGTCTGCAGTGCTATTGCGCGCTCTACACCGTACAAAGAGACAAATTGGGGAGGATTTAAACTAATTCACAGAGTTCTTATATCAGTTCTTATTTTGCTTCTTTTTGATGCTAACAGTACAACAACGCTTCGAAACGTAACTCTTTACGAGGTTTGGTGGTGGTTTTGTGGTGTTTTTTTAATGTTCATATTGATAAGTTCCGTTCTTAGAAATCAGTATCCGCAATGGAACTAGTGCGAATACAAATTCGCAGTAGTTCCGTCATGGAACTTGGCAATGGAACTAATGCGAACGAACGGATATCGTTGTTAAAATAAACACCAGCGGCAGAATATTGCAAAAAAAAAAATGTCGGGAAATCAATGGCGGCTAGAATCTTCCAACTATTCCATTGTGTAGTAATTCAATATCTAAATGATTAGCAGAACATGTCAACATGAAAACAACTCGCAATTGAAGATTTTTATTTTATATCGAAGCTTTACTAAACGCTTAACCCTTCTTGCTCATATATAAATAAAAAACATTCCTAAAATTGTTGTTGATTTAATAAATATATTAAAATTTTAAGTATTGAAGATCTTTAAAGAGTGCTTTATTTCTCGTCAGCTAGTTATTTAAATACTTAAGTGCTTATACGATGTTTTTATGGCAAAAAGGCTATAAGTAAGATTTGCAATGCAATAAAATTTACGTGTGTTAGATGCTATTAATTGTGTTTATAAATGAAAATGTATATTGGATGAGTCGTAATGAAAGACATCTAGTGACTATAAAAGATGTATATAAATATTATACGAATGTAAAAAAATTGTTAGTATTTGCTACTCATTGTGATCTTCTATCGATAGGTATGTAGTTGTATAATTATGTACAATTTGAAGTCATATCTTTCCTTTTTGATGCCAAAGTCGTTTGTTAGACTCTAAGAATTCATTAACACGTTTACATAACAAAATTAAATCAGAAAAATTAACCAAGAAATTGTCTACCAAAAAATATTATCTATTACAGTTTTGTTATGTTGATTTTAAAGTCTTTGTTTTAACATATGCAGGGATGCCTTTATAACGTCATGTAAAATACAAGTTGAAAGTGTTCTATAGAATTCCCATTGATTCCTTTCTTCAATATAACGTTACGATGTATCAAAACGAGATAGCATTGATATTAATAATGATACTCGATGTTTTTTCATGTGTTATTGTTCAGAATAAAGTTACAACAATTTTTTTTTAACACAATTTTAAGGTCTGATTGCAGTGTTACTACTTTTTTCCTTATTCTGGACAAATAAAGTAAATAAATAAACTGAGCCTTCCCCAATTCAGATTCTATGAACTCTATTTCAAGACATATAATTTATGATCGTGACACCGTTCATGAAAATCCGTATAGTTGTTTTAACAAGTTGCGAGGTCAGTTAAGAAGTTTACAAATAAATACAATAGTTATAACTAAAGGTCGTTTTTTATTAACTGTATTCACTCTCGGAGTTTCTACACTTCAAATACTTCTGTTTGAACAACATTCTTGAATTCAAGCGGAAACAAAGGATTTTGGTGCAAAATGCACATCGTTATATCGTTTTTCTTCCTTTTTAATAAAAATTATGCAATAAAAATGCTTTTTATGGAAATTATTAAAATTATTAGGTTTTCCCAATAAAATTATCCATTACATTTAGATTCCATTACGTTAAAAAAATGTGCTTAGAGTTGTTATGTATTATCTACAATCAAATGTAATACCAAACATTATATATTTTTTTGTGTAAAACTTATTAATAATCCAAGAAATTGGCACAAACTGCCATAAAACGCATTTATTGCATACTTTTTATTCAAAAGTAAGAACAACAATATCACGATGTGCATTTTACATCGAGGTTCTCTGGTACCACCTTTATTTATTCAAATTTAAAATAAGAAAACTACTCAAATTAATTATGATTTATGTCAATACTTTACTGATTTACTGAAAATGTGTATTTTTTTAAACTGTCATATCAACAAGAACAAGCATCACTTTGAGGTTAACGACTAAAGATCTTTACCGACCTCCGTTTGTACATTATATCATTATTCATACTTGTATTAGTTATAAAAACATGTTTTAATGAAGGTTCGCTTGTAACATGATAGCAATTTTGTTTTGAAAGTTCAAATAATGTATAGTGTTGTGACGAATGATTCTTTAATTTAAGCTGCACATTTTTTATTACGGACTGCCAAAATTAATGTAATTAATGTAATTTTGAATTACACTCTTTATGAAAAAAAAAGGGTTTTGGCAGTCTTTATTTAAGATTTGCAGACAAGAATAAGGGTCACGTCTAAGTCTATCTCAGTGAACTAAATGTAAGGAAAAAAGTGAGCATATGGCCCCAAGTAAAAGAAACATTAGAAAATTATGACTCTGTTGTAGTCTTATGTGTTAGGGTTGAGAATCTGCTAAGCTATGCACACGGTACTGTGTTAATCTTTGCCACGTTATTTTTATTGACTTTTATAAAGATAGTAATATTCCCAGAGGTGACAACGGATTGACTAAACTATCGTTTGGGTGACTGATTTAGTACCAATAACGTGTAGATAGCTTATGTAAATGTGGTGGAGCTTTTCTTGGTGACTCAAGTTGGTTCCTTTCGTAGGTACAGCTGTTGAAACACGTGTTATTGTTTAGTAGACTAAGCAATCATTAGAGCGCCTGATTCGAGCATGGTATAATACTATGCACAGTAGCTATACGTACAGTATAAAAACTGACGTGATTCGTTGGTGCGTTTAGTAGATTTATAGCTGGTGTAAGGTGATTATATGTATGGGAAGCAAAGCGCCTGCAACTTTGTTGTCACATCTACTCTCTCTCTCTCTCTCAGAGACAGAGTGCCTTACTCAAAGTTATTAGCAATAACGAATGCTTAAACAAATTTCAAATTTAAATTTGTTTTCATCTATTAAAATAGATGGTAGTCGTGGCTTGAATGCATTTTACGAGGTAAGCATTGAAGCCCACGCCAAAAGTCAAGGAATATTTTGACAAGCTACTTTCACACTATTTCACCGTAACACCAGGCATTTTTTACCTCCACTCCGAATTTGTTACTCTAGTGCGGCTGATGCAAGACTGATCGATGCTATTCAAATAAAAAGCCCGCACGCTTCCATGTGTATATAAATTGTGGTTTTCGGCAGGACCACATTTCCTTACATTTTGTTCACTGGTCTAACTGCATTGAAAAAATTCCAGTTACATTAAAAGATAATAAACATTACATTAAATTTTTACAGTGTTTCTCTTTACTTACCCTTCTAATTACGTGTTACAAGGCCGTGCTACAAATCCTTGCCCAATATTTAACTACTTCTACTAAACAATATAAGTAAAAACGAAAAAATAAGAACTACAGTGGAGCTATTCTCAGTCTGTCCAATTAGGCTTCTCTATCGTAAAAACCCACTATATCAGTCGAACTCCATACATTTTTAGATCGAGTTTTAGAAATCTCACTTCGATTGTTTCTCCAGAATGCCCCCCTGGTAAATTACCAAGGGAAAGTAAGTTTTTTATTGCACAAATATATGAGTCGTAGACAAAAATGGTTAAATATGATCAGTAGATTATGAGATCGAAATTTCGTAGCACGTCACAGATTCACTTTGTATATTATTTTTGTGTAATATTTTATTGCACATCAAAAATACCTACTAACTGCTCACCAAATGTCTCCTTAATATAAATTACTATGTCATTGGTTGGGATGTAGATAAGGGGGTACTATGGGTAAAAAGACTTAGAAACTTCAAAAACCCTTTAGCGGAGAAGCGAGCCGGTAGGTTAGGCATGGCGAGTCGGGGAACGTAGTAGTGGAGCGATCGCCACACATAACATTATTTGTTTGATGTGCAGTAAGTATTTTCTATAGGACACTACAGTTAGCATATTTGTAGAATTTCCTGGTGTGTGATAAAACTACAACCCATTATTTTTCTCTCGTGCTACGCCGTAGTAAATTTGCTCCGTATCTCCGCTACAATATTTGATGGGCGACCCAACGCTGACCTAGTAAGCGCAACACTACGAAAGGTTTGGACGATGTTTGAGGGGAACGCACGCACCTCTCCAACTGTTTGATATAGATTGTGTTTTACCTTCAGCCTGTCCCACTTACTTTCATAGATTCATCGCTTTTTTAGAAAGAAACCACGTTTCTGTACTTCCAGTCCTAAAGTATTTTTACGAACTTGCATTGTCAGCATTGGATATTGGATGTATGGATGGTTTAACTATGGTAAAACTATGAAGGTCCAAAGGATATGGTTCAATAATTTCAGCCTGTTTTCTACCCATGATTTATGGCCATATGAATCTATATTTATGTTAAAGTTGTAAAAAAATCGTGCCTGTCCATTGAATTTGGTTGCGGAATTTTAAATACAATGGGTTATTTTTTTAGTATTGTCAAAGATAACAGTTTATATAATAGTTTTTTGTATATAAACTGTTATATAATAGTTTTTTAGATAATAGTTTTTGTAATTTAATGTTAAATTAATATAAATAATCTAATTTATAGGTGAATAGTGTAATTAATTATTATATAAATTTTGTTTTAGATATAATATTCATTTTGGAAGGACCTAGTCTCCATGTTACCAGGGAATCCTAGTATGGAGGCTTGTGCCACAAATTATTTTGTACAGTAGAACCTTTTGGTGGTGTCAATAAATTATTACTTATTACTTAAACTCACATAAATTATATTGAGGCTAAATTAGGGCTGTAGAGTAAAAAGTTCCATATATGGGTTCCATAAAGGTTCATTGGATAGGAGGATAGGTCTTTCATTTAAAGATGAGTTATCCTATTGTAAAAGTTATTAACTGCCAAATTATATTTTTTACATTTTTTAAAAGAAAAAGCCATTTCAGTGGCCAAGACAAACAAACAAACAAACAAACAAAATTTCATTTATTAAGTAAAGTCAATATGACACTGTCATCGGACACCCCTGTTAAGTTCGCAGAACCTGTATTAGGAGTGACCGCTCCTTCCTAATGATCGTTAAACAATACTTAATATATGTATATACGTAGTAGTTATATATACACATTTTATTTTCTTAAATACAGTTATTCTTAAAGACTAAAAGAATAAATTCTCAAATGTAGGGTAAGTCGAACAAAGTAATATAAAACAACGTATTATCTTTAGCAGTTGGTCACTTGAATTTACTGGATTTACATGCGAAAATATTCCTTAATTCCTATACAGTGCAGGCTAGTTTCGCGTCGCCTAGTTTTGCTAACGATCGGACGATGCAACCACTGTAACTATAGACTTAATTAAGTGACAATTTTTTGGTTATGGTTGAAAGTGTATACCATAAATAAACATACATCTAGTTATAAGTAAGTGTATATATATATATATATCCATAATATATTTTAAGTGAGTAGGTATATTGTATAGATCGTAATTTGTTATTGTTATTATATTTTAATATAAATATATAATATACTATATGTAAATAGAACAAAATACATACATTTGATATATTTGATGGGATTATTATAAGATCTAGAAATTATTGCAGGTTATGTGATAGAAGATTTTCAGTTTCTTGATAATTTAGAGTTTTTAGCCATTTGGTAACAGAATTTTTACATTCTTTTAAGGTCATGGGGTAGATTTTTTGGGTTTTATTTATTTTATTGTATAATCTAGCAGATTGATGATCGAATTGCTTAGTTGCAAATTTATTTTTTTTATTTTTTATGTTTACCACGGAATTAGGATTTCGTTTGTTTAGAACAGCTATATCAATTATTATATTCTGATGAACTTTTAATGTACATTGTAAAATATATAATTTTCTGACTGTCAAAAGATCCGTATCTTGATAAAGTTTCGTTGTCCTGTATAATTTATTTTTAGAAAGCATTATTTTTAGTATTTTTCTCTGAGCTCGCTCAATGCTTATAAATTTTGTTTTGAATGTACCACCCCATATACTAATGCAATAAAGAAGAACGGATTGCACTAATGTTATGTATATATATCTAATAAGTACTATGTCACATACGTTACGAAGCCGTTTGAAAATCCAAATCATTTTCCTGGCTCGGTTAGCCACTAATTCCAACTGAGGGTACCATGATAAGTGTTTGTCTATGATTATTCCTAAATATTTCGTGGTACTAACTCTCTCAATGTTTGAACATGTACAGCTTAAAGGTTGATTAAAATCACAGGTATGGGCTGTTATTTTTAGTTCTATGTCTGGTTGTAAGGAGTTCCGAATAGAGAAAGTAATGTAATTTGTTTTACTTAGGTTAAGTGACAAAAGATTAATTTGTAGCCATTTTAACACTGTGCGAAGTCCGAATTCTGCCTTAGCAAAAGCTTCAGGCCAAGTATTCCCGTGAAAGAGTAGGGCAGTGTCGTCCGCGTAAGAAAAAACTAAGCCATTTGAAAGATTAAGGTTTGTAAGGTCATTAATATAAATCAAGAAAAGTGTCGGACCTAGAACACTGCCCTGAGGAATACCGAAATTATTTGTGAGCTCGTCAGAACTAAAAATCTCATTAGTTATTTTAACACGTTGAGTACGGTTATGAAGATAATCAGTAATTAATTCCAGGAATGAACCTCTAATACCTATCTTTTCCAATTTTCGCAGAAGAATGGGTACGGAGACGGTATCGAACGCCTTTTTCAAGTCCAGAAAAATACAGAGGGCCTTCTTTTTGTTATCCAGGAGTTCAGTTATATTTTGTGTTAAGTCTCTAATAGCATCTTCCGTACTGATACCTTCACGGAAACCGTACTGTGATTTTGAAAGTATACCGTATTTATTTAAGTATTTAAGCAGACGGTTATTTATTACTTTTTCTAAGATTTTGGAGACAACTGGGAGTACCGAGATGGGTCGATAATTATTGATATCGTCTTTAGACCCACCCTTGTGCACTGGATGTATGATACATCGTTTAAGCGCGTTAGGAAATGTGCCTAATTTAAATGATAAAATACAAATTTGTGTAATTATGGGAATCAGGATATCTTTAGCAACTTTTACGAATTTTATTGGAATATTATCGTAGCCCGATGCTGATTCTGATTTTAAGTTATTAATAATAACTTCTATCTCGGAAAAGTCCGGATCTATAATTCCTATTTTGTTAACTTGCGCGGGGAGTTTTTCAAGATAACTATTTAGAGATAGGGAGTCTGTAGAGATATTATTTGCCAATAATTTACCAACATTATTGAAATAATTATTTATATAATTTGCTGATTCTGTGGCTGTGGATTTTAGGTTTACAAGTTCTATGTTGTTATGTTTTTGTTTATTTAAATTAGTTATATTTTTTATAGAGTTCCATAAAGATTTTTTGTTAAATTTTGAATTGTTAAGTAACTGCCTTTCATGTTGTTTTTTTAAATTTTTAATGATATTATTACAGTAATTACGATAGCGACGGTATGTAATCTTGAGGATTTCATTAAGTTCATCAAGTCGTAGTTTTTTTTGTAGGTGATTCCTATTTTGTATACATTTTAGTACACCTGGAGTTATCCAGGGTTTGATAATTCTCTTGCTACATGAAATTTTCACTGTTTTTGTATTGGTTTGTATAGCGTCCGTGATTAAAGTTAAGAGTTCGTTTGTAAGCAGGTTCGGGTCTTGGATAAGTAGTAGCTGAGGGTCATATTTTAACCTTAATGTATTTAATGCTTCGTTGCTAATGCCAAGAGCAGGTTTTAATCAAACTCTATAGTATAAAAAAAACAACAGACTTTACGTATTGCAACCATTTTATGCAGAAATCTTAAGACATGTATTTCCCGTGTTGAATCCGTGATGTTCCATTAATAAAATCGAGTTAAATGTAAAGGATTCTGCCGAAATAAAAGCTGTATCAAAACCATGAATGTCTTAAAGTATGAAGAAACGAGATATTTGCGTTTTCGTGACATGCTATGAATTTGTATAAAGTTACTCAGCTTGTACAAAGTTACACAGCTATTTGGGTTCATTTTCCAAAGTCATAAAGACTTCATCACAGGACTTCAGTGGTGGCGCGGAATCTAGACATCGACAGTTCTCAAGAAGGCAGTCATTCGTACGTTCAAAACCATATATTTGGATTAATTCTTCAGAAAAACTTACTTTGCCCCTCGGAATTAAAAAATCATGCAATTTTTTCCAAGATACAACTTTTTGCGCTTTGTTTAATGCACGTACCCACTTTGATTTCTGGAACATGCCGTTAAATCGAGAAAATTGCGGGCCACTAACTGCCATGATCCTTTACGTACATGAAGTTTCTTGAGGTGAAAAACGTGGTGTGAAAATACAGGATGAACTTATCTGGAGACGAACGCGAGTAAGCAAGATAGACATTGTATAACAGCCTTATAAAATTTAACGTAAGTTTTTTTTAATCTGACTGAATTTTAATAAAAATTAAAATAGTGAGTAGTGGCGTTGAAAAATATCTTGTAATCAAATGATGAAAAATTATCCTAAAAATAATCGTATCAAGTTTTGTAATGATACAATTCACTAACAGGCATAAAACGTGATAAATACAATTTCCAGAGGTTCCATTAGGTAGTATTTTGTTTTCATTCAGTTTGTCAAAGTTTCATGTTTATAAATATTTTTCCCTTTAAAATATATATTTATGTTTATATTTGGTATATATTGAATTCTTGTTTTAAACATATAGTTATGTAGACTTTTGATTCGTAGGTTTATGCCCATTTTTATATTACAGTATTTAAGTATGTTTCTTGTTTTGGGGCCGTTCAAGTATTACGTAAGCAGATTTATTACAATTATTTACCCCCCATCCCCCTTGTCAGCAAAAGTAAGCAAAGCTCTTACCCCCTCCCCCCATGCTTACGTAATTTTAAAAATAAGAAAATAGATTTAGGATAGAGATTAGATTTTACTGATACAGTATTCAACATAGAGTAAGGGGCAAAAATATACCGATGACGTAATCATCATCTAGACTCCCTTACCCCCCAATTTATCGAAAATAAGCAAAACAAAGACCCCCCCCACCGCATAGTGCTTACGTAATACTTGAACGGCCCCTTTTATATTTAAGTAATTATTAATTTATTTATTATTTACTTATTTATTTAACAGTTAGGTATATTTAAACTAGTTTTAAGTTCATATTATCTCCACATTTTTATTTTTTATATCGTGTGTTTCTTTATGTGTGCACATTTGATCACGCACTTTTAGTTAATATTTCCTTAGCACCTATGATTTGCTGGCAGAAATTCCTTTCAGAGATAAGCTCGTCTATGTATAACTTTTCTGTGCAATAAAGAATATGAATATGTTTTTAAGATAGTCAAAAGATTTCTCATATCTCCGATAAGTAAGTTTTTTTAAATATATATGTTTATATCTGCTTTTCTTGTTTAAAGTTGGATATAGCCAACGCCCACTTTGCCATTATATTTAAGAGATGTTCTGGTGATGTCAGTTGAACTAATCTCATCGAAAGCTTGACCTGTGCCACTACTAAAATATTCAAATCAAATAAATGTCACACAATGTCTAAATTTTGTTAGAATCACTTTTGTAAATTGGGGAATTTGCAGTACAAAATATTTTGAATCCATTACACACGTGTTCAGTTTTACGCGAAATTCATATACGAGTAGCATGTTGTTAAGTGAATAATTTACACACACCCAACTCATGTTTATGAATTCAAGCCTACACTAAGTGCTGTATTTTAGACATCAATGTTTAAGTACATGTAAGCCCAACTTTAAGCTGCTTTGTTTTTGTGGTATTTAGTGAAACTTCTAAATGTTTTACCAGACTAGGTTTACTTATTTTATGTTTGATGTCATTCAACTAACTAGTAATTAGACGTTAGGCAAGTTCAAATTCCACCTGAATATTTAATTTTATATATTTTTATTATTAATTTCCTAGTTTGTAGTGTGTGTGCTCGCGGCGCGGCGCGGCGGTCAGTCAAGTAATAGAAATTTCAATTTCAACTCACTAAAATTTTACTGTAGCTTAAAAATAAATCAGCTTGTCCTAGTTTAAACATGAATAGGTGACAATAAATACATCGCCCGCAAGAACAATTGCCCGGACGAGAAGTCTCGGATTCGAATCCCGGCTCACCTCACGTCCTGATTTAATTTACTGCTTTTCTGTACCGTAATTATGTAACTAAAGTAAGGCCAAAAATACGAGATAAATAATGTAAACACAGTTTCAGCGGTGAAAAACATTTTTATTTGAATAAATTATATACAAATTTTAAACTCCCTATTCTAATCGTTGTCGTCTGTATTAGACAAAGATGGTTCGTCGGAAGAGTCCAAATCAGGCGTATTTATTACAAAACTATGAACCTACGAGTATCGTATTGTATTATCAATCATGTTGTCAATTTTGTAATAAAAACTGTCCTCTACTTTTATGATCATAATTCACACTTTCGGCATTTGCCAGTAGATACATTTTGGATTCCCTGTTGTAGCAATTTTTTCACATCTTGCGAGCTACGTGCTCCTTCATATCAGCCCATACGATTTCAATGGGATTAAGCTCGCAATGATAAGATGGCAGTCTGAGGACAGTTAAATTCACTAAGAAAAACTAACAGTAACGGATTAATAGTAACAAAAAATCTTGAAAAATATGTAAACGACAGAATACGTATTACTTCGAACGCAATCCAAACAGGAATAACCTTGTTCACAAAATGGCGGACCAAATGTTGGTAACTGCGGTATTGAGAGTACTGACCGACTCACGCACGGCAGCTGTGCTGTCGTCGACCAACTGAGGCCATTATTGCGTACGAGAGATAAGGATAGAGATAACTCAGTAACGGTCCGATTGTTTACGTATTTTATCTCGTCTCGTTGGGCTCACTTTAATATTATTTTGTTATCTCCTTGCGATGGATAAATCGCCAAGTGTTTAAAATGTACATATATTAGAATGTCGAAGACGCTGCATCCTTTCGCTTGAAGCTCTGCATCATAAACCTACGTTGATCCTTAATCTAAGACCCCTTGATTTACTTTTTACATCATTTATCATTTAAAGTAGTAAGCTTCACGCGTAACTACAAAGACCAAAAAAAAAAAAAGTATAGTCAGTTTTTCAAAAAATACGGGCTAAAATGCAGAAGCAATCACATATTCAGCTATGGTTCAAAAAAGTAAAGATACACATGGGATTTTTTTTTATTCAATTTGTTTTAGAAAGAAAATGCTTGAAGATCTAACAATTTTGATTATTGCTTTTAAAATTAATCAGTCATTTAGAAGTAAACGATTCGCGGTCACGGCCAATATAGCAATATGACATCCTGTTGTCACGGAAACGATTTCATTATTATTATCATTGTGGAACTCAGACTAAGGAAGTTGTGGAATTTGTTGTCTTGGTAATTCTATCCTCTAAGAGGTTAGGTTAGTTTGCCGTTATTATTTATCGCCCGGAGTCCAGCTAGCAGGACTTCCGAGACCTTTCTAAAAGACGTGACTTTTTTCGATCACAGTCCCTTGAACTATGCAGAGTGTTGATTTGGTCAGTCGATAACGTCACAGGGTAGGTTATATTCACGATACTGATTGTGAAAAAAATATAAAAATATACTTTTTTTCAAATAAATTTATTAAAGATATTTTGGGATCGACAAAAAAGGTGAAATTGAAACAGCACCCCAGTATGGGCGGCAGGGTGTGGTGGAGCACCCAAGTAGGTGGAGCACCTGCGCTCACGTCGCAGTAATCAGTTTTCAAGAAAATTTTAGGACAAATAAAAAAGGCACAATCTCCTTCCTCACTGGGTTTTAATAATAGAATAAGCATCATGTATTTAACATTCATGTGACGGCATCGAATAACCAAATGAACATCCTGTATAGTACAGGGGTGAAATTTGCATGAAAAAATACAGTATTTTTGTTTTTTTTGTGGATAAGAAAAAATGGTTGCTAAGGTCATCGTACTGCCAGAAGGACCAGTCAACTTTTCTTTAAAAATACGTACTGCCAACAGGACAACAGATTGCTTTTGTCAGGACGTTTTGCACAAACAACCCATCCTTCCAGAAGATCCACAAATAAATATCCAAATACGCTACAAATAAATATCTGCTTAACTTTGCCCGTTCGATTAGTCGTATTAATCAACCAATCAAACCAAATTTTGGGTTTATTTACGTATATCGGTACAGGAAATCTCAATTGGCGTAAAGGACAAAACACATATAAGCAAATGTGTTTTCAATGCCACCATACTCCGTTCTTTTTCTCTAGCGAATTGTGTATTATTTAAAATTTGCCCGTTACTACCATGACATTTCGAATGCCTTAAAAAGATATTCACATAAAAAAGACCTTTTTACTACTTTATTAAAATTATTATATGGCACCTCCAAGAAGAGGAAAAAACGCCCTGAAATTCAAAGTAAAAGAAACTTACCAATGATTAAATATTGCTTCACCACTTTCTTAAAGTACTTTTTTAAACTTTTCCATAGAAAATTGAACCTAGGAACTACAAGATTACATCTCCTTATTTTTACTGACGGAACTACCATTTTCAAAACCAAATCCTATTTTTTTTCGGTTTTCATTGTGAAATGATTGGGTCCTCCCCCGTATCTTATCAACTTTGTGATTGTTATACTATATGTTTTATTTCAAAATCAAATAAGAACCATTTAAAATGTTTGATCAATCGAAAGTCTTGGAGTCGCGAAAAAGCATTTTTGAGTGACTTATATTATAAATGGGATTTTATTGCTTTTAACAAATCGCCTGACTATTGAAAAAAAATAGTTTTGTGATGTTTATAAGATGAAAAAATGAATAAACGGTTCCGATATAAAACTTTAGCACAACGACTCTGGTGATTGATCTATTGCATTTAGAGGGGTTCATAGTAAATAACTGCTTATACCAGGAATGAAGCAATCCTGGACGAGTAAGTTAAAAGTTTTTATATACCAGGCTAGGATTGCTGATTACTGGTCGAAGCAAGTATATAGATATTGCTTTTCTCAAAAATAAAATAAAATATTTTCATGCTTTTCATGATTAAGTTATCTTTATCAAATAAAATAAACTGACTAGGTAATATTAAAAGTTACTTGCTCATATTTGGGCAATTAGTCATGTTTATTGTTATTGATTTCTTCAGCAAAGCATTAGTGGAATACAATCTATATCAGAGCCCTCTTCTGAACTAATTTTGTAATTTATTTGCACAATACACTTTCAAGTAAAATATAAAGCAACGTGAATTCGCGCTTTTACGCAAGTTTTTTTTATTATTGCCAGCTGGGCAAAGGTATTTACCGCCACGCAGCTTTCACGCCATCTAGAGGAATGCCAAGAACTAAGAAAAAAAAAACAACGAGTAAAACGCTCATTGCGGTTAAATTTTAAGTATTCAATGGTTTTATAAACCAACCAACCTAAAATATTTTTTGTTTATATTTCCCTCATTAGTATATACATATATTTTTTTTATTCTAAAGATTTATACTGTAAAGATTAACTTTGACTTGTAGAAACGTATACTTTATGTATCTATTTTACAAAATAAATATTTTGATTTTAATTTGATATATATACCTATTCAATCACAAAAAATTATACATATATTTTTGTTATTGCTATTGCAAAAAATTATGAAATATAGCAAACATTTCTACATTTTAAAGATGAAATTGTAATTCATTTTATTTTCTTTTTAAACGCCAAAAGCAACTTAGTTCTTCTACCGTAAAAAGGTGTGAGATCCATGTAAATCTAAGTTGGTTAATTTATTCAGTCCCTACGTAAGGGACCTTCTGTTTTAAGTTATTAAATAATTAGCTAACCTTACAATATCTTATAGTGACCATATCAATATTATAAAACTTGTATGATTTAAATAAAAAGATTGACTCAGTCCAGATCGTGTCACCAATCATGTTATTCAATAATAGGGTTATTTTGCGTCCCAAATTTCATGTCTCCACTTTAAATTTTCAAAAATGAGGGATTATCACATTTGCATTTTTTAAATGCCATTTTAATAACGTCAGTGCCGTTAAACGAATATGGGGGCACGGCAGTGCCCCCGCCAAGTCGAGCTAAAAAGTGGCACGGCCGGCCGTACCATCCTTTTCTCGCAACAGTTCAGGCCATTTCTAATCCCTATAAATTCGTTGTGGATAAAACTAGAAAACTGAATTTTCAGTTACCACACAGGCATTGTATAAACACGGTATACTTCAAATTTCATTCAATTCAAACATGTTGTTTAGGAATTATAACTAGTCAAATATTCTCAATTTTGTCACTTACTGACTGACTGACTGACCGATCATCAAAACTCTAAGGCACTTCTAGCAGACATACGAGGGGTGGCTGAAAAGTAATCTACCTGACTATGAAAGAAAATACATGGATTAATAATTTATTTTTTATTTTTCAATATAGTCCCCTGCAACTGAAATGCACTTACGACATTTGTCAATAAGTGACAGCATACCATTAAAATAATAATTATTATTTTGATCGTCAAAATAGTCATTCACAGCGTCCTTCATCTCTTCGTCTGTTGAAAATCTGCGCCCTCTCAAATTTTTCTTTAAATTTTTAAATAAGAAGTAGTCAGAGGGAGCCAGGTCTGGACTATAGGGTGGGTGGTTGATCTCTGTAAAGCCGTTTTTTGTCAGAGATGACCGCGCCTTAAAGGCCGTGTGCGCGGGTGCATTATCATGCAAAATCAAAACGCCTTTGCTAAGTTTGCCCCTCCTGTCTTCTTTTATTTTTTTGCGTAGCTGGTCAAGTAAGTTCGCATAGTATTCAGCATTCATCGTGGTGTTTTTTGGCAGGTAATCTATCATAAGAATCCCCTCAACATCCCAAAAAATGGTTGCCATTAGTTTGCCCGCTGACAGCCGGACCTTAAACTTCCTTGGTGGTTTTTCCCCTTTAAATTTCCATTGCATCGATTCTTGTTTGCTTTCGGGATCCCACTGACGAATCCAAGTTTCATCACAGGTCACTATTCGCAAGATTGTTTCTTCCTCTTTATCCTTTACCAAGTCTAAAAATGACTGACAACATTCCACACGCCTTTGCTTATCAAACGGGGTCAACATTTTAGGCACCCAACGTGCGCTCACCTTGGACATTCCCAAATGTTCATGAATTATTTCATGAACTCGTTCCTTGCTAATGCCAACATCTCTAGCTATTTCCCACTGCTTAATTCGCCGATCGGCAAGGATCAGTTTCTTCACTTTTTCCACATTATCTGCGGTAACTGCAGAAATGGGCCTTCCACTACGGGGATCGTCTTCTAAGCTCACACGGCCTTGTTTAAACTGCTTTGACCAAAACTTTATTACAAATTCGGAAGGACATGAATCTCCGAACACCTTAAACATGCGCTCTCGGATCTGCGTCGGCGTATTCCCTTCTTTACCGAGGAATTTAATCACAGCGCGATACTCAATTTTATCCATTTTTAATTTTATTGCAACTTGATAAAAACGAAGACGCGCCAAAAAAAATTGAACTCGTAGAAACAAATAAGTGTCATAATTTTTAAAAAAGGAATAAACAAAGAATACGAGAATATAGTGGCCAGTAACATTTTTTAAACTTTCTTTAACAAAGGAGATTTTATATCAGCCACCCCTCGTAGAAGCTTCAAATTTGGAATACAATTAGTGATTAGTGTATAAGGAAAAACTAAAATATTTTGCAATTTCGGTGCAGTTTTCTAGATACACGAACTGTATATATAACTTTCTAATCCCATATAAATATATAGGATTACCAAGTTACATTTGCAGTTGTAAGTAGAAGGTACCGGAAAGGAAAAAAGTAGGACTATCTACAAAAAGGAATGAGATGCCATCAAAAACAAAACTTGTAAAAAAAAAACAAGTCTCGCAACTTAGTTCTTCTACCGTTAAAAGTTGTGAGATCCATGTAAATCCTAGTCGGTTAATTTATTTAGTCCCTACATAAGGGAATTTCCGTCTTAAGTTATTACATAATTAGCTTACCTAACAACATCTTATAGTGACCATATCAATATTAAAAATCTTTTATGTTTTAATTAAAAGATTGACTCGGCAATCGCACTAAATAATCTTATTTAATATAATATGTATTACTAGTGAGATACATTGTGTTTTCACATAAGACAGAAGGTCTCTTAAATAGAGACTGAATAAATTAACCGACTTAGATTTACATGGATCTCACAACTTTTTACTGTAGAAGAACTTAGTTGCGAGACTTGTTTTTCTTACGAGTTTTGTTTTCAAATAACTAAAGGCAGCATGCGATTATGTAAGACAAGTACCTATGAGTTTACCCAGGGCAAACTCTTTCACTTGGCTTGAAAGTTCACGTAAGAAAGTATTATTTGTTGTGAAACGTGATCCTTCGACGACACTTTATACTTTGATAAAATTTTAACTAACGGATTGTTATGACATGTATCTGTGATGGATAGAATCCGAAATGACGAGATCCATGGGAGATCGAAAGTAACCGACATAGCCTGCAGAATCGGTAAGTTGAAGTGGCAGTGAGCAGGCCATATTTGTCGCCAACATGATGGCCGTTGGGGCCGAAAGGCTTTACAATGGAGACCACGTACAGCAAAGCGTAGTGTAGGACGACCTCGTGCCCGCTGGACCGACGACCTGAAGGGGCGGCTGGATGAGGAGGACGGAGGACCGACATGAGTGGCGAAATTTGCGAAAGGCCTATGTCCAGCAGTGGACGAACACGGGCTGATGGATGGATATCTTAAGCCTTAACTTTCGTTGAAAAAATTATGAAATCCGGGGTACAGTTTATTTGGTTTCGTGCTTGCTGTAATAACAACTAAATCTAATCTGTGAACAAATAAGCCGATAAGAATGGGTTGCTTGTTAACGACTTCATGGTATTAATTTGAATATTTTTTGTAAAGAAAAAAACTAATAAACGCCTGCTTTATAGTCCTTTTGCGTGTTTAAAAAAAACACGCAGTATTGTATAGTGTAGAGTTGAATGTTTTGTAAAGGTATCCTCCGCATTCTCATATGTCGTTATTCTTCTTCAGGTATTTACTTACACATAAGTCAAACACATAATCCTAGCTAAATAAAGTATATAATCATTGTTATTAATTTAATAATCCACGACATCGATCGAAGGGTGAAGGGACCTCACTTGGTCAACAGACCGTACCTACATAACATAAAAACCATATTTTTGGGGTTCCGTAGTACCTGAAAGGTAAAAGGAACCTTTATGGTGAGACTCTGTTGTCCGTCCGTCCGTCCATCCGTATGTCACAGCCTCATAACTTTAGCAACGTTCAAGATAAAGACTTGAAATTTGCTATGAAAATAGCATTCACTTGCCTACATAATACGGTTTAAAAAAATTGAAAAAATTTAGATTGTTCAAAATATTTCCAATACGAGAGTGAAAAAAATATTCTAAAAATACAATATGGGTATCCTCGTGAGCGTTCAGTATGTGCATTACAAGCTAGTTAGATCAAATAGTCACAAAAATATTCGATGGACAAGTATGGTGGAAAAATTCAACGGTCTAGGTAAGTACCTCGGTGGCGCAATTGGTAGCGCGCTTGTCTGGGAAACGAGAGGTCGCAGGTTCGAATCCTGGCCCGAGGAATTTTTTGTCTATACATTTGTTTCTAATTTATCTTTTCTGGTTTGTAATGCACTCTAATAATAATATTTATGGGTATCAAATTGTAGATATTAAAAAGCTGATTATAAAAATGTATACTTTTACTGTATTTACTCTCACCGATTTAGAGAAATCTTTGAAAAACCACAAAAACTTGCATGTCTCACCCCTTATTTCCGAAACTAGTAGAGCGAAAAAAAAACACGATTATAGGCCATAACTGGCCAATTACAGTAATATTATAGCGATTAAAAAACAGTTGAACACAAATGAGAAATATAAAAATAAATGTAAAATATATATTTTTTTCTAAATATATATAATAATGTTGGTATCAAATTGTAGATATTAAAGAGCTGATTTTAAAAATATATACTTTTACTTTATTTACTGGCACCAATTTTGAGAAATCTTTGAAAAACTACAAAAAAGGCATGTCTGAAACTGGAGGACCATTTTAATAAATTTTGGCTGTCAATAAAGTGGTGAAGGGCTCTGTTTATTTTATCCAAAATCAAAATCAAAATCAAAATATTTATTTTTGCAAAATAGATATATTAAGTATACTTTCTACAAGTCAAAGTTAATTTTAACAATATAATATATCTTTAGAATATAAAAAAATATATAATAATACGGGAAATAAAATATAAACCTGCATAAATAAATGATAATAGTAAGTTTTTAAATAAATAAAAATAAATAAAATAGAGGAATCTAGGAATAAAAATATAAAAATATTATATATACATAATGCAATGAAGAAATTAGTTCATAAATAAAAACGGGAAATACATAAAAAAAATATTAAGGTTGGGCTACTAAAATGTAATAAAGTTATACACTTGCATAAAATATAGAAATATAGGACTAAAAATATTATGTATACATAATGCCTAACCATCCGCACCATTCGATTAGTATTGCTAAGAAGAAGGGCAAGAAACTTAGCAAACATTCATTTTTTCCAAAATAAAACATATGACACAAAATCATATACATACCTACTCAAGTAAAGGCGTAAAAAATATAAGACTGCAGGAATTAGTCACGAGAAAAAAATATATATCTTAGTCAACCCGTCTCATATTGTCTACTACCTTTAACAAAATAAGTTTACATATTAATTAATTTTAAGCCTTTAGAGGAATCATAAAGTATCAAAATGTGCTAATTAATAATAACAATATTGAATAAGATTATTATTATTTATTACACCATGCTTCATTATCATCCAAATAATCATTGATTTTATAATAAGCTTTCATAAGTAGTCCCTGCTTAATATATAGTTTAAACGTATTTTCAGGCAAACTAAGGACCTCCTCTGGAAGCTTATTGTAAAATCTTATACCATGTCCTACAAAAGAGGTACCTACTTTGGCAAGTCTTAATTTTGGAAAAGCTAGTTTATGTTTGTTTCTGGTTTCAACAGAGTGGTGCACACCAAGCCTCGGGAAATTATCAATATTTTTTCTGACATATCTAATAACTTGATAAATAAATTCACATGGGACCGTAAATATATTAATTTCTTTAAACTTTTCTCTTAGACTTTCGTCTTTAAACTTTTCTCGGTACTTCATGTTATAAATAGACCGAATTGCTCTCTTTTGCAAGACAAAGACTGCTTCTATATCCGCGGCTCTACCCCACAACATTATGCCTTATGACATAATGCTGTAAAAATAACTGAAATATACTAATCTAGCAGTATTTTCATCGGTAACCTGCCTTATGCGTCTAACAGCGTATGCGGCTGAGCTAAGTCTACCACAGAGAGCTTCTATGTGGGGACCCCACTGAAGACGAGAGTCTATAGTAATACCTAAAAACTTAGTTTCGTCAACTAACTCCAGCTTGGACCCCTGCAAAAATAAACTAACATCTACTTGAATTACATGTGGTAAAGTAAACTTTATACATTTCGTCTTTTTTGCATTTAGAACTAAATTATTTGCAGTGAACCAATCAAGAATCAGAGAGAGAGTTGAATTCGCGTCGTCAAGAATATCGTTATGTCGATTCACTTTAAAAATAAGTGACGTGTCATCTGCGAATAGCTCTCAGATAAGTCTCTAACTAAGTAAGGAAGGTCATTTATGTATATTAAAAACAATAGGGGCCCAAATATGGAGCCCTGCGGAACACCCATTTTGACTAATGCTCCAGATGATTTCACTCCATTAACCTATTTACCTTTTGAATCCGGTCACTAAGGTATGACTTAAATAACGCCAAAGATTTACCCTTAACTCCATAGTGATCTAATTTACATAAAAGTGTTTCATGATTAACGCAATCAAAAGTTTTTGAGAGGTCACAAAATACACCGAACGCATCCTGCTTTGCTTCCTAAGCGTCTAATATGTGCTTGACTAAAGCAACTCCTGCATCAGTGGTTGACCTCCCTTTAGTGAATCCATATTGTTCACTGTTTTAAAATGAGATAATATTTGATTAAAAACAATTTTTTCGAAAATCTTACTAAATACTAGTAACACTGAGATCGGTCTATAGTTGGAAGGGTCTTCATTGTCGCCTGATTTAAAAAGAGGGATAAATTTACTCAACTTCAATAAATCAGGAAAGACACCATCATCTACACATTTATTAAAGATTTAAGCTAAATATGGAGCTATTAAATCAATAATACAGCTTAAACCTTTAACAGGTAAGCCCCATAAGTCCTCGGTTTTTTTTAAGGTCAGAGATTTAAATGCTTTAATGACAGTTTGTGAATTAATATGCTTAAAAGCAAATACAGAATGGCACTGAGGCACGTGATCACTCAAAAGATCCTGTACAAGTCTTGGACTTGAATTTAAGCCTTTAGTTGTCAAGGAAAGAATGTCAGTAAAGAATTGTTCAAAGGCCTTCGCAACTTCTTTATCTCCTGTAAAAACTTCATTGTTAATATTCAATTTTAGTTCATTATTCCGTTTGTTACTCTTCCCAGTTTCAGTATTTATGATATTCCATACTGCTTTTACTCTGTTATCGGCCATTTTAAGTTCTTTATTTAGAAATATACTTTTTGCTTTTAAACACACTAATTTGAAAGTACGTGAGTATATTTTTAAATGTTCAATAAATTCAATATTATTATTGTAAATGATTTCGGCTTTTGTAAATACCTGGCGTTGCCCAGTCACTAAAAGTGATTTTATTACTGTTAGAAACTTTCCGCAATGTAAACGTATTTTCAAATTCTTTGGAAACTATGTTAAACAGGTCTGAAAAGAGAGCATTTGGATCATCTTGGAGAAGATTAAAATGTGGTAATTTAAGTTTTAAGTTTGCTTGAAAACATTCTAGTCTGTGAGTTGTAACAGGCCTGTAAAATGGTTTTTTGGGCAATTGTTTCACACTTTGTATGAAAGTTACAGTTTGGCCACTGTGATCCCACATTTACTCTTCTTTCAATGTCACCGTCACAAATTTCTGACACGCGTAAATAGATAACCCACATAGACAAACTCGTTAACTCGTTCTACTTCCTCATTTCTAATCTTAACCTTTCCAATCTTGATCTTAACTTTCTTAACCTTCCAATCTAACCACATTCAGTAACCGCTTCATCCCTCTCTAGCACAATAAACTTTGTTTTCCCTGCGTTAATTTTCAATCATTTTATTTGTAAAGACATCATCCATAATTGTTGCCATCTCTTGCAGCTCATCCGTCGGTGATGCAAGAAGAACTTGGTCATCGGCGTATAAGAGGTATCTAATGAATAAATCCCCTAACTTCAGTCCACATTCACGCTGTATTCAATATTTTTTTTTTAAACAACTGTCTATAATTAGATTGCACAGACATGGTGATGCTAAACATCCTTCTTTAAGTTTTCTCGAGATGTTAAGCAAATCAGTATATACCCCGTGAATCTTCATGCAAGCAGTATTAAATAATAATAGTATAATTCAAGTGAATCACCATACCGCGCTTTTTATTTTATTTAAGATCTCGTTTAGAAGTTCTGGGAAGTCGTTTTTAGAGCCAGGCCACGTAAACAAAGCGTACTCGTAGGTAGCCCTTCATACAATGTCTTTGCAGCTACAGTTAATTTAGTTAACGCACAGTGGCTTATTTGCACAAGGGGTCAAATAATGGGACCACATTATTCAATATAGGAAATTTGTCACGTTGGTTCGAATTATTAAGATTATTTAGTGAGTTTTATTCAAAACAATGTTGATTGCAAATCATGTTCAAACAGATGTAGATGATGATGATGATGTTGATTCGGTACGTACGTATTGTGTAACTAAGTTTGCCCAGATAAAAAGTAGTAATTAGTTAGTTTCATCTAAACATTAAATCGAATGGGACCTCCAGAAAAGAAAAGTATGAAACGTAAACAATAACTGATCTGTAAAATGTACTCCTCTTTTAAAAAATTACACGAAAATTTTATGAAGGCATGTGGAAAAGTAACGAATTAAAAATATATATATATGTATTTCTGCTAATTACAGCAGTAGCTGACATGTCTTCTTTCAATTGACTAAATGGTATTTTGTGAACATAATAAACAGAAAATCACTTGTCCTATTCCACCAACTTATTTTGTGAAAGTTATAACCAGCGTTGCTACTAAGACACGTATTAATTACAACATGGCAGTTACTAGAGAAAATAAAAATAAAACTAAACCTTACGTTTCTTGTGGGCGAAGTCCAATCAGTACTCAAGAACCGATTTCATCCCACTTCTGAACTGATACGCTCGGGTTCTCCAGCCAACAGGGATTCACGAATATTTAAAACACTTCTAAATATATGTTTTTTCAAACACTATTTATTGAAATAACTTGAACTGTTACACAAATGGATCACTTTATTGCTTAACACACGGCAGCGTAACAACATAGTCAGAAAGCAATACTGGAATGCCTCAACATTCGTAACACCACTCCTTTTATACATCTGGTATGAATATCCATAATACCATAGATCAAACTATGACTATTTACATGATATTGAATTAATAAATAACAAGTTATAAATAAACGAGTAAGACAAATACTACGCTCAAAAACTAAACAGTATTGTACTCGTCTGAGTTACAAACAAAACAATTAAGAGTCTTATTATCCTTCAAGGTATCATGACAAGGAAATGCTTTAATATTGGTAACAATAGTCATCTTACAATTTCATCAAAGTGCTATCAACTACAGCTATCGATTGAGTTTGTCACTAGATAACGTAAGATTGCAAATGGAGGGCTCTGAGTCCACTCCGAGTCCACTAAGCCTTCGCCTTACAAATGCCTGCCATTCGCATCCCGGACACACGTGAAGCCTATTTACTCGTAAAGAGTTGCCAGCCAAGTAAAGCTGTACAAAAATGATTTCCCTGTTTTTTAGGGTTCCGTACCTCAAGAGGAAAAAACGGAGGCCTAATAGGATCACTTTGTTGTCCGTCTGTCTGTCTGTCTGTCTGTCTGTCCGTCTATTTGTCAAGACCCTTTATCTCGGGAACGCGTAGAGGTATCGAGTTGAAATCAAAACCATATTATACTTAAGTCTACAGTCCCTTGAAGCTGTGAAAAAATCAAACTTCTAAATTAACGCAAAAATAAGACACGGCCGTTTAGGCCGCAAAAAACGTATATTTCGACACTCTCAAGGGAATTAAAATTTATATTTTCCGTTGACCTAGAACTATGAAATTTGGCAAGTAATACCGTCTTATAATACAAGTATAGGGAAAGAGCTGAAAACTATACATTTGTAATTAAATCATAAAAAATATAGTCTTTAACGGAACCCACGGTGGGCGAGTCCAACTCGCACTTGTCAGGTTTTTTTTTATAAGTAAAATCAATCGTCTCCCTGTTTTGGTTCCAAGTTGAGTAATTGAGAGGAAGAACAGGCTTACATTTTCAGACACACACTGTAGATTTTTCTCCAAAGACATGTTTAAGTGTCGATTTCGTCGTAAAAAAAAATCTTGACCCATTATATCACTCAAAAAAATTTTTTTATTTTTTACTATCAAATGTGTTTTTGTGAAACTATGGTAGATATAAATTACTTTAATTTTAAACACTTAGCGATTTATCCATCGCAAGGAGATACAAATTAACATTGAATCATTGCGGTATAAAAAGTAGAACAAAAGTAAATTTTTATGTGAGAAACTTTAGTTTTCTTCTATTATTTTTTTCCACCATGATATAATGTATTTTTTTACAATGGAGCTGCTGCACAGCGTGCTTAACGTATCTTCTAAAGCAAGCAGACAGAACACAAATTATTGTATTGAAGAAGCTGAAAACACAGATTTGAAACAGTTTTTGCGTCAAAACCTAACAGCAAGATTTATCCCAAAAGTTTTTATCTGGTAACACTTCTTCAGACAGAAAACTGGAACTGGATTTTCTTCATGGCTTTCTTTTTCAGGCCCGTTAGCCTACTTTTGTTGAGGAAGCGAGGTTAGTGCTTTATTTAAACTTTTGCGTCTATAGCAAAGGGCTGAAAGATAACCAGATCGGCCAGTTAAGAAGATCTTTGTCCATAAAATTTATGAAGATTCTTTAATGAGATGACGCGTAGATTTGAACTGAATAATAAACGTAACTCTGTCAATCATTATTGTCATCATTATTGTCTCATTATCAATCTTACCAATTTAAGGTTTTCGTTATCTTTCGTGTGATTTTAATACTAAAACAGCAACACTATGAAGAAAATATTTATATTATTTTAACATAACTTCATTGAACAATAGTAATTAACCTCTCGCTTGTTGGCATCACACTATGCGAAAGTTTGTGTGTGTGTATGTGCGTATGTTTGTTACTCTTGTCACTCTTTCAAACGGCAGAATGAATTTGAATGAAATTTTGAACGGATATAACTTATACCCAAACTTAACACATAGGCTACTTTTTATCCCGGAAAAAAGCATTTCGTTACACCGAATAACACGCGGGCGGAGCCGCGGGCAAAAGCTTTTTTTCATATATTTTTCATATATAATTGTTTCATATATCCTGATCCTTGACAATAGTAAAAGGAAACTTTAAATGATCCCAAAGGTATTAGGCGCGAAATTTTAATAAATCGAACTCTTAAAATTTAAAACAGTTTTTTGCAACTAAGATGACGGGTGTCGAGACCATTATAGACACCACTAATTATATCACAATAATTTACTATGACCACCAAACATATCGTCTTGGCATGACATTATATTATATATGGTGAGTTTCTTTTATGCAGCCAAATTCATACTTAAGACTCGGTAAGTAAGGACCAATCTTCAATGACCCTTTCTGTGAAATATGCAATATAAAATGTTTACTTTCTGTATTAATTGACTCGAGATTGTTCTTGAACAAGTATAGAGGCACAAAAACATACAACAATATTTTTCGTAATTCGCCGCGGACAGACTGACGGACGGAGTGACGGACAGACTCTGGACACGGCGAAACTATAAGGGTTCCTTCTTGGACCACGGAATCTTCAAAAAGGAATATGTGCTCGACTCGCGGACGTACCGGAAAAAATAAAGAAAAAGTTCAATATACACTATGAATATACGAATTAATAATACTAGGCCGTCATATTAACAATGTAATAACGTAAATAAATAAATCTTTAAAATGTAAAGCATACATTTGATACTTGTTACTTATTTTATAACTTTATCAAATACTACAAGTAAAATAATGTTTAGTTGCTATATGAATGATGTTAATTTTCCAAATAATTTTGTAAACATCTGTAGTACAAGCAGATTTGTTTAGGTTTTAAGGTGGCAGCTCTAGGATATTCAAAAATATTATAAAAAGATATTCCAAACGAACAACTTGATTGTTTGACAGAGTGACTGATTTTCTTGTTTAAAAAGCCGGCCAAGTGCGTGTCGGGCCACGCGCAATGTAGGGTTCCGTAGTTGCCCGGTACATTTAAGTTGGTCTACTAATACAGACCGCGCCAAATTTCTGATCCCATACATTCTAGGGGACCAAGAGTTTGGCGCGTCCTGTACTCGTAAACCTGTAAAGCCTACTTAGCTGTGATAGATTTTCTTTTAAATTCATTATATATACTACTTCTTTGAATTTTTTCACATTTCTATAAACAACCGTTTAGCCAGCAGGGGGGGGGGGGCAACTAAAATTTTCACTTTAAAGCTTAATATTTTACCAACGGATCCCTAAATCGAAAAATGGCTTCCACACACCCACGATGTTTTTGAACAGCCTATCCAACGATACCCCACACTATGGGATAGACAAGAAAAAAAATCATCCCCAGTTTACTTGTATGAGAGGTACCCTTAAAAAAATTTGTTTTCAAGATTTTATTTTACCATTTTGTCGGCGTGATTAATATTTATATCCATGCCAAATTACAGTTTTCTAGTACCATAGACTACTAATAGTCTCTGCGCTAAGCCGCGGACAGACGGACAGACGGACAGACGGACATGGCGAAACTATAAGGGTTCCTTGTCGGACTACGGAACCCTAAAAAAGTGCTAAATAAATGTGCTTTTCTAGTAGCCTTTTTATTTTATGCATTACTTGGTACTAATCCTGCACAGCAAAAATACAAACACGTTTTAAATAAGAAAAATAAAACATAAGTTGTGTGCTTAGAAACGAATCCTGAAGCAACCATCTCAAGAGCGAAGTTCATGACTATATATAATTGACGAACATTCCTGATCAAAGCTCTCACTAATCCAGCCAAGTTCCACTAAAGAATATACGAATACAAACAGAGATTTCTCCAAGAAGTTTTGCTGTAGGAGTTTTCGACTCAATATCGACAAATAGGAAAACAAAACAGTTTCACTCCGAACCAAACGGCTTTAGTTTACCGACATCTCCTCACTTCGTAAGGATATTTTATTCCCTGCTGATGGGATTTGAAAAAGGAATTGTTAACTTATTGTTAATACAAATTTCAATGCTTTAGCATTAAGAAACCCGCTCCGTATTTTTCGTCTGTTTGATGCGAAGCATTATTTTAATTATTTTTCTTGTCAGTGCCGCGATATTTTTGTAAAACTCAGGGACATACCCCAGTCTATATTGGCCATCTAAATGAAGACCTAGAATTTATTTGATTCAATTGTTTCTCCTTTGCGCGTTATTTTGATACTTAGATATTATGATTATCGATTTGGAGCGGGCTCATAAGTAATAAAATAACTCATAAAAGAGAAACAATTAGATCAAATAAATTCTAGGCTATTATTGAGACGTCCAATATGAAGTGGTGTATGCCCCCAGTTTTTCCAAAAACATCGTGATAAAGGCCAGAAAAATATTTAACATATTGTTTTTCATCAAAGTTATCGTTGTCGCGGACCGGGCTCTTAAAGGAAGGCCCCATAGTACTCGAAAAACATGACATTTAAAGGGAACTTCGTAATTTTTTCCTATCGAGTGAACTTAAAATTCTGTATTTTATTTAAGATGAAATTATTATTCTACTGTCAACATTATTTGTACTATACCGATTAACCAAGTTACACAATGTGATATACTCATTTGAAGTTGTGCATCTAGCCTTATACGGAGCCCTAAGCTGTCGGTCCTATATGTGTCCGAAGTCTCACACCTCCCATCACGCTGGAACGTAGCAGTTGTCGGTACAAGTGGTTGTACGAGTGTTTACTGGGTATAACTAGCAGTTTACAGTTCACACTCGGGAACACCTCTGACACGATCACGGAATTCTATGTGACAATATTATGCATTTGTTCACCTCCAATGTCGTTCCGATTTAGCCAATTCGTCGATAGCGTTGAGCGAGCGTAAATAGAGGATTGTATGTTGTAACTGACAAATTTGTTTTTAACTAATTCAATCCATCCATCAACCTGTTTCGTCCACTGCTGGACATAGGCCTTTCCATGATTTTTCCACTTTTGGTGGTCCTCCTGGAAGAATTTTCCATACTCACACACGCTGGGCAGGCGGGTTGGTGAGCGCGGTGCCGAAACCCTCGTACCAGTGACTCTCCTGCCCGTCACCAGTCTGTTTTTTATGAGTTCCGGAAATATGGAATGGATATATCGCTGCCATCTGGTCAAATCAGCTTTCTGATTGGATGCATATGATGCTAACTAATTGGCAGCATCCAACTAAATACCTAGGCTTCTCGTTATTTAAGTAAAGATACCTCAATGTTTAACGAGATGGCTTGTCGAAAGTTAGCCCTTTGGACACGGCTGAATCAAAAGCCACCGCGTCATTTAAATTTAGTTCATGTTTGCGCTAGATGGCGCTAGTAGTCCCATAATAAATATGGCATCAACAGCTGATAAAGTGTTTGGAGATTATGGTTAGAGCGCCTTGTTTGATTTTTTCTGCATATCGTGAATTCTATTAAAACTACGGGAGTCGCTTCGTTCCGCTCTGCTTCGCTCGGCTGATAATAATGTATTTACTCGTACATGTCAACCTAACCGCTCATCCTCAAATCGCTCGTCGTCGTGACCTATCCCTAGCCAAAAGGCTAAACGTCCGTCGTTCAGCCCTCTCGTTAAACGTTGCGTTGAACGATTTGTCTGAGCAACCTTTATATTAGGAATTTAGTTGAATGTCAGTAAGCTAATTTAAGGAGATGGCGCCCACAGATATACCGCCATCAATCGGTCCCAGGCAATGGTGAGTCAACTGGTTGTGCCTGTTTGCGAGCTGTCCTCTTACTCTCCCCCGAATAACTTCGGGAGTATTTGCAAGTAAGATGGTGGTACCTCCACAGTCGAGCCCGGAATCAGCTCTACCACCTGTAAAATAACTAACTTAAGAACTATGCTCTTGTTAGTGGAGTAACCGCCATTTTTCTCTTTCTTCTGCCAAAGATAAAGATATACTTATTTGACTTCTTGAAACGACATAATTATGTAGCTTTAACTTTCTCGTTCACTTGGATTGGATAAGCAAATCAAATCAAATCAAAGCAGGTCTTCTTCTTCCTCTTTTCCCTCGAACTTTCCTTCTACGAGTATAATATTATAACTGTGCGTGGAGATAAACTAATATTCACGTGTCATAACTTAAGTTTGTAAGATGTTCCTACGAGTACAATGCACAAAAATATATACTTGTCGGATCGAGATGTGGAGCCACCAGCCGACAACGATTATTTTGGAACGATTTACGAATCGAATCTGTCATCGAATGAATTTCCGAACGAAAATGTTATTCATTGTCTGTTCTTTCTGAAACTTATACTTTGTAAACTTTGCCAACAGATGGCGCTATACGCCAATAGTTACTCTATGGAATTTGTCAAGTTTTTCTGTGGTGATATTTTATTTTGTTTTGTAAAGTTGGCTAGACTGATTATTGTTACCCAATCAGATTATAGGTGGTAGAGCTGATGCCGGGCTCGACTGTGGAGGTTCCACCATCTTACTCGCAAATCCTCCCGAAGTTATTCGGAGGAGAGTAAGAGAACAGCTCTCAGGCAAAACCAGGCGGCCCACCATTGCCTGGGACCGATGGATGGCGGTTTATCCATCCCCAATTGCCGAACCTTATATAAACCAGACTGGTGACGGGCAGCGGCGTCACTGGTGCAAAGGTTTCGGCACCGCGCTCACCAACCCGCCTGCCCAGCGTGTGTGAGTATGGGCATTTCTTCCAGGAGGACCGCCAAGAGTGGCGAAATCCTGGAAAGGCCTATGTCCAGCAGTGGACGAAACAAGCTGATGGATGGATGGATTTTATGTTAAAATTTAGAATAGATGCAGCTGACAACGAGTTAAAGCGGAGCGTGTTAGACGGAGCGGAGCTAATAAACCTTGTACAATTGTGAACTGTTGTCTCACATCTCACAGTTCATACTCGATAAACCTCTGACACCCCCACAGAAATGAATATCGCCACGATGTATTTTATATGTAGACGACTTGCTCATTGTGAAGGTAAACACTGAGAGGTGTACCTGAATGCTCTAAAAACCGTATATCTACGCCCGAAATACAGCGGTAAGGCGCTTCCCCTTGGTGTAAGCAAAAATAGTCCTTGAACAGAGGGTGCCAAGAGTACTGGTTGTTATACTGACAGTCCATCAGCTAATAACTAACCTATAGTATCTTTAATATACCGGGTGTAAATAGACTGCTACCATTAAATGAATCACATAGTCTACCGAATTCAGTTCAGTAGGGTCGGTATAATATGTGGTTTCATTTAATGGTAGCAGTCTATTTACACCCGGTATGTATATAATGAATTTGTGATATTTTCAATTATTTTAATAACAGTAGTGAGAGACTAAATTATACTATCTCAATAATGATTATTTAAATTATTATTAAATTCAAAATGATCTGGTAGATAATACGAAAGAGCCTCTTGGAAGTTCAGTTACTCTTGAGTGACATTCAACAATCTATCATACATGACCGTTTGTATTTTAAAATGTAGAATAAATTTTTACCTTCGTTTTTCTAAATTTTTCATCTTGTTTATAACAATGTTTTAGTTTTATTTTAAGTTTGATAAGTACTTAACATCACTATCATTAGGTAACCCTATAGTTATTATAATTTAGATTGTTTGTTTTTGGTTTTTTGGCTTATGGCATTAATAAATAAATTTGTTTGTTTGTTTGTTTGTTTGTTTGTTTGATTGTACACTCTCTCTTCTCTGAGGATAAGAAATCAGAAAAGTTTGTATGTTCGTAGCACGCCCCTTTTACGGTTTCATACCAAATGAATACCCAAATGTCTGCCGTATGTCACGGGTCTCTAGCTCGTAGATGGAATGAGTCATAGACTTGAAATTAGAAGGAACCGCATTTGTTTTTAATTCCTTCCCGTTGGCATGTATATTGTATGTGGCTCGACACTGTTATTACCTTATTGGGTAGAGTACAAATATATATTTTATTCTTTTTCACCTTCAATAATGAAGAAATTAGGGACCGTCAAAGTTGTCAGTTTAGACCATTTTTCACGGGGTTTATCTTAAAAACGAAACTAGATAAGAATTTAAAATTCTATATATTATTTACGATTGTAAATTTATAATTGTAACAAATACACAAAAGGCCGATTCATTGTCTAGTTTATAAGCTGCGACCGAAACAAACATTTCTTCTTAAACTGCTTGTTGAAACCTTAATTAAATAGAGCGAGGCAAGACTCCCACTTGGTCGGTTTTGTTTTTCAGACTTCCTTATTGTGTTTAAAATGTGCCAAGCAAAGCCGTAAGCGAATAACCTAGCTTGGCAGTATCCTCAGCTACTTAGAACTGTGGCACTCGAGCACGTTGATCGGTTGGGGCGCCCTTGACTGACTTACTGAGGGACCACTTCTCAAGATTATCTGACTTACTACTAGGTATATACTGGCCTATAGGTTCTTTTGGTCCGTACTACAATTATATTAAATTTGTGTATAGCGTTCTTTGAATAAAACTGGCAAAGTCAAACTGGAAACTCTGCAGTAACCAGAACCAAGACCACGGAACAAAAAGTAGTACAAGGTTTAATACTTCAACGTTATTTGAAAATAACATTTGGGCAATCATAGAAAATAAAAGAAAAGGAGAGAAGGAGGAGTGATTCTACAGGTAGATTCTACATCATCTACAACTAAACCAATACTATAAAAAGATGTTTGTGAGTTTGGTGTAGGGTGTAATCTCCGGAACTCTGATCCGATTCTAAATATTATTTTACACACAAGTACATTATAATTCACATTACAATATCATTATCATCATATGCTATTTTGTTTCCTGGGACGGGCTAGAGAGATAGCCATTGATTACATTCAAGCAGATTTATCTCTGAAACGGCTGAACCTATTTTGAAAATTATAATAACTACTAGCTTCTACCCGCGACTTCGCCCACGTCACCCGCGTGGTTTGCAGGAAACAATTTTTTTTTCAGAATCGTACTTTAAAGCGCTCTCACTCCCCGTCAATTGAATATCGGTACCTATACAAACTGACAATATCGCAAGCAAAGCAATCAGGTTTGTTCGCCGCCCGTCTACCATGCCATGTAGTATTTTCGAAGCCCTTTTAACTTTAATTGAACAGTAGGTGTTTGGTACACCTAAAGGAGTCAATGGACCCCCCAGAGAACAACAACAACAACAACAATACAACTTTATTTGTACACCATAAAAGGAAACAAAAAAGAAAAAAACATAAACATTTAAATATCTAACTTAGGAAACAAAGAAATATAACTTACTAACTTATTAGGTAAGCACAAACAGGCGGCCTTATCGCTTAAAGCGATCTCTTCCAGACAACCTTTGGGTGGAAGAAACTGTTCAAAATAATTACTGACATGGCGGTGTACTAATTTTGTGTTAAATACATATACAAACATGTATCAATGGATATATTGTATTATAAATGGTAATATACTAGTAAATAAATACGTAATAATACACACATATATGTATATATACATACATATATATATTTATATACTACATACATATTTTATTATATATAGAGAAATCACATTTCGGTAATCAGAGTGTGAGGTAGTGATGTTTAACTAGTCTCTTGAAGACAGGCAGGGAAGGGGCTCTCCTGATAGGTAAAGGAAGATCATTCCATAAATAAACAGCTTTTACTGAGAACGAATTGTTAAAGAAAGACGATGAGTGCACCGGCGTGGCAAGAAGCAGATTTTGAGAGGACCGTAAAATGCGGTCATGAGTATCATGAAGAAATCTAAAGCGAGTTTTAAGGTAAGAGGGAGTTGAAGGATTATTTAAAACGGAATACAAGAGAGACAGGATATGAGCATTACGGCGACGACGAATGGGAAGCCAATTTAATCGAGAACGGAATTCAGAAATATGATCGAATTTGCGAAGACCAAAAATAAACCTAATACAGAAATTTTGAAGACGTTCGAGTTTATCAAGTTGGCCCTCCGTAACGTCAAGATAACAAACATCGGCATAATCGAGAATAGGTAGTAGCAGAGAATGTGCAAGCGCAATTTTAGTAGCAGTCGGAAGGAAGTTCCGAAGCCTTCTTAGAGCTCCTGCTGCCGCAAATAATTTCCTACAAACTTCATTTATTTGTGGATCCCAAGACAAGCAACTATCTAACAGAAGACCTAGATTTTTTACTATGTTGCTGTATGGAATTATTGTCCCTTCAAACATAATATTAGGTAGCAGTTGCCAGTTAATCCTGGCTGTGAACCAGGGACTACCCATAATAATAACTTGGGTCTTGTTGGGATTAATCTTTAAGCCATATTCACTACTCCACACAGACATTCTAGATAAATTTGAATTGGTTGTAATTATAGCTTGTGAAAGATCTTCCAATTTGGCTTGTGTGTAGATTTGGAGATCATCTGCGTAAAGGTGGTAGGAAGAAGATATGAACTGAGAAATATTATTAATATATATACTGAAAAGTAGAGGAGATAAGACGCCACCTTGAGGAACGCCGGCAGTAGTGCTGCACCAATCAGAGAATGTGTCATCAATGCGGATGCGTTGCCGGCGTCCTCGTAGATAACTACGAAACCAGCCAATCACCGTCGGAGATATGTTAAGAGAACCAAGCAGTCCTAGTAGAATGTCAAAGTCAGCAGTATTAAATGCATTGGAGAAATCAAGTAGGGTCAGAACTGTCAGTTTCCCATTGTCCATTCCTTTTCGTATATCGTCAGTTATTTCCACCAAAGCTGTAACGGTACTATGGCCAGGACGAAAACCCGACTGATGAACATTAAGGAGGTTGTTTTTGTTGAGAAAAAAACTTAACTGTTGGTGGACTGCCCGCTCGAGGACCTTGGAGAGGAACGAAAGGATCGATATTGGACGGTATTCAGAAAAGGAAGTAGGATTCGCTTTTTTAGGCAATGGGGTGACTTGCGCATCTTTCCACAAAATCGGAAAGGATTCTGAGGAAATGGAGTGATTGAGGATACTAGTGATAGTGGGTAAAAGAATATCAATGATGGGGATGATCATTTTGCGGCTAATACAGTCACTTCCTACTGCGTTGGATGTAATGGCAATGATGTGTTTCTTAACATCACAATCGGTGAGTTGGCTAAATATAAATGGAGGGAAGTCGGGTGATGAGATTGAAGAAAGATATTTCAGCGTATTTGTTTTCGTAGCACTGTCAAAAGTGGTCGAACAAGAAAAATGTTGGTTGAGAGAATTTAAATTTAAATCTGTTGGAATTGAATCTTTACGAGATTTGCCAACACCCAATGACTTGAGAAATTTCCATACTTTGGCTGGATCACCATTTTCGACAGATTCATGAATATGGCGTCGTTGAGCGTCCCTACACACCTTGTTGCAGTGATTCCCAATACGTAAGTATCTTTCCCTATTGGTGTCAGTGGGTCGACGTTTGAATCCTGACTTGGCAAGAACCTTCTTCTCCATCAGCTGTTTAATATCATCAGTGAGCCAGGGAGCAGGGACATGTTTTATCTTGACGGCTTTAACGGGAGCATGTTTGTCAAACAGTTGTATCAATAAGGAGTTGAAGGAACAAACTTGGTCATCAACGGAATCGTTATCTAAAACTACAGTCCAATCAATGCTTTTAGCATCCTCCCTAAGGTCATCCAGGCTCATACCACTAAAATTACGCTGCAGAAGAACTTTTGGTTTAGCTTTTGGGGGACGAACTTTATATGATAGATAAACCAAGTCATGATAGGAAAAAGCATCAGCACTATATTGCCCATGTTTGACAACATGTGCTAAAGATGAAACCATAATAAGGTCGAGAAGAGACGGCCGACAATTAGGAAAGTGATGAGTAGAGTTAGACGGGAGAATTTGCAAGTTATTGGAACTAACAAGAGACCTGAGAGAAGAAGAACGGTGATCGTTTTTAAGAAGACATGTGTTTGTAGTATATTATAATGTGTATGTGGGTAGGTGTTCAATAAAGCAGTTCATGTCCGGACACTTGTAGTTTCACTTCATGGTGACAGCGGTGCGCGAATTTATTAATTTTTATGTGTTTTTATGCGTGAATATTACTGAAAACGTGATATTTTGTGTTGATAAGATATTACAAACTCATAAACAATGGAACACGCGCGCCCACCAGTGGAATTAGTGTTGCAAGGGAGTCCCGCGAGTCGCGCTGACGCGTGGCGAAAATGGCTCAAGCAATTTCAAGTATTTCTAAAAGCCTCCGGTGTTTATAAAGAACCCAGTGATGTTCAAGCCAGTCTACTTATCAACTTGATCGGGCCAGATGGGTATGATGTCTACTCGACGTTTAAGTTTACGAAAGACCAAGAAAAGGATCGTGATGACGTCACTAAATTAATTGAGAGATTCAATGCCCATTTCGGAACCAAAACCAATACAACGTTGATGCGTTTCAAGTTTTTTACACGGAATCAAGAATCTGGCGAAAGCATAGACGAGTACGTCACAGTTCTCAAGCTGTTGAGTCAACAATGTGAATTTGAACACTTGGAGGACGGGTTATTGCGAGATCGCATTGTTTGCGGCGTCACGGACGGCTCGGTACGGGATAGATTACTAAGGACGGATGATCTTACGTTAGACAAAGCGGTGAAAATTTGTCAATCAAGTGAACTTTCACACGAGGACAGTCGTCAGATCGACGGGGCTAAAGGTCACAATAGTTCATCACAGTGTGTGGACGCCGTGTGGATGCGCGGGAACCGGCGAGGCGCGAGAGGCGCCGGGCGCTGGGGGCGCGGAGCGCGCAGGCTGGCTGGCGGTAACCAGGCGGCGAGCGGGTCAGAGGCTACGAACCGGTCTGCCAGGGGCTCGCAGCGGTGCTGCATGGCTTGCGGGAGCGTCGATTGTGACGGAGGGTCTCGGTGTGCGGCTAAAAATTCCAAGTGTTATACGTGTAGTGCCCACGGTCATTTTAAAAAAATGTGTGCCGTGTATAAGGCAAATAAAGTGTACGAATTGCAAGAAGATGACCAAGATGATAACTTGTTCTATATTTCGACTTTGGATGCCGTGTATGGATACAGTAAGGACTCTAAATGGTATGAGACTTTGATTTCACCTGGTGATAAATCTGAGCATGTTTTTAAATTGGATACTGGCTCCGACCTAAATATACTTTCGAAAAGTAACTATGTGAAATTAGGATTTTCTTTAGCTGACATTAGGCCGGATCTTACCAGAGCTCAATCCTTTTGCGGTAATTACATTTTAATTGCAGGCTCATGTGAATTATGTTGGTTGCACAAAAATAAACAATACTTTATAAAATTTTTAATCACAGAAAATAATTGTCAAAGCATTTTAGGTAAACATACTTGTGAACAATTGGGGTTAATAAAAAGGATTTATAGAGTGGATATTGAACATTATAAAGACTTATTTCAAGGTTTAGGTAAAATACCTGGTCAGTACAAAATACCTATTGATAGTAATGCATGTCCGACTGTGTGTCCGGTCAGAAAAATACCGATGGGCATTAGAGATAGGTTACAGACGGAATTAAATCGAATGGAAAAATTAGGTGTCATCAGGAAAGTTTCACATCCAACAGAATGGGTAAATGCTATAGTAATAGCAGCAAAAAAAGACGGCAATCTTCGTATTTGCCTCGACCCACGACCTCTCAACAAAGTTATACGTCGTCAGCATTACCCTTTACCGACACTGACAGAGATAGCTACTAAGCTTAAAGGTGCACGCTATTTCAGCAAATTGGACGCTAGATCAGGTTTCTGGATGGTTGAACTTGATGAGGCCAGTACAGACCTCTGTACCTTTGGTACTCCCTTTGGGAGATACCAATTTTTGCGCCTGCCTTATGGGATCAACTCTGCATCGGAAATATTTCATTCCAGAGTGCGGCAGCTACTAGAAGACCTCGATGGAATAGATTCCTTTATCGACGACGTAATCTGCTGGGGTTCTACACGAAAAGAGCATGATGAGCGACTTAAATGTTTGTTAGAGAGAGCTCGTGAGGTGGGTATAAAGTTTAACACAGATAAGTGTCAGTTTGGCGTTACAGAAGTAACGTATCTTGGTCATAAGTTTAGCGCAGAAGGTATGCAAATAGACGACAATAAATTAAAAGCGATAATGAATCTACCATCTCCGAATGATAGACAAGCGCTAGAACGGTTTCTCGGGATGGTAAATTATTTGTCTAAATTTATATCGGGTTATTCTGGGAAGGTTTCACCATTACGAGTTCTACTTAAAAAAGACTCAGAGTGGATTTGGGACACGAGTCACGATGCTGTAGTAGAGCAGTTGAAGCGTGAGCTGTGCCGTGCGCCGGTGCTGGCGCTGTACGACGCCCGACAGCCCGTCACCGTGTCAGTCGATGCAAGCAGCCACGCCTTGGGCTGTGCACTCCTCCAGGGTGGCCGCGTCATCGAGTTCGCTTCCATCACTCTCACAGGTGCACAGCAGCGTTATGCACAGATCGAGAAAGAGATGCTCGCTATTGTGTTCGCTTTGGAGCGATTTCACCAATATGTATTTGGTAAGTGTGACGTCACTGTTGAGACTGACCACAAACCTTTAGAAAGCTTATTTAAGAAAGCTTTAGATTCCACACCTGCGAGATTACAGCGTATGATGCTCCGTGTGCAGGCATATGATATAAATGTAGTGTACAAGCCAGGTAAATACATGTACATCGCTGATACTTTATCACGAGCACCTGTATCTGATCTTATGCATGATAAAGTATCTAGAGACATAGACGATCAAACGTGTTATTTGATTGAAACTGTGAGATTTAGTGATAAAAACTAAATCTCATCAAGGAGCACACAAAAAATGATTCTGAGTGTCAACTTATCATTAATTATATACTTAATGGTTGGCCGTCTAATAAATATGAGGTAAAAGAATGTGTACGTTCATATTGGGATTTTAGAGAGCTACTTCAGCATGTTCGTGGGGTAGTTTTTAAGGAAAATCTAGTCATTATACCGCGAGATTTAAGAAGAGAAATGTTATCTCGTGTACACGAAGGACATTTAGGAATAGACCGGTGCAAGCGTCGCGCGAGGGAAGTTATGTTCTGGCCGGGAATGTCACATGACGTAGAGCTCTGTGTGCGCCGCTGTGAGCCGTGCGCATTAGCAGCTGCAAGACCTCAGCGCGAACCGATGATTCCTCACTTTGTGCCCAGCCTGCCCTGGACAAAGGTTGGAGGAGACATATTTGAGTTTCAAAAGAAATATTTTTTGATTTTAGTAGATTATTTTTCCAACTTTGTGGAGGTCTGCCCATTGAAGTCGTTAGGGACAAAGTCAGTGGTACTTGCTATGAAAGACCAATTTGCACGTCATGGCATTGCCTTTGAGTTCTTTTCTGACAATGGTCCGGCCTTTGCCTCGAAAGAGTTCAAAATGTTTGCTGACTCTTGGGGTTTTACCCACACCACATCATCACCCAACTATCCACAGTCAAATGGACGTAGTGAGCGTACGGTTCGAACCGTAAAAACAATATTGATGAAATCTATTACGACCAACACCGATTTTTACATTGGATTACTGAATTATCGTGCCACACCCCGAGATGGTATCGCAAGTCCATCACAGCTGCTAATGGGACGCAGATTAAATACACGTCTGCCTGTACACGCTGATAAACTTAAACCTGATCGCGACAATTCGGCTGACTATGATAAAATCTTGCAAAACCAAGATTATAGCAAGCTCAAGTATGATGAACATGCTCGTAACCTGCCAGAACTGAGGCCTGGCGATCATGTGGTCGCTATAAACGGCCATCAAAGAAAGAAAATGCGCGTTGTAGGTCAAGCGTCCCAACCTCGCTCATATTTTGTCTCAGACAGTACCGGTAAACGCTATAGACGGAATAGGAGACACTTGATAAAAATGTACTCTGATCCTACGCTTCCATCATCATCTCAGGAAGAAATATTAAATCCTGGGGTAAATGACGCCAGTTATATCGGCATATATGATGATCCAAATGATATTGATAATCTGGTTGACGACGCAACTGACGAGTCAACCCCAGAGGATGAACCGTCGAATAGTATTCAGAGGCCGGCTGCTGCTAAAGCAATTAAAAAAATAAAACATTATTTAAAAAAATAAAGAATTTCTTAAAAAAAAAAAGGAAAATTTGAAAAAGGAATTTTGTTATGTCTCTTAGATTTTATGCCTGAAAATTCTTGTCAAAAGTTAAAATTGTCTGTTATATGAATATGTATTATTAAAAACAAAAGGGAAGGAGTTAAAGATACTACAGGGTAATGTTATTAATTAGTGTTAAATTTGTTATTATTTGTTGTAGCAATTAAGCAAAAAATGTATTTGTCTTAAAAATGTGAAGGGAAAGATGTAGTATATTATAATGTGTATGTGGGTAGGTGTTCAATAAAGCAGTTCATGTCCGGACACTTGTAGTTTCACTTCAGTGTTAAAATCACCCATTACAACTGTATGACTATAAGATGGAGCTAAGTTTTGTAAAAGACTTTCGAATGATAAGAAGTAATTAACGTTCATGGAAGGGGAGTAGTAAACTCCAAGAAGAATCTTTGTATGATTTAACATAACTTCAATAAATAGGTGTTCGCCAGCATCCGTTGGTGGAGGTTGAGTAGACATACTAACTATGGAAAAAGGAATGTGAGATCGCAGGTAAATAGCTACTCCACCACAATCCTTAGGGACGCGATCATTGCGAATAAGATGATAACCTGGAATTGCGACTGATGTGGAAGGCAAACATGGCTTCAAAAACGACTCTGACACAAGAATAGCATGGATGTTCCTTATATTATCGAATGTTGCCAGTATGTCGGGGTAATGACCTCGAATGCTCTGTGCATTGATATGTACGATATTGAAATCTTTTGAACAATCAGAAAATTGCGAGGCCAGGGAGTCATGAAGATTCGGAATGCTGTGAAAACTGGAATCACTATCATCACAAGACGAGGAAGAACAAGACGTGAAACTATCACTCTGAGAACTATCATTTTGATCACTAAATAAATTATTAAACATAAATAATAATAACGTAAAAAAAATATATATATTAAATATGAAATAAATAAATATGTACCTAAATATTAAACAACTACTTTATATACGCGACTAAAAATACACTAAAAATGCACCTGCCGGTTGTGTTTGATTAACATGATAAGAATGATGGGCAGCAGATTATTGCAATTATCTACAAGTATTAGCAAAATAAAATTAAAGACATTCAAAACAACATAACATTAAACAAAGCAAAATATACTACATTAAGGAAGCGTTTCAGAACGTGCGATCATAGTGCGAAATTTCACTCGTTTATTAGACAGAGAGAGATCTATATAGGAGCAAGAGAAACAAAAATCTGGTTGCACCAATCAGGAGGCCCAGTGTGATTTTCGCATAACTCCGAAGCGTTTCAAACACTTTCGTGCAACTGCCAGTTAACAGTTAGGTTACCCTCAGTTTAACTGGGGTCAATTTTTGAACGCTTTATGGTGAAATTCGCATCACTCCGAGTGAAATTCACTCGTATCGAGACGGAACCTAAAAGTTCATTTTTTATCTGTTTTTGGTGAATAGCAACTATAGCTAGCAACCGACACTGACTTACATTATAGCCCCGCTGATCGTGAAACGAAACGCAAAAAGGAAACAAAAAGTCACTGTCAATGAGTGTCAATCAGAATCAGGAATGGAAACTGACGTAAAATTAAAATAATTATGTACCTACATATATGTAACAAACTTTAAGTAACCTAAACTACCTACTAACTGCCACCCATAACATTTAAAAAGAAAAAAAAAGACCAAATCTATAATCACAATCAGCTCGCGGTTACTCCTCTCTTCGGCCTCACTTTTCTCGACGGATTCGTAGTATTCGGTTTGGAAGAAACATCAGATTCTTTACTATCTGTTGAAATGCTGTCTATATCAGGAAGCGATCGGATTTGGTGCCGTTTACCATCTGACCCCATCACAAAGATGGACCCCTCCCTTGTCCAGCATTTAGAGACTCCGAAACGTTGTCGAGCTGCCATAAACACACCATGCCGGCGTTTTGTAAGGAACTCCGACAGAGTGATTCCGCTGCCCTTGAGTTTCGTTTTATTGAACCAAACTTTGTCCCGAAGATGAGTGTCCACGAATTTCAACAGAATAGGCCTTATGGAGCCGGGGGCAGAGCGTCCCATTCTGTGACACCGCCTAATATCACCAACACTGAAACCGGGGGACTCAAGCCGCTCCGAGATCACTTTCACCACTGCAGCCGCCGTGTTTTCACCATTGACTTCATTCACACCATGTATCAAAAGGATCCTGCGGCGGCCTCGCATATCCAGCCGGTCCACCTCTTGTGCCAACATGTCTACCTGGTGCTGGAGATTAGTCATGGCCTCGGTAATGAAGTTCCGGAATAAAGCAAAATCTGCAATGAGTTCAGTTGAAGTTGAAGACTGCGAAGGGGTTCGCTGGCACTCTTGCTGAAATGCAGCCATCCTTTTCTCAAAAAGTTCCTTCATTTCAGACATAGTTTTCTGAACTTGTTCCATAGTGAGGGTAATAAATATTATGGTTCAGTGTAGTGTGTTATTAAGATTGTGATGAACTGATTATTATGATAGGATAACACTTCCTGGCAGGTAATTTATACTATGTTTTAATAATAAACATTTATTTTTACTGCAAAACCACTTTCTTTAATTTAATTTATTTTTAAAAATTTTACTCAATAATTAATGTCTGCACAGAACTATGCCTACCCACCAAAAAAAAACATATAAAATTATCACAAAATTTTCAACCCCTATTTCACCCTCTTAGGGGTGAAATTTTGAAATTCCCTTTCTTAGTTGATACCTATACATCACAAAGAATACACCCTCCAAATTTCATGTCTCTAGGACTAGCGGTTTGATATATCAGTTATTCAGTCAGGACAGGACTTTGAATTTTATTTAAACAGATGTCCCTACGGAAGTGTCTGTCTCCAGGGAACAATTTGTTTTTGTCCAAGTAAAAACTCTAACCATTACAGTAGTGAAATACTTTTATAAATCGTTTCCGTATATTTGTTACCAGCGATTTTAGGACAAACTATTTTTATTACAACCCAGAACTATTTTGGCCTAGGCTAAACTCGTTTGTTCTTGTTTGGATTTGGCCGGTAACATTGATTGGTGATTAGTGGTGTAGGTAATTGAAAGTATAAAAATGTGTTACAGCTAATGTTAGTATCAATAATTAATTAACTATACGTGTGATTTTCACGCGACCTGACGCCTAACCTAATTGACCTAATGGAATGAAATATGGTCTTTAAAATTATTTTATAAATTAATAGAATGTCTGCGAGTACCTAGTTATCAGTGTTTTTTTTTCTTCAGTTGTGGTGGACATAATCTTATGCAGTTATAATATCTTATTTACGAATCAATGCAATGCAAGTGCACAGATCAAAAAAGAATAATTAAGCCGGGAGTGATTTTCTTTTGACAGATATTTTTCATTTATTTGTTTAGTCTCGTACAAACAAATTTTCTTACTAAATTAAATAAATATTATATGTTAGTACTAAATTACTAAGCACTAAATTCTTAGCTTCCTAGTTATAAATAACTCAGATGAATTGTATTATTTTTACCTGTGCATGAATTATTATTACATTAATATTTAAAGTACTAAAAAAGTCGTGTCTGTACATTGAATATTTTCGCGAAATATATAATATATAATAGTTTTGATATTAGTTTTGTACTGAGCATAACACCACAATTTTTTTGTTTTTTTTGCTGTCTGTCTGTCTTTCTGTATGTACGGGTATGTTCCGTTTTATCTCGAGAACCACTCAACGGATTTGTCTGGTCAACCCAGGGGCTATAAGGGTTGTTCATAAAGTAACGTTCAAGCCGAAAACGGGACAAATATTACATAAACGCTGGCGGAGCCGCGGGAAAAGCCCAAGTTTATCATTTAATCATGCATGGATTATATTTATAAATTACCACTGCATTATTTCTAAGGTCACACTGCCTCTTTTACTTTTTATTATCCATCGAACGAATCTCGAACGTTTGTTTTACAATTTTATTGTAATCACAATACTTCTTTGAGTCTCACTCAGGTTACAAAAAAACGGATATTTTATTTTCTGAAATACGATACGGATGATGTAGCCTTTATGACCCGAGTTTTATTTTTCAATTAAAAACCTCCATAAAATTCCTTCTCGCTAAATTCGACAGCTGTAAATTTTGTCGATAAACCTTCGTTAAAAAAGTGTCCGCGTTTTTGTCAATGACCATCACTTCGGATTGGACAGATTTGCTAACCCTACCGTCAAATGGATTTCATCAATTGCCGACCCACTTTACACGGTAATTTAAAAAAATGCACAAGCAGTAATTCATCGACGAGTAAATAAATAACTGGTGATTTGTTTTAATCCTAAAAGCGGGTATTTAATTTAAAAAAATATATAAACAGTGAAAAATATCATTGTTTTGTCTGGCATTTTAATAAAATTATAATATAACTGAGATTTTTTAAGTAGCAGAAAATATATTTTTCCTCCATTCTCCCTGATAAAACATAAGTTAAATTAGTTTTATTCTGTAAATTCAAAGGATTTTTTGAACCATCAGACAATGCATTATTTGTATACATAACTTTTCAGGGAGAATCAACCTCTTTTGACGGACGTACAGCAAAGACGGCTTTACGACGGTTCCCGAGCAAGTCCGTAATCCTAGACGTTACTCCTTAATTCATACTAAATTTTTACTTTTATTATAAGCATAAACCCTTATTACATTATGTTAGTACATTGAGACTGGCTTTGTGGGTTTTGGTACAAGAAACGTTACCGAGTTATTTATGTAAGTCTGTTTTAGGTACAAAGGATTACAAGTTAAATTGAATGGTCTTAATCAAATTAAAGTTTTCTTTTGAGTAAAGAAATATAAGCTTTTTATTTCAGTTCCTTCAAGAGATGGATAGCGACCCGTGTCATAATATGTATAATTATTTATTACCACTTATCAACTTTCCCAAGGAAACAAAATGGCGCAAAATAAAAAATAAAACAATGAACCTGGGTGCCGATACAAAATCCACGTAGGCTTTTGAACTTAGTTAGGAAAAGTGAAAATAAAATAACATTTCCGCAGGTAACTGTTTCTTTGGAAAATATGTTCAGTATTAATATTAATCTTCGTCCTAAATATTTCAAAAAACAACCTTGCAGATTTCATTAATATTCTTATGGGTCAGCATTCCTAAATCGAGCAAAAACAACGTTCAGCATTTCGACTATGTATAGATAATAGGAAATATTAAATTTCTACGCAAGTTAAATTTCACTTGCTACTCCTTAAAACGAAGAACAAAATAATAATAAAAAACCGGCCAAGTGCGAGTCGGACTCGCGCACGAAGGGTTCCGTACCATTAAGGTATCTATAAAAACGACAAAAAAATCATGTTTGTTGGTTGCATGGGAGTGCGCGGGTCCGACTCGCACTTTGGCCGGTTTTAGTATTTGTATAACAACAAAGCAGCGGCAGCAAAAATACATCATCTATGAAAATGTCAACTGTCTAACTATCACGGTTCATGCATCTATAAAAACAGCAAAAATGTCATGTGTGTTGTGTGGGAGAGCACGGGTCTGACTCACACTTGGCCAGTTTTAGTACTTGTTGTTATAGCGAAAGCAAAAATACATCATCTGTGAAAATGTCAACTGTCTAACTATCACGGTTCATGCATCTATAAAAACAGCAAAAATGTCATGTGTGTTGTGTGGGAGAGCACGGGTCTGACTCACACTTGGCCAGTTTTAGTACTTGTTGTTATAGCGAAAGCAAAAATACATCATCTGTGAAAATGTCAACTGTCTAACTATCACGGTTCATGCATCTATAAAAACAGCAAAAATGTCATGTGTGTTGTGTGGGAGAGCACGGGTCTGACTCACACTTGGCCAGTTTTAGTACTTGTTGTTATAGCGAAAGCAAAAATACATCATCTGTGAAAATGTCAACTGTCTAACTATCACGGTTCATGCATCTATAAAAACGGCAAAAATGTCATGTGTGTTGTGTGGGAGAGCACGGGTCTGACTCACACTTGGCCAGTTTTAGTACTTGTTGTTATAGCGAAAGCAAAAATACATCATCTGTGAAAATGTCAACTGTCTAACTATCACGGTTCAAGCATCTATAAAAACAGCAAAAATGTCATGTGTGTTGTGTGGGAGAGCACGGGTCTGACTCACACTTGGCCAGTTTTAGTACTTGTTGTTATAGCGAAAGCAAAAATACATCATCTGTGAAAATGTCAACTGTCTAACTATCACGGTTCATGCATCTATAAAAACAGCAAAAATGTCATGTGTGTTGTGTGGGAGAGCACGGGTCTGACTCACACTTGGCCAGTTTTAGTACTTGTTGTTATAGCGAAAGCAAAAATACATCATCTGTGAAAATTTTAACTGTCTTACTATCACGGTTCATGAGATGCAGCCTGGTGACTGACGGACGGATGGACGGACAGCGTAGTCTTAGTAATAGGGTACCTTTAGTTACCTTTTGGGTACGGAACCCTAAAAATGCTGTATTATAGCCGTAATCAGATATTTTTCAGGAATTTGAAGATCTCGAATAGCATTTTCGCATTCCGCATATTGTGACTTAAGGCTTCTTCCAACAACGCGAAGACCTTGAATTGAACATTTTCAAATTCCAGAACTGTGAATTATTCCGTCTGCAAGCGTGAAAATGACGGACAGATAGCAGAGCCACATTAATAGGGTCCCGTGTTGTCCTTTGGGCGCGCAACCTTAGAGCAGGAGTTACCCCAAGTGAATGGCGACCCTAATTACTGCAGCAACATCATCCTTAAAATTGCGTAGTCCATAAACGACTATTTCTTTATAAAATTTCCACTTCCTTGTATTAGAACATAGAAGCTATTTTGGATTAAACGAAATCATTCCACAAAGATTTCAGTTTACACTGACAATAAACTTATTTTATGTTTATTGTGATACGATGGCAATGTTTATTATCATCTCCTCTAAATGTTACAGGAAATTCCACTTTGTCGCCACAATCTGATTGATAATGTTGACTTCGGATTGCTCCCATTAACTGCCAACTGATGCCGGAAATGTAGTTTGTTTTTACAACTGCTTCTACCTACATAGTATGCGCAATCTTACACAATCATCAATTCATTGGGCACCATTTTCGCAAGTTTTTAGGAATAAAAAGAGAGATACCAACTTGGGTGGCCATATATAATATATACCAACATATTTTTCCACTGTCCCCTAGATATCAACTGTCCTCCTATTTATCCCAGCCTTATTAAATGTAATTCCTTCCTTTCCCTTAATATGTCTTGTATATTGTACCTAGGTATAATCCTACTAAAAAGTTATCCACATCTTGGCAAAATGTATCCTATCAAATAAAATAAAAATGTGATTATTCTTTGATATTTCACCTTGATGAATAAACGGCGTTTGAATGTGTCAGATTGTACTTGATATTGGTAAAAAATTGCCCCTAAAATGGCTGCCATCGCCTTACCAAAAAAAAGTGCATATCGAGACACCCGCAGTGTAGGGTTCCGTAGCTGCCCGGTACATTTTCTAAGTTGGTCTACTAATGCAGATCGCGCCAAACTTCTAGTCCCATACATTTAGAAGAACGGCCCAAACATTGTCGTGTTAAGAGGGTCTAAAAGTTTGGCGCGACCTATACTCGTGAACCTTCAAAGCCTACTTAGCTGCGATAGTTTTCTTTTTGAATTCGTTATTTATACTACTCCTGTGATTTTTTTCACATATATCTAAGCAACCGTTTAGCCGACAAGGGGGGTTCTAACAAAAATTTTCACTTCAAAGCTTAATATTTCACCAACGGATCCCTAAATCGGAAAATGGTTTCCACTTACCCACAATGATTTTGAACGACCTATCTAACGATAATCCACACTATGGGATAGACGATAAAAAAAAACATCCCCAGTTTAAGTGAATGAGAGGTACATAAAAAAAAAATTCCAGATTTTATTTTAACATTTTGTCGACGTAAGTAATATTTATATCCATGCCAAATTACAGCTTTCTAGTACTAAAAAGTTCCTTGTCGGACTACGGAACCCTAAAAAGATAGCACGTGCAGTGTCTGTAACAGGGTGACGTTCACTATTTATCCCAAGTAGCATTTTACTCCATTTAAGAGTACACATTTAGTTCCCAGGTGTACTTGAAGCATTATTACAGTTCACTCGTGATGTATAAGCTGCATTATTGCGATTAATTACACCTATACCTGTCTAAGGGACTTATAGGAGTGTAGAGTTATACTGTTATACGATTGTTGGTGTTATAATACTTTAACAACTATCCTTTAGTCAGCCATCTGACTAAGAGCATTATAGGAGGGTAGAGATACGCCAACCGCTGTTTAACGGCCTACTTGTACGATGTTACAGAGCTAGCATTTTAATAGAACACATGTGGTCATTTATAAAGCCAAAGGCTGTTATGTTTACTTGTTTTAGACTGTTATACAGCTGAGAGCTGTAGTAGGACTTGTTTGTGATCATTAAAATAACCTTTTTTACTGCTGTACAGAAGTGTTTAAATGGTTCACATGTGCACTGTAGGCTGTTAAAAGGACTACATGTGTTGTCTATTAACATCAATAGCAGTTTATTTGTCCACAAGTACTACTCTTATTGGCTGTAAGCTGAACATGAATGTGAATGTGATATTCTATTACACTTATCCCACAAGCTGCGTGTTATTACGTCTCGTGCAAAAAATTGTAAAAATGAATAAAAAATCCTGGAAAATAAGAGCGAGAACCGGTGGAATAAGAAGAAAAATTGCAAAAGAATATTCGCAAATTGTAAAAATAAACAGTCGATTGACAACGACGCCCGAAAATGAGCCCGCCGATACGGCTTCAACAAGTGCGACTTCAACCGTTGTTCATGGTGGTTCTGTACATGATGCAGAGGAAAATGTGCCTGAACCTGAAAGTTCCCTTCAAAATATACATATATCAGAGTGTGACGATTGCAGTTCTAGTGATAGTGAATACAATTTTGACTTGGACAATCATTTAATCTTTCGCAAAAAAATAAGAACATGGGCTATTGAAAATCGTATTCCTCATTCCGCTTTGAATAAATTGTCAGGCATAATAAACGAATTTAAACCGGGAACACTACCGTCTGATGCTAGAACAATTTTATGCACTCCCGTTAATGTAACTTTAAAAAATGTAGATGGAGGTCTAAGATGCTAAATATCATAGTATTATTGGTCTACTTAAATATCCTATTACTAATGATATCCTATTATAATTATATATGGATATAAATATATAGCTATAAACTTTATCATAACCAGTTTTTAATACATTTTTAACTTCAATTAGAGACTAAAGTCGATTCTAAAGGCTTTAATTTTAATTTTAGTGCTGTCAAAAGTTAATATTTTCCAAAGTTAATATATCTTCTCTTGTTAACACTAAGATCTATTTTGAAATAAAGAAAATGTATATTTATCAGCACTAAAACTAAAATTAAAGCCTTCAGAATCGGCTTTGGTCTCTAATTGAAGTTAAAAATGTATTAAAAACTGGTTATAATAAAGTTTAAAATTTTCAGCAAATTTTTTTAAATCAATTTATAGGTCTACAATGTCTGGTAAATCTGAAATATCTTCTGTCTGTTTACTCCGTAGTCTTCCAACAGTAATAATCTAAAAAAATACCAGAAATAGATAGAAGTAGCAAGATTTGTTTTGGTGGCTAAAATGGTTTATTTTTTGGCTAAAACTGTTGAAAATCCGCTAGATCTACCCACAAAGTGGCCAAAATGGCAACACTGACAATAACTAATCCTATCCTGGCCATCACGCACGCCACGGACGCACGCGAGTGATCAGAGGATCTATACCTATCCCGTTCCCGCCTCTATCGCTTACTTATTAAAAGGAATGCGCATGATTACTTTCAAGTTCAGAAAGAAATAGCATAAACTTTCTCTAAGTAGATATTTAAGGTGATCGTCAAGCACGTATCCAGGGGGGGATAGGTGGGAATTATCCCCCCCCCCCCCCCGAAATTTGGAGTGACATACACGGGACTAGGAATGTTTATTCATAACCACTGTAAAGTACGTTTTAATAAAAAAGGTAGGGTACTTTTGATACTTAATAATAATATAGTACAGTGATTACAGAGGCTTCTTTCACAATTCACATTGTTGGTTCAATGAATGACCCCCCCGAAACAAAAGTCTGGATACGTGCCTGGTGATCTTACACCCGTCAGCTCCGTACGCGCCAAGTCTGCTAGTGTAACCATATTTTACAGAATTTTAACAGATAAATATCAGAAATAACAGTTATTTATCTCATAAATAACAGGAATAACAGTTATTTATCTGATAAATTCTGCAAAATGTGGTTACACCACAGTTATTTATACTATGGTTACACTATTACACTTGCTGACTCGGCGCTTTAAAAGATTGTAAACAGTGTTTGTTACTGAGTGACAACTATTATTTTCTGTCCTTTTCTGTCGCAGGGCATAAATGTTGTCTCTCTTTATCTAGTTTGTTTACATTATTTTAAATACCTCCTTGAACAGAGTAGTGTTTTTTGTAAGTGTAAATGTCACCGGCAATCTGTATAATTCAGGTATTGTATACAGTACCTAGGTAATGTATACAATGCCTGGGGCGTCCCGGCAATGTATGAAATATTATGAATATTATTGTCCGTTACATACTTTACCTAGGCAATGTATACAATTCCTAGGCATTGTATAGAGTACCTGCTGGTCAACTGGCAAAGTGTCAAGTTATTACTAATTAATGGAATAATATTAAACAGTCAGAATTAGTTTTTTGGAAGTCTTCCAGCGCAGAAGAGAGCCGGTAGGTTAGGTTAGAAGATTAGGTATGGCGAGTCGCGCCACTTGTCACTTCGCCAACTCTGGAACTCGCTACCGCACACGATTTGCGATTGTAAAACGATCAGCTTATTTAAGAAGAAACTCAAAGAGCACTATTTATGATTATTTTTATGTAAATATGTTTATGTTCTTATTTAAAACATAATATGTATTATGTAAGTACGTTTATGTAGGTATATGTCCATTTATATACACATTATTTAAGTATGTGTATTATAAATTTGTATATATTACTTTTATTATTATGTAATAAATATTATACTTATTTATTTAGCGAGTATGTTAAGGCTAGTTTTAAGTCGATATTGTTTCCAAATTTGTTTTCCTTTTTTAAATCATTTATGTGGGTATTTTTCTTTATGTGTGCACATAGGACTATGCACTTTTTTACCACCATGTCCATAGCACCTAGGTTTTGCTGTTAGAAATCTCTTTCAGAGATAAGCTCGCCTATAGCACATTTAATTTAAGACTACTTGTAAATATTAATAACTGTGTGCAATAAAGAATATGAATATGAATAATATTCGTGGTTATTTTTTTTTATGACCACCCTGAAATACCATTTAACCAAAAGGCTAAGCTTTGTTCATAAAAATCATTTAAATACATGCCTTAATCAATTTCCCGCTCCTGCTCACGTCTGTTATATACATTACCGGCTGCGCATTCGGTACTGTATACAATGCCTAGGCAATGTACTAAATAAATAATATTTCATACATTACCTTATTCTTTTTGGCATTGTATACATTGCCTAGGCATTGTATACAATACCGGATTATACAGAAAGCCGGTAACATAAATACTCTGAGACCAAACTGTGTGTCTCACACGAAAACAAAAAGTGATTTTTGTTAGTTTGTTACAACATTTTTACTTTAGGTACTCATACGACTTAGTACCTGGGCTAGGCGATTTAACGGACAATAATTATTATTGCGGATCTCTAAAATTTCAGTATATTAAAAGAATTAAACGATGACACAAGTGACCTCAACTACATCTTAAAGCTGTACATAAGTTCACATTAGAATAAGTTTATAGACATTGGCTCTGTAGTGGTGCAAATGTGGGACTTTAAATAGAAAACAGCATTCTAACAGAACACATGTGAACCTATATACGCTCCACCGCATTAAATTGGAGTTATAACAGTTCACATAGCCGTATTTCATTTCCTACAGTTTGTTCTAACCTAAAATATTTACCAAATAAATCTCCAAATTTATCATGCAGATTTATCACAAAATACGTAGATAGAGCGATTGAGTTTTAGTTTCATGTTATAATTAATTACCGTAGTATAATTATAATGCCAATATAATATCAAACACTGAAAATTGTAGATTTCCTCTCAGCCAGTTTTAAATATTTTAAAATGAATATCGCGTTTTTACAGAGGCACGTGAATATTTTAGCTGTAAATATGTACATATTTCACGATAAAGTTGCATTCCCATGGCATTAACATTATTAAGTATTTAAAACAGGTACTACCTCGTGTTATCATACATTTTTATCCTTGATCCGCCGGAGTTTGGTTTCTGATGGCACACACAAAATCAACTATGAGGATAATAATTAATAATAAAATAAAGAAATAATTTAGGACAAACGTGAACTTTAGGTAGCACTGGAGTAATTTTGTGGAATTTTATAACTGTGAAGGCTGTGTATTTAGCCACTTGTTACTCTTTATTACACTCATGTACTTAGTATGGTTCACACTGCGTCCCATATAGTGCCGTAAGTCAGCCTTAACTCCGATGTTGCTACTTAAACAGCTATTATAATGCTATTATACTGCTAATGTACAGCCATAGTGAACTTGAGGCTGTCTAATTTGTGCCCAAACTGGTTCTATAAGAGCATCATAGCAAGCTATACAGCTCTTATACAGCTAACTTACACAGCTTTTGGAGTACAGTGGAGCCCACATCAAGCTATACACATTGTGTATAAGCTGACCTCTCATTGTACGGGAAGCCTATACAATGAGAGGTCAGCCTATACTGAAAGTGTTTAGCTTGATGTGGGCTCCACTGTACATGTGAACGACTAGACAGCTTATATAGAACCCCGAATGCTACTTGGGATCCCAGATGCGGCGGTATCGCGGTAGTGTTATTGGAAACCTGTTTAAGGTTATTGTCAATGAAAAACTAAAAAAAATGAATCTCTGAAAATCGTTAATATACATTTTATAGTTTTTCAAACAGACCAGCAGCCAGGTGTGGGTGCTGGAAGAGGTACCAGGAAGGAAATGTATGATACTCGTCCCCTATATGCGTGCACACACAGCATTTTTCAAAAATCATCACCTAAGGTGCAAGCGTCATTCAAATTTCGTACAAAACGCATGGAAATAAAGTTGCAATTTGAGGTATGGTACGCACGCCCGCTCCATAACCGACCCACCTGAAATATACCAATCGGTGTGTTCAAATTGCGACTTTATTTCCATGCGTTTTGTACGAAATTTGAATGACGCTCGATGCGCGCCACGCCGCTTCTGTGTGGCGTGAACCTAAAAGAGTGAAAAGATGTGCAATTTTTTTATGAAATTCTCTTTTCCCAATAACATGAAATTTTCCATATAACTCTTGAAAAATGTTACCTTTATTAGGGTTAGGGGTGCACCAATACAGGTTTTTTATTAAAATACTTAGTATAACATATAATTGTAGGAAAATCGTTTTGCCTGATGGGATTGTTCTATGAAGAAATATAATTCGAATTTATATCCAAAACCCACGCGGACACACACAGGCGCATGCTAAAGCTAGTCTCTAATAAAATAAAACAATAAATTGAAGTCCATTTCGTGCCTAGGATCCATCTAACAGTTTAGGTAAAAAAAAAATTTGGGAAATCAAGTACCAAGTAAAAGATGAGATTTTATTTTATTTTGTGGTAAACTTCTCAAGGAAAGCTAAACAAACACAAAATTAAATAATTTTGTCCGTAATGCTATTGAAACGGCTACTCACGATTTTATATAGTCAGATTTCGCCTGACTAGTTTCACTGTATTCGTACAGTTTCTTCAGAGGCAAACATGGTAAGGTGATATGTGAATTTTTCAACGGTCACTGTTACTCCATGCGGAACGCCCCGCAGTGTGAGAGGGACGGATTCCGGAAAAAAATTCAAAATGTCGGTTTTAAATTAATATAAAATTAACTAAAACAGTTATCAAAATTTCACATTCACAAAATTTAGATATTGATGTCATTCCTATTTTGCACACTATGAAAAAAAGTGTAGAAGAAGACCTCATTTCAATAATTATTTCTATCGAGCAAAAGTTCTGCAATCGCGTTTCTGTATTCAAGAAAACTAGAAAAAGGTACCCATATTTATATACTAATTTATCAAATGAGTTCTTTAAATATTATTATTAGAGTGCATTACAAACCAGAAAAGATAAATTAGAAACAAGTGTAAAGACAAGAATCCTGGTCCGAGGCATTTTAACAAATTCTTGTCTTTACATTTATTTTTCATTTATCTTTTCTAGTCTGTAATACGTCTTTGTTTGTAATGCACTCTAATAATAATATTTAGAGTATTCCAAAGCGATGGATTTCGCAATAAAAACATAATCTAAAGTGCTTCTTCTGAAAATCAGGTAAATAACTTCAAAAAGTGCCGATTTTAGTGAGGTAGCGCCGTAACGCGGCGGTTCCCCGTTTGACACAAAGCATTAAGAATCTAAACCAACTTTTAGTAATTTTGTCCGTATCGAAAACCATCCTCACGTAAGGAATCCATCCATCCATCCATCAGCCTGTTTCGTCCACTGCTGGACATAGGCCTTTCCAGGATTTTGCCACTCTTGGCGGTCCTCCTGGAAGAAATACCCATACTCACACACGCTGGGCAGGCGGGTTGGTGAGCGCGGTGCCGAAATCCTTGCACCAAAGTGTAAGGAATAAGTTAAACGATTTAAATTATTTGCAGTTTTTAGAATAATATATTAGGTATTGACATTACTTCCAAAGTTGAATCCTTTTGAACAATGCTCTCACATGGTACACTAATAAATGTTGCTTTTTTTAGAAGATCTGCGTATTTGAATTCGGCTAGGGAAATGATTTTTTCATAAACCAAATGATGAAGTTTTGGTTTCATCAAAATCGGCCCCGTGACTCTTTTGAGCATTGTTCGTTATTCCCTATAGTTTTCTATTAGGCCATCCATGCCCTTCTGAAAAAGTAACCCAGAATATGAGTGCGTTTCTAAGTGCATCTTCGATAAATTTATCGAAGAATTGTTTAAACAGACCCTGCTGTTTAATTAAACAACTGTTTTTGTCAACGATTTTAGCAGCTATACAACACGCTGTACTACGAACCGCCCGTACATATCGATTTATTATAATAAATAAATAAAAGTTTATTAGTTAAAAGTTATTCAGCTTCGTTTACCGTTTGCCCACCATATCCCTTCTTTTCCTTTTTTTTTTCGAATTCCAAAAGCTAGTACAAGTTAAAGAAACTGCGGCTGCTAGCTTATTCTAAGCCTTATTACAATTGAATTAAGACCAAAAAGAGTTCAAAAGCAGTACTTTATTCGGTAATACATATAAGATTCAGTTTCTTGGAAACGACAAGCGTATGATAAGCTACGTTAAGTTTAATCACGTATCCTGTTTAAGGGATAAAAAAGGATAGCGAAGTAAGAAAAATACGAATGGAAATCTTCACATAAGGTATATTTAAACAGTATCCTGAGAAAAGTCTGATTCTACAATTTGTATTATTCAAATTACATTGATCTTCGCGCGTGCTTTACAAATTTTTATACTATTTTTGGGGTTCCGTACCTGAAGGGTGCCAAACGGAATTGCCTCCTCTACACGTAGACAGATGCATCAGCGGATGTATCCGCGGATGGATTCGCGAGCCGTCCACAGAAATCAGTCTGTGTCAAAATCAAAATCAAAATATTTATTTTGTAAAATAGATACATAAAGTATATAGGTACTTTCTACAAGTCAAAGTAAATCTTTACAATATATTTCATTAGAATAAAAAAATATATATATTTAAATACTAATAAGGGAATTACATACAAAAAATATTTAGGTTGGGCTACTAAAATGTAATTATACACCTGCATAAAATAGAGAAATTTAGGAGTAAAAATATTATATAAAAATGATGCAATGAACAAACAAGTTGATAAATAAATACGGGAAATGCATCCAAAAAATATTAAGGTTGGGCTACTGTGTTAATTCTCGAAAGACGTAAGACGCTTAAAAAAATGGATGTTGATACTGCAACGGCCGCTGGTCTTTATATATTTAACACCTATAAGTAACATAAATGTAAAAATAGAGAGTGAGGGATGCCACATACCATATTATATATTGCCATATATAATATGGTATGTGGCATCAGATCAAACAGAACAAAGAAATTAATACATTCCTAGATTAGTCGACTACGACTTTAAGTTTGACTTTCATGGTGAAGTTCCGCAGGTGATTTAATTATCTTGGTAGGTAGTACATAAGGTGACTTTAATTTATGCAGGCAAATTCTTACTGAAGACGCAGTAAGTGCCCAGTAACAAGGTTTGATGACCCTTTTTGTGAAATCGGTAAATTATTTTTTTCGTGTTCCCTACGAATAAGAAATCCTTATTCGTAGCGTGTTCCTTTACAAACGGAAGACCAGCCCCGAGTCAATTACCTACTATGAGACGTCAAGATTTTATTTTGTGAAATTAGCAAAAAGTGTTATCCATCCGTGTTACTGACCACTTACCAAGCCTCCAGTATGAGTTTGGCTGCATAAATTAAAGTCACCTTATATAGGAAATACATATTTTAACAATAAAAACTTATTAAATACATGATTTGAATAACGAGCAAAAACATGCGTGCGCTCTCGTTCACAACACGCACAATACTGATGCGTCCACAGACGTGTGGTGTGGACGGTCGCCTTGCGTCCGCGCTGAAATCCTTTGATCCGTGCCCCAAAAACGGAGACGAAACGGATTGACGGCGGACGCATCTGCAGACGTCAAGGCGCGTGTTCCCGCGTCATCCGAAAATTACTCCCATTGATGAAGTTATTTCTCTTAAGCGGCTTACTTAAAAATTATCAATAAAATATATGTTATTATTTAAAGCATAAGAAATAATTTCATTGCAGGAAATTATTCTCGCCTATAGGAACACCTTGAAAATATTTCCCAAAGTCAAGCTGTTTTTGGAATAAAATTGGCTATTCTTGGAAACCGCTAATGTTATTTGTATGGTTCTTTCACTATAATACAAAAAAAAATAGGTTATAAAACTCATTGCAGGAAATTTAAAAATGTTGATTTACAGCAGAGTTAATAAATAAAAACTAGATATTTTGAGAGCGCGTGGCGTCAACGTTGCCGTAAACGGCAAGTTTCGGAGCAGTCGATTACAAAATCAAATGCAAGGTTTTAACGTTCATTTTGACCTTGTTTAAAATATCTCAAAATTAAAATCAAAATCAAAATATTTATTTTGTAAAATAGATACATAAAGTATACTTTCTACAAGTCAAAGTTAATCTTTACAATAAATATCTTTAGAAGAAAAAAATAATATGAAGTAAGGGAAATACATACAAAAAATATTTAGGTTGGGCTACTAAAATGTAATAAACCTGCATAAAGTAAAGAAATATAGGAATAAAAATATTATATATACATAATGCCTAACCATCCGCACCATTCGATTAGTATTGCTAAGAAGAAGGGCAAGAAACTTAGCAAACAAGAATTTTTTCATTTGTAACATAAACCTTAATCTATACAATTCTTAAGGTTATTGGAGGCTACAATGGCCTTAAATACCTACCACAGACGAGCGAATACCCCCGTCTACACGTCAGCGGACGCATCCGCAGATGGCATCTGCCGATGCATCTGTCTACGAGTAGAGGAGGCTGTAAGCCTCCGCTGTCTGTATGTCTGTCACAGGGCTCTGTTTTCACAGAATACGTTTTATTATGGCCTCTATCACGACAAATTATAAAAATTTCAATGAAAAAAGTTTAACCCATAAATCTCGTGCCATCTTTTTTTAAGGTCAGAATATGACGTCTCTCTAATGCGATGTCAAAGTATAAATGAGTAACAGTATTCTATCTCCATACAAACGGGTCCAAAAACCCGAAATTACAGAGTATATTGTGCATTCTATGGTTGCTTAAATACCACTTTTATAATAATAATATAGCATTATCAAATACGTAAACAGTCATTTGGCAGCCCTAGCGCGTGTTTAGGCGCCGAGCGGCCGTAGGTATTGATTTCAAGGACACCGCCTAGTTAAACTACTGTTGTTACCTATACTGTGGCAATGTCAAGGACGTTTAAACTATTTAATTTTAAGGTTATCACAGGTTGAGAAGAATAATAGGCACTGGGTACCCGATTCTTATGCTCGCCCGGAATTTCTGCAAAACTTGCGAAAGTTGGTGACTTACAGCTAATACTACAATTTTTTCGACTATTCTTTTTACGTGCCGTAATCAGCCATCATCCCTTTCTCTAAAACTTACATTGCAGGTTAATATTCTCCTCTTACTATTACTTGCAAGACCTATAACGAAGTGAACTTAAAAAAAACCCGGCCACGTGCGAGTCGGACCTGCCCACGAGGGGTTCCGTACCATTATCTATAAAAACGGCAAAAAAATCATGAAGCCAATATGTCTTTTGGGCTAAATTTGAGATGAAGGGTACATACCTCACTTCCCTGGTTTAGCTGTTAACCGCAAAATAAGTTTTTCAGTGGCTAATATTAAAGCATTTCCTTGTCATGATACCTTGAGGGATAATAAGACGCTTAATTGTTTTGTTTGTAACTCAGACGAGTACAATACTGATTAGTTAATGAGCGTGGTATTTGTCTTACTCGTTTATTTATTACTTGTTAATTATTAATTCAATATCATGTAAATAGTCAGTTTGATCTATGGTATTATGTAGGTAAGGCATATTCATACCAGTTGTATAAAAGGAGTGGTGTTACGAATGTTGAGGCATTCGAGTATTGCTTTCTGACTATAACAGTATGTTGTGACGCTGCCGTGTGTTAAGCAATAAAGTGATCCATTTGTGTAACAGTTCAAGTTATTTCAATAAATAGTGTTTGGAGAACATATATTTAAAAGTGTTTTAAATATTCGTAAATCCCTGTTGGCTGGAGAACCCGAGCGTATCACTATATTTTAGTTATATCACTCGTGTGGAATGAAAAGGAAAACAAAGTTATCATGAGGTATAGAAGAGAGTACAAAAACTAAATAATAATAGAAGAATACATTATATATAAAGTGGTATTTAAAATACATATGGCTGCTGTCTGTAGTTTTAATGGCAAAATCTAGCAACTATCAATCTAAGAACCGTTATATCCACCCGCAACAGAAGGCCTCGTTTTCCTGAAGCAACTTTCACGACTGAAGAGATTGTTTACCCATTACCTACTCGTAGCCCGCCATTACAAAAGAAGCACTACTTCAAACAACTAGATCTGTTAAGGTAAACACAAATATTTACTCAATTAATGGACTTTTTCTGGAATAGGAATAATTCATACAACCTTTTAAATGCTCGCAAAAAATGTTTTTTGTCCCTAACGCAGGTTGTCAACTTTGTAATATGATTTTACAGAAACGTAAATAAATGAAACGTAAATGTTATGATTACAGATAGGACTACCTTGATTTTATTTATTTATTTATTTATTAAGGAGCTTCAACTGTATACTCCGATTTCAAACATATTCTTAGTTCTATACATTTGTCCTGCAGAGTGATATAAATTATAGGAGCACACAGCCCTCACATATAAATCCGGTACAATTTTCAAAAATAATAAACCTTAATTAAACAAAATTAAAAACATGCCAAATTATATGAGTAACTACAAAAGCAGCCACAAACAAAGCTTGCATAAACAAATTAAAACTAATAAATTACAAATTAAAAAGAAAAACGTTAATTCAGCTTAAAGCCTAATTATTTGATTAAAAATTACTTAATTGAGAAAAAAACAAAAAAAAATAATTATAAACTGGTCTCATAACTCACAAAAATAATTGATATTCCTATCGGCGGTCTTGCAAGTCAACCATGTCTTAGTTTTGTTTATATTCAATTTAAACATTGCCAAGGAATTGCAAAAGATATCAATGTCGCTGTTATTATCATAAAGGTTATTATAGCAAACCGACATTCTATTTAAAGGAGAAAATTTACCTACATTTGTTAAATGAGTGAGAGGTTCAAAAACTTTTCGCCTTTTATTAGGTCTTATAATGTTGCTCCTAGGTACAGCAAAGTTTATTTCTGAAAGAACACCAGGCAATTGCAAAGTTCCATTGACTATCTTGTGAAGGGCTATAAGATCATTTAACATCATTTTTCTGCGGTATTCAAGGGAAGCCATCTTGAAATGATTGAGTCTTTGTGGATAATCTGCACGAAAAGGACAAGACTTATCCCGATACGCTAGATATCTAGTAAAACTGCGTTGCACGCGTTCTATTCTGTCTATGTGTGTTTGGTAAAAAGGACCCCAAGCCACAGATGTAAACTCTAATGTGCTACGAACAAAAGCATAAAATAAAGTTGTAATAGAGGAAACATTCATGAATTCTTGGCACGTTCTTATAATAAAACCACAAAGCTTAGCAGCCTTAGTAACTATACCTACTATCATAGTGTGCTGCAAATGACAATTTGTTATCCAAAATGATTCCAAGATCGCGAATCGTAGCGACCTCCTTTAGTGGCGTATCATTAATTGAATATGAAGAAGGCACGATATTTGTGTGTAGGTGTACCAGAATCTCATGGCAAAAAATATATGGAATCATAGACAATTTTCATATAAATTTTTGCCATCGGATTCTGGTACACCTATAACTGTGTATATCGAGCTTTCAACGAGATTATGACTCATCATCATCAGGACTCTTCGGGAGTGCAGCCGCGCACGGCGTTTGTTTGTTTACTGAATCTCAAAAACCCCATCAACAACTTCAGTAAGTTCAGTAACTTAAACATGACATATTTGACATTCGTCACGACATAAATTTCCGAGGGGTTATCAGAAGTGTTCCCAAGTGTGAATTATGAAATATGAGTAACAATTCACAATTGTTACGACGATTATGACGTCCCAAACGCGTGGTTGGTGAAGCCATATCTGTACTTCGGGCACAAAAGGCCCAACAACCGAAGCACGCAGACCAAACACACAAGTTATTTTGCACTGCAGAGATTGAACCCACGAGCTCTAGATTTGCAGGCGAGCGCTATCTACTCGGCCACAAAGGCGGTCAGTAAAAGGGACTTTTAGCACTTGGAAATCTTCTTTCGAGGTTCCTACTTATCTGTTTATTGTAGGTGGTAGATTTGATGCCAGGTTCAACTGGGGAGTTACCACCATCTTACTCGCAAAGTCCCTTGAAGTTATTTGGGGGAGAGTAAAAAACAGCTCTCAAAGAGCTACAACCATAACTGGCACTGGTACTTGCTTTAAGACTGACAGCAGCGTCACTGGTGCGAGGGTTTCGGCACCGTGCTCACAACCCGCCTGCCCAGGACATTTCTTCCAGCGGGCCTATTACGTATCTTTGAAGCGGTTGCCAACTCTGCTTGCTATTCACCAAAAACAGATAAAAATTAACTTCCGAAATAACCTTCAATGGGTATTGAACTATTTACGAATTGTGACCAAACTTCAAGTGCGAACGTATCCTTGGACAAGCGGAATTCGATAAGTTTTCGGCGATAAGCACTCGGTTGACAACTGATTTCACGATACAGAATCAGGGGGCTGGAAGCCCGTCAAGAGTGGCGAAATCTTGAAAAGCCCTGAGTCCAGCAGTATATGAACTAGGCTGACGGACGGAGAGATGGATTTGTTTATTGCGGGCATATCTGCTTATAACTAACAACTTGATTTTTAGGGTTCTGAACCTCAAAATAAAAAACACTGTGATGTCCGTCTGTCAAGAGCGTTTCTCTCGGGCTCTGTTAAAGATATCAAGTTGAAACTAATACCTCTTACAGAAATTCAAGGCCCTATAATGTTGTGAAAGTATCAGGCTTCCAAATTAACGCGAAAAAAAGTTATTGCCCTTTACGTAATCAATTTCATACGAATTGGATCACAATCACGAGTATTCATAGGGTCTAATTAAGTTGGTTTTTTACTTCTACTAAAATAATTAAATATAGGTGATTATCCGATATTTGATCAGACGTGTGCTATTAGATGAAGTAGTTGACGGAACTTCAAGTTTCTAAGACAACTGGAAGTAGTAGTCTATGAGTTTAATAGATTGTAATTGTCAAGTTAAGTTGAACTCAAATAACTGCTCGTGGAATAAGTTTTTGTTTTTCCCTGGGGAAACGAGTCCTACACGCATTCGACCGTATTTTAATTTTCAACTTTTTATGGTTTTTGTACCATAATAAGTAACACATAATTTATTTCAACTAGATACCTCACAGCTACAAGCCGTTTAAAAATAAAAACACGACAAAGTGAAAGTGAGGGTTGCGCTTTTTACATTATGAGGTAGTATTTATTATTGTATAGGTATTATGGAATCCTAAAAGAGGAAATGTGTCGGATAAAAAATTTCTTTCGGTAAAATTTCGCCCATTGTTAATGTACGCTCTCAGTTAAGTCTCTTATAATGGAAATTGATTGAGGTGAGTGACCTTGTTTTTTAAATGGTTCAGTTCATTTACATAAGGTCGCAAAACTTTTTAAATAACTACCTTTTGTTCGCGGCTTCGCCCGCGTGTGTATAACTTTTTGAATGAGTTTATATCTTAGAAGTGACACATGCGACTATACTGACATGTTTGTGATGGATATTATTCAAAATTTATCTGGACAAAAGACTATTGTACTCTTATTTATACTAGAAGTAGGAAAATACATCGAATGATTGTACATAAGACAGGTTACACGGGCAGAAGATCTAGAATGATCTGCCTCCACAGTTGCATTTTCAGATGACAACTGCGACGTTTTAGAAACGTGTTCGAAACATTTATTTTGATACTGGTAACCATAAACAAACATAAAATAGCCGCTGCTGCATTCTGTGAGACACTCTCTTTATATTATATACAAATAACTACTGTAAAAAAAATGTTTTTTTTTTTTGGGGTTTATTGTAATGGGGAAGGTACCCAGTGCTCAAATATTTTCTCAGTTTTATTATTTGTTGTGGTAGAAGCCACACGTAAGGTAAGTATCACGTATTTTGTGAAAATTTCAACTTTCTGCCTATTACGGCTAAAGCGGTAGACAGACGGACGGACAGACAGACAGCGAAGGTCTCGTTTGGCACCCCTCAGGTAGGGAACCATAAAATGACACTGACAGGTTTCAAAAGCGGCAAATATCAAAAGATATATGGTCCTACAATTCAATGTGAAAAAATTTAAGAGATGATAGAGTATATTTTAGACTACTTCCCAGCAAAAAAAATTTTTTGCACGAACTCGTTTCACCATTCCATAGGAATTTGTCAGCTGATAGAACCACTTTGTACTGGGAAGTGAAAAAAATATTTTCTTCCGGAATGTGATCAGTTAACGATATATGATCTACCCTAGAATTATTTTCACTTATTATTGTAGGACCTTATACAACGTGAAATTTAAGTCATTTAGTTAACGAAAACTGGTGATACTACTCATCCATATGAACGACTTTTACTATGAAGCCAACCCTGAAATCGTGAAAAAAATATCAGCTGTTCCATAGAAAAGTTAAATACCTACTCGACCCAAATGTATGATTAGCTGTTTTTTTTTCACGATTTCAGGGTTGGCTTCATAGTAAAAGTTGTTCATATGGACGAGTACTATCACCAGTTTTTGTTAACAAAATGACTTAAATTTCACGTTATATTTTTCAACAGTTAAAGATGACAAAATATGATTCCAGATCCCACTTATTTTTTTTAATGCATTTATTTATTGAAAACTATATAATTTTAAAAATTTTAAACTTTGACAGCTGACGGAAACGAGAAGAGGTTTATGTGTCGCTGCAAGTGATACTTATTTAATTAATCTACGTAATATTAAGATAAAATACTTCCAGATAGTTTTTATTTTGTGCGGATTACGACTCAACTGGCTTAAAAATATGATGCGGTAGTTTATTTAATATATTTGGGAGCATGTACTCCCAGGGGCGAGTTCTATAGTTACCTCATTGTAACTGATGTATGTAACTGAATATGGAGGCAGTTTGTAAGTCGGTAAGTATGTCAATTTACGAAGCTGATTTGGTCTTGCTTTTTTTCGTATTAAATTAAATTTGTCGTATTCCTCACAAATAATCTCCATTTTCACTTTATTGAAAACATTTATGACTCAGTATATATTGTGTTCCGGCCTTTACTTTACATAGCTCTTTGCTAAATTTTAGCGAAATCAGCAGACATACACTTTTGAATCTATGATATTATTAGTACGGATAACCAGCGAAAGCGTTACAGTTGTGAAGGTATTAATTACTTTCATTTAATTTAAGACTTGTTCTTACTTAAAGGGTTTATGCACAACCGAGTAATGGCAACTAACATGCTATAAGGTGATTTAGTTGATACAGCCAAAATAGGTAAATAATTTTTTAACCAAGGTTACAAACTTAATTTTGCAGTTTCGTACTACAAAATTTATCAAAAAAACGGCCAAGTGCGTGTCGGGCCACGCGCGTGCAGTGTAGGCACAGACTAGGGTTCCGTAGTTGTCCAGTTCATTTTATAAGTCTAGATCGCTCGTCCGCTCTTCTTGTCGGCTCGGAAGTTACTCTCCCGAAGAACGGCCCATACATTGTCGTGCTTAGAGGGGACTAAAAGGCGCGACCTGTACTCGTAAACCTGTAAAGCCTACTTAGCTGTGATAGTTTTCCTTTTAACTTCGATATACCGGGTGTAAATAGACTGTTCCATTAAATGAAACCAGTTAAAGGAAAAGTGGTTCAGTAGGATCGGTAAAATATGTGGTTTCATTTAATGGTAGCAGTATATTTACACCCGTATATACTACTTCTGTGAATTTATGTTTTTATTCCGAAATCCATCGCTTTGGAATACTTTAAATATTTTTATTGGAGTGCATTACAAACTAGATAAGATAAATTAGAAGCATATGAAGCAATAATTTCAAAATATTCGAAATTTTCAAGTTCTTGTCTTTACATTTGTTTCTAATTTATCTTTTCCAGTTTGTAATGCACTCTAATAATAACATTCTGTGAATTTTTCTACACATTCATAAGCAACCGCTTAGCCGGCAGGAGGGGGTGGACGCTTGACTCTAACAAAAATTAGCACTTTAAGGGTCCGTATAAGGCTAGATGCACAACTTCAAATGAGCATATATTGTGTATCTTGGTTAATCCGTATAGTAAAAATAATGTATACCGTAGACTATATGTCTGATAGGCTGATCTGAAAAAAAAAACGTAAAATCTTCAAGTTCACTCGATAGAAAAAAATAACGAAAATACCTCCAAATTTCAGGTTTCTTAAGTGTTAAAGGACCTTCCTTAAATCATAAAGCCTTGAAATTTGTAAAAAAATAAGTTAACAAATGACATCGGTGGCTCGTCTTAGAATATTTTAAAAATTGCATTTAGAAGCAGAGTTATTAAATAAAAACGCAGATTTTTGTGGGTGCGTGTTTCTTGGTGATCGTAACAGCCACGGCTGAGAGCGCGCTATCTTAAAATAAAAGGAAACGCCGTAGAGTTCAGTTCTGATTAATGCAAAATCAGGTGCTCGATCTGACCTTATATGCAGCCTTAATCTCTAAACAGAAAAATGGTTTGTACACCCATAATGTATTTGAACGACCTACCCAACGATATGGGATAGACGAGAAAAAATTCATCCCCTGAATACGTGTATTAAGAAAAACGAGATTTTTTTTCCGTTTTTGTCGACGTAATGAATATGTATGTATGTACCAAATTACAGTTTTAGCATAATTATGTGTTGTTGTGCAATTTTTAATGCCCTCCTCTATTTATTTATAATTCAATGATTCTAGTTTTCTCATATTCAAGGATTGTTTCAATATGGATTGAATAATTCCATATGAAACGCCCATTTCTTGAACTAAGTAACGGATGGTAACTCTTCGATCGCTCAATACAATTTTCTCGACTTTCACAACATTTTCTTGGGTGACTGACGTCGATGGACGGCCGCAACGATGTTCGTCTTCCGTGCTCGTTCTCCGTACTCGAAATTGAGAAGTCCACCTTGCGACAGTGGAATACGGCGGAGCAGACTCTCCTAATGTTGCTTCCAAATCGCACTGAATCTCTTGCGTCGTTAACTGTTTTTAACGGAGGTATTTAATAACGGCTCGCACTTCGTTTTTCTCCATTTTCGAGAACACGTTCCGACACAAAGCAAATAATGAATTCATTCAAAAAAAAAAAAACAAAAGAGAATCGAAGATTTTTTCTTTATTAATATTACAAATATCTGAGCTATGCCTGCTAGTATTTTTTTTTTCTTACCAAGGAGTATATATGTCGTTCTCACTACTTTTTGATCCCCCCTTGTATAAAGTCTTGGACAATAAAACTTGCATTAAAATAAATGTCGTAAAAATGTGATATAAAACGGCCATCATATTAAAAAACCCATCCCTCGAATTCCAAAATAATAAATAAAAACACCTCCAAACCGCGAGTTTTCTGAGCGACCCGCTTCCGTTGAGCAGGATAAACATGTGAAAAATGAAAGCGTTCGAGCAGGACAGATTTTTCTATATAACTTTTCCAAAATCTATATACTGACACCTTATTATGTTGTATAAATATGTCGTAAAAACGTATATTCAATAAACATAATAAGACATTACAGTCACGACTGAAACGTCGCAAGATAAACATTATACAACGTGATAGTTAGCAAAATACCACTACATAAATTAGGCTAGATTTTCCTGTGATGGAATGAGTAAGCGACCCGTTTAAATCCAGCAGGGGTTTGGACGGCAGAACTTTGTTTCAATAGATTTGGACAGACTTATCCAACAGCAACTTAAATAATATCAACTTGAAATTACGGTTATATTCTATTCGGGTTTATATTATTTATTTCTGAACAACTTTTTATTGAAACGAAGAAACAAACCTTAAAATCTTTTAGATAAGTATATATTTTTTATCTGTAAATCTGCCGTTACAGCATTCAGGTGCTTATTAAGGTCGTTGCGAATTTATTTACTTAGTCTTAGAGAGATATCTTGAAAAGAGAGTTTTTGGGATTTTATTTTCTTCAGAAACCTTTCAAATTGTATCAAATTGATGAGTGTTTATTTCGGTAGGTAGTTTATTCAGACCAAGACCGATAGCTAGAAACGGCTTGTCAGAAAAGGAAATTATGACGATATAGTGTGGTTTAACTTTTTTAGTATTTTCCGGAATCTTGTGTAGGATACATTTTATTCCAACCCCAATAGCATTTAAATATTGTCGATATTCGGTCGGCCCACATGTATCTCGCTAGTTGGACAAATTTGACCACATTTTTAGCGTAGAGCGCAAAACCAAGGGCATGCATAAAAACAAAGGAATAACACAAATATAATGAAATACATAATATTGTACTAAACAAGACAAGTCCTGATAAGTTTCCAGAAAGTGCAACGCAGACGAAACAACAAAGCGTATTAAATTTCCTTAACCACCTCCATTACAGTGGGTATCTAATGAAAGGGTTGGCCAAGCAGAATACCAGAAGTCATTCTAAACTCAATATGGCCGACGCATCAGAGTGGCGCACTCAATTTCTTTTACCACCCTCTTGTGACATGGTTATCAAATGAAAGGTTTTAACGAGTGACATAATGTTCACCAAAAAGCACACAATAACACGATAAATAGAAAATCTTTTTGAAAACAAGCTTTTGTTTTAAGCCATGGACTAAAATTAATAAAATAAGTTTCGATTGCTAAAATGTATTTTAAACATAATAATGTGTTCAAACAGCTTGTTTCGTGAAATGATCATAAAAGTAGGTTATACCAATTAATTCCATGGTATAGTGATGGTACATCACGTCACGTCACGTCATTTTGTGATAACATTATGTGGTTGTGAAAGGTTTTAACATTTGATAACCATGTCAAGAAGGTGGTAAATGATGGTTAGTGAGTAACTACTTATGTATGGATTTTCTAAACACGTGACAAGCTTTTTGAAAACACAATAACTAATTCATTTTAAAATATTAGCGATCTAAACTTATTTTATTCGATTTAGTCCATGGCTAAAATTAATGCTTGTTTTTAAAAAGGTTTTTAAAATTTCATTTTATTGACATATAATAGTAGTTTATGAAACTGGTACATAAAAAGGTTATTAAAAACACGAGTGTTTTAATACCTAGTTATGTATAATTTCATACACAAATTTATCTAAACTCATTATAACCTGTTTTCATAATCTTGATAAAATTTGTTGTTTGCCATTTTTAATTTTTCTTGTAAAAGCTTGTTCTAAAAGTGTGCGTAATTTCCGTCGTTATTTCCAAAATGTCAGGTGGGGTCAAATATCATCACCATCCCTGCTTTCAGAAATTTTAGGGCAAAATAATTCTTTTATCCATAAAACCACAATAATTAATACCGAAATAAATTTCCTTGAAGATAGTCGAAAACTATATCACAACAAACAGAACAGTTCATCCATTGACAGACCGAGTCCAACGCGCCATAAGCCATAGACAATAACCTCGTTACTGTTCTGTATGTATTGGAGAACATTATAAAAATCTCATTGGTATTTGATATTAAACCTCAGACATGGCTGTATGGGCTAAGTTCCCTCATTCAGGACCATTAAGTTGAACTCCCGTTACGTTGAATTTTCTGAAAGTTGGATTCCCATTAAGTTGAATTCCCATTACGTTGAATTCTCTGTAAGTTGGATACCATGATGTTGGATTCGCATTAAGTTGAATTTTCCCTTTGCTTCCTTTTTAGTTAGTATCACATGTACTGTAATCTCAGAAAATGATTTTAATGGCATAATGTTGTTCGGAGACCCATACTATAATTGAATATTTTAATTTTTTAGAGACCTTCATGAAAAATATTTTTCATCATGCCAGTAGTTTTGAGTTCGTAATGAGGATTTTACGATATGAAGTTAGTTAACAGTACATTTTGATGCAAGTGCGAAAAGGTTGATATTTAGAGAAACAGTCGGGACGAGAAATATCAACACTTTCGCACGTGTATCAAACGACGTTTTTTAATACACCTGCTAAAAATTACATGAAATAATAAATTAAAAGCAATTTTTTTGCAAATTATAACAGATACAAGTCAACAGGAGAAAACGCAGTCTGATTGGCGCCAATCTGTACTACAAAGACCAATGGCTATTTCTAAAATCTTTTTAATAATAATTTCTAAGATAGTTAAAAAAGAATATAAATTATGACATCTAAAATCGTTTTGATTTTTCGAAACATCTTTTACAATTTAATATATACAATATATTTAATAATAAAATATAAAAGTTTGAAAATACTAATCTTAAACAGTTTTAGTGTATCCAGTAAAACAAAGGCTTACATGCTTACTAAAAAGAAAAAGCAAGAGTGCGAAATATGTCATTTTACGCACGCTAAACAGGCAGGTAATCTATCATATTTTAAGCAGGTGTATTAAAAATCTTTTTTTATATGAGGATTCCTAAAATCAAAGGAATGCATTCCGTGCCGCACCAATATTGTCTCGACCCGTGGCGTGGTTTACGACTACTCAAAAACAGTTTTGCTGTTCATCAATTTTAGTTCATATCAGAGCCATAGGCGTAACTAGGTAGAGCCGGCCGGCGGTCACGTCCAAGAGTACAAGAGTTCAAACAACAAAATAATAAATAAATCGTTTTGAAAGACCTTAAGTTTTTCAGCAGGGTTCTCTAAACTTTTTAAGGAAGCTTATTGCATTTAATTAAAAATGCGTGGCATTAAACGTGACAATTGACAATTTTAATTTTATCCGATTATCGTGTCCCAGTCTTATATGAAATGCGTTGCTAAGCAACACGGTTTGTTGTTAATTTATGTTGACTTTTAGTGAGTGAAATGCTCTCTTTCTACTATATAAGTACGTCTTATAATTTGACTTGTCTCTATATTTGTGAACATAAATAGTAAAATAATTAACATTCTGCATAAAGTAGTACCTATGTGAAGCCAAATTATAGATTTTCCGTATAGTTTTCTAGTAAATTAAATAATGTGAATGGTATAAAATAGTTTCAAATCCCTGCTTCTGTTATCTTTTTTTTTCTAACGTTATACATATGAAATAGAGTATAGTTACGCCAATGACCAGAGCCGATCATTTCATCCAATTACGAGAACAATGAATTAGGTTATCTAAAATTTACACATAAATTAGTTGCTTTGGAATACAGATGTTATATAGTAACATTATCATATTGGGGTTATCAGGAGAGTCCAGGCTTGACTAATGGAAATCAGGAATCGTCTGTTTTGTATTGAAAATATGAATAATTTAATTTTAATAGCATATTGGTACAGTGGTTGACAGATTAATTAGAAACACTTCATATAAATTACGAAAGTATAAAATCAACTGGCAATATGCATGAAACATATGTGGTTTAGTAACTAATAATCATGCAAGAATTACAGCCACTCAATCAAAATATTTGAAAATTTTTAACACAGAGAGTATGAGAGTAAATTTCTAGCGCGTTATATAAAACTAGTTCTGCTGTCATTTCTGTCATACGATTCCTGAACGTCGTTATATTGAGAGCTCCATGAAAAATGCCAGCATGTGCTATGTATGTGTGCAAGAAAAAATCTAACATATAAAGTTTGCAAAAAAATAGTGTTTACATTTAACTTAAAAGTATATTTTTCGGTTTTTTCATTTGTAATTTACACAACTACTAACAATGTTGAAAATTAATAAATTCGTATTTGGCGCCATAATGTCCCCACGATTACGTAGGTGCACTCCCTAGCGAGACTATTTTGGTGTTATCAACTACAACAAAAAATTAAACCGAAATTCATAAATTACTCAACTTAACTTCATTTTTGTCTTTATTTAACTCATCTGTTAAAGTTATAAGTTCCGTCATTGATTTAATAGCTACTTATTTGGCTTTAATTTTTAATAAATGTATAGATGATGGTGTCTTCCCCGATTTAATGAAGTTGAGTAAATTGATCCCCATTTTTAAATCAGGTGACCATGAAGACCCGTCTAATTATAGACCAGTGTCAGTTTTACCAGTACTGAGTAAAGTTTTCGAAAAAATAATTTTTAATCAATTATTATCTCATTTTAACTTAAATAAGTTGCTTCATTGTGAACAATATGGATTTACTAGAGGGAGGTCAACTACAGATGCAGGAGTTGCTTTAGTCAAGCACATATTTGATGCTTGGGAAGAAAAACAGGATGTATTCGGTGTTTTTTGTGACCTCTCTAAAGCTTTTGATTGCGTTAATCATGAAACCCTTTTATGCAAATTGGCTCACTATAGGGTTAGGGGCCAATCTTTGGCCTTATTAAAGTCATACCTTAGTGATCGAATTCAAAAGGTGGATATTAACAGAGTAAAGTCAGCTGGAGCATTAGTTAAAATGGGTGTCCCGCAGGGCTCCATATTGGGGCCTCTATTGTTCTTAATATACATAAATGACCTTCCTTATTTAGTAAAAGACTTATCTGAGATAGTGCTATTCGCTGACGATACGTCACTTATTTTTAAAGTTAATAGACATAAAGATATCCTTGATGATGAGAATGTAACTCTATGTATGATTCTTGATTGGTTTACTGCGAATAATTTAGTTTTAAATGGGACAAAGACAAAATGCATGAAATTCACATTACCAAATGTAATTCAAGTAGATGCTGATCTACTTTTGCAGCGGTCCAAGCTAGAGTTAGTCAACAAAACGGTTTTTAGGCATTACAATAGACTTTCGTCTTCAGTGGGGTCCCCACATAGAAGGCCTTTGTGGTAGACTAAGTTCAGCCGCATACGCTGTTAGACGGATGAGGCAAATTACTGATGAGGATACTGCTAGATTGGTGTACTTTAGTTATTTTCACAGCATTATGTCATATGGTGTGTTGCTGTGGGGTAGAGCTGCGGATATTAACGCAGTCTTTGTTTTGCAGAAGAGAGCAATTCGTGTTATTTACAATATGAAGCATCGGGATTCATAAGGAGAAAAATTTAAAGAAATTAATATTTTAACAGTTCCTTGTGAATTTATTTACCAAGTTATTAAATATATCAGAAAAAATATCGATACTTTCCCTAGGCTCGGTGAGCATCACTCTATAGACACTAGAAAGAAACATAAACTGGCTTTTCCAAAAATTGGACTTGCAAAAGTAGGCACCTCTTTTGTAGGACATGGTATAAGATTTTACAATAAACTTCCAAAGGAGGTCCTTAGTTTTTCAGAAAATAAGTTTAAATTATATATTAAGCAGGGACTCTTGAGAAAAGCATATTATAAAATCAATGACTATTTGGATGATAGTGACGCTTGGTGTCATGAGAATATTGATTGATACTACTGTTCTATTATTTTCTAACTGATTTGTGTTTTTATGTAGACTAATATTTTTATATTTTTTTTTATTATCATTTTGACGTATCTTTTTACATATTGACATGAACATTTTATAACTTAAACTTAGCATTTATTAATTGATAATCTGACGATAAAAATTGATAAACTATATGAGACAGGTGGATGATGTTTTGCTTAGTATTTTAACTTACTACTTCATTAGATAGGTAGACTAAGATATATATTTTTTTTTCTCATGGCACAATTTCCTTCTGTCTTTTATATTTTTATCCTTTTATGATATATTGTTTAATATTATTTTATATAAGTTAAAAAAAACTGTAATAGTTTTTTTTTTTTTTTTTTTAATTTTTTTATTTAACACACAGGTAATTTACTTACACTAGGTACATAAATTTCGCAAAACTTTGCAGTTTGTCTGCGAAAACGTAGCAGCTTTAATAGTTTCTACTTAAATTAACTCAACCCTAACTACTTTTGTCCTTTATGAACACACCTTAATACTTATTATAAATATAAATAATACTTGGTAACTGATACATAAGTTTGAAGTTAATTATGACAGATAATACTTTTTTAGCAAATCTTTAGCTTTGGAAAGCTTTCTCTCATTTACTACACAATCTGGTAGCTTATTTATTAAGTTAATAAACAATGGTCCTTTCAACCTACGACCGTAATAGTTGTTTACCGGCGGGCGACAGGCAAGCCAACCACTGCGCCTCGCTCCCCTTTCCGCACGGCGCGTGACTTGCCCCCCGCGGGCCGGTTCTCGCTTATACGTGGCATAGTTATGAAATTCATTCTTTATTATTAAATATTCAACTTTTTTACAAACTGGCATTACATTACATATTTTAAACAATTTATGATAGTCTCCTTTACAGTTTGCCTTGACTTTTCTTGTTACCAACAGTTTTAAAAACCTTGTCTGTAATTTTTCAATCTTTTTCAGATGAGACTCGAAGGTCAGACCATAACTGTCCAATGCATAATCAATTATAGATTCAACCAGGGAAGAGTAAAGACATTTTAACACACATTTAGGTACTTTAAAGTGAAGATAATAAAATCTGCCTAACAGTTTCCTGAGCCGATCTATTACCGATTCTATATGATTTATCCAACTGAAACTTGAATCAATTTTAAGGCCGAGATAGGTAAAAGTATCAACTTTTTCTAAGCAGTCACAGTTACAATGGATTTGATTCGTCTTGTTTATATTTTGATGTAAACATTCATACGTATGTATTTTGATCATACACATTTTGTCTTTTCTATGAGAATACGGTGATTTTATATGCATAAACTTTGTCTTATTGGCATTTATAATGAGCCCATTGTCATGTGACCATTTAGTAACATTGTCTAGGTCATTTTGGATAGTTAGTAACATTTCCTCAAGGTTATATCCGTCATAGGTCATACATAAGTCGTCAGCAAACATATATTTTTTACATTTTGATATTACTGTAGGCAGTGAGTTTACATGGAGTAAATAACAAGGGGGTCCGCCGATGGAGCCAGTGGGCACGCCGCTGATGACAGGGCGCAGGCTACTGGTAGCGCCTCCCACGCGCTCCACCAGCCCGCGCCGCCGCAGTAGCGTCATAGCGGCGGACGAGACCTGACGGGTAGCGTGCGCACGTAATAAAAATTACCTATTCGCGCCTTAACTACGTATTATTTGCATAATGTTTTGTGCTAAGTGCAAGAAAGTTCTCTCTAAAACCGGGAAACACTTTGAGTGTGAAGGTTCGTGTGGAGGAAAGTATCATAAGAAGTGTGTAAATAGTTCAAATGGAATATGCGAGAACTGCCACAGCGATAACGATTCCGAAAAAGAGGAGGTAGACGAAGAATGCGAAAAATCACGCGACAACCTACTTAAAGTGATTAACAGGAAAGTAAGCGTTATATACGATGTGAAGAAAGACCTGGAATCACTTATTAAAACGGTGGAATTTCTGTCATTGGAATACGAGACCTTAAAAGTGCAACAAAAAGAAAATTCTTCAAAAGTTAATAAGCTGGAAAAAAAGGTTGAATCGCTAAGCAATAAATGCACCTTCCTTGAAAAACAGAACATGGCACTAGAACAAAAAATGCATGGTTGGGAGCAAAACAGCAAAAGGAAGAACGTAGAAATAGCTGGATTGATCCAGAAAAAAGATGAGAAAACGGAGGATATCACTAAGATCTTGGCGGACAACTTTAAAGCCCCCCTTAAAGAAATTGAGTGGGTGAAGAGACTACCGGAGAAGAAAAACGGAAAGCCAGGTTCCCTAATCATCAGCTTCGCAAGGGTGGCTACACGGAATGAATGGCTCGCTAAGAAAAATATAAACATGACTAACGGCCAAATATACGGTGATGACAATAACCAACGCCTATATATAAATGAAGACCTTACCAAACAAACCCGCAACTTACTCTGGAAGACAAAGGTGGAGCTGAAAGAGAAGTACAAGTATATCTGGGTGGCAGGAGGCAAGGTACTTATCAAGAGAGACCAGGGCGAACGAGGAATGTGGGTAACATGCGAAGAAGATATCCACAAATATAAATAAAAATAAAAAAATAATTACAATGTTCTATTATGTGTATAAGTAGTGTGTATGGTAAAAATGCCTATTAAGTTATTATGGAGCAAGAGTTTTCCCAAATAGAGGAATCATCGTGTTCCTCGATATCGGAATTAAGTGAAAACTTCACATTAAGTAACTGTAAGTCTTTAAATTTATTACATTTAAACATAAGATCTATGCACAAAAACTTTAACGAGTTAACCGCTTTATTAAAGTTACACAATTTGTCGATTGACTTGCTAGCCTTGTCTGAGACAAACATACCTAGCCATATGGTCCCATTATACAGTATAAATGGTTATACCGCAACCTATCTAACCAGAATAGGTAAAAGAGGCGGAGGGGTTATACTATATTCTCGAAATGAATTAAATGTTACTCAAGTTAGTTGTAAGATGTCTACATGTGAAGCGATCATGGTAAATGTAAAATTACAAAATAATGAAACTACTACAGTACTACTCGTGTATCGGCCCCCAAAAATAAATTTTAGAATTTTCAACATGTTTATAAAAGAGCTTAAGCAGATTATTTCACATATTGAAAAACGAAACAAGGTAATATTGTGTGGAGATATGAATATAAATTTACTAGAAAAACACGATACCATTGTTAGTACTTATGAAAATACTCTAGTTGAAATAGGGTTTGTAAAGTGTATATCAGGGGTTACTCGTTGTGAAGTGGTGAAAGGCAAGCTAACACAATCATGTATAGATCATATTTTTGTGCGAACAACTGACTGTGGACTGAAGTCCGTCGTGATTCAGCACAAAATCTCCGATCATTATTTCACAGCAGTAGCAATACCGTGTAACCTTAGTGATAACGATATACCTAACAAGTGTATAAAAATAATAGATAAAAAATTATTAGAAAAATGTTTGCTAGAAATAGATTGGAGTAAATTGTTAAAAATTGATAGTGCTACCTTATTATATGATAAATTATACGAAATATTCAATTCTAGTTACCAAAAATGTACTAAGATAATAACAGTCAAATGTAAACCTAGTAATAGGGGAAATAAATCATGGGTAACAAAAGAAGTTGAAAAAATGATAAAAAAACGAGATGATCTATTTAAAAATTGGAAAAAAAATCCTAAAAATATGGAACTAAGGTTAGAGTACACTAGATTCAGAAATAAATGTAATCATACCATTAACGAGACTAGAAATAAGTTTGACATAATGGAAATAGAAAACTATAAAGGGGATATAAGGAAACTATGGAATAAAATAAACTCTCTGTTAGGAAAAAATACTCGATCATTGGATGATACTATAAAAAACAATATGGATTCAAGTGTATCTATGTCTACCATTTGCGATTATTTTGCAAAAACTTTTTCGGATGAGATTCAGAGTATAAGGCATAACTGTAACACGAAGTTCTTAAATCGATCAGAATATGTTGTTAAAAACAATAAATCAGTAAGATATGTGCCGGTAAAGGCTAAACAAATTAAAAAAATCATAAATAATATGAGTATTAAAAAATCATCAGGAATAGATAACATAAGGTTAATAGATTTGAGGCGCGTGGTAGACGAGATAAGCCCAGTCTTGGCTAAATTAACTAACATGTGCATTAAATCGGGCACCTGCCCGGAACAATTAAAAAAAGCTATAATTAGACCAATTTATAAAGGAGGACAAAAAAAAGAATACACGAATTACAGACCAATAGCGATTTTGTCTATTATAGATAAAATACTTGAAAAAACTATATTTTATCAAATAAGCAATTTTTTAGATAAACACAACGTTATAAATAATATACAGTTTGGATTTCAAAAAAAAAAAAGTACGACACAACTTTTATCAGAATTTACTAGTGATATAAATAATAGTTTAAATGACAAAAAATGTGTATTAGCTGTCTTTATCGACTATAAGAAGGCGTTCGATACTCTTGAACACGAACAGTTGTTGGAATCATTGTCGGAAGCAGGAATCAGTGGCCCCATGCAGGCGTGGGTGCGAGATTGGCTGCGGCGGTATTAAGCGATATAAAAAAAAACTGATAAAAAAGACATGATCTTGCTAAGTTTCTAGCCCTTCTTCTTAGCAAGATTAATCTAATGGGCGGATTTAGGCATTATATGTATTATTAGTTTATTTATCTATTAACTTATTTATTCATTGCATTATGTAGGTGTGTATATACAATATTTATTTTTTTACTTATGTCAGTATATATTTGGCTGGGCATTATATTTATTTATGGTCTATTCAGTCTATTTATCAACTTATTTATTAATTGCATTATGTAGGTATAATAATACTCTTATTCCAATAAGTCTTTTTATTTTATGCATGTGTACATTTATGTTTAGTAGCCCAACTTAAATACAGTTTTTTTATATATTTCCCGTATCATATTTATTTGATTATAAAATATTATCTTTATACAGATTAGATTTGACATGTAAAACGTATACTTTATGTGTCTATTATACAAATAAACAATTTGAATTTGAATTTTGTGTTAAAAAATATGCTAGTGTTACATGAAGTGTACGGCAAAATTTAATTAGTTAAATTTTTCCTGTACCGAATCTGTCATTTTTATTTTTCTATAATTAATTTCAATTTGTTCATCGCAGACAGTAATATAGGCAACAGTTAATCAATACATTTACTTAAACTAATAATAAAACTATTTTGAATCAACTTAATCGAAAAACTCGACAACTAATATACATAATTACTAAAACGTTAGTATTTACCTAAAAATCGGAACTTAAAAACGACGGCAATAATAGTCTCGCGAATTTTTAAGACTGCTCAACGATGGCAGCTGCGTAGCCTCGTAAGAAAAACGCTAGATATGTGTCATGTATTATCGATTATCGATATATATATATGTTCCTGTCATTTTGGAGTCCCAATTTCCAAAATTAATAATTAAATCAACCTGAAGCTGTGTCATGGAGGACGCTCTCTCTAAACTCGCCCGTATGTCGGTGCATTAGGGTTCATGCATTTTTTTTGGAACTCTATTATCTCTTAAACCATAGACAAAATAGTATATGCCTAAACTAAGGGAAAGTGGTTCAGTAGGGTCGGTAGAATATGTGGTTTCATTAAATGGTAGCAGTCTATTTCCACCCGGTATATTCCGATGATAATACATAATTATTTTTGGGCAGTTGTTTACTGACTACATTTTGATGATATCTGTTGGGGAAACCACCAACAATGTCCACAGCGCCGCTGGTGTTGAGGAAACCATCAAACACGTCCTCTTCCAGTAGCTCTGCAATTGGCAGCACCCTTCGATGCGATGCTGCGGCTTCCCGTCAGTCGTTTGAATTGCCGGTGGACTGGTACCAACAATGATGCAGCGTAGGGGTTCCAAAATAAAAGTCAGACTTCTTTGCGCAAAGAATTCCGAAGGGCCAAGTGGGGGATTACGTGATAACTTCTTCTTTAAGTTGTACCCGAGGTGTCGATCGATCAATAATTTTTATTTGTATGGGATGACCCCCTGTAAGACGGCGTTGCCGCACAGACGCGCGACGCTAGCGCTTGTATTTTTGACGATTGCTCGCCCGTTTGGCCCCTCGTAATTCACTCTTTTATTTAAATAACTTTCTTATTTTAAACAGTTTTACATTAATTCTTATTAGTTAACATAGTCTAATATTAGTTCTTATAAGAAAACAAAACTTGTACAGATATTCTTATTGGATAATAAGTTACAAAGGTTTTTCTACGAAAGTTTAGCAATGTTGAATGTCTTTCAGTACATTGTATATGGAAGTTAAGGATATTTACTTTAAAGTGGTTATATAATGCTAAGCATATAAAACAAATGTGAAACAAACTATTTTCAATATATTTCAATACATGGAAACAAAATTATAACATTACGTCTTCACAAAAATGCATTTCTATTTATATATTTATGTTTCGAGTTTGCTTAAGGCATACAACTTGCAAATGTACATAAACAACTGAAAGACTATAGATACAGTGGTTATTTACTGATATAAACTATTTCAAGTAAGAATTAATGCAATACATCTTGAATATTGTTTCATCAACAATTTGTTCCTAGAAATGTGACATTTTACGGTCAAAACGAGTTTAAATTAACGTGTTTTAATAATAATTTACGAGTTCGATACAAAATTACTTTTAAAATTAACAAGATATGAATGTTACTGCAATTTACAGCTAGTAACTAGAGTTTTTCATGTAAATGCGAATTTTCGCTTTAAAATGTTGACTTTCTACGACAATATCAACACATATTTATATTGCTTAATGGGTATTCAAGTTGCATTACTTAAAATCCAGGCAATCTTAAAGTAACAGCCCTTTACACAGCAATACTGTTACGTAGATAACATATCTCAGCGGGTTACGCTCTGCTCTCATGAAAATGGCTGAAATTCATTCATTTCATGGTCAGCAAGTGACTTATCAACAAATTACATTAATATTTTACCGTTAAACGGTCTAAAAACGCAAAAAACCTATAATTTGAACATATCTGTAAGACCCCGGCAAATTGATGATGTTAACTAGTGGGCGAAAGCCCGCGAAAGGAAACTCTGCTTTCTGATTGGCGGTAGGTACCTTTCAGAATATGTTCACATTATTTCAGGTTTCATTGAAGTTTATTTTTACTTTATACATTAATATAGTCGAGAAGCGACGTATAAAAGTTGAAAAAATTCATAATAAAAATAGTCTGCTAAGACCCAGGTAACTTAACAATGTTAACTAGCGGGGTTAAGCCCGATTTAAAGTTTTATACTAAATCCAAGTTTGGGGAGCTGTATTTGTTTTCTGAAAGCTCTCTTCTGGCCATCAAGCCTTGTTCGAGCGAGAAAGTATATTCTCAAAATACGCTATTAATCAGCAGTATTTTCAACAGTCTCCCCCTCGTGCGAAAGTAGTGAGCACCGAAGTCTTGAGTGAAAATACTGATGTAGTTCGTAGTAGTGTTTAGGGATTTCATGAAATGGCTTTATGGCCTCCAGCTTTCCGGTAGTACCGTAGCGGGCTGCCTTTAGAGACTAGTGATGGAGCTTTTCCGGAACTGTTGATGTTTCAGGAAGCAAATTGACAGATGATAAGATGACAAGTCGCGATGTTGGTCGACGTACTATTCCGTTTCTCGTTCGTATCTCTACCACTCTGACGTTGCCGTCTGGTCCGGGGTGAACTTTGGTGATTTCACCGCGCGGCCATGTGCCTCGTGGGAGTGAAGCATCCACGATCAACACGATGTCTCCGGGGCTTGGATTGATGTAAGCTCTCCCGTTTAAATATCTCGGTTGTAAAGTTGGTAGGTATTCTTTAGTCCATCTGGTCCAGAAATGATCAGCTAAACGTTGTACTGTTCGCCATGAAGATCGGCTGACTAAGCTCGTGTCGTCAAAATCTCCGATGGATGGGGCTCCATTTGAACAACCAATTAAGAAGTGATTTGGCGTCAATGATTCTGTGTCTTCAGGATCTAGGCTTACTTCAGTTAGCGGTCTCGAATTAACGATATGTTCGGCTTCTAGCAACAATGTATGTAAGGCTTCTTCTTTGGGATATCTCTCGTTCAGGGTAGATGTTAATTGTCTTTTATAACGGTATAATCTTTCAGGAGGAAAACCGCCAAAAGGTGCTGTCATCGGTAAACTTTTGTTTAGTTTGCATTGATAGCAGTTTCTTACAATGCTTTTCACAGTAGTTCTCAGAGATGTTATGTAGTATTTTTGACGAAGTTCGTTCATTATCGTTTGGTGATTTGCGTGATTGAAGTCTTTGTGGTATTGCTCAATCAGCAGTCGGGTTAATCGGTGTTTACCGTCTAATACGATCGGTTTCTTGTAGGTTTCAGGTACATATTGAGCGGAACTTATTCTTGTTGACAAGTACATAAGGCCGTCGTTATACTGCAGTGTTAATCGCCGAAGTTTAGAATTTTTGTCGAGCGGTTGATTTGTTTTTAATTTTAAGATGTTGTTCTTGAAGCTGTCGTTTTGTATAATTTTTAACAGAGTGTTTAAGGCTTGATTTTTAAATTTGTTTGAAAGCGGAATGATATTTTAATTCCCCAGTTGAGAGGGAATATTTTTACGCGGGGTTTTTGATAGCTTTTCCAATTTTTTATCGCGTTTTTTGTTTAAACGCCATGTAGCGTCTTTATTTGCGTTCGAAAGCTTTTTTGTGATGTTAACGGTGTTTAAGTTTTCTTCTGTTTTCAATTTGGACTTAAATATTTCGATGACTTGGTAGATTCGAGCGTAAATATTCACGATTCTTGCGAAGCTTGAGAAGCGTTCGGGTTTCGGCAGATCTTCAAATGGCTGAATTCGTGAAGACGCGAGCGAGCGAGATGGTGATATATTGTTGTTGTCTTGCGCGAGCAGAGGCGTGGTCACAGCGATGACGTCGAGTTTTCGTTTTTCTTCGCCCGTAGTCGGCGGTAATTTATTACTGGTGTCTTCAGGCCAATTTTCTGGGTTTTCATGCAAAAATTCGGGTCCGTTGAACCACCTGTGGTTCGTATTGAAGGTGGTAGGAGCGCCTCTAGTCGTGTCGTCGGCTACGTTTTGTGATGTCGGAACCCATCTCCACTGCTTAGGTTTCGTATAATCTTCAATTTCAGCGAGTCTATGCGCTACAAACGGTTTAAATGTTCGCGCGTCTGCTTTTATCCATGCGAGTACGGTGCGTGAATCCGTCCAGAATGTTTTGCTGGTTATTTGAAGATTCGATTCCTTTTCAATGGAATGCGCTAATCTGCATCCTAATAAAGCGGCCTGTAGTTCTAAACGAGGTATCGATACAGGTTTCAGCGGAGCGACTCTAGCCTTCCCAGCTATTAATTTTATTTCGACACTGCCGTCTTGGTTAAGTGCGCGCCAGTACACGGCGGTTCCGTAGCTTTTCTCAGAACTGTCACAAAAGGTATGTAACTCGTCTTCTATGTTTATGCTTGATATGCACCTTGGTATATTTAAATTTTGCAATTTATTCAATTCACAAAGCCATTGTTGCCATTCTTTGTTCTCGTTATCGCATAATGGTTCGTCCCATGCTACGCCTGATCTCCAAACGTTCTGAAGCATTATTTTTCCCAGTACGAGTATAGGTGATGCTAGTCCTAGCGGGTCAAAGACGGTCATTACCGCACTCGTAGTTTCACGTTTTGTAGGCTTTCTATGGCCTGAAATGGCTTCCTTAGGCGTGGATCTTAAACTCAAAGTGAAATTTAGCGTGTCGCTTTTTAGGTTCCATCTTAAACCTAGAGTTTTCTCCTCTTAGTGCTGACTTCCAATGGTGACTTGCGTATTTTCTTGTACATTATCGGAAAATTTCTGAACGACGGAGGGGTAGTTACTCGCCCATCCCCGTAGGTGAAAGTTGCCAGCTTTGTTTATCTCATAGACTTGTTGAGATATCTCTTTCGCTTTCTCTTCGGAGTAAAAGCTCTGAAGGTAGTCGTCCACATAGAAGTTGTGTTCAATCGCTTTTACCGCTTCGGGGTATTTATCTTTGAAGTCTTGTGCGTTTCTATTCTTCACATAAATTGCGGTAGTCGGTGATGATGTAGCGCCGAAGATAAGCGATTTCATACGGTACTCTTGCGGTTTTTGGTCGTATTTGTCACGCCAGAAAAATCTCAAGCTGTCTCTGTCTTCTTCGCGTATTTTTACGCGTAAAAACATGTCCTTTATGTCGGCCATTACAGCGATCGGTCCCTCTCGAAACCTTATTAACACACCGAACAATGACTGTAATAAGTCAGGTCCAGACAACAGAGCGTCGTTTAAGCATTTGGTAGAGACGCGGTTTGCGGCGTCGAACACTTGACGCGTTTTACCTTTCTGCGGGTGTGTTACGGCGAAATGAGGTAAGTACCACGTTCTCGGCGATGTGGGTTCTGTAGATGTCTTTTCGGCATAGTCGTTGTCCAATAAATTTTGAACTAATTTGCGATACTCTTTGTCGAGATGTGCGTCTTTTCGCAATTTTCTTTCGAGGTTGTAAAGTCTACTAAGTGCCGTGTCTTTACTTGCTGGCATGGTTTCATGGTCTGTTTGCCACAATAAACCACTCTCGAAACTGCCGTCGGGCAAACGTTTAGTAGTTTTCTCCAGTATTGTGAGCGCTCGTTGTTCTGGATCGCTTTTTGGTTTTCTCGGAGATACGCCTAACGACTCTATGCTGAAATGATTTTTCACTGTCTGTTCGAGTTCATCATCTCTTGACTTCGTAACGTAAAGGTGATTTACCGATCTCGTGGTTTCTTCGGGTAGGCTTTTAGTGTTACAGCCGTGTAATACCCATCCTAGCTTGGTTCTCGAACCGACTGGTTTAGATGGTTCACCTGTTCTGATTTCTCGAGTGTAGATCAATTGGATGTTGTCCTGCCCGAGTAATAATCTAGGTTTTTGAAGATCATACGTTAGATTCATTTTGATGTCGTTAAGATGTGGACAATCGCGTACATCTTGTTCTTTAACGGCTTGTTCGGGAAGTTTCATATCCGAAAGTGTGTGTACGTCACACATGTTCATGTCTCGCGTGTATAACCCGCGTATCTTGATTTGAAGTATTTGCGACTTCGACTCTTTTAGACGCTGTCCTCCTATGCCATTAAGTTGAAGATCTTCCTTAGGACCTTTGGCCCCTATCTTCTTGGCTACCTTGCTATCTAGCAATGAAATAGAAGCTCCCTCGTCAAGTAGAGCCAATATCTGTACGGAACCTTTCAGTCCGAACACCTCTACGGGTGCTATTTTTAAGTAGGCTTTTGTATTGCTGACAGTATTGACTGACATCGCCTGTCCCTCTCGCACAGGAGCCTTTGAAGTCGACTTGACGCTATCGTTCTCCTTATCGCGCTTCCTGTGTAAAAGTTTGTGATGCCTTCCTCTGCATCCGTCATGACCACACAATTTCTTTCGACAGCCATATCCTCGATGTTTTGTGCTCAAACATAAAAAGCACGCTCGCATTTTCTTAACAGTTTCCCATCGTTCATCCATTTTCATCCCGGAAAACTTCTTGCACTTGCTTAATAAGTGATTTTCTTTGCATAGCGGGCATTCTATATTTTCTTGTCTCTGGGCGATCGCTACGGTATCGGTTACTCCTTCGATCTCGTCACTCGATTCCTCCTCAGAAGACATCTCCTGTTCGCTCTCCGACTCAGCCGACGACGAGTCATCCCGGCGGTGAACTTGCACTGTTTTATTTAACGGTCGCCCACGGTTATACTCCTTCCGTGGCGGTGCCCGTACAACGTCGGTTTCGTATGTCTCGTACGTGTCAGAAAGCTCGCTTAAGAACGTATTAAGCGCCAGTAATATAGGGCTGTCATTGTGGGCTGATCTGTATTCATACCACTTGAATTTGATGATAAGGCTTAATTTGTTTATCACCTTTTCCGATACGTCGGTCGAATGAAGGTAAGCCAGCTCGTTCATTTGTTGAATAGTTGTCACTGTATTCGCGACTGTACCCGCGAACGAAGCCAGGTTGCGCGCGTCATCTGCTAGAGGCGCCATTCGTTCGAGGTTGGCTATTTCACTTTTGATAAGGCGTCGCGGTCGTCCGAAGCGTCGTTCCAAAGCGTCCATAATAATTCCTGGATTCGTGCTTGTATATAAAATCGATCGTATCGCTTCTCTCGCTTTGCCTTGAACTGCTTTCCTTATTCGTGCGACGTTTTGTGTTTCACTGAAGAAACGTTCTGTATCACGAAATGTTGCTCTAAACGCTATCCATTCGCTCGGCTCTCCGTTAAATTGTAATAATTCCGAAATATATTTCGGTGCTATGGTCTGTGCCGTCGGATATGGTTGTTGTTGTGCTTGCAAAGTTGGTGGTGAAGCACTCGCTACCGCCTCGCGTATGGCTTGTACGAAACTTGTAGTAAATAATTGCATTTCAGTGCTTGGTTGTGAAGTCGAGACGGGCAGATTTACACGACTTCTATCTCCCTCTCGCTCCCTCACTGCTTGTGACGTCATCGAAACCCTTTTTTCTCCTGACGGTTCCTCCGGTATAGGCTCGGGCCGCTCCTCAACTGACTTGTCCACCCATCGCTCGATTCGTGCTTGCGTTTCAATACGCCCTGCTTCTGTCTCGCAATCGCTGAGTGACGTGTCGGAGTCTAAACGCGCTAACTCGTATTCCGTACGTGCAAGCGCCGCCTCTGCTTTCACCATTTTAATCTTTGCTTCTAACTCGCGCCGTCGTTTACTTGAAGACGCTTTCGATGCTCTTGATTTTCTAATTCGAAGTTCATTTACCGTTAAGATAGGATTTGAGTGTACTTGCTCAAAGTTCTCCTTCTGTTGCGAAGTTCGCTCAATATTTCGTTGATCATCACCCGATTTGCTGTTTGTTACTACATTCTCCTGAGAACTCTGTTTTGATGTAATCTCTGAAGATGACGATGTGAAACCGGTCGGTTCTACTGTGGTGCCCGTACCGGTCGACGTGGTTGTAGTCGAATTATCGGCTGATCCCATTGTCTTGTTCGTACAATCTGCGTTTGTCGTAGATCTTGTCTTATCGGCTATCACAGGTGCCGTGGGTGCCCCATCCGTTGCTAATTTGTTGTTTGCAGCGGTTGTTTCACTGGGTCCATCTTCATTTTCATGGACCTTTACATTGGAGCTGCCATCATTAGTCTCTTTTCCCACCGATCTTGTAACGGGTCTCATCTTCTTGTCTGTGTGGGGTAAATTAATAGTTAAAGCTACAGCTAACTACTATTACAAGTATACTTACCTGAACGTTCCCTAACGTCCCTGACTCGACCACTTTCGGTCCTAACTGACCAACTTTCGGTCCTAACAATCCCTACGGGTCCCTATGGGTCCCTATCAGGCTCAGTCAACGGTTGTAGGCTTGGACTTGGTAACCGTTGGAAGGAGGAATGGATGTTCGTGCAGGTGGATGGTTAGAGATCGTTTTGGTAAAGTGAGCGACACAACTGGGCTGGACCGCACCGTGAGGGGGGAATATCCTCACTTCGCTGTGCTACGAGAATGGTAGCTTAGCCCACGTTCCACCTGTGCCGTACCGCCACGACAGACTACTTCCGACCGCCTGTCCTGCTCTGACAAGAGCGCGAATCAGACAGTCGTGTGGGCCCGCCTGAAAGACCACACCGCTGTACGTTATATGTAACGTACGTAGCGTTAACACCCCGATACACGTTTGGCACCGTTAGGTGTGGATCGGTGATGCCGAGTATAAAACTCGTAGAAACTAAGATGATGACTCTGACAAGAGCTCTTCTCGGGCCCCCCGCCCTGGAATTCTATGGCTGCTTGGCTATTTGACTGCTTGGCTATTTGGCTGCTTGGCTGCTTGGCTATTTGGTTGCTTGGCTGCTTGGCTATTTGGCTGCTTGGCTGCTTGGCTACCATCCGTCGTCGAAGGACCATTAAACTGTTGGGGAAACCACCAACAATGTCCACAGCGCCGCTGGTGTTGAGGAAACCATCAAACACGTCCTCTTCCAGTAGCTCTGCAATTGGCAGCACCCTTCGATGCGATGCTGCGGCTTCCCGTCAGTCGTTTGAATTGCCGGTGGACTGGTACCAACAATGATGTAGCGTAGGGGTTCCAAAATAAAAGTCAGACTTCTTTGCGCAAAGAATTCCGAAGGGCCAAGTGGGGGATTACGTGATAACTTCTTCTTTAAGTTGTACCCGAGGTGTCGATCGATCAATAATTTTTATTTGTATGGGATGACCCCCTGTAAGACGGCGTTGCCGCACAGACGCGCGACGCTAGCGCTTGTATTTTTGACGATTGCTCGCCCGTTTGGCCCCTCGTAATTCACTCTTTTATTTAAATAACTTTCTTATTTTAAACAGTTTTACATTAATTCTTATTAGTTAACATAGTCTAATATTAGTTCTTATAAGAAAACAAAACTTGTACAGATATTCTTATTGGATAATAAGTTACAAAGGTTTTTCTACGAAAGTTTAGCAATGTTGAATGTCTTTCAGTACATTGTATATGGAAGTTAAGGATATTTACTTTAAAGTGGTTATATAATGCTAAGCATATAAAACAAATGTGAAACAAACTATTTTCAATATATTTCAATACATGGAAACAAAATTATAACATTACGTCTTCACAAAAATGCATTTCTATTTATATATTTATGTTTCGAGTTTGCTTAAGGCATACAACTTGCAAATGTACATAAACAACTGAAAGACTATAGATACAGTGGTTATTTACTGATATAAACTATTTCAAGTAAGAATTAATGCAATACATCTTGAATATTGTTTCATCAACAATTTGTTTCTAGAAATGTGACATTTTACGGTCAAAACGAGTTTAAATTAACGTGTTTTAATAATAATTTACGAGTTCGATACAAAATTACTTTTAAAATTAACAAGATATGAATGTTACTGCAATTTACAGCTAGTAACTAGAGTTTTTCATGTAAATGCGAATTTTCGCTTTAAAATGTTGACTTTCTACGACAATATCAACACATATTTATATTGCTTAATGGGTATTCAAGTTGTATTACTTAAAATCCAGGCAATCTTAAAGTAACAGCCCTTTACACAGCAATACTGTTACGTAGATAACATATCTCAGCGGGTTACGCTCTGCTCTCATGAAAATGGCTGAAATTCATTCATTTCATGGTCAGCAAGTGACTTATCAACAAATTACATTAATATTTTACCGTTAAACGGTCTAAAAACGCAAAAAACCTATAATTTGAACATATCTGTAAGACCCCGGCAAATTGATGATGTTAACTAGTGGGCGAAAGCCCGCGAAAGGAAACTCTGCTTTCTGATTGGCGGTAGGTACCTTTCAGAATATGTTCACATTATTTCAGGTTTCTACAGCACTGGGTCAGGCCTTTGAAGTTTATTTTTACTTTATACATTAATATAGTCGAGAAGCGACGTATAAAAGTTGAAAAAATTCATAATAAAAATAGTCTGCTAAGACCCAGGTAACTTAACAATGTTAACTAGCGGGGTTAAGCCCGATTTAAAGTTTTATACTAAATCCAAGTTTGGGGAGCTGTATTTGTTTTCTGAAAGCTCTCTTCTGGCCATCCAGCCTTGTTCGAGCGAGAAAGTATATTCTCAAAATACGCTATTAATCAGCAGTATTTTCAACAATATCTAGATGTATTATTATTTTTGGTACAACAATTTTGAAAAGTATAAAATTAAACTCGACCATAAACAAAATAATTAAAGTTTTCAGTACTATAAAACATGATTCGGTTTTAGTTATAATTTTGTCTACCTACACAGATTCTGATAAAGTGGTGACAGTTATGGCATTCATCGATATACGTTTTCCCAACTCTATTCAATTTGACGCACACAATCAAAGACGGTACGTATTTATGTAAGTTATGTTGTAGGTGTGCGAATCGCATATGTGTATGCGTTTGTAGTAACATGTTTTGGTTATGTATGGGTTTACCTCGTCCCCCGCCAAAAATGACAGACTGTGATTGTATGTAAAATACGCGTAAGCCGCTTCCTAAAGAAAATTTTCTAATGTTAAAATACTCATCACACTAATACTATAAACTCGAAAGTTTGTATGTGTGCGTCTATGTTTGTTACTCTTTCACGCTGAAACGGCTGGACGGATTTGGATGAAATTTAGAATGGAAATCGCTTATACCCTAACTTGACATAAAGGCCACTTTCTATCCCGGAAAAAAGCATGTCGTTAAACCGAAAAACACGTTTTTGTTACTGGCCGCTTGGACACCTAATTCGAAACACATAAGAAAAGCAAACATGGTCCGTTCCATTCTTGAAATTGAAAAAAAAACCTTCTTCGTTTCTTCTACCGTTTTGGTGGCAACGGAACATCAATTTGTATTTTTTTGCATTCTGAAGCCAAAGATTCAAAGATTCAAAATGTTTATTTGTAAAATAGATATAATAGGTTGAGGAAAACTCTTTTCGCAAATAGATGTATGAACTTATAATAAAATCTCTTTGGCCATTTGTATCTGACTGGTTTTGGTATTATTAAAAAGTTTAAATTTTAAAAAAGATAATTTCAAATTCAAATTAGGTAAAATGTGTTATTTTCATTTGTTTTTTTTTACCGTTGAGATGAGTGAATCTAATGAAGAAATTCGATACATTTTAAAATTTTACTACAAAAAAGGTAAAAATGCAACGCAAGCCGCGAAAAAAAATTGTGGTGTTTATGGACCTAGTGCAGTGTCTGTGAGAGCAGCACAAATTTGGTTTAAGCGTTTTCAATCCGGAAATTTTGATGTCAAAGATGCACCTCACTCTGGGCGCCCTGTTACGGATAAAATGGATGCCATTTTTGAAATAGTGGAGCAAGATCGGCATATCAGTAATTACGATGTAGCTGAAGAACTGGGTATTGACCACAAAACAATTTTGGCGCATTTGAAAAAAGCCGGGTACACAAAAAAGCTCGATATTTGGGTGCCTCATGAGCTCACTGAAAGAAACTTAATGGACCGTGTACTCATTTGTGATTCTTTATTACGACGTAATGAAACCGAACCATTTTTGAAAAACCTGATATCTTGTTATGAAATGTGGATCGCGTACGACAAGAACGTGCAAAAAAGGTCATGGTCAAAGGCTGGTCAGGCTTCACAGACTCCGGCGAAACCCGGGTTATCTCGCAACAAGGTAATGCTGTGTGTATGGTGGTATTGGAAGAGCATTATTCATTATGAGCTGTTACCGCCAGGCAAGACCATCGATTCTTAACTCTACTGCGAACAACTGATGAGATTAAAGCAAGAAGTTGAGAGAAAGCGGCCGGAATTAGTCAACAGAAGGGGTGTGGTTTTTCATCATGATTAGCCACTCAGCAAAAATTAAGAGAGTTTGGCTGGGACGTATTAATGCATCCGCCGTATAGTCCTGACCTTGCACCTTCAGATTTCTACTTGTTTCGGTCTCTTTAGAATTCTTTAGGCAGTGTCAGGTTAACATCACGAGAGGACTGCCAAAACCACTTGTCGCGGTTTTTTTGATCAGAAGACCCAGAATTTCTATAGCAATGGGATCATGTCCCTACCTACAAGATGACAGAAAGTTATCGAACAAAATGGCACCTACATACTTTAGTTAAATGTAAAAAAACTTTATTAAAAAATGTTTTGAATTTTCATATAAAATGCGAAGAAACTTTTTCCCCAACTATAAAGTATGCGTTTTGCATATCCAATCTAATCTGTATAAAAACAATATTTTATAATGAAACAAATATGACACGGGAAATATATAAAAAAACTATATTTAAAAAAAAAAAAAGTTATACACATGCATAAAATAAAGACTTATTGAAATAAGAATATTATTATACCTACATAATGCACAATAATATATATAAATAACAACAATAATTTAGTGCATAATTAGTTTTGTTGGAAATAGGCAAAAATAAATGTTGTGACGAGTCAACTAGGCAAATAATTGTTAGTTGGCATTTCGATCAAAAGTGGAAGTATAGAAAAATAGCTGAAAATATCCATGGTAAATTCTGAAGGAAAGCGCTATGCTAGACGTCCAGTTAACCATATGGATTTATTATGGATTACCCAATAAATTATTAACATTATCAAGGAAATGAAATACCGCAATGAATTCCGAATAACTACTAAATTTGTTTCTAACTCATTACATTAGGCACTTAGGAAATTACAGTCTCGAATTAATTTAACTTATGACGTATATGATATACATGGTCTATAGACTACGGTACACCTTTTTACGATTATCATTTATCATATCGGTATCAATTACGTTATGGTATTTATGAGGTGTTGGAGACTGTTTACAATAAATATATAGAACCAAAGACTCTGTAAGTGCTCAGCATCGAGGTTCGATGACCCATTTTGTGTTTGAAATTTATTTTGTAGGTATTCCCTACAAACACAAGCCCAGCCCCGAGTCAATTACTATGGGAAATTAACAAAAAGTGTTATCAATCCGTGATACTGGTCACTTACCAAGTAAAATTCTAGTATGAATTAAGCTGGATAAATTATTGTCACCCTAGATTACCTTCCATTCATCCATCCATCAGCCTGTTTCGTCCACTGCTGGACATAGGCCTTTCCAGGATTTCGCCACTCTTGGCGGTCCTCCTGGAAGAAATGCCCATACTCACACACGCTGGGCAGGCGGGTTGGTGAGCGCGGTGCCAAAACCCTTGCACCAGTGACGCCGCTGCCCGTCACCAGTCTGATTTATATAAGGCCCGGTAATTGGGGATGGATATACCGCCATCCATCGGTCCCAGGCAATGGTGGGCCGCCTGGTTTTTTTACCTGAGAGCTGTTCTCTTACTCCCCCCGAATAACTTCGGGAGGATTTCCGAGTAAGATGGTGGTACCTCCACAGTCGAGCTCGGCATTAGCTCTACCACCTACTAAATTACCTTACTGCAATAATTTAATAGATCATAAAATAATAATAAGTGAGTTCATCGTAATTATTTCATTTCATATTCATTAAGTTACATAAAGTTAACCATTAATTGTTTCCCTAAAATCCCCAAAAATGGTGGTCAACCTAAAGAGATGGGGTAGGTGCGGGGATGAGTTGTTGACTAACTTATCGTACTGTCATGCTGCACAGAACTACCAATATAGTATGTAGGTAGTTCCAATTTTAGCCGTATAATAATTTTTGTCAGACAATTTTAATTTTGGTCTGTCAGGATAACTATAAATTATGCTTGCAAATGATATTATAATTCAATACTTTGCAACTCATAAAAAAAATCCAACAAAAATGTTTACTTTTAATGACAAACTTTCGCATTTATAATATTAGTGTGAAGTGTGATGAGATAACATAGCCTTGTCTTATTTCACCACAAACGATTAGTTCCGCGCTAATTAGACACCTGATTTTTCAATGATATTGATATATCCTACAGTAACCATGCATTTTTTCGGGATAAAAAGTAGCCTATGTGTTAAGTTAGGGTATAAGCCATATCCATTCTAAATTTCATCTAAATCCGTTCAGCCGTTTCAGCGTGAAAGAGTAACAAACATACACACACACACACACGCACATACTTTCGCATTTATAATATTAGTAGAATAGTAGGGTTTACCACAAATACTGAAAACGCAAATTTTTTACATAAGTTTAGGGACATACCCGCATACTCGACCGACTTAATTACGCAGTTTTGTTTCATAGGTTTTCTGGGTAACTAGTTTGTAATTTTTAATCAAATCATTTAAGTCTTTTAATTTATTTGAATGGTACGGAACCCCCAGGGCGCGAGTCTACTTGCCTTCTACTATACTACTTTTATTTTAGTACCATTTCTTCATAAATTTTTAGTTTATCTTTTTATGTGTCCCTTTTATCCAATCCTGGTTGTCCATAAAAGCGCCATAAACTATTGCGAATTTATGTTAATGCGGGAAAATTACCGTTTTCCTGGCATTTACTTTAAGGTCAATCTTTATGGCATGGATACACGATTTTAATTGAAGATCTTTGACCAAATAAAATAATAGGGTGACAATTTTATTGCAAATCATGGATCATCGGAACTGTGAATAATAATAATAAAATTCTTTATTTCACAAAATTTTGTACATCGGTAAGCTTAATACTATTTAGTATTTTCTACCAGCTAACCTTTGGCAATGAGGAACCTGTTAAGGGTAGTGCCATGGATTTGTATAGATAAATTACTTAAATACTCGGTAAATTATATTAAGTTATAGTGATAGTTACAGTGAAGGGAAAAACTGTGAGGTAAACCAGCATGACCTAAGAAGTCAGAAATATTGATGCCTAAAATATGGCGATAAGGTTCACCCCTATACGTTAAGTAAAATTCTTCGCCAAAAAGAGGGTGTACGAGCGACAGGCGATATTCGGAAACAACTCCAGCTCCCCTCCGCTTCGCTCAGCTCTCCAAGTGTAAACCTAAACCTTATTTGTTCTTATTTTGTACCTTACATGCTCCTCCTTGCTCCTCTTTGCTTCGCTTGTCCTCGCACCTATTTTAACTATTTGCTGAAAGATTTTCGTAACTGTTTTAATCTCGCTTTTAAGTGAACAATCTGCTTTTTCGCGAAAAAGTGGAACAATTTCGTATGATCGCGTAATGGGTCGGCCTTTACGCCACAATGCGGTTTTTCACGAAAAAGCTGTTTACACGGTTTTATGGCAACATGGACAAAGCTATAATGAGAATCCACCAAACTTAATGCTGAATCTGCTCACATGTAACTCGATTTCGATAAATTTATTTACATTTGTCAATTTTCGTGACAATAAAGGCTCTCTGGACCAATTTCGTTATGTATGCGGTTGGAAAATTAAATTAATTCATTAATATTCCAAAATATAACCAGTTTAACCAGCGTACATTTTGTATTTGTGTGTAAAGGAACTTTGTTGATCTGGATCACGCATTGGGCGACTCACTCCCAATAGAAGCTGATATTTGGTTTATTCGAACTCATTTCCGCTAATTTTCAATTTAATTAGGCCTTTTGGATACATGGAGTTTTATATATCGTATATAACTGTCTAATTAAGTTGGTCTTTTTAACTGCTCGTGGAATAAGTTTGTTTTAAACGGTATGTCCGGCACAAAGGCTTGCCCTTATTTGGTCGAGGCATTAAAGAAGTGTTGTGAAGTTTTTACAATGTAAAAGTGTACTATTAGGGAGACATGGTCTATACCTATATATGAACAAACCCTTTAAATAAAGAAAAAAAAATGTACGGGACCCTCAGGGCACTAGTTCTGTATCTTTAACGGGGCCCAAGAAAAAGGTTCTTGACATATGGACAGATAGATGGACAACAAAGTTGTCCTATAAGGGTTTCGTTTTTTTGTTTTGAGGTATGAAACCTTAAAATCGGTTAAGAACAGTGATTTTCCTTCAGCGCCTAAAGAGTATTTATAAAATATAGTGTTTGCCAAAACGAATATCAAAAATGCTTGACGAAAACGTATGTTGTTTGTATCCTTCACAACTCAACTACGACATGTTTACATAAGCACTTCGTTTCGGCTTCACTATCCTTTTTACCCCAGAGAAAAATACAAGGGTTATTTTTTATACACAAAAACGGAAATGGAACGAAAAAAAATTAGGCATGCTAAGAAAGAGAAGACTCCTGCCCATCTATCTCCAACTTAATCACATTACTGGTTTACTGAAGTCATCGACCCGAGTATTCCGTAAAATCTCGACATTCTGTGGGTGGTCCAGAAGAGAGACGTTTAAATTATTGGGTCTTTATTTATGCTGAGAAACCGAAAAGATCTCCAGAGAAGAACCTTTAAATTCTCCGTTCCTTCGAGTAATTCACAAAATCTTTCATTAGCATTCAATGTCTTATTTGTATTGAAGGTTGCCAGGGTCAATATTTTGGCAGCTAAATATCTGCTGGATAGGATCCTATTCATAAATCTGGTGACAAAAGCATGCCATGTAACTACAGACCCATTTCACTTCTATCAGTATTCTCAAAGTTGTTGGAGAAAATTGTAAACCGTCGCCTAGTTAAATATAGATATCAAATGAAATTCTATCACCAACCCAGTTTGGCTTCAGACATGGAAAGTCTACTGAAGATGCAGTCACACTTCTCCTAAATTCAATAACTTCACATCTTGATAACGAGCGCTGTTGTGTAGGTGCCTTCTTAGACCTAGCAAAAGCGTTTGACACGGTTTCCATTCCGATTCTTTTGAAAAAATTAGACAACATAGGTATTAGAGGCATTACTCTCGATTGGTTCCGCAGTTATTTGTCGGACAGAGTTCAGATTACTAAAATTAGTGACATTCTCAGTGATCCTTCAAATGTGAAATTCATCTACATAAATTACATTAACAATGCTTTATCTCCATCTTTAAACGCATAAATTGTGTGTTACGCCGACGATACTGCGATTATCTTTAACCATACCACCTGGCTTTCTGTTTTTAATCGAACAACTAACGGTCTTTCTGAAATCGCTAACTGGCTTTCTAGAAATCTTCTTACACTAAAAACAACCAAAATCAAATACTTATGTTTCCACAAAACTGCAGCTTCAGAACCAATTTGTAACATCCCAATCAAAATACATTCCTGTGATCGATCCACCTGCACATGTTCCTGCGACATTATTCAAAAAACCGATGCTATAAAATATCTAGGTATTTTCCTCGATGAGAAAGTCAACTTCAATAAACATATATCTTTCCTTGCCGGAAGGGCAAGAAAACTCATCCACGTCATGAGACTACTACGTAATAGTACCTCAAAAGAAACCTTAAGACTCGTATATATTACTCTTTGTCAATCTGTTCTGAATTACTGTATAAGCTGCTGGGGTGGTTCATCTAAAACACATATTATCACAATTGAAAGAGCGCAAAGGTCAATTCTAAAAGTAATGTTTAAAAAACCTATCGATTATCCCACAGAAACTCTCTACAGAGAATGCGGTGTCTTAACTATCAGAAAACTTTTATCCTTAGAGCAGCACTCATCCAACACAGAAAAATTATTGACTCTCCCGAATACGATAAACTGCTTCGAAGAAGAGTATTTAGGACAAAAATAACAGCGACAAAAACTAAATTCGCACAAAGATTTCCTCCCTACCTACATCCTCATATCTACAATATTGTCGCTAAAGAATGCAATTTAAAACTGGCTTCCGTACATGAAGCAAAACGAAAAATTGAAAAATGGCTTCTTAACTTAAATTATGTCGATACTGAAAATATATTAGGTATATTTGGAGAACAGATATCATACACTTGAATATTCTCTTATTTTCTATATATCAATAGTAAATAATGCTCGTATATATGTATATATATATATAACTCATATACCTATATACTCATTACTTATTTCAATACTATCTATTCCATTATATATAGACACTCGCTTAATTTATACATATTCTTTCTATACCTATATAGGTAACTATTTATTTTCTTTAGTAGCATTGAGTCCTTATTAGATATTTAGATTAAGACCCTAAAAATGCTTTTGTTCTTTTTTGTTCTAGGCTTAGGTTAAAATAAGTTTTAAGGTTATAGATCTTAATCACCTTATTCACAAATAACACATTTATCACTTGTCCAATTATAAGACTAAACTTTTGATTAACCAACCTACCAGCACCCACGGAACAGACTACCCATCGTCTAGTCTGGGAGCTACTGAATTTTTTGTTAATGTTACCATGTGTGTGAAATAAATATTTTTGTATTTTTGTATACTCTTCTCCTGCACCGTCAAAACTATAATCGCAAAAAAAAACACAAAAATGTTGTTTAAAGGGTTTGATTATTTATTGATTTCAAGAGCTTCTAACTTTACGTAAATGACAAAAGAGATACATATCGTCACGACATGAATCCCCGAGGGGATATCAAAGGTGTTTACGGTCGTGAACTGTGAAATGCAAGTCACCATCCACACCCGCGTTTCACCGACGATATTACCTCCCAACGTGATGGGTGGTCAGCCCTATCGCCATACTTCGGGCACAAATACACGCTTGTTAGGGCATGCTCATGGTTTCCTCACGATGTTATCCTTCACCGTTCAGCAAGTGGTAAGTAGGTATTAGATAAGAGCACTAGTACATAAATTCCAAAAAACGGAACCTGGGTCTCAAGAAAATGAAAATGAAAAAAATGTTATTTGTTTTCTCAAAATAAATATTAGGTACACAAAACTTAACACTAACCTCCACCTTATAATTATTTGAGTTATGGAGGCTAGGTCCTTCCATACGTATAATAATAAAATGAAAAACCAACCAAGTGCGAGTCGGACTCGCGCACGAAGGGTTCCATACCATTATCTATAAAAACGGCAATAATATCACTTCTGTTGTATGGGAGCCCGCTTTAATATTTATTATATTCTATTTTTAAGTATTTGCTGTTATAGCGGCAACATAAATACATCATCTGTGAAAATTTAAACTGTCTATCACGGTTTATGAGATACAGCCTGGTGACAGACGGACAGACAGACGGACAGCGGGGACTTAGTAATAGGGTCCCGTTGGTTACCCTTTGGGTATGGAACCCTAAAAATTGAGATTGAGACGCCAGCGTTCTACCACCTGAGCTACCGCCGCCGCTACTATTTATCGCTACTAAAAGATACCAGGGGTGGCTGATATAAAATCTCCTTTGTTAAAGAAAGTTTAAAAAATGTTACTGGCCACTATATTCTCGTATTCTTTGTTTATTCCTTTTTTAAAAATTATGACACTTATTTGTTTCTACGAGTTCAATTTTTTTTTGGCGCGTCTTCGTTTTTATCAAGTTGCAATAAAATTAAAAATGGATAAAATTGAGTATCGCGCTGTGATTAAATTCCTCGGTAAAGAAGGGAATACGCCGACGCAGATCCGAGAGCGCATGTTTAAGGTGTTCGGAGATTCATGTCCTTCCGAATTTGTAATAAAGTTTTGGTCAAAGCAGTTTAAACAAGGCCGTGTGAGCTTAGAAGACGATCCCCGTAGTGGAAGGCCCATTTCTGCAGTTACCGCAGATAATGTGGAAAAAGTGAAGAAACTGATCCTTGGCGATCGGCGAATTAAGCAGTGGGAAATAGCTAGAGATGTTGGCATTAGCAAGGAACGAGTTCATGAAATAATTCATGAACATTTGGGAATGTCCAAGGTGAGCGCACGTTGGGTGCCTAAAATGTTGACCCCGTTTGATAAGCAAAGGCGTGTGGAATGTTGTCAGTCATTTTTAGACTTGGTAAAGGATAAAGAGGAAGAAACTATCTTGCAAATAGTGACCTGTGATGAAACTTGGATTCGTCAGTGGGATCCCGAAAGCAAACAAGAATCGATGCAATGGAAATTTAAAGGGGAAAAACCACCAAGGAAGTTTAAGGTCCGGCTGTCAGCGGGCAAACTAATGGCAACCATTTTTTGGGATGTTGAGGGGATTCTTATGATAGATTACCTGCCAAAAAACACCACGATGAATGCTGAATACTATGCGAACTTACTTGACCAGCTACGCAAAAAAATAAAAGAAGACAGGAGGGGCAAACTTAGCAAAGGCGTTTTGATTTTGCATGATAATGCACCCGCGCACACGGCCTTTAAGGCGCGGTCATCTCTGACAAAAAACGGCTTTACAGAGATCAACCACCCACCCTATAGTCCAGACCTGGCTCCCTCTGACTACTTCTTATTTAAAAATTTAAAGAAAAATTTGAGAGGGCGCAGATTTTTAACAGACGAAGAGATGAAGGACGCTGTGAATGACTATTTTGACGAACAAAATAATAATTATTATTTTAATGGTATGATGTCACTTATTGACAAATGTCGTAAGTGCATTTCAGTTGCAGGGGACTATATTGAAAAATAAAAAATAAATTATTAATCCATGTATTTTCTTTCATAGTCAGGTAGATTACTTTTCAGCCACCCCTCGTACATGTAAATAATTGGGTAACATGATTGTTCAATTTGAAATTCCTAAAAGGCATTTTCAATTTATAACAATGCCGGCTATGCACTTTTCTTGAAAGATTTTAGCGGAGGAAGTATTCTAAAATTGGTGAATTTCTTGTGGATGTGCAGGTGTGCAACGATTCGGATGGTTTTGTGCAATTTTCCAGTTTTACTTTCAGCTTAAAATTCAATTTCCTGAGCTGTACACTTTTTCTTTCACACTTTTAGCAATTTCCTTAAAGCTTGGGAATGCACTTTAAAAGGAAACTTTTTATTCGCGCATACGTAATATCCGCATGGCTCTGATAAAAATTATACTACTTGTTTATTTTTATTTTCGAACAAATGCAGAAATAGAAAATAATGTTAAAATGTTCGTTTATCTCAATATTTTTTAATGAAATATTCCACTCGGAAAACGCCTCGGTAAAAGTTAAACACTTTTATGCTAATGTTGAACATACGAGGGGAAGTCAAAAGCCGTAAAATATCGCAATGGCTTGCTAAGAATTAAATTATAATATCCTTTATATAACAACAAACTTAAAGAACACTAGCCTTTTTCCGGGGTTCCAGCCGCATTTATTCAATCTTTACCCCGTTTTTGTTTTTTTACGTATTCAAATGTTTTCCGCCACTGATTCCAAGTTCTTGCAGCTATGTTTGCCCATTAATTTTTAAAACTATAATAATATGTTCTACAAAGTTTGATATATTGGACATGCACTCAGGTCTCTCCCCCAAGCCTACCGCACTGTCCCAACTCCTAGTTGGGTACAGGTCTAGTGAGAAATTTTGCGACTTCGGCATTCGCGAAATCTATGAAGAAACGAATTTATTTAATGACATCTTATGATAACTTAATACAAAATTTTATGGACTTATCAAAAACATAAGGATAAAACGAACTTAGCCGACAATACACGAAGTCGCGATATTTCTCACTGTAGCTGTAACTATGATTACATTGGTACGGTGAACTCAGTTATTATTATTTTTTAATTTTTTCAATTATTGTGCTTATTGGGTTATAAGGTGACTAAAAAAACGAAATTTGCCTTCCTGGCTTATTATTGTACAATTGTACGCCCTAGATAGGGTATACAATTGTACAATGGGGGACCGAGAAAAAAGATATTAGATAAAAGAATATAAAAGATATAATATTTAATCTGAGCAACTTATATGTTACTTTAAACTAATTTTGGAAAATAGACTGAGGTTTATGTAACAGATTTCCCTATAAACGCAAAAACTAACTAAGTGATCGATCTAAAAATGCTAAAGGCTTGGATTAAGAATAAAATACTAAATAATTAAATATGTAATTTTAATAAACGAGCAAAAACGAAAGCTTTATTCCTTTAATTTAGAGGGCAGCTTTGGGCTGGTAATTCTTCAAATGCAAATTTTAGAAAATAGACTGAGGTTTATGTAACAGATTTCCCTATAAACTCAAAAACTAACTAAGTGATCGATCTAAAAATGCTAAAGGCTTGGATTAAGAATAAAATACTAAATAATTAAATATGTAATTTTAATAAACGAGCAAAAACGAAAGCTTTATTCCTTTAATTTAGAGGGCAGCTTTGGGCTGGTAATTCTTCAAATGCAAATTTTAGAAAATAGACTGAGGTTTATGTAACAGATTTCCCTATAAACTCAAAAACTAACTAAGTGATCGATCTAAAAATGCTAAAGGCTTGGATTAAGAATAAAATACTAAATAATTAAATATGTAATTTTAATAAACGAGCAAAAACGAAAGCTTTATTCCTTTAATTTAGAGGGCAGCTTTGGGCTGGTAATTCTTCAAATGCAAACTTTAGAAAATAGACTGAGGTTTATGTAACAGATTTCCCTATAAACTCAAAAACTAACTAAGTGATCGATCTAAAAATGCTAAAGGCTTGGATTAAGAATAAAATACTAAATAATTAAATATGTAATTTTAATAAACGAGCAAAAACGAAAGCTTTATTCCTTTAATTTAGAGGGCAGCTTTGGGCTGGTAATTCTTCAAATGCAAATTTTAGAAAATAGACTGAGGTTTATGTAACAGATTTCCCTATAAACTCAAAAACTAACTAAGTGATCGATCTAAAAATGCTAAAGGCTTGGATTAAGAATAAAATACTAAATAATTAAATATGTAATTTTAATAAACGAGCAAAAACGAAAGCTTTATTCCTTTAATTTAGAGGGCAGCTTTGGGCTGGTAATTCTTCAAATGCAAATTTTAGAAAATAGACTGAGGTTTATGTAACAGATTTCCCTATAAACTCAAAAACTAACTAAGTGATCGATCTAAAAATGCTAAAGGCTTGGATTAAGAATAAAATACTAAATAATTAAATATGTAATTTTAATAAACGAGCAAAAACGAAAGCTTTATTCCTTTAATTTAGAGGGCAGCTTTGGGCTGGTAATTCTTCAAATGCAAATTTTAGAAAATAGACTGAGGTTTATGTAACAGATTTCCCTATAAACTCAAAAACTAACTAAGTGATCGATCTAAAAATGCTAAAGGCTTGGATTAAGAATAAAATACTAAATAATTAAATATGTAATTTTAATAAACGAGCAAAAACGAAAGCTTTATTCCTTTAATTTAGAGGGCAGCTTTGGGCTGGTAATTCTTCAAATGCAAATTTTAGAAAATAGACTGAGGTTTATGTAACAGATTTCCCTATAAACTCAAAAACTAACTAAGTGATCGATCTAAAAATGCTAAAGGCTTGGATTAAGAATAAAATACTAAATAATTAAATATGTAATTTTAATAAACGAGCAAAAACGAAAGCTTTATTCCTTTAATTTAGAGGGCAGCTTTGGGCTGGTAATTCTTCAAATGCAAATTTTAGAAAATAGACTGAGGTTTATGTAACAGATTTCCCTATAAACTCAAAAACTAACTAAGTGATCGATCTAAAAATGCTAAAGGCTTGGATTAAGAATAAAATACTAAATAATTAAATATGTAATTTTAATAAACGAGCAAAAACGAAAGCTTTATTCCTTTAATTTAGAGGGCAGCTTTGGGCTGGTAATTCTTCAAATGCAAATTTTAGAAAATAGACTGAGGTTTATGTAACAGATTTCCCTATAAACTCAAAAACTAACTAATTGATCGATCTAAAAATGCTAAAGGCTTGGATTAAGAATAAAATACTAAATAATTAAATATGTAATTTTAATAAACGAGCAAAAACGAAAGCTTTATTCCTTTAATTTAGAGGGCAGCTTTGGGCTGGTAATTCTTCAAATGCAAATTTTAGAAAATAGACTGAGGTTTATGTAACAGATTTCCCCATAAACTCAAAAACTAACTAAGTGATCGATCTAAAAATGCTAAAGGCTTGGATTAAGAATAAAATACTAAATAATTAAATATGTAATTTTAATAAACGAGCAAAAACGAAAGCTTTATTCCTTTAATTTAGAGGGCAGCTTTGGGCTGGTAATTCTTCAAATGCAAATTTTGCGGCAAACATTTCTGCGGCATTTAACCCTTTCCTGCAGAATAGTACCTATCATTTGCATTTATGATTTTTAATCTAATAAAAATTAACTATACAGGTAACCACAGCTAATTTTATAAATATTCAATTCTTGAATGGATTAGTTATAGACATATTAAAATGTTTTGTAATATTTTAACAGGCTTAAGTAAATTTTTATTTGCATTTTGACTGTATAGTTGATGACTCTCAATAAGTCCAAAGTCACAAAATATCTTGCATAATATTATGAATTTTCATCCAACATGACTAATCTTCTCTATTTCTAAATGTTATAAAACAAAGTCGCAATCTGTGTTTGTCTATGTATTCGCTTTATAACCTCCAAGCTACTTAGTAGAATGTAATGCAGTTTACACCATCATTTATAACATTTTATGAGGAAGAATTATTTGTTTAATACATTCACATTTACTGTATAAATGTGGAGAAATAACTACATTTCCTAATAAAATCGTCAAAACAAACAATGGCATTAATCTTGAAGATTGATGACATGAAAATACAGAATGATTACTTTCTCGCTTTTTCTGGTGCGTTCTCCGGCTGAGGCAAGCGACTTTTTAATGCAGTATAACTTACTTCAGAAAAGAAAGGAAAGTTAGAGTTTAAATCTACTATCATCAATACCCTCCTCCAACCGCCTCCATTATCCACATTATATACAGGGTTAGTTACTTGTTTAATGTGGATATATAACTAAATATTCTGTGAATATTTCAAGCGTCTACCAGTGGCCGTTATCAATATCGAGTAAAAATGAGCAAAAAAATCACGTTTGCTGTATGGGAGCCCCCGGGGTTTGATATTTATTTTATTCTGTTTTTTAGTATTTCTTGTTATACCGGCAACAGAAATACATCATTTGTGAAAATTTCAACTGTCTTATTATCACGGTTCATGATATACAGCCTGGTGACAGACGGACAGCGGAGTCTTAGTAATAGGGTCCAGTTGGTTACAATTTGAGTACGGAACCCTAAAAATAAAAACTAAAATCTAAATTTTATAACCAAACGCAGCAAATCTATCTATATAAAGCATTGACCTCTCATAAAGATCAATGATATAAAGTCATTTCCTTATCCATCATCAAAAACCTTTGTTAAAACCTGAACTAAAATCAACATTTTATAACCAAACGCAGCAGTAGAGGGTTAGCATCTCAAGTTGAAGTTGAAGCATTATCATTATCATGCAAACTGTGCCATCTTTTAGACCTTCCGCAGCGTGGAAATGACGCTATCAAGTTATGACACAAAAACTCATAAACAATCCAAAATATGGCAGTGGGAGCCAAAACCTTCTCATATCTCATGAGCCAAAGGTCTTAGAAAATGCAGGTTTTCTGGAGTTTACTACGATATAAAATCCTGTGCGAATTATTTTTATAGACTGTGCATTGGAAGGGAACCGCGCGATATTTTCAAAAACGACGCGCATTGTTTTAAATATATTTATTTTTAAAGCTTAATTGACATCATTAAAAAAACGCAATTCGCTACGACAAAATGACGTTCTCAAATAAAATGTATGACGCAACATACTTGTACAATACAGAAATATGTGTGAAAATCCAATAAATATCAAAAAAGCACTCCAGCGTTCTTAAGATTGCGGGCACAAGAGTTTCGTTAAAAAAAAAATTGTGTATCAAAAGTTGATCGTTATGTGCACAACATGTTTATTTTTGATAATGATGTAGTTTGTCAAGCAAGCCTATTTACCGTTAGACCAAGATCTAAGTAAAGCATGTAGTTTTTAATGTTATTTCAAAATTTACTATATGAAACCAAACTTGTAATTTTATCTTTTACTAGCTTTTGCCCGCAGCTCCACCCGCGTGTTATTTGGTTTAACGACATACTTTTTCCGAGATGAAAAGTAGCCTGTGTATTAAGTTAGGGTATAAGCTATATCCATTCTAAATTTCATCCAAATGCATCCAGCCGTTTCAGCGTGAAAGAGTAACAAACATACACACACACACACACACACCCTCACCCTTTCGCATTTATAATATTAGTGTGATTTTTATTGTGATATGTAAATTTTTTTTTTTTTTTGCATGACATAAATATAATCTTATCTTAGTTCTAATAACTTAATCGTAGACTTTTATCTCAATCTCAAGTCACATAAACCACAAATGTATGAACTACAATAAAATTCATATGACCGATTCCATCGCTAACAGTTCTTGATTCTAGTTTTGGTACTATAAAACTAGGCAAGTAACTTTGCAGTCCGTGATCAAAATCACAGAAATGCAAAAACATTCGAAAAGCGCTCTAAATTGTACCTACTCGTAGTTCGAACGAAACAAAATGGTGTTAACATAGGCGTCACGTAATTCACTCTGATTGGTGTTTGACATAACATGGCGTGTTGTTGCGATTTGTATTTTTATTTTTACAAAAATATTATTAATCGCGTTATTTATGAAGAATTTATAAAACGTTTAGAATCTTTTTAACCTATTTCACTATTTAAAATCGTTTATTCATTGATTGCTTATAACTGTCATCATGCCTATTAACCTGCAATGATTACAGTTTAAACTCCTATTCTTGTACAACAAAAAAAAACAATTTATACAAGGTGAAATTGAATTAACCGACCAAATTCATACTGGCGACTCGGTTAGTGATCAGAAACAAGCTTAAATTACCGTTTTAGTGAAATTCGTTTTTTTTTTCTTCCTTACTGCCTAGACTTAGTAAGGGAGCAAATAATACATTTTTAGAATTTAGCCAAAAGGATTACTGAATATAGTTCCTGATCACTAACCGAGTCTCCAGTATGAATTTGGTCCGTTGATTTAATCTCACCCTATCTAAATACCCTCGTGAAATTCAATAAAAGCAACCACGAGAGTACACTGGAGCCCACATCAAGCTAAACACTTTCACTATAAGCTGACCTCTCATTGTGCGGGGAGCTTATACAATGAGAGGTCAGCTTATACTGAAAGTGTTTAGCTTGATGTGGGCTCCACTGTACAAGCGAGGCTGTTCCTCAATTCTGGCACGTGCGCAAAAATTGCGAAGGCTGATTGCGGGTGACTTTAAAAGGGATTTTGTAAAACTTATAGTGGGCATTCTTTATATCCTATAGCTTCTATTTGATGTGGTTTAGTGACTCTAATTTCCATCGCATGGCATTTATCAAACTTTAAATAAATATCTAATGACTGATGTTGCGAATGCGCAATAATGCCAGAATAGCCGCCCAGGTGTCCAATCGTCGTACGCGCGGCGCAACCCTAAGCTGTTGGTCGAATTGTGCCCGAAATACGGAAATAGGGGCTCACCACCCATCACGTTTGGGTCGTAATAGTCGTCGGTAAAGAGCGGGTACCGTGTAGAATGCGATTTGCGTTTCCCAATTCACACTTGGAAACACCTCTGGCGTCTCTTCGGGGATTCATGTCGTGACGATACGGTTAGGTATGTTTTACGTTTGGAATGAATACTTTAAAGGAACCCGCCGCCGCCAGAACGACAAGACTATATACCTGACAGACTTTTTTACGAATAATTTGTGAGTATTTTATTATTTTTGGCTCAGTTTTCGTGAAATACGAGGTAAGATATAACATTACTAAAAGCGTCTCCGTTTCTTGGCTCCGTCCCAAGATCAAGCACTCTTTGAAAAATATGAAACCAGCTTTTATTTCTTCCCAGTTTTTAATCTCTCCGACACTTTTAAGCCATAAATTATGTTCTGTCCGATAGTGTTGCAATCCATAGTCTATCGATAATATAGTAAAAGTACCATCGATAGTATTGATAATTTTAACCAAACAATTTAATACTAAAATCTATCAATAGTATGGTAATAATATATTATTTAATTTACACTACCGATAGTTTTATTTAATTTAATTTAATAAACTATAAACTATCGACAGGACTATTAATATTGTTATACTCTTTTTCACCTAAGAAGTACCGGTTAACACATGTCAGAACTGAGCACTAATAGTGAAGAGACACCTTTGAATTGAGACTAACTCTATCGATTCTCGATTACTGTTACAAACATTTGTTTGATGTGAATCAAATCGAACCACATCGAATATTAGAAATTATTGACATATGAAGATCAAAAATATGACATACCGAAATAAATTGATACGAAATGCTTTCAAGCAGTATTCAAATATTATCTCGATTGATGTGGTTATTATTAATCCCTGCCATATAATGAACTTGTCAACCCTAAAATAGTTTGTCACGTGGTTCTTGTCTTGCAAATTAGTGGTAAAATACTATAATACTGTAACAAAAAAAAATGTAGTCTGTAATCTACTTGTTTTTGGCTATCTTGTTGATTTATTTTACGAATTGTTTATATAAAATTTCATGATCGGACGGATCAACAAACAGACATCATAGGCTTACTAAGAGTATCCCATCGGCTCCGTTTAGGTGCGAACCCCAAACACAAAATATTCGGTGTTGATCGCATTACACTCGTTGCTTGCGCGTCATCGTTTGTGTTGCATTTACTAAACTTCACTCGCCATATCGATCGATTGAGCGCTTACCGATTATAAAACAATTGTTTGTCTCTTCACTATGAAAAAAATGGGCCTCGTGCATAGCGGTGCTCTTACGTTAAGATAATATTCTATTTTGATAGTTTCTTAAAAAACTAAAATATTAGCAAACGCCATAAACTAATTGTACTTAAAACAACTTTGTGCTGGATTAAGATTTTTAAAGTATTTTTTGGATCTGAAAAACCATAGTTGTGCCGTGTTGGTAATTTGCAATCACTTTCAATATCATCCAGGATTTCATAAGTGAAAAGGGGTATACTGTTGTTAAGGTGAAAGGTCAGCTATCGATATATCGAATATCGATAGTAAAACAACACTCTATCCCACGAAGCAAAGTGAAAAATGTTAGTCACTGGCTAATGTACTAGTTCAGTTCAGTTAAAATTTTTCATTGGTTTCTTATACAATAATAGGGAAAAGAAAGGAACCATATAATGTGACTCGTGTGTCAGTTCGTCTGTCACATCATTGACGTACTACCAAGTGGACATCGGGTCTGTGCTCAAAAGTGTCCAAACCAAAAGAGAGTCAAAACCATTGAAAATTAAACAAGGGTGTCAATTCACACGTCAATCAAAATTAAGCCGTGCAGCAATGACATACGATTCAAATCCAAATGTTTTGTTTCTCAATATTTTGACACTTCACTTTATTAAATTTTGTCCCCAATTGCTGGGTATCACTGAAAAGGAATTCTAAGGGATTCACCGAAGGAATCAATCGCGCCGCTGTCAACGACATTTCTTATGCGCTTGCACACCTACCCGCACCAAAAGAATCGACCGCACTGTACGAGTACGCGTGAAGACAGTATTATTCATGCTTACAGATACTTTCAGTGATGAGTGATGAACTGGTGACGCATCTGGAGGAGATCCGTCGGAGTTTGAAAGTGACCGACATAGCCTTCAGGAAGTGGCAGTGAGCAGGCCAAATTGTTCGCCGATATGATGGCCTTTGGGGAAGGAAAGGAGTTGGAATGTAGACCACGTAAAGCAAAGCGTAGCGTAGACAAACCTCGTGCCCGCTAGACTGTCAATCTGAAGGACGTTGCGGATGGCGGCTGGATGAGGAGGACCGACAACAGTGGCGAAATCTAGGAAAGGCTTATAGCTAGGTTTGTCTTGACCTCGAGGTCGCCAACTGGTATCGGAGGAATTCACTTGGCACGTATATAAAGTGCAGTGGGTCAATCTTCACTGATTTAGCTCAGTAGACCCCCGCCTCTCGAAGTTTCACGCCGCCCCGCTTCAGAAAAAAAATCATATCGGCTTTAATTTGCGTAACATCTCAAATGTGATATCATTTTCTTATAAATGTAGGATGAAGGATTCATTTTTAGGACAATTTATGCACAGTTTAATACAAAAAATATAAAACATTGAAGAAAATATATGTATATTGGACAAATATTTTTTAAATGTTGAATCAGTATCCTTAAAAATACTAAGTATTGTGAGTATAAAAATATATATATACTATAAATGTACTTACTATAAAACGTATATCTAAAAAAAAAAACCTAACATGTATGCGACGGTGGTTAAGTTGAACGTATATTTTTATCAATAGTAATATTACTTAGTGAAATTATGTCGATTCAGCATTATTTAATAAAAATAAAAAAACATTATTTTATTGTTTTTACTATTTACCAAAAACATCATAAGTTTCAAAGAGAAGTTGGTTTATAAACAACGTATATAGAATACGGGAATATTATAAAATAAGAACGTTGTGGGTGGCAGCTGGATGAAGAGGGCGGTGGACCACCAATCTAAAAAAGGCCTATGTCCTTTAAATTTAAATACGCAGTCATTACAGAATTGTCAGTGAAGTATATAGAAAATAAGATACTTACCTACTTGACTGATACTGACCGGGCCGGTCGTGAACCTCCCGCGATTTAAAACCGAAAACTCGAGAAACATGCCACAAAATACTTGTGAACTAGTGAAAAAAGCTGTTCTAGAAGCTATCCAACCATTAGAGGAAATAATCACATCATTATCGGATCTTGTACACCATCTGAAACAAGAAATATGTGATCTCAAAAAATGTCACCATCTTTGCGAAAGTGTAAACATCAAGGAGCAACGATTGGTTATTACACGATCCAATCAAGAATCATCACCAGCAAGCGACCGCAAGGTATTAACCAATACACTCACTCCAACTAACTGCTATTCATCGGCCGTCCAATCAAATCGTCCGAGACGTGCTGCAGCCACACGCGCCAGAGAACAGCTAAATTCCCAATCGACTCGGAACGATTCACGAACAAATAAATTGACCGTTTCAACCGCCGCAACCGACGCTCCCGCTGAGTTAAGAAAAAACCATGAAAGTTCACCACAAACACCAGGACTAACCCAAGAAAATGACGAGGAACGACAATCAGCCTATCCTGCAGCCCTTCCAGATGAAAATACCAACAGATCGACCACCGTCCCTCAGCACCGAAAACAAAGACATAACCCGCCAATTCGAGCAACAGGATGTGAAGATCCGGATCTCCTCACAGCAGTGGTTTATCGTCACCTACATGTCTGGAACTTCAGTTCTGAAACAACGGACGGAAATATCACGAAGTATTTGACCAAAAAGGTACCGGGAATAAAGTGCAAAATCACCACTGCAGATCCTTCTCACACTCAACACAAATGCTTTATTATAAGCATACCCCAACAGCACTACGCATTTTTTAAATCTCCTGCAAACTGGCCGTCTGGAACCTCTCTCCAAGAATGGTTTATTATCCGCAAACCTTTTGGTTACAACAAACAACGTCAACCAGCTACAAACTTCTCCGACACCGGCCCCAGCCCCGGCAGGAAGATAGATGACCATCCTGACCCCAGAACTCCTAGAACGCCCTTTCAGCAAGAAGAGTAGGGACTCCACCGCACAGCTAAGTAACGAAAAACTCATCATATGTCACCAAAACATACGTTGTTTAAGTAACCATAAAACACCGCATCTAGAATTATTTTTACAAAATGACCTAAATTGTAACATATTATGTCTAACAGAACATTGGTTGAAACAAAATGAACTTAAATACATAACTTTCACTTCATTTGAACTAGCTTCAAATTATTGTAGAACAAATATTGTACATGGTGGCTCAGCCATCTTTGTGAAGTGTAATATTCCTTACATACAAAGATCCGATTTAAATGATCTTTCTTTAGAACACGCCTGTGAAATATCAGCAATAGAAATGCATAAACCTAATATAATAATTATATGCATCTATCATTCAGGTAACTCATGCTTCAATACTTTTTTAAACACTTTTGAATCGTTGTTAGTCAAACTGCAAAATAACAACAAAAAAGTAGTTATAGTGGGCGATTTTAACGTGGATTTCCTTACAAATAATCCACAAAAGCGCTCAGTTAATGACTTAATACAATCATATAATTTTACACAAAATGTCCTTTTCCCAACCCATATAAATACATGTATAGACCATGTGTATACTAATTTTGCCTCGGCTGATACTTGTTTGGCAATATCATCATCCACAGCTTGTGTAAAAGCTAAAATATCTGATCACGATGGCCAAATAATAACCTTTCAGGAGTTAGTGGAGTCAGAGAGATTTTATACATCTCGTCTCTTCTCTAAAAGTAATTTTCAGAACTTTACTAGTTTCTTATCATCCATTGACTGGAACGAAATAAAATTTAAATACAATAACGACCAAATTGCACTTTTGAGCTCAATTATCAACATTATACAAAATGGAGTCAACATATGCTTTCCCTATAAAAAACGCTTAAATAAAAAACACACATTAAAATGTCCGTGGTTAACAAATGACATTATCGCACAAAAACAGTTACTTGATAACTTACTTTCCCATCTTGGAACATTTCCTGACTTAATTCACTTAATTAATTTAATTATATCCTTATCATTCCAACTTGAACAAAATCTGACAAACGCTCAATCTGACTACTACTCTGAAAAAATTCGTAACAGTAACAATGGACAAAAAACAATGTGGAAAATTGTTAACGAATACACAGGTCGTAACGGTAATAAAAGTCAAGATAGCTTATTATTACTCAATGACACCGATGGACAACAGTACACTTCTATAGAAAATCTAGCAACTAGCATAAATAACTTTTTCTTATCAGCAGCTAGCACAGTGCATGCCCCCCCAGCCTGTGCGGAGCGTGCCTACCAACTACTGTGCCGCTGTCAAACACCTAGTGACTCATCCGTCCGATTACCATTATTTACTGATAAGGAAGTTCACCTTATTGTGACTAAGTATATTGCATGTAAAAATACCTGTGATATTTTTGATGCATCAACTAAAATATTTAAAGTTGCTCTTCCATTTCTACTTACTTTTCTGACCGAGATATTTAATCATCTCATTAGACAAGGTCAATATCCAAAGGTACTGAAATGTGCAAAAGTCGTCCCTGTACACAAGGGTAAAGGTCCTAAAAATGACTCAAAGTTCTATAGACCGATCGCGGTCATACCTACCGTTGCTAAAATCTTCGAAGTGGGCATAACCGAAAGATTATATAACTACCTTGAATGTAATAACAAACTCAGCGAAAAACAATACGCGTACAGGAAAGGTAGATCTTGCGTCTCGGTTATCAGAGAGGTGGTTTGGAAAATTTTACAAGCAAAAGAAAACCACAAACATGTAGCTATTCTCATATGTGACATGACCCGCGCATTTGACCTTTGCGACCATCAAGTACTTGCTCGTAAATTTGAACATATGGGAATTAGAGGCCCCACCCTTAATCTGGTAAAAGACTTCCTTCACGAAAGACAGCAACAAGTAGCACTAAATAATGGACAAATAAAGTCAACACAAAACACATCCAAAATAGGCGTACCTCAGGGGTCAGCCCTTGCAAACCTATCGTTCTTAGTTCAAGTCAATGACCTCCCCGACGCTGTAAATGGAGATATGTATATCTTTGCTGATGACGCATGCGATATTTTAACAGGTGACTGCACACCCAGCCTAGAAATTGAAATCTATAGAGATATATCTAGCCTACAAAACTGGTTTAATGTGAACGGTTTGGTTCTAAACCTATCAAAAACTCAGTTACTTTATTTCAACCTAGGGGGCCCCCCTCCTAGACCTCTATCAATTAATATAAATGGTGACACTCTGAAGCAGATAAAACATACAAAATTCCTAGGCATAATAGTGGACTCTGCTCTCACTTGGGAACCTCACATCTCAGCGCTTTGTGGAAGACTGAGCGGAGCTTGTTTCGCTCTCCGTCGTCTGTCCGTAATACTCCCAACTAAAGAAGTACGCTCTTGCTACTTCTCACTTTTCCACTCGGTGCTGTGCTATGGGTTGGAGCTCTGGGGAGATGCTGCCGAGTGTAAACGTCCTTTCATACTGCAAAAAAGGGCTATCAGAATACTTTCTCATGTACCTCTAGACGAACACGCTAAACCTTTATTTATAAAGCTGAAAATTTTAACCATGACTTCACAATACATCTACAACGTTTCAAAGTTTGTAAGAGAAAACCCAGTTACTTTTCCTACAAAAGCATCTTTCCAATCCTACCTAACCCGCCACTCTAATAAACTCCATATACCTAAACATAAATTATCTAAATCCACAAAGTCCGTCTATATAGCAGGATCAAAAATATACAATGCGCTTCCTGATGCAATCAAATCTTGTAAAGAAACCACAACATTCCTAACTAAACTAAGAGCATGGCTAATTGAAAAATCGTTCTATAGTGTTAAGGAATATTACACTTCAACAAATACAAAATAAACTAAAAATTAATTAAATTTGGGTTTCGGAGAATAATGTAAAATGTAAAATACTATAATCATAATGAATATAATTTGTTAAAGATTTAAATGTTAAGTATAATATTTTTAACGTTAAGTATAATTTATTGTAATAAAATAACGAATGTCATATCATATAACCTGACCTAACAATTGACCTGTAAATAATTTTATTTATTAATAAATTGAGTTTGAGTTTTTTGAGTTTGTCCTATGGATACAGACTAATGGATGTATGGATGGATATGAAATACAAACTTTGTTACTAGCTTTGGTTTTATGGTCTAAACTTCGTTTGTACGCACTCCCTTAGTTCAAAGCTTAAAAAAATGCAGGTGGATGGTAGTATTAGGTATTAGGTAGGTATAAAAATGTCGTAAAAGGATCATAGATTTTGGATACATAAAATGTTTTTTTTTGTAAGCCGCATTCCTGGTTACTACCTCTATATATTTTAATGCTCGTCACGTGACCTACAATTTCCACCACAGTTATAGTCTGTCAAAAAAGTGTAGAAATGAAAATTAAACTTTAATGAACTTTATTGGACTTTAAACGTTCAAGTAGTATAATTTAGGTAATATATTTATGAAATAATAACGTGGTTAACTCGATTTAACAGATTTTGTACTTATTTGTTTTGTGTAACCAGGCGAAAGAAAAATAGTTTCTTCAATATTCATTTCAACAATCTTTTGACAGACTGTACATAATTCAGTGCATTTTTATTATCTTGCACCGAATTAGCTCTGGACAAGCGGTAGCAGCTACGGGAGCAGTGGTCCACTTTGGTGTCCATTCGTTATTAGAGTCTGCTTCGCAGCCCTAACCTTCTATAAGGCTCTGGCTATATATTGACACCATATTATTGCCTACTTTGTGAAAACAAATCAATACAAAAATTATTGGTAAATTGACATTTTTATTTCAAAGTTGTTGGAAAAGTCAGGTAAATAAAAAAAGACTTACGATCGGTAATAAAAATAAACTAAAAATAAAGAAAAAAATAATAATAGAAAAAAATTTGCAATATATATATTTTTTGTATTTTTTTTTAATTTTCATGTTTTATATTATAAGGCAAGTGTTTTTTTTTTTACATACATAAGCCCGTTTTCTCTGCCCTTTATAGGGCTAATCCGCTGGACTGGGAAGATTTTGAATTGGCACCATGGATTGCCCCATATGTGCACACCCTGGTAAAGCTGTTAAGAGATGCTGTCGAAAGTTGGCTTCCGTGGATGGAATATTTTCTAGCTGACGGTCTTTTTGAGAGATAAGTTTTCTTCTACACTCATTCAACGATGTGCACTGACTGGATCTGAAATATAAATTAGGTATGTGTTAGTGAATTTTTTTAAATACACTGGAATACAGCTAGAGATAGAAGATCTCTTATGATATCACACAGGTTACGTTTAATTTTTACTTATTTCTCATACATCGATATAGTGATTTTTTAAATAATTCCATTGGTGTTTTCGTCTCCGTCAGCTAGCTTATTAAACCCCCTAGTTGCTGATGGAAAAGCGTTCCATGCTTCGTAGGCAGCTTTTTTAGCTTTTCCAATAAACAACGAAACTGTGTCACATCCAGTTAATGCATGGAAAACCGGTAACGCTCTTGCTTTTTCTGGCCTAAGGTAAGCCTTTATGTAGACCGGGCTCATTAATGATAACAAAAAACCGTGTCCAAATCTGTTGAGTGGTTCTTGAGTAAAACGGAACATACATACTTACTACATATATAGACAGACACAAATTATAAAAATTGTAGTTTTGTCCTTAGAATATCACCAACAACCCATCCATCCATCCATCCATCAGCCCGTGTTCGTCCACTGCTGGACATAGGCCTTTCCCAAATTTCGCCACTCATGTCGGTCCTCCGACCTCCTCATCCAGCCGCCCTCCGCAACGTCCTTCAGGTCCTCGGTCCAGCGAACTAAAATCGGTGGATTAGGCCCTCTGTAAGAGACCACTTTTCAGCGCCTTACGTCATCACAGAAAGGACGCACTGGTTGTAACAACAACCCATTTCATTTAAAATTTCACAGAAATATTCAATTTACAGACACGTCATTTTACTACTTTATTATTATAATTTTTTTATTTAGTTATTTAGTTTTAATAAGGAAAACATAAAGTCTATAATATAAAACATACAGGATAAGAACACATTAAACAAAACACATACCAAAAAAGTTTTCACAGACTAATAGAACATAATAACACATCACGACAAGACGACAAACGAATAAAACATAAAATGCAAGATAATAATAACAAGAATGAAAAATACAATTAGACATGCATGAAACCCAAAGAAATACATAATTATATATCAATAGTTCCATATGAAGTTACAAAATTACAACATTACAAAATTACAACCATTTCTAACACTTTAGACTTTTCTCAGAATATCAGTAACTTTTTTTCTGTATACGCCCTGAGATTTTTTTTTTTTTTTTTTTTTGTTCGAATTGTGCTCTTACCCTCCACTGTGCTCACATACTTAGTTTTTTTATATTCTCCTTTTAAAAGTAGTGTTATGAGAATCAAATGTTTTGTCCCTTTTCACTGTTTGGTATAGTTAGTCCATGAGTGTTATCCCGTCGAAATTTTTCGGATTATACTATTTAAATGAAAATCAGTTTGCGAACGAAGGATTGTGCTCTTACCCTCCACTGTGCTCACATACTTCGGATTACATTATTATCTGCAATTAATAAGTGTTAAATAGTGGAAATCATCGTGAAAGTTTCTTAATGATTTCAGTGCTACAACTTATTGAAATAAACTGTAAAAGAATACTTTCGGTAAATTATCTAAACGGCGACATCTGTTGGAGATCCCATGAACCAATTTCCCCTGCGATTGACTGTAAGACGTGCGCGCTCGCATCATTGTCATTAGTGTGTGTGTGTAACCTTGCTACCTGAGCTGAACTCGAGGTTACTGGTCCAGAAGACAGAGGGCGTTCTAGTTTATTTATTTCATCAAGTTAGCAAAGTGACAACCAAAGTTGCGTCCACGAACGGCCGCAAGATGTCAGACTCTGTTATTTGCTTTAAATGCAAATCTGTTGCAGAAAAAAACAACACGGTGCTATGCAGCATATGTCAAAATAGATACGAATTTGATTGTATAGGGTATCCAGAGAATCTTTACCGCCTTTTGGATGTAAAAATCAAAAAGAAATGGTCATGTAAATATTGTAAAAATTCAACCAATATGATGAGAAATGAACAATCTGAATTTTTCTCACCTAACAAGAATGTCACTACTCGTAAAAGAAATCAAATAAACATTCCAACACATAACTCCTTTTCTTCATTAGAGGAAGAAAATTTTGAGACCTCATCTCCTCAATCTACACCTGAAAAATATAATAAAAATAGAAGTTGTCCGGAAATTGGTGAAAACTTATATGAGAAGACAGAATTATTGACAAAAAAATTAGAAATCTTACAGGGAAAATTAGATTCTGCGGATCAAGCAATCGAAGAGCTAATTTCGGAAAATTTTACACTTAAGAAGATTATTGAAGAGTATGTGTTGAAAAATAAAACATTAAAGGATATATGTGTCTCTACCCGCAAATCAACTCCTTCTTCCACAAACAAGAAAAAGAAAACTCTCGGAGAAACTCAGTTAAATTTCACACCAAATGACAAAAGGAGTTCATTAAATCAAAGCTGTGATGATATGGACCTAAATGAAGAGCAAAAAAGTGTTAATTCAATTTTAGACAGAAATAGTAAAACTAAAAACAAGATTTGCATGCTTAGCACAAATAATCGTAACAAAATGTTAATAACTTCTGAGCATATATTAAGCGACAAATTTAATATCTGCCATTATCTAACCCCAGGGGTTGGAGTTAAATCTTTATTGTGTAACTTAGAAGCGAAAATAACAGATTTTACAATGGACGACTATTGTTTGATATTTATTGGCGAGAAGGATTTTGAAAAAACTCAGAACTACAACGATCTGGTTGTTTATATCAGACAAACTTTACTTGCTTTGAACCATACTAATATTGTAATTTGTGTCCCGACTTTTAAATACTATAACAATGATATTTTTAATTGGAGGGTGGAACAATTTAACGGTTTATTGAACTTGGATATTCAGAAGTACGAGTACGCTTATTCACTGGACAGTAATCTAAATCTTACATATGACCACAAAATGTTCAATTTGTACACTTGCCGGGTAAATAATTTTGGATGGAATATGATATTTAAAGATGTACGTGAACTTCTTACACAGATAGAGGATTACAACATTATGAACTTGAGTGCAACATATATGCCTAACGAGAACAAATTAAAATCAACTGAGATGGATTTTTTTCGTTTATAAATATATACACTTAATGCATCAAAACATAGCCGGGTTACGTAGTAAGTCTGATCAGCTTATGGTATGTCTATCAGAGTTGCAAGATAGGGATATGAATATTGATGTTATATGCATTACCGAGCACAACATGCGAATAAGTTCTAATAGAGATTCTGTATTAAAATTATAGAATAGCAGCCTCTTATGCTAGAAATAAAGGGAGAGGGGGAGCTTGTATTTTAGTAAAAAATGGCCACTATTATAGGGAATTACCAGAAATAGCCAATTTGTCAATATGTGGAATTTTTGAATGCTGTGCTTTGGAGTTAACTAAACTCAAATTAATAATTCTGTGTATATACAGGGTACCTAAGTACACAAAATTATATTTTAATATATTTTTTGATAAGCTTGAGTCTCTGTTGCAAAAATGTGTTATTAAAAAAACTTACAATATAGTTCTCTGTGGAGATTTTAATATCGATATTTTGAAAAATAATAACATAAAACATGAATTTGAAAACTTTCTTAAAAATTATGATCTAGAATTAGTAGTAAAACAAGCAACTAGACTTAGGAGTGGCTCTTGTATTGACAATATTGCAATATGTAAATCAATAAGTAAGAAAAGTAATTGTGACGTACTGGAATTTGCCATATCGGATCATACTGCTCAAATATTGAAAATGCCCGTAAAAACTACATGTATTATTGATTCCTGGCGTGTAAAAAAACGTGACTTTAGCAAACTTAATCTAGAAAAGTTTGGACAGTGCATGGACAATCTATCTTTTAATGATATATATACAATTAGTGACCCATCCAAAGCTTATTATCTCTTTATTGATAACTTTAAATTATTTTATGAATTATGTTTTCCTATATGTGATGTGTCAATTAAAGCTAACAAGGCAACAAAATGGATAACTCCAGGTATAAAGCGAAGTAGTAAGTTAAAGAGAAAGTTACTATGGAAATATAGATTAAAATCAAACACAATTAATAAAGTAAGGTATCAAAACTACACAAGAATATTTCAGAAAGTCTTGAAGCAAACTCAACGTGTACAGAATATTAACTTTATTAAAACATCTGATAACATTACTAAATCGGCATGGAAAATCATAAACAGATCCAAACTTAACAAACCCAAGGATGAAATTTGCAAAGTAAAACAAAATAACTTGGCTATTACTGACCCACAAGAAATTGCTGAATGTTTTAATGAATATTATATAAATAAAATACAACAATTTCCAGAGGCAGATAAGAAAATAAATTTTAATTTTAATTCTAGTCTTAACTCTATCTTCATACCACCAAGTACTCCAAGTGAGATCATAAGTATTATAAAAAAACTAAAAAATAAAAATAGTGTAGGGCATGATGGAGTATCCGCTAAGGTTGTAAAATATGTTGCCGAATACATAGCTCCACATTTAAGTTACTTGTTAAATTTAACTTGAAATAAATATATATAATTTAGCTATATAAAGCCTTGAGTTTCCTTTAACTTGTATTAATAATAAAAAAATATTAATTTTCGAAATATATTTCGGCCCACTATGGGGCCGGCATCAGTCGAATCATTTAAATTTGTTAAATTTAAGCATTAGTGCAGGGATTTTTCCCGATAGTATGAAAATAGCAGTTATAAAGCCTCTTTTCAAAAAAAATTGCAAGGAAGATATGTCAGATTACAGACCGATTGCTCATCTGACAACATTTGCAAAAATTTTTGAAAAGTTTATTCATAAGTAACTGTATCTTTACATGGAAAAAAAGAAATTATTCTCAAATGAACAGCAAGGCTTTAGAAAAGACAGATCAACAAATTTGGCGATATTTAACTTATTAAAAAAAATTACACTCAATATTGACAAAAGGCAACATGTTAGCGCGATATTTATGGACATGACACAAGCGTTCGATTATGTTGACCATGAAATTTTATTACGCAAACTTAACCATTATGGGATCAGAGGAAATATTTTAAAATTAATAGAATCTTATTTATTAAATAGAAAGCAATACATTGAATTATCTAAAATCAACATTGATACAAAAAGAGAAGAAATCTATCAATCAAGTCATAAAATCGTTAGGTTTGGAGTGCCACAGGGCAGTGTCCTGGGACCTCTATTGTTTATAATTTATATAAATGATTTGCCCAGGCATATACAGTACCCCATGACACTTTTTGCCGATGACAGTACAGTGATGATAGAGAATAATAATCAAAATCATTATCAACTTGAAATTAACAGCACTTTGAGTAGCATAATTTCTTGGATGAAAAATAATAACTTGCTAGTTAATCTAATAAAAACAAAAATAATGCAATTTCGACAACGTGTTCCAGCACTAGTAATAGACATAAATTACAAGGGTTCTAAAATAGAAGAAGTTGAGACCTTAAAATTCCTAGGAATAACAATTGATAAATCACTCACTTGGAAAAAACATGCTGAAATATTGTGCTCAAAACTGTCCGCTTCTTCCTATGCTCTGTTTAGGCTATCTCAAATAGTAGACATTGCTACTGTCCTGTCAGCATATCATGGTCTCGTTGCCTCGGTTTTAAGATATGGAGTAATTTTTTGGGGTAACTGTACAGATAGAGAAACTATTTTTAAAAGTCAAAAACGATGTCTCCGAGCAATGTTTGGTCTCAAAACTAATAACAGTTGTAAACCTTTATTTAAAAAGTACAGTATATTAACGTTGCCTTCATTGTATATATTAGAGGTAGCGCTATTTGTAAAACAGAATCCTGATTTGTTTGAAAATGTAAAAGTTGCAGCATTTCATGGTCGTCTTCGTCCACGCGATCTCACTAAAATCTACCACAGACCCACAAACACTGCATTGCTGATGAAAAGTGTATTTGGTATGGCGCCAATGTTATACAATAAAATTCCATTGGAAATAAGAATGTGCCCTGTAAACCTATTTAAGAGTAAATTGAATAGATTACTAACACAAAAATGCTATTACACCATAAAAGAATTTTTGAATGATAATTTGTAATCTATTCTGACCATACTATTAGGAATATGATTGTAAATATATATTAATAATAATCAAATCAACTTTCAATAAAAATAATAATTATTATTATAAATAGAGTTATCGAATATTATTTTAATAGATTGTACCTAAAATGTGTTTATTTTAAGAAGGCATGCAATGTGTGTAATTTCTATTTGTACGCTGTGAGGCAAACATGAAGAACTTTATGTGTTAACAATGACATCTGTATGTATTTCTACTCATGTTTTTACAAATAAATAATATTTTGATTTTGATTTTGATTTTGATAAAAGGAAGACATCTAAGTCTGAAATTTTTTTGTTATAATCATCCAAAGCTCGATGAAGAACGGTGTTGCTTCCATACCTAGTGTTACATTTATAAATACAAAAAAGTCGCTTATTTCTGGCACTTAATCTCTGACCAAGAAGTTCAATCTGGGCTAATAAGTAAGGCGAGTCAATTTGATTATTGAGAATTTTATGTAAAAATAATTGATCTCTTCTAGTGCGACGATTCTGAAGGGTATCTATGACAAGTTTTTCAGCGAATACTTGCGATCTAAACCTCAAATATTTTACAAATTTTCTTTGGATTTTCTCAATCGCATTACAGTCAACGTCAAAAATGGGGTTCCAAACAGATGAACAGTATTCAAGAATCGACCTCACTAATGTGTTATATAATAAGACTAAAGTTGAGCAATCCCTAAAGTCTTTACTTATTCGCAAGATGAAACCAAGCATCCTATAAGCTTTTGTTGTTATAGTACAAGTATTTTATGAGTTTTAAAGGTGAGTTTGTCATCTAAATGAAAACCCAGGTCTTTCACCTCAGTAACTCTATTCAATGGTATGTTATCAAAATGGTATGGATAATTCAAAGTATTAAGTTTACGTGAGAATGAAATTATATTGCATTTATTTATATTTAATTTAAGACAATTATTATAACAGTAAGTTAGTATAACCTGTTTAGATCTTCTTGAAGTAGTGCACAGTCATCGTCACTACTAATTATTATAACAATTTTCTTGTCATCAGCGAATAATAACAGATGGGAATTATTTATTACATTGATAACATCGTTAATAAAAATATTAAAAAGAAGAGGACCAAGATGAGATCCCTGGGGAACAAGGAATAATAGATATTGTAATGTATATACCTATATTGCTAATAAAATATTTCTATTTCTAGTATGGCGATAATGCTTACATAATAATCGTTCGTAAAACGTGGGTGTACGTGTGGACTGACACGCTTCACACTAAACACTCGGTCACACCTCTGGCAACCTCTCGGGGATTTATGTCATGACGATGTATTTTATACAAGGTGAAATTCATTTATGCAGCCAAATTCATACTGGAGGCTTGCTAAGTATTTAGTAATACGTATAAATATATTTGGAGTTGATGCTCGTGATTGTTGGCACTTGGTGGAACTTTTGAAACATTTTTTGTTTGATAAACACTTGTACTTGTCCACTTATTTATATTAATTTCCCTTACCGGTTTCGCTGTTAAAGCATTATCAAAGGTTTGTTTGGTTGTTTACGTACAATATATGAATCGCGATTCATTATTAAGTAGACAAGTACAAGTGTTTATCAAACAAAAAATATAAATATATTTCTTGATAAATTTGAGTTATAAAATTTGGACTTTCCACAATATTTAATCGGGAGTGGGGACTACTCGGGACTGGGCTTGTGTTTGTAAGAAAAACCATTTTTTTAATTTTTTGAAAGCTTTATCGTGCCTTTATATCGACTAATTACAGTCTTCAGTATGAATCTGGCTTTATAAATTAATTTCATCTTATAATGTAATGAAACTTCGGTGCGTTTTTGTGTTGTGCGTTGTTTGTCTTGCAAGTTTTTTTATGTAACATCAGCATTACGTGAAAGCCAAAGTTAATCCTGTGTTACCATAATAAAACAAGGAATATAATGCGACTTTTTCTTTTACGATTTATCTTACATATTACACAAAATGTTACTTTATTTGTTATACAGGATCATAATGCGTACTCACAGCTTCTCGGTAATAAATCTTGCTAAATTGACTTTGTCATCTCAACTAAATAAGCTGAACTAAGTTTATGAAAAAACTTTTGATTAAGAGCCTGGATCACATGCCTAAATGACTTCGGGACTTTACTCTCAAAATATTAATATCGTCGTATATTTCAGTCTTTTTTCTCATTTACCCGAGTCTCATCACAAGATACTCGTATATCTTTCCTTTTCCGGGTCTGAAATAAATATTATTTTTTCACACGGTCCGTCGTTTTATCAAAAGTATAATATTCCTTGTGCAGCAAAATGAACAAGTAAGAAAATAAATGTAATATAAAATACATTAAGGCGGTGTCAATACCTGATTTTCGCTCTGTTTTTCATGTTTGTCATGCGTGGTACATATTATATACAGGTTGATTTAATTTATGTAGCCAAATTCCTACTGAAGATCCGGTAAGTGCTCAGTAACAAGGTTCAATTACCCTTTTTGTAAAATTCGTAAATTATCCTTTTCGTGATAAGTCAATTACTATGGGACGTCAAGATTTTATTTTGCGAAATTAGCCAAAAGTGTTATCGATCCGTGTTACTGATCACTTACGATGTCTCCAGTATGAGTTTGGCTGCATAAATCGCCTCATACCGGGTGTAAATAGAGTGCGACCATTTAATGAAACCACATATTCTACCGACCCTACTGAACCACTTTTCCCAAGAGTCATACCCGCGGACATCCTTAGTTTAGGAAATAATCGAGTTCCTAACAAAAATTATTATATGATTCTTGGGAAAAGTGGTTCAGTGGGGTCGGTAGAATATGTGTTTCATTTAATGGTCACACTCTATTTACACCCGGTATACACGGTGAATTTTAAACAAACATAATTTATACTTGAGTTTTAATTTTAATCGACATGGTCATTGTGTACATGTACCACGGCTGGTCGTATTGTGAGTTTAATTTCCTGAATCCCTTGAGAATGCTACGATACCGAAACCGGTCGGGATTAACGTGTAAACCTTAAAATTAAAACCAGCGAAACAAATACAAGTGAATCTAACTTTGATGTTTTCAACAAACCACGATATATAAACGATATATATACGACTTATAAAAAAACGTCAGTAGAACACATTTAAATGTAAAAACCATTAAAATTAGAAGTCAAAATCAATCAATACTTATAAAAGAACAGTAGAAACCGCTGTGTGGTGTGGTCGAAGAAAACATTGAAGAAAAGTAACAGAAATAGAAAGGGGGTGACTAAAGAAGAGTAATAGAACACAAATCAACGATTTTTAGAATTTTTTTCTCTCCGTCTGTCTGTCTGTTTGTCCACGCACATCTCTAAAACCACTGAACGGATTTTTATGTGGTTGCCACAGCTGTAAGGAACTTAATTTCAAATATAATATAGACTTTAATTCATTAAAATCGGAACTAGGAAAAAAATTAAGATTCTTAGAATTAACTTTTCTACTGGTAGTAGTTAGAAGTTATGTAGCAAATAATAATTAAATAATAATTCCCGAACGTTTGTAAAAATTGGTTAGAATGCAGTTTCGGCTTATTTGATTGGTATTTATTTGCACTTTCGTAAAACATGGTGACCAGGGTCTGATGATAGGACTGGAAGGTGGGTACGGGATCTCCTCAACGAACAACAGCAGACCCTTCGAGTTTGGGCTTATTTGATTGGTATTATTTATTAGCACTTTGGTAAAACATGGTGACCGTTGTATATAGTCGTTCAAAAAAAAATATTATTTTGTTCCCCTTATTTCCATGAAAATCTCTTTGACGTGGGCGGAGCCGTGGGCAAAAGCTAGTATTCAATAAATGATACACAAATTCTTGTACTTTTTATCCCACAAATATTTATTTTTACTAAACTTAGGCTAACACAACATCGGGCCAACAAATTATAAATTTTTATAACTATTTAATGTGTAAAAAGAAAACATTTCAATCAAACAATTATTATTAAAAATGTAACTTTTAAATAAAATTGATGGTTATCCTAGCCATTCCCATACGGAATAAGTTTAAAATAGTCCAAAATAGTGGGATCAATAATAAAAATAACTTCGCGAGATCTAATTATCTTATCTTTTCAGTCTGAGGTGGCCATGATTTCTTTGAGTTTTACGAAAATGTTAAAAAGGCCGTAACTTTAGAAAAAAACATATGAATATTATTTTGAATGGTTTTCGTAAAACCAGTTTTTATTCTTCTGCAAAATATTAAATTATCGGGGTTAGGTTAGAAGTCACTTGTATATTTTCACCCGTAGCTTCGGCCATATTTAATCTCTGCCTCGATTTGGTCTGGGCGTTATTTTATCAAAACCTCTTATAACCTATATGTTGACCAGAGTCACTACGATGATAATAAACAAACCGCATCCAAATCGACGATTGTATTTCACAGTCCACACTTGGAAACACCTCTGATACCCCCTTGAGGCTTCATGTCGTGACGATGTATTGTTATTAGAGACAGGCAAAGAATAATATTGATATTTCCTCAAGAACGTTACACTCCGCGTGTCCCAACCTGTCCAACACGTCATCGTGGAATAATGGGAAACGTGATCGATTGAGATCTGTCATCTGATACATCCCTGTGAATAATGATCCGGTGTCCAGAGGAAAATACGGAAACAAAAGGACTCCATTGTTAGGGTTCCGTTCTGAAGGTTGCCAAAAGGGATATTGTTGCTATGCCTCCGCTATGTCTACTCTGCTTCAGGGGTCTACAGCTTCAATCAGAATACATGTTACTAGCCTCTATAACGACAAATATGGAAAATAAAAAATCTCATATGGTTCATATACAAACAATCTCAAAAATGTATCATTTTTCAAAGTTATTTGTTTCAGCTCTATCATAAAGAAGGTAATACATACAAATACGGAATTTGATCAGATAATTATACATATTCTAAAGTAAAACAATAAATAATACAAATTTGGGTTCCGTATTCAGTAGGAATCGATTTTTTTCGGATTGTTTTGTGTCGCCTTGATTCCGTAACCGTATTGTGTGGTGGTACGGAACGTTTTGAGCGCGAGTCCGACTCGCACTTGGCCAAATTATTCTTAAAGTACATCTAGAAGTACTTTTTAGATGATAATATTAGTTGGTCTTATTCCTTAGTGGTATATACCTACACATGTACCAAATTCGCTAAGTGGTCAAGTTCCAGTAGGACTCGTAGCTTAAGGGGGTAACTTTTTACCTTGGTACAAAATACACATCATAATATTGTTTTCCTTACTTTTGAATAAAATGTATGAAATAAATGCGTGTTAAAGCAACTTGCGGAAATAGTTTATTAATTATAAAGTCTTCACAAAAAAATAAAATTTAATGTATAACATTTAGTTTGCATTACATTAACAAACTTAAAAGCGTGTTTACAGTTGTAATGTAAAGCAGCTAAAATGTAACGCATAAAATTGAATGATTTTCAAGTGATCGCCTAATTATTAACAAGCAAGTTGATAGTTGAGATTGTCGGCACTTGGTGGAATTTATCAAACATTGTTGTGATAAGAAAACACTTGTACTTTTCCACAGATAATATTTAATTCTACACTACCCAACCGGTTTCACTATATAAGCATCATCAGGGGCTTTTTAATTACATAATTTTATATATAATTATTTATTTAAACAATCTTTCTGTTGCTAGATGTCCGTGCAATAAACGATATAAATAACTTGTCAAGTATTTATAAATAACTGGGTTTTTATTTATAAATACTTGTCAAGTATTTATAAATAACTTGCAAGTTATTTATATCGTTTATTGCACGGACATCTAGCAACAGAAAGATTGTTTAAATAAATAATTATATAAAAAATTATGTAATTAAAAAGCCCCTGATGATGCTTATATAGTGAAACCGGTTGGGTAGTGTAGAATTAAATATTATCTGTGGAAAAGTACAAGTGTTTTCTTATCACAACAATATTAACAAGCAGTTTGCGCGAATTACTATAAAACGCATTTATTGCAAACTTTTTATTCAAAAGTAAGGAAAACAATATTATGACGTGCATTTTGCACCAAAATCCTCCGTTACCACCTTAAAGATTTCGTTCCACAGATATATGCTACCAAACTAACTTGACACTTACGATCTATTAAACTCAATATATCTGTCACAGTTAAAACCCGAAATAGAACCCGTTTGTTATACAAAAAAAATATATGTTGCGACGACGAGCGAAGCGAGTTGGAGCGGTTAGGTTGATAAATTAATACGTTTAGGAGCCGAGCGAAGCGGAGTGGAGCGAGGCGACCCCCGAGGTTTTGTAATAAGTAGTTCTATATAATTGATTTCGGTTTTTAACTGTAACATATCCAAAGGGTCTAATTTATTTGGAATGCAATTTCTTCTCGAATAATCAAATATCGATAATTTTGCGATTTTTTACTATACGTTTGCCACTTAGGTGGTAGAGCTAATGCCGGGCTCGACTGTGGAGGTACCACCATCTTACTCGGAAATCCTCCCGAAGTTATTCGGGGGAGAGTAAGAGGACAGCTCTCAGGCAAAAAAAACAGGCGGCCCACCATCGCCTGGGACCGATGGATGGCGGTATATCCATCCCCAATTGCCGGCCCTTATATAAATCAGACTGGTGACGGGCAGCGGCGTCTCTGGTGCAAGGGTTTCGGCACTGCGCTCACCAACCCGCCTGCCCAGCGTCTGGCATTTCTTCCAGGAGGACCGCCAAGAGTGGCGTAATCCTGGAAAGGCCTATGTCCAGCAGTGGATGGAACAGGCTGATGGATGGATTGCTACAAAACCTAATTGTGAACGGAATTTCAAGTTGCTAACTCAACTGGAAGTACGCTATGGGTTGATTGCATGGTGAGCCAATTTGTATGAAATTGATTACGTAATCAAATCAAATCAAAATATTTAATATTGTTTTTGTTAGGTACATAAAGTATACTTTTTACAAGTCAAAGTTAATCTTTACAATACATATGTTTAGAATAAAAAGATAATATATACCTATATATACGAATAAGGGAAATTATTAAGGTTATTTATATTATATTTATTATATTATTCATTCTTCTGGAATTTGATCAGTTAACGATACATTATCTACCCTAGAATTATTTTCACTTATGTAGGACTTAATGTAGGATCTTATATACTAATAAAGGAAAGACATACAAAGAATATTTTGATATTTAGGTTGGGCCACTAAAATGTAATAATACACCTGCATAAAATAGAGATATCTAGGAATAAAAATATTGTATATAAATGATGCAACGAACAAACAAGTTGATAAATAAATATGGGAAATACATACAAAAAATATTAAGGTTGGGCCACTAAAATGTAATAAAGTTATACAGCTGCATTAAAATAGAGAAATATAGAAATAAGAATATTATGTTATGCAAAATGCCTAACCATCTGCACCATTCGATTAGTATTGCTAAGAAGAAGGGCAAGAAACTTAGCAAACACGTAAAGGGGAATCATCACTTTTTTTCCTGTTGAGTTAGAAGCCTGATGTTTTAACATCACACCACTATGGGGCCGTAGCCATCTGCAGGAGGTAATATAGTTTGTTAAATTTAGCTTGATTAGAATGACAGATTTCATTGTTCCATATATATAAGTTACGCTTCTGATTCAAACGTTGGGAGCATTAGTTCTAGTGGGAATACATCGATGAACTGACGATGTCTGTCATTCTGATCAAGTTAAATTTTAAAAACTATAGATAGTTCAACTTGATATCTCCAACGGGGCTAGGGAAAAAGGGTCTTCAGACGGACAGGCAGAGAGACGGATTTAATTCTGAGGTAACCCTAAAAGTGGAACCTATTACCAACTGTGGTGCATGATATATGAGCCTACCGTGGCATGAACTCGACCACTGGTTACTCTAAATACTTGACTTGTCTTGTCACCACCCTCATGAAGAAATCATGCCTGCATGCCACCAGACAACTCGTCATGAGAAGCATTAAGTGAGGGTGGTTGGAGGCGGGTGCGTAGTCATTGCCATCCATTATAGACTTCCGTAGAATTTGCGGTAGTCTCTCGGAAGATAAACCCCTCACCTCCTTTCACTCTACTGCTTTCTGAGCAAGCGCACTTCATTTTTAATGATGGTATCAATCAACCGAATGAACAGATAAGCTAAGTATATTTTTCTTGATTTTTAGGGGTCCGTATATTACTAAGCCTCCTCCGCTGTCTGTCTGTCCGTCTGTCACGGGGGTCAGTTTCAATCGTAAAAAGTAGAAAAGTGAAATTTTCACAAAATACATGTTACTATGGCCTCTACCACGACAAATAATACAATACTCAACAAAAAATAAGGGGGCTCCCCATCTCCATACAAAAAACCTCAAAAATGTTGCATTTTTTCAACGTTATTGGTTTTGGATCTTACTAAAAGACGGTAAAGTAAACATACAAGTTTTATATTTAGTCAGATTGTAAGACATACTCTAAAGTAAAACAAAAATTGTGGCCTTGATGTTGCTTTGGCATGCGTATTGGTTTTATTCACCATAAATGTTTTTAGGGTTCCGCACTCGTATTGTGGGGTGGTACGGAACTCTTTTTGCGCGAGTCCGACACCCACTTGGCCAAATTATTGTGAGTGCTTAAGGCTGTAAAAATATGTCAACGGCCCCCTGGTTTACCCAAATTAAAATAATAAATACCCAATCAGTGTGCTTTACGAATCGATAATCGAAGTTGATTACTGAAATATGATGTAATTGTATTTATTTGATGTTTTAATTGGGAAGCAGATCAAATTAATAAATACACAGTTAAATGTTAAATAATCGAGAGCACCCTTTGACTATGTACTTATGTGTGGGATGTGAACAGACAGGTTTTTAACGCTATGTCGACTCTAGTCCTAGCTCATAACGTTATATTGCTATCATGTTATTATATAAGTATACAGGGTGTAATCATGACGTGCTCATTAAAGTAAACCACATGCTCTACTGATCATCCCGAACCACTTCCATAGAAAAACTTTTGAAAAAACGCGAAATAAAAAATCACTTACCCATACAAATTTTTAATACCGCCTTGTCGTTTTTTAGATAGATAAATATAGTCTTTATTCACTCAGCACAATCAACAGAATAATACAAAAACATTTTACATAAAAGACTTACAGTGCTGGGTAAAAATGCCCTGACTCAGCATGTGTTGCAGCCAGTAGACTACGACGCTATTATTATGCCAGAACCATTCTATAGGAACTTTTTCATTTTTTTCTCGCGTTTTATCATTTTTTTTCTATGGAAGTGGTCCAGGATGATCAGTAGAGCATGTGGTTTAATTTAATGAGCACGTCATGATTACACTCTTATATCATATATACCAAACAACTGCATTATTTAAATATTTATGGACAACCATTAGATATGTTACCTTATCAAATTTAAAAAAATGCTTTAAAAAAAAAATAGAAAATGGGACATTTTGGAGCCAAAAACACAAGATTTCTTTGTACCTACCTAGTTTTATATTTAAACAAGTTAATTACCCGAAATTGTAAGACGGATAGAAAGTGTAAGTAGGGCGATAAGTAAAGTAATTTACATTTTTATCAAATTTTATGCGTTAATCTACAAATCAGACGACAAATCTTTTTTATGGCATCAAAATCTTACATTTACTATTATACATAGTTATGATTTTCTGAAATGAAGTTATTTTCCTGTGTCATTGTTGCATAAATTTCGGTTTATTTTTTTTAATTAATCGTCGTGTTGCTCTATGAACTGCAACGTGTCAAAATAATTTCAACTTCACGACCCACGCCACGTGTCACACGCCACGCGCTGCCCCGCCACGTGAAGAATGACGTGAATGACGTGATCGATCGTGGCTTGCGTACGTGTGACGGATCGACGTGAATAATGAATGGAAGGGACAGGTAGATGAGACGAGCGTATAGCTGAAAGATTCCGACATAAAATGGAAACCAAATTCATGGAGCCTAAAATTTGGCAAAACGAGGTAAAAGAAGACCTGAAAAAGAAATACATATGAGATTCCCCGTGGACGTTCAGTCACGTTTATATTAGATATTATCTATATTCTCTAAATAAGTGACAGTTAATATAGTAAAAATATATATTTTTATAATCAGCTCTTTAATATCTACAATTTGATACCCATATTGTATTTTCATAAAATATTTTTTAATTTATTTTACACTTATTTTTATATCTCTCATTTATGTTCATTTTATTATCGCTATAGTTTTCTTGTAATTAGCCAGTTATGGCCTATAATCGTGATTTTTTTCCGGTCCACTAGTTTCGGAAATAAGGGGGGACATGCATTTTTTGTGGTTATTCAAAGATTTCTCGAAATCGATGCCAGTAAATAAAGTAAAGGTATATATTTTTATAATCAGCCCTTTAATATCTACAATTTGATATCCATATTTTATTTTTAGCATATTTATTTTTTATTTTTCTCACTTTTGTATAAGAAATATTTTGAACAATTTTTTATTTTTTTATTTTTATTTAACCTTTATTGTGGAGGCAAGTGAATGCTGTTTTTGTGGCAAATTTCAAATCTTTACCTTTAACGGTGCTAAATTTATGAGGCTGTGACTTACGGACGGACGGACGGACAACGGAGTTTCACCATAAAGCTTCCTTTTACATTTCAGGTACTACGTAACCCTAAAAACGAGCCGTAGGCGAGTTTTTTAATAGTGCACGAGTGTTTTAATACCTAGTTATTTATTTGTTGGGAAACAAACAGTTTTCTTATCACACAATACAATAAAAAATAGCTAAAACATAAAACCAAAAACGTTAACACATAAATCTTAGCAGCAAATGAATTAATGCACGGACATCCTCAACAAGACAATTTACCAAAAAAAAAACACATGCAATCTGCTTAAAACTACGGAGAACAAGATACAAAAAGTTACTATTAAAAAAAATACAAGAAAAAGCGTCTATAATTTTAAAATTGCTTATTTTTTACAAATTTCAAGTTTTTAAATAATTTTCCTCTAAATTGTCGCAGCTAAAAATGCAATATGTTAAGATAAATAAAGTCTTTATTGTAAATACCACAAGCTCTACCCAAAAATCCATTTTTTGCGTAGTTTGTACCTGCGAGTGGTATACTGAACAAACACTTACGATTACTTAGTATTCCGAGTAGTAAAAGCTCGACTTTAAATCCGATGTTACTTAAAAGGTAGGGAGAATCTAAAGTATTTTGGATATGATTAAAACTTGCGATTGTCGGCACTAGGTGAAACATCATCAACATCTTAACAAATACACTTATACTGTTTCACTTCAATTTTCTTCATTACACTACTGGTTTCGCCTTACAGCATCATCAGGTCACAATAAGTTAATAACTATAAAACTAACAACTATGTAGACCGTGCATGTAGCAGTTTTTATTGAAGGTGGTAAATAATAATGTCATAGAGGGTAGGCTAAATCATGCTATTACATTTGGAATTCAGGGTTGAGCCGCAGAAATAATCCTTAAAGCGGGGAAACTTTTACCGGTGGATGGTGGTATATCCATCCACAATTGCCGGGCCTTATATAAAACAGACTGGTGACGGGCAGCGGCGTCACTGGTGCGAGGGTTTCGGCACCGTGCTCACCAACCCGCCTGCCGAGCGTGTGTGAGTATAGGCAATTCTTCCAAGAGGAACGCCAATAGTGGCGAAATCCTGGAAAGGCCTATGTCCAGCAGTGGACGAAACAGGCTGATGGATGGATGGAAATTACAGATTATGAATAAATTAGGATATAAATGTCAATAAATTACAATTACTTAAAATAATATAACAATGGGGATCCGTTCAAATCTACTTGTTCGTTTAAAAGTTTTTTTGTGCTTTTGTGTGTCAATTTATTAATTTCGAGTGCCTCTAGAGCATCAATTTTCTTTCCTTTGTTGCAGACGTGAAGAGGTTTAAAGTTAGTTTTAGGGTCAAATGTATGGTTTTCAGATGTAAGATGCTTTGCAAAGTTCGAGTTTTTTTTGAGGCGCCAACTTCTATCATGTTCTTTAATGCGAGTCTCGAACGCTTGGCCAGTTTGTCCTATGTAACAACAATCGCAATCTTGACAAGTAAGTGCATATGAAAGAAAAAAGAAAAGAAAAATAGATTTATTGCAAAAACGGTTGCGTTACAAAATAAATACAAACATTTAAATACACTGCACATAGTTATAATACAAATTTACCAGGGGTTCCTCAAACTCAGCTAGGCTAGTAACTTGGGGTACCAGAAATTATTTGTGTAGAAAAGTTACATAATTTGTTATATATAAAACAGAATTATTCTAAAACAAAGTGAAATTTATAAGAAAAAAGAAATAAAGTTAGTACAAAATTAAATTAAATACCTAACACACAGAGAAAAAAAATTGAAACCAAATTTATAAAAACGAAAACTGAGAGATTATATACTTAACTAAAAGAACATGGCAAACAAACATGGCAAACAAACATTTGTAGTATTTAATATCTAGTTAATTATAAATTTATTGACAGCGAATGAATGTAGTAATTTTTCAGTGTCCTCATAATTAACAGTTTTAAGCCAGTTTGCCACCTTGATTTTAGCTTCATTCGCTTCGCGTAGTTGATCACATTTTTAAATCTATTTTCACGCTTGGTACCAGCCTTAAGTTTCATACCCATAATGGCGATATTATGATCAGTAACATTGGTGTTACAGACAATTCCAACTACCTGTGCCTTAGATTTCACAAATATATGATCCAAACATGTTTTTATGCGTGTTGGTTTGGAAATAGTGGGCAACAGTCCATGCTCTGCATTTAAACATAAATACTCTGATGGGTCGACTTTAGAAGAGTTAGTTGAGATTATGTCAATATTAATGTCACCTATCGTTATAACACAAGGTTTATTATTATAATGAACTAATATTTCTTCAAGAGACTTCAAAAAGACATCTGTGTTTTTAAAAGAGGGAGATCTCTATAGGCAGATAACTAATACAAGATTTTGGATTTCTAAAGTGAGGCATTGAATTGGGGTTCAGTAACATTTACGTTCCAGGTAGACTTTACATAAGCAACGACTCCTCCGTTTTGGTTGATATTATTGAGAGTGCTGAAACATGCGTAACTCGGTAACTGGTAAATCACTGTCATTTAGTCTATTCGACATTCAGTTAAAACAAGAATATCAAAAACCAAGTTCATAAGCCGCACAGCAACTAAAAAATTATTTAAGTTTCTGTTTATACTTCTCACATTGAATGTAAGCACTCTGAAACTATACTCTGGGTTCAAAATACTATCGCAAAGTTCAGGTAACTCAACTTCATGACACACAATTTCTAGAGCCTTATCCAAATCATCTGCTAAAACTACATTATTCATATTCTGAGACAGATTTATCTATCATCGTTATAAATATCGACATTTTAGTATAAAACTTACTGTGAGAAGATGCTATGATTAAAGTAGAGTGTTCAAAGTCGTGTTGAGAAATCGGTGAATGTAAGTAGTTGTGTAAATTTACCCAGGTGATCGATAGTGAAACAAGCTTAAAAAACACATACTCGTACTGTGATGTTCACATATGTAAACATGAATCAAAACATAATTGAAAAATTGTAGAAGTGGTGGATAAGAAGCCAATTCCATAAAGTAAGAACAATTTGCGAACCAAAAACATTCAGTTAGAAAACAAAATTGAAAACTTATCAATTTTATTTTAGGCATTTTTAGTGAGTCTACTGTATGTATTGTGAGGCGCATTATGTCATTTATTGAGTTTAAATTAATATAAAATGTATTATTAAATTGAGAAAAGATTTGTTTTATGAGCAACATTGTTATTAAAAAACTAATTAAGACAAACGGGTTAGGAGCAATTAATAGGCTCAGTAAACGATCCCGACGATGGAGGTTTGTTGTGCGAGTCCGCAAGTTTCTCCAGGGTCAATTCGAAGATCACACGGAGCACGGAGCTCGTGTCGGTGCGTCTCATGAAAATTGTTCCGTTTGAAGTCCACGCGTGTTTAAACTTCAGTGCAGCTTTAGCCGCTCGGGATTTACTAAACAGGATTCTGTTTTCTTTGGTGAGGTGTTCGTTGATAAACACACGGCGAGAGTTTCCAGGCATTTCTATCATTTCTGTTGTCAAACCACGGCGTACACGTGCTGCACGCAATATTTGGTCACGTGGGGCACGTCGGGTGAATGTTTTCACCACAGGACGAGGTCGCTCCAGAGCAACGCCGCCGCCAACAGTACGAGAGCCCACTCGCCTCACGTCATCCAGGTCCCGGGGGTCCAGCTCGACTCCGAGTTTCGCCGAGATCACGTTCACTAACTGGGGGAGGTTCTCGGTTTTATTCTCGGTGAGCCCGGTGATCTCAATATCTTTAAGTAGTCTCCGTTGTTCTTTAGCCGAAAACTCCTGGCGCAATTCTGCTACTTCAGCGCGGAGATATGCGACTTCAGCTTTGTAGTTCTCGAGCTCCTTTAATTCCTCTTTCGTTACTTTGAACTCGTTACGAAATTCTGCCAGGTCCTAGAGTTTAGAGACGTTGTAAATGAGCTCATTTCGGACTTCATTGAGTTAAAAACCCTTTCGAGTTGCTGAATCGCTGCGGTAAAAGAAGACAGCACTTCCGCTGGGACCTGCATTGATGAAAGAGATTCAGTTGCCGATAGAAAGTCAGCATTGATATCCTCTTCGTTACCCAGATTTAAAGGTGACTTTTGAAAAGATGACGGACTAGCGGGTGTCGAGTCGGTCCGTGGAGTTCTACACGTCGCTTTACAGCTTGGGCAAAAGAATGTGTTTTTACCAGTTCTTAATTGTTTGTAATCATCTCTATTTAAATTGAGGCAAGATGCATGAAACTTAGATGTACATTTTGAACAATTTACATGTGGAGTATTTTTCTCTTCCTTTTCATCAAAAAGGTGCTTATTGCATGCACCGCACAGCATATTCAAAGGTACAAAGAGAAGAAATCAGGGTAGGACTTCGTTTGGTCCAGTCGTGTTTAAGCTGGTAACAAGGCGTTGGAATGTAGGAGATTATTTGCGTGCTAAGGAACTCGTAGCACTATGAATAGGCGTAGCCTCAATCACGTAGCACTCGCGTGCTTGCCGCGTAGCTCACAGCTAAGCGCGCCCTCTGATGTCGCGGGTAGTAACTTCCTAGTTTATCAAGTTAACAAGTAGGGTCACAACTAGAGCGTCTGAAATTTCTGCAAAAAGTCCAGTTTCAGGTTGTTTTTAATAAGCAGCAGCACTGATATAAACTATATAATTTTCACTGAAAAAGTCACTGATTTGCACTCATTGAATTGCACAACCTAATGAGATTTACAAAAAATCTTCACAGTCGAGGGTATTGGAACAATCTTTCGAATTATTGCATTTAAATTTTAAAATATGCCGAGAACAGACGTGATAACACTCACTGATGAACTTCACCAATTAACAAAAACATAGAAAATATTTAAACTATAAAACACTACTGCTTTGAATAATTTTTATTAAAAAAATTGGAGTAACGTAAACAACGGTGTTGATGGCAAGAGCGCCCTCTGGTGAAAAAGATCACAAAAAGATACACAACTTTCCCACTTTAAGTGAATATTTTTGCGGCTCAACCCTGAATTGAGGCCATGAGCGCCAGAGTGGCCTATCTTTTCCAGACACAATTTATAATCAATTGTATCTGGAAAAGATAGGCCGCTCTGGCGCTCATGGCATCAATTCTAAATGTAATAAATAGCATGATTTAGCCTACCCTCTATGATATTATTATTTACCATCTTCAATAAAAACTGCTACATGCACGGTCTACATAGTTGTTAGTTTTATAGTTATTAACTTATTGTGACCTGATGATGCTGTAAGGCGAAACCAGTAGTGTAATAAAGAAAATTGAAGTGAAACAGTATAAGTGTATTTTTAAGATGGTATTGTGGTCTATCGTCCAGAGAAGCAATAGTATCTTGCTGAAAATGGAAGTCCAAACAATTCCTTTGTCTGTAGTTAAGGTATTTTAAAATAAGTTTTGATGTTTTTCCAAAGATTTTATATGGGTTACATATAAAGGATTCTAGACTGCAGAGGCGTACTCAAAATGAAATCTTGTTAATGAATTATATAGAGCATTAGGTGTGCTTGCTCTTTTAAACTCTTTGCTCTGCCTCAGCACGAACCCCAGCATTCGGTAAAACTTCGCAACAATCTTTTCCATGTGAGTTCTAAATGAAAGTTCGCTATCTAAAAGAACCCCAAGATTCTTCACCTCGGCTACTCTCTTAATTGTTCTGTCAAATAAGGTGTAGTTATAATTTAATTCGAGTACCTTTCTAGAGAAACTAATCAACACGCAACACTTTTCTATATTTAAATGTAGTCTATTGGCGTTACAGAATCTACTTAAGTTAACTAAATCTCTTTGCAGTAGCATGCAGTCTGCTTGAGTTTTAATGATAGAAAATATTTTTTTATCGTGAGCATATAACAACACATTTAAATGATGAAGAGATAGAATGACGTCATTAATGAAAATATTGAACATAAGGGAACTCAGATGCTCTCATGAGGCACCCAGTTATGTATAGTTTCATACACTACTTTATCTAAACTCATGCCTACTAACCTATTTTCATATTTTTTGTAAATTTGCCGTGAACCATTTTTGATTATTCTGGTAAAAGCTTGTTCTAAGTGTTCCGTCGTTATTTTCAGAATAAATAATCATCACCATCACTGCTGTCAGTAATTTTAGGGCAAAATAATACTTTTTAACCATAAAGCCACTAATAACTAATAATTATATTTTTCCGTAAACTATGACCATCCATTGACAGAATGAGTCCAACGCGCATGCCAGCCGCCAGCCATAAACAAACAATACCTAGCCCAAAATAAATACATAAATATATGCATATAAATAATACATAAATACAGCCATAAACAAACAATACCTGGCCGAAAATATATACATAAACTGTAACCTCAGTAGATGGGTCGCAATTTTGTTTTGTACATAACCTAATTGGTATTTGATATTAAACCTTAGACATGGCTGTATGGGCTAAGTTCCCTTTGCCTTCCTAGTTAGTGTTTTTAATAACCTTTTTATGTACCAGTTTCATAAACTACTATTTCTTTCAAGGTATATAAGGATTTAGACAATAAAACTTATATCAAAATAAACGTCTTAAAAAATGTGATATAAAACGTCCGTCATATTAAAATATTTCGAAATCAATCGAAATCTTTTGAGGAGGACAAATTTTTCTAGATAAGGCTTGTCTTAAAGGTGTGATACAAAATGTTCAAGTTTGATACTCCTTGAGAGTGGGCGGAACCGTGGGAAAAAAGCTAGTCAATAATATAAAAAACAAAACTAAGTGGCGTATTAAAAGGTTTTTCTAAGGAAATTACGTTTGTTTAATAAAGTTTTTATAATCGTTAAATAGTCGTTTGAAACACGAATCACAAAGCCCATAATTGCACTGGAATCAACGTATTTTCCACGTTCGATTATGTGATAAGTAAACATCAATCCCATTTACGATTGTATGAACAGTCGGTTAATCTGTTGATACGTCGTATACACATTACACAATAAATGTATCCTGAAATAGAAAATCGATGTAGCCATTAGAAATTTTTGTTTAAAGAGTACCCAATTATACAAACAAAAAGTAATAATAGCATGCGAGTGAATCATAGGAGACTTATTCGCTTCTTTTGATCGTGCAGTGCTCTCATTTTAATTCTGTAAAAACTATTGAACAAATTAATTATCTTTAATTTTAATATTAACGACGAGATGAGGTTGTTCCACTTAAGTGCGATGACTTCAAACCTTTGGATCTCCGTAAGAAGAACACTTTGTTATCTTTGAAAACTATTTTACAAATACCTTACAGATACTTCTTCATATTTCATATCTTCTATATGTATAAAATTCAAAGTCCTGACTGCCTGACTGATATCTCAAGCCACAGACTAAACCGCTGGTCCTAGAGACATGAAATTTGGAGTGTGTGTTCTTTGTGAAGAGTAGGTATCCACTAAGAAAGGGTTTTTCGAAATTCTACCTCTAAGATATAAAATTCAAAGTCCTGACTGACTGACTGATAATCAAGCCACAGACAAAACCGCTGGTCCTAAAGACATACAATTTTGAGGGTGTGTTCTTTGTGAAGTGTCGGTATCCACTAAGAAAGGGTTTTTTGACATTCTACCCCTAAGATATAAAATTCAAAGTCCTGACTGACTGACTGATAATCAAGCCACAGACAAAACCGCTGGTCCTAAAGACATACAATTTTGAGGGTGTGTTCTTTGTGAAGTGTCGGTATCCACTAAGAAAGGGTTTTTTGACATTCTACCCCTAAGATATAAAATTCAAAGTCCTGACTGACTGACTGATAATCAAGCCACAGACAAAACCGCTGGTCCTAAAGACATACAATTTTGAGGGTGTGTTCTTTGTGAAGTGTCGGTATCCACTAAGAAAGGGTTTTTTGACATTCTACCCCTAAGATATAAAATTAAAAGTCCTGACTGACTGACTGATAATCAAGCAACAGACTAAACCGCTGGTCCTAGAGACATGAAATTTGGAGGGTGTGTTCTTTGTGAAGAGTAGGTATCCACTAAGAAAAGATATTTTGAAATTCCACCCTTAAGAGAGTGAAATGGGGGGCTGAATTCGAAAATTGGTACATCCACTCTTCAATTAAAATTAATAGGGCTTTGAAAATTCTACATGGCAAAGTAGATGGGCGAATGGCGCGCAGGGCGTGTGGGGGAGCGCGCAAACCGCGCTTGACGCGGGGAATTTACCGATTAGCAAGTAGGTAGGATTTTTTGAGGAAGAGGTGTATCTGTAATAACCTGTAGCCTTAGCAAGGAAAACATTAGGGTTTAGTTTGAACGTAACGCGGCTTTGTATGAAATCTGATAACCGCCCCTAGCGGCCAGTAGCGGAACTTATCAGAATTCCATACAAAACCGTGTTACGTTCAAACTAAACGTAACCGTAATGTTTTCATGCTAAGGCTACTGATATTACTATGAACTAATATTTGCAAGTTATCGTAAGTACATGTAAAAAAACGCGTTTGTTTCTCTATTAAATAAAATTAAATACAATAGGAGCAGTCTGGTGATCTGCACTTGAACGATAAACATAGAAATACTGCGGTACGTATAGTATTTCGTTGTAAGTAAACAATGTTAATTATTTGTTATCCACTTCTGGTTGTCTCCTAATTAGATCTTTTCACACACGGTTTGAGTTCTGTTACAACCATACTACTCTCATTCCAGAGATTAGTTTAGTTTTACGGAGAACTTCATCCTTATTGCTTTGCTTAGGAGATTGTCAATTTGTATACCTATCTATTTTCAATTGAGGGGGGGTGAGGGTGCTTATAATGTTTGTTTATAAAAAAAAGTAATTTATTTCCTGTAGGCCACGCGGGTGAAACCGCGGGCAGAAGCTAGTTTTACATATAATTAGAGATGGGTAACGACCCGGATTTTAACCCATGGTGGGTTATATTATAACACCAGGCATCACCCAGTTTTAACCCACAAAAAATGCGTTATAACCGGGTGATAACTGGGTTATACAACCCACAGTGGGTTATAACCCGGATCGTTACCCAATCTACATATATTAAGTACAGACAGCATAAAAGTCCACATTTTTGATCAAAAATAACAGTTAAAATGTTTCATTGTCCTGTCAGAACGCATTTTACATCGTCTGTACACCTTCGACAGCAGCGTAAATTAACAAACAAACCCGAGCGATACAAACCAGACGCCATTTTGTGTTTTTTTTTTTAACTTTGTCCCTTTCGTATTTAAAATGTCGTACCTTATGAATGAAAAACGAAAAATAGGATCATTTTTAGGGTTCCGTACCCAAAGGTTAACCAACGGGACCCTATTACTAAGGCTCCGCTATCCGTCCGTCCGTCTGTCACTAGGCTGTATCTCATGAACCGTGATAGTTAGACAGTTGAAGTTTTCACAGATGATGTATTTCTGTTGCCGCTATAAATACTAAAACCAGCCAAGTGCGAGTCAGACCCGCGCACTCCCATACAACAGACATGATTTTTTTGCCGTTTTTATAGATAATGGTACGGAACCCTTCGTGCGCGAGTCCGACCCGCACTTAGCCGGTTTTACTTACCGTAATTAAAAAACGCTAATATACCGGCGACAATCCTTGAAAATATTATTAGGGATCACAAAAATAATACTTTTATTTGTAACACCACAGAGAAAATATCGAAGTATGAATGTAATGCACAGTAAGTGATCCTGACAGCTCTTGTGAGTAATAGCTCCGAGTGTCGGTAACAAATCGGAATATACTGAATATTTGGGTAAAATTTAAAAGTACTCTGCAAATCCTCACCGGAATATCAGAAAGGATATATGATAGAAATAGAAGGGGATATCGAGAGCTTTTATTTTGCGGAGCTCGAAACTATCAACGCACATCCGGTGCAAGAACGTCACAAGTGCAAAAAAGTAAAAATTGAGAAAAAATTATAAAAACTTACATAATTTGACCATATACCTGGTGCGTAAATTTTCGTCTGAGGGCTCTTTTGTCTTTGCGGTTTTGGCGCAATTTAGCGAGTTACTGGAGAGACAACGTCCTAGGGTCAGTTGTTCCTCGCGCTCTCAGATGTACATGTGACGTTCTTTCACCAGATGTGATAGATGAATAGAGCAGTGGTAGTTCAGTGGATAGGACTTTCATTATTGAGTTCAAGTTCGAATCGACCAAGGACAAATGAGTTTTTTGGAATATGTGCACAGTATTTGTATTGTTTACTTGTTACTAAAGGTGGTGTAGTTGGTGTCGAGCTCGACTGTAGAGGTACTACAAACCCCCCCGAAGTAAGTTGGGGGAGAGCAAGGCCATCAGGTGGTGGTCCACCATTGCCTGGGACCGGTTTATGGTGGTATATACGTTACCGCTAATGTGCATAAATCAGTTAGAGGCAGATTAACCAATTAATCTGCAATTATCTAGTTGAGTCCGTTAAAGTGGAAAAAATGTTTAAGTTCTTATATTAACTAGACAATCTGAGGACTTCTTAGGTAATCTGCAGACTAACGGCCAAGCATACGTGTCTTTTACGCCATAATCCTCACTTTTGAAACCTTCATGAAAATCAAATTTGACATTGCCAAAAATTTGTCATGAAATAGTCATAAATAGTCACATTAATACAATAGTCGGAAGCGAAGTGACTACGTAGCCGTTAGCGGCTTCCTTAGTTTTAATTTTATTCGACCGCTAGGGATAGGTTACGACGACGAGCGAAGCGAAGAGGAGCGGTTAGGTTGACATGTAAGTACATATTAGGGAGCCGAGCAAATCGGAGCGGAGCGAGGCGACCCCCGTAGTTTTCACAGAATTCATTATATGCAGAAAATAACATTTTTCGAGCACTTTCCGATGACTTACGGTTCAATAATTTATAAAATTAAAGGACTGCTTGCTTCCCTTTCCGAACTGTACATTGCAAATTGAACTTTATTAGTTCGTGTTAAGGAAGATATTCCAACAGCTAAATAATGATTCACGGTTTATAATTTAAAAAATCAGAGGACCACTAGCGGTCCTTTAGTCACTAACGATCGAGTTCAGAAAAATATTATTTCTGTATACCTAAACTGAAATATAACTGGATGAATGATGTAGGTTGTGTAGGTATTTATTAACACTGATAGACTAAAGAAAACACATAACTGAGTTGTTTTATTGAGATTAAACCAATATTTAATACAATAATAAATATATTTGTAGTTTCAGTGTACGCGACTGTACCAACACAAAATGTATGTAGAAGTTTACATGCGATTTTAACATACCTCTACTTAATGAAACAAGCCGATGTTGGTGTCTTTTGAGTGGACTATTTCATGACTATTTTTTGACACCAAGTTCAAACTAAACAACCTGGGCGTTCTGCAGATACCAGGTGAGGTGAAACCTTCACGCCATAATCCTCACCGAGGTACCTTTATAACTCTGGAATCCCTGAAGCATTCTTTTCGAGATTCGGCATGGTGTCATGACTATTTCGGGACTATTTTTTGGAATTGAAACCAAGTCGGTATCTCGCGCCGTTTGCTCGCATAAGAGGTGAGGATTATGGCGTGACCTTCACACCATAATCCTCACCAACCTATAGCTATAACTTCGGAATTATGATAGGACTATTTTTATGACCTTGGTGACTATTTATGACTATTTCATGACTAATTTTTGGCAATGTCAAATTTGATTTTCATGAAGGTTTCAAAAGTGAGGATTATGGCGTGAAGGACACCAAGCATACGGTTAAGTAAATAAAATAGGTTCTTTGCTTGAATAAAACTTTCGAATTCAATGTAATTATTGTTACTTCTAAAAACCAAAATAGTTTGCGACGACAAGTGTGTGAGTATGGACATTTTCTTCTAGGAGGGTCGCCAAGAATGGTGAAATGTTGAAAAGGCCCAGCAGTGGACGAAACGGGCCGATGCATGGACTTATCACTGGCTGACGGCAAAAGTAAAAATGGGATAAAAAGTAGCCTATGTGTTAAGTTAGGGTATAAACTACGAGTATATCCATTCTGAATTTCATCCAAATCCATCCAGCCGTTTCGGCGTGAAAGAGTAACAAACATACACACACACACACACACACAAACTTTCGCATTTATAATATTAGTTGGTATAATATTAATATTAATAATATTAATAATATTAACCACAACTAATATTATTTATAATATTAGTTGTGGTTAACAATATTCCAATAATTGTTAAGCTCATGCAATTCAAAATGCAGCCGCTTACCAGTTCCCACATGTGCACGCACATGCAGTACTATCAGAATTGTGCTATTATCACAGTTTTACACTGTGCTGTTATCATACCATTTATTTTATCGACAGGTCTTTTGCCTGCAAACGGGGCAACTGTAAAATGTGTATTTAGAAAAGGTAAATTAAGCTATCACGAGCACAACTAGGTTATTATTTTACTCTTCCGCTGTAATTAATAATATACCAAGTGATTGTTGGCACCTACTGAAAACATATTACTTTACCTACAACTTAAATAACAGATAATATGGTGGCACTATACGTAAACAAGTAAGTAAGTAAATGTAGAAATATCTGTTACGTAACCGAAGGGTACCAAACGGTACCCTATTACTAACTAAGCCTCCGCTGTCGGTAAGTCTGCCTGTCCGTCCGTCTGTCACATGAAAAAAAAAAAACATGGTATTTCCATGAAGAAAAAAACCAGGTCTGACACATGTGTCAACAGCTTTAGCCGGAATAGATAGACAGTTAAAATTTTCACACAATGCTTGTCACTATAGCCTCAATCACGGCAAATAATGAAAAAAGAGGTTCCCATATAAATAACATCGAAAAAGTTTTTTTTTTTTAACTTAATTTGTAACAACTCTCTCTTAAATACGGTTTTACAAATAAGTTTCAAATTTTTAAAGATTGTTTTGCTTATTACCTGTTATATAAATTGTAAAATAACGAATAATTAAAATTAGGTATTTTAGCGGCTTGTTTTGTGTCGTCTTGATGTTGCTACGACGCATCTATATTGTTGTTATGATGTTTTTAGGGTCCCGCACTGGTATTTTGGTGGTACGGAGCCCCTTGTTGATTCGTACTTGGCCAAATTATAAACTGGCCATATTACTATCCAGAATGCAGGTTTCCTCAATTTTGTCATCTCGAAGCAAGTGGTAACACTCGCTACGAAAATATTTTTAAATAAAAAGTAATACTAAACATCTAAACGGCACAGGGTATCAAAATTTAAAACTTTACGTCTCAAAAGGCTCAGTCACAATAGACAGTTTCGAAGTACCTGAAGAGTCGCAACTAATTAATGATTCTCCAAAGCCCAATGAAACAAAAGTACTAGTTCGTCTATTGAACGGTTTAATCGCTGTGAAGTGGCTGGTTTATTTTCCGGGACACAATCAAACTTTACACAATAGCCCGGTCTTATTGTGCCGCTATCGGCACTTCCTCTCGGCGCGCCGTCGCACTTGACGGTTACTTTAGCTCGATTCACTTCTCTACAATGATATTCAATAAAGTTCAGGACCGAAATATTGAACTTTATTCATGACTGCTTCTGTAGCTGAGTGATAGAGCGCTCACCTGCTAACATATCCCCAAGATACACATTCATTTTTGTTCGATCTGCTTGTTTTGGAAGGCACGTCAAGCTGTCTGTTCTTTTGTGCCCGAAATACGGCGGTAAAACTCACCAGTACTCATCACTCATCACGTTTGGGACGTTATAATCGTCTGTGAAAAGCGGGTGTACCGGGTGTGGACTCCGACTTGCATTTGGAAACACCTCTGATACTTCCTCGGGCATTCATGTCGTGACGATATGCGTGTTTGTTATTGTTTATTGTTTTCATAAATTATTTCATTAAATATTTTTAATTATGTTCTTTTATTTCCTTTGACGCGTCTTAACTACTATAACACATAGTCGAAAAATCGACAACAGTTCATCCAAATCTATTAAAAATTAATAGTTATAAGAAGAGGCCTCCATGAAAACGGGCCAGCCTCCAGTGACACGCAAGAGGTTCCCTGTCAGACAAAGGTGAGTCCTAAAAAGGCAAAGGATAGGCTTTTATATTTGAGGACAGGTTTAGGTAACCGGATATAAATCGGTGGTTTTCATGAGAAACTTCTGACCTCTATTAAGAAAATAATGGGTTTTTGCCTATGAAGTTGGCAAAATTTTCTAACAGATTCATGATTTTATAATTCCTGTAAATTAATAGCTTTTTTAATTATTTGTTTTCTGTTTGAAAGTTGATTTCAAAGATTTTATCTCTGTATTAAATTTTTTTATTTATTTATTTTCAGTTTGATCACTTAAATTAAGTCTTCAAAGCTTCTGTTTTCGTGATAAGATTCGTAATAACTTCCTAAAGGTGACACTTTTCAAGAATTCAATTGTAGTTAATGTTGTTTCAGTCATATACACAATTTGGTTTATTAAATTTAAATTTGTCATTCCTAAAATAAATGGGAAAACGTTTGTTTTTTTAAAATTCTCCACACAAAACAGCAAGTTCAAAGGTAAAGACAATCGAATCTATCCAATAGGTAATGACCAATTAGATTAGATATTTTATGAAAACTGAGATTAAAAAAATTACGAAATTCTTTGAAAATAGGTGCATGGACAAGCAAAGCAGAGCGAGAAGGATCATGTTAGGTTCACATTGTAGCATTGCAATATTTGCAATACTTATTTAAACTATTTTATGATTACCTTTTTTCGTTTTGCTGGCATTCGAATCTAAATGTAACTTTTAAAAATCTAAATTCAAAACTTCTTTTTTCGTAAAGCTAAAACAAAAGAATCACTTTCTTGGAGAATTTTCCAAAGGCAACATACCTGCGGTTTAAAATTTCAAATATCTAAATTGTTATTACCAACTTGTATATAAATAACTACTTACTGGTCAAATCTTCGTTTCTGCTGAAATACAAAGGCTGCCTAACTGCAGGTATGTAAATAAAACATTTTAATGTAAAGCTCTGTTCAAGTCATGTCTGGCTCATTAAGACTGAACTGTTCTTCGTATAGGTACTAAAGGAGCCAGATGCGTCTTGGACAGTTCGTCATTTGCTGTCCTTGTACCAGCCTTTTCTTTATAACTTCGAACTTCCTGCCTTCCTGTCCTTTCCTGCTTTACCTTCAACTATCGACGGAAGTTGTGTGTGCCTGTTCAACCCTGATAGCAGCCTGCGCTCATCACGACAAATCGAGGCCAGTGCTGTCTTTATATAAATACTTTATAAACCTGATCTTTCCATTCTTCTATATTGTAAATATACCTCGTACTATTGAACCGAACTTACTTTTATTCTATTCCCGCTAGTTAGCCGGCGGTAACATGAAAATACATTTGGTAAACTTAGCGAGGTGCCGTAGCGTGACCCTCCTAGTTCAAGCAGAAAATATCTTGTATGATCAAGTAATGGGACTGCGTTTTTAAGTATCGTGTGTGGCCATCATCTTGCTGTACAGTACAACATCGTTACGTGACTTACGCCATAAAGCCTCCTTTGTTGCACAAATAGTAACGATTTGCTCGAATCGTTGTAGTACAAAGCTTTTACTGCCCTATCTCGTATAATGTTGCAGAAAGCTTAGGTGGAACTCACAATAAACAGAACCGAATAAAAACAACAATATCTCAACGGAACATTATGCTGAATATGTTGGGAACAAACACGTTCCCGTTTTCATGGAGTCATATTTCAGAACTAGGTATTTCATGCATTTGTTTATGAGGAATACAAAATGTCTTCCAGCTTTATGGAGACGTGCGTCGGTGATGTTTCTTTGTGTAACAAAAAGAGGCGAGCTAGAAATATTATGTTGCCTTTTTAGGACTCCAGGAACAAATGGGAATTCTAATAGAAAGGGACAGAGCAACAAACCAATCAGACATCATCACATAATTGCGACTTCGAAAAAGGTTCTTGTAAAAAACACACATGTACATTGTTTTACTTTTTTTTTTTACTAATGAACAAGGAACCGATTTTAAATATCAATTCATTTTTAAAGAATTTAAGATCTAAGTACTCATAGATATAGATCTAGTTCTTATACGTTGACGTAGTTTGCGTTTTGAAGATCTCAAAACCCTTGAAAATGTAAACGTTGCTAGGCAGGGGTCAGGGGCGCAAGCCCCCCCCCCTTACCTTAAACCTTAATTTAAATACATTAAATAAATAAATGTAGTACTATTGTTTTTTTACTGTTTTTATCTTTAAGAATAAGTTCTATCACAAAAACTAGACTAGCTAGGAATTTGAAATTCTCTGTACCGTATGTGCCATATAAGAATAAGAAGCCTATTTATTCCCAGCATCTTAGATAATGTTAATTTCATTTAGCATGCATTAATAATAAATTTATGACATAAATTCTTAAAAAATATGATTAATGAGTACTACACAAATTACAGATATCAAGTTTAACAATAAGTATAATTTGTTATCATATCATCTGCCCTTAAATACTTTAAATTTCTACATAACATACTAAACGGGAGGTTAATAAAATAAACCTTGCACAGCAAACAGAGCGTGGTGCAAGTTAGTGCAAAGTAACCAACATGCCTCCCGGTACACCGGTTAAGGTAGGGTTGCCAGATGTCCCGTATTTTACGGGTTACAAGGGCAAGTTTCACACTGAACGATGACGATACTGACACGATAACTACACGACGTCGTCTAACTAGTCATCGCTTTCATATTGTATCGTTGTTGTCACCGATATTGTCACCCGACAGCGATCGACACCAAGTCGTTCAATTGTGAAGGAGAGTAGCGGACGGGGTGCCGAACCACTGCATTCATATGTCATATCATAAGGATATCGGACTGATTTGTTGCTGTTAGTATAGCTGACGTTATGCCGAAATCGTCATATCATGTCGGTATCATTATCGCCTGGTTTGAAAGCGCCCTGTAACACAGAAACCCGTATTCGCGAAAATAATGAGGGAGTTTTCTAAAAATATACTTGCCTTTCAGAATGTAAAGCTTTCAAAAACTGTTTCCTTAACACGAATATTTTAACAAAAATATTTTAATTTTAATAATGTCCCGTAAAAATCTACAACTCGTAGCTTTAATACTGGTAAGTGGTAACCTTCAAATCAAGAAATGGCAGGTGGCAACCCTAGGTTAAAGTGACTAGATTTCAGTCAGATAAAGTTAAAACTTTAGCTTGCAGCTTGCAGCTAACTGTTATTGGGACAGCTTGGCAAGTATTATGCCAATTTGGAAGCCATTGAATTAACTGAACGACATATTCAAGTTGGTGTTTTGGCTCGAGTATTCATGTTTTATATCACGGTTATGATTTGCATAGCGGTCATAGTATGAGTAAACTGTCAATTGCTTTATAGTTTAGCACGCCCTAGCAAATTTATACTTTAAAAAGAAAAAGTATTGTGGTGTAAAATTATATTTCATGAATAAGTCAAAATACATCGCCACGACGTAAATCCCCAACAGGCCATACTCGTACACCCACATTTTACTGACGATTATTACATCCCAGCACGATGAGTATTATGCTCTATCGCCGTACTTCGGGCATAAACCCGTACAGCTTGACATTCCTTCTGAAGTATGTAGACTGGACACAAATGTGTCCCAACGAGTTTTAAACCCGCTACCTCCGGGTTAGTGGCCGAGCGAGTTATCGAACAATTAAACCAGAGAGGTGGACATAAACAACTCCATCCATCCATCCATTAGCCTGGTTCAACTACTTCGAGATGCAGGCCTCTCCCAGATTTCGCCACTCTCGGCGGATCTCCTAGAAGAATTGCCCATACTCAGACACGGTAGGCAGCAGGCGGGTTGGTGAGCGCGGTGCTGAAACCCTCACACCAGTGACGCCGCCGCTTTCAAATAACTCACAACTACTAAATTGATGAAAAAAATAGCCTTCGAGCAGATCTCTGCAAACAGCTAATTTTCTACCAAAAAATTCGTGAAGCAAAGCCATCACCATATTTCAACGTGGCTATAGTGCCTGTGAAATATAGAGAAGACTTCCAGGAATTCTCCTCCATGCCTACCCAATATTTATGTCACTCACGGATCTACACTAACTTACTCTATATTGGAAAAAAAAGTTTTCATTTCATGTAACCCCAAAAGCATTCCAATGTAAATAACTGATTCGTTTCCAATTTTCCCGGACAATTCATCAGTATCCTGTATTTATGTACAGCAGTCACAATTGCGTATCTTCCCAATCACAATGGGAACCGTCAAAATATCCGGAATAATTTCCCAAATCCCCACAGCAATACACCGTTTGTTTACCGCTCCATCGAGTTAGGAGGCTACCAGGCCCGGACTTCGAAGAGAACAGCCAGGGCATAGGGGCATCCGAAATTGCCCACCTAGCAAAAAAAAATTGGCCAAGTACGAGTAAAACTCGCGCAGAGAGTGTTCCGTACCACAACACAAAAGGGGTAAGAAAGCCTAAAAAAATGATAAATTACAACAATATATATTACGCGACAGGCGGGAGTGCGGTCCGTTTCATACTGACATGTATGTAGTCGCCCATACTATGCCCGCACTTCCGCCATGTCGCGTACTATAGATGCCATAGCAACATCTAGGAATCAGTAAAAAGGCGCTAAAATGATAGTGCCTGTTAAATAATATCGGCATTATTTGGAACCCTAATTTTTATCATGTGTTCTCTTACTTTAGAGTATATAATTACAAGAATCTAACCTTTGAAACTTGTGTAATTAACGTCTTTAAGATAGACCTGAAACTTGAAAAATATATCTTTTTGTTTAATTTTTTTTGTATTGGTAGAGGCGATAGCAATACGTATTCTCTGATAATTGGCTACCTAATTACACCTGAAGCTGTAGATCCCTGTGACAGACGGACAGACAGACAGACAGCGGAGGCTTAGTGATAGAGTCCCGTATGGCATCCTTTGGGTACGGAACAATTAAAACACTTCTTCTCACAATCCATATCTTCGTAAATAAGCATTAAAAATAATCACCTAGTGTGTCTACACAAACAAAAGCTAGCTGTGAATTGTATAGAATGTAAGCACCTTATCTATGAGTACCTACGTAATGAGTGATGTTGTGTGAATGCGGTGTGCGGTCAAACCTAAACTGGTTTTTGTCACACTGTTAGTATATAAGTCTTATTGTAAACACTGTTTTGTTAATAAATGATGATGATGATGAACCGTAATAAAAAAGATAAATAGAATTGAATGCAGAATAACATAACATACTCGTAGTATTTTTTTTTTAATATAATTCCTTCTTCGCCCTGGCACTGGCCCCCTCAGCAGCGGCTGGCCCCCTTGGCTGCTGCCTTGTAGGGTCAAGGTGGAAATCCGGACCTGAGGCTTATTGCAGACTATACTCATGTTACAAAACTTACAAATTGAAGCCTTCCCGGTGGAACACTTCGCTTCGACGTCACAGATAGCAGAAATGAATGTGCTCACTTTCTCGGGTGTCGGTATATTTTTTCGGTTTTGAAAATGCATAGTTTGTGAATTTCAGAATAAACTTATAAAAAAACCGGCCAAGTGCGAGTCGGACTCGCGCATGAAGGGTTCCGTACCATTATCTATAAAAACGGAAAAAAATCATGTCTGTTGTGTGTGAGTGCGCGGGTCCAACTCGCACTTGGCTAGTTTTAGTATTTTTAATTATAGCGGCAACAGAAATACATCATCTGTGAAAATTTCAAGTGTCTAACTATCACGGTTCATGAGATACAGCCTGGTGACAGACGGACGGGCGGACGGACAGCAGAGTCTTAGTAATAGGGTCCGTCGGTTACTCTTTGGGTACGGAACTCTAAAAAGTGAATATTTTTGATAAATTTGAAATGAAATATTTAATTATATTATATTTTTTTTATTTTTATCTGTATATTCCGTTTTAACTCGAGAATCGCTCAACGGATTTGGATGCGGTTTTCTTTATTAGGTTCTTTCATAGTGATATGAGGGGGAAGGGGCGGCTATAAGGAGTGTTAATAAAATAAAATAATTAAAAAACATTATGGTAAATAACAACAATATATATTCGCTCTTATTACCATTACAACACGGCCAAAAAGTAGGTCTGGGACCATTTCTTCGATGGTACCAGCCAAAGCAACATCAAGGCTACAAAAAACAAACCGCAAAAATAGTAGCACCTGACAAAAAATTTACGCACGGAACCCTACTATTTATAATTTTGACAAAACCTAAAACTTGTTTGTTTTACCGTCTTCAAGTAAGGATAAAGCCTCCGAAAAACAAATTAAAACCCAGCGAACTGCTGCATACTGTAATACTATCTAAGCAGCGGTAAAATTAGTTACCAAAAATTTTACTAATTTAACTGTGTAACATCTACCAACAAAATAAATAAAAATTGCAAACTAAAATTTCTTACGACCATCTGGTTTAAATAATGAACCTCGGAATAAGTTACTGAACTTTCGAAAGAAATACTAAGTTAACGACAAAAAATGTTCTGCTGAGTCAAAAAATAGGTGCGACGGCGAGCGTAGCGAGGAGGGGCGTGTTAGGTTGACATGTAAATACATATTGGGAGCCGAGCGAAGAGGAGCGGAGCGAGGCGACCCCTTAAGTTTTAACAGATCTCATGATATGGTCAGGCTTTGGTCAACTTTGAATTGTAATTCGGAGATCTACGACTAAAAAAGCTTACAATACTTATCGCTGAGCTGGTGAAATGTCATGTTTTGATGTATTGAGTTTTCGGAATTTTGAGTATTTCATTCGGTAGTTGGTAGTTTATTTATTAGCACAAAAGTTTTCGGTAACTTAGTTTTTAAAGCAGTAACATTCTTATATTGAACATGCTCATTTTTTATTTAGTTTTCGGACCTTTTTTTACTAGCCTTTAGTAAGACCCGAAATCAATAACGTTTAAATAATGCAACTTCTACGAGGTTTCTTGTATGGGGACCACCCTTAATTTTTTTCATTATTTTTCGCGATGGAGGCATTTATCACATATTCTGTAAAAATTTCAACTTTCTTCCTGATACGGTTGATGCTGTAGACCCCTGCGACAGACGGACAAACAGACAGACAGCGGAGGCTTAGTAGTAGGGTCTCGTTTGGCACCCTTCGGGTACGGACCCTGAAAAGCAGTGATAGCCTAGTCGGTTTGACTTAATCTTGAGACCCACTTGCTAAACGATGAAAGAAGAAAACACTGAAGTAAACCTCATCATCGTCATGAATTTAAGAGCTGTGCTCTTATCGGTGAAGTCTTCTGCATTTACTTCTACACTCCGCCTTCTCTTTAAATTCTTGATATGACACGACATTTACTTTTTCCTTTACTTGATCCATGAATGTTCTCCTGGGCCTTCCTCTGTTTCTTTTCCCCTCCACTTTTCCCTCGATTATTTTTTTGGATATATCGTATCGAATGTCCCAACATCTATCCCCTTCTATTATCTATAGTCTTCATTAAATCTCACATTTCATTTACAATCTGCAGGTCCTCTTCATTGGTCTTCTTTTTCATCCAACTAATCAGTAATCAGTAATTCTTTATTGACCGGTATAACAGAGAATGTTACATGAGGCATCTTAAATATTACACCATAAAAGATTCACAATATCTCACTGATAAAATAAATCATTTATATAATAAAAATAAAACATTTTAGGTACATATAAAACTCATGTAAGTGAAAATCAAATTATCAGGTATGATTATGATTTTATGATAATACACCTACGTATTATAGACAAAATTATAAAAATTGTATTATAGAGAGAATGAACACTTCTCAAACTGCTTGGTCAAGTACTCATTAAAGAATAAAATGGATGCTTTCCATTCTTCGCCAACATCACACGAAGTAAACCTGCATACGCTAAACAGCGTGCATTTGTGTCCGAAGCACAGTGATAAAGATCACCTCCTTACCACGTTAGACGCAAAAGTCGTAGGTAAAAAAAGGTTGTACGAGTGTTGAATAGTCTAGTAACAATTTGAAAGTCAATACTCGGAATCATTTTTGATTCTCCCTTCGGTATATTATGTCGATGTCGTGAAGATATAAATAAACCCAATGAAAAACTTACATACTTGTAATTATATACAAAGAGCAGACTTCTTGAGAAAAAGAAAAAGTCAGCAAACTCGTAATTTATTCCTTTTGAATCTTCCATAGGCCCACTTTAAAAACATTTTTTTTTTCTTAAAAACTTCATGTTATTCTGTCTTCATTGGTATATTGCTTCATTGTTAAATTGAGATTCTTGACCTTCCAGTGTTATTGAGAGACTTACTATAAATACGTATATTTGACTTTGACTGAAGTGTTTACATATTCTGTCAATATTTAGGTAAAACATTATTTTGCAGTAGCCTACGGCTTCTACCGAAACTAAAATTAAACAAACTTAACAAAACCGTCAAAGTTATAAATTATAAATGCACAACTAAACAAACGAGACTTTGTAACGAATACAAATGCTGATTATGATTGTTAAATTAGCCACACAATACAATATTTTAGAAAAAAGAGGGAGATTAAGGGTTCAACGTTAGTTCACGCAAAAACTTTGTTAGGATCCTAGCCAATTAGCCGTAACTAATAAGACAAACAAGTTTTTACTAATCATGTCATCCAAATATACACAGAGCTGAAGCATCAGGTCAAATCCACAAATTTTATAGAAATAGAAATATTTATTTGTTTCAAACATGGTTTACAAAAGAATACCTAATTACAGTTCAGCATGTTTCCCAGGTTTCACCAAGTGCCGACAATCAAGTCAAGTCAAGTCAAATTGTCAATCGCAAGTATTAATCAGATTATTACGCGTTTTAGTGTTAATTATTTGTTCGGAATAATAATAGAACTGTGTACCCAATATTTTATTTTGAGACAATAATAAACGTTTTTCGTTTTCATTTTTTCAATTAAAATGACATCGTAAGTCGTTAATTGACACTTACTCGATACGACACTCACTCTCACACACACACCTGCTCACACTTATTCACCCTCTCTTTCCCTTTCACACTCACACACACCCACGCTCTTGAACATTTTATTTACTTTGTTAGTAAAATTAATCTTAAATTTAATTAAAACTTAAATACTTGTGTTAAACTGTACACTGGAAGAGCGGAGCCTCCTGGTACAGGCATTATATGCTTAAAAGGAGGCTTCGTTCACTAATTAATGTTAAGCATGTACATTTGTTTAAGCAAAATAAAATTTTATTTATTATTTATTATTATTATTATTGATTCCTCCCTCTGTTGTTTAGTAGAGGTAGCGTAAAAAGTTATATTCACTTACATTATTTACGTTTGTATCTCTGACAAACACAATTGATTATTCAATGAGTTCAAAGGTTTCAAGCAAATCTTGATATATCCTAAGATCTGTATATTTAGCTGTAGTTTTCAAGATAACTTGTCTCCACTGTATGTAAAGAGAAAAAAATCATTTGACCCAATAAACGCCTGAAAAAAAGGGTTTATAGCAAGCACCTGGTAAATTTGCCAAGTCTTTTTTCTCAGTGGTTTGTTTGTTACATCTACGTCTACATTCCCAACTAACATTTTGGTGTCAGTTACAGGTTTTTTTATAACTTTAAGTGATATTACAGAGTAACAATTATCTCAGTTCTAACTAAAGGCGATATAGAGGAGTCAGCAAACAAATTTAGCACCAACAGCGGCACTAGAACTTTAGTGGACGATATACAATTTATATTTAGAGGAACGCAAAAAAGGACAGATTATCAAAAAATAAAAGGTCTATTTATGTTTATTACGGTTTTATTCAAGTAGACTTAATTAAATTTCCGTTTTATAATACAGAAACTTACAATTTACTGAAAAAAATTAACAAATTGCTAACAGTTATCTCTTATCAAATTGAATGACAAAAATTTATCAAATGGCTGGTTTCTCATGTAATGTAAGGTAACATAAACATTTGTAGGCACATTCAGTACTTAGTGTTACCTCCTCTCGCTGTCAAAACTGCCTCCATTCGTCGGGGCATACTTTTTATGTAACTTTGTGGCATTTGATCCCATTCTTCTACCAACGCCGTTTTGAGTTGTCTTAAGTTGGTTATTGCTGAATTTTTTTTAAATTTTTTTTCCCAGTTTATCCCAGACATGTTCTATTGGGTTTAGATCTGGCGAGCGGGCTGGCCATTCCAAAACTTCGATGTCGACCTCTTGAAGGTATTCTGAAACTATGGCGATAGCGTGTGGCCGAGCATTATCATGCATCAAAAGGAAATTATCTCCTATATATGGGAAAAAAAGTATCACAATTTCTTCTAAAATGTCGGTCATGTATCGTGCCGCTGTCAGAGACCCATTTTCCACGATGTGGAGCTCCGTACGTGCTCCTAAGCAAATGCCACCCCATATTATCACTGACCCTCCACCATAAGGTTCTCTTCCGACAATGTTACACTGAGCATATCTGTCTCCTGGTCGTCTCCACACTTTGAGCCTTCCATCATCTGGCTTAAGGCAAAACCTGGACTCGTCAGTGAACAATCACGGATTGATTCCAATCACGGTGAGCGCGAGCCAAGTTACTCCGAGCTACACGATGGCCTGTGCTAAGAAGAGGGTCTCTGGCAGGTACGAACGCTCCTATTCCAGCTGCTTTAAGTTTTGTTCTTATCGTTTTAGTGCTAACTGTAACATTTCGGACTTCCTGGAGCCTAGCTCTAACCTCAGATGACGTTGAGGTACGGTTTCTTAGCACACTGCTTACAATAAATCTAACTTCCCTAGCTGTGGTTACTTTTTTTCTACCTTGCCCTCTGCGTCTCGTGTATTCTCCTGTCTGCCGGTAGCGTTTTACATTGCGAAAAATAACAGACTTGGAAACTCGCAACATTTGAGCTACTTGATTGTAAGTGTAACCATGTTCGATTAAAGTTACAGCTTTAGACACTTGAGCTACGCTGAGATCGGGCATTATCACTTTAATCTTTTGAAAAGATCTCCAAGCAACACCGCGACGACAAATATTCGTAAATACAACAAAAAAAAGATATACCAATAACCTGAAAATGTTCTTACTACCATAGACAATTGTTCATCCATGTTACAACACACATTTATTAATCACGTTGCGAAAAAAACAAATGAAACTCTGAAACAAAAGATGATAAATAATAATAATAATAATAGAATTTTATTTCAGACCAAGTCCATATTTTGTTAGTAAAATAAATGCTTAAAACTATACTAGTACACACATTAACAATTTAATTATTCATTTTAAATGAAACATTAGAGCTCTGGACCCCATATGTATGAAGTTCCAGTGCCGCACAACTGGACAATCCATCCGATCCAATATGGTGTTGAGAAGGCTGCTGGGACTGTCTCTCACGCGCCGCATCAGGGGGGCTACTTTTTTGCGTACTATCGACTCAAAGCTGTCAATACGAGCCTCGGTAAACATGCCTGATGCGCTGCAGAAGCGAGGCAGTCCCATCAACATTCTCAGTCCATTATTATATTGGACGCGCAGAACACTGAGCGACTTGCGAGTACAACCAACCCACAGGCTGCACGTGTAAAATGTCTGGCAGTATGCCTTGAAAAGGGTGATTATAACTTCTCTTGTACATCGTGCAAACGTGCGGGCGAACATGTTGCTCCGTATCGACAATGCTCTGCGCTCCCTCTCAACATCAAGATCATCAGAGAGGTCCTCTGTGACCCAGTGCCCCAGGTATTTGAATTTAGTGACTCCTCAACTCATTATCTGCAAGTTTAATTGGAGGGACAATTTTGGGCAGTTTGTTACCCGCCTTGAATATTAGCAGTTCACTTTTGATAATCTTTTTTTTTTAATTACACAATGCTGTTATAGGTGACCAGTGCGTAAGGAGAACATATTAAACATTAGCTTTTGCCCGCGGCTCCGCCCGCGTGTTATTCGATTTAACGACATGCTTTTTTCCGGGATAAAAAGTAACCTATGTGTTAAGTTAGGGTATAAGCTATATCCATTCTAAATTTCATCCAAATCCGTCTAGCCGTTTCAGCGTGAAAGAGTAACAAACATACACACACACACACACAAACTTTCGCATTTATAATATTAGTGTGATGAGATAACATAGCCTTGTCTTATTTCTCCACAAATGATAACGGACCGCGCTAATTAGACACCTGATTTTTCTATGATATTGATCTATCCTACAGGAACCATGCATTTTCCGGGATAAAAAGTAGCCTATGTGTTAAATTAGGGTATAAGCTATATTCATTCTAAATTTCATCCAAATCCGTTCCGCCGTTTCAGCGTTAAAGAGTAACAAACACACACACACACACACACACACACACACACACACACACACACACACGCACAAACTTTCGCATTTATAATATTAGTAGGAAGGAAGTAGGATAATCGAACCTTTTTTTTGCGAGAGATAAAATAGTACTAGTAACAGCAAGTAAACTTAATGTTATTAGCTTTAACCTCTCTGTAGTACGCAATACTTAAGAAGTGTTCGCTGACTCCTGTTAACACCTATTGTTGTTCAGCTATTGCCATGAAGTTTCTTATATACCCTAACGTGTGACATTGACTATTATTGCAGACATAGGTTATAAAATAGAGTTTATCGGGAGTTTACTAACGCGAGATACTAACATTGTTGAACAACTCCCTTAACTAGTTTTAACCTGTAATAAAGGATTATTAAATACCGGCTTTAACACTCACGTATTATTCTTGTTGGCATAAAGTCAACATGAATAATAATATGTTATTGTTAAAGCCGGTAATTAATAATAATTTAGAATGTCAGCTAACGTGAGTTTTAATAATATTGTAATAATAGAATTTAACTAAAACTTATTGTGCTGAGCAGTTTCCTTTAAATTTATACGTTCTAAAGGTATCTGCAGTAAATGTATTAAGCTAAGTCTAGTATTACACTGTTAAGTGTACCAAAGGTAGCACAATATTCTTGACTAACGATGTTGTTATTAAAAGAGTGGAACAAATGAGTTAAATGAAGGCTTAGTATTTAAAGTAAGTTTACCATTGTTTTGGTAAACTAACTGTAAATATTATTTCGATTTATGAAATATTTGACTACAAAATAATACATTTCTTATATTATTTGAAGCGTTTCATAAATACCACTTAATTTCACGTGCCATTGCTCAGGAAGAAGAAATAAATTATTATAATTTATTTTAACATTTGAGGCGTCTATATTTTTGTCATAACTTTTCTTTTAAATCTTTAATAATTCCTAGGTGCGTTAAAATTGAAATGAGAAACATGGTATACATTTACTGTGAAATCACAAGGGCTGTCATTTTGCGCTTCACATATATAACTTAAATACTTATTGTGGTACAAGTATTTATGTCATTATTCTGCTGTGTTGAATGATGGATGATAGTCACTTCCACTACAAATAGATCTATTTTTTTAACCTTACAGGCTTTTGTATATTTGACGTACGCTAAAAATTATACAGTTGATTAATAATATGCTCAAGAAGCGGTAAAAACTTACCTGGGTACCATTTAGATAACTAATACGAGTCACGGTATCAAAAAATTATTCTTAATGGGTGTAATAAAGTTTTTAGTGGCAAATCATTCTTATCCAAAGCTTTCCTTCCACCTTTCCTTTGTTGGCTAACCCGACTATTACTACATTAATACTGGCTTAAGTAGTAGCTGACTATGAATAAATACTCTTGTGCAGGTGCTTAATACCTTTGTATCACCGTATTATAGGCTTTCTAAAACTTTTGCCTATTTTCGCTTTGATGTTAGTTGGGATTATATTATTATACACAGGGGAGAAGTTTGTTTGTTTGTATGTAATGAGTAATCTCTGGAACTACTGAATCAATTCCAAAAATTATTTCACTAAATAATAAGCTACACTATTGCTGAGTAACATAGGCTATATTATATTTTATTTAATAACTTTCCTTTGCCCGCGACTCCACCTGCGTTTTTTCAATCTCTGCCCCGTTTTCGGCTTGTTGACCAGGTTGCCTACTACGATGATTATAAAAAAACACTACTCATATCATAATAATCTCAGCGTTAAACATACTTTGTTAAGTAAGTATGTTTAACGCTGAGATTATACTAAGTATATTTAACGCTGAGATTATTATGATATGAGTAGTGTTTTTTATACAAAGTGACATTTATTTACACTGCCAAATTCATATTAAAGTCTCGGTAAGTAGTCGGTACCAAGGTTCGATGACCCTTTTTGGGAAATTCGTTAATTATTATAAATTATTATTTTTCTGTTCTCTACAAACGCAAGCTCAGCAAAGCAAGCCGAGTCAAAACTATGGGAAGTCAAAATATTATTAACCAAACATTTTATTTTATATATCCGTGGTACTGATATCTTACCAAGCCTCCGGTATGAATTTGGCTGCATAAATTAATGTCACATGAATACAAAAAGTTAAAAATATCCAAATGTCACATAGTATCTTCAGGCTAAACAGAAAAGGGTAGTCCTGGGAAATCTGATTTATCTCAAGTTGAAGACAACCTATAACTACGATGTCCAATGAGTCGGTAGTTTAGTTGAGTTCTTGGAAATTGAGGAAATGTCAAGGGGAGCGGAAACTGGATAATTGACAATATCCCAAACTGCCAAGATACCAGAAATATTATCCATATGAAAAAGTTTCTAGGAAATGATCTTTAGAAGTCGGTACTTTGATGTTTTTACTTATAATGTTTCACCATATTAAAGGCTCGACTTAAAAAAACAAGTGTTTCAGGGAAGAAAAAAGTCAAATGGAACAAGTGTTAGCGTGACGCACACTTGGCTAGGAAAAAATTGTACTACCTCCTACATAATAAGGCCAAGACCTTATTGACTTTTGATAGAGCCGATTATTGGATGGCTCAATAGCCTATTTGTCTTGAGAATACCACGGGTCAAAATCACACGCGAAACAACAGATACGTAAAAGGAGTTTAGCTAATAATACAAAACTAATTTTATATAAGGTGACTTTAATTTATACAGCCAAACTTATACTGGAGGTAATTTATACTTGCGATTGTCGGCAATTGGTGAAACGGCTCGTCGTAATGTTTGTTTAATTTCCTGAATTTCTGTATCCCTTGAGAATGGTGTATTAACCGAAACCGGTCGGGATTAACATGTAAACCTTAAAATTAAAAGCAGTGAAACAAGGGCAAGGGAATTTAATTGTGAGGTGATTATACTGGAGGCTTGGTAAGTGCTCAGTAACAAGGTTCGATGATACTTTTTGTGAAATTCGTAAATTATTCTTTGCGTGTTCCTTACAAACGAAATCCCAGCCCCGAGTCAATTATTATGAGACGTCAACATTTTATTTTGCGAATTTAGCAAAAAGTGTTATCGATCCGTGTTACTGATCACTTACCAAGCCTCCAGTATAAGTTTGCCTGGATAAATTAAAGTCACCTTATATAGAAAAAAATAAATAGAATTGGAGTTTGTATTAAATATTTCATTTTAAAAACAAGTCCATCCCGTAACCGCGTTCTTGTAAGGAGCACTTTAAAACAAAAAAATAGCGTTGGACTCATTGATGTTGTTAGACTATGTATTTTTTTTGACAAAATACATAAATATATTTTATTAGTACGTCCCCTTAATAAAACTTCAAGGAATCAAATATAAATTTTTAATGTTAAGAGAATCCTAAGTTCTTCAAAGGAATCCTCGAAATCTTCAAAATCCTTGTTCGTATTCTAGGCTTAAGTCCAGCCTTCAACTCAATCTGCGGGCCTATTATCCGATAATAGTGTTATATAACGTTGTATCGCTTGCCAACTGCACAAAAAATGTATATAAAAACTGAACTTTCAACATTGCCTTCAGTCTGTATTGAATTGTTCACGAATTGTGACGTCACTTTAAGTACGAACGTATTCTTAGATAATCGGATTATATATCAAAATTAGCATATTTTAATACTGTATGATTCCTCTAAAGGCTTAAAATTAATTAATATGTAAACTTACTTTGTTAAGGTAATAGACAATATGAGACGGATTGACTAAGATATATTTTTTTCTCGTGACTAATTCATGCAGTCTTATATTTTTTTATGCCTTTACTTGAGTAGGTATGTATATGATTTTATATCATATGTTTTATCTTGAAAAAAGGAATGTTAGCTAAGTTTCTTGCCCTTCTTCTTAGCAATACTAATCGAATGGTGCGGATGGTTAGGCATTATGTATATATCGGCGCATCAGCAATGGTTCATTGTTGATAAAAGAAGATTATTAATTAAATAACTCTGTTTAATAATGTGATTAGATTAAAACTAGTTCATAAGCCATTAATTAATTAAACTGTGATTATTGCAATGTAAAATTAACGTAAATTCACATACATTCAATACTTAACCTAAAATTGTAAACACGTGCTTGCACACTATAAATACGGCCGCACAGCCCACGCTCTGGCAGTCTTGCTCGAGCCATCGGACAGTGCGGACCTCTCTAATAAGTTGTTGCGCTGTCAGTTGAATAAACTAAGCTTTGGTAATACCTTCAATATTTTCTTTGAAAATTGAAGATGAGTGATCACCAAGAAAATATTCGTGACGTCACCACGTTTGAACCTGAGAACAGGTACTCCCGAGATATTGTGATGTTCAGGGAACACGTTTACGACTCGTCGAAAGATATTGCGGAATTCTTGTCACGAGCCTGGGTCCTTTGGAGAAGGATCACTAAGGACAAGTTAGAAGATGAGCACGCCGTTGAGGCGGTGATTGGATGCGTTAACAACGAGCGTCTGCGCATTGAATTACTGAACGCTAGAGCAACCAGTGTGCCTGAACTGATCTCAGTTGCAACGTATATACGGAAGAAGCGTTCCCATCCTAACTCAAGTTCCACATTGCTAAACAAGCGTCCAAGATTTACGGACAATCAACAATCAACATCAAGTTGCCGCATATGTAAGAAGACAAATCACTCTACCAATGATTGCAGATTTAAACCACCAGAGGCTAAACCTGAAGCCGGCAATAAGGACCCTAAACCACAAGCCATATCTACCTGTACCTATTGCAAAAAAACAGGCCACACTTATGAAACTTGCTTCAGACGGGAACGTTTGTTGACATCCAACGTCAATTATGTGTCAAGTGACAGGCTAGCACCTATCGCCATCAGAATTGGTGAAAAGACTTTGCAGGCTGTGTTCGATAGTGGGGCAGAATGCTCTATTATACGAGAATCCGTTGCTGCAGTTCTCCAAGGTCAAAGAAGCCCAGCAGTCAATTATTTGAAGGGGATCGGACAATTTCCTGCACTATCGTTGGCCAAGCTTACAACTGTATGTATTATAGACACTATCCGTATTGAGCTGGAGTTTTACATACTACCGGATTATGAAATGTCCACAGACATCCTAGTGGGTATGAACCTGATTCATGATACCAATTTGAGTATGGTTATCACATCCAATGGGACAAAACTGGTTCACAACACACGTGTCAACCATGTAAGTTTGAATTCTCCTCTCTTCAACAATTTGGACCGCGATCTGGCCAACGAAGATGAAATCACGCAGTTACGTGGACTTCTGAATAAATATGAACATTTGTTTATTCGTGGTTATCCCAAAACTCGGGTCAATACTGGAAAGCTCGAAATCAGACTGAAAAACCCAGATAAATTCGTCGAAAGAAGACCATATCATCTCAGCCCAGTAGAAAGGGAAAAGGTACGCACCATAATTCAAGAACTCTTGGAAAACAACATAATACGCGAGAGCAAGTCTCCTTACTCAAGCCCTATCATCTTAGTGAAGAAGAAGAATGGGGATGACCGACTCTGCGTTGATTTTCGGGAGCTCAATTCGAATACTCTGCGTGACCATTACCCACTTCCGCTGATTTCTGATCAGATTGACCAGCTAGCAAATGGTCATTTCTACACAAGCCTTGATATGGCAGCTGGTTTTCATCAAATACCAATTGCTGAGAACTCAATAGAGAAGACCGCCTTCGTCACACCAGATGGGCTGTATGAATACCTCACCATGCCGTTTGCCGTTTTGAGTAACGCTTGTTCCGTTTACCAGCGATGCATCAACAGAGCGCTGGCATCATTGCTAGGGACAGCTGCACAGGTCTACGTGGATGACGTGCTCAGTAAATGTGCAGATTTTCCAGAAGGAATATCGCACCTGGAGCGGATTCTCATAGCACTAAAAGATGCTGGATTTTCCATCAACGCCGACAAGTGCAGTTTCTTTAAACGATCGATCGAATATCTTGGCAATATAGTTTCTGATGGACAAGTACGACCAAGCCCACGTAAAGTGGAGGCTCTTGTAAAGGCTCCAGTACCTAAGAATTTCAAGCAGGTGAGACAGTTCAATGGGCTTGCAGGATATTTCAGGAAATATATTCCTGACTTTTCCGGTATAATGGTACCGTTGTATGAACTGACGAAACAAGGTGCAAAGTGGATATGGACAAACAAACACGAAGAAGCACGTAACAAAATCATCGAGTGCTTAACGTGTTCTCCAGTACTAATATTGTTCCAAGAAGAAGCACCTATACAACTGTATACAGATGCCAGCAGCCTTGGATTTGGTGCGGTACTTGTACAAGTGATTGATGGACGTCAACATGCAGTTGTTTTCATGAGTATGAAGACCACTGAAGCAGAAAGCCGCTACCACTCCTATGAGCTGGAAACCTTAGCAGTGGTACGTGCTATAAAACACTTCCGCCAGTACTTGTACGGGCGAAAATTCACGGTAATAACGGATTGCAATGCATTGAAAGCGTCCAAACACAAGAAGGATCTTTTACCAAGAATTCATCGTTGGTGGGCATTCTTGCAAAATTATGACTTCGAGGTGGAGTACCGCAAAGGTGAACGTCTCCAACATGCTGACTTTTTCAGCAAGAACCCAACTGAGTTGGCAGTTAATATTATGTCAAGAGACTTGAACTGGCTCAAAATTGAACAGCGGCGCGATGATGAACTGCGACTTATAATGGATAGCCTAAGTAATAATGACCCAGTCGAGGACTACGTCTTGGAGGATAATGTCCTTAAGAGACAAGTAACTGATCCTGTATTCGGGCAGCAGCTTAGCACAGTCGTGCCGAAGTCCTTCCAGTGGAGCATTATCAATTCTTTTCACACCGCACTGAAGCATCCTGGCTGGGAAAAGACATTGCAAAAGATCAGAGAAACTTATTGGTTCGACAAAATGAGCTCTACTGTTCGAAGATTCATCGATAACTGTGTTACATGCCAAACATCTAAAGGAAGATCTGGGGCTAAATTACACCCCATACAAAAACCAACAACTGCTTTCCAAGTTATTCACATGGACATAACTGGGAAGCTGGGTACTCCAGATGATCAGCAGTATGTTACAGTTACCATCGATGCCTTCTCGAAGTACGTGCTACTGTACTTCTCCAGCAACAAAAACCCACACAGTACATTAGCTGCCCTGAAACGCACTGTGCATCTATTCGGTGCGCCAGTTCAAATCATAGTCGATGGAGGACGAGAATTCCTTGGCGAGTTCAAAGACTATTGTGACCACTTTGGAATAGATCTTCATACCATAGCTCCAGGAGTTAGCCGAGCGAATGGCTAAGTAGAAAGGGTCACTGCGACTCTCAAAAATGCGTTGGTGATGATCAAAAACTACGAAGTAGAGCAGTGGCACACTGCGCTTGAGGAACTACAACTGGCAATGAACTGTACAAGTCATCGTGTCACGGGGGTTGCTCCATTGACATTCATTACACAACGAAAGCACTGTGTACCTCCTGAGCTCCTCAACTTGGTGAATATTGACGATCAGACCGTGGACATTGAAGCGCTTACTCATCAAGTACAACAGAAAATGTTGCGTTCAAGCGAACAAGACCGACAACGATTCAATTTACGTAAAGCAAAAATTCATCATTTCCAACGAGGAGACTACGTGTTGATTAAGAATAACCCTCGCAACCAAACATCGCTTGACCTAAAATTCAGCGAGCCATATGAAGTGTCCAGAATACTGGAAAACGACCGCTATTTGGTGAAGAAGGTGGTCGGCAGAGGGCGACCTCGCAAGGTGGCTCATGACCAGCTGCGTCGTGCTCCACAACCTGGTGAGCAGTTGACCGTATCGGCGGGACATTTATCACCTAATCCTCGAGACTCTGCTACAATTGAGCCCATCCCGTCGACATCACGAGAAGGGCTGCAAATTCCAACAAGACAAGACCTACGGAGTGAAGGCAATTCATCAGAATAAACTGTAAGTAACTTAGTTCAATATAACTAAATACTTACAAAGAAACACTACACTACATAAATTCAATATTAGTAACCGAAACTAATTCCACGAGAAAAACTTTCACTTATGTATCTACGAGAACCTCCGAGAATCACCGAGAACCTCCGAGATCCTACGAGAATCGCCGAGACCCTACGAGAATCGCCGAGACCCTACGAGAATCGCCGAGACCCTACGAGAATCGCCGAGACCCTACGATAACCGTCGAGACACTTCGAGAACCCTACGAGAAACTCCAAAAACCCTTTATGATATTCCCAAAAACTTAGTAACATTAATATTGCTAAACATACAAAGATAAAAATATTTGCATTGCAACTCAGGTTGCTTACAGATATCCGACTCAAAAGAAGTCCAATCTATTGTTACAGATAAAAATAAGAACCAGAATCAACGAGGCTGGTGCAGAGCGCGCACCGCCTGTCAGTATGGCCGTATCGGCGCATCAGCAATGGTTCATTGTTGATAAAAGAAGATTATTAATTAAATAACTCTGTTTAATAATGTGATTAGATTAAAACTAGTTCATAAGCCATTAATTAATTAAACTGTGATTATTGCAATGTAAAATTAACGTAAATTCACATACATTCAATACTTAACCTAAAATTGTAAACACGTGCTTGCACGCTATAAATACGGCCGCACAGCCCACGCTCTGGCAGTCTTGCTCGAGCCGTCGGACAGTGCGGACCTCTGTAATAAGTTGTTGCGCTGTCAGTTGAATAAACTAAGCTTTGGTAATACCTTCAATGTTTTCTTTGAAAATTGAAGATGAGTGATCACCAAGAAAATATTCGTGACGTCAGCAGTGCTGACGTCACACTTTTTAAAAATACAACCAAGGCTGTTTCTCCGTCATATATATAATATTTTTATTCATATATTTCTCTATTTTATGCAGGTGTATAACTTTATTACATTTTAGTAGCCCCACCTTAATATTTTTTGTATGTATTTCCCTTTGTTATTTATGAACTTATTTCTTCATTGCATTATGTATATATAATATTTTTATTCCTAGATTCCTCTATTTCATGCAGGTGTATATTTTATTTCCCGTATTATTATATATTTTTTTATATTCTAAAGATATATTATATTGTTATAATTAACTTTGACTTGTAGAAATTATACTTTAAGTATTTATTTTGCAAAAATAAATATTTTGATTTGATTTGATTTTTGATCGATTGTATAATATGTTTTAGATGTTTGGGAACCAGTTGATAACGAACTCAAAGGGCTGGTTAAGTTTGCAACTTGCGCAATGACGTCATTAAGCTAAGTTAAGTTTTTATTTTTTAATTAAGCTGGTCGATTATAACTGCACGTGAATTAATTTGTGTTCTAAACGGTATGTTCGAAAATCTCAGGCTACCATACCAGTCTTATTCGCAAATGTCCGGTTTCTCTATCTTGATGCACTCTAATCGACACTAATAATTTACAGAGGTAAAATGTTATTGTTTATATATAAGATTAATAATTACTTGCATGAAACATGCATAACTTAAAAGATAAATATGTAACTAGTGTTTAATAAAAATATTCTCTTTTCAGAGCAACTCAATTTGGTTTTTATTTCACGGTTCTGATAAAACGGGGCCTGTTTATAAAGCTATATTATATATATAAATAAAATATAAATATAAAATATATATATAATGTAGCTTTATAAACAGGCCCCGTTTTATCAGAACCGTGAAATAAAAACCAAATTGAGTTGCTCTGAAAAGAGAATATTTTTATTAAACACTAGTTACATATTTATCTTTTAAGTTATGCATGTTTCATGCAAGTAATTATTAATCTTACCTGAAAAGAGAAACAACATTTAGAGCTATTATTTCACAAATTCATTTACTGACAACAGTTTACATAACCTTCAAACATGTCTGTCATCCTTCCATAGATTGACGCGTAAAAACGCGGTAAATTCAAATTAAATGAAGTGTCACTTCTTCATTTACATCTCCCCTCCCCAAGAATTTATATGGATGTGTTCGCTTACATTTTTAATTTTCCTGTACCGGAACAAGTTTTGTGACATGGAAAAGATTGGACTCGGACTTCCTTTGCCCTGTGTTTATTTTATAAATTGAGTCTGACAATTTTTCTAAGATTTTATAAGGGCCAATTTTTAATTCATCGAGTTTTTTTCTGTTTAATCGATTACCGTTTTCCACATAATACAAAATCTCCTATTTTTAATTCACATTGTTTTCTGTTCTTTTTGAATTGTTGCTTATTATAATTGTGTGATTTAATGGTATTTTCCAATGCAATTTTTCTATCTTGAAATAAACCATTTTGTGTTATTTTTTTTTTCAATTCTTCTGGTAAAATATCTATGTTTTTCCCTTCTAATAAATATTTTGGGGAGAATCCTGTCACAGTGTGTTCAGTTTCATTATACATTTTGGTACATTCATGGGCAATAGTCGTCCAGGCCAATTTATCCTTCTTTTCGTTTATCTTACATCTAATTTTATTTACTAATGTTTGGTTTAATCTTACATTCAAACCATTAAAGAATGGCGAGTTTACTGCAGTGAAGATAATGGGTATATTTTCTTTAACTAAAAAGTTTTAAAATCTTTTGAATTAATGCCTGAATATTGATCAGATAAAATCATGCCAATTTTATTATTTCCCTGTGGTATTTTTTTAACAAGCTTTATAAAATCACTGGAATTTTGAGTTTTAGATGTCAAAACATAGGCATATCTGGTGAAATGATCTACAAGTAGGTGTAAGTATGTTTTTGTAGAACGAGAGCTACCAAATCCACCAATGGTGTCTATAGATACTACTTCAAAAGGGTAAGTAGCTGGACCTAAGTGAGACATTAGCCCAAATTTATATTTTCCTCTGGATTTGTTTTTTATACAGATGTCACAGTTGTCACAAATTTTTCTAATATTATTAGTTAAATTTTTTGCAGTATAAAATGGCTTAATTTTATTTTCCATCTGTTGTATACCTAAATGACAGTAAAGATAATGTATTTTTTTTATTATTTTTATACTAAACTCTTCAGTTAGTAATATTTTTTCCTTTTTCCCAATTGTCTTATAGTATATCGTATCTTTTAATATTAGTTTACTTGTATTCTGTTTTACTCTTTCATTTTTTTCTTGATCATTCTGTATGTCTTCTAGTTTAATAAAGTTTACAATTTTTAAACCTTTATCTTGATTTTCGCACGATTCTAATACAGGGTTTCTGCTCAAACAATCTGCTTCTAAATTATATTTTCCAGGAGAATATTTTACATTGAAATTAAACTGAGATAAATAGTATGTAAGATTTCCCAATTCTTCATCCGTTCTAGCCTTAATATTCATTTTCTCTAGAGGTTTATGATCCGAGAAAACCGTGAATGTTTTTCCTATAAGCCAATGGTACCAGTATTTTACGGCTTCTTTAATTGCTAAACACTCCAGATATATGGCTTTTTTACTTTTTTGGGAGTCATTTAATTTTTTGGAAAAATATGCGCAGGGTTTTTCTTCTCCATTGAGTTGTGGTTGTTTTAAAATTGCGCCTATGCCCTGTATACTTGCATCCGTATAAATATTAATTGGTAGATCTGGATCATAAATTGCCAAAATGGGCTTTGAGCAAAGTAGTTTTTTTATTGTCTCGAAAGATTCTTCACATTTTTGTGACCAAATAAATGTTTGTCCTTTTCTCAACAAATTATGTAAAGGATCTAGTATGATTGATATATTTGGCACATATTTTCCATAGAAATTTATTTTACCCAGAAACTGTCTAACATTTTTTTGTGTTTTCGGAATAGGAAAATCCTTTATGGCAACTAAATTGTCTTTTAGCGGAGTAATTGTATTGTTTTTAATTATGTGGCCTAAATATTTGACTGAGTCCTGCTCAAAACATAACATAACATAACATAACATAACATAAATACTCTTTATTGTGCACCACAATGAAACAAATTACAAAATATTTTAACAGAAAGGGTACAATGGGCGGTCTTATCGCTTAAGCGATTTCTTCCAGACAACCTTTGGGTGGAAGATAATGTTAAATAGAGAATAAGGTGTAGGTGGTGTAAAGATAATATCTACGTATTAAATATACTAATTAAACTAGTAACCTAAATACAAAACAATCTACATGTCAATATACATAGGAATACACGATATATCATATTATATATACTAATATATATTCATAATACCATAATCAGAGAGGGATGAATATACCTACGAATATACTCGTATCTTAATTATGGGAGGAAAAATATTCTTTAATTCGTCTTTTGAAAATAGCCAAAGAAGGAGAAGATTTTATATAAATAGGCAAAGCATTCCACAAACGCACAGCTTCAACTGTAAACGATTTGCCATAGAAAGTCGAGGAGTGTGGTGGTGTTTTTGATTGAATATTTTCAGAAGATCGCAACGTTCGTTCATGAGATTGGTGAAGAAACTCCAAACGTTCCTTGAGATAGGAAGGAGAAGAAGGATTAAAAAGAACAGAGTACAGGATGGAGAGAGATTACATTTTGAAAATTTCAATTTAAAACCTTCCCTTAATATCGCTTCTAATAATAGTGATAGGTGTTTAATATGTTCTGCAAATGTCTCAGAGAATACTAGGATATCATCTATGTAATTCACTGTGAAATCAGATAATTTATGTTTCCTTATTATGCTAGATAATATTCTCTGAAAAATCGCAGGAGAAGTTTTCAAACCAAATGATAAACAAGTCCATTGAAAGTGGCCTTCTTGAGTAACAAATGCTGTCTTTTGTTTGTCTTCAATTTTCAAAGGGATTGACCAGAACGCTGAGTTTATATCTAGCGTTGAAAAGAATTTACATCTTCTTGTTTTGACCATTAAATCCTCAATTAATGGAAAAGGTTGTGATTGAGGAACCACAATCTTATTTAAATCACGAAAATCTATACATAATCTTGATCTTCTTCCTTCTTCCTTTTTAAAGGCTAATGTAACCGGAGCAGCAAAAGGACTATATGACTCCTCGATTATTTTTTTTTAATAATTTTGATATTTGTTCTTCTATTTCTTTCATATCATCAATCGTGCATCTATATGGTCTTTTACTGCAATATTTGTCTATTATTAAATCAATATGAGCTTCAAAACCTTTTACAGTGCCTATATCATATTTGTCTTTAGCAAAAAGTTAATTATATTTGCATATCAATTTATCTATTTGTGACTGTTTTAGCAGGTCTAGATGGTTTATTGATATGGAAAAGTTGTCCACTTCTATGTTTTCATTAAAATTTATTTTACATTCATAATTTGTTTCATTTTAAGTTTTCTGAACTATATCCACATCCTTGTTTTTATCATTTACACTTTGTGTTTCCTCTTCGTAACGTTTCCTGCTACCTGTAAAGCCAGGAATTATTTTTGTATTTTTAGGATTTATTGCTTTTTTTATCGTCTTCTTTGGGGTTAGGGATACTTTGTGTAATTTTTAAATCCTCATTTTGGATCAATTTAAATTTTACAGTGCAATCTAACCCAATTAAGAAATCATAATCGAAATTTTCTTCATCTAAGACAAAAACATTAATATTTTCTTCAATATCAAAAATTTTTATCTTTAAAGTTACCATTCCAATAGATTTTTTGCGCCATTAATCGTTTTTAAACTTGCTTTTTTTTGTTATCATTAATCGTGTTTTTCTTTAACGACAATAATCTCGAATTTATTAAAGATACATTCGATCCAGAATCATAGATTCCCGAAGTTTCCAATGTGTCATTTATTAATAATTTAATTTTAATTAATGGCGAAATTACAAGTTTTTTGGATCAATTTCATTTAATTCCGTTTCTAATTCAGAATTGTTAATGCTCCTTATCTGATCCCTTTTTGGTCTATCACCATTTTTGTTTTTAAACCAACATAAGGATTCAGGATGATAACGAGTTCCTTTATTTTCATTTTCACAAATTTTACACCGACTGACTATATTTTTAACATATTTATCCTTAATTTTACTTTCAAAACTGACTATCTTTTTTTCCAAATTCTTTTTATTCACCAAATATTCTAAACCTCTGATATTATTAAATAAATCTTCAGTTTCATTCAAATCTTTCCTATCGATTTTATCTGCTACAAAATTTGGTAGCCCCGTAGCAATCAAATCAATAAGAGTGGGTTTATCCATTGATTTATTTATCTCCAGTAATAGTTTTTCTTTTTTTAAAGCGTATTCTAGTAATGAGCCCTGTCTACCTATATATTTAAATAAAATTGCGTACCTGACCGGCGACCAACCTCTGGCTGCAAAAGTCTCACAAAATATTTTTTTCCATGTTGACCATTCAGAGTTAACCGTATACTTTATAAGCATGGAGCTGTACCAGTCTAGACACGATTTCTCCAAAAATAACCTAAGACTTTCAATTTTCTTAACGTCTTCATCAATTCCTAAACGCACACATTCCGCTTCAAAAATAATCATCCATTGGGACACATTTGACGTTTTACTGTTGAATTTTTCTATAACAAATTTCTCTAACAAATTTTTCATATTATGATGAGATTTTGATGTATCCTTCTTCATTTCAGCGAAGCTCTCCAGAATTCTTGTTAGAACCTCTTCTGAGACTCCTAAAGTAGAAGCCCGTTGTTGTGTTTCCGGTGAAGCTTCTTCCAGCAAATATCCTTTAAACTGCATATTTCCATCTTGATCTATATACACATCACTTATCTCCGATGTCAATTAAATCCATACTTGTTTTTTTTTCATGTCTCCGTTGTAGTGTAGCTTTGACTTTTTGAAAAGCTTGTGTTTTTATAATCGTCTCATGTAGTCTTGCCGGTTGGAGCTGTTCCGGGATGTAAAATGTGTTTTTATCGGTATCCGTAATTGAGGTTATGCTGATTATATTTGATTTTGGATCTTCACCAGATTTCACCATAAATTCAAACTTTAATTTTTCCATTGTTGTTAAAAACAGCTGTAGAAATGTTGTTTTATAATGTAGCTTTATAAACAGGCCCCGTTTTATCAGAACCGTGAAATAAAAGCCAAATTGAGTTGCTCTGAAAAGAGAATATTTTTATTAAACACTAGTTACATATTTATCTTTTAAGTTATGCATGTTTAATGCAAGTAATTATTAATCTTACCTGAAAAGAGAAAAAACATTTAGAGCTATTATTTCACAAATTCATTTACTTATAATATTTTGATGTTTTCTTTGTGATACACTCGTCTGACAACAGTTTACATAACCTTCAAACATGTCTGTCATCCTTCCATAGATTGACGCGTGAAAACGCGGTAAATTCAAATTAAATGAAGTGTCACTTCTTCATTTACATATATATATAGGGGGGAAATCTTTAGAAATACGATTAATATATTTAATTAAAAATTTAAAAAAATCTTTCGCTGTTATGAAGATTGCTTTCTTGACTTGGACAGAGATTATAATTTGTTTTTTGGGGACGGGGAATACCCTGGGAACATAGCCATTGATTACATTCGCGTTTCCTTATTAAATATATAAGCAAACCCAAAACCTATTTTAATATACAGTATTTCCTCTTTTAAATTCAATTATTTTTATTATTTAATAAACGCTAAAGTGCGATAAGTGTATGTATGTATTTATATTGCAGAAATAAAGCATTCATTTCATTTGAAATATATAAGTATATAAGTATTTAAATATAACTTTACGAAAATCAATGATATCCCACCAAAAATATAATTAAATTGGGTGCCGAGGTTTATGGTGGTTTCTTCAGCCATAGTCATAACCACAATAATATAAAACGCTCATCACGTGTTTCAAATGAAAGTTTGTTAGGATCCTTGCTACTGAATATATTATGTAGAACTTGGCAAGTTTTCATAGTCAACCATTTGCGTGTATAAAGATGTAACTCTAGCTTTATCTGTAAAAACTTGCCAAGTTATGCATATTCAGTAGTAATGGATCCTAACAAATATTCTTCTAAAACAAGTGAAGAACGTTGTACATTATCGCAATCGACAACATTTAATTTTTGCTAACCATTTGTTTTTAATATCTAATAGGTTGGGGAAAAACTCTTTTCGCAAATAGTATGTATGAACTTATAATAAAATCTCTTTGGCTATACCATTTGTATCTGGATGGTTTTGGTATTATCAAAAGTTTAAATTTTAAAAAAGATAATCCCAAATTCAAATTAGGTAAAATGTGTGATTTTTATTTATTTTTCTTACTATTAAGATGATTGAATCTAATGAAGAAATTCGATAGATTTTAAAATTTTACTACAAAAAATGCAAAAATGCAACGCAAGCCGCGAAAAAAATTTGTGATGTTTATGGACCTAGCGCAGTGTCTGTAAGAGTAGCACAAATTTGGTTTAAGCGTTTTCAATCCGGAAATTTTGATGTCAAAGATGCACCTCGGTCTGGGCGCCCTGTTATGGATAAAATGGATGCCATTTTTGAAAAAGTGGAGCAAGAGCGGCATATCAGTAGTCACAATGTAGTTGAAGAACTGGGGATTGACCACAAAACAGTTTTGGCGCATTTGGGTGCCTCATGAGCTCACTGAAAGAAACTTAATGAACCGTTAATACTCATTTGTGATTCTTTATTACAACGTAATGAAACCAAACCAGTTTTTTAAAACCTGATTACTGGTGATGAAAAGTGGATCACGTATGACAAGAACGTGCGAAAAAGGTCGTGGTCAAAGGCTTGTCAGGCTTCACAGACTCTGGCGAAACCCGGGTTATCTCGCAACAAGGTAATGTATGGTAGGATTGGAAGGACATTATTCATTATGAGCTGTTACCGCCAGGCAGGACCATCGATTCTGAACTCTACTGCGAACAACTGATGAGATTAAAGCAAGAACTTGAGAGAAAGCGGCCGGAATTAGTCAACAGAAGGGGTGTGGTTTTTCATCATGTTAACGCTAGACCTCACACATCTTTAGCCACTCAGCAAAAATTAAGAGAGTTTGGCTGGGACGTATTAATACGTCCGCCGTATAGTCCTGACCTAGCACCTTCAGATTTCCACTTGTTTCGGCCTCTACAGAATTTTTTAGGCAGTGTCAGGTTAACATCACGAGAGGACTGCCAAAACCACTTGTCGCGATTTTTTGATCAGAAGCACCAGAATTTCTATAGCAATGGGATCATGTCCCTACCGACAAGTTGGCAGAAAGTTATCATACAAAATGGCACCTACATACTTTAGTTAAATGTACATAAACTTTATTAAAAAATGTTTTGAATTTTCATATAAAATGCGAAGAAACTTTTTCCCCAACCTAAATATTGAAAAGCTGCGTAAAAAAGAAACTTATGTATTTTTTTATTTTGTTTTAGTTTACGTTTTTCCTGCATAATTTAATGTTTTCTTATTCACTCATTCTAAAAGGATGTAAGTCGCATCTGAGGATTTCAAAAGTCGATGTTCATTGCCATTCGATTCTCTTAAAAAAAGCTTGGCATGTTTATGTCTTCCGTCACATGATATGACAGTTGATTTTTTTTTAAACAAAATTAACTTAAGATATTTCATATTAATATTTTATTTGATATTTAATTAATTAATGATTAAGCATATTGTTTTAAAATCCTGTGTTTACCATATTTTTAGTTTTTTGACAATATCTATTCATTTAATGACGACTTAATTCTGAAAAAAAAATATGATGCCAAGAAAGCCCATATTTCGAAATGGTTTTGAGTTTTGCACCAATTATTGATTTGTAACGTTGTCAATTATGAATGACTGAAGGAGCCTCCATAATAATACGGCATCCAATTTGATCTCAGTTCCTTTTTCGGCGAAGCCGACAACCCTGTACTAATGTCGTCCGTCACGTTTATGTTTTTGGTGGGTATTTATGTTTTTGGTGGTATATTAATTTCACAGCTCAACTAGTTAATTCAATAAAAAAATAAAGCTTTTATATCCTACTAAAATACCATTTATTTATATATATACAAAAAACTATTATAAGAAAAAATAAACATATATTAATCCATCCATCCATCAGCCTGTTTCGTCCACTGCTGGACATAGGCCTTTCCAGGATTTCGCCACTCTTGGTGGTCCTCCTGGAAGAATTGCCCATACTCACACACGGTGGGCAGGCAGGTTGGTAAGCGCGGTGCTGAAACCCTTACACCAGTGACCGTCACCAGTCTGTTTTATATTAGGCCCGGCAATTAGGGATGAATATACCGCCATCCATCGGTCCCAGGCAATGGTGGGCCGCCTGGCTTTGCCTGAGAGCTGTTCTCTTACTCTCTCCCGAATAACTTCGGGAGTATTTCCGAGTAAGATAGTGGTACCTCCACAGTCGAGCCCGGCATCAGCTCTACCACCTGAAAATAAAAATATTAATATACATACTTAATTAACCAATTTACAATTAATGTGACACAGATATTTATTTTGACAGCTCCGAGCGTCCTTAAATTGAGCTACCAAATTGAATCAGAAAAATCTGAATGTATGGAATTGCTTCTCTGTAGTTGTAACCTGTATATAACACCGTTTTGGTCACAACCTTACAAAGGGTCGGTCGGTAATGCTGTCCCAGATTTATATTCGTTCCTCCTGCTACGTAAATGATATTAGCCTCTCTCACGCGAACTGACCGTAAATATCTGGCTGTAGGGATGTCTGTTTTCTGGCTGAGAACCACGTTATAATAATATTAATTAACAAACTTTATTTTCAGAACTAAGAAAACCACGAAAAAGAATTCTATAGACAAAAATTTAGTCCGAAAATGAACTAAATTGCTCAGCAATACGACAACAACACTGTCAGACTATGAGCCTGACTCAAAAAGGAAAAAAGTTAATTATAATGCAACATTTTGCATGTAAAATAAAGCTTTATTTCTGACTGATTTGACTTTGACATTAATTTCATTTGTGTGTGTGCTAGTGTGTATTCAAAATGTTTTAGTACCATAATTGTGATAAATGTTTGACATTATAAATTTTTCAACACACTTGCTTATAAAGTGGCCATTACTGCAGCGTTCTTGGGGTCATAATGCAGCATATTAAACACGCGTGCTTTTTACTTTACATTATCGCACTAGTTGTTTTTACCTTACCCTTTTTTTTAATCTTAGCAAAGAGTTTTGATGTCTTGAGAAATAGTAAAGTTTTTGCAAATAAATAAACTGTCTCAGTTAAAATATAATAAGTGATCATTTAATTTTATCAAATTATTTATCTTTATCAACAAATTTACTCAAGTTGTTGTTGTAAATACAAAAAATATATAGTTATTTAATATTTGGCTGTTTGGCGGAGTGCCTCTATTTCCATCTGCGAGCGCAGAGACAAAATCTCCGCCGCCATTTTTCAAAGAAAATTGACAATTCATAGTTGTGGTTTCGATTATGTGGAAAAATAAGCAGTGAAATTTCATAATTTTTCCTCGCAAGTGTGTTGAAAAAGGTCATATGAAACATGTGAGTATTATAGAGTATTGGTTGTAATCCCGCCTCGACTGTAATGTCCAACGCAGCTCACTTGTGTCATAATCTCATAATGTACTATTTCAATGCAAGTGCTCGAAAAGTTCTATTTCATATGTGTCTAATCCGTTGTCAAAGTCAACTTTACCGCACGAGTGTTTAATGTTTTCATTTTTATCATTTTATTGTTTTAGTTTTGTTTTCCCTACATAGTGGGACGGCAAATGAACTTAGCTGATTGTCCAAGGTATGTTTTATTTTTTTTAATTTATCGAAAACAGTTGCCAGTCTTAACATTGTACCATAGATAGACATGACAGATTCAGTTTGATGCGTTCATAGGCTGCGTTCAGTTTGATTGATGAAATTAAATGAAAACTGTTTAGACGACATTTTGAGTAGGTAGTAACTTTATAAATTGAAAATTCTGATGAAACTTAACCAACCAATCTTTTGATATAATATATAAAAAATAAAAATATATCGTCACGACATGAATCCCCGAGGGGGTATCAGAGGTGTTCCGGGTGTGAACTGTGAAATGCAAGTCACAGTCCACACCCGGTACACCCGCGTTTCACAGTCTATTATTACGTCCCAACGTGATGGGTGGTAAGCCCTATCGCCGAAAGTTCATTTGAAGTAAGTATTTATTGTTTGTTTGTTTCTTTAATTACGCTTAATTTATTTACTCACACTATTCATTGAAAAAATTGTAATAATAGCAACGACATTTTAATTACTTGTCTAATGATACTAATCGAAAACCTTAAAGCTAGCTTTAAATTAAAAAGAAAATAAGGTTAATTAAGAACTTTTTTATTTATTTATTTAAAGCTAGTTTTAAGGTTTTAGTTTTAGTAATTTTATTCAAATACAACGTATATTGTTTTTGAATTAACAAATGAATAAATTTTTTGGATACTAAATGCCAAACAGCACTATCAACCCAGACAATATCTGGCAGACATTCTTGAATTAATGTGTATCTTTACAATACAAACTGAAAAATTCATCCAACTATTGTTATACAGGATGTTAATATGATAACCTTTTTCCTTAAAACGGGGCATTCGACCCAATAATATATCCGACTTTTACTATGTGACTAGCTCTTAAATCAGGAAAAAAACGGTTTTTTCATAGATATTTTGAATACCTATTCGAACAAAATTTATGAAACAACTATGTGATTTCAGGTGTGGCCCCTTTTTAAAAAGGTTATCATCTTAACACCTAGTATTTTCTTATCGCATCATGTGCTGTGGTAGGTCAGACACCATAGAAATCGTTGAAAAAAGTCACCGAAAAGTAAAAAAAACTTTTCAGTTCGTGTCTATCCCACCCCTCTACTACCGCGAACATTGCGAATAGCAATAGCATAGCGGTTAGCAAGTCTAATGTGATGCAATTCCGGCCATATTGGGTCATTGGAAAAAAATATGTTGTACCATTGATGGTACTGTTCAATGGTACTAGTGGTGCGGAGGCAACAAAACTGATGTAAGCAAAGTAATATTCGAAATGTGAATAGATCTTATAAGCTCTTGGAAGTTTTCTTTAACTAAATAAAATCAGCTGTTCCACACAAAATTGCAAATAATTCTTCCAATCCTTTTTTAGCACAAAAATATTTTTATGAAATTAGTTGTAATAATTTTAAATAACCACTTATAATATAATTAATAGACTTGATTGATGGTTCTTGATGGAACTCCATTATACCAATGAAAATTCTTACTTGTAATATGTCCACTAATAATGTATTGTCTTATGTTGGTTGAAAACAGTGTTGCCAATAGAGAATGGAGATTTAGAACGCCGGGATGTCTGAAAAGGAACGAAATTCGCGGTGAAGGAACTCAAATCAAAAATATTATAAATAAAAAATCTTTATTAATTTAGAATCGATATTTGTAGTAAATCAAGTGAGTTAATCAGTGTCATGCAGGATGCAGGCGGCAAACATGTTAGATACCTGTGTCAAAATGTAAAAGATGTTTTAAAAATTCAAAACGATTTTAGACGTCATAATTTATATTTTTATCTTAGAAATTATTATTAAAAAGATTTAGAAAGAGTCATTGGTCTTTGTAGTACAGATTGGCGCCAACAGACTGCGTGTTCTTCAGTCGACTTGTATCTGTTTTGATTTGAAACGAAATCGCTTTTATTTTATTATTTCATGTAATTTTTCGCAGGATGTATTAAAAAACGTCGGTCGTTTGATACACGTGCGAAAGTGTTGATATTTCTAGTCCCGAATGTTTTTTGCCTCGACTGTGTCTCGGGAAAAAAGTCAATCGTGACTCTAAATATTAACTAATTTATACTGTAAGGTGCGACTCCTCGATGGAACTTCATTTCAACACTAATAAAAGTCTCCGTGTACGAGTTCCACTATGTTTTTATTAATTAGCGACTAGTTTCGTCTCTTAGACATCTTCAGGCTTGTTAAAATATGAACGGTCAAAATTGATAAGCATTAACAATAATTATGAAGGTAGGTAGATAGATAGATCTTAAGGCATTGAGCTATACGAAAATGTACATTAATGTTTATTTCAATGCATCTTGTTCTTTATACATTCAAATGTTATATTTTGAATACACAGCATGTTTCTGGAAATATTCTATCTGATACAATTAGTTCTTCAGAAGAAATACTTTTTCAAGTGTTTGTAGTACCTATCCTTATAAAGTTTTCCCTTCTTTACATTATTTTTGATTCAAATCGTTACATTTTTACTTCCTAATTGCCTTATTTTTATAAATCTATATATACTAATAATAAAGTAGTAAAAAAGTCGTGTCTGTACATTGAATATTTTCGCAAAACGAGTCTGTCTGTATGTTCCGTTTTAACTCGAGAACCAATCAACGGATTTAAATGAAGTTTTCTTTATTATCATTTTAGTTACCCTGGTCAGCACGTCAACTGTAAGTGATGTTCATAAAATCACTTCCAAGCCAGAAACGGGGCAAATATTGAATAAACGCTTTTATAACTCGAGAACCAATCAACAGACTTTATAATCATTGTAGTTATCCTAGTCAGCACATAGACTATAAAGGGTGTTCATAAAATAACGCCCAAGCTAAAAACGGGGCAAAGATTCATTGAACGCGGGCGAAGCTGCGGGCAAAGGCTAGTATTAAATAATTTCGCAGTCCTTATCATATTCTGATGAATTTCAAATAAATCTACTAGCAGTTAGTAATTAAACTGATCCATAGGAAATTATTGCTATAAAAATTTACCACCCTGTAGGTATATAAACTACTTTTATTATTTTTGCTTTACTTTAGAGTATGTCCTATAAGCTGACTAATTTTAAAACTCGCATGTTTTACCGACTTTAATTGAGTGCCGAAACCATTAACATACCAATAACGTTTAAATAATGCTACTTTTCCGAGGTTTCTTTTATGAGTTGGGGACTGTGGTACTAAGTAATACTTATTTTTTGGAAAATTCAACATTCTACCTTTTGTGGCTGTAGATCCCTGTGATAGACGGACGCCACCCTTTGGGTACGGAACCCTAAAAACATACATCCCAGGATATAAATATATAGAATATAAATTAATATTATATTAAAGTTTACGTTTGTGATGGGCTTTAAACGATGTATCTATTGCACCTTAATTTGGAATGTTGGGTACAAAAGTAATCTTGAATTTTATTGTGAGTCACTAGACTGATACACCTTCTTTAAGTAAACATTTGGTATATTATTTACTTCTGTTTCTGGAAATACTTACTAACATAGTGTTGTCAGACATAAATAATCACGTTCAATACATACGAGACGTGACTAAATAAATTAGGTATGTTTAGTATTTTTGCATAGGTATAAGAAGTGTACATAGTTTTCTTTATCGGCAATAAAGGCAGTAAAATATATGTGCGACATATTTGGTCATTTCCGTGCGATAAAATTCCACCATTTACATGAAATTTATGTTTGTTGATATAAATTGTTCTTTAATATTGTTGTTTTTAAATTTAAATTTGATTTAAATTTTCCTTTAACCCTTTTTACATAATACTCTTTACGTAAACGGTATTTAATTAAGTATTTCACTGTGTTATTGACTTATTGTTAGTAGAAACCTCATAGAAAAGAAATTAAAGACAGAAATGATCATAAAACAACAAATACATAAAAATATGAATCGAGTACACGATAAATCAACATTATAACGTGTACCTGTCCGTTTTATATTGTTTTCTTTTCATTCCAATTAAAAGGAGGGTCCATAGTACTTGTAAAATTACGTATGTAATTAATTTTGTATTTTTGTACAAAGTGGCTACAAGTGATATTCAGATACATACAGCGGGGTATAAATAAACAGGTACCTTTTCAAGAAACCACATAATGTACGGACTGTAATGAACCATTTTCGCATTGAAACATTATTTTGTACCTGCGAAAACGTAAAAATATTTTCACGTTTCCTCACTAGTTTCGGAAACCTAACGGTACTGTAAATCTCTTATCATTTATACTTTTATACATTTTCCAATCGGTTTCGGAAATTAATCCATCTTCAGGGGATAAATATAATATTAGTATATGTAACATAGACAACGTCTTGATTTTTGACAAAAACAGTAAATAACACTACTTAACTATTCATTATAAACAAAAATCAAAAATGTATCAATTGATATTCTATCATTTATAAATGATAAAATATTTACAGTAGGTTTCCGAAACTAGTCTTCAGGGGATAAATAGGTCTTAATATTATTTACGAGCCAAACAAACATAGCTTTTTTGTCAACTATAGTTATCAATTGATACATGTTTTATATTTTGTTTATAATAAATAGTAAGTAATTATATAATAAATTTGTTTAATATTTTTGACAAAAATCAAGACGTTGTCTATGTTTCATCAGGTGCCGACGACCGCAAGCATAATAAATCATGTAAATCTTTTGTATTTAAAAAAATTCTAATAAGTGCGGTTATGTTTCTTTGAGAAAACTGTTGAGTAAGATCAGTAAATTACAATATAATTCCATTTTAATATACCTTTTCTTTTACACCGGGCATCCCAAGTAGCGCAAACTAGAAATACATGAGATATGCAGCCGCTGTAGGTCTATTTGTAGCCAAATAGGGAAAAGCATTACAAAGGTGATGTACTCGTATAACTCTTATTGGACATAGAGCAGAGCACATTTTCCCCTTAGTCCATACTAAAGAGTTATGGCGATTTATACTCACTAAAGGGTCTAAAAAGCGATACAAGAGTGATTTATACGTCATTTGGGGTCTATTAACTACTTTAAAATTCTATTTGCGATTCGAGTTATTCCATCTCATTATTTCCTTAAAAATTTCCTTTGAAAACTTAAAATAGTATAAGATACAAATAAAATACAAGATATATATAAATTAAATTTGTATCATTGCGGTATACAAAATCATAAAAATAAATCAGGACGTGCAGGGCTCTGAACCGGGATTCGAACCCGGAACCTCTCACTTACCGAGCGATTGACTGAGAAATGGATAGCTCATAAATTTACTTTTCTGGTTTTCTATACCGCAATCATTGATTTAATCAATGACCGCAATGATACAAATTAGCGGCGGTAGCTCACATGGTAGAACACTGGCCTCTCAATCTTTGAGACCCAGGTTCGATCCCTGGTCGGGCTTGCACCAATGAGTTTTTCGGAATTGATGTGCATAGTATTTGTGTTCTTACCTAATACTTACCGTTTGCCCTAAAAAGCGTATAATCGTGCCCGACGTACGGCGATAGGGCTAACCCATCACGTTGGGACGTAATAATCGTCGGTAAAACGCGGGTGAACCAAGTGTGGACTGTGACTTGCAGTTTCACTAATCAATTATTTTCAAACTTTTGAATACCTTAAGATATTTGCTTTCTAAGTAATGACTGAAGTTAGAAATATTTACTGATTTCATGCATCTACACCTCAAATTGACGCTATTTATTTTCTAGCAAAACACGAATGGTTAGAAGATTTGATTAGTAAAATATTACACAAATAACATTTTTGAATTAATAATTGCGTCCATGTGAAAATTAAAATTTTCGCCTATTTTGTGCTATTTGGAGACGCAGCGATCGTCGTAACAGCCACTTCGCCGTGCGCGCTGATATAAACGTTATTTCAATGCCTTTTCCGTCGATATTTGTACCGACACAAATCGAGTTTTTAATTTAGGTCGGGGACCCCCCTTAAGAGGCCGGTAGTCGGCGGCTTGAAGTCAGTCGCGCACGGGGTTGGTATGTTAGCTATTTCATTATACATTAACTTCGGATTATGGAGCACTGACTGACTGTTATTGGTTGACCCGAACATTCAGTTCCCGAGCTTGTACGGAACTAACCGAACACGGTGTGAGAGGCAAGCTAACGCGAGACAACATTCAGGTTTTGAAAATACTCGGGAATATAATATTTTTATATTTTTATTCCTAGATTCCTCTATTTTTTTTTTTTTTATTTATTTAAAAACTTATGATTATCATTTATTTATGTAAGTGTATATTTTATTTCCCGTATTATTATATATTTTTTTATATTCTAAAGATATATTATTTTGTTAAAATTAACTTTGACGTGTAGAAAGTATACTTTATGTATCTATTTTGCAAAAATAAATATTTTGTTTTTTTTTTGAATGATTTTGGTGCTTCCTATGATTTCAGGAGAAATATCCCAAAAATTGAAATGAAACAAAAATATTTTTGAATAGTATAAAGTATACTATGCTGTGAAACAAAAATTATTTAATTTGTTGTGTTGCTTCTGGGACATTACGGTACATAAACAATATGTGTAAAATTCAGGACTTTTATACACTTGTAACTTTTGTATGTATTTGATTTTGATAAATGTTTTAGTTTCACATCATGGATATTGTATGGGATATGTTGAAAAAGAATAAATAATAAGCAAGTACCCATAAATAAGGATATGATCAGCGAACTGCGCTAGTATGGGAGTTCGGGCGAATAGAGTCGTCGGGGAGATGTTTATAGACCTCGGGGCACAGTATATGAATCATTTTAGAGTTAGTGAGCCTTTGGTTTTGTGTATTAAGTTTGTCAGCTCTTTGAGTGCAATAATTATGAATGTCGCTGCTGAGAGATTCTCGAGCATGATCACCCAAACTGGAGGACCACAATCGACAGTATAGCGAGAATACCTCGACAAATATATATGTCCAAAAGTCCACGCGAACAAGTTGCGGACAAACACTGGTAATTAATAGATCAATTTATTTAATTATGCTCCGTCCTAACTATTGCAGTAATTACGGTTGTCAATTTATAATCAATTTCTCACAATAAGCTTGATTATAGCTATTTAATTGTTCAATAGAATTTTAATTCAAGTTCCCACGCATTTAGTCCGTAACTTGTTAAATTTGTGTATATGTATCAACATCTACTTGCTACAGATTTAAATCAAGGTCCGTTTAAAAAATCTATAAAAGAATGGGTAGTATTTAAGCTAACACCGAAAAATACTAAAGATTCAAACTACATTGTCCTATCAAAAATACTAACTGCACACCAAAAAATACTAATTTCACATCAAAACGTCAGAGTGTCGATAAGGGGGCAAATATCTGCGCTGAAGGATTTTGTCATAAGAAATAATCACGAAGGTTACGTTTGTCGGTCGTTCCACTACGTTCCGAATGGCTAGTATTTAATCACACACCAGAAAATACTAAGAATGCTAACTACAGTGTCCTATCAAAAATACTAACTGCACATCAAAACGTCTGTTAATAAGAGGGCAAAAACCTGCGCTGAAGGATTCTGGGTTGTCACGAAAAAATTACTACGAAGGCTACGTATGGCGGCCGTTCCGCTACGTTCTAAGACTCGCCACTTCTGCACTTAATTTGATATGCAGTTAGTATTTTATGACATTCCTTCCGTTTGTCCCTATGTATGATACAATCACGTAATTTTTGATCCGTTTAAGATAGAGTTTTATTGCTTACATACATAAATGTGGCTAAATAATACATTTAATAAGATGGATTCGAAACACAATAATGGGGTGTGATCCAAAACAGGGCAAGTGATAGTTCTTAGGTTCCAAGGAGACTCTACAGACATAGTAAGTTATACATTCCGATTACAACTAAATTCGGTACGTAATATAAGTTTTAGGGTTCCGTACCCGAAGGGTGCCAAACGGGATCCTATTACTAAGCCTCCACTGTCTGTCTGTCCGTCCGTCTGTCACAGCGATTTTAAGCTTCACCCGTAATAGGCAGGCAGTTGAAATGTTCACATAATACCTATACGTGCAACTATATATGACCACAATCACAAGAAATTATAAAAACGAAAAAAAAAAAAACTTGAAACTCAGGGGGTTTATACAATAAAACATTGTATAAACAATCATTTTTTACTCTATCTTAAAGACGGTTTCCTCCATGACGATAACACATACAAGTTTCAGGTCACATTATTGCCCATAGTCTAAAGTAAAACAAAAAATCATAAAATTAGGTTTCTGTACTCAAAGGGTTCTGAATTATTTGACAGGCGCTACCATTTTTTGTCGCCTTATTGTTGCTATTACATCTATAAGGTCCTACAATAATAAGTAAAAATATTTCTGGGGTAGATTAATCACATTCCATAAGAAAAACATTTTTTTTCCTCAAATTATTTTTTCACTTCTCAGTACAAAGTGGTTCAATCAGCTGATTAAATTTCTATAGAAAGGTGGAAAAAAAGTTGGCGCAAAAGAAAATGTTTCGGTGGAAAGTGGTGTTTTTGCGATACTCCATCACCTCTTGAATTTTTTTCACTTTGATTGTTGATATGTATATTTTGAGGGTTCCGAACCCGTATTGTGTGATGGTACGGAACCCTTTGTGCGCGAGTCTTGGCCAAATTGAAAGGTGAGGCCCCAAAACAATTACTGCGTAGGACCAATACTAAATATTTAAGTAAAGGATATATGAATATAATTTGCAATATTCCGCTAAACAATTCTTGTCGTGCTATTCAAAATGCAGACTCGTGCACCGCCCGCCCGCCCGCATAAAAACATGCAACAAGCACGCGATACAAGCAAAGCAATCTTAAATAACAAGCAAGAAAACTTATCGACACGTGTTTCGCCTCTGAACGAGGCATCCTCGGGATGTGTTGCTAGCCCGGCTTCTCCGCAACAACTGATGTGTTGCTCGCCCAGCCGCTCCGCAGCAACTGATGTTGTTCGCCCGACAGCTCAGCAGCTAGTGACGAGCCGCCGACCAGAACTCGCTTTTTATACACCGGCCTGACTAGTTGTTTAGTGTTCTGTTCACTTGTATAGAGTTTCGCTGCAGAGCTAGACCTTAGTGGATAAAGTACTAATTTGATTCAAAATTAATTCTAATAAAAATGGGTATTATAATATATATATAACATATATTATAGTTATATCGCTGCTCACGCTATCTTCCGGAAAGTAAATATGCATGTAATGTAAATATCTTCACTCATAACTTCATTTTAAATAATTTATATATCACTTGTGTACACAAGTCCAAATAATGTGATTAAGCCAATTGCGACCATACGAGGACCTAGTATTCTCTATAACGTTCCCCTAGGTTCTAAATTCGATTAATTTCTCACATTCTATAGGTAAAACTATAGTTTTACCGATCGTTGGCGCTGTCTACAAGCCGCTAAACTTGTCTGCGTGCTTGGAATCTCTATGTACCGTATTATTTCTTTATCAAAACTTTTAACAGGTTCGGCGCGTGTGTACACAGGCCTCGTTTTTCATTAGCTGAAACAAAATGGTCGGAGGCTTCCCTAGAGCGCGCGTGAGTTTGTTCACTTTTGGGATTCCGTACCAGCCTTTAATGTTACACTGACAAACATACATACAATGTACAAATATTATTATTTATGCAATATACATATACAATATATTTATGTACATACAACAAACACAAATAGACCGGGAGATGGTGACACAAAATATTAGGTCATTTGTACCAGTATGGCGGTTCTTCAGGGGTTTAATTACATAATGACAAAAAGGAAAATGATAGTCATAGCGCTGGCACCGGTGGCCAAATCACATGGGCGTCATTCGAAAAAAAAAACAATTCAACCGTTTATACCAGGCTAATTTTTACACAGCTAATCATCGTCGAGTCACCATTCACAAAAAATCACCTTTTCATACTCTTCCGACGGTTTCCAATCGCCACCATAATGGAAAGGAGGATTTTTTCAAACGATTTGTATCACCCTAAAACTTTTTTAACTGTTCTCTGTATGATCATAAATATAAGTCTGATAATGCCATACCTGTAGGAGGTGGCGAATGTGTACAATAGTTTTTCAAGATTTTCAAGTACGGTGCCACCTTTCCTCGTACTAGAAGTATGGCAAATATAATAATGGTCACATTGTATTATATCATTTCCAAAAATACAAATGCCATACTGGTACAAACCGTAAAAAAAATGCCATGCTGTAAAAAATTATTTTACATATTTTACAGTCGCATTTTAAAACGTGTTGAATAAATAAGTTTTTCAAAAATGGCAGCACTTTTTCGCCACTATAAGTATGAAAAATACCTATATAATAACGGTCACATTTTATCAAATACTTTCCAAAAATCCAAATGTAATAATGATACAAAGCGTTTTGCGAAAAAAAATACTCCTTTTTGGCGGCCATTTGGAACCGTCAGAAAAGTATCCCATGCTGTATTTGGAGAATATCGACGATGATTAGCTATGCAAAAAATAACCTGGTACAAATGGTTGAATTTGATTGATTGAGTGCGATTGGGCCGCCGGTACCAGCGCTATGACCATCATTTCCTTTTTGTCATTACGTAATTAGACCCCTGAAGAACCGCCATACTGGTATAAATGACCCAATATTTTGTGTCACCATCTCTCGGTCTAAAACTTGATGTCGGCAAGACTCCACACCATAAGCCATTTTTACGTAGCATTTATTTTCTACCGAGACATTTAAAAGGATCAAGGATCCAAATGATACTCGTTGATACAATTTATTCAATTATTTTTTTTCCAACTCGTGCTACAGTTAGGTGCAAGCCACATAGAAGCGGCGCGGGCGCTACCGGCGTGTATCAGTGGTATTCAAGTGATTGATTTTGATCTGACAAGATGTCTTCCTCTGACGACGAAGGTATGGCCGGTGCGCTTTCGGTGCACCCGCGGCGCAACCATGGCGTGCCGTCTCAACGCCTGTCCAATGTTCTTTCATACAAAATGTAGGAGAGGGACGTGGCGTAAAACAGATAGAAGAGGTGCACTGAGGGCGCGTCCGCACCCGCGCCGTTTCATGTGGCTTGCATCTTACATCTGTTAGAATTTGTAAGACTATTCGCGATGTTACAACACTCTTAGAAACGTTCACAATACCTATATACCAAAAGCAAAAACACAATCGAAAACAAGACAATACACAGCCTTAAAATAAGTATACAGAATCTTAGTCGCGCAACTTTAACTCGCACTTGACTTTGTTTTAGTATTCTAAGGGCAAACTACATCCCAGGATAAGAAAATATTTTATTAGACGTGTCGAGTAGAACAGAACTGGCTCAGATGGATTTTCAGAATGTAATGGGACCAAACCAGCCTGAAACTAATTTAGAAGCTGTCACATCTCCGCTGAAGTTTCATAGTTATTGATGAAATTATATTTTTGCAAGATTCTAGTCGTACATAATAATATGTTTATTGTATTTTTATGGAAATTAACAGATTTACGCTATATTTTGACCTATTGAAGTACTCATCAGGAGAACAGAAAAATATTACATCAAATATGAAGCCATTAAATAACTGATCACGCTAATATTATAAATGCGAAAGTTTGTGTGTATGTGTATGTTTGTTACTCTTTCACGCTGAAACGGCTGGACGGATTTGGATGAAATGTATAATGGATATAGCTTATACCCTAACTTAACACATGAGCTACTTTTTATCCCATAAAAAAGCATGTCGTTAAACCGAATAAAACGCGGGCGGAGCCGCGAACAAAAGCTAGCTATTTATAAAAATAATATTAATTTACGCTTTAAATTTGAAATGTTTAGTTCTATTTATTTATTCCCTTCTGATAGTTATTCATTATGTATGGCCATAGTTGTTCATGTTACCTGTAACAACCGGTGTACAAACACAACCGCGTATCTCAGTATTGATAATTCTAAAACCCCTTAACTTTAAAATTTTGAATAAAATAGAAAGCCCAAAACGTTGGCTCATTGGTTGTTCTCGATCTCCAACACCGCGTATATCAAATTATTGAACCTTTTCAATTTTATTTAGAATTTTGAAGCGGGGGTTACATAATTCTGTAAGTCAAACATTTTCACATACTTTGTCAGTGTGCTTCACAGCTGTGTGTGTTACCTTACGGCTAGTATCTACGGGAGTATAGGAGGACGATTCAACTGTATCTACCTGAATTTCTTATTGCATTAAGTTGGTGGTATAAACACGCCTCATAGAATAGCCGGTACGGATAACTGCCGTGCAAACAGGCCTAGATTTATTTGATCGTTTTTTTTTTTTTTCGTTATGCAGAGAACACCACCTAAAACAAACCCTGAAACGATAAATCCTCATACTAACTTATCAAATTCGGAACCTGATATCTCATCGATGGCTAACCTGATCAAAGAATCTATTACTCAACGCAGTAAAAGACCCAGATCTCAAAGCAATGACATGCAGGACGATTTGAGTAGTTTCAAGAAGGACCTCATGGCCTCCCTACAGTCTTTTATGGAGAGCCAATCCAGTAGATTGGACAAGCTGGATGCACGTATCAAGAGCATTCATGAACAGAATGTTAACATTCAATCGTCTAACCACGATATCGAAAAAGGAATGAACCACCTAAATGAAAATATAAAAACAATAGAAACCAAACTCCTTAGCTTGGACCAGGAGAGGAAGCAGTTGGATTTTCATCTGTCGGAAGTTGATAACAGACTTGAAAACCTTGAGATAAGCTCACTTAAGACGTGTATCGAACTCCGTAACGTCCCAAAGGTACCTCGGGAAAAGAAAGGAGATCTTTACGATTATGTTCGTAAACTTACTGCAACTCTTAAGCTGAACATCGAACTATATGACATTCGTGACGTATCAAGACTACCATCAAAAAAAGAAAGAACAACCTCCTCAATCTGCATTGAACTCACAAATACCCTGAAAAAGGTGCAACTTCTAGAAGCAGTTAAAAAATATAACAAGACATATTCCGACAGACTAAACTCTAAACACCTGGGCATTTCAAATTCTACACTTCCTATATTCGCCTCAGAACTATTGACTCCCAAAATGAATCGCTTATTTTTCCTCGCCAGAGACTTCTCAAAGTCTTATGGGTATAAATTTGCTTGGCCATCAAATGGGAGAGTCTACTTGCGGAAGGAAGAAGGAATGCCTCACATTATGCTCAAGAATATGGCACAACTTGATCAGCTCAAAATCGGCTCCACACATATTGCCAACAAATGACATTATTGTGTTTTTACATATCAACCTTTCGAGGTTTTCTTTATGAGCTTGCTGGAATTAGTTCTGCTTAAAATATATTTGTTAATGTTTCAAGATAACTTTAAATTAAGACTAACATTATACTATTGTACTCCACAGCCTGTTAATTACACTAAAACTCATATAAATACACATGCATACACTACACATACCCTAAAAACTTACTGCACCTATATTACACATAAATATCAATCCAATCTACCACATTTATATACCTCTAACTACACTTCTATTAAATTTTTATATATATTATCCTGTAATACGTGTACATATTTACATAATACACCACGTGCCATTATAGCAAACAACTTAATCTACTATTATCTATCTACAAATAAAACAAACAGTCCGCAAGTGCTATGCCACTGGCACTTATATACAACTTATTGTATAAATAACCATACGTTTATTAACTTACGATCGTTCACCACCTGTACATGGCGCTTACTACCAAATAATAATGTGCACCTCATGGTAATTTACCTCCTGGCACTGATTTTAGGTGCCATCTCTGGTTGCATAACAAATAGCTTAAGCCCTTGCTGCCTCCCATTAATACGTCCGAGAAATGGATTGCATATAAATAAACACAAACATAATAAACGTTATCATAAAATTATACAAACTACCCTCATACTGATTCTTGACCCTATCACATCTCGTTACCTATTTATACTTTGTTTCATATACAATAATAATTTATGTCCACCTATCTTACATCATTTGTTGATTTTGAACCTTTTTAATGAATAACGACATAAACGAAGTAATTAGCAACATAGACAATTTTGAAGTCTCACAATCTTTCTCCTGTGATCCCGAGCAGTGTATCCATTATCTAAATAATCCAAACAAGAAATTAAAAATAATACACCAAAATATTAGGAGCTTAAATCAAAATATTTCCGGCTTTCGAACACTACTTAATAGATCTCAAATTGAACCTGATATCATGGTCTTCTCGGAGTGTTGGCTAAACTGTTCTACAAATGCCATTCTTCCACACTTTGACAGCTACACTTGTTTTGCATCTATAAATAACAACTACCAAAACGATGGTGTTGTAGTTTATACTAAGAATGACATTAAAATACAAAACTATGAACCAACTTTCCATGAAGCTAATTGTTTAGTCTCAATCCTAGGAGATAATACTGCTCTTATATCGATCTATAGATCACCTTCCTATAAAAAAACTGAAACTTTCTTAAAATCGTTAGACAATGTCCTTCTTTCCCTCGATAAATACAACAACATAATTATCGTCGGGGACATAAACATAGATATTACTCCAAACACTGATGATACCAGAGCCCCTTCCTATCTAGAACTTGTTGCCTCCCATGGGCTACTCCCTGCTCATGACAAGCCAACAAGAGAAGACGCATGTCTAGACCACGTTATACTAAAGTCACGCCAAATTTCTAAAACTCTTATAATAAAAAATAGCCTAACGGATCATGACACTACCTATATTGACTTCACTGACCTTACACAGCGCAACTTGTTAATAAAGAAAACGTTTACAAAAATTAATTATCAGGGTATTACGGATGATATTACAAATTCAAATTTTAGTCAGGTTATGGATTGCTCTGACCCCAACATGGCCACAAACATTTTTGTTGATTCCTTAACCAATATAATTAAAAACAACTCATCTACAGTTACTTTATCCAGACGTAAAACACCGATAAAACCCTGGATTACACAGGGGCTGTTGCGCTGTATGAGAAACAGGGATATGATGTATAAAAAAGCTAAGTTAAATCCAGATAGCATAATAATAAAAACTACTTATCGCCGTTATAGAAATTATCTAAACTCGATCCTAAAAAAACTAAAAAGACAACATGAAAAATCAGAATTAGAAAAAGCTAGTAAATCTAACATAAAACAAACTTGGAAAGTTATTAACAATATAACTAACTTTAAACCTAAGCAGACGGCTTCTCAAGATATATTACAATCCAACACAGATCCACTAAACGCCGTAAATTCAATCAACAATTATTTTGCCAATATTGGTGAAAATTTGGCCAAAGAAATAATAAACCAATACCCACATGATACCGTCTTGGACAACCGTTCTAGTGATCATGGCGTATCTCATATAAATTCTTTTGTACTTTTAGAAACCAATATCTCTGAAGTAGTAATATTAATAAACTCCCTTAAAAATACATGCTCTTCTGGCTGTGATGAAATCTCATCCAAAATACTGAAACAAAACATACAATGTTTAGCTGCACCCATAACACATATTTGTAACTTATCTATTGCTTCAGGCGTTTTTCCCAAGGCTTTTAAAAAATCAATGATAACCCCTTTACACAAATCAGGTGACAAGTCCGCGTACAGTAACTATAGACCTATCTCCATTCTGTCAACTCTGTCTAAAATCCTTGAAAAAATTATAAATAAACAATTTACAAACTACCTAGAACACTACAATCTTCTATCACATCATCAATTTGGTTTTCGTTCAAAGAAGTCAACTGCCGATGCAGTAACATGCCTTACAGACTTAATTGTAAAAGGACTTGATGGAGGAGACAGGTGCCTGGCTATATTTCTAGATCTTCAAAAGGCTTTTGATACGATTTCAATACCAGTTCTCATAAAAAAGCTGGAATCTATTGGTGTGCGAGGCCTTCAGCTTCGACTTTTTCAAGATTATTTAAGTAATAGGGAACAAAGTGTTCGTGTTGGAGATATGCTAAGTGATCCACTACCTGTAAACTATGGTGTCCCTCAGGGTAGCATCCTTGGACCTTCGCTATTCTTGGTTTACCTAAATGGTCTCTGTAATTTAAACATTCCTAATGGTAACATCATCTCTTTCGCGGATGACACTGCTCTTGTATTCCAGGGAGAAAATTGGTACTCAACCTTTAAGCATGCCCAAAAGGGCTTAAATCTGGTAAAGTGTTGGTTAGATCACAATTTATTAAGTCTAAACTGTAGTAAAACTAAATACATGTCTTTTTCCATTGTTCCCCAAACCCAGCCTCGATTAAATACCTTCTCTATTACTGCCCACTCTGTTCAGTGTCTTTTGTCACCTCCCCCTGATTGTGATTGTCAAAAATTAGACCATGTTAACTCAATAAAATATTTAGGCCTTATATTGGACAAACACCTCTCTTTCCAGGAACATATAAGGGCGGTCACTGCCCGTGTCCGCAAACTGATATACATTTTCAAAAACATACGGCATGTAGCTGAACCTAAAATAATTAAAATGATTTATTCCACTTTGTGTGAATCTATACTCACTTATTGTTTAACTGTTTGGGGAGGCTCTGCCAAAACTCATATTATTAACCTCGAAAGAGCCCAACGAGCCGTCCTTAAAGTGAGTCACTTCATGCCAACTAGAACACCCACCCTAAGCTTATATCAAGCCACTAAAGTTTTAACAATAAGGCAGCTTTTTATCTTACTTACCATCACTCGACAACACAATAATATTAACTTATTAACCCCAAATAGAACCAAAAGACGAGTTGATATTGTTTTCAGAAATGTAAAATTTCGAACATGCTTTACAAATCGATTTCAATGCTTCCTGTCTGTTTTTCTGTATAATAAAATTAATAAATCCTTAAATATTCACCCTCTAAATCTATTTGATTGTAAATTACGAGTCAGAAACCACCTACAAAGTTTGTCATACGATCAAACAGAAGCTCTTCTTGTAGTTACCAAATAACACATTATTATTATTTTTAATCCGCATACTTTTAATCTTTGTATCTATTTAAGTATATATTTATAGATACCCTTATTAATCTACTATCATTTTCATATATTTGTACTATCTATTGACATATCCTTAGGTATATATATGCACTAAAACATACCTTCACACACCCTTACTCACCCTCTCACCCACTCATACACACCCTCGCTCTCTCTCCCCCACACATATACACACCCTCACACACACAAACACACCCTCCCTACAAATACACACCTTCGTAAAACTGGCCTATTGAAAGGCTTTCGTATTTTAGGAACTAATTGTTATCCATTTCTTTGTGTTCTTTTTTAATTATATAAAAATGTTGTACTTTAGTTAAATTTACATTATATAATTTCTTAATACATGTTTCGGGATAGAGCCTAGTTATCCACGCTTCAAGACAACTTATAGTGGTAACTAGTGTCTAAATTATGTTTGTTACATATATATCTTAAATAAAGAAATTATTCTATTCTATTCTATTCTATAATTATCAACACGGAGATACGCGGTTATAGAACTAAAGCGACGAAATGTCTGTGTTTAGCCACGTGTCAGTGTGTCAGTAAATGTCTGCTCATGGTCACTGTACTCTCTCATGGTCATGAAGGAGACCAAGCTATATGAGTGAAGGAGATGGACACTATTGCCTCTCGCTTTATTCATATAGCTTTGTCCCTTTCATGACGAGTCTGCCGACAGTATATTCTCTAGATATTCAAATTAAATTTATATCACTGCGGTATAGAAAATCAGAAAAGTAAATCTTGACATGAGGAGCTCTGAACCGGGATTCGAACCCGGGACTTCTCGCTTACCGGGCGGTTGCTCTACAAACTGAGCTATCCAGTTCTCAACATGACCTGCGAATTTACGCTTGTGCTTTCCCATATTTTTTGTTATCTCCTTGCGATGGATAAATCGCCAAGTGTTTAAAAATATAGAAATTAATTTCTATCGTAGGTTCTCTAGATATTCAGTATCGTCACACCACCTAGAGAGTTTTAAAGCAAGTGCATCTAAAGAGAATGAATCGTTTATTTCTGAATTATAGGTACATTATTACAGGCCAGTTTAAAGTTTTTTTTTCATTTCACAGTCCACTCTCGGAAACCAACCCCAAGGATTCTTGTCGTGACGATATACTCGAATATTTTTATTTTACAAATATACTAACTCAAAAACAGGGAATTCAACAAATAAAGTTAATATTTGTGATTGCCGGCACTTTGTGAAACAATATCATGGCGGAATAATACACATAAACGGTTCACAAAATGATTCAGCCATGCAACAAAAAAAACAAATTTTGGCCTTATGGGCAGATGCCAGCAGGAGATATTGCTTTCAAACCTAGAAAGGTAATATTAAGATATTGGTTTCAACTTGATATCTTGATATCGTCTTGACAGATACAAAAGAGAAATGCATTACAAAGTGATCGTATATGGGCTCCGTTTTTTTTTTTTTCAATTTTAGGTTCGGTACCTTCGAAACTTAATATTACAAAGTCAGATAGTAACACAGATTTCTTTTTTGTTAAATGCTGGAGTTTATTTATTCTTTAATCTTTAAAAATGATTACCCAAGAATGTGATTACTGAAGGCCATTACAAAGTAAAATTATGGCATGGAAGCGGTATTAAAGTCATTAAGACTATAAATTGTGGTTTCCTTATTAACAACAAAGCGTAGAGCAGCAACGTTAATATTTTACAAAAAAGATACATAATTTTCCTAATGAATACATATTTATCTTATTTTGAAATTTCGGTTAAAACTAATAAGTAATAGTTGTACTAGCGGGCAAAATTTTCCTCAGTTTTAGGGAAAATAATTTGGCTTAACACTGCCTAGCAAACTGCCCAACGAATTTATATTGGCATTAGGGCCTAATCTGAAGGCCTTAATTTAAGTTTTAGTGCCGTCAAAACTTTGAATTTTCCAAAGTAATATAGCTTCAGTTGTTATCACTAAATAACTATTTTGGAACGAAGAAAATTTAGTGTTCACATCACTATAACTAAAATTAAAGCCTTCAGAATAGGATATATTATTGTAATTAATAATTAATCTCTGATGGATAGAATCTGAAACCAGGAGATTCGTCGGAGATCGAAAGTAATCGACATAGCCTGCAGAATCAGTAAGCTGAAGTGGCAGCGGGCAGGCCATATATGTCGCTGACATGATGGCCGTTGGGGCCGAAAGTCTTTAGAATGGAGACCACGTACAGCAAATCGTAGTGTAGGCCGACCTCGTGCCCGCTGGACCGACGACCTGAAGGACGTTGCGGGGTGCGGCTGAATGAAATGGGGACATGAGTGGCGAAATTTGGGAAAGGCCTATGTCCAGCAGTGGACGAACACGGGCTGATGGATGGATGGGTGGATATGTCCTATTCTGAAGGCTTTAATTTTTTACCCTCATATTTGGTTTTGGTTGTTATTGTCATCCATTTCTTAAACGGCATTTGTGTGATATCTTCTTCTTCTTGTACCATGCCGTAACGGGCATCGGCTACCATGCTACCACCTTTCTAAACTTCGTCTGATCTTTAGTGAGCATGCAGATATCTCTGTGTCATATAAGTATATTTATTTTATCAAGCCCCTGAAAATGCCAATAAGGCGAAACTAGTTGGAACTTACAAAATTTCTGAAACAATACAAGTGTTTTATTCAGCTAACTACCTATATACATATATATTTGTAAAACGGAAGCTGTAACAACGGAACATGTTTACAAAAAAAAAACTTTTTTTAGACGATAGCTGTTAAATGTCCGTTTGGAAAGAATTTTAAGGGCATTCGAAGAATATGCTGTGAGAGTGCAGGACGAACTTATCTACAGTCGAGCGCGAGTGAGCAAGTTAGACATAGTATACAAATTTAACGTAAGCGATAATCTGACTGAATTTTAGCAAATAAGAAAATTTAAGAATTTTGACACTGTTGGTTGTTGGCACTAAATGGAACTTTGAATACATAATGAACTGAAAATCACACGAATTTATTTATTTCCTGGCCGGTTTTGCATTTATATCTTGGGATTTATTTAAAAATCTTGTAGTCAAAAAAAGTATACAAAATATTATCATCAAGTTTTGTAACGATGCGATCCACATTACGGATATAAATTTCAAGAATAGATTTTGAGATAGTCAAAAGAGTTTTCATATCCTCGAAAATATTTTTTTTTCAGTTCTGTATCTACATTTAGTTTTCTAAAAAACGGGTATGATGTTGCATTTCCAAATGCCATCATCGTCTTAAGCGGGGGTTATCCCGATTTTGTCTACTTTTAAATTCATATTAAACCAATAAATAGCGACGATTAAATTTTGTACAATATATGTCATATTTCATTCTTTGATCTTGATATTTCGGATATTCGATAAACGATTACTTCCGATTTAATCAAATAAAAAATAGGTCTAAACTATGATCTAAATATCATGTCATTTGAGGTGTATTAAGTTTTGGACAATTTAACTCATACTGAAATAAACGTAAAACATTTAGGTAGTATAAAACGGCCGTCATATTAAAAACCCATCCTTCTAATTTTAAAATATAAAACAAAATCACCTCGAAACCGCGAGTTTTCTGAGCGGCCCGCTTCAGCTGAGCACGATAAACATGTGTAAAATGAAAACAGGACAGATTTCTCTGGATAACCTCGCTTTAACGGCTATGACGCAGCCAATAACTGCCGATAGGTGTAGCCTGTCATGCCGGCGTCCGTACAGTGAAATTAATATTTTACTTTTTCTGTTCTTAGAGCAACATTCTCGAAATTTAAATTCCCCTGCGTGCGGCCTTTGATGCCACAACTGTGGTCCCCCAAGTCAAGACCTCGTTTCGCCTCTGTACGTACAATCACTTAAACAATAACTTTTAATTTTTTTCCTTACAGTGACGTAATAAAGGTGATTTTAGGTTAAAGCAACAAGAAATCAGATGCCCCCTTCCTTACTTGACCAAATTGATTAAGTTTCCGGGCCATCAATTTTTACGTTCTCGCTTATTGCACAGGAATCTTGCTTTACTGTTTACATATCCATAAATTATGATTAGTTACTATAAAGTCTATAGACGTAGCGTATATTACCTACCTACCCAGATGTCATTTTTGTATAAGTTATGAAATGTCAAATCTTCTCTACTATATTGGGAAAAACTCGTACCTCACATTGAACACAATACTAAGATAGATACTCTATCTCACGAATTCCGTTTAGCTACCTTTCGGCCCCAACGACCATCATGTCGGCAACAAATATGGCCTGCCCACTGCCACTTCAACTTACTGATTCGACAGGATATGTCGGTCACCTTAGATCTTTTCTATCCATCAGAGATACCCCAAGTATACAGCTTATCAGCATAAGCTACAAAATGTGCCACACACAAAATACGATATGTGCACGTCAGTACTATGTACAACCATAGCCAGACGGACTTTGTGAGATAAAACATCTGTATCTCAGTATTGTTTTCAAGTAATAATTAAGAAACATATACTAATAATAAAGTAGTAAAAAATTCGTGTCTGTACATTGAATATTTTCGCAAAATTTTAAATGAAATGGGTTATGGTTACTGTACTGAGGCCGAAACAACAATTTTTAGAATTTTTGTCTGTCTGTCTGTTCCGTCTTAACTCGTGAACCACACAACGGATTTGGATGCTGTTTTTTTTATTATCATTGTAGTGACCCTGGTCAATACATAGGCTATAAGGGGTGTTAGTTATATAACGCCCGAGCCGGAAACGGGGCAAGGATTGAATAAACGTTTTTATAACTCAAGAACCAATCAACGGATTTGAATGCAGTTTTCTTTATTATCATTGTAGTTACCCTGGTCAACACATAGAGCATAATGGTTGACCCGTAGAATTACAGTCGTGACGATCGTCACGCCTAGGCCGAATTGTAAATAAAAAATATTATTGTTAGTTGATATATTATAAACCTAGTGATATGGGTATTTTTCGAAAGCTATTAAGATGAGCAATAAAATAAAAAAATAAAAATAATATTATAATAATATAAAAAAAAGTTGTGGATTGTTATTTTAGGCCCAAATCTTATTTTTTTTTTTATATATGTATAGAGTTATATTTTTTTTAATTTTTTTTTATTATTCTTTATATTTTTTACAATATTATAAAATTTGAATAAACATATATATATATATATAGTATTCATACATATATTCATATATATAACTAAGATTTTTTCAAGGAGAAAGCCCCCCCCCCCAACTTACCCCAAGAAAAAAAAATGTTTTCTTGTAGGAAATTTTATCTAGTTTTAGAAAAACAAAACTGCATTAGAATTGGATAACTAGTTCCGGAGATATAGCCAAAAACAAAATTGGCGGGAAAATTTGCAAACTTGCAAAAATGCACGTTAATCGGACAGGTTAATAAAATAACGTCCAAGCTGAAAACGGGGCAAAGATTCACTGAACGTGGGCGAAGCTGCTTGCAAAGGCTATTTTGAAATAAAAAAATTGAGTTCAGTCCTGAGTTACACAGCAGAAAAATAAGCATTGCCAAGTGCAAGTAGGAGTCGCACCCTGCGGGTTCCGCACCATTGAAATAAGTTAACAGACTTAAATTATAATATCTCAAATAAAATATAAAGGTAAGAGAGGTAAAGCGGCCAGTATTTTGGGCACTCTCCCGCAGGGCAGTAATCTAGAGGCAATCTTTTTTTCATGATTATTGTAAATGCTGGTTTGTGTTTTTTTCTTCTCTTTAGTATTATTTAATTTCTGTAATTTTAAGATGTATATTATAATTTATAGTTTATTCCTTTAATTACAAATGTACATTGTTAAAAGTTAAAACAAAATAATAAATTCAAATATAAATAATAACTTCTGTGTACAATAAAGTATATAATAGTGATTAGCTAGAAAATGTATAGAACAGAACTTTAAAGTTAAGTTGGTCGAGTATTCAAGTACGTAACCGTAAATCTATATAAAAATCGGCGTTTTAATTATTTGTTGTATATATATATATATACATAAATAGAAAAAAAAAACCACACCAGCATACACAATAATCATAAAAAAAAGATAATAATATATAAATATAGTTTATAAATATATATATATATAAACAACAAATAATTAAAACGCCGATTTTTATATAGATTTACGGTTACGTACTTGAATACTCGACCAACTTAACTTTGCAGTTCTGTTTTATACATTTTCTAGGTAATCAATATTATATACTTTATTATGCAGAAAATTCCAAATTCATAACTGGTTTAGTTTTTGAGATGTACTCCGTAACAAAATGGTCTAAAACTGGTAACTTAAATGGCCCACAATTTCAAGGGCATCAAGCTGAAAGGGCGTATCTACAAAAACATAAAAGTACCAATTCATGATTCCATTAATATTTTTAAAAATATATAATACATACGCCCTTTTACATTGCAGGCTTTAGCAAATAGTACCTATAAAACAAGTGGGACGGCCGTAATTCTTTCAGTATATTATAATCTAATAAATAAGGATATTCCCCAAAAAAGTCGGAAATGTCGGATTTTCTAAAATATGTCGATACGCCCTTTCCGCTTGATGCACTCGATTTGTTTCTTATTTAAGATAAAAATATTAAAAATATAGATATAAAAAATGACCTTGGACCACCTGTGAAAAATAATTTAACTTAATTTTTAATTCAATATTCGGTTTTAATTCAACATTTTACATCATTTATCCAAATTTCAGATCTGTTACTCTCATTAGCTAGAGAAATACGGATGGACAGACGGACAAACAGCAGAGTGACATTAATGGGGCTCCGTCTAGCCATTTTGGTGCGGAACCCTAAAAATGGTGTTCTACCCCGAATGAACAACAAATTTGTCCAAAAACTTCGGAATATTATATGTTTGAAAGGTGCTCAACAAAATTTTAGTAAAAAACCTGACGGACTATTTATAGCGCAAAACTTACATCACCAGTCAGTCTGTCACCAGCCAGTGTGACAGCCAACCTTTTCTGCACGTTTTCACAAGGGCCCTAAGTTAGTTAACAGTTTTCAATTTAAACACAGTTTTTAGTAAAACCACTGTTAGTTTCAGCAGGACTTTTAGTTGCCTGCTATTCTGTTAATTAATAAACAGTGCTCAGCACGTACCTAGTAAATAAATAACTGTTCGAGTACGAGTAAAATTCACGGCTGGAGGGTTCAGTACCATTAAAATATGTTAATGGACTTAAATAATTTGAACAAAATTTACATTTTATCATGGATGCACATTGTCTATGATTTTATGAAACATGATTGAGTATAGGTCAAGTTTTCGGTTACGGAACCCTAATGAATCGTCATTTTCAGTAATGGTTGCTTAAAAACAATATAATATAAAATTACAAATTTCAAACTTATTTACTTTCGAACTTATTTTTAGCGCCTAGGCACGCCACCGTTTTAGTACAAAATTTGATAACCCGTTTCTCTGTTGTTTTTCGTTATAGACCAAAGTATAAGACCTCTATAGTTTGATACAAGCATTTACAAAGTCACTGTCTGGCTGAAATGTTAAATTTTGGTATAGGTACAATCTGAGGCAAGTAAACAACTTTGTATGTAAATCTGTCCAGCTTGATATCTATAAAACAAAATCGATATTCAAAATTTTGGCAAAATGGTGCCTTTTAAAATACCAGCACCAGATGATAGAGATCATATAGTTTGGTCTATAACGAAAAACAACTGAGAAACGGGTTATTAAATTTTGTACTAAAAAAGTGGCGTGCCTAGGCGCCTTACGTACAATATATGTACATATTTACATGATGTGCAGAAATTACGAATTTAAAACTTATTTACAGACTTACTTATTGAGATAAACCCCGTAACAAAAAGGGTCTAATTCTGAAGGCCTCCATTTCTTAATTCTTAAAGATGAAATAAAACAAATTGTTTCTGAACTCTAATCATTCTGGTCCTTTTTTATATTCTGCTCCTCTTTTATAACCTGCTCCTCTTTTATAACCTGCTCCTCTTGTATATAAGGTGACTTTAATTTATCCAGCTAAATTCTTACTGAAGACTCGGTAAGTGCTCAATAACAAGGTTCGATGACCCTTTTTGTGAAATTCGTTTTCCTTTCAAACGTAAGCACAGCTCCAAGTCAATTACTATGGGACGTCAAGATTTTATTTTGCGAAATAAGCAAAAAGTGTTATCGATCCGTGTTACTGATCACGTATCAAGCCTCCAGTATGAGTGTGGCTGCATAAATAAAAGTTACCTTAAATGAAAACCCTGTTTTTTTGCATATTCGGTTTTGTTTGGTTTTGTGTCAATATTCTACACCAAGAATCCAAATTTCAGGTAACTCATTCTGTCTACAATCCAGAAGCCCCGTGACATACAGACGGACAGACAGCAGGAGAGTGACTATTAATATAGGGCTCTTTTGCCCTTTGGGTACGGAACCCCAAGAAGGCAAACATAGTCGACAGTTTTCAATTTTGTAGATAGAAAATCTGTTTCAAGTCCCATATTGCGGCAACGGCTCGCTTCTATACGGCCAATTAAATACAATTTCCGGTGGATAGCCGTGGTGCATTCGCTGACCGTGGCGTGTTGTTTTTGTGACGTATCTGCAGTCGCGCCGAACGGTGCTCCATACAAAAACATAATAGGTACTGGTGAAAATGAGCAGCGCTACATGCGTTATAATATCAAATAATGATTTGTTGTGTCGCCGATATGCCGTTTTTATTTTTACAAGCTTTTTATATGTTTATGGGTTTTGGCTTTTTTGAATAACTTTGAATACATAACTAACCCTATCGCAACCGATAAAAAAATTAACCCAAAGGGAGGGATCCAAAATATGCATTTTTATGAAACATAAAATGTTTATAGACGCAAGTTACCGCCTCTCAGTTTTTATAGCCACAAGGATACGTGCTTTATTCTCCGATAGTGTATGTCGCATTTTTCTAGGGCGTTCTTGTTTGTATGACCCTATGGGTAGGGAGCACAGGTGGTCCAAGAAAAAAAACTGTTTAGTTTCAAGTGTAAAAATACAAAATCAAACCCTCGAACGTTTTAAATGAGGGCTCTCTTCAAATCTGAGAGTACATTCTGAGCATGCGCTTTTCATCCTATGTCCTGTCGGCGCTTTATATCATGGCAGGTGCAATGGTGGTCACGCGTGAGCCCATTGTCAATAAAAAAAATAAAAACCGGCCACATGCGTGTCGGGCCAAGCGAAATGTAGGGTTCCGTAGTTGCCCAGTACATGTAAGTTGGTCTACTAATACAGACCGCGCCAAACTTCTGGTCCCATACATTATAGGGGACCAAAAGTTTGGCGCGTCCTGTACTCGTAAACCTGTAAAGCCTACTGAGCTGTGATAGTTTTCCTTTTAAATTAATTATACACGGTGTCGCATTTCACATGGTCCAAACGAAATTTATAGATGGGGCGTACCAAGGGCTATTCAAATAACCCCCATGTATGTTCAGCCAAAGTGAATAGTTTTCAAGATATAATTTTTTTTCGTATTTTTGACACGTTACCCAGAATTTGATACATTTTTTTTTCTTTTGAACTATTAGTCCAAGGGTCATTTTTATTTCTTTCAAAGATACACAATTAAATGCCCCTTTAAATTAAATATTAGCGTTGAAAATGGAGCGGTCTATTTAAATAAAACAAAACAACTCTTTAACATTTTTAAGTCCACCGGCTTTGTAGGTATAGGTACCCCTGCCAAATTACAGATTTCTAGTTCTAAGAGTCTCTGAGCTAAGCAGCGGACAGACAGATAGACAAACAGACAGACAGGCAGACAGACAGACGGGTGGATGGACATGACGAAACTATAAGAGCTGGCAAGACGCTTACTTAGATAACAACTAATTTTGCTTAGCAGAGATTTCCGATAGTTTTGTTCATGAATGACCTGAGGGTTGGTGATTGATGAATGATGATGTAACAACTTTGCCAATTTGTATAATGTGAATCAGAATACAATATTAATAAACTGTTCCAAGTTAGTATAGACCTTTTTTTATACATCTCAACAAGACACGTTTTCTGTCTGAACTTATAAGCGATTGATGCTGTATGTTGTAATTTCTTGATGGAACATTTTTACAATAATAGAAAAATATTGAACAACGTACAAGTAATTTCAATATTTTTCTATTATTGAATTTATAAGCATAAAGAACTTTATGTTTATAAGTGTAAACATTTTTCATTAATAAATACTTTTGTAAGTGCATTTATCTCGTTACCTGGAATCTAGATTATAATTAATTATTTTTTATCGTCGCGTCGACTCCAGGACCAAGACAAACCAAACATGGTTTCATAGTATTGAATTATCTGTAAACAAAATGTGTTTTTCTAACTGGAAATAAATAAATAAATAATAAAATGAAACGTGTTTTTGCTCTAGGTAACTTTTATATTTTTCAGATTTTAGTGTCTCTTAAGGCAATTAAAAAGAGTATTAAGTTTTTACATGTGAAAACTTTATTATGCTTGTATGTGGATGTGTTGATGCCTTTACTATAAGTGGAATTTCCTGCCACACGTATAAATTTGTACATGCAGTATCACAAGTTATGATTGTACTCCACTATTTTATCTAATTTGAAAATCATTTGTTTGTAACGGATGTCATGAATGTAAACCATTGGATGTGCAATGTGCCAGCATCCAAACATCGCAATGAAAGATTAATATTTCAATTTGGTTGTAAACATTCCAAAGCAGATAACATCAAATAAGCAAAGTTCTGAAATGTTATTCTCTAATGGGTAGGTACAATTTAACGAAATATCCTGGATTAAATAGAGGCATAACTTTTCCGTAATATCCCTAAAGTGTTTTATAAATTTAATTATAATGTTTATGTAAATTTTAGCTTTATATTTGTGACTTTGAAAGTATGTAGTTTAATTTTTTCAGCCGATTAATGGAACTTATTTCAGTACATATTTTTAATATAATTAGTATTATTATACTAATGATGTTAGATGAGCCTAATTAAACAAACATCAAATATGCGTTATAAATTCTAAAACAATTTTATTTCAAAATTGAAGGCTCCGTCGCGCTTTTATTCAATTTTGGTCTCGTTTCCGGCTTGAGCGATATTTTATCAACAGCCTTTACGTTGACCAATCTTTTAATTTTGTTTGAGGAGTGAGAGAAAACATTAACAAAATCCATGGTAGGCTTGTATCTTAATACAAAAGTATTAGTAAGTAAGTACCTATAGGTACATGCACATGCACACACTAACACCTGTCTCCCAGAGGGATAGGCAGAGACTACAGATTTCCATTTACCACGATCCTGACAAACCTCTTTTACGTCTTCCACATCAGTCAATCTAGTACTATATGCTCTTTTTTTCCGGGTGTTTTTTAGCATATCTCCAATTTAGTGGGATGTCTGTCTGCATGTACATAAATGTTCCGTTTTAACTCAAAAACCACCCAACATTTGGATGCGGTTTTCTTTATTATCATCGTAGTGACCCTTGTCAATATAATTATAGGCTTTATAGCGATAGGTGTTGATAAAACACGCTCATGAGGAGTGTTCAAGTATTACGTAACGAATTTGGGGGGTCGGGGGTCTTGTAAAACGTTACGATGCGTTACAGGGGGGAGGGGGGATCAAAAATCTCCAAAAATTGCGTTACGTAATACTTGAACGCTTACTTGAAGCTAAAAAGGGGGCCTTTTTAGCCAAAAATCTCCTTAGCTATACAATTTGTACCTGGCTTGTTTTGGTATTATTACAAAAATTAAATTTAAAAAAAGATAATTCCGCATTCAAATTAGGTAAAATGTGTGATTTTCATTTGTTTTTTTTACTGTTAAGATGAGTGAATCTAATTAAGAAATTCGATAAATTTTAAAATTTTACTACAAAAAAGGCAAAAATGCAACGCAAGCCGCGAAAAAAATTTGTGATGTTTATGGACCTAGTGCAGTGTCTATGAGAGTAGCACAAATTTGGTTTAAGCGTTTTCAATCCGTAAATTTTTATGTCAAAGATGCACCTCGCTCTGGGCGCCCTGTTACGGACAAAATGGATGCCATTTTTGAAAAAGTGGAGCAAGATCGGCATGTCGGTAGTTACGATGTAGCTGAAGAACTGGGGATTGACCACAAAACAGTTTTGGCGCATTTGAAAAAAGCTGGGTACACATAAAAGCTCGATATTTGGGTGCCTCATGAGCTCACTGAAAGAAACTTAATGAACAGTGTACATTTGTGATTCTTTATTACGACGTAATAAAACCGAACCATTTTTGAAAAACCTAATAACTGGTGATGAAAAGTGGATCACGTACGACAAGAACGTGCGAAAAAGGTCGTGGTCAAAGGCTGGTGGTCAGGCTTCACAGAGTCCGGCGAAACCCGGGTTATCTCGCAACAAGGTAATGCTGTGTGTATGGTGGAATTGGAAGGGCATTATTCATTATGAGCTGTTACCGCCAGGTAGGACCATCGATGCTGAACTCTACTGCGAACAACTGATGAGATTAAAGCAAGAAGTTGAGAGAAAGCGGCCGGAATTAGTCAACAGAAGGGGTGTGGTTTTTCATCATGATAACGCTAGACCTCACACATCTTTAGCCACTCAGCAAAAATTATAAGAGTTTGGCTGGGACGTATAAATGCATCCGCCGTATAGTCCTGACCTTGCACCTTTAGATTTCCACTTGTTTCGGTCTCTTCAGAATTCTTCAGGCAGTGTCAAGTTAACATCACGAAAGGACTGCCAAAACCACTTGTCGCGGTTTTTTGATCAGAAGCCCCAGAATTTCTATAGCAATGGGATCATGTCCCATACCTTCAAGATAGCAGAAAGTTATCGAACAAAATGGCACACATACTTTAGTTAAATGTAAATGAACTTTAATGAATTAAATAAATAATCATAATTTCTTCGCATTTTATATGAAAATTGAATTTTCATATAAAATGCGAAGAAACTTTTTCCCCAACCTATGTTCCTTTTCTTCTAGATTTGCAATTGCGTCTTTTTCAGACTAAAGATCAACGTAAAGGCACGTTTGGTAGGAATAATAGACCTCATTGGACATAACAAATGATGACTAAACGTCGGTGATTCCGAGTGTTTTCCAGAAGCACCGGCACCGTCATTAGTCTAATGTCTCAGGACATTACACTCGAGATTTTGTTTAATGACAAACGTCAAAAACGATAAGTTCGTTTAGGAAAATTTTGTTGCTTGTCAACAAAGAACTAAAAACCGTTCAAGTGCAAGTAGCCGTACTGTCCGAAATAGAATTATGTCGTTGTAAGCCATGAATGATTTCAAATGTGAGCGAGGACTGGTCCATAATTTGTGAGCTAGCAAACGATGTGAAAGATAGCTCATGATTCGGACCGCTTTATAAAAGATACCTCATAACCACTTAATTTAACACAGAATACAATACGTTATATATTTTTTTATCGACTTTACAGACCTACAAACACATTCACAAATAAAAATTCTTCCATTTCGAGATGTCCCACAAGACTTTTTAAAATTTTGTTTGAAATTATGGAGAGAAAATCAGTTTTGACATTTCATTCCGTTCAACGATCTCATCGCCTCACCTTCGACGCGTGAGCCACAAAAGTCATACGAATGAATGAAGACATTTGCTTCACTCATGGATTATTTGCCATTCACTTCATTCATTTGTAATCGATTTTAGCGATGTTATTCTATTTCGGACCGTACGGTAGGTCTCGCGCCTTGAGGGTTCAATAGCATTCTAATAAGTTAGTGGATTTAATTTTTTAACAAGATACAAAAATTTCTAAAAAAAAATTTCGTTTGTGAATATAGGTTAAGGTGGTTTTTATGTAATTACTTACTTAATAATTAAATTTCAGTAATTTTCTGATTTTTTCTATACGGGTTCTGTTAGAGCTGCTTGTGAATTTCAAGTTTCTTAGTCAAATATAGGGTACTATACTCTATAGGTTTTGTATGGTAAGCCAATTTGTATGAAATTTATTAATTTAAAGGCAATTAATATTTTCGCGTTAACTTGGAAGCCTATGGAGCTTTCAGTTTCCATTTATATAAATAAGGTGACTATAATTTATGCAGCCAATTATTACTAAGGGCTCGGTAAGAGCTCAGTAACAAGGTTCGATGACCCTTTACGGGGTTATAAATTCGTTGATTATTCTTTTCGTGTTACTTACAAACGCAAGCTCCGCCCCGAGTGAATTATTATGAGACGTCAAGATTTTATTTTGCTAAATTAGCAAAAAGTGTTATCGATCCGTGTTACTGATTACTTACCAAGCCTCCAGTATGAGTTTGGTTGCATAAATAAAAGTCACTTTATATACTTGACGTGACCCAAACAAAAGGTCTTGACAGACCCACAACAAGTTTCCGTTTTTTTATTTTGAGATACGGAACCCTAAAAACAGTGATCTGAGCGCTGAAAAATAGCCCCATGAGAATTGTGCCGGCCACATGTTTGATACAGCGTCGACTCCTGTATGGCTATGGCCTCCTGTCACTGTCACTTCACCAATCACTACTGGCCCAAGTGTAGCATGCAACAGTATGAACCAATCATGTGCCTTTTGCTCTTTGTAATTTTCTGATACTATTTTCAAATGAGAATTTATTCTATGTTTTATTTTTTGTTACGTTTTAGCTTCGGTATATGCCCTTCTGACATGAAATCACAGTAGTAGGATACAGAAAAATACAGAAATGGATTCATGACGTAATTTTTTTTTATCCCGACCGGTTTCGGTTAATACACCATCCTCAAGGGATACAAAAATTCAGGAAATTAAACTAACATTACGACGAGCCGTTAAAAATGTACACAATGATCATGTTGAAACGAAAATATAAATATGGGTAGGTAAGTCAATAAAAACTTCAGTGATGTCATAGTAAAATAAATTCCCGAAAATGGGGAATTCACATCAATTTTAACACAAGTCTATGCTTATTAAATTAGAATAATTATTATAATGTCAAACGAAATTTAAATATTAATAATATAAATGTCAAATGAAATTGTGCATGTTAAAAGGTTAATTAAAATAATAAAGCAGAGGTGATTGGTTTACATCTAACTGTTGATTTAGAATCTTGTTCTTTATACATTACTTTATTTATCTCCAATGCTTCTAAGGCGGTCATTTTTCTGCCTTTCTTACACATATGTAGGGGTTTAAAGTTTTTCTTTGTGTCAAAGGAATGATTTTGGCTGATTAAATGATCGGCAAAATCGGAGTGAGATGTTTTATTACGACGCCAGCTACTCACATGCTCTTTAACTCGTGTGTCGAATGACCTGTCTGTTTTATTACGACGCCAGCTACTCACATGCTCTTTAACTCGTGTGTCGAATGACCTGCCTATTTTATTACGACGCCAGCTACTCACATGCTCTTTAACTCGTGTGTCGAATGACCTGCCTGTTTTATTACGACGCCAGCTACTCACATGCTCTTTAACTCGTGTGTCGAATGACCTGCCTGTTTGTCCTATATATTTCTTGGAGTTAGATGTTTTATTACGACGCCAGCTACTCACATGCTCTTTAACTCGTGTGTCGAATGACCTGCCTGTTTGTCCTATATATTTCTTGGAGTTAGATGTTTTATTACGACGCCAGCTACTCACATGCTCTTTAACTCGTGTGTCGAATGACCTGCCTGTTTTATTACGACGCCAGCTACTCACATGCTCTTTAACTCGTGTGTCGAATGACCTGCCTGTTTTATTACGACGCCAGCTACTCACATGCTCTTTAACTCGTGTGTCGAATGACCTGCCTGTTTTATTACGACGCCAGCTACTCACATGCTCTTTAACTCGTGTGTCGAATGACCTGCCTGTTTGTCCTATATATTACTTGGCGCAGTCGTCACATGTCAGTTCATAAATGCCACTCTTTTTAACTGTCGCTGTGCGGTCCTTGTTGTTACAAAGGAGATTTTTTAAAGATTTTGTTTTGTAAAAGGCAGGTCTATGTTTATTTAAGATTTTTGAGCATTTATAGGAGATTTGTCCCAAAAAAGGCATTTTTACCCACCTTTTTGACTCAGAGGGGGTTGTTGGTTTGTCCCCGTGGTATAACAACGAACTAGCCATTCTTCTTTTCTTGGCATGCAACATTTTGTCAACTATTTTTGAATCATATCCATTATTGATAGCTATGGTTTTTATGATATCTAATTCTCGTCTAAAAGTTTTATAGCTCAATGGGATTGTCAAAAGTCTGTGAATCATTGCATGGATATACGCTAATTTATGTGAAGTTGGATGTTTTGAAGTTGCATGAATAATTATGTCACTATAAGATGGTTTTCTAAAGATACTAAGAAAATCTATAGTTCTATGTCCTATTTCTATTGTAAACTGAATATTAGGGTTGATTGAGTTAATATATGTCAGAAAATCATTTAATTCATTGTCGGTGCCTGTCCATAAACACAGAATGTCTTCTACATACCGATACTAATAATATATATGATTTCTAAATAACTTGTAACATAAAATATGCCTCTCGAACCTATTCATATAAACGTCTGCACATAGAGGAGACAATGGACTACCCATGGCTAAACCCTTAGACTGTTTGTAAATCTTGTTTTCAAAACAAAAATAATTTTGCTCAAGACAAATTGAAATAACGTGTTCAATATCTATGATTTGCTGTGCATCCACTACAGATTCAAGTTTACAATCCTGAATTGGAATACTAGAGAACAATTTTTTTACATCAAACGAGACTAACTTAGCATTTAGAGGGACGGGTAAATTCTTGATCTTGTTTACTAAATCTAAACTATTTTTAATGGTGTGCTGTGGTTCAAATTTTGTCAGATTCTTAAAGTCTCTATTATCTCGTTTGATGTAAAAAATTTGTTCCCTAGTATTCCAATTGAGAATTGTAAACGAGCCATTAATGACATTTTGATTGAATCTGTAGTGTATGCACAGCAAATCATAGATATTGAACACGTTATTTCAATTTGTCTGGAGCAAAATTATTTTTGTTTTGAAAGTAAGATTTACAAACAGTCTCAGCGTTTAGCCATGGGTAGTCCATTGTCTCCTCCATTGTCTCCTCCATTGTCTCCTCTATGTGCAGATTATGATGTTTTCCAAGTTTCACCAAGTGCCGACAATCGCAAGTATAAATTATGCACATCATAATAATTGTTACCCATACTTTTGAATAAATTCATTATTATGATGTGCATTTTGAATAAAAAGTATGCAAAAATTGCGTTTTAAAGCAATTTGCGGAAATTGATTAGTAATAATTACGGTCTTACATTTAAATTCTATCATTTTATGATTTACATTTTGATTACATTCGATTAACAAACTTAAAAGCGTATTTATCGTTGTAATATAATGTAATTAAAATGTAGGACATAAAATAACATAATTTTAATGCGAGAACCCTATTAATAGTAATAAATTCCCGGAAACTGCTTTTAAACGCAATTTTTGCATACTTTTTATTCAAAGGTAAGGAAAACAATATTATGATGTGCATTTTGCACCGAGATTCGGTTTTACCACCTTAAGTCATTTATTCTCGGTTATGTGATCGGAGTAAGGTAAATAGAAATAACCTTCTATACAAACCTTCAATGGGTTAAAACATCATTTCACATCAATAACACCCGTACTTCTGGGGGAGGCGGGGGGGGCAGATGGTAACCTGGGGAGGACCGTGCCCCCGCTTGGCCCCTACCAAGTTACGCCCATGAAAATGGAGAGCGGTTATCGCAGTCCTACGTCGGTGCAGTGCCAGAAAGCAGTTTGCTCTGCAGGTTTTAGTGCTTATTATGCTAAAGACTTAACTTATTTGAAAGGAGTAAACTTAATTTAAGCATTCTGTGCTGTGTTCATCTTTCTGTATCGAAAAGACAAGGACAGGATGCCTAACTCCCTAAAATAAGGTCAATTCCGTCAAATAAGTTGATTTGCCTTTATTGCATAAATAAATTTATTTATTCTCATAAGTCGATGAAATATGCATTACATGAAAGTATTGACTGCGCGATTATTTTGATTGAAAATTCAGATATGAATAAACAAAACAGTCACGTGACTTCACGGTGATTGCCCTCAACGATATTATATCTTTGTGTGACAAAACCTGCCGATGGGTATGCTTTGCACACAGACATTCAATAGCTATGCAGCATCGGTAACAGTGTTGCCAGAAAATTAGTTACAGTAATCGTAGATTTATTTGTTCTTATTTTATTATCTTATTCTGTACCACATTAACAGCAATGTGTTTGAGCGTAGGATTGTTAGCTAATGCATAAAACAAATTCAATGAAATTATGCGTTCCTGCTGCAAATATATGTCTTGTGACTCTTCCTTTATCCTTAAATCCACCCAAAAAGTGTAACGAAATGCCTTCCTTGCCTTAAAACATGTCACACACAAGATCGCACACCGTTTTTAGGGTTCCGTACCCAAAGGGCAACCCGGAGCCCTATTAATATCGCTCTGCTGTCTGTCTCTAGCTTGCAAACGGAATGAGCTAGTGATCTGTTTGGATATATTATGTAAAATGTTGATCCAAAACTGAATTTTGAAATAAATATTAAATGAAACTGTTTAGAACTTATTGAGTAGAGTAAAGTTTTTTTGTCTTTAAAAATATAGAAATGGGGAGCTGTCAAAGTTGTCATTTTAGACCATTTCGGTTCCGGTGTCTATCTCAAAAACTTAACTTTTTGAGATAACAATTATATTTAATAACTTAAAACATACAAAAACAAAAACTTATTCTAAACTAAAATTACCTTACAATATAAATTACACATAACATAACATAAATACTCTTTATTGTTCACCAAAATAAAAAACAAGTAATAAAAATATTTTATCAGAAAGGGTACAATGGGCGGTCTTATCGCTCAGAGCGATTTCTTCCAGACAACCTTTGGGTGGAAGATACTGTTAAAAAGGATAAGTTGATGGTGGTGTACAGGAGATATTTATGTAATATATATACATACATTTACTGCACAATGTGAATTAACTAATTATTTAAATACTAAACAATCTACTACGTGTAAATATACATACAAATACATACTATACAATATTATAATATATACTAATATTTATTCATATAATATACCTACTTGAACGTACCTATTAAAGGGAGAAAAAATATTCTATTATTCGTCTTTTAAAGATAGCCGAGGAAGAAGAAGATTTTATAGAAAAGGGCAAAGCATTCCACAAACGCACAGCTTCAACTGTGAATGATTTGCCATAAAAGGTAGAGGAGTGTAGTGGTGTCTTTAATTGAAGATTTTCAGATGACCGCAACGTTCGTTCGTGAGATTGGTGAAGAAACTCAAAACGTTCCTTGAGATAAGAAGGAGAAGAATGATTGAAAAGAAAAGAATACAGGAGGGAAAGGATATGGACATTCCGACGTGAGCGAATAGGGAGCCAGCCAAGCCGGGAGCGAAATTCCGAAACGTGATCAAATTTACGGAGTCCAAAAATAAATCTAATACAAAAATTTTGAAGTCGCTCAAGTTGGTCGAGTTGCTTTTGGGTAAGGTCAGGGTAACAGGAATCAGCATAGTCAAGGAGAGGTAAAAGGAGGGATTGGGCCAAAGCAGTCTTGGTAGTAACTGGAAGGAAGTTACGAAGCCTTCTCATCGAACCTGCAGAAGCGAAGAGTTTTCGACTGACTTCTTCCAACTGAGGCTCCCAGGACACACACTTAAAAATAACTACAAAAAATATACCTCATCTAAGTTTTTGTTTTTTTATGTTTTAAGTTATTATTGTTATCTCAAAAAAAAAAAAAAACTCTTAACTACTTAGGATTTCGGAATTTTCTGTATATTATGTGCCATAGACTGTATTTGAACAACAAACACAGAAAATGCAGATTTTTAATACAGGTATTACCCGAATACTCGACCAACTTAATTTTGCAGTTTTGTTTCATACATTTTCTAGTTATTGACTAGTTTGTAATATTTATTTAAATCATTTAAGTCTATTACGTATTGGAATGGTCCTACCCGCACTTGACCGGTTTTTGATTTTTCTTTCCTTTATGGATTAGTAGGTATAACTTTTGAGAGAAATCTCCCTATTAAAGTCGTACCTCAGCATACACTGGCAGCTCCGAACAAAATGGGAAAGGTGCCGCTTTGGATTTCAGATCACGCAGCCAAGTCAAGGCTGACTCATCACCTGTTATGGGCTGGTTTTGTTTAGGTTTCTCTTTGACATGGACGTGCGAGCATCAGCGACAGAAATACAACAAAGAGCCTCGCGGGATCTAGATCTTTCGGTGTGATAAATATACCTACATTAGTCAGTCTGGGAAAACCTGTTTACAAACTTCTGAACAAAATGTGTTTTGGGAAGCTAAATCGCTTACTCGTTGCAATTTAATATTTGAGTGAATTAATTAATACATTTATATGAATTCATACTAAGTGTAACGAACACATACTAGCCTCTCTTCAGATGCCTAAATTACTTACTTTAGGAAAGAGAAAAACCTTTTTTTAAATAAATTTATACTACATTATTTTGGATAGACTACTGTTTTCAATTGGAAAAAACGGCCTTCAATATGCGTAGTTTTTCGATACACCGAAGTTTGTTCCATCTTGGTTTGGGCTATGTCATTGTCTAGGGAAAAGCTTTGTTCGTAACATATTTTATATTTTTTGCAGAACCCTGTCTATTTCAGTTTGGAAATCACTTTTTCAGAGTGTCATTTTTTACCATCTGCTTCGTTTTTTTGGGGTTCGGTACCCGAACCTGATAAGCAGAACCCTATTACTTAGCCTCCGCTTGCTGTCTGTCTGTCCGTCCGTCTGTCACAGGGATCTACAACTTTAACTGTAATAAGTAGCCAGTTGAAATATTCACAAAATTCGTGTTACCTCTAATACGACAAAAAAAATAAAAATAATAGAATCCAAGGAGTCTCCATACAATAAACCTCGTTTTAACTATAGCGCCATCTAATATGACTTGCTTTCCAAGCCTTTCAACCTTCTTATAACGAGGTTCATTGGTAAGATAATTGTCAACCTTTTTGTACCATAATGTTTTTAGGGTTCTATACCCGTAATATGTATGTAGTGGCACGGAACCCTTTGTGCGGGAGTCCGACTCGCACTTGACCAACTTACCAACTGACCTAACTTGTGTTATTTTATTAGCTTTAAAATTATATATTTTTGGAGAATTTACAGCTAAGCTCACTAATATGGAAAATTAATTATTAGGATAGGAGCGTTTAGGTAGTGAGATTTATAATTTCATTTCGACAATTCTTGTCAAGGATCGACCTCTGGGGACTTTTTAAAAATTATTATCTGGAAAATTGGCCTACAAATCCTCATAATCCAGTTCCTCGGTCCAATATTTCATTGTTTATTTACCAAATACGTCGGGTCGGGGAATATGTAGGTCGTCGAGGCACGTTGTACGTATGCCTGCAACAATACGGGTGCGCGATATAACGAATCCATTATGTGTGCGATTGTTGTGCGGATAACATTACCTATTCATGGCTACAGGGAGATTGTTCCCTACGGATCCCTGATTAGAATATAGATCAACGGACGTAATTAGCGGACTAAGCTGGAATTAATATGCATTATTTGTGTTCGTATCCCGGGAGGACATTCGAGAGAATATTTCAGGCACTTTATACATACATGGCTACTACGAAAAGGGCAAACTTGTACAGCCATCGGCCAAAAATTATTACCGGGAAAGAACTAGGGAATACATAACTCCCAAGTTATGTAACAGCTACCCTGTCCTACTAGATGAAAGCAAATTTAACATGAGCACTATTAAGCTTAAATTAAAAAGCAGATTCCTAGCTGAGCTAAGTAAATAAACATGTAATTTCAAACAACTGTATTACTGTATGATTACTAAAATGATTGTAGATTAAGGTACCTACTTGTTAACTAAGGATATTAAATTTGTAAGAGCGTGTCGCAAACTGCTCTATGGTTTGGCGAAAATTATTTATAAGTAATGTTTTTGTAAAATATGAAAATATAAAAAAAAATAAAAAAACTGACGCCTTTCTCCCAGAGGGGTAGGCAGAAGCTACAGGTTTCCTTCTGCTATGATCCTGACACACCTCTTTTGCTTCTTCTACATCCATCAATCTAGTCATACAAGCTCTTTAACACCGGAAGATAAAGCTCGACTGGACCGCCCTAGGGACAGTTTTCCGATTAAATTGGCAACATACTGATGCAGGGCAAAGTCAAAAATATAATATACAGAGTGTTAATAGACCGCTAACATTAAATGAAACCACATATTCTACCGATCATACTGCACCACTTTACCAAGAGTCATACCCGCGGACACCCTTAGTTTAGGAAATAATTGAGTTCCAAACAAAAATGCGTGAGCCCTAACGCACCGACATACGGGCGACTTTAGAGAGACAGCTGTTCCGGTGCAGCGTTCTAAAGTGGACTTTCTTCTTACGAGATAAAGACTTTGAGTTACAGTAGAATATCATTTGCGCGGGTTTTTTTTTTCAAATAGTAGTTCAGTATAGCCAGTAGAGGGTATGTGGTTTTATTTAAATGTCGCAATCTATTTACATCGTGTATAAGGTGACTTGGTAAGTGCTCAGTAACAAGTTTCAATGACCCTTTTTGTGAAATTCGTAAATTATTTTTTTCGTGTTCTTTACAAACACAATTCTAGCCACGAGTAAATGACTATGGGACGCAAGATTTTATTTTGCGAAATCAGCAAAAAGTATTATCGATCCGTGTTACTGATCACTTACCAAGCCTCCAGTATGAGTTGGGCTGCAGTCACCTTATATAATAATTATTATAGCACCACTGGTTTTCTGGCGTAAGTCAATCTTTTTTTGTAATTTTTACAGGAAATCGATCTTCTGTGGCTGCGGTGAATAATGAAAATATTGAATATTGCTATTTTTTAGGTAACAATATTTAATATAAACTCACAGGAGAACGCGTTTTTATGTTTACAATAGTAATTATTGTTATTTTTACTTTATTAGTTCAGTTTTGGACTGAAAAAGAAACAGCCTCCACTTTGCAATTTTTTTCGATGCAGCGAATTTTTCTCTATCACGTTTCGGGCTCTGTTATCGTCTTGGAAAAGGCCTCACTTTGAAAATTTTTCTTCAAAGCAATATTTATTGTAGTATGTGAGTTCTATTGTTTTAAAATATAATTTTTACTACCTATGTCGTCTTATGGGGCAGTTTATTACACATTTTGAAGCACGAATACGAATATACTATTCTGACATCATGGCACTACCCCCAACAACTTCCCCATTGCCAAAGGTTAGCTGGTAGAAAATACTAAATAGTATTAAGCTCGCCTGTGTACAAAAATTTTATAGTGTGCAATAAAGAATTTTATTATTATTATTATTATTATTATAATTAACAAGTACTACCATTGGTTATTGAAAAAACAGTTATGAAATTAAAAGGCTGTGTATTGTATTAATATTCATAATTATTAATAATTTATTTGTCAATCATAGGTAATATTATAATGTATTCCTTATAATACCAGTGCATCATAGGGACTTTTTGCTGGAAATCTCATTTTTCGTTCAAGTTTGACAATAAAAATATATGAAAAAATTTAAATGTCACTTTGGAAAATAATTATTTGTATGACGCCAGTAGGTGGTAGAGCTAATATCGAGCTCGACTGTGGAGGTACCACCATCTTACTCGCAAATCCTCCCGAAGTTATTCAGGGGAGAGTAAGAGAACAGCTCTCAGGCAAAACCAGGCGGCCCACCATTGCCTGGGACCGATGGATGGCGGTATATCCATTCCCAATTGCCGGGCCTTATATAAATCAGACTGGTGACGGGCAGCGGCGTCACTGGTGCAAGGCTTTCGGCACCGCGCTCACCAACCCGCCTGCCCAGCGTGTGTGAGTATGGGCATTTCTTCCAGGAGGACCGCCAAGAGTGGCGAAATCCTGGAAAGGCCTATGTCCAGCAGTGGACGCAACAGGCTGATGGATGGATGGATGGATGACGCCAGGGTAGGCACTGCTCACCATAGAGTACACGATTTCATACAAAATGTATTTTTTTAGTTTTGTTTTTACCATCAAACTTGACCTTCTCATTGCTTTTCCAGCAAAAAGTTCTATGCACGCCACTGTATGAATAGTGCAATGCCCTGAGGGTTCCATACAAACCATCTAAAACTCAAAAAGCAGTTATGGACGACAAACCTTCATTAACACTTACGATTTATAAAACTTTATGTATCCAAAAGGTCTAATAAGGTTAAGGTTATGTCGCGGAAGGGGTCATTGAGGCTTGGTCCTGCCACTTGCTGGGTCTCTGGTATTAATTTGACTTTGAAGACAAGAGTCACCTTATATTTAGTATTATGTTTTTAGGGTTCCGTACCCAAAGGGTAACCAACGGGACCCTATTACTAAGACTCCGCTGTCCGTCTGTCTGTCTGTCCGTCTGTCACCAGGCTGTATCTCATGAACCGTGACAGTTAGATAGTTGAAATTTTTACAAATGATGTATTTCTGTTGCCGCTATAACAAGAAACACTAACACCGGCCAAGTGCGAGTTGGACCTGCACACTGCAACAGACATGATTTTTTTGCCGTTTTTATAGATAATGGTACGGAACCCGTCGTGCGCAAGCCCGACTCGCACTTGGCCGGTTTGTTTTAAAAGATTTATATTGAATTGTAGAAAGTATATTTCTTTGTATCTATTTTACACAATAAATTATTTGAATTTGTTGGTTCACAATTTTTTCTTAAGTAAGCAATCAAGTATAGGTACTTGTCAGAATGTTTCCTAAACGTGTGCTGTGAACCGAATTTCAAGTTTCTAAGTCAACTGGAAGTACCTTATAGGTTTTCACGGTGAGCCAATTTGTATGAAATTGATTACGTAAAGGACAATTTTTTTTCACGTTGAAAGATGTTGATTTTTAAATAGCACTATATGAGATCGTGCACTGTAGGTATTAGTTTCAACTTAATATTTCTAACGGAGCCCAAGAAAAAGGTTTTTGACAGACGAGCAGACAGACAGAAATGATCCTATAAGGGTTCCGTTCCCTAAAAACGAATGACAATGCAATTTCAGTTTCGTTGAAATATGATCTATGACGATAAGTGATTGCTGTTCGTTAAGTATAGGTCAAGAAACATAGTTGGTAGCTCGAAGCGAGCAGGACAATGTAGATGAGAATATAATGAGGTGTTTCTAAGATTCTTATTATAAAAGCTGTCAAACCTGTTTGTCTGTTAAGTCTATTAAGTCAGGATTGTGTTAATAAGGAACATGTAATGCCTCCATTATATTTATAGAGTGTAAAGACAATCCAAAATGATTCAACACAAAAATAAATTGAGATTACATCTTATGTCATGTAATAAAATAAAAACATAATAAAAAACGAAATTTTTATTATTTGTGTAAAGATGACATATTCAGTCGGTTCCTCATAATTTATTATTTTAATTCTAGAAAATTCAAAAGACGGTCACCGTACACCGTTTAAATCACAAACTTATTTTCCGTACAGTTTAATTGACCAATATAACTTGATACTTACGATCCACTAAACTCTTTACACTCAAGGAGTCTAATTACGTTGGCCCGTTATATCTTCTTGAATAATTAAAATGTTGGTACATAATATTTCGTTATTTTCCGATACCTGTGCTATAAGACCTACTTTTAAACGAAATTTCAAGTTTATAAGTCAACCGGATGGGCCTTATAAGTTTTCATGGCGATCCAATTTGTATGCATTTGATTACGTAAAGGGCAATTACTCTTTTTCTCGTTGAGTTAGAAGCCTAATTTTTTGACAGCACTATGGGGCCCCAGACTTCTGTAGGAAGTATTAGTTTCAACTTGATATATATATTTAGCGGGGCCCGAAAAAAAGGACCTTGACAGACGGATAGACAGACAGACGGACAACAAAGTGGTGGTATAAGGGTTCCGTTTTTTCAATTTGAGGTACGAAATCCTAAAAATCATTAAATTTTAACCCCTTAAAGTTTTTTAAAACATACAACATAAATTAGACAACATAGCTACGAGTACATTAAGAAAAGCAGAGTTGAATGTTAATAGAAGAGGCTGACTGAAACTATAACTTGGTGGTAGATGTTAAAGAAAGCCAAACTATCGCAAGAGAAGGTAAAGTAACTCGCCTAGAAAATACCATTATAATATAAGACTTCTCGTAGCTTGGAGTGAAGGAGTGACAAACATCCATACATCCATCCATCCAAATTTCTCATTTAAAATATCAGTGTGGTGATTGAACGTATTAAATACAAAACCTTTTAAAAATCCAATAAGAAACACCCCACTCTTAGCCCGGACTGCATATTTGTGCCTTTTGGCGTCGAGACCTTTGGGCCGTGGAGCAGATGCTAAATTCATTTTTAAAGAGTTATCTGCACGGCTAATCGATGCTTGTGGGAATCTGAAGGCTGACGCGTATCTTGGCTAGAGAATTGCCATTCAAAGAGGAAACGCCTTCTATTGTACCCTTCCACGTGACAGTGGCGATATAGATAGGATTTTTTATTAAGTTTAGTATATTTTTGGAGGTTTTACCTATAGGAGGTGGTAGAGCTGATGCCGGGATCGACTGTGGAGGTACCACCGTTTCACTCGCAAATCCTCTCGAAGTTATTCGGGGGAGAGTAAAAGGACAGCTCTCAGGCAAAACCAGGCGGCCCACCAATGCCTGGGACCGTTTGATGGCGGTATATCCATCCGACATTGCCTGGCCTTCTAAAAGAACAGACTGGGGACGGGCAGCGGCGTCACTGGTGCGAGGGTTTCGGCACCGCGCTCACCAACCCACCTGCCCAGCGTGTGTGAGTATGGGCATTTCTTCCAGTAGGACCGCCAAGAGTGGCGAAATCTTGGATGACCAGCAGTGGACGAAACAGGCTGATGGATGGATGGGTGAATAGATAAGTTTTATAAGGGTTTTAGGTTAGTTTGCTCTTTTTGATTTAGGTAAGTTTTATTGATAACGTAAATGATATCATTGTATAGGTATATCATAAACACCCAGTATGACTATCCAATTATAAAATCTTGCGTAAAACCTATTCTCAAGACAGACGTGCAGGATATTTCCGATCAAACATGAAACGAAGTGTAAATCACGTATCACACATGCATAGATATTAAATAAAGATGGCTGTTTATATAAGTTGAAATATAACATCATCAAATGCTGATCTTTATGCATGTGGCCATGAAAATCGTGCACTTGAAATACAATAGTGCTTCAATAGAAAATATATAAACAAATACGAACATATAAAATATTAATGGTGTGTGAAACTATGAAGACGAAACAATAAGTCGTTAATTTGCTAAAGGTGACGCCGAAGCGGTTGAGTAATGTAAGAAGATAGCACGTTTGATAGGAAGGCTGTAAATCAGAAAGTATGCAAGGTCGCTGTGTTTTTGTCAACTCTGCCATTTTTTAGATTATTTCCGTTTCCCCGAGAAATATATCAGAAGACTAAATCACAATCACGAAAACAATCAGCACTCGTCCACCCATTTTTCATCGACGATTTTATTTAGCATCCTAATGTCCTAATCCTTATCGCCGTACTTTGGGCACGAATGAACGCGCTCCGTATTTAAAAGCTGTTTCTGTGTGTCTGTCTGTCACAATGGTCTAGAGCTTCAAGCGTAATAGAGAAACAAAACACAAAATACGTGTTACTATGGCCTCTATTACGACAAATAATAAAGTGTTTAAGGAATTGAAATCCAACTGGGGTCTCCATACAAGAAACATCGAAATATTAACATATTTATAATTATATCCAATTTTCCAGGTCTATTTTTAAAACAGTTATATATATTATGCAAGTTTCAGAGGTCAGATTGCATGACATACTCTATAGGAAAAGAATAGATATATCGCACATCTGGTGCAAGAACGTCACAAGTGCAAAAAAGTAAAAACTAATAAAAATGTATAAAAACGTACATACTCGTAATTTGACCATATACCTGGCGCGTAGTTTTTCGTCTGAAGGCTCTTTTGTCTTTGCGGTTTTGGCGCAATTTAGCGAGTAACAGGAAAGAAAACGTCTTAGAGTCAGTTGTTCCTCGCGCTCTCGGATGTACATGTGACGTTCTTGCACCGGATGTGCGAATAATAAAAACTATGGTTCCGCACTTAGAGGGTCCCCACTGAATTGATTGTCAGGCGCAACCATTTAAGCGCATTGTTTTTTGTCGCCTAATTTGCTGTTGCATCGTTATTGTTGTTATTTACTATAATTTATTTAGGGTTCCGTACTTATATTGTGTGGTGATACGAAACCTTTTGGAAGTCCAACTTAACTTATAGAGCTAAATTGTTTCATGTCCCTTATTATTGTATACCTATAGTCTGGGAAAGCAATCATAGTTCACTGTATACAGTAGCGGCGGATATTTTGACAAAGACGCATCAATGTTTTGCTGATACAAACGAAATAGGTAAGTCAATGACTATATTCACTCCCCACTATATTTATAAATTTATATATTCTGGTTCAGTGCTATTTGTAAGACTTTTTATTATCACATTGCAAAATGTCTCCTTGTATGTCTGTACAAAAATTGAGAAACAGGGGAATTTTTCATCAAAACTCTAGCATCTCGTAGTTACAAGAATTGAAAAATGCTCGCAAGTGCGTCTCACTTACTCGCGCTACTTGTCCCGTATTGATATCTCCGTCGCTCGACGGGGAATCAAGTTGCGAATACGCTAAAATATACCTAAATAATTAATAACAATTATCACCAAAATTCATCAAAAATAACCAAAGGAAACTATTTTTCTGGTAAAATCTTTGATTTGACTACGTTTTAAGTTATTTCTTTGCATACTTAATCAATTAAATCGGATCTTAGTCTTAATTTGTACCTTATTTTATTTTGGTATATATTTAGTTGAAGTTCTTAATAAAAATTCAAAATTGTGATAAATCATTCTTATTATGTATTTTCTTAATTTTTTTATTCAAATAGCATCTGAATCAAACCGGCCCTTAATTGTGGCTTTTAAGATCACCAGCAATTTGAAGGTATAAATACCGGCTACTTTTATACTCTATTGATCAAACTGAACAATTTTCCCAAAAAAAAACAAAACAAACGAGCAAATGAAAACTAAATTTCACTAGGCCTTAAATTTACATTCCTAAGTTACTACAGTGAGGAGAACAACTATTTTCATTTGCGTGGTTATATTTCTTTGGGCAAGTGGATCAGTATGACATAGAGTTTGTATATTTAAAAATAGTATATTTGTAAAATGCAAAAATTATCAAATAGTTTAAACTACGCAACAATAACTATTCACGAGTAACACAAATACGATGAGAAATATTATACAACGTGAAATTTAAGTCATTTTGTTAACGAAAACTGGTTATGTATAGCACTCGTCCATATAAACAACTTTTACTATGGAGCTAACCCTGAAATCGTGAAAAATACATCAGCTGTTCCATACTTTTGGGTCGAGTAGGTATTTAACTTTTCTATGGAACAGCTGATATTATTTTCACGATTTCAGGGTTGGCTTCATAGTAAAAGTTGTTAATATGCACGGGTGCTAAACATAACCAGTTTTCGTTAGCAAAATGACTTAAGTTTTACGTTGTATGTACAAAGAACCATATTATTGTAATAATTGGTCAGACGCTAAATATACAAGGTGACTTTCGTTGATATAGCCGAATTCATACTGGATAATCGGTAAGTGGTGAGGACCAAAGGTTCAAGGGTCTTTTCTGTGAAATACACAAAATAAAAATTCCTATTTCGGTCCTATACTAATTGAGTCGATTCTGATTTAGAAATAGACGCACAAAAATATTTTTTTGTATTTCGCAAACAGGATCATTGATCCTTGGTCATGACCACTTACCGATTCTCCAGTGTGAATTTGGCTATATAAACGAAAGTCACCTTATCTACATCTACACTCTTATCTAAAGAGGAAAGATTTGTTTGTTTGTTTGTATGTTTGAGGAAAACTTTGCAACTACTGAACCGATACTAAAAATTATTTCTTTTGTAAAAAGCTACCTATACATAATTGCTGAGTAACATAGGCTATATTTTATTTTAATAAAAGTAAGTTTTCTGTTTGAAAATTCAATATTTGTGAACCATGTCGGGAGAAAAGACGCTGCTTAGCTGCTTTATCGGCGTTCCTTGACCAAATGGTTTGCTATACGTGATGAAACCGGCTGTTTTTCCATACGAGGAAACTGTATCAGTTTAATCTGATAAGAGATCTCCATCTACAACGATCCTGACACACTTCTTGACACTTTGGTAAAACATGGTGACCAAGGTCTGCTGATGGGACTGGAAGGTGGGTACGGGATCTCCTCAACGGACAACAGCAGACCTTCCAAGCTGGGGCTTATGTGATTGGTCTTTATTAGCACTTTGATAAAACATGGTAACCATGGTCTGATGATGGGACTGGAAGATGGGTACGGGATCTCCTCAACGGACAATAGCAGACCCTTCTAGTTTGGGCTTATTTGATTGGTTTTTATTAGCGCTTTGGTTAAACATGGTGTCCGTTGCATATAGTCGTTCAAAAAATCATATTCTTTTGTTTTCCTTATTTCCACGAAAATCTCTTCGACGTGGGCGGAGCCGCAGGCAAAAGCTAGTGTATATAATATATATGTTACGGTGATAAATGAGATAATCATTAATAATTTTATCGGTGAGTAATAATAATTACCACATCTAAATATTATTATTAGAGTGCATTACAAACTAGAAAAGATAAATTAGAAATAAGTAAAGACAAGAATTTGAAAAAATTCCTCGGGCCAGGATTCGAACCTGCGACCTTTTGTTATCAAGACAAGCGCGCTACCGACTGCGCCACCGAGATACTTACCTAGACCGTTGAATTTTTCCACCATACTTGTCCACCGAATATTTTTGTATCTATTTGATCTAACCAGCTTATAATGCACATGCTGAACGCTCAAGAGGGCGTTATGTGATTTCACGCCTTATTCTTAGGAACAGATGGCGCTGTCGTCGCTACAATATGTGCTGCTTCAGACAGTTAAGAAATTCACAGTTCTCATTGTCTAAGATTATGTTTTTATTGCGAAATCCATCGCTTTGGAATACTCTAAATATTATTATTAGAGTGCATTAGAGTATTCCAAAGCGCAATAAAAAGATTTCGCAATAAAAACATAATCTTGATTACCACATCATTTGGTGAATGTGATAAATTCGGGTAGATTAATCACTTTCACAGGTGATTATTAATAATTCTCTTACGGGTTTGGGGAAAGTAATAAATCACGCATAATCAAATAAATTTTAAATAATATTTCATATCCTATTTCTGTTAAAACTAGGGGGATCGCCTCGATCAGCTCCGCTTCGCTCGGCACCCAAAATGTATGATCTGGTGAAAGATTTTCGGTTCCATACTTTACCAATCTGCCCAATTCTACGATCTGCCAAAGACATATTATAAAATTGCGCCCCTCGCCGGCCCGTAACGATGCTTTGATTCAAAATTCATTACTTTCACCGGTGAATGTGATAAATTATTACTTTCACCGTTTAAATTGGTTTATAGGGTCTTACAATTCAAAGTGAAAAAAATTCAACAGATGATAGAGTATCCCTAACACACCACATTCCACTGAAAAAAAAATTTTTTTTTCGCTTACTTTTTTTACCTTTCTATAGAAATTTAGTCAGCTGATTTGAACCACTTTGTTACTAGAAAGTGAAAAAAAATTTGAGCAAAAAATTTTTCTTCTGGAAATTTATCTGTGAACGATACATGATCTAACCTACAATTATTTTCACTTATTATTGTAGGACTTTATATATTAATAATAACCGAGAATTATCAATAGACATCGGATTATTATGCACTAACAAAGTGCCAAAATATGCACCAAAAAAGGCTGAAATATGCACTAAAAACTGTTGATATGCACCTATTGCACAATGCAAAAAAAAACATTTTTATTTTTATTTATTTTTATTTAAGACGGTACAAAAACAGAGAAATATTCTTAAAATTATGCATAGTTTTTGTGACAATATACAATAGCAATTTTCCAAATTTTCGAGAAAACGACCTTTCTACATCAGCTGACGTCATTGGACAAATTTGGCGCCATTTCTGGAGATACCTGTTTAGGCAGGGTACGACCTGAGCCGTTGATGTAGGCATTAATGTTCTTCTTCTTCTACACGTCTTTGTCACCTAGGCAGGGTTGGAAAAAAAACAGTTCTTTTTAGAAAGATCAAAACATCCTGTTTAAAACAAAATTTTAAAAAAACATGTTTAAAACAAATATTTACATATGTTTTTTTTGCGGCTGTTTTAAACACGTTTAAAACATGTTTTAAACATGTTTAAATCATTTTTTGGGCATCGTATTGGTATATTATAAATATGTAAAATTAATTAAAAAGCTTAACAAAATGTTATCATAAGCTAATCATTTATTGGGTGAAAAATAATAAGTGCTTTTTCCCAATAAACACGAAACGTAGAAATGCTTAAAAATACAATACACACCGACACCGCCCGCTCTCGTCTTTAAGTTTGGGGAAACCCCCGCCAGTGAAGGAATTTTAATCGCACCGATTAAAAGAAAAGGATTCGTTAAAAAAAATTAATAACGACGACACATTGGGGATATAAGGAAAAAATAATAATCAATATGCTAAAAAACAGTGTTTTATATATGAGTGTTCTAAACACGTTTAAAACAATCTGTTTTAAACAGTGTTTTAAACAAGGGTGTCTTTTGCTCAGTGTCTTAAACATTTGTTGTAAACAATGCCAACCCTCTAGGTCGCTATAAGTACCTCCCGCTACTAAACGAAATATGCACGATTGGGAAAAAAGGCTAAAATATGCACTAACGCCGTAATTAGAGAGTTATATGCATTTGCATATGCATAATATGCAAATGCATAAAATCCGATGTCTAATTATCAATAATTTTCAATGAATCATTCTCACTGTGACATATATAATATAGTCGATTCTGACTATTATAATTTTAGTTTTATTGCTGTCAAAACTAACTTGTCTTCATTAAAAAATAGTTCTATAGTGTGAACAACAGAAGTTTTATTACTTTGGAAATATTCAACTTATGATAGCACTAAGACTCAAATAAAATTAGTCAGAATCGACTTTAATGTGCACTTGAATGTAAATGGCGTTAGGCATATATTTATATATGTAACGTATTAGTATTTAGTATATAGTAAGCTATCATGATCATATAGTAGGTATATATATTATTGTATACATTAAATATACCTTTTATGTTGTTTATGTACGTATATTAACTTATTAAGTATATACCTATACTATAACTACCCAAATCCTAATATAATATTTTGTATTTTCCTCTTTTAATTTTAACCATTTTACTTATTTAATATATTCTACCATGCGATAAGTGTATTTATGTACCTACATTGCGAAAATAATAAGTATTCATTTCATTGCATTTGTCACACTACAAAATTTCACGGTTCTCAAATGCCAAAGCAACAACTTTTCCACATTCCAGACACGATGTTCCGGAAATTGAACCCGAGAAGCCAAAGTCCGAGCCTTTTAGCGGCCAGAAGTGCTCTACAAATGCATTAACTGAAGTACTACTCTTTTCACTTTGATACTATTGACGTTTCATTTCATTTAATTTATGGATAGTAATTTTGTTATTTTGTTTTGTGATGTTATACATACAGGTCGATACTGAACCCTCTAGCTTTATTGAAATCTATGAATCATATACACAAATAGAACACAGAATCATTTTTTTCTTCATATTTTTATTGGGTTTAGTTCCCAAATATCGAATGAATGGCTACATGTGACTGATAAATAGATCGTACAGATCCCGGCGGTAAATAATGCACATCGGCTATGTAGCTTCGGCTTCGTAGAGCGTTATCTGTGTTAGTGCTTCGTGCGACAGAGATCACACTACGATACGATGTGCAATATTTACTATTTGATACGAGTATATATTTGTATATGTTTTACGGTCTAATTAAATGAAAGGATTGCCAATAAAATTGTAGAATTCGATTGGTTAAAGAAATTCCCTTTCTTTACAGTTAATGTTTAAAAATTCTAATACATTATGTGTCAATAAAAGTCTGCTGGTTTGGTAAATTTTTTGAGCAGTTATTGAACTTCAATGAAAGATTTAGCTCTTGGAATTTTACAATGTGAGTATTTTTAGGAAAAGAGGGCAATACGAAAAAAAATGTAAATTCGATACATTAACTGTCAAAACGAATACTTTGTCTATGTCTATATAATTATTTCTATATAATTATTTTCTCAAAATAGTTAATTAAGCGCTACAAATATTTTTTTACGTCCCATGGGCTGACGCTGGGCTATTACAACGCCAGATGGAAATCGTCGACAAGAACTAGGATGAAGGGCGCTCGCCCAGAAACTGGGAGAGTGACAGCAGGCATAGCGGTAATCGGTATTTTTTTAGGGTTCCGTACCCAAAGGGTAACCAACAAGACCCTATTACTAGGACTCCGCTGTCCGTCTGTCACCAGGCTGTATCTCATGAACTGTGATAGTGAGACAGTTGAAATTTTCACAGATGATGTATTTCTTTTGTCGCTATAACAACAAATACTAAAGCCGGCCAAGTGCGAGTCGGACCCACGCACTCCCATACAACAGACATGATGTTTTGCCGTTTTTATAGATAATGGTACTCGCACTTGGCCGGTTTTTTCTTTTATCTGCGCAAAAACCTACGGAAATTTGTAACGGACGAATTAATGAGTATGCAACTGCAACGTCACCTCGCTCAGTACAAAGTGCACAACTTAACTTTGTTTTTCTTGTAGAGTTTCAAATAGAAAAAGATTTTAGTTCGGTATTAGTTTTAGGTTTATGAAACAACAGTTCGAAATTTAATGCACCATTAGTCATGATTTGTTCCAGACTTAAAGTACTGTTTTAAGAGCTGGTTAGGAATAGATATAGGTAACTACATTTTGAAACAAAAACAAAACATGCTTTAACTGAGAACTAGATCTAAAGGGTGTCTTCATTCAAATTAAAATAATTTATTTTGTAAAATAGACACATAAAGCACGTAGTTACGATTTACAGGTATATATTTGAAAAACCAATATTATATGATAAAAAGACACGGGAAATATTTATTCAAGTTGGGCTACTAAAGTTTTATAAAATTATTTCACCTGCATAAAATAAAGAAATATAGAAATAAAAATATTGTATACACTTAACTCGTAAGACTTATAATAACGCAATGAATAAACGACACAACATATTTATTTCGAACAGGGTATTTGAAATTTATTCCCGGCCACTTAGCGAGTCCCCAGTATGAATTTGGCTACATAAACTAAAGTCACCTGATATATTAAACAGACTTCAGTATGAGTTTGCCTCTTTTAAAAAGTCACTATATTTATTGTGCATTGTTTGTAGGTACTAGTAAGATTTGTTATTTAAAAACAATTTAGAAACAATAACAATGAAAGTATAACTACGTAGAAGTGGAATTAGAGATTTTTGTCGAATCCTTACACCTATACAGCGTTCCGAATGGCGATAACATTGCTAAAACTACCATCAAACTACTCACGCCCATCAAGTCATTCCGAATGGGAAATGGCGTCCATCAGAGCTTAAACTTATGATCCATTCGCAACTCTTTTGGACGCGACGTGGATGATGATACTTGCCAGTGACAGAAAAATTAACCTCTAACCACAATTTGATATCGTAATGTGAATACCAAGTATACTTTACCAACGCTACGTTGTTGTGCAAGAGTTATTTGCACCTCATTAAGAGCAATCATTACCTACGTGTTGGTTTATTCTGTCGTCAAAAATACTTTTTTCTGGGCTCGTAATTATTTAGTACTTTATACTTAGGTCCACGAAACGAACTACAATCTCTGATTCATTGTTTAATATTAAACTCTTAGACTAAAAATAACCTATTTTTGAAATTGCCGCCGTCGTCGGCTGTCACTTTTGATAGATCATTCACAGTGCTAACGCTAAGAAGCATGGGCATTCATGACGTCATAACAACCATTTTAGGGCTATCGTTATCGGGCTAACGTTAACTCGGAATGACGATAGACGCGATGTAATCGGTTATGTTTTGACTCGGAACGCGCTGCAAGGTACGTCGGCATAAAAAGACAATGATTATTTACGCCACTGATTATACAATTCATCACAAGTTCATGGGCATTTTTTTCTCAAGGTCAATTTAAATGGCTTAAGATTTGCATCGCTACATTAAATTATTTATAGTTACTATTTAAAGGGTCGACCAATTAAACATAGCTATGACACAGGACGCGTTCTGCGCACTAAACTACCAGAACGTGCGTTCTCCTTGACAGACGCGGGCTGTGCTGTGTGTATGTGTGTGTGTGAGTGTGTGTGTGTGAGGGTGTGTGTGTGTGTAATAATTTGGCCAAATGTGAATCGGACTCGCCCACAAAAGTTTCCGTACCACTCCACAATACGGGTGTGGAACCCTAAAACATTATAGTAAATAACAACAATATACATTACAAAGCTGATGTCGCATTCACAATAAATAGACCGGCAACATGGTAGCGCCTTACAAAAAAATTGACACCGTCTGCGTACAGAATAGAGTTTTTTAGTTTACTTTAGAGTATGTCGTACAATCTAAACAAAATTTAAAAGTTGTATGTGTTACCGTCTTTAAGAGCCATAACCAATAACAATTAAATAATGAAATTTTTTGGACGTTTCTTGTATGGGGACACCCCTTATTATTGTTTTTTAATAACCCCTTTGAGAGGCGGATATACAGACAGGGAAGGTTTAGTAATAGGGTACCATTTAGCACCCTTCGGGTACGGAATCCTGAAAATCTAAGCCATTACGTAGATTACGCGAACGCGGAACGCAGAGTGCGCCTTTTGTTTTCAGCCGGGTCCTTAAGGCGCCTAGGCATGTCACCGTTTTAGTACAAAACTTGATAACCCGTTTCTCTGTTGTTTTTTGTTATAGATTAAAGTTCAAGACCTCTATAGTTTCATACAGGCATTTACAAAGTCACTATCTGGCTGAAATTGTAATTGTTGGTATAGGTACAAATTAAGACAAGAAAACAACTTTGGCACAATGGTGCCTTTTAAAATATCAGTACCAGATGATAGAGGTCTTATACTAAACTTATGGTCTATAACATAAACCACAGAGTTACGGGTTATCAAATTTTGTACTAAAACGGTGGCATGGCTATGCGCCTTAAGAAACATCGTTATTTAAACATTCAGAGTTAACGTATACTTACTGACATTATGTAAGTCTATAAGGAGCAAAATAATTTAGAAAAGTTTAAAATTTTTATCTTTTTTTATACAACGATACTGACACAATTTCTTATGTGTCTTCAATATTCATAAATCCGTCATTCATTAGTGGTGTGTGTGAAATGAATCATTACATTACACACACCACATACTATATAATCGTCACGAAATGAATCCCTGAATGGTCTTAGATTCTAAATGCTAGTCACAGTCCCCACTTGGTACACCCGCTTTTCACGGACGATAATTAAGTCCCAACCGTGATGGGTGGTGAGTCCTCCTATCGCCGTACTTCGAGCACAAATGGAGAAATGCCCAAGAACCGAAGGCACGAAGACCAACAGCAAATAAATGTGCGCCATCAGTATATTCTAAGTTTCATTAAGGATAAAGTTACCTGACCTTTGAGGTCGTCATATCTCAGTTAGGTGAACTTATTCGTGCACAAATAATATTTTGCATGCGTCCCAGGTTTTTATTTCATACTAATTAGTCCGTTTATAAACGTGGTATTAATAAAAACAATTATTTAAAAAATACTTGTCTCGTGATCTTATCATTTCAAATCATCAGCCATTTACTGTTTTTAATTTGAGCAAGTTAGTCGAGAGTACACAAACACTGGTGAAAACGGAATATTTTCTTAGACAAACGGAAAGCTAGAAAAACCACTTAAGATGAGGTGCAACGACGCATATCGACCATGAGAAAGAAAACCGTTTTTATTTACTCTATTTAAAGTCGAATTTCGTGTGTTACCCTAACACCGATAAAAATTAAAAATATAAGTAATATTATTGTGCAGGTAATCCGTGCTTAAAAGGCAAACAAAGGCTTAAATAAAGTGCTTGGTTTTGTATTTAATAAAATATTAGTATAATATATATGGTTTCTGAAAAATTATTATCGATAAAAAAAATGTAAGGGGCAGTTTGCAATTTATTTTTACTGTTCGAGTATTTAATTTAAAAAAAAAGACTGTAATAGTATTAAGCCATATGAGAAGAAAAGAAAATTTCTTGCCCTTCTTCTTATCAATATTAATCGAATGGGCAGATTTAGGCATTATATCTATTTATAGTTTATTTATCTATTAACTTATTTATTAATTGCATTATGTAGGTATATATTTTTTACTTATCTTAGTATATATTTATTTAGGCATTATATATTTATGGTCTATTCAGTTTATTTATCTTATTTATTAATTGCGTTATATACGTATAATAATATTGTTACTCCAATGAGTTTTTTTAATATATTTCCTGTATTATATTTGTTTCATCATATAATATTGTTTTTATAAAGATTAGATATGACCATATATTTACGAGCATGTATCTATTTTACAAATAAACATTTTGAATCTCAAAGAATCTTTGAATTTTTTATAATTTCAAGGGAAAGCGTAGCGTAGGCTGAACTCGTGCCCGCTGGACCGAGGACCTGAAGGACGTTGCGGGTGGTGGCTGGATGAGGAGGACCGCCAAGAGTGGAGAATATTGGAAAAATATAAACGGGAGCCGAGCGAAGCGGAGTGGAGCGAGGCGACCACCCTTGTTTTAACAGAAATACGTATTGCCTAGATAAAATATTATACGCCAATTTCTACGATATTCCGACGACATACACAATACGTGATATAATTTATAATAATTGAACAAGGTCCTACAGTTCTGGGTCAAGAAATTTCAAGTGAATGAAATTTGATTTTTAAGTGATTGAGTATCGATAATAAGAAGAGCCCTGTCTACCGAAAATAATAATAAAATAATTTTTATTTTTGCGAACTTTCTTTCACTTTTGCACAGAAATCTTGTTGTCAGCTGATTAAACCGCTTTGTTCTGGGAAACAAAAATATAATGAAGCAAAAAACTTTTTTTTTCTTTTGAATATGATTAGTTGACGATACACAATCTGCCTTTGATTATTTTTTTCTTATTATTGTAGGACCTTGTATAACATTTTCTTTGTTTAGACCTTAACTTTTACACTAGGATAGATTTTGACCTGGACTATAACACATTTACCACCTTTTGTCCCGGAAAATCTGCCAGTTCTGTAGAGATACAACACAAAACCAACTAAAGCATATGTATTTGTTCGCATAAAAAATCATTTTGAGAACGGATCTACGAAGAGCAGAAATACCCCAAGAGCCCTCACGAGAAAAAAAATTAGCCAATTTTCGTTGATGTAGCCACATTCATACTGGACACTCCGTAAGTGGTCAGGACCAAGGTTCAATTACCCTGTTTACGAAATAGGAAAAATATTTTTTGGAGCCCCTATACGAGTACAAGTTCAAGAACAACCTCGACTCAATTAGTATAAGAAGTCTAAACTTCAATTTGCGTATTTCACAGAAAGGGTCATTTAACCTTGGTCCTGACCACTTACCGAGTCTCCAATATGAATTTGGCTAAATAAACGAATGTCACCTTATATAATCCTAGTGTGCATTAACACAGTGGCTGTTTTGGTATCACTAATCGATCTGTCATTGAGAAAATAAACGCTTGGAATGAAATAAAATATTGTAACTAGTTGCCCCTCTCGAATTAGCTGCGCCCGAGTGTCACTTATAATTACGTCTCTAAGAAATGTGTCACCACAACACACAGGCCCGACCGGCGCAGGCGCAGGCGCCGGCGGCGCAAGGTTAACCAAACAAACAGTACAGCATGGCACGATCACTCACTGCTAGAACTACTGAGGTTCTACAAAATCGATATCTATACTAACCTATCTAATAATAATAAAGTAGTAAAAAAGTCGTGTCTTCATATTAAAGGCCAAATTAATATTTTTTGAATTTTTGTCTGTCTCTGTTTGTGTTCCGTTTTAACTCAAGAACCAGTCAACGGATTCTGATGCGATTTTTATTATCATCGTAGGGACCCTGCTCATACATAGGCTATAAAATAACGCCTAAGCCAAAACCGGGACAAAGGTTCAATAAACGCGAGCGGAACCGTGGGCAAAGGCTAGTAATCCTATATTGTCCACCTTTTCCAATTTACCTAAACAATACAATTACCGGCGGAACAAAAAGAGTTGTTTATTGTTTCGCGATAACTTCAACTTTGATTTTGTTAGGTGTAGTATTTACGTATTTATTTTTGTATTCATTAGTCGTAACAATTTGTTTTTGTTTGTTTTGTCAGCGTAACACTTTTTTTGGTTTATAAAAAACCCACAGATTATAATCTCTGTCGTGAAATTATAAACAATCCGATTTAACATATGGTGACGCATGCGAGTTACTTTAAACACTTAAATTTGGAGGAAATTAATTGCTTCTATCACTAAGGGTTTGCTGCTAGGAACCTCTTTCAGAGACCTAGTAGTTACTAAGAAAATTATAAGAGCTACAAAAAAAATTTGAATCGAATAATTATGCGACTTCTCTTAAATACTCAAGCAGGTTTTGGCCTCAATTCAACAATTTATTCCGTCAGTATTGTACAAGCTCCCTAATAAAAATGGGCTCGACTGTGGAGGTACCACCATCTTACTCGGAAATCCTCCCGAAGTTAATCGGGGGAGAGTAAGAGGACAGCTTTCAGGCAAAACCAGGCGGCCCACCATTGCCTGGGACCGATGGATGGCGGTATATCCATCCCCAATTACCGGACCTTATATAAATTAGACTGGTGACGGGCAGCGGCGTCACTAGTGCAAGGGTTTCGGCACCGCGCTCACCAACCCGCCTGCCCAGCGTGTGTGAGTATGGGCATTTCTTTCAGGAGGACCGCCAAGAGTGGTGAACTCCTGGAAAGGCCTATGTCCAGCAGTGGACGAAACAGGCTGATGGATGGATGGATGGATTGTACAAGCAAAGTATTTCTTTACAATTTTCTACAAAAACCTGCTCTACCATTATACTTGTGAGACTAAAACATATGTTCAAATATTGACGCAGAAACACGTACCTATGTAAACTATTCCAGAAGATTCTAGGCGGCAAACAAGATGACGTCATGCAATTATTCGCGACTAAGAATTAGTAGCAAGTAGATAACTATTATATCTATTATACTATGTGTAGCGTGGCGATAGTTCCCATTGTTCCTCCATCACAGTAATGAAAATAAGGAAAATCGAAGTCCATTGTATTGCCCAGCCAAACCGAACCGGTCTCGGACATTCGTATGCATACCCATGCACGGACCATTAAAGACGACAAAACTGGCATACCAACACGCACAGAAACAAACACTTCAACTATATTTATTACAAAAAATCTTTATTGTTTACTATAATAAATCTTTATTCTTTTCTATATTAAATTACGTACAACTTTAAATCTAAATATATCACTTTTAAAGAGTTTCGTCGCCGCCGTGGGGGATGTCGTTGTCTTTTTCGGTGAATTCTCGTTGGCTAGACGGGGTAGTCGGCTCTTTACGGTCGTCTTCGGCGACGGTCGTGAGTTCGGCGTCGATTGGCTTTTCGGGTTTCTGCTCCACCTTCTTGTATGGCACACCAGTCTCCTTGATTGGAACATCTCGGTCGATGTCTTCAGACTTATCCTTGGTCTGACCGTTCAAAGGAGCTTCGACAACGAGGTATCCATCGCTGCTGAGTTCAGCCGTCACATCAGTACCGCTAGCGTTCACCGGTAGAGTGTAGGTATGGAAGAACTGGCTGGCGAACAGATCTTTATCGTCCTGTTTCGTCTCGTGTGTTCCTTGGACGATTATGAAGAATCCTTTGACCTTGACTTTGATGTCATCCTTTTTATAGTCTTTGGCGTTGACGACGATTTGGAACTTGTTTTCGTCGGCGATGACTCTGGGTCCGATTTCGGAGAAGGAGGGGAAGAGCCTCCAGAGGGGAGCGAACAGGTTCCCGAAGAGAGGGAAGGTGAACCAGGGTCCGTCGTCGAGGTCTTCTTCAGTGATGGTGGTGACGGGGCGCGGCCAGGGTTTGTCTGTTGTGTCAGCGGGCAGGGCGGCGACAACGGCCAGCCCGAACGCAAAGATTGCTAAAACTCGCGCCGAGAACATTATTCAAGTTGTGTGTAGTTTCACTCGCGTGTAGGTGCGTGTGTGTTGCGTGACTGACTGCGGGCGGCGCGGGAGTCGGAGGCTATATAGAGGGGGTTTGGCGGGCAGGAGGGAGCAAGCGCATCGCTGGGCTCGCGATGACTCTGCGCAAAGACCAACAATTGTGGACATGGCAATATGTAGCGCTGTTGTCGGTAAAAGAAACCATCAAGGAAAAAGTCAAGAAACAACACAGTCATACATACAAGTAATTAATATGGCTGCAATAAAATTCAAATTAATTTTATTAATTTAAGATTTGTCTTTAGATTAATATCAATTCAATTATTTTATCAATTATTGATATTAATAAGGCAAAAAGTTATAGGATAAACACGTGTAAATTTTTATGACTGTTTGGTTTATGTTACTCACGTAGTAGATATTTTGATAGCAGAGCTACAAATAAAGCCATTGTTTCTATTATCTAATTGACTTTATTAGAAATTATTGTTCCGCATTACAGGTCAATTTATGGATATATTAAGGAAATATATGTATGAGAACATACCTAAAATTGATAGACCAATTTAAATTATTATTTTTCCGAAATATCTGACGACATTGTTTTCAATTTTGAAACTGGGGTGATCATATATTTATGTAATGTACTAGTTAGCGGTACACACAAAGCAAATTGACCAGAAGTGTCCTTTCTGGCCAAACAACATAACAAGTAATCTTTGCCGTGATGACTAATGACCTTGAAACCTTCCAGTGGTCTCTTGAACGATGCAAAATTACCTTATTATGACTTAGGGTTCCTTGGCTGATGTAAACAAACCTTGACGGGGAGGGCTGAGACGATAATATTAGGTTTTGGGCAAAATTAAATGTTACTGTTATCGTTACGATGTGAGTGATTTCTATAGGTATTCGTTTATTTTCTTTACAATACTTTTTACACATTTAGACCAATTAATATAACAGGTACCTATACATTTTTTTTACTAAACATGGTGTACAAAGACGACACTCAGAGCTAATAGTAATATATTATAGGCTAACTTTGAAGACAAATAGAAAGCTAGTTGACGAAATAACATGAGGAAGGTGTAAACTCCAATCAGGAAGAAAGAAGATCATATAAATAAAAATATACACCTAATAAGACTAAAATATAAACATAAAAATGGACATAATGACACCTATTGTCATGTAGCAAATATTAGATTTAGAGATGCCATAACCTAAAACTTTTCATTTAAAAATAGGCTTTGACGCAGACGGAGAAAAGTTAAATGAGCTTGTATTATTTTAGGTTTTTCAACTCTAAATGTAAGGTTTGCTGCAAGAGAATAGGTCACATTATGTACTTAAATCAATACATTATCGGTATTAAATACTATAACATTTTATTTCTCAATTGATATAATTTAATTATTCAATTGATTTGATTAGAATATGTGTCCGAAGCACTATTTACAATATATGTAAGTCAATTTAAAAGATATAAAATAATTTTAAATATATTATTATATTATATTAAAAAAAAACCTAAACGAATAAATTTAGATGAACTGAAAAGAAAATTGAGGGTCAATAATGAAGTGCCTAAAATGGCTGCTCACAATCACAATGTTATAGTTAGATTTCGCCTGACTAGTTTGATTGTAAGTAATCGTACAGTTTCTTCGACTAATACATCGTGAGAAGCCTTCCTATCAATTATTACAATAAAGATCTCTCTTTAAGAAATAAGAAAATACCTACTAAAATAGGCGCAATAAAAATAACATAATCAAAGTGTAAATATACTCGAGTATGAGTATGCACGAGTAAGTATGTCTAAAATTCCAAGAGGTTTCAAACTTTTTGACAGAAGCGTACTTCGATCAGATCGAAGGAGGCGTAAAACTTCTTGAACGAGATACACAATCACACAACATTATCAAGATTGGGCCTTTTTAAAATACAAAGTCCTCTTACCTGCAAACAAGTTTGCGCCGTATGTATTTACTATCTTCTTATTTTAGAATGATATTCTACTAAAAATTTACTTTTTTAACTTGATTATCTTCTAATTTTAGAATGATTTTATATCGAAAATATCAACCTGTTTCAGATTGATTTTCGACTGAAAATTGTTTTGGAATGATTTCCTACTAAAAACTTGTACTTTTTGAGCATGATTTTCTGCTTAATTCAGATCGATTTTCTATCAAAAATATCCACTTGTTTCAGATTGATTTTCGAATGCAATCGTCAACTTTTTTTCAAATGATTTTCTTCTAAAAATTTTTACTTTTTAAGCATTAAATACTATCTTCTTATTTTAGAATGATTGAAAAAAGTGTACTTTTTGAGCATGATTTTCTGATTATTTAAGAATGATTTTCTGTCGAAAATATCCACTTGTTTCAGATTGATTTTCGACTGCAAATTGTGTAATTTTTTTGAAATGATTTACTTTTTAATACTTTTCCTTGTTAAGTACAATCTTCTTATTTCAGAATGATTTTCTGCTAAAAATTTTTGCTTTTTTAACTTGAATATCTTCTTATATCAGAATGATTTTCTTTCGAAAATATCCACTGATTTCAGATTGATTTTCGACTGCAAGTTGTCTACTTGTTTTGGAATGATTTTCTTATATACACTGTAATAGGAGCACATAATGTTTTACCTCAATGTTATTCTGGCATTTTTTTTTATTAAAAGCCTGGAACTAGAGACTCGTTTGTGCTGTGGGCCAATCCAAAAATGGCGAAAAAGATATCAACTGCTTCATACGTTTTGGTGAAATATCTTTTCTATCGAACAGCAGATTTTTCATGATTTAGTATGATACATTATTTTAATAACAATCAATCATTCAGATCAAAAATTAATTACAATAAATCATACTGAAATTATAATACATTTTCATTCTAAAAAATAGGTGGTAGAGCTGATGCCGGGCTCGACTGTGGAGGTACCACCATCTTACTCGCAAATGCTCCCGAAGTTATTCGGGGGAGAGTAAAAGAACAGCTCTTAGGCAAAACCAGGCGGCCCACCATTGCCTGGGACCGATGGATGGCGGTATATCCATCCCCAATTGCTTATATAAAACAGACTGGTGACGGGCAGCGGCGTCACTGGTTCACGGGTTTCAGCACCGCGCTCATCAACCTGCTTGCCCAGCGTGTGTGAGTATGGGCATTTCTTTCAGGAGGACCGCCAAGAGTGGCAAAATCCTGGAAAGGCATTTTTCCAGCAGTGGACGAAACAGGCTGATGGATGGATGGATGGATTCTTAAAAACTGATTACGCACAAATTTTTCAACTTTTATTCAACAAATGTTTACTTTTATACTAACTCAGACTATTTAGATATTTAATATTTTAGTCACTATTGAAATGAATGTACGGGCAATCAACCGTAAATTATACTACGTTGCGGCCTACTTACGAGTATGTCCAGCGCGTGCGTCATGTATTATGTAGGTACGTTTAATTTTTACCTTTTCTTTATTTATTAACTGAGTACCTACTTAGCCACCGTAGAGATCACAGCTAGAGAACTTACACCGTTCTCTACAATAAACCACCTTCAAACTACCAGTCTGTTTCTACTTATGTCCAGCGCGTGCGTCATGTATTACTTGAACGTTTTACCTTTTCTTTATTTATTAACTGAGTACTTACTTAGCCACCGTAGAGATCACAGCTAGAGAACCTACACCTTTCTCTACAATAAACCACCTTCAAACTACCAGTCTGTTTCTACTTATGTCCAGCGCGTGCGTCATGTATTACTTTAACGTTTTACCTTTTCTTTATTTATTAACTGAGTACTTACTTAGCCACCGTAGAGATCACAGCTAGAGAACCTACACCTTTCTCTACAATAAACCACCTTCAAACTACCAGTCTGTTTCTACTTATGTCCAGCGCGTGCGTCATGTATTACTTGAACGTTTTACCTTTTCTTTATTTATTAACTGAGTACTTACTTAGCCACCGTAGAGATCACAGCTAGAGAACCTACACCTTTCTCTACAATAAACCACCTTCAAACTACCAGTCTGTTTCTACTTATGTCCAGCGCGTGCGTCATGTATTACTTGAACGTTTTACCTTTTCTTTATTTATTAACTGAGTACTTACTTAGCCACCGTAGAGATCACAGCTAGAGAACCTACACCTTTCTCTACAATAAACCACCTTCAAACTACCAGTCTGTTTCTACTTATGTCCAGCGCGTGCGTCATGTATTACTTGAACGTTTTACCTTTTCTTTATTTATTAACTGAGTACTTACTTAGCCACCGTAGAGATCACAGCTAGAGAACCTACACCTTTCTCTACAATAAACCACCTTCAAACTACCAGTCTGTTTCTACTTATGTCCAGCGCGTGCGTCATGTATTACTTGAACGTTTTACCTTTTCTTTATTTATTAACTGAGTACTTACTTAGCCACCGTAGAGATCACAGCTAGAGAACCTATACCTTTCTCTACAATAAACCACCTTCAAACTACCAGTCTGTTTCTACTTATGTCCAGCGCGTGCGTCATGTATTACTTTAACGTTTTACCTTTTCTTTATTTATTAACTGAGTACTTACTTAGCCACCGTAGAGATCACAGCTAGAGAACCTACACCTTTCTCTACAATAAACCACCTTCAAACTACCAGTCTGTTTCTACTTATGTCCAGCGCGTGCGTCATGTATTACTTGAACGTTTTACCTTTTCTTTATTTATTAACTGAGTACTTACTTAGCCACCGTAGAGATCACAGCTAGAGAACCTACACCTTTCTCTACAATAAACCACCTTCAAACTACCAGTCTGTTTCTACTTATGTCCAGCGCGTGCGTCATGTATTACTTGAACGTTTTACCTTTTCTTTATTTATTAACTGAGTACTTACTTAGCCACCGTAGAGATCACAGCTAGAGAACCTATACCTTTCTCTACAATAAACCACCTTCAAACTACCAGTCTGTTTCTACTTATGTCCAGCGCGTGCGTCATGTATTACTTTAACGTTTTACCTTTTCTTTATTTATTAACTGAGTACTTACTTAGCCACCGTAGAGATCACAGCTAGAGAACCTACACCTTTCTCTACAATAAACCACCTTCAAACTACCAGTCTGTTTCTACTTATGTCCAGCGCGTGCGTCATGTATTACTTTAACGTTTTACCTTTTCTTTATTTATTAACTGAGTACTTACTTAGCCACCGTAGAGATCACAGCTAGAGAACCTACACCTTTCTCTACAATAAACCACCTTCAAACTACCAGTCTGTTTCTACTTATGTCCAGCGCGTGCGTCATGTATTACTTTAACGTTTTACCTTTTCTTTATTTATTAACTGAGTACTTACTTAGCCACCGTAGAGATCACAGCTAGAGAACCTACACCTTTCTCTACAATAAACCACCTTCAAACTACCAGTCTGTTTCTACTTATGTCCAGCGCGTGCGTCATGTATTACTTTAACGTTTTACCTTTTCTTTATTTATTAACTGAGTACTTACTTAGCCACCGTAGAGATCACAGCTAGAGAACCTACACCTTTCTCTACAATAAACCACCTTCAAACTACCAGTCTGTTTCTACTTATGTCCAGCGCGTGCGTCATGTATTACTTTAACGTTTTACCTTTTCTTTATTTATTAACTGAGTACTTACTAAGCCACCGTAGAGATCACAGCTAGAGAACCTACACCTTTCTCTACAATAAACCACCTTCAAACTACCAGTCTGTTTCTACTTATGTCCAGCGCGTGCGTCATGTATTACTTTAACGTTTTACCTTTTCTTTATTTATTAACTGAGTACTTACTTAGCCACCGTAGAGATCACAGCTAGAGAACCTACACCTTTCTCTACAATAAACCACCTTCAAACTACCAGTCTGTTTCTACTTATGTCCAGCGCGTGCGTCATGTATTACTTGAACGTTTTACCTTTTCTTTATTTATTAATGGAGTACTTACTTAGCCACCGTAGAGATCACAGCTAGAGAACCTACACCTTTCTCTACACTAAACCACCTTCAAACTACCAGTCTGTTTCTACTTATGTCCAGCGCGTGCGTCATGTATTACTTTAACGTTTTACCTTTTCTTTATTTATTAACTGAGTACTTACTTAGCCACCGTAGAGATCACAGCTAGAGAACCTACACCTTTCTCTACAATAAACCACCTTCAAACTACCAGTCTGTTTCTACTTATGTCCAGCGCGTGCGTCATGTATTACTTGAACGTTTTACCTTTTCTTTACTTATTAACTGAGTACTTACTTAGCCACCGTAGAGATCACAGCTAGAGAACCTACACCTTTCTCTACAATAAACCACCTTCAAACTACCAGTCTGTTTCTACTTAAGCCAGCGCGTGCGTCATGTATTACTTGAACGTTTTACCTTTTCTTTATTTATTAACTGAGTACTTACTTAGCCACCGTAGAGATCACAGCTAGAGAACCTACACCTTTCTCTACAATAAACCACCTTCAAACTACCAGTCTGTTTCTACTTATGTCCAGCGCGTGCGTCATGTATTACTTGAACGTTTTACCTTTTCTTTATTTATTAACTGAGTACTTACTTAGCCACCGTAGAGATCACAGCTAGAGAATCTACACCTTTCTCTACAATAAACCACCTTCAAACTACCAGTCTGTTTCTACTTATGTCCAGCGCGTGCGTCATGTATTACTTGAACGTTTTACCTTTTCTTTATTTATTAACTGAGTACTTACTTAGCCACCGTAGAGATCACAGCTAGAGAATCTACACCTTTCTCTACAATAAACCACCTTCAAACTACCAGTCTGTTTCTACTTATGTCCAGCGCGTGCGTCATGTATTACTGTAACGTTTTACCTTTTCTTTATTTATTAACTGAGTACTTACTTAGCCACCGTAGAGATCACAGCTAGAGAATCTACACCTTTCTCTACAATAAACCACCTTCAAACTACCAGTCTGTTTCTACTTATAACTCCACTCCACTACAACAACCAACGTACTGCCAGGCCTGATCACTCTGACCATACAGAATAATTAAATTTGTTCACCTGATGATGTGAATAACGAAACCGATAGCCTAAGTGAATGTAAAAATACAGGCATATCTTTGGAATACAAGAGCCATTGTGATTATAGGTATATTCCACCAGTAACAAACCAAATCTGTTAAATATTTATCTTAAATAGTTTTTGGCTTTCTTCGTTGACTAAATATTCAGACCATTTAATAAAAACAGAATTAAAAGAACCCTCCAAACATAAATCAACAAATGCGTGATTATGATAAGACAAAGAACTCAATTATTTGTTTATCTTTTAAATAAAAGGCGAGTTATGCAAAAATCCCTATTATTATATCAACGTGACTTTCTTTAATAAAACTGCCTGATTGAAGTCTCGTATGTCAAACATGCCATACATCATTACGTGACAATTCACCACACAGATCAGCTGCCAAGTACACTTGTACTGTTATAGACGGGTTCTGGCAATATCTTCATTTGGTACATACACCAAATATTTTCAAAATATTCTTATTCCGCGTAATATCCTAGAGAAAAATTAATAATAATACTGTTCACCCCAATCCCTGACATTTCAAAATACTAGCCCCCTAATTTCATTAGCTATTTAAAAATGAGGTAAAAAGCTGAGGGACTTGTATTCTATATATCCCTTTTCCAAAATTTTGAATTTTACATACATACATTATTTTTTTTAACTTTAACTTTTCAACAAAAGCCTTGTATGCATAATGACTTTCGTACCAATGCCAGTAACTAGTTTAAATGTATTTAAAAAATACGAAATGGCATGACTATATAGCATAATATATCAAATGTCGTTGACACTTGACATTGACAGCTAGTATTTTTATTTATTGATAGGCAAATGTATTCTAGCTGTTCAGCCCATATCCTTAAAATTTTCATTTTTTTTCAACATATCTCTAGAACTAAGGAATAAATTTAAAAAAAAACTCTATTCGGAATAAGAATAAAAGGATGTCTCCATTGATTTTTAATTTTTTTACCTTACAGAAATGAAAACTTGTAGTTTTCCGGTATTTCACGTATTATTGGACATGTTCTGTTGGAGCATTCGAGGCTATATGGCGGGGATCAATCGATCAATCAATCAATTACCATCTATTCAGAAAAATTGTTTATATTTATAATAAAATTAAAAATTATTGGCAAAGGTCTCCCCCAATCTCTTCCACGCCCTTCTATCCTGTGTCAGCTTCGTCCATGTTCCACCAGCCTTCTTTTCATTTTCATCTCTCCAGCGTCTGTGCTGCCTGCCTCTGTTTCTCTTGCCCTGTCTCGGGAACCAAGTGGTTACTGTTTTGCTCTCATCATGTGGCCAGTCCATCTCCATTTGAGCGATTTTATCCTTTCGCATACTTCTGTAACTCCAGTTCTTCCTCTGATTACAGAATTTCTTATTTTCTCGCTTCTCTTTTTGCTCAACATGCTTCGTTCCATGGCGTGCTGACATGGCAGGGATACTCTTTTCCAAATCCAAAACAAAAGAAGAAATATTAGTCGCTGGTCGCTGATATGTTATCGCAGCTGTATAACAATAATTGGACCAATCACAGCGCAGAGACTCGGTGTTACAATATTAACTGTAACATCGGTTTTAGCGATACCGGCAAACAACGTAGGTACTTGTAAACCCGTTTTTGATGTTGTAGTTAGTAGTGCTAGCGGTACGCCGAAAATGGCTGCAAAAGGTGTTAAGGTATGAAAATCGGAACGATAGATCTTTAGGCCATATTAAACAATTTGACCCGTAGCACGAAAAAAAGGGAGTGGTGTTATGACGTCATCTATTTTTTGTATTTGAAAAAAATATCTGTTCCAAAACCTATCGTGTGTGGTATCAAATGAAAGGGCCTTCTAAGACCATTCCAAAAAAATATATTACATACTTAAAATTGCTTCCTTTAGGTTTGATACGCGAACATTACGTATCATTTGAGGTATATTCAATCGTGTCGTATCTGGAGGATACTCTGAACTTGGTATATTTTGAAAATAATTTTTATTTTTATTTAAATCAAGTGAACGAAATGTAATTATGTGACATATTTTTAGAATTGGCTCAGAAAGCCCTTTCATTTGATACCGCACACGATATGGCTTGGAAAAAAAAATGAGTTTTTTCTCATACAAAAAAAAAGATGACGTCATAGTGACGCCCCTACTTTTTTTTCTCTTCGTAATATCAAATTCGGTCAAATTGATTTATATGGCCTAAAGATCTAACGTTCCGCTTTTCATTACTTTAACACCATCTGCAGAGCTGCTGCAGCTATTTACTGAATTTCGGTTTGTACCGCTAACACTAATTGGCAAAAAAGAGTTTGGAAAAAATGAGGGCGCTATACCACATATTTAGTAATATCACACAGTACGACCAAAACTGTATACTACGATCAAAATTTTTAGTTTCATCTGTCACACGAACACGCTTACCAAAAATGTTAAGACTGAAAACATGAAAAATATTATAGACTTTCGAGGAATCGTTTGAAGTAATTAGGACTCTCCATAAATTGGAAATAAAAATATATTTGATTTGTTGATCTTTTATTAAGGGTAAGTACAAACAAAACAGGTAACAAGATATATTTTTGTTTAAAAATATATTTCAACGCTATTTTTTGGTTTTAAGATGTTCCTTAGAAGAACGCGGTTACGGGATTAACCAGTTTTTTTTTGTAAAAAAGTTACAATTCTGAAAAAATCTTCTACAATCTTTTATATTTTTCTGTAGAAAATATTTCAGTGTTAGATAAAAACCCCCCAATATGTTGTTACACTCGTAATTATTAGTATTACTCATCCAAGACAAATAGACCAATGAGCCAACGCCTCTATCAGAAGTTAATAAATTCTTTGGCCCTGGGGGGCAATTCCGGCGAAACAGTCGAAGCGAGATTTCTAAAATTCGATTATAAAATGTATGGAATTCGACTGATAAAATGGGTTTTTACGATCGAGAGGGCCAATTCGACAGACTGAGAATAGGCCTACTGGCCTTATTGTGTTGGACGAGCAGTAACATTTTTTGGCTAACCTATGTATACCCTTAACACAAAATAAGCAGGAAATTTGAATAACCAATCTATTTTCGCAAGTTGTTATTGTATGTCTCAGAACAATAATGTTGTATGTGACTAATGTTGCCTATGACTTTAATGATACCCTGGTTATCATCTTAATCGTTATTTTTCACCACTTTTCATTATTCGAACAAGTTCGAGTATGAAAGAGTATGAATAATAATGTGGAAGTTAAAAAAACAAAAGACTGACTAACAGAATCATTCAGATCACATGAACTATAACGCATCATAATACTTACTCATACACTTTTCAGCTAAACGTGAGTCTACGGGTGATTCTTCTTTTCGTAATTCCATTCTCATTTAAATTCTGTCATACTCGTACGTACTAAGCAAACTATGTTTTAATATTGAAATTCGTAAATGTTAGGCAAATAAATCAAGGCAGCAACAAAGATATCAAGGTAGCAATAAAGGAATCAAGGTAGCAACAAAGGAATCAAGGTAGCAACAAAGGAATCAAGGTAGCAGCTTTTTTGACAGACTATACATCGAATATTTTTGATCCCAAAACACATTTTGTTATTATTTCAATATTGGTAAAAGCAGCGATAGCTCAATCGTATTTTAGATATTGATACCCGGTTTTGAAACCTGTCTGGTCCAGCCTGTACCAATGAGTTTTTTGGAGTTTTATAGTATTCATTTACTTACCACTTGACAGGTAGACCTACATGTCCTAAAAAGCGTGTATTTGTGCCCCAAATACCGCAATAAGACTCAAATTCACGTACGTTGTGTCGTAAAAATCGACGGTGAAGAGAGGTTGTGCAAGTGTCGACTGCTCCATTGACAAACCACTCTCGGAAACACTTCTCACAACCTCCAGTGAATATATGTCGTGAGGGTGGTAAGTTTTATTTTTAATATAAGCTCTTAATACAAGCTCCAACTCCAAATGTTCTTATAATTAAACGAGTTCTATGGTTGCCAACCATTTTTTAAATCAGTACAATAACAATAGCTATTAAAAAATGCCTTTGCACTTAGTTTACAACTTTCCAAAGTTTTGCCTAGTACGCACTATGTATCTTATCTACATCTTCACTATTTATAAAGAAGTAAAATGTGTTTCTTTGTTTGTTTGTATATAAGGGATCATCTCTGAAAGTACTGAAACGATTCTACAAATTCTTTCACATAAAGGAAGCTTCACTTTTTTGTTGAGTTATGAGTTTGAGTATGAGTACATATATGTCACACTAAATCAGAAGCTGCAACACAAACACAAAACGCGCACACAGGCAAACTTACATGAACAAACTGTTCATGTACTTCGGCAGAGGGGGATAAGTGCGCATTCCTAGTCCCGTGTTATATGGTCTAAGGTGCTGTTAGTAGTACCTAGTCAACAAAACAAAAAGTACGGGTTTTTCGTTCGTAAGATTTTGTAGTATATATTTTTTTGTGTTAGTACATTTGTGATTCTCATACCATACATTATGTAAATTGCTTTTATCACTAATATTTTGCACGGGTGTCCTTTGAGCAAATTTCTCTATCTCTTATAGTTAAAAATTTCCCTTACCACCTCATCTTAACGCGCTAATCAGTACGATACATATCGTCACGTCATGACAGAAGTCCCCGGCGGGGTGTCAGAAATGTAAACCACAATCCACATTCGTACGCCCACGTTTCACCGACGATTATTACGTCCCAGCGTGATGTCTGGTGAACCCTATCGCCTTACTTCGTTCACAAATATGGAACCACAGCTCAGCAGCTCAACGTGCCTTCCAAATGTAGAACAAAATTGTGCCCCTATGAGAATGAACCCGCGAACTCCCGACTATTGATCTAAACCTTCGAAGTACTAGACCCACGCCTCCAACCGCTTTTTAATCTCTGCCCCGTTTTCAGCTTGGTGGTTATTTTATGAACAACCCTTATAGCCTATATGTTGAATAGAGTCACTACGTTGATAATAATAAATAAGACCACATCCAAATCCGTAAATGGTTCTCGAGTTAAAACGGAACTTACCGTACATTCATACAGACAGACAAAAAGTCTAAAGATTGTAGTTTTAGCCTTAGTACAATTGTACTAAAAACCTATTTCAATTAAAATTTTGCAAAAATATTCAATGTCACGTCTATTTAACTACTTTATGTTAAGTATTGATTATGCTCATCATCTTCAAACTCATCGCATCGGGAAAACCGCAGACAGCCATAATGACAGAGTTAAGAGTGCTTAGCTCGTGCTTTAATCGTTTATTGTCGTGATTTACAAACATGATTTATCCGTAGGTACACATGACGCAATCATTATCATTATACCTAGACAACATCTAGGAATTATACTGTTTTTTTCCGGAACTACTCGAACCAATCTATAAATTCTGAGTAAAATATACTTGTTCTTCTCATAAAAATCTAGACAAATTGTAAATAAACGTTCTTACATGACAATCATATTCTACCCATTCTACCCAATAATATGGAGAGCTTTTATGTCCAACCAATAATGGCCTCTATCAAAAGCTAAAAAAGTACCTATTATTTGACATTAGCCTTTTTGTGTAGATAATAATGATAATAAAATAAGATAATTTAGTAGATAATAGTCACATTTTTTTCTAGCCTATGCCATAACCTGTTTTAAATATGGAATTATATCGGTTAGAAATATACGCTCTCGTTAAATGAAAACCGACTACACCAGGCATGCCTTTTAAGTTCTGTCGTTTACATATTTGCCGCCAATTTTAAATTTAGAACTGTCATAATATTCAAACTTGGTGAATTTGGAATTTCAATACAATTGAAAGAATTAAGATTAATGCAATTGTTTAGTCACAGCGTTGTTTTGAATCTGTCAGGTCACGTACAAAAATGAATCTTACTAAGGAAAATGTCCGTGCAATCATTTTCTATAACTTCCGAAGAGGTCTAACACGGATGTAGTGTTTCGAAGAGCTAATATCTGTATTCTATGATGAAGCCCCATGTCTGCGGACTATCGAACGCTGGTATTTAGAATTCCAACGTGGATATATCAGTCTAAGTGACGAAGGACGTCCAAAATCTGCCTTCACTGAAGATAACATGGTTGCTGTGAGAGATCTAATCCTCGAAAATCGTCATGTGACATATCGGGAGATAGAGGCGTTATTAGGCATCTCAGGGACAATCATTCAGAAGATCTTGCATGAGGCACTTGGTATGAGAAAGCTAGTTTCCCGTTGGATCCCGCATTTGCTTTCCGGCGATCATAAGAGGGCCCGCGTCAGATGGTGTAAGAAAACTCTTCAAAGGTTCAACCGAGGAGAGTCAAATCACGTCTACGACATCATCAGTGGTGACGAATCTTTTATCTATGCCTACGATCCTGATTCCAAACAACAATCCACAATCTGGGTCTTCAAAGACGAACCAAAGCCGACTAAAGTTGTTCGCTCTCGAAGCACTTCAAAGAAGAGGGTGGCTACGTTCGTGGTGAAAACCGGGCATGTTGTGACAGTTGCAATTGAAGATCATAGAACTGTTAATGCAGAGTGGTATACCACAGTTTATTTACCACAAGTCATCGCCGAACTTCGGAAATCTAACCCAAAGCGACGCATCATCCTACATCATGACAACGCAAGCTCACACAGCGATCATCAAACGATTGAGTATTTGATGCAGGAAAACGTAGAAATTCTTGACCATCCTCCATACAGTCCTGGGCTAAGCCCTAACGATTTCTTTACATTTCTTAAAATTGAGAAAAATCTTCGTGCACAAAGGTTCCAGTCCGGTGAAGAAGCAGTCGACGCTTTCAAATCAGCCATATTGAACACTCCCACTTTGGAGTGGAATAAATGTTTTAATAACTGGTTCGAGCGAATGGAAAAGTGGTGTAAACTACGAGTACGTGGAGAATACTTTGAAAAACAATAAAAAGTACTATTAGGTTCTAGTTGTTTTTGTTTCTTCAAACGACAAAACTTAAAAGGCATGCCTCGTATTATTCATATTGAACAAAGCATTCCAAAAGAATTAATGGATTCACTTGGGGCACCAAATTCACTTAGTATGGAGAGTTTTATTTTTCATTTGCGTGTTTTTGTTTCTTTGAGATTCTTTTAAAGTAGATAAGTAGAAGATATAGTAAAATTTAAAGATGTCTCTCCATTTACACTCAGTATAGACTGGACAACTACGAGCCCAGTATTTGGGCTATTCCTTGAGGCACCCGATCCTTGAGGCACCCGTCCTTCAGGGCCCCGATCCTTGAGCACCCCGATAGATTTGTTTATATATTCTTTTGTTATTTTTGGTATTATTATGATAGTGTACCGTCGACACAAAAAGTGCTTTAAAGTACATTATTTAATTAATGTGTTAGTTTCATCAAGGCACTCATTCTGCTTGAAATGGTTAAATTTCTATGCCATTATATGGAGTGATATCAAAATATGTGATTTTATGACAATAATTTATTATTCATCTTTTTGGTTGTCGAAAAAAGTAAACATTTTACTGACAGTAATTAGTAAAGGTTAATTACTGTTTTCATTATGATAAGTACCGCAAACTAATTGTAAAATTAAAATTTTTGATTACACGTAACGTTTATGAATAATATTGAAATATACGATTATTTTTGACTATAGAACAAAACTTATCATTTATACCCAAGTTCCAGCATCCATGTAATTATACCACTATTTAGTGTTTACTATTTTAAAGGACATATTGCTGAGATTTAAAAAAAATGTTAACTAAAGATAAAAAGCATCCGTGCGGTAATGTAAAGTAAAAAGCACGCGTGTGCACACTTGCCTTATGAACCTAAAAGCAATGAAATAAGAGCCACTAGCAAGTTGGTTTTTACTTAATTCAAACAGAATAATAATTTTGTTAGTATAACACTTTTGTAGGCAACGATACTTTTAAGCGACAGATTAGCATTTCATCAAATTATCGGGTTGCTCAAGGATCGGGGCCCTAAAGGACGGGTGCCTCAAGGATCGAGTGCCTCAAGGAATAACCCGAGTATTTTATTCAGAATCCCACAAATGTAATCATAAATTACAACCACAAACATCAACTACACTATAATAAAACAATGTATTAAGCTCATGGCATGTCCAATGAACGCACATGGCTAACAAACAAATTCTTCCACTTTTATTCCTAGTATTCATTTTGTTAATCTTCTTTTCACAAAAGAAATATCCTGTCGAAGTACTTATTAAATACGAAAATGCATTAAACTGCGGGACTTCTTTCGTGAAAATTAAACTAAAATGATGATATACCTGAAAGAACCAAATTAAATTTTTGGTTCGGGTCTACCTGATGCAAAGGATCTCCGTAGCTATCCAACATGGCAACGCAGGGTAATGCTGTAATGGGAACCTCTGCGACAAAGGGCAGTCATTTTGATTAAACATTTTATTTTATTTTCTTAATTAGATTTAATTTGTAGGAAAATTTAATTTGTATTTTTATTCAGGTTTTTATTTTGAAGTTTATTAAGTTACGAATTATAAAGCTTACATAATTTACCTTTTTATTTAGAAATGACTAAGTTAAGTTTTAAATTTTTGTTTGAGTTTAATTAATTAAATAGTTCATGAAAGGTAATTTTTCGTTGATTCATTTTAATAGAGTTTTTGGTGAATTATATAAAATGTAAGCTTACTTTTAATTACACAATGTTTATCCTTAGATATGTTTTTCATTATTCAGTATACTTAGTCTGTTTTTTGAGCAGATGGAAAAATTGAAGAAAACGATTCGTATCCCTCGGCAACTCGCCACAAAATTCGAAAATTATATACGTTTCGTGGTAAGGGGTTCAGTAGAAAACGCGCAAAGGTCAATGACCTATTTTCTAACTGCCTTAGAAATAAAGTTAAATTAGAAATGTGTATCAAATAACAGGTAATTTTCAATACTGCGTGTAAATATGGTGTATATAAATAGACCGAGAATAATTCACAGATCACACTGAACTTCCTTGGAAAGGAAACATACTTGCGGAAGTAAAATAATGTTTTTATCATTCCTTCCAAATTTATAAAATTTCAATTTTATTTTTCATTTTCGCGTTATTTTTCTGCAGGAAGCTTGTCAAGTATGATCAGTAGATTATGTGATTTCAATAAACATGTTTTTTTATTAACACCCAGGACATAGAAGACAGATTGTTTTTGCACTATACATTAATCGCTAGGACCAAAAAATACAGAAATATAGATACACTCGTATTGAAAAACTCCTCAGTCTTTGGAGTCGGTTAAAAGTAGTCTTCAGTAGGACTTAGTTTGTGCTTTCCAACTATCTTGAATATTGCAGATACAATATGATCCTTCCATTTATCAATGAGGCCACTGACTGCGTGACGACCATTAGCTGCCAGGTCATCATCCACCAAATCCTCAGGTTGGACCTGGGTGATGATGGGAAAAGGCATCTTGAGCTCATCTTTGTGCCTGGCGAGAATGGATGTCAAGAAGATACCGAAGAGTGTAAACACGATTCCTTTCAACATGATAAGTTACTGAAGACAATATCTTTGAGGACTCCTGTTGTTTATCCACTAATAAATCGATGCAATTTCTGTGTTGAGAGTTCAAGTAAAATGGCATTCCGATTTGCCACTGTATATCCAACAATAGGCGATCTAGTACTGAATATGATAATTATATTATTTTATTTACTAAAATACTTAAACAAGAAAGAAGCATTGTTCTACTTCTACTCGTGTTATATAGGCTGGTACTAGTTTTAGTTTTCTGAAAATAGATAAATGTTATGTGACGCATCATTCTTTCTAATACTACCAATATTCTGGTCACAAATAGGTTAGAAAAGTTAATTACTTTTACTTTATACTACACTGCAAAACGGAAAGCCTTTTCTTAAAAAATAAATTGGCTATGTGAAAATTCCATTTGGTGCCCGTCAATCCGCAACAATCGAAACCAAAATAAAATGAAAAGATCGGTAACAAAATTAAAAATAGTATCATCAGGACCACATTCAATGGCTATAAAAATATATAATAATTTGCCAGATTATATCAGGAATATAGAAAAAACTACAGTATTCATAAAAAAGACGAAAGAATTTTTAAAATGTAAAAGCTATTACAAAATAGAAGAATACTTTTACGATAAATCTATGGGACACGCATAAACTATATGACTAACTGGACGTTAGGACAACTCTGTAACATCTAGTGGCTGTAACATCTGAAGGCTTGTTGTATCTCTATCAGTGGCTCTAACCTCTATTATCTGTCCTTTAAATATGTCATTTTTGTTTTGGTCATATAAAAATCAATTTAAAAGAAAAATTTCTTGTTAATTAGGTAGTTAAATAGGTAGTGGTATTTGTTAAATTGTTACTATTAATTTGAATATTAAATATGATAATGAATTTAATAAATCTAGAAATTAAGTTTTAGAAATTAAGTTTTAAAATGTTGCTACGCCCTAACAGGGTATCACATGAAACCGTATACTTTTCCACCTGTACTTTACACTGTGATATGCAATAAACAATCTGAAACTGTATCCGTCCCCTGTTCAATGTCTATATCTCTAGTAAAGTCGATTCGGAAGGCTTTAATTTTAGTTTTAACGCTGCCAAAACTTTATTTTTTCCAAAGTAATATAGCTTCTGTTGTTAAAAGTAAAAAACTATTTTGGAGTAAAGAAAATTTTGTTTTGATAGCACTAAAACTAAAATTTAAGCCTTCATCATTCAATCGGCTTACAATCTCTGCCCCGTTTTCGGCTTGGACGTTATTTTATCAACATCTCTTATAACTTATATCTCTTATGACTAGGGTCACTACAATGATAATAATGAAAATCGCACCCAAATCCGTTGAGTGGTTCTCAAGTTAAAACGGAACATTATACACACATACAGACAGACAGAATTTCTCTGTCTGCATATATGTATGTTCCGTTATAATGGTATATTGGTAGTGTTCTGAGGCTAAAGTTTAAAAAAATATGTTCACCTAGGTACTAAAATAATAACCCATTTCATTTAAAATTTCGCAAAAATATTCCATGTAGAGACATACATTTTTACTGATAATACGTGGTTTAATTTTAAGTCTATTTTCATTCAGCCTGTAAAAAACGAAAGTAAAAATCACCTTCTAATATTATTATTTTTCGTTAGAACTATTGTTTCACTGGTATAATGATATGTATTTTCAATATTAATTTTAAACAACTTATGAATCATGACAATGAACAAAAAATATGTAGGTACAATAATAACCTCTTGCACTATGCTTCCACAGTGAGTAGGAAAAATGGGGTCATAAATTGACACAAATATTCTTTTGTTTTCTTTAATCCTCGAAACTATGTATAAGAATATACTACAAAATAATACAAGTGAAACCATTGAAATAGTATGTCAATGAGTCAAACAATAAAAATTAGCAATGACGTCATATTAAGGCTGTACCTGACCCTAGAACATGAACAAAGCCACTACACGGAATGATTTAAAAACGATGACTTCATATAAGAGCCTAGTGTCAACCTCAGACTTCGCAGAGGAGTAGAGGGGCTGAAGAGAGTCTGGTCTTTGTATAATTGTTACTTAAAGTTCTTGACACCTATCGTAAAAATACCTTATTAATACAGGTAAAGTAAGCTAAAAATACAGTTTTGGCATTTCTTCCAGGTGGAACGCCAACAGTGGAAAAAATTTGAAAAGTCCGATGTATAGCAGTGGACGAAACAGGCAGATGGATGGATGGATACCTACCTCATGTAGATTTGCAACCCCCAAAAACTATACGCAAAAGAAAAATAATTTGTGCGTGCTCCAAAAGAAATCAAACCTAGATAGGATACCACTGACTTAGCTATACCATATACTTATCTACTAATTAAAACAAACGTCTACAAAATTAACAAAGAATAATTCAAAAGCCCAATGAAATTATTAAAATCATCTTGAATATTTCGAAAAGTATTCAACAACTTTGTTGACGTCTGTTCAAAAAGTTACTTGGAATTCTGTTGAAGTTCAACTCTATCGTTTGAATAAGAAATGTAGTTTAGTTAACTCAGACCCATTGGCGTAACTAGGATTGAAGCTGGGGGGGGGGGGCGCTCATGGAGCCACCAACAAGTATCTGCTCTTGATTATAAAACAATATAAATAGACATAATCCACCATAAAACGAGATCACATACAAACCAATGAACAAACGAATCCAATCAGCCAGTTTCGTCCACTGCTGGATATAGGCCTTTCCAAGATTTTGCTATTCTTTCTTGGTGGTCCCCTGGAAAAAATACTTAACCTCATGGTCGTGCCTGTTTGAGAGCTGTCCCCTTATTAACTAACTTAACGAAATAACTTTGGGGGGGGAGTGTTGCGAGTAAGATGGTGGTACCTCCATAGCCGAGACTGTTACCAGCTCCACCACCCAAATAACGATAACGCCTTCAACTGGATAAAGTGTATTTTTACATCAATAATATGTTTCTGGGGGGCAGACAGTGATCTGGGGGGGGCAGTGCCCCCTGACCCCACCTAGTTACGTCTATGCTCAGACTTATTCATATTTTATCTTCTTAACTTGTTAGCTTTGAAGCGGCACACATACGGGCTATTTGTTCTTACATTTTCCTTTAAGATAACCTTACAATTTAAGCCCCAATATACATCGTCATGACATGTATCGCTGAAAGGGTGTCAGGTATTTAACATACAACTAATTCAAGAAATAACTTGGTTAATTACAGACTTGTATAAAAAATAATAATTTTATAGTGATTTTGTTTTACTTCTAAATAATTTATCTTTCGCGTTTTAATTATTCTAGTGTGATTTTTTACTGCTGTTTGTTTATAATTGTTTGACAAATGTTGTGTATACCTCATTGATATTACAAGAGGTAGATACGGTAGGTTCTTATATCGTCAATTGAAAATGTAATTTCCTTTTAAATTTTAAATGTCTCAATATGTGTGCTGTTTTTTTAAATAAATAAATATAGCAAATAGTGTTACATTTTCTAATATGTTACAGATATTCTCTCACGAAGTCAGTTTGACTTTGGTTATAGTAAAGTAGTCACGTGTACATATAAAATGCTGTAGTCTTAGGTGCTTGTTGGGGTCTTACAAAGTAAAACTGGCAGCACTTTCGGGCATCCTTGAAAAATATAAATTACCACGTAGTTACATTATTTGAGAAGCATTTTTTTAAGTACCTACGTAAATACTGCTCCTCCATGTCTTATAATTTTACAAAAATAAACGTATCTTAAACATGTTTACTCTGCTTATTATTATTAACACAAATAAAAACAAACAAAACTAAAGCTAAAATCCAATAATAGTACATTATGATACAAGTGAGCAGCGTTGGACATTACTGTCGAAGCGGGATTGCAGCCCGAGACGAAGGTGAGGCCGTAATGGAGCCGAGAGTGTAATGTCTAATGCTCGCGCGTTTCATACGACGTTTTTTAACACACTTGAGAGGAAAAATAATAAAATTTTACTGCCTTTTTTTCAACATAATTGAAACCACAGCTGACTGAACTGAACTGCAATTTTCTTTGGAAAATGGCGGCGAAGATTTTTCTTTTTGCGCAGATGGAAATAGAGGCACTGATGAATTCGCCAAACAGCCAGATATTAAATATTACCAAAATGAATATTTTTGTATTTCCAAAAAAAATAGTTAATTTGTTGATAAAAATAAATAATTTGATGAAATTAAATGATTATTTCTAATATTTTAACTGAGACAGTCTATTTATTCGCAAAAACTTTACTATTTCTCAAGACATCAAAACTCTTTGCTAAGATAAAAAAAACTGTAAAAAACACTAGTGCGATAAAGTTATAAAAGTTATAAAGCTATAAAAGTTATGACCTTCATACCGGAGAGTCGGTAAGTGGTCAGGATCAAGGTTCAATAACACTGTTTGCGAAAAAAGAAAAATATAAAAGGTAAAGAGACCAATCTTGACGACTTACCGAGTCTCCAGCATGAATTTGGTTACTTAAACGACATTTTTAGATAAAAATGAGATAGGTATACGAGTATTTTATGTGAGAGATTCATCTCGAACGAATAATATTCTAGAAGCGGAGAAGCCGAGCTAGCAACACATCCCGAGGATGCCTGGTTCAGATGCGAAACACGTGTCGATAAGTTTTCTTGCCTGTTATTTAAGATTGGTTTGCTTTTATGCTCGTATTGCTTGCTTGTTGCATGTTTTTATGCGGGGGGGCGGGCGGTGCTCGAGTCTGTATTTTGAATAGCGCGACTAGAATTGTTTAGCGGAATATTGCAAATTATATTCATATATCCATAACTGAATAATATTCTGTCTTATTTAAGATTGGTTTGCTTTTATGCTCGTATTGCTTGCTTGTTGCATGTTTTTATGCGGGGGGGCGGGCGGTGCTCGAGTCTGTATTTTGAATAGCGCGACTAGAATTGTTTAGCGGAATATTGCAAATTATATTCATATATCCATAACTGAATAATATTCTGTCTCCAAGCAAAATTTGCTTACAGAATAAAATTAGGTAGCTAGGTAGGTATTGAACGTTTTTTTTAGGGTTCCGTAGTCTGACAAGGATCCCTTATAGTTTCGCCATGTCCGTAAGCATGTCCGTCCGTCTGCCCGTGGCTTAGCTCAGAGACTATTAGTACTAAAAAGCTTTAATTTGGTATGGATATACTAATTAATCGCGCCGACAAAAAGAAAACTAAAAATTTCGTTTTAAGGGTTTCTCCCGTATTCGTAAATTGGGGATGATTTTTTTTCTCGTCTATCCCATAATGTGGGGTATCATTGGATAGGTCGTTCAAAAACATTATAGGTGTGTGAAAACCGTTTTTCGATTTAGGAATCCGTTGGTGAAATATAAAACTTTAAAATGCAATTTTTTGCTAAGAGTCAAATGTCGCCCCCCCTGCCGGCCGGTTGTTTATGAATATGTGCGAAAATTCACAAAAGTAGTATATATAATGAAGTTAAAAGGCAAACTATCACAGCTAAGAAGTCTTTACAGGTTTACGAGCACAGGTCGGGCCAAACTTTTAGTCTCCTCTAAACACCACAATGCCGTTCTTCGGGGAGCAACTTCCGAGCGGACTAAAAGTTTGGCGCGATTTGTATTAGTGGACCAACTTATAAAATGTACTGGGCAACTACGGAACCCTACACTTGGCCGGTTTTATTTCAAAGAATGTGAGGAAATTATGAAAAAACTTGAAACCGGCAGTTTTTGACAGCAAAGTCCGGTAATGTGCCCACATCCAGGGTTGGCATTGTTTAAAACAAATGTCTAAAACAAGTGTTTTAAACAGTGTTTAAAACACCGAGAAAAAAACCCGTGTTCAAAACTGCTACACTCATGTATAAAACACTGTTTTTTAGCATATCAATTATTATTTTTTCCTTATATCGAACGTGTCGTTGTTATTGGTCACAATATCTGTGCACCTGACCTCGTGACGTCATATCGGCGGTCTGGGTACGGTGTGAAAAAAAGTTTTTTCGAGAAATGTGGAGGTAAAAAAATTTACTAACCTTTTCAAATCAATTTATTATTGATGAAGGGTTTGTTATTAAAAAACAATAATTTTGATTACAAAAACATTTATTATTATGTAAACTCAGTCACTATAAATTATTGACTCTATGCCTGACATTGTATCTTCCTCACTCTCACTTTCTGAACTCGCCGAACTGTCTTCCCCTAGTGATATTAAAAGTTGTGTGATGTTGTCATCTGCTAGATGATCCCTTTCCCAGTATTTTCGCTGTAGTCTCTCCACGATTCACTTCTTTTTTTCCAGTCAGCTGGCGTAATTGACTTAATCGCATCTTTTGTAAGTTGTTCTATGTTCTTTTCCGATTAGTCAATGTTTTTATCTGCCACCCTTTGCTTTACCAAGTTCCATATATATTCGATAGGGTTTTGGTCACAATGGTAAGGTGGCAGACGTACAACTTCTTGGCCATGCTCTCGCATCAAATCGTCGATGACATATTTTTTCGGCGGCTTTGTTCTCAGTATAATGGGATACAATTCCTTCTTTGTCATTTTGTCATTAAATGGAATATTGTGTTCACGTAGCCAATTTTGCATGTCTGCTTTAAGAGCAGCACTAGTGGGCGCTTTCACCGACTGCGTCGAATGGTAGGGTGCATTGTCTATAACAACTATACCGTTCGGCGGTAAATTTGGTATAAGCTTTTCACGGAGCCATTTTAAAAAATTGTTTGTGTCCATCTCGTTATGATAATCGCCGATTTTACTTTTACATTTATAAAGTAATTCTGCACCTTCAATAAATCCATTTTCTCCTCCAGCGTGTACAAGAACCCAACGTTGACCCGGATTTAAATTTTTCTTCACACTGCTGTCGGTATTATTTTGCCAGCATTTACTGACCGTATAGTGGGAATGGATCCACGTCTCGTCCAGGTAGGTAACCGATTTTTTATCAGCGCCAAAGTCATTATTCTCTTTCATACGGCGTAGGTAGCGAGCCCTCCATGCGGCGATGTCCGGCTTTTGTGTCAATACACAAAGGATATTTTTACACTTTTTGAACTTGTAGCCCAATTTGTTAATTAAAATATTTCTTAAATATGTTCTCCCACCTTGAAAATTTAGGTCTCTCTTAACTGCTGCCAGAATTTTCTTCAAAGTTGGGATTTCTTTTTTTACAGCATAAAAACTGTTGATGATATTTCGTACTGCGCAAATTTCAAAATCATCTACTTCGATGCGTTTTTTGTACTGTTTACGCGTCTTACCCGGTGTCGATAATTTTGGTTCTGGGTGGGTTTCTAAATTATTACTAGTACTTGGAGTCGGACTAGCGCCCAGCGAAGTAGGTGGTTGTACTTTGGCTTCATTTTTAATTTTCATTAGAGTCCTCTTTGATATCCCAGTTGCAGCACAGGTTCGTTTCACCACTTGGTCTACAGGTATGGTGTACTGTTTGTTTGCTTTCTCCGATTCAAAAAACTTGAGCACTTTCAAGATTAAATTTCTTGATTCGCTGTGTATTGTTTTTCCCATGACGTCAGTTTAACAGCTACAACAATTTTAATAACAACCAAACCAGTCCAAACTTAACAGTAAACAGTCTTAACTTAACAATAAACATTAAAAAACAAAACAACAATAAAGCGAAAATATCAAAATTATCGGGACGTGTAGCGGCAACGAAGATGCTAACCGTACTTTCGCACCGGGGAGTGCGCGGAGAGGTGACAGGGGAAGCGGGAGAGGCGCCACATTCCAGCGAGGTGCACAGATACTGGGACCGGGTTATACTCTTTTTTTAACGCATCCTTTTCTATTAATCGGCGCGGTTAAAATGCCTTTACTGGCGGCGGGGGTTTCCCCAAACATAAAGACGAGAACAAGCGGTGTCAGTGAGTACTTGTATTTTCAAGCATTTCTACGTTTCGTGTTTATTGGGAAAGCACTTATTATTTTTCACCCAATAAATGATTAGATTATGATAATTGATAATATTCAACATAAGTTACCAATACGATATTATTAGGTGGTAGAGCTAATGCCGGGTTCGACTGTGGAGGTACCACCATCTTACTCGGAAATCCTCCCGAAGTTATTCGGGTGAGAGTAAGAGGACAGCTCTCAGGCAAAACCAGGCGGCCCACCATTGCCTGGGACCGATGGATGGCGGTTTATCCATCCCCAATTGCCGGGCCTTATATAAATCAGACTGGTAACGAGCAGCGGCGTCACTAGTGCAAGGGTTTCGGCACCGCGCTCACCAACCCGCCTGCCCAGCGTGTGTGAGTATGGGCATTTCTTCCAGGAGGACCGCCAAGAGTGGTGAAATCCTGGAAAGGCCTATGTCCAGCAGTGGACGAAACAGGCTGATGGATGGATGGATGGATGGAAGATACCCAAAAAATTTTAAAACAGCCGCAAAAAAATATCTCTGAATATTTGTTTTAGACATGTTTATTTTATTTTATTATAAACAGGATGTTTTGATCTTTTAAAAAAGAACTGTTTTTTTCCAACCCTGCCCCCATCCTCCTGGGGGGACCTAAATAAAGTATTTTGCAGACATTGATTTAACAAAAGGAGGAAGTTCTTCAGGATGTTCTTATGTAAATATAGGTAGATGAAGAAGAAGTCTTCTCACACTCCCCTAGACTGAGTCTGTATCGCTGCCCGTGACTATGTGGCAGGTCATGGAGGTGGTGCCTACTTTAGTACTCGGAATCACTGGTGTTGTGCCTCAGGATCTACGACGAGGTCACGTGGCAGGCAGTGGCGGTCTGCCGAGCATGCGTGGTGCGGCGCTAGGGCTGCAAAGTGTGGGAACGGATTGTATTTCGCATGGTTGAACAATGAACATCCCAGCCACCAACCGCTGAACGAAGCCGCCCAAGGGCTCGAAATCGAGGTCCCTCGCGAATGTACCGCGCTGGCAATAAGACCGAGAGCCTAGTTTTCAATTGCTCGCAGCCTTCTTTTCTGAAAAATAAGCCTCTGCAAAAGCACCACCGAACGACAGAGATAGAGAGACAAACTTCGATAGTAGCGGGAGCGTTACAAGCGAAACGAAGCAGGTCCTTTAGACTTGATTTTGTAAGACCACGCGCGGAAAGCAGGCAGGTACCGTTTCTTTTTTCTCATGTTTTAATCTAAGTTTGCAAGATATTTTTTTTCCAAATTACTCCAGCATTTCCGAACGAATATAAGAAAATTGAGTGTATACTCTGTCAATATCTGTTATCCCTCTTCAAGACATGCATGGGTATATTTGTATGGAGAATCACTACTTATATTTATCAAAGGCATCATTAGCGTGCGAAACAAATCCCTTAAAAACTATACCAAAGTAAAACTGTACTCTTAAATTAGGTAAATGCGTACTAATACTGGCTATTTCCGTTACCGTATGGCTAAGTGTGCTTATTTAACTCATATTGCGGCCATTATAGCTCTAATTATCGTATAATTCACTATAAAGCCACAGGTGCTATAGAAGCACGGCGATTATTTCATGAATCACGCTCGTGCCCTTCTGGAAAACGAAATGGGTACAATTTTATCGCAATGAGACGTGGCGGACGGAACGCAGAGAGGCGAGTTTTAGGTGCATCGACTTCAAAGCGCAGATATTAAAAATATTATTGTAAATTAAATGCGATTAATTTTGCACGATCCGTTTCAAATGCTATTAGGATAGAACCTTTTGGAACGAACAGGTTTATGATGCCTGTGTGCATACCGTGTATCTAGATATTGTATTGCTGCATATCAATCACTGTAGTAATTACGACTTCATTAAAATTGATTAACACATCAATCAATCAAATTATCGTGTAATGTATTATGTAATAGTGCAGTAACACATCGGTGATTCAACAAGGGACAATCTAACTTACACAAATACGATTATAGCGACATCAATCGCTAGGGTGAATCTAAATAAACCTGCAATAGGCTAAGATAAGGGTTCTAGCGACGTCTAAGATTGATTTTTTTCAGAGAATTCATTTCTTATCAGTTTTGTAGGGTTCCGTACCTCAAAATGAAAAAACGGAGCTCTTATAGGATTATTTTGTTCTTCGCCTGTCTGTCCATCTATTAAGACCCTTTTTCTTGGGTCCCTTGTGGAGATATTAAGTTAAAACGAATACCTTCTACAGAAGTCTGCAGCCCTATAGTGCTGCTAAGGGTCCGTATAAGGCTAGATGCACAACTTCAAATGAGCATATCACATTGTGTAACTTGGTTAATCGGTATAGTAAAAATAATATGCATAGTAGACATAGGGTGATAGATACATCTTAGAAAAAACGCCTAGAAAATGTGCACTCGATAGAAAAAGAAATACCTCTAAATTTCTTTTTTTCGAGTGTTTATAAGGACCTTTATTAAATCATACAGCCTTGTGAAATTTGTACTAAAAATATGTTAACAAATGACATGTCAGCTCGTATAAGAATATTTGAAAAAAATTACCTATAGAAGCAGATTAAATAAAAACGCAGATTTTTGTGGGCGCGTGTTTCTTGTTGGTCGTAACTGCCACGGCTGAGTGCGCTATTTTAAACTAAAAGGAAACTTCGTAGAGTTCAGTTCTGATTAATGCAAAATGAGGTGCTCAATATGACTTTATATGCAGCTTTAAAACATCAGGATTCGAACTCAAACCAAAAAAAAGTTATTGTCGTTTAGCATGAAAGCCTAAATAGGTACTTACAGTTCTTGTAGAAACTTGAAATTCCTTTCAAAATATTAAAATTACCAGTATTTAATTATACAAGAAGAAATAATGGTCCAACTTAATTTAAACTTTTGTTTACATAGAGTTTCATAGATCGTAGGTGTCAAGTGAATTTGGTAATTATCCGTTTGAAACGATATGTACGGAACCCTGACCGGGTTTTTGTAATATTTTAATGCACTATAATCAGGAACTAGGGTATCTCCTAGTCCCTGACTATAATAGTTTATACATTACGTATATCGTCTGTCAAACAAGTACGAAATACAGGGTCTTGAGGGTGCGGAAATCCCTAAAGTAAAATAAATAAATGAAAAATATTATGAAAGATGAAAATGGAAGATTATGTGACGATTTGACGATTTTATGAAAAGGTGTTTTTTGTTTATAATATTTTGGCGCCCCCTCCTTATAACGAAATCCAGGATACGAGCCTGTAAATAAATCTCAAAAATTAACAAAAAAAATTGTTGTAATGAAAAAACACTTGTACTTTTCCGCAGATAACATTAAATACTACACTACCCAACCGGTTTCACTATATAAGCATCATCAGGGGCTTTTTAATTAACTAATATACATAATTATTTATTTAAGCAATGTTTCTGTTGCTAGATATCCGAGCAATAATTTACGTGTAAATATGTTGCCTCTACCTACCCCTTTGAAGGGCAGGTGTGAGTTAATGTGCATATGTACTCGTATTTATGAATAACGAAAGCGATGTCATTTTACTGCAATTTGATATTATGTCAATTAAAGTTACCTAAAACGATAATAGTTTTACAACATTTTGATTTCGAATAAATATCATAAACGAAACATAAAACCGGTAAGGAGCAGAAAAAGTTAAGTAAAAAATTTCCAAGTAACAATATTTCTGTATTATTTCAACTGATAAAATCCTTCTTAAATTCCTATCTTTCTGTGATATTTTTAGGCCATTTCTTGGAAAACCGACCATGAAGAAGATGTTTGTAAGAAAAATCGTCTTTTATGTCCCGCCGTTTCACATTTTCAAGGAATAATCTAAAATTTCACGCGCCTAATTTACCATTAATATATCTTTTAAAAATACTTTGTTTTTTTTTACTGATCAATCTACTAATCTCGTTTACGAAAGAATAAATAATCACATTGTCAACTTCATACTAAATCTTTCATTTGAATTGAATAACCCTGAAAAAAAAATTGATTTCGCACTTTACGCATCATCACGTAATACGGTTACGGAACCCTAAAAACATGATGGTACATAAACAAGCTTATATTATCTACTAGCTGTTGCCCGCGGCTCCGCCCGCGTGTTATTCGGTTTAACGACATGCTTTTTCCCGGAATAAAGTAGCCTATGTGTTAAATATTACATACATTCACACACACACACAAACTTTCGCGTTTATAATATTAGTGCGATATGCAATAGGTGACAAAAACAAGGCGCTAAATGGAAGCGTCTGATAAACAATTCGGCACTCTCTGAGTACGACACCTTAATTTTTCTTATTTATTGTATTGGTGATACTGATATGTACCACCGTCTTCAAGACAGAAATGAAGCAACAGCGTTAAACCTGCGTCTCGAAACGTCGACAAACGATCTTAGCGCCATCTATCATCTTACCAATGAACCTCCGCACAAAAAGTTTGACAAGATACAAACAAACAAGTCAAGTAATACGATACGACCATAGTAATACGTATTTTGTGAAAATTTCAACTGGCTACCTATTACGGTTGAAGCTGTAGACCCCTGTGACAGACGGCCAGACAGACAGCAGATACGGAACCCTCAAAAAAGACTTCCGTCATTGTCGCCAGTATAATAATATGTTTTCAATAAAGCATACTTACAACGACAAAAAAAACCTTTCGGAATAACCTATGGTCTCTAACCAATCGAATTCTACAATTTTATTGAAAAATACAATTCCAAGAAAATAACCAAAATCAAATCAAAATCAAAATATTATTTATTTGTAAAAACATGAGTAGAAATACATACAGATGTCATTGTTAATACATAAAGTTCTTCATGTTTGCCTTACAGCGTACAAATAGAAATTACACACATTGCATGCCTTCTTAAAATAAACACATTTTAGGTACAATCCATTAAAATAATATTCGATAACTCTATTTATAATAATAATTATTATTTTTATTGAAAGTTGATTTGATAATTATTAATATATATTTACAATCATATTCCTAATAGTATGGTCAGTATAGATTACAAATTATCATTCAAACATTATTTTATGGTGTAATAGCATTTTTGTGTTAGTAATCTATTCAATTTACTCTTAAATAGGTTTACAGGGCACATTCTTATTTCCAATGGAATTTTATTGTATAACATTGGCGCCATACCAAATACACTTTTCATCAGCAATGCAGTGTTTGTGGGTCTGTGGTAGATTTTAGTGAGATCGCGTGGACGAAGACGATCATGAAATGCTGTAACTTTTACATTTTCAAACAAATCAGGATTCTGTTTTACAAATAGCGCTACCTCTAATATATACAACGAAGGCAACGTTAATATGCTGTACTTTTTAAATTATTTTTAAAATAACGATCTATAAAAGCGCGCCATACAAACCTGGATCCGAAATTCTGCCTTCTACCACTTAATAAATAACGCGAAAATAACATTCCCATAGAAAAATTCCAGTAGGTATTTTTACTGGTGGTAAAGCTTCGGTGGTTTGATCATCTAGGATTCGTAGCTGGGGGGGGGGGGACTACAACTTACGAAACTATCAACACGTACCTGTTCTCGATAATGTGATCATAATAAGGTAAAAAGAGACAACCCTCTATACAATGAGGTTACATCCAACCAAAAAATCTAAACTAAAAACGCCTTATATTGGATAAAGCATATGCTTACATCAATGACACCCGTATTTCAAGAGGGGGGGGGGGGGGCAGACGGTACTCTGGGAAGGGCTATGCCCCCTGCCCCCTACATACAGGTCTAGTGCACAACTGAGTCTGTTCCTGAGGTATGGGTCCCACACTATGAGAGCGGCACGGGACGGGTGACAAGTGAGGCAAGCCTGACGCCCCGCCCGACTGAAGTAACGCGTCGATTGACGTTCCGTAGACACACCCCTCCTGTACCACTCCCATACCTCAGGAACAGACTCATGGGAAAAAAACTCGGTTTATGTAATCGGTTCAATTCGCGGTAAAAGAGTAGTCGGTTGCACAAACAAAAAAAACTAACCGATTCAAAAACCATGTCTTGGTTAAGCGAAAGGACACGGTTATTATAACTAAGTGGTCAGTTCCAGCAACCTAACACTCGGTTGCACTTTAATAGATTATTGTATTTAACCGAACAAGTTCACTTAGTTACAGGCAGAGTTGGGAGTGTGATGACTGAGTACTCGAAAAAATTAACAAAGTAAATATTGCCAAGCTCATTTTAAAGAAATTGATTACCCTGATAAAGGTTTTTTACTTCGTTAAGTTAACCATCTAATACGTTGAAAGATGTACTCACCAAAACCTTCGGTTAGGTTATAATAACCAGAATCGGTTTATGATAACTTAGTACTTGTTGGGCAACCTCCTGGAGACTTAGTTATGGGCAGAAGTTGAAGTGTGATGACCGAGTACTCGGTAAATTTAACAAATTAAAGAATGCCAAACTCATTATAAACAAGCTAAATACTCTCATAAAGGTTTTTTACTTTGTTAAGTTAATAATTGGAAAGCGATACTCAACCAAAAACTCGGTTAACATAAAACCACCAGATTCGGTTGATGATAATTGAGTACTTGTTTAGCAACCTCCTGGAGACTTATTTATAGGCAGAGATTGGAGGGTGATGACTGAGTCCTCGGTAAAGTTAACAAAGTAAAGATCGCTAAGCTAATTTTAAAAAAACCGAATACCGCCATAAACGTTTTTTACTATTTTAAGTTAGCCATGTAATAAGTTAAAAGAGGTATTTAAAAAACAAACTCTCCTAAGTTAAAAACACCAGAATCGGTTAATGATGATAACTGTTAAGACTTCTAAGTTTTATGTTCTAAGAATTCTAATTTCTTGTGCTAAATTGTTATAGTTTCATAATATTTTATTTCAGTATTAACGTTTTACCCCTATATTCGTATATTATTATACAAATATTAGTGGGACATTTTTAGGGATTTGTTCATGGTCCTTAGACTGTCGAAAAAGGCAGCTAGAAGTTGACTTTGTATTGTCCAATTGGTACCAACCAGGATTGTAATACTACCTACATATGGTGCTTTCGGGCTTCTCAGCATAGGAGCAGCATCAGGGGGCAGAGCCTTAACAGAGTAAGTGGTATAACCGAGGCTTGGTTTAACCAAGTAACCTTACTCGGTTGCAAATGATTGACCAAGTTCACATCACATAACGGACAACGTTTTTTTTAACGAGTACACAAATTCATCTTGTTTAATCTAGTTCGAAAATGTTTGTAGTTTAACCGTGTGCCACTAGTCTGTTACCCGTAACTGAGTGTAATCGGTTGCAAATCGGGAACCGATTTTACACGGTTTATGTTAACCAAATTTCACCCCCGTTTTTTCCCAGTGCAGTTATGCGCTAGGCCTGTAGTAACGCCTAGAGGCTTGATGACTACTAATTGATGACACTAGCAAGCGACTCGTAATGTACCGGCATGACGTCATGTCATGAGGAGCCGTACCGGAATAGTGTTTTCAAGTAATTGTGTAGTATCAGTCAACACTCCGTTATTGAGTTTAGATTTTGCGGAAGTCTCTGGACAGATTTATTTATTATCGCCTCACCTGCTTTGACTCTCCTGCTTTCGGAACGACCGCGCTCCATCTCCATTTTACAGGTGGTAGAGCTGATGCCGGGCTCGACTGTGGAGGTACCACCATCTTACTCGGAAATCCTCCCGAAGTTATTCGGGGGAGAGTAAGAGGACAGGTCCATCATTGCCTAGGACCGATTGATGGCAGTGTAGCCATCCCAAATTGCCGGGCCATAAAAAAACAGACTGGTGATGGGCAGCGGCGTCACTAGTGCGAGGGTTTCAGCACCGCGCTCACCAACTTGCCTGCTCAGTGTGTGTGAAGTGTGAGTATGGGCATTTCTTCCAGGAAGACCGCCAAGAGTGGTGAAATCTTGAAAAGGCCTGTGTCCAGCAATGGACGAACCAGGCTGATGGATAGATGCTCCATCAAAGGCGGATCAAGGATTTATTTTTGGGTGGGGCACAGAGGCCAAATAAGTATAGATATAGAGTGTCCCGCAAAGTATTGGACTATACCTTTTAGTCCTACCGGTAGGTCAAAAATGCTGCAAATGTTACATGACACAAAAAGAAACCAATGTTATTAAAGCGGTGTAGCGTCCCAGCTCCTTGTTTTATTTGAACCGTCTGGAGGGGGGGGTATGTAACAAATCCTCCAAACGGTGGTGACTTCGACCGCGGCTTGTCACCACCCTCATGACGAAACCAAGCCGCCAAGTACTTACTTGTTATAAAAGCGTTTATTCAATCTTTGCCCCGTTTCCGGCTTGGGCGTTATTTTCTGAGCACCCCATATACGAGCATATGTCTTGACCAGGGTCACTACGATGATAATAAAAAACCGCATCCGAATCCGTGTGAGTGGTTCTCGAATTAAAACGGAACGTACAGACAGACAGACTGACAAAAATTCTAAATTTTAGTTTTGGCCTCGGTAAAATACTAATAACCCATTTAATTGAAAATTTGATGAAAATATTCAATGTACACGACCTTTTTACTGATTCCCATAAAATCCATATTATAAATATAAATATTTTGTTCTATAAACTTTTAAATTATAATTATTATCAATAAAAATAAAAGAAGGTACCCTCCCTGTGCTCTCCTCATTTCATTAGTCGCGGTAATGGTAAAGCCTGAACCCATGATGAATAAAATAAATGTTTAGGGTACTGAAATATCGAATAAAATTGTTCAGTTTAATTTTAGTACATGTGATTCAAGTTTGATGTACCCAGATATGTAAACTTTGATTAACGTATGTTCTTAGTTATCGCAAGTAAGACCCCAATAAAAAGTTAATAATACCCAGATATGGTACTTAAAAAAACAGTTATTAAGTTAATGGGTGGTTGGTTACAAAATAACAGCTTTATAATATTTGTTTTTATATACAGTTCTTTGAGTTTCTGGGATTCATACGAGCCTTTACATTTCCATAACAATAAAACAATTCCTACTAAAAGAATCCAACTTATAAATCACAATACGATAATGGAAACCCATTTTATTACTCTTTTTAATTATCCTCGACATTTTTATTAGAAAAACTTTAACAATAATTTTGTATAACAAAAGCCAGACGGTTTCAAGGAATTCCTTTCAACAAAGTACTTACAATTAGTGGATTTATAGCCTTTATTTTCTAACTTTTACAATTTGTCTCGGTTATGTTGAACCTAAATTTAAGCAAATCTTTGATTTTATAATTAAACATCTACTTAATAAAGATCTTTTAAAATGAATGAAAATGATGAAGTTTAAAAGTAAGCTTTATAAGAATTAATCTTTGCCTCCAGTGAAACACGATTTACTTACAAAAAACCAGCCAAGTGCGAAACGGACTCGCGCACGAAGGGTTCCGTACCATTATCTATAAAAACGGCAAAAAAATCATGTCTGTTGTATGGGAGTGCGTGGGTCCGACTCGCACTTGGCCGGTTATAGTATTTGTTGTTATAGCGGCAACAGAAATACATCATCTGTGAAAATTTATATAGCCTGGTGACAGACGGACAGACGGACAGCGGAGCCTTAGTAATAGGTTCCCATTGGTTACCCTTGGATACAGAACCCTAAAAAACGGACAAGTGCGAGTTGGACTTGCCCTCCGAGGGTTCCGTACATCTTAGTAAGTTTTAAAAAATTACAAAAAGATTTGGTCACCCGTACAATTATGACCGCGTTTACCGTTGCTTAGCCTAGATGATTTTTTTAATGATTTGATTACAAATGTATAGTTTTAAGACTTTTTCCTATACTTGTAGTATCAGACGGTATTACTTGCCAAATTTCATTTTCACAGCTTCAAGGGACTGTAGACTTGAGTATATGGTTTTAATTTCAACTCGATACCTCCACGCGTTCCCGAGATAAATGGTCTTGATAGACAGACGGACAACGATGTGATCCTATAAGAGTTCCGTTTTTTCCTTTGTAGGTACGGAACCGAAATAAACCCAACTTTACTTAACTGTAAAAAAATCCAAGTTTCATGATCGGTTCAGCCTCTAGAAAACTTACCGTCGTAGAAACATATCGTGCAAAAGCTGAATTAAACCATTTGGTACAAAAAATCATAGTTTGTTAAAGGCAATATTATGATTTAAGGCGAGGTTAACCAGAGAAATCTGTCCTGCTCCAACGCTTTCATTTTTAAATGTATATCCTGCTCAGCGGAAGCGGGTCGCTCAGAAAACTCGCGGTTTTGAGGTAATTTTATTTATTATTTTGGAATTAGAGGGATGGGTTTTTAATATGATGGTTTTTTTATATTACATTTTTCACGGCCTGTAATTAAGGGTAAGTTTTATTGTCCAAAACTTAAAATAGCTCAAATGAAATGATATTTAGATCGTAGTTACCGAGTTTTTGAGTTTGTGCCTTTTGCAATATGATATCGTTCGGAAAAAAAAATGCATTGTCAAGTGCTTTATGTGATATAAGTCGAGTTTGTAACTTTTACCATATTAATAGACGTGTAATAAACAAAAAAAAGAAACGTCAAAATCAAAATCGATCTGATTAATGTCACATCTAATTTCACATATAAGTACGCGACTACCGCCAATATGTATGTCTATCTACGGTGTTTTTAAAGATATCGAAATTGCAGTTAGACCATTTTGTAGAGGAAAAAAAACGGAGCAAAGTGGTAAGAAAATCTCATTTTGGTCCTAAGTGGAGTTAGGTATACCGTTATTGACCGGACCCACGGAAGTAAACGTGTAAATAAATAAACGTAAAAATCAATCTAAATGAAGTTACATTTAATTTCATAAATATGAATTAAAATTCTTCATAATAAAATATATATAACCATAGTGTACCACAGAAAAGAACGATTAGATGCGTATTTCGTATGTAGGTATAATAATATGTTCGGTGTTAGAAAAGATATCTAAAGTCCAGTTAGACCATCTGTTGAGAATAAAAACAGAGCAAAGTGGTAAACAACATTCATTTTGGAGCTAAGTTGAGTTAAACCGTTGTTCACCGAACCCATAGAAATCCAGAAGAAAACTAACAAACTAAAATAACAAAATAAGGCTTTGCAATTTATTGCTAATTCTAAATGATCAGGCGTTTCAATGTGATATGTAAATTGCTAGTTACAATATCGCAGGCGCTTTGCTTTGCTCTTCTATGTTACCACAGAAGAAAATTGTTGCTCATTCGGTAGAATGCTGTACTCTCAATCTTGACATCCAGATTCGAATCCTTCCGGTTGAGCATGCGGAATTTACGTACATAAATTTACAAAAATTTACGTACATTGTAACAATCTTACTAATAAGCTTCATGTACAAATATTCCGCCGAAAAAAATACTTTCAACTTGATGATACCTTTTTGCATGTTTAAAAGCCTTTACCTACTTTTTTTACAAGAAATTCCGGTTGTAAGACAACGTAGAAATGTAATTTAATTAAAAAGCAGTCACGGTAAAATGTTTTAGTCAATAAAATTGTTTATATTTAAATTAAATGTGTATGTGTCATATAAAAATGATGTTTTGCTGATAACAACAACGTAAGGAACTCATTTCAGCATGTTAACTCATTTTCACACTTTACTTTTCCAACGTCAACAATAATTGAAAACAAAAAAAAAGTTATTGTACTCAATGAATGAGTAGACAGTTCTAATCTAAACATTGACACTTCACATGCCAGGGTTAGGAAAAACTATCAAATTTTCAATTTCAGTTCCTTTTTCATGTATGGGAACCTTCTTATCCCAAAAATAATTAAATTTTCCAAAATTTCAGATCTCTAACCCATTCCGTCTAAGAGCTAGAGACCCCTGACATGATGATGATGATGTCCTCCTCGGCGTATCCGTCGACGGCGACCGTTATTGCTTCCTGGCATGATCTCGGATGTGGCTGGAAAATCCGAGTTTCGTCAAAAATATTCTGTCACATGAAGTACAGTGTAATTGTCCACTTGAGTTGTACGTGTAGTTGTATGAGGGCTTCCAGTCGAGCTGCTTCTTAGTCCTCGGTCACTGCTTGCACAGATTTTCGCCAATCGGGTCGCATGTGAGCTAGCTGGTGTTTGATGCAATGTCACTCGCAGCCAAATGACGTTTCAGAACATCCTTCTAACGTAAATATTGGCCTCCAAGCTTGCGTTTTCCAGTGGAGATCTCAGACTAGAAAACTGCCTAAGGGAGTCAAGAGTCATCTATACGGACTAGGTGTCCACACCATCGTAGTTAGCCTTACATGAGCTGGCACTCCATGCTAGACATTTCAGTGCGCCGAAGAACATCTGAGTTGGGAACATGATCTTGCCATGATGACATAATGATACATTATGACCGCTGACATACGGACAGACAGCAGATAGAGCTCCGTTTTGCCCTTGGATACGGAACCCTGACAAGGTCGAACTAAGTATAACAAGCATGGTTTTAATTGACTGAGTTGCATATTTTTTTTAACTTTTTTTTTGCCGTTATAGGTCGACGAGTTTATACATGTTTTGACCATTTTAGGATTTTCGGATTTGAGGAAAAAGAAAAAAAGGATCACTTTGTCGTCCGTCTGTCTGTCTGTCAAGACCTTTTATCTCGAAAGCTCTTAGAGGTTTCGAGTTAAAATTTTAAAACCATATACTCAGGTCTAATAGGCTATTGTAGATGTGAAAAAATCAAACTTCTAAGTTAACGTAAAAAGAGATACGGCCGTTTATGCCGCAAAAAACATATATTAAGACACTCTCAAGGGAATCAAAATTTATAGGGTATTTTCCGTTGACCTAGAACTATGAAATTTGGCAAGTAATACTGTCTTATACTACAAGTATAAAGAAAAATCTGAAAACTAAATATTTGTAAATAAATCATAAAACAATATAATCCTTCACGGAACCCTCGGTGGGTGAGTCCGACTCGCACTTGTCCGGTTTTTTTAACAAAACTACTTACAGATTTACACGTTATTTCGACCTAATTCACTCAACTATTTCCAAGAAAAAAAAGACAGACAAGCGGGCAACAAAGTGAACTTAATGTGATCCCGTTTTTTCACTCTATAAAGGAAGAAAGCCTAAAATATAAGAAAAAGGACCCCAGAATATTGTTATAAGTAACTGCCGAGTGGAACTTAAGTACTTTCTAAGTAAACTTTAAGTAAACATGAGTGGCTAACAGTTGGTACTTTCCAACAATAAATTAAATTTGCTTACGCCAAAGTTTCTTGGGATATTTTTAATGCTACCGACTTCACAGAAATCTTGTTAGAGAGGCCAAGTGCGTCTCTTACACGGCTAAGTTTAGGGTTTCCTAGTATTTATACAGGAAATAAACTAAAATTGTACTAAGACTTATTTAAAAAGTACTCCTTTTTTGACTTAGTGGTATGGACGTCTTGCCCGAACAAATAAAGACAGATTGAGTACCCTCTTTTGCATCAATTAAAACTGAATATATGTTGTTTCTCTATGCTAAGCCGTGGCTGTTAAGGCTGCATATAAGGTCAGATTGAACATCTCATATTGCCTCAATCAGAACTGAACTCTACGACGTTTCCGCGCGCTCTCAGCCGTGGCTGGAAGAGCTTATGATTATAAATTCTTGGTGTCAAGTACTCTTTGGTTCTTGGTCCCTATTAGTTTTAAGCGATAAGCTGTACTAATTTTCCCTTTTTTAAAAGATCTTGTTAAATATCGGTGATTAATTATTGTTTTATTTGGTTCACTATAATATGTCTCTAAAGCTATTAATTACTTAACTAGCCTTGCTTGCTATAGCTAAGACTATGGAAACTTGCTAACGCTATTTAATCATTAGGTGTAGTCTGTATATCTGTGGCACAAATAGAAACTCTGTCAAAACTGCTTCTTGATTTTATTTTGGAGACTGTTTAATTCTTGTACGTTTTGAACCATTTCGAGATCTTGGAATTATATTGTCCAATCCATATTTTTTTCTACGATTTTGTTCTTAGTTTAGCTGTCTGAAATTAAATTAAGAAGTGTAATTTTCTTTATGGTCCCTCTTAAAGTGCTGGTCGTAGTTGTGCCCGAAATACGGCGATAGATTATATCACTATCACGCTGGAAGGTAATTATCGTCGGTGCAACGTGTTTTTGTGACTTGCAATTCAAGGTAAATACCCGGAAATCACTCTGACACCCCTCGGGATTTCATGTTAAATCACTTTAAAAGATTAGGAGACGCCAGCTATTTACAAAAGCAGAAATCATTTATACGAATTTGTACAACATAAAATCACACTAATATTACGTGTATAAATGCGAAAGTTTGTGTGTGTGTGTGTGTGTGTATGTTTGTTACTCTTTCACGCTAAAACGGCTGAACGGATTTGAATGAAATTTAGAATGGATATAGCTTATACCTTAACTTAACACATAGGCTACTTTTTAACCCGGAAAAAAGCATGTCGTTAAACCGAATAACACGCGGGTAGAGCCGCGGGCAAAAGCTAGTCCTACAATAATAACATTGACTTTATTGAATTCTTAAAAGACTATAATATCTGTTTATCACTTATCAACCAGTCATTGAATTTGTTTTGCCATTCTTGCCTCTTTTGATCAACGATATTCCACTTTTGATACCCGACAGCTTATTTGAAAAAATCGTACGATATAAAATCCATTTTGCTTGGGATTTTTCCAGCCACGCTGTCGCACATAACTACTGTATTAAAATTCTGAAAATGTACCGTGAAAATAATACCGTAAAAATATACAAATAAAACTCGAGTCTCTACAATAATGTAAAAATTGCACGTACATGCCTCGTCAGTCTCATTTATTTGATACCGTACCTTCTCCAATTTTATGCAAATTTCGTTACGGTTTTTCCATTGAAAACATTTTGTGAACCCTTTTATATTTTTTTACATACCCAGACTGGTTAACCGCAGCTTTTTAACTTTAGTGTTTCACAAATAAGTAATACCCACTTCGGATAATGTAACGGGGTGTAAAACGTAAAAACGCGAAATGTCTGAGTTTCATCAACATTTTTCTTTAGTATCAACTTTTTTGCCGATAGATCGGATAGATCCCTGTGCAACTGAACGAAAGGGCAACGAAATCTTATGTGTTACTAAGATCTCTATAATAATAAAAAAACCGGACAAGTGCGGGTCAGACTCGCCCACCGAAGGTTCCGTTAAAGACTACATTTTTTATGATTTAATTACAAATGTATAGTTTTCTAACGAGGGCATGCAGGTAGGTAAACAAAAACTGCAGAGTAAAACAATTACGATGCCAAAGAACTCTACTTAGTGCACACGCTCAACCAGCAAGATTTGAACAACAAATGTCAACATTCAGAGTCCTACTGACTGAACTTACAAAAATACTAGTAAATATAATAATAGTCAGGTAGATGCTGTATTTACAGACTACAGTAAGGCTTTTGATTGCATCGATCATGATCTGCTCTTGGAAAAGCTTCTTGCTGTTGGCATTAGAGGCGATCTGTTCCGATGGTTCACGTCATACCTACGTCTGAAACAGGACTCAAGCTGTAGCTCTTAATGGCTTTACATCATCCTGGATGTGTATTACCTCCGGAGTCCCCCAGGGATCTCTGCTAGGACCTCTCCTATTTGTTATATTTATCAATTATATCGATATCTGTTTCCAGCATTCTTACTTATCGCAGTTACAAAATAATACTGTTACAAAATAATAACAATGTTAAGACCATTTGCAATTTCATAACTGCAAAATTTTGTGATTCTATAAAATAGATTTTAAGATTCTGCTTTGCTCGATTGTAATTTATGTTGCGTTTTTTTTTGTGTTCCACATCTAGCTTTATTGTAGCTTACTTTATTCTTTCTCCACGACTCTTCATTGCTGCAAAATTTTGATTATACATATTTACTCGTAACTGCTTCTTATGTGTTTGTACCTTTTGATTCTAAATTTGAACTTGTAATTGGCTTTTCTGGCAGTAATTTGTATCTTTTATATGTAAGTTTTGTAAAATAATAAATATAAAATAAAATAAAATTAAATTCATTTCTATATTTTCGACATTTGGCGATGTATCTAACATATGCCTCCTTGGCATCATAAATTAACATCTATTACTGCCAGTGGCGGAACCAGAATTTATTTTGGGGGCTAAGCATCAGTCCCGTTGAGCTTTTTCAGTAAATCAGACTAAATACTAGAATTTGGGCAAACACTTTTAATGCTTTAAAAATGAGCAGAAAATTCAAATAAAAAAGCTATGTTTACTCGTAAAAATCTTCTGTCACTTCTGTTACTTATCTTTACCGCAACAATTAAGTAAATAACTGAGTTTATGTTTTTATTGCTTTGTAATACCCTAATAATAATAATAATAAATAATAATATTTAATACTAGTAATAAATTAATATTTAACCGAGTTTCCTGTAATCCCATGAGGAGCTCAATGAGGGTAAGGATCACCCAATTTGTTTCTTCAGCAACTGCTGGCAACCATCGTGCTTGTTGTTTAAGACCCTCTTTATAAGATGATGGAGGGTACGCGGGTTCCTTCACTTGGGGAGCGTTCACATTGTACTCGCTTAAAACAAAAAACGATTATATGATTTATAGCGAAATCCATCACTTTTGGATTATCTAAAAACTAGAAAAGATCAACTAGAAACACAAGTAAGACAAAAGATTTATTGAGAACTGTACAACAAGCAACAAGTATTGTAGTGACGACGTCTGTGTTCGTATAAACAATCTATAAACCCCCTCGTGAGCATTTAGTATGTGCATCACTGGCCGGTGTATCAAGTAGTTAAAATTTCGGTGCACAGGTATGGTGGAAAAGTTCAAAAGTCTAGGTTAAAAACATCGTACCTTTTTATAATTTTTCATAACGTTTGTCTTACTTGTGTTTTTGATTGGTCTTTTTTAGTGTTTAATGCACACTTAAAAATGTTTAAAAAGACAAACTTATCATTATACGTACAAAATGTATTGACAAAACAAAACTAAGTTGGAGATGTTGAATTTTTCTCTGTTATTTGGCACATTTTCGGTTCATTTTCCGACAAATGCATCAAATTTTGATGATAATTTTGTGTAACTATAAATATCTTAAAACTTCAAATTTCCCTACCCTCGCCATTACCTTACCTACCTTAGTTCAGCTTGGTACCTCCGGCTGTTCCTGAGACAAAATATAAAGAAACGTGGACCGTTTTTCCGTCAGGAGATACAGAACCCAAAAAACTGATATTTGCCGAAATAAATCAGCATGAGACATTTTAAATGGACAAACAACTAGCTCGTGTGAACACAGCACCAGACGAAGCTCGTCAGTGAAGCCCAATATTGATGAAGTGCCGTGACATGTGTTTGTTCGGGACTCGACCAGTTTAGTAATTCTCATTCTTCGGGACTCCACCGTTTTACCTTAAGTAATACGGGCCCACGATGACGAGTGGGTTTAGGATAATCAGTGTCCTTTCTTTTTGTGTGTCTTTTTGATGAGTTGAGATTTCTTTTGAATTTTCCAAGAAATATTGAAGTAGAGTTATCGTCAGAGTTTTTTGTAATTATTGAAATGTCAGCAAAATTTGGGGGAATTATAAGTAGTGCATAGTTCCTCTATTTGGGTTATTCCTTTCGGCTCACGTGGTCTGTTGCGAGTTGCATCGGACCACGCTAAATGTTCAGATGCAACTACAAAATTAATGTATTTTTTTGTCCCAACGGATCACTGAGCCGTTGCATTATTAAATGGAAAATTTCCCTAACGGATGACGGTAAAGTGTGAGCTTATACATATGAAATAAATCCTCTGATAGTGATGTAATGAATGGGTATATTGGCAGTGTTCTATGATTGTTATTGTTAGTATTCCTCAGTATCTCCTTATTGGGTAGGGAAAATAAACTATGTAAGTGATTGGAAAAATAAGTCTTTTATTCTTGATTTATGTAAAGTTAACATTATGAATTTAAAAACATGAAAAAGATACTGTTACCTAAAATTATAATAAAAAGGAAGTGCCTCAGCTGCCGGCGCCGGTTGCTGAATTAGCTGCCAGCACCGCTTGCTGAATTGGCTGCCAGCACTGACTTTAGAAAAAGAAGCGGGAAGTGGGGTTAGCATATTAAGTATAGAGCTAGGAAGGGTAGGATAGGAAGTAATTTTGGGTCTTTAATAAAGTCATAGCAAAAAAAAACTTTCACCAATGAAAAAAATAGGTGCGATGGCGAGCGAAGCGAGGAGGAGCGTGTTAGGTTGATATGTAAGTTAAAATATGGAGCCGAGCGAAGCGGAGCGGAGCTAGGCAACAGTAACTCAAATTCGTGTTTAAAATTGTAAAAAAAAAACCGACACTCCTCCTTTGGGTGGGAGTATCCCCTCCCCCTAAAATATATACATATGTGAGTATACGTATATAAGAGTCCTTCCAAAAAAACAAACACAATACACACACAATCTCACACTTTGAAATTTAACGTCCTTTGCGCGTAAGAAATTTCTACCGTCAGCGCCGCCGCCGGTGTCCATTATGGGATATATTTTGATCTCAGCTGCCGGCAGTAGTGTACTGCCGGTTCCCAACGGCATTATTTTTGGGTGCCAGCGCCGGCAGCGGAGGCACTCCCTAATAAAAATTGCTTTTTCAAATATTTGACTTATTTAAATTCACATTATTCATTTACAAGTGCCACGTTATGCACACTAATTAGGCTAATAATGACGAAATTATAGCGAAGAAAAATCATATAAACTCAATAAAGTGAAATTCAGATCGACAAAAGCAAGGATTACTATCCGGCTAAGGAAAGTTACCGTCGCGAGAAGAAGCCGAGATAATACACCCACTCAGTTACTATCCATTTCTTGAAAACACTTTTCAGAGCCTGCTATCACCATCTGAAAAATAGCTTTCTCCCTGTTGCCATAAAGTTGACTTTGTATTTCTAAGCGAGTTCCAAAGTAAGCAGCTATTTTCAGTGATAAGGAGACTCGTATTTTCAGATTTAAAATGGATCCTTCAGAGGTAGAGTATTTGATAAGCTGATATATTTCGTGTTATTTCAGAAGATGAAGAAAATCCTACACTAGTTTGATGGTGACAAAGGTATAATCACTCAGCTTAGTTCTGTCTGACTAAGATCCACGCTAGACTAACAAATTCTGTAAAAAAAAATACATGAAAACCGTGATATTTTGTATCGTTCCGGGATCTTAAAATACAGACCTCCCACATTTTGGGAGCCATCAACCTAAAACAAATAATCGTAGTCTCAATAACGGATCGCGGCATGCCACCGGTTTCCTATTAATTTGTAAACAATTTTAAGACGTTGCAATAAGAACTTCTAATAAATAGCCTGTCATACTGGCGTCCGTATGTGGTATACGAGGCACATATTTTAAAATATAGAAAAGACTGTCGATGGCCATGGCCATCCTAACAATAAGCAATGAATTTTCGCAACATAATACATATTTTCGCAGAGACTACAGATTTCCACCTGTGTCGATCCTGGCACACCTCTTTCCTCTAAGTCCAAAAGTCTAGTCATACAAACTCTCTTATTCCGGATGCTTTACGTATTCCCTTCGTTAACCATAATATTTAAATCATTCTCTCGTATCTCGGGGAAGGTTGTCTATCTATCACATGCTCCCACGATGTGCATCGTCCCGGAGCATCCGTCCTTAGCTGCACGCTAACGTTGTCTACTGGGAGGAGCTCTAAAGCGGCAGCTTTAGTAATGCCTGTCTATAAACTGTGGTAGATAGCTGGAAATGTATTACAGTGTATTAAAGAAGAGCTCTTTAGCTTCAATATAGGACAGAAATGGCGTCACGAGGTGTTTCTATAAAGTTCTTTAAGTTCCTTCATTAAAAAAAAACCGGTCAAGTGCGAGTCACACCTAGGATTCCGTAATTCGACAGTTTTGGGAACAGTCAGGAAGAAGGTATTTAAATCTTGCCCATAACTGTTTATGATAACCAAAAAAAGAATCGATTGTTCCACAAAAGAGAGACTCAAATATTTTTATACCGTACTCGAAATAAAACTCGTGGATGAAAAATTTAATTTAGTCATTTTGCTATCGTGAATTTCTCACCCGCTATATTTTTCCTGTAATCTTTACGTAATTCCAAATTACCATGATTTTTTTCATGTTTTTCGGATCATTAAATTCGGAAATAAGGGGGGGACGTGCATTTTTTATGGTTTTTCAAAGATTTATCGAAATCCGTGCGAGTAAATATAGTAATGATCAGCTCTTTATATTAGTTTTCCTGTAATTGGCCAGTTATGGCCTATAATCGTCTTTTTTTTCGGTCCACCAGTTTCGGAAATAACGGGGGAAGTGCATTTTTTGTGATTTTGCAAATATTTCTCAAAATCGGTGCCAGTAAATATACAAAAGTATATATTTTTATAATCAGCTCTTTAATATCTACAATTTTAACATTTATTGTATTTTTATTTTAAAAAAAAATCTTTTTTTTATATTTCTCATCTGTTATCAACTTTTTTTTAATCGCTTTAGTTTTTATGTAGTTGGCCAGTTATGGCCTATAATCGTCCTTTTTTTTCGGTCCACCAGTTTCGGAAATAACGGGGGAAGTGCATTTTTGTGGTTTTGCTAATATTTCTCATAGTCAGTGCCAGTAAATATAGCAAAAGTATATATTTTTATAATCAGCTCTTTAATATATACAATTTGATACCCATATTGTAGTTTTAGGATATTTTTTTTCTCACTCTTTTAATGGAAATATTTTGAAAAAATATAAATATTTACTCCCTATTTTGCAAGTGAATGCTATTTTTGTTGCAAATTTCAAGTCTTTATCTTTAACGGTGCTAAAGTTATGAGGCTGTGACATACGGACGGACGGACAACGTAGTCTCACCATGAAGGTTCCTTTTACCTTTCAGGTGCTACAGCACCAATACTAAAAAGGAAGCTTACTTTGCTCGTTTCCAAACGCACAACATGATTGCTTTTCTTATTTTTGAATAAAAATTACGAAATAAAATATAATTTATGGCACTACCCGACAATAGTTTAATATCAATACAATAGTATGCAAAGTTGTGTTGTTTAAGCATTGCGTTGAAAATGATCCCGTCCAACAACTATAAACACGCCTTAAAGTTGTTGTGCAGGATCATTTTAAAAGTAATACATAAAGTGACATAAGCATACTAGCTAGAAAAACCTAATCGTGTAGTGCCACATGGGGCGTGTTTAGGGGTAAACCCCCCGTTGGGACTGGTTTTAGTGGAAAAGTGAGTACACGACAGCCAAGTTACCTGGATGACATTGACAGGGGGGCACAGCTGTGAAACAGGGTTACGTTTTTCGTATTGATTTCCAGGGGGGTCCCATACATGAAAAAGTAGCTGAATTTTTTTTCCTCGGCATGTTGTGTGCCATTGTCTAGAACTCATTAAGTAGAGTTCAAATATATAAGGTAACATAATGCTATTGAAACGGCTACTCACGATTTTTATATAGTCAGATTTCGCCTGACTAGTTTCACTGTATTCGTATTCAGTGTCAAACGGGAAACCGCCGCGTAACCATGTTTCTTCCAAAGAAACTGTACGAATACAGTGAAACTAGTCAGGCGAAATCTGACTAATACATCGTGAGTAGCCGTTTCAATAGCATTATGAATCTAAACCACGAATCTAGTAGTAAAATATAAGGTGACTTTAATTTATACAGCCAAGTCCTTAGTAAAGACTCTGTAAGTGCTTAATAACAAGGCGCGATGACCCTTTCTGTGAAATTCGTAAATTATTCCTTTCGTGTTCCTTACAAACGCAAGCCCAGCCCCGAGTCAATTACTGTGGAACGACTGTGATACCAAGCCTCCAGTATGAGTTTGGCTGTATAAATTAAAGCCACCTTATGTAAGGACCTACAGTAATAAGTGAAAATAATTTAAGGGTAGATTGTTTATCGATCACATTAGAGAAGAAAAAAAATCTTTCCTGGTCAAATAATTTTTTCATTTCCCAATGCTAATCAGCTGACTAAATTTATATGGAAAAATAAAAAAAAGTCCACGCAAATGTCAAATGTCTTTTCGGTGGAAAGTCTTTTCGTCTATTAGCAATATTATGCATACTATCACCTCTTGAAGTTTTTGGCTTTGGATTGAAAGACCTGGTTTAAATATTTTTTATTTATCTCGAAAAATAAAGAAATGGGGGCTATCAAAATTATCAGTTAAGTTATTTCAAAAACGAGGTAGGGATTTGGATTTTATGTTCACTATGTGCCATATACATACAGTTTGAAACAACAAATCATAAAAACGCCGATTTTTAGTATAGGTTTAGGATTACGTACCCGAATACTCGCTGTAGTGTTTAATAGATTTTTGTTTTTTTTTTCAATTCATTAAGTGTATTTATTTAAATGGTACGGAACCCTCAGGGCGCGAGTCCTACTCACACTTGACCATTTTATACAATGTTTGATGAAAAGTTGGTTGCATGTATAATTTCCAGTACCTTATAAAGGGCTAAGGCTGCTCAATTCTCAAAATAGCACCTTAATCTTGTTTTCCGTTTCGTTTTACATAGAAATGTAATGCTTGCGAGCGAAATGTTTTACTCCATGGCTATATTAAATTTTTACTTTACTTTACTTTACTTTATAATTTAGATACTCGTACGTAGCCTTATATTTACACGGCTGACCCCAAAAAAGGAGTGTGTTGTTTTGTGGGTTCATGTGGGTATTTTTCTTAATTCCACCATAATTTATTAATTCCTGAATCGATATCGAAGTGTGTGGTATCGTTAGAATCCTTATAGCATCCTAGGTGGAATATTCTATAAATATATACAAAAGAAAAAAGAAAAGAAAGAAAAAGAGTCTAAAATAAAAATAAATCATAAAAATTATTAAAAAACACGACTGCCGGAATAGAGATTTAATTCGCATTTCAGTGCAGTCGGGGGACTATTACATTGTATACGTGTTGTTTTAAAACCAATTTTCAGTGAGGGTCCCATACATGTTTTTTTTTCTTATCCCTGAATTTTGGGTGTCATTGTATAGAAGTCATTAAGTAGAGTAATGTTTTGTTGTTAACTTTTGGTTGTTCTAAAAATTTGACTTCAGAAACTCAGGACGTTAAGGGCGTTGTAACTTTATTCTACAGGCTTAAAGAACCCTCATACCCTCATACTTTTGTCATGTCTATCAGTCACAGTTAAAAACTAGACCAAATTTCGACAGCAACTGACTTTCTTATGTAAGATATAGCAAAATCAAGAATGAGAGAAAAAAACAATTATCAAAAAATTTTTTTTGCCTAACGAAGTTGTGGACATGTTTTAGTTGTTTTTTTATTTAAGTAGATCGTATAAGCATTATGCCGATTTTTTTTTTGGTTAAATTATGTTCTAATTTTTGGAACGGGAGTCAAAATTTTATCAATCGTTTTCCAATAAATTATTCACCATCTTATTCATGAACGCGTCTACATTTTCAATTGAATTTCGGTAAACTCATCTTTAATATGATTAAGGCTTCTCTTACCTAATAAAAACGTACAAAGTTCAATAATAAATTCCTCATTAAATCCGCAAACTTTTTTTAATTAGGTATTATTACACTGAAAAAGCTATTTCGTCAAAATGGAGTCAACTTTGCTAAACATTTATTCTTATTATCAAACACAATAAGGTACAAAAACAATTAAATTAAACAACAGAGCATATCATCACAACATATATCCCCGAGGGGGTGTCAGAGGTGTTTCGGAGCGATAACGTCATTAAAACTCTGTCAACATTAGCAAACTCTTTTCACTGACGAATTTCAAAGCCGCAGTGGTGTCTTTCATCGCTCAACAAATGATAAGGCTACAATAATGTTACGTAGTACCGGCGCACGAAACAAAAATCTCTCACATCATGGAACGCGTAAGAAAGTTCATAAATAATCTCAGCGCGGATGACGTGTGGACGCTTCCGGGCCAAGGTCACAAGTGGACAATGCGAGAAGTTTCCGCCATTGAACGCGAAATGTCTCGGTCGAAGAAGTGGGAGAGAGAAAGCATTCGGGTTGGAAAGGGACGGATACAAACTCGAGTCATTGACGTACGATCCATAATGTACGAGAGGGTTCTAGCGACATCACGTGACTTGAACTAGAAAGAAGTGGGAGAGAGAAATCATTTGGGTTGGAAAGGGACGGATACAGACTGGAGTCATTAAAGTGCGTTCCATTATGTGCGAGAGGGTTCTAGACAGATTGCGAAGCCGGCGTATGGTATAAAAACGGGACGGGTAGCGGTCGAGAGTTAATTCAGTGTTAACTACGAGACAAAGCGGAAAACTAAAGGCGACTCTAGTGAAGAGAAGTGCGGCTGTATAGAGCGAATATAACTCGGTAACGATTCTAGTTAGTGTGGTGAAACATTTTTAGAATTATAGTGCAGACAAAATAGTCAGTCCGGTGAGTCCATTGAGTCCAGTTAGTAATTCCAGTTGTTATTTAGTCTCAGTTGTGTTTTAATAGTGTGCGATTTCAAATAAAGAAGGTTTTTGGTGCAAATTGGTATAAAATTAATTTATCCCGAACCCCAGCTCGTAACAATAATACTAAGGACACAAATAAAAAAAAATACAATTTATCCATGCTCTATCGGCAGAATTTGAGAGAGTACGAATTACTAGCCACTGCACTACCGCTGCTTTTTTATTCGATTTACACTCAATGTACATTTACACAAAACATAACACAGGATATTAAATAATAATTTCTTAATGTACAAAGGCGGCACTTATCTTCCAATATCTTCTATGCTGCCGTGTGTATGAATTGTTTCTTTTCAACACATTTCCTTCTGTTAGCACTACTTTGTCTTCTTTATTTTCAGTGTAGTTTCTGCAATTACCTATTTTCAACCTAGTATATTATGGGTACATAACCAGTGGAGTAGGTGCTGCCATGCTCTAGAACAGTACCAACTAGCACCCAGGGCAGAGATCCTCAACTCTTTATGGCCTTTCTTATAACTTGTTTTTAATTTTACCACCTCTCTACGAAGTGTAACATGAAGTGTACAACTGACCTTTTAATCAAATCAAATCAAAATCTTTTGGGACATTTCCATAATAAACCGTTGCCATTATTTCACACAGTTGTTTTAATTACCTATTTAACTAGGAAGCCCCTTAATAATTAACGTGATACTAACTAGGTTAAGTTATGCTTATGAGTAAATAAACAACAATATTTTCTTTTCATGTACAAGTCTAGCATGACAGACTACCTATATATAGGTACCTATGGTAACTTACAAATAGGAAGCTTCAACTGCTGAGAGAATTGTGTCTTTTGATGATGAGACATACATTTTCGAAACTGAGTATTTTTAAGTATATTATTTTCATTGTATTAACCAGGTGAGGTGGTGTAGGTGGTAGAGCTGATGCCGGGCTCGACTGTGGAGGTACCACCATCTTACTCGCAAATCCTCCCGAAGTTATTCGGGGGAGAGTGAGAGAACAGCTCTCAGGCAAAACCAGGCGGCCCACCATTGCCTGGGACCGATGGATGGCGGTATATCCATCCCCAATTGCCGAGCCTTATATAAAACAGACTGGTGACGGGTAGCGGCGTCACTGGTGCAAGGGTCCCGGCGCCGCGCTCACCACCCCCCTGGCCAGCGTGCGTGACTATAGACATATTAGACATTTCTTCCAGGAGAACCGCCAATAGTGGCGAAATCTTGAAAAGGCCTATTTCGCTATAAATCATATATGTTATATATTTTTACATGAAACATAATATTATATTACAAAATAACATTGAAAGCGGAAATAAGAAGTATCAGATTCACAAGACATTCCAAGGGCGTCAGTGTCACGGCCCAGGTGTCTCTGTGTTTGGGGAATTTATTCTACCTGCAATCCCGCCGTGACATCATGACGTGACGTCATAAAATATAATTGTTACAAGCTTTTCTTTCTACGTTTACGTTTTCTAACAGTGTATATGTCGCAGTAAAGTAGTTAAATCAGAGAGTTAGTTGAATCTCTAGACAGTTAATTAAAGATCGACATTCAATCAAGTCGCTAAAGTTCCGTCAGACAAGTGAGTGAACGAAACGTTTAACGAGTTTCCTAAACGTTCCTAGGCGCATTTCAACTTTGGTAGGGTGACCTTTGTGAGGCGTCCCCGAGTAGGATACTAAATAGTCGCATAATGGATAGGTCGAAATGTATTTAAAAACACTAGGTTAGGTTAGGTTTGAACATTATGAAACAACTCAGAGCCGAGCGAAGCGGAGCGGAGCGAGGCGTCCCCGAGTAGGATACTAAATAGGTGCATAATGGATAGGTCAAAATGTATTTAAAAACAGTACGTTAGGTCAGGTTTGAACATTATGAAACAACTCAGAGCCATCATCTTGTTTTACATTATTAATCAATCAACACGCTGGCTTTCGGTCAGACAGATAGTTAAACGTTTTCGACGCTGCTTTATTTAAATCAAAATGCTAGCGACTTGATTGAATGTCGATCTTTAATTAACTCTCTAGAGATTCAATTAACTCTCTGATTTAACTACTTTACTGCGACATATACATAATAGTCATAGACTGATAAATAATATTTTGTGTACGATTACATAATTATTTAATCTTCATTACGAGCATCCCAACACATTTAGGGTAACCAACAGGGCGGCGACATACAACGTCACGATATGAATTCCCGTGGAGGTGTCAGAGGTGTTTCCAAGCATGGACTGTGAAATGTAAGTTACAGCTCACACGCGTACACCCACGTTTTTTACTTGAAAATTGGCTAAATTATTTCCGTATAAAACCTAGATATAAAAGGTAATAATAAAATAAATTAATAAAAATAATAAAAACTAATACTCTCATTGAGTTACCATTGTTATATGTAAATTTGAACTTTTCGTTTTAAATGATACCAAAGAATATTTTGCGATTACAGTATACACAATTAATACATATAATAGCTATTAAGGTTTTGTAGGATAATAATTTAGCAAATTTCAAATATTTAATTATTACATAATGCGGGTTTTTATAATCCGTGTGCAATACGACTCCTAAGAATTAAGTCCAATAATGTCATGGCTCACCTTGAAACGGAAACTTAGTGACGTAGGTCACAAAGTCCTTTTTTATTTGACTGCGATGTTAATCTTTTATGTAGCAGTCAGTACGACCAAAGCTAACAAATTGAGATTACTCGTCGAGAGTGCTTCGGAGAGAAACGATTGCTTTGACAGATCTCTGCGACGAATGGCGGGAGATTGGCGCTTTATTGAAGACTTATTAAAGCCATTTGTGAAATGAAATCCTACCTTAACTAAGTGGAAAACATCAGTTTAAAACGCAGCGTACAGGTGTATACAGGGTGAAACAAACGAATGCCCCCTGGAAGGAAAGTAACTTGAATATTAAAGAAATTTTACTTAAAGTAACTTTATTTTATTTTTAAAGTTAAGTAAAACCGCATTCAAAGAATTTAAAAAAATCACCTGCGTGTACCGGGAATCGAACCGTACATACATACATACGTGTACTGTTACATAAATAATTATATAATTAATACTTAAAAGAAAACATATAAAAAAAAATTCTAATACTTAAACGTATTAGAAAGTATTTTACATAAACCTTCTTTTATGTTATATGTATTTTAATGAAGTGAAAAATGAGGAGTATTTGTTTGCTTCTATGTTTGTTTATTTGGGAGGACACAGCTAATTCAACGCGGCTGCAGAGTTGAATAAATAAAGCGATAGCGTTGTTCTTAAATAGAGAAACCCAGCTTGTTGAAGTAGTAAGAAAATACTCATATATTGTGTTAATTTGCTGGTCCTTGATGAGTTTATCTAGTAGGAGTGTTGGTTTACGATAACAATAAATTTACAATATAGACTAACGGCATGATTGCGGCTAAAATAATTGCACCACCTAATTTGATTTATGCAGGAAACTCAGGCAAACTGAAACATACACATCATTACGACATATACACCGATGACAGGGTCTCAGAGGTGATTCCAAGTATGGACCAGGTCACAAGAATAGTCGACACTAGTAAGTCCACTTTAACCGACTATTCGAACGTCCCGACGTGATAGTATTAATCTTCGTTAAAGTGGAAGGATTGGACTAAGCTCAATGATTTGAATGATGATATTATCTTTATCGTGGTACTTCAGGCACAAATACATGATTCTTCCTTGTTTGAAGAATCTAGCATAATTACATATTTGAAAAAAATTTGGACTTCTGTCAAGAATATAATGCACATTCGTATCAAAACAGACTCTTCAGATGTCATTCCAACATTGAATCACAAAAAATCGAAGACGACTCCAAAAAAATTCATGTCGAGTTTTAACATTATTTGAGCAAAATCATATTATATTATTTAAGAATTAAAATTCTGTATAAACTTTATTAAACTCTGAAATGAACAGATATTTGATACAAACTTAAGTTTTTTTTTTATATAATAAAATTCGTGATAAAAGTCGTCAAATTGTTTTTTTTCCAGAATTCGTCCCTCTCGCACTGCGGGTCTTTCTGCATGAAGGTGAGACTGGAGAATTGCGATTGAGTGCGTGCAGACCATTGACATTGTGGAAAACAACTCTTATAGCAGTCCAGGCAAGGTCTGTGTTCAAAAAATTAAGGTTTGACTTTTATCTTATTCTTCTTTTGTTACGATGTATACTTTATGTTTCCATGATTTTTAAAAAATAAACCTTGCCTGCACTGCTATAAGAGTTGTTTCCCACAATGTCAATGGTGTGCACGCACAACAATCGCAATTCTCCAGTCACACCTGCACTGTAACAGCGATCAATGCAATCGAGTGTGGCAAAATTTGGGAAAGGCTTATGTCCAGCAGTGGACAAACACAGGCTGATGGATGGATGGAGGGATGATTAAGCATAGCATGTACATTCCGAAAATTTATTGGTGTATGCTCAAGCTATAGGAATACTACAGACTGAACTAACGCTGCTAGAAAACTTGCAAATGTATTTTGTTTGTATGGAGGAAAACATATTTCATAAAACCTGGCCTGAAATATAAATTTCAGTGTTCGAGACGAATTCTCCACCAAAATGTGTGCTACAGTTACTGACTGAAAAGAACCCACTTTGTATGTGTCTCTAAATTTGAATATCAGTGCCACATTCTCACACATTATACGTTTTGTTTGTGTATTTAGTCTCTGATTTAGTCCATAAACTACAAGATAAGGATGATAAAAGAAGTGCAATTTGTGAAGAGTATTAATTTGACCTCGGCTGTGCAGCGACTAAATCTGTGATAATGCCCTTCGCTTCGTAAAGTATGACATCGAATTTCACCAAAAGACAAAAATAGGTGCGACGACGAGCGCCCATTTCTATGATATCCGCATCATCGATAATGCGAGTTCACGTAGATCCTCTGTTACTAGGTTTCCCACAATATTTAAACACTAGCTTTTGCCCGCGACTTCATCCGCGTGAAGTTTGGAATTGTCAAAAATCCTTTCTTAGCGGATGCCTACGTCATTACAACTATCTGTATGCCAAATTTCAGCGAAATCCGTTCAGTAGTTTCGGCTGTGCGTTGATAGATGAGTCAGTCGGGTTTGCCTTTTATATATTCAGAAGATTGTGACCCTTTAAAGAGATTAAATAAAAGAGAGGAAAGATAAAGGAGGGTACATGGCACCTGATGTAAAAACTATATGAGTATATAGTGTGAGTACTCTTAGTGGCATTATTATTATTTATTTATTTAAAAAGTATAACATTACAGCTTACACCAATGCGTTATACAATTATATATTAAAATTAATTATTGATTAAAATAAAATATAAATTCAATATGTACAATTAACAATTAAAAAGATAAAGTAAGATATACAATTAATTATAAATAGGGACGTTCCTTTCATTCATCACGCTCACAGAACGCCAGACATTTCTCACTCACAGTCATCAATCTATCAGCAAACAAATCACACTCTGGTACCGAAGACAACAGTGTGTTGAGTGATGACCGGGCCCGGACGAGCGGAGACATGCTACGAGCAACAGTATGCGACGCCGGAACCGACAATAGAACGTGCTTACGAGTTCGGAGGTATTTGTCAGGCACAAACAGTCGACATACTTGATTGGTGAGCTGTGGGCAGTCTGATTCACCACGCAACATGCGACATGCTGCAACAAGCTGCTCACAGTCTCGTCGAACTTCCAACGAGTTGAACCCCAGCATACCAAGGAGGTATTTTGTCGGATACATAAAAGGGTAGTACCCAAATTTCTTTTTGTACAGAAAACGAAGGAACGCTTTCTGCACTTTTTCGAGCAATAGCACGTATGTTGATTCATGAGGGCTCCAGACGATGGCTCCAGTTTCAATCTTACTTCTCACAAGAGCTGTAAAGAGAAGTTCTATTGCTTTTAGATTTTTGAAATCCTTAGCGTTACGAAGAACGAAACCTAGCCTTTTGGAGCAATCAGCAGCCAGGGTCTTTATGTGCTCGTGGAACGTTAGACGAGTATCAAAAGTGACACCAAGGTCTTTGATAGAGTTCACACGAGCAATCATTTCGGACCCAAGCACATAAGTTGCTTCATAGGTCTGGGTCGCCCTCGTGAAAGACACACAAAAGCATTTGCTGACGTTAAAGTGCAGTTTGTTCTGTACACTCCATCTGTACACAGCGTCTAGGTCCTTCTGTAATAAGTCACAATCAGCCATCTGATTTACATTTAGTATCAGCTTCAGGTCATCAGCATACAGAAGACAAGATACGTGTTTAATAATGGCCTCTATATCATTAATCATTATAACGAAAAGAAGCGGGCCGAGGATAGAACCTTGACTCACACCTGATCGCGTATGATAAGGTTTTGAGGTGTAACAGCCATACTTGACATACTGTTGTCGGTTTCTGAGATAGTCGGCAAACAGGCTGAGCAGACTTGGAGCAAATCCAATGGCACACAGCTTTTCAAGTAGGACGTCATTATCAACCCGATCAAAGGCTTTTTTAAAATCGAGGTATGCTACGTCCACTTGGAAGCCACTCTCCATATGACCGGATATAGTGTCCGCCAGCGTCAATAGATTTGTGTTTGTTGATGTTTATGTTTAAATCTTGATGATTTGGTGGTTTATGACGTCTCAGCTTTAATTTTCAACTTCAAGTTCAAATAGGTTTAATGTGTTCTAAATGTAAACCCAGTGCGAAGACTCCCGTAAAACGGAATAAATGCAGGAATGGCGGCGCGTTCCGCCTTAATTAGTATGGAGCGTGTGAAAACATGGAATTCAATTTTCTTTTTAATGACAGCCATTTTGTCTTTAGCGCCGCTTTGTTACTTTATTTAATTTCCTTAAACGTTTGATAATTTGTTATGTACATATAGTTTCATACACTACTTTATCTAAACTCTGCCTACTAACCAGTTTTTTTAATCGTGGTAAATTTGTCGTTAGCCATTTTTGTTTTTTTTTGTAAGAGCTTGTTATAAAAGTGTTCGTAATTTCCAGAATGTCAGGTGGAGTCAAATTATCACCATGAAAGGTTAGCTATTCCCGAAAACAGAATAAGATCTTATAGTGACTCATTTTCTGTACACGGTGTAAGACCCTGGAATCCCTGTCCTGTGTGAAGTCAGACACTGATAAATAAAAATACCTTTAAAATTAACGTAAGACAATTTTTCACCCGTCAAATTAGATCTCAAATATCCAATATTATTTAAAAAAAAATATTTCTTTTAGGTATGTATGTATGTATGTTATGTGTATATTTTAAAGATATTCATTTAAATGATGTATGTTCATGTATTGTAAGTACGAGATATATAAGGGTATGTCTTAGATAAGTATGGTATTTAAGTTATATTTTTATCTTGATCTCTTTTCTTTTTGGCAAATACGTGTGATGGCAAAAAATAAAAAGAAATTCAAACCCACGGGAGAATAAAAATGCATTTTTAACGTTAATTGTTTCAGCTCTATCTATCTTAAAGATGAAAAAAAAAACATTTATTTTAATTTATACAAGGTGAAATTCAATCAACCGACCAAATTTACACTGGAGACTCGGTTAGTAATCATGAACAAAGTTCATTGACCCTTCAGGTGAAATTCGAAAAAAAATTTTTTTTTGCCTCCCAGTGAAATTGTAGTTGAACTAGTCCAACCAGTACGGGAGCAAAAAAATTAATTTTACGAATTTGGCCAAAAGGATTACTGAACCTTGTGTCTCATTTAAATCGGTCAGTGAAAACAACGCATTTTATTCATTTGAGACATCATGTTTCATAGAGCCATTTACTGCTTAAGACCTACACAATCGATATCTAAATGGAAATAGTGTAAGTTTATTTTTTTCAAAACCACCGGGTTCGATTCCCGAGCTGAGTACAGGTTTTTTTTAAATATATGAATGCAGTTTTACTTGTTATTAAAATCGATGACATGGTTCCTAAGAACAGATCTTCGTATGTCTTATAGTTTCAGACTTTCCCATACTGACCGATTTAAATGAGAAGCAAGAATATTGCTACAAAATAAATAAGGAGGCTCATGAGGAGTTAAATATATATTTATTCATATCTTAAAGATTATAATACATATAAGTTTCAAATGTGGTCAGATTAAAGAATGTATCAAATAATAAAATAATGGATTCCGTATTCAGAGGGTACCGAATTGTTTGTTTGTCACCTTGATGATGCTATGGCATATATATTGTTGTTATTATAAAAATAAAATTAATTGACCCATGGACCATAATGATTTAGGGTTCCTTTCTCGTATTATGTGGCGTACGGAACCTTTTGTTCACGAGTCCTATTCGCACTTGGTCAAATTATATTTTTATATAATTATATATCAGACAATATATATCAGACTATATTTTAGGCACAGAGAGGATTTAGGATAATCACGTAAAGCACGTAGAATCCACGCCACCATAAACGCCCGGTAAATTAGGACATTTTGGATTTTATTACGATGTGAATAAAGACTTCGCCGCAAAACCTCTGTGTAGGATAGCTAGAGCTCGCACCACCAAAGAAGGCCGTAGAATTTATTGGCATTGGAATACGAACGAAAATGCCTGAATCCGTGGACGTATTTCGAGTCCACCCTACCGCCGAGTCCCGCCCCATTACCCCGTGGCAGCCGCGGTCCGAAGAGATCGCCCTCATTAGACACATTACACAGCTAGTTGCACTACCCTACGTCATGACTCGAGAAACAGAGGATAGATGTTTTAGGGTTTTAGTGAAATGTAAACCGTAAAATTTACTAATCGCCGAACTCGCTTTTAGCAAATAAACATTAAACAGAACTTTCAAATATCGCTATTAGTTACTGAGGCCTTTTGGTTCTGTAGCCTTAGCATGAAAACATTACGGTTACGTTTAGTTTGAACGTAACGCGGTTTTGTATGAAATCTGATAACCGCCCCTAGCGGTCAGTAGCGGAACTTATGAGAATTCCATACAAAACCGCGTTACTTTCTAACTAAACGTAACCCTAATGTATTCATGCTAAAGCTACTGAACTATTTGAGCAACATAGAAAAGCAATCGAAGATTTTTAGATTAAAAAAAAATACAATAAATCAATCTAAGGCTGTAAGTGTAGGTTATACAGATTGAACATGAATCCTTCAGCCTAGGTTGGCCTTTCGTGTGAAATGTGGGAACCAAAAAAAATTTAAAAATCTTTTTTTTACGGTTTTGTGTTCTATGATCGTGAGTGATATATTTCAATAAAGCTAGGGGGTTCATTTTCAACATGTATACGGTGACTTTTGCGTATAAAGCCAAATTCATACTGAACACTCGGCAAGTGGTTAGGACCAAGGTACAATGACCCTTTCTTTGAAATACGTAAAATAGACTTCTTATACTAATTGAGTCGAGGTGCACTCGGCTACTGCGTGTCTAGATTTAGTCAATATGTAGAGCCATAGAGTAAATTATAATTACTTTTATTTAATTTCATATCGTAAAATCCTCATTACGAACTCAAAACTACTGGCATAATGTTTTTTTTATGAACGTCTCTTAAACACAAAAAAGTTAAATTATAGTACAGGTCTCCAAACAACATAATGCTATAGAAAAAACCTTTTCTGAGATTACAGTACACGTGAATACTAACTAGGAAGGCAAATGGGACTTAGCCCATACAGCCATGTCAGAGGTTTAATATCAATTTAATCACGTACTAAATAATATAGTGGCGTGACAAAGGAGGTCACAAATTCATTTCATTTTCGGCCTGCATTGTCTATGACTGCCGGCGCACGCAACGCGTACACATGAGTGGTGGATGGACTGTTGGATTTTGGCGCCGTAACTTACGTGGAAATTACTATTTACGTTTTATGGATCGAATTAAAAGTATTATTTTGCCCCAAAATTACTAACAGCAGTGATGGTGATGATAATTTGACTCCACCTGACATTCTGGAGATAACGACGGAAATTACGAACACTTTTAGAATGAGCTTCTACAACAAAATTAAAAATGGGTAACGACAAATTTTATCAAGATTATGAAAACAGGTTGTTAGGTATGAGTTTAGATAAAGTAGTGTATGAAACTATACATTACTAGGTATTAAAACATTTTTATTTACCAGTTTCATAAACTACTATTACGTGTGATCATATTAAAATAATTACAAATTATAGCACCACTCAAATTACCACCTGAGTTGCTCCACCATTATGAAAATTACCACCTAACTTGTTTAGTAAAGTCATCAGTGAAGTTTCCTAAAACTATATTCCCTCTGTCTCTGTTAGTTTCCAAATTTAAAATAAATTACTATCCATCCACTTTATTTTGAAATAATACAAGAAGAAGACATATAATTAAAACTCATTTTGAATAAAAACATACAATAATTATATTTGTAGCAGAGGCGTCAAAACGTCAAGCATGATCATAGGCATAAGATAACTTCCTTATACTTTGGGGCTACAATTTTTTTAATACTTTTTGATTATTATTTTTAAGCTTAAGATCTTATGATACTTCCGAAAATATTTTAGTGGTGAAACATCTGTACCTTTTTCGTGACTTTTCCCAGATTTGGCCCAGATTATATTAACAAAGCAAGACTGAAGTTGGCATCCTCTGCCTCAAACCGACATTGTCTCAATAAGATAAGTGGCGCATTGTTTCATTTTCAATTGCCCTTAACTAAGATGTCTCGCAAATCTGACTTCTACAACAATAAAACAAAATAGAAGGATACTTTTTTAAGAGTTTGAACTAGTCATTTTGGCTCCATCTTTAGGCTACATTCCTATTATTGCACCACCTATCACATTTGGTTTATTTTCTACTGAACTTCAGACCACATCTCTGAGGGGGTTAGATGAGAATTTGGGAATTAAAATGGAAGAACATAGTGCAGTGAAAAAAAAAAAGCCAACGAGTACAAAGTTAGGAATTAATAAACTGATTTGAAATAAGTTTATATGACTGATAGCGCAATCCATTGCTTTCGAATCTTTGGATACTCTAAACATCATTAAGGGTTCATTAGAAACTAGAAAAGATCAATTAGTAGAAACAAATTTTAAATAAGACAATTATAAAAAACAAAACCTCGTGCCAGGATTCGAAACTGCTGCCAAAAAGACTGTAATCAAGAATTTCCTAAATACTGGTCCCAAGATTTTTTTAAAACACATATTTGTCTTCCATCCATCCATCCATCAGCCTGTTTCGTCCACTGCTGGACATAGGCCTTTCCAAGATTTCGCCAGTTGGCGGTCCTCCTAGAAGAAATGCCCATACTCACACACGCTGGGCAGGCGGGTTGGTGAGCGCGGTGCCAGAACCTTCGCACCAGTGACGCTGCTGCCCGTCACCGGTCTACTTTAAGGCCCGGCAATTGGGGATGGATAAACCGCCATCCATCGGTCCCAGGCAATGGTGGGCCGCCTGGTTTTTTTGCCTGAGAGCTGTCCTCTTACTCTCCCCCGAATAACTTCGGGAGGATTTGCGAGTAAGATGGTGGTACCTCCACAGTCGAGCCCGGCATTAGCTCTACCACATTTGTCTTACTTTTTCTAAATTATCTCTTCTAGTTTGTAATGCACTCAAAATAAGGATTTGAAATAATTTGCTTTAGTTGTCATTATACGTATTACTATATAATTTATACTAGCGTTTGTCGGCAATTTGTGAAACTTGAAAGAAATCGTTTTTTGAAGACACCATGATTATACAGTTATTTACTACCGAAATATATTTTGACAAAACTTTGACAATACTTAACAACTGAATAAAATTGTTGTGTCAAGACTTAATTTAAGATTATCTCAATGGCAGTCTAAAATGAAATAAATTACTATAAAAATAGTTTTTTGAATGTCAGCAACTCTCAGCAATGCCTATAAATGTATTCCAAAATATTATATTATATTCTCAATACCAAGTACACACACAATTTTACGCTGTTCTAGTTATACCACGGAAGACGGAGTAATACCATAAAAACCTTTATAGAAAGAAAAATCAAAAGCGACATTTTTGCTTCGTGGGGAATTATCTTCGGTTTATCGATAATAATATGGGCCCATTACATGTCTTTGTACACGACGCGTATTTCTTAACACATTGTTGAGAACCGCATCACTCAGACCGGATGTAGGGGCGGTAGCAAGGAGCTACTCCTCATTTACGCGGTCTGGCGAACTGGTCAGCTGCAATTCATACTACAAAAGGCCGTCCCCCACTCCTTTATACCGGGTGTAAAAGCAAAGTCAAGAATCCTATAAGGGTGTGTTAGTATGATCGGTAAAGATATTTTTTTTTATACTGGGATCTCTAAATAAAGTACCAGTACATCATAATAAGACGATTTTCTTTACTCAAAATACACTAATCGCGTGGAAACCCTCACGGTCGCTGGCCACTCGGATGAGGGGTGCGGGTTGCGGGGTGCAATTAGGTGTGTGGTGAGGCCGGTGAGCTGCGTAGCCATAGCTTAGAAAAATGATGGAATTTTTGGTGAAAATTCAAGGTATATTTTTTTTCTCGTAATGACATCAGAATCGTGTATACTTTCGTACCCTAAAGGGATTCTTGACTTTGCATTTACAACCTGTAGAACTGTATAAAGTTGACGGTGCAGTATGACACGTCTTCTTTAGAACATTTATGCAGTAGAATACCATTCTTAAACATAAACATATGCACATTCTTTAGTGCCAATTTTCAATTACAGGTCATAGTTATTTATATATTTTTCACAACATCAACAAAATTTTCACATATAATTTACGTTGTTTTAGCAATTTAAATAAACAAATAAAAATAATTTAGTTATTAAACCTAAGAAACAAGAAACAATAATAATAATATATATACCTACCTAAAAAGAAAATCTATAAGTAAAAAAAATGATCCAGATTTGGCCGAGGTACGCGCCAGCCCTTGGGTCCCTTGACGTGTTGATGAGGCGCAACGAGATTTCTTTGAAGATTCGGCGCACCTCCGGGCCCCACGGACCCAAGGTCTCGACCCCAAATGGCGCAAACATGTAATTATTCCTTGGGCAATCAGCCTTGGGCCGCTTGTGGCTTTCAGCGCTGTCCACTGCGACACCAGCAGCCCTACTGGTCTGGGTTACATGGGAAGCCGCCAGTATGTCGACGCATGTGGCATCCCACAACAGCGGCCTCCCATTCTTCCAAGGGACCAGACTCATTCCATCAGGTCTCTTGACATCGTCACGTGAGATTCCATTTGGTTCGAGTACCGCCGGTACGTTGACGGAGGCAAGAGCCCTCCGGATAATATCATTAATACGTATGTCGCGAAAAACGGCCAGCGCTGCGTCGACACGTCGACATATTAATATAATAATACTTAACATTTTCATGTCAGTAGGTAGTATGCGTACGAGTATACATCAAATCTATAATAATAACAAATGACCGGGTTCCCATGGGCCCGTGACTGAAAAATTTACCTACATAATAATGTAATTAGTCCAAACTAATAAAAAAATAATAATCATAAGCATTATTTTGATGTCAGGATTCTTACAAAATTTATATTTAATTTATTTATTCTCACAGGTGAGCGGATAAGCGCTGCGAATGACCGAATATGGATCAAAAGAATATTATATAGTATGTCCGAGGTAGTGTCTGATCCGCTTTGGTTCTGCTTGTTGTTAAACCCTCTGAGCTACCTTCTAAATATAGGTATTAGCGACGGATTTTAGTTCTGGATGCTACATCTTCTTTACAAGGATGACTTAAAACTGTGCGGCCCCACATCTCAGAGACTAGAGGAATTGTTGAAGATCACTGATGATTTCAGCAATTCCATCAGGTTGGAGCTGGGGGCTGACAAGTGTGCGGTCATGCAAGTTGGAGGGGAGATGATATTCACTCCGACAGATTCAATGTTGGCTTCAATTGGGAATTTCCCAAACAATTGGTGTTAGTAAAGCAGACATTAAGAACGCCGTTTGTGAGTTTTTTTTACGCCTAACATTTGGATCTAAATAAAGTGCTGGACATATCATGATTTGCCTCAGTAGATTGTAAAGTATGAAATCGAAAATCTTTCACAAAATGAGCAAAGCGGAGCGGGGTGAGGCAACCCTCCTAGTTTTAAGAGAAATATAATCTGCTTGGACAGATAATGATATGCCTTCTAAGATGTACATAGATCGAGCTAGATGCCCTAGACATAAATATCAATACAACTCTTTACAGGAGACATCATCCGAGATCGTCGGGTATGAAACTGTGTTTCGCGGAGACATGAGATGATCAAGGTCTATTAAGTGCCAAGACTATGCACAACCGCTAGATATGTAGTCTTAGGAATTATTTTCTGGTGAAAATGGTACGTTATCAAGATCCGTTTCCTTGAAGATACAGAAGATGCAGTACTATTGTGAGGTGTCTTAAAATGTCGTAAATAGGAAGTTTTGTCAGCGACTTAATTGTCCCACAACAATGCCGCAAAATCAGGTGCACAGTGATAACGGCGTGGCGGTCTTCTCCAAGAAGGTCTTGGTGGCGAAGATCTCTCCGTGTATGTGGTTGCGCAGATCTGCTAAATCTGAGCTCTTTCATCACATCAAGGCGAACAGCTCCTGTACCATTACGGTCTCAGCACGAATTTTCAAGGGGTTTTCTCTGTCAAAATCAAATCAAAATATTTATTTTGTAAAATAGATACATAAAGTATACTTTCTACAAGTCAAAGTTAATCTTAACAATATATGTCTTTAGAATAAAAAAATATATATATTATAGTACGGGAAATACATAGAGCAATCTAGAAAAAAATACATACATATATACATAATGCAATAAACAAATAAGTTGATAAATAAATACGGAAAATACATACAAAAAATAGTTAGGTTGGGGCTACTAAAATGTAATAAAGTCATACACCTGCATAAAATAGAGAAATATAGTAATAAAAATATTATATATACATAATGCATTGAACAATATGTTGAAAAATGAACTGAATAAACCATAAATAAAAATAATGCCTAACCATCCGCACCATTCGATTGGTTTACAGAGTACCCCAAGCAAATATATATATATCAAAAAGTGTTAAAATGAAAATGAAACTTTAATGAACTATAATGTTTAGGTAATATATTTATGAAATAACAACGCGGTTAACTCGATTCAACAGATTTTGTACTTATTTGTTTTGTGTAACCAGGCGAAAGAAAAATAGTTTCTTCAATATTCATTTCAACACTTTTTTGACAGACTTGTACGTGTCCAAAATTACACCAATACACATAGTTACACTATACCTATACATTACCGATACTATATACCTAAGTTTTAAGATCTATTTTGATGCATGCAAAAATTATTTATCGATATGTTAGTACAAAAATATATAAAGTTAACGAAAAGCTCTTCTACAAAAATATTTAATCTTTTGACAGCTTTTAGTAGGATTAGTCAAAAAACCTTAAACATCGCTTGCTATATATACCCAGCCCGCGATATGCGAAGTTATGTAGATAATTTCATAGCTATTACTGCCACGTTCAGTCTCTAATCGGTGCATGGTCAGCACAGACAGAGCCGCGTGAAAAAGCTAGTTTAATATAAGGAAATATACGGAACTAAGTTTTCTAATAACAATTCATGTCGTTATATCCTTAGGAAAGAAATTATTCCGTTTGTTTTGTTTATGTTTTATTCTTCACCGAAAGTTTCGTTCCTCACCGGAAACGTGTACCATTGGTCCATAATAATATTGTGTATTGATCTGAAAAAGAAACGACGCATATATAATTTTGTTGACGGAAGATTCCACATGGAAAATTTCTGCAAAAAATAAAGAGCGGCCTTTTTATGGTCCTGTAAGCTTCGGCAAGAACAATATGATTCATATTTCTATTATTCATTGTTATATTTTATTCCGTTTTCGTTATTTTTTGATAAGGCAATTTTATTTATTTATTTATTATTATGTAACTTAAACTACACAGGTAGGTAGATCACAGTAAGTTGAGTCACTTTGTATTGACGTTGTTCAATTCTACCACGTAATTTATGTGTCTGCACATTTCTTAAGGCAGGCCCGCGCAGAAATGAGCAGGTTCCGTACCGTTATTTTTTAATAATTAGTTATTTAATAACTTAGCAACAAAAACTGCAAAATCGTCAAAGTTTTGGAATTTGGAATAAGGGGAGTTATAAAAGTATAATATAATTTAATATACATACGTATAAGTAGAAAAAATATACTATACATAAACAGGAAATATTAAAGTATACCTACATGTATATATATATGTATAAACAAATATCTAAATAGGATATATTTATAAGTTACGTAAATTTGTGCATGACTAAGTCTAAAAATATAAATTATGTTTGTGTTAAATGTCAAATTAAATTAAATATAAATTATGTTTATTCACATTGAAATCAGTTTCATTATGTAATAATGAGCTTAAGCAAGTTTTCGGACTCTTCCAGCCCAAGACTGTTAATCCACTTTTTGAGTGTGTTTTTATTCTTTTGTAAGTTATCCTTGATATTGTCAGGGATCTTATTAAAAAGTCTAGGACCCAGCCAATAGTGAAACCTCTGACCAAAGGAAGTATTTGTAGTATCTACCGTCAAGTAACCTCGTTGAGCTGTTCGTGTAATATTATGTGTTTTGATCTTATGCAAATCTGTATGTGTCCGATAGTAGCTAACTAATCTGTACATATATTGCTGCCGAATATTCAAGATGAACGTGTCCTTAAAAAGGTCTTCATTGTGATATCGAGGTGGTTTTCTGGCAATGACGCGAAGTATTGCATTTTGTGCTGGTTGTGCATGATTCAATGTAGTTTTACAAGAACCTCCGTAAGCAAGGATAGCATAATCAATGACGGAATGTGCTAGGGCATGATAAACACACCAGAGAAGGTTGACATCACAAATGTTTCGGAGTTGCCAGAAAAAGTGGATAAGTGATCGTAGTTTCTTAGTAATAGCAATTATGTGTGGCTTCCAGTTCAGATTTTGATCAATTATAACACCTAAATATCGTATTTCTGACACTTTGTTTAGATTTGGACATGAACAGCCAGTATAAGAGTTAGCATGTTGACAAGTAGATATAGTGAGATCATCAGTTGGTTGAGAATTATTATAAATAGAATAACACATATATTTAGTTTTATTTTTGTTTAAAGTTAATAATTTAGAGTCCAGCCAGTTCATTACCTCGGTGAATCCTTTTTGAGCCAATTCGAATGTAACATCCCATTTCTTACCGGTAAAGAGAATAAGCGTGTCATCAGCAAATGATATGACTTTACCCCCATCTAATTTTAGGTCACATAGCTTGTTTAAATAGATAAGGAAAAGCACAGGCCCCAAGACACTACCCTGCGGGACACCGTAGCTTACACTACACTCATCTGATAACTCTTTTATAAAGACTTGTTGCTTTCTATCTAAGAGATAGGTTCTAAACCATTGGAGAGGTAGTCCACGGACGCCTATTGATTCTAGTTCTTTGAGAAGTATCGGAAAAGCCACGGTATCAAATGCCTTTTTTAAGTCTAGGAATATTCCTATGACTTTTCCCCCGCCATCAAGACATTTGCTTATTTGAGTGGTAGCATCCAATATAGCATCCTCTGTGCTTTTGCCCGCCTGGAAACCAAATTGATGTTTACTAAGTAGTTTGTGTTTGTTAAGGAAGCTTAGTAATCGACTTTTAGCAACCTTCTCGAGAATTTTTGATATTACACTTAACAACGAGATCGGCCGATAGTTGGATATGTCGTTTGCTTCTCCACCCTTGTGTATGGGTATAATTTTGGTTTTCTTAAGACAATTTGGGAAGCGACCCTCAGACAAGCTCAAATTGCACAAATACGTCAGAGGTTGCAAAATAGAGGAAAGGTTTGTCTTTATTATTAGTGAGGGAATTTTGTCGAGACCAGGAGAAGACGAGTTTTTTAGGTTGGTAATAATTGTTGAAAGTTCTCTTTCTGTGACAGGAGTGAAAAACAGAGAACCATTGAAGTTATGAGACTGATTATGAATTTGAGAAGTTAAAGAGTCAATATTATTCTTAGTACGATACATCAGATCAGTGAAATAGTACCTACAAGTGTTTTTATCAAGATGGTGATGTGATGTTTTACCAAGTGCCAACAATTGAAAGCAATAACCATCTTAGGAAACGATCTTAGCTGTTGTTAATTTACGGGCTAACCCTTACCGAAGGTGTTTTTTACTGTGGTGTTTCTGTAGGGGTATTTAAGGTTGAATAGCAGAGATACTCCTTGCCTATCTCAAAGCAAAACAAGAAATATTAGCTGCTGATTTGTTATCTAAAATAATTGAGACAATCACAGTGCAAAAAACGGTATGACAATGTAGTTGTAACTTTTTTTGCGATGCCGATTTAAAATGTACTTGGTACCTGTAAAACTTTTTTTGATGTTGTAATTTAAGCACTTGGTGATTCATCCATCTCAAGGATTTACAAATCAACAGTATGGCGCAATGATAAATAAAGTAAATTAGATTATTGTAGTAAGGGAATAAATAAATAACAAAAACAGTCCATATTGGCCATCTAAATGAAGACCTAAAATTTATTTGATTCAATTGTTTCTTCTTTGCGTGTTATTTTGATACTTAGATATTATGAATAACGATTCGGAGCGGGCTCGTAAGTAATAAAATAACTCGCAAAAGAGAAAAAATGCAATCAAATAAATTATAGGCCTTTATTAAGGCCTTTTTCCAAAAACATCGCGATAAAGGCCAGAAAAATAATTAACATATTGTTATTCATCAAAGTTGTCGTCGTCACGGACCGGACTCTTATGGTCGAAAATGGTTTTCACACACCATAATGTCTGTCCTTAAATATGGGATAGACGAAAAAAAACATCCCCAATTTAGGTGTATAAATTATTTTTTTGCGATTTTGCCTCAGCGTGCAGCGCCTGGATTCTCCCCTTCAGATAGGGGCAGTTTTGGAAGAGATTTACCTAAAATTTCCGAGAGAGTAACGAAAATGTGTCAAATTATTATTTGTTATATTATATCCCATCTCTTTGTCTTCGATTGTCTCTAGTATTTGTTGCGTAGAAACGAGGGATATTAGCAAAGATTAGCCTTATCTTATTGAAAACAATGGCCTTCTCTTGTCGGGTTGAATGCGGCATCCATGTTACGGATAAAGTCTGGATTATTGCCTCTTTACTGCCTGTTAACTGCGAAACAAAGTGGAAGTTCCATTCGAATGAGTGATTAACTACACATTAAAACAAAATGCTTTTTGGCCGAGCTTCAAATGTTTATTTGAGTCTTTCATTAAATTAATTCGAATTGTTTTTGATGAATGATTAATTAATTGTTGATTATACAAATGATTGTTTTGTCAGTTAGTCAAATGGGTGTCAGAGGTATTTCTGAGTATACCTGTACAACCATGTTTCACCGAAGATTATTATGTCCTAGCGTGATGGTTGGTGAGACCTGTCGCCGTCATTCGGGCACAGATATGGCGTGCCTTCCGAAGTACGCCGACCGAAACCAAATGTGCATCTAAGGGATTTGAATCTGTGACCCCCGGATTAGTGACCGAGACGTTTGAATCACTACACCACAGGGATGGCATAAACCTTTAATTTATGACAGAAAAAAAATATATATCTGATCTATACTGATAATAAAGTACTAAGAAAGTGGCGTCTGTACAATGAATTTTTTTTAAAGATTTGGTTTATTAGGCTTAATAGTATAGAACTGAATCCAAAACTATTTTTATTTATTTTTTGTATGTTTGAAAATGAACATTTCTGTATTAGAGACGTTTTTTTACAATAAACAAAAACACTAACTTCCACACAAAGTTTCCTCGTGAACAGTGCCGGCGTTAGAGGTGGGCGCGATGGGGCGACGGCCAAGGGCGCCAAATTTAAAGGGGCGACTGGTGGAGGTGGGATACTTATCCCACCAAGCTTACATTCAAAAACCAATTTTGGATAACAAAAAAAAAATATATATATATAAAAAAATGACAAAAAAATTAAATTAAATAATAGGAGCTACATAACTTTCTACGTCCACGTCGTTAGCTCTGGATCACGCTAAAGGAAAGATAGAATTCTTAATACACGTTCACATTGGTTCAGACAAAAATTAACACTCGATTTTGATTTCCTTAAGTGGGCGCCATAATATTCTTGCTCAGGGTGTCAGTCCCTCTAACGCCGGCACTGCTCGTGAAGTGGAAACTAGGCTCTATCCAAAAACATTTCACAAAATTTTATGCTCATGAGTGCTTAAATGGTAACAAATTATAAATGACAAGTTACAAAAATAAAAATAATAATTATTATAACCGCTAGGGTTACAGATGCAGAGCTGATTAGGAGAAAAGTGACACGGGAAAGATGTAGAAGAAAATATGGGTGAACTAACCTGATTGCTGATGTGTCCAAAAACTAAGTAGGGGCCAGGGGGGTACGCCCTTCTCCAGAGTACCGGCCCGCAGAAATACGGGTGTCATCGATGTACCTAAAAAGAGGCTTTATCCTAATTAACGCGTTATTTTTTTGGTTATTATGTGTTCTCTTTGTTAGGGTTATCTCCATTTATCTTATTACGATCACATAATCGAGAACAGATGAATTGTTGATGATTGCATGATTTGGAGCTAGCCCCCCCCCCCCTCGGCTATGGAACCCCGAAAACTAACACAGTGAGTCGCGTCCTTATTCACAATTTAAGAGTCAATGCGAGTGAAGAAAAATACTGTAAAGCTTGATATACAGGATGAACCAAACGAATGCCCCCTGAAGGGAAAGTACCTTAAATATTAAAGATATCGTAAATTAAAGGAAGACCATGAAATTTAGTATTTAATTAACAAAACTCGTATCCAAAATTTAATGTTGTTAGAAGTACGGAAAAGACGCAGGAAAAACGCAGGTCTTTTTTAAATATTCTTTGAATGCTGTTTTCTTTATTAAAAAAATAAAATAAAGGTTCCTTTAAGTACACTTTGCTATCTTTAATATTCAGGGCACTTTCCCTCCAGGGGGCATTCGTTTGGTTCACCCTGTATATCTGTACGTATTAACAGCACCATACATCACAGCCTAATAGCAGAAGCATCCATCAGAAACATTGTTAGTTTTTCTGAATGGAGAAATAGGCTGGCCTTAACGGGGGCATAATCATAATCTTGATGAATGTGCAGATAATCACCGAAAGTAACGAAATGGGGCCTAGAGCTCTTTATTTGGAAATCTCTTTGTATTTCTGCTGAAAATATTTTAAAGCAAACATTCAGTTGTTCAAGAAAAACTTGTGTAGGCCATAAAATAACAATTGCATAATTTACGAAGAATTATATTTTTCATTTGCGACGAACTGTAATTGTACATAGGGATAATTTGTTGCAATAATCGGAATACCCATAGTTAAGTTATCCTATGACCTTGTCCATATGCCGCGTTTTGCTCGCGCGAGAGCTCGCGCGTAAGCACTCACGCGAGAGGTCGCGCGTAAGCACTCACGCGAGAGGTCGCGCGTAAGCACTCACGCGTTGTCGAAGTACGAGGCTCCAATACATTGCTTCCACATGCTACGCGCGAGCCATTGCGCGCACTCGCGCTTCTACACAAGAATCTTGACTACGCGCGTAGACACGCGAAGCCCGCTCGAGTCGAGGTACTCGGACGGAACCTGTATGTCGCGTCCAGTAAACGCGCGAGCGTTGGCGTAAACGGACGTGTTCAGGGGAAAAATGGAGCATGATTTCGATACTGATTTTTTTTTAATGAAGTGGAAGTAGACCCACAATATAGGATATGAAATCTATTGGTTATGCCAATGCTAATTTTATTATTTTAAAACAATAACTAATAGGTTGGGGAAAAACTCTTTTCGCAAATAGTATGTATGAACTTATAATAAAATCTCTTTGGCTATACCGCATGTATCTGGCTGGTTTCGGTATTATTAAAAAGTTTAAATTTTAAACAAGATAATTCCAAATTCAAATTAGGTAAAATGTGTGACTTTCATTTGTTATTATTACTGTTAAGATGAGTGAATGTAATGAAGAAATTCGATAGATTTCAAAATTTTATTACAAAAAAGGTAAAAATGCAACGCAAGCCGCGAAAAAAATTTGTGATGTTTATTGACCCAGTGCAGTGTCTGTGAGAGTAGCAAAAATTTGATTTAAGCGTTTTCAATCCGGAAATTTTGATGTCAAAGATGTACCTCGGTCTGGGCGCCCTGTTACGGATAAAATGGATGCCATTTTTGAAAAAGTAAAGCATGATAGGCATATCAGTAGTTACGATGTAGCTGAAGAACTGGAGATTGACCACAAAACAGTTTTGGCGCATTTTAAAAAAGCTGGGTACACAAAAAAGCTCGATATTTGGGTGCCTCATGAGCTTACTGAAAGAAACTTAATGAACCGTGTACTCATTTGTGATTCTTTATTACGACGTACTGAAACCGAACCATTTTTGAAAAACCTGATAACTGGTGATGAAAAGTGGATCACGTACGACAAGAACGTGCGAAAAAGGTCATGGTCAAAGGCTGGTCAGGCTTCACAGACTCTGGCGAAATCCGGGTTATCTCGCAACAAGGTAATGCTGTGTGTATGGTGGGATTGGAAGGGCATTATTCATTATGAGCTGTTACCGCCAGGCAGGACCATCGATTCTGAACTCTGTTGCGAACAACTGATGAGATTAAAGCAAGAAGTTGAGAGAAAGCGACCGGAATTAGTCAACAGAAGGGGTGTGGTTTTTCATCGTGATAACGCTAGACCTCACACATCTTTAGCCACTCGGCAAAAATTAAGAGAGTTTGGCTGAGGCGTATTGATGCATCCGCCGTGTAGTCCTGACCTTGCACCTTCAGATTTCCACTTGTTTCGGTCTCTTCAGAATTCTTTAGGCAGTGTCAGGTCAACATCACGAGAGGACTGCCAAAACTAATGCTAATTTTTCCCTATTAAATTTCTTATTGATTATCTCTCATTTTAAGCAAATAAATAATCTAAATCTGAATCTCTCGAGTATGGATTTGGTGATATTTATATATAAGGTCCTACAATTCAAAGTGAAAAAAATTCAAGACATGATAGGGTTATCCCTAATAGACCACTTTCGACCAGAAAAAAAATTTTTGCTCGATCTTTTTTTTTCACCTTTCCATAGAAATTTAGTCAGCTGATTGAAACACTTTGTACTGGAAAGTGAAAAAAATATTTGACCAAAGAAATTCATTTTCTTCTTGGTTGTGCTCAGTTAACGATATACAATCTACCTAAAAATTATTTTCACATATTATTGTAGGACTATATATATTATATATTTTTTTTTCTTTATAAATTTGGTTTGATTGATATTTAACAATTATGTAAAAAAAAAGAAAATTTAATCATAAAAAGGCCAACGTTTTAATGGATTAAATTATGAAACTTTTTTTTCTACTTCATGCAAATATGAGGTACTCAATCTCAGGTCAACAATGCCCTTAAACTTAGATTTATCTTTATTTTCATGGGCCCTCTGAGAATTGGCGGAGTTAGGCATAAAATTTGAAATAGATGCTCAATAAAATCGATTCTGAAGGCATTAATTTTAGTTTTAGTTCTGTCAGAACTTACGTTTTTCCAAAGTATTACAGCTCCTGTTTTCAATACTAAAGAACTATTTTAAAATGAAGAAAATTTAGTTCTAACAGCAGTAAAACTAAAATTAATGCCTTCAGAATCGGTTTTATTGTACAGACATGAATTTTTTACTACTTTATTATTAGTATATATACCATATGATATATTATGAAACGTTGTATCGGTGCCAACTGGTTTCCAAAGATAAGACAGAAATAGACACTCAACTTTCAACATTCCCTTCAGTGTTTAATGAACTGTTCACGAACTGTGACGTCACTTTAAGCACGAACGTATCCAAAGATAATCGGAATTAGATAGTCCATTTATTCATCCTTCAGCCTGTGTTCGTCCACTGCTGGATATAAGCCTTTCCCACCACTCTTGGCGGCCCTCTGTCCTCCTCATTCAGCCACCACCTGCAACATCCTTCAGATCGTCGGTCCAGCGGGCACAAGGTCGGCCTACGCTACGCTTTGCTGTACGTGGCCTCCATTTTAACGCTTTTCGGTTTCGGCCCCAACGTCATCATGTCGGCAACAAATATGTCCTGCCCACTGCAACTTCAACTTACTGCGGTATCTTCGATAGTATAACTATGCTTTCGATGGTTATTGGCAACCAGCTGGCAACCGACTCAAAGATACATAATCTAGGGGCTGATCCGATCCATCGTTGGAAATAATTACTTTTCAAACCATCATCCATCTGTAACCTCACCTGTATACCTAGCATGTGCTCTAGATACCGCGTCCTTCTAGAATACTGGGCACTTTCGTTCATTAACAAACGCGGCATGTGTCACAGCAAAGAATATTCAAGACGTTGTACGGCATGCTAGTGTTATACGGATTGTCAGTCCATGAGCCCAGAATTATTTCCTCCCACCTATCAAAGCAACTAAAAAGATCCTGACAGGATCAAAATTCGTTCAGAAGGCAGTTGAAGTGTAATCACGTGACCAGCGCACCGTTTTATGACATCATTGCGGTAACATGAGCATCAGTATACCTTATGTGTGTCGTTAGCCTTAACTGCACATCGACCGCTCTCATGTGCCCTTTTAGCTCTGGAAAGTCTTAAGAATCCGTCTTTTAAAGGATTTTCAGCCTTCGGGGGTCGATTTATGATGCCTTTTATCTTGAGATGGAATATACTGAGATAGCCGAGATTATTTTTATGATGGTCTATGCTAATGGGATAACCTGCTTGAGGGCTTTGGAAGAGTTTTATGATTTAGGGTGCCTTTTTTGCCAGGACTTACATTTTTCTTACTATAAGAGTGCATTACAGGATACAAAATCAATTGAAACAAATCCTCTGAGAAAACCGTTTTTTGAGAATTTATATCGTGACGATATGTTTTTGTTGTTTTAAATGTTATGATTGTTGTAACAGGCCATGGCTTTCAGAGATCATTTCTATATGGCCCAAATTGCTATAGACCCTTGAAAGCATGTACTCATACTTTAGATTTAATATTATTTTTGATTACTAAAGAATATAGACAAAATTTGATTTTGTTTGCTAAGTTTCTTGCCCTTCTTCTTAGCAATACAAATCGAATGGTGCGAATGGTTAGGCATTATGTATATATAATATTTTTATTCCTATATTTCTTTATTTTATGCAGGTGTATAACTTTATTACATTTTAGTAGCCCAAACTTAATATTTTTTGGATGTATTTCCCTTATTAGTGTACTCGTATATATAATTATATATTTTTATTTATTCTAAAGATATTTATTGTAAAAATTAAATTTGACTTGTAGAAAGTATACTTTATGTATCTATTTTACAAAATAAATATTTTGATTTGATTTGATTTGATTTGATAAATTTAAAAATCATTGAGCTTTTTAAAGTATACAATTTTCACGCCTTAAAAGATAAGCTTTATTACGCAATCCGGAACTCACAAGGATGTTCAATAAAATACTCATTGAACTTTATAATAAGTTTCCTTTCAATAAGAAATCGGCTTACGGACTATTTAAGCGCGGAAAGCGGCAGGGACGGAGTGAGTAAGCGCCTTAAGGCTTTTAGGATTGGCAAGCAGAAGCCCAGGCCTGACCACAATTTATTTATCATTATAGTGAGATTTCCATATCGAAAATATAATCGTCTACACAAGATGGACGAAGAATAGATACAATTTTCGATCTTCCAACTACTAACAATCGATCTTTATGCAAAACTTTTTACGCAAATATTTATTTAAATTCTATTTGTCAAGAAAGTCAATTTGGCACATGTCAAATGAAAATCCTACAAAAAGTCGCACAAAAATTTATTTCAGAAATGGATGAAAATGAACTTGATAATTTAGATGTTGATTATAAAAGATATTTAAACATTCTGACACCATACGTAGACCAAATTGTCGATGAAAATATAAAAAAAACTTGTTACGCCTGGATACAAAGGCTTTCCGATTGCTGTGAAGATGAAAAGACTCTTAGAAATAAGTACATATTCACACTTTGCTTTCAATTGGCTAAAGGAATCCTAGACGAATCGTTTCTCAAATGTCCACCTCAAGACAAGTTGGAACCACTTTCTGAAAGCGGCATTTCTATTCAAGATTCGGACTTGGAGTGCATTGATGTTGATTTCGAGATAAAGAATCCTGAAATTAAATACATGAAAGATGTTGAGGTTTGTAAAAAAGATTTTAATAAAAACTTTTCCTCTGACCTTCCGATTAGCAACAAAGGTGATTGTAAGCAAAAAAATGAATGTTTGAATCAACAGAATTTTGAAAATAAACGAAATTTATTATCACCTGAAATAAGAATGAAGTCATTTTGCCCAGCTACTTCCAGCAGCCCTCGAGACGTAGTCGACTACGGTCATAGAGCTAAAAATTTAGTTATTAAACTAAGAGAGATGAAAAGACAGAATGTTTTACTACATTATGAACTGGAAGCTTTGAAAGAAGAATCATGTTCTAAGCCTTGTTCTGAAGAAAAGCTGTTCGATGTACATAAACATACAAACAGCAGCGACCATGATTGTATCGAAGGCACTGATACTACAATAAATGTATTAAGAAACAAACTTAAAAACATGCAAGAGTATACAGATTTATTAATTGATACAATTCATAGTCTACAAGGACAATTAGAACATTTTGAGGAAATAAAGCATCAAGAAATAAAAACTTTGGAAGCTAAATACGCATTGGAAATTCTGACTATGAAATTAACAGTAAAAACTGAAGCTAAAGATTATTACGAAAAAAACATTGAAGAGTTAAAGAGGAATCAGGAAAATTATATTATGAAAATAAAAGAAGAATCTACAAAAGCAATTCGTGACTGTAACAAAGAAAAAGACACGTTAATTTTTAAAAAAGAAGCTGAAATAAAGCAATTACAAAAAAAAGTTGAAGAATTAAGAAATAACTTGCAATCCGCTACAAACAACGTCCTGGATAAGACCAGGGAAAGTAAAACTGAGGCAGAGTCTTATAAGGAAAAATTGAAACAGTTAGAAAATAAACTGATCCGAATAGAAAAATGTAAAAACCATAATGTAAAAGCGTTTGAAGCAAAACTTGCTTATTTACAGCGTGAAAAACACATGACAGACTGTTCGGTGCAACTTCAACTAGTTCGCCAGCGAGCCCAGATGGTAAATGAAACAATTGATGAAAATCAAACTGAAGTGAAAAATACAATTGAAAAACTGGAGCTAAAATACAAGGATATAGTAGCGAGTATGCAAGCAACAGCTATACAGCGAAGGGTTCAAGATCAAATGGCACTCGATTCTATTTTACAAGCTGCCTGTGGCTTAACGCAAACAGAAAACTTCTTTCAAAGAAATTGTTCCATGCAGGGTACAAATAACAGTCGATTCTCTTCGAAAACTGCCCAAAATCCGAATACCACAACGAACTTGAACTACAGCCCTGAAATTTCATCTTTGTTGCGAAGCGATAAGATTCAAAATCGTGCTGGAGATGCATGTAGTAAATCATTTGAGGAAGGAAGTGTGAGGCCCGGATATTGTCTCGATAGTGAACGTTTAGGAGAGCTCTTTGGAAGGGTTTACATTCCTCAACGGGATACTGGGGATGGCCTTCAGAAATAGTTAAGCAATCCGCCAGCTCCCGAAGTATGCCGGTATCAGAAAAGCCTGAAATTTCAATCTTGTTTTGTGCTAGGTCATGTAAAACTAATAATTCCTATAATATTTAATTCAATTTTCAATTTCAAGCACAATTTTTGTAAATTATTTTTTATTTATTTCCTGTTATGTTTCTTTTGGGGCTCCACGGTGACTATACAGGACGTCTGTTGACCAAATTGGTGACATACTACATAAGAATCTAAACAAGAGCATACAAAAGGAAGTTCTTATATGCTTCGATTGATGAATGTAAATAAAACGAAAAGGTATGCTAGGATCGTAGCAAATGCATAACTGTGCTTTCTGCTTAAATCCCTTTGTGAGACAGGCATTCTTATGTATTTGTCCTTTTTAGGTTTCCGTGCCCAAAAGGTAACCAACTGGACCCTATTACTAAGACTCCGCTGTCCGTCCGTCCATCCACCCGTCTGTCACCAGGCTGTATCTCATGAACCGTGATAGTTAGACATCTGAAAGTTTCACGGATGATGTATTTCTGTTGCCGCTATAATAATAAATACTAAAACCGGCCAGGTGCGAGTCGGACCTGTGCACTCCCATACAACAGACATGATTTTTTTGCCGTGTTTATAGATAATAATATATTATAGATAATAGTTTTTTTACAAATTGCTTAAAGTAAATATTTCCAAGACGGTACAGACAGGTGCAGGCAGTTTCAGTCTAAAATTAAATTGATTAAAATATGATGTCCCTATTTCCCCAAAATGAACGCCGATATAAATTCCTATCCCAAGATTAAAATGAAATAAATTACAGCCCTCTTCCATAAAACCTGACTAATGGAGGCAATCAGACACAATTATTTAGCCTGAATATCCTTTCAGCTGGAGCTTCGTCAAGGTGAAAATAAATTATCTTTCACAATTCAATCGAAGTCGATCACTTTTGATCTAACGGGTCTCACACCCACTCACTCGATAATAGATAGTACCAAATCAATGGTTAGATTAGGCAGTTAAAGATTCACTTACATATTTTAGTAACAAATAATAGTCATTTAAGGGCTAAAAACTTTTAATGTACGTGTATGTAGTACATATGTATTTATCATTATCATTTTATTTTATTGTAGTTATTGCCGGGCCGTATATAAAACCGACTGGTAACGGGCAGCGGCATCCCTGGTGCAAGGGTTTCGGCACCGCGCTCACCAACCCGCCTGCCCAGTATGTGTGAGTATGGGCAAATGCCAGTGGCGAAATCCTGGAAAGGCCTATGTACAGCAGTGGACTAAACAGGCTAATGGATGAATGGATGGCACAGTTATTATAATTATACATTTAAAAATAAAAGAAGAAGCTCCCAATAGTTATTATATTTTAAATCAAACCAATATATGAAATCACTAGCTTTCGCCTGCAGCGTCACTCGCATGGAAGTGTCTTTCAATCAATGTACTCGTATCTTTTAAAATTATTGTCAACAGTTTTCGGCTTGGCGATTGTTTTAGCTTTTAGCCCTTAAAGCTTATGTTTTAACCAGGGCCGTTATGATGATGATAAAAAGACTGCATCCAAATCTGTTAACAGATTTCGAGTTAAGAATAAAAATAAATAAAATAAAATAAATAAACAGACAAAAAATCTAGTTTTAATTGTAGTCTTAGCCTCAGTACAGACACGACTTTTTTAGTACTTTATTATTAGTATAGATAAACATAATGCAGGGCAGATTTTAGTATTCAATGGAATGATAAAGATTAAAATTGCTATTTATTACTTATTTGTATGCACAGATTTATGTTTGCTGACTTGTAACTTGTTCCTTGATATTTTGATAGGTTGTACAGTGGAGCCCGCATCAAGCTATACACATTGACTATAAGCTGACCTTTCATTGTACGAGAAGCCTATACAATGAGAGGTCAGCGTATACTGAAGCTCCACTGTACAACTATGTCACATGTCTGACAGATCCAGACTGCAGCTAAAACTGGTATAAAGCTGGGGAATGGAAAACGATTGGTTTGTGGAGTGCGCTTGGTTATCCGCCTACCCATCAGTCCGCCAGCGGTATTTCATAGAGATCAGGGTGCTTCCAATGTCAACTTTTTTCTGTTTTATTACGGGTTACCCCCTCAATGTGTTCTATGTGTTAAAAAGTAATAAAGTATATTTTTCATATTTTTTTACAAAATTAAGGGGTCACTTCAACAGTTTTTAAGATTTAAATCACCATACATTAAACGATTTTATTTATCTATATAAAAAATAAAACTGCAGAAATTAAGCTTTTTAAACGAAGATAATAAGGCCAAGTGCGTGTCGGGCCACGCGAAGTGTAGAGTTCCGTAGTTGCCCAGTACATTTTATAAGTTGGTCTACTAATACAGACTGCGCCAAACTTCTAGACCATACATTTACAAGAACGGCCCATACATTGTCGTGTTTAGAGGGAACTAAAAGCTTGGCGCGATCTGTACTCATAAACCTGTAAAGCCTCCTTAGCTGTGATAGTTTTCCCTTTAATTTAATTATATGTACTACATCTATGAATTTTTCACATATTCATAAACAACCATTTAGCCGACAGGGGGGACACTCTAACAAAAATTAGCATTTTAAAGCTTAATATTTCGCCCACGGATCCCTAAATCGAAAAATTTTTTGAACGACCTATTTAACGACATCCCACACTATGGGATAAACGAGAAAAAAAATTCATCCCCAATTTACCCTTAAAAATGTTTTTTCGAGATTTTTTTATCGTTTTGTCGTCGTCATTAATATGTTTACCCATACCAAATTACAGCTCTGACCTAAGACGCGGACAGACGGACGGACAGACCGACATGGCGAAACTAAAGGGTTCCTTGTTGGACTACGGAACCCAAAAAAACGCTCGATAGATCGAGATTTAAATTTAGAAAACTGTGGTAAAAAACACTTCATTTGTTTTTAACTAACATATAAACACATTGAAGGGGTAACATGTAATAAAACGGAAAAAGTGAAAATTAGAAGCACCCTAAATAGAGATGGATCGGATAGTGGGTAACCGGGTATCCGATTGGCAGCAGTGACTTGTGGTTTTCGCTGTCAAATTGAATTACAGTGCTACAAGGATATTTTAGCGCGTGTATGATATTGACAGGGGGCGTCTGTAAAACAAGAGATTACATAGCAGCGTTGGTTGGTTGGTTGTTTCTTTAGACCACCATGTCGCACTGTTAATACCGTTTTATTCGAATTCTTAACCTTTAACTATGGACGTTACATTTTTGTGACACAACTATGGACGTGCGGTCGCACGGACCGCTATCTGTAAAGATCAGATTCTGCAGATTAAGTAACTATAGTACCTGTTTTTGTTTCTATCTCCTTCAAGAGTTAGTAAATGTAAATAAAAGACTTTATTTAAATGAATATGTATTTATTTTTAACTAAAATCTAACCATTTTACAATCTTAGGCACTTTTCAGACTTTTTTACTTGAGATCACTTTATAGGAACATATCTTAGGAAAACTACTTTTGCAGACAATTTTACTAGTCTTACGATAAACTATAAAGAACAAAAAATATAAAAAACATAAAATTTACTTCTCAAAACAAAACATAAAAATTTCAACAAAGGCCCAACTTGCGCATATTTTATTGGCAGTCTTTACATAATGTCTTCAAAAGAAGGATCTTCAAAACGCAATATTTTATTTTCCCTTTGCGAAATCGGTAAATCATGGTCGTTTGGATGTATGTAGATGTACTCGGTCCATTATTTTCAGACATTTTTGATCAAAAAACCTTAAACAAACAAAACTACCCTCAGCTCAATTTGTTACACAAACATGGACGTGCGGTCATACAGACCGCACTCAAAATATAAAGCGAAATTACTCACCAAATATGCGACCGGCGACGCAACTTCTCTTCTCGACAGTCGTTTTGCCACTAAAGCCGAAGCTACTGAGGTCCACATACACGTGGCCTGCGAGGGAGGGGAGAAACACGCGAATCACCAATTGCGAGCGGTCACTGAGACCGCATGTCCATAGTTAAAGGTTAATAATAATAAAATGTTTATGGTTTTGTTTTACTCCTTATGTATGTATGTATTATGGATTAGACATGATATGGGTACATTATTGTACAACAAAAAACATGGCCCGATACATTAGTGCAAATAAAACTCTTGCCCTGAATTTTCCGTACATACCGTTTAAATAAAACCGGCCAAGTGCGAGTCGAACTCGCGCACGAAGGGTTCCGTACCATTATCTATAAAAACGGCAAAGAAATCACGTTCCTTGTACGGGAGCCCCTTTTAATATTTATTTTATTTTGTTTTTTGTATTTTTTGTTATAGCGGGAACAGAAATCTGTGAAAATTTCAACTGTCTAACTATCACGGTTCATGGGATACAGTCTGGTGACAGACGGACAGCGGAGTTTTAGTAATAGGGTCCCGTTGGTTACCCTTTGGGTACGGAATTCTACTAACCTATTCCACGTGCAGTTATGGGTGTCCAGCTTAACTTGACACTTACAATCCGTTAAACTATAAGTATCCAAAGGGTCAATTAAGCTGTTATATATTTCTTCTTCAATTATGAAATATAGGTATTTTGCTTTTATTTTCCTATACGAGTGCTGTACCTCCGTGTGAACGGAATTTCAAGTTTATATAAGTCAACTGGAGTGCCCTAAAGGTTTTTATGGTGAGCCAATTTTTATTAAATTTATTACATAAAATGCATTTTTTTCCCGTTGGGTGATAAGCCTGATTTTTTAACAGCACTATAGGGCCGTAGACTTCTTAAAGTATTCGTTTCAATTGATTTCTCTGACGGGGCCCGAGAAAAAGGACCTACAGACAGGCGAACAACAAAGTGAAGATGTGGATTTCGTTTTTTTATTTATTTTGGGCTACGAAATCAAGTTGTTCATCTGCTGTAAGACAATAGCCACTATATTAAAGGATATAAAAGATAGGTACAAAGTCCAATGTGTAAAATGATTGAATACTTGCGATTGTCAGCACTTGGTGAAACATCATCATCATCTTAAAAATACACTTATACTGTTTCACTTATATTAACTTTATTTAAACAACTAGTTTCACCTTACAGCATATTAATAAGGGTATAATAAATAATTAATAACCAATAACTTGGACATTAAACATTGTGATAGTTTTCATTGCATTCATTTAATAAAACAAAACTTCGCAAAATTATTTCACTAACCGAAAAATCTATTCAACTTTATATAACAAATAAAACTGCGGCTACAAAACTAATGTCTTTCCTGCATATCGACCCAACACCCGCTCTACCCTTTTCCAACCATTATCGAATTCTGCAATCAATCCATTGAATAATTACATAACTTCGGACACCAGCGACGAGGGTTCGATTCTGAAAAGGAACCCTAGTAATATTTGTAACGCCGATTGACGAACAGCTAATTTATATTGATGGGTTGTGATGGCGCTTCAATGGCGTCAGTATAATTACAATTCTAAGAGATTCGAAAAACATAAATATTGCCTGAAGCTGAAGGATATTTGGAATCAGCAGACTTCAATTACTTGCAAATATTTCCTTTAGCATTCCTCGGTAAATGTGGTAACCATATTATATGTATTTCAAATCTCATACGTTTCAAAGATAATTTGTAAACAGAAGTAAACATTTAAACATAAGTGAGTTCTACTACTCAAACAGCACAAAAGGGCATAAAAGCGCAAACAATTTCTTTAAAATTACTGTTTCCTTTAACTTGTATTAATAATAAAAAAATAATAATTTTCGAAATATATTTCGGCCCACTATGGGGCCGGCATCAGTCGAATACTGTAATTTAAAATTACTGGGTATCTATACCGACAGGTATACTGAGGGTTTTTAACAAATAAACTGTCCAGTACTTGCACGACCCAGCTTCGCTGGATCAATATACTTTGGGGACAAAAACGTACGTAACGAAAAAAAAGGAAAATACAAACCTCCGAAGAGACGGAAAACGAAAAAAAAATCTTTTACCCTACTATTTAATTTAACCCTAATTGAGAGCATTATCAAAGAAAACTAAGCACTTAGTCTTTACATACGTCCCAAAAATAGGCGACCTGTATATATAGCAATACTGGCTGAAAAATTGAAATGAAATTCGAAAGTTCGAATCTTATGGCGCGTTAATTTGAAAAAAGAAGCTACGGTCTTTTGTTTTTGATTCACAGCCATTAATAAAGATCGCTCTGAGTGATTTTGCAAAATTGGTTATTGATATGTGATGCAATAATTTCATTTGAAAGGTGTAACTCTAACTGATATTAAAGACGAGCTGGATTCTACTCAGGGAGAGTCTGCTCCTTCATTTACAACAGTAAAATATTGGGTCGCTGAGTTTAAGAGGTCGCACGAGCTGCCTAGATGAATATCACGCGGTCGAACAAATGAAACGTTTACGCCAGAAATTGTAAAAACAACAATAATTTGTATTGGCAGACCATAGACTAAAAATACGCGAGTTAGCAGACATGGTAGTCATTTCTAAAAGTGCTATTATACGTCGCATATTGACTGATGGACGTGAGAAAGCTGTGCGCAAGATGGGTGCCACAATTGCTCACCATTGAACAAAAGCACCGTCCTGAGGATTTTTCAATCCAGAGTTAGGAGAAATTTCAACGCAGTAAAGCCGAAGTTTTACGACGATTCATAACGATGGACGAAACATGGGTCCACAACTTCACCCCTGAGATGAAAGAACTGTCGAAACATTGGACTGAAAAGGGAGAATCAGCTCAAAAGAAGGCAAAGTTAGTTCTATCTGCTGGAAAGGTCATGGCGTCAGTATTTTGGAATGCGCATGGGATATTTTTTATTGATTATCTTCAAAAAGGCAAAACTATCAACGGCAAGTACCTACTACGCAAAACTATTGCAGCGTTTGAGTGATGAAATTTACAAAAAAACCGGAAAAGTGCGAGTCGGACTCGCCCACCGAGGGCCCCGTTAAATTTAATTAGAAATGTATAGTTTTCAGATTTTCCCCTATATTTGTTGTATAGGACGGTATTACTTGCCAAATATCATAGTTCTAGGACAACGGGAAATACCGATTTTGATTCCCTTGAGAGTGTCGAAATATACGTTTTTTGCGGCACAAACGGCCGTATCTTTTTTCACGGTAACTTAAAGGTATTATATTTTCACAGCTTCAAGGGACTGTAGACTTGAGTACATGGTTTTAATTTCAACTCGATACCTCCACGTGTTCCCGAGATAAAGGGTCTTGACAGACAGACGGACGGACAGACGGACAACAAAGTGATCCTATAAGGGCTCCGTTTTTTTCTATTGAGGTACGGAGCTTTAAAAACGGCTGCATTTAGCGAAAAAGAAAGTGTTGTTTCATCAGGACAATGACCGGTTCACAAGTACACTACTTCAATGGCTAAAATTAATGACTTGCAGTTCAAATTGCTTCCTTTATGTACCTTATTCGCCAGATCTAGCTCCGTCAGATTGTTTTCTGTTTCCAAAATTGAAAAAGTGGCTCGGCGGTAAAATATTTGCCAATAATAAATGTTGATGGCTATTTTGAGGAGCTTGACTCTACCTATAATCTGTAATCACTATAAACACGGTATCGAAGCTGGAACATCGCTGGGAAAAGTGCATTGCGTTAAAAAGACTTTCTCAAATTATTTCGTGTTAGCTTGTTAGGCCGGTTACTTCTGGGACCACCCTCGTACGTCATAACTGATATTGACATGATGTGTCCAAAAATAACGTTAGAGCTGGGTTATTTATAACTGAATTTCAAGTTTTGATTGTCACGACATGACTCCCCGAGGGGGCTCCAGAGAAAACATCCGAGTACGAACTGTGAAATGCAATTCACAATCCACACCCATACACCTACATTTTACTGACGATTATTACGTCCCAGTATGACAGTGGTGAGCCTTATCGTGGTACAACTACATAATAATAATAATAATAAATTATTTATTGCCAGACTTAAAATTAAAATTACATTAAAATTATATTACATGCATTAAAATAAAACAGATGAAACAAATAAAAATGAACTATTATACACAGTGTGGTATTTTCTCCAAATATTGTGGAGTGGGCTTTCTGGCCATTGACGAACAGCGCACATTATCGGGTTATCCGATGCTTCGATACGAGCACGCGTCCCCGCAGAGCGCTGACGCAACAGTGCGGCCCAGCCCGGCGCGCGACCCTCGCAGAACATACCGCTGGCGCTGCAGTAGTACGGGAGTCGAAACGGCGCGCGCCATGCGTTGTTGTATTGCACGCGCATCCGTCGCATCGCCTCCACCGTGTGTGAGCTCCACAGCTCCACCGTGTACACGCTCGTACAGTACGTAATGAACAGCTGCCTCTTCACTTCCCTGCTGCAGCGACAGAAGCGTCGCGCGAGCATGTTGGCTCGAACCGTTATAGCTCGTCGCTGGCGTTCTATATCGGCGTCGTCTGACAGTCAACTGTTGATTATGTGGCCGAGGTACTTCACTTCCTCTACCTGCCGCAACATATTACCATTTAACTGGAGTGGGAGCTTTGATGCAGGCGTATTCGCGGACTGGAAAACCAGGAGCTCAGTTTTATCCACATTATATTGCATGTTATGGTCCTCTGCATATCTCTCGCACACCGATAGTAATCTCCTCATTGCAGTCACGGAGGGTGCAAGGAGGACTATATCGTCAGCGTAGCATATATTATTTACTATCTGGCCATGCATTGAACAGCCGACATTGGTGCGCGTGAGCTTCTTATTGAGGTCATCCATGTATACGTTAAACAGGACTGGAGACATGCTCCCGCCCTGCTTAACGCCGCAGCTCAGTCCCGCGGGACTAGATGGCGCACCATTCCATCTTACGACGTTCGTCTGTGTCTGATACCAGGCGTTGAGGGCACAAACAATAGAAGGGGGCGTACCTCGGTTCTCCAGCTTCTTCCACAGCAGCTGATGATTGACCCGATCAAACGCTTTACTCCGGTCAAGGAAGCAGGCATACACAGACGTTTTACGTTTTTTGTAGTAGTTAGCTACCTGCTTTAAGGTGTATACAGCTGATACGGTTGAGTGCTTGTCTTTAAACCCCATCTGGTTGGGCTCAGTAGTCAAATAGATCTCAGCTTTAGAATAAAGCACAATTTCTAGTAGGCGAGCAATGATCGAGGCAAGTGCTATTGGTCGATAATTATTGCAGCTCGATTTATCCTTTTTAGCATTTTTGAGGACAGGTATAATTACAGTCTGAGCAAGATTGGCTAGAATATATGACGTCTTGAGTATGCTGGTGTAGTAGGGCAAGATCCCTGATTGTGTTTGGAACACTGTTCTGAACGTGCTCAACAGATAAGCCGTCAAGACCTGGAGACTTGCCTCGAGCCATTCTTTTTACCACTTTGCATAAAAAGTCCGCGGACACGTCGGTACTCTCATTATCACAGGTTACAGAATCAGTAGTTAGATGTGGTGACGATAACTGAACTCTAGTAAGTGGCGGTGGCTGTGTAATCATCGTGCTGAATTCTTCTGCTATTTTTTCGTTGTCCGAGATGCCATTTATACGTGACGGAAGCAGGTTTTTCGCCTTTAATATTTTATTAGTTCGATTCGAAAATATAACATAATAACGTTAGAGTTTTTTAAATTGAGGTACTTGTGGTTTTATGCATCTAAAACAAAACTTTATAGATATTTCAATCTTTAAATTCAACACCCTGCTGTAGGCTTTCAAGGTTGGCAGAAGGCCCAACTCTGGTCCAAAATGTAGAGCTTTGTATCGTTTATAGAAAGATTCATTGCACCGATGGTATAGAACGCTCATATTCGGAGCTTTAATTCCACTATATTTTGGTCACTTTAGTATATCTGAAGTGAGCCATGAAAAGTAACAATGATAAAATTATCTTTCAATGCAAGTGCTCGTAAAGTTCTGTTTTATATGCGTCTAATCTGTTGTCAAAGTCAATTTATTTCTTAATTTTTTTTTTGTTTGTTCCCTTACATCAGTGGTTCTTAATCTTTTTATGATGAGGGACCATTTGACAAAATTTCTGTCTTGCCACGGACCACCAACTCTTTGATAGCAACATACAGTAAAAGTGCATTAATTAATTAATTAGAATTTAACAATACCATAGAGATCATTAAAATACGTATATTAATGTGATTTTTGTGACCGCATACTCTTTACTAACTTCTGAATTCTTGGTTCAGTACTACTCAAATCCAGTGCCAGCAATTTCTCGAATCCTTGGGAAAAAATTGCGTTTTTGCTAAATTTTTTTAGATGGCTTCGCGGAACACTTCGGCTGCTTCCAGTGGGAAGGCAAATGGAACTTAGCTCATACAGCCATGTCTAAGGTATGTTTTATTTTTTTAATTTATCGAAAGCAGTTGCCAATCTTATCTTGTGTACCATTTCTTACGATGGATAATATTATTATTATAACCATTTAGACGTCATGATTTTTATTATATTTTAACTATCTTAGAAATTATTGTTAAAAAGATTTTAGAAAGAGACATTGGTCTTTGTAGTACAGATTGGCGCCAACCAGAATGCGTTTCTTCTGTCGACTTGCATCTGTTTTGAATAGAATAGAATAGAATAGAATGGAATAGAATATCATTTATTGCTGACTCATAGGTAGGTAGGTAAACCTTAAGCTGCGTCTCGGCAAAAAAGACAATCGTGACTCTAAATATCAACCTTTTCGTACTTGCATCAAAATGTACTATTTTAACCATAAGCCGGCAGAGCATGCAGACGTTTCTTAATACACCTGCGAAAAATTACATGAAATAAAAGCAATTTTGATGACTTTCTTTGAGACTGCGTCTCGGCAAAAAAGACAATCGTGACTCTAAATATATCAACCTTTTCGTACTTGCATCAAAATGTACTATTTTAACCATAAGCCGGCACAGCATGCATATTTCATACAAATGATAACATAAATAATTTTTAAATAAACTAATTCTAGGTGTACGGTGTGTTAATTCCGAATGGATTACGGAATATCTAGGTTCCCAAATAAGAACTCTGATTTAAACATGAAATAAGAGTAAAATGAGTTTTTTATGGAAATTTTAAATTCCTTATATCTCGTCTTACCTAGACCTAGATATTCTGTTTACCTAGATATTCTGTTTACCTAGATATTCTGTTTACCTAGATATTCTGTTTACCTAGATATTATGTAATCCGATCGGAATAAACACTAATAAACCCTAGGAATATCAATGATTTACAGATGATTTTAGTATTTCGTTCGCAGCGTAGCTCCAACGGCCTCTTAAGAGTATGGCATACCCTAAGGAAAAATGTTATTACCCGTCCAACACAAAAAGGCCACTTGATGTCACTTGAAGAGGTAAGCTCGCCTTTGTGCATTTTTGAAACGAACGTTTGAAAACCAAAAAAAAAGAGGGTGGAAAACATATTTTTTTTGACAAAAGTATAAATCTTAGTACATTGTTTATAAGTTGATCACCTAGATAAAAGATCAATAAATCAAATATATATTTTCCAATATTAAGATAGATAGTCGTACTTTCGTCCAAAGAACCCTCAAAAATCTGGCTTTTTTTCATGTTCTAGGGGCAGGTACAGCCTTAAACTTCTCATTTCAAGCGGTGTGAAGAGTGAATGTTCTGGCGCTTACGAAATCGCGCCATAAGTATAGACTAAATTATCAATGTGCAAAAACATGTTTTTAGGTAAAAAGTTTAAAAATTTAGACGTTCGTGGTACGTGAATTTTGTAAATGCAGATTGCTCATGTGATTGGCTTGAAAATATAGGCTTCGTTTGAAAGAGAAAAACCATCATAATTAATCCAAGAAGACAATATTTTCACAGATTCTTCGCCAAGGTATTCTGTTTTTTGACAAAACTCTTGCAAGTGTCTCTTCTGTTACCCACGAGCTACAAAGAAATAATTCTTTGGGTTTACTATTTATATATATACTATATATATATATACTATATATATATAATAGGTTGGGGAAAAACTCTTTTCGTAAATAGTAGGTATGAACTTATAATAAAATCTCTTTGGCTATACCATTTCTATCTGGCTGGTTTTGGTATTATTAAAAAGCTTAAATTAAAAAAAAAGATAATTTCAAATTCAAATTAGGTAAAATGTATGATTTTCATTTGTTTTTCATACTGTTAAGATGAGTGAATCTAATGAAGAAATTCGATACATTTTAAAATTTTACTACAAAAAAGGTAAAAATGCAACGCAAGCCGCGAAAATAATTTGTGATGTTTATGGACTTAGTGCAGTGTCTGTGAGAGTAGCACAAATTTGGTTTAAGCTTTTTCAATCCGAAAATTTTGATATCAAAGATGCACCTCGCTCTGGGCGCCCTGTTACGGATAAAATGGATGCCATTTTTGAAAAAGTGGAGCAAGATTGGAATATCAGTAGTAACGATGTAGCTAAAGAACTGGGGATTGACCACAAAACAGTTTTGGCGCATTTGGAAAAAGCTGGATACACAAAAATGCTCGATATTTGGGTGCCTCATGAGCTCACTGAAAGAAACTTAATGAACCGTGTACTCATTTGTGATTCTTAATTACGACGTACTGAAACCGAACCATTTTTGAAAAACCAGATAATTGGTGGTGAAAAGTGTATCACGTACGACAAGAACGTGTGAAAAAGGTCGTGGTCAAAGGCTGGTCAGGCTTCACAGACTCTAGCGAAACCCGGGTTATCTCGCAACAAGGTAATGCTGTGTGTATGGTGGGATTGGAAGGGCATTATTCATTATGAGCTGTTACCGCCAGGCAGGACCATCGCTTCTGAACTCTACTGCCAACAACCGATGAGATTAAAGCAAGAAGTTGAGAGAAAGCGGCTGAAATTTGTCAACAGAATGGGTGTGGTTTTTCATCATGATAACGCTAGACTTCACACATCTTTAGCCACTCCACAAAAATTAAGAGAGTTTGGCTGGGACGTATTAATGCATCCGCCGTATAGTCCTGATCTTACACCTTCAGATTTCCACTTGTTTTGGTCTTTTCAGAATTCTTCAGGCAGTGTCAAGTTAACATCACGAAAGGACTGCCAAAACCACTTGTCGCGGTTTTTTGATCAGAAGGCCCAGAATTTCTATAGCAATGGGATCATGTCCCTGCCTACAAGATGGCAGAAAGTTATCGAACAAAATGGCACCTACATACTTCAGTTAAATGTAAATAAATTTTATTAAAAAATGTTTTGAATTTTCATATAAGAAGAAACTTTTTCCCCAATCGTCACGACATGAATGCTCGAGGGGGTGTCAGAGGTGTTCCCGAGTGTGAACTGTGAAATGCAAGTCACAGTCCACACCCGGCACACCCGCGTTTCACCGATGATTATTAAGTCCCAACGTGATGGTTGGTGAGCCTTATCGCCGTTCTTCGGGCACAAATACACGCTTTTTAGAGCATGCAGGTTTCCTCACGATGTTTTCCTTTACCGTTCAGCAAGTGGTAAGTATTAGGTAAGAACGCAAATACTACCTATGCACATGAATTCCGAAAAAGTCATTGGTGCATGCCCGACCGGGGATGGAACCTAGGTCCCAAGATGGAGAGGCCAGTGTTCTACAGACTGAGTTATCGTATAGAGTTTCTTCAAAATATACATAGAAACAGCACGGACGTTAAAATAATCCGTGAGAAAGAGCAAATTTTCAATTTATGTCTGGTTATCCGTGTGCGCCCTCGATTATCTAAGAAAAAAAAAACAAAAATGCATGTAATTGTGCCCGAAGCAGCGATAGGGCTCACAACCCATCACGTTGGGGCGTAATATTCGTCAATGAAATGCGGGTGTATCGAGTGGGGATAGTAACTTTCATTTCACAGTTCACACTCGGAAACACCTCTGACACCCCCTCGGGATTCATGTCGTGACGGTAAGCTCTATACGATGCTGGTAGCTATCGTCATCGACATTTTGCCATGGTGTCGTTCAAGGGGGAAAACAAGGTATTAATTTCGTTTGTAATTCAAACAGAACCTGTTACCATTAAAGCTCACCGCAGGAAGGGCGACATCGGCGTGAAACTGTCAGTTTGTCGCAAAGTTCCGGAACTTTCGATAACCGACACTTATCCCTGCCTCGTCGACGAAACTGAAGGGGTCGTTGTCACGCACTCGACAGAGGTAGCTGCGCTATGCAAGATACTGCCAAACAAAAGTACTTCAAAGATGACTGGGTAAATTGTTTACGTAGTTTTGAAATTCGGCTTTTGTTTTCGTCTTATTTATTTATTTATTGGCGTTACTGTATAATAAATAAGTACAATATATATATATATATATATGTATAGATTTATATTATATATTTTACGAAAGGCAAACTTCTCAATAAAATTCCACTGCTGAGCAAAGACCCCCTCATTCTAAATACATTCTTGCCTTTCGAACGCTGGCTTGACCTTCCTTTCCTTCCCTTATTTCCATTTCACATACAACTTATTTGCTCACTATAAAATCTGTGGAAAATCTTATTGTATTACAACTACAGTGATACATACCTCTGTCCAAGATTTAGAAATGGTTCACGTTGGTGCAATATGACATTTAGGGTAGATCTTTCGGGCTTGTAACCAATTCCCAACAAATATTTTTTATTATAATGCCCAAAAAACAGCTTTTAGCCAAGAGCAATGAATACAAATAGTTTAATCCATCCATTCATCAGCCTATGGTTCGTCCACTGCTGGGCCTTTCCAAGATTTCGCCACTCTTGGTGGTCCTCCTGGAAGAAATGCCAATTCACACACGTGCTGGGCAGGCGGGTTTTTGACCGCGGTACATACCTTCACACCATTGACATTGCAGTCCGTCACCAGTCTGTTTTATATAAGGGCCGGCCATTGGGGATGGATATACCGCCATCCATCGGTCTCAGGCAACGGTGTTTAAAAGCTATCCTCTTGCTCTCCCCAAATAAGTTCGGGGGGGTTTGCGAGTAATGAAGAAGTTGGTATCTTCACAGCTGATCTCGGCATAGCTTGACTACTTGTACCACCTCTACCAAATAGTTTACTATGTTCAGAAACTTGCTTTAACCTGCAAGATCGATCGATCTAAGCCACGATCTGGAATGCGATCATATTGTTCAAGCGATGATGATAATACAGAAGGTATTACAGTAGCTTAAAAATGATTGGTTTTTGCATTTAGCATTGGTCGTGAATTTAGCTGTAAATTCCTAAAACATTCCTAAACATCATCGTGCGGAAATACTTTGAAGCGACTATGTAATTAAAAATAAGTTTTTGCTTAGCGTGGACTGTTCTGAGTTAAAACGTGTATTTTGAGTGCTATAATATGACATTAATTACAAAGCCAGCTCTGAAAGGATCCTTGAACCATAATGAAAATATTCAATAACGTCACAGGCAGAGCGTTTCAGTTGAAGCGTTCAGGCGGGGCAAGGAAATTGGTCCTCGTTTTCCCTTTACAAAGCTTGCTTGGGTGCCTCGATAACGTATTCACCTGTGTAAAGTTATATTGCTTTTCTTAAAAAGATGCATCCGATCCACGTTCTGGACTGTGATGCTTTGTTTTACTATTTTCATTAAAATTAGAGTTATGTGTTAATAAAGATATACATATAAAAGAGTATATCTACAGTGAAATTATAAATATAAACAATAAAATTTTCTCAAGATATATTTCGGACCCTAACTGGGTCGCATCTGTTGAGTATTATTTATATTTTATTATATTTTTGAGACTCTGTGAGATACGGCATGACTGTAGACCGTGTGATCCTAAAATATTAAGAAACCACTTACGTACCTATACTTTTAGGGAGTGTCCTGTAACCTGTTATATAACCCTCAACTTACGATGGGTAAAAACAAGAAGTAACTTTTTCTCAAACAAAATGCAACCTAATAGTACATTATATCCAAGTGGTAGAAAGAAGGGTTTTGCCTGACGAGGTGAGTTAGCAAGCCGAGGCCTGCTATTATACGAGTCAGGCATTACCCGTTTCCGCCGAGGCATAGTTATAGTGTTTTTTCGCGAGCAATGCGAGGAAATAAAAAATCCTTTATTCCCCGTGGTCCCTGCTTGAAATGCAATGCTGCCGAATTAAAATATCACCTAAGTCAAGTCAAGTTGACAAAAAAAAGATGCATTAGAAATTTAGTGACAGATGTCAAAAGTGAGAGATGATTGAGGTTTTGTAGAAATTTAGTGACAGATGTCAAAAGTGACTTTTACTGGAAGCAAGTTTTCTATGACCGAATTGGCTTCTTCTTTCAAATTATATATCTCCACGCTACCACTGACGCTACTTGGTTTACTCCAACTCGTTTTTAAAATACCTATATTTGTAAATCATTATAAAACTTTTACCCTGTAGCTTCTGTTGTCGAAACTAAAGAACTATTTTGGAATGAAAAAAAATTATTTTTGACAGCACTAAAACCAAAATTAAAGCCTGAAGGCTTTGATTCTGAAGCGTTAACTTTAAACAAAGTCGTCTTGGTATTTAAATAAAATGATTCTGAAAACCCTCTGGTATTTAATTCCTTTGCTTTTAACTCAGTGAAAACGTCTCCTACAATACTTTTCAGCGAAGTTTTCAGCACGAAACACATTCCTCGGGGACGATAAAACATTCCGTGACATCCTGTGAGTATCCCTTTCCTTTTACCTTAAACGCACTTATAAAAGCGAGGGTCCCCAGGATATCACCGTCGTCACAACATGGATGCTCGAAGGGGCCTCGGAAGAGGTTCCGAGTGTAGACTGTGAAATGCAAGTCATGGTCACAGTTTCACCGCCGATTATTACGTCCTGCGGGCCTATTACATATCTCTGAATCGGTTGCGAACTATGGTTGCTATTCACCAAAAACAGATAAAAATGAACTTCCAAAATTACCTTCAAGGGTATTGAACTATTTACGAATTGTGACGTCATTTTAAGTGCGAACGTATCCTTAGATAAGCGGAATTCGATAGTAAATGTATGTTTTAGTTAGACGATAGGCACTCGGCTGGTAACTGATTTTACGATACAGAATTAGGAGGCTGGGTTCAAATTGGACCTCGTTTCGTGTCTCTACAGCCTATAGTTAAGCACGTAGACCGAAAACGATTGTTCCAATGTGCTCAATGTAGGGCTTCGTAGTTGCCCGGTACATATAAGTTGATCTACTAATACAGACCGCACCGAACTTCTGGTCCCATACATTATAGGGGGCCAAAAGTTTGGCGCGACCTGTACTCTTAAACCTGTAAAGCCTACTTAGCTGTGATAGTTTTCCTTTTAAAATCATTATATAAACTACTTTTCCGAATTTTTTCACATTTCTATAAACAACCGTTTAGCCAGCAAGGTTGGGGGGGGGACGCTCCACTCTAACTAAAATTTTCACTTTAAAGCTTAATATTTCACCAACGAATCCCTACATCAAAAAATAGTTTTTCACACACCCGCAATGTTTTTGAACGGCCTATCCAACGATACCCCACACAATGGGACAGACGAGAAAAAAAAATTCATCCCCAGTTTACTTGTAAGAGAAGTACACTTAAAATTTTTTTTTTCAAGATTTCATTTTACCATTTTGTCAGCGTGATTAATATTTATATCCATGCCAAATTACAGCTTTCTAGTACTAATAGTCTCTGCGCTAAGCCGCGGATAGACGGACATGGCGAAACTATAAGGGTTCCTTGTCGGACTACGGAACGCTCCGCGACGACGACAACTTTGATGAAAAACAATATGTTAAATATTTTTCTGGCCTTTATCGCGATGTTTTTGGAAAAACTAGGGACATACACCACTTCATATTGGCCGTCTAAATAAAGGCCTAGAATTTATTTCATTGAATTGTTTCTCTTTTGCGAGTTATTTTATTACTTACAAGCCCGCTCCGAATCGTTGTTGTTGAAGAAACAATTGAATCAAATAAATTTTAGGTCTGTATTAAGATGGCCAATATGGACTGGTGTATGTCCCTGATTTTTACAAAAACATCGTGTCAATGACTAGAAAATAATTAAAATAATGCTTCGCATCAAACAGACGAAAACTACGGAGCAGGTTTTTAAGCTGAAGTACCTATCGCAGTCCGTGCCGGTTGCCAGTTCCTCCATTCATAGCCTATTAGTTGAGTAAGCACCAATTAATTCTTCAGGATTTATGTGCATCGTATTTGTATACGTACCACTTGCCAAACGGTGAAAAAATAAACCTGCATGCGCTAAAAATTTTCATTTGTGCCCGAATTATGGCTAAAGGGGCCAGCACAAATGAACTGTCGGAAAAGCGTGTGTTCGAGTCACAGTTAACACTCGGTAACACCTCTGACACCCCTTCAAAATACAAGTCATGATAATATAATCACTTTGAATTGTATAAGTGCAGTAAAGAGTAAACAATGAAATAATTTGAATGCCCCAGTTCTCATCACTCCCCAGAGAATAGGAACATGCAGTGAACCATCTAATCCGACAAGGGGCAACTTTTATTTCATGCTCACTGCTTACAGCTAGTTGTATTGGTGCGGGAGCCGAATACAGGTTTGTACGTCACGCACGCCACGTCATACGCTTCGTCACGACTTGTTACTGTAATTATTTAAATCTGTCTACTAGTTTTGAAGTTGTGAACAGCAAGACCTTTTAGTATAGAGTAAGAGTGTGGTATTTGTAAGCAATATCGTCCAATGACTTTTTTTACGAAATTCAAGGTAAGACACCGCTGTCTTCCCATTTATCCATATACGTACCTATTTTAAAGCTTCATAGCATTTCTTATTGAAGATAAAGTTACAAATTTCTTGGGGAAATTTCTAACACAAAGAAAATAGCTCAAAATTCTGGTTACACTACTGAAAGCGTCATATTTTTAATGAATTCTGAGATAAGTATAAAAAAAAATACAGTTTTTTTAAGTTTTTAAAACTCTAATGTAGCCCCGGCAGCTATAAAATAAATCGATCTTAATTTTTTCAAGTATTACACAGAATCCTTGATGCGTGACTTTGACTCACTCAAGTGACTTTAGTCAAGGTTTATTATATTTGCATCAAAGAGAAGTTATACGGATGACATGGGTATTTCAGAGATTATATGCTCTCGTTCTATAAGGATAGTAACTGACATGCTAAGACTCTGCGGGGCCTCGCATGTGACGGATAGTGAAACAAATACGAGATCTTATACACTCACATACTGAGTGCAGCTCATACTATCAAAAATAACCTTTATCACCTTATCGTAGAGATGTCTTTAATTTATAAGATAAGTCTGGAGCGTCTGACCTGGGAAGCGCAGGCTGACTTTATGTTATGGTATTTTTCAATGTGAGTTAATCGAGCTACCTAAATTTTTTTTACTCGACGTTTCAGTCCGCTATATCTACGTACATTGACGTTGTGTTCAAGATTTTAGCCTGTTCCCTTAAAAATATTGTTATACCGGGTGTAAAAACAAAGGCAAGAATCCTTTAAGGGTATGTTAGTATGACCGGCAAAGATATCATTTTAAATACTGGGATTTCTAAATAAAGTACCAGTTCAAAATTGACTTCTCAGGTGCTTCTAAGGACCTTAGAAATTCCGACTGGTCAATAGTTACCAATCAAACGAATGTTTCGTCAGCAGTTGCCACTTTAGAATATATTATAAACCCAATCATCTCAAAGCACAGTTCACATGTTCGTATCAGCCGCTCTAAATATGCGATAAAACCATGGATCACTCCAGGTCTAATACGCTGCATGAAACATAGAGATAAACTGCACTCAGACACACGAAAAAAACCTGACAACAAATTGTTAGAAATTACGTACAAAAGGTATCGTAATGCCTGTAACGACCTGTTATTTCGACTGAAACAATCATATGAGAGCAAGTTACTTGAAAGCAATATGAGAAATCCCAAAAAGCTTTGGCAAACCATCAGAAGTATCACCCATACTTCAACAAAAAAAAGCTCAGCTGAAGAGTTACTGCACCCATCAGGTGAAGTCGGCCAACGACTTAACGATACCAACTACTTTTTTGCTAATATGGGTCAAACTCTGGCCTCAGATATTTTAAAAAGGTTCGATATTACAGAAGAGGATCTTGCCTCTCGCATAAAAATTACTTCAGACCATTTAAATTCATTATTTCTTCATCCCACAGATTGCCAAGAGGTAGGAAGAAACATAAAACTTCTCAAAAACGATTGTGCTCCGGGCCCCGACGGCATAAAAAACTCTTTTGTTAAGGACCTAATCGATATTCTTGTTGATCCTCTCACGCACATCTTTAACCTAAGCCTTTCTTCCGGTGTTTTCCCAGAACCGTGGAAATTATCCATTGTGACCCCTATACATAAGGCTGGGCCGAAAAATATTCCAGGAAATTATAGGCCAATTTCCCTTCTTTGCGTCTTTTCAAAATTACTGGAAAGACTAGTCAACTGCCGCTTAGTAAATTATCTGGAAGCTCATGGCCTGCTATCGGAGAAACAATTCGGTTTTCGGAGCAATAGGTCGACTGAGGACGCTGTAACACTTCTGGTCAATTATGTCTCTTCTCAGCTGGATGTTGGAAACAAATGCATTGGCGTATTTTTGGACCTGGCAAAGGCATTTGACACTGTCTCCGTTCCTATTCTGCTCAGAAAACTAGAAGCCATTGGTATAAGAGGTATAGCTTTGGACTGGTTTAAAAGTTATCTGTCGGGACGGAGGCAGTGTGTAAAGATTGACTCCCAAGTTAGCGATTCTTTTGCCATCAATTTTGGAGTTCCACAAAGCAGTATTTTGGGTCCTACCTTATTCACGATTTACATAAACGACTTACTAAAGCTGCCTTTGTTAAACTCAAAATCCATCTGTTATGCGGACGACACAGCCCTTCTTTTTTATGGCTTGTCCTGGGCTGAGACTTTTGCGGTAGCTAACACAGGTCTCGCAAGCGTAGCAAATTGGCTGGATGATAATCTGCTCACTCTTAATGTGACAAAAACCAAGTACCTCGGCTTTCACATCACCAAAGCAACTGAGCCCCCACTATCTACAGCAATAAGGATTCATTTAGGAAGCTGTGTCGAACCGATTTCATCTAGTGATCATAATTGTAACTGTCCAACAATAAATAGAGTTCGAAGTCTTAAATATTTGGGTCTTGTTTTGGACGAAAATCTGACATTTTCACCACACCTTTCCGCACTATCCGGGCGTGTGCGTAAAACTGCTCATATTATGAGACTTTTAAGAAACTCCGTTTCCAAACAACTACTCATAAGTACTTATCAGGCTTTGACTCAATCGTTACTGACTTACTGTATTGCTATATGGGGCAGTGCTGCCAAAACACATCTTATCGATGTTGAAAGGGCACAACGGTCAGTGCTAAAAGTCATGTTCAGGAAGCCATTTAGATATTCCACTGACAAAATATATGCGGAAACTGGCGTCTTACGTGTCCGACAGATTTTTGTTTTAAAAGCTGTTTTGACAGCCCACAAATCATTTACCTTAAATCAAGCTTTAGCATGCAAACGAATTCCTAAATTGCCAACTCGCTTTTGCAAAACAAAATTCGCCCAACGTTTTCCCCATTTTATCTTCCCTTTTCTTTATAATGTAATAAAAACCTCCTGTAATATCCTAAACCTCACACAATATCAGGTCAAGCAATCAGTCACTAAATATCTTTTATCCCTGAACTACGACGAAACTCCTTCATACTTCTGTGTAGTTATATCATTTATTTAAAATTGTATGTATAAAATGAAATTATATAAAATTATAACCATATTTATTTATCTAATATATGTATATGTTAAAAGTAACTATCTTATTCCGTTGTATTGTTTGCAAGAAAATAAAATATTTATCTCAAATTAATCATAAACCACTTGAAAAATAATTAAACTTCTAAATTATTTTTATTTTTATAGTTTCCTAGGAGTGAAGTTTACTTGGTTTCGATTGTATGTTTGTTTCAGCATATTTTTTTCAAATATTGTATAATGCGGAAAAAAGGGACACAAAAACAAACATCAATATGTAATTGTCGGCGCAACTCATTATAATAGTTAACAAATGTGCACACTAATAAAGGTCCTCACGAATCAAGCTCGTCTTAGTTTGAGGACCGCCAGATAATCGTATAGATTAAATAAGTTCTCAATGTACCCACCTATTTTGTAACCATTTTATGTTTGTGATTTATTTAATGTTTGTTGTTTTTGAATAAAGTCACTTTTATCTTATCTTATCTTTACCTCATAATAAGACGATTTTCTTTACTCAAAATACACCATAATAAAAATATTTTCATACCCTAAAGGGATTCTTGACTTTTCATTTACAGCCTGTATTATCACACTAATATTATACATGAGAAAGTTTGTGTGTGTGTGTGTGTGTGTGTGTGTGTGTATGTTAGTTACTCCTTCACACTGAAACGGCTGAACGGATTTGGATGAAATTTAGAATTGATATAGCTTAAACCCTAACTCATATATGTATAGGCTACTTTTTATCCCTGATAAAAGCATGTCGTTAAACCGAATAACACGCGGGCGGAGCCGCGGGCAAAAGCTAGTTTTAAAATAAAACTAAAACATTTATTAAAACTGCACTTGGGCAATTATTATTTTAGACGTAATACTCAGGAACATCACCGATATTCTTAGCAGTAAAAGTCCGAATATTAAATTTTCCGTTTTCTTCCTGTGTTGCACTGGATACTGAAGACCCTTTCCTGTTCTTGTTTGGGTTTCTCCTCAGGTGATCATCAGGAAACTTGCGTTGTTTAATGGATTCTGATACAGACATTCTGAAAGTTAATAAAGTGTTTAAGGGGACAGTCGATGTTTTTGTTTTGAACAACTCATTAGTAAACTTTTGGTCTGATTAACAAAAATCCTTTTGGTCTGCACTTTTTAACCCTTTACTGAAACAAACTAACCAATAACACAAAATAAGTACATAAAAACAATAATAATTATAATAAAATTCATTAATTGGCACCACAAAAACCTAAATAACATAACAATTTCACTTTAGTAACTGTTACAAGTATAAAGGGGGATTATCCCGACTTTGTCCCTTTTCAAATTAATTTTGAAGCAATAAAAAGCGAGAATTAAATTTTGCAAAAAATATATGTCATATTCCACTCTTTGATCTTGATATTTCGGCTGTTCCATACACGATTGCTTACACTTTCCTCGATCCGATTAAATCGCAAAGATAGGTCTAAACTACGATCTAAATATACAATTTCGTTTGAGCTATATTAAGTTTTGGACAATAAAACATCTACTCGAATAAATGTGATATAAAACGGCCGTCATATTAAAAACCCATCCCTCTTTCTAAAATAATAAATAAAAACACTTCAAAACCGCGAGTTTTCTGAGCGGCCTGCTTCCGCTGAGCAGGATAAACATGCGAAAAATTAAAGCGTTGGAGCAAGCAGGACAGATTACTCTGGAGAATCTCGCCTTAAATACCTGTAGTAAAGAAAGAAACAACCAGCGATTCGGGCGCGCGCACACATACATGCGTACGTACGACGATCTCAGTAGACTCGTGCATTGGCATTTGACCGACTTCAACCGAGATCTAGACCACCCGGAATCACTGGCTATATGGAGCTGGCCTTCTGTATGAATTTATTTTGTGCCAATACGGTAAAAACATACTTGATCTTGATTGGTCAGCAATACTAATCTAAATGGCGGAGTTAGGTATGTATTAGTATATGTAGAGTACGGCAAAGCATTGTATACTGCAAATATGAATCTACACCACTTTTTGGCATCATATTTCTGAGCGCTCGAAAGACGACATATCTGCATAGAGTGGGAAAACCTACAAAACTATTTAATTTTTTGAGTAAAAGTTAACTTTGTGATTTATTTTATCTATTACACAAAGTATTAATGATGCTTTACATTTATTAAATAATTCTCAAAAAAATTGTATCATTGAATTTAGACTCCGCGTTCACAAACCCACCAGTCCAGCGTGTCTGAGTATGTGCATTTCTTCCAGGGGGACCACCAATAGTCGCAAAACCTTGGAAAGTGCCTATGTCCAGCAGTGGTTAAAGCAGGCTGATTGATGGATAATTGGTCCCAAATATTTTTCATGGGGTTAGATTGCAAATAGTTTCAAATAGGGATGCTAAGATGATGTTGTGGAAGCCGCTAACTGGCGATAGTACCCGTCACATACATATTCCAGCAAAATTAAGATAACAACAGTTTTTATTTTCTTTTTCATAATTTCTTGTTTCTTTCACGTGGTATTGTTTATTTGGACAGATACCTACTACCGCTTAATTTCGGCTTCTACAACATTATCTTAAAATCCTGTTTAATAAAATAGAACACTTTTAAAGAGATTACATGTAATTAATTTACCAAAAAGGATGTGTAATAACAGCTCTATACAATTCCACAATACTATGCAAGTCCAAGCGGCTGAAAAAGGCAACTACCTACTAAAATATTACACATTCTCTAAAATGATCTTGTCTCCTATTTTCTCTCCAGTAAGTATCCAAATGCAAGTGCTATGTTTAGAGCTCTCACAATTTATGATTTGGCTATTTAGGGTTCGGTACCTAAAGGGTACCAAACGGGACCCTATTGATAAGCCTCTGCTGTCCGTTCGTCTATCACAGGGGTCTACAGCTTCAGTCCTAACAGGTATATAGCCAGTTGAAATTTTAACAGAATACGTACTACTATGGCCTCTATCCATTATCCAACTATAGACCCATTACATTGTCCTGTAGTCTTTACAAACTATTTATGACGGTGCTTAAGAATAGAATAATAAAAAAATTGACGAAAATCAGCACGTAGATCAGGCAGGATTTCGACAAGGGTTTTCTACAACGGACCACCTACATGCACTGAATATGCTTATCGAGAAATACACGGAGTGGAACAAGTCTTTATATATTTGCTTTATCGATTTCACAAAAGCATTCGACACCATAAGCCAAAACTACTTACTTAAAGCTCTTAAACAACAAGGCATTGAACCGAAATACGTTGAAACGCTCGGAAAAATATACCAAAATAGCAGTGCAAAAATAAGACTGGAATCGGAGGGTCCTTCTTTTCAAATTAAGAGAGGAGTGAAACAAGGCGATCCCTTTTCTCCTGTTTTGTTCAACGCTCTGCTAGAAGAAGTATTTAAATCAATGGACTGGAGCAAAAAGGGCATCTTAATAAATGGATATCGGATGACCGCACTGAGGTTTGCGGATGACATTATTTTACTAGCAGAGTCATCAGAAGAATTACAACAAACTATTGTTGAATTTCAAGCCGCTCTTGGAGATACAGGTCTCATAATGAATGACAAAAAGACCAAGATGATGACAAACAGTACGAAATCACCAGTTCAAGTAAATGGTAAGTCGCTAGAATATGTCGAAGACTATATATACCTGGGCCAACTTATCTCTTTTGACAAAAGGCTAGACAAAGAGATAGAAAGAAGAATAAATGTTGGATGGAAAAAGTACTGGGCTCTAAAACACATATTTAAGTCAGATCTCCACATAGATATCAAAAGTAAAGTATTCAACATGTGCATTTTACCAACAATGACGTATGGCGCACAAACTTGGGCAACAACCGAAAAACAGAGAACGAAGCTATTAGTAAACCAAAGAGCAATGGAACGTAGTATGCTGAACCTACGAAGACAGGACCGAATACGAAATGAAACTATTAGAAAGCGTACACAACTCAAAGACATCATCACTACAATAAAAAAACTGAAGTGGAATTGGGCAGGACATGTTATGAGGATACAAGACAATAGATGGACGCGTCTTACAACAGAGTGGATACCTAGAGACGGTTGGCGGAGAGTTGGGAGGCCACTGACGCGATGGATTGATGACCCCTGGACTCCTGAGATGCAGTCGTCATCGTGATCGACTACATGCTAGGCTAAGACGATTCCCAGATGATGAAGTACTAAAACTTACTTTTCATCGCTATAAAAATTATTTCAACGGATTACTTCGAAAGCTTAAATTAGAATATGAAAATAATGAACTGGAAAGAAATAGCTCTAACTCAAAATCCCTTTGGGATGCTATCAAAAACGTGTGTAGCTTAAAAACAGTAAAATCTCAAGCCTGGGAACTGATCTCAATTAACAATAATCCAAAAGAATCTCTTGACCAGTGTAATAGCTATTTCTCATCGGTAGGTTGTAATTTAGCAGATCAAATTCTTACAAAACTGGGTGTCTCTGAGGAACAGCTAGCTGCTAGGGTCAATGTGGCGAATAGCCCTGGAGGCTCGTTTTTCTTGGAGCCTACCAGCGAGGAGGAAATTATTGGTGCTATTAATAATTTGAAAAACAATAGCGCACCGGGTCTCGACAATATAAACAACCAACTTATAAAAAATATAGGAAATCTTATAGTTGAGCCACTGGCGTCCATATTTAACTTAAGTTTTAGCACCGGTTGTTTCCCTGAAAGTTGGAAAGTAGCAGCTGTTACACCTATTCACAAGGATGGTCCGAAGAGTTCTCCCAGCAACTATAGGCCAATATCATTATTGAGCGTTCTTTCAAAATTATTGGAGAAGTTAGTTAACAGACGACTGGTTATTTTTCTGGAAAAATTTGGGCTTCTTTCCAACAGGCAATTTGGGTTCAGACAGCACAAATCCACTGAGGATGCTGTAGTTTTGTTGACTAGCTTAATATCATCGTACCTGGACAAAGGTCTTCGGTGCGTGGGTGTCTTCTTGGACCTAGCAAAGGCCTTTGATACGGTCTCTACTCCTATACTTCTAGGTAAATTAGAGCTTTTGGGTATCAGAGGTGCAGCATTATCGTGGTTCCGTAGCTATCTTTCCCATAGAAAACAGCTCGTTAAACTGGGGTCGTACAAGAGTGATACTCAACAGGTAAAATTTGGCGTTCCTCAGGGAAGTATATTGGGCCCCACCTTATTCATCATATACATGAATGATCTTCATAACCTTGAAATAAGAGGAGCTGAGACCATTTGTTACGCTGACGATACCGTTATTCTGTTCCATGGTAAAAGTTGGAAAAATACCTTTAGGTCAGCTGAGGTGGGAATGGCTTCCGTATACCAGTGGCTGCAAAATAATTTACTTACCCTGAATAGCAATAAAACCAAGTACGAATGTTTTCATAAAACAGCTGCCTCCGAGCCTCCAATACACGACGGAATCAAAATACATTGCTGCAAAAACTTGAACTATGACCATCCGTGCGACTGTGCCATAATTCAACGAACAACCAGTCTCAAGTATCTTGGAGTGGTGGTGGATGAAAAGCTTAATTTTAGGGAGCACATTATGCAACTGTCTAAAAGGGCCCGTAAAATAATTGGCATTATGAAAAAGTTACGAAATGCAGCTAGCCTCCAGATACTTAAATTAGTGTACACTGCTCTTTGCCAATCTCTTTTGTCTTACTGTATTTCGGTTTGGGGTAGCGCCTGCAAGACATTCATGATCGTCATCGAACGAGCACAACGTTCTGTGTTGAAGGTTATGATGAAAAAACCTTATCGTTTTCCCACGAAAGATTTGTACACAAACGCTCAGGTACTTACGGTACGACAATTATTCATTCATAAAATTTGTATAAATACCCATCGAAATATTATCAGTTCAGCTGAGTATAACAACTTATTGAATAAACGAGTGTTTAGAGTACAGCCTCCTAAAACCAATACAGCTTTTGCTAGCAAGTTTGGCACATTTATTAGTTATCGAATTTACAATAACATACTCAAGTTTTGTGACATTAAGGCATGTTCTGTTAATGAAGCTAAAATCAAGGTGGCAAACTGGCTTAAAACTGTTAATTATGAGGACACTGAAAAATTACTACTTTCATTCGCTGTCAATAAATTTATAATTAACTAGATGTTAAATACTACAAATGTTTGTTTGGCATGTTCTTTTAATTAAGTATATAATCTTGGTTTCAATGTATTCCTTTTTTCTCTCTGTGTTAGGTATTTAATTTAATTTTGTACTAACTTTATTTCTTTTTTCTTGTAAATTTCACTTTGTTTTAGAATAATTCTGTTTTATATGTATCAAATTATGTAACTTTTCTACACAAAAAATTTCTGGTACCCCAAGTTACTAGCCTAGCTGAGTTTGGGGACCCCTGGTAAATTTGTATTATAACTATGTGCAGTGTATTTAAATGTTTGTATTTATTTTGTAACGCAACCGTTTTTGCAATAAATCTATTTTTCTTTTTCTTTCCTTTTCTTTTTCTACTTAAATCCTTTAACCCATTATGGTGGAGGTATGCCCCAGACAGAGCTGAGTGGAGCGACATGTCAAATGATTTCATTGCTCATGGCAATGCTAAAAAGAGCTCTATAAAAAGCACAATATCAGTCACCCAGTCAAGCCTGGTCAGCTAGGGTGACCTAGACCAAACCTCACTGAATAAGTGAGAGGCCTACCATGTTCTGAAAGGACTTAAAATGAATTTGACATTTTTGCAAATTTCATTTTGTCATTAACTTGAAAATGACATTTAATCTAATTTGTTTTGAATTTTATAATGATTTTTTATTTTATGAATTTATATTTTGTTAATTTGACATAATGAATTATTAGCATTTCCGCATGAATTTTCGAATGTAATTTATTTTGTTTTTATTTAATTTTCAATGTCAGTGCATGTCAAAAATTGTATTATGTTATGTAAAATAAAGGCTTTTATTATTATTATTATTATTATTATTATGGCCTCTATCACAAACTGGTGAAGATTTCTATGTGAATTTTATGTTTAGTAGATTTAAGGAATTTTGTGTATTTACGGGTATTTATCATCTGTCTCGTATATTTAATTTATTGTATACATTCAGTATGCGTGTGTCTTTACAGCTAAAATTTAAACATTATGCTACTCGTAACAGCGGCTGTTTTTAGCAAAAGTTACGCTTTAGCTCGTTCAAGACGTTGCTATTTCTAAACATTTAATTAAGCCGACTTTCAATAAATGATTCCGGTAGGTAAGTAATGATGCCGGTGGGTAAATAATGATTCCGGTAGGTAAGTAGTGATTCCGGTAGGTAAGTAATGATTCCGGTAGATGAGTAATGATTCCGGTAAGTAATGATTCCGGTAGGTGAGTAATGATTCCGGTAGATAAATAGTGATTCCGGTAGGTAAATAATGATTCCGGTAGGTGAGTAATGATTCCTGTAGGTAGATAGTGATTTCGGTAGGTAAATAATGATTCCGGTAGGTCAATAATGATTCCGGTAGGTCAGTAATGATTCCGGTAAGTAAGTAATGATTCCGGTAGGTAGGTAATGATTTTTTATTCTAAAGAGGCAGCACTTTGGCAGCGGCACGAGAAATAAAAAGTACCTTTTTCGCATGAACGATGGAAGATAGAAATACGATCCACCACGGGTTCTCAGAAACTGTTCTGTCTCAACACATTCGAGCCATAGCCCCACTCTGGTGCAGCCAACGTCATCGTTCACAAGGGAGGTGCCATATGCTAGTGGCTTCGAGTATGCTTAAATTAAAAAGAAATACATGTCGTTTTAAATGAGGGATGTTTGAAGATCAGTCTAGGGTCAAACTGATTGCAGGATGGCCGAGTGTTTACACTCTAGCCCCTAGATTATGTATCGTTGAGTCGGTTGAGAACTGGTTGCCAAACGTTAAAACATAGTTATACTATCGAATTTCAATATTACGCCACAGTTTGTGAACAGTTCAAAATACACTGAAGGCAATTTTAAAAGTTCAGTTTTTATCAACGTTTTTAGTGTTTAGCAACCAGATGGCAACCGACACTAAGTTACTAGGCCTGCTGGGAAGTTTTTCTTAGTGCATGCACCTCTCTCCACAACACTACTGCCGGTGACCTTGGTGCGTGCATCTCACTCTCTCACACGACTAGTCCCATACTGATCTCTCTGTCTTTCGAGGGGTAAAGCTGTGAACGTGCTTTAATTTACAGAAATAAATAATTACAATTTTATTATTACCAAATTCTTAAAAAATAATCAAGCGAACAAATTTGTAGTTAATATCTTAAATTTTTACAATTTGTGTCTTCCCATTCATGATATCGAATCTCAGTTTTAAATTATCTTGCTAAGTTTTTTTTTCCTTCTTCTCGGCATTACTTATCTTATAGGCATATATTATTTAATTGACGTATTTGTACTTAGCGTGCTCAATATATATCTACCATACAAAATAAAATAAGGGCCAATAGGTATTTAAGGTGTACCTGAAAATTATAATATTATATATAACCTTTAATTTACCTAAATGTAATAATGTTTTCGGAACTAGGCATTGGGAATTTATACCACCAAAAATCATCAATAGCCTTCCAAAAGTGTTGCAAAAATGGCATTTTGATAAAACTGAAAAAGTACATGGTGGAATGTAGTGACCTCAACTACATTTTGTAAATAAAATAAGCTAAATTTACCTATTGTATGTATAAAGTGTAATGTAGAACTCACTATCGGCAGATAAACCCTCGTGGCTTACGTCAGATAGTTCTATTATAATTGTTTTTAAGTGTAATGTGTATAAATTGTTCACTAACTAATAAAAAAAATAATACATTGTTTAATGTTATTGTTTGCCGTAACTGCTTAAATTGGTTATCATTAAACACGTTTATTTAACTTTTCATAAAAAACACAAATAAGGATAAAAAACAGAAACAACGAAATATTGCAAAATTAAATTATTTCTATTTCTATAAATTTGGACCTTGATTTGATATTTATTTAATTTAAAATCTTGATTAAAAACTTTAAATACTAATCAAGGCACTTCATTCCGGATATTCTGTACTTTATCATATGTATTTTTTACTCAAGTAACATCTGAATTAAACTAGTCCTAAATTATGAGTTCCAAGATCACCAGCAGTTACAGCCCTCTTAAGGGGGAACGTTTCGATCTCGGTGCAAAATGCACAACTTATGATTGTTTTTCTTGTTGTTAAATAAAAACTACTAAATAAATGTGTTTTATGGCATTTCGCGACCATAGTTTAATGTCAATTAGGCTTTTCCATCAAAGTCGTGTAATTTGACGCATAACAACTTTAAACACGCATTTAAGTTGGTATGGATATTCAAGCGAACTAATATATATTCCATAAAGTTACGCAGTTCTGCTAAAACCTCTAATAATTATTAAACAATAGTCGCAAAATAAGATGAAACTATTTTGTTTCATACAATTTGTTAAAAAATAAGATAAACAATCATAACTGATCTGTTTTATATAAATATAAGAACAATGAAAAAGACATTATTAACTTTTTATTGGGGTCTTACTCGCGACAACTAACAACATACCTTAATAAATAGACATGTGCTTGTCGTTAAACAACATATTAAGGTATGTTGTTATTTATCGCGAGTAAGACCGCATTAAAAAGTTAATAATGTGTGAAAATCGCGAAAGTTTACAAATGAAAAAGACCCCCGCGCTGATCCTTTTTAACCCACACTGCGACGTTCAAAAAAACGAAAGGTGGGACAACCGGAGTTTTCCCGAGAGTATTCAAATATATTCTTACTAGTTGCACACTTTTCAACAATTCTTCTGTAGCCATCTTTGTCATCCGGATTTTTCACTTCAAATATTTCGTTGATTCTGCTCAAATTTCTGAGTATAAAGGTACCATTTCGAGCCATCTGTCAAATAAAATATAAACTTATTAGAAAATGCAGCGGGTTGTGTCAGAGATACAACCGTTAATTAAAAGGATGCCGCCTCTTCACTCAATCACAGAGAAATTAATCAATGGCGTTCATTGATATAATAATTAATGGCGGTGCATTCGCTTACGAGTTCATTTAAAAAATTCCACTATTCTAAAAGAATAAGCATTTACCTATCATGAATAGTAGCTAATAGCAAATAATTAACGATTCTAAAACGTAAAAATCTATAGTAAGAAATAAAATGAATATTGATTGGACTGAAATGTACAGTTTACGAGAACCAAATTCAGTTTTAGATTGTTTTTATAACAAGATATTCGGTGTTTTCGATGCGTGTGTACCTCTAAAAAAAACAATAAAGTCAGATACTAGATACAATTATCCTGTTTGGTATACTTCGGACATAATCAGAGATATTAAACTAAAATACGTCCTTCATAAGAAATACAAAATAAGTAAGTCACAAAGTGATTATGAAGCGTTCGCTCGGTGCAGGGCGAGAGTCAAGGCGGAGACGGCACTTGCTCACGACCGTCATCGTGATCGCGTGCAGAACCATCTAGCCAGTGATCCAAAGGCATTCTGGAGCTACATGAAATCGAAAAAAGGTAACTCGAGCCAGCAAAAATTAAAAAAGAACGGGCGAGACCTTTCTGATCAGGAATGTGCTGAAGAATTTGCACAGTTCTTTCAGTCAGTATATAATCCCGAGTCTCCAGCACTGAGCGTCCCCGCAGCAGTGTCGGCGGCGGCGGTGGGTAGCGCACGTGCGCACCTCGCGAGCCTGGAGCCGGCGGCAGTGCGCCGAGCGCTCGCCCGCTTGCCATCTAAGCGCTCCCAGGGACCCGATGGCATACCACCCTTCGTTTTTAGAGACTGTCGGACGGTGTTGGAAAAACCTCTGCTACACGTGTTCAACGTTAGTATAGCGGCCGCTCAGTTTCCTGATCGTTGGAAGTTATCTCGAGTGGTACCGGTACCGAAAGGGAGAGGAGGCCAGGATCCCACCGACTACAGGCCAGTGGCAATCCTATGTACTCCGGCCAAGGTATTTGAATCGGCAATACACCACTGCTTATATGCGCAGATAAGTGGCCAGTTGTCTGACGCACAACACGGCTTCCGTCCAGGGCGTGGAACGGAAGGGAACCTGCTCCACCTGATGTCACGATTAGTGCCAGCGGTGGATGCTGGAGTACAGGTAGACGTCGCTTACTGCGACTTCAGAAAGGCCTTTGACACGGTCGACAACGACGTTCTGCTCGCGAAGTTGGCAGGCGTGGGCTGCACACCGCACACGCTCAACTTCTTCGTCAGCTACTTGGGGGACAGGCGGCAGTACGTCGACTGTGGGGGACATCGGTCGGAGCCCTACTACACTAGATCAGGAGTCAGTCAAGGGAGCAACCTAGGGCCCCTCCAATTTATCATCATGGTAAATGATCTACCGGATGTAGTCAAGGCGTCTACGTGTCTGCTTTTTGCGGACGACCTAAAACTGGTGCTGGAAGTAAAAGATGGCGAGGATCAGAGGAAACTTCAGCAGGACTTAGACAGGATTGTTGAATGGAGTCAGAGGAATAAATTACTATTTAATGTATCCAAATGTTCTGTAATGTCGTTCAGTCGCGCGCGCACCCCAATACTCTCGCAGTACCAAATTGGAGGAGAACTGCTGCAGCGAGTATCGGAGGTAAGAGACCTGGGCATTCGCTTCACAGCTGATCTCAACTTCCGAGAGCACATTAAGGATGTTTGCAAAAAAGCTTTCAGGAATTTAGGGTTTGTCTTACGCCAGGCAAACGGATTTACTAACATCTGTGCTTTAAAAACCTAATACGAGGCTCTCGTGAAAAGCCACTTAGAGGGTAACTCGATGGTATGGTCTCCGAGTGAAGCTAAGTATAAAACAATGTTGGAACGTATTCAAAATAAATTTACAAGGTTTATATATTTAAAGATGTATGGTGTGTATCCGGGATATCCTTTGCTGTATCCTACACTGTTTGTATTAGGCATGGTGGGATACAGCAAACTGGAATTGAGAAGAGACGCATCCTTCGGCACGTACTTATTTCGTGTGCTGAGAGGCGAGGTGCATAACCCGGCCATCCTCGAGCAACTGCGACTGTGCGTGCCGGACGGACTGGCGACGCGGCGGTTGCAACCGACACTCCTAGCAGTACCGCGGGCACGCACCAATCTGCTGCAGAGGGCGTCGCTTACGCGCGCTATGCGTTTGCTAAACGCGGTGGCTGGATCCGGACGGGTTGATTTGTTTAATTGTAACGTGAGCGAGTTCACACAGGCCATACTAAGTATTAATGTAAAAGTTTAATTGTGACTGTAAATTTAATTGTTAAGTGTTAATGTTTAATAAACCTTCTCTATCGCATTAGGATGCATCCTGTAAAGATAGATGATAGGGGAATGAAAAAATAAATAAAAAAAAAAAATAAATAAAAAAAATTGTTCTTGGTTAAAAAAGTTGTTCCGGAACTGAAGTAGGGTTGCCATCTGTAAAATCATGGATTGTCTATGGTAAAATCTACAACAAATGTCTTATTTTTTGCATTTTATTGTTATTTGTACTATTTTGGACTTGTAAAAATAAGATTTATAATGATGTAATGTAACTAGCCTACGTAAAATATTTCACTTTATTTAGGATTTTATTGAACAGATAATGTGTCAAATGTAAACATTTGTAAGGGTCCCTTTGAAAGGTTTTTTTCGGTACGTTTATCTTATTTAGGACCTTAAAATTTCAGTTGAATGAGTAGTTTATGAAATTAGACCATGGGGCAAAGAATTCAAAATTAAAAAATCCATTATTTCCGTAAAATTGTACGAGTATATCATTAGGACACGTCCCTCAGCCAAATGGTAAGCGAAGCCGTTCCTTCCTTCCTTCTTACTCGATAGTGAGTAAAAATAAAAAAAATAAAAAAATAACTCCTATAAATCACCGTGCAGTTCAACAAATCAATTATTTTCTAATTTACAAACACCTTAAGATATCTGCTACCGAAAAAATTTGGTTAGAAATAATTACTGATTTTATGCATCTACATCTTAAATTTACGTAATTTATTTTCGAGCATAATTTGATGACTAAAATATTACACGAATAAAATTTTCGAAAGACCATCGCATCCAGGTAAAAGTTATTATTTTTCCTGACTTTTTTTCTGAATTTATCTATGTGTCTGCTTTTCCTAACAAAAAGTTACCTTTTTCCTTCAACTTTTACCCACCAATTCAGAAAACTACAGTTTTCCTGCCATAATATAGAAAGATTTCTTGGGTTTTTAACTAAAGCAGACGAAAATTACCGAAAGTAATTTATTGGAAGGATTGCACCAAGATGGAATAATCTTCTACATTAATATTCCCTCCAACAATTACCCATCAATTCAGAAAAATGCAATTTTCCTGTCAGAATTCAGAAAGATTTTTTGCATTTTCAACTAAAACAGACGAAAATTACTGAAGGAAATTTATAAGAAAGATTGCACGATGGTTGGAGAATCTTCTATATTAATATTTCCTCCAATTATTACCCACCAAATCCATCTTAAGAGAATCTAATTTTTCCTTCTGAATCAAAAGGAATGGATTGGTCTACTATTTTTGGAAGATTTTTTTTTCAGTGTAGCTGGAGACACAGCGGTCATCGCAACAGTCACTTTGCAATGTATCTGGAGACGCAGCGGTCATGGCAACAGTCACTTTGCAATGTGTATCTGGAGACGCAGCGGTCATCGAAACAGTCACTTTGCAATGCGCGCTAATATTATAAACAATACGCTAATATATTTAATGTTGTTACCGTCTAAGTATATTTGTTAATCGAGCTGATAATTTAGGTCATGGAAGCACCTTAAGTAGTCGATCTGTTTCTATTCGATTCACACTTAATGTCATTTTTCAAAAACATTAAATTTTTTTTTCTCCAAAATCGATTACTTCGAGCAAATTTCTCAATCTTTTAAATTCATTATATATAGGTATACTACTTCCGTGAATTTTTACATATCCTTAAGCAACCGTTTGCCGGCAGGGAGGACACTCCACTCTAACAAAAATTTATAAAATACTAGCTTTTTCCCGCGACTTCGTCCGCGTGGAGTTCGGTTCACCCCCTTAGAGGTCGAATTTTAAAAAATCCTTTCTTTGCGGATGCCTACGTCATTACAACTATCTGTATGCCAAATTTCAGCGAAATCCGTTCAGTAGTTTCGGCTGTGCGTTGACAGATGAGTCAGTCAGGTTTGCCTTTTAATATTCAGATATATTTCGACAACGGATTCCTAAATCGAAAAATAATTTTCATACACCCAGTAAATTTATCCCCCATTTACGTGTACGGGAGGTGCCATTAAAAAATTTTTTTCATGATTTTATTTTACAGTTTTGTTGGAGTGATTAATATTTATTTATTTATTTAAAAACTTATGATATGTATACAAATGCTAAATTACAGCTTTCTAGTACTAATAGTCTCGGAGCTAAGCCGCCGCGGAAAGACGGACCGACGGACGGACGGACAAACGGACATGAAACTATAAGGGTTCCTTGTCGGACTACGGAACCCTAAAAAGGGGACAAGTTCGTCACAGAGAAAGCATGGGATTGTCGGCTTCGCCGTTAGACATTATTAGATATTATTTCAACATGGTTCTGGGCCCGTGAAATAGAAGTACAACATCAGCAACACACCTAGCCTTTATTACAGAAAATACTTTAGTTGCAAGAAAGGATAATATCTAGGATTTGTTTCGGGATTTACTCATGAAAATCTATTCATTAGTCACTTCGTGACAAATATTCAGACGTCTAAACAATTAAAAGTAAAACTTTCAATGATAATATTATTAAGAGTGAAAAAAGTAGTAAACATACTTACAGAGCAAAGAAGAAAGGAAGCGTGTTTTAAATACTTTCAAGAGTATCATACCAAACCATGTTTAACAAAACTGCAGGCAAGGAAACAATATCCTTGCTCTCTCTTTCCGGAGTCGGGAGGCCATTTTTTAACACAGTCACCGCTCATCAATTTTTCACTTGTAATTACTTCGTATCTACTTATCTGTGAATAAAAACAAGCACAATTAACTTAGTATCCGCATTCTATGATTATAGTATCTTTTTGATTCGAACATTTATTTTCCCGATGATACGGATTGGTCCAGAAATACCTTGCTCCTTGACATACCTGTTCAAATACACTGAGCTCCATGACTTATCTATCAAAAACACTTCTTTCCCTGAATTATCTATTCAAAACACCTAGCTTCCTAACATACCTATTCAAAACCACCTAGCTCCCTGTCACACCTAGCTGCCAGATACACATATTCAAAACACCTAGCTCCCTGACATTTTTTATTTAAGAACTCCTAGGTCTCTGAAATACCTTTTCAAAAACACCGAAGTTCTTGACGTACCTATTTAAAAACACCCAGCTTCCTAACATACTTATTAAAAACATTCAGCTCCCTGAAAAACCTACTCAAAAACACTTTTTCAAAACGTATCTTGAACTAACTCTATTAAAATTTAAATTTTTGCTTTGGAAATCTAGGAGAACAAAGGTACAGTATTTTTTTTTAATTGTTGACCCAGATGGTTACGGACACTTAATCAGTCACGGATGGGGGGAGTATTTAGCGTGCGCTCTTTACACATTTACCTATACTATTTCGGGTTCGAATTCCGGTTCATAGCTCCTCACGTCCAGATTTACTTTTCTGATTTTCTATACCGCAATGATATAAATTTAATTTGTTAATTTGTTATCCCCTTGCGATGGATTAATCGCCAAGTGTTTAAAATGTAGAAATTTATTTCTATCATAGTTTCGATACGAGTAATGTGTATTCTTGACTACTGTAACAGGTGACGGTAGGGCAATAATAGTCTTAAGACTTGTCTTGAATACACTAGCGCCCTCTAGGCGCCAAGAGGCTCACTATTAAGTGAGTACCTATACATATCGTTGCGGTATGGGAAAGCACATGCGTAAATTCGCAGGTCGTGTTGAGAACTGGATAGCTCAGTTGGTAGAGCAACTGCCCGGTAAGCGAGAGATCCCAGGCTCGAATCCCGGTTCAGAGCTTCTCACGTCCAGATTTACTTTTCTGATTTTCTATACCGCAATGATATAAATTTAATTTGTTATCCCCTTGCGATGGATTAATCGCCAAGTGTTTAAAATATAGAAATTTATTTATATCATAGTTTAGATACGAGTAATGTGTATTCTTGACTACTGTAACAGGTGACGGTAGGGCAATAATAATCTTAAGACTTGTCTTGAATACACTAGCGCCCTCTAGGCGCCAAGAGACTCACTATTAAGTGAGTATCTATACATATCGTTGCGGTATGGGAAAGCACACGCGTAAATTCGCAGGTCGTGTTGAGAACTGGTTAGCTCAGTTGGTAGAGCAACTGCCCGGTAAGCGAGAGATCCCAGGCTCGAATCCCGGTTCAGAGCTTCTCACGTCCAGATTTACTTTTCTGATTTTCTATACCGCAATGATATAAATTTAATTTGTTATCCCCTTGCGATGGATTAATCGCCAAGTGTTTAAAATATAGAAATTTATTTATATCATAGTTTCGATACGAGTAATGTGTATTCTTCACTACTGTAACAGGTGACAGTAGGGCAATAATAGTCTTAAGACTTGTCTTGAATACACTAGCGCCCTCTAGGCGCCAAGAGGCTCACTATTAAGTGAGTACCTATACATATCGTTGCGGTATGGGAAAGCACATGCGTAAATTCGCAGGTCGTGTTGAGAACTGGATAGCTCAGTTGGTAGAGCAACTGCCCGGTAAGCGAGAGATCCCAGGCTTGAATCCCGGTTCAGAGCTTCTCACGTCCAGATTTACTTTTCTGATTTTCTATACCGCAATGATATAAATTTAATTTGTTATCCCCTTGCGATGGATTAATCGCCAAGTGTTTAAAATATAGAAATTTATTTATATCATAGTTTCGATACGAGTAATGTGTATTCTTGACTACTGTAACAGGTGACGGTAGGGCAATAATAGTCTTAAGACTTGTCTTGAATACACTAGCGCCCTCTAGGCGCCAAGAGGCTCACTATTAAGTGAGTACCTAATACATATCGTTGCGGTATGGGAAAGTACATGCGTAAATTCGCAGGTCGTGTTGAGAACTGGATAGCTCAGTTGGTAGAGCAACTGCCCGGTAAGCGAGAGATCCCAGGCTCGAATCCCGGTTCAGAGCTTCTCACACCCAGATTTACTTTTCTGATTTTTCGTACCGCAATGAAATAAATTTAATCTATTTGGCTATATAATGATAATGAGTTATCTTTTGAACTACTAAACTGATTCTTCTTATTTCGCAAATAAAGAGCTATACTATTGCTAAATAACATAGTAATAGTATAATTAGTTTTTAGTTCAAAATTTCAATATTTTGTGAATCAAATCGGGAGATAAATAATAAAAAAATATTAAAAAACACGACTGCCGGATTAGAGATTTAATTCGGATTTTAGTGCAGTCGGGGGACATACAAAACACCACGTATCCAATGTAATAGTATCCCGACAGCACTGACATCCGAATTAAATCTCTATTAGTCGTGTTTTTTAATATTTTATTTATTTTTAATTAACCCACTCACTCAAGTGCCGATCGGCACAGGTACGACCGGCTCATACAAATATAATATTTATGAGTATTTATTAAATTATACGAAGTATTAAAATGGGTGTCGTGGAAAGCTAGAAAGACAAGAAACAAAAAAAAAGCCATAATAATAAAAAAAAAGTTATGGGTTGTATTGTTTAACCCGAATTTTACCCCCCTTTTATATTTTTTTATAGGACACGCCTTGAAAAAATGATTACACCTAGGGCTGATAGAGCTGGTGCCGCGCTCAACTGTGGAGGTACCACCATCTTACTCGTAAAGTTATTCGGGGGAGAGTAAGAGGACAACTCGCGGATAGGCACATCCAGGTGGCCCACCATTGACTGGGACCGGTTGTTGACGGTATATCCATTCCAATTTGCCGGGCCTTATAAAAAAACATACTGGTGATGGGCAGTGGCAACACTGGTGCGAGGGTTTCGGCACCACGCTCACCGACCCATCTGCCCAGCGCGTGTGAGTATGGGCATTTCTTCTAGAAGGACCGCCAAGAGTGGCGAAATCTTAAAAGGCCAGCAGTGGAAGAAGCAGGCTTATGGACGGAGGGATTATGTATTGTATTAGTTTAATCTGACTATAGATTTTCAACGATCCTGAAACACTTCTTGTGAATATTTAGCTTGAAAAAGTGTTTACAGCCTGGCTTAAGCAATGATTTTATAAGTTTAGGTATTATATAATAGGTCGGGGAAAAAGTAATTTCGTATTCTCATGCATCAAGTTGTAATAAAGTCTCTTTGGTCGTACTGTTTGTATCTGGCATTTCTGAAGAGATTGATTGCTGGTGATGAAAAGTGGATCACCTACGACAAGGACGTGCGAAAATGGTCACGGTCAAAGGGCGGTCAAGCTCCACAGACTATAGGTAAACCCGGATTAACAGGCAATAAGGTGATGCTATGTGTATGGTGGAATTGAAAGGGCATCGTTCATTATGAACTTTTAACGCCGAACAAAACCATTGATTCGGATTTCCACTGCCAACAGCTAATGAGACTCAATCAATAAATTGAAAAATAACGGCCGGAATCGACCAACAATAGGGTGTGGTCTTTCATCATGATAACGCTAGACCACAAACATCTTTGGCTACTCAGGAAAAATTTAGACTGGGTTGGGAAATGTTGATGCATCCACCATATAGCCCTGCCTTTGCACCTTCAGATTTTCACCATTTCGGTCTCTTCAGAATTCTTTAGGAAGTGTAAGGTTAACATCAAGAGAGGACTGTCAAAACTACTTGTCGCATTTTTTGATCAGAAGTCCCAAAATTTCTGTAGCAACGGGATCATGTCACTACCTACAAGATGGGAACAAGTTATTGAACAAAATGGTACATAATGTAAATAAACTTAAAAAAAATGTGTCTTTAATTTTTATATAAAATACGAAGAAACTTTTCCCCGACCATCAAATATCAGCTGACGGCTCCCAAATAAAAAAAAATTGCTACTCACCTCTACTATCTTCAAAAATTGTGAATCTACTTGTGAATGACGTTTTAATGTAACTCTTCACTTGGACATAGATTATTCCCTGGGGACAGGATTTCCTTAGGGACATAGTCTTTATTCCGTAGGGAAGTGGTTATTAACTATTACGGAACCGACTTTTACAAATTCTTTCACTGTTGTAAATTCATTCATTAATTCATTCATTTATTAATTCATTGAACAATATACATTGCATCTTAATAAATCACTAAAACTAAAACCTTAATGCTAGCTACAATTAAAATTTATTAGAACACAAATTATTACATTAGGAAAAATAGTTAATACAAAAAATTACATGTCAGAAAATCTATAACAATATACATATAAAATTAGTCATACATTTTTTATTAAACAAAATTTATAACATCCTAAAAATAAAATGATAAAAAAACAAATCATCTTTTGAGTACAGACACCGTGTTAACAAAAACTGCTTCAGTTCCATTTTAAATGTTTTGTGACCAGTTATTTGCTTAAGTTCTGTGGGCAGCTTATTAAATAAAGAAATCGATTGATACCTCGTAGAATGTTTAACTATTTCTTATCTTGGGTTCAAAACAGATGATAAATCTTTGCGGCGAGAACTTAATCTGATTTCTTGTTCATCTTTGTTCTCAATCAGGTGAAGATTTTTGACAAGATCAAAAAGAAGCACTAATATGTATAATCTAGCCGCAGTAAGGATGCCTAATTTTTAAAGTGTTCCTTACACGATTCCTGGTTCTAAATACGGAGTATAGTCTTATTGCTCTTTTTTGAATTGTTAAAGCCTTTTTCATATTGTAATCCTAGCTGTTGCCCCAAAATTTTATGTTGTATCTTACTCTTGATTCGTAAACTGTAGTCAGTTCCTTAATACCAACTTCATCTTGTAAGGACCTAAGTGCATAGCATGCCGAGCTGATCGAATTTTCAATTGCATTTATATAATTTTTCCAATTTAATAATTGGTCTATATGAATACCTAGAAACTTGACCCCTTCTTCTAGACGGATGTTTTCCCCATTCATAGAAATCTCCAAAGTACCTATCTCTGTTTCTTGCCGTGGTTCTAAACAATATGGCACTAGTTTTCTTTGCATTCAGTTTCAACTGATTAATTTTGAACCAGGAGTCGAAAGTTTTAAGAGCATTATTTACATTTGTGTTTAAAATATCAAGATTTTGAGAAGATATGATTCCATTTGTGTAATCGGCAAAAACAACCAGCCCAGTATCCTCAACCGTTCGCATAACATAATTGATCAAGTCATTTGTAAAAATAATAAAGAAAATAGGTCCCAAAATGGTTATATACACGCTTCACTTGGACAAAGGCTATTTATTGTTTGTTTCTGGGAACAGACAGTTTCATAGAGACACAAACATACAACGACGGGCAAAATACGACATATCGATACGTCATGAATCTCCGACGAGGCAACAGAGGTGTTTCCAAATGTTAAGTGTGAAATGCGAATCACAGTTCATATTTGGCACACCCGCTTTTCACCGAAGATTGTTACGTCTATCGCTGTACTTCGGGCATAAATGGACCAATAGCTTAACGTACCTTCTGAATTACGCAGACCGAACACAGAATAATGTGCATCACGGGGATTGAACCTACAACCTCTGGGTCAGCGGGCGAGCTACCATTCGCCTACAAAGGCGGTCACATATAACAGTAGAATACGATATAAGTGCGGTAAGGAGGCAATAGCTTATGAGGACGATTTGAAACACGAGCGATAAGCGAGTGTTTTAAACATTACGAATATGTTATGGCCCTTACCCACGTGTATCATACTACTTTTTCCAATGCATAGTGTGAGTAAATAAATGCTAAACGTAATTGAAGAAACAAACAAACGAAACAAAACTAAGTATTTATTAATACTCCAATTTACGCGGGCATTTACATTTTAACATTTACAAATGATTACACATTCAAAATGGTGGAAGTTTTATAAAAGTCTCTTTGAAAACGTTTACCGGTCTTGGTGGCGTATAGCGGGCGTATAAGCTCTCTTATCTTATATATCTGGAGGACGTTTAAAAGACGCAATCGTAACTCTTTACCCGCTTGTTTTATAAATCATCTTCACGACGTATAAACTACCACGGGTCTTTAACTGACACAACTGTGACCGTTACACGCCAACGAGGCTTTTATACAGCGTCGTGAGGACTAGTTTATAAGTGTCTTCTAATATAAAGGTAGATAGACGAAAAGACGTCTTTAAGACATTATTATATGCCAAGAAACTTAAAAATAACTAAGAAGACCGATTATGTAACACTATAAGACAAGTTTAAGCAACACTAAGAGGCATATAAGCGCTTGGCTACACGACCAAACTGTTTACTGCGGATAGTGGGAAATGCGCTTTTAATTCTACTAGCATGAACTGCCAGTTTCCTTCTTCGTGCAAAAAATATACTATAGTTAAGGACTGTCAGAGTCGACTCAGCTACGCTTATTAGGCTGATAGCGAGTCTAACAGCCTTTAGACTATGATGATTATACATTGATTACTCTTTATATAGTAAGATTTATCATCGTGCAAAGCGGGCTTAAGTCATAATTCTTTCAAATAATACCTCTCACCTTCCATTAATCCATCCATCAGCCTATGTTCGTCCACTGCTGGACATAAGGGTCCTCACAGCATATAGGTAATAATTTAAGCAATTATACACTGGGCCGCAAAGAAAGCGGGCGTATATAAAAACATAAATATATTCACATCCACCTTTAGCAGGACTTCACCTGCGTCGTTGTAAAGCAACGTGCAAGCCGCGTGTACTGCCCCCTCGCAACCCCCCCTGATCCGAAATCCCAATTGTAGTGGTTCGAATTTCGAGCTTAACTCCGGCAAAATGTGATGCCAACAAACCCTAGACACCACACGGCGGATCGATCGTATTTTCAACCGCTATGAGTCTTATACCACCATCTTTTTTTTAATAAGGGCTATAAGATTTCCGCCTAGGATTTGTTCACACACCTTACCGGAGTCCGAGAGTCCGGCCGCCTTCCCGACGATCCAGCCCATAGTGTTGGGGCGGATGGGGCGTGAGACCGTCGAGGCCACCGTCCGAGCCGTTCCGGAACGACATGATGGCGGCCAGTGTCTGTCCCGCTGTCGCCTCGGGCGTGCGGTCCGATGACCTGGGTGAGTCCGGCAGGTGGGTCGTCGCTGCTGGAGGCGGATGCTACGAAGCAAGGGCTGAAAGAGTTTCTGGTGTATCAGGAGCGATTGTGTTATTGATAAATGATTGTTTCGATTTGTTTCAATGGGTTATGATCCTTTATTACTGTTTGTAAGTGCTGACTCAAAATCCTGTGGCTGTTTGCAGTTATTCTTGATCTTATGCGTGAAGGGACCGCTAGCACCCCCACCTCTTTTCACGTGCAGTGTCCGGTATGAAAAAGTAAGCATTTGCTTACAGCTGTCTACTTTGTTATTATCCAAGACTGTATTTATAATTGGGACAGAGAGGATGCCATTGATGTTCCGGAGCCACGTGGGATTCTGTCTGAAGCTGTTATCTGTTCATCTGGAGTGGCAAGTTTTGTTTTTGTGGACCTTAGTTATAATAACACTTAGACCTCTCTGCCCCTTAAATGGTATGTTACATTCCAGACACTGCACGTCCTACGACGACACCTGACTACCGGCTGCTGTGGACGGACCAGCTGTCTGCGACATTAACGTGGAGTGTTGATATGAGTATATTAATAAAATCTTATCAATAAAGTTCAAAAATTTACACAATGTACAAAAAAAAGATTACTTAAATATAAATACGCAATTTAATCCATAATATAAATAAAATGTAATGTCATACAATAATTTTCAATCAAAGTTATAAATTACAAAACAACAAGAGAGAAGAAAAAAAAATATATTTAGTAGCTACAGACATTCAACAGTAAATGTAAAAATAAAACGATCTTATCGAATACTAAAAAATCCGGATTATTTCGTCTGTCATATCAATAAAACAAAATGTAAAAATCCCAAAATAAATATATACATATAAGAAATATTTCCTGCTATAGACGCCCACTAAGTTATGTATGTGTCACATAAATATTAAATTAAAGTCGTAAAAACACAACATTATAATTGCCTACGAAACAAAAATAATAAGAATAAATTAAGAGTAATAAAGTGTCGTAATACCAGTAAGAAATAACATTAAAACTAAACAAACGATATCCTCAGTATTACACACGTTTCTATTATTCTTATTATTGTTGAATAAAATTAATTATAATTACTGTGTTTAAAAATTTGGGGACAAGTATATCTTAAAGGAAATAAGTGTACAGGTACCTGCTCACAATAAATAACAATTCAGTTTATTTGTCAATAATAGGTACTAAATAAAAATGACAATAATTTCCTAAGGTCGCCTTATTAGCGATGAGACGTCTGCTGGAAAAAGGGGATACTGATGTGATGGCAGCAAACGGCGCGGAGACAACAACAGGGCTCGCTCTGCGCAGCACCAAACAGCGGCTAGCTATGGCTGCAGTATAATTCAGTTAAATTACATACCATTCTAAAATGCAAAATGTCGAATGTTTTATGCTCGCGGTAAATTTTCTTCAATTATAGCAACGACCTTATTTGTAAGGTCGTTGAATTATAGTGTACTAGCTTTTGCCCGCGGCTCTGCCTGCGTCGAAGAGATTTTCGTGGAAATAAGGAAAACAAAATAATATCATTTTTTGAACGACTATATGCAACGGACACCATGTTTTACCAAAGTGCTCATAATGACCAATCAAATAAGCCCAAACTCAAAGAGTCTGCTGTTGTCTGTTGAGGAGATCCTGTAGCCATCTTCCAGTCTCATCATCAGACCCTGGTCTCCATGTTTTACCAAAGTGCTAATAAAGACCAATCAAATGAGCCCAAACTTGAAGGGTCTCTTGTTGTCTGTTGAGGAGATCCTGTACCCATCTTGCAGTCTCATCATCAGACCCTGTTCACCATGTTTTACCAAAGTGCCAAGAAGTGTCTCAGGATCAGTTACAGTTTTCTCGTATAGAAAAAAATCAATACATAAACCTGGCTGTAATCACTTTTTCAAGCTAAATATTAGCAAGAGGTGTGTCAAGATCGTTGTAGATGGAAATCTTTAGTCAGATTAAACTGATACAGTTTCCTCGTATGGAAAAACAACTGGTTTCATCACGTATAACTAACCATTTGGTCAAGGAACGCCATTAAAGCAGCTAAGCAGCGTTTTTTCTCCCGACATGGTTCACAAATATTGAATTTTCAAACTGAAAACTTACTTTTATTAAAATAAAATATAGCCTATGTTACTCAGCAATAGTATAGCTTTTTAAAAGAAAAATAATTTTTAGAATCGGTTCAGTAGTTCCAAAGTCTACCTCAAACATACAAACAAACAAATCTTTCCTCTTTATATAATAGTGTAGATAATTCTAGTAAAAATTAACAATGAGATTTTAAATAAAGAAACATACCTAAACAGATGTCTGACTTTTTTTTTCTTTCCTATTGAAAATAATGTGTTGAAGATTGTTTCTAGTGTTTGCCTAGCTCTAGCTAAAAAGACGCCCGGCGAGTCTCACGTTACGTACGTTGTATAAATATTTATTTTAAATATAGTTATGTATTTGTAGGCACATAAAAAGAAATGAAATGGTTTGACTTCTCGTTCTTCACAATGTACAATTATTATCAATAAATAAATATGTTCAATGATCTATGTTCACGTTTTCTGTAACAAGTACTCAGTCATGTTTGGGTAATACGTCCATGGGTAAAGCTGGCTTTGACAACAGCTTAGACGCAAAAAAACAGGACTTTACGGTGCTTTGAAAAATGAGTTATTTTATTGTAGATAGACCCTTGATAATGGTGTAAAATCGAAACCGGTTGGGATTAATATAATTATTTGAAACAAGTACAAGTGCAGTTAATCATAATGTTGAATACCGTGATTGTTATTGAGTAAACAAACTTTAAATATGTAAAGGCCAAGTAACCTTCAAGCGATTTTCCTACAGAACCCGAGATGTATTCCTTATCATGCAATCATTGTCCAGGTGGTAGAGCTGATGCCGAGCTCGACTATGGAGGTACCACCATCTTACTCGCAAATCCTCCCGAAGTTATTCGGGGAGAGTAAGAGAACAGCTCTCAGGCAAAACCAGGCGGCCCACCATTGCCTGGGACCGATGGATGGCGGTATATCCATCCCCAATCGCCGGGCCTTATATAAACCAGACTGGTGACGGGCAGCGGCGTTACTGATGCAAGGGTTTCGGCACCGCGCTCACCAACCCGCATGCCCACCGTGTGTGAGTATGGGAATTTCTTCCAGGAGGACCGCCAAGAGTGGCGAAATCCTGGAAAGGCCTATGTCCAGCAGTGGACGAAACAGGCTGATGGCTGGATAGAATCATTTTACAAGTAAGGACAATGACTTTTACGCCTTGCCTTACTGTGTAAAATAAAATCTCTGCAGGAGAAGGTTATCATTAACTATAAAAAGTTGTACATATTATTTCTAAAAACACCAAAACTACTGACTAATATTATTTTTATTTCAAACATTGTTAGAAAACAACAAACATTTATTGTTTAAAATAAAATATTTACAATTATTGAACGACTACAAGAAGCTAAAGGCTAACTCTCTTAAGATCACTAAAGGCATCAGCTATGCAGCTCAAAGAAAACGTACAGTAGAGGCATATTGTATTCAGGTTATGATTTCTTATTGCATTGTTTCTATATATATAGTTTATCCATATTTTTATAATTTTTTCGCCGACCAGTCGTTAGACCATGAAAGCATACAATGAAAAAATCTCCCTGCTTGGGTACAACGTATTTCCCTCCAATGTGAAGGCAATAATACCCAATTGGACCAATAACTTTTTTGAGCGTTAACTGAAACAAAAAGGAAAACAGCTCTTACGAAATAACACATTACAGAATACACGGTGTTGAATTGAAAACCATTTTCCTCCAAACAAGATGACTTTTATCAACACAGAAAGAAGAAAAACATAACTATTGATCTTGCCTATAGAACAACTGATCATTAATTTATTATTAGTATAAATATAAAATATAAATCTAAATTTTAATATATCTACAAGGATAGATTATACCTTATAAATAAAACATAAAGACGTATATATAGAGCCACGTGGTTAAGAAGGTATGGATCGGTATCCTTCCTGGGGGCTCCAGTGGGGAGTAAATGAAGCCTACTAATTTAGATTCGTCACATTGGCACCATCGATGTTTATTAATATTTGGGATTGGGATATTATTGACGTTACGACGTCACAAAGATGGCCGCCGGGCAAAACTCGTAGTACAGCACCACGAGCTTGTCTGACCCTATAAGCCAAACTAAAATGACCTCTATATTCAAGAAGCGACAGTCCTCGTCACCGGGTCAGATAAGTTTGCTGCATTATACATAGTATAACGATCTATAATGATACTCGTATAGTATAAGTTGGTTCTGAATTTGATTGTATTTTCTTAGTTTTTTTTTTTGGTATATTACTTCATCACTCCGTAATTTCTCAGCCGATTTGTAAGATTATTTTTTTGTTTGGAAGGTTAGTTTTTTCTGGATCGAATGATTGTCTTTAGAGATAGGCAGTGGAACTCTTCAATGGATGACAGACAGCATATCACTCAAACGCTTTGTACCAGGATGCTGATTACAGGTTGTTATTTGAAAATTGTTATGAACCCATCTTACCTTCGATCCTGACCTCATCACCATACAACTCTTTAATAGATGACCTTATGTTAGTGTGCTAATTGCAGGATATTACGTGAAATTTGTCAATATACCACCTGACCTTTGATTCTGGCCTCATCACCATAGAACTACTAACGGATGACAGCACAAAACTTAAGGTTGCGGTAATAAATTTGTGTTCGTGTACCCAGGACCTCTGGGTGAGCAGACGAGCCCTCTACCACTTGGCTACAGAAGCGGTCACATATAAAATAATTTCCATGAAAACCAAAATTCAAAATCAAATACTTATATATCTATACTAATGATAAAATAGTAAAAAGTCGTGACTGTACATAGAATATATTTTTGAAATTTAAAATGAAATGTGTTGATGGTATTGTACTTTTTTAATTTTTGTCTGTATGACTTTCTCTGTGTCTGTATGTATGTATTTTTCGTTTCAACTCGAAAATCACTCATCGGGTTTGAATGAGGTTTTCTTTATTATCACCGTAGTCACCTTGGACAACATCTTTACTAATAATAAAGTAGTAAAAAATACGTGTTTGTATTAATTGAATTTTTTCGCGAAATTTTAAATGAAACGAGGCTGATACCACATTTTTTTGAATTTTTGTGTCTTACTGTGTACCTCTTTGTATGTATATTCCGTTTTAACTCGAGAACCACTCAACGGATTTGGATGCGGTTTTTTTATTGTCATCGTAGTAATCCTGGTCTATATAAAGGTTATAAGGGGTGTTCACAAAATAAGGGTCAAGCCGAAAACGGGGCAGAGTTTGAATAAAGGCCGACGGAGCCGCGGGCGCAGGCTAGTTATTAAATAAAAGATAATTATTTTTCTTAATATTATTATTAGAGTGCATTACAAACCAGAAAAGATAAATTAGAAACAAATTTAAAGACAAGAATTTGAAAAAATTCCTCGGGCCAAGATTCTAACCTGCGTTTTCTTGTTATCAAGACAAGCGCGCTACCAATTGCGCCACCGAGGTACTTACCTAGACCGTTGAATTATTCCACCATACTTGTCCACCGAATATTTTTGTAGCTATTTGATCTAACTAGCTTGTAATGCACATACTGAACGCTCACGAGGGCGTTGATTATTGGCACCATGATTATTATTTCCGAAACAGATCACACGTTTTCCGTTTATTATCCCAAAAGCATGTCTCTTTTTCCAGTAGCTGTCAAACAGTTGTCAGGAACATAGCATTAATTTCAAAGACAGAGGGTATCACTAACTCTCCAGATCCGTCCCGTAGTAACACAAAACAGTTGGAAGGAGATAGATATTATTTTCATTGGTGAAACGGCACATTGCGTGTAGTTTGTGTGTGAACCACGTTATGGCAAATAAAGTAAATATTTATTTATTTACTTTATTTTCTCAAATGTATATGACTATTCCGGGCACAAAATTTCTTCACTATTGTAATCTATAGATACATAAACAATACTATGTTCCATTGCAGCCGTGGCAGATATTGTTAGAGCACAAAGGCCACAAAGTTATATTTTCTCCTATTTTGCGCTATCCGAAGACATAGCGATAGTCGTAACAACCGCTTTTAAAATACGCACAGATATGAGTATTATTTGAATGTCGTTTCCGTCAACTGTCGTACTGACAATCATTAAGTTTGTAATTTGGGTAAGCATGCGCCTTAAATACCTAGCTAATTATTGTCCCGAAAAATAATAATAAATTCGACAGGACTATCGAAAAACAAAATGAAAGCGGGCCAAGCCGCGGGCAAAAGCTAGTAAGCTTATATAAGATGACTCAATACTCAATACTGAATATTTATTGCATTTATGTTGTACATAAAGGTCTTAATATAAATTACAGTTTCAACATAAACCCGGATTGGGCACAGCAATTTTAATCTTAAAACTAAATAAAAACTACTTATAAACTCAAGAGGTAAAAAAAAATTAAAGATACATATTAAGTTATATAATTTGTATTAAAATCATTTTATAATTTTTCTTCCAAAAATTCTTTAATCGTATAATAGCATTTTTTTATTAGATAATTCTTTAGAACTAATTTAAATTTTTGCGGATTCTTTTCATCTCTTATATATTTAGGGATCTTGTTATATAATTTATACTTTAACATAATTTATACTTGCGATTATCGGCACTTGGTGAAACTTGGAAAACATCACAATTAAATTCTCTTGTACTTGTTTCACTGCTTTTAATTTTAAGGTTTACACGTTAATCCCGACCGGTTTCGGTTAATACACCATTCTCAAGGGATACAGAAATTCTGAAATTCGTGTGTAAACCTTAAAACTAAAAGCAGTGTAACAAGTACAAGTGAATTTAATTGTGATCTTCTTATATATTTGAACTGACATCGAAAATGGGCCGTTTTGGAATATTTTTAAAGTAGAGAAGGGCATTTGAAGTCTATTTTGAGGTCTAAGGTTTAAAGGGCGAGAATATTCTGGGAAGAGATGTATATTCTTCTTAACAAATAAACTTACCTCTAATATATATATATAGATGTCAGGGTTAGTAGATTTAATTCTTGAAAATACGGTTTGCAACTTGTCTCTATATCAATGTTCTCTATTATACGCACGCATTTTTTTTGTAGCCGGATCAGTTTTATAAAATCTACGCTATTTCCCCACAAAATCACACCATATTGGAGCCATGCATGTGCGTAGGCATAATAAGCGCTAAGAACTGTTTTTTCATCAGTAATTTTTTAAGTTGATATAGTGCGTATGTAAATCTAGATAGCTTTGATGAAGTTTTTTCTATGTGATGTGTCCAGTTGATGTGAGAATCGATGTTAATACCTAATAATTTATACGTACTCACGCATTCTATTTTATTATTAAAAAATGACTTCTAATTATGTAGCCAAACTCACACTGCAGACTCGGTAAATGTTCAGGACCGAAGTTCAATGAGCCTTTCTGTAAAAACGCAAAATAAAATTAGGCTTATTATACTTATTGACACGGGAGTTATTCGTTAATCAGTATAGGGGCACAAATTTCATTTTTTTCCACTCACCGAGTCTCCAGCATGAATTTGGCTATATGATTAGAAGTCACTTTATACAGGATGTTAAGATGATAACCTTTTTCGTTGAAACGGGGTGATCTATGATATACCTATAAATATGAACAACTTGAAAAAAAAACAGAGAATATTAGAAAATACAAAATTAAATTTAGGAGACCAAGTCATGGAAAACCCAGAAAATGTTGCAAATATATTTAATGACTACTTTCTGAACATTGGCAAATGTACAGAACCAACTGAACAAAGCGGACGGATACTACCTTCATATTCAAAGGTTTTTGAGAAAGCGATGTCAAACCAAATCTATAAATTCTTATAAAGTTTTATATAAAGTTTTTGATGAAAGCCAACATGGATTTAGGAAAGCAAGATCCACTACAATAGCTGTCTATTAATATATCCAAGCTGCACTTAAGTATATAAATGATAAAAAATACGCTCTGGGAATACTTATTCATTTAACAAAAGCCTACGATAAAGTTTCATACAATAAATATTATTGAGCAAATTATATGGCTCAGGCATTCATGGACCAGCTTACTACTGGTTTAAGTCATATCTTGAAAAAAGAACGCAGTTAGTCCAAATTGAAAACTATAATGAAAAAACGCACGAATTAATTCTGAATTAAAACCACACACCTTCTCAATACCACAGGGAAGCGTACTGGGTTGTGTCCTATTCTTAATTTATATAAACGACCTACCAAAAATTTTGAATACGGAAATTACAAGTGTACTTTTTGCAGATGATATCTCATTACTAATAAAATGTGAAAATAGTTAAACTGCTACCAACATTCTAAAAGACACTTTAACAACAGTAAAGACATGGTTAAATGAAAAAACCAAAATGATGCATTTCAGGCCTTATCAAAAGCCCCCGCAACAAATTAATCTAGAATTTGATAACAATAAAATAGAGACTGTAAACACCTTCAACCTATTAGGAATAAATCTTGATACCCACTTAAACTTTAAGAGTCATATTGGGAAAATAATATCAAAACTATCGAAGTTTACTTTTGCACTGAGGGAAATAGAACATTGGACAAACACGCAAACTGCACTATCAGCATACTATGCCTATGCCTATTCGTGGCTCCGTTATGGCATAATGCTGTGGGGTAATAGTGTAGATGCGAAACAATTGTTTATAAAACAAAAACGTTGTGTGCGTATACTCGCTCACATAAAAGAAACCGGGAGCTGCAAACCATTTTTCAAAAAATTTCAATTATTAACATTACCTTGTGGGTGTTTTTTTAGAGGTATAGAACTTTAAGTTGGCAACACTTTTTTAACCGGCGGCCATTTTGTCAGCTGTCAAGTGATTTATGTTTAGTTTGGTTTGGCATTTCAACATGAATGGACTGACGCCTGAACAACGCTTCCAAATTGTGCAAATTTATTTTGAAAATCATGGTTCTGTTCTAAAGACGTATCGCGCATTACGGCCAATTTACGGTCAACATAATCGTCCATCAGAGCAATTAATTCAATTAACTATGAAACGTTCTTGGGCCACGTTTACTCTAAATAAAAACTCTTTTTCGTTCATCAATTGAACAACCATGATGTGCAGGAGTTGTGGTTTCAACAAGACGGCGCAACATGTCACACAGCTCGTGCCACAATTGATTTATTGAAGGAAACGTTTCGTAACGTTTTCACGTTTCGGACCCGTGAATTGGCCTCCAAGATCGTGCGATTTAACGCCACTTGACTATTTTCTGTGGGGATATGTGCAGTCGCAAGTTAAGATAATAAGCCCGATAAGCCCGAAACGATTGACCACTTGGAGGACAACATTCGGCGCATTATTGCCGATATACGGCCACAAATGTTGGAAAAAGTCATCGAAAATTGGACCTCCAGATTAGACTACGTCCGAGCCAGCCGTGGCGGACATATGCCAGAAGTCATATTTAAATTATAATGCCAGAAGATTGTCTTTCGAATAAAATAAATTTCATATCAATAAAAAAATCATCTTTGTTTTATTCCATTTCAAAGTTCTATACCTCTAAAAAAGCCACACGATATATATATTTTTAATATAAGTATATTTGTTTTTAAAAACAAGAACCTATTTCCACTAATTAAAGATACGCATTCAATTAATACCCGGCACAAAAATTATATTTGCCCCCGTCGCGAATAAAAATGTTAAATTGTAGTCCCTATTATATGGCAGTTAAAATATATAATAAATTACCAACTACTATAAAGACCACACAAAATGAATCCGCGTTTATAAAACATTGAAGCAATATTTAGTAGAAGAGTGCTTCTACACAGTAGAAAGTTTTCTGTCTGATGAAAAATAATGTGATTTGGCTTTCTGATCTTTTACCTTTTAAGTATTACTGTTTATGCAAACATTTTGTAAAAGATTATTAGATATTGAGACACTGTGAAATATTATAGCAGTGAAAAATAATTGTGTAATAATATATAGTATAAGTAGTTAATTAATAGAACAATTAGAAATACTAAAAAACAAGAAAAACCCTGATTTACTAAACGAACAAACTAACTTTACCACTACCCCACTGTTACGCATGTTTTCGTCTCCCCATTTTCCCCACCAAACAACTAGTCAGGCCGGTGTATAAAAGGCGAGTTTTGGTCGGCGGCTCGTCACTAGCTGCTGAGCTGTCGGGCGAACAACATCAGTTGCTGCGGAGCGGCTGGGCGAGCAACACATCAGTTGCTGCGGAGAAGCCGGGCTAGCAACACATCCCGAGGATGCCTCGTTCAGAGGCGAAACACGTGTCGATAAGTTTTCTTGCTTGTTATTTAAGATTGCTTTGCTTGTATTGCTTGCTTGTTGCATGTTTTTATGCGGGCGGGTGGGCGGTGCACGAGTCTGCATTTTGAATAGCACGACAAGAATTGTTTAGCGGAATATTGCAAATTATATTCATATATCCTTTACTTAGTATAAGTAGTGTTGCTGTACCCGATAAGGGTAGCTAAGTTATTAATTAAGTTCTTATAAAATTGTAACATCTGTGTACACTTAGACACCTATTCTGTGTGGCACACACCTAAATTTAGAGCGCCCTAAAAAGTCACAATTTTAGGACACACCTTAACAAATTGGTATTCTGAGTAGCAACCAGCCCTAAATTTAATTCACTTTTTAGAGGTTCTTAAGATGCTCTAAGTTGAATTCACAGAAAAAATAATTGATATTTTTTTTTGTATCTGTGGTCGACTAGAGCTGAACATTCATCTATAATTACCGGTTTATGAATAAAAAATCCTTTTGGCTTAGAAATGTTTAGTTTAAATGATTTTTAACTATGAAAACAATGATAATTGACGTATATGTGGCTCATTATTAATAAAAACTCCGATTTGGAGTTGTTCTTTTAAAATTTTACAATTTATCATAATGATTGCAGTCCCAGGCTGGTAAAACAAAAAAAAACAAAAGTCCCAAGTTTTTGGATTTTGATGTTAATTAGGTACCTTGATTTTTTATTCCAAATCTGTTTATGTATTACCTACATAATTTCGACTGAACATTCACCAGTATTCTTACCGAGCAGAACAAAAGTTTTTTTTTTTTTTAATAGCATAGGAATGACCGTCAGCTGTCAAGACAGCAAACCAACAGAGTACCTATAGCTTAAACATAACTGAATATAACACCTCTTCACTACAAGTGTGACTGACAATCCCTATGTATAGGGTGCTTAAACGAGGAAGACACAGTGGAACATGTGCTGCTTCACTGTGCTGCCACTGATGCCATGAGACATAAAGCAGGGATCGCAACAAGGTCCACCTCACCTTTCTGGGCCAGATTTTGGGTCAGCAAGCTGAAGCCGTTCAGCCCTATTTTAAGGAGGTGTCCTAGCAGGGCTGGCCTACCACAACGAATTTAGAAGAATATCTAAGATTACAAATTAGCCTACCGCTTTGGCACTAAAGGATATAATGAAACTTTGCTACGGTCCCGCACTTGCCATACCTAACCTAATCTACAGGCTCAGTTGAGGATTTCTGGGTAGACGTGATTTTTTTCCTTTGCTTATGTAATATACCATTGAAAATGTTAAAACGAAACTAAAATTTATAATAAACACAAAAATCCTTCATGGTGTTTCAATTTCCTTAAGTAGGACCATGGCTAGCAACAATAGTAGTGAGATGACGGGTCTAATTATTTTGGGGTATTGTAATAAAGTTATACTTACACTTTGGTCAGAGAGAGTTGTATAGAAGAGTATCCCTTACCTACATCTATCCTTCCCCTGCACCCACCCCGCAAATGAGACCTCAGAAGAAGTAGAGACTGTTGTTTTGTTCTGAAGGACTTTCAGATTTATAAATTATCGTTTTGAGGGGCCTGACATATTAATTAGGTATATTTTTTTCCTGAACTTCAGTAAGATGTTAAAATTTCATTAAAAACGATTCCTGTTGTTTTTGAATTTAATATTAAATTTGTTACCCATTTAAGCATCTTTTATATTTTTAAGGCAGGCAGACCCATGGGCACATCTAGTAAATATTAAGCTTGTAAAATTATACCAATCTGGGTATTTTTGTATTTAAAGCAAATACAATGATTAATGATTTGTTGCAAATAGCACTCTCAATGCTCAATTGCTTTGCTGTCAAAACTTCCTTAGAGAGCTAAGCTCACCGCTGTATTTCTTCAAATAAAGCAAAGGGTTGGGAGATTAACACTATACTGCTTTAATAATATTAGTTTATTTTTGTGTCGTACTATTTACTAACTTTGCAGCATTATTGGCTTACCGATAGGACTAAAACATATAGTCCTATGCGGGACACTATATCTATGTTACCAAAACAATACAATAAAAATTTTGCTCAAATTTGAAATTTTAAAATAAATTAAACAAGTGAATTATTTGGCTAATTAAATGTTTATTAATAATCAGTGACACTTCTTACCTGCTAGTGAGTGTTATCTTCATTCTAAAACTAATAAACATCACTTAATTGTTCACCACTATTCTTCTACCTACACAATGGAGGCACTGAAGCAAGCCATGTCAGAAATGAAGTCCCATTTTGATCAGCGGATGGCAGACTTTACTCAAAACTTGCAGCAGGCTCCCTTGCAAGCCACTACTACATCTGGAGTTGCCGCAGACTTCATGGTTTTTAAAACCTTTATTTCCGAGGCCATCGGTAACTTTCAACAACAATTGGAGGCATTGGAGTGTGAGCTAGATGAACTGGATATGAGGGGCCGGCGTAAGATTCTGCTGCTGCATGGCGTAGCTGAAGACAAGAAGGATGCAGTGGCAGCGGTAGTGGAGGTTGTGAGAAAGCAGCTTCAGATTCCAGAATTCAATGCTGATGATATCAGACGTTGTCATCGGATGGGGCGCACTTCTCTTGATACTACAAGGCCAATCCTGGTGAAGTTTAAGGACAGCACAGTTAAAGGCAAGGTCTGGTTCAGTAAAACCAGTCTAAAAGGTACGGGTATAACTCTTTCTGAGTTTTTGACGAGACGTCGTCGTGATGCATTTATGGCGGCCCGGCAGCGACATGGAGTCTCGAAGTGCTGGACGAGGGATGGGTGTATTTATGTGTTGGGACCTGATGGTACGCGACACAGAGTCCTGTCCCTCGCAGAGCTCAATAAGATCCCGACAACCAGCAACGTCGTATCCGATTCGCGGGATGTTTCGCTGACGAAGAAAGTTGCAGACATTCCTACGAAAAGATTGCGGTCCAAGAAGAACTAGACTTCCTTAAACATACAGTTTAAATTTTTGTTTATTGGTGTTTCAGGGTAATATGATAGATAACGCATAAAAGGTACCCTCTATTTCATTAATGTGTTTTTTATAATTTTTCACTCTCTCGTCCTGTCTTATTTTGTTGTTGATTGACTTGACATCTTTACTTTTTTATGTTTTGTTGCAACGTTCCGTTGCATGATTGACACACGATAATAAAGGTCACGTTCATAATATACTATCAAAGCGTGTAACATTAACTTGACTAAAGTTGTACCTAAACAAGCATTATTTTGTCAATTATTATTTGGTTACTTTAGATTAAAATTTGCATTAATGAATGCTACATGCTATCAAAATTAATGTTTAATACCTTTGTCATACTAGTTAGACAATTTTTTTTTTTCTTTTGTATATTGCCCGTGTAGTTTGTTTTCATTTTCTTTGTATTTTTGTAACATTCAGCTGACAGGTGGAACACACAAATTTTATTGTATTATTTTTTTCTTTATATACTCTTATTTATTTAGATCTGTTACATTTTATTCTATTATATATTTTTATATATTAATATTGTACATTTATTTTATATATTATGTTAGGTACCATTTTCGGTAGTAATAATAGTCAGGGTGATGATAATTTCTTTTCTTGCTCTTCCTCGTCTTCTGAAGAATCAGATTATTCAGATTGCAGTTTTCATAGTTTGCCTTCTCTCCATGACACACTTAGTGCAAATTTTTCTGATTGCCACAATAATTTCAATTTCGTACATATAAATGCGCAAAGTATTCCACAACATTTCCCTGATATGTTGGCGACGTTCGATGCTCAATATATTCATGCCATACTAATTTCAGAATCTTTTCTTAAACCTTGTTTACCCTCCACCTCTTACTTGCTTCCTGGCTTCCACCTGATCCGTAACGATCGCACTGGAGCCAGATGTGGTGGTGTTGCGATATATCTTCGATCCCATATCCCCTTCACTATACTAAGTATGTCTCCCCAACCTCCACCAAAAGATGCAGGTGAACATCTTTTCATAGAGGTAACACTTTCCCACACTAAGCTTTTACTTGGTGTGTACTATCCTCCGGATCTGACAGTTAACTATTTTTCCTCTTTTGAGAATCTTCTTGAGTCCCTGGTCCCATTATACAAACACACCATTATTATGAGTGACTTCAACACGTGCCTTCTTAAAAACGATTTTCGCTGTTTATCCTTAAGATCTATCATCAATTCCAACAATCTACATATTCTTCCATCGGATGCAACTCATCACTTTCCCAACTGTCGACCCTCTCTTCTTGATCTTGTTATCGTCTCCTCTCTAGAGCATGTTGTTAAGCACGGTCAGTGTTCTGCAGATGCTTTTTCTTACCATGACCTCATTTTCCTTTCCTACAAAATCCGACCCCCCAAACCAAAGGCAATGCAGCGTCATTTTAGCGGAATAAATCTGGAGGACCTCCGGAAAGATGCTTTTGATATAGATTGGGCAGCGATTTATAAATTGGATACTGTAGATGAGCAAATATCTCAGTTCAATTCTCTATTAACACATCTGTATGACATACATGCTCCTGTTCGAGCTATAAAAATAAAGCATCTACCAGCGCCATGGCTAACTGATGAGATTAAGAATCTAATGTTAAAAAAGTACGCGCCAAGTCTAAATTTAAAAGCCATCCAACCAATGATAATAAGGAGAAATACATTGTACTTCGGAATCACTGTAATAAGGTGTGTAGGGATGCACAACGACGCCACATTCATCAATCTGTTGAGAATGGTGATCCAGCTAAAGTTTGGAAATTTCTTAGGTCACTGGGTGTTGGTAAATCACGTCAAGATACTATTCCTAAAGATTTGAATTTAAATTCTCTTAATCAACATTTCTCTTCTTCGTCCACTTTTGATGGTGCAACGAAAATCAACACCTTAAATTATCTTTCTTCTCTCCCAACACCAGACCACCCTCCTCTAATTTTTAGTCAATTTACTGATTGTGATGTTAAGAAACATATGCTGTCAATAACATCCAATGCCGTGGGTACAGATTGCATTAGCCGCAATATGATTTTACCTATCATCGATATTATATCTCCTGTAATTACTATGATCCTGAATAAATCCATTACGTCGGGCATCTTTCCTACTATCTGGAAAGATGCCCAGATCACTCCTCTACCTAAAAAAGCAAATCCTTCTTCTTTTTCCGAGTACCGGCCTATTTCCATCCTCCCATTCCTATCCAAAGTTCTTGAACGTTTAGTCCATTACCAACTTAGTCTATTCCTTACTAATAATAAACTCCTAAATCCCCTTCAGTCCGGCTTCCGTCCTGGTCATAGCACAGTTACAGCCTTAGTCAAGATTACTGATGACATCCGGCTTGGTATGGATTCAGGTAAACTTACTGTCCTGACATTACTGGACTTTAGTAATGCTTTTAATACTGTGGATTTTGACATTCTCTTAGGTATTTTACGTTCTCTTAACATATCTCCAACGGTAATTGACTGGTTTCGTAGTTACTTGTATGGACGCCGGCAGCGTATTCGCATCGATGATACAGTATCCGATTGGTGTGACACCACTGCCGGTGTTCCACAAGGTGGCGTCTTGTCTCCATTACTTTTTTCAATTTTCATAAATCATATCTCCGATCTCATTTCTTCTTCCTACCACCTTTATGCAGATGATCTTCAAATTTACAATCAAGCTAAACTCGAGGATCTTCCTACTGCCATTAATACAACTAATAATGATCTAGCTCGCATTTTAAATTGGAGCACTGAATTTGGACTCAAAATTAATCCTATAAAAACCCAAATTATAATAATCGGTAGCCCGTTTTTCATCTCTAGAGTGAACTGGCAGACTTTACCACAAATATTCTTTGATGGAACACATATCCCTTTTAGTGCTAAGGTAAAGAATCTTGGTATTTTCATTGACAATCGTTTGTCCTGGGAGCCTCAGTTGGAAGAAGTCAGTCGAAAACTCTTCGCTTCTGCAGGTTCGATGAGAAGGCTTCGTAACTTCCTTCCAGTTACTACCAAGACTGCTCTGGCCCAATCCCTCCTTTTACCTCTCCTTGACTATGCTGATTCCTGTTACCCTGACCTTACCCAAAAGCAACTCGACCAACTTGAGCGACTTCAAAATTTTTGTATTAGATTTATTTTTGGACTCCGTAAATTTGATCACGTTTCGGAATTTCGCTCCCGGCTTGGCTGGCTCCCTATTCGCTCACGTCGGAATGTCCATATCCTTTCCCTCCTGTATTCTGTTCTTTTCAATCCTTCTTCTCCTTCTTATCTCAAGGAACGTTTTGAGTTTCTTCACCAATCTCACGAACGAACGTTGCGGTCATCTGAAAATCTTCAATTAAAGACACCACTACACTCCTCTACCTTTTATGGCAAATCGTTCACAGTTGAAGCTGTGCGTTTGTGGAATGCTTTGCCCTTTTCTATAAAATCTTCTTCTTCCTTGGCTATCTTTAAAAGACGAATAAAAGAATATTTTTTCTCCCTTTAATAGGTACGTTCAAGTAGGTATATTATATGAATAAATATTAGTTTATATTATAATATTGTATAGTATGTATTTGTATGTATATTTACACGTAGTAGATTGTTTAGTATTTAAATAATTAGTTAATTTACATTGTGCAGTACATGTATGTATATATATTACATAAATATCTCCTGTACACCACCATCAACTTATCCTTTTTAACAGTATCTTCCACCCAAAGGTTGTCTGGAAGAAATCGCTCTGAGCGATAAGACCGCCCATTGTACCCTTTCTGATAAAATATTTTTATTACTTGTTTTTATTTTGGTGAACAATAAAGAGTATTTATGTTTATGTTATGTTATGTTATGTTACTTAGGTAGCGTTCCGAATCATTTTTCAAGATTAAAATATTGCTCGCTGTCAGATAAATGTAGCTCGATGCTGGTTCCAAAACCCAAAAGTAGATTGATCAACACATGAAAGAAATAATCAAATTTATATGATAAATAGCAGTAGTACAAACAAAATTCACTTGAAATCATAGCAGTGTTTTCACACATATTTCAGCTTAACTGCTGGATTATGAAATTAGGTTAGGTACTAGAACACACCTTTGATTATTTGGTTCCACCTAGAAACCAAATAAAAGTTACCACTACTGGGAAAAAGGTGGAAAAAACTCGCATTTATACTAAGTAATATTTTAGAGCACACCTAAATAGGTGCAACCTAAAAATCTCTAAAATTAGAGCTGTCAAACCAATTTATAGCTCTAAATTGTTGCCTCAGAATACCAAAAAACCTAAGTTGAATGCTTTAGAGCTGTCATCGTAAATGTGTCGTAAATTTAGTAACAATCTTAATTTGACGTTCGTAAACGCCAGCTTCAGAATACCAAAAAATTTTAGGTCGCGCTCATTTTAGAGCACTTTTTATAAACGTCAGATTAGGACATGTTGCTTCAGAATAGGTCTCTTAGTTGCAATAAATATTTTGAGTTTGAGTTTACTCACGGGGCTGATTTTGTTTTCGCGATTTCAGGGTTGGTCCCATAGTAAAAGTTGTTCATATTGATGGGTAGATAACACCGTTTTAAGAAGGTTATCATCTTAACGTCATGTATATTCAGTATGTTTTTCGACGGATTAGTTTGAAATGTTTTTAATTCTTACCTTGATCTCCACAAAATTCTGCTCTTCCTCGATAGTATATATATTGTGTTACATACTTTGTTAGATAGTAAACCCTTTTAGTGTGGCCGTCATTATTTCTGTGTATGATTGCAGCATCAGCTTCATTCATCTGAAAAACATTGTTTTTACTCATAAGAATTTTTGGTATTTATTTAATTTTTAAATGTAAGCCTTGTGAACCAATAATCTTTTTGCTCTTAACCTAGCCACTACGCCATTTTATCCCTTTGACGGTCATCATGAGCGCAGCGACTCTGTGGGCGTGACCAAAAATGTAACGCTTTTTTATTTCGCAATTATGTGCACGCTCGATAAAACTTTCAAAGGCGATTTTGTCGGTGTCAGGAGAATTAAACTGTAACAGTTTTCTTATATACAGGATGTTGATTTGGTCAGTAACTTCCATTACAGGTAGGTTCTGATGAAGAAAAAAAAAATGGAAAAAATCTTTTGGCAACCCCAAAAATCTTCTGTTGTACGACAAACATGATGAAACTTACTCAGCACTATCGGAGCGTCGTTTTGTTTGGGGGGCTGAGGTACCTAAGTAAGTAGATACCAGTTCTTCGCGCTACTGTGACCATAGAATTTTTGGAAAAATAAAAAACGGCATATCTCATTCTTTCACTGTTTTTTTTGTTTGCTCTTTTTGGTATGAGCATCACATATAAGGTCCCACAATAATAAGTGAAAATAATTTAATTTAGGGTAGGTCATGTATCGTTCACTGATAACAATCAAGGAAATAGTTTGATGCAAGTGCGAAAAGGTTGATATTTAGAGTCATGACTCGAGAAACATCAATACTTCCGTACGTGTATCAAACGACGTTTCGAAAAATTACATGAAACAATAAAATAAAAGCAATCTTGTTGTCATTAGTGCAAGGGGTTCGGCACCGCGCTCACTAACCCGCCTGCCCAGCGTGTGTGAGTATGGGTATTTTTTCCAGGAGGACCGCCAAGGGTGGCAAAATCCTTGAAAGGCCTATGTTCAGCAGTGGACGAAACAGGCTGATGGATGGAATCTTGTTGCAAATCAAAACAAAATACAAACAGAAGAAAATGCAGCATGTTTGGCGCCAAACGTCAGGACGATAACGCGTGGTGTACCGCAAGAGTCTATACTAGGACCTACTCTCTTCACAATTTTCAAAAATAATCTGATAAACTACATCAAAAACAAAGTCCCTGACATACAGTAAGTACTATTTGCTGATGAGACTAATGCAGTAATTAGCTGTGACAATATAAATGATCTCAATAATAAAGTACAGGATACTATGTTAGCTTTCCAGACATGGTTTATTTGCAACAATCTTAAATTGAACACAAATAACACTAATAGGATGCTGTTCAAAACTACAGCTAGAAATAATGATACGCTACAGATTTCAATAAATGGAAGCACTATTACACAAGTTGATGAAGTTAAGTTCTTAGGTGTTAGATTGGACTCATGTTTAAATTGGAAACCGGAACTACAATCGATAGATAGTAGCATAAGCTCAGCCTGCTATGCACTTAGAAGTTTAAGAGAGGAAGTGGCACAGGAACATCTCCTAACAGTTTATTATGCCCTACTAGAATCTAGACTACGCTATAGCGTACAATTTTGGGGTAACAGCTACATGTATAACCTAACAAAATCCTTTTTATTACAAAAAAGGGCAATACGTATTATAGTCAGAATCCCACCATGGATATCTTGCAAGGATCATTTCGCTAGGCTGTGTGTGTTAACCGTTCCTTCTCTATATATATACGTATTACTATCCGATTTTTCTCCGGATGACAAAGTACAAAGACTAAATACGAGGCGCAAAGACATCCGCATTAATACTGTGCCTCCCTCGTTGAAAATTGCGGAACACAGTGCTTGCTACCAAGCTGTTAAATTTTACAATGCGCTGCCTTTAAATATGAGTTTGACCTTATATAAGGTGACTTTAATTTATACAGCCAAACTTATACTGGAGGATTGGTAAGTATTTAATCAGTAACACGGATCGATAACACTTTTTGCTAATTTCGCAAAATAAAATCATGACATCCCATAGTTGACTAGGGGCTGGGAATGCGTTTGTCAGGGAAAAGAATAATTTACGAATTTCACAAAAAGGGTCATCGAACCTTGTTAGTGATCACTTACCAAGCCTCCAGTATGAATTTGGCTGCATAAATTAAAGTCACATTATAAATATTTAATTCTAATATAAAAGTTTTAAAATACTCATCGTAAACAGTTTTTAGTGTATCCGGATCCGGTTACTTTTAGCTTTCAGAAGATACTAACAAAACAACAATTAGAAAATAGAATGCTTAAGTTGCCTAGCAACGCTTTAGATGCGTAGGGTTGACAAACATTAACCACACAAACATACTAAAAATGTACACTTATTTACTTTTTGAAAAGTGAAGATAATGGTGAGTTTTCGTAGTTTTATACTAGATTTAATTTAAAAAAAATAGTTTCAATTTAATTACATATTTATTCGTTTTGAATCTTTCCTTACTTACTTATTTTACACACAGTAGTTACTTATTTTAGTTACAGTTTCCAAAATAATCACTCAAGTACATATTCTGCATTTTAATGAACGATATCGGAAGCAAACCTAACAATATTTCATAAAATGGGCAGGGAACAAAAACCATTGGAAATGCTATTGTAGCAGTAATTACGTATTTTTAATTTTGCCGATTGATTTATAACATGTTAACCGTCTATGAAAAGATTATATCTAAAATTTACAATACAACGTTCCGTTTCGCGAACCGGTTTTTATGCAGAATTCAACATTTTCAGATTTTTTGTTTTTTATTGTATTTAGTGCTGCGTGGATCTGTATTATAGGTATATAAACCTGTCTTAAAAATGGATTTTTAAAACGCGATTTAATACTACCGATATTTTATTTCTTGAAACGACCAAAAAGAGCATTAAAAAATTGGGAATACAGAAACATTATTTTAACAGCATAATGAATCGAGTTGTAGGACAGACCCTGAAGCTTCGCTATAAGGGTTTTTGTTGTTGATGGAAACCTAGTAGTCAAAATTATTAGGAAATAAATAAATTAGATTAATAAGATATCTGACGAAAAATGTCTTGAATTAAAGGTTTAGAAGTACTGACCGGAATAGAGTTCAGACTGCTTACTAAATGATGTCGCCGGGTTACCCTAGATGGCGTTAGTTGTAAAAACAAAAAACCGGCCAAGTGCATGTCGGGCCACGCGCAATGTAGGGTTCCGTAGTTGCCCTGTACATTTTATAAGTTGGTCTACTAATACAGACCGCGCCAAACTTCTAGTCCCATACATTGGAGGGGACCAAAAGTTTGGCGCGACCTGTACTCGTAAATCTGTAAAGCCTACTTAGCTGTGATAGTTTTCCTTTTAAATTCATTATATACTACTTCTGTGAAATTTTCCACATTTCTATAAACAACCGTTTAGCCAGCAGGGGGGAGGCGCTCCACTTTAACTGAAATTTTCACTTTAAAGGTTAATATTTCGCCAACGGATCCCTAAATAGAAAAATGGTTTTGACATACCCACAATGTTTTTGAATGACCTATCCAACGATACCCCACACTATGGGATGATGTATGAGAGGTACCCTTAAAACATTTTTTTTTCAGGATTTCATTTTACAATTTTGTTGCCGTGATTAATATTTATATCCATGCCAAATTACAGCTTTCTAGTACTAATAGTCTCTGAGCTAAGCCGCGGACAGACGGACATGGCGAAACTATAAGGGTTCCTTGTCGGACTGCGGAACACTAAAAAGGCTATGGAGCGATATAACGGATATCTGCCTCAAAAATCTATACTATTCAGACGGTGACTTACTTCTTGGTGACTAACCAGCAGGGTAGCCGTTGTGGGCGCCATCAAGCCACAATGTGGTGGCCAGGGGACAACGCTATGTAAGCAGCTAGGGTTATCGAGAGGTGATCCTGCGGGGCCCCTAGAGTTATAGGAGCATAGGTTCCGCTCTTGTGACTCCACTCAGGTCAGATAGTTAAAGAGCAGAGGCGGGGAGGTGTGTCAGGGTGTGTATTTAAGCGCATGTGTGGATGTGTGTATGTTTCCCCTGGAGGCACAGAACAAGTAGTACTGGAGGTAGGGTCTGTGGTGTCGACCCTCACAGTCGGCAATTTACGACAAAAAGAAATTTAAATCGAACCCCTTCTAAGGGTGACCTGACAGACCCTTGCAGAAATGAATTTACTTTGCTTCGTAGATAAAATCCAGAATTGTGTCCATTTTTCACACTTTACTGGCACTGCTATCCATTTTGGGGCCTTCCGGTCGTCCAAAAGTCTCTTAAGCTTGCTATTAAAAAGAATTTCATTCTAATTTGATAAGTAGCGCAGCATATGTACGTGCCGCAATGTTTTTCCCAGAGAATTTTTCTTCTTACGCCTGAGGCTGCGGAATCAGACGCACGGGAGGTGGGTGGGTGGTCCATATTGTCTTATTAATGGATGAAAAATGGAGCCACGAGTCAAGATTATAGATTTATGATTTAGTTTTAGATGGGAAAATACAACAATTATTATGTCTACAAAAAATATTTTACACACAATGATATACTAAAATTATATTATTAATATTATGTATTATCTATAAATATATCTTGAAGCAAAACAACTCGAAAAATTAAAATGTGACAAACAACATAGGATATTTTCTATAGTGGAGATCACAGTTCAGACATTATAATGGTTTTTTTTACAGAATTTTAATTTACAAAGTACATTTTTTGTCAGATCTGAATAACTAATCTTTATAAAAAAGACGTCAATATTTTATTGTGATGTCATACATATTAAAGTAAGCACACCTAAAATACCCCAGTATTACTGTTGGTAATCAAATCACATATATATATATATCACATTTTTCTTAATATTATTTATGTGTTATGTGTTAATTAATAAAAATAAAAACTTACAATTAAAAGCCACTAACAGGTTTTTTGAAGAAAATTATATTTATTAAGCTATTATATATAATTTGCAATTTTACATACAAATAGAAAATTACGGCACCAAATACAAGAAAAATAAAGCAAGAAGTTTTTCAGTAATGATCCGACGAATTTCATTTATAAATGTAATTTTTTAATAAATAAACTTTTCGCTCTTTACTTCGCCTTTTCAAATGAAATCAAATCAAAATATTTATTTTGTAAAATAGATACATAAAGTATATGTACGCGCTAAGATAGTGCGACGTCTGTGATGTAGGGCGCGCCACGGGTCTGTGCGTACGCAGTTCATAAAACTAGCTGCGCCGCGCGCTCGCCCTCTCTTGTCGACCAGCCGTCGCGCGTGCCACACGCGTCTCGAGGTGTGCAGTGCCGCGCCATTTTGATCCGCAATTGTCCTTGTGTACCACCAAAGACTGTTACCGTGTGTGTGTGTGTGTGTGTGTGTGTGTGTGTGTGTGTGTGTGTGTGTATGTGTGTGTGTGTGTGTGTGTGTGTGTGTGTGTGTGTGTGTGTGTGTGTGTGTGTGTGTGTGTGTATGTGTGTGTGTGTGTGTGTGTGTGTGTGTGTGTGTGTGGTGAAGGGTTTATCTCCCACAATCCAGCAGAAAAGACCCCAGCGCTGGAACGTCGGCTCAACCGCAAGTTCAGCGGCCATTTTGAAGACAAAGGAAAGCAGCAACCAAGTAAGCCCACATTCTATATTGTTTCTCTCTCTCCATATATCCCACACAACAGCACCTCATCCTAAATTCCTACCTACTCATCAGCTCTGCATTCCTGTGATCCTTGCGGTTACAGTATACTTTCTACAAGTCGAAGTTAATCTTTACAGTATATATCTTTAGAATAAAAAAATAATATTTACATATACTAATTAGTGAAATACACACAAAAAATATTTAGGTTGGGCTACTAAAATGTAATTATACACCTGCATAAAATTGAGAAATCTAGGAATTAAAACATTAGGTATATATAAATGATCCAACGAACAAACAAGTTGTTAAATAAATACGGGAAATACATCCAAAAAATATTAAGGTTGGGCTACTAAAATGTAATAAAGTTATAAACCTGCATAAAACAGAGAAATATAGGAATAGAAATATTATAAATAAATGATGCAACGAACAAACAAGTTGATAAATAAATACGGGAAATACGTCCAAAAATATTAAGTTTAGGCTACTAAAATGTAATAAAGTTATACACCTGCGTAAAATAGAGAAATATAGGAATAAAAATATTATATATACATAATGCCTAACCATCCGCACCATTCGATTAGTATTGCTAAGAAGAAGGGCAAGAAACTTAGCAAACATACAACTTTTTGATATATACTCGACTGATGCCGGGTCCAGATCGGACCCGAAATATATCTTGAAAATGAATAAAAAAATTATAAATCACACCACTTTAAAAAATTTCGACAGTTTTTTGGATCATTTCTGTATTACTGCATCCATTAGACTTGGAAGTACGTATAGCACATAAATATCAATAATTATTTCATAACATTAAAACAATGTGGAAGTTGGAATGATATTAGCAGATCTTCCGCATATACCGGTGTAGACTAGATATGTATTGAAAATACATATTCTACTCATTACACCGAACAAAGTTAAAGGCCCTGTAGACCTTGTCCACATGCTGCGTTTTCTTCGCACGGGAGCTCGCTCGCGCGTAGTCGAAGTACTAGGCTCCAATACATTGCGTCCACATGCCGCCATTTACACGCGCGAGGTTTCGCGTGTAAACACTCGCGCGTAGTCGAAGTAATGTTATGTAATTCTTCCCCCCATCCGTGTTTGATTCAGTGTCCGACATTGATCATCGTCTAAGAGCTTGTCCAGATGTCGCGTAAGCACCCGCGCGTAGTCGAAGTACTAGGCTCCAATACATTGCGTCCACATGCTACGCGCGAACCAACGCGCGAGCTACAAACGTCTCGTGTGGACGCGATGTATTGGCGCCTAGTACTTCGACTACGCGCGGGTGCTTACGCGACATCTGGACAAGCTCTTAGACGATGATCAATGTCGGACACTGAATCAAACACGGATGGGGGGAAGAATTACATATAGTATTACAATTTTTTGTAAACATAATAAATGTAATATGTTACACAATGTACCTATGTAAACATATTCCTATAAATGGGAAAATAAAAGGGACTCATTACAAGCCAATACAATTAATTAGTCTAAAAGTGCAGATATAGATAGATATCAATTTGTCTTGATGACATAATTTTCTTACCAAATCAAGCCTTATTAATATGCAGGCAAAAAAACATTCCATATTTCTTTTGTTCCATCCTCTGTCAATGTATTTCTCTATTTCTTCTGTTAAGGTGTCTCGGTGTACTCCATGTTCCCAACAACATTCTCGTAATGTAGTTTCAAACGCAATTGTAAACACAAAGTACTGCGAAAAACGTTTATAAGACATAAAGTATCAAATCATTTATAATATTCAGGATAGCAATACTGTTAAGAGCCCGTAACGATGATTTATCCTTTGTTCGGGGGTCAATCGCAAAAATATTAAAAGCTAGATGCACAAAAAGAAAATTAATTTTTCAATGCAAGTGCTTGTAAAAACCTATTTTATATGCTTCAAAATTGTTGTCAAAATCAACTTTACCACACTAGTGTTTTTTTATTCATTGAAGAAAAACTCGCCAGTGTTTTCTTGTGTACCATATAAAGACTTTTGACATGAATGAGCTTCTAACTTACGTGCGTGCTAAGAAAAAGAAAAGGATGCTCGCCTAAAGTTCATTTGGAGAATTTATTGTTTGTTTGTTTCTTCAATTACGTTTAGCATTTATTTACTCACGCTATGCATTGGAAAACGTAGCTCGCTTATCGCTCGTGTTTAAATCGTCCTCGTAAGCTATTGCCTCCTTACCGCACTTATAGCATAAACTACTAAAATTTATAATTACATTATTGCATGTCTCGGTCGTAGGCAAATCATAGAATTCAGCATTATCATGATTTGCCTCGACAGATCGTAAATTATGAAATCAAATATCTTTAATTAAAAGTTAAAAAATAGGTGCGACAACGAGCGGAGCGAGGAAGAACTTGTTAACCGAGGGCCACGGGCAATGACGCTCCAAGCGAATTCGCTCTGCGTCGGCGTCAAGCTCATACAATTTCGATACAATTTCACACAATACGGTTACGGAATCCTAAGAACATACATATCAACGAAATAGGTGCTATACATAACGTTAAGGAGAAAAAAAAAACAAGCGCCTAAAAATGGTACCACCTGACAAACAATTCAGCACCTCTGGGTACGGAACCCTAATTTTTATTATTTGGCGTTTCATTTTAGAGTTTGCAAATTTGAAACTTGTATGTATTAAGTCTTTTAGAAAGAGCTGAAATAAATAACGTAAAAAAAATGCTATTCTTTCGGGGCTTATTGTATGGGGACACCCCTTGGGTTTAAATTTTTTTGCATTTTTGTTATTATTATTTGTCGTAGTAGAAGCCATGGTACCACGTATTCTGTGAAAATTTTAACTTTCTACCTATTACTGTTGAAGCTGTAGACCCCTGTAACAGATGGACGGACAGACAGAATAGTAATAGGGTCCCGTTTGGCACCCTTCGGATACGGAGCCCTAACGATACGATCCGCCTCCCTGTACCAGGTAGATTATGATTTGTCGAATTCCACAATACGGCGGCGGCATCGACAACGCCTCGAAACTGTGTATTTTTTTTGTTCTCAAGATTTCAAACTACCGAAATCAAAATAAACTTACTGTTGAACCTATTTTTTCAGTACTTCTGATTTTTTATGTCGACTAACTTCGGAGAACGTGATCATGATAAAATAAAACCAGTCAGGTGTGGGTAGGACTGTGAAGGTTCCGTACCGTTTTATTAAATAAGTTAGTAGCTATACTAGGTGAAATTAAGTCAACCGACCCAAGGTTTTATGACTCTCTAGATGAAATTCGAAAAAAAAAGTTTTTTCCCCATAGTGCCTGCTCTAGGAATTGTACTTAAACTAGTCCAACCAGTAAGGAAGCAAAGAATTTTTTTTTTCGAAATTGGCCAATATGATTACTGAAACTAGTTCTTGATCACTAACCGAGTATCCAGTATGAATTTGGTCGGTTGATTTAATTTCACCCTATACCGGGTGTAAAAGCAAATGCAAGAATCCTTTAAGGGTGTGTTAGTATGATCGGTAAAGATATTATTTTAAATACTGGGATCTCTAAATAAAGTACCAGTACCTCATATTAAGACGATTTTCTTTACTCAAAATACACTAATCGCGTGGACACCCTCACTGGTCGCTGGCCACTCGGATGAGGGGTGCGGGTTGCGGGGTGCAATTAGGTGTGTGGGGAGGCCGGTGAGCTACGTAGCCATAGCTTAGAAAAATGATGGAATTTTTGATGAAAATTCAAGGTATATATAATATTTTTTTCTCGTAATGACATCAGAATCGTGTATACTTTCATACCCTAAGGGGATTCTTGATTTTGCATTTACAGCCTGTATATAAGGTTCTACAATTCAAAGTGAAAAAAAAAATAGATGATAGTGTCCCTAATAGACCACTTTCCAAAGAATAAAAAGTTTTTGCGCGAACTTTTATTTTCACCTTTCCATAGAAATTGAGTCAGCTGATACTTCGTACTGAGAAGTGAAAAAATTATTTGACTAAAAATAGTTTTCTTCTTTATTGTGATCATGATCATACCCTAAAATTATTTTCACTTATTATTGTAGGACCTTATAGGTACAAGTGGCGGCGCGAAAGTCTAGCGCTGGACCAAAATAGCTGCGCATCGCAGTGGTCTCGAACGTCAAAATGCGAAATCGGTAGATTTTCATTAATATTAATTTCATTAATATGAGTGTCCAACAAGGACTTTATCCAGATGATTTGAAACTGGCTATAATTAGACCCATATATAAGCAAGGTAGCCACCTAGACTACACCAACTATAGACCTATAGCTATTCTGTCAGTCATCAACCAGATAGCAGAAAAACTTATTGTAAGACAGATAAGTAATTTTTTAGATAAGCATGGTATTATCTCAGATAATCAACACGGCTTCCGACGTGGTCGTAGCACGGCGACGGCGCTGAAGCAGTTTACAGACTATGTTAACAACTCATTGGATCAACGGAAGCAAGTAGTTGCAGTGTTTATTGATTTCAAAAAAGCTTTTGATACTCTGGACCATAGCCAGCTTTTGCAAGCAATGAGCGAATGTGGAATAAGAGGACCTTTAAACAACTGGCTACAGAATTACTTAAAAAATAGAACTATGGAGACATCAGTACATGGTACAAAGGGTGCAAAGGCCAATATAAGGTATGGTGTTCCCACCGGTTCCGTGTACGGTCCGGTCGGGTACATCATGCATGTTAATAGTGTCTGCAATGTAGTTAAGCACTGTAAGATGTTTATGTACGCCGACGATACGTGCTTACTATATGCTCATAAAGATTTAAATATTATTCAAAATTTTATACAAAGGGACCTTGACAATATTATCAAATGGGCACACGATAATGGCATTATTATTAATCTATCAAAAACAAACTGCATGCATATATTTTCGCCATACAATAAACCTAAAATGAATAACCTGCAGATAACTGGGCATAGTTATGATTGTTTCCATAATGACTGCTTGAATGACTGTAAATGTCCCGAAATTGAATTTGTAAATCAATATAAGTATTTAGGGCTTACCATAGATCAAAACATGTCATTTAAAACACATGTGAATAATGTATGCGCTAAGTTGAGATCTGTCCTATGTAAATTTTATCAGCTGCGAGGTGTAGTGAACAGAGCTACAATGTACTCTGTTTACTATGCACTCGCAGACTCGATCGTATCATATGGCTTGAGTAGTTATGGTTGTACTTTCAGAACGTATCTAGATCAGATCAATGCCGTGCAGAAAAGACTAATGAAATTATTAATTGATAAAAAGACAAAGAATAAATGTCGCCATGATTATGATAGACTGTATACTGTTTGTAAAATCTTACCTGTCCATGAAAAGGTTAAATTACTTATACTGTTAGAAGAGTTTAATAATAATGAGTATAAAACCCCTATCTCGCACCAAATAACTACAAGAAATATTATTAACAAAAAGTTAGCTGTTCCTAAAATATGTAATTACTATGGCTCAAGAACCAGAAAATATTTAGTTCCAAAAATTCTCAATGATCTTCCAACCGATATTAGAAATAATAATTTTACCAAACCTGTGTTTAAGAAAAAAGTAACAAATTCCTTATTAGAGCGTTGTGTTTATTAAAATAAAATTAAGTGTACCCCTAATTGTTAAACCATAATATTATAGATAGAAGTACCTCTATTGTAAAGTTTAATGAGAGCATCAACTGCCAATAAACTGCCCTGCAGTTTGGCGGTGCTATGAAATTAATTTCCTTTTGTATTTATAAGAATAAACGTTTTTTGAATTTTGAATTTGAATTTTGCCAACAATTTATCGGTAGATTCATACCCAAAATCGGTATGTGAAAAAAAAACTTATACAATCAAATAAATATTAATTAATTAATATGTGTGCAGGAAATACAGTGTAATTCAACACAAGATTAGTACCGGTTACGGTACCGGTACAATTACTTAATACTTTACAATGTTTTACTCAAAGTGTAAGTATAAAGATACTTACATAGTCAATAATATTAAAATAATATGATTATAGTCACACAAAACTATCTCACTACTGCAACCATAGCCCAGTCAACTATGTAAAAAAAATATAATGTCAAAGAAGTATTTATACTTCGAGTATTTTGACAGGGGACTTCTTTCGTGACAAAATCTTTGCATTGTAAATTTACTTCTCTCAGTCTTTAAGGGATTCCCATGTTAAACAAACGAAACGGTATAAAATCGGTAAAAAAATCGGAAGGATTTCCTCATATACTCCGAAATCGTGAAAAAATCTTTACATTTCGGTATTTCGGTAGGAGAGGCCCCATATCGGTAGAAATACCGAAAAATCGGTAGGTTCGAGACCACTGGCGCATCGGTACGTCGTCGGGGAGCCAATCAACGCAGCGCTTACCCATGAGTACGTGCGCCCGCCCCGCGCCCCGCTTCCTCCGCCACGACACCTTATTTCTGACTCTAGACTTTCGTGCCGCCTTTTGTAATAGGTGTCGCCCTGACGTTGGCATACATTTGCTATTGACCATTCTGTTTTCACGGTTCCGCACCCATATTGTCTGGTAGTACGGAACCCTCGTGCGCGAGTCCGACTGGCACTTGGCTGGTTTTTGATATTCACCATCTCAGTCATCTTAAGTGAACTTACTTGATGTTCATACGGTGAATTATATGATGATGATAATGAAACACAGACACTTAAATAAATTAAGTATTTCACAGAAGAACAAAACATTACTGTAGTGTTGTTTTATCTTTTTCTTTTACATGAACTGTTCAATTTTGCGTTACAAATTGAAATGTGATTTTATTATTTATAAGAAATTGATATCGTTATAGCTCGTATTATATACAATACGTAATCCATACAACGCTTTAGTATTATGGAGGCAAGTTCCACTGACGCATTTTTTGCTCTTATTATAATAAAAATAAGCTAAAAAGCGATATACCCACTTATCTACAAAGTATTTAAGTAAATTTATATTAATTATGTTTAATATTCCTATTTTTAATATATTAAAGTAAATGTACCTATATAAACTTTTATAGCTTGTTTTTTTATAATATTATAATATATATACACTGTTCGGCATTCTACGTAGGTGAAACCCGGAACGAACTACACATCCGCATTAATCAACACAGGCACACATCGACGATCCATAATAACAATCTCCCCATCCCCATCCATGTCCGCTCCCATAACCAAACTTTTAATAACTGTTTCACCGTCACAGTCATAAAATCATTTAACCCACCACTGACAGACATAAAATTAAGGACATGGGAATACTCCTACATATGGTCACTTGGTGCGCACTACGGACCAGGACTTAATAAACAACACTGACATCAGACGATGACTATTTATGGACACCTGAACCTGACTCACAAAAATATTACATGTATGTATATATTAAGACCAGGGTGCCATAAACAGCAGTGTCTTCTTGCAGTCTTCGGTACGTATCGAAGATATTCCAAGTAAATGTCGGGATGTCGGGATGTTACGGCCGGAAACCGCAATATGGCTCTTCAACCGAAATAATTTTTTTTTTGGTATTTAATATATATATTTTTCATTTTTTTTCCATAATTAAATCGAAAATTAATATTTTTTTATTATTAATACAAGTTAAAAGAAACTAAAGGCTTTATATAGCTAAATTATATATATTTATTTCAATATATATACACAAAAGAAAAAAAATATTTCAGGATATATTTAAGTAGGAACACTTACCCTAAGATTATACGAGAAAGAAAAGAAAGAAAGAAAGAGAATTTGTCCCAAATTATACACCCATAAGTACACAATTTTTTAAAAATAGTTTGTTGGCAAAAAAGGGCAACGCTCAGCATATTGCTAAGAGTGTAAATCTGTACAGCGCTGATTTTCAATGTGTCCTTGTTCTCACTGAACACAACACGTTTAAAGAAGTAGAATATACCATATATAGGGTGAAATTAAATCAACTTTATACTGGAGACTCGGTTAGTGATCAGGAACTAGGTTCAGTAATCCTTTTGGCCAAATTCGAAAAATATATTTTTTTGCTCTCCTACTGGTTGGACTAGTTTAAGTACAATTCCTAGTCAAGGCAGTAAGGAAGCAAAAAAATTTTTTTTGGACTGTCACCAAAAGGGTAATTGGAGCTTGTTTCTGATCACTAACCGAGGCTCCAGTATGAATTTGGTCGGTTAATTTAATTTCAGCATGTACCTATATATATATATATAAATATATATTTAATATATATACCGGGTGTAAACAGAGAGCGACCTTTAAATAAAACCACATACTCTACTAATCATACTGAACAACTCTTTGGAAAAAAAATTGCCAAAACAAAATTTTTTTCTGACCTCCGTACAAAAAGTTAAAAAACCATTTTTTTAATCCTAGGGCCAAATATGAGTGGTCTAGAACCAACTGTTCTAGAGATATGGCCAGAACAATTTTTTTTTCGGACCTCGTATCAAAAAGTATTAAATTTTTTTTTGGAACCCTGGGGTCCAAATATGAGTGGCCTAAGACCAATCGTTTCGGAAATATGGCCGAAACAATTTTTTTTTCAAACCTTGTATCAAAAGTAAAAAAAAAAGGTTTTTTTTTGTTTCGTATAGGAAATTTAATCATATTTTATAAAAAGAAAACTACATTAGAATCTGAACGCTACTTCCAGAGATATAGTCAAAAACAAAATTGACCGAAAAAATTGGCGAAAAAGCAAAAATCGCAATGATTCTACTGGTTAAGTTACAAGTTAAGCTGCAAAAATCACTAAAGTGTTACTTGGGTAAGGCACTAAAGTCAAAACTACAGAATTTGTCTGTCCGTACTAAATGGATTTAGAAGCGGTTTTTTTATCATCTTAGTTGTTTATCGTCTTTATTATCATCACAATAAACTATAAGAATTGTTTATAAAATAACCGCCGAACAGAAAACCCGTAGAGATTGAATAAACACGGGCGAACCATGTACGAGAAGCTAGTCAAATTAAAATTCTATCAAATTGTATAAAAGGTATTTATTTTGTCTCTATGTTCCAAAAGTCTCTCTCAAAGCGATAATGTTCCTTAATGTTCCAATAGTCTCTCTCGGAGCGATCTTTCACGAAGCTGGACGCCAGCAAAACTTGAACTAAAATAACAACAAAGAATATGAAATGTAGAAGCTTCTTGACGTAATTAAAACATATTGTTATGTTTTTTGTTTTTATTTTTATATTTGTGTTCTTACCCAATACTTACCACTTGCTGAACGGTGAAGGAAAATATCATGAGAAAACCTGTATGCCCTAAGAAGCATGTCATTGTGCCCGAATTACGGCAATAGGGCCCACCACCAGTAGGGTGTCATTTTTCGACTTTTTTCGAATTTCATTATGTAATTGTGAAATTATTTCGCAAGAATCTATATTTTTATTTGGGCTTTTTATACATTCTTGCAAAATAATTTCACTTTTACATTATGAAATTCGAAAAAAGTCGAAAAATGACACACCCTTACCACCAATCACTTTGGGACGTGATAATCGTCGGTAAAACGATTATTATATAATGCATACAATCTATGTCTGTGATGCAATCGCATATCCGTTGGAATTTAAAACTTTCTTTTGGCGGAATCCCATTATGCCGCAGGCAAATTTTTAGAAAAATAGGTTAAATTTGGTTCTCAATGCAAATAGACTTGAGTTTGGAATTCAAAACGAGTTTTTTTTATCTATGTGTGATAGTTATACAAATGTACCGAACCTGCTTTTTTGAGTAGGCTATACTTCTTTTCGATCTTGGCCATACATTTGAACATGAGAGCCGCCCTTTCGCACACCACGTCGACATACTTTTCGAAGGTGACATCAAACGTTGCATTGTTCACTGAAACATTCCCAAGTAACACGGAAATGCATTTTAAAAGATCACATAAGATCCACATCGGTAATCCAAGCACTTATAAAGTGTTATTAGAGTTCAATCGATCTGCAACAGCTGTATTGTAGAATACCAGACCTTAAGTTAGCGCTTTTCGCTGAATATTGGCTCTATTTAGCACCACGAAGGCACCAGTTTAATGCTAAGGGCAGCTTTATGTACTCGCAGCTGCAAATGATACACGTTTAGTCCCTTTTATAGCAAATAGCTGAACAATAGGTAACGTGTGCTCATTTAAATAACTTCCAGCTGCAAAATGAGATGTTTGTAGTATAAAGCAATCAGCCGAATAAGAGATAACATGTGCACATTTAAATTACTGCACTATAAGAGAGAACATGTGAACTGTTATAGCTTCCGTTGTTCTCGAGTGAACTAAATCAATATTATGATTTAATGCTTTGGTGTTTATTGGCTTAAATCGTTATGCTAAAAAAAGATATACTCGGTCAGTTGATCCTATAGTATAGATTCCCTTCAATTTGGCACCCATAAACTTGTGATCTTATACCTAAATGCAATATTAATATTATATTATATTATTAGGTAGGTACTTCTACTGACTCAATCACAGTACCCATAAAAACAAATGACGAATGTTATGAATTCAAATAAGAAAGTTTATTTTGTAAAATAGATAAATAAAATATACGTTTTACAGGTCAAATATAATCTTTATAAAAACAATAGAACATATTTAAGTAACTAGTTACTAAAATTAAATTAAATTGACATGATATTTAAGTCGATTTTGAAAACTAATTTTTTTTTAAATAACATACCTTCTATTGTTCACACTAAAGAACTATTTTGGAATGAAGAAAATATAGTTTTGACAGCACTTAAACTAAAATTAAAGCCTTCAGAATCGGCTTTATAGCTCTTCTTTTTAGCAGACTAATCGAATGGGCAAAGCTATGCATTGTAGTTATTTATTTAATAAATTTGTATCTATTATTCATTTATATCTATACCAATTTTGTGGTATTTATTTTATTGCGTTTACTCGTATTATATATTTATTTTTATTTTTCAAGTATATTAATTAATTAAATTTTAGTAAGACACACTTTCTTCCTGTTTAGGAGTTCCCCGTAATAGTTACATTTAATTCAATCGTTTTTAGGGTTCCGTAGTTCGACAAGGAACCCTTATAGTTTCGCCATGATTGTCTGTCCGTCTGTCCGCGGCTTAGCTCGGAGACTATTAGTACTAGAAAGCTGTAATTTAGCATGGATACAAATATTAATCACGCCGACAAAATAGTAAAATAAAATCTTGAAAAACCTCCACTGCGCGTAAAGTGGGGATGATTTTGTTTTCGCGTCTATCTCATCTTGTGGGCTGTCATTAGATAGGTCTTTCAGAATATTGTGGGTTTGTAATAACCATTTTTCGATTCAAGGATCTGTTTGCGAAATATTAAACTTTAAAGTGCAAATTTTTGTTAGAGTCAAGTGTCCCTCCTAACCTAAACGGTTGTTTTGGGATATATGGAAAAATTCAAGACAGTAGGTAGGTAGGTAGGTACAGTAACGAAATTAAAAGGAAAACTGTCACAGCTAAGTAAGCTTTACAAGTTAACGAGTAATAGTCGACCAACTTAATTTTGCAGTTTTGTTTCATACATTTTGAAGGTATCTTGATGAATAACACTTGTACACTGTTCGTCATCAACATTGGGTGCCGTCTTCATAATGAAGTTTGGCGGTCAGTAGGCTAAATTACTTGCGATCTGTTGTTTTATCCTTCAAGTCTCTGTAGCTTTTTAGTACAGTCCACTGTTTGATGTCATGTACACTGTTTACGCAACTTTACTATAACTATAGGTACTTTTAACCCAACCGGTTTCGAAATTTAATTCATTTTCAAGGGCTTAACAACTTTATTAAAATGAGTTGTTAAACCCTCGAAAATGAATTAAGTTTCGAAACCGGTTGGGTTAAAAGTACCTATAGAGTAAAGTTGTGTAAACAGTGTACAAGTGTTTTTCATCAAGATGCTTTCCATGTTTCACCAAGTGCCGACAATCGCAAGTTTAAGTTACATTTTGAAGGTAAGTTATAAAAAGTTGTAATTTTATTTAAATAAATGTAATATATATTTGGATATAGTAAGCTTTTCATTTAGTTCAACACTTCAGGGGAAAAAAATAATAAATAGGGTAATTTGCGAAATATATTTTGGCCCAATTTGGGATCGTCTCAGTTTATATTTACTATCATAATTTTATTTAAGTCTATCAACTTATTTAATGGTACGGAACTCTTAGACACGAGTCCTACTCGCATTGACCGGTTTTAGTTTAATCTCATCAGTTATATCATTATATCATTTATTTTTCCTAATTTAGACTAATGATTTACTGTATTTTCTAACTCACCACAAATCAATGTATATTTTGCACAAATCACTTCACAACGTATTTTACCGGCAACAAATTATCACCACATTTAACACACATGACATACTCCTAACTTGTTATTATCATCACGATGAAACACAATGAAAAACACAAAAACTCTATGTTATCCCCTTATCCCGTCCCCTCTTATCTCCAAAACTAGGTGATGACCGAAAAATTTAAAAAAATCGTGATTATAGGTTGTTAATACGTAAAGATAAATACATCGGTTAGGAATTTATGAAAAGAAATGACATGAAAAAAATTATCCTTAAACTATGTAACCACGATATGCACACACCTATTGTTATTATTTTAAACAATTAATTTTATCTTTAGTAATACAGCGATGGGTATAAGACTCGAAAAGCCATTTTCCTGACTTTATCCAGAACTGATGAAAGACGGAACCCTAAGTGTGCGAGTATAACCAACACTTGACCGGTTTTATAAGTAATCTTAGTTTAATTCTGTGGATATCACTTTGTTATCCATATATCAAGAGCCTTTCTCTCAGGCCCTGCACAAGTAGCATGGATGAAACGAATAGAGAAGTTTTCTCTCTCGATGAAGCGTTTGACCAATGGTGGGAATGAATTTTTTTCTCGTCTATCCTATGGTGCAGGGTGTTGTTGAATACGTCATTCAAAAATATTTCTAGTGTCTGAAATCCATTTCTTAATTCAGGGATCTGTGTGCGAAGTATTGAGTTTAAAGTGCAAATTTTTGTTAGAGTCAAGTATCCCCCCTGCCAGCTAAACACTGTTTTTGGAGATGTGAAAAAATTCACGACAGTAGATAGTATAACGAAATTAACAGGAAAACTATCACAGCAAAGTAAGCTTTACAAGATAACCAGTAATAGTCAACTAGTATAATTTTGCAGTTTTATGATGTTGTAGGTATAAGTTTATAATTTTTATTCAAATCATTTAAGTTACATAAATGGAACGGAACCCTCAAGGCGAGAGCCCTACTCGCACTTGACCAGTTTTCTTATTGTAACTTGTTTTTGACTTTCCTAACAATTTAACAAAATCATTTAACATACCTACCTACTTTGTGTATTAGCTTGACATTTCTGTTTTATCAATATTATACCTAGGTAACCATTTTATTCTTTAAAATACCGTAATTATTATGTTATTTATTAATCATATCATATCATATCATATCATTTATTAAAAGACCAACTATGGATCACACTTTTGTTAGTAAACTTGAAAAAACTAGTGTTTAGTTTAATGTTAGTAACAGTGAGTAAGCTCATTAAATTTAGTGAACACAGGTCCGTCTACCGCCACATGAAGGCTGCAGCAGTGATTCATGTAACAGCAATCAAGCCTGTCCGCTATCATGGCCAGGATACAGTTGGTGCTGCCACGCACTCTGCGCACCAGGCACCTTTTTCTCATAGTGGCATGATAATCGTCTACTCGCGCCTCAGCAAACATGCCTGATGCACTGCAGTATCGCGGCAACCCCAACAGCAACCTAAACGCATTGTTGTATTGGACATGAAGGGCATTGTAAGTTTTCTGAGTATCCTTAGCCCACAGGCTGCACGCGTAAAAGGAAGTACAAAATGCCCTAAACAGGGTAATTTTAACTTCACCTGAGGTGCGCGCGAACCTGCGAGCCACCATATTTGCCCTTACTGACAACGCCCTTCGTGCCCTCTCAACATGCTCATCATCTCTGAGGTCAGCGGTAATAATATGCCCCAGATACTTAAATTTGGACACTCTCTGTAGTTCAGCGCCATGTAGAATAATGGGGGGCACATTCGTTGGGAACTTACTTCCGGCCCCAAAAACCATGATCTTGCTCTTCTTTATGTTATAAAGAAGGCCATTCTGAGCCGCATAACGCTCGCATATAGCTACAAGTTTCCTGAAGCCATCGATCGACGCGCTGAGCAGCACCATGTCATCGGCGTAACTCATATTGTTCACGCATACACCATCCACATGGCAGCCTGCACGAGTGCCACTCAGCTCGCCGATCAGCCCGTCAACGTATAGGTTGAAGAGCGTGGTTGAGCTCAAGCCACCTTGCCTCACCCCGCATTCCAAGCCGTACGGCTCAGATAACGCGCCTCCCCATCGGACGCCATTGACATGACTTCCATACCAATACTTTAGTATAGCCGTAATCTCATGTGGTGTGTTGATCTTTCCAAGTTTTTGCCATAGGATTTTATAGGAAACCAAGTCAAAAGCCTTCGACAGGTCAAGGAAACATGCATATACCGGCGTTTTGCGCTCAGTGTAATATTTAACAGCCTGCTTGAGACACAACATGGCATTATCTGTCGATAATCCGTTGCGAAAACCGAACTGATTATCATGCGCTATAAAATGCTGTTTGAGCTGTGCATTCAGAAGGCTGTCAAGCACCTTTGCAAATACAGTTGCCAAAGATATAGGTCTTTAGTTAGTTTTGTCACTCACATCTCCAGTTTTGTTTTTAATTATGGGGACCACAATTGTTTTCATCAGATTTTTCGGTAGGTTAATGTTATTGTTGTCCTAACTTTAAAATACTTCGATGTATTATATAAAAAAATTGACAATGTAATTTATTGAAAAAGTAAATATGAAATAATTTCATTTCATTTATAACTTATTTAGAAAATATTACAAATTATTAATTATATTATAATAATAAAAATAAATAAATATTACCAATTCCCGACATATCCCCATACATCGCACCAAATGAGATTCCGAGCGACTTGATGTTTGGTCAGGTTGCGATCATAATTACCCAATGTGTTCTATGTTTTAAGAAACTACATAAAATTTCCTATTTATCTATGTGGATACATACCTGTGCTACGGAAAAAGCCGGAATATCCTCAAATTTGGTTTCAAATTTCACTCAACTTTCACCTTTCTCCGCCATTTTTTTTAAACTTAACGAGTAAGTTATTGCCCTTACCTACGTGTTTCATACTACGATTTTCAAAGCAAAGTGTAAGCAAATAAATTAAACTTAATTAAACAAACAAATATACAATAAATACCTACTCCAAATGAAATTTAGGCGGGCATTCGTATTTTTTTTCTTTGCACGCAAGTTACCATCTTAACGGAAATAAGCTGCTTTCAATTTGATGCGTTCGTAGCTCATTTCTGTAAATTCTACATAAGGTACACAAGAAAAGATTGGCAACTTCTCGTCAATACATTTAAAAATATAAAAAAAAACATAGGTGTGGTAAAGTTGGCATATAAAATAAATCTTTACGAGAACTTGTATTAAAAAAAATGCTTCGTTCGACAAGCCCCCTTTTTACCTTTCATTGTGCAGTTAAATGCAAAACTCCTTATCCAATCAACCGTTCCTGCAGCTGGTAAATAAGTTTGAATATTTAAAGCAAAATTATCGAGGTTTTCCAGCACCACCATTCCTTTGTGATCCATCTGAAACAGTTAACGTGGCCACACTTTAATTTGGAATATGGTGAATTCAGTGACTTGGAGTTGGGTTTGAATATACAAGGACAAAATTAATTTACCGATTAAATAACCAATCCTATCTTTAACTCCTCTCACAAAGAGTAGGTAATCTGAAGTCCTCTCTGTGGACTCCAGGGAAATAAATTGAAACAAGTCACGTATCGAGAGTTAAATAATCTAAAAGTGATATCCGGCTGAACTTTTAATTATGAATTCAACTTCAGTAGTTCAAAGTCTCAAAATTGACACAAATATTAGTCAAATTCCACAACAGACCCTATTTTAGTCATTTTTATAGTCTTTATCGCTAATTGGCTGTTCTTCAAGGGCACTTTGATTACCAGATCAGATTTTGTGTCCACTGGTGGGTATTGGGTAGGCTTTATTTTTATGTCAATATTCACTATCATCATCATCCAACTGCAAAACGTTTGTTACTAGACTGGAGTGCCAACCTCTACAGAAAGCCGCACGCAAAAATAAATTACCTATATGTGTTTTTATGAAACTCATGAAACTTCTTTGTCTTCATCAAATATATCGCTGTCTCTATTGCTCTGGATAGGCAATGAAAAAATAAATAACCTTTATGTGTCTCTATCTCTATTCCACATTAAGCTTTTTTGTCTTCTTCAAGTGTAAAGCTGATTATTTTTTATAGGTAATGAAAAAATAAATGACCCATGTGTCTCTAACTCTATTAATCATGAAACTTTTTTTAGGGATGTCGATTTTAAATCAATTTAATCACAGATCGAGTAATCTGGGTCAAAAAAATCGTTTTTTATGAAGCGATTCTATCGTTGAATCGATCCATACAACCGCAGAATCGTGGACACGATTTTTTGCGGTTTCAAGGGTAATTTTGCTAACAAATCACATACAATTAGAAAGAGTACCTACATTTAATAATTTTTCCGGCAAGTATTTGATTTCAAAATTAAAAATTATTATTTATGAAGATCCTTATATTTGAAGATAGGAAGTTAGAGTAGATAATTGAGACTCAGAAATATTGTTACATGATAATAATCGAATAAAAATTGTATTTTGTATTTGTATTATGTGCATTTTAAGTTACTTATTTAATGTTTTATTATGAGAAAACAACTAACTTTACTTACAATAAACTCAGGAAAAATTAAGGCTCTTTAATTTTTACCTAGATTGCCAACATAAATAAAAAAATTAAATTTTAAATCGATTTCTGTGAATCGATCTTTTCTGTACCGATTTTTTTTGTATCGATGTTTTCAGATGATCTCAAAATCCATCTTTTTCAGAAAGAATCGACATCCCTCACTTTTTTTTCTTTAAGTGTATAGCTGATTACTTTTGATTGGTAATAACAAAATAAATGACCATTATGTTTCTTTAATAATCATGATTTTTTTTCTCTTGAATTGTATCGCTGTCTCTATTTATCTTGAAAGGTGATGAAAAAATAAATGAAATGTCTCTATTTCTAATAATTATTAAACTTTTATTCTCTTCACGTGTATATCGCTGTCTAGTATTTCTGTCTATATTAATTTTTTTTTCTTTTCAAGTCTCTATTACTCTTGAAAGGTAAGGAATTCGACAGTCAAATTTTTTGATGCGGCATGTTATCTAGGAAATTAGGGCTTCAGTATGGTTACAAGATTCTTGTCAACAGTTGACGATGCTTTCTGGCGTTTTTTGTCATCTTCTTTGTTTGAAAGTTACCAGAAGGTGTTAGAGTTGTTGAATATAGCATACATACATATACTTACGCCTGTCTCCCAGAGGGATAGGCAGAGACTATATATTTCCATATGCTACAATCCTGACAATATTCTTCATCCATCAATCCAATCAATACAAGCTCTTTTATTCCGGGTACTTTTACTTTGCCCTTCTTCAGTATGCCACCTATTTGGTCGGCATATGTCCTTCTGGGGCGGTCCGGTCAAGCTTTACCTTTTACTTAGTCAGCATAACTTTATTTTGTCACTTTAATTTCATTCATCTTCTCTATATGCCCAAACCATTCCTTTTTCATCATTTTCTTCTCATCATCAATCTCATTCACAGTATAGGTAATTTTATTACAGTCTCGTTTTATTCACGAATAAACTTATACAATAAAAATGACCGCAACATTTACTTACCAATTCGCCGTTGTTAAAGACACAAAATACGAAACATTCAACGTCTCTGTGAAGGGTCCCTTGAGCCAGCCTGACCAGCCTTAAGTGAGTGCTCTCGTACGATGTCTCCAGCTCGTGCCTACAGTACCAGACTATTCTGCTCAGTACGAATAAAAAATCGTCATCCTGTAATATTTAATTTTAAGTTTACAGATTTTAATCTCGGATCACATGGCTGGCTATTAAAATATCATCAAGGCAAAATTTATGTTTGATCTGCATGCCTCGAAGCACGTCAAACCGTTATCAATTAATGATATTATAGGTAGATAAAAGTATGATAAAAATAAATTTATTTATTTTTCAGTACAAGTGCCTGCAAAGCCCCATTTCATGTACATCAAAAGTTAAGGCAGGCATTCTTTTTCTTTGTCTCTGCACGCAAGTTGTCAACTAATTGCGTTCAATTTGATGCGTTCGTAGGCTGCGTTCTGTTTGATATTATACGACACCCGCCCGCTGACAGCCAGACAGTATCAAGGCGTGTGAGGTGGGTGTTACCAGATAATCGAACTGAAAGCAGCCTACGAACGCAATTTATTTCCGTCGAGTTGGCAACTTGCATGCAAAGAAAAAGAAAAAATATGCCCGCCCAGCGGGCCTACAACGTATATTTGAATCGGTTGCTAACTATTGTTACGATTCACCAAAAACAGATAAAAAATGAACTTCTAAAATAACCTTGAATGGGTTCATAGTAATAGTTCAATATTAACAAATTGTGACGTCATTTCAAGTGCGAACGTATCCTTAGATAAGCGGATATGTAAAGTACGTGTTTTTATACTTGACCCACCAAAACCAGGCTCAAGATACAAAGGCTCTTCAAAATCACCTCTATTGCTAGACTGTTAAGAGTTTAATTAAGTGTGTCAGATACCTAAGCCAAACCAGTGCTAAAGACATACGATACCTATACACTGTTGTTGAGTCAATAGGTCCTAGCGACTGGTAATTTTGGGTCAAGTATAAAAACACGTACTTTATGTTTTCGACGATGTTTGGCAACTGATTTTACGATACAGGAGCTGTTCTCGAATGAAAAGCGTTTATTCAATCTTAGCCCCGTTTTCAGCTCGGACGTTATTTTATGAACACCCCTTACAGCTAATGTGTTGCCCATGGCCACTACGATGATAATAATACAAAACGAATTTTAAAACGTGGAGTGGTTCTCGAGTTAAAACGAAACATACATACAGACAGACGGAGAAAAATAAAAAATAAATGTAGTTTTGGCCTCAGTACAATAATAATAACGCATTTCATTCAAAATTTCGCAAAAATATTCAATGTAGATACAGACACGCATTTTTTACTACTTTATAGTAAGTATAGATATATATAGTAAATTCTTGACGACAAAAATTGCTTACCAAGTCAATGTCTTCAAAGAAACAAGCTATAAAACAGTCAAGAGGTGTTTTCGGATGTATTTTGACAACATAAGGGTCTTTTTGCCGATAATAAAGGATCGTCTCCCGATCTATGTAATCCTTAGCACAACATTCTTCCTTTGATTCAAACTCATCATATATTTTCAAGAAACCATCTCTTTTCAAGTTCTGCAATAAAAACGTATCATCGGACACTCCAAGGAATGTTTCGGTGGTTTGGATATTATGAATGAATGCAAGTAGAGGAAGGAAACTAAATTATGATGCACAAGTGGCGATATACTGAAAAAGGGCAAAGTCCTAAGTAATCGAAATAGAAGAGCTTGAAGAGATTGAAGGATGCAAGAGGCGAAAGAGGTGTGTCAGGATCGCAGAAGAACTAAGTCACGTTCATTCTAAAAAGAAACTGGTTATCAATAGATGTCAGTGTTTCTGACGATACTGTCATACTATTTTATCTGTTCGCCTTAGAAGTTATAACGACTCCACTGAGGGGTTGAAATATAGCGCTATATACCGGTTGTAAATAGAGTGCTACCATTAAATGAAACCACATATTCTACTGATCATATTGAACCACTTTTTTATTGAAACCTGAAGCTGTTTCACGGACGACGTTCTCTCTAAACTCGCCCGTATGTCGGTGCGTTAGGGTTCACGCATTTTTCTTTGGAACTCAATTATTTCCTAAACTAAGGGTGTCCGCGGGTATTATTCTTGGGAAATGTGGTTCAGTAGGGTCGGTAGAATATGTGGTTTCATTTAATGGTAGCACTCTATTAACACCCGGTATAAACTGTTTAATTATATCGTACAATATTAAATATTATATTTTACTAATAAAAATACAATTTACTAAAATATCAAAAATTAAAAGAAACTTTGTACTTACCGTTTTTTGATGATTTTTAAATCATGATACTAAGGTAAAGTAATTTTTCACAGTTAAATACCTATTCGGATTTTATTTAGATTTTTCAAAATGAAACAAAATGTATGTCAAACAAAATTGACAACAGAAATAAAAATATAAAGGCAATTTTTTTTCAAATTATCTACTTTCGTAGTACAATAAGATAAGTAATTTAAACATCAAAAAAGGTTTTATGAGTACCTATATGTATATTATTCGATGTTTAAAACTAATATTATACATAATACAAGTATATACGATTCTTTCCTGTGAATAGCCCAATTTATTATAACACCGCTTAATTATTAGATTACCAATTAGCGACTAGTATTTCTTCTCTAACTTTGGGCTAAGTAAAGGTACCTTTGCCGTGCAGCCTCTAATGCTCCGACAAAACACCTTCAATAAGTTTTCTGACACTGAAAATTGGCCTGTTCTCTTTTTCATCAATATTTACGATTCGAAAACCGTTTCGAAGAATAGCTTTCTTTAACTGTTTCTAATATACAGATTTAAAAATAAGCGTACGTTTCCTTTATTAAATGAAAAAAAAAGCGATGTCTTTCATTTGACCTTCAGTGACGTAATCGCAACACAATTACAATATTTCCATACGAAAATAAAACATTTCTTGAACGCATCCTAAAGTTTGGCAAGGATCTAACATTAAACCGAATATGGTGACGTAATTTCCTGTATAAACTAAATTAAAATCGGTTTAAAAGGACAAAAATCATTATATTGAAACCACATTCCTAAATTGATCTATTTATTTCAAAAAGCAGACAAAAATAGCACGAATAACCGAATTAGGCCGAAGAAGAATTAAATAAGCCCAAGGTTACGGGATAAAAATAAAGAATCCCGCCTTTTATTTTTTGTTAGTTGAAGAGATAATAAAATAATGATACTCGAAGACGACATATTTGATGGTCGTAGATAAAGTATTGTGCCCAACTGGATATAATTAGTAATTGGGACACTAGTGTAGCCAATTACTTCGTTCTTTTCGTAAACAGTATTAAATTTTCATGTGCCGTTTGTCATGAATGAATATTATAATTTTCACTATTGCTGATTTCACGAATTCAAACCCCGAGCGGCATATTCGCGTGTTCGTTCTGCGTGCTTTAGACACACTGTCGATCCAATTTGAAACCGAAATACTGCAAATCACGCTAGGATTGAATCTGAAGTACGTCGATAGGGCCCACCAACCATCACGCAAGGATTTTAATCCCAGTGCGGCAATAGGGCCCACTACGCTAGGATTGAATCTGAAGTACGGCGATAGGGCCCACCAACTATCACGCAAGGATTTTAATCCCAGTGCGGCAATAGGGCCCACTACGCTAGGATTGAATCTGAAATACGGCGATAGGGCCCACCAACCATCACGCAAGGATTTTAATCCCAGTGCGGCAATGGGGCCCACTACGCTAGGATTGAATCTGAAGTACGGCGATAGGGCCCACCAACCATCACGCAAGGATTTTAATCCCAGTGCGGCAATAGGGCCCACTACGCTAGGATTGAATCTGAAGTACGGCGATAGGGCCCACCAACCATCACGCAAGGATTTTAATCCCAGTGCGGCAATAGGGCCCACTACGCTAGGATTGAATCTGAAGTACGGCAATGGGCCACCCATCACGTTAAGATTGAATCTGAAGTAAGGCGATAAGGTCCACCAACCATCACACTAGGATTAAATCTGAATTACGGTGGCTTGGGACTTACAGAGTCTTCAGTATGAGCTTGGCTATATAAACGAAAGTCACCTTATATCTTATAGTCACAGTCATATCGTGCTATGAACTCAAAAATAAGTCTCTAATATGGAAAAAAGTACTATTAATAAATATTTAAAAAACGTTATTTTACTAGTGAAACACGTGACCCGGAAGTAGTAGTGAATACTTTATCAAATGTCCGGTCGAGTCTGGCTTCGATACTGGAAACCTCCGAACGCAGCCGAAGAGCGGAAAGACGAGCGGCGACGAGAGAGGGGAGGAAGCTTAGTACTCGACTGACCGCCGTGGGCAAAAGTACTCCCGAAGAGTCCTGATGATGATGAGTCATAATCTCATCGAAAGCTCGACCTGTGCCTCCTTGCACAGATAAAAAAGTGAGTCCAATCCGTTTTTTAAATATTTATGAGGTCAACTCACTCTAATTTTAAAAAAGTAGGTACTATTATTGTATAGTTATCTTATCAGAATAATGCTTTAAAAGGAATATTTTCCTGCTATATAGGAAGGCAAAGGGAACTTAGCCCATACTGCCATGTTTGAATGTTTTGTATGATGGTTGTACTTGTGGCGAAAGGCGAGTATTAAGAGCACTCTATTCGCCTGAACTCCCATACTAGCGCAGTTCGCTGGTAAAATCCTTATTTATAGGTACTTGCTTATTATTTTTTTCTCTTTTAACATATCCCATACAATATTCATGACTTGAACTTAAAACATTTATCAAAATCAAATACATACAAAAGTTCCAAGCGTATAAAAGTCCTGGATTTTACACATGTTTTGATGAATGTTTATGTACCGTAATGTCCTAGAAGCAATACAACAAATCAAATAATTTTAGATTCACGGTATAGTATATTTTACACTTATCAAAAATTTTTTTTTTTTTCGATTTTTGGGATTTTTCTCCTGAGATCAGAAAGAACCAAAACCATTCTCGAGTTTTTTCATTACATGTTCTTTTTTCAATTTATTTATCAGTGTTTCAGTAAAAAAACAATCTGAAATAATTAAGCCGTCCCTCTGAAACCCGTAAGGGTTTATGCAAGTGACAGGCTACCAGCTCGCTACGAAGTAGGTAACAGTACAATTTATTTGTTATATGCTAACACCCACGGTAGTATCTTTTCAATAGAGATACAGTTTTCCTTTTGGATAGTCCGGACGATAAGTCTGCGCACAACTCCCAGTGGTATTCCCACTTCCTCATGCCGTAGACGTTAGTATATCTTGGCAGCCGATATACAGGGAGGTAGGGTAAGCTACGCAGTCGATTTTGTCTGCTATATTTAGTCAGTAAACTAATTTTATCTAGTTTATCTAGTAAGAAAGATTGTTATAAACTGACATTACCCTTACAATGATTGAACAAACCAGCTTCATCCTCTTTGTATTTTTGTTTAATACTTTTCAACACCATGTTCTTAGGGATAGTTAATTTAAGTTTGTATATACTATGCAAGTATGTCTTATATGTGCGCGTATTATGTGTCACGTTAGCTTGCCTCTAACAGCGTGTTTGGTTCGTTCCGTACGAGCTCGGGAAATGAACGTTCGGGCCAACCAATAACAGTCAGTTAGTGCTTTATAATCCGAACTTGATTGTAGAATGAAACAGTTAGCATAGCGATTAGCGACCACGTGCACGACTGACTTCAAGCCATCGACTAAAAAAAAAAAAAAAAAAAAAAATGAAAATTTGTTTATTTTCTTCACTTACAAGTGTAGCTACATAGTTGATGGGGAATCCTTTTAAGTACATAAAATACCTGTGCCAGGATACCCCGCACTTCCATATCTAAGTTTTACAAAAATAAACGTGTCTTAATCTACAATATTACAGTAATAATAATAATCATTATTAATACTATTACAAAAATTAAAACTTAAATTAAAACTTAAGCTAACCTAGTTATGCATGCAAATGTTAGTCTGAAGGTGTGAGAGAATATGTAAAATGTGGTAAATGGAGAGGTATGAATAAATGAGTCCCTAGCCCTACGACCGAAGTCTTGGGGTCAGTATTAGCTACTAGGGAGGGAGTGTATGTAACAATGTATTCTAGTTTAACATTTAGGGGGTGTGAGAAAGGGAGTGTTTGTGTGTATGTGCAAAAATTTAAAAATATAGAATAAAATATATTTATATATATAAATTAAAATTAAAAGTTATTTGATTACTTGCAATAATTCCTCCACTTCAATATAATTTAAGTTTCTTAACCACGCAGTGACTGTATTTTTACAGTCATATAATTTAAGTGGGTAGATATTTAGTAACTTGTTAACCTTATTGTATACATAAACAGACTGTCGCTTGTATTGGTGACTTGCAAATGTTGTTTTAACACTATACATGTCTACTGTGTAACTTCTTCTTTTTATTTTATTATTAGATTTAAAGGGCATAAATTTATGTTTTTGCAAGAGTAGTTGAAGTATATATAGTTTTCTTACTGTAAGTACTTGAGTAATGGAGTAAAGTTCATCTGTAGGAAATCTAAAAGGCTTGAAATACATGACTTTTACTAAAGATCTCTGTCCTCGTTCAAGTGCCAAGAATTTTGTCTTACAAGCACCCCCCCAAATAGGTATGCAGTAGGTTAAAATTGACTGCCCTAAAGCTGTGTAAATTTGGACCAACAGTTTGTTCGACGCAACATGTCTCAGGTTTTTAAAGGTATAAATAAGTTTTCTTATTCGACTTGTGGTAACCTCTAGGTGTGGATGCCAAGATAGGCGTTGATCAATAACAACTCCAAGGTATTTAGTACTGGTTACTTTATGTATGAAGGGGCAGTCACATTGTTTTAGTGTGTAGTCGCATTTGTGAATTTTAAGGCTAAAGTTATTAGGTTGACTGCGGTTATTAATGGCGAAACATATATAGTTCGTTTTAGAGGTGTTAAGGGTAAGTAAGTTTTGTTTTAGCCAGATAGAAACCTTAGCTAAGCCAGTTTGCGCCACATAATGAACTTTATCCCACGACTTTTCTGTAAAAAGCACTGCTGTGTCGTCAGCGTATGAGAAAATCTGTCCACTGTCAATCCTTAAGTTGCATAAGTCATTTATATAAATTAAAAATAGCGTAGGACCGAGAACACTTCCCTGTGGGACTCCAAAGGTCACTTGAAGGTCATCACTAATATATTCACCAATTTTGGTTCTTTGTTTCCGATTACTTAAGTAGTCTTTCATAAGACACAATGGAGTATTTCTGACACCAATCCTTTCCAGTTTTCGTATAAGAGTGGCGACAGAAACGGTGTCAAACGCCTTTTTTAGGTCAAGGAAGACAGTAAGGCATTTTGTTCCTTTATCCAGTTGTTCAACGATTTCTGATGTTAAATCCCTGACTGCGTCTTGAGTGGATTTTCCCTGTCTGAAGCCGTATTGGGAATTTGACAATATGTTATATTTGTCGAGGTACTTTGTCAGTCTATTGTTTATTAACTTTTCCAAAATTTTGGAAATAACCGATAATATTGAGATTGGTCTAAAGTTGTTGACGTCATCTCTGTCCCCACTCTTATACACGGGGGTGATAATGGATTGTTTTAGCAGTGAGGGGAAGATTCCCTGAGAGAAGCAAAGATTAGCCAAGTGACAGATTACCGGGATAATGTGTGCTTTTGAAAGTTTTAGAAATTTTGTGGGGATGTTGTCATAGCCTGGCGCACTGTCTGATTTTAGGTTCATGAGGATATGGTTTACTTCAGTTTCATCAGTATCAATGAGTACGAAAGAAGTAGGTTGGGAATCAAATGTGAGAGCAGGAGGATTAGTTATAAGTGTAGGGTTTTTTGTCAAAATGTCTTCTGCCAGCTCACGTCCGATGTTGGCGTAAAAGCCATTGATTAGGTTTACTGATTGTTTAGGACACTTAGCACTATCAAGTAATTCTGTATTTGTCATTTTAGATTGTTTCAGATTTGTAATATTTTTTATGTTATTCCATAGCAATTTAGGATTTTTAATAGATTTGGCCAACAGTGACTTCTCGTATGCGCGTTTTAACTTTAACTTTTTACTACAGTGCTCTTAAAACACGGAACGGAGCTATAGATTAACCCCTGTTATTTTTATAACATCCTGAAGACCCGCTGGCTGCCTCCCCAGCCAGTGTTAGGTTTTCTTGTATAGGTAACCAAAAATACTACTTCTATGGTCAAGTTGTTTGAACGTCTCGAACACTTAACCAGAGTTCACTAATTCAAATAATCCTTTAGTACATTTGTGCCCGGTCTGTGTGTTTCGCAACGCAACCACTCATCGCTATGGGATGTAATAATTGTTGGTAAAACGTGGTTGTACGATTATGGAGTGTGACTTACATTCACATCGATCTATCGCAACGAAGTATTAAAAAAAACTAGATACATACTGTAAGAAGTGTGAGCTTGCATGTACTAATAGGTAGAGATATACTTTTACGTTCACCTTGCCAGAATATGCTTCACTAGACTTACTTGACTCAATATGTTGGTGACACAAATACTTAAATAAATTAAATATTTCAAGGAACAAAACATAACCTAGACGTTATTATCTTGTTCTCTTCCATGAACACTTTGGTTTGGCGTTACAAATTGAAAATGTATTTTATTGCTTTCATGAAATTGGAATTGTTATAGCTTTTACTGCACGCATCGTTTACAAATTAATTCATTCCTTGGTCCAAAGAAGTTCTATGAACGAATGAATAATTTGGTTTCCAAATACTTTTACATCTTACTACCTCATACATACCAACAACTTTGCTCAAGAATCATCAACATGGCTACTATGTGACTTCTGAAAGTAAAATTCTGAAGTTATTTCCACGGACTGTCTATTCCTACTTACAGCCACCAGTGAAACCCAAGATTTGGAAAGGAAGCCGAATGTGCTGCCATCCTGCGCAGGCGCTGCCGTGGATGCGGATTATTGCGGGGTTTCCCCAACAGTTAAGGCGACGCATTGAAATTTTGGCGACATGGATCTCCATTTTTCTCAGCAATAAAAAAATAAATGTAATTACCAATTTATATACTTGATTAAGCATTTCATTAGCATCATTTTTCCCGAAGATTTACTTGATTGATTAATTTGCATAGCAGAGAAAAAAATATTTAGAAAATCTCCTTTAAAACAGAGATTTCTATTTTACTGACAAACGGGACAGAATGAAGCTCAGAAATGAAGTTTTTTTATTTAAATTAGTCTACAAATACACTTAAATATGGCGGATTGGATTTATTAAACTACTTATGGTTGTCATTTTAAATGAAAAATACTGTTTTGCCGCATACGGCCTTACGGCATAAACTAGTTCGTGAGCGCATATTTGTATGGAGTAAGTCCCCCTCACTCCACTCCTCTAAGGTGCCGATTTGAAATTAAAAGTTTACCAATTCTTCGGCTTAAGTCCCTGTCAAAATGTGAAATTCGACATTTTAGAATGTCGAAGACGCTACAACCTGCCGATTTGGGAGATTGAAACTCAGAATAAACTTACCTTGGTATTTACACTAAGACACCATGCCTTTAGTTTTTACATATTTTATTATTTTTCAACAATTTTGCTTATAAAATTACCCTTATTGCAGCGTTCTTAGGGTCATAATGCAGCATATTAAACACGCGTGCTTTTTACTTTACATTTTTGCACTAGTGTTTTTTTACATTACAGTTTTTTTTAAATCTTAGCAAAGAGTTTTGATGTTATGAGAAATAGTAAATATTTTGCGAATAAATAGTCTGTCTCAGTTAAAATATAATTAATAATCATTTAATTTCATCAAATTATTTATTTTCATTAACAGATTAACTCAAATATTTGTTGTAAATACAAAAATATTCAGTTTGTTAATATTTGATATTTGGCTGTTTGGCTTTTTGCGTCAATGTCTCTATTTCAAATTGTCAAAAATTGTCAGTTCATAGCTGTGTTTTCAATTATGTGGAAAAAAAGACAGTGAAATTTTATTATATTATATTTTATTTTTCCTCGCAAGTGTATTGAAAAACGTCGTATGAAACGCGTGAGTATTAGACATTACACTCTCGGCTCCATTACGGCCTCGCCTTCGGCTTGGCCTGCAATCCCGCCTCGACTGTAATGTCCAGCGCAGCTCACTTGTATCATAAATATAAGGTTTACGCCTAACTACAAAACATAAAAACAAAAACTGTTCATCGTCCGTTTCTCATCAAATACGCGATAAGATGCAGAAGTACCTATCACATATTCAGCTGTGGTTTATAAAATTTTGGATCGCTATCTGAATCTTTTTTCTTCAATTCGTTTTACAAGTAAATATCTTGAAAATATTTAAAAGCGCCTGCAAGAAAAATTAAACGGCAACAACAATCAACGTTTTTAGTCACTGATATTAGAATTAGTCAGGAGCTTTGGTTATACAATTCGCGCTCACGCAAAATTGTGGAAGCAATTTTTTTTAGTTAAATGCATGCAACAATTTCGATATTGTATTAATTAATATAATTAATTAATTAATAATTATGTATGTTTTGTCCAAGTCACTGTCGCGGCTTGGTTCAGTTTCGGAACGGGAATCGGGCTACTGGCTGCAGGCTCTTTGTTCCGAAAATATAGGTTAACTACTTGACAACCTGTTATTTGTTACGACCATAGGCTTGCTTGCTTGATAGGCACGACACTCATTCAGCCACATGGCTGCCCCTGCAGAACCGACGACGTGGAGAGTTCCAATGCCCTGAATGACATTATCCAAAGGGCCTTCCTTTACCAACATCAAAGTACCGTTGATCCTTGAAACGACAGGGTAACTGTCAAAGTTTCAACTACCAGAATTTAAGATAGATTCCCTTAGATGCTGTTAAATAGCTATCAAAGTTTCGACCTCCAGAATTTAAGATACCTATATTAGATACCTATAAATAGTGTTAAATTAGCTATTAAAATAGCTATCAAAGTTTCAACTACCAGAATTTAAGATATATTAGCTTAAAAGATTGTTAAATTCATCTAATATAAAATATCGTTGAGGTCTGGGTCTGCATGACATTCCTATAATTATTTGCCAGTTAAAAGGGTCGATGAGAACCATAATTCAATATTTTTATTTCTGCAATTGCGTTTTTGTACTACAGGAAACTAGATAAAGGTTTCAAAAATTATATACGAGTACTAATTTATCAAATTAGTGGCTCCTTCTGACAAGGAGTTAAGCAGCGATTATAATAATATCGAGATAGCCCCGTGGTAATGCAGACGGCCGCTAGTGTGGGACGCAACTTGCGTGGACATGCTGGTAGATTCCCATGTCCAGAATAACATGCAAGGCCGCTCGTACACGGTGGCGGGCACTGCGAAAGCAATAAACGGCGTAAGTATGCGGCACACGACAGATACCGGTGCTACGTATTATTTGTGCCGTTTGGGGTGGAGACTGGAGACGCTGCCTGGGCCCATGGGATCCGAAGGCGCGACGATTTTTCGGGCGATTGGTTAGATACAGGACTGGCAGTACTGACTGGCACTAGATTCCATGATACAATTTATTAATTTTCAATCCAGCATTTATTTTATTTGGAACGAAGTGTTTCGTACTAACACTATTTCGAATCGTGTTCTTTAACTATTTGTGCTTAGTGCGATCTTATTTTTTAAGGATCAATGTGGCCATTAAAAAAGGTAAAGTTGTTAGTATTCTGCCATTATATATCTTTGGTATTCTGCAAAGATGTATAATGGTACCTGGTATTCTGGGCCTCTTACCCGGAGGGCAGCGACTTAGACCTATTTTCTATTTATGGTCAAATTTGAGGTGGCGTTAGGAATTAAATCAATATTATAACTTAAAAAATAAGTAGATTTTTTGATTTATTAATTTAATTTGTTATTGTAAGGTGGCGTTTACATTTAATTATGAATACAAAACTAAGATTTTAGTTTCATTTTGTTCTACAAATTCATGATGTCCAAAAGTTTCTCACAAAGCGACAACTACACCAAACTGGCAGCCAGTAAAACTTGAACTGAAATAAAATAACAACAATGAGTGTTAAATGTATAGATGTGCAATAACATTAAATTATCACAATGACAAGAGTATTTGTAGGTAATTATGAACACAAACTGCATAACAACATGAAAAAAAGAGCAGTTTGATATAAAAGTTAACCAGGACCTCCTTACAGCAGTTTTCACATAAAAGTATACAAACTATGTTAATCTGTCGCAAGGAGATAAGGGATAAATCGCAAAGTGTTTAAATTAGGTTGGGGAAAAAGTTTCTTCGCATTTTATATGAAAATTCAAAACATTTTTTAATAAAGTTTATTTACATTTAACTAAAGTATGTAGGTGCCATTTTGTTCAATAACTTTCTGCCATATTGTAGGTAGGGACATGATCCCATTGCTATAGAAATTCTGGAGCTTCTCGTGATGTTAACTTGACACTGCCTAAAAATTTCTGAAGAGACCGAAACAAGTGGAAATCTGAAGTTGCAAGGCTAGGACTATACGGCGGATGCATTAATTGTTAAGATAATAATCGATAAGACTAAGGTTCTATCGAGATTTAAGTGTAAGAAGACAACTCTATAAAAATTGTCTATAGTACTCTGTCTTGTCGTTGTTTTGTTCGAAAAAGAAAAAATGTCGGCTTATTTATGGAGAGAAATAAAACACTAATTAATAGTATAGAAAATGGTTTTATTTAATTAAAGAAGATTGCCTCCATAGTCTGGGTCCCCATATATCCATAAAAGGTTATGGGCGCAGCGAAGAAATAGTGAAAAAAAAAGGTGAAAAAATAGTGCAATCACAATGGCGTCGTCACAACATGTACAATTTCCGCTTCTACAAACTCCAGGTGAATTCAATAACTGGAAGTTCAGAGTAAAGACGTTGCTGGAAAGAAATGGTGTGCTAGAATCAATCGAAGAACAAGAAAACGTGAAAGAAACCGGTAAAAATGAATGGAAGAAAAATGACGCTACGGCGAGAAATATCATTGTGCAATGTCTGCCGGACAGATACCTGGAAATAATAAAAGGCGGCAAAACGGCTGCAGGCATGTTCAAGTTACTTGAGGAACATTTCGAGAGAAAAAGTGTTTTAAACAAACTGCATTTACGAAGAAAATTGATAAACCTGAAATGTACAACCAGTCTGGAAGACCATTTCCTAATTTTTGAAAAGCTTGTGACAGAACTCGAAGCTTCTGGCTCAAAAATCGAGAGCCTTGATAAAATATGTTATTTGCTGTCATCATTACCTGAAGAATATGAACAAGTCATAACCTCAATAGAAACAATGAGTACAGAAAAAGAAATTTCTATAGACTTTGTCAAGGTGAGACTACTTGATGCTGAGATAAAGATAAAGGAAAAGCGAGGACGGAATGATAACATGGACAATGATGCATTCAGTGCAAATACCATTAAATGTTACCGCTGTGGAAAACTGGGTCATAAATCATTTGAATGCAGAACCGGACGTGGAAGAATAAGAAGAGGATTCAGAGGCCGTGGACGTGGCCATATTTCAGAGGACAGTGCTGCAGCAAGAGTGAGTGATGAAAATAATGATGGATTGGCATTCATAAGTTGTGTTGAGGTGCATGCATTAGTGAATAGTGAAATGCATTTAGTAGTAGATTCAGCGTGTACCGAACATTTAGTGAAAGAAGAATATGAAGGTTTTATGACAGATATCACAATCATGGACACTCCTACTAGGATATATGTGGCAAATGGACAATGTATTCATACGAGTAAGAAAGGTAAGATTAAGCTCAATGTTAATGGTACAGCAATAAGCTTTAAAGCATTGATTGTGAAAAACTTGACTTATAATTTGCTTTCAGTAAAGAAAATAGTAGAGACAGGACATAAAGTAAACTTTGACAATTCTGAAGTCAAGATATTTAATAGGAAAGCTCAGGTAGTAGGAAAATTAAATGGTAAACTATATTACATTAAAGGTTCAGTATGTAATGACTCTGCTGATGATGAGCAATGCAATATTGTTAGTGAAGATTTGTGGCATAGAAGGTTAGGGCATCTCCATCGCAAGGGTTTACAGATCATGAAGTTACCAGCTGGCAGAAAAGTTTGTCCAGAGTGCATGGAAGCAAAGTCAACAAGACTACCATTCAAGTCGCTTGAAGGCCCAAGGTCAAGGGACGTAGCAGAACTTCTACATAGTGACATAGCAGGTCCAGTAAGACCAGCTACAGATGAAGGTGAGATATACTACCAAACAGTGATAGATGACTACTCCCACTTCTGTGAAGTCTACCTGTTGAAGAATAAAAGTGAAGCTACTGAGAATCTAATCTCTTACATAAAGAAGATAGAGACAGAAACAGGGAAGAAAGTTAAAAGGATAAGATCAGATAATGGTGGAGAATATACATGCAAGAAGATGAAAGATTTTTGTAAAGACAAAGGAATACAGTTAGAGAAAACAATACCGCACACGCCTCAACAGAATGGAGTGAGCGAGAGGATGAATCGTACTTTATACAACAAGGCCAGGACTATCATGAATGAAAGCAATTTACCAAAGCAACTTTGGGGAGAAGCAATAAAGTGTGCAGCATATCAGTTGAATAGGTGTCCTTCAGCAGCTATAAATAACAAGATACCTACAGATATAAGATTTGGGAAGACAGACCTTACAAAATTGAAAATATTTGGATCAAGAGGATGGATGGTAAACAAACCAAAACAAGACAAGCTTAGCAATAGAGCAAAAGAAGTTAGAATGGTTGGATATGCGAAGAATGGATACAGGCTTTGGGATCCTTCCAATAATATAATAATGGTATCAAGAGATGTTCGATTTGATGAAAGCAATATCCGCTTCAAAAACACAGAAAATAAAATTGAGAGAAGATAATATGAAGAAGAAAGATTATATGAAGAAATGGAAGAGAATATAAGAGAATCAGAGGACATATTGACAGAAGAACAAAGACAAGAACAAGATACAGAAGAGATACCAGATAAAGAACCAGAAATGCAAGATAAACAAAAAACTACAAAATCAGGAAGAATAGTAAAGATACCAAATCATCTGCAAGACTATGAAACAGAAACTAACATTGTTTACTGTTTATGCATGGGTGATCCACAGGATTATGATGAGGCAATAAAGAGTGGAGAAGACTGGAAGATAGCAATAGGTAAAGAACTAGATGCACATGAAAAACAAGGTACATGGAAAGTCACAGACCTACCGCAAGGTAAAAAGGCGATAGACACTAAATGGGTATTTAGAACTAAGAGTGATGGATCAAAGAAGGCGAGGCTAGTAGCAAAAGGATACCAGGAAGAGTCATATACAAATGTTTATTCACCTGTAGCGAGAATGTCTACCATTAGGATGTTGCTAAGCCATAGCTTACAAGAAAACCTAACAGTGAGACAGCTGGACGTACCTACAGCATTTTTACATGGCAAGTTGAACATTGATGTATACATCAAACCACCACAAGGTGTAAGCATAAAAGAAGGAAAAGTAATGAAACTGGAAAGAGCATTGTATGGTCTCAAGGAAGCACCACGGTGCTGGAATGAAAGATTCCATAAATATATTGTGAGCATGGGATTTGTACAGTCACAATATGATTTTTGCTTATACAAGAAAGAAAATGTATGGTTATTGATCTTTGTCGATGACATATTGGTATCAGGAAATTCTTCAGACATCATACAAAAACTAAAAGCAGAATTTCAAGTTAAAGACATGGGTGAAATTAAGGAATACCTTGGTATGGAAATAGAAATAAAAGAGAACAGGCTGGAAATTCATCAAAGAAAAATCATTAAAAAGGTGCTACAAAGATTCAATATGGAAAACTGCAAAGGTTCAAAGACACCGATGGAAGTGAACTTTACTAAAAATGAAAATGAAGATATAATCCAAGTGCCTTATAGGGAACTTATAGGCTGCCTACTCTATATTTCTACAACAAGTAGACCAGACATTACTTTTGCCACTGTATTTCTTAGCAGATATTTAGACAAACCAACGCAGCAGTTGTGGACAGCGGCTAAACGGATTTTGAGATACTTGAGTGAAACCATCAAGAAAACTTTGATTTACACCAAAGTAGACGGGTCGAAGGACATACATGCTTACAGTGATGCTGATTGGGCTAGTGACAAACATGACAGGAAAAGTGTTAGTGGTAGTGCCATATTTTATTGCCAAAATTTAATTTCATGGACTTCTAAGAAGCAAAATATGGTTGCTTTATCAACAGCAGAGTCAGAGTATGTAGCATCGGCAGTAACTGTATCAGAATTACTTTATTTGAAAGGACTATTGTATGACTTTGGTTGTGTGAACTCTAAAATCTATTTGTTCCTAGATAATCAAAGTGCTATTTGTATGATTGAGTCATATGAGAACAGCAAGAGATCGAAGCACATAGACATCAAAGCACATTTTGTAAAAGATGTTGTGCATAAGAAATTAATAACTTTGGGTTATGTATCCACACATGAGAACATTGCTGATATCATGACGAAATCTTTAGTGCAAGTAAAGCACAACTACTTTGTTAACAAACTAAGTATTAAGTAACTAAGTTTTAATTTTACTAAGTTGATTATTTGACAAATATAAATGTTTGTGAGGCAATTTCAATAATTTGTTTGTTAAAATATTGTATTTACTAAAAGTTTTCTGCCAAGTTCAAATTATAAAAATTGAGACGGGGTGTTAAGATAATAATCGATAAGACTAAGGTTCTATCGAGATTTAAGTGTAAGAAGACAACTCTATAAAAATTGTCTATAGTACTCTGTCTTGTCGTTGTTTTGTTCGAAAAAGAAAAAATGTCGGCTTATTTATGGAGAGAAATAAAACACTAATTAATAGTATAGAAAATGGTTTTATTTAATTAAAGAAGATTGCCTCCATAGTCTGGGTCCCCATATATCCATAAAATTAATACGTCCCAGCCAAACTCTCTTAATTTTTGCTGAGTGGCTAAAGATGTGTGAGGTCTAGCGTTATCATGATGAAAAACTACACCCCTTCTGTTGACTAATTCCGGCCGCTTTCTTGCTTTAATCTCATCAGTTGTTCGCAGTAGAGTTCAGAATCGATGGTCCTACTAACAGCTCATAATAAATAATGCCCTTCCAATCCCACCATACACACAGCATTACCTTGTAGCGAGATAACCCGGGTTTCACCAGAGTATGTAAAGCCTGACCAGCCTTTGACCGCGACCTATTTCTATTTTCAAAAATGGTTCAGTTTCATTACGTCGTAATATAGAATCAAAAATAAATACATGGTTCATTAAGTTTCTTTCAGTGAGATCATGAGGCACCCAAATAACGAGCTTTTTTGTGTACCCAGCTTTTTTCAAATGCGCCAAAACTGTTTTGTGATCAATCCCCAGTTCTTCAGCTACATCGTAACTAATGATATGCCGATCTTGCTCCACTTTTTCAAAAATGGCATCCATTTTATCCGTAACAGGGTGCCCAGAGCAAGGTGCATCTTTGACATCAAAATTTCCAAAAACCTTTTCTTAAACCAAATTTGTGCCACTTTCACAGACACTGCACTAGGTCCATAAAAATCAAAAAATTTTTCGCGGCTTGCGTTGCAATTTTACCTTTTTTGTAGTAACATTTCAAAATGTATCGAATTTCTTCATTAGATTCACTTATCTTAACAGTAAGAAAAACAAATGAAAATCACACATCTTACCTAATTTGAATTTGGAATTATCTTTTCTAAAATTAAAACTTTTTAATTATACCAAATCCAGCCAGATACAAATGTTATAGCCAAAGAGATTTTATTATAATTTCATACATACTATTTGCGAAAAGAGTTTTTCCCCAACCTATATAAATTTATTCCTATCATAGATTTATGTTAATCTGACTATATTTTGTCTTTTACGTAAGATTTTTCTACAAATATACCGGGTGTAAATAGAGTGCTACCATTAACGTGTAGGTCACATTTACCCATAGGTTCATTCTGATGACCCTACCTTACTCTAGCATTGCGTTAACTAGCATAATCAATGGGTCCATGGCTCAGGGTGTATTCTCCCAGTCTTGGAAGTGTGCAATTATTAGACCTATTCCTAAAAAGACAAAGGTTGAGGATCATGATGACCTAAGACCCATCAGTATTTTACCAGCGGTTTTAAAAATTGTGGAGAAATGCGTTTAAATGAAAATAAATAATTTCTTGGAAGTAAATGCCTTGCTACCAAAGCTTCAGTCTGGATTTCGTAAGGGCCATAGTACAATTTCAGCTCCCTCGCATGTCGTTGATGACATGTTGACTGCAGCAGATGAAGGCCAAGGCTCTCTCTTGGTACTGTGTACCAGAACAAACCTCGGATCGAGGGGTTCCGTTAGCACTCGCTAACATTTTGTGGTAAGGTGCTGCCACTACCTTCGGATTATTGGCGCTTTTTGATGTCTGGATATTAGCTCAGGGTGGAAGCGACATCTGTTTGATGTGCGGGAAACGCTCGAGTTCGGAGGTAGGTTAGGTTGATTGAAAAGGATATCAAACCAAACGTAAAAGTATCGGTTGTTTAAGTTAGATGGCATTTCTTCCGGGATTACAAAAGAAAACAGACCTTATTTCCTTATTTTACTCAAGAAAATGAAAAAATAATATTCAAATAAATTCCGGATGTTTAATTCTCAATGTTTGGAAGCAGGGAAGAGTGAAAACTACGCAAATCGAGTAAAGATGTTGTTTCTATACTAAATTACGCGAACATTAAATTCGTGCCGAAAAGGGGTATTTCACGACTATGTATCATGTATGGAATTAGAGATTGCCGGGTGTCTACAGTTGCTAAGCAAAATGGGTCCACTAAGCGAGGAGAAGAAAATGTCTTTTGAGGAGAGAGATTTTACAAAAGTAAGGAAGGCAGAAGGCGGGAGATGAGGGCGCAGTAGCAGGAAATTGGGTAAACTTCGGTTCAAGAAGTTCCGTCATAATTCACTATCTTTGAGATGCAGAGTGGCGCTGTTATTGTTAACTTGCCAGAGCCGGCTAGAATTTAGTATTGGGAGAGATGAGGGCGACACTTGCGCATCTTGCAATAAACTCATGAACTTTGGTATAGTACAGATTAGGTGAATTGGTTTTAAGGGTATGTCAAAAGTGCCACTTGTTTCAGCTAGGTGGCGTATTTAGCAAAGCAGTAAAGGAAACAGATTCCATTTTCGTATTTTAATTCAAAATAAAGTTAAACCTGCTCAAATGAATTTTAGATATTTTCATTATCTGAATAGTTGGGGGTGAGGAAAATTAGAATCACGAGAAATACTGTTTCAAGCTAAAAAGGAAAACATTATGATTACTATATCCAGGATGTCGGCGTTGGGATTTTTGACCATATAAGGTAATACAGAAATTCTTTGAGAGAATGCGTGGGCCGGAGATACGGGGAGTGAGTAGAAGGGAGCGGGGTACGGAAGAAGTGGCGTGGCAAAGCATCGGGAGAGGGTTGATAAAAGTGGTTGTAGGCCGAGAACGGGAGTTCAGTCTTCGAGGTCCGTCAAGCGAGGTACAAGTGCAGTAATCAGTCGCAAATTAATTTTCTTGGGTTTTATTTTTATCAGGGCGTTTGTTTTATAGTTATATTAATATCTTCGTGATTATTTTCTTCAAAATTCTGTCGGAATTATTTAGAGTGTGGGATACTTTTCGAGAAAGTGCAGTTTAAATTTGGAGACCCGCGAGTGTTTGTTCGAGGCGTTTTCCATAAAACGACGAAGATGTAGATCGGTTATAGGGCATTCCTTTTGAAATGATTTCCTAAGAATTCTAGGGTCTGCTTTATATTTTAAATAATATAAGGTAAAGCTGGATGTTGCGGCTGTGAAAGGCTTTGAGCCCTAGGGCTCGGCTGCCGGGGAAAGGATGGAAAAAGCCTCATTAAGAATCGCGGTTATTCATGTTATATCGTTCAGACCAGTTCTCGGGACGCGGATATCAGACCTGGGCGTGGCGTTTTGTAGTTTACTGGGGTTTTGTAATAGTGAGGGGATATTAGCGCGGGAGCTACTCGGTGTTTCGAGCGTGACAAAGGTGGGTGTCTCTGGGTTTAGTTAGGGGGTATTTTCAGTAGGCCTGACGGCTAATAGGTAGGGAAAATATGTGATGCTAAACAAAGAGGAGTCTCTTTGGGGATTTAGTACGAGGGTAACCTAACGGAGTCGACAACTCGTACCATTTCCTTCACTCTCCTCGGAGAGGCAGTCGTTTTGAGATGACGCTGCAGCGGTTTAGTTATACCGTATAATATCTCCCAGTTCTGACGTTACCATGTGATGTTGCCTGGGCGATCATGAGAGAAGTGTGAACCAGACATCGCCCCCCCAGGTTATCATCCGTGGCGCAGTCTTGGTCTTTATGTATATATTAATATATTTATCACACAACCATATAGGGAACTTCCGGTCAGTTGGGTAAGGCCCTTACCTTGAATCACCTGCTGACTGGCACGGAGAGTTTATATGCAGTAGGTACACGTAGAGGAGAAAACTCGCCTCGCTTCTTTATTTTAGACTAGTTGAGGGATGTGATATCCGCTGTGACTCTTTGGGAATCACTGCACAAACACAATTAAATGTAAATGTGAGATTTTATCTCTAGTTTTGGGTTTTACACATTTGGCAGACTAGGAATTCTCATTCTAGGTACAAATGTTAGGCAGGTTAAGTTTGGATAGTCAATTTAGTCAAGATATTTGTTAGGATGCATTACACACTCACACAATTAAAAGTAAACGTAAGATTTTATCTCTAGTTTTGTTTAACACCAAAATAGGCTGAGAATTCTCTTGGCTATTCCCAGGTAGCCAGATCAGTCAAGGAACTTGCGGGAATGCTAGGACGTTACAAGGAATCTTAGGACGTTAGAATTTCACGTAGGGTCGCAAGAGGGGGCAATAAATTGATTAGAACACAGTCAGGTATTATAGAAAAATATAGGACGTTAGAATTGTGCTCAGAGAAAATAGGGTTGAAGATGGTTAAAGATACCACTTTCTTTTAAAAATAAATAAAATAAAAAGATGTTTATTTGTCTTCAATTAAAACAGTATACAAAAAAAATAACTTTACAAAATAGTGACAAGATTAAAATTAAATTAGAAAAAATAGACATGCTTAGAAAAGATTAGATGAAAACAAAAACGCTTAAGTTTCGGCATGTAGCTGTTGGACATGCAAAGAATATGTGGATATTCTACGGATACCTAGAATATGTGGATATTCTACGGATACCTAGAATATGTGGATATTCTACGGATACCTAGAATATGTGGATATTCTACGGATCATACTGAACTACTTTTCCCAAGAAACATACCCGCGCTAACTACAAGTTTAGGAAATATTTGAGTTTCAAACAAAAATGCGTTAACTCTAACGCACCGACATAAGGGCGTTTTTTGAAACAGCGTCTTCCGTAAAACAGCTGTTACGGTGCAGCGTTCTAAAATAAACCTTCTTCCTACGTGATAAAGTCTTTAAGTCACAGTTGAATATCTTATTCTCTGAAGATATGCGCGGGAATTTTTCTTTAGAAAGATGTTCGGTATGATCACTAGAGTACGTGGTTTAATTTAAAGGTCGCACTCTATTTACACCCGGCATTATTTTACGACACAGCACAATCTCGTACAGTACGAACTTAACATCGATTGGATAAATAAAAATGAGACTCTTATTTCTTTACATTATGAGTTATCGTTTGGAATGTATCGACTTTATCTGTCAAATTTACCGAATTTATGCTAACGTACTTATACTACTGATGCTGGGTACAAATGGCTCTAAATATATCTCATACTATGCAATTTCAACTCCTTTTCTAAGTTTTTTATACAAAATCAAATTTTTACTGGAAACTCGGTAAGTAATTATAGTTACGGTATCGGACGGAGCAGAATTCTCTCAGGGTAAGTTGATCGATGGTATTAGTTAGACACAAATGTACAGAACCTGCTTGCTTGAGGCGGCTGTGCTTCGGCTCGATCTTGGCCATACACTTGAACATGAGAGCCGCTCTGTCACACGCCACGTCCACATACTCGTCTGAGGCGTATTGGAACTCTGCGGCGTTCGCTGAAACAACAAAGCCAATTCTGAAGGCTTTAATGAGAAATATTAAGGCACATGTCACTGTTTTAGTACAAAATTTGATAACCCGTTTCTCTGATGTTTTTCATTATAGAATAAAGGTTAAGACCTCTATAATTTAATACAGGCATTTACAAAGTCACTACCTGGCTGAAACGTAAAATTTTGGCAAGAAAACAACTTTTTATATAAAATCTGTTTAGATTGATATCTTTAAAAACAAACCAAAATTCAAAATTTTGGCAAAATGGTGCCTTTTAAAATATCAGTACCAGATGATAGAGGTCTGGATCTAGTGAGAAGTTAATTAAATAAATGATTATATAATTCAATGATACCAATATGCCGATTTCCTTAGGTACACATACAGGCCTACTGTTTACCTCTCATTGCACAATTAAGTGCAAAACGTCTGATCCTCTCGAATGCGCCTGCTGCCGGCAAGTAGCTCCAAATGTTTGAAGCAAATTTGTAGATGCTGCTCAGCACCACCATCCCTTTGTGATCCATCTGTAATGGTGAATGTGGACACTCTTCAATTTGGACTGTGTGAATAATACCTACATGGGCACGAAATTAATACTTGAGGTGTCACAGGTGTTTTCAAGCATGGACTGTGAAACGCAAACCAGATTTCACCCAGTATTGGGTGGTGAGCTCTATAGCCGTTGCTTGGACAAAAAGTATGAACCCAGGAGCGTTACTTCCGAAGCATGCAGACCGAACACACATGTGCACCTACGGGATTCGAACCCGCATCCTCCAGAGCACTTGAACACAACAGAGGCGGTCTTGTGAAGCCACTTGAAATAGAACATTCAAATAAATAAAGTTTTTTAGGGTTCCGCGCCCAAAGGGCAAATGAAGCCGTCTGTCTGGCTGTACGTCCGTATGTCAAGGGTCACTAGCTTGCAGGTGGAATGAGTTACAAATCTGAAATTTGGATAGGTTGTGTAAAATGTTGAATCAACATCGAATGTCATTCCATCCATCCATCCATCGGCCCGTGTTCATCCACAGCTGGACATCCCAACTTTCACCACTCATGGCGGTCCTCTGTCTTCCTCATCCAACCGCTACCCACAACGTCCTTTGTTGACACCGTCCACGAATGTCATTGCTTAGAACTAATTCAGTAGACTATAATTTATTTTTAATCTCCTAAAATAAAGGAATGGGAGGCAATCTAAGTTTTTAGTTTTAGACCATTTTTGTTACGGGATATATCCCCAAAACTAAACTAGTTAAGAATTCGTAATTTTCTGTATATTACGTGCCATGTATGTACTGTATTTCAACAACAAATACTGAAAACGCCGATTTTTAATACGATTTTTAATTCGGGTTACGTTCCCGAATATTCGACCAACTTAGTTTTACAGTTTTGTTTCATACATTTTATAGGTACACGTAAGTTTATATATTTTTTTCAAATCATGTATGTCTATTAACTTATTTAAATGTTACGGAGCCCTCAGGGCGCGGGTCCCACTCGCACATGACCTATTTTTTTTTCCTGATACAGCCTTCAAAGATCATCAAGACATGGTAAGATCGAAATAATACCGAATTAATATCATGGAAAAATTGCTTGCCTCTCGGTTTTTTGTAAGCTTAATATTTTGGAGAGTGTTAAATACGAGACTTAATTTTCCTATTTCTACACCAGAGAAGTCTGCGTAAAGCAAAGAATATTATATTATTGAAATCTACATAATATTTAATTATCATTAAATAGGTACCGGTTATTATTATTGTTGACTATATGCCAACTGTTTCACCGATTCAATTAAGATAAGATAAAGACGGACACTCGCCTTGAAAATGACGAAATTATACCAGTGAAACAGTTGGCATATACCTATGGTAAATAATAATAAAACGTGGGTATTTATACTGATATTCATTAATAATTCAGCAAAGTATAGTTTGAACGCAATATTTATTATCGTTACAGCTAAGATATGGAACTTCCTAACAGAGCGTCCATGTATCGGGATAAAAAAGAAGATCTTTAGAAGAAGATTAGATAGGTATTTCCTGGGTAAAGGCGCTTCATCATAGGTGTTGTTGACGCTTATCCTCAGTATCAGGGTGGATCGCTTTCTGTGTTTTTTGGATTTTCATTTGGCCCGGGTACGGGTAAAAAACAGATAAATGAAAAAAATAGTAAAAATATATATTTACTCCAAGGGGGTTGAAGTTTAACAAAGGAAAAAAAATGTTTTTAATATTTCTTATACTTGTTTTAGTTCAATCCATATAAAGTTTATCACATGAAAATAATCATGAAAATATTCGTCCATTCATATGTCTCAAATGAAATAAAAACTGTGCAAATTGAACTTCCCATTTGAGGCATTTTTATCACATTTTTTTATTTTACGACTTCGGAACGCAACAGATTTTTTTTTTGTAAATTGCTTAATAATTAATTCATATATATTTCTTTTCCTTTCATACTTTTTGTAAAACTGCAACCCCTTTGGGGCAGTACAAAACATTAAAAGCTATATTTTTGCTATTTTTTTCATTTATCTGTTTTCTCGTAGCAACTTTTCCGCACCCAGGCCAAATGAAAATCCAAAAAACGCAAAAGTCGATCCACCCTACTCAGTAGTGGTAGTATTAAGAACACCTAAGACAATGAAAATGCCGAAGTTTACTCACTAACTCGCCGTTTTTGAAGACGCAAGCCACGAAACATTCGGCGTCCCTGTGGAGCGTCCCTTGTGCCAGCCGGAGCAGCCTCACGTGGATGTCCTCGTACGACACGTCCAACTCTTGCCAACAGTACCGCACTATTCGGTCCAGGTCCAGTAAGAAATCGTCATCCTGGAATTATGTTCAATTTAGATTATGGTGTAGATAGGTGGTAGAGCTGATGCCGGGCTCGACTGTGGAGGCACCGCCATCTTACTCGCAAATCCTCCCGAAGTTATTCGGCGGAAAGTAAGGGAACAGGTCTCAGGCAAAACCAGGCGGCCTACCATTGCCTGGGACCGATGGATGGCGGTATATCCATCCCCAATTGCCGGGCCTTATATAAAACAGACTGATGACGGGCAGCTGCGTCACTGGTGCAAGGGTGTCGGCACCGCGCTCACCAACCCGCCTACCCAGCGTGTGTGAGTATGAGCATTTCTTGCAGGAGGACCACCAACAGTGGCAAAATCCTGGAAAGGCCTATGTCCAGTAGTGGATGAAACAGGCTGATGGATGGATGGATGATATTATGGAGACTGAGCCTTTGATTATCTTCTTTTTCTAGTGCTAACTCTTATCGGAGGTCAGCTATCATTATGGCCTCTCGGACCCGTGATGTTGTAGATCAGTACAGTTCGGTGATACTCACATTGAACCATTCAATTTCATTTATTGAAAAATTGATAATTTATTTATAAAATAAAGCTACCTTCAACCTCATAGATTTATATATACCTATATATATCAATTTTGTTAATGTTGCATGATTGCATGCTAGAATATAATACATTTTATTTAATTTTTTTCTCATTTTAATACAAATTTTATCATTTAATTATGTTAATAAATGTAATATAGATGAAAATGTACTATAGTATTTATTTTATAGTATTTTTACAGAGCTGAAAACATAGTTTTTATTATGGGTACAAATAAACAGTGGAGGGTAATGGGCGCTGCTCTGCCGTAGAACAATTTCAACTAGCACGGAGAGCAGAGATCACTATCCTGAACTCTTTATAGCCTTGTTTTTAAATTGCTTTTAGTTTTACTATATTATAAGAAGTGTAACTGTATAATTAGGCTAAATTAGGAGTCAATAAACGACTATTCTATTCTATTCGACAAGATTTTGCAGCCATGATGTTTTTCATAGTATCAACTTGGGGCTGGACTTGCGTTTGTAGGGAGAAGAAGAAAAACAATTTTCAAATTTCTCATAAAGGGCCACCGAACCTTAATACCGACTACATACCGAGTCTTCAATATAAATTTGGCTGCATGAATAAATTATATACGATTATTAGCAATTTCTGCCTGGTTTGCGTGCCCTGGAAAGGATGTAAAGCTGTTGCTGTTTCCACCTACTTTTGAAATCCATCCAGTATTATCGAAAAGGGGATGGTTGTTTCCCAGGTTGCTATACCTGCGTCTTTGGAGACACTCACAACATAATACTAATATCTGAACGATTTATCAATAAACGGACTTTCATAAAAAACTTATAAATAATAAATATCGAGGTGTACTCACCAATTCCCGTGGTGTGACATAGCCACTAAAAATTAAAATAAATATTAAAATCGCAATCATTACCACTAATAAAAGTGAATATTTTACTTCCAAGAAAGATTTTACATCGAAAAATGTTATATAAACTGTACTGGTTAAACATTTATACTAAGGTAGCAATGTTATTATTTTATTTCTTTTTGATGCATATTAAATGTTTCAAAATATAAAGTAAAAGAACTCAAGATTTCTCAAATTTCAATAACGATAATGTGGGCATGCGTGTTTTAGGTAAGATATTTAATAATAAAAATAACTCTAACCAACCATTTAAAGTTAACGTAATTAGACATAGACAAAGACATCATTTATTGGCCACATTATAACAGCTTACGTTATACAAGGTAGGTCATATAAACATTCTTTAACAAATAGAATCGCCGTAAATAAAAAAATAAAAATGTGCATTCGATTGTGAATGGTCACTTCATTCATCACTTGTCACTTAAACTTATTTATAATAATCTAAAACATAAACATATCGTATGATAAGCATTAGTCTTAATTGAAAACAATAATAAAAATAAAAAAAGGTATTAGGGAATGTATAAATAACCTAAATTGAAAATGAACATTCTGATAAACGTTTAGCCATAAATTCTTTAACCGAGTAGAATGGGTTATTTTCAAAATATTTCTTTATTTCAGCTTTGATTTTCAGGACTGGTAATTGGGTTACTTGACATGGGAGCTTATTATACATTTTTATTTTTAGTTGGGTACCTTGCTTTTGAGTCTTACTCAGCCTCAATTTCGCAATGTACAACTTTTCTTTTGAGTCTTACTCAGCCTCAATTTCGCAATGTACAACTTTTCTTTTGAGTCTTACTCAGCCTCAATTTCGCAATGTACAACTTTTCTTTTGAGTCTTACTCAGCCTCAATTTCGCAATGTACAACTTTTCTTTATTTCTAGTGTTGAGATTCATCATCATCATCATCATTTATTTATTCACAAATCATATACATGACATTTGAATTTTGGTAACTAAAACTAAAATACAACAATAATAATATTGAACTATGTCTAAAATTACAAATTGCAAAAACTACTTACAATTCGTCAATCGAATACATGCACTTCTTCAATAAAAACCATTTTAATTTATTTTTGAATTTAGTGTAGCTAGTAATAATTTTCAACTCTATTGGCAATTTATTAAACAATGCAACTGATTGGAATTGCGCACTGTGCCTCACTATATCTAACTTCGGACATAAACTAGTGGCTAGATCTTTGCGGCGGGAGCCTAATCTCTCTTCCTGTTTAGCTTTCGATTCAAATTTATGCTTATCAATGTTTTTTGGAAAAAGAGCTTTATTTGAGTGTATTTCTAGTAATGAGCTAAATATATATAAGGAAATCACGGTCATTATTTTGGTAAGTTTGAAGTATCTCCTAGGTGATGTTCGTTTATGAACTCCGTTAATAATCCGGGTAGAATGCTTTTGGCAGATAAGAACCCGTTTTATATCTGCTGCATTGCCCCACACTGTGATCGAGTAGCCTATGATCGACTGGACGTATGATTTCAAAAATCTAAAAGCAATAGAACTTCTCTTTACAGCTCTTGTGAGAAGTAAGATTGAAACTGGAGCCATCGTCTGGAGCCCTCATGAATCAACATACGCGCTATTGCTCGAAAAAGTGCAGAAAGCGTTCCTCCGTTTTCTGTACAAAAAGAAATTTGGGTACTACCCTTTTATGTATCCGACAAAATACCTCCTTGGTATGCTGGGGTTCAACTCGTTGGAAGTTCGACGAGACTGTGAGCAGCTTGTTGCAGCATGTCGCATGTTGCGTGGTGAATCAGACTGCCCACAGCTCACCAATCAAGTATGTCGACTGTTTGTGCCTGACAAATACCTCCGAACTCGTAAGCACGTTCTATTGTCGGTTCCGGCGTCGCATACTGTTGCTCGTAGCATGTCTCCGCTCGTCCGGGCCCGGTCATCACTCAACACACTGTTGTCTTCGGTACCAGAGTGTGATTTGTTTGCTGATAGATTGATGACTGTGAGTGAGAAATGTCTGGCGTTCTGTGAGCGTGATGAATGAAAAGAACGTTCCTATTTATAATGAATTGTATATCTTACTTTATCTTTTTAATTGTTAATTGTACATATTGAATTTATATTTTATTTTAATCAATAATTAATTTTAATATATAATTGTATAACGCATTGGTGTAAGCTGTAATGTTATACTTTTTAAATAAATAAATAAATAATATACGTTGATCAATGTTCGTTTATCAACCAGCAGTGGCTTGAGCTTCAATAATGCGTAGTTAGCACTTGAAAGTCTTTTGCATAACTTTTCAATGTGCAATTTATGGCTTATATTTGGATCTACAACGTAACCAAGAAAAGTGGTTTGGTTTTCTTTTAATTTAGTTTGATTAGTATTTTTTGCTTGGTAAGATACAACCTTACTTTTGTCATCATTTAAAACAATTCTATTTACTTCAAACCATGACGTTAGCAAACACATTACTTCACTAATTTTACTGTCGACCATAATCTGACTTTTATCCTCGATACCCACATGTGTGTCATCTGCAAAAAGTGTTGTTAGAGCCCACCGCGGCAAGGAAGGTGGCAGGTCATTTACATATATCAAAAAAAGGACCGGTCCTAGAATTGAACCCTGAGGAACCCCTGTTTTCGTGATTTGTTTGCAAGACATTGTGCCTGCCATTAATACTAACAGTTTGGTTTATGTCCTTTAGATAAGAAGCAAGGAGATCAAGTTCTTTCGCTAGAAACCCATAGCGCTTGAGTTTCAACAGAAGAACATCGTGGCGTAGACAGTCGAAAGCTTTGGATAAATCACAGAAAATGCTAGAACATTTCTGTGATTCGTCCATAGCTTCTAACACAGAATAAATAACCCTCCTAATTGCCATTTCAGTCTACCGTCCTTTGCGGAAGCCAAACTGCGTAGGCGTAAACAGATTGTTATTTTCAAAATGCTCTACTATCCTCTTTTTAATTATGGATTCAAAGATCTTTGATAAAGTTGGTAACACACAGACCGGCCTGTAGTCACCGGGTTCCGTGGTTTCACCTTTTTTAAATAGGGGAATTACTTTTCCTGTTTTAAAGGCTTCAGGGAATACCCCTTCCGCCAAACACGAGTTGAATACAATTAAAAGACTTTCGATAAATAACTCATTTTCAAGCCCCAGCTCTTTAATCGTTGCACTGTTCATGTTGTATAGATCTTCAGATTTTTTATTCTGTAGTTGTAATAGTGACATCTTCATCTCCTTGCTGCTTATAGGATGAAATTCAATACTATTTTCGGGTGTCTTAGAGTTACTTAGAAAATGTTCACATTGTTTAATATCAACAGTCAAATTACTAGAAATAACTTTTGCAATGTTACTAAAAAACTTATTAAAGATTGTAGCTATTTCTTTAGGGTCGGTTATAATTTCACCATTTTTGTTTTTTATTTCCTCAATTTTGCTTTTGCACTTTTTTTTCTTTTTAGTTTGCTCGTTTATAACCTTCCACGTTTCTTTTATTTTGTTAATTGATTTTTTTATCCTACTCGCATACTGAATTTTTTTTGCAGTAAACATGATTTTTCTTAAGGTTTTTTTGTACATTTTAATTTTATTTTTGAGGTCGTCATGTGGACTCAAGTCTTGCAGTAGTTCTAACTGGTCGAGTTTTTTCCTAGATGTCTCTATACCTTTTGTGCTCCATTTAACTTTTTGTCTAACACAACGTACTTTTTTTAAAGGAAACGCTGTATCTTATTGCGTCTAATAAAATGTTCATTTTCTCATTAGGGTCATTCGTGTCAGAGATTTTTGTGTACATATTAAAATACTCACTATTAAATAAATAGTAAAAGTAATTTATATTACTCTTGGACAGGATTCTCTCTAATCTACTAGTGATTACATTTGATCGTTTATTTTCTTTTCCTGCAAAAAGATACTTCAGTGCAATGGCATTGTATTATACTGAGTGAACAAATTCTTGACAATATAAAGTGAAATAACACGATTAAGCAAATAAGATTATACTGTATCTTAAACTGAACGTAACGCTTGTGTGGGGGTTGTAGCACGGTCACTGATAGCAGTGATAGCTGATGCTCATGGAGGTTCAGATAATCAGCAGCTACGAGCTATCGATCAACTTTTGTGGGCACTCTCTGATGTAAGTCCTTCTCAAGTTTAGCCATACACCTGAACATGAGCGCTGCCCTTACACAATGTGTTTCAAACGAATTTCTTCCGCGTATTTTTGCATTGTTCACTGAAAAAGTAAATTATCTGCTCTTACAATTTACATCATATGAGATGAATTTGGTTGATAAAGCCAATTTCATACTAGAGACTTTGTAAGTGGATCTGCTACTTACAGAAAAAAAGCAAACAAAACTTTCTTGCACACGCTAATATAATCAATCAGTCATTAATTTTAGCTGTTTTATTTTGCTTTTGCCTATTTATAATTTTGTTTCTAATTGAAATTCGTCTTGCTCTGCTTATTTCATACTCCCAAACATCTGAATTAGGCTAGCGCACATTGGCTCCCGTGGGGTCGGATATTATTCGAAAATCAGTGTTGCAAAGCTAAATGTTTTGGAGCAATATGCTGACAAATGCCCTTTTCTAGCCACCAAATAATTTTAATCATAGTTTTAATTAAATATTTTTATTTTAGTAGGTACCTTCTTATTTATGCAATAATATAAATCTGTTTGTAAAATTATTTAATTTTTTGTATCTATTTTATCATTGTTTAAGATTTTTGTATTATCATCCGTGGTGGCTTGAAATAAATTGCTTACTTACTATAATAATTTTCGTATTTTGCAAAAAGGGTATTTGAAACTTAGCCTTAGTCCTGACCACTTACTGAGTCTCCAGTATGAATTTGGCTATACCAACCAGTGGGTTCGTCCATCTAGTTCTATTTGTTTTACGATAGAACAGAATGGACAACAAAATCCATTTTGTTCTACTGCTTAGTATGACACAATGAATGCTGATGTGTAGTCAATTTAGTTCTAGAATGCCGCCGGGCTTATACGTATTACCTACTTGTATGGAAAAACTTCATTAATAACATCTTTTGACAACATTGTTTTTTTTTTAAGTGAAATGGAACAAAGTTCTATTCTCTTTTTCTTTTTTCGTCCAATGGTATCGTACTGGCCAGAGCGATTTTTATTAATAAAGCCATTTTTTTTTGCAACTCTTAAACGTCTTTAAAACGTTTAATTGAGCACATTCATCACCTACTATGAAAGTCTAATTTTTTCCATATTGTCAATAGGAATATAATACAGAATAACAAAATAACAAAGTAGAAATTAAGGCAGAAAATGTATTTTCCATTATCATTTAGCTAGATACTCGTCTTACTAGTAGACTTACTAGTAATTGTTACGGAGCCTCGTTCGATTTTCAAATTAAAAATAAATTTAATGCACATAATATCTCGGCGAGTCAGTGCAGGACTCATCGCCCCCGCTACGAATTTAGAATTTAGAATTTTAAAATACACATATCTGTGCAACCAACTTGTTGTTAAATCAGCCCCTTAATTGGACGGCTAGGTTGTCAATTAAATGGTGGCATTCAAATTAATGACTGAAGAATGCTTAACCCAATCGTTGAACGCAACGTTTGACCACAGATCTGAACGGCACTAAACCTTTTGGTTAAGGTGGTAACAGAGGATCTCGATGCAAAATGCACATCATAATATTGTTTTCCTTACTTTTGAAGAAAAAGTATGCAATAAATTCGTTTTATAGCAATTCGCGCAAACTACTTGTTAATAGTTAGGTGATCACATAAAAATTATTCCATTTTATACGTTACATTTTGACTGCATTACATTACAACTTCTGTCCAGATGCGGCGTTGTAAACGCGCGAGTCCTCGCGCGAACAAGAGCGTGTGCTGTGTCCACATAGCGCGATGTACACGCGTGGATTTGTTGTAGAACTTCGTGAGTATTCAATATGGATTTGGACCGATCGGTTGAGTTTTGGCTTGCAAAATTGAAAAAATGATCAGGCAAAACTAAAACTATTACTTTAAATTTAACTCATGAATAACAACTAATTGTTTTGAAATAATCAATTTGGTATTGGCATAACCAATAGATGCGATATCATATCCCATATTGCGGGTCTTCTTTCCACTTCAATAATAAAAAATATATTATCGAAAACTAAATTTACTACTTTAAATTAAATTCATGAATAACATAGTTATTGTTTTAAAATAATAAAATTAGCATTGGCATAACCAATATATTTCATATCTATCAACACGACTTAACTCAATTGATCGGATTTCTAGCAAGAACTACTAAAAGTTTCAAAAATCCTAAAAGTATTATTAACATATCAGAAGCATATTAGAATAAGGAGCAGTTATTTGGTCTCCATTCTATGCTACTCATACGAAGCGATTAGAAAGGATACTGAACAGGTGTCATAGAAACGTAACCTACCGCTTTGGCTCCGGACGTAAACTCAATTCTTACCCGAAGCGTCTCAAGAGTTATAACTTATTGTTACTACAATCACGCCGCCAAATCAGTGATATGAATGGTGCGTGAGGAATGAAATGCAATTGAATGCTAATAAATGCTATCACATTAAAGTTTACGTGTAACAGGCATATTATTGAGTCCAAATATAATATCAGTGGTATAGACCTAAAGGAAGTTGACAACATCAGGGATCTTGGTGTCTACTTGGACTCTAAATTAACTTTCTTTGCACAGTTCGATCACATTATTTCAAAATCAGCTAGATTGTTGCGATTTGTCTTGAGAAATGCGAAAGTCTTTAAATGTGCTAAAACAAAAATACTGTTGTATAATGCTCTTGTTCGCAGCCACTTAGAGTATTGCTCTGTGGCGTGGTATCCCCATTACATGAAACACAAGCTGCGGATTGAGCATCTTCAGAAGAGATTCCTTTGGCATCTCACTTATAGCTGCGGTCTCGGGAAAAAACTGGTCTCGTACGAGCAAAGATTGAGTTATTTCAATATTAGTGGCCTAACTGAGCGACGAAATATATTAGACTTGTCCTTTTTGTACAATATCATAAACAGTAAAATCGACAGCCCTCAGCTTTTAAGTAAAATTAACATAAAAATTCCATATAATTGTCCCCGCGCTCCTTTTGGAATGTTTTCTCCGCCTTTATCCCGGACTGTTCTGGGTCAATTTGCTCCAGTGTCCCGACTTCTAAACACCTATAATAAAGTGAGTCACACCTGTGATATTAATGCAGATAGTTTAGGTTGTTTTAAATTATTGTGTAGAAAAGCTCTATCTAAAGTTAAATGATGTTTGTTAGTTTTAGTAGTTAGATATTAAGATAAAATTTAGAATTTGTAAATTATTAATGTAATTTTAGTAATTAAGAATTTAAGATATGTGTATACTTACACGTTATACGTCACTTATATAAAATGCATGCTGTGATTACCTTAATAAGTTAGAAGTTCAGCAGTTATTTATGTTCAATGTGTAGTGTTAAAATTAGCTTACTCACTACTGGTTTTCCTAATAAAGAAAATGAATAAAATATGACTTATCTCCATGAAATTTTACACAGTAGGATTGACTCACCTCCTTTGCTCTCACTTACGACTTTTAATACACGTCATATTTCGGGTAACTTTTTACCTCGGTACAAAATGCACATCATAATATTGTTTTCCTTACTTTTGAATAAAATGTATGCAATAAATGTGTTTTAAAACAATTTGCGGAAATAGTTTATAAATAATAATGTCTTCACAAAAAATACGTACTTTAATGTGTTACATTTTGTTTGCATTACAATAACAAACTTAAAAGCGTGTTTACAGTTGTAATATAACGCAGCTAAAATGTAAGGCATAAAGTTGAATAATTTTCATGTGATCACCTAACTATTAACAAGCAGTTTGCGCGAATTGCTATAAAATTAACGCATTTATTGCAAACTTTTTATTCTATAGTAAGGAAAACAATATTATGATGTGCATTTTGCACCGAGATCCTCTGTTACCACCTTAACGTCTACAAAAATAACACATCTTACTACAATCCTATTATTAGATAGTGCCGCCAATATGACGAATTAAGAATTAGGTACTTACCCGGATAAAGACATTTTTAATAGTAGATTTTCTCAATTTGCTACGTCTGTTAGAAATGCTCTTGTTAAATAAACTCATCCATCCTTTTTCTTCTTAATATTATTTACTTATATATTATAGATTATATTCTAGCACTTAAATGTTAAACTGTAAGCCATTTTTTTCTGAATGTTATCTGTTTTGTGTACCATTATAAATAAAAAAATATATAATAATACATAATAACTTATTTGACAGGACTTACCTTTTTTTAAGCATCCTGTCATTGTCATTTCAATACAGAATGCTTAAATTAAGTTTATAGCACACCGTGCGTAAAATGACCACTTCACGCACGCTGCGCTTGCGTAAAGTCGGCATTTTCCGCACTTTTGCTATAAAATATTATACGATGTATCGTAATGTACTATTAGTCCTGTCAAATAAGTTAAGTCGTGTTACACCGAATCGAAACCAATATATATATATATATATATATATAAGTACCTTACCTTTTGTTCCACAAATATTTCCATGATGCTGAGTATTTTTAATTTCCCTTCGTGGCACAGGATTAGCCCAAACTTTTGATCTTAATTTGGAAACGTTTTCAAACAAGACCATTCCTTCATCATTCATCTAAAAAATAATATGTTTACTTGTGAACAAATTGACTATTTATTTCTTTTTCTTGATTAATAGACAGTTGTTACCTCCAAGTTACATAAATGTTGAGTAAATATAAATTATAGTGATAAGGAAAAAAACAGCGCAGACATTATTTTGTATTTCAACAAAATATCCAAAAAATTACATTCTCATATTAAAATCACAGATACTCGTAAGAACTTACTTACCAAGTCAATCTTTTTAAAAACACAAGCTAAGAAACATTCAGTATCTCTGCTCGGAACCCCCGAAGTCAAACGACACAGCTGTTTGTGTATGTCAGTCTTCGGTATATCCCATTGAATACTACATACGTCAATTATATTTTCAAAACTCTTTAAATACACGTTCTGCAAAAAACGGAGACTTGAAGTACAAATTCAACCAAAATACGGCCTGGAAAGAACAGATAATGAAGGGATCCTTGTTTTTTTACTCTTATAAAAAACAAATGAATATGTTTTATGTCTCTTCTATGTATCTATTTTTAATATAATAACTAAAAGAAGAAAACAAAATTAAAATGCATTAAAAATCACAACAAAGACTTACCTCCTCACTTGATGTGGCATAACCAGTAAATAATAATAAAAACTTTACAGATTCTAACATATTTAAATATTAAAAAATATCGTTTGTTAGAAAATTAATCGAAACGGTAAAACTAATGCTCCATTTATCATACTTTAACTAATGAGTTGAAATGCGAACTTTGTTTATTCGCTTAGTGTAAAGTATGCAAGGAATGTTTTCACTAATTTGTATATGTCTTGCTTCCTTGGGAAAATATAGAATTTCAATAACAGTTACACATTACTATAAACTAAACTCTTACAATACCGACTGTTAATTGTCAGGTTTATTTAAATTAAACTACATAATCTACTGATCATACTGGACAACTTTCCCAAAGGAACATAACCACGGAAACAAAAAATAAAACCTGCCCACGCAAAAATCGTTTAGATTTTTGATTCTGAATTTAGTGTTGCCAAAACTTGAATTTTTTCTAAGGGATATAATATACTTTCTGTTGTCAACACTAAGGAACTATTTTGGATCAAGGAAAATTTAGTTTTAATAGCACTTAAACTAAATTCCCGGTTATACAGGGTGTAATCATGACGAGCTCATTAAATTAAATCACATGCTCTACTGATCATTCCGAACCACTTCTATATAAAAACTGTTGATAAAACGTGAAAAAAAATAAAAAGTTCCCATAGAAAATGACAAGGAGGTATTGAAAATTTGTATGGGGAACAGAATTCTTGTTTCGCGCTTTTTTAAAAGTTTTTCTATGGAAGTGGTTCAGAATGATCAGTAGAGCATGTGATTTAATTTAATGAGCACGTAATGAATAGGTAACACCCTCTATAATTGGTAATCTAATCCTGTTGGTTTCAAAGTAGTCATCATGGTGTTTCCATTTAACTTTATCACATGCTTTTTCTTAATCTATAAAGGCAATATGCGTGTCCAAATCCAATTTGAACAAGTATATTAAAGACACAATTATTTTTATTCGTATTTTTCAAACAAGTTCTTGGTCCTGACCACTTACCGAGTCTCGAATGTGAATTTGGCTGCCTCAACGAAATTCACCTTATAAAAGTATTATGTGTACAAATCAAGTAATCTGGGGCCAACGGGAGATGGCAGCTATGACAGCTGTGTTTAGTGATGGGGAGAATTTTAAATTTTGGTGAAAATAAAAATCATGTGTGAGTTGGGTTTCGGCACCGCGCTCACCAACCCACCCGCCCAGCGTGTGTGAGTATGGGCATTTCTTACAGGAGGACCGCCAAGAGTGGCGAAATCCTGGAAAGGCCTATGTCGAGCAGTGGACTAAACAGGCTGATGGATGGATGGATGGATTATTGAAGATATACTTACTGCATAAAGAAACTGGTAGCTATCTAAGCCAACTCTTTTCTAATAAAACATGTTTCTGGTTCCTGATTCAAATTATTTTGTCAAGATGTCACAGATTTTTTACTTTTGTGTGTAATTGTAGGTATTATATTTTCTTATCGCCTAGTGACGAACCTATTGATCGGCTCGAAATAAAGTATTAAATTGTGTTTTTAAATATTTATATTCATTAAATTACTGTCCTAAAAAAGCTTCGATACCTTCTAAAATACCTTCTAAATTGATGCATATGCGATGCAAATTATATTCGCTGTAAATATAACACAGAATAATATGTTATATACGAATATAGAACATTCCTAACTTTACCACTTCGATTAGTTTTGCCAATAAACTAAGCAAGATAAAGTCAATTAAAAAAAACCCAACTATATTGATTACAGATTGTGTACGTGAAAAAATAAAAACTTTAAAGCAAGTTAGGTACATTATACTGTATTTTAAACCTAACCTAACCCTCGTGAGTTGGTTGTAACACGGCCATCGACGGCTGATCCTCGTGAATGTTCAGATAATCCGAAAGAAAGGAACATACTTCGGGCTGGTCTTTGATAATCTCTTTTTTGAAAGTCTCATCGTCCTTTCGTATTTAGTTAAACACCTGAACATGAACGCTGCTCTCACACAATGTCTTTCCAACGAACCCCTTCCTTCTACTTCGACGTTGTTTACTGAAACAATAAACTATCTAACGTTAATAAACATTGATGATGACGATGACGATGATGATGACATTGATGATGACAATGACGATGACGATGACGATGACGATTAGGCTTGTGTAGTACTAGAGTACTAATAGGACATCATTCCTTAAAGTGAAAGAGAAAGAACTATTCCGTTCGGATCTTTTTATTCGGTCTTTTAGTACATTTCAGTCCGACAGAACGAGACGAAGGGAACGATATCCGACGAACGAAATGAAAGAACCAGTGACACACGACGTTCCCGATCTTGTTCGGAAATTGTGTACCTTATTCCAATAGCATAAAGTTGAAATTCTTCTGAAAAAGTTGGTTATGTTAGTCAATGACTTGTTCTGTTATTAGTTCCTTCTAAACAAACTAAGCAGTCAAATCATGTTACATTAAAATCGTTCATGAAACATTATACAGAAACTATTTTCAACATAATTAAATAAAATAATATACCTATAATTTGTTATTCGCGTTAAGAATAATAAATCGAACTAAAAACACATAAGAAAATGTATATGTTTTTATCTAATAACAATTCGAACGAGTCACGATCGAACCGCGCAGTGACCGAGCAAGCACAAGCCTAATGACGATCACGATTATGATGACGATGACAATGATGACGATTACTATACATTGAGTTTAAAATTTGAAGTGCGTATATAACTAGGTAAATTAATTAAAAATTAAACATGAAATTCACTACTAATTATATGTCTGTGAAATTCACACACCGTAATACATCTAATGACAATTTCTATTAAACATAATCGTACATACAGATTCACCATTATACATACATTTATTTTTGAGCAACCTACGTTAATTTATTGGTATAAATAATATTTCTTTATTTATATTTTCTGATGGTCGAAGAAAACACTTACTGTTTCACAAAATTATTATATTTATATTTCCGACTAGTTTCGCCTTAACGGCATTTTGTAGGATTTAATAAATGTACTTGTTTATCACAAAAGCTGTTCATGTATGTTAAAACAGGATGACAACTGTTTTCTTCGACCATGATGATGTTTCACCAAGTGCCGACAATTGCAAGTATTAACTTTATATTTTCTGATGGTCTTATAATATTATCTGATGGTATAATATTTTCAAGTTGAGTAATTTCCACTTCACAAGAAAACTTCACGTGGGAATGTTTTTTTTATAGAAATTTTAGTTTTTTTTACACGTTACCTTTTGTTCCACAAATGTTTGCGTTATGCTGAGATATTTTCAGTTGTTTTCGTGGCACATTATTATCCCAAATCTTCTCCCACAGTACGGGCATGTTTTCAAACAACACCATTCCTTCAGAATTCATCTAAAATTATAACATTTTTACTAGTAAGAAGATTAACTTTATTACCAAGTTGGTTTAAGCACGTAACTATCTATATCTTCAATATCTATATATCTATACTAATAATAAAGTAGTAAAAAAGTCGTGCCTACTTGAAATATTTTAAATAGAACGGGTTATCAGTATTGTTCTGAAGCTTAAACCATTTTCAGAATTTTGTCTGTCTGTCGGTCTGTATGTTCCGTTTTAACTCGAAAACCACTCAACGCATTTGGATGCGTATTTTTTTATTATTGACGCAGGGGCTCGCTAGTCTACTCAAAGACTATAAGGACTGTTCATAAAATAACGTCCAACGCAAAATAATATCCAAAATAATCAGTGGTCGGCATAGGTAGTGCCATTTGGGGTGAACGACCTCAAACATAATATGGATATACCCCCGGAATCCCGGATTCTAAGGTGCAAGCCACATAAAAATGGCGCGGCGCGCTACCGGCCCGCCGCGCTGGTTGCGTGCTACCGGCGTGTTTCGGTGGTATTCAAGTGATTGATTTTGATCTGACAAGATGTCTTCCTCTGACGACGAAGGTGTGGGCGGTGCGCTTTCGGTGCACCCGCGGCACCCCCGTGGCGCATCCACTACCAATGGCACTACCCACGCCAACCACTGAAAATAATACATATTATTGATTCTTTTTTGTTAAGGTGGTAAAACCGAGTCTGGGTGCAAAATGCACACCAGAATATTGTTTTCCTTACTGTTGAATAAAAAGTAAGAATGCAAAAATTGCGTTTTAAAGCAATTAACGGAAAAATCGGCCTTTGTCATATTGCGAACGTCTCGACCATTAATCTGCAAGTCTCAGATTCAAATCCCATTTTTAGTTTTATTTTTTGTTCATTTATTTGTAAACATTTGTAATGAATCGATATTTTTTATAAAAAAAATTGTTTTAATTTTATAGATAGCGCGTTGGTTTTTATTGTAAAGCTGTACAATTTATTAATTTAAATAATAAAATAAGAATAATGGGGCAAATTTATATTTGGTGTGCGCGCTTCGGAAGACACGTTAAACTGTGGGTCCTTATTTGTACCCGAAGTACGGCGTTAGGGATTACCATCCACCACGCCAGGAAGTAATAATCGTCGGTGAAACGCGGGTGTACGCGCTGGAACTGTGACGTGTATTACACAATTCAAACTCTAAAATACCTCTGATTCCCCGTTTCAGGAATGGACATCATAAACACGTTGTTTTTAAATTTCATGGTAATAACGTAGTTTTTTCAATGTGTTCCGAAATTATACTCATATATTAAAACTTTTTCTTACACATTAGGGGGTTTTACATGCAGTTTACTTACTAAATCATTGTGCTTTAAAACACAAGATAAGAAACATTCAGTCTCTCCGCTCACAATCCCCGAGCTCAGACGAACTAGCTGTCTATATACATCCGTCTGGTTTATACCCCACCGATGACTACATACGGCAATCACATTTCCAAATCTTGAAGGGCTCTTGTGCAATAACTGCCCAAAATATTTCTGCAAATAAAATAATTATGAAGATGCCATAGTTTGGGCGGTTGAATTAATCTCGCACCATTCGTGTATATTATATTTCGTTATATGTTGCACATATTATATACTTTTGAAACCCCCGTATAACTCAGTTCCTATTGGACCTACGAAGTTGCAATTTTACATATATGTTAAGGTCCGCGCAAGTACCCAAAATTGTAAATATCATAAATTAAACTTTTACAGTACACGAGATATTCATGTCTAAAAATCACTGTTATTATCAGTGACTGACTCATACTTATAAAACCTAAACCATTTCTAGGGGAAATAACGGTAGGTCATTGAGTTTATAGAAATAAAAAAACGGAAAATTGCTTATATTTAATTATTTCAGAAGTTATGCGTGTCCTACTTGATTATACCCGTTGGATAAATAGAGTTTAGAGGAAAAATAAACATAATTTATTCTTTCTTGTTTGAAGAATCTAGCAATACTAGATATTTGAAAAAAAATTGGACATCTGTCAAGAATATAATGCACACAGAATCTTCAGACGTCATTCCAACATTGAATCATAAAAGATCAAAGATGACTCCAAAAAAAGTTTTCATGTCGAGTTTTAACATTATTCGAACAAAATCATATTATATTATTTATGAATTAAAATTCTATATAAACTTTATTAAACCCTGAATCGAACAGATATTTGATGCAGACTTAAGTTTTTTTTAAATAATAAATATCGTGATAAAAGTCGTCATTTTGATCTTTTTCCAGAATTTGTCCCTCTCGCACTGCGGGTCTTTCCGCATAGAGTAACAGCGATCAATGCAATCGGAACCTATTATCTTAAGAAGATCGGGTTGTTATAACTTCTCGTGGAATTATTTCGTGTTTCAAACGGTATGTACCTACGCTACGAAACTTTCAGAGCAAGAGTCTTATTCGCACTTGACCGGTTTTTATATCTTGCAATCCACTCTAATCGACACTAATATTTTAAGGAGGTAAAATTAGTTTGTTTGTTTATAGGAAGTAATCTGTGGAACCATTGTACCCATAAAAAAAAACTTGTTTTTATGATTAGACTTTTTACTTGGCTATAGTAAAATAGCCCCGATTACCAGCCCCCCCCCCCCCCCCCCCCCCTTCCCTCACCCTAATACCAGCCTTTTGGCCTTTATCATAATAGTTGAAGGAAACACTTGTACTCTTTCACAAAATTATTATATTTATATTTCCGACTAGTTACGCCTTAACGGAATTTTCTAGGATTTAATAAATTTACGAGTATATCACAAAAGCTGTTCATGTATGCGACAATAATCTCCAAAAAAAAAATATATAAAATTAAATATAAATATAATAATTTTGTGAAACAGTACAAGTGTTTCCTTCAACCATGATGATGTTTCACCAAGTGCCGACAATCGCAACTATTAACTTTATCATAATATAATAAGATGTCTACTGGTCTTACCGAAAAAGGTTGTCAATTAAAAAAACCTTTATATTTGGTGGAATCACCCCTCCAAACTTGGCAACACTGGCATTAATCAGTCACTGTCTGTTGTGAATTGAAACGTGTAGTTGTCGAACGTCCATGTACCCGTTTTTTTGCAAGTTTTGGACCCAACAAATTAAAGTATATTTCACATTATTTCAACTGAAGGAATGTGATTTGCTTGAATATGACTATAGACATAATGATGCATAGATTTCTGAGTCCATTTACCAGTTTTTTTCTTGTAGATCAATGGGAATAGATGGGGTCACAATTAGATACACGAAATGTATGGCGTACATAATGTCAGCTGGGCCGGGCTGCTATATGGTTGGACGGGGTACCTAATTGCAGCCACGTGATATAAATCAGGGTTGTCACAAACTTAATGAACATTATGAATGTACTAAATAATATTTAGATTTTTTCATACGAGCTTATGATTGACTGTAACAATGCGAATATCTTTAATCGCAATACCTATTTCTATCAAAAATTGTATGCTTAATTTGGTAGTCAGAAATTCAAATTTACAATTGTAATTTTGAGTATGCGCCCTCTTAAGATGTTTTGCTATTCATAAAGTTGTTTTTGAGGTAGAATAAAGTACATTTAAACAAAGTTCCTAAAATCGCAAAAATTTCTCTACTACATAGGTAGCATCATTCATTTTTAAATAAAATAACTTTTATTGTTATTTGTTTTCATTTTTGCACTGACATGTATTAAACTTGTAATGGTTATTATGTCCTAAAACTCATGCAACACAAAAACTCAAAAGACATGACCCTATGCGAGGCTGACATTAGATACACAATGGAGGGCATTAGGTACAGAGTGGCTGGAATTAGAGCCAAAAGGTCTTTTTCTGTTTCCCATTATTTTTTAAATTGTTCTTGAACTTGTACGGCTATAATCTGCGTTAAATTATATTTTTAAATAAAATACCTGTCTATGAAAAACCATCACTAATATTGTGTTAATGGTTAAAATAGTACGATTTTCTAAAGATAGAAATGGTACTAAAAGGCTGGTAATCGGGACATTCACCCTGGTTTGTTTCTTGGGAACGGGCAGTTCCTTTTTGACATAGTCTTTAATTCAATTCGCGCGGGTGTAACCACCCGCTACTGGCTATACCTCTAAATACGTGTTTTACAAAAATCAATGACTTACCACCAAAAACATAAATATGTAAAAGGGGCCGAACATAACTTTAAAACGTTTAAATTTTAGCTGTGAAAACTTGCCGAGTTCTACATATTCAATAGCAAGGACCCTAACAAACTTTCTTTTAATATACCTTAGTGAAGAACGTTTTACATTATTGCAGTTATGACCGAAGGAACCTCCATAAGCCTCGGCACGCAATTTGATCTCAATTCTTTTTTTTGGCGAAACCGACAATCCTGCACTGCCTTTGTACTGAACTCGGCCCCTTTTTCATATTTATGTTTTTGGTGGGATGACGATGTCACAACAACAAAAGCATAATTTTTAGATTCTTTCTGAGCGGCTACTAAGAAGTGTCATTTTAACATGAATAAGTAAAAAATAACTGCAGCTTAAATTAACAGAAACTGGAACCTAACAGACAGGAAATAACACAAAGAATTAAAATCAAAACACAAAAATACCAGACAAAGCTTACCTCTTCACTTGATGTGGGATAAACAGTAAATAATAATAAAAAATATACAAATTGAAACATATTCAAGAACATGTTTTATTGTGGAGAATCAATCGAACAATGTTGATCTAATGCTCAGATTTCAGCGAATGTAGTATCAATAATAATTTAAAATGCGAACTATGTTGTTCCGCTTCGTCAATGGAAGCTTTGTTTCTGCTAAATTGTATGTTTCTTGCTTCCTTTTGAAAATATGGAATTTTAATAACACGTACTTTGACATGCACTGTTCTGTTTACTCAATCATTCATCCATCACACAATGCCTCATCCATCCAACAAAACGAGTCAAATAGTAAAGTATAATATGATTAATAGCGAAATATATCATTCTTGATATTCAAAATATTATTTAAAGTGCATTACAAACTGGATAAGACCAATTGAAACAAATTTCAAGACGGAAAAGTATATATTTTTTTTTAATTCCTAGGGCCTGGATTCGATCCTGCGACACAAGCATAAAACTAGATAGGGCTAGTGGGGCACGCCCCCCCAGGGTACCATATACCACCCCCCCAGAAATAAAAATATGCTTTATCAAATTTTTTGTTTTGTGTTTTTGGTTTGTATGTGATCACGTTGTGTGGAGGGTGATCTCTATTTATCTTCTTACGACCACATAATATCGAGAACAGATACTTGTTAATGGCTTCACGAGTTGAAGCCGGGGCCGGCCTTCATAGCTTTAAACCCTAGTTACGTCGATAACATGCGACCCCTTTCACGGCAAGCGCTCTAGAGCTAAGCTACTGATGTCCTAAAACTAGAATGGTGAGTTTTCCTACCATACCTGTGTACCGAATTTTTGTAAATACTTGATACAATAGCCTGCAATGCACATTCTGGACGATCACGAAAGCGTTATGTGATTTCACGCCTTGTTCTTAGGAAACAGATGGCGCTGTCGCCGTCACAATACGTGTATATGTGCTTCAGAGTTCTCATAATTTATAGCGAAATCTATCGCTTTGGATACTAAACTACTTACCTAAACGTGTTGAATATTGTATTGAAAACAACGGTGGTAACTTCGAACACCTACTAAAATAAATTAAAGTATGTGAAAACAATGCATTTTGTTCATTTGAGACATCATGTTTCATAGAGCCATTTACTGCTTAAGACCTACACAATCGATATCTAAATAGAAATAGTGTAAGTTTATTTTTTTCAAAACACCCGGGTTCGATTCCCGAGCTGATTACGGGTTTTTTTTAAATGCATGAATGCAGTTTTTCTTGTTATTAAAATCGATGACATGGTTCCTAAGAACAGATCTTCGTATGTCTTATAGTTTCAGACTTTCCCATACTGACCGATTTAAATGAGACACTCTGTATACATTAGAGTGAATGACAAACTAGAGATATTTTCTGACTTGAATTTTTTTTCAAATGATTTTTTCCAGTTATTAATGTAAGTAAGTAATAAAGCCTTTATTACACAAACAACATAATTATTTAAAAATAATTACAAAATTTCATTCATTAACATGTTTCTAGATAACAGGCTCTCGGTTGCGTTTTGCTCTGCTTGAGAGCACAGGGTTCTCGTTCACTGGAGTGAAGAAGGATTTAGTCCGACTCTCCTTTGCTGACTAGGCGTGTCTGGGAGGCGTGTTTGTAATGTCTCTATCTAAATAGAAGCGGCGGTAGCTCAGGCGGTAGAACGCTGGCCTCTCAATCCTGAGACCCAGGTTCGATCCTCGGTCGGGCATGCAACAATGAGTTTTTCGGAATTTATGTACAGAGTATTTGTGTTCTTACCTCATTAATACTTATCATTTACTGAACGGTGAAATAAAACATCGTGAGGAAACCTACATGCCCTAAAAAGCGTGTATACAAAATACATTCCTACTACTTTACGAGAACATACAATGACCAATGAGAGAACAAGAGAACAATGTTGTAGTAAAAAGAACAACCTGCTTATTATACGTATTAAAGAATAAAGAGTAGTTCTTTTTAGCTTATTTGTCTAGATCTATGTCTGATTTGAACTAAAAATAGCTAAAAATCGTGATAACAAACCCCTAAAAACGTAAATTTACGGTTTTTTACCAAAATTTCAGCCGAATGAGTTTTTATTGTTTTATATAAAATCAAATATCTTATACCAGTCGGGCATCGAAAATGTTATCTAAATTAATATTAACAAAAAATATATTTGAAAACGTTCACAATCTTGCAAGAATCATGTTTTTCCTGACACAAGTTTTAAATTTTGCGCTCGCGACGAAATCAGCACGATTGTTTTGCCTTCGCTAGTACGAATATTATACCTTTATCTCTAAAGTTTTGTTTTGTGTTAGTTTTTAAGAGTGGATCTTAGTTCTCTGAATAAAGATTTTATTATTATTTAAGGTAGAAAAAAATATTTTTTTGTAACAGATAATATATATGAGGGGGAAGGACGGTTATTCTGTTCCGTTTAGCCTTTCCACATCAGAATACACTATACTTTCAGATATTTCAAGAATAAATGCGTCAATAGGCAAGAATTGCCCCGGCGCGGCGGCCCGACTGTCCAATCTTCGACTAGCCCGCGAACGCAACTATTGACACACATGAAACTTCGATTCAATCACAGATTAATCTATGGAAGCGTTCAGTTTTAAAAATATTTCACATTCTCCAACACGGCCATTGTCACCCTTCCTCGATTACCACAAATATTCCAAACCAAAGAATGTCATCTTAGCATGACATTTTATTATAACTATTACCAGAGTGATGCCTTCTAGCAACCTTACAAAATCTTCACAAATATGAAGCATCATAGCAATCCCTCGTAAGCATCTTCAACACAAAGAGATACGGCATTCCACCAAATCATCAACATCATTACTATTATCATCAACATCATTACTATTATCATAATCATCATCACCACCATCACCACCATCGTCATCACCACCATCGTCATCGCCATCATCACAGAGCACAGAGCTTGTGTGAACAAACAGTAATCGCAAAGTACAAGCTATCATCGCGGAAACATTATCGTATCGTAAAGCATATAGATTTCAGGAACATCATCGTGCGGTGCGGAGCCCACGCGATCATAAAGAATAAAAATCTCAGAAACCACATCGTGCAGCGCGGAGCTCACGGGATCATCATCGTAAAACATGAATATTTCAGGAACATCATCGTGCAGCGCAGAGCCCACGCGATCATCATCGTAAAACATGAATATTTCAGGAACATCATCGTGCAGCGCAGAGCCCACGGGATCATAAAGCATACAATCTCAGGAACAACATCGTGTAGCGTGGAGCTCACGGGATCATTATCGTAAAACATGAATATTTCAGGAACATCATCGTGCAGCGCAGAGCCCACGGGATCATAAAGCATACAATCTCAGGAACAACATCGTGCAGCGTGGAGCTCACGGGATCATTATCGTAAAACATGAATATTTCAGGAACATCATCGTGCAGCGCAGAGCCCACGGGATCATAAAGCATACAATCTCAGGAACAACATCGTGTAGCGTGGAGCTGACGGGATCATCATCGTAAAACATGAATATTTCAGGAACATCATCGTGCAGCGCGGAGCTCACGGGATCATCATCGTAAAACATGAATATTTCAGGAACATCATCGTGCAGCGCAGAGCCCACGGGATCATAAAGCATACAATCTCAGGAACAACATCGTGTAGCGTGGAGCTGACGGGATCATTATCGTAAACAATAAAGGTTTCAGGAACCACATCGTGCAGCGCGGAGCACACGGGATCATTACCACATCGTGTAGCACAGAGCTGACGGGATTATTATTGTAAATAATAAAGGTTTCAGGAACTACATTGAGTAGCGCGGAGCCCACGGGATCATTATCGTAAAACATAAACGTTTCATTTGTTAATTTACAGATAATGCTGTAATTTGACAAATTGCCAAACGGGGTATGCAGGTAATTATTATTTATAAGTTCTTAAATCTTGTGTAAGGACCACATGTACCCAAAAATTGTCATTTCCAAGATAACAAATTGAATTTAATAATTAGAAATGAGTACCTAATTACGTAAGGTGTGTAGAGAAGAATCCCACTTTAAAACACAGAATGATTATTTTAGCAAGTCTTCATACCATACAACGCTCCAAATTAATTAATTAATTCAGTCCATCAACATTCAATCTTAGCTCTTTTAGCGACAGAGTGCTCCAATCAATGGTCAAAGTAATATAATATTTAGGTCCAGTCTACACGGGTCGGTCAAGCAGGAGAACTCCAAGGGCAAAGGCACCAATAAAAATACCAGCCTAATGTGGTCACAGAACAGTACCAAAAGCAGAAGCATGTGACAAAGCAGGCACGTAAACAGCAAAAAATTTTTTTTTTTACACACCCACAATGAACACATTTGAACGACCTATCTTACGATACTCCACACTATGGGATAGATGAGAAAAAAAAATCATCCCCAATTTACGTGTATGGATATCGGAACATAACATCTCTCCAAAATCGATAGTTATTCTGGTTTAGCGCAAGAGCAATTTTAGCGCTAAGAAATGACACTACTGACAAATCATTCACCCTTCACTCGAATATTTCTCTATTATGAGCGGGTTATTCCGATATTGTCCCTTTGCAAATACATTTTAAACTGTGCAATTGTAATAATTGCATTTGAAAATATATGTATATTTATATATATCATATTGTACTCTCTGAACTTAATATTTCGGTCGTTTGATATACGAACACTTGCATTTTACTGCATCCAATTAAATCGTAAAGATAGGTCTAACCTATGATATAAATACCATTTCATTTATATTCGATTTGAGACAGTGAAAACTATATAAAAATGAACGATATAAGAAATGTGACATAAAACGGCCGTCATTTTAAAAATCTATCCTCTTCATTCCAAAATAATAAATAAAAACACCTTGAAATCGCGAGTTTTCTACGCGGCCCGTTCCAACTGAGCAGGATAGAAAAGTAAAATGAAAGCGTTGAAGTACTCGTAGGATAAATTTCTCTGGATAACCTCGCCTCAATACTTTTGCGGACACAGGTGACTACAAGACAGAAATAGGTAGGCTACTTCACAGCCTAAAACTAAATATCAGTGCACCCATGTTGCTCTCAGAAACCTTCAGCTGCTTAAATTATGAAAAGGCCTAAGCCTATAGGCTACATAAGGTCCTACAATTCAAAGATGATATTATGAAAAAAATTAACACATGATAAAGTATCTCCAATAGAGCACGTCCCAATGAAAAATGATTTTTTTACGTGTACTTTTTTTACTTTTCCATATAAATTTATTCAGCTGATTGTTGTACTGGGAAGTGAAAAAATATTTGAACAAAAATTTTTTTCGTCTTCTGGAATTTGATCAGTTAACGATACATGATTTACCATATAGAATTATTTTCACTTATTATTGTAGGACCTTATATTATAAGGTGACTTTAATTTATGCATCCAAATTCATACTGGAGGCTTGGTAAGTGATCAGTAAGACTGATCGATAACATTTTTTGCTAATTTCGTAAAATAAAATCTTGATGTCCCATAGTAATTGACTCGGGGCTAGGCTTACGTTTGTAATATTTACGAATTTCACAAAAAGGGTCATCGATCCTTCTTACTGAGCACTTATCGAGTCTTCAGTAAGAATATAGCTGCATAAATTAAAGTCACCTTATGTAGGTTTAAAAGCTGCACAACTATTTTTTGGAGATGGTTGTATTGACCGGTTGTGAATCTAGTGACAAATTTTGATTTCTAGAATACCCACAATCGCAAATGACTTACCGTTTCAATCGGCTTAAATTTCCTGTACACCTTTGTTTTGTCATGACGATCAATAAGGCGCAGAGACAGACCTTAAAGATAGTGTTAGCTTCAACTCACCAGGCGTTTCACATGGTCAATTATGTGTTGCCATATCGAGGGTCAGATCTGACAGCAATCTTATAAAAAGACAAAAAATTTCATATATTGGATGGATTCGATTGATGATTCTTGGTGGAATATCATCTTCAATAAATTATACACAAATTCTTGTACTTCTTCACAAAGAATTTCGTGTACACGGAGGCGCTGAACTAATATAGTTTTGATTTTGGTAATCATAGAGGCACAAACCCCATGCAGAGTTAATGGCACTTTGTTGGTTCGAAATTAATTCCGTCAACTTTTGACAACAAAACTTAAATTCTAGTCTTTAAATTTGTAAGTAATTTTTTCTATTTTGTGATGCACTCTTAGGGATGTGTATAGTCAAGTCAAACTTGCTTATTCATATACGTGTAATACAATACAAGAGACTACGTTGAAAAAGCCTTGTACGAAATAAAAGATTCATGCAGAAGCTTTGAAAATATTTGTTGTATTGGTTAGGCATGCGATCGCAGATTTTTTATTATAATTCGTTCTACTGAGAGAAATATAGAAAAGAGAAATGTATTACGTACGTTTATTAGGAGCACGAAGACGAAGGTTGAGGCATTGATGTGACCGACTGCGTAAAATATTATCATATCATATTCATATATATATTCTACGCAGTCGGTAACGTGTATCGTGACCAAAACTCATGGTAGGCTTAAACTGGTCAGGGCAGTCTAAAACGCATCATGTATTATAGCCATATTATCTAGAAGGTTAATACAACGGTCTTCTAATTTCTTTAAATTGTGGTGCTAACACCATTCATCATAATCGAATTGCGAACATTGCTTACGACGGAAGTTAAGGTGTTTTGGTTATTTATTATTTATTTATCTATTTCAACCTACTTTCAATCGCAGCTTTACATGTAACGTTTGACACCATCTACAATGTTAGAATTGCAGTACTCAAGAATATTCCAAGACGCGTAATTATATATTTTGAGGCATTGTATGTACGTCACTAAAACTTTACTAACGTTGCGTAAATAAAATATTGGAATATTCTTTTTTTAAATTATTTTACGTACACTGAAAATAAATATAATGTAAATTGAATAAGATCTTAAGTACATAAAAAGGTTATTAAAAACACGAGTGTCCGATTAAAAAACGAGCTGAAATCGAATTTTTTAATAGAACACGTGTGTTTTAATGCCTAGTTATGTATAGTTTCATACACTACTTTATCTAAACTCATATCTTATTATTAATCTTATTATCTTATCTATTAACCTGCTTTCATATTTTTTGGAAATTTGTCGTCAGCCATTTTTGATTATTCTTGTAAAAGCTTGTTCTGAAAGTGTTCGTAATTTCCATCGTTATTTCCAGAATGTCAGGTGGAGTCAAATATCATTCATCACTATCCCTGCTGTCAGTAATTTTAGGGCAAAATAATTATTTTGACCCATAAAACCGCTGTAAGTAATAAATAAATTTCCTCAAAAACTATGGCGCAACAAACAGTTCATCCATTGACAGACCGATTCCAACGCGCCGTAAGCCATAGACAATACTTGGCCGAAAATAAATTTGAACTGTTTTTACTATTTTGTATGAATTGGAGAACATTATATAAAAACCTCATTGGTATTTTATATTAAACCTCAGACTTGGCTGTATGGGCTAAGTTCCCTTTGCCTTCCTAGTGAGTATCACATGTACTGTAATCTCAGAAAAAGATTTTTTATAGCATTATGTTGTTCGGAGACCTACACTATAATTTAATTTTTTAATTTTTTAGAGGCGTTCATGAAAAATATTTTTCATTAGTGAGTGAGTTTGCGGCACGAGCCGAAGGTGAGTGCTGCAATCACACGAGTCGAGAAAAAGTTTCTCGCACGAGTATCGTATAATATTTTATAGCAAAAGTGCGGAAAATGCCGACTTTACGCAAAAAACTTTTCATCGCTCTCGTATCGTAATGTACTATTTCACACACCCGCAATATTTTTAAAGGACCTATCCAAAGACACCCCGTACTATGGGACAGATGAAAAAAAAAATCATCCCCGCTTTGCGTGTTGGGGAGGTACACATTTTTGTTTCTTTTTCAATTTTTTTTTAACTTATTTGTTGGCGTGACTAATACCGTGTATACTCATGCCAAATTACAGCTTTATAGTACTAAGAGGCTCTCAGCTAAGCCGAAAACAGACAGACATACGGACATGGCGAAAGTATAAGGGTTCCTGGTTGACTGCGGAAGCCTAAAAATCTTGGACCGGATAGTCACTAAACGCATCTTGCCGAAAAATCTCTCATAAAGCTGAGTATAAATAATTTTCTCCTTGATTATTAATTATATGCCTTTCCTTACAATTTTGACAGGATAAAATGTTCAAGCTTTAGCTGTGAACAATTGCCAATTTCCACACATTCAGAAGCAAGGACTTTTTTTAAAACAAGTAATTAACGTTGTACATTATTGCAGTTATACCTATATATGACTGAAGGAACCTCTATAAACCTCGGCATCCAATTTGATTCCAATCCTTTTTTCGGCGAAACCGACAATCCTGCAATTTGCAGTCTTTGCACTGAACTTGACCCCCTTGTCACATTTATGTTTTTGGTGGGATATCTTTTTTCCGAAGCCATAATCCTAGTTATGTATTATATTACGTATATGCTTTATTAAAAACCAAGCATTTCAAAAAGTTTATACGGTGCGTAACCTTGTAGATACACTTGATAGAAAACTGACTTTCGAGAATCACAAGACGACATATATGGATACTTGACCGCATAGACCATGCTTGACCGCGTGTTTTAAAATTTGACATTTTACGAATTAAAGATTCCAAACCGTCATAGCTCTGCCTATTAGAGTAAACCCGTACCTCTCACATCTGCTATTGTCTGAAAGTTTAAATTAAAAACCAGTAACAATATTCAATTTTTATTTTACAAACTTTTATAGCACCCCTGTGGCCTGTTGTTTAAGTCTCTTCTCACATAACCAACAATTTATTTACATTGTCTGCGTGCCTCGTAGATTATTAATCTGTTTTGTGTTGGGAAGCACAAGGGCACGTTTGTTGCACACTGCACAGCTTGCTGTACCTGCCATTCTGTAGACACTCATAGCATGATAAAAATAGTCGTACGATAAATATCTAATAATAGACTTACGTTAGAAATAATAAATTGGAAATAATGAGGCATACAAGTATGTCAATAATTATTTTCATTTTTCTTTATTCAGGAAACAAACAGTCTTACAACAAAAAATATAACTTAAAAGTACAATGGGACTTGGAGCTACCTATATAAAAATAATAATAAATAAATTGAGCTTATTATTAGACTAATGAAGAGTGGATTTAAGTTACAAGTATTTTTTTTTATTTATACAATAATATACCTGTTGTTAAGTTGTAAAATTAAATATTATTTTATTCCTATACTGAAGAAATACAAATGCAGTGTAGAAATGCTAGTTACGTGTGAAAATACATATTTAATAATGAATTTATAAGTTAATTACTCCAAAGGAGTCTGCTTATATTTGTTTTGAAAATAGTGTACGAATTACCAAAAATATCTATTTCGCTCAAGTTCTTGTTATAAAAAGTGGGACTACGCCTTAAAAATGTATTTTGCGCATAATTTGAATGCCAACGGCTTACACAAAAAGTATCGTTTGAGCGGCTAAAGTACCTGGGTATTTTAAAGCTTAAATTTTCTAATAAATAGAAGGAGTCCGTTTGGCCATGAATTATTTTATATAAAAAGCAGGTATCTAAAAAGGTGCGTCGAATTTAAAGAGGCGGCACTTTGTGACGATGTGTACTAATTTCGTAATTCTGATAATATCCTGTTCTATGTTCTAGCGTTTTTAGGAATTTACGTTGAACTCTCTCGATACGCTCGACGTGAGTCTTATATTGGGGCGACCACACAACGGATGCGAACTCCAACTTACTTCGTACATAAGCAAAGTAGAGGACTTTGTAAGTTAAAGGCTTGTTAAAGGGTTTGCATAGACGAAGGATCATACCAAGTAGTTTAAATGACTGTACAAGAATATTATCTATGTGTAGACTGAAAGAAAGTTTCGAGTCTAATACAACACCCAGGTCCCGTATATTTGTAACCCGTTTAATACAACTATTATTTATATTGTAATCAAAGAGAATGGGGTTAAGTTTGCGGGTAAAATTAATAGTGTAACATTTTTGAGAGTTAAGAACTAGACGGTCGGGTCTACAGTACATTAACATGTTGTTCAAGTCTGATTCAAGCTCTAAACAATCATCTGTACTTGATATAATTATTATTAAAATTGTATTTTTTTGGGAGCAATAATTGCTCGTGGTAAATGTTTATGTTTTAAACGGTATGTACGGAACCCTCAAGGCACAAATCCTTCTTGCACTTGACCAGTTTTATATTTATATAAATTAACAGTAAAAATATAGAAAATATAAAAATAGAAAGTAAAAGTAACAACATGAGTGGCGAAATTTGGGAAAGGCCTATGTCCAGCAGTGGAGGAACACGGGCTGATGGATGGATGGATGGAAAGTAAACAGTACCTGCTTGAGACTTTTTATCCAATCCAATTCATTACTATTTGTCGAGCAATATTTGTATATTTTTATTTCGACTACGCTGATTTTGACGTATTTTAAAATTGAATTACTATAACTACCCTTTTTAGTTTACTTACTTAATTAATTAAGACTTAATTGGATATATTTACATTAAATGGACGAGAAAAAACAAAATGTTCAATATAACGAACGTATCTTTAACCGAACGTTAACCCTTGTGTAGTGGTTGCATAATGTACACGGCCACTGATGGATGCTCACGGAGGTTTAGACAACGCAAAGTTACGATCTAATGGATCAGTTTCATCAGTGCTCGACTCTGGAGATAAGTCTTCTCAAGTTTTGCCATACACTTGAACATGACGGCTGCCCTCACACAGTGGACCTCGTAGGAACTCCTTCCTTCTATTTTTGCGTTGTTCGCTGAAACAATACATAATCCGTTTTTACTTTAAGCACAGGCTTTAAGTTAGTTTTAAATCATTTTTCTTGCTTGCTATTTAAGATTGCTTCATTTTAACTCGTACTGCTTGCTTGTGCATGTTTTATGCGGGAAGGCAAGCGGTGCATCAGTCTGTATTTTTCATGGTACGAGTAAGAGTGTTTAGCGGAATATTGCAAATAAATAAAATCATAAAGCATATCGTCACGATATGAATCTCCGAGGGGGTGTCAGAGGTATACCGAGTGTGAACTGTAAACGAAAGTCACTGTCCACACCACATAGTGTTCTACAGCCTAAGCTACCGCCGCCGCTGCTAATCTATATACTAATAATAAATAATTAAAAAAGTCGTGCCTGTACACCGAATACAAAAAATAAAATAAAAAATAAGTGGGTTATTAGTATGGTACTGAAACCAAAACCACCATTTCTAAAATTTTTGTCTTTCCGTCTATCTGTCTGTCTGTCTGTATATTCCGTTTTAAGATGAGAACCACCCAACGGATGTGGATGCGATTTTTTCAATTATCATCGTATGGACCCTGGTAAACAATAGGCTTTAATGAGTGTTAATAAAATAACGCCCAGGCTGAAAACAGGGCAAAGGTTGCAGAAACGCGGGCAAAAGCTAGTTATGAATATCGATATATTATTCATAAGTTGATGATGGACTTCCACAAATAATGCCTACCAGTGGCGAAGGGTCTATATAACACGATTCCCATCGGCTTATTTAGAAAATGGTATCCATACTACATTTATTATTCCGTGCTCATCGCTTTGTCAAACGTTTCTATAAATCTCAATACGACAAATACACTCGGCAGACAGGGAGTTGTAAAGTGCAACAATTTTCATGTTTTCCTTTTTATCAGTAAGGCGATTTCTTTGTCCGGTTTCCCTTTTTCAAATGTTCACTCTTCGCCACTGATGCCTACTTCAATCAATTACAAAATATATATCCTAATTTGCCCTTAGTAAAATAATAATTTCCAAAATTAATTAAATTTGTTGTAAGACAATTATGTGCCAATTGTTTGTAACCAACTTTGTAACACCTTACCTTGTGTTCCACAAATATTTCCATAGTGCTGAGTTTTTATCATCAGGTCTTGGGGCAACAGATTAGCCCAGACTTTAGACCTAAGTTTCGTAACGTTTTCGAACAAGATCATTCCTTCATCATTAATCTACAAAAAATGTTTTTACACGTGATAAAATTTACTATTTATTTATCTCTTTCGTAAACAAATTTACCTTCATAAAATTATAAAGTGAGGAAAAAATGCTGCTGAGGCTTTGATATTCCTGTACTAAACTTAAGTATCTGTTTTTCGATATATACTCGTAGACAATCACTTATTTTACACGCTTAGGGCGTTTGTCCACGGTCCGTTTTTAAACATCGGTCGCCACGCCGGACGCCGGAGTCGGACAACGAAAGCATGACCTGTAGACATCTGTCCACTATTTCGTAGGGTGTATCGATTTTTGCGTTTTTTGTATTTTCATTTGGGCTGGGTGCGGAAAAGTTGCTACAAAAAAACCGATAAATAAAAAAAAAAATAAAAAAATATCTTTTAAAGTTTTGTACTGCCCCAAGGGTGTTGAAGTTTAACAAAATGTATGAAAGGAAAAAAATGTTTTTAGTATTTTTTATATCTCTTTTACTTAAAGCCATATGAAATATATCACATAAAAATAATCATAAAAATATTCGTCCATTCACACGTCTCAAATTAAATAAAAACTTTGCAAATTAATAGACTTTCTCATTTGAGGTATTTTTATCACATTTTTTTATCCTACAACTTCGGAACGAAACAGAATTTTCATGACTTATTTTTTGTAAATTGCTGATATAAGGATGTAACTAAAAAAAATATTGAAAAAGAAAAATATTTTTCTTCCTTTCATACATTTTGTTAAACTTCAACCTCGTTGGGGCAGTACAATGAGGCATTTTATCACATGTTTTTATCTTACGTCTTCGGAACTCAACAGAATTTACATGACCTATTTTTTGTAAATTGCTGACATAAGGATTTAACTTAAAAAAATATATTAAAAACGAAAAATTTTTTTTTTCCTTTAATACATTTTGTTATACTTCAACCTCGTTGGGGCAGTACAATGAGGCATTTTTATCACATTTTTTTATCTTACGATTTCGGAACGCAACAGAATTTTCATGACCTACAAAAAATAGTAAATTGCTGACATAAGGATTTAACTAAAAAAAATATTAAAAATGAAAAATATTTTTTTCCTTTCATACGTTTTGTTAAACTTCAACCTCCTTGGGGCAGTACAAAACATTATAAGTTTTTTTTTACAACTTTTTTTTTTCGTTTCTCTTTTTAATTGTAGCAACTTTTCCGCACCAAGGCCAAATGAAAATTCAAAAAACGCAAACATTATTTCGGTTTTGGTTCCTATACCGGAATAAAGCAAAGCCATTTCCATAAACATATCTGACAAGCTGTGTGCATAAATAAATGCACTTAAATAAATAACCTCTATGCCATGGTTTTCTCGCTCAAACTCTCGTTTTGAGCCAAACAAATAAAAGATTTTTATGAAATATTGGCTGACTGATATGGCGATGAAATGACGAACGATTGAGGTCAAGTACAAAAAGTATAATTAGAATTATTTACTACAGTTCAACAATTTTAGAAGAAAAAATGGCAATATGACGCGCCAAGAATTGTCCGATCTATCGAACGTTGGACGCTGGAATTACTGGGGCAAACGATCATTTGAATACATGAGTCGGTTCTTCAGTCCGTCATGCATGATGCACAATACGGTGCTAGACCGAGGACAAACGCTCTAAGGGGGAAATTGACATGCAATTACCAAGTCATTCTGTTTAAAAAAACAGGCCAAGAAACATTCAGCATGCAGTTCTTTGCTCAGAATGTCCGAAGACAACAAACGTCTCAGCTGTCCATAGATATCTGTCCGTCCGCTAGACATGGGGATATTCCATTTACGACTACATACCTCAATTACATTTTCAAAGCGGTTCAAAAACACTTTCTGCAAAAAAAAAAACTGAGACTTCAGGTGCAAATTGAACCAAAATAATAAAGTAATCCGAGTTTTATTTAATCCTAAATAGAGAACAAAATATGAATTTTTTTATTCCTAGTCATACCATTCTTATATTTTAGCACAAGTTCATTTTATATGAAGATAGTAATTAAATAATTAAAATGTAACAGTAACAAAATAAAAAGCATTTTATTTTTCTGAGCACTTGCTGAAATCTGTTTAACTGATTGATTGATAAATTATACACAAATTCTCGTACTTTTTATTCCACAAATATAATATTTATTTTTATCCTGACAAAGGGTACCGATTTCGTATTACACATCATCGGACCAACAAATTATTGTATTTCAAAAAATGTTTTCTTTATGTAGTTTTAAATGGTTATTAAATTAATAATTTGTTGGCCCGATGATGTTTAACACGAAATCGGTAGCCTAAGTAACAATAAAAATAAATATTTGTGGAATAAAAAGTACAATAATTTGTGTATATTTTATTGAAGATGATATTCCACCAAGAACCATCAATCGAATCCATCCAATATTTGATTGATTGATTGATATGATAACTGTGTATCTGGTGTAACTTTTAACACTATGCAGTTTAAAATAACAGAAACTGATATCTAATAGACAGGAGATGATAAAAATATCAAAATGAAAAATCTGAATTATCACACAAAGGCTCACCCCGTCACTTGGTCTGGCATAATTAGAAAATAATAATAAGTAATTAACAGACTCTAACACATTCAAGTACATGATGTAAGTTGGAAAATTAAACGGTAAATGTGAATCGAATGCTACTATGTAATATACTTTTAACACTATGCAGTTTAAAATAACAGAAACTGATATCTAATAGACAAAATGAAAAATCTGAATTATCACACAAAGGCTCACCCCGTCACTTGGTCTGGCATAATTAGAAAATAATAATAAATAATTAACAGACTCTAACACATTCAAGTACATGATGTAAGTTGGAAAATTAAACGGTAAATGTGAATCGAATGCTACTATGTAATATACTTTTAACACTATGCAGTTTAAAATAACAGAAACTGATATCTAATAGACAAAATGAAAAATCTGAATTATCACACAAAGGCTCACCCCGTCACTTGGTCTGGCATAATTAGAAAATAATAATAAATAATTAACAGACTCTAACACATTCAAGTACATGATGTAAGTTGGAAAATTAAACGGTAAATGTGAATCGAATGCTACTATGTAATATACTTTTAACACTATGCAGTTTAAAATAACAGAAACTGATATCTAATAGACAAAATGAAAAATCTGAATTATCACACAAAGGCTCACCCCGTCACTTGGTCTGGCATAATTAGAAAATAATAATAAATAATTAACAGACTCTAACACATTCAAGTACATGATGTAAGTTGGAAAATTAAACGGTAAATGTGAATCGAATGCTACTATGTAATATACTTTTAACACTATGCAGTTTAAAATAACAGAAACTGATATCTAATAGACAAAATGAAAAATCTGAATTATCACACAAAGGCTCACCCCGTCACTTGGTCTGGCATAATTAGAAAATAATAATAAGTAATTAACAGACTCTAACACATTCAAGTACATGATGTAAGTTGGAAAATTAAACGGTAAATGTGAATCGAATGCTACTATGTAATATACTTTTAACACTATGCAGTTTAAAATAACAGAAACTGATATCTAATAGACAAAATGAAAAATCTGAATTATCACACAAAGGCTCACCCCGTCACTTGGTCTGGCATAATTAGAAAATAATAATAAGTAATTAACAGACTCTAACACATTCAAGTACATGATGTAAGTTGGAAAATTAAACGGTAAATGTGAATCGAATGCTACTATGTAATATACTTATACATTAATCAACTATTTGAAATGCGAACTATGTTGTTCCGCTTTGTCAATGCAAGCATTGTTTCTGCTAAATTGTACGTATGTTTCTCGCGTCCTGAGAAAATATGGAATTTGAAGCAGTTACACGTCTATTGACATAAACTAAATACTAAACTGTTGTAACATTATATTCTGTGTTCTAAACCATTTAACTAACAATGACTTACTCATCCAATGATACGTTGGTAAGAATTACAAAACATGTATTCGATTCTTGATCGCTTTGCTCTATAACATAAAAAGTAGAGAATTAAACAGCACTTTATATAATTATTAATTTACATTACTATAGGTACGGGATACTGCTAAAGTTTTGAAATACAAAAAAAAATCGCTCAGCTACGAATAGGACTCGTGCCCTGACGGTTCCGTACATACCTACAAACACGAACTTATTCCACTTGCAGTCATAGACGCTTACGATCCATCAAACTCTATGTATCCATTTTTTTATTATATTTAATTTTACATTGCTTTTCTTTTCTTTAATAAAGGATTTACACACTCATTTTGAAATCTGTTTACTTAAAACAATTAAAGTGAAAGTGACCTATTCTCGTGTAGAAAACCTTAAATTTAGAGTTGAAAAACTCTAAAAATAAAAATAAAAAACATAAAATAAAATAATAATGTTAAAATAATACAAGCTCATTTAACTTTAATCCATCTGTGTTAAAGCCTATTTTGCAATGAAAAATTTAAGGTTATGGCAGCTCTAAATCTAATATTTGCTACACGATAATAGGTGTCAATGTATTACTCAAACTGCAATATTAGACCTGTCTTTGAAGGCCTAATCCTCCTCCACGGGAGGTCCAAACACTTAAATACCTATATATAAATACCTATATATATATATATATATATATATTAATAGGTATAACATAAACAAAAATAAATTCCACGTTTAATGAAAAATAAATCTTTATTTTAAAATAGTCTTATACAAATCTATTAATAAAATAATGTTTTTACTTATGACAAAAACAAATCGAAAGCTATCGAAAGTTTCCTATGATTTACGCAAGAATTTTCGTACTGCTTTCGAATGCTTACAGCTATTTTATGGCTATTTTACTATACTAAAGACAATTTATATATCTACAAAACCATCGTCCAAAAATTTTTTCCGTCCATCTCGTCCGTCTGAAAAGTATTGTTTTCTCCTATTTTACGCTCTGCGGAGAAGCAGCGATCGTCGTAACAGCCACTTTGCAATACACGCTAATATGAATGTTATTTCAATGTCGTTTCCGTCGATTTTTGTACCGACATAACTCGAGTTGCTACTTTACATAAGGTAGGCATGCGCCATAAGGGAAACATCGAAACGGTTTTCAAATTGTAAATATTTGCGAAAACTATAATAAAAGAGGCCAATTAAATAAAGGCATCAAGAGAAAATACTTACTGTTTCACTTTAACACTTTATTAACTCCAACTGGTTTTACCTTTCATCAAGAAGAATGAAGAGTGATGTTTGATTTATATCCTTTAAAACTTTTATTCACCATCTGCAACGTTTTAAATCATTAAATTTCATAGTTTTTCTTGATAATGCCGTAAGGCGAAACCGGTTGGTGTTAATAAAGATAATATAGTGAAACAGTCTTTTTCATCAGAGATGTTACTCATGTTTTACTAAGTGCCGACAATCGCAATCATCGTGAAGAAAGGCAATTTATTGATTTATTCCTATACCGTGCTACAAAACCTACTTGTAAACAGAATTTCAAACTAATTCAACTGGAAGAGCCCTATAGGTATTCACGGTGAGCCAATTTGCAAGGCTACTATCACAACCATGACCAGTAGTCTAAGCATGATTTGAAAACATCACGGTTATAGTTGCGTTCACGTCAGATTTCGTACGGAATTTGAAAAGTTACTGCGATGTTTTCATGCTAAGGCTACAGAAAACCTAACACGGTCTCTGAAAATTCACAACCTCGGTAGTCCTTACTATACTCGGCATAAAGATGACAATAACACATCATCACAATAGACATTCTCCGGTGTCAGAGGTGTTCCGAGTATAAACTATGAAACTAACTATGAACGCAGACCGAACATAAATGTGCCTAAGAGACTTGAACCTGTCACCTCCAGATCAGTAGTCGAATACTAAAACCGGTAGACCACAGAGGTGGTAAAGGCGATATTCGTACAACAAGGTATAGCGCAACTCGCTGCCGTGTGTACGACGATATTGCCCCGGCCTCCCCTAATCAATCAACGTCGGTGGGCACTGATCCTCAACGTCATGTCATATCGTCCTAATTTTTTGTGGCCAGCCTGGGCTTTGTGTCCGTCGTTTGTCATCTTTTTGCACATTTGGACGAAAATATTTGAGAATACCATCTAGTTGTGTATAGGTTAATTGTTCACATAGAAATACTCAATAAAAGGCGATAATTACTGCTGGTGAGCCCGGGTACGTGCGTCTCACTCACTCGCATGACTCGTCCCGTATTGATATCTCCGTAGCTCGGCGGGGAATCAAGTTGCGAACGCGCTAAAATATACCTAAATAATTTATTACAAATATCATAACGAAAATTCTTCAAAAATAATCAAGGGAACTCTTTTGTTGTGGCAATGTCTTTAATTTGACCAAGTTTGAAGTTATTTATGAACACTTAAATGATTAAATCCTTATTTTGGTATTTATTTTGATAAACTTCGTAACGAAAATTCGGATCATCAGCAATAATAGGCATGATGACAAATTTTCTTTTATTAGTCCGTCAGTTAGACTATCAGAAAATATTGGACACGTATTTTTTCTTTTTTCAATTAAACAAAAAATGATGAAGATATAGCCCGCTGAAGTTCCGCGTGACGTCACATCTAGGTACAATTTTACTTAGAAGTGACGTCATTTTCCCCCACTCCCAAACTTTGACGCGCTTTATCTCTGTAATTTTTTGTTTGATTGACAAAAGAAAAAATACGTGTCCAATATGTTTTGATAATCTAAATGACGGACTAAATAGAATAATATTTTGATAAAATAAAAAAAAAATTAAAAAAAATAAGTTTTATTCATCAAGATTACATACATAAAACAATATTAACGTCGGGGCCCCGTGTTAATTACGAGAACTGAAGTACAGGAACCCCGCACTTCCTCTTGGAATTGCATTTAACAGTTTCTCAATGCTAAAAACTAGGTACATTAAATATAACAATAACTAGTAAATTTAGTATTAATTTAGAAAAAAAAAAATTGCGATTGATTTTTAAAGATTTCTATAGTATTAGACTGAGAACAAGTTAATTTTGTGAAGGTAGATTTTGAATACAAAATAACAATTTTGTTAGTAATGAATTTAAAAAAAAATATATATATATATATTTCTTTTTTAATAATTTTTAATATTAGTTTAAAAATGTGTGTGAGTATGTGTGTTTGAGATGTGTGTGTTTGTTAAGTGTGTGTGTATCCCTAGCCCTACGACCAAGGTCTTGGGATCAGTTTACTACTAGGGAGGGTGTGTAGTGAGAGTTTTTGTGTGTGTGAGGGTGTATGGAAGTAGGGTAATGTATAATGTTTAACCTCAAGCTTGAGTATTTAATAATGATTCGGTCATTTCGTAATCTAAACTTTTAAGCCAGTATTTAATTTTAGTTTTACACTCATGGAGTGCAATGGGATAGATATTTAAAATTTTATTTATGTTATTGTATAAACGGGAAGAAGATATTTGAAAGTGCCTGCTTGCAAAAACTGTATTACAGGTTACGTTATGTATGACTACACCATGTCTTCTCCGATTACCCTGTCTACAAGCCCTCTTAGGGAGAGGGTATTCAGAGAAATTTGTCCTACTCCAACGCATTGTACACTTGTCTCTACTACTCAATGAAAGTGGGCAGCTCAGATTTCATGGTATTGGTGTTAGTTTTCAATGTTTATTTTAACAATTTTACAAATACTGTTTCCATAGAAGACTAGACAATACAAAATTGTTTCACTTCATATATTTTTCATTGCAAAATAACAATTATTGTTATGAAATAAATTAAACTGGTTGTCAAGTGGAAAATTATGTAAATGTTCCAGAATTATTTTAATTAAGAGAAATTGCTTAAAAATTTTCATGTATCTTGAATAAATATATGAAGGCACATATAATATTTTTAAATTTGCAAGTTTCAATGACCCGAAAATAGATTTAAAAACGAGCATATTTGGGTAAAGCACTAATTCCCCGCCCTGATGTAAAATTTACGTTTTTTGTGAGTTCAAGTTATTTCGTATTGTATTACGAGTACCAAGAAGAATCTTACGGAACGTGAATAATAATTTTCCTGCTAAAGGAATGTGATAGTAAACATTAACCCTTTAATAATAAGAAAAGTATTTTTAGTAACAATGACTGTACCACTTGAGTCACTTTTTTACACTAGGGCATCCAACATCAGAAGGTTTTCAATTTAAGCGATGACTTAAAGTCCTCTATTTCATGTAAATCTGTTTTCATTTAATTAATTCATCATTTTAAAATTTAATTTTATTAAATTAGTTCATAATATATTTGATTTTTAGGCATTTAATTTGTTTAAGTTTTTTGTTTTGTAGGATTATTTAGATTTAAGAATTAATTTCCGATACTAGTGACCCAATATCTTAATTCCGGAAATATTTCTGAAACTGGCAATTATTGTAATTTTTTGTTTCTAGCAAAACATTATTAACTCATTTTCGGTCAGATTTTGATGCCAAACAAAAAGATTTGTACGCTAATGCATAAAATCCAATGAAACTTAAAATTACTTTATTTATTAAATACCTGGGTATACTTCCTATACGTCCCATAATTTTGGGTAAAAACCACGTTTAAAAAACCGGACAAGTGCGAGTCGGATTCGCCCACCGGGGATTCCGTTAAAGACCATATTTTTAAGATTTAATTACAAATGTATAGTTTTAGGTGGTAGAGCTGATGCCGGGCTCGACTGTGGAGGTACCACCATCTTACTAGCAAATCCTCCCGAAGTTATTCGGGGGAGAGTAAGAGAACAGCTCTCAGGCAAAACCAGGCGGCCCACCATTGCCTGGGACCGATGGATGGCGGTATATCCATCCCCAATTGCCGGGCCTTATATAAAACAGACTAGTGATGGGCAGCGGCGTCACTGGTGCAAGGGTTTCGGCACCGCGCTCACCAACCCGCCTGCCCAGCGTGTGTGAGTATGGACATTTCTTCCAGGAGGACCGCCAAGAGTGGCAAAATCCTGGAAAGGCCTATATCCAGCAGTGGACAAAACAGGCTGATGGATGGATGGATGGTATAGTTTTTAGATTTTTCCCTATACTTGTAGTATAAGACGGTATTACTTGCCAAATTTCATAGTTCTATAGGTCAACGGAAAGTACCCTATAAATTTTGATTCCTTGCGTGTCGAAATATACTTTTTTGCGGCATAAACGGCCGTATCTTTTTTTTTAAGTTAACTTAGAAGTTTGATTTTTTTGCAACTTCAAAGAACTGTGTAGACCTGAGTAAATGGTTTTAATTTCAACTCAATGCCTCTACGCGTTCCCGACATAAAGGGTTTTGACAAAGGACGTACGGACGGACAGGGCATATAATTTTATTACATTGTAGTATCCCAACCTATACGATTATTACGTCCCAACGTGATGGGTAGTGAGCCCTATCGCCGTTCTTCGGGCACAAATACATGCATTTTAGGGCATGCAGGTTTCTTCACCATGTTTTCCTTCACCGTTAAGCAAGTGGTAAGTATTAAATGCTCTGCACATAAATTCCGAAATCCGGCCCGGGATCGAACCTGGATCTTAAAGATTGAGAGGCCAGCGTTCTACCCCTGAGCTACCGCTTATAACTTCGGTCGAAACGACGCGACGTCACGAAAACGGAAGTATTGTGACAGTAGAGTGTTGCACAAGTATTTAGTGTCATAGCATTATATTTATTTGATTACAACAACAAAAACCACAATTTTCCTCCTTTCTTCGCACAAAGTAACGAGAATATTAGCGCTACTTTCTCGGTAACACTTTCTCTCTTATTATTGGTCGATAAAAGTGTTCGTTTACCTCGATGTAGGGTACCGTTGGGAAATTTATGTTGTTGACTTGTCAATTTAGGTAGAAATACAAAAACAAAATTCTTTATTGATCCAAATATAAATGTCTTTTGGGGAACAGTGTTTCCGTTTCAAGGGGAACTTGTAAATTTTACATGAAGGAAGTTGCACGTAAACAAAGTTATTGTTAACTTAAAACATACATGGCTCATTGCTTAAAATAATAAAGAATATAATTAAACTACTTACAAATATTACGTATATTATAAGGTAACTATTAAATTTTCTTACATTTTATATCACTGCGTTATAGAAAATCATAAAAGTAAATCTGGACGTGAGGAGCTCTGAATTTAAATTTTAATCTCCTTGCGATTGAGAAATCGCCAAGTATTTAAAATATATAAATTAATTTTTATCATAGTCTCGATTCAATTTCTTTACATAAATACGCTACTTTATAAATATTTTTTGTGAAAAATATTATACTGGGTACAAAAAATATAAAGCACTTTGTATCATCATTCTAAGAACAAAAACCCTTGACCTAAGTCCTCTCGTGAACCGCAGTTGCAACAAACATTTTACTACTTTTATTTTTATTTTCTGCAACACAGCAATCATATATGCAAAGTTTTTCATATTTCTGCAATCCCCAAGCATAGCAGTAATGAATCAGAGGTGGTTTAAATGAACGTGTACAACCCATTGTTGGTAAGAGAACGTGCAGTGGATGCAAAAAACTTTAAAACTTGTTGTAACAAATAAAAATTATTAAAGTATGGTGTGTGACTTCCTGCAACATCATATTCTAAGCACAATTAGTTTTTGTAGCAATATGCGGCGGGAAATGTTCATTTGAACTGGTTGTAGACTGCGGCCGTGGGTTGTCACCAACCTCATGACGGAGCCATGCCGCCAAGGTGACTCGTTGTCTTGTGGCATGTCATGAGAGGACATACTGGAAGGGCGTTTACTCTACATACATTTTTAGGTAATTTCTGGTCGACTTTATCCTAGCTCTATCGTAGGGTTGCCAGATGCCCCGTATTTTACACGCTACCCCGATTTTCAGGCTATGACTTTTTAAAACCCCGTAATTATGAAAATAAAATACAGGAGTTTACAGATTTGCTTCAAGAAAGAAGGGCATTTAAAATCTCTTTCTTCAAACGAAGTACAATTTTATTAGAAATTACAGTTATTTTTAAGTACAAAAATGGTGTTTTAATAATCTCCCTTGAAAAAATCGAAAACCCGTATTTTTGACGCCGATAACTTTTGAATCAAGAAATGGCAGGTGGCAACCCTAGTCTATCGCCCCTTTTATCAGGCGTGGTACGGGCAAACGTAAGCCCATTTCATGCGCATGCCCACCCTAAATTAGCAACTCGATGTGTATCAGTACCAAAAATGACAATAATACTTTTCACATGGGCGCGATAGACAGTAAAATATTTTGAACAACAGTTTTGTAGATCTCTACTTTCTTTGTATTTAAGGGCGAGAACCATACAAGTGACAGTTTTGAGGTTTCAAGAAAATTATCAACTTTAGTCTAAGAACAGCTTGATTTTCATGCTGTCTCTTATATGCGAGAACAATTCCCTGCAATGAAGTATTTCTATAAAAATAAAATTATTTTTAAATGCTTAAACATACCGTTTGAGAAAAATAACGGTATCAATAGAAGTCATTTTCGGATAACGCGCCTTAACTAAAAGTATCACAAAGGAAAGCACCAACTGACTCACGGATACAAAATCCATTTAATAAATAAATAAACCGTGTCCATGTTTTCTGAAAAATGTTTTTGTTCTTTGGCTTGGGTGATTTTTCTACACGTAGTTCCGCTTTCCTTTAAATCCTATGCCACTAAACTGTTATTTCCTTTTTAATATGTTTTCAATGCAAGTACTCGTAAAGTACCATTTTACATGCATCGACCTTGTTGGAAAAGTAATTTTTACCAAACAAGTGCTTAATTTTTATCAATTTATGAGAGAAAGTCTTTTCTTACCATAGAGTTAGACTTGACGAAAATAAACTATATTTCATTTGATGCGTTCGTAGGCTGCGTTCAATTTGATCATCGGACGACATCCGCCTACCACTGACAGCAGGACAGTATCAAGGCATGTGAGGTGGGTGTCGCTCAACGACTTTTGATTCTCATGAAAATTATTTTGTACTAGCCTTTCCTCCCGGCTCCGTCCGCGTTTATTCAATCTTTGCCCTGTTTTCGACTTGGGCGTTATTTTATGAACCCCCTTATAGCTTGTGTGTTGACCAGGGTCACTGCGATGATGATAAAAAAACCGCATTCAAATCCGGCCAGTTCGACAAAAATTTAAAAACTGTGGTTATGGCTTCATTACAATTTTAATAACCTATTTCATTTAAGATTTTGCACATTTTCAACGCTTTTTACTACTTTATTATTAGTATTTAGATGCAACTGCCTCTGTAGTCGAGTGGTAGGGGGCTCGTCTGCTAACCCAGAGATCGTGGGTTCAATCCCCATGAAGCACATTAATTTGTGGTTTCGTGCTTTGGATGATACGTTAGGCTGTTCACCACTGATCACGTTTGAGACGCGACAATTTTCGGTGAAAAGCGGGTGTACCAAGTGTGGGCTGTGACTCGCATTTTTTATGCGTTGAGTACGCTAAAATGCAACTAACCCACAGGAAGGTTTTTCCGGGATAAAAGTAGTAATAGGCATAGAAATTTTAATTGGTAATTTTCAATAACAAGTCATACTTATTTATATTAATAATGTATAGATGTATGTATGTATATCAAACTTATAATAATACAATTTTATTAGTCAATAAAAATACAATACATAATTAAATATTAAGATTAATTATTATTTATTATTTATTCCAACACCTAAAGGAAATTCAATTATAGGTGGGTTTAAAATGGCTTGAACTGTTTCGAGAAAAGAATGGTACAGGTAAACCACAAAAACAAGTTACCTCGGCATTCTTCGTCGACGCAAAAGGGTGACAACAAATGCCGATTAAAACGGAAACGCACCAATTCAATAAAGACCTTCTTACACTACGTATACGGATAAAAGTCTAACAGCAGGTGAACTCATGCTATCTCGCTTATGAAATCTGTACACTGCGTGGCAAGAAAAAAGATGGGCCATGTTATTACAAAGCATTAAATCATCAGAAATTAAATAAAATGCAAGAAGGTCGTGTCTGTGTATTGAATATTTTCGCGAAATTTATTAAATTATTTAGTTATTAAATTTTTAGAATTTTTGACTGTCTGTCTGTATGAATGTTCCGCTTTAATTGCGGTTTTCTTAAGTATCTTTGTTGTGACCCTGGTCAACACATAAACTATAAGGGATGTTCATAAAATAACGCCCAAGCTGGAAACGGGGCAAAGATTGAATAAACGCTTTAATAACTTGATTCAACGGATTTGGATGCGTTTTTATTTATTATCATTGTAGTTACCATAGTCAACACAAAGACTATATTTGGTGTGTTCATAAAATAACGCCCAAGCCGAAAACGGGGCAAAGATTGAATAAACGCGGGCGGAACTGCGGGCAAAGGCTATTTTCAATGAAAGAATACTTTTACTATAAGTTTGTGTGAGAGGGGGTAATCAATGTAACTACATGAATTAATGTACTTTTGTAACAACTTTGGGTGACTTAGGACGCTACTTAATCGAAGGGAAATATTCCTTAAAGTGTGAATGTTTTGTGTGAACCTTTTAAGATCATTTAGATATTATTATGTGAGCATTTACTTTAAATATGTAGGTACATTAATATGAATCAATTGTAGGCACATGTCTAGTAAAGCTACGATATGACACATTATAGACTTTCGATATCATCATATGAATGTGACAAGACTGTATATAAAATTAATGCAAATCCGTCCAGCTGAGCTGAGTGGTAAGAAACATACACACACACACAAACTTTCGGAAATATAATATTAGTAAGTAGTACGATAGTAGCATGTATTCTTAATTGTCCCCAAACAAGATTTTTTATTTTTCTTTCTAATCATTTTATTTAACGTTCTAAAGATGCTACGATAAAAATTAAGAAAAAAATTAAAACCTAAACAATTTTGGTTGAAGAGCAGGGTGCCATAAAAAGCAGCGCCATCTTGCGATTTTCGGTACGTCTTATCCCTGGTATTCTAAACAAATATCGGGATGTTACGGCCGGAAATAGCAAGATGGCTCTTCAACCAAAATTGTTTAGGTTTTAATTTTTTTTTTTTTGTTTATGTAAGAAAATAGTTTAATTAGTCATAAGATTGTATATATTTTTATGTCATTTTGTAGATTTGTCATTTATTCGACTGATGCCGGCCCCAAAGTGGGCCAAAATATATTTAGAAAAACAACATCTTATTATTTTTGTTTTAAAATGAAGAAATAAAAAGCTTTATATAGCCAACAATATATATATTTTAATTTTAAGATAAAAATTAAGGTTACTTAAAAAAATCTCTAGTTCTTTGAATAAACACCGTGTCTGCAAATGAACATAGAAAAATAAATGGTTTTCAATTGGTATTCTTTACTTTGTTAAGTTTTATACAATATTACACACGATTATATATAAAAATGTACAAGCAGATACGTTTTAATTATAAAATATATATTTTTTGACAGTTTTGAGATGTGATTCGCATCTGAGCACTGTTCAAAAGTGTATTTTAAAATATTTTGGTGCTCATTTACGAATAATTCCTTTGTTTTAAGAATTCGTGATGAACTGGACGTGACAGTGTTTAGCTTACATAACTCAGCTCGTGAATTTCAAACAAATTTCTCGAATTTCTCAAAACACTTTTGTTGATACCACCCCATCCGAAGACGCATTCAATTTATACCATTCTCATGCACGTACTTCGTCATGCTCGTTAAGTCGTAACTTAATAAAACATGAGACAAAATATATTTCCCTCCTTGAAATACGGAACCATCAGCGAGAAATTATTCTCTTAACTACCAGACTCGCCACTCATAAATAAATAACATAAACCTTCACAAACTGGATCTGATTGCTTTCTTTAGAATGAAATGCTATAAAAAGGAAGAAATATTTTTGCCTAATAATATTCAATTTTGTGAAACGCTCCGGTATTTTTTCCGAATCTGATTACTTGACATTCTTCCAATATTGACCTAGATGTAATTTGAAGATATTTGTGAGAACCATTTCGTAATCAATATTAAAACGACGTTAGTAGAAAAAAAGTTTTTATTTGTATTATTAACAAACTTATACATACCGGGTGTAAAAGCTAAGGCAAGAATCCTTTAAGGGTGTGTTAGTATGATCGGTAAAGATATTATTTTAAATACTGGGATCTCTAAATAAAGTACCAGTACCTCATGATAAGACGATTTTCTTTATTCAAAATACACTAATCGCGTGGACACCCTCACTGGTCGCTGGCCACTCGGATGAGGGGTGCGGGTTGCGGGGTGCAATTAGGTGTTTAGGAGGCTGGTGAGCTGCGTAGCCATAGCTTAGAAAAATGGTGGAATTTTTGGTGAAAATTCAAGGTAAATATTTTTTTCTCGTAATGACATCAGAATCGTGTATACTTTCATACCCTAAAGGGATTCTTGACTTTGCATTTACACCCTGTATAGGCCTCTGAAAAAAATAGACATGTCATAAAAAAAGCCTTTCTCAAGGCGATGACAAATTCCAAAATGTAACAGAGAAAAGTTCACTGCATGCATCGAAAGAAAATGCAAGTTGAAGGCTGTTTTGTCAGTCCATCCAAACTTATAAAGTAAAAATAACAATATTGACCTATTATCTAAAACATTGCAAAGCGTCTTAAGGGTTCCGTACTTTAAAATAAAAAAACGGAACCCTCATACGATCACTTATTGTCTGTCTCTCTGTCTGAACCCTTTTTCTCGGGCCCCGTGAGAGATACCAATTTGAAACTACTTATCTCTTACATTTATTGTCCTGAGACCTCTTACAAAAACCTTCAGCCTTTTAGGTAATCAATTTCAGATTTCACCGTTATTCCGTTCCAACCAACTGAATGGATCAACTATTTTTCTTTCTCAACGGTACAACTTTTTAGTTGGTATATTTTTTGTTCCCAAGTACACAACTGCGGCCATTACGGGGTGGCGTGGTCCAACTATTCTGTGCACCCAGTTATGATTGTTTGTTGGAAAATGACCCCATAAACTGTGTTAGATCCCCTGTACACAGAGTTTATTCGATCGTAAATGTAAAGTAGGTGGTAGAGCTAATGCCGGGCTCGACTGTGGAGGTACCACCATCTTACTCGGAAATCCTCCCGAAGTTATTCGGGGGAGAGTAAGAGGACAGCTCTCAGGCAAAAAAACCAGGTGGCCCACCAATGCCTGGGACCGATGGATGGCGGTATATCCATCCCCAATTGCCGGGCCTTATATAAATCAGACTGGTGACGGGCAGTGGCGTCACTGATGCAAAGGTTTCGGCACCGCGCTCACCAACCCGCCTGCCCAGCGTGTGTGAGTATGGGCATTTCTTCTAGGAGGACCGCCAAGAGTGGCGAAATCCTGGAAAGGCCTATGTCCAGCAGTAGACGAAACAGGCTGACGGATGGATGGAATTGTAAAGTTGAGTTGGTCACCCATAACTGCACGGGGAATAAGTTTGTGTTTGCAATGATTCTTTGATTTTATATTTTATTTTATTCATTAAAAAAACAGCATTAACAATTCTTTTCATGATTCACCGCACACATTTTTCAAATTATTTATACCTCTTTCGTTATGCAAGCGACGTGACATTGAACTGCGTAGTAAAGAATTCCCATGTTTTGTCTTCACTAAGATAATATTTAACAATATGGTAGGAATGCATTCTTCTACACTGACATAAAATACCTATATAGACTGTTCTAGATCAAACTAGAATCGTGTATTACAATTACTAACTACAATTGATTTAAACATCATGAAGCAATATGCAATGTACAAATAGGATGTAGGTACATGTTTTTTTCAATTCTGAAATGGTTAATTGGCCTCAAATAATGTAATAATGTTCTAACAGCTATTGAGTGTTGGTCTTTGTACACTTTGACTGCACAAAAGTCTGTTAATATGCTTTTCGCGTTCAGTACCCCAAAATGAAAAAAAAAACGGTGCCCTAATAGGGTCACTTAGTTTTCCGTCTGTCTGTCTGTCCGTCTGTCAAGACCGTTTCTCTAGGATCCCGTTAGAGATATCAAGTTGAAACTAATACCTCCTACAGAAATCTACGACTCCATGGTGCTGCTAGGAAATCAGGCTTCGAACTCAACGCAAAAAAGGTATTGCCTTTTACGTAATCAATTTCATACAAATTGGCTCGCCGTGAAAATCAAATTACGGTACTTTCAGTTGACTTATAAACTTGAAATTTCATTTACAGATTATTCTTTATATACGTCTAAGAAAAAACTGAAAAATAACCTTGACATACATAAGTAACTTAATTAGACCCCTTAAAGTTAAATTGATTGTAAGTGTCAAGTTATGTTGGGCTAGCAAAACTGCACGTGGAATGAGTTTATGTTTTAAACGGTATGTACGCAACCCTCAGAGCACGAGTCCTGACCTCGCACTTGACCAGTTTGTATAGGTGGTGGAGATGATGCCGGGCTCGACTGTGGAGGTCGAAGTTATTCGAGGGAGAGTAAGAGGACAGCTCGCAGACGGGCACAACCAGGTAGCCCACCATTGCCTGGGACCGTTTGATGGCGGTATACTCATCTCAAATTTCCGGGCCTTATATAAAACCGATTGGTGACGGGCAGCGGCGTCATTGGTGCGAGGGTTTTGGTGTCGTGCTCACCAACCCGCCTGACAATGCATGAGCATTCCTTCCAGGAGAACCGCCAAAAGTGACGAAATCTTGGAAAGGCCTATGTTCATCAGTGGACGAACCAGGCTGATGGATGGATGGATGGAACATGGTTCGCTGTCTTCCTAGGATGACACTTATATGGGCGAATTCCTGTTTAAATATTGTTGCAATTCTGTTAAAAATATGCACTCCTTTTTGTAAAAAACCGGACAAGTGCGAGTTGGACTCGCCCACCGAGGTTTCCGTACAAATTTGTAGGTACATTATTTTATGAAATTTAATTAATTAAATTTTTTATGATTTAATTGCATATGTATAGTTTTCAGATGTTTCCCTATACTTGTAGTAAGACGGTATTACTTGCCAAATTTCATAGTTCTAGGTCAACGGGAAATAACCTATAAATTTTGATTCCCTTGAGAGTGTTGATATACGTATTTTGCGGCATAAACGGCCGTATCTTTTTTACGGTAACTTAGAAGTTTGATTTTTCACAGCTTTAATTGACTGAAGACCTGAGTGTATGGTTTTAATTTCAACTCGATACATTCACGCTTTCCCGAGATAAAGAGTCTTGACAGACAGACGGACGGACGGACGGACAGACAGACAGACGGACAACAAATTGATCCTATAAGGGTTCCGTTTTTTCATTTTGAGGTACGAAACCCTAAAAATGTGTTATTTTAATTTACAACATCCGAATATGTCACATCATAATGGTACTTATATACAAATTTGAGCTACATAGCTGCATACGTATCGACTTAAACCAGTCTCAATAGATTTGACACTTCAACCTGTGCCTCCCCCTATACTACCAATCATAATTTTCTGAACGCTTTGGAGGTCAAAGTGCAAGTCCACATTACGTGACCTATAAACAAGCAAAGAAAATTATCTAATTTATGCTCCATACGCAACACTAACAGCACTCGAGTCCCCCAGTGCGAACCGCCTACCTGTTGCTTATGTTTGTTTACATTACTCTCGCGAAACCGGTAGAAAGTTCAGTACAGACTTCCATCATACCCACCTTCTCTTTGCGAACGAATTTTTATTTTACCACACGGTATTTAAGGCTTGTTTTAACATGAGCGAGTGTCTGAGTTACGTCGTTTGTAGCTGATAAAAAATTACGATATCACAGTAATGCAATAGAGTACCGTCCGCAAGACAAATTGGTGTTTTGTGATACGTCGTTCGATATACGATCATGACATGTAGATATGTGTAACAAAATAACGTTAGCTCCAGTTTATTTCTGTCTCGCCTACGCTCTAGCTTGTTCGTGTAACGGTATATTTATATTTAAATTTTAAATTTATTCTGGTCATACATTAAAAAAATAATTTTGTTGTTTTTAAAAACTGGTTTGTAAATTATAATTTTTTGACAAAAATAAAACTTTCTATAGTTTTTACCTGAATTCAAAATCATCTGAGAAATCGAATGAAACAAAAATTTTCCAAAGTATCAATATAAAGCACCAAAGATACAAAGAGGTTCTTTACAACAAAACACACGGTGAAAGTAGGGCACAGATAATGACTTTAGCACAATGTATAGGTATTTACGTTTTTGTCATCACTTTTGACAATGAATCTTTCTCAAACACAATGGAGTCGTTTCTGAAAGTTAAAGAAACATTTTAAAGATGGCTTACTGTCACCCCTTGGCAATCTATCTTGTATTGAGTTGTATTTTTGCTTCATATTCCATCACGTTTTATTATTTACTATTTTGAATACAACAACAGCTCAATAATTTTATTTAATCTATTTACTTTGAATTTCAAAAATGCTTTCACGCATTCAACGAACATGACTCATAGAAATGTAAAATTGAACGCTTCCATTGCCACTTTCTGGCAAATAGCTAAACAGCAACAAATGAATGACCCACTAATACTTGCAACAACTACCACCCGTGCAATAGTGTTGATTGCTAACTGTACTTCTAAACTGTCGCATGTGTGTGTGAGCCACCGGTTCTAAACCTCGGCCGGACAGGTGCACAAAACCTTTCTTTTTATTTATTATAATTTCTTTTTAACACAAGTTCTGTTTGTGTACTTAATATTTTTGATATTAAATCATTAGTGTAGTGAGTAGAGAAAAGAAAGAAAGAAAGAAAAATATCATTTATTGCCAAACAAGAAAAAAAAAATAAATAACATAATTATAATAATAGATAAAATCTTAAGCTAATTTGACAAAAGGTCATGCGTTCAGCAATGCTGTCGGATCATAAGCAATGATTCGAACAGCGCTGTTTTTCACTGCATCCCTGTAAAATTAAATAATTTTTTGATACAAATGCAGAGGGTGCGTCTACAAAAGAAACAGTTACATTAAACACAAAAAGAAATAAATAACACGAAAAAAAAAACTCTGAATATAGATATACATACCTCATTGTTAAAGGGATAAATGAACAATAAATAAAGTTAAACAACACCTAACATATCACTGTTTTTGATTGTGATTGATACACATGTATGATGTGCTTTTACTTATTTAATAAATTGAAAATTGTCTACTTATGTATATGTAGGTATGTAGTGTTACCATGTGAGTACCATGTAAATATTTTAATTTAAGTACATAAATGTAAATAAATGCCATAAAAAAACACAAAGGTATAAAAGTTTATATAGTTGTAAAAAAAGTGTTGTCAAAATAAAATATAATACCAACAAATTTTAAAAGAATAAGTGCTAGTACGTGATATATCAACAGGAATAAATTAATACATAATTTATAAATTCGAGTGCATGTGCGTTGTGCAAAAAGGGTGCAATCTGTCATGAAGAGGAAAAAAAAAATGGTAACTATATAATTTTGTATGGAAAGCACATTGTGAAGAAAAGAAGAAAAAAAGAGAATCACAATTACAGCCTATTAGACTGACTGACCTTTTTGATTTTCTTTTTTGCTGATCTTGATATTTTATATCGATCTGTTGTCAATGAAATTTGTTTGTTTAAATAAAAAGATTTAAGTTTAGTTTTAAGTGTACAGTAAGGTACTTTTTCCTGTAACGGTGGTGGTAGGTCATTCCAAACCTTAGCTGCGGCGAATTTGAACCCTGCTCTAAAATTAACAGTTTTGTGGTTTGGAATAGACATTTTGTTTTGTACCTTACTTCGAGTAAACTTAGTGTGTGAATCTCCTAACCATTCAAATTTATCAAACAAGTACTTCGGTTGCTTTGTGTGTACAACTTTATGTACGAGGCTTGCGAGATGCATTTCTCTCCGTCCCTCCATTTTGAGTATTTTCATCTCATTTAGATAAGGAGTGATATGCGTTCTCTTGCGTATCCCGTAGCAGAAACGTGCACATGCGTTTTGGATACGCTGTATAGCCCGACTGGTCTTTCCATATAGCCTTGGTCCATACACGGTGTCACAATAATTGAATATTGAGAGAATAAGGGATTCAGTAAGTATTACTCTAACGTCTTGTTTCAGGAAGTCCCTAATACCATACATAACCTTCAGGCGGTAAAAAGCATTTTGAATTTTTTTATTAACATGTTCAACAAAACGAAGTTCGTTATCCATTTGTAGGCCCAAGTTTCTCGCAGATGCAACTTTTTCTACGGTTTTATGGTCAATCTCAATTTGAGGCAATTTTTCGGCAATTTGTTCACATTGGCGCTTTGTTCCAAGGACCATGAACTTTGATTTGGAAGGATTCAGAACCAGCGCATTTCTTTTAGTCCACTCAAATATGACCTGTAGATCATTATTAATGTGCTGCACTGCCTCCTTTGTATTTTGGTGTTTAAACGAGTGATAGAGTTGAGTATCATCCGCGTATAGGTGGACCTTGCAGTGATTTAAATTTTTGGTCAAATCTGAAGTGTATAAAATAAAAAGGAGTGGACTAAGGATTGATCCTTGTGGGCAACCTCGTGCTAGTTGTTTTATGTGTGACTGCATAATGTTCCCTTGCTCATCCTCAGTCACAACGTACTGGGATCTATCAGTGAGAAAAGACTGGAACCACCTACAACTTGATTCAGATATTCCGTAATAGGACATTTTAGCGATCAATAGTTCAGCATTGAGGCAGTCGAAGGCCCGAGAAAAATCCAGCAGGACTAGAATGCTGCCCTTACCCGCATCTGAAGCTGTTAGAACATCGTCAGTAACGTGAGCCAGAGCCGTAGCGGTTCCGTGTTGACTACGGAAGCCCGACTGATAAGGTGGGAGAATTGATTCCTTCTCTAAATATTTTGTTAGTTGGGAGCACACAACCCTTTCAAGGACCTTAGAAACCACAGGCAATATACTAATAGCTCTTAAATCTCTATGTTTTTCTACTGATGCACACTTCGGTAAAGGTTTAACCCTTGCTAATTTCCAGGCATTAGGAAAAGTATTTTCAGATATTGATCTGTTGACCATATCGGTGATTATAGGTAGAGTTGTCGATAAAGTCATGTTTATCATTGTAATCGATATAGCATCATAACCGGAAGCGCTAGTGCCTATTGATCTAATTATTTTTAGAACTTGATCCTCGGTACAGTTCTCGATTTTAAATTCATTTAAACCAAATTTGTTCTTTCTATAAAAACTCAGCAACTCTTCGTCAACTTTGGGGTCACCAGGAACATCTAAAAAAAAGTCATTAATTTGATCGGGATCATTAAGATGTTGAGGAATATTTAATCGCTTATTTTTATTTGTACCTAAAACCGATGTTTGTTTGAAGTACTTCCACATCTTTGTAGGGTTGTTTTTATTATTGTTCACATAATTTGTATAAAATGCTTCTTTTTCTCTTTTGATTGCACTCGTTACTATATTTTTAAGGTCTTTGTAATATCTAAAGTGTGACTCGCGTTTTGTGAGGTTTGCTCGCCTAAAAGCCTTATCACGAAGTGACATCATTTGTTTGATGGTGTCCGTGATCCAAGGAGATGGGTTGTCTTTTATTTTTACCTTGTGCAGTGGCGCATGATGTTCAAAAATTAAAGTTATAAAGCTATTAAATGTATCGACCATGTCATGTATATTGCTAGCGTGGTAAACATCACTCCATTGGATTTGCTGTAGATCATTAGAAAATTCATTTTGATCTATGCTATTTAACGAGCGTGTCCACACGAATTGAGACGTTCTCACTGAACTCTTTATTTTAAATTCTCCCAAAACAAGCCCATGGTCACTTAACAGGGGATTATGGTATACAGTTATAGTTTTACATAGATCAGGACTGTCCGTTATTAATAAATCCAGTAATGTCGCAGATTCTTTTTGTATTCTTGTTGGTTCTCTTACTAACTGGTATAAGTTTTGCTGTGACAAAAAAGTAATCAACTCTGGTGCCGAGCCCTTATCTGGTTTCAACAAATCTACGTTAAAATCTGTTAACACGAAAATAAAATCACAGTACCCAAAAGTACTTACCGATTCACTCAATGCGTCGATAGCTGAGCCTGGAGACAGCCCGGATCCGGGACGGTAAGCAGTGCCGATGGCTACGCGTCCTACGCCGGACATACTCAGTCAATCAAGAGAGTCAATGCTAAATACTCGACAAGCCAGTATTTTATGACGAGAAAATGTTAAAATCTTTAACTTTTTATAATTTGCCAAAACAGTTGAAGTATCGAATGGGAAACGTACACTTAATTATTAATCAATTTTCAGATAAGGGTCCACCATATAAGATGATATTTGCGTCTAGCTTCAATAAATAATTGAAAATAAAATTATGTCTAAATATATTTATTCGACGTAGACAGCAAAGGTTTTCACAAAGGCATCATACAAAATCAAAATAAAATATATTTAATCGATCATATGAAACCCAATGTCTCTTTATTTTAAAGAATAAAGTCGATAAGAACAGTTGAGAACCCCTGAGATTTACCGCTGCAGTTATAATCAATGAAACAACCGTCTGGCCGTTCTCGAACGTTCCCCCACACACCCGCAGCCTATATAAGCCACAGCGAGCGCCGGCGACTCATGAGTAACGAAACGAAAGTGAAGCGAAGCAATCGAAATGAGTCTACCACACACAGCCATCCTTGCCCTCAGCCTCCTAGCGATCTCATCAGCGCAGGAGTTCACCTCGAGAAGGAAGCATGAAGTCCGAGGTGTCTCATCACTTGCACTCCCTTTCCAGGCCTTCGAGCAACAACTCTCCCATTACTTATTCCCCTGGAAACACCTCTTTGATGCGGCAATATCGCTGGACGCCGAAGACAAGCTAGAAGAACCACAAATCGTGTCTGACAGCTCCAAATTTGAAGTAAATCTCAACGTTAAGCGATTCAAACCGGAGGAACTCAGGGTGAAAGTGAAAAATCGTCATTTGGTAGTAGAAGGAAAGCACAAGATAACCAATGATGATAACCAACGATTTGTGACTAACCACTTCGTGCAGCGGTTTGTACTGCCTCCTGGAAGCAAACAGGAAGAAGTTACCGCGACTATCAAAGAAAACGGTGTTCTTAACATTATTGTACCCAAACATGATGTACCTCCACCACCACCTGAAAGGGAAGTGCCTATTGTAGTCTTACTGCCTGAAATTACAACCGTGAAAGAAATTGAAACAACAGAAAAGGAAGCAGAGACCTCAACAGTTGATGACGTGCCATTGAAGGAAGTTGAACCACCGAAAGAAGTTAAGCCGCTGAAGGAGGTTAAGCTTTTCAAAGAGGAAAAGCCCTTGAAAAAGGAAAAGCCATTAAAAAAGGTAGAAGTAGATGAGTTTATCCCAACATCAACATCAGCTCCATTGGAAGAACTAGATGAAAGCACAGCACACGTCGGCAAAATAAGAAAGAAGGAACTGAAAGTCGCAGCAAAAACGACAAAAGACAACGAAGTCACAAAAGAGGTATATGATAATGTCGGATGGGACAATGCCCTGGTGGAGTGAAATATTCTAAGTAATAAAATGTTTGTGCCAAAAGACTGAAAAGAGCTTTAACGTGACGGAAAAAAGGAGGCTTTTGAATGAAGCCATCCGAGTGAGAATCTCGTTGTGTTGTGCTCTCTAAAATATTAGCTTGTTTTATATGAATAAAGCGTTATTTATTGTGAGTTAAGTAATATTTTTGTTTACTTTCTTCCCTTTTTCCCTTCGCAAATGAATGACATGTAATCCTGGAGTGTTTGCTTGACGAAGGGCGAAAACATCTCTTCTTTGAAGCGAGTAAATGGAACGTAGTAAATCATAATTTTATGAGAGATGCGATATTTTTCTTGAGAAATTTTACCACTGAAATAAATGAGTCAGTCTCGTAATGAGTTGTAGCGGTAATGAAGTTGAGTAGGGCTTCCCTTACATAACTAAGGTTACATAAACAAAGTAGTTTTCCAGCAAAATATGCAACTTTCTATTCAATTATTCTGTGGTCTATGGTTAGTTTTGCTTTGGCTTAGGAGAAAACACAAACACTTTGTTTAAACATATTGAAGCCATAACTTTAAGTTCAAAAGTTTATTTGCGTCCACGCTTTCTATTTATTTTCGCTGGCTGTAGTTAAGCTAGCTGCAAATAGCCAGATTTATTTGAACTTTGAATATAATATGTCCAAAACTTGTTGAAACTACAATCCAATAATATGGATAATTAAATTATTATTAAATATCGGCTTTAACACTCATATATTATTATTGTTGTCTATATGCCAACTGTTTCACCCAGACAATTTTTAAAGCCGGTATCTAATAATAATTTAGAATGTCAGCTCTCGTGAGTTTTAATTATATTATGGATAGTTACTTTTAGTTAATTTCTGCTGTACAAAGTTGTTTAGAGATTGCACCAAGTAATTCAGTTCTCATACTGCTGCATTTATTCTTTGCAGTTATTTGCTTTTGCCCGCTACTTCATCTGCTTTTATTACCCGAATACGTGAATAAGGTTTCATAAGTACCTAATAGTTCATTGGTTAACTAATTAACACACTGAAAAGTAGTACAATGAGGATGGAGGACTAAAACAAGTATTAACTTTTCTGTATTAAGTTACTTTATGTAACCTTATATTTATTACTCCTAGCACATTTAGCTACACAATAACACATTTTAACACGTTCAGTACTTGTTTATGAAAAACGCAATATTCTTTAAGGTTTACTTTTGTGTATTTTTTCTTGTACGCACAATTTTTATTATCAGTCTAGCTAGAATGTATTTATTTTCGGTTTCCTCAAATAAACTTTATTGTATAATTGATTCCTTTAATTCAAATAATAATGTTAAGTTTAATAATTTTATAGTAAGGTTTGTGCTAAAGTACATTCGAAACCTGCAAAAGCTTTCTTTACCGGCGAAGCTTTTTGTTGTTGAAAACAAGACCTGACATACGTGGTAATGCAGCATAACGTATTTTTCACGAAGCAGATACTGCTTCGTGGTATTTTTATACATGGTGTGTTAATATGACGTGCTCAAAAAATTAAACCACTTGCTCTACATATTACACAGAACCACTTCCATAGAATAATATTTGAAAAAAAACGCAAAATAATACTTCCTCTATAAATTGTCATTACATTCGCAATTTTCTATGCTAATTTTTATTTCACGCTGTTTCAGGGTTTTCTATTGATGGAAGTGGTTCAGTACAATCAGTAGGGCATGTGGTTTAGCTTTCTGATCACGTAATAATACACCCGGTATATAAACGTGATTTAATGCGGCAGGGCCTATACACAAAACAAGTCGCGTACAGCTTTCTCTAAAAGTATTCAAAAGGGCATTATAAAGGGAAAACTTTAGCAAATTACCATGAGTTCTGGATTTTCCCGAAGTTTGGAAAGTGAAAATAAAGGGTTTCGAGCAGTAGGTATCAGAACTTTTGAATTCTATTATTTCGTTGTGGATTCAGTCACCGATAAAAAGTGATAACGAAATTAATAATATAAGTTTTCTTGAAAGTGTTAATTTTTTTTATATAGATTTTCTCTATTTATTTTCTTTGTCTATACATTATAAAGGTTCGTTTGTTTAGTACTATTTTTTATTAACCCTCTTGATTAGTATTATCGCTAAGACAATAGATTGCTGTCCACGTCTATTCTGGCATTATTTTTCACTTGCAATATCAGTCGTTCTACTTTTTTTATGGTATGATAAATACCATGCGATGTAAAGTGGTAGCCCGATCAACGGGGCATATGTCACCCAAAATCCTCCGTCTGTGAAATTTGGCATGTGATGAAGTAAGGTAATACTTATTACAGGTGTACAATAATCCAACAAATTTTGTTTCCAGAAGTTAGGTATTTTTACCTAAACATGAAAATCGCTTATAACTCTCTGTGAATATTTCCTCCGACTGAAATACTTTCTGGATACGTACGCATGTACTAGTAAGATTAAGTATATAAAGGAATCCAACATTTTTTCCATTTCAGAGATACTCCAAATTAAACTTTCAACATTTTGTACTATAACTTCTACTAAAAAATTACTCTGCTCATTGTTACTTTTCAATATGTTTTTCGATCCTTAAATACAGAGCTTTGTTAAGTTATCCAACACATTTTCCTTTTGAAACAGTTATTTTTTATTTTTACGTAATAACGTCATGTGAATAATTGCTCAGGTTAATTTAATACGTTTATTAGTTATAAGTCGCAATATTTTAATAGATTTTTCAATAATCCAATGGAAATTCGGCCTAATACAAAAGTTTTTACAATCTCTACATTTGCTAAATACAAGCATTGCCGTGGCTTAGTAACGAGCGGTCGCGGGTGTGAAGAGGGGTGTGGGGCGCTCGCGCATTGACATAGTATAAATAACAAATAGTATTCTATCTCCATACAAACGGGCCGAAACGAACCCCCCCCAAAACTCGATACAACTCGGGTCACAATAGTCGCGGTCGCACCACGGTAACGTACGCACGCTGTCACTGTGACGCTCCCGCACATTTTTTATTTTATTTTATTTTATTTATTTGGACCACCAACATCTAGTACACAAATACATTATTTCATAATAATTAAAAGGGTTTAAAATTAAATGTCTAGACTATTACAGGTGGACACAACATGCATTATATAAAAGGGTACAGACTACAGCTACACATATTACCAATTGTTATTCGTAAGATAAATACAATACAATATAATTACTACAATTTATAGAAAAAAAAAAACAATTATACAGATTAGATTATATACAATATTTACAATAAAAACATAAAATCAAATTATTTTATTAATTATATTAAACAGTTTTTAAAACTTATAACTAAATTAAAATTAAAATGAAAGATAGTCATGAACCTAAAAATTTTATAAATTCAACAAAAAACATTTTCAATGACACATTTCTTAAAGTGATGTACATTGCCGTGGAACAGGTCGAGACATGCACTATGTTTATTAAACAGCGCTGATAATCTATTCAACGGGGAGTGGTGTTGCCCCAAATTTGATTTCGATGATGTTGTCCGCAGAATCATTGCTTTTCGAGTATCCCTGGGAACTCTCATGGGTAGGTTAAATTGTAATTTGGACAATAGTTCGGGACAGTCATGTTCATTTCTTGCTAGTTTTCGAAGGAATAATAGATCGAGCAGAGTTCTCCGATCTGATAGGGAGTGCATTTTAAAGTGCTTTAGTCTATTTCCGTATGATGGGAGCTTTTTTGACATTCCGCAAGAGTATGAGAGATGCCATAGGAACCTCTTCTGAAGTCTCTCAATACGGAGCATATGTTTTTTATAGTGAGGAGTCCATACAACGCTGCAATATTCTAGGATACTTCGAACAAGTAAATTTTTCGTAAATTATGGCACGAATTTACAGTTTATGTTGTGCATTCTAGGGTTGCTTAAATAAAACATTTATAATAATAATGTAGCATTATCAAATACGTAAACAGTCAGTTGGCAGCCCTAGCGCGTGTTTGAGCGCCGAGCGGCCGTAGGTATTGATTTCAAGGACACCGCCTAGTTAAACTACTGTTATTATCACAAATATAGATCTAGGTAGATGACGCAAGTGCATCAAACTCTATGAAAACCAAGCGTGTCACATTTTACAATGAAAACGGTTGATACCTATTTGAATCTTACAAGGAATTGTAATACTTAAGACATAATGCATAAGACTCAAAGTTGGAGGAGTCATTATCCGTAAAGGAAGAGCATTGCACTCCCTTTTGGCGCACGATTGGGCACGCGAAGTACATACACTTGCGGCATCTACCTAGATCTATATCTGTGGTTATTATAGTACATTCAGAATAAGCTGGCGTCTTTCCACTTCAACATAAACAATAGGGGTAGTAAACTCATAGAGCCCATTCATTTTTAAAGGAGCCGTTTCGGTCTTATCTGTTTTGTTGCAAAGCAACCAGTGTTGATACTTTTGAATATTCATAAAATAATCTTAAAAAGATTACGTATGTTAAATAAAATATAATAACAAATTTAATCATTTATTTATTTTAAAGTAATAAATCAAAACATGTGGTTTTTAAATTATGACGACTCACTGATGTCTTCTGATTCCGAATTATTTTCCAGGGTTTCATTGTCCGATGAGTCGCTTCCAACGTTTATTATAAAGTTAGTGCATGGTGTTTTTAAAAATCCTTGTTCCATTTTCTAACAGTGAATTATTTGTGCATCACGACTTAGATGCTTGTTGAACACATTCTGATTCTGGTCTTTATTATTTTCACATGGCACAGTGGAATATGATTTCACCCAAGGACGAAACATGTCGAAAGACGTAATATTTCCACTGAACTAATCTCTTATACTAAAATAAACGTCTTAAAAATGTAAAATAAAACGGCATTCATATTAAAAACCCATTCCTCTAATTCCAAAATAATAAATAAAAACACCTCGAAACCGCGAGTTTTCTAAGCAGTGCGCTTCTGCTGAGCGGGATAAACACGTGTAAAATGAAAGCGTTGGAGCAGGACAGATTTCACTGGATAACCTCGCCTTAAGGATGATTTACGCTTCGACAAGTACAGTGGCGAATCAAGTGGCGGGTAGTATACATTGCTAAGTGAAAGTGTTGCTGTATTAAAAGAATAACCATTTTTTTAATTTTTATTATTTATCGTGTTAGAGGCCACAGCAACACGTATTCTTTGAAAATCTGAACTTTCTGCCTAATACGGTTGAAGCTGTAGACCCCCGTGACGGACGGACGGACAGACAGACAGCGGAGACTTAGTAATAGGGTCCCTTCGGATACGGAACCTTAAAAACGGTCAACTTTAGCACACATCTGGCGTCAAATGACGCGCGCACTTTTCAGATAGCAATAAAGCATTATGATAGGATTGGCGGCGTGCAAGCAAATTTCAACTTTATTTCTGTCGTGCTCGTGCGTGATAGAGTTTATCGAAGAGTGCGCGCGTCATTTGGCGCGAGACACGCGCGAGATATATGCGCTGCAAAACTTTTTAATGATATATTACGTTTAAGAGATTTTACCACGAGGTGTTTTATGTTTAACATAATAAAGTTTTATCGGTGGATGCCAATGGTAAAAAAACTGTACAAGAACATTGGTAGATATCTGTTCGGACACTTTTGAACGAAACTTTTATTTTTCTTAACTAGATATCTTCCTAGGATGTGTCTTTCTACATATTATTATTCGGTACTTATTGTCATTTTTTTCGCATTCTGTACAGAGTCCTTATGGAAGTGTCAAACGTTTATTTTAAATGCATATAATAAATATTCCTTTTTAAATATAAAGCTAACTTCTAAACGCCGTTGTACGCTTTGCATATTAAAGTAAACAATTATTTGCAATATAACAACGGTGGCTACCAAACTCGCCTACACTACTCTAAAAGTGCGTGGCAAAGCAGCTCCAAGCGGTAAGTGGAGGTTATTAACCCTTGCGCTCTAGCATAAATCAGCGAACATATCCTAAAAATATATTGAACGTTCGAAAATTTGTTGGATTATTGATAATTCTGTGTAAATATAAAATCAAATGACTAAAAAAAGTATAAAAATGGACGGAGTTATTTTTCATATTACGTAGTTAAGCAAAAACCAAAAAAATGTGTTTAAAAAGGAAAATATGTTAGATAACTAAACAAAGCTATGTATTTATGGATATAAAATTATATTAAAAAATAAAAATTAGCAGAGCAATTTTTCTGTAGAAGTTACAGTGCAAAATATTAAAATTTAAATTTGGGGTATCTCTGAAATGGAAAAAATGTTGGATTACTTTACATACTTACTCTAACTAGTACATACGTACGTTTACAGAAGGTATTTCAGCCGGAGGAAATATGCACAGAGAGTTATAAGTGATTTTGATGTTTAGGTAAAAATACCTAACTTCTGGTAACAAAACTTGTTGGATTATTGAACATCTGTAATGTTTAGTACCTAACTTCATCACATGCCAAATTTCACTGGCGGGGGATTTTGTTTGAAGTCTCCATACAACAAATATGCTCGTTGATGGGACTATGGAGGGACAAAATCTCATGAAATAAAATTTACGCAATATAAGTAACGCTTCCTACAGGCCTACAATCAATAAAATCAGTACATATTCGTAGAAAATCCCTTTTAATGTCATGGCTTCTAACATCGTAGGAGCTGCAGGCGACAGTAGGTACCTCCCCGTACGTAACATTCAGTCACATTGCCGACACAAACCTGTCATCCTCAAAGTCCCCAAAGAGAAGGAGCTCGAAGATTCAGCCCTAAAATATCAAAGGTAAGCCCAGAAGACCCTTCAAATCTATAACTTTTTTCATTCCGAATTCAAAGTAAGTTTACCTTGTGCTCGAGTCATTCAGGTTGACTGATGAATCGCCGGGGGAGAGGGGAAACTGTCAAAGGTATGACTTCACGTAGCTCTAGTGGCTAGAGGATTGTTTTAGTTCAAAAGTGTTGCCAGCTTAGGCGTTCAACATGCTAAATCTACAACCAATTATCTGATGCACTGCGCATGCACAATAACATGAGCTAGACATGGGACGGGTACCCAGTTTGGAGCCGGTACCTGGCGGACCCAGCACTTTTTTGGATCCGGCCGGGTGCCGGATAATGCTGGGTGATTTAATTAGGGGAAAAAAGATAGAGTAGTCATAATAATAGAAGAAATCTCTTTAATCACTAAGTCCACCTTTGTACACATTTTATTACAATATTTTATTTAACTTTACTTAAGTGTTAGTATCTCTGTGGCAAATTTTGCAGCTGAAATTTTCCACAAACGTTTGGTTTTGGTAACAATGCACTGTTAGTTGAGTGATGTCTCTAAATCCAATATGTCGGACGTGACAAGATGGCGATTTATTATTTCTATACCAACCTCCTGGATATGGATATAAGATAAAGTATTTGAAGAGGATAATACAATAAGCTAAGTGAGCCCAAATACAAATAGAGGATGCCTCAACCCCCTGGACATTCATATGGTTATAAGCATATACCATAAGCTAAGGGACGTCATTCTAAATTCAATACGGTGGACATCCTAGATGGTGATTTAAGTCAATACCACTACCCGGTGCATCTCTACAAGAGACCCCGCTTTCCTCGTCCTGCCTGCGATCGCTCATACTAAAGGATATTTTACCTCTAGCTTACCAGGTCTCATGTAAATCTTTTTGATAATCACTTCATTCTATTTCATATAAAATTATTATCAAAAAGAAATTACAAGAAAATAAATAAACGTTTAGATATAAATGTCACTCCTCAGTAATCGAGGTGTCGACCAACTGTCGAACGAATTTAACCTTTAGTTGTGGCGCTTCTACTTTATAAGGATTTCAATTTCAAAGAGATAAGTGCTATTATTGAAAAAAAGACTAAATTTATCAAGACGAACAAAAACCAAAAAATAACATGTTGTTTTAAACATCCTTAAGCGGCAACACTGATCCCAAATTCTATATCACCTAAAGTTCCTCTATTATGTTATTTATACATATAAGTTTCCATGAGGTATGTCTTAATAAAACCGAGCAGGATTCGCGTTCATGGGTTCCTTACCATTCAAATAATTTGAACAAAACTACCTACATGTTGGACAAGTATTAGGGTTTAGGGTTTAAGAATTTTATTTCTCATAAGAATACATACGAATTCACTTAAATTGAGAAAAACAGTTTGTTCCTACGTACTACACTCATAAAAATTATTTACACAATTTATATTTGGAATTTACATGCTCCACTCAACAATAAATACACCATTATCCGAGTATGTAGATCAAAAGCCCAAAACTCGAAAGCCTAAAAATACGAGACACAATTATCCTACTTCCTGCTAATATTCCTACTTCCTACTAATACGAGTATTATAAATGCGAAAGTTTATGCGTGTGTGTGTGTGTGTGTGTGTGTGTGCGTGTGTGTATGTTTGTTACTCTTTCACACTGAAACGGCTGGACGCATTTGGATGAAATTTAGAATGGATATAGCTTATACCCTAACTTACCACATAGATTACTTTTTATCCCGGAAAAAAGCATGTCATTAAACCGAATAACACGCGGGCGGAGCCGTGGGCAAAAGCTAGTTGCATATAAAAATTAAAAATTTAACATAATTTACGATATGTATTCATGAACATACCTCTTGAGTCGTGTACAGATTCTGAATCTTTAAGATGCCTTGGTAGTCTTTTAGTCTTGCGAGGAAAAATAATAAAATTTCAGTGTCTTTTTTTGAAACCACAGCTATGAACTGACAATTTTCTTTAAAAAATAGCGGCGGAGATTTTGTTTTTTGGGAAGATTGAAATAGAGGCACTGACGCAAAAAGTCAAACAGCCAAATATTAAATATTAACAAACTGAATATTTTTGTATTTACAACAAAACATTGAGTTAATTTGTTGATAAGAATTAATAATTTGATGAAATTAAATAAGTTTGAAATTAAGTGAATTTTAGCGCCTTGATGTTTCTATGGCATATACTGGGTGTTAAGATGACAACCTTTTTCCTTAAAACGGGGTGTTCTACCCATCAATATGAACAACTTTTACTATGGGACCAACCCTGAAATCGCGAAAACAAAATCAGCTGTTCCATGGAAAAGTTAAATACCTACTCGAACTAAATTAAGGAAACAGTTTATTTCTTTTTCGCAATTTCAGTGTTGGCCCCATAGTAAAAGTTGTTCATATTGATGGGTAGAATACCCTGTTTTAAGGAAAAGGGTTGTCATCTTAACACCCAGTATATGTTGAATTTATTTAATTTATATTCACAAAAATCAATCTTTATTTGATTATGTAATATCCGTTTTATTACCGGATAGATACGCCATCTTGTTTTCTGTCTTATTGTTGATCTGTGCTAGGTGTCGGAGCTATAACCTTCCAAGTGAATTTAAAAAGGATAATATACAGTTCTAGTTTGAAATCCTTATCCAGATCGTTTTTATTCCACACACTATCCATAAATCTACAGTATATGCCATAGAAACATCAAGGCGCTAAAACAGAACCCTAAATAAGTATTATTATTTGTTACTTTACAACACGTATTACAATCTGACCTAATTTGATATTATTATAACTATAATGTCCTTATAGCTGAAACAAAAAAGCGAACACACACACACACACACACACACACACACACACACACACACGCACAAACTTTCGCATTTATAATATTAGTAGGATAAAAACCGCATCCAAATCCGTTGATTGGTTTTCGAGTTAAACCGGATTATACATATGTTCAGGCAGATAAAAATACAAAAAAAAATTGTTTTGAGCTCAGTACAATACCAATAACTCATTGCATAAAATATTCAATGTACGGACACGACATTTTTACTACTTTATTATTAGTAAAAATGTGCTTGAAACTCCACTTCAATTAACAGCCTACATTGAGGTATACATATTTCCCGAGATCAAAGCATAAATACATTCTGTCATATAATCATATTCTACCACGCGATAAACAAAATTCGTATAACTGAAGTTTAGAATGCCAAATATTACCAATATATAGGTAGTTACAGGTGACTTTTAACCTAACCCCGATAATTTAGTATTTTGTAGAAGAATACAAACTGGTTTTATTAAAACCATTCAAAATCATATTCATAATTATTTGATGAAGTTGGAGCCCTTTGAAGATTGTCGTAAAATCCAAAGAAATCATGGTCACCCGAAGAGTTAAGATAATTAGATCGCACGAAGTTATTTTTATTATTGATCCCACTGTTTTGGACTATTTTCAACGTTTTTCTTATGGGAATGGCTAGGATAACCATAAATTTCATTTCCAAGTAAAATTTTTAAATAATATTTTGATTTTTAATTTTAATTATTTTTGCCTTTAAAATTGTATCTACTAACGCTTCCTAATAACCTCTGAAATTATCGGGGTTTGTTTGAAAGTCATCCTATATAGCTGCCCTGTACAATTTAGTGTATTGTTACTGAATTGGCTTACAAACTTCTGAAATTCCTGTAAACTGACTTACAGACAACGGCAGCAAGGTTTTTATTTGTAACGTAACCCTAAAATACTCAGTGATATTTTATTTTTCGTGTACCATCACATTGGATCGTCCGTGAGTGCAATATAATATAATATTGTACAAAGCCTGCCTCCCATCAATAGGGCGCTTTGACACTTTATTGAGATTGGGAAATAACATATTTTTTATTAAAGGAAGCAATACCAGGAAATATACTAACAGGAAACTTATAAAGAAAAATAAAAGTTACGCAAAAAATTCATATATTTTCACGAAACCTATTTATAGTTTTCCGGAAATAATTTGACGAAAAACTGTAATTTTTTAAATATAACATCTTACTGCCTTAATCTATCTTTATTACAATAGCGTGTCTCAGTAAATATTTACAATAACTTAAAAATAAATACTTAAATTGTAGACTCTTCACCTACCAGCTCATTTAGTTTTGACTGAATACGAGCCATCGGAATCATATACACTTTTCCTTTTATACGGATAATAATCATCGGGCTTCGAAAACTCTGGCTGATTGTATCCATAGCTGGGCCTCGAAAACTCTGGCTGACCGTAACCATAACCAGGCTTGGAGAACTCAGGCTGTCCATATCCATGACCTGGATAAGGAGCATGTTCCTCATAGTAGCCATGGTGATGGTCATGTTCTATGTACTCGGGTTCATGATGATGGTGCTTCTTCTTCTCCTTGAGGTAATGGATGAACCAGATGACGAAATGCCAAGTCTTTGTGACTAGGACATAGAATATGGCTGCGTAGACTAGTTTCAAGACGAAGAGTTTTGTCGCCACTACCCACGCAAAGTGCACTGTGAACAAAGAAAGTTATTTTAAAACTGATTCTATTATCCCTCACAATATTATTTACAATGTACTAAGCAAACAAATTTAGGTTTAGTTTACTTTTATTACAGGTTTGACAAGGATTTTAGGTTAGTTTTACCCTTTTAATTAAGGTAGGATTTATTTGTAATTTATATTCTAACAATAAAGATAAATAATTTACATTGATCCTAGTTATTAACAATTCAGTTTTTTATTGTTCCTCGATAATGAGTAAGGCGAAACCGGTTGGCCTTATTAAAGTTATTATCAGTGAAACAGAACAAGTGTTTTTATTAATATTTTAATGATGTTTCGCCAAGAGCCGACAATCGCAAGTACTAATCTGATCAAGAATGAAATTGTTTAAAATCCAGTGTCAGATTAAATAGTGTTGAAATTAATATTTAGGACGCAAAATGTTAATACGCCTGTTTGAATACCTATAGCAAAACCAAAGACGTAAAACTTAGCTCTCAGCTACTCAAGGCGATATCTCTCTCTTTCTTCCTTTGAAGTGTTCCATACATGCAAGCTCTGTACACTTTTTATTTTATCTTTATTAAATGGTCTGTAATCTCAAAAGTATCGTGTCATTTCATCAGGTTATGGGCCGTCTCATACCTGGAAAGTGAAAGTTCAAAGAAAAAGACAGTTTTTGAAAAAATAGCAGTGAAAAGAAAATTTCTAACCTAAAAATTGCATGCGGCCAGACTTGACCGCACAGATTTTCGGCACCGAGTAGGTTTTTATTTCAGCCTTTCAGCATATTTCAGGCAAGATTAACCGAAATGTCGACTGATAATGGCAATGGAGCCATGCATATTCAAAAGTTATGCGGTCGAGAAAATTATGCAACGTGGAAGTTTGCAATGAAGGCTTATTTGCAGCTGGTAGAACTATGGAAATGTATAGATATCAGCCCTGGCGAGGTTCCTGATGAAAAAAAGGACATAAAAGCTAAGTCGAAATTAATTTTATTAATTGATCCTACACTTTATGTGCATATAAACGAGGCCGAAACTGCAAAAGAGGTTTGGGACAACTTGACGCGTGCTTTTGAAGATTCAGGCTTGACTCGTAAAGTTGGCCTACTGAAAGACTTAATAAACACGACTTTAGAAACTAGTACAAACATTGAAGACTATGTAAGCAAAATTATGTCGTCCGCACATCGGTTAAGAAACATAGGTTTCAAGGTGGACGATGAATGGCTTGGAACACTGATGCTGGCGGGCTTGCCGGATGTATACAAGCCCATGATCATGGCTATTGAAAGTTCCGGAGTAAAGATATGTGCAGATTCCATTAAGACTAAATTGTTACAGGAAGTAAAGTCACCAGAAACAAGCGCATTTTACTCAAACTATAAACATCAACCGAAAAGCAATGTTCAACAGCAAAATAAATCAAAGGGGCCGAGATGCTTTAATTGTAATAAATTCGGTCATATAAGTAAAAATTGTTGGCATAAGAAAAATAAAACAAGTAACAAAGATAACGGTTTTATTGCTGCTTTTTCAGCCACCACACTCAATGACTCGCTGAACTGGTACGTCGATTCCGGTGCATCGATGCATATGACGATGCACAAGGAGTGGCTCGAGAATGAAATGGCACCACCAGTAAAAAGTATTCGAATCGCTGATAACAAAGTGCTCCGTGTGGAAAGTTGTGGCAACATAACTATCAGAGTACCGGACACACAGGGCTGTATCTGTAAAATACAGGTAAGAAATGTTATTTATGTACCAGAATTATCAACAAACTTAATATCAGTGAGTAAAATGATTAAAACGGGCTGTAAAGTTGAATTTAATGAAAATGGATGTAAAATTTTGAACCAAAAAGGCCAAAAAGTAGCGCATGCCAACCTGATAAATGATATGTACAAGATGAATGTGGTTCATGATGAAGCCCATGCTATGCCCGCCGTTACTGAAAATGATACCTACTTGTGGCACCTACGAATGGGCCACTTAAACTTTGCTGATATGGACAAAATTCCAACCTGTACTACAGGTGTAAAATTATCTCCGTGTAAAGAAAATATAACCTGTATTAGTTGTATTGAAGGAAAGCAGACTAGACAGCCATTTCCAAGTGAAGGCTCCCGGGCAACTGATTTGCTAGAAGTCATCCACTCCGATGTATGTGGACCGATGCAAGCTGCATCACTTGGAGGTGCCAGGTATTTTGTCACTTTCATAGATGATTTTTCACGTAAGGTATTTGTCTATCCGATTAAAAGTAAAGCCGAGGTACTGGAAAAATTCATTGAATTTAAAAATAGAGTTGAGAATGAATTAAGTAGAAAAATTAAAAAGTTGAGGACTGACAATGGCAAAGAATATGTAAACAACAATTTTGACAGTTATCTCAGGAAATTTGGCATATTGCACCAGACCAGTAATACGTACACACCGGAGCAGAACGGGCTTAGTGAACGTATGAACAGGACGCTTATTGAACGGTCCAAATGTATGGTTTTAAATGCTCAATTACAGAACAGTTACTGGGGTGAAGCAGTGGTCACGGCAGCGCACATCATCAACCGCTCGCCGACGAGAGCCCTCTCCTACATCACTCCTGAACAAGTGTGGACTGGCAAGAAACCGAGTTTAAGCCATATAAGGGTTTTTGGGTGCAGAGCTATGGTGCACATACCGAAAGAACGCCGCCGAAAATTAGATGCAAAATCACATGAGGTAATATTTGTCGGATACAGTGATTGTGTGAAGGGCTACCGATTTATAGACCCTAAAAATAAACAAGCTATAACAAGTAGAGATGTTGTATTCCTCGAGGCCACCGTAAAAAGAAATTTGGTCAGTGATGGTAATAACTCAGCTCCTGAAAAACAAAATATAATTAGTAACATAGAGAAAGAAAATCAAGTCAATGTAAGTAAAATGGAAGAAAATAAACATGAAGGAAGGAAAATTGAAGAAAAAATTTATAACAGAGAAGAAAGACTCTTACCATTGTCTAAAATGTATAACTTACCTTTGTTTGAAGATGAGGATAAAGAAGTCCAGAGTGAAGAAGAAAACAGTGCTATGGGTGATGATCATGGTTATAGAGTAGAAGAGGAGAGTTCAATATTACAAAATGATGCATCGCCAGTATCATCAACATCATGCTACTCTGACCCCAATGATGAAACTTACATACCAGAAAACTCATGCCTATCCGATAAAAGCTCTGAATTTCCAAAATCCTGTATGTCTTTACGACACAGAAGACGTGATGAGGTTTATGAACCTACTCCACTTGCTGATTATCGAGATGAAGATAACAATGTATCTTTCATGTGTATGAGTGGTGAGTCTGCTATGAGCATCTTAGACAAAGATCCGCAAAGCCTATCTGAAGCACTCCAATGTAGTAAGGCAGACAAGTGGATAGAAGCTATGAAAGAAGAACATCAAGCCTTGCTACAAAATACCACCTGGACATTGGTTGAGAAACCGAAAAGTATAAATGTTATCCCTTGTAAATGGGTTTTTAAAACTAAAACCGATGAAAATGGTGATATAACAAGGTATAAGGCTCGACTTGTTGTGAAAGGCTATCAACAAAAAGAAGGTATAGACTACCATGAAATTTATGCTCCAGTGGTTCGCTACAGTTCCATTAGATACATGTTTGGTTTGTCTGTGAAATATAACTTGAAAGTTCACCAGATGGACGCAGTGACTGCTTTTTTACAAGGTGATGTTGAAGAGAGTATCTATATGACACAACCACCATATTTTGAAGACGGAGACAAAGTTTGTCTTCTCAAAAAGTCTATTTACGGCCTGAAACAGGCAAGCAGGCAATGGAATAAAAAATTAAATAAAACTCTACTAGAAATTGGAATGTCACGATCAAAAGTAGACCCATGCATATACTACCGTATAGTTGATGAAAAAGACATCTTGTTTTTAACAGTGTATGTTGATGACATTTTATATTATTTTAATAAAGAAGAAACTGCCTTGATGATAAAGAAGAAATTAAATGAAAAGTTTCATATGAAAGATTTGGGTGAAGCTAAATGTTGTATTGGATTTAAAATTATACACAACCCGACCAAGAATGAAATTTCACTAGATCAGTCATTGTATATTAAAAAAATATTAACACGTTTCAATATGAGCGATTGCAATCCTGTGTATACGCCATGCGAAGCAAACTTGCAATTAAAAAAAGCTGAACATGATGAAGAAATCATGAAAAACATTCCCTATCAAGAATTAATAGGTTGCCTGTTATATTTATCACAGGGAACGAGACCTGATATAGCTTATATTGTAAACCAGCTCAGTAGATATAACAACAAGCCCACATCTCAGCACTGGACAGCGGCAAAAAGAATACTGAGGTACTTGAAAGCCACGCAAAACACAAAACTTACATTCAAGAAAAACAGTAACAATATAGAGGGTTATTGCGATGCTGATTGGGCAACAGACACTGAAGACAGAAGATCATGTTCTGGATACATATTTATGTTTCAGGAAGCTGCCATTAGTTGGTGTACTAAAAGGCAGCCTACAATAGCTTTGTCAAGCACCGAAGCAGAGTATATGTCATTGGCCACAGCTATACAAGAGGCTATCTGGCTTAAGCAAATGGAAGAAGACTTCTGGCCTTCTCTGTCAGGTACACCAATTAAAATGTACTGTGATAATCAGAGTGCTATTAGCATTTCAGGTAACGACATCTATCACGCTCGAAGTAAACACATAGATGTCCGCTACCATTTTGTGAGGGAGAGGATCTCAAATAACCAAGTCTCCGTCCGCTACAAGAACACACATGACATGGTGGCTGACGCTCTAACAAAGGGACTTCACCGATCGAAGCTCCAAAACTTTACCAAGGCAATGGGTTTGCGTCCAGAGGAGGGTGTTGAAATTAATATTTAGGACGCAAAATGTTAATACGCCTGTTTGAATACCTATAGCAAAACCAAAGACGTAAAACTTAGCTCTCAGCTACTCAAGGCGATATCTCTCTCTTTCTTCCTTTGAAGTGTTCCATACATGCAAGCTCTGTACACTTTTTATTTTATCTTTATTAAATGGTCTGTAATCTCAAAAGTATCGTGTCATTTCATCAAATAGGTTACTGAAACGATTTTTTTTATAGTAGAAAAGCTTCAAAGCACCGTCAATTTACTTAAAGTAGAATATTAAGATCATATTTTTCGTAAGTAGTTGCGGAAACTAAGATACTATATTTCAGCGTACAATTATAACACTAAAAATCAATAATTTTATTTTCAAATTGCCAGTTTATTTGATGACAAATACGTTTGTGTAGCATTTGTGCGTTAATAGCTTTTATAAAAATATTAAATGATTGATATTCCACACACCTAAACACTTGAATTCCTCTTTGAAATGTACTTCATGAGTGTATCAAATATATTGCTCTTCTCAATTTGACCATAACGATCAACGTAGCCGTAATGTCCAAAACCGGGCTTTTTATATTCCGTCCAGATGTCAGGTACATATCTAAAAATGCTCAGCGCCCAAGCCATTAGCACCATGATTTTCATACTGGCTACGACAAGGGCGATTCCGAGGCATATCTTGAACAGCCCGAATTTTGCCGCCAAAACTATCGCGAGATGGGCTGCAAAAGACGAGAAAATATTTCTGGTTTTACTGGTTTGGTACATAGAGAATATTAAAGGTCAAACTTTAAGGTCTTTTTTTTGCAGAAACTCTAAAACGTATAGTAACGTAAGTGATTTTCTGTTCATTATGTTTTCCGAGTTCCACCAAGTGCCAACAATCAGTAATATCAACATTCTACATTAAGTCGCTATTTTTCCATCGCAAAACGAAAGAGATAAACAAATATATCTGAACAAGTCCGTCCAAGTATTGCTGTGAATGAAGAAAAGGTTGGATCATGCTATTTTTTAGTGAATAAAATTTAATATAAATTCATACGAAAGCGTTAAAAAACGCATTTCTATGTTTTATGTAATAGTTTTATATGTTTACAACAGTAATTATTGTTATTTTTACTTTATTAGTTTGGACGGACTACTGTTTTGAACTGAAAAAAACAGCCTTCACTTTGCATTTTTTTTTCAATGCAGCTTGTTTTTGTCTGTCACGTTTTGGCTACGCTATGGTCTTAGAGAAGGCCTCGTTTAAAACATGTTTATTTTTTACAAACCTATTCATTATTGTATGGGGATTCTACTGTTTTAAAATCTCATTTTTTACTACGTATGTCGTCCTAAGTATAGACGCGTTTCAGATTTCTAGAATTCAGCTAAGTACTGACGAAGGTTGTAATTCATATAGCATAGACCCCTCTAATATTTGTCTTGGCGATTTCAAATGTTTATAGGTACTGTATGTATAGGACTCTGAATTATGAATCTTAGCACAAACTTAGAGCCTACTCGTAATCATTTCGCCATTCTCAATAGAGATATTATTACAAAAAGATGTCGGCAGATTTCTGAAGATTTTTTCAAATCGAATGAAGAACATTATTATTTTTATAATTACCTCATAAAACAATTCAATTCAATTCAATTTCAATTTATTCAAAACAACAATACAGAACACGAAGCAAAGTATAAAATAAGGATAAGTACAATAAAAATACACAGTTAAGGTGGTAACGGAGGATCTCGGTGCAAAATGCACATCATAATATTGTTTTTCTTACTTTTGAATAAAAAGTTTGCAATAAATGCGTTTTATAGCAATTCGCGCAAACTGCTTGTTAATAGTTAGCTGATCACATGAAAATTATTCATTTTTATCTCCATTACATTACAACTGTATTCACGCTTTTAAGTTTGTTAATGTAATGCGAACAAAATGTAATACATTAAAGTAGGTACGTAATTTTTTTGTGAAGACTTTTTTATTAATAAACTATTTCCGCAAGTTGCTTTAAAACATAATTTTTGCATACTCTTTATTCAAGAGTAAGGAATACAATATTTTGATGTGCATTTTGCACCGAGATTCTGTTTTATAACAAGTAATACACTCCACTTTTCAATAAATCAGTGATGTTGTTTGAAATTTTAAGTGTAATTTGTAAAATTTTATATGTTTAAAGTAATCGTCTTTCTTGCCATATTTTTAGTACTTTTGCAAACAAATTAAAGTAAATGTAAAATATGACGAGTTTTTTGTATGAAGTTTCATTGGGCTTTTCTGCAGGGTCTATTTTGTCTTAGTTTAAAAAAAAGTGAACACTTCTAAGTACACACAGCATAAATAAGAATTTAAGAAGTGAAAAATATGTTTCACTTACAAAATTTTGAGCTGGATATAGTTATTATTTTTGACAAAATTGAGATTCACTTTTTGCACCTTTTTAACGACCAAAACAATAAACTGTATTTAATTTTATGTAGGAAAGAGCCGCGTTCATTTTTAGAGTCACTGCACAACATTAAGTAATCTAAACTTTCTTAAGGCTAAATAGGATCTGGAATATTTTCATTGTTACACAATTTACTGAGGTAGAGAGTTCTGGCACATTGTTTTCTGGACTGAAAGCTACTTTTCTATTGTCTGATAAGTCTCTGTTTAAGCCTCTTGGCGTAAATAGAACTGTGTTTGGTGAACTATCGGGTGTAAATAGGCAATGTAACATTAATTTATACTCCTTCCTCTCGAACTGTTTATATCGAACAACTCTCCCAAAAGAAACAAAATAGCTAAATAGCATTTTCGCTATTGATCGGTTTCATTTCGAATTTTTAGCGCCTCGACCACTTCCGTAGGTGCATAAGTGCTTCGGAAGGGACGTGATGCTGTTGATCCATATTTGTAGCGTAAGCACGGCAATAGAGCTCACCATTCACTACACGAGTTTGGACTGTGACTTGCCTTCCAGAGTACACACTTTTAAATACTCTGGATTCATGTCGTGACTCGGGAGGTTTTGTTCAGCTATGTTTTCTATACTTAGAAAGTTTGTTTAGTGATGATCAGTCGACTATGGATCCATTAACACTCGCTATACTCGGCGACACTTCATGGTCAGATTTCATGTCTACTTCACGAACTTCGCACACTATTCGGGCCATAAATACTTACAGAGTCTCAAGTATGAATTTAACTACATAAACAATTTGCTTGCCAATTCGTAGACTTCATCTTGCAAATTTTCGGGCCATGAATACTCAGCAAGTTTCAAGTATGAATTTAGCTGCATTAGTCAGGTGGTATTCACGTATTCAAAATACAGTTTACTTAGAACTGCCTGTTGGTGAGCTAACAAGCTATTGTTATTTAAATTCCTATCAGTGGAAACAATTTCTATGGGTTGCGAGAATCGACAAGTTTCATAGGAAATGAAATTGGTTATTGGAAACCAGATTGTGGCATGTATCCTGTACCGCGGGAGTAGTTAAAGCCAGTTGCGTTATATCAGTCAATCGTAGGGTTGCCACCATACTGTTGAAAACAGTATTATACTTTATTTCGCCCTATAATACTGTTTACTGTTCAAATCAAATAAAGTATACAAAATACTGTTTTCAGCTTCGTTACTGGTATCCAGAAATAAATGAAACCTGTTTAAAAAAAAGTAAAAAAAAATATGTATTCAAACAAAAAAAACTGTGTATTTTTCAAAATAATTATTATTTTCTTTCTGTCACATTATTATACTTTATTTATTGTAAAAAAGTTGGCAACTCTAGTCATTCGCCAGGTACTGGCTTTCGTAGATTTACTCAAACAAAATGATTTTATTAACATTTATTCTGAACTGGAGACCCCCTTGGGTTTCAAATTTATCAATTTTTTTATAATTTTTCATGATTGCCATAGTAACACGTATTCTGTAAAAAATCAACTGACGTCCTCTTACGGCTGAAGCTGTAGACCTCTGTGACAGAAGGATTGACAAACAGACAATGAAGGCTGAGTACTAAGGTCCCATTTTGCACCCTTTGGGTATGGAACCCTAAAAAGTATATCCAAGTAGGAAATAACAGAGTTTCGTCAAGAAATTAAGTTTCGTTCTCTACACTCTACTCAAGTAAATATTAATTCTTGCTAAGTTTCTTGCCCTTCTTCTTAGCAAGATTAATCGAATGGGCAGATTTAGGCATTTTATGAGTTTATAGTTTATTTATCTATCAACTTATTTATTCATTACATTATGTAGAGGTAGGTATATACTATTTTTTTTTTTTACTTATTACCAAAAATAAAAATATATTATATTTGATTAGGTATTATATTTATTTTTGGTAATAAGTTAAAAATTTAAATATTGTATATATCTCTACATTATGCAATGAATAAATCAGTTGATACATAAATAAACTGTAAATACACAAAATGCCTAAATCCACTTCCGCTAATGCCTAATCAAATATATTATATTTGACTAGGCATTATAATTATTTTTGGTCTATTTAGTTTATTTATCAACTTATTTATTCATTGTGTTATGTATAATAATATTCTCATTCCTATATTATTTAGTTTATGCATATGTGTAACTTTAAAATTAGCCCCACTTAAATATAGATTTTTATATATTTCCCGTTTTATATTTGTTTCATCATATTCTATTGTTTTAATAAAGATAACATTTTACCTGTAGAAAGTATACTTCATGTATCTATTTTACAAAATAAACTATTTGATTTGATTTGATTAAATTATTAATGTGATAGTTGTCAGAAAAATGGAAAAACGAAACCCTTATAAGTTCACTTTGTTTTACGTCTGTCTGTCGAGGGGTATTATCTTAGTTACGGCTTGAGGTGAATATCGAATACTTTAGTCTACCTATATACAGCTGGAAGAAATTCAAGTTTCCGATTTATCAATTGATATGACTTCTCAAAGTGTATTTTCATACCAAAAATTGGTTCACTGAAATTGCGTATTTCCCGGTGACCTATATCTAAAGGGGGGGTTATCCCGATTTTGTCTCTTTTCAAATTCATTTTAAACCAATAAACAACGAGGATTAATTTGATCTTAATGTTTCGGCCGTTCGAAACACGATTACTTGTATTTCCCCCGATCCGATTAAATCGCAATGATAGGTCTAAACTAACTATGATCTACAAATAATTTTATTTCAGCTATATTGAGTTTTGGATAATAAAACTTATACTAAAATAATCGTCGTGAAAAATACGATACAAAACAGCCGTCATATTAAAAATAATAAATAAAAACATGTCAAAACCGCGAGTTTTCTGAGCGGTTCGCTTCCGCTGAGCAGGATAAACACGTGGAAAATGAAAGCGTTGGAGCAGGACAGATTTCTCTGGATTACCTCGCCTTAAAATTAAGAACGACGAGGGGTCTTTGGGCACAAAATTGAGGAATATATCCGAAAATCATGTTTTTTTAATTCTACGTAGCATAATATCTGACCAAATTTTATGGTTTCTTTTCATTGAGAAATATAAGCAACTAGACTCACAATCTCGCTCAAAAAGTGTCCGCGATGCTATATGCTATGGGGTGACAAAATCGAATGACGATTTCGTACAACTGACATTGCATCTTATATTAACGACATAACGTCTCAATTCGGTTGAAGCTATTTTGCTACTATGCACGTCACACGTTCGGACACTTCCTGACAAACCTAGAGACTTTCCTAGAGACTGTATGGTCAATGTTTCTTTTACACATTTTGTACTGTGATATTGGTACTTACTGAGTAAAGCGTACTTCTTCCCTTTCCCTCTGCCTTCAATCACACTGTCATCATCATCAGCTTCCACACAGCTACACAAAACCACAAGGATAAGAAATACGTAAATCCGACTCATTTTAAATTTACAATAATTTTTTACCCAACCTCCCAGCTGACAGCTCAATAGCTCAATTTAATATGTGTGAAGGAAGGCACCGAAGCTAGAGAACCGTAGAAGTGATAATTAATACTAAAATATGTTACCAGAGAAAGTATGACACTAAGTATACCTACACTACATAGTATTACGGGTGTTGTCATAATGTTTTCACATCACGAAAAGCGAGGACTTGTGAAATGTTTTTGTTTGGCTGTCGCAATACGTTACTGTCACTTAAATATACATTAAATCACATAACAGCATGGATATTTTCTGAATAATGGAGATATTTTTTTCAATACACTCTTTACTTACTGATGGAAAGCCCAGGGTCGGCAATTGGGGATGGATATACCGCCATCCGTCGGTCCCAGGCAATGGTAGGCCGCCTGGTTTTGCCTGAGAGCTGTTCTCTTACTCTCCCCCGAATAACTTCGGGAGGATTTGCGAGTAAGATGGTGGTACCTCCACAGTCGAGCCCGGCATCAGCTATACCATCTCATACGCGCTGGTCCAGTGACTTACAAACCGCTGCACACAATATTGCATCGTTTGGCCAGTTGTTTAGTGTTAAGGCTGTGGAAGTCACTGCCCTCGGAAATCCGCGATTCTCTGTCTCTAAATATATTATTCAAAAGCTTGTTACTTTCATGGGTACCTATCCTACGTAGATTATTTATCATTAAAATTAAAATATTTTATTTTGTAAATTAGTCTACATAAATTACATGTTTTACAAGTCAATACAAATCTTTAAATAAACAATAGAATATGATAATAGAATATTTTGACACGAATTCGTACATTCGAGATTTTGTTTTGACAAATGGTAGTCTATACCTTCCAAATTATTTTAAAAAACAATTGGCTACTAAGTTAGCTCGCATTTTACTACGTAATGAATCTGTTACAATGTGTGTAACAGGATTTTTTTCAATACCAGTCATAATTGATGGTATTTGTAATAATAAATTCTTTTCATAGTTTTGTCCCTATTGACAAAGTTAGTACAAGTACTAACAAAATTGTACCAAATCCTTTTTAGATTTAACGACAACGTGAAAGCCTTCTGTATATAAACTAGTACATCAAAACATACAAGGCAGCTTCCTCGGAAAAATTCTTTCAATAGAGTTGTTCCTAGAGGAATCAAAAACAGATATTTTGTGTTTAACTGAGCACCATTTACTGGAACATAATATGCAATTTAATGTTAATAATTTTAGTGTCCTTAGCTGCTATAACAGATTAACTATAGAAAAAGGTGGTTCTATGATTCTTGTCAAGAATAATATAAAGTCAAAAGAAAGAAAAGACATTGTAAAACTTTCTGTTGAACACCAAGTAGAATTAGCTTGTATAGAAATGAGTAAATATATAATTCTTTGTGTCTACCGACCCTCGGGACAAGATTACAATATTTTTGAAAAAACAATTGAAGAAGTGCTAGTTATTATTTGATACGAAGAAAAAAAATATCGTCAGTGGAGATTTTAACGTAGATATACTTGAAAAGTCGGTTATGACCACGAAATTAATTCAGTTATTCAAATCATTTAATTTGTCTAATGTGTTCTTAGAACCAACTAGAATTACCCAAAATACAGCAACTTGCCTTGATAATATATTCTGTGATTGTGACTACTCAGACAATAAAGTTATTATCCGCTTGCAGTCTGATCACAGTGGCCAAACTGTAACTTTCATACAAAGTGTGAAACAATTGCCCAAAAAAGCATTTTACAGGCCTATTACAACTCACAGACTAGAATGTTTTCAAGCAAACTTAGAACTTAAATTACCACATTTTAATCTTCTCCAAGATGATCCAAATGCTCTCTTACAAAAGCCGAAATCATTTATACGAATTGTACGACATAAAATCCTACAATAATAATATTGAATTTATTGAACATTTGAAAATATACTCACGTACTTTCAAATTAGTGTGTTTAAAAGCAAAAAGTATAATTCTGAATAAAAAACTTAAAATGGCCGATAACAAAGTAAAAGAAGTATGGAATATCATAAATACTGAAACTGGGAAGAGTAACAAACGGAATAATGAACTAAAATTTAATATTAACAATGAATTTTTTACAGGAGATAAAGAAGTTGCGAAGGCTTTTGAACAATTCTTTACTGACATTCCTTCCTTGACAACTAAAGGCTTAAATTCAAGTCCAAGACTTGCACAGGATATTTTGAGTGATCACGTGCCTCAGTGCCATTCTGTATTTGCTTTTAAGCATATTAATTCAAATTGTCATTAAAGCATTTAAATCTCTGACCTTAAAAAAAACCGAGGACTTATGGGGCTTATCTGTTAAAGTTTTAAGCTGTATTATTGATTTAATAGCTCCATATTTAGCTTTAATCTTTAATAAATGTGTAGATGATGGTGTCTTTCCTGATTTAATGAAGTTGAGTAAATTGATCCCTCTTTTTAAATCAGGCGACAATGGATACCCTTCCAACTATAGACCGGTCTCAGTTTTACCAGTATTTAGTAAGATTTTCGAAAAAATTGTTTTTAATAAATTATTATCTCATTTTATCTTAAATAAGTTGTTTCACAGTGAACAATATGGATTCACTAAAGGGAGGTCAACCACTGATGCAGGAGTTGCTTTAGTCAAGCACATATTTGACGCTTGGGAAGCAAAACAAAAAGCTGAACCCTCATCCACTCCTGCAGCAGAGCCCTTGTCAGCACCTTCATCTACGTCTGACGCGCCAAAAATGCCGAACTCTTCTCCTCGGCCCCCTACGCAACTTTCAGTCGATGCGCATGAGTCCTCGGAGTCCAAGGAACACTGCACCGTTGTTTTTTCTGATAAATTGGCAAAAACTTAGGACTTTTATTAGGAAACAATATGATGCAAAATGTCATTAATATTTGCATGCCAGGTGCATCATTCATTCAAATTTTGGAACATATGATGAAAATGAAATTCAACAGCAATGTAAATACTACAATTATTCTATTAATAGGAGATAGTATTGATGTAACACAAAGTAACCTATTAAAATACTTTGAATTTATGTTAAAACTTAGTGTTCATAAAATCATATTCTGTGAATTCCCTTACTCAGAATCACTAACGTGGTCACAAATAAATAATAATCTCATTTTAACTTAAATAAGTTGTTTCACAGTGAACAATATGGATTCACTAAAGGGAGGTCAACCACTGATGCAGGAGTTGCTTTAGTCAAGCACATATTTGACGCTTGGGAAGCAAAACAAGAAGCTGAACCCTCATCCACTCCTGCAGCAGAGCCCTTGTCAGCACCTTCATCTACGTCTGACGCGCCAAAAATGCCGAACTCTTCTCCTCGGCCCCCTACGCAACTTTCAGTCGATGCGCATGAGTCCTCGGAGTCCAAGGAACACTGCACCGTTGTTTTTTCTGATAAATTGGCAAAAACTTAGGACTTTTATTAGGAAACAATATGATGCAAAATGTCATTAATATTTGCATGCCAGGTGCATCATTCATTCAAATTTTGGAACATATGATGAAAATGAAATTCAACAGCAATGTAAATACTACAATTATTCTATTAATAGGAGATAGTATTGATGTAACACAAAGTAACCTATTAAAATACTTTGAATTTATGTTAAAACTTAGTGTTCATAAAATCATATTCTGTGAATTCCCTTACTCAGAATCACTAACGTGGTCACAAATAAATAATAATCTCATTTTAACTTAAATAAGTTGTTTCACAGTGAACAATATGGATTCACTAAAGGGAGGTCAACCACTGATGCAGGAGTTGCTTTAGTCAAGCACATATTTGACGCTTGGGAAGCAAAGCAGGATGCGTTCGGTGTATTTTGTGACCTCTCAAAAGCTTTTGATTGCGTTAATCATGAAACACTTTTATGTAAATTAGATCACTATGGAGTTAAGGGTAAATCTTTGGCGTTATTTAAGTCATACCTTAGTGACCGGATTCAAAGGGAGTAAAGTCATCTGGAGCATTGGTCAAAATGGGTGTTCCGCAGGGCTCCATATTGGGGCCCCTATTGTTTTTAATATACATAAATGACCTTCCTTACTTAGTTAGAGACTTATCTGAGATAGTTCTATTCGCAGATGACACGTCACTTATTTTTAAAGTGAATCGACATAACGATATACTTGATGACGCGAATTCAACCCTCTCTCTGATTCTTGATTGATTCACTGCAAATAATTTAGTTCTAAATGCAAAAAAGACGAAATGTATAAAGTTTACCTTACCAAATGTAATTCAAGTAGATGTCAGTTTATTTTTGCAGGGGTCCAAGCTGGAGTTTGTTAACGAAACTAAGTTTTTAGGTATTACTATAGACTCTCGTCTTCAGTGGGGTCCCCACATAGAAGCTCTCTGTGCTAGACTTAGTTCAGCCGCATACGCTGTTAGACGCATAAGGCAGATTACTGATAAAAATACTGCTAGATTAGTATATTTCAGTTATTTTCACAGCATTATGTCATAATTATGGCATAATGTTGTGGGGTAGAGCCGCGGATATAGAAGCGGTCTTTGTCTTGCAAAAGAGAGCAATTTGGTCTATTTATAACATGAAGTATCGAGATTCATTAAGAGAAAAGTTTAAAGAAATTAATATACTTACGGTCCCATGTGAATTTATTTATCAAGTTATTAGATATGTCATAAAAAATATTGATAGTTTCCCGAGGCTTGGTGTGCACCACTCTGTTGAAACTAGAAACAAACATAAACTAGCTTTTCCAAAATTAAGACTTGCCAAAGTAGGTACCTCTTTTGTAGGACATGGTATAAGATTTTACAATAAGCTTCCAGAGGAGGTCCTTAGTTTGCCTGAAAATAAGTTTAAACTATATATTAAGCAGGGACTACTTAAGAAAGCTTATTATAAAATTAATGATTATTTGGATGATAATGAAGCATGGTGTAATAATAATAATAATCTTATTCAATTTTGTAATTAATAATTAGCATATTTTAATACTGTATGATTCCTCTAAAGGCTTAAAATTAATTAATATGTAAACTTACTTTGTTAAAGGTAATATGAGACGGGTTGACTAAGATATATTTTTTTTCTCGTGACTAATTCCTGCAGTCTTATATTTTTTTATGCCTTTACTTGAGTAGGTATGTATAGTCTGTCAAAAAAGTGTTGAAATGAAAATGAAACTTTAATGAACTTTATTAGACTTTAAACGTTCAAGTAGTATAATTTAGGTAATATATTTATGAAATAACAACGCGGTTAACTCGATTTAACAGATTTTGTACTTATTTGTTTGGTGTAACCAGGCGAAAGAAAAATAGTTTCTTCAATATTCATTTCAACACTTTTTTGACAGACTATATATGATTTTGTATCATATGTTTTACTTTGAAAAAGGAATGTTTGCTAAGTTTCTTGCCCTTCTTCTTAGCAATACTAATCGAATGGTGCGGATGGTTAGGCATTATGTATATATAATATTTTTATTCCTATATTTCTATATTTTATGCAGGTGTATAACTTTACTACATTTTAGTAGCCCAACCTTAATATTTTTTGTATGTATTTCCCGTTTTTATTTATGAACTTAAACAAACAAAACAAACAAAATATTTCTTTATTTCCTTACATTTTCGTTATTATTAAGTTGTGGGTCTCTCCTAGTAAGTTTTGCAAAACCTGTATTAGAAGAGCCCCTCTTTCTCATAAGTGCCATCAAATGGTGCAAGGATAATATCTAATACATTTTTTTACTTATAGCTATTTACAAAAAGAAATATGTTAAATTGACATTTCAGTAATATGCTATCTAAATACTCGTATAAAGATATATTATTGTGATTAGACTGGGTGTGTTAAGTGTGTATCTGTATAGTGTGAGTATTTGATTGTGTTTGGTGGAGATTTTACAGTTCGAATCTAAGCTAGTACAAAATGTTATACTTATTATGAAATTTTACTAAAATATATATATATAGACTATAAAATAATTCATATTCCATAGTTTTAGTGTTACAAAACTTTTTCAGTGTCTTCGTATTTCAGCGATTTTAGCCATGTTGTAAGTTTATTTTTGCATTCATTGTAAGTCATACCATATATGTTTAGAATTCTATTTATTTTGTTGTAGATTGAAATTGACTTTTGACAAAATTGAATAGAAGCAAAGGTTGTATTGTATTTTATAGATTTTATTACTGAGTAGGGGTTACGCTTGTTTAAAATGTTCGTGTCTATAGGTATCTTTTTATGGATCCTTAAGATACATTGGAGAATATATAATTGTCGGACCGTAAGAACATTTGCTTCATTATATAATTCATAGGTACGGAAGGTTTTTTTTTTACGTAAAGCCACTTTTAAGACAGCTCTCTGTGCACGTTCAACTTTGATAAATTTAGTTTTATAGGTGCCACCCCAAACTGACATGCAATATAATAGAATAGACTGCACCAGAGTTTTGTATATGTAAATAATGAGTTCTTTATTAGATAAGTCGCGAAGGTATTTTAAGAGCCAAATTAGTTTCCGTGCTCTATTTGCCACTAGTTCAAGCTGAGGGTACCACGATAGGTTTTTATCAATAATGATCCCGAGATACTTTGTAGACTTGACCTGGTTGATTTTGGAGCAATTGCAGCTTTCAGAATAACATGTGTGAGCCGTAATACTGAAATTTTCATCTGGTTGCATATGGTCACGAATTGAAAACGTTATGTAATTAGTTTTACTTGTGTTAAGAGATAGTAAATGTAGTTTCAACCATTTTATTACTTTATCAAATCCATACTGAGCCTTCTCGAAAACGTCCGACCAGTTATCGTCATGAAAAAGTAAGGCTGTGTCATCCGCATAGGAAAAAACACGTCCATTTGTTAATTTTAAGTTGGTAAGGTCATTGATGTATATTAAAAATAAGGTAGGTCCAAGGACGCTACCTTGCGGAACACCATAATCAGAGGTGAGGACATCCTTACTAAATATTTTATCATCAAGCTTCACTCTTTGTGTGCGGCCATGTAAATAGTCACTGAGTAACATTAAAAACGTTCCTCTAATACCAATTTTGTCCAGCTTTCTCTTTAACTTATTTCTTCATTGCATTATATATATATAATATTTTTATTCCTAGTTTCCTCTATTTTATTTATTTTTTATTTATTTATTTATTTAAAAACTTACGACTATCATTTATTTATGCAGGTGTATATTTTATTTCCCGAATTATTATATATTTTTTTTATATTTTAAAGATATATTATGTTGTTAAAATTAACTTTGACTTGTAGAAAGTATACTTTATGTATCTATTTTGCAAAAATAAATATTTTGATTTTGATTTTGATCATAATACTGGTTTATTTAATCTCATGCAATAGATTTTCTTATTTTTTATTCATAAAAACTTGGTAAAATTTGTCGGAAGCTATCCCTGATTTTGCTGTTGTAAAATTGTTCGTCATTGTCGTTGCTCAAGTATCAACTCGAACATTGTCGTCAGACATTTTTGAAGGAATTGTCAAAATTAATTTAAATATGAAATAATTAAATATTGAATTATTTATCTAAATTATGGCGTAAGAAAACTAGCAGACAACCGCGCATGCATGTGAGGTTAGGTCACAAAGGAGTTTATACTACACCTGCTTGGAAAGTTCCTTCTTCCTTTTTCGAAAACGATGGATAGATTGCTGTCATACCAATATGCGGGCGGAAAGAATGTATGAAAATCCATTGTTAACGTGCTGAGCGGGCAGAAAAAGTTTATGAAAATCCATTGTTAACGTGCTGTTTTTTTTATTTGTTGGCAATATCCGTACGATAAGCATAAATGTTACATTAAAAAGGGTATAAACTTCTTGGTACATAACCTAGCTTGAACAATAATGACAAAAGACAAAAAGTTTTTATGTCTTAGTTTGCAAACTAATACTGTCCACTTGCTATTTATGATCATAAAAAAATTAAAAAAGTGAAAGTCAAAAAGATTTTTTAATTAAAGATTTTGTCTTTTATTTTCCTCGCAGGTGTAGTATAAAGCACTATGTATCACTCGGGAGAAAGTGCGATTCGAAATGTATTAATTCTGGCAGCAGTTAAGAGAGACCTAAATTTTCAAGGTGGGAGAACATATTTAAGAAATATTTTAATTAACAAATTGGGCTACAAGTTCAAAAAGTGTAAAAATATCAATTTGTGTATTGACACAAAAGCCGGACATCGCCGCATGAAGGGCTCGCTACCTACGCCGTATGAAAGAGAATAATGAATTTTTTTTCACACCGTACCCAGACCGCCGATATGACGTCACGAGGTCAGGTGCACAGATATTGTGACCGGGTTGTAATCGGCCTCTGTTTCCACTCGGTGAACAATGTACTATTTCATGGCGGTGAGGTCTCGCACCACCTTGAAACCTCCATGGTCGGGCTACAATCACACACGCATGTGAGATTTGTTCAAGAAATGAAACATTTATGTACCTACATACTGAAAAATGAAAATATGTAAATATAAGTTTATGTTAACTAACAATAGATTAATGTTTTTATTATTATTATAGATTCTGTGTGTGTGTCTTTAATGATTTTTGGTGGTCTGAATCAATGAATGGCAAATATTTTTTACAGCTTTTATTTGGTAAGTATTTTAGCTTTTATTAGATTAATATTTTTTAATATTTCAGGTTACCTATTTATGTTATTTAAGTTTCTATTGTGAATTAAAATAAATCCCATTATGAATTTATTCATTTATTAATTTATAATGTTAATGTTTAATTGAACAAACCAGAAACATTATCGATCACTATTAGTTTAGGGTTTGCTTATAGTTAAATCACAAAGATGATGTTATACTCAATAAGACACGCGGTTTCTAACAAATAATCGCAACCTTCGGCTAGAACGGTTACTGTATCGATTTTCCTAACAAGACGGAAATATGCTCTTGACATTTATGAAATGTCATGAAAATGTCAAACGCCTTTGTGGAGATGGATGACTTTAAATATTTGTTGACATAGATATATGCTTAGGGCGAGCAGCATTTGGGAAGTTGTGTCATATATTTACGTCGTCAGTACCGCAGTACTTAAAGGCTATGTTCAACCAGCGCGTCCTTCCTGTGATGACGTAAGGCGCTGAGACAGATTCTTGGGTTTAATCCACCGGTTTAAGGTCGCTCAACGAGCTATGGAACGGGCTAGTCTTGGGATATCAATTATGGATACAATCCGAAACGAGGAGATTCGTCGGAGATTGAAAGTCACCGACATAGCCTGCCGAATCAGTAAGTTAAAGTGGCAGTGGCATATCTGTCACCGACGTGATGGCCGTTGAGGTCGAAAAGCGTTACAATTGATACACAAATATACGTTTTTACCTCTAAGTGTTTTCTTTCACCGCTTAGCAAGTGGTAAGTATTCAAATACGATGTATATTTTGAAAGTCTTATGTGTGCATGCTCACCTTGCTGGATTTCTTTCACACTCTCGCTTATTTACAGAGAAGAGTTTTGGTATTTTTTTAAATCTAGTTTTTGAATGGAAATACATGACTTAAATTCAATATATTACTTTGGATCCGCAGAAAGCGTAGGCCCTCAATTGTGGCACGTGCGCAATTTTTGCGAAAGCAGATTGCGGGTGATTAAAAAATGGATTTTGTACGGATATGTATAGATTTTTTTTTTATTGAAAACTTTTAATGAGCATTCCTTACATCCTATAGTTTTATTTGATGTAGTTTAGTCACTCTAATTTCTATCACATAGCATTTATATAACTTTAAACAAATATATAATGATTGATATTGTGAGTGAGAAATAATGCCGGAATAGCCACCCAGGGCGGCTATTCTGGCACTAATTTTCACTCGCAATATCAGTTCGACTTTTGTTTACAGGATGATAAATGCCATGCAATGTTAAGTGGAGTGACTAAATCTCATCAAATAAAAACGATAGAATGTAAGGAACGCTTCATATATATTTCCATTTAAAAGAATCGTACAAAATCTTTGTTTTTAAATCACCGGAAATATTTCTACGCACGTGCCAGAATAGCCAGCCAGGTCTACTTAAGGTTAGCAAACTTAACAAGGTAGTCCCATCCCTCAAAACATACATTTTGTAATATAAGTAAAGAATATTTGACCTATTTTCGGGTTCCCTACCCAAAGGGTGTCAAACAGGACCCTATTACTAAGCCTCCGCTGTCTGTCTGTCTGTGCGTCTGTCACAAGGGTCTACAGATTCAACCGTAATAGGTAGAAAGTTGAAATTTTCACATTATACGTTTCTACCACGACAAATAATAAAATATAACAAAAAAATTAAGCTGGGTAAAAGAAACCTCGAAAAGTTGCATTATTTAAACGTTATTGGTTTTCGCTCTTGCTTACATATTATGTTTGAAGGGACAATAATTCCATACAGCAACATAGTAAAAAATCTAGGTCTCCTGTTAGATAGTTGCTTCTCTTGGGATCCACAAATAAATGAAGTTTGTAGGAAATTATTTGCGGCAGCAGGAGCTCTAAGAAGGCTTTGGAACTTCCTTCCGACTGCTACTAAAATTGCGCTTGCACATTCTCTGCTACTACCTATTCTCGATTATGCCGATGTTTGTTATCTTGACGTTACGGAGGGCCAACTTGATAAACTCGAACGTCTTCAAAATTTCTGTATTAGGTTTATTTTTGGTCTTCGCAAATTCGATCATATTTCTGAATTCCGATCTCGATTAAATTGGCTTCCCATTCGTCGTCGCCGTAATGCTCATATCCTGTCTCTCTTGTATTCCGTTTTAAATAATCCTTCAACTCCCTCTTACCTTAAAACTCGCTTTAGATTTCTTCATGATACTCATGACCGCATTTTACGGTCCTCTCAAAATCTGCTTCTTGCCACGCCGGTGCACTCATCGTCTTTCTTTAACAATTCGTTCTCAGTAAAAGCTGTTTATTTATGGAATGATCTTCCTTTACCTATCAGGAGAGCCCCTTCCCTGCCTGTCTTCAAGAGACTAGTTAAACATCACTACCTCACACTCTGATTACCGAAATGTGATTTCTCTATATATAATAAAATATGTATGTAGTATATAAATATATATATGTATGTATATATATATGTGTGTATATTATTACGTATTTATTTACTAGTATATTACCATTTATAATACTATATATCCATTGATACATGTTTGTATATGTATTAACACAAAATTAGTACACCGCCATGTCAGTAATTCTTTTGAACAGTTTCTTCCACCCAAAGGTTGTCTGGAAGAGATCGCTTTAAGCGATAAGGCCGCCTGTTTGTGCTTACCTAATAAGTTAGTAAGTTATATTTCTTTGTTTCCTAAGTTAGATATTTAAATGTTTATGTTTTTTTCTTTTTTGTTTCCTTTTATGGTGTACAAATAAAGTTGTATTGTTGTTGTTGTAAATAACAATAGTACATTATGATACAAGTGAGCTGCGATGGACAATGTTTCACACGGCGTTTTTCAACAAACTTGCGAGGAAATATAAAAACATTTCATTGCCTTATTTTTCCACATAATCAAAACCGCAGCTATGAATTCACAACTTTCTATGAAAAATGGCGACGGAGATTTTGTTTTTGCGCGCGCAGATAGAAGTAGAGGCACTGACGCATCCGCCAAACAACAAAATATTAAATAATAACAAACTGAATATTTATGTATTTACAACAAAAATTAGTGTTAATTTGTTGATAAAAATGAATAATTTGATAAAATGAAATGATTATTTATTATATTTTAACTGAGACAGATTATTTATTCACAAAAAACTTAACAATTTCTCAGACATTAAAACGCTTTGCTAAGATTTTTAAAAATTACAGTCATGTAAAAAACACTAGTGCGATAATGTAAAGTGAAAACCACACGTGTTTAATATACTGCATTATGAATGACCCTAAAAACGTTGCAATAAGGGCCACTTTATAAGCAGCAAGTGTGTTGAAAAAATAATAAAACGTAGAGTTCCGTTCGTAGACGGCGCCAATTTTTTTGTCAGGCGCTACCATTTCAGCATCTTGTTTTTTGTAGCCTTGATGTTGCTTTGGCATGTATATTGGTGTTGTTAACCAGAATGTTAGATAGGGGTGCGGAACCCTTTGTGCGCGAGTCAGACCCACGCTTGGCCAAATTATTTATAATTGTTTTAGCTTGCTGGATTTGAACTTGGGTCTCAAGTTTCCGAGTTGAATGAATGAATGAATAAACACTTTATTGCACAGAAAATTAAAATAAAAACACAGAATACAGAAAAACAGAAGGCAAGGGCGGACCTATAAAGGCGGACCGATGGTATTAGGAAAATGAAAACTTTACACATTAGGTACTTAATTGTTTTGTGCAAAAAGAAAACAATTTACTTCAAGCCTATTACTTAAATATTACACTGCATACAAATACATACATATATAAATAAATACTACTACTCTCTACTCTCTTACAAAGAGCCTGATCCACCGGTTTAAGGTCGCTCAGCGAGCTATGGAGCGGGCTATGCTTGGGGTATTTCTGATGGATAGAATCCGAAACGGGGAGATCCGTCGGAGATCAAAAGTAACCGACATAGCCTGCAGAATCAGTAAGTTGAAGTGGCAGTGGGCAGGCCATATTTGTCGCCGACATGATGGCCGTTGGGGCCGAAAGGCTCTAGAATGGAGACCACGTACAGCAAAGCGTAGTGTAGGCCGACCTCGTGCCCGCTGGACCGACGACCTGAAGGACGTTGCGGGGGGAGGCTGGATGAGGGGGACGGAGGACCGACATGAGTGGCGAAATTTGGAAAAGGCCTATGTCCAGCAGTGGAAGAACACGGGCTGATGGATGGATGGATGATAAATAAATACATACATACAAAAAAAGTAGCATAGTCAGTCGAGTAATTCAGAGAGATGAAAGGTAATAATTTTTCAAGTTATATCTAAAAGAGGACACAGAAGGAAGGTTTCTGGGGGTTTGCGGAAGTTCATTCAGTCCTGGATTTGGCATTAGGCCGTATAGGCCGCTGCCTAGGGGCAGCAGGTTTTAGGGGCGGCGGATTTTAGAGGGAACTCACTCGCTTTGGTAAGCCGTCAAGTTCGTGCACAATTTAAATAATAACCCCAAGAGAGTCTTTTAAAATTAACACCTTTTTGGTCATAATTGATAGGATGAGAACAGAATTAGAAAAAAACCGGTCAAGTGCGAGTCAGACTCGCATACCTAGGGTTCCGTAATTCGACAGTTTTGGGAACAGGCAGGAAGAAGGTATTTAAAATAGCTGTTTATGATGACTAAAAAAATAATTGATTGTACCACATTTTAAATTAACATTAGAATATATATTGTCTATGAAAGTGTCTTCACTTCACGAGTTAATGACTCATCAATAAGATAGGCTGTTATACCAGATCTTATAAAATACCCAATTAGAAATTTCGTTAGTAGCGGGAAGTCTTCTAGTTCTGAGTGAAGTCAATCAATATTAATTATAATCGCCAAAGCAAGCAAAGATGATAGCTGAGGAGGACAAGTTTCATAAGTGAGCGTAGCAGTATTATTATGATAATGTACTCTGCAAAGTGTTATTTGCAAAAGCTTGTACTGCTTCGCCTTCTTTAGTAATTTAACTCCAGCGATCAAATTGTATCGCGATGTAGAGTACTCCCGGCGCCATCTAGTTTCCAGATGTGTTGTATACTCGGTACCAACCTAGTTAGGTAATTGTACTCTTGCATTTTGGGATGGATGCTAAAATAGGTTATCGTATATATATTTCTTTTCACGTATAGCAACTAGAGAAACAAATATTTTTATACCGTACTCGAAATAAAAGTCGTGGATAAAAATTTCATTTTGTCATTTTACTATCTTGAATTTCTCAACCGCTATATTCTTCCTGTAATTTTTACGAAATCCTAAATTACCATGATTTTTTAAATTTTTTTCGTTCCACCAGTTTCGAAAATAAGGGGACATGCATTTTTTGTTGTTTTTTAAATATTTCTCGAGAATGGTGCCACTAAATACAATAAAAGTATGTATTTTTATAATTAACTGATTAATATCTACAATTTGATCCCCATATTTTTTTTTATTTTACATTTTTTTTATATTTCTCATTTGTTTTCAATTTTTTTATCGCTATAGTTTTCCTGTAGTTGACCAGCTATGGCCTATAGTCGTGAATTTTTTCATTTTTTTCGGTCCACTAGTTTCGGAAATATGGCGGGGACATGCATTTTTGTGGTTTTTCAAAGATTTCCCGAAATCGGTGCCAGTAAATATAGTAAAAGTATATATTTTTATAATCAGCTCTTTAATATCTACAATTTGATACACATATTGTATTTTTAGGAATTTATTTTTCTCTCTTTTGTATTGGAAATATTTTGAACAATTTAAAATTTTTTAATAATTTTTTACACCGTATTATGTACGCAAGTGAATGCTTTTTTGTGGCAAATTTCAAGTCTTTATCTTTAGCGGTGCTAAAGTTATGAGGCTGTGACATACGGACAGACGGACGGACGGACGGACAACGGAGTCTCACCATAAAGGTTCCTTTTGTACCTTTTAGGTACTACGGAACTCTAAAAAGGAGGCACGGGCGGCACAAAGTGAGGTGGCCTATTCTTGAGAAAATTCTAAATCCGGCACTGAGTTCATTCCATAGTCGAACTGCATTGACCGTAAATGATTTTGGGAAATGAGCAGTGGTATGCGCAGGTATCGCCAAATCGATATGATGACAAGACAGAAGCGCTCTGTTGCTGCGTTCAGTGCGTAGGACAAATCTATTTTTCAAATAATTAGGGTAGAGGGGATTATGAATAACATTGTACAGGAGGGAAAGAACGTGTACATTCCTGCGAAAACGAATGGGAAGCCACTTTAGCCTGCAACGATACTCAGAGACGTGGTCACACTTGCGCAGTCCGAAAATATATCGAATGCACAAGTTCTGAAGACGCTCCAGCTTATCGAGCAGCTCTTCAGTAGAATCTAGGAAAGCAACATCGGCATAATCCAGAAGGGGAAGAAGATGAGATTGTGCTAACATTATTTTCGTATACAAAGGCAGGAAATTCGTTGTCATAAAGGTTGAGCTACAGCTTCTTGTAAAAAAAAAATCTTACTTATTTTAATAATATCAGGGACTCAAAGAAAAAAATAATATTTTGTATGAGGGAGAAAACTATGCCAGGGCTTGGTAACGTAACTAAATCACACTAAAAATAACGATACTTAACGTTATTTTGATAATAATGGTAACTCTGTGACGATATCACAGATAACGCTACCTTTTAAGGAAACGGTACAAATAACATTATCAACTTTAAAACTAACGTTATTTATAACGATATTTTATCCTACGTTGCCGCTTTGTCCTAAAATGGCGCGGCGAGGCGCTTGCAATATTGCCATTTTGTACATCACGTGTTGTTCACGCTGCATTGGCCGCGAATTTTATCAAAGAGAAAGAGCTGGCTCGTTGAAACAATAGTAGTTTATGCTACAAGTGCGTAAAAGAGGCAAATTTTACGAGTAAGTTATTGCCTTAACGCACGTGTATCAAACTACGTTTTTCAATGCATAGTGTGAGTAAATTAAACGTAATTAAAGAAACAAACAAACAATAAATACTCCAAATGAACTTTAGGCGGGCATTCTTTTTCTTTTTCTTTGCGCGCAATTTGCCGACGGAAAAAAGCTGCTTTTAGTTTGATGCGTTCGAAGGCTGCTTTCAGTCATACATAAAATAAATTTGGATCTACCAGCTTATTCTATTAATTTAAACAACAATGGCTGCCCGAAATTGTCTATTCTTAAGATACAAAGAATGTCGTTAACAAGGAAGAACGATCGAAAACATTGTATTTTTTTAAATGATGTACAGAGAATGCAAGTGGCCAGTATCATTTTGCGAACTCGCACATTTAAAACTTTGTCTTTTGGCATTATAATCAAAAAGTTCTTAATCATATTACGATTGAATGAGGTTACCTACCAAGAAGTTCATTTTAACCAGATTCCAGTATCCTTCTTGTTACCTATATAGGTTGAAATTAAATCAACCGACCAAATCTATACTGGAGATTTGGTTAGTGATCAAGATGGTCTGGTCATCAGTAATCCTTTTGGCCAATATAGAAAGATTTTTTTTTGCTTCCTTACTAGTTGCACTAGTTTAAGTACAATACCTAGTGCAGGCACCAAGGGGCAAAAAAAAATTTTTCGAGCTTCGCTTGTGGTGTCATTAAACCTTGTTTCTGATGAATAACCGAGTGTCCAGTATGAATTTGGTCGGTTGATTTAATTTCACCTAGTATATTATCAAAAGAAATTAAAAAGTATATATCAGGCGTGAACTGGTTGATTAAGTTTCATCAGAATTTTTAATTTACCTACTCCTACTCAAAATGTCGTCTAAACAGATAATTTTTATTTATTGCATTAAATCACATGTATATATTAAAGATCTTAAATAAACATTTACAGGACAATTAGAATCAATGTGATTTTACCCTAGGGTGTAGCAAATTATGATAAAATTAATTTTTAAAGTTAAATTACTAAAATACAATTTTTACAAAATACAAAAACATAAAATAACAATATTTACAAGCATTGACACTTTTATAATAATTGATTTTTAGGAGCACATGTATAGTTAAAGAATTCCTTAAGATTATATGGACACATTTTTACTAAATATTTTTTTAATGTCGTATGGAATTTTGACCCTGTTAATGATTTAATGTCATCTGGTAAGCTATTAAATACTTTAACTGCCATGAATTTAGTTGTTCGTGTATAAGCTGCCGTTCTAGGTAATAAGGCTTCTAAATTAAACCTATACATTTCATTGAGCCTGTTACTTATACCTTGAGTTCTAACTGGAAATTTATCAGGATACCTTTTAACCAATTTACAAAGTTCAATGATATAAAAAGCAGTAATAGTGTGAATTTGTAAGTCCTCAAATGATGTTCTACACGATTCTTTATTTGTTTTTAGACCGCCAAGTATACGTATACACCTTTTTTGAAGTAGTAATATTTTATGAATATTGACACTTATACCTCAAATAGCAAGCCCGTATAGAACTCTGGACTGAAAGAATGCAAAGTAACATTTCATTTCATCAAATTGAACGCATCAAACTGAAACCAGCTCATCTCTGTCAACTATATCAATGGTACATAAGATAAGACTGGCAACTGCGTTCGATAAATTAAAAAAATAAAACATATCTCAGACATGGCTGCATGAGCTAAGTTCCATTTGCCTTCCCACTATGTAGGGAAAAAAAATGAAAGAATAAATCACGCGTGTGGCAAAGTTGATTTTGACAACAGTTTAGACGGATATAAAACAGAACTTTACGGGCACATGCATTGAAAAATTTATTGTTTGTGTCTTTGCTTCCAATAACCATTAAAAACATTGACATCTCATAAACAACTAGACCCACAATCTCGCTCAAAGCGATGCATTTTGTCACCGCCAGGGGTGACAAAATCGAATGACGATTTCGTACAAGTGTCATTGCATCCTATGTTAACGACATAACGTCTTAATTTGGTTGAAGATTTTTGCTACTTTGCACGTCGCACATTCGAACACTTTCTGACGAACTTTTTTTAGACTGTGTGTCTTGTTGTTTATGAGAGGGTAATGGCTATAGAGTAAGAATCGAAGTAACTAATTACCAGTGGCAAAGGGTCCATATAACACGATTCCCATCGGCTTGTTTAGGAAATGGCATCCATACTACATTTATTTATTCCATGCTCTTTGTTTTGTCAAACATTTTCATAAATGCATACGACTAATATTGGCTGACAAGGTACAAAGAAAGAGTAAAAAAAAATGTTTTCCTTAGTTGCCTTTCTCGGGCGATTTTTTTGTCCGGCTTCCCTTTTTAAAATGTTTATCCTTCGCCACTGCTACTTACAATTTTTTCTACTTTGCTTTTATACACCTTTTCTGTTCTAGTCCGAGAGCTGACCACTCAAGTAGGGATTTGATTACTTTTACATTTTATTACTGGAAAAAAGTGGTTAGCAGGTAAAGTAGACCATTAAAATCCACCCACGCCCACGGAAGTGAAAGAACTGGCTCAACGCGCGCAGAATAAAGATGAAAAATAATACTCGTAACGTTAAATAACTAACGGTAAAATTAACGTTATTTTCTTATTAACGTTAAAAAGTCACTTAAATAACGTTAACTGTCATAGCGTTACTTTTTGAAGTAACGTTAACTCCGTTTGACAGTGATAAAGTTACCATCTTTTTAACGTTATAATATATACCTATATAATGTTGGAGTGAAGTTAAAGATCGTTAAATTTTATGGGGGCTTGTTATGCTGCTTGCTGCTTCATCAGAACCTTATCAAATTATAACTCAATCATAAACCACCAATTAAGTAAGAGTGCTCTAGAACGAATGTTAATCGTTCGCTTTCTTAGAAAACAAGAAATTGTCTACCATTTTCTTAAGCTTATTTTGTTACGACTTGCCACATCGAAGCAGTTTGAAAGTTCAACATTTTAATGAGAATAAGCCTATTATGCTAACAACGCAAACTCCATGTAAATAAGTTTCAAATATTATTTAGAACATTTGAATAATGGCCGGCATTGATTCATAAGCCTCTTACAATTCATTCCCTTGAATACGAGTACATGGAAACTTTGAAATTTGTGATTAAACAGCAATTCAAAAATCTTCTCTAGCATTGGTACCCACCCACACCAAAAAACGGACTTGTTTGAGAAGGACTCGTATCTGTAGACGCACGTACAACTAAGAAAACAGAAATAAAAAGACAATTAAAAAGAGCAGCGGCAGCTCAGGGGTAGAACGCTCTGGCTCTCAATCTTGAGACCCAGGTTTGATCTCCGGTCGAGCATGAGTTTTTCGGAATTCGTGCATAGTATTTGTTCTTACTTACCCTTGCTGAACGGTAAAGGAAAATATTGTGAGGAAACCTGCATGCCCTAAAAAGGCGTGTAGTTGTACCCGAAGCACGGCGATAGGGCTGACCCGTTGGGACGTAAAAATCGTAGGTGAAACGCGGGTGTACCGAGTATGGACATGATTTGCATTTCACAGTTAACATTTGGAAAACCTCTGACACCCCCTCGGGGATTCATGTCGTGACGATCGATATATTTATTTAATAAAAAAGCTGCCCAAGAGTGAGTAGCGCTCGCACAATTAGGTTTCCGTACCAATACTACAATGACCAGTTAAAAGACCAAATGAAACTTTTGTTAATTGTGTCATCCTACTTTGACTAATTGCTTATTTAAATCTTATCCAAGTTTTGTTGGGATTGTTACAAACTCATTTGCAAAAAAAAACGAGCAGTTTTGATTTTTTTCATGCCTGAAAAATATACAATACGAAAAAGATTATTCTCAAACTTGTTTGTCAATAGGAGCTTTTCTTTTGAAAAAAGAAAATGCGAAGAGCCTCTTTTTTGCCCCAGCGGAAAAATGAATGTATGAAAATCCATTTACGCCCAAGGGGTAAAACAACGACAAACTTTTAAAAATTGACACCAAGGGGAACTTTGCCATACAGCCAAGCCGACCGCTCGTTTCTCATCTTGGAATATGCAAAGGCATAATAGCAATAACCCATGCAGCAGTGGCATGCACAGGACTTCTTGCCGGAAATGCAATGAGAAGGTCAAGTTTGACAATAAAAAAATTAAATGTCACTTTGAAAAATCATTATTTGTATGCCGCCAGGGTAGGCACTACCTACCCTAGAGTCCATGATTTCATACAAAAAAAACAAATTTGTTTTTTATTTTCTTATTTATATCATGTGATTTTTATCGTCAAACTTGACCTTCTCATTGCTTTTCCAGCAAAAAGTTCTATGCACGCCACTGCCATTAATGCAATTTTAACACAGTGTGTGCGTTGATTTTATTATTTACTTTCTTTTTAAAATGGTTTTGGCTAAAAACAGAAAGCTTGAAAATTTTGAAAAGGCCGTCTTGGTTGCATGGTTGCAAAAAAATTTGCCTTTTCCATTTCAGGGAAGAACCAAACGAAAAATTAAAAATAGGTTTAAAATGGAAATGGTTAAAAACGGAAAATGGCGTGAATTCCCGAAAGTTAATATCGACTCTGAGTAACTTTTAGTAAACTTTTATTGGATTATCTCATTTTCTTGACATTTGAAAGTATTGTTATTGATGTTTAGCGGTCTCTAAAATATTTCGTAGAGTTATTTAAGCTGTAAATAGGTAGAAAGTGTAAATTTTCACAGAATACCTGTTACTATTGTTACGAGCTTTCGTTCGTTCGAAAGTTCAAAGTTCGGGATAAATTAATTTTATACCAATTTGTACCAAAAACCACTAACTGTCTTTATTTGTAATCACACACACTATTTAAACACAACTGAAACTAAATAACAACTGGAATTACTAACTGAACTCAGTGGACTCGCTGGAATGTCTAATTTGTCCGTACTATAATTTGAAAAATGTCTCACCACCACTAACTAGAATCGTTACCGGCAAGTTTATTACGTATCTTGCAAACAGAAAGCAATCGACAATAATTGCGCAATTTCTGCTGTCAAAAGTCACTTTCATATTACGGAAGGAGCAATAGCGGAGCGATAGCAAAGAGTCAACGGTGCTGCCACTAGCGAGCAATCATAAAACTAAAAAGTGCATTCTGTCCTTTACAGGGACCAAAGTTTCGTATTACTTATGCCATATTTCACAGCAAGCGACAGCTGTGTGAACGCAATCAGAAACGTCAAAATGCAACAGCCCAAACACTGATCGCTTAGGAATCGCTTTAGTTTTGTTTTGAATATTGAGTTATTTTAGATAAAAATATTAATTAATTTTAATTTAATTTAATGAGGTAGTCTAGCAGGTGGTTCATTTGGTCCTGGGACACGCGGTTGGACCTACAAAGATTTATATTAAAATTCATTTAATTGATAGGTATGTGCATATTAAAATCATAAAAAATATTTCTTGAAAAACATACTCACATTTTCAAATTGGTGCACACACACACACACTCGTTTTGTTTACGCTAAAAGGAAAACTAAAACCAAAACTGACTTAATGAAAAACGCACACGCGATACGGCGTTACCTATATTTTATTAACCTCAAAACCAATTTAAATAAACAAACAAACTAATAGTTCTCGATTGCTTCGGAATTGCTAGGTGGCACCACTTTCCTCGCCTTAAAGTGAATGATTGAACGAACGAAAAAAATAAAAAGTGCATTCATGTTGCAATAGCAGAAAGCAAACGATTAGCGAGCGATCGCTGTAGCTAATACGAATTTTGTTTGACACATTGCAACCGATTGTGCGATGACTGCGCGATAGTTGCTGATTGCAAAATTTTAGATAATAAGACTGCCGGTTATATTCGCTCTATACAGTCGAACTTCACTAGTCACTACTAGAGTCGTCCTTTAGTTCACTAGAGTTTCCGCTTTGTCTCGTAGTTAACACTGAACTGAACTCTCGACCGCTATCTGTCCCGTTTTTATATACCATACGCCGGCTTCGCGATCTGTCTAGAACCCTCTCGCACATTATGGAACACGCTTCAAGGATCGCAGCCTATATCCATCTCTCTCCCACTTCTTTCCAGTTCAAGTGACGCGATGTTGCTAGAACCCTCTAGCGCATTATGGAACGCGCGTCACGCTTCACGTCAGCGTGTCAAGGACTCCAGTCTGTATCCGTCCCTTTCCAACCCGAATGCTTCCTCTCATTTCTTCGTCCAAGACTTTTCAAGCTCAATGGCGGAAACTTCTCACATTGTCCAGTTTTGGGATCTTGGCCCGGAAGCGTCCACACGTCATCCGCGCTGAGATTATTTACGAAGTTTCTTACGCGTTCCATGATGTGTGAGATTTTTGTTTCGCGCGCCGGTACTACGTAACACTATGGTCTCTATGACGCAAATAATAAAATATTGAAAAAAAAATATTCACAAGAAACCTCGCAAAGTTGCATTATTTAAATGTTTTTGGTTGTGGATCATAATAATACATACAAGTTTTAAATTTAGTCAGATTGTAGGACATACTCCAAAGTAAGACAAAAATAAATAGACCGGAAGGGTTACGTACTATTATCTATAAAAATGGCAAAAAAATCATGTCTGTGCGCAGTTCCGACTCAGATTTGGCCAGTTTTAGTATTGGTTGTTATAGCGGCAACAAAAACACATTATCTGTGAAAATTTCAAATGTCTCTATCACAGTTCATGCATTATCTAAAAAAGGACAAAAAATCATGTCTATTGTATGTGAGTGCACAGGTCCAACTCGCACTTGGCCGTTTTTAGTATATTTTGTTATAGCGGCAACAGTAATACATCATCTGTGAAAATTTCAAGTGTCTAACTATCATTGTTCATGAGATAAAACCTGGTGACAGACAGACAGCGGAGCCTTAGTAATAAAAGTAGGGATCCGTACGCAGACGGTGCCAAATTTTTTTCAGGCGTTACCATTTTAGCAGCTTGTTTTTCGTAGCCTTGATATTACTTTGGCATGTATATTATTGTTGTTATTTACCATTACGCTTTTTGGATCCGCAACCGTATTTTGGGGTGGTACGGAACCCTTTGTGTGCGAGTCCGGCTCGCACTTGGCGAAAGTATTCTTTGAATAAACAGATTTTTATCTATTTTTTTTTCAAACATTTGACTGGCACTATCTTTTTGTGCGCGTCAAATTTCAAACCAAGCAAATTGCAAACTCCTGCTTTACATAGCGCAGAACTTTTTCACTTTCATTATAGTAAAAATTATTTGAAGCGATCTACAAAAAGCACAAATGAAAGTAATTACAAAATATTGGAGTACATATTCTGCTGCTTCATTTAATTTTGATTGAAAGTTTTACAAAGAAAAGGAAAAACAAGATTATTTTTTGGTTTAAATCCCGTTTCAGAGCTGCTCACATCCAGTTTTACTTTTCTAGTGCGTTTCTATACCATCCATCCATCCATCAGCCTGTTTCGACCACTGCTGGACATAGGCCTTTCCAGGATTTTGCCACTCTTGGCGATCCTCCTGGAAGAAATGCCCATACTCACACACGCTGGGCAGGCGGGTTGGTGAGCGCGGTGCCGAAACCCTTGCCCCAGTGACGCCGCTGCCCGTCACCAGTCTGATTTGATATGAGGCCTGGCAATTGGGGATGGATATACCGCCATCCATCGGTCCCAGGCAATGGTGGGCCGCCTGGTTTTGCCTGAGAGCTGTCCTCTTACTCTCCCCCGAATAACTTCGGGAGGATTTCCGAGTAAGATGGTGGTACCTCCACAGTCGTTTCTATACCACAATGATTTAATGGTAATTTATTTAATATAGAAATTAATTTCTATACGATATTCTTTATTTTACTTTTCAAACGACGCGACGGTATATAATGGATAAGCATCATTGTGTAGAATAAAGACTTCACTCAAACCTAAACCAAGTAATACTGACAACCCATCGCCTCTTCTATAGCTAAGTACGGCTCAAGTGTGTAGCCATAAATCTTACCGAATCACTTTCATATATTAATAAAACTTCGAAGTGATCGTAAATATCAATTTCTTAAAGCATTTACCTGGAGCTAGGGCCACTCGTGTCGCGTATCGGACAAATAAGATTTCAGCTCGTGAAAATAAGATCGTTTCAAGCGTGTCTGTCAATAAAATTGTTTCGACTTTGTAAATAAATGTAGATCTGGGGGCACGGCAGTGCCCACGCCAAGTCGAGCTAAAAAGCGGCATGGCCGTACCGTCCTTTTCTCGAAACAGTTCAGGCCATTTTCGACCCCCCTACAACTTCGTTGTGGATAAAACTAGAAGCCTGAATTTTCAGTTACCAAGCAGGCATTGTATAAACACGGTATAATTTCAAATGTTATTTAATTTGAACCTGTAGTTTAAGAATTATAACTAGTCAAAGTTTCTCAATTTTGTCACTCACTCACTCACTGACTGACTGACCGATCATCAAAATTCTAAGGCAGTTCTAGCAGACATAGAAGCTTCAAATTTGGAATACAATTAGAGTTTAGTGTATAAATCAAGGAAAAACTAAAATATTTTGCAATTTCGGTTTAGTGCTCTAGATACATTAACTGCATAAATAGCTTTGTAATCCCATATAAATATATAGGATTACAAAGTGATATTTTCAGTTGTAAGTAGAAGGTGCCGGAAAGGAAAAAAAGATTATTTAGTGCGATTGCCAAATCAATCTATTTATTTAAAACATAAAAGATTTTTAATATTGTTAAGAGGTGATGTTGTGATTAGCTAATTATATAATAACTTAAGACAGAAGGTCCCTTAAGTAGTGACTGAATAAATTAACCGACTATTTACATGGATCTCACAACTTTTTACGGTAGAAGAACTTAGTTGCGAGACTTGTTTTTTTTACAAGTTTTGTTTTTGATGGCATATAATAATAAATAAAAAATAAAATAAATGGCCTTTGCATAGCTTGGGAGACGTGAGCAAAAAGATGATGGTAGAAATTACAATATAATATTTTTACATCCTATACTATATATATACTATACTCGGGGCTTAGATTATTACTGGATTTTCAAAAGTCTGTAAATGAATATATTCCTCAGTATTACCAATTCGTGACTACACAAATAAGTACTCGTTTTTGTGCACCATTTGAAAAAGAAAAATGTTACGGAACGCAGCGAGTGAGGTGGATGCTTATTTCTGAACGCAGCAGCAATACTGGGACTACGGTTTGACAGTTAACAACAAGGACATGATTTTTGAGAATTGAGATAATAAAGCAAAAACGATTGATTTGGTTCTGAAATAACAATTTGCTGACCTCAAGTTACCTTTTAATTAACAAAAACTTACAGAAAAAAAACCGGACAAGTGCGAGTCGGACTCGCCCACCGAGTGTTCCGTTAAAGCCTATATTTTTATGTTTTAATTAGAAATATATACTGTTCAGATTTTTTCCTATACTTGAAGTTAAAGACGGTATTATTTGTTAAATTTCATAGATTCTAGGTCATATAAATACCTTGTACATTTTGATTCCCTTGAGAGTGTCGAAATATACGTTTTTTGCGGCATGTTTTTTTTTTACTTTAACTTAGAAGTTTGATTTTTTCACAGAGTATATGTTTTTAATTTCAATTAAATAAAACGAAGAAATTTTTTAAACCAAAAAGATAAAATTGCAGTACAATATGGGAGAATAAAACTTAGAAAAGGTTCATCAGTATTACTTTGGTGAGGTGCACCATCTGCGAGGCAGTGAAGGATGTTGACTTCAAAGATATATAATGGTACCATTATATATCTTTGGTTGACGTCAAAGATATATAATAGTTACCTGGTTGACGTTATGTCACTTGTCATATTTTGATGATGTGGCTTTTGCCGGTCCTAACGTAACAACGTAACGTTGCTTTATTTGTTTATTATAGCGAGTGGGTGATGATTCTATATGAAGATATATGCTTGCGTTGGCTCGTGTTTCTTTGAGGCTCTGAGTCCTGGCCTGGTAGTTTATTCTAGGTTTAATAAAGGGGTCCAAAGAAACTAGATTTAAAAAAATTCATTATTTCCATTCCTCCAGGCCGGGTCATAGGTCAATGTATTTATTTTTCAGGAAAATCACAATCATCAAATCTGTTGCTTTGGTGTTTGACACATTCTAGGCGAGTGGATATTTGTATTTCAGGAACTGAGAGGACGTGAATTTATTTATGTACTACCATGTGCAGTCTAGGTTTTACGATATATTTAACAAGAAAATATTGCACTGTTTTTTTTTATTTTTGGGATTAATTCCATCGTTTGCCATTACCATCAGCAAACAAAACTTCAAGTTGTCACTTTGGAAACGTTGCCACGTTTCGATGACCCTTCGTATACGTGCGTCAAGGCATACTCGTGTTAGGTAAGTACTAGAATCTGTAATTTATACTTGTGATTGTCTGGTTGAACTAATGATACTTTAGGAGTAAAATACACTTGTACCTGTACACTGTCAAAATCAAAATATTTATTTTGTAAATTAAATACATAAAGTATACTTTCTACAAGTCAAAGTTAATCTTTACAATATATCTTTAGAATAAAAAAAATATTTTATTATTAAAAATTTTTTTATTAAAAAATTATTCGCTCTTTGTAGGCTGTAGTAGTAGAAGTAGTAGTAGTCTTGGAAGATTTAGGGAACGGAGAGACTGATGAAGTTGTTTGGAGTTTATTACGACTTTTACTATCAAGCATCTCTTTAAGTTTTTCCGCATAATTACGGTTATCGGGAAAGTTTTTTAACAACTTTCTTTGCCACTCCTTCCAGTTTAGGTTCACCGTCGAGATTCCTTCATATCACTGCTTTGCTAGGCCGGATAGTTTTGAAAGTGCACGATATATTGTTTGTTTCTCATTCCACATATATACCTATATTGTTGCGATTTCATTAACTTTCTTTAGCCACGCTTGGGTGGATTGAGTTTTTAGACTAGGATCAAACTTTGGGATCACGTCTTGCACGCTATTAAATGTGTTTTAGTCATGATAGTTAATAGCTTGTATAAAGTCGTCCATAATCGACCGCTTTCTTTCTTTGTGTTGTGATAGATTGCGCCGTTGTCTATTACGCGAGGAGCGCTGGTTCCTAGAGCCCAATCGACGTTTGTTTCTGTCATAATCAGATAACGAAAGGCTACTCACGGAAGTAGATACGCTCAATTCTGTGGAACTAGAGCTGCTACTGTAGGCCCGTTTTCGTTTTCTGGTAGAAAATCTCACAGAAGACGATGTACTCGTGCTTGTTGAATCCTTTCTTATATTATGATCTCTTCGGCGATGACGTCTACGTTAATGATCGTGAGCGACTTCTTTTCCTACAAATTCGTGGACGAACTGAGCGAGACCGAGTACGCCTATACTTCCGGGTCATCCTACGATCTGTTGAACGCTTCCTAGTACGCTATGTTCTAATCAGTGATTCAACATGATTCTTTCCCCGAGTGGAATCGGTGGCGTCATAGCATCAGACATTATGCCTTATATCAGTAATCAGTAAGTCTATGTCCGTAGTCAAAGTTTAGGTAGGATCAGATTAAGGAAAGGAGGAATATTAATATTAGTTATTTAATAATATACACTTAAATTTGCTAAGTAGTATCTCCTGCTTGATGAAAAATCAATATAAGATAGTAATCATGTAACAACTTTTATAAAAACAATGTTTATTATTAGTTAAGAAGAGTATTCGTATAAATATTCATAGCATAGACGAGTCACTTCACTTCATACAAAATATACAAAACAAAACAAAGTTAATCTTGTTCACGGCAATGTGCGGTGTATTATTTATCGGAATAAAGTTACTGTTATCTATTTCACTAGTATATATAGCCTTAAGAATAATGTGTGTAGTAAGTATTGTTTACTTGATAACTAATTACTAATACCGTTCATCATACATTTTGCACAAGCTACTAGTGTACTCGTCTGTATGGAGCATCCCAGCGACGCAATGCACGACTGCTGTCGGCTAGCTTGCTCAAGAACTCCGGCGGTACCGCGCGAAAACAGCGCTTTCCGCTCGGCTAAAATAAAATCCTTTTCATTTGAAGTTGTGCTTGATTTTACTTGATATTTTTATAACCGAACTAGAATCAAGCTCAAGACACGCGAAGTGCACAAAACGGAACAGATCCAGTTTATAATCTGTGGATAGATAACGGGCCGTACAAAGTGGGTCGTGCATACTGCATAACTACCCGTAAATAATTGGCGGTACAAAAAAGGGATCCAGATAGATAAATTCCAAAGAATAATAATACGAAATGAATACACATACGAAGAACAAACAATTTTCGTCGTCTTGCTCACAGTATCTATCTAATTCTCAAGATGATGACTAGATGATCATGCGTATGACATTTGGAACGATCACAAGGATTTTTCAGTACCACGCTGTTGCTATTCAGAAAAATTCTCGTAAACACTATCAAAATATATTACAGCAGAAAGATTGTCCAATACAAATACGAGTTAATCATGTATGAAGTACAATAAACCCACTTTATTCTCCAGATTAACAAGAAAAAGCTTTTCAGGTTCGTTACCTGTTTTATTTTATCTTTCATGGATTATTAATAATAATGAACACAGTGTACATGCCGATGGGCGTCAGACAGATCCCACTTCTGAGATATTGGATGGTTTACTAATACCTTAATAACAGACCTGTAGTTATTTCAATCAACTTGTAATTAATGTAATTATATAAGTAAACAACGACACACATTTATCGATATCTTGAAAGTAGTAAGACAACTGTTTTTTGAACGCGACAAAATCCTCTCGCCCACAATCGCCTTGACTGCCAACGTTCGAATGTCCGTCCGAAACTTCAGTGTGCTCTCTTGCCAGCGCCCTCTGCGGCACCTCAGAAGTACTGTTTTTACGTAAATATCGATGATTCTCTAACACTTTAGAATGAAAAAAAAAAATATATATACATATACTAATAAGGGAAATACATACAAAAAATATTTAGGTTGGGCTACTAATAGTAGATTGTTGCATCGAGTAGAAAGTCACTTTCGCGAGTTTCATAATCTGCTTTTCTTTCAAAAAAATACAAAATATTCAACTTCCAAATAAAGAACTGAACTCAAAATAGTCCAAAAAATGTTTATTTAGAAAAATGAATAGTTACGTTCGTACAGTTATTAAACGTTGTTCGATAGCTCACTAAAATAAGCCAAAAATACGTTCATTTATCATTGTATTTTGGAGGCAAAAGATTATCTATTACTTCATTTGCCACATTTTTTAATTTCTCCAGGTGTTAATAGTCATCACTTTCGCTACTAAAATCCATTTTCAAGAAACAATCAAATTCTCACGAAATTTTTATTGCGTAAGTTTGCGCGCGCCTATATTGATCAAGATTTTTTTGGATGTATATGGTTTTACGTATATTTAGCCAGTTTCCTTTATTTTAATTTGTTTGCAGGAATAGAAATAGCGCTGATTGGCATAGGCTAGCCAATCATAGGACTTATTATCGGCGCGCTAGTTGGGTAGTTCAAAATTAGTTTTCTATACCTAAAAAATTGATAACAAGTGAGAAATATAAAAAAATGTAAAATAAAAATAAAAATACTTTATCAAAATACAATATTGGTATCAACTTGTAGACATTAAAGAGTTGATTATAAAGATATAAACTTTTACTATATTTACAGGCACTGATTTCGAAAAATCCATGAAAAACCACATTAAATGGCGATTATAGGTCTTAATTGGCCAATTATAGGAAACATTATAGCGATTAAAGAAAAGTAACAAATGAGAAATATAAAAACATTTAAAATAAATAGATATTAAAAAAACATAATATTGGTATCAAATTGTAGATATTAAAAAGCTGATTATAAATATAATACTTTTACCACGTTTACTGGCACCTATTTCGAGAAATCTTTGAAAAACTACACAAAAATGCATGTCCCCCCCCCTTATTTCTAAAACTAATGAACCGAAAAATATGAAAAAAATCATGTTAATTTGGGATTACGTAAAAATTACAGGAAAAATATAGTGGGTGAGAAATTAACGACTACAAAATGACAAAATTAAATTTTTCATCCACGACTTTTATTTTGCATTTGAGTCTCTCTTTTTTGGTACAATCAATTCTATTTTTAGTTATCATAAACAGTTACGGGCAAGATTTTAAATACCTTCTTCCTGACTGTTTCCAAAACTGTCGAATTACGGAACCCTAGGTATGCGATTCTGACTCCGGTTTGACCGGTTTTTTTTTTGTTTATGGTTAACGTTTTCATTCGCCAGTTTTCTTTATTTTAAATTGTTTCCAAAAATAAAAATTGCGCTGATTAGCCTATGGCTTATCATCGGCGTGCTGATAGGGTAAGTTTAAACAAGTTTTCTATGTACGGGTCACTTGGGATTTGGGCATTATAAGGTAATATACAGAGACAATAAATACTGACGCGGGACTTTAGTGGTGGCGCGGCAGGAAAGTATGTATTGTTAATCCATTATTGCATTGTGTTTAGGGCAATAATGGATTTTCATATATACTTTTCAGCATTACATTGCTCTGGAGCTGAAATGTGTCGCATTGCGCACACTATTTAGGCTAGTAAGCCGAAATTAAAGCAAAGTTAGAAAGAAAAGACTTTGATTAACCTGACCGCTTTCGCTATATAATAGGTATACTTGCGATAATAATACAGCAAAACCGATGAGGTGAAATAAAATGTTTTAAACAAAAGACAAGCACAAATAATATTGTATGAATTCGATTGATGGTACTTAGTGGAATATTATCTTCAATAAATTATACCCGAATTCTTGTGATTTTTATTCGACATATATTTATTTTTATTCTTACTTAGGCTACCGGTTTCGTATGACACATCATCGGGCCAACAAATGATTAATTTAATAACTATTTCAAACTACAGAAAGAAAACAAAAAGAAAACATTTTTAACAAGCAAATATAAAATAAACAGAGGTAAGTCATCACAGCTTGCGTTTCAAAATTGGTCTACGTCAAGGTTAAGTTATTTTATATTTGCTTGTTAAAAATGTTTACTTTTTGTTTTCTTTCTGTAGTTTAAAATAGTTATTAAATTAATAATTTGTTGGCCCGATGATGTGTCATACGAAACCGGTAGCCTAAGTAAGAATAAAAATAAATATATGATGAATAAAAAGTACATGAATTCGTGTATAATTTATTTAAGCACAAATAATTTACACAAAATACTCAAATCTGCCAATTTCTCGTGTCACATATCCGAAAAGTTTGATCGTTCTTTGTTCAGGCAGTATCACTCGATAGGTAATATCTCGAAATGGGCGGACGTGTGCCGGCAATCATCGTTAAATTTAGAAATAATGAGCTGTACCCGGCTTTATGAGTTTAACTATATGGCTTTTTAGTGATGGGAACTGATTGTTTTGTCCATATTTTATGGAAACTGTTGCTGTTGGCTAAGGCTTACTAGTGACTTGTTGAAAGAAGTCATTTATCGTTCGAGTCGTTCGACCCCTTGCCGGAAATTGACTCTATATGAGTGATTCATGTCAAAAAAGCATTTATGCTTTCTAATGAGACAATTGAGGCATTGAGAGCAGGAAAGGCCTAACATTTTCAGACATAATTGATTTTTAATTGTGTCTAGAAATGTTAGGCTTTTCTTGCTCTCAGTGCCTCAATTATTGCCCTTTTATATTTTTGAGATCTATTTGACCGTCACATTAAAAGCGTTTGACCAATGTGTGGATGAGAATGAAACTAAAAAGAAATAAAAATATTAAAGTTATAAAAACACGGATGATTTTGGGAACTCATGTAGGCAATGTTTATTTAATTATTCAATAAAAGAATGCCGGAACTTGGGAATAACCCGTCGATCACATTGGACATTTTTTGCGTGTGATCAGATACATTTAGTCATTTACTGTCAGTAAAGTAACAGTAAGCATGGCATTGATAAACAGATGAACTGACGACGCATATCTAAAATGTCAGAAAAATAATCCCAAAAGATCCGCCCAGGTATATCGATATAACGCCCTTCCCTATCCCCCTAATGCCATAAAGCGCGATAACGTCGTCGGTAAGAGCGCCACGGCGACGCTCACTACCGCCGTAATTAAGAAAATTAATCTTCTTCACACAAGACGCACCGTTCAGATATCTGTGTAAACATAACGTTGGGTCCCAGTAAACGTGCAGCGGCCCTAGAAAGAAAAGCGATCGGAACCATTCGAATCGTCTACGTGTTCGTCTTCGACTAGACGTTTTTAATCGAGTCGTTCGAAATGTTGCGAGAATATAAAACGTTCGTCGATTGATCATCAGGTCGATTTACTAGTCGAACGGGCTTGATATGGTTTGTTTTAAAAAAGCAAATTTGTCTATGGAAACGTTTTGGATTATGTTCCGAAAACAAGGTAAGAGATCTCGAAGTCGATTCTTTCTTTCTTATTTCATGGTAACAAATGAGATGCATACACTTTGGACACATTTTCAATGTTTAGTAACGCAGGCCGTGAAAGACGTCGGTCGAACGGAAACAATTTTTTGCAGAAAACAGCGAAAGGAAAAGCTTTTTATTTGTTTAAAAGTATAACAGATATGATTGTACCTACGTTATTTGGCTATTGTAATTTATATTATTTTTGTTTCCTTCTGTGTGGTGTGCAAATAAAGTTATATTGTATTGTATTGTAACAGATATGAGTATGTAATACGAGCCCTACCAAATGGACAGTACTTTTAACCAGTAAATGAAGGTTATATATTAAGAAATTTTAACAAAACATATCGTTATTTTAGTGAAAAATAATAGATTCTGTCAGCAACTTCAACACGTAAAACTTCGTCTATCCGTTGACTACGCAAAACAATTCGCCTACCACTTGGTGGCGTTTCCTTTAGCATCAATAACGGCCTTTATCCTTCGTAGCATCATCGATACTAACTCTTCACATTCTTCTGGAGTTGTTGGATCCCAAACAGCCCTAATTTACTCTTGTAAATAGGTAATTTTTGACCTTGCTGGAAACATTAATAGATTTTTTTTCATTTTCCACCACAGGGTCTCAATAGGAGATTAATCTGGACTGCCACTTCATTGCAGGGATCCAATTGTCTTCGCAGTGTGACAGAAAGCACCATCATTGTTGAAAAGAGTAGGCATTCTGATGTTTCCACTTTGGAATGGACGGCTGTAACTTGTTTAAAGAATGTTTTGGTATTCTACTGCATTAACACACAGGTGATCTACAAATACAGGTGACCCATACCTTGTTATATATATGTGCCATATCATTACATATCCACCAAACTTCATTTTTCTCTCGATACAGTTGTTGGAATGCTTCATCTTTATTTTGGAGAACTTTTTTAATATTTTATGTCAACGACAGTAACCTCAAATTTAGATTCTGCTAACACTTCTTTGTTCCATGCCATGTGAGAATGCAACCCGTTTTTGATAAGATCCCAGCACATAAAATGACAAACTTGTTAGAACCTGCAAGTAAAATGACAAATTACAAAAAAATATACCTACGCTTAGAACTATATTGCTAATTCATTTAAAATTCTTGTGAAGTTTCCTTTTTTTGTAAATTACTAACCATCACTTCCAAGGATATGTTCCTTGTTCCGCGTAGTGGTGTGTGTTCTAAAAGATGATCACACAGATCATAGAACATGGCTTTTGTGAACTGGTAGGTATGTGGCTTCAAATATTGTAGCGGGAATGCTCCAAATTAATTGTACTCTAAGGGCTGCTCTTTTCTTCAAGGATCTGCTGGTTCTTACAGAAGATGCTGCTCTGTCTGCTGCTACCAAAATACCAAAATCCTGAAACAGCACAAACTAATACTTGAGGTTATAGCATGTTACATTTAAGATAATGACCATCGCGTGTTTAATTAAATTTCAAGAAAAGTAAGAATAAGAATCTTCTTTGTGTTTTCTTCCTGTATAAAAAGTTTTACGTGGTGGTTGATTTCATTTGATATTTTTTGACATCCATAACATTTGGAGACAAAACAAAGTTGTGAAATATTGCCAAAATTTCAAATAAAGACATGAACTTACTGTAAACACTGTAAGAACCACAAATAGTGCACTTCTTTGCACCTAATTCTCGCTCAAATCAAAGACGTTTGGAAAGTCACGACAATTTTGTTTTACGACTCCTCCAACCGAATCGTTTTCGTCTTCGACTCGATTACGACCGTGTTTAACAATGTTTTTTATGTTTGTTTCTAACAATCTCATACAAGAAAACGAATGGGCTTGCACGAATCATTCGAGCTCGCTCGGACGTTTTAGTTTTCGATTATTTACGTATTCAGTTCTACGAAATGCTCGTTTGCGAGTCGAATTCGTTCGTTTGACAGATAAAGACGTGACGAATGAGTCGTAAACGTGTATGTTTCTTGTGCCACAGGACGACTTCATCTTTCTGATCTTTCTTTGATCTGAAATAAGGTTTTCATTAATTGTTCTATAAAAAGAGAAGACTTACGCAAAAAAGTAAAAAGGAAATTTTAAATAATTTGGCCAAATGCGAGTCGGACTCGCGCAAAAACTGTTCCTTACTACATAATACGGGTACGCAACCCCAAAATCTGCACCTTTAAGATCTCAGCACCATCTTGCGAATAAACCTTGGTGCAAAAGGTTCTCAAGCCACTCTTAGCGCCATCTATCATCTGATCAAAGAACCTCGGTAAAAGCTTTCAAGCAAGTCATCTCAGATGGCGCTATGGTTAACACGAGGTTTATTGGGTTTAACATTTTTTTTATTTTTTTTTATTTGTCTTTATAGAGGCCATAATAACACGTATTCTGTAAACAAATCTATTTTCTACCTGTTACGGTTGTAGCTATAGGCCCCTGTGACAGACGGACAGACAGACTGCGGAGGCTTAGTATTAGATTATTATTATTATTACTATTAGATAGTACGGAACCCACAAAAGAACTCAATTCCGACAATGCAAATATGATCTGACATTTTAAATATGCTTCGTTTGGCACTGCACATAAATTTGTGACCGCAGCTTTCCCGTATTTGTATGGGATCCGCAATGTTCTATTGGGAAATTAATGAATTTTATATTTAATTAACCACAGCATTATAAAGTTCGTTTGTAAAATTATCAGATTGAGTTTTGTCACCATAATTTGTTACATCGTTGTTAATTGACATTTATACTAAATAACTGGTGATTGCGGACGTATATCTATCTCCATGCACACACGCACACTCTTACTGATGCACTCAAACGCTGTTCATTCATCAGCACGGTACAATTTTAACTAAGAATAATCATATTTTAATGTCATAAAGAATACATTTTCTTAAGATACAAATAATGTTTGTAAGTAAGATTAGATAATAAATATGTCATATTAACGGAAAGAAAGGCATTACATTAATTCATTTAGGCTAGGATAGAATAGGAGGACAGCTAACATCAAAGAGTCGTCTTCGAGACCACAATAGTTTGAATGTATGAATTGGAGTACAAAAATTGGACCAAGTACTCGTATAATTCTGATAAGAACACTTTTCTAATTTCAAGAACCTCGGACGGGAAGGGAGTTAAGGTTGAATTTGACAGTAACGATATTAGGAGCATTCCACTCATTTTGCCAAACTATTATTATTTGTGAGGCGGTAGGCAAAGAAGGTCTTGAATTCTTGACTGTAGTTTAGATACAATTTGTCGTCTCCACTGTGAATGACTCATTGACAAAAATAGTCAGAAATTATTTTCTGTTAAAACTAGCAAGGTCGCCACGTTCCGCTTCGCTCGGCTCCCCTAATGTATTGCCATGTTAAACTAACATGCTTGAGCAAAAAAAATCAAAAATAAAGGCCTCTTCGCACCTATTTTTGAATTTTTTTTGACAGACTTTTTTGTGTTTATCTCGCTTTTTCGTGAAATAACTGCTTCCTATGATCGAGTTATGGGTTGGCCGTTCCGCCACAATTCGGTTTTGATGTAAAATCGTCACTTTTGCTAAAAAGCGGTTTACATAACATTTAAATATACTTCATATTACATAATATGTAATAATTACGTATACCTATATGTACATAGAGCTATACACTAGCAGACTTTAATGAAAAGTTTATTAAGTAGCTTATTTAATAATTTTAAACTAATAAAAGTGAAATAACTAAACTTTTTTATTACATTCAACATTATTACGCTTATGTTAATTTCGTTTTGAAATTAGTTAAATTAACCGAGTTTTTCTTTAAGGAGTTGTTCAAAGTTGTTCAAGTTTATTTATTAATTTCAATTTTTATACTTAACTTGGTGAGTTTGAGATTTCGGGTAATCTCTTAAAACAATCTCGTAAACTTGTAAATAATTAGACTACTTAGGGTTCCGTCCCCAAAGGGACAAATGAAACCGCGTACTACTATACTGATCATCATACATACTGAGAAACATTCCCGTGCAAATAAAAATTAAAATTTAATTTCCCCGACAAAGTTTACCGAGACAGTATGAAGAGGACAACAATTTTTAGGGTTCCATACCTGAAGGGTGCCGAACGAAACCCTATTACTAAGCTTCCCCTGTCTGTTTTTTTGTATGTCCGTCTGTTACAGGAGTCTGCAGCTCCAACCTTAATAGGTGGAAAATTGAAATTTTCACAGAATACTTGCTTCTGTGGTCTCTATCATGACAAATAATAAAAATTAAAATAGTTAAACCCAAAACCCCATACAATAAACCTTGTCTTAATCATAGCGCCATCTGAGATGACTGTTGACAGCTTTTACCGAGGTTCATTGATCAGATGATAGATGGCGCTAAGAGCAGCTTGTCAACCGTTTTGCGCCGAGGTTCATTCGCAAGATGATAGATGTCGCGATTTGGGGGTACCCGTACTATATGGTGGTACGGAACCCTTTGTGCGCGAGTCCGACTTGCACTTGGCCAAATTATTTTCATATTCGCAAGTATGTTTCTTTAGTAAACTTGTTCAGTATGATCAGTAGGGATTATAATAAATAAAATAAAATAAAAGATACTTTATTTGTCTTACTAAACTAACATACAAAATTACAAATACAATATTACTTACAAAAATGGAAGTGGAAAAAAAAAAGGTCTAAGCTCGGCATAAAGCTAGCTGACACGCATGCAGACAGCCGCCGATTTTCAGCTTAGCCTTGTAATAATAATTATATGGTTTCATTTAAGACAGCAGTATTACAACACACCGTTTAATAGGTATGTAACCGTATCTAAACTTGGTATTTTGTTGTAGTATATATGTCGCAGTAAAGTAGTTAAATCAGAGAGTTAGTTGAATCTCTAGAGAGTTAATTAAAGATCGACATTCAATCAAGTCGCTAAAGTTCCGTCAGACAAGTGAGTGAACGAAACGTTTAACGAGTTTCCTAAACGTTCCTAGGCGCATTTCAACTTTGGTAGGGTGACCTTTGTGAGGCGTCCCCGAGTAGGATACTAAATAGTCGCATAATGGATAGGTCGAAATGTATTTAAAAACACTAGGTTAGGTTAGGTTTGAACATTATGAAACAACTCAGAGCCGAGCGAAGCGGAGCGGAGCGAGGCGTCCCCGAGTAGGATACTAAAAAGGTGCATAATGGATAGGTCAAAATGTATTTAAAAACAGTACGTTAGGTCAGGTTTGAACATTATGAAACAACTCAGAGCCATCATCTTGTTTTACATTATTAATCAATCAAAACGCTGGCTTTCGGTCAGAAAGATAGTTAAACGTTTTCGACGCTGCTTTATTTGAATCAAAATGCTAGCGACTTGATTGAATGTCGATCTTTAATTAACTCTCTAGAGATTCAACTAACTCTCTGATTTAACTACTTTACTGCGACATATATACTCGTATTCTAAGTAGAGAAGTAGACATCAAGTATTATCGCCAGTCGCCGCCAAACTTTAGATTAGTCGGAAAGTTGTAGCCAAATGAAAGTTGTATCCAAATAAAAGGTCCCCTCTGAGAGCAGATGAGAGTACCGTCTCATCCAGTACCTAATCACTTTTCTTTTGTTACTTGTTTTGTAATAAAAGTAATAAATGAATGTACATACTTTACCAATCTCAACTACAGACGGGTTATTATAATATAAATATGTTACAATGCAACATTTCTTTATAAAAAAACACAAATTGACACGACATGAATCCCCGGGGGGGTGCCAGAGGTGTTAAATGCAAGTCACAGTCTACACCTGCTTTTCACCGACGATTATTACGTCTCAAATATGATGGGTGGTGAGCCGTATCGCGTTACGTGCCAACACCGAGCTACGTAGAACGAACACAAATTAATGCGCACCATCGCGCTGCCTACACCTACTAGGTGGTAGAGCTGATGCCGGGCTCGACCATGGAGGTACCACCATCTTACTCGCAAATCCTCCCGAATTCGGGGGAGAGTTAGAGAACAGCTCTCAGGCAAAACCAGGCAGCCCACCATCGCCTGGGACCGATGAATGGCGGTATATCCATCCCCAATTGCCGGGCCTTATTTAAAACTGACTAGTGACGGGCAGCAGCGTCACTGGTGCAAGGGTTTTAGCACCGCGCTCACCAACCAGCCTGCCCAGCATGTGTGAGTATGGGCATATCTTCCAGAAGGCCGCCAAGAGTGGCGAAATCCTGGAAAGGCCTATTTCCAACAGTGGACGAAACAGGCTGATGGATGGATGGATGGATGGATCGCGCTGCAAGTCTACTGTAACTCAATTATTATCGAGAACCAATAAATCTTTTGCTTAAGGTGAAGTGGGCGTTGGAAAAATATGCTGTAAGAGTGCAGGATGAACTTATCTACAGTCGAGCGCGAGTGAGCAAGTTAAACATTATACAAACTTAACGTAAGCGATAATCTGAATTTTAATAATGAAGAAAATCTATGGACTTATTTAAAAAAATCTTGTAGCCAAAAGATGGACAAGTATACACAAAATATACGTAAATATTTAAGTTTTGTAATGATACCATACAATTTTCAGAGGTCTCTTATGGATGTTTTTTCCATTGTGTGAAAGATTCAAATCATGATATTAAGATAGTCAAAAGATTTCTCGTATCTTCAAAAACAATATGTATTTTTTTCAGTCCTGTACTGTCCTCACATCTGGTGTTCTGAAAAACGTGTAAATTTTCCGTTCCCAACGCCCATTTCCCATTAAGCAAAATAAACTTCTATATTGAGTGCTCTTGGAATATTGTTATATATTGTAATATTGACATAGGTAGTCTACTAATCAAACTCAACAACTTTTCCTTATGTTTCCAAGGAACATAAGCACACAAACGGAAAAATATGGACTTTCGCCATGAAAAAATTACAGTAGGCAACATAGGTAGTAAGAAATTAGATTTTAAAACAGTAGAACTCACATACTACAATGGATGGGGTTCTGTAAAAAATGTGTTATAGGTGAGGCCTTTTTCAAGACGATATAGCGTAGCCCAAAACGTGAAAGACAAAAATCGTTGCATCGAAAAAAAAATTGCAAAGTGAAGGCTGATTTTTCTCTTCAAAACAGTAGTCCGTCCAAACTTACGAGGGGTGGCTGATATAAAATCTCCTTTGTTAAAGAAAGTTTAAAAAATGTTACTGGCCACTATATTCTCGTATTCTTTGTTTATTCCTTTTTTTTAAATTATGACACTTATTTGTTTCTACGAGTTCAATTTTTTTTTGGCGCGTCTTCGTTTTTATCAAGTTGCAATAAAATTAAAAATGGATAAAATTGAGTATCGCGCTGTGATTAAATTCCTCGGTAAAGAAGGGAATACGCCGACGCAGATCCGAGAGCGCATGTTTAAGGTGTTCGGAGATTCATGTCCTTCCGAATTTGTAATAAAGTTTTGGTCAAAGCAGTTTAAACAAGGCCGTGTGAGCTTAGAAGACGATCCCCGTAGTGGAAGGCCCATTTCTGCAGTTACCGCAGATAATGTGGAAAAAGTGAAGAAACTGATCCTTGCCGATCGGCGAATTAAGCAGTGGGAAATAGCTAGAGATGTTGGCATTAGCAAGGAACGAGTTCATGAAATAATTCATGAACATTTGGGAATGTCCAAGGTGAGCGCACGTTGGGTGCCTAAAATGTTGACCCCGTTTGATAAGCAAAGGCGTGTGGAATGTTGTCAGTCATTTTTAGACTTGGTAAAGGATAAAGAGGAAGAAACTATCTTGCGAATAGTGACCTGTGATGAAACTTGGATTCGTCAGTGGGATCCCGAAAGCAAACAAGAATCGATGCAATGGAAATTTAAAGGGGAAAAACCACCAAGGAAGTTTAAGGTCCGGCTGTCAGCGGGCAAACTAATGGCAACCATTTTTTGGGATGTTGAGGGGATTCTTATGATAGATTACCTGCCAAAAAACACCACGATGAATGCTGAATACTATGCGAACTTACTTGACCAGCTACGCAAAAAAATAAAAGAAGACAGGAGGGGCAAACTTAGCAAAGGCGTTTTAATTTTGCATGATAATGCACCCGCGCACACGGCCTTTAAGGCGCGGTCATCTCTGACAAAAAACGGCTTTACAGAGATCAACCACCCACCCTATAGTCCAGACCTGGCTCCCTCTGACTACTTCTTATTTAAAAATTTAAAGAAAAATTTGAGAGGGCGCAGATTTTCAACAGACGAAGAGATGAAGGACGCTGTGAATGACTATTTTGACGAACAAAATAATAATTATTATTTTAATGGTATGCTGTCACTTATTGACAAATGTCGTAAGTGCATTTCAGTTGCAGGGGACTATATTGAAAAATAAAAAATAAATTATTAATCCATGTATTTTCTTTCATAGTCAGGTAGATTACTTTTCAGCCACCCCTCGTATAAAGTAAAAAATAACAACGTGACTGGAGTTGTAAACATATAAATATATTAGTAAAAACTTAGAAATGCGTTTTCTTTTTCGAAACTCTCTCGTTTGAATTTATATTAAATATAATTTACTAAAAAACAGCAATATCCAATCTTTTCTTGATTCACCGCACTACTCGGACGCGCACATTTTCAGATATGTTCATCTCTTTCATTGTGCTATAGACATATTGCGCCTTTATTTGCGCGTGTATGTTTGTTTAGGAAGAATATTTAGTATGTTCAGTAGAGTATCTGGTTTAATTTAAAGAGACGTCTATCAGCGCTGCTAATCGCGGGGAAAATCCCCGATATGACAAAAATCGGGGAAACCAGACCATTTTTTTCAGTGGGCTAGAACCATTTTATGTCGGATAATACAACAGGTGGACACTACTAACAAAATTTTGAATGGCAACACCACTTAAATGCCTGCTCAACTGTCATTTGATTTGAACACGATTTCGTATTTCTGAACGCATCGATTTCTACATTATTAATTCATTGCTTAAGGCTGTCGATTTTTGAAATTTTCAATAAAATTATGGAAAAGTGGTTGAAGAGTGCAGCTACCGTTAAAATATTTGCATAAAAGAGTGTTTTTATTCCAGAAATATCATTTCGGGGAATTTTTGGGGAATTAATCAAAAGGAAGCGGGGAATTTCGGGGAATTTACAACGCGGGAAATCGAGAAATGTTTATTGGCAGCACTGCTGTCTTTTTACACCCGGTACATAAGGTGACATTAATTTATGCAGCCAAATTCATACCGGAGGTTTGTTAAGTGATCAGTATCACGAATCGATAACACTTTTTGCTAATTTCGCAAAATAAAATATTCACTTCACATAGTAATTCACTCGAGGGGGCTTGCGTTTGGATTTTATAACGAATTTCGCAAAAGAGATCATCGAACCTTGATACTAATTACTGAGTCTTCAGTATTAATTTGGCTGCATAAATTAATGTCACCTTGTATATCAATATGAAAAATGATAGAGAGAAATACAAATATGTTTACCGAATCTCCTTCATTTCTACCCAACCAAGGTGAAGCCAAATATAGTATGATGTTTTTTGCATGTCTGTATGTATTTATGTATGAGACTGCGTCAGTTCCACTCTTTTATTCAAGGTTGCTTTGTCTCCAAACCCTTTTCCTACAAGCAAGAAAAATAAAGCGGGAGGCTCTTATGCGATCTCTTTCATTTCCGTCTCAGACGAAAATAAAGACATTTTATGGTGTACAGTGCAATGCTCATAAAAGCAGATAACTCAAACGAGAATACACAATAAAGCAGCAATAACAAAATATTTGTACATCAATTCACGCAACTGACGCCAAAAGAGAAACTTACTTTTGACTGTAACAGATCATAGTGAAGTAACAACACTATCTACATTTACCACTTAAAACCAATGTACTGAACTGGATTTCTTTTAATTGCATATCATACATATATGTAATAAGAATAACCTAGGTTGATATGACGTCAACGCTTCTATTGTCACTCCAAAATAAAAGACTAAAACAACAAGTGGGCATAGTAGTACCTTTTATGACATGCAACCACAGACATATAATTATTAGTAAGTAGCAGACAAAACATAAGGATTAAATAGCGTGGCAAGTTTCCATACAAAAAATAAGCTACATTGGTACAAAGAAACGCATAAAAATGGGTGGTTTTGGCTGGCTTATGCGTGGAACATATTTGTTAATTCCTAAACTAATCTGTAGTATATATTTTGTTTGGAAACAAGCAGTATTTATATTTAAAAGAGCCCGAAGTTCACTGAGCTAAAATTGCCACGCGTCGTCTCTATGCGTTTATTATTAATGTTAGGTCTGCTACTATATTATACGTCTGTGCATGCAACTGGCTGGGGGAGACTGGAGTCTGCAATACAGTCTTTACTAACGCATACTCTAGGGATCTACTAATTAGATTGAAGCCAAATTGTTATTTGATTATGTTATTTTTTTATGTGGTAATTTCTTGGTTCATGTATTTCATTCTATTTTATTTGATAATAACCCAAAATACAAATTTGTATTTGGCGTTGTATTTAATTAATCAATAAATACATTTTGACTTGATTTGTACAATCCTAGGAGGGCTAGCCACTCATGTCATGATTAAACAAAATATAAAAAACTGCTTTCATAGTTTTAATTTAAAGCATTAGCTTTAATAGTTTTTTAGTTTTTGTACTTTTATGAACAACATGTATATAGGTAGGTACCTAAATAAATTAAAAAGCAAATCACTTATATAGAGAAATAAGTAATAGTAAAAAAACAACTGAGACAAAAATAAAGTACAGGTGTAAAAATATTATAAGTATGTAATTTATTATAAATATTATGATGGATGAATCTTAAACGAAACCTGACACTACATAACACTCACGCCTTTAGACACCTCTATCGCCCGAAACACGTACAAGTTTCCTTAAGGCGACATGGGTATTAAAAAATGAGATTTTTAAACAGTAGAACTCCCTTAATACAACAGATAGCATTCTGAAAAAAAAAATACAATTTATAAATTAGGCCTTTTTCAAGACTATAACAGAGCCCAAAACGTGACAGAAAAAAATTCGCTGCATCGAAAAAAATGCAAATTGTACGCTATCTTTTTTTTCAGTTCAAAACAGTAGTCCGTCCAAACTAATAAAGTAAAAATTACATTATTGACTGTTGCAAACATATAAACTTATTATCGAGACATTACAACGCGTTTTTTTTTCAAGCGCACTTATTTGAGTTTATCTATATTCAAAGTCCTGACTGACTGATATATCAAGGCACAGACTAAACCGCTGGTCCTTGCCAGAGACATGAAATTTGGAGGTTCTATTCTTTGTAAAGTGTAGGAATCCACTAAGAAAGGGTTTTCCAAAATTCTATCCCTAATAGGGTGAAATGGGGGGTCGAATTTTCTATGAAACGTTTTATTCTCTGGGTCGATTAACTCGAAAATTGGAACACTGAAACACTGTTTCAGAACGCTAAATGCAAGGTGCCATAGAATGATTTTACTACCGCGTGAATCGAGTTAAGCTGGGTCTCCAGCGCATGTTTTGTACTACATACTAAACAAAAACGTGTACACAAAACATTGTTTCGCTACACATTTTTACTGATAAGCATGCAGGAGACACGGGGCTTATAAACACAAATATGTAGCGGAACAATATCTTGTTTTGTTGTTGACAAACAAAAATGTAGGATTTCAATTGTCAAAGGGGCTAATTTGATTAGCCGAATAGCCATATGACAATCGAATTTGATGACGATCGTCTTACACAATTGCACCTCTGATCTGAAACACCTAAAGGGTTCTAAGAAAGTTCTCAGAAGTGGATAGCTCAATGGTGGTGGAGCAACTGCCCGGTAAGCGAGAGGTCCCGGGTTTGAGTTCCTCCTCACGTCCAGATTTACTTTTCCAATTTTCTATACCGCAATGATATAAAATTTAATTTGAATTTAATTGTTGTTTGTGTTTCTATTTGTAACTGATTCTGATTACACATTATTAGATACTAACTGTCTAACCACAATAGCAGTTTATGCTACAAGTGCGTTAAAAAGGCAATACCTTACGAGGCCGATTTTCAATGCATAGTGTGAGTAAATAAATGAAACATAATTAAAGAAACAAACAAATAATAAATAGTCCAAATGAACTTTCAGTAGGCGGGCATTATTTATGTTTTTCTTTGCACGCAAGTTGCCGACTTGACGGAAATAACCTGCTTTCAGTTTGATGTGTTCGTAGGCTGCTTTCAGTCCCCTGACATATCTTTATACTGTCCTTCTGTCAGTGGTAGGCGGTGTCGTCTGACGATCAAACTGAACGCAGCCCACCAACGCATCAAACTGAAAACAGCTCATTTCCGTCTAGTCTATCTACGGTACACAAGAAAAGACTGACAACTTTCTCTCAATAAATAAAAATAAAGCACTAGTGTGGAAAAAATTACTTTGCCAACAGTTTTGATGCATATAAAGTGGGTCTTTACGAGAATTTGCATTGAAATAGTACATTTTGATGCATGTGCGAAAAGGTTGATATCTAAAGTCACGATTGACAGTCGTATATCAAACGACGTTTTTTTATACACGTGCGAAAAATTACATGAAATAATAAAATAAAATCAATTTTGTTGCAAATCAAAACAGTCGACTGAAGAACACGCAGTCCGATTGGCGCCAATCTTTACTACAAAGACCAATGTCGCTTTCTAAAATCTTTTTAATAAAATAGAATACAAATTATGACGTCTAAAATCGTTTTGAATTTTCAATACATCTTTTACAATTTAACAAACGTAATAATATATTTAATAATAAAATATAAAAGTCTGAAAATACTCATCTTCTTATAGAGTATTTGGTAAACTAAAGGTTTACATGCTTACTAAATGATCTGGCCGGTTTCCCTTGGATGGCGTCAGCGGGTAGTAAAAACAAAAAGCACGAGTGTGACATATGTCAATTACACATTACTAGGTAATAATAACTGTTTATTAACCGCAGAAAATAAATCAATGTAGGTACCAGTATATTTAAATGAAACTGTATCTTTTACTCATCATATTGGACAACTTTCCCAAACAAACACACCAGTGAAAATGAACAAAAATTGTTCTCTTCTCCACTAAAGGATTTTCTGAAAATTGTGTATGGGTAAATTGGCTAAATTTTATTTCCATTTGCGCGGGTATATTTCTTTAGGGCAGTGTTTCAGTATGGAAGGTATACTATATTGTTTTATTTAAAGATAGCAGCCTGTATATATTTGTAAGATTTCGTCACTCGAGTAACCATGAGCCGGTTTGCTCAGAAAGCCCATATTACATGCAAATACCGTACGTTCGCAATCAAACCAATCGCATTGATCAACGTCAGAAACCACAATCAATCACACACGTACATTATGTGCACAATTGTACAGTGGGCAGCAGTTCGGGCTACCTATTTCCATACGAATTTCATCGTTACGACATCGAAATACGGTTTACCATTTGGTGAGCTGTTAAACGGGCGATTGTCCCTGGGATGTATGCTCGAACTTCCCCTTTGAATCTGCTTCCTTGTTTAATCTTAGAAATTCTAGATGTGTTTACATACATATGTAAACAGTGATCTAAATAAGTGTAAGTGGCTACGATCAATTTAAATGTGTGTAAAAATATATAAAAAAATACGCGACATAAATCCCTAAGGGAGTATCAGAGGTGTTCCGGGCTGTGAAATGCAAGTCACAGTCCACACTCGGCACACCCGCATTCACCGACGATTTTTACGTCCCAACGTGATGGGTGGTGAGCCGTATCGCCGTTCTCCGGGCAGAAGTACACACTTTTTAGTTGTAAAAATCCTTACATATAATTATTAACATATTTAAGTAATAGCGAAATCCTAAGAAATGATGTATGAAACTATAATAGAAATAAATATTTATACATTTTAAACACTTGGCGATTAATCCATCGTAAAGAGATACAATAGTATAGACATAAGTAGTACAGAAAGTATAGTAGTATAAAGATAGTTAAGACATGATCGTGATAATTTTCTTGCCCATCTTCTTAGCAAGACTAATCGAATGGGCGGAGTTAAGCATATATTTATATATATATAACAAACAAACGAATTTATGTAATAATGCCACAAGCCAAAAAACCAAAAACAGACAATCTAAATTATAATAACCATAGGTAACATCACTTATCAAACTTAAAATAAAACTAAAACATTGTTACAAAATTAAAATTTTAAAAAAACTAAGGTAAAAATTTATTTTACATTAAAAAATGGCTATGCTAAATAATCAAGCTCTGGCCCATAAAATAAGTATAAAAACCTGTTTTATAATGGACCATTATACATATGTAACGTATTAGTATTTAGTATATAGTAAGCTATCGTTATCATGTAGTAGGTATATATGTTATTGTATACATTAAATATACCTTTAATGTAGTTTATGTACGTGTATTAACTTATTAAGTATATGTATATACCTAAATCCTAATTTAATATATTGTACTTTCCTCTTTTAAATTTAATCATTTTACTTATTATATATATTCAAACGTGCGATATAGTATTTATATACCTACGTTGCAAAAATAAAGTATTCATTTAATTTCATTTCATACGCTATAAGTGCGGTAAGGAGAGGCAATACCTTACGAGGACGATTTGAGACACGAGCGACAAGAATTTGACGGCAATAAGCTGCTTTCAGTTTAATGCGTTCGTAGCGTAGACATCTTATAATATTATTCTAAGTTCGTAGGCTGCTTTCAGTCAAGCTTATCTATGGTACACAAGAAAATACTAGCAACTTTTCTTTCAATAAAACACTAGTGTGCTTAAGTTGACTTTGACAACACTTTTGTTGCATATAAAAAAGCCCTTTACAAGCACTTGCATTGAAAATTTACATTATATCATTGCGGTATACGAGTAGAAACGCAGAAGAAAAGTAAATCTAAATGTAAGGAGCTCTGAGCCGGGATTCGAACCCGGGCCCTCTCCCAGTTCAGAACTCCTCATATTGAGATTTACTTTTCTTCTGTGTTTCTATGGTAACGCAATTATATATTGTTAATTCACATATATGAGCTGCAACCACGCATATCGACGTGAAAACGAAAACTATTTAATGAAATACGAATTTCGTTTGACACAAGCAAGCTAGGGCGCTTGTGATGAAAAGTCCACAAAAACTGGTCAAGTGTTAGTGGGTCTGATGCCCTCAGAAGCACGTACATACCGTTTGAAACACAAACTTATTCCACAATCATAGTACTCCAACTTAACTTGACACTTACGATCATTTAAATTATATGTATAAAAAGGGTCTAGTTGAGTTGGTTATAATTTCTTCTTGATGAATATAGATGGTTTTTAGATTTTTATTGTGAACGAAATTTAAAGTTTCTAAGTCAACTGGAAGCGCCCTATAGGTTTTTATGGTGAGCTATTATTTTGTAAAAAATTGATTACGTAAGGGGATTTTTAATGGCCGTTAAACTTTTGAAAATGGGTCTTGCTTGACAGACGGGCGGACAGATAGATAGACAACAAAGTGATCTTATAAGGGTTTCGTTTTTTCACTTTGGGGTACGGAACCCTAAATTTTTTATTATTTTATTATTTCTTAGGAAAACTAAGGCTAACATAAAGGAAGTGCTCGATTTTGCATTCAGTACAATCATAATCATAATCATATTATTTATTTGTACATTAAAGCCACACCTGGCACACAAATCATTTTATAAAACACACAGTAAAATCGATTCATAAAAATAAAATAAAAAGTAATTAAATCACATATTAATAGGTAAACCGAAATTATTAAATGTCTACATTTTCACAAGTAAATAGAATATATGTATATAAAAAAAATTAAAGCAATGAAGATGTCAAGTACAGGTAATAATGAAAATAATTATTATAACAATCAATAGACTAGTATTTTGGTTTACAAAACAAAAAGTTTGTCACTCAAAACTCTTGTCTCTGTTCCTTTATTAGGGTTCCGTACCCGAAGGATGCCAAACGTGACCCTATTACTAAGTCTGTCTGTCTGTCCGTCTGTCACAGGGGTCTACAGTTTCAACCGTAATAGGTTGAAATTTTCACAAAATACGTATTTCTATAGCCACTATCACGACAAATGATAAGAAACTTTCTACTTTGCCTACTACGAACTATGGAGGTTTTACAATTTTTTTTATTATACTGGACCAAAGATATATAATGCACTTATTAAGGATATTAAGAACTGTGATAATTTTAATGTATTTTCTAGGAAACTTGAGACTTTTTTATTAGAACGACCATATTACAATTTAAATGTTTTTTTTATTGACGTTCTATTTATTATTTTTATTTATTATTTCTTGCTTTATGCTAATTGTCTATGTATTAAATGTAACATTATGTCTTATTTTCTTATTTTATAATTTATCAGTGTCGAAATCATATTTAAATTTAAGTTGCAAATGTCTTTTAAATAAGACTGGCTTTCGTAGTCACCGTATTGTTAGTTTTAAGATAATCACACTAATATTGTAAATGCGAAAGTTTGTGTGTGTATGTTTGTTACTCTTTCACGCTTAAACTGCTGGACGGATTTGGATGAAATTTAGAATAGATAGAGCTTTTACCCTAACATAACACATAGGCTACGTTTTATACAGGAAAAAAGCATGTCGTTAAACCGAGTAACACGCGGGCGGAGTGGCGGGCAAAAGCTAGTATATAATAATAATTTTTTGCATGCCTTGATACAATTTAAAATTTTTAAATACACAAAATTGCCAAACTGCTATTGCAGTTTGTCGGCAAGGTAATAGGTAATAGTAGTTTCTCTCCGTATATATGATCATGTCACCAAATTTCACGTTTTTTGACAGGTTAAGTTGTGAAATATCAATAGGTCTAGAAACGCTCTTTTCTAATTAATTTTTAACCAATAAAAAGCGACGATTAAATTTTGCAAAAAATATATGTCATATTTTACTTTTTCTTCGTAATATTTCGGCTGTTAGATTACACTTTCCTCGATCTGATTAAATCACAAATAAAGGTCTAAACTACGATCTAAATATATCATTTCATGTAAGCTTTATTAAGTTTTGGATAATAAAACATTATACTCAAATATAGGTCGTAAAAAATGCGATATAAAACGGCCACCATATTAAAAACCCATCCCTCTAATTTCAAAATAATAAATAAAAACACCTCAAAACCGCGGGTTTTCTGAGCGGCCCGCTTCCGCTGAGCAGGATAAACATGTGAAAGATGAAAGCGTTGGACAGATTTCTCTGGATAACCTCGCCTTAAGTGGGTTTCTTCAGCGTAGATCTATTTTTAGGGTTCCACGCCCAAAGGGCAAAACGGAGCCCTGTTAATGTAGCTCTGATGTCTGTCCGTATGTCACGGGTCTCTAGCTTGCAGATGGAATGAGGTACAGATCTGAAATTTGAACATGTTATGTAAAGTGTAGACCTAAAACAGGATATTTAAACGAACGAGCGAAGCGAGCGATTTCTCCGAGTCTACTGGAACAATCCGGCGTTTATATGAATGTATGTATGTACGTGTATGTATGTAAGTATGAATGTTTGTTCGACGATAACTCGAGTATCGTTGATCGGAATGTCATGAAATTTGGCAGACGAGTAAATAAGGCAAAAAAAAAAAGTTTAAACAGGAGCCAAATCGGTCAAGCGAAATGCCGGGGAAAGCGACCAACTGATAAACAAACAATACAAGTGCAAATATAAAAATTAAACCCCATTCGGGTTCAGCGGTAATAGTAAATAATAGGTAATAGGTAATAGTAGAATAGAGATATTTAGGTGCAATTGATCACTTACACCCGTGTTAAATATTTTACTTTTCATCACTAATGTGAGGAAATAGAAAAAAACTTACCTAATTATACTTACAACAACGTTTTCAACAAGATATCGAATGGGTTACATGAAAAGGGAGCCGAATTTTTAGGGTTCCGTACCTCAGGAGGAAAAAACGGAGCCCTTATAAGATCACTTTGTTGTCCGTCTGTCCGTTCGTCCGTCCGGCCATCTGTCTGATAAGACCTTTCATCTCGGGAACGCGTAGAGGTATCGAGTTGAAATGAAACCATATACTCAGGTCTACAGTCCCTTGAAGCTGTGAAAAAACCAAACTTAGAAAATGATACGGCCGTTTATGCCGCAAAAAACGTGAAATTCGACACTCTCACGGGAATCGAAATTTACAGGCTATTTTCCGTTTACCTAGAACTATGAATTTTGGCAAGTAATACCATCTATACTACAGGTATAGGGAAAAATCTGAAAATTATACATTTGGAACCCTCGGTGGGCGAGTCCGATTCCCACTTGTACAGTTTTTTTCTAACCCCAGCACCTGGGGTGTTCTTGTCTAGAGCTTATTAACCAGAGTAAAAATATATTTCTTTTTATCTCCATAGAGAAACGGGGGCCATCAAAGTTGTCAATTTTAGACAATAATTCTTACGGGGTCTATCTCAAAAACTAAACTAGCTAGGAGTTAAGAAGTTTCTGTATTACCATACATACCTACTCTAGTAAAGTAAAGTTTACTATACTCTAGTAAAACCACAAATACTGAAAAGGTAGATTTTTTATATAGGCTCAGGGTTACGTACTAAAACACTTGACCAATTTAATTTTGCAGTTTTATTTCATACAGCTTCTAATTACTGATACACACATACATACATATACTCACGCCTGTCTCCTAGAGGGGTAGGCAGAGACTACAGATTTCCATCTGCTACGATCCTGACACACCTCTTTTTCTTCTTGTACATAGTAGAATCTACATCCCTCAATCTAGCCATACAAGCTCTTCTATTCCGGGTACTTTTTACTTTGCCCTCCTTCAGCATGTCTCCTATTTGGTCGGCATACCTCCTTCTAGGGCGGGCGGCCCGGTTGAGCTTTACCTTCCGCTTGTGCAGCATACATTTCTTTCGTCACTCTACTTTCATTCATCCTCTCTATCCTACTATTTATTTATTTATTTATTTATTAAGGAACTTACACTATCATTACAGGCTGGACCTAATTCAATAGTGAAGTAACACATCATATACATCATAATCACTATACAACATACACATCCAATACCAAAAACAATTAACTTACCTACATATATTTTTATCTTACACAATAAAAAAAAAAAAACAAGGACAAAGAGCCATAAAAACAATTAATTAACCACAAACCTAATAGTAACATAGAATATGCAAAGTTATCCTTGTTAATTCACCCAGAGAACACGTGAAAACGTCCGTCTTTTCTGAAATTTTATTGAGCAACTCAATAGCTCTAGTTAGCGGCGCTTCCGCAAGCAATTTGGCTCTGGCGCCGGGCACGCAGAGCAGCCGCTCCTCGCGCCGCCGCAGCCCAATATTATAAATGCGAAAGTTTGTGTGTGTGTATGTTTGTTACTCTTTCACGCTGAAACGGCTGAACGGATTTGGATGAAATTTGGAATGGATATAGCTTATACCCTAACTTAACACATAGGCTACTTTTTTACCCGGAAAAAGCATGTCATTAAACCAAATACCACGCGGTCGGAGCCGCGGGTAAAAGCTATTATGCTCATATTAATTACTGATATGTTTGTAATTGTTAAATGGTACGGAACACTCAAGGTTCGAGTCCTACTTGTACTTGACTAGTTTCTTCTAAATATCCTACGGCATATGCACCCTTTAATCAGCCATGCCATGTTCCCACGTACAAAGTTTACGAACCTGACAGCTGTAACTAAATTTCATGACAATTTCCTCTGGAAACCTTGTAATCTACATTTCCAATGAATAATGATCCGGCAAATAATGAGTTCCAAACTGTTTAGAATATCTGTTCCGGGATCTTATCTTTAAATTAAACGTCTCGGACGTTGTTTGCATTTTAGCCCTACTGGGAGTCTTTACACTCGACGATCTACTCACTAAATGAATAAGTATCAAGCAACAAAACTGCTCTACTGACCATACCGAACGTTTGTTTAAAATCAAATAAAAACAAAAATAGAAAATAATTACGGAAAAGAACATTTTGATGCAAGTGCGAAAAGGTTGATATCTAGAGTCACGATTGACGAAAAACAGTCGGGGCGAGCAATATCAACACTTTCGCACGTATATCAAACGACGGTTTTTAATACACCTGCAAAAAATTACATGAAATAATAAAATAAACGCAATTTTCTTGAAAATCAAAACAAGTCGACAGAAGAACACGCAGTCTGGTTAGCGCCAATCTGTACTACAAAGACCAATGTCTCGTTCTAAAATCTTTTTTAATAATAATTTCCAAGATAGTTAAATAAGAATATAGATTATGACGTCTAAAATCATTTTGAGCTTTTAAAACATCTTTTACAATTTGACATATGTGATATATTTAATTATAAAATATAATAATTTGAAAATACTCATCTTAAACAGTTTTTAGTGTATCCGGTAAAACAAAGGTTTAGAACTAAATGGTATGGCCGGTTTCTCCTAGATGGCGTCAGTAGTAAAAACAAAAAGCACGAGTGCGAAATTTGTAATTTTACGCAAGCTGAACACGCACGTAATCTATGATTTTTGAGCAGGTGTATTAAAAATATATTTATTTATCACTCAACGGATTTGGATGCTGCTTTCTTTATTACCATCGTAGTGACCCTGCTGAACATACCTATATGTGCTTTAAGGGGTTTTCATAAAATTACGCCCAAACTGAAAACGGGGTAGGAATTGAAAAAACGCGGGCGGAGCCGCGGACAAAACGCTAGTAAAGACTAAAGTTGTTGCTTCGCTATTCATAAATACTTTAAAGTTTGAAAGCTCACAAAATAATATTTTGTGCTACTGTGACAAAACGAGGGCAATTGGGACACGAGTATCCTCTACTTTAGAGTATCATCCACCCCCGCCATGTCGCAGTCTTGTCAGTTCACGCTAAAATGATAAACTAGGAATAAGAAAATGCACGTAAAGGCGCAGCCTCCCAGGGCTTAGAACCGTTTTAAAAATAACCGGTTATTAAAGGTTAAAAACTGTTTTTCGATTATTTTGTTCGAAGCATAATCGTTAAAAGAGCGTTATGGAATACCGTAATTAACCGGTTAATTCCGCGAGATCTGATGGCGGTAATGCGGGGTAGAGGAGCAGCCCCGCTTGCGCGCGTTGTTAACTTGTTACCCACATACACAGACAATTTGCTGCAAAGACCGATCAAAACCAGTCATGCAACAAAACCTATTTTACGAACTTTATTTGCCTGAAACCGATTAATTGTGGTTACGGTAGAACGAAACCGAAAAAAAATCTTTACGTAAGCGTCAGTAAGCGGTTCGAAATTTTTTCCGGTTTACAAGCCTTCTCAAATTCAAATTCAAATTGTTTATTTGTAAAATAGATACATAAAGTATACGTTTTACATGTCAAATATAATCTGTATAAAAATAATATTTTATGATGAAACAAATATTATACGGGAAATATATAAAAAACTATATTTAAGTTGGCCTACAAAAGTTAAATGCATAAAATAAAGACTTATTGGAATAAGAATATTATTATTACTACACAATGCAATTAATATATAAGTTGATAAATAGACTGAATAGACCCTAAATAAATATAATGCCTAGCTAAATATATACTAACATAAGTAAGAAATTAAAATATTGTATATACATACCTACATAATTCAATGAATAAATAAGTTAATAGATAAATAAACTATAAATAGATATAATGCCTAAATCCGCCCATTCGATTAATCTTGCTAAGAAGAAGGGCAAGAAACTTAGCAAGATCATGTCTTTTTTATCAGTATTTTTTTTTCTGAATATGGCTTAATACTTTTACAGTTTTTTTAACTTATATAAAATAATACTAAACAATGTAAAAATAAAAAAATAAAATAATAATACAAAAGACAGAAAGAAATTGTGTCATGAGGAAAAATATATATATATCTTAGTCTAGCTGTCTAATGAGGTAGTAAGTTAAAATACTAAGCAAAACATCATCCACCTGTCTCATATAGTTTATCACTTTTTTATAGTCAGATTATCAACTAAGTAATAAATGCTAAGTTTAAGTTGTACAATGTTCATGTCAATATGTAAAAAGAAATGTCAAAATAATATTAAAAAACAATATAAAAACATTAGTCTACATAAAAACAGACGATTTGAAACACAAATCTGTTAGAAAATAAACGAACAGTAGTATCAATCAATATTCTCATGAGACCAAGCGTCACTATCATCCAAATAGTCATTAATTTTATAATATGCTTTTCTCAAGAGTCCCTGCTTAATATATAATTTAAACTTATTTTCTAAAAAACTAAGGAAGTTACTAGTGGAAGTTTATTGTAAAATCTTATACCATGTCCTACAAAAGAGGTGCATACTTTTGCAAGTCTAATTTTTGGAAAAGCCAGTGTATGTTTCTTCCTAGTGTCTATAGAGTGATGCTCACCGAGCCTAGGGAAACTATCGATATTTTTTCTGATATATTTAATTACTTGGTAAATAAATTCACAAGGAACTGTTAAAATATTAATTTCTTTGAATTTTTCTCTTAATGAATCCCGATGCTTCATATTGTAAATAGCACGAAATGCTCTCTTTTGCAAAACAAAGACTGCGTTTATATCCGCAGCTCTACCCCACAGCAACACACCATATGACATAATGCTGTGAAAATAACTAAAGAACACCAATCTAGCAGTATCCTCATCAGTTATTTGCCTCATCCGTCTAACAGCGTATGCGGCTGAACTTAGTCTACCACAAAGGCCTTCTATGTGGAGACCCCACTGAAGACGAGAGTCTATAGTAATGCCTAAAAACTACGTTTTGTTGACTAACTCTAGCTTGGACCCCTGCAAAAGTTAATCAGCATCTACTTGAATTACATTTGGTAAAGTGAATTTCATACATTTTGTCTCTTTTCCCTTTAAAACTAAATTATTCGCAGTAAACCAATCAATAATCATACATAGATTTACATTCCCATCATCAAGGATATGTTAACTTTAAAAATAAGTGACGTGTCGTCAGCGAATAGCACTATCTCAGATAAGTCTTTAACCAAATAAGGAAGTTATGTATATTAAGAACAATAAAGGCCCCAATATGGAGCCCTGCGGGACACCCATTTTAACTAATGCTCCAGCTGACTTTACTCTGTTAATATCTACCTTTTGAATTCGATCACTAAGGTATGACTTTAATAACGCCAAAGATTTGCCCATAACCCCATAGTGAGCCAATTTGCATGAAAGGGTTTCATGATTAACGCAGTCAAAAGCTTTAGAGAGGTCACAAAAAACACCGAATGCATCCTGTTTTTCTTCCCAAGCATCAAATATGTGCTTGACTAAAGCAACTCCTGCATCTGTAGTTGACCTCCCTCTAGTAAATCCATATTGTTCACAATGAAGCAACTTATTTAAGTTAAAATGAGATAATAATTGATTTAAAATTATTTTATCGAAAACTTTACTCAGAACTGGTAAAACTGACACTGTTCTATAATTAGACGGGTCTTCATGGTCACCTGATTTAAAAATGGGGATCAATTTACTCAACTTCATTAAATCAGGGAAGACACCATCATCTATACATTTATTAAAAATTAAAGCCAAATAAGGAGCTATCAAATCAATGACGAAAACTTTCTCCACTTTTGTTCTGCTTTTTTAAGGTGAATTATGAATACTCAAACTGCATTTTAGACCTAACTTGAAAGGCCTACTCCTCCCACACTCGTGGTCCAAACACTTGGACAAAATTAACATAATCAAAAATAAATTCCAACAAATTGTCTTTACTTTTGACAAAAACAAATCGAATTTTCTTACTCCTTCCAAATGCTTGAAGCGATTGTAATAATTCTTTCACCGTACTAAAAACAACTTATAGATCTACAAAATATTGCTCAAAATATTTTTTCTGCCCACGCGTCCACGTGAAAAGTATAATTTTCTCCTAATTTGCGATATCCGGAGACGCAACGATCGTGGTAACAGCCACTTTGCAATACGCGCTTATATGAATGTTATTTCAATGTCGTTTCCGTCGATTTTTGTACTGACATATCGAGTTGTTAATTTAGCGTAGGCATGCGCCTTAAATAACCTTAGGTTGCACAAAAGAAATAAAAGTAACCTTATAACAAATCGTATTCATATTTCACAACAGCGAGTGACATCAATTCATATTTTTCTTTAATTGGGGGCGTAAAACAGAATCTCGGTGTAAAATTCATATCAAAATAATGGTTACCTTAGTTTTGAATAAAAAATATTCAATGATTGCGTTTTAATGCAATTTGCGAAAATCGCTTCATTGAAATATTGTGAATTGGGTTTTCACAGGAGAATTGCTATATTACATTGTGATTGCAACTGTAAACACTTTTTCAAGTTTGTTGATGTAACGAAAAATATTAATCTCCGGGGGGTGTCCGAGGTGTTCCCAAGTGTCAACTGTGAAATGCAAGTCTTAGTCCACACTTGGTACACCCGCTTTTTACCGACTATTATTATATTAAGTCCCAAATGTAATGGGTGCTGAGCCTTATCGCCGTACTTCAGGGACAAATCTCTGTAATGTGGATCGTATCATTACACACAACTCGAAACGAATACTTTTTGTATACTTGGCCATCTTTCGGCTACAAGATTTATTGAAATAATAAAGCTGATTCTGAAGGCCCTAAGTTAAGTTTTAGTGGTATCAAAACTAAATATTCTTCATTCCGAAATCGTTCTTTAGTGTTTACAACAGAAGCTAAATTACTTTGGAAAATTTTAATTTTGACAGCACTAAACCATTAAAACCTTCAGTACCTACCTAAGATTTTCTTTTTCATTGAAATTCAGTAAGATTATCGCTTACGTTAAACTTCATAGTATGTCTAACTTGCTCACTCACGCTCGAATGTACATGTTTGTCCTGCTCTCTCGCACAGACCGGACACAAATTAATGCACCACGAGATTTGAACCAACGACCTTTGGGCCATCAGATAGTTTCACTCAAGTTAAACGCACTTAGGTGGTAGAGCTAATGCCGGGCTCGACTGTGGAGGTACCACCATCTTACTCGGAAATCCTCCCGAAGTTATTCGGGGGAGAGTAAGAAGACAGCTCTCAGGCAAAAAAACCAGGCGGCCCACCACTGCCTGGGACCGATGGATGGCGGTATATCTGTCGCAGTAAAGTAGTTAAATCAGAGAGTTAGTTGAATCTCTAGAGAGTTAATTAAAGATCGACATTCAATCAAGTCGCTAGCATTTTGATTCAAATAAAGCAGCGTCGAAAACGTTTAACTATCTGTCTGACCGAAAGCCAGCGTGTTGATTGATTAATAATGTAAAACAAGATGATGGCTCTGAGTTGTTTCATAATGTTCAAACCTGACCTAACGTACTGTTTTTAAATACATTTTGACCTATCCATTATGCACCTATTTAGTATCCTACTCGGGGACGCCTCGCTCCGCTCCGCTTCGCTCGGCTCTGAGTTGTTTCATAATGTTCAAACCTAACCTAACCTAGTGTTTTTAAATACATTTCGACCTATCCATTATGCGACTATTTAGTATCCTACTCGGGGACGCCTCACAAAGGTCACCCTACCAAAGTTGAAATGCGCCTAGGAACGTTTAGGAAACTCGTTAAACGTTTCGTTCACTCACTTGTCTGACGGAACTTTAGCGACTTGATTGAATGTCGATCTTTAATTAACTCTCTAGAGATTCAACTAACTCTCTGATTTAACTACTTTACTGCGACATATCCATCTCCAATTGCCGGGCCTTATATAAATTAGACTGGTGACGGGCAGCGGCGTCACTGGTGCAAGGGTTTCGGCACCGCGCTTACCAACCCGCCTGCCCAGCGTGTGTGAGTATGGGCATTTCTTCCAGGAGGACCGCCAAGAGTGATGAAATCCTGGAAAGGCCTATGTCCAGCAGTGAACGAAACAGGCTGATGGATAAACACACTACTTTTAATTTAGCCTGTCGAGAACTTTGTTCTAATATGTATTTAAAAGGCGTCAAAAGTCAATGATTTCAAATGAAATGCGGAAAAAGTGTAAATAGGCCATCTATTTCCGTCTTTGATATTTTTGATTCCTTTTGTACAGAAATTAGCGACAGACGCAAATACTTTTACGAATAAGCGCTTTGAAATAAATAAATATGTTTCATAAAGCACATTTATAGTGCTGTGAATAATTTCAGAAAGTAATGTTTTTTTATTTGACAAAGGAGAGTCAGGATAAATCTAAACTCTGTGTTGAGAACCAAAGAGGTTTCCTCGCTCCGCTCCGTTCCCCTCGGTTCTCCAAATTTATTTACTTATGTACATATATTATTAACCTTTAATTTCGTCGTACCTATTTTAGTTTTTTTATTGAAAATCGACCAAGTCGTGCTAGGATTAGGATGCTAAGGAAGTATTAATACTCAGTATTAATTTTTTTGGATCTTTGTAATCATCTGAGGATTTAGGTTTATTTTCCTGATTATTACAAATTAATTTTCTTTTATATCAGTACAATAATCTGTCCCTAGAAACATGAGGATTTCCGAAAGCTTTGTTCGATTTACAAATTCATTTTCGGCTTTAGATCTAAATAAATGCACTTTCAATTCGATCTTTGAATATCTAATTATAAGAAGTAATTAATAAAAATTACGAAATAAAAAGTACACAATTGAATTTTAAAATACAAGTCCTTTACACAAATCTTGGTACTTACATACATTCATATTCTCACGCCTGTCTCCCTGGGGGGTAAGCAGAGACTACATTTCATTATTTATTTACAACTCTTTGATCGAAACTTATTTACAAAAAGACAATTTACCTAAAAAAATGGACATTCACAGATATAATACAAGAAATAAAGAGAAATTCATAACACCAAAAACTAGACTAAAAAAGACGCAAAAACAATTAATTATGTTTAATAAAATACCTACAGCTATTTCAAAGTTGCCGCTCTTGGAGTTTAAAACGAGGGTGAAACGTTTTTTGGAAAATAAATCGTTTTACTCAATTAATGAGTTCTTGAATTTAAAGCTAAAGACATGTTCATTTTCTGATTATACAGTTAAAATATAAATTTATTTTTAATTATGACATTTTTAATTTATTTTTAATTTAAGCCATTATTTTATGTAAATTTTTATAAATTACATTGTGTATGTACATTGTACATATTTTGTATTTCGTGTAAATTTCTTATGTATTGACAAACCTTTTATAACGGACATTGTTATATGGTGAATAAATATCTTATTCTTATTCTTATTTCCATCGGCTATGATCCTGACACACCTCATTCGCCTCTTCCACATCCATCAATCGAATCATACAAGCTCCTCTATTCCTGGTACTTTTGACTTTGCCCTTCATCAGTACGTCGCCTAGTTGGAATTATGTCAACATAATTATGTCCTTCGTCATATGTTCATCTTCCACTTTCTCACCATAAATTGCTTTTGTTAATCTACTTCCATTAATTTTCTGTCCAAAGCATTGAAGCATTCCTTTTCCTATTCTAGTGACTACATATTCTTTTAGGCCACAAAGGTGCCGCATGTCGTTATTTTTCACTCTATACATGTCAAACCACACTCTGTAAGGAACCCTCCATTCACTCTAAATCTTAAATACAAACCGTACGTACCTACGTACATTCCAACGTATGAAATCACAGTCGATCCGCTAAATCCGGAACAGGGAACACCCTCCATTCATGAATTATTTAGGAAGTCCAATGAAATTGATGAAATATTCACCAAGCTCACTATTCCGTCGAGACTTACCTTTTAATTTATAGATTAAATAGAGCCAACGAGTGGACCAGTGCTTTTTGCGGTTGAATGAACATTTTCTGCAAAATAAGTTGCCCGTATCTGGCACCCAAGGGCAGAAGACTATGTGCACCCGAATTAGTTGAGTGACAGAAAATCTGAGGAAAACCTAGACCTCAAAACCTGAAGAGCATTCCTGAAGGGCTTTTCGCTAGAAACATGGATATTTACTGGTGCTATACATCAAAATACGTATCAATACCTGTTTAGGATTTCGAACCCGAAGGTTGCCGAACAGGACCCTATTACCAAGCCTTCGCTTTCTCTCCGTCTGTATATCTATCCATCTGTCTGCGGCTATACAGCTTTAGACGTAATACGGAGCCAGCTACAAGTAAAATCTACACAGAATACGTGTGACTATGGCCTCTCCCTACACAAAGAAAAACTGGAATAAATAGGTTTATTTTTGCAATGTATGTTTTTCCAGCTCTATCTTCAAACCGGTAATATAGTGTAAACATTTTAAATGAAAACAATTGTGTACTTTTGGGCCCTGAGGTAAGTTTCCAACGAATGTTATGTTACTCTCAATGGCACTGAACTAACAGAGGATGTACAAATTTATATATCTGGGGCATATAATTACCGCTGACCTCAGAGACAATAAAGATATTATATACAACGTGAAATTTAAGTCATTTTGCTAACAAAAACCGGTGATAGTACTCGTCCATATGAACAACTTTTACTATGAAGACAACCCTGAAATCGCGAAAAAAAAAAGCTGTTTCATACATTTTGATCGAGTAGGTATTTAACTTTTCTATGGAACAGCTGATATTTTTTTCACGATTTCAGGGTTGGCCCCATAGTAAAAGTTGTCATATGGACGAGTACTATCACCAGTTTTCGTTAACAAAATGACTTAAATTTCACGTTGTATAGACCAATATTCCAACTGTAAGAGATGATAGGAGTAATAGAACAGAAGGATAAAGAGATAATCTATTAATTTCGTTTTGTTTTAATATTATTTAACTCAGCTTTTGGCCTGATTATCCGACCTTCTCTGGACCTGTACTTTACTAAAACACTGAACATAAGGCGCTAACTCACTAAAATTTGCACTTTTTGAAGTTATTTACCTGCTTTTCAAAAGAAGCCACTAATTTGATAAATTAGTATAAAAATATGGGTACCTTTTTCTAGTTTTCTTGAATACAGAAACGCAATTGCAGAACTTTCGCTCGATAGAAATAATTATTGAAATGAGGTCTTCTTCTACACTTCATATTTTGCGAAACAGGAATAACATACAGACCTGAACGATATTTTATTAGATAGATTTAAAAAATATCTAAATTTTGTGAATTAAAAATTTTTGATAACTATTTTAGTTAATTTTATAATAATTTAAAACTGACATTTTGCATTTTATTTCCGAATCCGTCCCTCTCGCACTGCGGGTCGTTCCGCATGGAGTAACAGTGACCGTTGAAAAATTCACATATCACCTTTTTTTAAACAGCGTCTTCCGTAAAATAGCTGTTACGATGCAGCGTTCTAAAATAGGCCTTCTTCCTACGGAATAAAGTCTTTGAGTTAGACAGATAAATATATTTTTCTCTAAAGATGAGCGCGGGTATTTTTCTTCAGAAAGTTGTTTATTATGATCAGTAGAGTATGTGGTTTTATTTAAAAGTCGCACTCTATTTACACCCGGTATAATGATGATCGAAAAAAAAAGATCTTGCTAAGTTTCTTGCCCTTCTTCTTCTTCTTGATTTGATTTGATTTGATTAGCAAGACTAATAGAATGGGCGGAGTTAGGCATGTATTTATATATGCAACGTATTAATATTTAGTTTAAGATAGCTACCATTAATATCAGATCGCTTATACATAATTATATACCTTTATTTTAGTTCATGTACGTGTATTTACTTATTAAATATAAGCAAACCCAAACCCTATTTTAATATATTGTATAAAATTGAATTATTTTTATTATTTAATAAATCATAACGTGCGATAAGTGTATTTATGTACCTATTTATATTACAAAAACATTAATTTCATTGAGAGGGCGCGAAGGGCGTTGTCCGGAAAAGCAAATATGGTAACTCGTAGGTTTATGCCTCATGGTTAACGCTTTTTAGGGCATTTTGCACTTCCCTTTACACGTGAAAAACTTACAATGCCCTTCGCGTCCTATACAATTGGGGTTGCCGCGACACGCAGGTGCCTCATGCATATTTGCGGAGGCGCAAGTATATTGATTCTATGCTACTATGAAGAAAAAGTGCGCGTCCCTGCTGCGCGAGTGCGTGGCAGCGCCAACTGTATCTTGGCCATAATTTATAGCGGGCAGGCTTGATTGATGTTACATGGATCACTGCTACGGCGTTCATGTGGCCGTGGACAGACCTGTATACACTAAAATTAATGAACTCTCCCACTGGTACTAACATTTAACATAAACATATTAACCAAAGTGTGATCCACAGGTTGTCCTTAATAAATGATATATGTTGATTGTGTGGTGGTAGGGCTGTTGACTTAGCGTGGGTCCAACTCGCATTTGGCTGATTTTATTAAACGATTATACTGTATGAATAATAGTTTAGCAAGAATGAATTAAGGTGAAGTGAGCGTTGGGAAATCAAACTTCAGACAAGTTTTTCAAAAAACAGGGACCAAAAAAAAAACTGACAACCAGGTCAAATACAGAAATTAAAAAATATATATTGTTTTCGAGGACATGAGAAATCTTTTGACTCTTATCTTAAAAACGTGAAATGAAATTTTCACATAATGAAAAAAAGTAACAGATACCTTTAAAAATTTTATTTATCACGTTCATGTCTGTAATGTATCATTTCAAAACTTGATACGATTATTTATTTGGATACCTAACTGTCTATTCTGCACCGCAGATGGTGCAAAGGTCTTAGGGAGGCTGAGCCAAATACGTTCCGGGTTAGTGTCCGTACTGGGCAACACGCCCTCTTTGGTCCAGCGTACCATCACAAACGGTGCCCACGGTGTAGCTAGCCGTGCGATAAACGGAATCAACCGGCTTCGGCGGACTAAGCTGAGACGGGCGAGGCTCCTGTCCGGAGGGGTATGCAGACGGCAGTGTACGGGGTGTGTGGTGAGCGAGTGATTCTTCCCAGATCACTGGCAGCCTCACACTTAGCCCAGCTAGCTGGTGCGTCCTTATGCTCAACTGTCTCGTTACGCCAAACCTGCAGTGCGTCTAGGTTCTCCCAACCTAGGCAGGTTTAGGCAGGGAGCCTTTATCTCCATGGAGATTTCCTGGTGTCACCATAGTGTGATTCCCCCGACGTTCTGGGCTCCGAGGTGGGTGGGGACTTGTGGAGATAAACTATAACGGCCTGGAAGTAATGGAAAATGTGAAAAACAAACTAACTGACAACAACAATCGGCCAACAAACCACCGTCTAAGGTACTTGACCTTAGCGCTTTAGCGGAGGCCATACAGCCACAGACCAGTTTTGTGAGCACATGGCACGTGGTTGCCAACAAAAAAGCAAAACAGCCGAAAGGTAAACAGCACTGTAACTGGAGGCCAAACCCAAGGGTCTGGTAGCCAACAAGGCAACCAACCCTCTCAACGGTCAGGCCACACCTGGAAGGATTGCGCTTACTACTACAATGTCGAAACCAACTGGAAGAGGTAAGCCGACACAATAAAGTAACCCTTCAGTAGATAAAGGGACACAGTGGATCGCTGGGTAACGACGCGGCTGATGAACTGGCAAAGAAAAGCGCAAAACAAAAACCGGTAGGTGCTGAACCACTGGTATGTTTGCCTTTTAACCAGATAAGAACATGGCTGCGTGAGAGAACCAGCTCTCAACATGCTGAACAATGGTTAAGCGTGACAACCTGCAGATAGAAAAAAGAGTTTTTACTCACCGTGGACCGTTGTCTGACAAAAAAACTGCTACGAATTAATAGAACCAACCTTCGCATGATGGTAGGGCCAATTACAGGACAAAGCAACCTTAACAGACATTTTTAAATTATAGGTCTAACAGACAGCCCTCTGTGTAGAGCCTGCATGGAGGCCGAAGAAACGCCGACCCACATGACTATAGACTGCGTAGATGTCAGCACACAACGGGCCAAGATCCTCGGTGAACCGGGGACGCTCCGCCAGTCCCGTGGCGATCTAGGCCGGTTTCCCTAGCGTGAGCTGGGCTGGCTAGAATAGCCAGTCTCACTTATTTCCACGCACAAAGGTCCAAATGAGTGACTAGGTGCGGAAACCGAGCCCGCCAAGAAGAAGAATTGTCTATCCTTTGACTGGGAGATATTTTTTTCAAAATTTTGTAATATTTTCTTTTATTAAGTTTTGGTTAGATAATCGCTTAAGTTGAATTTGACAAGGCTCATATACTATGTCTATCTTGCTCACTCACGCTTGACTCCAGATAAGTTCGTCTTATAGCACGTTTTCCCAATGCTCACTACAAATTTTTTTTGTCCATCGCTTCCATTTTAAAAGTTTTTTTCTGTCTCTAGTTTGCGCTAACCGGGGGGGGAGGTCGTAGAAACAGTCACTTGCTGCAATACGCCCCAATATGAACGCTATTTCAAAATCATTTCCGTCTATGTTTGTACCAGCACACATCGAGTTGCTAATTAGGGTATGTATACGCCTTATAGGTTCTCTGAAAGAAATAACTTAAAGGAAAAGGGCTGCCAATTGAAATTTTCTTTTTAAATTTGTTTTGTTTTTTTTTGTATTCGATGCACAATAAATAGTATTTATCTTATCTCTACTTAAAAACGTACTTAAAAATGAAATAATTTACTAACCCTAAATAAACTAAAGTCATGAGCAATAAATAAACAACTACTTAAACATGAAATCATTTTGTATCCAAACTCCTTTTATATGGCCACGTGTTATATGGCACCCCGTAGCTAGTGTCTGGCGGCAGGGGGGTGCCAGCGCCATCGGTGTCGGGAGGGCCGTAGCTGTAGCCGATGGTGTTGTAGTCAATAGGCAAAGGGACCGGCGGTGACGTCATCTCCGTTGTAGGCCGGGAGGTGGTCGGCTCGGGAGTCAAGAAGTAGTTGATGAACATCGCGATGAGGAGGCAGATCCTCTGGAAGGCGCCGTACGCGAAGAACATTGAGGCTATTTTGGTGACCGCCAGCTTCGCGACTACCAGGATTATGAGAAGGCCTGGAGAAAAAAAAGTCTGTCAGGTTTAAGTTCAACATAAATAATAAGCATATCATATTAATAATTTGCATATAAATTTCTAAGAACTCATTGTTGCATGCTAAACCGAGTAACTCCGGGCTCAAAATTGAATCCTACCTACTGAAATTATACTGAAAAATAATTCGTTTAAGAAAATTCGCCAAGATTATTGCGTCACAAGTTCACAATGGATCTTATGGCGTCATCAAATGAGATAAATTAAGATACACACTCTTTAATAGTGCAATACATGCTGGTAACCTTGAAAGTCGAAATTGCTGGCCGGTTTTAAGCAAACATTATAAAAATATATATGATAAATTATCTGTAATGATGGGGTTATGCTCGAATTCCTCCAATCCATTGTTTCTAAAAGATGAATATGCCATACATCAGTTCCCGATGTCCTCCATGACGTTTATTATTATTTAAAAATATTGTTTGTGAGTCACGTTGCCTTGATTAGAATTTTCAATGTTTATCAAAATCTTTAATTAGATAAATACTAAACCTAGGTCTAATTTAAAACGAATATCCGGTTTAATTATTTAGTATGCAAAGAAACAAATTGGAACTTGGTCAAATTGAAGATATTTTAGCAACAAATTTAAAAAAATCGTCGAAGTATGTAAAATTCAAAATTTTGGAAATAGGATATAAACAAGTCCCTTAGATTTTTACCTACTTTCTAAATAGCTAATGAAATTAGAGGGTTAGTATTTTGAAATGGTGTGGATTGAGACTTTAAAAGTATATTTTCAAGATTTGACGGGTTCGGCAGACTTCGGCAAGATAGATAAAAGTATTTTGTTTAATTTTGAAACATAGAGAGCCATTTGGGACCCGAGACTCGTAATAGGCTACCGAGTGTCCTAATAACCAATTATGTTCAGTTGGACACCATACTTTATCAAAGACCATCAAAAATATCGATTTCAGGTGAAATTATTAAACATCTTTTATCTAGAAAACCTTCATTCATTATAATTTATTTTTATTATTGTAATTTTTGATTTAGATTAAAATTTTTAAAGTACCATTTAAGCACTCTTAAGTATAAATTTTCTAAAATGTTTTGGATAGAGCCTAATTTCCACTTCATAAGGATACTTTATGTGTAAATTCGTGTTTTTGTTTGCTGTACAAATTTTTATGTAATAAAAAATATTTCATTTTCATTATCTTTTCAACTAATAAAAAAGGAAAAAGAAGTGGGAGCATTGAAAGCTGCATGGCAGAAATTTTCCATCCATCGGTTTTTAAGATCGGATAAACAATAGGTTTTATAAAAAAGTTAGTTTTATAATACTCATAAAACTGTTTCTGATGTTGGAAGTACCTTATTTTATTGTGAAGTATGGGAGTACATAAAGATTTAAATGCCCCAAAGTTATCTTCATCGCCAAGGGGGCGTTATCAAAGTTTGTTAGTTAAATAACGTTGTTAAGTTCGGAAAATACGCAACAGCACTTAAATTTCGTTGAGCCAATTAAGAAACGACCCAATTAAAATTTTAACTGAGCTCTCGAAAGTATTATAAATCTGAATCAGACTTGAAGTGATTATGGTCTCTATGTACGTACCGTTTAATTAATACTCCGGCGAAGATCAACAGGTCTAGTAACTTCAGTACTTATACCTTCTTTAATAAGGTTTATACCTATATATAATTATCTAGAGGTATAGTGATTATTGTTAGGGTTTTATGCTATTTTCCGTGTTACTGCCATGCTATGGATCCACAGACCACGGATCTTTAGTTATCCGAAATAAACGATTTTCATTTTATTCAATACGAAGAGATTTTAGTTTATGCAGCTAAATACATACTAGAGAGTCGGTAAGTGGTTAGGACCAAGGTTGAATAACCCTGTTTGAGAAAAACGAAAATTATTTTTTTGGGTCTCTATACTTGTTCAAGAACAACCACGACTCGATTGGTATAGGAAGTCCCGAAATGAAAATCACATTATTTACAGATACCGCGCGAGTTCATGTCCATCGGGGCCAGAGGCGACGCACGGGGGCAGCTCGCTCCGCCTTTACCCACTTCGCCGCATTCAGTCTGCTGCAGTCGAGTGTTGTCCTTGACGGTTGTGACACGTGCTTATCGATACCAAAATTAAAAGACGGACTAATGGATAATACGATCGACAAATTCGTAATTGAAGTCAGCGACGGCGAAGATACTGATTTCGACTCTGCTCTGTCGGTTGCCTTTGCATCTGATATCGATTAATTTGAATTTAAAAAAATATTTTTCTCTATTCTCAATAAACAAGTAAGCACTTATAATATTCATTTTATTTCATATTTACCTTGAGTTGAAAATCAAAATCAAAATATTTATTTTAAAAATAGATACATAAAGTATACTTTATACAAGTCAAAGTTAATCTTTACAATAAATATCTTTAGAATAAAAAAATATTGAAAAAATAATATGTATCTACTAATAAGGGAAATACATACAAAAAATATTTAGGTTGGGCTACAAAAATTTAATTATACAGCTACATAAAATAGAGAAATCTAGGAATAAAATTGTTTTCGGCTGTTGACGAAATCGGTAGTAACTATCGACATTACCATAATCACAGCACTACCGCATTCCTAAGGATGGACATGAACTCGCGCGCTATCTTGTAGGTGTGTTAAATAAAATAAAACAAAAATTGAAAGTGAGATATATTTCGGGCGCTATCCTGGTAAGCCGGCATCAGTCACAAACTATTATAATAAAGACGAACAAGTAGATTAAGCATATTTATTACCTTATATGGATGACACTTGCGATTCTCGGCAATTGGTGAAACTTTACTAGCATTTTTCAATAATAGTCACTTAGAAAATTAAATTACACAAAACTGGTATCGAAATATTATTAGTTTTCAAACTTTGTCCGTGGTATTTTAATGTTATAATTATAATTTAAGTGTAACACACAAAAAGGTACCTTGATTGGCTGGAAATTATGTATGACGTCATTCTTACCCAATCACAATACCTTAGAAAGCGATAGGGATTTATGTTGTAGTCAGATAATAAGGACCTGGACCACTCTAGAAGTACGTACAACGTTACAACGACCAAATTAGCGACATACTGAAAAAGGCATTTTTTTTTTCTCTTGGACATAATTCCTATGGTTTTATATTTGCCTTTACTTAAATAAGTATATAAAAATTGTTTAGAATAAGGTTATATTACAAATGAAAAAAATCATGTTTGCTATGTTTCTTGCCCTTCTTCTTAGCAATACTAATCGAATGGTGCGGATGGTTAGGCATTATGTGTATATAATATTTTTATTCCTATATTTCTTTACTTTATGCAGGTTTATAACTTTATTACATTTTAGTAGCCCAACCTTAATATTTTTGGATGTATTTCCCTTATTTATTTATCAACTTGTTTGTTCGTTGCATCATTTATATATAATATGGTTATTCCTAGATTTCTCTACTTTATGTATGTGTATAAATTATTTTTTGTAGCCCAACCTAAATATTTTTTGTATGTTTTTCCCTTATTAGTATATCCATATTATTTTTTTATTCTAAAGATATTTATTGTAAAGATTAACTTTGACTTGTAGAAAGTATACTTTATTTATATATTTTACAAAATAAATATTTTGATTTGATTTGATTTGATTTGCAAAGCCAAAGTACCCGGAAGATTGATGGATATGAAAGAAGCAAAAGAGGTGTATCGGGATCATAGCAGATAGAAATCTGTAGTCTCTGGCTACCCCTCTGGGAGACAGGCGTGAGTGTATGTATGTATGAAACTTCGGTATTCCCATCTCTGTTTATCCGGTTTGGCCGATTCCATTTGAAACTTTATAATTTCTTTAGCCTTCAAATTTGCTAAATCAGTAATTTAGAGGTTTTAATAACATGATAATCGCTCAAATCAAAATAAAAAACAGGTCAAGTGCGAGTTGGACTCGAGCCCTGGGGGATCCGTACCATTTAAGTAAGTTAATAGACCTAAATGATTTGAACAAAAATTACAAACTCATCAATACCTACAAAATGTATGAAATAAAACTGCAAAATATAAGTTGGTCGAGTATTCGGGTACGTAAGCCTAGACCTATACTGAAAATCGGCATTTTCAGTATTTGTTGCTTAAATACAATAAAATAATAATAACAATTAATTGTATTTTCGAAATATATTTCGGCCCACTTTGGGGACGGCATCAGTCGAATAAATCAATTTATTGTTATTATTACCTCAGTGTTCAAACAAATGAAAAGCTTAATGTACCCTATATTATAAATATTATAAATTAAAGTTAAAAACAGAATATACACATAATACACAGAAAATTCCAAATGCAAAACTGAAGTAGATCCCGTAACAAAAATGTTGTCTAAGATGTGTCTAAACCTGTCAGTTTTGAAAGCCACCCATTTCCTTATTTTTGGAGATAAAAAAATATATATTTGTACTTAAGGAGCTCAAGAAAATGACACCCCACATTTTTTTCGGCTTCCTTTTAATTTATGGGTAACCTTTGAAAATGATTGTTTGATTTAATATTAATTGAAGTTGAATTGACTCATTTATATTCTACGGAACTCTCAGGGCGTGAGTTTTGCTTTCTTACTTGAGCGGTTTTTTTTTCTGGAGCTGTTCGTTATTTGGTTAGTCGTAAAAAATATATGAATTTGTATTTTCGAGTCAAATCAATGTAATGCACATAATATGGGTATGTTCATTAAAAAAAAACAATACAACTAAATATATTACGGAAATAAGCGATTAAAAAAGTTAGGACATACTTAAATTAAATTAAATAATACACTTATATAAAAATAAATAGTATTATATTGGTATAAATAAAGCAATAAATAAAACTGCTAGAGAAATAAGCTAAAAATAAATTTAGTCTTGCTAAGAAGAAGAGCGAGAACTTAGCAAGATCATGTGTTTCCTTCCTTTTTTAAATAATTTTATTACAAACACAACACTGGTTTATTTGTTTCGAGGGATAAAAATACAAGACAGGAGAAATATACGTCAAGAGAAAAGAATACCTTTATCTACTGGTCCTATATTTACAGTCAGTTTCTATTAATTAAATAACGTCAAAGAAATCACAAGTTAACCAAAAGCGTAACTACTTGTGTAGATGTCAAGGCTTGTTGACAAATAATATTTCTTTTTGTTTTTACTTTCCATTGTTAAATAACATTTTAACTTAATTAACGAAAAACAGATGCTTCCTTTAACTCAAATAAGAATTTCATAGACGTTCCCAACGAAGCAGATTTTTCATCAGTCTTTTAAATCTTTTTTAATCTTAGATAATTAAAATAATGAAAGTAATTTTTCCAAACTCACCCCAAAGGCGCAGTTTATTTTTCCTTTTCTTCTTGTCGGCTCTCGCTTCTTCAAGCAAGACTTCATTAGTCGTGTTTTCAATACAAAATCCAACGACAGCAAACATTAATAACATCACAGCTACTTTTAGAAACATGGCAAAGCTTTGATTTTCCTGGCACAATAAGCTGCAACCCTTGCCTGCGAGTTTTTTATTTTTTATTTATCTTGCGCACTGACTTCACGACATAGAGGCGGCCGGTCAACTCAATAAATGTGGTTTTATTTTTGGGGCCCATCCATGTTATGTGTAAATAAGAAGAAAGTATTCTTTGTCCACATTTGTTTCGCAAATTCGTAACGCTCCCGGGTCCGTTTTGTGACTAATTGACAAGTTCGGAAACAATATTGGTTACTAATTCCTTTGTGTAAAATGACGCGTTCCACACGTTTCATCTTTTGTTTCGTTGTTTTGGAAATTTCACTTTTCACTTAAAGAAATCATGTTTCTCTTGTTACGTACGTACTTATTACATTTCAAGTTTATAGAAATTCTTTCACTTTCCTTCAAAACAAACTCTGCGATAAAGTAGTTTCCCGCGGTCTGAAATAACTCGACTCTATCCCCGAGGCGCAATAAAACAGTGAAAATAAAAATAACAGTCGAAACGAACATCTAAGAGAGCATAATTCGACCAACAACAAACATCGCGGTTGGTTTGTAAGGTGTCGAATTTTATAGCGAAATCCATCGCTTTGCTACTCTGAATATTATTATTAGAGTGCATTACAAACTAGAAAAGATCAATTAGAAACAAATTTCAAGTAAACAAAAATATATTCTGTTGTGAGCGAACAAGGCGTGAAATCACATAGCGCCTTCGTTAGCGTTCAGTGTATTAATAAATTGTTATGCATTACTGGCTGGTATATCAAGAAGTTATTTTTTTTCTTTGTTCTGGTATGGTGGAAAAATTCAGCGGTCTAGGATGAGCACCTCGGTGTTTGCCGTAAAGGTAGAGGTCGCAGATTCAAATCCAGGCACAAATAATTTTTTCAAAATTTTGTTTATTTGAAATTGGTTCTAATTGATCTTTTCTAGTTCGTAACACTCTAATAATAAGTACTTCCTTTGTGCTTGTATGTTCTTCTAGACAACAGGGGATCGTTTGATTCAATAAAACACTTTCTTGAACTTTTTTGCAGAAACCATCAACTGAATATATTGTATAGTATTTCATCATCAGCTTACTTTATTGCACAAAAATAAGTACAAAAAGGCGGACTTAATGCATAAATCATTTTCTACCAGTCAACCCACAGATGGTACAAGATAAATAGGTAGGTGGGCGTAAATAGTATTTATATTACCTACTGTAAAATTTTAATGCCACAGCTATAGGCTTTTAATAGGAATTACATATGTATATGTCAAACAGCCCACTCCCCTCCCAAACAGATCTTGAAAAAGCAGAGAAAATTTCATCTGATGAGAAAATTTCATTGTGTGCTCAGAAATTAATGATTTATTTGTTGTTTTATGAACAATTTTCGCGAGATTTGAATTCACCCGTAGGCGTTTTGTGGTCTTTTTCTTGGCACATAGTCTTATTACTGCAACCACTATAAGAAATCATCAAAATAATTGATATAATAGACCCTCATGGTTGTCAGTATAGCTTTGAAACACATGTTATTCGAATAAAAAATTAGGGATGCAACGATTACGAAGCGGTGCATAGTTTTGCATCTGTAATCGTAATAATTACAATTAATAACGAAGCTATGCATCGTAATAAGAATCGTGACGATTATTAACTCGAAAGTTCTTCAGACATGGCTTTATAGGCTTAGTTCCCTTTGCCTTCCTACATAGTGACAGAATAAAAAAAAGTCAACTGAAGTTAAGAATTTTACGACGAAAATGGTTGTGTCAATTCAATCATTTAATTTACTAATCAGATATTTACAGCAGCTGTGTTTCCTCAACCAAAATTTTATGAGTGTCAATTTCGATTATTGAGAAGATTTACAAAAGACAGCGATTTGTGTGATTGAACATGTGATTTAAATTTAATGCAAAACTAAAAAGTTAAATTCATGACTAAAAATATATGTGAGAATTTGTTTTTTTTTTCATTTATTTATTGGAATGAACATACTATAAAAACACATTATGAGGATTATTTATCTGACACACTTTTTTAATAATCGTAATGCATCTGTTATCGTAATGAATAATGATTATTATCGTAATCGTAATAGCCGAATCGTTGCACCCCTAAAAAAATACATAATAAACTACAGAATACTTAAAATGATTTACCTTGATTTTGAATTTTTATTAATAACTTTAACTAAATAAATACGAAAGTACGGTCCAAATGAAGACTAAGGTCCGATTTAATTAACTAAGTTTGCAAAGAAATAACTTCAAACTTGGTCAATTTAAAGATTATCACAACAAATGAGTTCCTTTGATTAATTTTGAAGAATCTTAGTTATGATAATTGAAATGAATTATTTGGGTATATTGAATAATTTGGCCAAGTGCAAGTCGAACTCGCGCACAAAGGGTTCCGTACCACCCTACAATAAGGGCACAGTAAGTCACAACAACATACACGCCAAAGCAACACCAAGGTTACAAAAAACAAGGCCCTAAAAAGGTAGCGCCTGACAAAAAAATTGGCGCTTTCTACGTACGGAAGCCTACTTTTTGTTATTTTTGTTTTACTTTAGAGTATGTCCTACAATCTGACCAAATTTTTAACTTGTATGTATTACCGTCTTTAAGTAAGAGCCAGAACCAATAATGTTTAAATTCATAATGTAACTTTGTCAAGGTTTCTTGCGTGGGGACCCACTTAAACTATTATTTTTTAAATATTTTACAATTTGCCTTGATGGAGGCTATACTTATCCATATTGTGTAGAAATTTCAACTTTTAGCTATTACGGTTAAAGCTATAGACCCCTGTGACAGATAAACTAACAGACAGACAGCGGAGGCTTAGTAATAGGGGTTTGGCACCCTCCCTAAATGCAAATATTGTGTTGAAAAGCAAAATTAAATATCAAATAAAAACAAAACGGAAGAAATAATTAACTATTTTTTATTAAGAAGCAAACGTTCATGATATATAAATTGTAGTGTACCAAGAAAAGTTTTTAAAATGCTTTGCACATAAGTACGGACAAATCAGCGTCGCATGCGCACGGTAGAGTTTTTCAAGTCCTACCGACTTCAGGAATATTGAAAACTAGCCTTTGCCCGCGGGTTTGCCCGCGTTGATTTATTTTTGGATAGTCATATCTAACCTGTTAATATTTTCTGACCAATAAGTTTTATAGTACTCAAGTATTTGACTTTTGGCTCTCGTAAATTATTTTATATTATGTGACCAACTCAGTAGCCGTGTGGTAGAGCACTCGCCTGCTCACTCAGATATCTAAAACTGGGATCTGCAGAGAAACCGTCTGCGACGTGGGTTTGGACGGGAACTTGTTGAAATATTGAACACACTGTAGCTTTAGTTATAGTTTGAACGTAACTCGATTTTGTATGGAATCTGTTCAGTTTCGCTACTGTCCGTTAGAGGCGGTTATCAGATTCCACACTAAATCTAGCGTGAACGTAACTATAACTTAACCGTAATGTTTTCATGCTAAGGCTACTCTGGTGTTCAATATTTCAACAAGCTCCCGTAATCTGTTTAATTGTTCCACTTACTTCATGGCTATGTCCCTAGGGAACTGCCCATCCCCGGGGAACAAACTATAGCTCAGGGATAATTAAGCTTTTCTAATAATAAATTAATGTTTAGGTTCGGATCAGTAGTTCGGGAGATTACGTCCGACATCCGAACTCACAAACATCTCCTTTTTTTAATATTACTGTAGATAGTGTATTAGATTAATCAATTACACCCGCAGGCGAGCGAGGCGCGGGCGCTCCGGTGCCGGGATGCTCGCTGCAGCATGTGCCGCGCGGGGCGGACACGGGGGGCGCGCGGACGCGGGGCGGTGGGGTCGGGATACTCGCTGCAGCATGTGCCGCGCGGGGCGGACACGGGGGGCGCGCGGACGCGGGGCGGTGGGGTCGGGATACTCGCTGCAGCATGTGCCGCGCGGGGCGGACACGGGGGGGCGCGCGGACGCGGGGCGGTGGGGTCGGGATACTCGCTGCAGCATGTGCCGCGCGGGGCGGACACGGGGGGCGCGCGGACGCGGGGCGGTGGGGTCGGGATACTCGCTGCAGCATGTGCCGCGCGGGGCGGACACGGGGGGCGCGCGGACGCGGGGCGGTGGGGTCGGGATACTCGCTGCAGCATGTGCCGCGCGGGGCGGACACGGGGGGCGCGCGGACGCGGGGCGGTGGGGTCGGGTTTCTTATTAAGTAATGGATGAACGTGCGTGTTATTGAATGTCTACCGATTTTAACTCACCCAATAGAGCAGATATGGCTGCGAACTGTACTTAATGGACGTAATTAATGTCGATTATTTCTTAGACAGTCTTATGGAAACTATAATGACTTTTGTAGACTATGATAACGTCATACTTTTAGGGGATTTCATTATTAAATACAAATAACAGTAGCACTAAGAAATTTAGAACTTTTATGTTAACAGTTGACCTGCAACAATACGTTACTGAGCCTACGCATGTGTTGAAAACAGCGAAACCCTCATCGATGTTTTCTGTTCAAATGCGTGGGTACGTAACATTGAGATAAAACTGGTCAAGGAAGTTAGTAAACATGCTTTCGTAATGGCTGAGGTAGATGTTAACAAAGATAAGATACCTCCAAAAACGTACACATTTAGAAGTATCGATCTCAATCAATTCAACTGTGATCTCTCTTTGTTGGACTGGAACGCCCTTTCAATGCGTGAAACTGTGAATCAAATGGTGAATTTATTTAATTACTTTCTGATCACCTTGTTTGATGTTCACGCTCTAGCTAGCTCGTTACAGGTCTAACAAAACAGATGCACGCAGAAAATATTATAGGGATATGAAGGTACTTGTTGAAAAATCACTAAAACAGGAGAAAAAAGCGTATTTCGATCACTACATTAATAAAAACATAGGAAGCTCTAAATTGCTGTGGAATCATTTTAAAAAATCTGTTCTTATGGAAAATAAAACGGACATTCCTACAGATATAGCAGACCCAAATTCAATTAATGAACACTTTCTTAACGTACCGGGATCAGGTGAGATTCCGCAAGCCACCATCAACTACTACGAATCAAATAGATTCTAGTATGTCTTTCTCTTTAAAATCTGTCGATGAGGCAACTGTTGCAAAAATCATTCTAGATATTAAAACTAATACGCCAAAGGCGTGGATCAGTGAAGCATCGATATGTTAATGCTAACTTTACCACAGTCTTTGTCGGCTATTACGGCTATAATACACAAATCTATTAGTACTTCAACCTTTCCGGATGCCTGGAAAATACAACTTATTAGACCAATACCTAAAAACTCCACACCTACTAGTACAAGTGACCTGCGCCCTATTAGTTTACTTTCGGTTGTCTCGAAAATATTAGAAAAGGTAGTATATAAACAACTCACGGAATTCCTAGAGAGTAATAGTGTACTGCCGGTTTTCCAGTCAGGCTTTCGTAAACATCGTGGCGCAGCGACTGCTTTGGCTGATGTGGTCGACAATGTTCTCACCAACCAAGACTCTGGATTAGCTACTATTCTTGTCCTGCTGGACTTTTCCCGCGCTTTTGACTCTCTAAATATTACGCTCATGTTATCTAAGCTAACATATTATGGTTTCGGCTATCAAACAATTAAATGGTTTCACAGTTACTTGACCAACCGATACCAACTAGTACAAATACGCCAACAAAATGGCTCTACTTTACAGTCTGAGGAAAAACCAGTTATCCGTGGCGTCCCACAGGGATCTATATTAGGACCCCTTCTTTTCATACTTTACAGTGCTGATTTAACCACCCGTATTCATAACTGTCGCTACCAATCGTACGCTGAAGATTTACAAATATACACAGCCTTTAAACCAGAAGATACGCAGCTTGCCGTACAAAAATTAAAATAAGACCTAAACAGAATAGTTTTTTGTTTGATAAACACTTGTACTTGTCCACTTATTTATATTAATTTCCCTTACCGGTTTCGCTGTTAAAGCATTATCCAACAGAATAACAGAATATATTATTTATAAACAGAATAGCGACATGGTCTCATGATAATGCCCTGGTTTTAAATCCAACTAAGTCACAGTACATAATTTTGGGGACAAAGAAAAAAGTAGCTGAGGTAGTTTTGTCAGTCCCCAATGTATGTATAGAATCTATACCTATCGTAAGAGTCAGCAAGGCACGCAACTTGGGTGTTGTTATGGACGAGAAACTTAGGTTGGAAAACCATGTACTGGGGTTAGTTCGTAACTGTTACTATAAACTCGAAGTCTTATATAAAATCCGCAAGTTCTTAAGTACTTCCGTCCGCATAATGTTAGTGGAGTCTCTGGTCCTTATAAATTAAATTATTGTGACACAGTATACGGTCCTTGTCTTCTAGCCAGAACGCAACGTCTTATTCAGCGTGTTCAAAACTCATGCGCTCGCTTTTGTTTCAGTACACCGCCGCTAATCATGTTACTCCCTATATTAATAAAGCAAACATGCTGAAAATGGAAGGTCGTAGACGACTTCATATGGCTTGTCTCCTCTTTTATGTAGTGAACAAACGGAAACCTGACTATCTCTATGATAAAATAAAGTGGTTAAAGGGACAGAGTAGATATGTCACCAAATCATCTGCTGGTTTAATTAAGATGCTTATACACAACACATCTGCTTTCAAGGGTAGCTTCAGGTATAGTGCGAGCAAGATCTGGAATAACATACTTCCACCCATTCGTGATTCTAACACCAGAGTAACATTTAAAGTTAGACTTCGTAGATTTTTATTGGAATCACAAAAATTTCTGCTGCAATGACTATCATGAAGTTTATCATATCATATATTTTACCCCTCCTCTGTTATAATTAAATGATACCATTAGTTATCTTACTGTAATCGTATATATTTATATTGTTTTATTGTGTGTATAAATATTATTTATATATATTCTAATGTTACTGTGGGAACTCGAATTTTGTTTTTGCGAGCGAGCATGTGTCAATTGTATATTGTAATTGTATATTTTGTTCCATGACGAAATGTAGTTCGGCGCACTTTTCATTATATGTATTATTATCACTTTGTATAACAAGGCCCAAACTGAAAATCAACTGCAGTTGCCTAACTCGCAACTCGTAGTTGAGTTTGGTCCCTTTCAGTTACCGTAATGTTTTTAATATGTTCTTAGCGTAGCTAATTTTAAGCTTTAGTTTTACTCAATCATATTGGTAACTGAATAAAACAATTTTTATTTTATTTATTTATTTCTACCTGCAGATACAGAAGCTCTCACTACTAGCAGGAAGAGAGAGCACTATCAGAATGAAAGAGAAGTATTCGGTTCTTCTATATACTTCTAAGCATGGTACCAATGAGCATACAGACTACAGTCCAGAAGGCGGGACCTGAAAATTGCGTTTGTGTGCGTGCACACCTACAGTGTAGAAAGCAAATCGGCTTGAAGCCGTGGCGGCCCGGGCGCGTGGCATTACCCCGCCGCGCACTCCCCGCATTTCACCTCCGGTACTGCTAGTAGTTAAGAACGCGTTTAGTGCTTAGTTATTAGATTTTTTTGTTTATATTTGTGAAATGCCTTCTTTAATGAATACCCGAAAACCACTGAGCATCCAAAAATTTCATTTAGTCGCTAATAAAGTCGATTCTGAAGGCTTTAATTTTATTTTTAGTGTTGTCAAAACTTAAATTTCTCCAAAGTAATATAGCTTCTGTTATTAACACTAAAAATCATTTTGGGATTATTAAAATTTAGTTTTGACAGTACTAAAAATAAAAAATAAAGCCTTCATAATCGGCTTTATTGTTGTCCGAACGCAGCGATTCATCATAAACGTAGGCGATATATCGGACGAAAGTGAAGTTTAAGATGATCAAGATGCAATGTCGAGTGTAGTAGAAATATTATAAAACTGTAAGTAAATTAAAGACTACTTGTATTTTTTTGTCTGACTGTACCTTTGGGGATCACTCACACAAACGCAATTCTCAGGTCTCGCCTTGTTGACTGAAACTGTTTATAACTGTAGCTCTCTGTTTCTTACATAGATATAGTAGTATATACTAAATCTATGGTTTCTAACCATACCTACTGATAGCGCGAGTTGAATGCAGTCGGGGCAGAGGGAAGCGCGAGAGCACGTCCCCCGCCGTCCGCAGACCTACCTGGCACGCCTGCTGTGTGGTGCTGTGTGCGTAAAGAGAACGGTTGTGTGTGTGTATATAGCGCATTCCTTAGCTCTGCATTCAACTCGCGCGCTATATGTATATCTGTAGTTAACGCTTCATTGTAGTAGAACCTAGAGTTATCTTCGATTCGATAACCGAATATTTCCTCACTTGCAATAAGGGTAGTATTTCAGATTTGTCTATAATTGTCTGAACTGAACAAACCACAACTCAGTCGATGCAACCACTCTCAGCTAACGAGATGCTGTTCCAAGGTAAACCGATCTTTGAATAGTGCAAACTGAACAGATCGACTGAATCTGCATTCAAAGTAAAGCAAAACGGGGCCAAATTATTCTATATTAAAAAGGAATAAGGTTTATAAAATATCCTACATAAGTATATGTACCAAGATAATTATAAGATACGCCAACAACATATTTTGTTGTTTACATTTCGTGAAATTCGGCACATCAAAATTTACCTAGGCAGTTCGTAATTCTGTTAAAACTAGGGGAGGTAGCCTCACTCCACTGCACTTCGCTCGGCTCTCCAAATTTATTTACATGTATCATACTGAACAGCTTTCCAAAAAACATAGCCGTTGACATGGAAAAAAATAGTCTTGCCCTTACAACATTACAATAGGTACCTATAACATGGCTCTGGACTAGGATGAAGTGCGCTCGTCCATAATGTGGGAAAGTTTCTGGTGCTTGTTACGTCATGCTGGAACACGACGAGTCACTTGAGGCACGGTCTCAAATCCTGTAAATAGTCTTGCCCTTACAACATTATAATGGGTAGATACTTATAACAGGGCTCCGGACTCACTTGAGGCACGGTCTCAAATCCTGTAAATAGTCTTGCCCTTACAACATTACAATAGGTAGATACTTATAACAGGGCTCCGGACTCACTTGAGGCACGGTCTCAAATCCTGTAAATAGTCTTGCCCTTACAACATTACAATTATAGGTAGATACTTATAACAGGGCTCCGGACTCACTTGAGGCACGGTCTCAAATCCTGTAAATAGTCTTGCCCTTACAACATTACAATAGGTAGATACTTATAACAGGGCTCCGGACTCACTTGAGGCACGGTCTCAAATCCTGTAAATAGTCTTGCCCTTACAACATTACAATAGGTAGATACTTATAACAGGGCTCCGGACTCACTTGAGGCACGGTCTCAAATCCTGTAAATAGTCTTGCCCTTACAACATTACAATAGGTAGATACTTATAACAGGGCTCCAGACTCACTTGAGGCACGGTCTCAAATCCTGTAAATATATTGTATTTTTCTCTTCTACGTGGTAAAACGTATTGAAGAAAATATGTCAAAGATTACGTCTTTTGGCATAAAAGATGTTATCTTTGACATAATGATATCTTCAATACGTTACTAAATTCTCTAAAGGAAAATACAGTAAAATTATTACTTTATTAAATTTAAGTATGATATGCATTCTATTTTACTGTATTTTCCATCAGGGAATTTAGTAAAAAAAATATATTGTTATACTATAAACTGACTTTTAGTAAGTGTATATAATATACACTGCATATAATTAACCTATATTGCAAATTAACTTATTTTTATTTCTATTTTCATTTTCTTAATATTCAATTTTACGAAAAAAGCATGACAATTTCTTGTTTCGCTTACGAATGACAGGTATTGACTATGTACTTTGCTTTCCATTTGAAGCCTGAATGGTGTGTTAGTGACTTCACGAAAGTGTTTTGATACTGGGATATTGAAATTTTATTTTCTTCTATAAAAATACTTTCTAAGACGTCGAAAATATCTTGAAGCTCTTAAAACAAATTCTTTTCAAAAAAGTACGGTAAGACCAAAACGATACCCTATTTCTGTTATTTTGCAAAAACTATATATTTTATTTTATTTGGGACGTAATAATCGTCAATGAAAACCGGGTGTATACACCAAATGTGGACTGTGATTTGCATTTCACAGTTCATAATTGGGAACACCTTTGACGCTCCCCTAGGGATTCATGTTAATTTTAAACTAACTGTAACCCTATATCCACAGTAGATAATATCTACTATGCTAACACGCGGTTCAATAAGTCCCGATACTTAATACTAAGAAAAATGTTTTTTGATAAAATTATTTTTTATTCATCAACGTAGGCTCCTTTAACTGCGATACAGTCCCTCCAACGCTTTTCTAACTTTTCTATTCCATGTGTGTAGAACGATTTATTTTTGGCTTCAAAATAAGCCTCCGTTGCTGCGATTACTTCACCATTTGAGTCAAATTTCTTGCACCGGAGCTTTTTTTTAGGTCTTGAAACAGCTAGTAATCAGTGGGGGCCAGATCTGGAGAGTAAGGTGGATGGGGAAGTAATTCGAAACTCAATTCTTTTAGTTTGGCCATCGTTATCATGGACTCGTGACACGGCGCATTGTCCGGGTTTTCCACGATCTTGTCCTATAATCGCTCCAATAATCCCATGTTATATTGGCTATTTATATGTTTTCCCTTATCAAGGTAGTCGATGAAGAGTATTCCGTGCGCATCCTAAAATATAGAGGACATCACCAGATTTTTGTGTATAAGGCCGCTTCGGGCGGCTTTCACCGGCCGCTCTCCACTCAGCTGACTGCCGATTGGATTCCGGAGTAAAATGGTGAATCCATGTTTCATCCATTGTCACATACCGATGCAAAAATCCTTTTTATTTCTATTAATCAGAGCCAGACAGCGCCCTGAATCATTAACACGTTGTTGCTTTTGAGCAATTGTTAGCAAACGCGGCACCCATTTGGAAAAAAGCTTTTTCATGGCCAAATTTTGATGTAAAATAGTGAATACACTACCAGTTGAAATCTTCACTATCGCAGCTATCTCGCGCAGCTTTACTTTCCGATCTTCCTTCACGATTTTCAAGACTTGGTTGATGTTTTGTTGAGTCACCGCTTCATTTGGACGACCAGAGCGTTTAGCATCATTTGTGTCCATACGACCGCGTTTGAAATCGGCATACCACTGACAAATGGTTGGTTTAGACGGAGCAGATTCCGGATAATACTTTATAAGCCACTGTTGTGCTTGAACGGTGTTTTTTCTTATTAAACATGAAACTCGTTTTTTTTCCATTATTTTCGGAATTACAGAAGTAGCGTCACATAAATGTCTGGAACTCGAAATTTTATTGTTCGATTTTCAAAAAAAAATCTTACAAATTATTTGATGGCCAGTACTTTCTACAAAATCAAAAGAGTTTTTAATATATGCGCCATCTCCGAGTTAGTCTCGGGACTTATTGAACGATCTAGTATAATTGGGGCAGCTCAAACAGCCTCTTGGAGGGCATTGTTGATCGTTGGGACAGCCCTGTTCTGAGTTTCTGGGATAAGGTTCACATGGAGTCACAATACTTCACCAGAAGGATGCTGCTGTAGGCATCACTCAGTTTTAATGTGTGATGTCTGCAACAACAACTTCCCTACCTTTCCTGTGTTCCTTTTTTGTGTTTAGATTAAGAAAATATCTTTAAGTTTTTAAGCATACATTGTTACTAACTAAGACATGGATCTCGATCTGCAATAAATATTTTCTTTCTTTCTTTCTTTCTATAACCGTCCGTCCGTCCATCCGTCCGCCCACATGCGGCAAAATATCATAAAAGGGGGTAAATTTAAGGCAACCTAGGTAGTATAAATGAGATTTTAAAACAGGAGAACTCCCATACTACAATAGATACGGCTCTGGAAAAAAAACATGTTATAAAGGAAGCCTTTTCCAAGACGATAAAACAGCTCAGGATGTGATGATAAAAATTCACGGCATCTAAAAAAATTGCGAAGTGAAGGCTGTTTCTTAAATTGAAAACAGTAGTCCGTCCAAACTAATAAAGTAAAAATAATAAATGGCTGCCGTAAACATATAAAACCTTTTATCGGAAACTAAGAACTATATTTCTTTTTCTTAAACGCTCTCGCATGTTTTTGTATAAACTTTTATTAACTAAAAAACAGCAATATCCAATCTTTTCTTGATTCACCGCACTACTCGGACGCGCACATTTTCAGATAATATCTATTATGTTTATCACTTTCCTTATGCGATGGTCATATTGCGCCTTAACACAAACCGGGATAAGTTTTATCTTATCTTTATGAAATATTCTAAATTATGGTGAAAATCGCATTGAAATCAAATTAGAAGTTTAGAGGTTACAAGCGAGTGCACAGAGATAAGCAGTTTGAGACAGTTTTACACTATTCCGAGATTTGGGTTTAGAAGATAATGTTAATTTTTCGTTTTTTCTGTTTGAACCATATTAAATGCTATATAGGTACTAAGTTTAAAATAGAATTAAAAATAGTTTGATATTGTTTACCCCCTAAATGTGCTATTTTGCCACATGGTTTGTCCGTCTGTCTGTCAACGGAACAGGATGCGGTTTTTTTTATTATCGTCGTAACCCAGCGACCGTAGCATGCTCTTATCTTATCGCGCGCGAGTGGCACACCTCGCGGCGCCACTTGGCCTTTGTTTTGACGACTGAGGTGGGAGTTATATTGCTTATTTCAGCAGATGTGCGCGTTAAAAAGAAGTCGCACGTTATCATGCTCCGGGCGCTGGTCAACATAACTGGATATGTTGATATAATAAACGCCAAGACGAAAATAAAGGCCAGTATACCTACGATATATTATCTTGAATCATGGAAGGATAATTGCCAATACTGAAAGAGATCGGTCGGTGCAAGTTTCAGTAAGACGGATGCGCTGACCAGAGTTGAAAGTTCACCGCTGGTCAGTTGCGACCACTGAACAAACTTCGACGAACAAAGTAGATCAGTACTAGAGAAACCAATTAGTTCAGAGCACAAGTTTTACCACTTCAAAACAAAATAATGCTTTTAACTTCTTTTATACTTTTGTTTAACTACACCATTTCTTTTTAAATATGTGCATGTATAGGTAGATAAGGATAAATAAAGGACATCTCACCAGTTAGCTTGTGACTACAACAACTTACACAGGTGTCGAAACGACAAGCACATATCCGTAAAAGTATGTTTTTATTTTAGACTAGCTTTTGCCCGCGGCTCTGCCCGCGTCTAAGAGATTTTCGTGGTAATAAGGAAAATAAAAGAATATGATTTTTTGCAACGGTCAGCACGTTTTACTAAAGTGCAAAAAAATACCAATCAAATAAGCCCGCACTCGAAGGGTCTGCATTCCAATCAAATTTTACAAACGTTCGGGAATTATTATTTGCTACATAACTTCTAATTACTACCAGTAGAAAAATTTATTCCAAAAATCTTTTATTGACGATAACTTTTTTTCCAAGATCTGATTTTAATTAAATAAAGCCCATATTCTATTCTTAATTAAGTTCTGTACAGCTGTGGAAATTACATCAAAATAATACAATTTGAATAATAATAATTAGGAAACACCTGTGACACCCCGTCGGGGATTGTGTCGTATCGATTTTAATCACCGGTTGAATTGTGAAATATGGGTAGTTATTGTCGCTGACATGATGGCCCTTGGATTAGATCAAGACAAAACTAAAGCTAGGTGGTAGAGCTAATGCCGGGCTCGACTGTGGAGGTACCACCATCTTACTCGGAAATCCTCCCGAAGTTATTCGGGGGAGAGTAAGAGGACAGCTCTTAGGCAAAAAAACCAGGTGGCCCACCAGTGCCTGGGACCGATGGATGGCGGTATATCCATCCCCAATTGCCGGGCCTCATATAAATTAGACTGGTGACGGGCAGCGGCGTCACTGGTGCAAGGGTTTCGGCACCGCGCTCACCAACCCGCCTGCCCAGTGTGTGTGAGTATGGGCAATTCTTCCAGGAGGACCGCCAAGAGTGGCGAAATCCTGGAAAGGCCTATGTCCAGCAGTGGACGAAACAGGCTGATGGATGGATGGATGAAAACTAAAGCCGGACTTACAAACAAAAGAATCTTACAAATCGGCTAAGAAATGAAAGAGTCATGGAATAATATACCCAAAAAAAACTTTAAGAAAATACAATCAAATTGAGAACCTTCTCTTTTTTGAATTCAGTAAAAAATTTGCAAGAGGTGTGTCAGGGTCATTGAAGATGGAAATCTGTAGTCAGATTAAACTGATACAGTTTTCTCGTATGGGAAAAATCGTTACTTAAACCTGGCTGTAATCACTTTTTCAAGCTAAATATTTGCAAGAGGTGTGTCCGGATCGTTGTTAATGTAAATCTGTAGTCAAATTAAACTGATATAGTTTTCCCGTATGAGAAAAAAACTTTCTTAAACCATAGTATTTAATGTGTCTATGCTTAAACCTGGCTGTAGTCACTTTTCCAAGCATAATATTAGCAAGAGGTGTGTCAGGATCGTTGTAGATCAAAATCTTTGGTCAGATTAAATTTTTATAGTTTACCCATATGGAAAAACGACCGGTTTTATCACGTATAACTATAACCATTTGGTCAAGGCACGCCAATAAAGCAGACAAGCAGCGCTTTTTCTCCCGACTTGATTCACAAGTATTAAATTTTCAAACTGAAAACTTATTTTTATTAAAATAAAATATAGCCTTTGTTACTCAACAATAGTGTAGCTTCTTACAAAAGAAAGAATTTTTGGAATCGGTTCAGTAGTTCCAAAGTTTACCTCAAACATACAAACAAACAAATCTTTCCTCTTTATATAATAGTGTAGACAATTTTTTCGCCATCACTTACGATTCAAAAACCGTTTCGAGGAATAGCTTTCCGTAACTGGTTTTAGTGTACAGATTTTAAAATAAGCGTTCGTTTCCTTTACTGAATAAAAAAAGCGATTCCCTTGATTTGACCTTCAGTGACGTCATTACAACACATTATTTCGAAACAAACTATTTCATGAATGCATCCTAAAGTCGCAAGGATCTGAGTCGATCAAAACCTAACATGATGGCGTCACTTTCTGTTGCACTAAAATAGGTTTGAAAGTACGAAAAAAATGTAATATTGGAATTACATTCCAAAATTATATTTTTTTTCAAAAAGCAGACAAAAGTAGCACATTGATGTTTAAACAAAACTCCCGCACATAAGGTTCCACACAAGAACATTAAACAATATAAAATTAATATAAATAAAATAAAATAGGTATATTTATTTCAAGTGCCACAGAGACTCATATAGGCAGAAACATAAAAAAGGTAAATTTGATAATACATAGCACAAAACATATGTACAATAACTATCCACCGCGGCTGGCTACGCAAGTCAAGTCAAGCCTGCCTGCAATCATTGCCAAGACGGTGGTGGGGCTACTCCGCACCCTGTGTATCGGAGACGTGCATCGCCTACGCATGGTCGCGTGGAAGCAGTCGATGTGAGCCCAGGCAAACATACCCGATAGATACAGATACTATAAACATTAAAGTGACAAAAACAAGGCGCTAAAATGGTAGATACCGCCTGATAAACAATAATAATTCAGCACCCTCGTGTACGGAATCAGCGGAGGCTTAGTAATAGGGTCCCATTTGGCACCCTTCGGGTACGGAACCATAAAAACGATCGTATTGAGACCCGAATCATGTTCATAATAACTCACTATTAGAGATTTGACAAGGATTTTAGGTTAGTTTTACCCTTTTAATTTAGGTAAGTTTTATTCATAATTTATATCCTAAAATTGTGTTTCCTATTAAAATTCTTTACTAAATTCAAAAAAATTCAAAGTTCAAATTGTTTATTTGTAAAATAGATACATAAAGTATACGTTTTACATGTCAAATCTAATCTGTATAAAGATAATATTTTGTGATGAAATAAATATGATACGGGAAATATAGGTATATAAAAAAACTGTATTTAAGTTGGGCAACTAAACTTATATGTACACATGCATAAAATAAAAAGACTTATTGGAATAAGAGTATTATTATACCTACATAATGCAATTAACAAATAAGGTGATAAATAAACTGAATAGACCATAAATAAATATAATGCCTAGCCAAATATATACTAACATAAGTAAAAAAAAAATATTGTATATACATACCTACATAAAGCAATGAATAAATAAGTTAATAGATAAATAAACTATAAAAAGATATAATGCCTAAATCCGCCCATTCGATTAATCTTGCTAAGAAGAAGAGCAAGAAACTTAGCAAGATCATGTCTTTTTTATCAGTATTTTTTTCTGAATATGGTTTAATACTTTTACAGTTTTTTTTTAACTTAAATAAAATAATACTAAACAATATATTATAAAAGGATAAAAATATAAAAGACAGAAGGAAATTGTGCCATGAGAAAAAAAAATATATCTTAGTCTACCTATCTAATGAGGTAGCAAGTTAAAATACTAAGCAAAACATCATCCACCTGTCTCATATAGTTTATCACTTTTTTATAGTCAGATTATCAACTAATAAATGCTAAGTTTAAGTTATAAAATGTTCATGTCAATATGTAAAAAGTATGTCAAAATGATAATAAAAAAAGAATATAAAAATATTAGTCTACATAAAAACACAAATCAGTTATAAAATAAACGAACAGTAGTATCAATCAATATTCTCATGACACCAAGCGTCACTATCATCCAAATAGTCTATTACTATGATCACTAGAATGTTTAAGTTTTGTAGCTCGTCACTGATACTCTCGGTATAAAATAAAATACTTAGCCACTGACTCATCAGTACTAATTACCATTTGAAAGAAAGATAACAAAAAACACGTACACAACCGTCATAGTAAAAACAGTGCATGTAAGTGCCTTTAAGAATTTTATTTATAAAAAAACAAAAGCTTTTTAGTTTTAATTTTGCAAGAATGGTCACCTATCTGTAGATATTTTATTTTCCTTCATATTTTACAGAATAAAAGTACGAATACGTCGTGAGCAAATAGTATTTATCGTGTGCAACTGTAATATAATGAGGGCAATTAGAACACGAAAGCTTTTTTATCCAAATAATTATGTCACATTTCCACATAATTTTATTTACGACCATCCTTTTATAATTTCATAATTTCATGAAAAAGGTAAAAGAGAGCGCGGGATTATAAATTTTTAATTTGGTGTCTTTAGCTAAGTCAAGCGGTTTAGCCTAGTTTTTGGTTATTTACGGGTTAAACCTTTTGAATGTATTCTGCGGGAGCATTCAAAGCTCACAGGCAGATATATTTTTAGCCTAACCCAAAGCAAAAAATTATTTTAAGTCGCCGATTGCTTAACTAAGCGGTATTATAATCCATCCATCAGCCTGTTTCATCTACTGCTGGACATATATGCCTTTCCATGATTTCGGCACACTTGGCGGTCCACCTGGAAGAAATGCCCTAACACACACGCTGGGCAGGCGGGTTGGTGAGTGCAGTTCCGAAAATCCTTGCACCAGTGACGCCGCTGCGCGTCACCGGTCTGATTTATATAAGGCCCGGCAATTGGGGATGGATATGCTGGCATCAATCGGTCCCAGGCAATGGTGGGCCACCTGGTTGTGCCTGTTTGAGATCTGTTCTCAGGGGGTTTGTGGGTAACATGGTGGTAAGTACCTCCACAGTCGAGCCCGGCATCACCCCTACCACCTACAATGATTATATTAGAAATTAGAAACTAAAAATCTCCATATACACTTTGCACGCCATTTAGTGAGAGAAATAAAATGTTTAGGAAGTAAAGATAATTTACATTTAAATGGGAATCTGTAACGATAAACTGAAGATAAGTATTAATAAATACCTCAGATGTCAATAATAGGTATCTCATAATTCAATGGAGTTCTGAATTAATACCTGGAATTCTCCGAGAACCGTTTTGAATTTTCTTAATAGCTGCGCGTCTCATAACTTTCATCGAGTTTAAAACTGCTCAAGTCTTAGGATACCAAGATAGTGGTTGACAAGATTTTCGGCTTTGGCTTCGGCTAAAGAACATACCAATAATACATCTTCGGCCAAAGTTGACCCATCTAAGCTTTAAATAAATAAATAACCAGACTTTAATTTAAAAGATCATCCATCCATCAGCCTATCATCGTCCACTGCCGGATAAGGACTTTCCAATATTACGCCACCCTTGGTGGTCCTCCGTCCTCCTCATCCAGCCGCCACCAGCAACGTCCTTCAGATCGTCGGTCCAGCGGGCACGAGGTTGGCCCACGCTACGCTTTGCTGTACGTTGTCCCCATTGTAAAGCCTTTCGACCCCAAAGGCTACCATGTCGGCGACAAATATGGCCTGCCCACTGCCACTTCAACTTACTGATTCTGATTCTGCAGGCTATATCGGTACTTTCGATTTCCTACGGATCACCTCATTTCGGATTCTATTCTATCAGAGATACCCCAAAAATAGCCCGCTACATACCTCGCTGAGCGACCTTAAATCGGTGAATTTAAATGGTGGATTTAACAGATTACCAGTACTGAAACCAATATTTTAAAATCTTGAAATTTTAAACCACTGTTTAAAAGGACTGTGACCCAGCATAATATTATACCTAACCAAATCTGCTATATATATAGGTATATATATTATATGTCTAATCATTAAAACTACACGATTGGCGGCTATGGTATAGTATGTATGGTAGTGAATGTTGGGTTTGGCAAGATGAGCATCGAAGTAAAGTGAATGCAGTGGAAATGCGTTCCTTACAGAGTATGTTTGGTTTGACATTGAATGATAGAGTGAAAAATATCGACATAAGGGATCGTTGCGGTGTGAAATAAGATGTAGTGACTAGAATAGAAAAAGGAATGCTTCGGTGGTTTGTGCATATACTCGTAGAGAGGATGAATGAAAGTAGAGTGACGAAAGAAATGTATGCTGCACAATTCAAGGGTAAAGCTTGACTGGGCCGCCCTAGAAGGACGTATGCCGACCAAATAGGCGATATACTGAAGAAGGGCAAAGAAAAAACTACCCGGAATGGAAGAGATTCTATGCCTAGATTAATGGATGTAAGAGAAGCAAAAGAAATATTTCAGGATCGTAGCAGATAGAAATCCTGAAATGCCTACCCCTCTGGGAGACAGACGTGAGTATATCTATGTATGTATGTAAAATACACCCATAAAACATTTATAATTTTGCTATTAAAAAAATATACTTCATACTAGGCCATCCATCCTGGAATTCTGGAAATTCGCAACTCCGTAATCTTGGAGAGGTTTTTAAACAGTTTTTCATCCAGTTTCTGGAAATTTCGAATTTCAATATTGAGTGGATATCAATTCCGGAATTGTAAACCTTCCGCCGATATTGGATACCCTACTCCACGCAAATGCATGAAAAGAAAAAACTAAGCATGTAATAATAACCCTTGATCTCGGCCGAAAATCGGCCTTCCTCAGTACAAGAAGGTAACTACCCAGATTAAGTTATAGCGCGGATCCTGAGAGCCAGTTCCCGGTAGGGCACAAGTTGTTCATAACCCTGTCAGTGCATGAACTAACTTGTTCCAACGTACTCTAATATTAACTTGCTCCGTGACGTTTGACGAGGGTGGCCAACTGGCCACACAATGACTCCTAAAGATTATATGTCAATATTTCTATTGAGCGAGCCAGTACACAGGACCACGGGTTATGGTATTGGAGAAAACTATCACAATATGTTTTTAGGGTTCCGTTTTTCAAAATGAAAAAACGGATCCCTTTTAAAGGATGCCTTTAGTGTCCGTCTTTCTAGACCCTTTTTCCCCGTGAGAGATATCAAGTTGAAACTAATATCTCATACAGAAGTCTAAGATCTCATGATGCTGCTTCTGATTCAACGCGAAAAAAAGTAATTACAAATTGGTTCGCCATGGAAACCTATAGGGCACTTCCAGTTGACTTAGAAACTTAAAATTCCGTTCACAAGTTGATCTTATAAAACAGTATTGTTAAAAATCAGGAAATTGCCTATATTGAATTATTAGTTATGAGACCCTTTCGATACATAGTGTTTAATGTTATGTTTATTTATAACTCATGTACTTATCCACATATATAAATAAACATAATGTGTATTAATTTGCACCAAGTGCCAACAATCACAAGCATCAACTATAGTGTTTAATGGATTGCAAATGTCAAGTTAACTTGGTAATTCTAAAACACGTGTAAAATGTTGGTGTTTTAAACGGTGTATACGGAACCCGACTCCTATTCGTACTTGACTGTTTTCTTATAGTTAATTTTATTACGCTTGGCCATTATCGCACCCTAAGAAAAAATAAGATGACGAGGGATCGCCCAGAAACAACGTGAGTTCATCTCGTATTGACTATCTATACAACAATGAATTTATCGTAAGAACTTCAGTTACTCGTATAACTTTAAAACCACATAACAATATTAAAACCCTGCTTAGGAACACAAAGAATATTTTAATATAATATAATTCCTACTTCTCCAATTCTGAGTTTTTGATCTTACATTACATTAGTTTAATTAGCCGAAAATGCGAACTCATCGCAACAATGAAAAAGGAAATATTTACAACGAAGAGAAACATTTCCGCGCCCTTCCCTCGAATCGAGGGGATGTTGAATATCTTCCACACACCAACATGTCGGGTGTAAAAACCATTTATTCAGCTGATCACATGGAACAACTTCCCGAAAGAAATATACCCGCAAATAAAAACATTTTTTCCTCTCCATAGTAACTTTGTCAAAGACGCAAATTGTTTATTATTCGCCGATGACCTAAAACTATCTCTCACAATAAATAGTATAGAGGATTGTAAGAAATTGCAAAATGACATTGACAGAGTGGTGGAGTGGAGCACAAACACCAAGCTTGAGTTCAACGTCGCAAAATGTGTCCTAATTACGTTTACACGAAAACACACACCCGTTTTGAATAACTACATGATCGGAGATAGACAGATACAAAGAGTAACCGGCGTGAAAGATCTAGGAGTCCAATTAAAATCCGATCTACGTTATCGTGATCACATCACGAACATATGTAAGAAAGCCTACAGGAACCTTGGGTTCATTCTCCGTACGGTGAAAACCTTCACAAGCTCTAACGCCATTAAGGCATTGTACAATGCATTAGTGAGGAATCAAATGGAAATGAACGCAGTAATCTGGGCTCCACATGAGGCTAAATACCGTCTTATGTTGGAGCGTATCCAAAATAAATTTTTACGATATTTGTATAAGAGGCATTACGGCGTTTATCCTTTTTACCCACTAATGTACCCTACCCTGTTTATATTAGGTATGGTTGGGTATAATGAATTAAGAGTAAGGCGAGAACTCACTTTAGTCACGTATGTGTTTAAAATAATTATAGGACGAATCCACAATTCGGTAATATTGGGGGAGGTGTGCATGTGTGTGCCGGACCGCTACTTGGAGCGCCGCCGGCGACCGCCGCTGCTGCTAGTGCCGCGCTCGCGCACCAACTTGCTGTCCAAGGCGCCACTGTCGCGCGCGCTTCACACTCTTAATCTCATCGCAGAAATAATCGATCCTTTCTGTTGTGCTCTGAGTGATTTCACAAAGATAGCCATGTACATAGTATGTTATGTATGTGTTTAGTTTATAAGTTGTATGGTTTTTTAATTTTCTAATTGATGTTTTTTAATCGCATTCTATTGCATTAGGCTTGGCCTGTAACGATAGATGTAAGTTTGGAAGAAATAAATAAAATAAAAAAAATAAAAAATAAAACTTTTAGAACCTACTGAAAATATTGTTTGGACAAGTAAACTTTTTGGAAACTGCAACTTAAGTTTTTTAAAAATAGTACATTACGATACGAGAGCGATGAAACGTTTTCTGACGAGTGTGAGTTTGCGGCACGAGCCGAAGGTGAGTGCTGCAATCACACGAGTCGAGAAAAAGTTTCTCGCACGTGTATCGTATAATATTTTATAGCACAAGTGGGGAAAATGCCGACACTTGCGTGCGTAAAATGACCGCTGCGCTTGCGTGAAGTCGGCATTTTCCCCACTTGTGCTATAAAATGACCGCTTTACGCACGCAAGTGTCGGCATTTTCCCCACTTGTGCTATAAAATATTATACGATACTCGTGCGAGAAACTTTTTCTCGACTCGTGTGATTGCAGCACTCACCTTCGGCTCGTGCCGCAAACTCACACTCGTCAGAAAACGTTTCATCGCTCTCGTATCGTAATGTACTATTTTCTACCCGGGAATCGAACTGGTTGATTAAAAAAAACTGGCCAAGTGCGAGTCTGACTCGCGCCCGAAGGGTTCTTACCATCACACTTCACACTGATATTATAAATGCAAAAGGGTGTGTGCGTGTGTGTGTTTGTTTGTTACTCTTTCACGCTGAAACGGCTGAACGGATTTATATGAAATTTAGAACAGATATAGCTTATACCCTAACTTAACACATAAGTTAGTAAAATCATGTCTGTTGTATGGGAGTACACGGGTCCGACTCGAAATTGGCCGGTTTTAGTATTTGTTGTTATAGCGGCAACAGAAATACATAATCTGTGAAAATTTCAACTGTCTAACTATCACGGTTCATGAGATAGCCTGGTGACAGACGGATAGCGGAGTCTTAGTAATAGGGTCCCGTTGGTTACCCTTTGGGTACGGAATCCTAAAAAAATACTCTGTAAATTATTGCACCATCCGATAACGTCACTTAAAGAGATCTAGTTCTAGGAAGTAATCTTATATGACAAATTCATGAAAAAAGCTTGTTATAAAAAGCAAATATCTTGTTTTTCCATACTTTTAGACAATTATGGTTTTAATACAGCTGTTATTTTGGCATAATCCTTTACATTTAACTTGACTTAATGAATTTAACATAACAGAATTCGTTGAAATAACACTTTGCAGTACTACTACTTAATAAGGATGAATTATCGCCATTTATGTTTATGTATATTATTCATTTATATGATTAAATATATACCAGGCTGGCCACAAAAAAGGAAAGCAATTTAAAAACAGACAATAATATCTGCGAATATCTGCCTTTCGCTCCGTAGAATACTAAAGAAGGCTTCAATATTAAAACGGGTGCTTATTTTTCAATTTCCATATAACAATAAGAAGGAATCATTGTCTCCCTACCACCACGCCACGGCGAGGTGCGTAAATCAAACGATTTCGTAATTCGTTTAGAGCGAACACAAGGGCGACCATGACCATAAATAATTATGTTATCAGCAAATCGTAGAATTCGGTATACCATGATATGCCTCGGCAGATTGTAAAGTATGAAATCGCAAGTCTTTCACCAAGTTTAAAAAAAGGTGCGATGACGAACAGAGCGTGTTAGATTTATAGGTGGAACGACGAGCGAAGCATGTTAAGTTTATATGTAAGTTTTAAGGAGATGAGCAAAGCGGAGCGGAGTGAATTCTACGGTAAAATGACGACATATAGACGAATGTTAGATACATTGATAGTTTCATAATGTCACTCAGGTGTAGTAGGCTAGTTTCTAAATAACCTAGGAGTGAAATTATATTCTCACTAGTGAAATTATAAATTATCGCATTTTAAAATCTTACAGTGACATAAAAATGTAAGGGGTCATCATCCATTCAAAGTACAAAACAAACTTAACCCTCTGAATTCAATAACAATAACAATATATCACCGTCCAGATCGTGGCTTAGAAATTAAAACGAAATGGTTATATTACTATGTAAAATTTAAGTCCTTAGTAGAAGAAACATAAATAACATAAATAATATTAAATGAATAACTAAACTATCAGCACTAACAGAAGCCCGAACACAACTGAATTATTTTGCAGTTTTGAATATTGAATCAAATATAATTTAAGATTAAAACGATGCTATTTATTTTTTTGACAGTGATTTCAGTTAATTAGGCGTAAATGTTTTTATTACAGCAAATTTCAACACGTACACACACGACACGTTTTATTTTTATTGTTATAGGTACTTTTGTTTGAACAAATAAATGGGTCGGGTCGGTCAAATTTGTTTGCTCGGAGTGCAAATTTTGTAAATACGCCACTACAAAAAGGTAATCTAGCACATGCCCCGAGCCCGCGGGCCTCGCGTCCTGAAGCTCTAAATGACCCCTTTGTGCGGGACGTTGTTTAGAGATCACTTCATTACTTAGTCAAAAACACTTTCAAAGTTTGACAGTTGTGGCGCAAGGAATATCCGTTCTTATTTCTGTAGTTCTAACAGTGCAATATGCCTTAAGACCAAAATTTAGAAAGTCTTCACGCGTTGTTTAGGTGACGCGGCGTTGCAGGAATGTCTACGGCGTAACCACCACTACGGCGTAGCAACCGTCAACCGCAAACACTGAATGTATTAAATAACCGGTCAAGTGCGAGTAATACTAATGCCCTAGGGGTTCCGTTTCTTTCATACAATGAATTATCATCGTAGTAACCCTGGTCAACACATAAACTAGAAGGGGTGTTCATAAAATAACGCCCGAGCTGTAAACATGGCAAAGATTTAATAAACGCAAACGGAAAAGGCTATTGTTATATAAATCTATTGGCCTATGTCCAGCAGTGGACAAACACGGGCTGATGGATGGATATATATAAATCTATGGAAAATCTGATCCGAATTTATATCTGAAACCCACGCGAACGAAGTCGCGGGCAAAAGCTAGTATTATAATATACACCCCCATGCCAGAGTAAGAAAACAATTTTTGTTGTCTCCTTTATCATGTTTCCTCTGAAAAATAATAAGTAACACTTAATAATTGGGATGCGTCAAAATCAAAATATTTATTTTGTAAAATAGATACATAAAGTATACTTTCTACAAGTCAAAGTTAATCTTTACAATAAATATCATTAGATTAAAAAAATATAAAATAATAATATGTATATACTAATATGGGAAATACATACAAAAAATATTTAGGTTGGGCTACAAAAATTTAATTATACACCTACATAAAATAGAGAAATCTAGGAATAAAAATATTATATATAAATGAAGCAACGAACAAACAAGTTGATAAATAAACACGGGAAATACATCCAAAAAATATTAAGGTTGGGCTACTAAAATGTAATCAAGTTATACACCTGCATAAAATAAAGCAATATAGGAATAAAAATATTATGTATACATAATGCCTAACCATCCGCACCATTCGATTAGTATTACTAAGAAGAAGGGCAAGAAACTTAGCAAACATGATGTTTTTTTTCATTTGTAACATAAACTTAATCTATACAATTTTCTTATACCTACTTAAGTAAAGGCAAATATAAAACCATAGGAATTATGTCCAAGAGAAAAAAAAATATTGCATCTTAATCAATCCGTCTTACATTGTCTATTACCTTTTACAGCAAAGTCAGTTTACATATTAATTAACTATAAAGGGCTTAAGATTAGCCTTTAGAGGAATCCAATATTTCGTATTAAAATTTGCTAATTATGACTTACAATTTTGATAAAGATTATTATTATTTATTACACCATGCTTCATTAACGTCCAGATAATCATTGATTTTATAATAAGCTTTTTTAAGTAGTCCCTGCTTAATGTACAGTTTAAACTTATTTTCAGGCAAACTAAGGACCTCCTTTGGAAGTTTATTGTAAAATCTTATACCATGTCCTACAAAAGAGGTACCTACCGTGGCAAGTCTTGGCGTTTAGTTTATTATCATCATAATGACCCTGATTAACATATATAACTAGAAGAGAAGTTGATAAAATAACAGCCGAGCCAAAAACTGTCGATTATTTACATTTATCTAAGGACACTTAGATAAATAATACGAAGCCACGAGCAAAAGGCTAGTGTAAAATAAAGCTAAGCTAATTGTAAAGCTATGTTATCGTCACGCCGCACCCCAGAGGGGCCGGCAGACATAACGACGAACGCCTCGTTCCGTTACGAGACCCCTTAGCTCTCACAGTAAATCTACCGGCAATCATCGTTAAATTAACTCCACGTATAAATAGACCATAGAGTTTAGAGTATCACCTCGGTAGATGGGATACCTTTTTACTAAATATCATACTCAACTACTTATTTGTGTATTTTACCTAATAAATACCCTGCTATAAAGATAAGCCGATTGGTAGCATACATTTTAATATTATACTAACGAATAAACAAACTCCCAGACATACCTCTAGAAAATGTTCAAGTGCGGTTCCGCAGATAAAAATATTCCGCGTGCATCTACGAATGACTAACTTTGCTTGACCCTTACAATCCCTTAATTAAACTCTATCTATATAACCAAAGAGTTTAATAAAGTTTGTCACTAACTACATCTTGAATAAACAATAAACATTAATAATTATATTTATTCCTAATTACGTAAAGGGCTAAGACTTTTTCCCGTCGTGTTCGAAGCCTGATATTTTCTTACCCTCGCTGAAAGGTGAAGGAAAATACTGTGAGGTGAAGCTGCATGCGCTAAAGGGTGTATTTTTGCCCGAAGAAGAAATACACGCTTTTTAAGATATGCAAATTTAACCTACAGTGTTGAGGGTTTAAGGCTTAACCACCAATCACGTTATTTATTTTAGCCTATAATATAATTTATATTAGCCTGTAATACAAAAATATATATATGAAATATTATATCGTGGGCTTAAAGGTAAAACTCATTAAGTACAAAAGATACTTAAGAAATAATGAGCTTTAATATATTAAATAACATATATTTATAGTGACTTATTTAGTTGAAATATATCTGTTCATATAATGTGTTTTTTGTAAATATATTAAAATGCAAAATTATAAAAATTTTAAGATATTAGCAATTAGTGACAAACTAATTTTTTGACAAAAGTGTACTTAATGAGTATATTATATTATCGTCTTCTATATACATATATCTATACTAAAAATAAAATAGTTACATTGAATATTTTCGCGAAATTTTAAATGATATGGGTTATTTGTACTGTTACTGAGGCCAAAACCACAATTTTTTGAGTTTTTGTCTGTCTGTCTATATGTTTATGTTCCATTATAATTCGAGAACTACTTATCGGATTTGGATTCAGTTTTTTTTATTATCACCGTAGTGATCTTGATCAGCACATAGGTTATAAGGGGTGTTTATAAAATAACGTCCAAGCCGAAAACACTCAACGGATTTGGTTGCGGTTTTGTTTATTATCATCGTTGCGTTGCCTATAAGGGAGTTCATAAAATAACGTACAAGCCGAAAACAGGGTGAAGATTGAATAATCGCGGGAGGAGCCGCGGGGAAAGGCTATTTTTACATAATATTCCATTATTATCCCTAATGTAGATCAAATACAAAAAATATATATTAGAAATAATTATATGAACTTTCCACACACAATTCCATTGCTGAGCAGAGGCCTCCCTCATTCTGCTCCATTCTTGCCTGCTGTAGGTTAATATGGTGAGTTTTTCGCCATACTTCCTCAGTTCAACGTTCCCTCTCGTTTTTGGTCTTCACTTACTTCGAACTTGGTCTCCGGGCACCATTCAGTTATATCCCTGTGCCATCTGTTGGATTTCTGTCGCATCACGTCACTTATCATTCTTGTTTTAACTCTTTGTGTTGGCGTACCGGATCTTCAAAGTTCTAAGTTATATAGGTACATATCAAGTTAAGACGTAAAAATCTCAAGTAGTGAAAAGAGAGTGTATGAGATTTTCTTTCATGTAATTTTACACTTGAAGAGCCTAAAGACAGAATTTTTTTTTTTGTAATTTCGGTTCTGCGTTTAGTTAACTCTTAGGATCGTTCCATTTACGTAATTTTATTGTATTTCTTGTTGGTGTTTCTAAATAATAAAATAAATGAAAATAAATAGTACAAAAAGTGTGAGGAATCAAAATCTATGCCCAATATCGACTGTTTCATACATACTCTCTACACATCACATTACATGCAGTCATGTTATTTTATAGAACGTTCTGCCTCTGGGCTTGGATTTATATTGCTACAAGTCTAACTGCGCATTCAAAATTAATCTTTATCACCTTGGAGTAAGGGTGCAAAGACGCGGTCTAAAAAGTTTGTATTTCCCATATTACGGTGATTCGTTAAAGTGACGAGTTTTACGCGGCGCTTAAATGTGATAGGTTTATCGATTACAATCCCGGGGAGGGAGTTGTCACAAGTAGGGGAGGGGGCCGTACCGAGGTTACATGCATTTTATTTGAATATTTCGGCAACTAAAGAATTTGCATTTAGATTTAGATGAATTCACTAGAATTATATAATTCAAGGGTTGTATTTTACAACTACCTTTCGCCCGCGTTTATTCAATCTCCGTCCCGTTTTCGGCTTGGACATTATCTTATTAACACCTATTACAGCATTATGTTCACCAGGGTCACTTCGAAAATAAAGAAAACAGCATCCAAAGCTCGAGTTAAATCGGATCAAACATACAGACAGATAGACATAATTTTAATTTTACCTTCAGTACAACACTAATAACACATATATAATAAAAATAATAGTAATTAGACTGTGGTAGACCTCTTCTCCGGAGGTCTAGGTTCAAAGCCCATAGGGAGGGAGACATTTATTTTCGAGTAGCCTTTGCCCAATCTTTGCCCCGTTTTTGGCTTGGGCGTTACTTTATGAACACTCATTATAGCTTATGTGTTGACCAGGTACACTATGATGATAATTAAAAAAACCGCATCCAAATCCGTTGAAAAGTTCTCGAGTTAAACCCGAACATACATACAGACATACATACAAAATTCTGGTTTTAAGTAAGAACCCATTTCATTTTAAATTCGTGAAAATAGACATGACTTTTTCATTACTTTATTATTAGTATATTGATAGATATATAGAATTGTGTGTTTCCGAAGGCACGTTATTATAAATTATTGGTTCATATTTGATGCCTTTATCGTACTTGAAGTACGGCGATAGTGTTCACCTCACCATGCTGGAACGTAATAATCGTCGTTGAAACGTGGATGTACGAACGTGGATTGTGACTTGCACTTCACAGTCCTTACTCGGAAACACCTCTGGCACCCCCTCGGCGATATATGTCGTGACGATGCAGCATAATACTTAAAACGATACTTTTTTATTAAATCAACTCGATCTTTTATGACTTCATACTTAAGGGGAGAGTTAAATTGAACCCTCCCCTCCTTATTAAGTCCATACTCAGGGGAAATCGTTGCTTTGTGACGTCACAAGGTCTTGTGGTTGTTTTATTACATTTCAATAATCAATTGTTTTATGGAGGTTCGTAAAAAGTGTGTTAAATTGACGAGCGGTGTGTCTGGGGACATTCGGTAACTGTTATTTATATTTGTATATATTTTTGTTGGGAAAAGGAAGACATTATTTATGTGACAAAAGTACTTATACCGGGTGTAAAAGCAAAGGCAAGAATCCTACTGGGATATACCCTACTAGAATAATACTGGGATCTCTAAATAAAGTACCAGTACCGCACAATGAGACGATTTTCTTTACTCAAAATACACTAATCGCGTGGACACCCTCACTGGTCGCTGATGAGGGGTGCGGGTTGCGGGGTGCAATTAGGTGTGTGGGGAGGCCGGTGAGCTGCGTAGCCATAGCTTAGAAAATGGATGGAATTCTTGGGGAAAATTCAAGGTATTTTTTTTTTCTCGTAATGACATCAGAATCGTGTATACTTTCATACCCTAAGGGGATTCTTGACTTTGCATTCACATCCTGTATGTATCAGTTCGGTCGTGTTTTTAACTTCAATGTGCTCTTTTTGTATGCTTTTTGAAATAAATAGATCAACCAACCATCTGCTGAGGAGATGAAACGGCACAAGTATGCAAACCCCGGCGTGGGTTACATATTTCCGCATTTTGGCGTTGAAACCCCCCGTTGCCTTTCCATGGCTACTGAGAAAAGGGGACCCGGTAGACAAAAACCAACTTGGTGAACGACTATCCAAAAGGACATGAAAAACATGAACCTCAGTGAAAACTAAGTGTTCTCCAGAAATGAATGGCACCTCAAGATTAAGAAAGCCGACCCCGCGTAACGGGAAGAGGCGAGGACAAAAAGAATCTGCGTCATCTTCTAGCTCCCTTAAAGAAATGTCATCCTCGAAACGGTTTTTGAATCGTAAATATTTGCGATATCAAGAAGAGGCCAATTTTACGTATTAATTGACGTGATGTTTTTATAATATTTCTATACAATAACCATTTGCGGACATATTTTGTTTTGCTCAACCATTTTCAGCACTACCAAAAACACCCTTAAATTTTGCCTAAAGTCGTACAGATTGCACTGTAAAACAGGTATTCAGGGAATCTTTATGGAGTCCAAAAGCTACATAACAATACAAGCTCAAGAGTTCTCAAGAAGGCAAAATCTCTCAGAGGGATTGCTAAGTTATAGAACTTAATCAAAAACTTTAGGAGCAAAATGTCGAAGTGCACTTTACTTATAGAGCACCAGTTTCCAAACTTTTAGTGTCACAAAAAGAAACTTAACTGGCGTTTCCTATGCAAATGTATGTCAGTGTTATAAAATTATAGTTAAATAATTTTCAATGCAAGTTCTCGTAAAGTTCTGTTTTATATGCGTCTAATCTGTTGTCAAAGTCAACTTTACCGCACGAGTGTTTTATTTTTCAATTTTTTTTGTTTTATTCCTCTACATAGTGCGAAGGCAAATGGAACTTAGCTCATACAGACATGGCTCAGGTATGTTTTATTTCTTCAATGTATCGACAACAGTTGCCGGTCTTATCTTGTGTACCATAAATGAGCTGGTTTCAGTTTGATGCGTTTGTAGGCTACTTTCAATTTGATGAAATGAAATGAAAACTGTTTAGACAACATTTTGAGTAGGTAGTAACTTTACAAATTGAAAATTCTGATGAAACTTAATCAACCAATTCGAGCCTGATTTTTCTTTTTAATTTCTTTTGATAATGGTAACAAGAAGGATACTGGAATCTGGTTAAAATAAACTTCTTTGTAGATAACCTCATTTATTCGTAATATGGATAAGGACTTTTAAAAGACAAAAAGTTTGCATTCTCTGTACCTCAGAAGGAGTACAACTAAAAAAAATATAATGTTATCGATCGGTCTTCCTTGTTAACAACATTCTTTGTGTCTAAAGAATAGACAATTTCGAGCAGCCATTGTTGTTTACATTATTGGAATAAGCTGGTGGAGTCGAATTTCCGTCAAGTTGGAAAATCGCGTGCAAAGAAAAAGAATGCCCGCCTAAAGTCCATTTGGAGTATTTATTGTTTGTTTGTTTCTTTAATTACGTTTAATTTATTTACTTACACTATGCATTGAAAAACGTAGTATGATACACGTGCGTAAGGGCAATAACTTATTCGTAACGTTCAAAACGTTCCTCGTATAAGCTATTGTCCTCTCTTGTCATTAGATAATGTATGTAGATAAGTATAACTCTTTTCGGTGCAGTAACCGCCATTTTTCTCTTTCTTCTGCTAATGATTTGACTTCTTGAGACAATATAACATTAACTTTCAGATGCGTCCAGGTCTTCCTGTTCCTCTTTTCTTCTTTACCTTTCTAATCATGTTGTTTTTCAAAAAACTGTCATGTCGAATAAAGCGTCCTACCAGCTTCCCTAATTTGTTTTAAAAAAAATCTAGCTACATGAAAAGCTTTGAAAAAACTGTTAAGTGCATCATTAAACAATGACGAAATATTTTTGTAATTGATTGTTTATTATTAACCTTTGCAAGTTGATTTTATGTCAGAAATAAATATGAATCGTAAAAAAAGTAATATTTAAAAATATTTCATTTCGGATAACTAAACATCCTTAACATGTCAGTAAGACAGATCTTTACAATAAACCCTTTACCTCTAGATATTAATTTCCCAGTACCGAGAGCGATCAAGGAGAAGAGCTGGTTTCCGTGACTACTCTTCGCACAAGGTACCTCCATAGTGGCATTGTATACCTGTCGGCTACAGTCTCTAGGATGCTGTCGGGACTGTCCCGCGTCCTGCGGATCAGAGATGTAGTTTCTTGCGAATGATGGCCTCAAAACCATCAACCATGTACTACAAAAACGGAGCAATCCCATCAACATCCTAAATACATTATTATATTGGAAACGCAGGGTGTCCAGCGATCTCTTGGTATACTTGATCCACAGTTTCCTCGGGTACAAGCTCTAAACATCACGTCGTCTTTGTGTAGCAATTGATCGCTACTGCAGACACCAAACAAGTTACATTCATTATTTACTTTGTAGGGTTATTTAGTCACTTCCTCTAAGAGAGTAAGTTGTTAGGTTCTAAGCAAATAAGATGTTTTAAACTGTTTACAGTGTCAGAAAAGCCACAAATACGAAGTAGCTGCTAAATCAGCGCTGCGCTGTCGTAACAAAACGTTGTGGCATGTTCCACTAACGTCGGCATGATATATAAAGAATAATATTAATTTAATAAGAACAATATAAGAAAACCGGCCAAGTGCGAGTCGGACTCGCGCACGAAGGGCTCCGTACCATTATCTATAAAAAAGGCAAAAAAATCACGTGTATTGTATGGGAGCCCCCTTTAATATTTATTTGATTGTGTTAATATTTATTGTTATAACGGCAACAGAAATACATCATATGTGAAAATCTAACTATCACGGTTCCTGAGATACAGCCTGGTACAGACGAACGGACGGACAGCGGAGTCTTAGTAATAGGGTCCCATTGGTTACCCTTTGGGTACGGAAACCTAAAAAACAATTTATACTAATAATAAAGTAGTCAGAAGTTGGTTGAATATTTGCAAGAAATTTATATTATTTATTATTATTTAATTATTTATTTAATTATAAAGGTTATTAGTATTATACTGAGGCCAAAACCACAATTTTTAGAATTTTTGTCTGTCTGTATGTATGAATGTATGTTCCGTTTTGACTCGAAAACCACTCAACGGATTTGGATGCGGTTTTTTTATTTTCATCGTGGTGACTTTGATCAACACATAGACTATAAGGATTGTTCATAAAATAACGCCCAAGACGAAAATGGGGTAAAGATTGGAGCCCCGGGCAAAGGCTAGTAATTAAAATAAGCTGCTACTATTAATCAGATTTCGCTTGATTAATCGTGCGTAACAAACAGTTTATATTAATTATGAACACAAACCACGAATCTTTTTGTAATAAAGAAAATCAAACAAATGCAACAACAAATAACAATAGGCTTGACGACATTGACATTTTAACCGGGTGTAAATCACAGACGTTTAATATAGTAGCAGACCTAACATTAATAATAAACGCATAGAGTCGACGCGTGGCAATTTTAGCTCAATGAACTTCGGGCTCTTTAAAATATAAATATTGATTGTTTCCAAACAAAATATATACTAGAGATTAGTTTAGGAATTAACAAATATGTTCCAAGCATAAACTAGGCAGAACAACCCATTTGTATACGTTTCTTTGTACCATGAAGCCTAGTGTAGCTTATTTTTTGTATGGAAACTTGCTATGCTATTAATCCTCATGTTTGGTCTGCTACTTAGTAATAATTATATGTCTGTGGTGTAAATAGACTGCTACCATTAAATGAAACCACATATTCTACCGACCCTACTGAACCACTTTTCCCAAGAACATCCTTAGCAGCTTCAAGTTTCACGGACGACGCTCTCTCTAAACTCGCCCGTATAGCGGTGCGCTAGGGTTAACGCGTTTTTGTTTGGAACTCAATTATTTCCTAAACTAAGGCTGTCCGCGGGTATGATTCTTGGGAAAAGTGGTTCAGTAGGGTCGGTACAATATGTGGTTTCATTTAATGGTAGCAGTCTATTTACACCCGGTATTACTACAACTCGATTGCGCTGATATTTGACTTTTGACGTATAATTTCTATTCCATCTACAAACTTTTTCCAATAATTTACCTCGCGGATAAAAAATAATTTCCTCACAAAAATTTAAAAACTGTTATTGGTACGGGGCCTCGAATGTTTCAAATGTTTTTGACGTGAAATTAAACTCATATAATTAATTAATTTAGAAGCTCATTAGCCATTTCAAGATTTAAAATTCATTGGAAAAAATTGATTCTCCTTCAATTTAATTATATAAAAACCAGCCAAGTGCGTGTCGGGTCAGGCGCATTGTAGGGTTCCGTAGTAGCCCAGTACATTTTATAAGTTGGTTTATTAATACAGATCGCGCCAAACTTCTAGTCCCATACATTTAGAAGGACGGCCCATACTCGTCGTGTTTAGAGGGGACTCAAAGTTTGGGGCGACCTGTATTCGTAAACCTGTAAAGCCTACTTAGCTGTGATAGTTTTTTTTAAATACGTTACATTATATACTACTTCTATAATTTTTTTCACATATCCATAAACAACCGTTTAGCCGGCAGGGGGTGAACACTTGACTCTAACAAAAATTAGCGCTTTAAAGCTTAATATTTCGCCAATTCGGTTTTCACACACCCATAATGTTTTTGAATGACCTATCCAACGATACACCACACTATGGGATAGACGAGAAAAAAAATCATCCCCTAATTTACGTGTTAATTAACCTTAAAAAATATTTTCAATATTTACCGGCGTGGTTAATATGTATACCCACACCAAATTATAGCTTTGTAATACTAATAGTCTCTGAGCTAAGCCACGGACAGACGGACGGATGGACAGACGGATGGAAAGACGGACATGGCGAAAGAATAAGGGTTCCTAGTCATACTACGGAACCCTAAAAAGGACTTCAGTGTTTTAATGTCCGAGTTACATATTGCCTCTATATTCAAAATAGTTATGGATCAATTAGAAAACGTCTTTTTATAAAAGAAAACTTCAAAAGATATTACGATTTTAGATTTTGTTCAAAATCGGAGCCCCATGATGAAAATTGCTTTTTAATGAACTTAAAGAGAACTTAACAAGATACAATGAACTATTATATTTTATGAAACTTCAACATTTTGGTAATGGCCAATTTCTTGAGGGCCTTAAATTTAACTATTTAGATAGTTTGATAGACATTCAGTGTGTCAACCATTTTAATGGTGAAGTTTTCTCAGCGACATACGATTTTATTAAACGAGCGCAAACACATAAATAAAACCTGTACACAAATTATTTGATTTAGGTAAGTACATATTTTCCATTTAAAATGGGATCGCTTAAAAACAACAGCGCGATGGTAACACAAAAATTACTTTGCCACTGTAATGTTCAAGAAAAATATGTGTCAAGTGTACCTACGTCAGTTAGAATTTTGTGGTTCCGTCATTATTAATAGATAAGGGAAAAGGTTATTTGGTTGAAATCCCAGGACTTAGACTAAAGTCTGGCTGATGGCATTTGAGATAACAACTTCTGGGCTGTCATAAAAAATAACGAAACTAATGATCGCTCCATTAAGTACCTCGCCATACTTAACCTACCGACTTGCTTCGGTGCTAAACGATTCTGGGTCACTTTTATGTTATTATTGTACTCTAGTAAGGGCGGGTCTGGAATTCAAAATACTAGGATTTAAGCCTAAGAACTTCATTCAAGCGCTCTCTGCCGGACCTTGGCCAAATTCCCGGGATCTTAGTTAAGGCTGCACCTGACCCTTGAACATGAACAAAGCCAGATTTTCGAGGGTTCGTTTGATGAAATTACCTTAGTATTAAAAAAAAAACTTGATTTATTCATCTTTTATCTAGGTGATCTACGTATAAACAATGTACTAAGATTTATACTTATGTCAAAAAAAAAAGTTTCCACCCTTTTTCTTTTGGTTTTCAAACATTCGTTTCAAGAACGCGGTTAAAAGATCAACTTAATTTTTTTTTTCATAAAATAGGTAATATAAATATGAAGGTTTTCTATGTAAATCCAATTTTTTTCCCTACAAAATATTCAGTATTAGCTAAAAACCCTCCGATCTGCTGTTTCGCGTATAATTATTAGTATTACGCGTCCTAGACCAATATGTCAATTAGCTGATCAACAATCGCCTCTATCAAAAGCTAATAAAGCATTTGACATTGGTCTTTTTGTGTTGGACGGGTCCATCCATCCATCCATCAGCCTGTTTCGTCCACTGCTGGACATAGGCCTTTCCAGGATTTCGCCACTCCTGGCGGTCCTCCTGGAAGAAATGCCCATACTCACACGGGTTGGTGAGCGCGGTGCCGAAACCCTCGCACCAGTGACGCCGCTGCCCTTCACCAGTCTGTTTTATATAAGGCCCGGCAATTGGGGATGGATATACCGCCATCCATCGGTCCCAGGCAATGGTGGGCCGCCTGGTTTTGCCTGAGAGCTGTTCTCTTACTCTCCCCCGAATATCTTCGGGAGGATTTGCGAGTAAGATGGTGGTACCTCCGCAGTCGAGCCTGGCATCAGCTAACGGACGGGTAGTGACATTTTTTCCTAGCCTATGCCATACTCTTAAGTTACATCTTTTGCTTCCACTCTGCGAGTATTTTTACAATAGTCAGACACTCTTGCTCAGGATATAACCTATAGGAAAGCCACAAAAACCAATAAACTAAACCACTAGGCGCGCGGCCCCCACCATCTAGAACAGCCATAACAGACTAACAAACCAACAGAGTATTTCCTCGGGCGCCTAACAGGTGATAGGTTAACAAAATAATAAAACCTCACCGAATATGTCGTTTTAAAATTTAACACTGAAGTTTGATGTTATGGAACCCAAATAACAAAAAAGAATAAAGAAATCCCAAGTGGGTATCGTTACCCAATTTATTCCTTGTTTTGTCTTCGCTTTTTCATCAACGTGTATAAATATTTAGAAGGTCTTATATTGCTATGCATTTTAAACGTTCATAATGAATATTTTTTCTTACAAACGAATTTGCTTCATTTGTATTTAACGAACGAAAGAAGGCTGGTAATTGCAAGAATACATACAATTTGAATAACTTTATGAAAAAAGTTATCAACGTTTATAAATATTTATGCGTTACCATTTCTGTCTTGTTAAAACTTTATTTATTACTTTTAAAATTGGTACTTAATAAAGTTCTTAATTCATGTTTGTTTAGTACTTTTAGGCGCAAAGCTGCCTACGGCCTTTTTTGTTTAACCTTTTTTACAAAAATTATCCACATATTTTTCTTTATTCATGGTATTCTGGAGAATAATGCCTTTATGAAATATGTCTAGACAAACAAAAGAAGAACATAAAGCCATTTTAAAATTGAGAAAATGGAGCTATTTACAACATATTTATTAAATGCATATATTTTAACTTGTGCTAAGTATTTAAACTTGAATTAACGAGCAAACCCTCCACGAACAAAAAATAAGCTGTAAATGTTTAATAAATGTTATTTTACAATGTATTTACGACACAGGTCGAGCTATCGACAGTCTAACGTCCGGAAGTCGTGAAAGCTTCTTTTCGATTTCACATATTTTGAGCATTTCAAGATAAGCGATGCTCAAATATGGAATGTTTTTTGCTCAAGTTTCTCAATTCAGAAACCGGGGGTTAATCTAATAGAAAGCTCTACTTTTGCCTTAAATTCACCGAATCAAAAGTGAGTTTATCCGTTTTTTTACGTTTATTATTATTATTTATTTATTTAAAAAGTATTATATTACAGCTTTCACCAATGCGTTACACTATTATATATTAAAAACTCATTATTGTCTAAAATAAAATATAAATTCAATATGTACAATTAACAATTAAATATATAAAGTAGGATATATGTACAATTCATAATAAATACGGACGTTCCTTTCATTCATCACGCTCGCTTATGAAAAACACACTCGTATATTAACGTACAACACTCGTTATTAACGTTTATGAACAACACACTCGTATATTAAAGTTTATGAACAACACACTCCTATATTAATGTCTATGAACAACACACTCGTATATTAATGTCTATGAAGAACACACTCGTATATTAACGTTTATGAACAACACACTCGTATATTAAAGTTTATGAACAACACACTCCTATAATAATGTCTATGAACAACACACTCGTATATTAACGTTTATGAACAACATACTCGTATATTATAAGGACAACTGCTGCTGGTGACCTTGAAAAGCCTCGATAAATTTAGGTTTAATTCAGATTTTATGTCAGATAAAAATAAACATAAACTGTAAAACATATGAAATGCTCAAAGATGAATTTAACTAAATAAATACCAAAACAAGATCCAGATCAAGATCTGATTTATTTAGGTAATATTTGAGCACGTTGGCAACTTAATTCCCCCACTAACGACAGATGTTTGCGGGATGAGTCATGTATGTTGAGAAAGAGATACGAGCAACCAACGTCACCAGCATTAGTGGTCGCCTTAATGTATTATAATTGAATAAGTTCTTTTAAATAATTTCCGATATAACAGACTAGTAATATTATACAAACTCTCGAAAAACACTTGATCATTCCAAATAACTTTTCCCAGGAAATAAGTACACTACAAATACGCTTATTATATTTCTGTTCGAAAGTGACCATTTACAATTTTATAGCGTGAATGGGAGAGAACGGAGGAGATTGTCGATCAGGGCAAACATGATTTGTTCGCAGATTTTTCCGGTGCTCCAAGCAGGTGAAAATAACCCTATTAAGGCGTACTGTAGTTCATTTTACAACTGTAATCTGTGGACCTTCTATTCACAAAAATCGTACAGTGCCCTCCGGGTGCAGTATAACAACGCGTTTCGGAGTTTGCTGGGGCTGTCCCGACCCTGCAGTGCGTCAGGTATGTTTGCGGAAGCGCGCACAGATTGCTTCTACACAACTATTCGCAAGCGTGCCGCCTCGCTAGTGCGCCGTGTGCGGGCCAGCCCCAACACCCTCATGTCCACCATTGGGGCCAGGCTTGACTGTCCCTATCTGAGTCGCTGCTCCATGCTGCACGCAAGCATCCTCGCCTGGCGGAGGACACTCACATAGGTGCAGTCCAAATTGTGTTTTTACTAATATTAGACTAACTATTGTTACTAACAAATTATAGGTTTTAAATTGTAGCTTGAAATAAATGAATTAATTATTACATAATTACATGTTCAAGTCTACTCTTACCGACTAAACAATAATGATCCCACTGATTCTGACAGTTACAAGTAAAACCTAAATCCGAGTAAAGTCTCTCCTTTTGTAAGGTCCGTAACTGGAGTAGTGTGGCGGAGGCCCATACTCCTGGTAGTGATGATGCGGCGAGTGATGATGATGATCGGAGAACTCGTTCTTCTGCTCCTTGAGGTAGGTGATGAACCAGCTGAGGAAGTAGCCCGCCTTGTGGATCACGCACCAGAAGATGAAGGCGTACACCAGCTTGAAGATGAACAGCTTCTTGATGATGATGTCCGCGAAATATACTGAAAGCAATTGTTTTTTAGGTGTTATTAAAATAAGTAATTTTAAATTATACTACGTTGTTTTTGCCTTTATTCTCGACTTATTTTTCTGGAAAAGTCACACCTCAGCTCTTTTGGTAGTATAATCAAAGAAGCCTGAAAAAAGTATCTTCTTCAGTTAAAAAGTCTTTGCCTGTCTAAAAACTAAAAACAGCATTGCCTATAATTTGTTACATTTATTTAAAGTTTATCGATTGAGGTAATAAATTATGCAACAAATTTATGTACAAATACAACCACCTATACACGCTAATAATGAAGTAGGAAGAAAGTCGTGTCTGTACATAAAACATTTAAAAAAATTAAATGAAATGAAATCGTTTTAACACTTTTATTTGTCTCTCCGTCTGTTTGTATTTGTGTATGTTCCGGTTTAACTCGAGAACCAATTAACGGATGTGGATGCGCAACATATATAGGTATGAGCTATAGAGAGTGTTGATGAAATAACGCCCAAGTGGAAAACGGGGCAGAGATTGAATAAACGCGAGCAGAGCCGCGGGCGATCCTAAAATTATTGGCAATTATTGTTGAACTATCTACGAGTATGTATCAAATATCACGGGTTAACTATACCGAGATCACGTTGAAACTAGATTAGATACAAAATGGATGAACATGATACCCAGGTATTATAAAGTGAGGGATGGGCTGCCACAAAACATACAATACACTCGTAGCTTCATTAGTTCTTATCTTAGTGAACAGAAAGACAAACATATAACGGGGTATGCTATGAATAGAGACGACAATAAACATTATTGCATTATGGTATTTTTGTCCGTTCTTTCTCCCGATATCTACATATATAAGGTCCTACAATAATTCTATAAGGTACGTCATGTGTCGTTCACATAACAATAAAAAGTTTTTTTTTATCCATTCTTTTTCCACTTCCCGATTCCCAGTACAAATGGTTCAATCAGCTGACTCTTCTATGGAAAAGTGGGAAGTAAGTACGCGCATTTTTTTTTTCTTTGGAATGTGGTCTTTTACGGATACTCTATCATTTGTTAAAAAAATTTCACTTTGAATCGTAGGACCTTATACGTATATTTAAGGGACTTTGACTTTTGAAATCGTCTGTTTGGCATGATTACGAGTTTATATACTACTACTTAATCCTTATTAATTTCGTAATATTGTCCTTTCCAAACAACGACGAAAGTACAAAATACAAGCAAGATTATATTTGTTATAGGTATCGTTTTTGGATATATTGTATTAGATTGCATTACAAAATAGAAAATATCAATTAAAGAGTAAGGTAAGACAAGAATTTGAAACAATTCCTCGGGCTAGGATTCGAACCTGGGACCTTTTGCTAACACGCCAAGTGCGCTACCGAGAAAGTTTTTAAAATCCTTGTCTTACTTAAAATTTGTTCCTAATTGATATTTTCTAGTTTGTAATGCACTATAATGAAATACAGGTACTTACTCAGTAGACCAATTTTCATTTTCTTGCCTCGTGACGTCACATCCTTTTCACTGTTTGCTAAAGCTAGAGCATTACTGACCACTAAACAGAAAAATAACACAACTAAAACATACTTCATATTGCCGCACTTTGGTAGAGTATTCTTTTTTTATCTTTCTTTTCTGCTTCTGGTATTTTTCTACCAGTTTTATATAGTTATATTTGTTTTCGTTAAGGTTTTCTTTTGGAATACTTTGGTTTGAAGATTGGATCTGTTCGGGTTTGGAGGCCGTGACTGAATGACATGCCCACAAACCTTTTGTGATCTAAAGCCTCCTCAAACATTACCACCGAACCGCTAAATAGGTGATGAAACAGGGAAAGTGTAACTTTCCTCGTAACTTAGGTGCTAACTCGTACAGAATGAGTTATTTACTTTAACGTACGATGGAGTTTCTCGTTAGGATGAGTTATTCAAGTTAAATTTTACTTATAGACTTGTGAATTTCTATTTAATAACTTTCACATCGATAAATATAGCGACGATGTATTTACAAGACCCCATGACTGTACCATCGTACAATTTCATTACGGAACAAAATAAATTTCGCGTTTTTTTCGTAAATCAATTTCCGCCCTGCGGGGGTTTGGAAGAAATCGCTGGCAATTGGAATCTTTCTTACGTTTACTTGTGAAATTGTTTGGAGCACAATAAAGTTTTCCTTTGTAAATCACTAACCGTATTTTTTCTGGCACATAATAACCGTAGCGTAAAGGTAGAATCGAGCCTGATAGTATTATTGTTACAAGCTTTAAACAATAATCGCTTCAACTATAAACGGTTCGCCACTCAGTACCAATCTCAACGGATATCTTCAATAAAACGGTATATGACAGACGGTAGGGGGCCAAACGGCCGTAATCTATGCAGTTGAAGTTTTCATCTACACTTCTACATCTACACTAATATATAAAGAGGAAAGATTTGTTTGTTTGTTTGTTCGTATGTTTGAGGTAAACTACAGGAACAGATTCTAAAAATTCTTTCTTTTATAAAAAGCTATACTATTGCTGAGTAACATAGGCTATATTTTATTTAAATAAAAGTAAGTTTTCAGTTTGAAAATTCAGTATTTGTAAACCATGTCGGGAGAAAAAACGCTGCTTAGCTGCTTTATCATCTGCTGACCAAATGGTTAGTTATACGTGATAAAACCGGTTGTTTTTCCATACGAGGAAACTGTATCAGTTTAATCTGGCCAAAGATTTCCATCAACAACGATCCTGACACACCTCTTGCTAATATTAAGCTTGAAAAATTAACTACAGCCAGGTTTAAGCATAGATACATTAAATAGTATGGTTTAAGTAATGATTTGTTCCCATACGGGAAAACAATATCAGCTTAATTTGACTACAGATTTCCATCTACAACGATCCTGACACACTTCTTGGCACTTTGGTAAAACATGAAGACCAGGGTCTGATGATGGGACTGGAAGATGGGTACAGGATCTCCTCAACGGAAAACAGCAGACCCTTCGCGTTTGGGCACATTTGATTGGTCTTTATTAGCGCTTTGCTTAAACATGGCGTCCGTTGCATATAGTCGTTCAAAGAATCATATTATTTTGTTTTCCTTATTTCCACGAAAACCTTTTCGACGCGGGCGGAGCCGCGGGCAAAAGCTAATCTTATATTACATTTTTGAATTTTGCTAAAAATTCATTTTGTCGAGGGAAATTCACGTATTTGGGCGCCAACAATGCGTTAAAATACTAAGCTTTACCTGCGTTCTCTGCGTTCCCGCAAGTCGACATCGCGTAGAAATACGGCGATTGGGTTCCCGATTCAATGTTACCATTCAACAATGTGTCATTGGAACAGGTTATTAAACTTACCACTTAACAAATGGAGAAGAGGACACTGTGCGGTAAATACAAACAACGGTTTTGACGAGAAAAGGTCCGCTAACCTTACTTTTGATTTTAATGATAGTACCAATATACTCGGTAACACTTCTCAGGGGTTCAAGCCGTCGTGGAATGAGTTATACAGGTCTGAAATTTTAATATGCATATAAAACTGAATATCAAACTAAAATTTAATTAAATATTTTAAGAAATTTCTTTCTCGGGCATGTGAAGTATCATTGTCTATAACTCATTAGGTGGAGTACAAAGTGGAGTGCACAAGTAGGTCTTAATAGCATACGTAAAGAAAAAAAATCGAAAAGTACTGACATTTCATTATTCATAGATACACCAACATAATTAGATTTATATCTAATTACAATCTAATTAAATAAATAGAGTTTAACGGATCGTAAGTGTTAAATTAGTCCTCATAAGACTCATGACAGCACGTCGAAACAGTTTGTGTTTTAAATGGTATGTAAGAAATCCTCAGTTTTAATTTTTCATTTTCCCGTGTATGTTTCTATGGGATAGTTGTTCAGTAAGCTCATAAGAGAACCAATTATGATTTCAGATAGCAGGATATGTACAACCTGTATATTCAGTGCGGTTAGGTAAAAGGGCAAGACTCGTTAGCTATTTCGTTAGCGTTGTATGTTATTTTTATTTACACCAATGTGTCTTGATAAGCGTCAGCGCGTTGACTAAAATCAAAATAATTTGACCAAGTGCGAGTCGGACCCGCGCACATAGGGTTCCGTACCACCCCACAATACGGGTGTGGAACCCCAAAACATTATGGTAAATAACAATATACGTGCCAAAGCAACATCAAGGCTACGAAAAACAAGCTGTTAGCGCCTGACAAAATTCGGCACCGTCTACGTACAGAACCCTACTTTTTTATTTTGTTTTTTTTATAATTTTACTTCATTGAAGAAACAAACAGATCATTTAATTTATAAAGCTTTATATATAATTATGAAACAATAGGTAATACACGGTCCAACAAAGTTTCTATTAATATTCAACAATTTTAGTTTTACAAAAATAACAGTAAAATCTAAGATATTGTACTAATTTAATTTAATTTAATGCGCGCTAACAAAAGAAAATCACTATGATGATAACTATAAATACTAACTTTAGGGTAGGTCCTTTTGCCCTAATTTAAAAAACTTTAATATTTTATTATTTGTCTTGATAGAGGCCATAGTAACACATATTATGTTTGGCTTTCCGTTTGGCACCATTCGGAACTCTAAAATACTAATGTCGTAATATTTTTAAGGCTTTTGTATGTCCTAGGATAGTCAAGAGTTCGAAGAGACTCGACTAAGTTTTCTCCCAAAGATAAAGAAGCAATAACCAAGTCAAGGTCAACTAAGGTCATTGGGAGAACTTCTTAATGCCAAGGTCGGGCAGATCTACGTCCCCCGTTCATTTGGATGCGAATGACACCATTCAGTCGCATTGTCAAGACAAGTCCTTATGTAAGTAACAATAAGAATCAAAAGTACTGCAAAATATTTAATTTCGTTGGCTCTGGTCTGATTTCCAAGCCCTATTACGTTTGTAAGTGGAGGTTCTATTTTTAGAAATATCTAATGGAGACTTGGGTCTAATTTAATCAGCTTGTAGCACTGCTACTTACTTAATTAACAGTTTTTTAAATTGACACCGGCAATGTTTGAACTGAAACTTGAGCGGCTAATATTAGGTATCCAAAAATTTTTCTAAATATTTTTAGAGTGTATTACAAGATAGGCAAAAATAAATAAGAAACAAATTCTTTGAGAAAACTAAATCTCAGACAGGGCTCGAACCCGCATATCTTCCTATCGCGGGCCAGCGACTTGTCCAGTTTGTCCACTGAAACCGAGATGGTAAAGACTTCCGAATCTTGTACAGCAGCACATAATGTTGCCAAGTATTTTTACTATTCAAATAATTATATTTCTATTTTTAGCTATAAGAACTGAGATCGTTTATATTTTAACCAAAATCACAGTATATGTAACAAATATATGCTATGCCAAAATACAAAAATCAACTTCACTTTCATTTGACCTCCAAATGACGTCACAGAGATGGCTGATAGGCTCAGGTACCTACGAATAAAAATAATATTTTTCGCATATTTGTTCTTCCTATTAGTATTTTCAGAAAATTGTACAAAACATCAAGCATAACGTTCACTAGACCGATTCATTGTAAAAAATGTTAATCTCAATGAATAATAATAAACAGGTTAATTTAGCATATTATTATATTCCATACCTCACAATAAAGAAGGTTTGAAAAATTATTAAAAGTTAACTACTACTTGGAAAGAAGAAATATAAAAATTACTTGCTTAAAAACACTTCACGCAGCAAATTCTGTAACTTGTTTTCGGTGTAAGAGGATAGCACGAACTAAGAGAAAATGCTTTGAAACAGTTAAGAATCGATTTTCAGTTCGTGAATATTTTATCTGAATCTATTGTGACTTGAACTTTACACGTAAAGGTCAGGTAAACAATACAATCAAGCTATTCAAGTACCTGAGTTATGACACGGTCGCAATATAACACATCATCCGCTAAAAAGACCTCGGCCTATCTCGTAAGCGGCGAGCCTCTCACAACCAGTCCCGCTGGGCCTCCACAAATACAGTTTTTTCATTTACTTGGTTCTCAGTAGGTACTCATGCATGTACCAGACGTATGAAGATCATAATATTTATCTTAACCACGTAGACTAGAAATATATTTAATGTTGTATTTCCAAAAAATCTATAGTTGTGACACGTTGACACACCTCTTCTAAAGTTGACTTTCTAGTGGCTCTGAGGTTAAATATCTTATAATCTAACATTTGTGCGGGCCATTCAATATGATCTATATAAGATGTGGATAATAAAACAAGTATGTTGGGGAAGGGTGTTAAAACAAATGTCTAATTAGTTAATATACATACATGTAATAATAATAATCTCAAAAAACGCAATACAATTAGCATACAATAGAAAGAGACAAATCGGTGTATGACTCGGCTTACGACGTTCTGTATTTATACAAAAAGCCGCCGATTTTCAGCATTTAATGAACAAGAAACACACAAAAAAAAAAGATAATAAAGAAATAAATTAAAACACACAGAATTTAAAAAGCAAAAGTTAAAATGTAAAACAAAAACCAAAATTATATAAAGTTAAACAAAATTAAGACAGTTGTAATTATATATTTTATATTAATATATTTACTAATACTCCAGGCAAATTAGAGATAGACCCGGTCATTTGAAACCTCAAGCCAAAAATTTGTGGTAACGATGAAAAATAGTGCTCCGCTTGTAGCGACAGCGTGGACGAAAACGACATCAAAATCCATTGAGTCAGTTGCTGAAACATTGACAGTCATTCACAGGAAAAACACATTTTCAAAATACTACTTGTTTTGTAGCACTGTACCTACTGAAACACCTACATGCTGAGGTCACACTATACTGGCTACGAGATACCTGAAGGTAACACCCAACCACCATCGTTCATTTTTATGAACAGTTTTATGTAAGGGATCCCTAAAAATCAAGTTGATGGCCTCATGTTTCATCCTGATGCTTTATTTATTGAAATCAAAGAACAACGCCATTTTCTGGATTTCAAAGCGTTGATTCAGTCCATCAAGGAATCTCCTATTCATTGTGTGTCACATTCTTCATTACCTCATCGATAATGTTTGAAGTAGTAACTCGGTGAATCAGTGAACTAATACAAAACTGAAAATTAGTGGAATGGGCGAGCGAAGCGAGCGAGTTCTCCGAGTCTACTAGAACAATCCGGCGTTTGTATGTATGTATGAATGTTTGTTCAACGATAACTCGAGTATCGTTGATCGGAATGTCATGAAATTTGGCAGGCGAGTAAATAAGGCAAAAAGAATTTTAAGTTCGAACGTGAGCCAAATTGGTCAAGTGCGAATTGGGCGAGCGCGAGTTCAAAGTTCGGGGCGAACTACTAGTACTTATAGTAGTTAGCCTGGCCGAATGTCTGTATGTGGTACTTATATTTGTACACTTATGTTTGTTGCACTTGTGATATGATTATTATTTGAATTCTTACTTGTATTTTGTATTGTCTCGTATAAAATATAAGACATTATTCTAAGCATATTATCATAAGCATATTGGGTTCCGACGCAAAAACATAAGGCATGTATGCAAAGAATGTGGTTTTACTCTTTCAGTGTTTACGTGAGAGCATTATTTATGTTCTCTTTTCCGTTCGTACCGCTTCCGCCTTTATGCCACAAAAGACAGCACAGACGCGACGGTAAAGTTTGAACATTTCACTCCAAAACTAGAATGAGAATAAATATTTTGAATTAAAAATACAACCTTAAACCAACGTGCTTTTAAAAAAACGGTCTGCGTAGTTAACTCATAAACATGGAATATGAAAATAATTTGGAATCAATTTTCTCTCTTGGACAAAAACATAAATAAATCGGAATCCAAGAAGCTTTTATTTACCAAGGGCCGATTGAATTTGAAATAAACGTTACAGAATTATTATTATACTAGCTTTTGCCCGCGGCCCCACCGCGTGTTAATCGGTTTAACGACATGCTTTTTTCCGGGATAAAATGTGTTAAGTAAGGGTATAAGCTATCCATCCATCCATCCATCAGCCCGTGTTCGTCCACTGCTGGACATAGGCCTTTCCCAAATTTCGCCACTCATGTCGGTCCTCCGTCCTCCTCATCCAGCCGCCCCCCGCAACGTCCTTCAGGTCGTCGGTCCAGCGGGCACGAGGTCGTCCTACACTACGCTTTGTGGTCTCCATTCTAAAGCCTTTCGGCCCCAACGGCCATCATGTCGGCAACAAATATGGCCTGCCCACTGCCACTTCAACTTACTGATTCTGCAGGCTATGTCGGTTACTTTAGATCTCCGACGGATCTCCTCATTTTGGATTCCATCCATCAGAGATACCCCAAGCATAGCCCGCTCCATAGCTCGCTGAGCGACCTTAAACCGGTGGATCAGACCCTTTGTAAGAGACCACGTCTCAGCGCCATACGTCATCACAGGAAGGACGCACTGGTTGAACACCTTAGCCTTTAAGCACTGCGATATTGACGACGTAAATATGTGACGTAACTTTCCGAATGCTGCCCAACCCAAGCATATTCTTCTGTCAGCCTCGGCGTCGAAGTTGTTTTTATCCAGCTGTATGGCTTGACCCAGATAAACATATTTTTGAACAACTTCGATGCTAACATTGTCGACGGTTATTGGCCCTTGGATGACGTGACAGTTGGACATGACCTTAGTCTTATCCAAATATATAAGCAATATCCATTCTAAATTTCAACCAAATCCGTCTAGTCGTTTCAACGTGAAAGAGTAAAAAACATACACATACACACACCCTCACACACACCCTTTCACATTTATAATATTAGTAGGAAGTATGATAGGATTATATTCGCAATAAAAACATATTCAAATAATTGGTGCAGGATGCAATTTGTGTCGATACACAGGCCCGATCCCACTTACAAGGGGGGCCCGCGGTGCAAGGAGCTGAAGAATAGAAGCTGCTAAAATATGTATATATCCCTGGTTACGGACGGGCTATGAGAGCCGATGCATATTATAGCTATAGTTATTATGAACAAATTTTATGTAAAAGCTGCACTTGGTGATGGAAGCAAGCCGCTTTGCACAATGCACAGTAATAAAACAATTTTGATCAACAAGTGATAATTTTGTCCGCAGCAGTGAAAGTTTCACCCCTTAGGAAAAGAGATGGCGCCACTTGCAAATTAATCTATTAATTTTTTTATGACGCAAAAAAACAAAGGAATTAAAACGATTATAACTGCTGGAAAACCTACTTCTTGTGATTTTTTTATTTTATTTATTTGTTTATTTTTGCTTAATCCCATCATCTAACATATAATTATCTAACATTAAGGAACAAAGTCATCTTTGTTAAATATAATGAAGTGAATTTCATAATTTTAAATTAAATGAAAATACCTTGAAAATTACCGTTTTCTTTTTGTAGATATAAACGTTTTAGTTTCGCAAGAACAACAATAAAAGTACCAATTGTTACAAAAACAATGGTAAAAGAAACAAATTAAATTTATTACATCATTTATGTCAAAAATTAAAATATAAAGTAGTAAGAGTAACAAAAATAATACCAAAAGAAACAAATAAACTTTAGTTAATTTGATTAAATTATTTGTGTAAAAATAAGAAAATATTTGTAATATGTATGGCAATAATTGGTTGTAGCTACAAAATAAGAAATGTTATTTTAAACAAATAATACGTTATAAAACAACAACAGACCTGCTCAGAACGATCAATTAATTTCACAAAACAGCTTTTCTTTTTTAAGAAAACAGAGCTATTTGTTGTTTCTACAAACCTGCACTTTCTATGTACAAGTATAAATGGTAAAAATAACAAAAATGTATGTTTATTTTACCATTGCCTATGATTATGGTCAAATTGTGAAAATTTAATAAAAGATACAAATAAAGTTTAGTTGATTAAAAAAATATTTTTTCTTAAAAATAACAAAAAAAATGTAATATGTACGGCCATTTATTGTAACTATTCTCCACTAGATGGCGTAAGTAGTAGCCTACATCACGATTTCGTTTTATTTCTTCTACAATTTATAATCTCGATGTAACGTAAGGTCGCCACCTTCTGGTAGAGCAACCCAATACGATAGTGAATGTATGTCTATTGTGGGTAAATTGGCTACTCGCTTGCATGCTGCTGAAATTTTATTAAAATTAAAGTAAATTAATCAAAACTATTGTTGTCATGTTTACAAAACAGTAATGTTATAAACACCAAAAGGATATATGAATATAATTTGCAATATTCCGCTAAACAATTCTTGTCGTGATGCAGACACGTGCACCGCCCGCATAAAAACATGCAACAAGCAAGCAATACAAGCAAAGCAATCTTAAATAACAAGCAAGAAAACTTATCGACACGTGTTTCACCTCTGAACGAGGCATCCTCGGGATGTGTTGCTAGCTCGGCTTCCCCACAGCAACTGATGTGTTGCTCACCCAGCCGCTCCGCAGCAACTGATGTTGTTCGCCCGACAGCTCAGCAGCTAGTGACGAGCCGCCGACCAAAACTCGCCTTTTATACACCGGCCTGACTAGTTGTTTGGTGGGGAAAAATGGGGAGACGAAAACATGCGTAACAGTGGGGTAGTGGTAAAGTTAGTTTGTTCGTTTAGTAAATCAGGGTTATTCTTGTTTTTTAGTATTTCTAATTGTTCTAACACATACATTCTTAAACCTTTTTTACAAATATATTTTACTTCAAATGAATGGTTATCAGGCAAACTATGACCTGACTCTAATAGATGTTTTGCGAAGTGTGATTTTTCAGGATGATTATTTCTATGGGCTGAGATATGTTCTTTGTACATAGTTTCAAAACTGCGACCTGTTTGACCTACATAGACACCGTTACAATCATTGCAAGACAATTTGTAAATACCAGACTGTTGTTTTTTATCTAATTTGTCCTTACCATTGTAAATACGCTTTATCTTATTTTTGGTTCTGAATGCAACGCGAACACCACCACGCCGAAAAATCTTCGCAACCCGTTCAGAAATTGGACCTAGATAAGTAAAGCTTGTTTTATATTTCTGAACACTCTCTGAACCCTGTAGCTCCAGCTTTGTACGGTTTGCCAAAAATTCATAAAGATAATATTCCAGTTCGTCCGGTTGTCTCTTATATAGGTGCTCCAGCTTATGATTTGTCAAAACGGTTAAATCATATTTTGATAGAAAAAACTGCCTTCAAGCCCATTTATTGTCTTAGGAACAAAGATGACTTAATATCAAAAATTCAGAATGTCTATTTGCCCTCTAATGCAAAGTTGATATCTTTAGATGTAGATAGCTTGTTTACCAATGTTCCTTCCGATGAGTGTTTGATTATTATTAGAAATTTACTAGAAAAACAACTTCTTCACACTAACGAAATTGATGACCTCATTAGCCTTGCATCAGTTTGCATGCGTCAAAATTATTTCAAATTCAATGATATATTCTATATGCAGAAAGAAGGTTTAGCAATGGGTTCACCCTTAAGTCCATTAATGGCCGATATTTTCATGGATAGTTTTGAGAACAAACACATTGTCAGTAGTTCTAATATTTTGTATTATTACAGATACGTTGATGACATCATTATTTGCTGGACTGGTACTGGTAGACAGCTCGATGTATTTGTTGGCAAATTGAACAAAATTCACCCCAAAATAAAATTTAAATTAGAAGTCGAACAAGAAAACTCCCTAAATTTTCTAGATTTAACGATTACTAGGGCACAGAATAAACATGAATTTCAAATATATTGCAAGCCAACACACACCGATTCTGTAATACCTTCTTCATCTTGTCACCCTTGGGAACATAAGCTTGCAGCATTTCGTTGTTATGTTCACAGATTGATGACGGTGCCTCTAAGTCCTGACAACTTTGAAAAAAACTCAACATAATATATCAGATTGTTGTGAATAACGGGTATAGTGCAAAAATGGTTGATAGATTAGTCCACAAAAAACAGAATATCATTATTAGAAGCAGTTTGTCTGCTTTACAGCCTGAAAGTACGGGTGTTCAGAAATATAAAACAAGCTTAACTTATCTAGGTCCAATTTCTGAACGGGTTACGAAGATTTTTCGGCGTTGTGGTGTTCGCGTTGCATTCAGAATCAAAAATAAGATAAAGCGTATTTGCAATGGTAAGGACAAATTAGATAAAAAACAACAGTCTGGTATTTACAAATTGTCTTGCAATGATTGTAACGGTGTCTATGTAGGTCAAACAGGTCGCAGTTTTGAAACTATGCACAAAGAACATATCTCAGCCCATAGAAATAATCATCCTGAAAAATCACACTTCGCAAAACATCTATTAGAGTCCGGTTATAGTTTGTCTGATAACCATTCATTTGAAGTAAAATATAATTGTAAAAAAGGTTTAAGAATGTATGTGTTAGAACAATTAGAAATACTAAAAAACAAGAATAACCCTGATTTACTAAACGAACAAACTTACCACTACCCCACTGTTACGCATGTTTTCGTCTCCCCATTTTTCCCCACCAAACAACTAGTCAGGCCGGTGTATAAAAGGCGAGTTTTGGTCGGCGGCTCGTCACTAGCTGCTGAGCTGTCGGGCGAACAACATCAGTTGCTGCGCAGCGGCTGGGCGAGCAACACATCGCGAGGATGCCTCGTTCAGAGGCGAAACACCTGTCGATAAGTTTTCTTGCTTGTTATTTAAGATTGCTCTGCTTGTATTGCTTGCTTGTTGCATGTTTTTATGCGGGCGGTGCACGAGTCTGCATTTTGAATAGCACGACAAGAACTGTTTAGCGGAATATTGCAAATTATATTCATATATCCTTTATTTAGTGATGGACTTCCGCAAGGTAACGCCTATTTCAATTAATCATCTTAAGTCAATAAACAGTTTAATTTGTATAATTAACAAAAGTACCATTTACCAAACCCAAAACAGTAGATACGAGTATTACAAAAATTGATATGCCTAAGTAACCAAAAATTGTTTCATTTACAAAAAGGAAGTAAACGGAAACATTTTCTATCTGTTGTATTAACTGTTTTCTCGCTAGGCGCTATATTGAAAGTAAGTATTTGTCAGAACAACAATTTATTCGTTAAGCTAATCAAAAGTTTTTTTCAGTGCATAAGACGATAGCATTGCATATGTAAGAAGCTGATGGCCGTCTTGTTTGGCATGCAAAAAATATGGGCGTGGAAGGAGCAACCCACATTCTAGTGCGATCTTCGGACACAGATGTGCTGGTCTTGCTAATTTCATACTGTGAAATGTTAAATGAAGAACGTCTGAAATAATAATGTGGCTTACACAAAATAGCAAGTGGTTTTGCTGTCTGCTACACTTCGAGGCTTTCATGTTTTCACAGGTTGTGACACAATGTCTTATTTTAATTCCAAAGGGAAAAACACTTGTTTCCAAACGTGAATTTCGCACCCTGAAGTAACCACTGTTCTTGCAAGCATATCGAATCCTCTTGAAATCCTCTCCGAACAAGTAATGGTTAGTTTTGAGTGGTTTGTACTCTTTTTTATTATTGCAAAAGGTGTGTTAACATACGAGTATTTGTACCAATTTTATTCAAATAATGGGTTTTGTTTCCAGATTCACGTGCAAAGTGTACGATGCTCAAACAGACCATATTATGACTGTTAATGCGGTTCGCAGAGACTTGTTTGCATAAAAAATAGGCTGGTAACAAGCCTTCCACCTACGAGTACGTCAGCTGCCCTTCATAACATGCAATGTGTGTAGCTTACCAAGCGAGCAATATACGGGGAAATTCTTTAAATTTAGAAGTTTCAATCCCATGTCCGTCACTTTGGGGATGGTACAAGACCCTTTAAGGACTCCACAATGGTCAAATGTAACAGGAATTCGGTCAGAACTAACCCTCCCTGACCAATGCACTTGCAAATCAGGTTGCGGCACAATGTCTTGTTGTTGCCGACGCGTCGGCCTACCTTGCACTCTGCAGTGTAAAACCTGCAAAGGTGGCTGCAAGAATCAAACATAAATAGATGTATTATTTTGAAATGCAATATTATTATAATTTAATATTGTGTTGCGATATTTTCTTTTTATTGTTCAGTTTAACCAACATCTTTGAAACGGAAGAAGATGAATCGTTTTTTTGATCAATCAATAGTTCTAAAATGTTTATTTTAATTTTTGATTTTAAAAGGTAACATTCCTAATTAAGTACTAATTAATGACTACTTAAAATAGGTAGAGTAATTCAGGCCCCATAACATTACTTGTTCAGGTTAAGCAACCAAAAAAAATCGAAATACAAAAATTAATATTCCAACTTATGCAACAAATATCTTAAATAGTACTAAACCGACTTCAATGCGGTTTTAATTTTTTGAGTTAAGATAGTCGACGAACTATATTAATTGAAAACACACATACTTGAAATATTCTTTAACGTGATTTAATGAAAATAAAAATTTCCTTTTTTTATTTCAAAAAACGTTTTTTCCCCCCTTGTATCCAAAACTACCTAACATTTTTTTTAAATAATGAAGCATTGAAATTCGGATCGTTTGACTGCTTGATCATTAAAATCGGTGAAGTCGTTTAATTTTTATAAAATTATAAAGTTTTTGTAAATAAGTGGCGCCATCTGTGTTCCTAAGGGATTAAATTTTAGCTTCTGCGGGTAAAAACGCTTATTTTGGTCCCTACCATCGCTGTGCAAAGCGGCTTGCTTCCATCATTAAACGCAGTGTTTTTTTCATAATAACTATAGCTATTATTGGTACACCAATCGCCCGGTAAGCGAGAGGCCCCAGGTTCGAATCCCGCGGTTCTGAGCTCCTTACAACCAGATTTATTTTTCTTCTCGTTTCTATACCGCAGTAAAATAATGTGTATTTTCTATTCTCGATCCAAGAAATTAAACGAAATTTGTTTATTAAGAACCCAGTCCGCGACGACGACAACTTTTATTTACAATATGTTAAATATTTTTCTGGCCTTTATCGCGATGTTTTTGGAAAAACTGGGGACATACACCTCTTCATATTGGACGTCTAATTATAGGCCTAGAATTTATTTGATTGAATTGTTTCTCTTTTGTAAGTTATTTTATTACTTACAAGCCCGCTCCGAATCTTTATTCATAATATCTAAGTATCAAAATAACGCGCAAAGGAGAAACAATTGAATTAAATAAATTTTAGATCTTTATTGAGATGGCCAATATGGACTGGTGTATTTCCCTGAGTTTTACAAAAACATCGCGGCAATGACAAGAGAAATAATTAAAATAATGCTTCGCATCAAACAGATGAAAACTACGGGGTGTGTTTTTTAATGCTCAGCGTCGTACTAACACAGGCCAGAATGTAAGTGGAACGAACGTGTAACATTACTTATTTATGCAGCCTTTAATTTTCAAATAACGCAAAAATAGTTGATCTGTAATACTGATCATCACATACCAAGCCTCTAGTATGAATTTGACTGCATAAATAAGTGTCAACCTATATTTAAACTTGGATATTTTATATCCCTTGGGATAAAAGGGAGTTCGTTGTTTGTCTCATTTGACAGGTATCTTTCTGTATATAACGTACCCTTGTTAGTTTACACCGAATGTATTCTGACAAGGGATCATATTAAAATCTGAATACCATTTAGAAATAATGAACTTTACTTTCAGAATAGAATACAACGTAAACCTTTTTACTCCCGCCAAAATATTAAATAACAATTTTAGTCCGAAAATTAAATAAATAATCCGTGTAATTCTGTTCGTTTCCTTATCTATAACCTGGTTAGTCATGTACGAGTTTAGTATAGTTATACGTAGGTACTTAACAACAAGTTTAAATAAACTGATATTGCAATAAAATTCATTGTAATTAAGCAAAATTACAAACACGTAAAACAAAATATTTATAATATTTATTTTGTTTTACTTTGGTAACGATTCATAATAAATTATGTTCAATTAATATTATTTCCTGCAGTGATTCCGCCATTATCACGATGTCATCGGCAAAGCGAATATGTGAAATGTACTCTCCGTTTACGTTTATGCCTCGTCCGTTCCAGTCTAGTGTTTTAAAGACGTCCTCCAGCTGCAGAACTGGAGGAAATGGTGCGCGGCCTTAGCGATTCTTCGAGACGAGTGGGCTTGCGGGTGAATTTGGATAAGACTAAAGTCATTTCCAACTGTCACGTCATCCAAGGGCCACTAACCGTCGACAATTTCAGCACCGACGTTGTTCAAAAATCTGTTTATCTGGGTCAAGTCATACAGCTGGATAAAAACAACTTCGACGCCGAGGCTGACAGAAGAATATGCTTGGGTTGGCAGCATTCGGAAAGTTGCGTCACATATTTACGTCGTCAATACCGCAGTGCTTAAAGGCTAAGATGTATAACCAGTGCGTCCTTCCTGTGATGACTTATGGCGCTGAGACGTGGTCTCTTACAAAGGGCCTGATCCACCAATTTAAGGTCGCTCAGCGAGCTATGGAGCGGGCTATGCTTGGGGTATCTCTGATGGATAGAATCCGAAATGAGGAGATCCGTTGGAGATCTAAAGTAACCGACATAGCCTGCAGAATCAGTAAGTTGAAGTGGCAGTGGGCAGGCCATATTTGTCGCCGACATGATGGCCGTTGGGGCCGAAAGGCTTTAGAATGGAGACCACGTACAGCAAAGCGTAGTGTAGGCCGACCTCGTGCCCGCTGGACCGACGACCTGAAGAACGTTGTGGGTGGCGGCTGGATGAGGAGGACGGAGGACCGACAGTGGCGAAATTTGGGAAAGGCCTATGTCCAGCAGTGGACGAACACGGGCTGATGGATGGATGGATGGAATATTATTTCACGCAAAACCTTGCATCGTAAACTTATAACTTGGTCATCTCCTACCGAATAGTAAGGCAAAGGCAGTACGGCTGAAAAAATAATTAGACTTCTCTTACCAATACAAAGAGACCTGACTTTCCTATACAATTAGACCTGCCATGTCTGTACAATTGTACAGTAAGATAACAAAGAAAGATCTGCCTTACCTGTACAATTAGACTTGTCTTGCCCATACAATTAGACCTACCTTGCCTGTACAATATTAATAAACAATTATATAATACTAGCTTTTGCCCGCGGCTCCGCCCGTGTGTTATTCGGTTTAACGACATGCTTTTTTCCGGGATAAAAAGTAATCTAGGTGTTAAGATGGGGTATAAGCTATATCCATTCTAAATTTCATCCAAATCCGTCCGGCCGTTTCGGCGTGAAAGAGTAACAAATATACACCCACACACACACACACGCACAAACTTTCGCATTTATAATATTATAGTAGGTGTGAAGTGTGATGAGATAACATAGCCTTGTCTTATTTTACCACAAATGATAAGAACCGCGTTAATTAGACACCTGATGTATGAAATAAAAAAGCCTTGTCTTATTTCACCACAAACTAATTGAACCGCGCTAATTAGACACCTGATTTTTCAATGATGTTGATATAGCCTACAGGAACAATGCATTTTCCGGGATAAAAAGTAGCCTATGTGTTAAGTTAAGGTATACACTATATCCATTCTAAATGTCATCCAAATCCGTTCAGCCGTTTCAGCGTGATAGAGTAACAAACATACATACACACACACGCACAAACTTTCGCGTTTATAATATTAGTACGATTTTGTCTCACCTCATATCGTAAAATCCTCATTATGAACTCTAAACTACATGCATAGTAAAAATAATCACGAACTTTTCTAATAGAAGCAGAAAAAAAATTCAATTACAGGTCTGAAAAACATAATGCTATAATAATAGTTTATGAAACTGGTACCAAAAAAGGTTATTAAAAACACGAGTGTCAGCTTAAAAATCGAGCTGAAGGAGAGCACTACTTTATCTAAACTCATTATAACCTGTTTTCATAATCTTGATAAAATTTTTCGTTAACCATTTTTGATTTTTCTTGTAAGCGCTTGTTCCAAAAGTGTACGTAATTTCCGTCGTTATTTCCAAAATGTCAGGTGGAGTCAAATATCATCGCCATCCCTGCTGTCAGTAATTTTAGGGCAAAATAATTCTTTTGACCCATAAAACCACAATAACTAATAAATGATATTAAATCTCAAACATGGCTGTATGGGCTAAGTTCCCTTTGCCTTCCTAGTTAGTATCACATGTACTGTAATCTCAAAAAAAGATTTTTTATAGCATTATGTTGTTCCGAGACCTATACTATAATTTTACTTTTGAATTTTTTTAGAGACGTTCATGAAAAATATTTTTCATTATGCCAGTAATTTTGAGTTCGTAATGAGGATTTTACAATATGAGGTTAGATAATAGTAGATTATTAACCAAGGGCTGAATGACATCAATTGCATACGAGGTTTTTGGCACCTGAGCGAAGCGAAGGCGCTAATTAACCCGAGTATGCAATTGATGCTTACGCCCGAGATAAATACTCTGCTTTACATATTGATTGTGAGGTAAGTAAACAACAAGACAGCAGGTTTCAATGAACATTTATTAAGAAGAAAAAAATGTGTATTTAATTAAAATTAATAGTAAAATTATTACAATTTGTAAGAGATATGGTCACGTTCTTTTTAGGAATATTTATAGTTTGAATATGAGTTTGTGATGATAAGACTTGAGTTTGAGTGACTTGAGCTTCTTGCATCGTAAATGGCGGCAGTTGACTGGTACTATTTTCTTCATTAAAAAATGGCTCAGATGATGTGCTTTGACGTGGTGATTCCAAGTTTATATTTTCTGTTATTTTAGAAGTAATTTTGCTTTTGTTTGCCACCGAATCTTCGATATAACCTTCGACCACTTTGCTGGACTTCCAGCCGCCGTGCCTTTTTAACAGAGTGAGGTTGGCTCCCGAATCAGCCAATAGAGTCGCTGATGTTCTGCGAAAGCAATGCCCGGTGTATAACTCTACGTTACTCAGTTTTAAATATGTGGCTATTTGCTTTGGCATGCCTGTAAATTTGTTTTTTCCTATTACTTGTCTGTGGCATTTTCCTTTACTGTAATTAAGAAAAAAACGATTTGTATCCACGTTTTCAGGCCGAAGAGCTTGATATTTTTCAACATAATTTGCAAATTCTTCATGCACAACAAATGACCGGTCAATTTTAGTTTTCGTGCTAGGCAGTTTTATGAGTAGTAATTTGTTATGTTTTTCTACATTTTCTATTGTCAAGTTTGTCAATTCCACGGTTCTGCAGGCTCCCGATATCCCAAAAATTAGAACAACCTGTAAAAAAGACATAAGTTGTATTAAAGGCACCAAATTCGCATAGTATTTTTGTGAAATATTTTGTTAATTTATTAAAAAGGGCAAGTAAATACGTAGGTACCTTTATTGCTAAATAAATTTCATCCGGAGCTTCATTTAAGAATTTCTGTACTTCTTCTGCAGTAAATACCTTCGATTTCTTGCTTTTAAAGCCGTCAGACTGCCTTTTCAAGAAAGCAGTAAGTTTAGAAAAATCTTTCAAATTCACGTCATGTTTTGTCATCATTGTAGATTTTAGCATGGAATAAAAGCACCATAAACTGGAAGGTTGTAGCCTCTTAGATAATTCATAAAAATATGATATAAAAACACTTTCAGAAAGAGATTTCACTTTTTTTTCTGACCGCCATTTCATAAATTCGTCGTATGCCTTTACATATCTTTCTTTCGAGTTCGGCGGTAATATATTTTCGACAACTGTTTTTGCCCTTTCTTTAATAAAATCGGGCGTTAGATCTATGTCTTCGTCACTAGACATGTTTAAAACTTTTGAAAAAGAACTCAAAGAAGAAAATTAATTACTTTCGCGATGCTTTCGCGCCTACTAGTAGACTGCCTTTTTTTTTTCACGCACGCAAGCGCGTCAAATCCTGCTGGCCAGTTTGATTTTTAAATCGATTCCATCTAACATACGATGTGGAAACAAATAGTTCCATATTTAAAATAAAATCTTTATAAAATAAATTGTCTAGATTCCGATTCGAGTAATTAATCGATACCGAGAAAAAAAATATTAACTTTTTAAAAATATTCTTCGTGCAGTATGAGTATGACAGTTCTTTTTTCAAATTCCAAAACCTATGCTGTAATGATAGTCATACACCCCGGCATTCAGGGGTGTAAGGGTGTACTTACAGAGCAAGAGATATGTAAAACATTTTTTTCTGCTATTACAGTACAAGGACACCAAGTAGGAAGGCAAGGGAACTTACCCCATCCAGTCATGTCTGAAGTTTTAATGTGCACTACCAATAAGGTTTTTATATAATATTCTCTAATACGTACAAAACAATATTGCGACCCAACTAATTAACCTTTATATTGCCTATGGCCTGAGGCGCGCGCCAGGACGCATGCGCGGTGGGATGGTTGGACTTTAGTTTCGGGATTTCGTTCGGGCAATTTCGGCGCCATAGTATACGGGGAAATTTTTGTATTTTTGTGGGTTAATATTAACTCATCTTTTATTTAATAACCTCTTTATTTATGTACCAGTTTCATAAACTACTATTATAGTACTAAAGCAGTTGGTTTGTCTGGACCTGCTGTTCACTATGAAGTATGAACAGTACATTTTTGAGTTCCATTACCTAAGTGTTACGTACCTGTCTTTTTGCAACCGGTTTACTTCTTCATTCACGAGTATATATTTTAATACCTATGTAGATAATCATCATATAATCTTGGTATACTTCTTCTACCAGGAGTATAATGTTACCAATGATAAATAACTTTGGATGTCTACTTGTCTAGTTCGTTTTCCATTGCCAGCTGACACAAAGTTATCACGTTTTTCCTCATTTCGAAAATTCCGCACGTAACCTAACACATTGACAGATCTGGTGATAATGGAGGTAGTTAGATAAGTCCTGAATTCAGAATCGAATCGAGATGCAGCGGTGCATTCTCAATGGGCGCTTCAAGATGCAAGCTAGACGGGCGCCATGAATCTGGAGAGAGCCGAACAAACATCATAGTTATATTGTTAAATTTGGCGAGTCAGCCAATAAAGTGGATGTGAATTTTTCTATATTCATTCATTTGTGTTTAGATTATGAATACTAACATACTTAGGTTAAGATCATTGTTACTATCCAAACTGGACCACCTTGTAGTCTAAAGAATAAACGTATATTATATTATATTATTAATCCAATATTCCCTGCGCACAATGCACATATCTTTTATAAATTTCATAATGAAAGGAACGTTCTAGTAGCTGCAAGTATCCTGTATCGTAAGGCCGAAATATTAAAATCAAACAGTGAAATACGTTATTTTTTTCAAATTTTATATCACAATTTCATGGTTTAAAATTAATTTGAAAAGATACAAAATCTTAATAATAAAATGATGCAATTGTTTGGTCACCTTACTCTATGAAACGCTCGGGTTTTACATGTGAAAATTATCCGCCAGTTCAGAGTCTGACTTATATACAGCTATGCAAGTTATCGCAAAACCGTAGAATACAGCGCCTTTTTAGGGTTCCGTAAAGGTAAAATGAACCTTTATGGTGAGACTCCGTTGTCCGTCCGTTCGTTCGTATGTCACAGCTTCATAATTTTAGCACCGTTAAAGATAAAGACTCGAAACTTTCCACAAAAATTGCATTCACTTGCGTACTGCGTACGTAATAAAGAGTAAAAAAAAATAGAAATTGTTTAAAATAATTCCAATCCTTAAAAAAGAGAGTAAAATAGAAAAAAATATCTTAAAAATACAATATGAGTTTTAAATTAAAGAACTGATTATAAAAATATAAACTTTTACTATATTTCCTGGAACCGACTTTGAGAAATCTTTGAAAAAGCACCAAAAAAAATGCATGTCCCCCCCCCCTATTATTTCCGAAACTGGTGGACCAAAAAAATTAAAAACATAACGATTATAGGCCATCACTGGCCAATTACAGGAAAAATATGGCGATAAAACAAAAGTTGATAACTCACAAAAAATGTAATATAAATAGAAAAATATACTAGTCAAAACAAAATAAGGGCCACTAGGTTTTTAAGGTGTACCAATAAAATTATAAAATTAATACATTGTTTAATTACCGTAAACATAAAACAATGTTATTTTCTACCGTGTAGGCTACTTACTGTTTAAATTAATTATCATTAAATATGCTTATTTAACTTTTCATAAAAAAATACAATTTAGAAAAAAAAAACACAAGCAACGAAAGGCCATTGAAAATTTGAAAATTCTTTACTTTTGATTTATTTTTCTGTTTGTTAATAACGGATATGCCCTCCTCTCTTAGCTATGCACTCTTGTAGCCTGGAATGCATGCTTTCGAACAAATGTTTGACGTTTTCAGCTGGAATCTCTTCCCAGGCACGTTTCAAAGCGCCAACCAGTTGCTGCTGGTTGTAAACCTCTTGCTCACTCTCTTTAACAATTTGTTTCAATTGGTCCCACATGTGCTCGATCGGATTTAAGTCTGGACTGCTTGCTGGCCACGGTAACACTTGAATGTGAGAGTGTTCCAGTACAGACTGGGTTGCTTGAGCTGTGTGTGCACGGGCATTGTCTTGCACCAGGATGAATCCAGGACCCATTCGCTGGGCAAATGGGACCACATGAGGCCTGATAACTTCCTCAATCTAACGCTGAGCAGTTACGGAACCCTCATTTAAAATGGCGAGCTCAGTTTTGCCATGTAAGCCAATCCCACCCCAAATTATTACGTTGGGACCACCGAAACGGTCAACTTCGTGTATGCAAGCTTCCGAAAATCGCTCGCCGTGTCGTCTCCACACCCTAATGCGCCGATCGTCATTGAAAATTTTTACTTTACACTCGTCGGTAAAAAGCGCCATGCCCCACTGATTTATGCCCCAGTCCAAATATTGACGGGAGAACCTTAAACGATTTGCACGTTGAGCCCTGGATAAAGAAATTCGATGAACTCGTCGTTTTGAAGTTTGCTGGTCTTCGTGCAACCGATTTCGGATCGTTTGATCACTGACACGAGTACCCGTTGTCAACTGTAGGCGATTTTGTAACTTACGAGCCGTTACTGTGCGTTCTCGGTGGGCACTTTACCGGATGAACCGATCCTCCTGAGCAGTTGTAATGCGAACTCTGCCCGAGCTAGGTCTTCTTGCAACACTGCCGGCCTCTTTAAAGCGATTCCAAGCATTTTGAAGAGCTCTTCGAGAAAAACCCAGGTGCAAACCCACACACTGCTGAGAATTTCCTTCTCGGATCATTGTAATGGCTCTGGTTGCAGTAATTGTGTCCATATGTCTTTGTTATTGTGGCATTTTATCGTTAAATGTTGTTTAGACAAGATAACTAAACGAAATTACGATAATTTTCAGATTATCAAGACGCTAATCGAAACAAATCTCAAAGAAAAATCGACACAAAACTAGAAGAAAATTTGAAATTGAATTTTTTTTTTGCTAATGGCCAGTATTTGGACTAAGGCACTTCATCAAAGAGGTTAGATACCAAAGAGTTCGTAACGTCAACATTTTGCTACATATCAATTAGTTATGTTCATTTAATTAAACAAAAATGTAAAAATAACAAGTGGCCCTTATTTTGTTTTGAGTAGTATATATATTATTTAAAAATAAAATATGGGTATCGAATTCTTGATTCTGCTCGCTGCCTAAAAATTGAAAAAAATTGTGATTAAATTAAACAAAATTATTCATTACCTAAGACTGGCTAAAGTGGTGTTAGACCTAATCGTCACTACCACCGTGTCTTTTGATTTTCAAACAGGAATCAACTCGTAATAAGTACCGTAATTACACAAACTAAATAATAGCAAAACTTGACGTAATAGTTAGATAATAAACGAAATTTAATAACTAACGTGTGTCGCTCGCAGCGACAAAAAACGCCACCATCTTGGACGCCTCACCAAGGCCAACTGATTGGTAAATCACATAAAAATTAATAATAAAAGCATAGCGCAATTTACGCACCATCGCTGCGCTCGGGCATAGTACAATATACTAGCTTTTGCCCGCGGCTCCGCCCGCGTCGAAAAGATTTTCGTGGAAATAAAGAAAACAAAATAATATGATTTTTTGAACGACTACATGCAACGGACACCATGTTTAAGCAAAGCGCTAAAAAAGACCAGTCAGATACGCCTAAATTCGAAGGGTCTGCTGTTGTCCGTTGAGGAGATCCTGTACCCATATTACAGTCCCATCATTAGACCCTGGTCTCCATGTTTTACCAAAGTGCTAATAAAGACCAATCAAATGAGCCCAAACTCGAAGGGTCTGCTGTTGTCCGTTGAGGAGATCCTGTACCCATATTACAGTCCCATCATTAGACCCTGGTCTCCATGTTTTACCAAAGTGCTAATAAAGACCAATCAAATGAGCCCAAACTCGAAGGGTCTGCTGTTGTCCGTTGAGGAGATCCTGTACCCATTTTCCAGTCCCATCATCAGACCCTGGTCACCATGTTATACCAAAGTGCTAGTAAAGACCAATCAAATAAGCCCAAACTCAAGGGGTCTGCTATTGTCCGTTGAGGAGATCCCGTACCCATCTTGCAGTCCCATCATCAGACCCTGGACACCATGTTATACCAAAGTGCTAATAAATACCAATCAAATAAGCCCAAACTCAAAGGGTCTGCTGTCGTCAGTTGAGGAGATCCCGTACCCATCTTCCAGTCCAATCATCAGACCCTGGTCTCCATGTTTTACCAAAGTGCTAATAATGACCAATCAAATAAGCCCAAAATCGAAGGGTCTGCTGTTGTCCGTTGAGGAGATCCTGTACCCATCTTCCAGTCCCATCATCAGACCCTGGACACCATGTTATACCAAAGTGCTAATAAAGACCAATCAAATAAGCCCAAACTCGAAGGGTCTGCTGTCGTCAGTTGAGGAGATCCCATACCCATCTTCCAGTCCAATCATCAGACCCTGGTCTCCATGTTTTACCAAAAAGCTAATAATGACCAATCAAATAAGCCCAAACTCGAAGGGTATGCTGTTGTCCGTTGAGGAGATCCTGTACCCATCTTCCAGTCCCATCATCAGACCCTGGTCACCATGTTATACCAAAGTGCTAGTAAAGACCAATCAAATAAGCCCAAACTCGAGGGGTCTGCTGTTGTCCGTTGAGGAGATCCCGTACCCATCTTGCAGTCCCATCATCAGACCCTGGACCCCATGTTATACCAAAGTGCTAATAAATACCAATCAAATAAGCCCAAACTCGAAGGGTCTGCTGTCGTCAGTTGAGGAGATCCCGTACCCATCTTCCAGTCCAATCATCAGACCCTGGTCTCCATGTTTTACCAAAGTGCTAATAATGACCAATCAAATAAGCCCAAACTCGAAGGGTCTGCTGTTGTCCGTTGAGGAGATCCTGTACCCATCTTCCAGTCCCATCATCAGACCCTGGTCACCATGTTATACCAAAGTGCTAGTAAAGACCAATCAAATAAGCCCAAACTCGAAGGGTCTGCTGTTGTCCGTTGAGGAGATCCCGTACCCATCTTGCAGTCCCATCATCAGTCCCTGGACACCATGTTATACCAAAGTGCTAATAAAGACCAATCAAATAAGCCCAAACTCGAAGGGTCTGCTGTCGTCAGTTGAGGAGATCCCGTACCCATCTTCCAGTCCAATCATCAGACCCTGGTCTCCATGTTTTACCAAAGTGCTAATAATGACCAATCAAATAAGCCCAAACTCGAAGGGTCTGCTGTTGTCCGTTGAGGAGATCCTGTACCCATCTTCCAGTCCTATCATCAGCCCCTGATCACCATGATTTACCAAAGTGCCAAGTAGTGTGTCCGGATCGTTGTAGATGTAAATCTGTAGTCAAATTAAACTGATATTGTTTTCCCGTATGGGAACAAATCATTACTTAAACCATAGTATTTAATGTATCTATGCTTAAACCTGTCTGTAGTTACTTTTTCAAGCTTAATATTAGCAAGAGGTTTGTCAGGATCGTTGTAGATGAAAATCTTTAGTCAGATTAAGCTGATACAGTTTCCTCGTATAAAAAAACAACCGGTTTTATCATGTATAACGAACCATTTGGTCAAGGAACGCCGATAAAGCAGCTAAACAGCGTTTTTTCTCCCGACATGGTTCACAAATATTGAATTTTCAAACTGAAAACTTACTTTTATTAAAATAAAATATAGCCTATGTTACTCAAGAATAGTATAGCTTTTTATAAAAGAAAGAATTTTCAGAATCAGTTCAGTAGTTCCAAAGTTTACCTCAAACATACAAACAAACAAACAAATCTTTCCTCTTTATATAATAGTGTAGATGTAGATAGTGTAGAAGTGTAGATGTAGATGTAGAAGTGTAGATATATGTACTATGGCTCGGGTTCAGATACGTAAAGTTGATTTGACGAGCAGCGGTAATTTATGAAATGATAATGCACGATCGTGTTCGAGTGGTCTGAAAGGGTTATATTAAAGAGCTGATTATAGAATATTTTACTATATTTTATACGTAGTAAATATTTTGTAATTTTTATGTTCACACTATTTTTTGCGTGTTATAAGTTAAAAGGTATAAAGTTTATATTTACCTATCTAATTTTCACAGTACCGACCAGCGCAGTAGGTATTTGATTTATTTAATCCATTTGGATACTACCCACATAAGATAAATTTGTCTATTTTTGAACTTGATATTTCAAGTGCATAACCGCTCAGAATATTATGTATATTTTACAAGAAAAATAAACGTGTAATTTTATCTGAATTTCAGAGCTGCAGATTATAGAAAATACCAGTTCGAATCGCAACTACGAGGCATTACATAAGTGCATATGGAGACACAGACAGACACTCAATGAAATTGCAACGGGATTGTATAGCAATAACGATTTGCATCGGTTCCCCCCCCCCCCCGCCCCCGCCCGGCCACACGGGGCGAGACGTCTCAAATTGCAGTACCGTTAGCATTTTCCGCCCCGTGTGGCACGGTAATGACCTCGGGTAACGACACTTCTAATTAATGTGTTCTGTAGACCTTACCTTTCGTATTTTCCTACGTGGGACACTGCTAATCTCATTTTCTTTCTGTCTTTTGCAATTATATAAAAATTTAAGACATCTACATTTTATTTTACAGTACACCTGATACTATCTAGGAAGGCAAAGGGAACTTAGCCCATACAGCAGCCATGTCTGAGGTTTAATATCAAATACCAATTAGGTTTTTGTTAAATGTTCTCCAATACGTACAAAACAGTAACGAGGTTACAGTTCAATTTTTTTCCGGCCAGGTATTGTCTATGGCTTACGCCGCGTTGGACTCGGTCTGTCAATGGATGAACTGTTTGTTGCGCCATGTTTTTGAGGAAATTTATTTATTACTTACTGTGGTTTTATGGGTCAAAAGAATTATTTTGCCCTAAAATTACTGACAGACAGCAGGGATGGTGATGATATTTGACTCCACGTGACATTCTGGAAATAACGACGGAAATTACGAACACTTTTAGAACAAGCTTTTACATTAATAATCAAAAATGGCTAACAACAAATTGACAAAAATTATGAAAACAGGTTAGTAGGCATGAGTTTAGATAAAGTAGTGCATGAAACTATACATAACTAGGTATTAAAACACTCATGTACTATTAAAAAACTGTTTTAAATAACCTCTTTATGTACCAGTTTCATAAAATACTATTTTCTGTGTTTTATAATGTTATTTAGTATCTTTAATAATTTATTTAATGTTCTGAATTTTGTTTTAAAATCTTCTATGTTATTTATCTTATCTATGTTTTAAAATTAGTATAATAATGCATGTCATTTAAATCGTATGTTAAACCCACTTTATTTATATGAACAGTCAATTTTGGAACAACTGTTATTGGCCATATCTATTAATTTTTATTCTCTAAGCTATATTTTTTGTAATCGCTGTTGTTATTCTTAAAACCAAATAAGTAAATAAAGTGTTTATTACTTTATCTCAGGAAAGAGTAGATATATGCAATAATATCCACTTTACGAGCAAGTGTGTTGAAATAAAATATAGAAGAAAAATACTCACAGTGTTTGCGTCCACCAACAGCCAAGCAAGCAAGCCATGTAGCGCGGAATAAAGTGTCATCCATCTCATCTTGTAGTCATAGATTCAACATACAGTAGTTACAAATCTAAAAAAATACTCACAGTGTTTGCGTCCACCAACAGCCAAGCAAGCAAGCCATGTAGCGCGGAATAAAGTGTCATCCATCTCATCTTGTAGTCATAGATTCAACATACAGTAGTTACAAATCTAAAAAAATACTTTTGGTTCGTACCTTTTAAGTCGAAGGTCTATCTTTGTCTCTCTGTCTGTCGTAGGAACTTCCAGAGATCGATTACCGCAGTGCTAACTGTAAGAAATACAGCCGAAAGGATATATGTATATTCTTACTATCTAAGGAGGCGAAACTAGATACAAGAATAATATAATGGTTAAATATTCCATGAAATCTTAAAGCGGTAAACCGCATTTTGAACGCCTCAGGTCTATCATTTGTCATAATATGAGACCGTCCCGGGAGAATGGTTACTGGCAGTTGCGTAGTACCTATCACTCATTCGTCCGTTACCGACTTCCGCTGAACGCCTCAGGTCTATCATTTGTCATAATATGAGACCGTCCCGGGAGAATGGTTACTGGCAGTTGCGTAGTACCTATCACTCATTCGTCCGTTACCGACTTCCGCTGAACGCCTCAGGTCTATCATTTGTCATAATATGAGACCGTCTCGGGAGAATGGTTACTGGCAGTTGCGTAGTACCTATCACTCATTCGTCCGTTACCGACTTCCGCTGAACGCCTCAGGTCTATCATTTGTCATAATATGAGACCGTCCCGGGAGAATGGTTACTGGCAGTTGCGTAGTACCTATCACTCATTCGTCCGTTACCGACTTCCGCTGAACGCCTCAGGTCTATCATTTGCCATATGAGACCGTCATCATTAATTAAAGTCTTAAAACATATATTTATATTATTTTAATCGTGTGTTAATAATTTCATCACATTTTAAACAATATTAGTTGTCCATTTGACGCAGCCCTGAAACAGCGTGTACAACACAGAGTGAAGTCCGTGGTGTACAACGTTCATTGGACATATTTGTTAGGGCTACACCTGCATCATAGCGCGCTAAAATCTACTACGCATCTCAATTAAGACTATCGGTGAAGTCACTACGGGTGCGATCACATTCATAATTGAGACGCATAGTAGATTTTAGCGCGCTATGACGTAGTGTAGCCCTAGCATCCAACGGATCAACCGATAAGCCCTCTCTAGATGCACGATATGTGGGATTCCCCGAAGTGCTTGTGGCCTGGTTATGATGCCGGGGTTCCTGTGGTTAACCAAACAGGATGCTAAAATCTCAGTGGGGGTGGAGACTAGAGGCATTATTTGCATTTCTGATATGGTGAAATTAGGGGTATATCGTGCAGTTTTAGTGGTTTTGGAAACGTAAACTTTCATGCAAAAGTACAATATCTACTTGACCGAACGGTATAGACATGCTAGTGTTATTTCCGTGATTTCTGTCTTCGCTCTACTGTAAATGTTTTTGCGCATGGACAATTCGTCCGAGTATGTTTCGTTTCAAAATTTTAATTTAACCTCCTTTACAACAGTGTTACTACCTGTAAATTTATAAATATATTTTTACCAACTATCAAAATGTTACAATCATTTAACCAAACAGCGTATATTTTCCACCCACGGGAGATATAGTTGTATGAAAATCAATTATTTCCAGCCCCGATTAACTTTTTTTTAATAGCAGCAGTTGACGAAAGACTTTTAATCAGTTTCCTACATTTGTACAGACATTTTCCAAAGAGTATAAAAAACAAGACATAAACAGTAAATCTTAGAAAAATATTATTATATATGGAGAATAACTGAATTCTACTCCACTATTATTTTCGCTATATAAGTGTCTTTTAAATTACCAATTTGTTGAAGAACGCTAATATTTTGGTAAACGGGTAGGTACAGTTGCAAGTGATTTCATTCATCCAGTTCCCGCCCTCACCTATCGAGTAGTGAAGTTCAAAAGTGAATAAATGTTTTCTGTCTAACTCCAAAAATTATTTCAAATCATTTCTGCATTGACCTCGCCTCCATGCCAAGGACAAACGCAAAACAAAACCATAACTATTGGTTATGCATCAAATTGAATAGAAAGTGAAACCATGCGTAGCGTCTGCTCCGAGAACTTTCAAGAGCATTGTGTGTATTGTAAGTATGAATATTCAAGTATTGCAGCGAAAATTCAAAGATTTAATTATTAATTCTGCTCGCAAGAAACAAAAAATGGAAATGGAAACAAAAGCGGGGAGGCGCATAATAAATCATAGCACAAAAACCTCGTATTATTTAGTTATCTAAATTTCACAACGCATACAATGTATTATTTGTTTTTTAACAGAATAAAATTTCGGTGATAAATGCAACAAATTATAAATTCCTTCTTATTTAATGTAAGTAACTTGTTATTTTATTTTTGCCTGTACGGCAATACGTTATGTTTCGACGGCTTCAACTGAGTCGTCATCAGTCTATCATGTTATTAACCACATCTTCCCGTTTTGACGTTTCTCTACGTCACAGGTAACTCTAGTCCTTGGAGACGTGTCGGACCCATGACCCCACTGGCCCATAACTGGAGGTTGTTGGATGTCCACCTCCATTTTATTCAGATGTAAATGTCGTAGCGCATTAACAATGGCTGGTTGCGATTTTCCAGCTAAATACAAAGTAATGACACTGTGGCGTTTGAATTCCATCTCGATAACTTTTTTTACCAGCGACGAAAAACAATGAGCTTCTGTGTGTTTAGGAACAATACAATAGACTTACGACTGTGAAAAAATGGGCGCCATATTGTAAGTTTATAGTTTGGTTGCTATAGCAACTTAAAGTTGGTAACACTTCGGGTGCCTACCCCGTATAATATTTTCGTTCCTATATTTCTCTATTTTATGCAGGTGTATAATTTTATTACATTTTAGTAGCCCAACCTAAATATTTTTGTATGTATTTCCCGTATTATTATTATTTTTTCTCATATTTTATTTTTGTATAGATTAACTTTGACCTGTAAAAAGTATACTTTATGTATCTATTTTACAAAATAAATATTTTGATTTGATTTTGTATTCGTACAGTTTCTTCGGAGGTAAACATGGTTACAAGGCGGTTCCCCGCGGGGAACGCGTTCAAACTAGGAACCGCCGCGTAACCATGTTTGACACCGAAGAAACAGTACGAATACAGTGAAACTAGTCAGGCGAAATCCGACTATTAAAATCGTGAGTAGCCGTTTCAATAGCATTATGAATCTAAACCACGAATCTTTAGTAGTAAAATATACGTATTGTACCAAAGCGAAAACAATTTATTTTTTTATTTTTGTCTCTCTGTTCCGTGCCCGAAAGGCAACACGGAGCCCTATTAATGTCGCTCTGCTTTTTGTTCGTCTGTCCGTCCGGGTATGTCACGGGTCTCTAGCTTTCAGACTTGAAATTTGGATATGTTATGTTAAAAATTAATGTTATAAATTAGGATATGATTTAAAAATTATTTAAAAATATTTAATTAATAAATAATGATTAAACCGCCTGTGTAGTCTAGTTTGAGTACTCGACTAGTTATCCCGGTCGCGGGTTTAATTAAATCCCGTAGGTCCACATTTGTGTTCGGTGTGCGTACTTCGGAAGGCACGTTACGCTATGGGTCCATATTTGTGCTCGAAGTACGGCGATAAGGCTCGCCACCCATCATACTACGGTACGAGTGTGGACTATGACCTACATTTTACAGTCCATACTTGGAAACACCTCTGACACCCTCTCGGGGATTCAAGTCGTGACGATGTATTACTATATTATTATTTTTATTAATGAAACGGTTGGAATTGATGGACTGTATTTGCTGATATTACCTAGTTAAGCGTTATTTGTTAAAAAGTAAAAGAAAATTGAATAAAGGAGAACCATTTTTATGTGCAATACAATGACTGAAAGTGACAGAATACGTATTTTAAAAAATTACATAAATAATAAAGTAGAAAAGATTATAAAAGAGAAACAATTAATGAATAATAAATGAACTGAATAATTTTTGATTTACTACAATTATTAACAAACCTTTACTAACCACCATCCCCGCGTAGATCACAGTCCGCAGGCTAACCACATTGTGTTAATTACCCTATATTGACCACTTAATTACATCAATTTACAGCAACTCAACACGCCAACTATAATATTGTATGTCACCCCGCAATTACTGTAATTAGAGACCACACAACAACGTCCAAGTCCAAGTTCATATCATAAATTTGAAAGTGTGTTTGTTTGTCTATTAGTCACAACGACCGAACTGAAAGTTGCTGAAAGGACCATGCGTTATTTTGGGCCCACATTTCAACATTGTTCAACAGTGTCATCTTGCATTATGGTGTCATACTTGTGAGCTTTTGGGATAATCTATAGTTGTAAAGCAGCGGCTGTTATTAGATATTTATCAAAAGCAGCCGTTAACACAGTTAGGTTATATATGTCTATACCAACTTAGTCTGCTTTCCTTAGTTTGTTTCTTTGTCTATTAGTCACAACGACAGAACTGAAAGTTGCTGAAAGGACCATGCGTTATTTTGGGCCCACATTTCAACATTGTTCAACAGTGTCATCTTGCATTATGGTGTCATACTTGTGAGCTTTTGGGATAATGTATAGTTGTAAAGCAGCGGCTGTTATTAGATATTTATCAAAAGCAGCCTGTATATGAAAGAGCCCCCCTCTCCACAGATATGATTTAAATCTCGCCTGCTGGGCCCATTTGAATATTGAATGAAGACTAAATCTGTCTGAAAGGGGCTTTCCACACAAAGGGGGTTCTTATATACTAAAATTCCTTTCTGAAGGGTAAATGGTTCAAAGACTCACATTCGGATGCAGCCTTACTTCTTGAACTTCTGCGCTGGATCCAGACCACCAGACTCAATCTTGGTTTCTGGGCAGACAACGTTCTCCTCTCGTCGGTCTGGCGCGTCACAGGTCTTCGACAAACTACTGGCCCCGCCAGCAGCTTCCGGAGGAATTCTCTAAACTCAACCCCTAACCCAGAGCTAGCTCGACCCAGACATCTACCACGATTTCCGTGAATCGTGTTAGGGAAAATCCATTCGCATCACTTTCCACCGGCGACCGATTCCCGAAACTGTTCGGACACACAATTTAGCTCGCAATTAATGCTCATTAATTGGATTATTTTACCACCTTTTCACTGTTTATTTCCTTGAAATACATAATAATTACTTCAACACTGGTTGATTCTATTTTACACGTATCTCCTTGAGACCAAAAATTATGACAGTAAACCGGAAAAAACAACTTTGACATTCCACTTTTTTACAACTCGTGTTGCCATCTCAATAAAATAGAATCTGACACATACTTGCGCGTTCCGAACGCATTTAAACCGAACAATCCCCCGCTCCGGGCTGTTATCCTTATCAGACCGCTAGCTTACTCAACCGGGAGCCGGGAGAGAGTCGCCAAGGCTCGTCACAGAATCAAACCTTCGACCAATCACCTCAGCGGCGCGAGGAGTCTCATCCCCGCCAATTATCAACTTAATAATGCGACCACGTCGCCAATACAAAGAATTCCAAATTCGCATCTTTCAATAAGATTACATCCCCGATGACGCGGCGGAGGTGGGTCTTGGCCGATTTCACATAATAACCATGACTTAACTTAGTACAATTATCTTCTAAAATGTATAAATCTTTTCAAGTAATTTGCGGTACCCTTGTAATTCGTGCCGTTGTCTGAACTAATTAAAAAAGCAAACCTCTACGCGATACTAATCGGTCTAATGCAACGACGAAGGCCTCCGTGGACAACGAGGACTCTAATCCCAAGTGGACGGCCTTGAAGTACAGACACACGAATACTCACAGGTACGCCTTAACAGTCCGAGCGTTGCGAAGGCTAGACGTTCGGACGAGGAACGGTCCCCCCACGTCCGTAGCCACTCCATCAAAAGGTCTCGACTGTGTGATCCCATCAGCTGGCAGATCTCCTATCTGCGGCTGCATCAACAAGGCTCGCAGCCTGTAACAAGAAACACAGGAGAAGAGAACATTGCGAATTACCCGGCGAGTAGACAAAATCCAAAACTCTCGCTGTAAAATCGCCAAAAACACGTTTCATCCCGCGTGTGAGTTACGAACATGTCGGTCGGACAGCAAAAGCCTAACCAAAGGCCCTCCTTGGGTAACGACAAAGGATGGCGACTTGCGTGCTCCGACCCGACGCACACCGTGCCGACGCCACCGTCGCGACGCCCCAGCGTCTCAACGCACGGTGACCCAACTCACGGCGTCCAATCAGGAACTAGTTTGGTCCCTAGAACTAGAGCATGCACACGCAACCCAGGTAAAATCTGGGGTGTCCTATCCAACTGCTGGACAGGCCAAGAAATCTGTTTCTTTAAACCACTCCGGCCCCCACTATAGATGATGCGACACCAACTCCGGCGCTGTGCAGCCCCTAGATGCGCACTCTGCAGGATTACATTCACCTGGGACGTGCCTCCAATTTATTGTGAATAACTATATTCTGAATTTGTGAAACCCGGTTTCCTACAAAAATCTCTAAAATACGTGGGGACGCGCGTAGCCATGCTCGCGCAACCTGACTATCCGACCATGCATACACGTCTTGAAATTCAACAGTGGCAGCCAACACGCTATGTACATGGTTCAATAACCTTACTAAAAGATGAACTCCACTCAATTCTAATTGAGGAATTGCAAGACAAGTACGAATGGGAGCAACCTTGCTCTTTGCTAAAAGAAATACAACATTGGCATGTCCTTGACAATCAATCGTTCGTATATATACAGCCCTAGGCAACAAAATCTAAAAGAGCCCTTACTCTAACTGAATCTCCCCCCGGGGGGCCCCAACTACTAACTAATATGGTGGGCCGAAGAACTGTCCTCGGCTCCGCACCGGTAGAGGGGCAGACAAATTATTGGGGGCCCGGCCCCTCCAATCCAGGGTGCATCCATTGCCCCATATATGGTGAGCGTATACACAATGCCATCCGAGGTGGTGCGTAACCCGCTGCCCTACCATATCTCGAAAAAGGCGGGTGATACTCTAACCGCGGATACTCGTGTATCGGCGGAGAGTATCGCTGAGGCTCCGCCCTGCTATACTGTCCTACAGTGGGCGCAGGCACTGGTTCGGCAAACTGGGGTCCACTCATACAACCTTGAGTGGGGCCCCCGCCCGTGGAGCCCCCCCCCCCCCCTCGGGGGGTCCCTACTCGGGCCCGCTGTCGCGGAAACATGGGGTCCACTCCTAATGTCCTGAGTGCGGCCCTGACCCGTTGAACCCTCCCCCCATGAGGGGTCCCCCACCCGGGTCCGCAATATAGCCTCGAACCGCAGGCGCGCGATTCACACCACTATCAAACTGAGCATGACTCACGCGAGGGCTCTCTCCACTCTCTGACGGGTGCGCTCCTCGTCCTTGAGAGGGGCCACCCAACGGACGTGACTGATAGGTGGACTGCGCCGCGGCTCCCCCGCCCGTGGCGTGACCGTAGGCTCCAGACCTGTTCGCACAAATTAAATCATTATGTGGCCGGCCACATTCTCTACACATTCGCTGTCTGGAGCACTCGCGCGCTAAGTGGTCCTCTAAACAAAAATAGCACAGTCTATTAATTTTAACTAATCGCCGTCTGTCCACTACTGGTAATGCAGCAAAATCATGGCACTGCGATAACGCGTGTCCTGGGCGTCCACACTGGTGGCAATTTGGGCTCTCAGCAACAGCGGCCAGTGCAGCCAGACGTGCAGCAACGCGTCCCCGAAGCGGTTGCACTCCCTGTGGCCCCCTTCGCCCCAAATTACCGGCAGGTTCCCTGAAACTCCCGGTAGGTGGCGCCACCTCCGAAGTCGATGAAGATTCCACGGCCCTAGCCTCAAATTCTAAAAACTTCATCAAATCAGCGAAAGTAGGAAGAGCCTTGTCCTCCCTTTCCGCGGTCTCACGTTCAAAACGTGAACGAGTATCAGACGGTAACTTACCCAAAATAATGTGTACCAACAAGAACGACCACTCATCCACGGGCAAACCTAACATTTTTAACGCGTTACAGGCTACTGTAACCGGGGTCAGTAACTGCGTTCGAATTTGAGCCTTATTACCTACCCTAGGAAAACTTAACAATTGGCTCGTATGAGCATCGGCCAACAGACGGACATTCTGATATCTATTATTTAATAACTCCCAGGCTATACTATAATGATCGTCCTCTACTCTTAAATGTTGCACTAAGCTCTTTGCCTCACTTTCTAAAGTGGACATCAAATATGCCATCTTTTGAGCGTTGGTTAAATCCTGCCTACTGTCAACCAACGAGGTGAACATATCCTTATATGACACCCATAGCTCCATGGTACCGTCAAAATGTCCTAACTCCAAAGTAGGGAGCCTACTGTGCAACGATGTACCTTGCGCTGCATGTCTTACATCAGGTGTGCCCGAAACACCTGACTGTCGCTTTTTAATCAGACAGGCGACCTGTGTGACCTCGTTATAAATATCCATTATTTGATCCATGTCATTATTAGGGCTAGCCATTACCTCCGGTGGCAGCTCCTGGTCCAACAGCTCCATGAGTGCCTGCTCAGCTTTCTCGAGGCGATGCTCCATCTGTGAGTACCGCTCCAGGACTGCATCGCCCCGATCAGCTCGAGCCAACAAGCCTTGAACGCTGACAAACCAGCGCAGCTGGCGGGCCAAGATGTTCCTCGGAGAAGTCCTCGACATTGTAGACCGGGAAATCAAAGAAAATACCAACAATTTAAAACCGAACTAACTCTGGCACGAATCACAAACGTCCCCGTATACAATCCTATTGTAGACCCAAATATACTAGACTCTAGTCAGTATGTTAATTTCAATACATTAATACACAATACAACCCTGTTGTTCAATTATGCGAGTTCAACCAAAACCAATTTTTAATACTCAAATGTGTACAAACAAACACAATATCATAACTTTATGAACAAACAGACAGACCTTTTCTGTTGCTATATATCACTCAAACATTTTCAAATAAACACAATATCATAACTTTATGAACAGACAGACAGACCGTTTCTGCTGCTATACATATATAATCCATACAACACAAACCAGTTAGTTACATTTATGCTACACTTTTGACAAACAACCATGTCCAAGCCTCAATCGCAAGTGTCAAGAAGTTTTCCTTCAAAATAGCAATATAACCACAAACTGTAGCACCAACTAACAGTATATCCAAAGGTAATTGGCTCCTGAAAGTATGTAATCACATTAAACACTTGTTAAAGACTAAACATACTCCAAAACAAACAAATTTTAACAATTCCAAGTTGTAACATAACCTATGTACGTTGTTATAATATTATACCTAAGCGCTCGCTTAGCCAATATGATTCACTAACAAAAACTACACATTACACATTAGCCCTGCTATGTACTTTGTAATTTATATAAGCCGAGGCTTTCAACAACTATATAACTAATAACTAATAATTAAGCCGCTTCGCTTGCTAGCAATGGTTATGCTGTATGAATTTACAAACTATTATAGTTTTGTCGCCGGGTTCACTAGACTTAACCGCGCTTATAAAGTTATATGTTTATCCACAATACAAACATATAATACAATACCTAAAGCTAAAGGAGCTGTGTAAATATCCTTCCAGCTTACATAAACCTATTCATATACACAGTCCGAGTACAGTAGTATGAGAAATAACAAAATATTCTATTTGATCTCGCTTTGGGTTACAAGGTTCCAAACTACCTACCTAAAACAAAGTATAATTCACAAATTAACTTACAAGGCCAACGGAGCTACCATTTCGGTTCGGCTTATATAAACAGAATATATCTTGGTCCGGGGTTGTTTAATATCCGATATTAAACAACTTAACCGCGCTATGCTACCAACAAATTGTATATGAAAGAGCCCCCCTCTCCACAGATATGATTTAAATCTCGCCTGCTGGGCCCATTTGAATATTGAACGAAGACTAAATCTGTCTGAAAGGGGCTTTCCACACAAAGGGGGTTCTTATATACTAAAATTCCTTTCTGAAGGGTAAATGGTTCAAAGACTTACATTCGGATGCAGCCTTACTTCTTGAACTTCTGCGCTGGATCCAGACCACCAGACTCAATCTTGGTTTCTGGGCAGACAGCGTTCTCCTCTCGTCGGTCTGGCGCGTCACAGGTCTTCGACAAACTACTGGCCCCGCCAGCAGCTTCCGGAGGAATTCTCTAAACTCAACCCCTAACCCAGAGCTAGCTCGACCCAGACATCTACCACGATTTCCGTGAATCGTGTTAGGGAAAATCCATTCGCATCACTTTCCACCGGCGACCGATTCCCGAAACTGTTCGGACACACAATTTAGCTCGCAATTAATGCTCATTAATTTGATTATTTTACCACCTCTTCACTGTTTATTTCCTTGAAATACATAATAATTACTTCAACACTGGTTGATTCCATTTTACACGTATCTCCTTGAGACCAAAAATTATGACAGTAAACCGGAAAAAACAACTTTGACATTCCACTTTTCTACAACTCGTGTTGCCATCTCAATAAAATAGAATCTGACACATACTTGCGCGTTCCGAACGCTTTTAAACCGAACACAGCCGTTAACACAGTTAGGTTATATATGTCTATACCAACTTAAATAGTCTGCTTTCCTTAGTTTGTTTCTTTGTCTATTAGTCACAACGACCGAACTGAAAGTTGCTGAAAGGACCATGCGTTATTTTGGGCCCACATTTCAACATTGTTCAACAGTGTCATCTTGCATTATGGTGTCATACTTGTGAGCTTTTGGGATAATCTATAGTTGTAAAGCAGCGGCTGTTATTAGATATTTATCAAAAGCAGCCGTTAACACAGTTAGTTTATATATGTCTATACCAACTTAGTCTGCTTTCCTTAGTTTGTTTCTTTGTCTATTAGTCACAACGACCGAACTGAAAGTTGCTGAAAGGACCATGCGTTATTTTGGGCCCACATTTCAACATTGTTCAACAGTGTCATCTTGCATTATGGTGTCATACTTGTGAGCTTTTGGGATAATCTATAGTTGTAAAGCAGCGGCTGTTATTAGATATTTATCAAAAGCAGCCGTTAACACAGTTAGGTTATATATGTCTATACCAACTTAGTCTGCTTTCCTTAGTTTGTTTCTTTTGGAAAGTGGTTCAGTATGATGAGTACATTTTGGTTTAATTTAAAGATACCCGTCCATTTACATCCGGTCTTTTTATCCCCGGTTATTGGGCAGTTCCTTATAAGATTTTCTATGGATTTTCTCTTTATGAATTAAGTGAAATGAAATAATATTTATTCATCACCAACATCATAGAAAAATATTAACCAGGAGATACACAATTTGCTTATAGGTAAATACATAGCAGTGTAGGTTAACGTTGGAAACCAGGCTAATTCATCATCATCATCATCATCATTTATTAACAAAACAGTGTTTACAATAAAGACTTATATACTAACAGTGTGACAAAAACCAGTTTAGGTTTGACCGCACACCGCATTCACACAACATCACTCATTACGTAGGTACTTATAGATAAGGTGCTTACATTCTATACAATTCACAGCTAGCTTTTGTTTGTGTAGACACACTAGGTGATTATTTTTAATGCTTATTTACGAATTATACTATATTTACGAAATATTTATTGTGAGAAGAAGTGTTTTAATTTGATTTTTATGTTGGTTTTTGTGATTTGATTTTGTATGTTCAGGGGAAGTTGGTTTATTAATGTAGGTACTTGATATTGAAGTAGTTGTTTTCCATATAAGTTATGGAATGGAGGAACTTGCAGTTTCTTAATTAATGCACTTCGTGTATGTTTTTGATTCTGATTCCGGATTATGTTTTGATAGTTTAGGTTAAAGAAATTGTCAATTAAAAGGCTATATTTTACTTGGTTATGTACGGGTATGATTTTAAAATGATGGAATAGTTTGTGATAGTTGTCCTGATGTTTGTTTTTAAGTTTCGGTGGAATGATGGATTTAAGGATCCTTAGTTGTAAAGAGTATATTGGATCAAGATGTGACTTACAGGTTCGGCCGTAAGAACTAAGCCCATAATAAATTATGGTTTCACCCAGGGCTTTATATAATTGCAGCAGTATAGAGTAGGGAATTTTTTGTTTTACAAGTCGAAATTTAGCCAAGATTGCTCTTAATTTATCACATACATGGTTAATATGTTCAGTCCATTTGAGTCTATCGTCGAATATCAGCCCAAGATATTTTTGTTTACTGACGACTTCAACGGGTGAGCAACAACAGTTTTGACTGTCCTTCGTGTGAAGACATTTGTGGTTGTGTGCAATAAGTTTGAGGTTGACAGTTTGTCTATTCTGGCTTGAACTGATATACATTAATTTTGTCTTTTGTGCATTGAGGACAAGACCTACATCATGTGACCATTTGGCCAATAATGCGAAGTCAGTTTGTAGTTGTTCAAGGGCCGTGTTTATATCTTTGTTAGCTGCAATAAGGCATGTGTCATCGGCAAACTGATAGATCTCACAGTTTTTAACAAGATTTACCATATCATTCACGTAAGTTATATAGTGCAGAGGACCTAAGACCGATCCTTGCGCTGTGCCTTGAGATACCGTTATCTTTTTACTTAGCGAATCACAGATTTTTACCATATAAGACCTTTCGTCAAGATAGTCTTTGCACCATTTGCCAAGCGGTCCCCGAATACCACAGTCGTCTAGTTTTTCAATCAGGATATCGTGTTTTAAGGTATCAAATGCCTTACTGTAATCTATAAACAGTACTAAGATATGTTCTTTATTATTAAGATGTTTGTAAATATTATCCGTAAAACTTGAAAGAAGTTGTGTTGTGCTTTTACCGGTCTGGAATCCGTATTGTTTCTCTGTAATTATGTTATGTTTTTTATAGAATGAATGAATCTGTTTTGATATTGCTTTCTCTGCGATTTTATTTATAGTGTTTAAAATAGTTATTTGGCGATAATTGTCATAATCTTTTTGGCATCCATTTTTATGAATTGGCCTGACTATACCCGATTTAAGCTCTTGTGGATACTTCCCTTGTTTTATGCTTGTATTGACGAACTTTGATAGTATTCCTGCAATATCAATCTGAATAGTTTTTAGGTCTTTAGCACGTATATTGTCAGATCCTGGTGCTTTACGACTGCTCATTGTTTGTATTTCTGTGAGAATTGATTTAGCTGTTGTTGGTTGAAATCTACAGGTCACATTGGCTGGGGAAATATAATCTTTTTTCTCAAGGAGTTTGGTATCACATTTTGGTACTATATTCTCTACGGCGTTAGCAAAACTTTCTGCAAAGTTATTTGCTATGTTATTTGTCGTGTTATTGTTATTTAGCATTGCGTTCACAATAACTGTGTCTGCTATAGTTTTTGCCCTACCAGTGATACTATTTAATATTTGCCAGAGCGCTCTAGGGTTATTTTTATTAGCGGTTATCTCGTCACGTATGTTTTTATTTTTACATTTATTTATTAGTTTATTTGCGTAGTTTCTTGATGAATTGTATTCTTGTTTGATTATTTTGTCAGTGGGGTCTGAAATCCATTTAATATACAATTTATCCCTATGTTTGCAGGCTTTTATGATTTTATTATTAATCCAGGTATTACTCATACGTTTTATATTAGTAGATGTTTTTATTCGAATCGTTGCTTTTTCATAACATTTTTGTATGTTTTCTACAATAATTTTATACATTTTTAATGGACATATGGTTTGTTTGACAGGTTGCCAGTCTATTTGTTTTAAGGAGTCGGCGAGCGTTTTATAATTGTATCGTGTAATGTATTTAGAATCCGCCCGTGTGTTCGGACAAGCTCCGCTTAATTTGTGTTATGGTTTCTTCATAAAACATGTTCACTTTTTTTTCTCGATTTTACTTCAGCGTATTTTATTTCAAATTGAAAATGCTCATTCGGGTAAACAAACCTAAACTAAATACACAATTATGGACTGAACCGTGGCACTCGCTTGATTTTGAAATGAGCTTCAGAACAGCTCGTTCCCGAGCCGTGCGGGAAGCCTCCAAAGACAAAGTGAATAGATCAAAGCTTAGAGCAAATAAATTAATTGCCTTACTGTGTAACCGCGTGTCCTCGTAAATTAATTTGTAATTAGCAAATATCTTGGCTTCGCCGTTTATTTACATCGCCTACGGCAATTGCTTCACTGTCTTCAATGTCTTTACTCGCATGTGAAGTGTATTTATAAATACAAAACAAACTAGACAGTTGTCTTAGAGGTGTTAAATAGATCAAGAAAGATCTGCATATTTCGCGGGGCTAACAGTATATAAATATAATAGAAATGTTTCATGGTTTCAAATTCTGTGCGGTGGTTCCTTAAATTTAATTTGTGATCGGTGTGCGTACTTTAGAAGGCACTTAAAGCTTTGTGTGGGCACATATATTTATAGTAAGCGTTAGTGAAAGTGGAGCGGAGCAGAATTATTATATATGAGGCAAATTATGATATTCCGACGACATATACCTTATACTACATTGTTGCGGCGTATCATGGCACAATAATAAAGTCAGGGTTTGTATTGATACCTGGATCGCTCAGTTGCTACAGCAATCGCCCGGTAAGCTACAGGTTCCGGCTCCGAATGCCGCTCCAGGGCTCCATAAGTCCAAATATATTGTTATCAAATTAAATATAAGTAATTTTAGATAAAATGTTTAGATTTCTTAAAAGTTTTGTGAAGAAATCGTTGAAAGTTTCTTCTGACTTGTAGCTTGTGAACTTTAAGACTTATATTTTTACTGGCTTCTGTATGCTTCTGCCCGCGGCTGCGCCCGCGTGGCCTACAGGAGACAAATTACTCTCTCTTTTTTTCAGAAGCAAACGTTATACGTCCTCTCACTCCCTATCAATTGAATATACAAACTGACAATATCCCAAACAAAGCAATAATAATATAAATAAGCCGGCGGCAATAAGTAAAACTAAACTTATCTAACTCAAAGCGTGTGTGAAAAGATCTAATGGCATCAAAAACAAAACTTGTAAGAAAAACCAAGTCTCACAACTTAGTCCTTCTACCGTAAAAAGTTGTGAGATCCATGTAAATCCAAGTCGGTTAATTTATTCTATATTTATATGGGATTACAAAGTTAGAAATGCATGCAACTTATAACTTACAAATATTAGTTCATAGTAATAATACTCTGGTTGAACATCTTAGCATGTACGTGGGACGCACTATAAGTTTCCGGAATGAATATGAAAAAATACTATTAAAGGTACAAAATTAATTTATTGTTTTTCAAAATAATCTCCCTTGGCGTCTATGCACTTTTTCATTCGATCAAACCAGTTTTGAAAACTTCTGTGCCACTCCCCTGTGGTGACCTCTGAAACGTGTTTTTCATACTCCTCGACAGCCTCTTCTGGTGATGAAAATCGTTGACCGCGTAATTGGTTCTTAATTTTTGGGAACAGAAAAAAGTCACAAGGTGCCAGGTCGGGACTGTATGCAGGATGACTCATGAGTTCTACATTTTTCGTCTTCATAAAGTCGTTTGTCTGTCTGGCCGTGTGAGAACTAGCATTGTCGTGGTGCAGGATGATACGGCGTTTACGGTTATTTTTACGCAGTTCGTCAATAACTTCCGGCAAACAAATGGTCGTGTACCAGTCACTATTCACGGTACGACGATTCTCTAAAGCAACAGTAGCCACGTGTCCAGTTTTATTAAAAAAAGAAGCAATCATCCGCTTAGATGCCCTTTTCACGCGCGCCACTTTGGTTGGTTTCGGCTCACCTTGAAAGACCAATACGCTCGATTGCTGCTTTGTTTTGGGATCGTAGCAATAAATCCATGTTTCGTCACCTGTTACTATGTCCCACACCAAATTTGACGCACCTTCGTTGAATCTGGTAAGCATGGCACTGCACCAAGTGACGCGGTCCGTTTTTTGAGCCTCGGTCAAGTTGTGTGGGATCCACCGCGAGCACAGCTTTCTCACACCCAAATGTTTGTGTAGGATTGATTGTATTTGACTCATGCCTATTTCTAAGGATGCGCGAATTTCATGGTACGTCACATGCCTGTCTGTTTCAATGATACGGCGCACAGCATCGATGTTTTTGTTGGTCACAGCGGTGGACGGCCGACCATCGCGAGATTCGTCACTGAGATTGATACGACCATGCTTGAATTCTGCAAACCAGCTATAAACAGTCGTCTTGCATGGTGCTTCATTGCCAAAAGCTGTTTCAAGCCGAGCGATGCTCTGTTGAGCTGTCAAATTACACTTAAAATCGTAGAAAATCATACTACGAAAATTTTCCCGAGTTAAATCCATGTTGATGCAGACACACAATTTTTTAAATGGCGCCACAAGGTAAAAACAAAAGACAGTCAGATGAAACAAACTGCATTCTACAGCCAAAGAGTTCTATTTTCAAATGTTGCAATAAATTTTTAAATATTGTTTATGTAAGTGGCCAGTTCCGGAAACTTTTAGTGTTACCTATGTACAACCAGTGCGTCCTTCCTGTGATGACGTATGGCGATGAGACGTCGTCTCTTACAAAGGGTCTGATCCACCGATTTAAGGTCGCTCAGCGAACTATGGAGCGGGCTATGCTTGGGGTATCTCTGATGGATAGAATCCGAAACGAGGAGATCCGTCGGAAATCGAAAGTAACCGACATAGCCTGCAGAATCAGTAAGTTGAAGTGGCAGTGGGCAGGCCATATTTGTCGCCGACATGATGGCCGTTGGGGCCGAAAGGCTCTAGAATGGAAACCACGTACAGCAAAGCGTAGTGTAGGCCGACCTCTGAAGGACGTTGTAGGTGGCGGCTGGATGAGGAGGAAGGAGGACCGACATGCGTGACGAAATTTGGGAAAGGCCTATGTCCAGCAGTGGACGAACACGGGCTAATGGATGGATGGATGCTTATTGAATAGATGGAATATTACTCTACTCTACCTCGAAAAAATCCTACGTACTTTCTAATAGGTAAATTCTCCCGCCCCGCGCGTGGTTAGCGCGTTCCCCTGCACGCCTTGCGCCTCCCTGTGCACCGTGCAATTTTCAATTGAAGACTGTGTACAAATTTTTAAGTTAATCGATCCAAAGAATAAAAAGTTTTACAGAAAATGTAACCCCCCATTTTACCCCTTTTGGGGTGGAATTTAGAAAAACCCTTTCGTAGTGAAATTAGTACAAATTTCATGTCTCTAGGACCAGCGGTTTAGGTTGTGCTTTGATATCACAGTCAGTCAGGACTTTGAATTGTATATATATATATATAGATTTTTTACTATTTAAGATATATAACGGTGGAATAAAATATATTAAAACAATAAAATATGCTCAAGAAATATTTCGGGCCCTAGCTGGGCCCTGCATCAGTTGAGTATATTTATTTATTTATTTATTAATAACGGAACACCAACAGTACACATATTACACATACTTAACAAATTAAAACATAAAACTAAAATTCTGATATGTGGACCAGTGACAGGCGTTCACAACATTCAACAATAAACAAGTGGTAAACACAAAGCAGACATTACATTATAGACATTTACAGCAAGTACTAATTTTTTTTATAATTACTAATACAAAACAAAACTATTAATTAACTAACACAAAAAATATCTACAAAATGGGAAAATAAGATTAAACTTAACAGAATCTTTGCAAACTGGTCCTAAAATTGTTCAAGGATAAGTGAAAAATGTCAAGATCTGGGATAGTTTGACACTTCTCGTTATATTGTCTTAACATTCTAGTGATTGGTGAATTAAGACCTAAGTTAGTTTTGCTAGTGGGACACCAAAATATTCTAGTAATGGGCTTACGAGGCATATTACAGGGCACTGACACAAAAATCCTCCCAAGCAACTGTGGACACGGTGTTGAACCACTCACTAATTTGTGTAAGAAAGTCAAATCAAGCATATTTCTTCGGCTACGTAAAGATGACATATCAAAAAGTTTCAAACGTTCATCATATGAGCATCTATGTGACATACCCGGTGAGATAAAAGCTAAATGTCTTGTAAAGGCACGCTGGATACTTTCAATCCTTTGTGAGTGAATCGCATAAAACGGATTCCAAACCGAACTAGCATATTCGAGTTGGCTACGGACAAGAGAATTAAAAAGCAATATTTTGATCCCTTTTGACTGAAACCCACGACTATTTCGCTTGACAAATCCGAGCATCTGTGCGGACTTCTTGACCATTGCGTCAATCTGGGGTATAAAGTTCAGTTCTTTGTCCAGAATTACTCCTAAATCCCGAATTTGCTCCACCTCTTCAAGAGCTGCGCAGTCCAGGTGATAGTGCGATTCAATAGTCTTTTTTCTCCTCGTGAATTTTATATGAAGGCATTTTCTTACATTAAGGAGCATACCATTTGACGCACACCACTGAGATAGTCTGTCCAAATCACTTTGAATAAGTGTAGAATCCTCTACAGAATTAACAGTTTTATACAATTTTAAGTCATCTGCGAAGAATAAGTATTTACAATGGTGAATTTGCGACGAAAGGTCGTTAATGAAAATTGAGAAAAGAACAGGTCCAAGATGAGATCCCTGAAGCACTCCTGAATCAGAAATATATGTCTCAGAAACGTGACCATTTACAACCACCATTTGAGGCCGATTCAGCAGATATGACTTGAACCAGTCAAGCATTAAACCATACACACCCGCTAATTTCAGTTTGTACAAAAGAAGATTGTGATCGACTTTGTCAAACGCACTGCTGAAGTCAGTGTAAATGGAATCTACCTGATATCCCTTGTCCACTTCGTGAGAAAGATCAGACACAAAGTCAACCAGGTTAGTTTGAACAGAGCGACCTTTTCTAAAACCATGCTGATGAGGAGAAAGAATCCTGTCCAAGTGGCGAGACAATATTGGTGTTATTAAGGATTCAAATATTTTGGAAAAACATGATAAAATTGAAATCGGCCTGTAGTTGCTAACATCATCTAATTCACCCTTTTTATAAACTGGAAATATTTTTGCCTTTTTCCACTCGTCCGGAAAACAGCCATCATGCAGAGATCGATTTATAATAAGGGTAAGGGGAAACGCAATAGCTACTCCACAACGTTTTATGAAAAGAGGAGGAATACCATCCAGCCCAGGTCCCTTGAATATATCAAGTGATTTAATTTTCCTAAGAACCTCGTTTTCGGTAAAACTTACACAATCCATGAATAGATCTGATTTCACCTGATTAGTAGGGACAACGTTACAAGAACCATTTGAAAAAACTGACGAGAAATGATCAGTGAAAAGATTGGCCATTTCAGGTCCATCATTAGAAGTTGTATCATTAAGATGCATTTTCTCAGGAATAGATGCATTTCCTTTGCGTTTATCTTTTATGTACCGCCAAAAAGCTTTAGGGTTTCTGGCTATATCAGCCTCAAGATTTCGCAGATAGGTACTATGACAAGCATTAAGAAGTTTATGGCATCGTTCTCTCAATAAGTCGTATTCGATTCCATCGCGAGGATTACCGTATCTCCGATATCTTGCTCGCATTTTATTCTTTTCAGATAGTAACTTTATTAGTTTTTTGGTGAACCAAACCGGGTGCTTTCTATTTTTTGGTTTATGTTTAGGTACAAACTGCTCAATAATGTTTTGTAGGGTGTTATAGAATTTTAAGGTCATGTCATTCACACTCAAGCAGTCAGAGAAAATTTGGAGCCACTCCTTATTCTTGAGTTCCAGAATAACATTGTTATAATCAGCTTTATAAAAATTATAATCACTACGAGGTTTAGTTGGGAGATGCGAATAACATGTGTTCGGAATAGTAATGTCTAAATTAGGATGCAGTACGTCAAGTTTGGAAATTAAATCTAATGGTTGATCTACTTTAGTGTTGGGGATATTAGTAAGAACTAGGTCAAGTTTGTTGCCATCTACATTGTTTACGTAATTTAGCTGGGATAAGTTATGAATAGAAATAAAATCAATAAAAGCACAACCTAAAGGGGTACCATAATTAGATGGAGTCGTATGTTGATCACTAGAGTTGTGTTTAGTCTATTCAATAAACCCCAAGTTAAAATCACCCAGAATTATAACATCATCTGCATGAGCTAAAACTTTATCAGTGTTGTCCAGAAAAGTTTTCAAAGAGACTAAATTTACTTTAGGAGCCAAATAAACACCGCAAAGAGAAATTATTTTGGTTACATTATTAATTGTGATACTAATATTAACCCAGAGATCCTCACAACTGCTTTCCCAGTTGCGTACACGAGCCGAAGGTATTTTTTTTGAAACTGCTATTAATACACCACCTCCATCTTTTTTAGAACCAGGAGTGCAGATTCTATCTCGACGATAGATAGCATATCTGGAGTCCACCAATTCATTATCATTTATGGAAGAGTTTAGCCAAGATTCTGTGAACACGATTATATCATAATTGCTTATCCTAATATTATTGTACACGTCTTTCACCTTGGTACGCAAGCCACGAACATTTTGATAATAAACACTTAACTCATCTAAAACCATAATAATTGACAACTACTAATACTAAAAAAAAAACAAAAAAGTCACACCATAAGCTTGATAGAATCAAGGTCACGAATTTGAATGGCTTGAGAGGTTTCATTCTTACGGACGTTAATTCTTCCATTTCTCACCCAAACGAATTGATATGAGACTTCCTTGGCCTTTAGACGCGCAGCGGCATGTAGACTTTTGTTGGCAGGCGTCAAATGTTCAGACACATACACTGGTGCTTTCTCGCCAGCGATACCTAGATGCGTCGTATTCAACTTGTCATCCTTGTTAGTTTTGTTGAACTTTTGGACTGCTGCAAGGAGATTGTCACGTTGCCGAGGAGTCTTCAGTTTGGCGACAACTGTACGGGACTTACTGCTGTTTTTGTTGATTTTAGCTACCCGTGTAACTTGCAGGATATCTTCATCACCAATAGGACTACCCACCGTTCTGGACAGCTGAGTCAAGGTGACCGTCAGGTTTTCAGTGCGATACTCAGGTATACCATTTATTTCTATATTGTTATCGCGCATATGTTGTTCGACTAGGGATAGCCTGCCAGTTAGGTCCTTAACAGCTGTTTGAAGATTAGCGTTATCAGTCGTTAGTTTGGAAATAGATTCCTTTTTGGTAGCAACTTCGTGTTTCAGATCCTCGTACTCTTGAGTATAAAATTTTATAGACGTCTGAAAGTCCGAGATCTTCTCTTCCAAGTTTTTTAATTTCTGAGTGACTAATGATGCAATCGTCTCCTTCAAAACCAATGTCAGTTCTTCACGTACAATGGCACGTAGATCCTCAGCAGCAAAGTCTCGTACCACAGAAGCTCTTGCAGTTCTTTCCTTAGAACGCTCAGTTACGTGACTTATAGATTCAGTATCACGAAGGGGGGTGTTAATGTTGCTTCCATATATTTTTGGCTGTTTGCTACGACAAGTTTGGCATTCCCAAGACTTCTTTATCTCTTTATTCATAGATTTGTACACATTTTGCGAGATATTTGCACAAAGCAGATCATAATCAAGTTTGCATAAAGAGCAATTCAAGGATTCATTATCCTTAACAATATTTCTGCAGCCTGCACACTTCATAGCCAAAAAAAATATTTCGATTTATAATCGATTCACAATCGATTTTTATTGAAGAGGAACGCAGCTAGAATATTTTTATAACTGGCAGCACTAAGTTGTCAAACGGCAGTTTCAATCACAGCTGATAGGATGAATGGAAATTTGGAACGGAAGTATTTTTATCAAAATTTGTTGTTTATCTTCGAAATTTGCCGTTAATTAGGATATTCAAAAACAGGAATCAAAAATATCGTACCTCTTGAAGCTATATCAGTGCAGAAGCCTTGGTGAAATCCCGATTCAGTCCAGTTGATAGAACTTAGAGGTTAGGACTACACTTTAGAGAAGTATTTACTTCAAAATTCAATGTTTTTCAGCTGATTCACAATTAAATAACACAGGTGAGTGACACTTGTGTGTTTACAAACTTGTGTATAAAAATATTGACACTGACAATTAAAAATTAAAATATATACAAAACATTTGGCTTTGACAAACTAGGGAATCTTATTGATATATGAGATTTTACAGCACCTATATATTTTGAATATATATAGTAGATTATAATTTATAAAAGAAACAAACAATATATCTTCACGACATGAATCCCCGAGGGGTGTCGGAACTGTTTTCGAGTACGGACTGTGAAATGCAAGTCAGATCCCACACTTATACACAGTAACCCACGTTTCACCGCCGATTATTACGTCCCAGCGTGAATGGTAGCTGACCCTATCGCCGTACTTCGGGCACAAAGATGGACTCACAGCTTGACGTGCCTTCCGAAGCACGCACACCGAACACAAATGTGCTCGTACGGATTTTGAACCCGCGACATCCAGTTTAGTAGTCGAACGACTAAGCAACAGGGGCGATCTTTAAGTACATAATAAATAGGGCACAACTGTTTGCTTTAAGAAGTTACTATTACTAACGAGTACACAACACAAACACAATAAGGCCTAACTTTGAAATTTAATAAAAGTTCAGTTTGCACGTACCACGGACGTCGTGCTTCACCGAACTCGCCTCATTCTTTGTTCTTCAGTGTACACGGAAATACAAACAAAACTACTGTGAAAAAATGTACATTGACGAGCTTATGTCCAAAAAGAGATTTCATTCAACATCATCTCAAGCATCTATGCTCTTATTATCGATAAAACAGATCGTGGTCCAGATCTACAGATTATCTGTAAAGCGCCTGCCACACAACACAACCAATTCGATTGACAACCACGGATTAAGGAATTTATGTATTAATTCATTAACATTGGTCTCGATTCGGTGTAACGCGACTTATTTGACATGACTAATCTCTGTCATTATTTATTCTGAAAAGAGAAGGACAGGACAATTAAAATAACATTAGTCCTGTCAAATCAGTTAAGTCGTGTTGCATGGAATTGATACCAACATGTACTTTGACGGGGGACTCCTTCCGTGAAAGTAACTTTAGTCCGATTGGCAACTACCTTTTAGTCGACAATTCAAGTAGTCAATCAAATCGAGTCTTGCAGCAGGCCTAGCGAAGATCTGGACTACGATCTGTTGTTTTAGCTATAATGAGAATTGAGAGTGTTAACTATTAAGAAATAATGTCGAGGTGTTACGGCCGGAATCCGCAAGATGGCTCTTCATCCAAAATTATTTTTATTTTTGATTTAATAATTTATGTTTAGATTAGCAGGTTTATTAGTCAAAAATTTGTATATACAGTTGGAGTTGATGCTCGTGATTGTTGGCACTTGGTGGAACTTTTGATATATTTTTGTTTGAAAAACACTTGTACTTGTCCACTTATTTATATTATTTCCCTTACCCGTTTCGCTGTTATAGCATTATCAAAGGTTTTTTGGTTGTTTTAACAAACCGAACTTTATAATGCGACCACGTCGCCAATGCAAAGACCCTAAATTCGCATCTTTTAATAAGACTAAATCCCCTTCCTTGGGAGGCTCTGTCTTGTCTGTCCACTTCATATTCAACCGACTATCGATTCCAGAAATCCTGGCCCATTTGTTGCAACATTTGAAAACGTGACAACCGGGTTGTACGTTCTTCCTTCCAAGGGTATTCCGGCAAGGCAGTAAGAGATTGCCCGATCAAGAAATGGCCAGGAGTCAAGACCTCGAGGTCGTTTGGATCAGATGACAGGGGACAGAGAGGACGAGAGTTGAGGACGGCCTCAACTTTACAGAACATAGTAGCGAGCTCCTCGAAACTTAAATTGGTTGTTTTAACAAACCGAAAAACCTTTGATAATGCTATAACAGCGAAACCGGTAAGGGAAATAATATAAATAAGTGGACAAGTACAAGTGTTTTTCAATCAAAAATGTATATACAGTTCTCATAAAAAATCGAAACATAACCAAAACTTTCTTTCTGGCGACCAATAACCAAAAGAGAGAATTAATTCCTTAAAAAAAAAAATTTAATACGTTAGTATAGGGAATTCGGAACCTCGTACTACCTACTGTTGTAGGACATTGACATTTTTTCTGCATAATTCAATATTTTTCTAATAATCCATTAAAACACAAACTTGATAAGTGTTTCGATTTTTTTGATGAGAGGTGTATTTTTATGTCATTTTTATATTTTGTCATTCATTCGACTGCCGCCATATATTTCGAAAATTACCAAAGTGTTAAAATAAATGAAAAGCTTACTGTAGCCAAATAAATATATATTTATTTCAAACAATTAAGAAAAAGTTACATAAACGAAATTATCATAGAGTTGTACGAAGACATAAAACCGGCCAAGTGTGTGTTGGGCCACGCGCAGTGTATGGTTCCGTAGTTGCCAGTACATTCTATAAGTTGATCTACTGTTACAGATCGCGCCAAACTTCTAGTCCGCTCGGAGACAGAAAGTCGTCTTATTATGAGGTACCGGTACTTTATTTAGAGATCCCAGTATTTAAAATAATATCTTTACCGATCATACTAACACACACTTAAAGGATTCTTGACTTTGCTTTTACACCCGGTATATGTATTGTAACTCCGGTCTTCTGCGCTGGGATTGGCCCAAATTATTGTTACACGCACCGTCTACTTACCGCTGGCTAATATTTCTTCTCTTGCTTTGGGCTAGACAAAGGCATCTCTGCCATGCAGTTTCGAATGCTTCGTAAACTACATACAAGGTGACATTTCATTAATACATCCAAATTCGTACTGGAGGCTTGGTAGTGATCAGTATCAAGAATCGATAACACTTTTTGCTAAGTTCGCAAACGTTGACGTCCTATTAATTGACTCGAGGCTGGGCTTGCGTTTGCAGGATACGAAAAGAATACTTTACTAATTTCTTCTTTTTCAGTATGAATTTGTCTGAATAAATAAATGTCACCATATAATAATGTGTAAACGAGCAAGCGTAACCATCGATCATGAGGTCGTCGTTCCATTCACTTGGGAATTTATAAATCCGACAAAGGTTTTATTTCGGAACCGATTAAAACTGAGATCAGAGAGCTGTGACAGTGTGCAGAGGACAACCTGCGGCTGGCTTGTGGCTCGAACACTGACTGAACAGTGTACAAGTATACGACACAACATAAATGTACCAAATGTAGGCAACATCGGTCAAGTCCGCGAAACCGATCACTTCCGAACTTGGTGTGACTTCATAATCACTAACATTTTATTACTGCTTCATATTTTTAAATCTGGATATTTGTTTTAATTTATTTATATATAGGTATGTAAAAATGGACTATATCTTACTACTTTAGGCCAAAATAATTTTTAAACAAACGCAGTTAGTTGTAAAGTTATCACACTAAGTTCGGGATAGGTTTGGCTAACTTGATCGATGCTACATCTAAGTTGTGTCGTACTGTATCAGCTCTTTATCCATGTTGTTTTTATATGTTCAATATTAGTGGGCTAAATTTGAACTCAATTTTCTTTTATCAGATCACATATTTTTTAAGAAAAACCGGTCAAGTGCGAGTCGCATACCTAGGGTTCCGTAATTCGACAGTTTTGCGAACAGTCAGAAAAAAGTATTTAAAATCTAGTTTATGATAACGACCTGAAGGACGTTGCGGGGGGCGGCTGGAAGAGGAGGACGGAGGACCGACATGAGTGGCGAAATTTGGGAAAGGCCTATGTCCATCAGTGGACGAACACGGCCTGATGGATGGATGGATATGATAACTAAAAAAAGAATTGATTTGTTATATTTTTATACCTTTTTATTCATTTTATTATTATATGCCATTTTACTATCGTGAATTTCTCAACCGCTATATTTTTCCTGTAATCTATACATAATCCTAAATCACCGTGATTTTTTTCATAATTTTGGTCCACCAGTTTCGAAAGTAAGGGGGGACATGCTTTTTGTGGTTTTTCATAGATTTCTTGAAATCGGTGTCAGTAAATATCCTGAAAGTATTTTCAAATCGGTGGAACTCTCCTCTCTTACAGAGATGGATGCAACTCCACACTGTAATATTTTATAATTAATTAGGATTTATTTTATTTTTTTACATACTAACATACCACTTAAGTTACTGTTACTAATCCTCTATGGACATATATCCGAAATATTTTTTTTCAATTGAATTGAATAGCAAAAGTATATATTTTTATAATTAACTTTCTGATATCTACAATTTAATATCGATATTGTATTTTTATAAAATATTTTTTTAATTTATTTTACATTATTTTTAAATGTCTCATTTGTGTTCAACTTTTTTGAATTGCTATAATTTTCTTGTATTTGGCCAGTTATGGCTTATAGTTGTGATTTTTTTGGTCCACTAATTTCAGAAATAAGGGAGGGGACATGCATTTTTTGTGGTTTTTCAAAGATTTCTCGAAATTGGTGCGTGTAAATATAGAAAAAGTATATATCTTTATAATCTATTTTTTTTTTTCATAATAGAAATTATACATTACAATAATATATAGGTGTATCAAAAACCTGTTAGGGTTTGTACGTACACCGAGATTCCGGTATTACTTATCCAAAAACAAATATAATGTTATACTAATCTTAAAATATTAAATGTTTTATACAAATAGATCATACAAATTTACACTTATAAATTTATTATTACTATCATACCCACATAATATCTTATCGCAACCAGCAACCATGCGCGTGAATCAATAGAATACGACATTAAAACCTGTTACAAACTTATGGGTGACTTGGATATGAAATGTAGTCGCTAGTTAGAATGTCGTAGAAGCTATTTTAGATTGCAGATAAAGGTGTTATTCAAGAATTAGTCCAGTTAGTGCTTGGCATGGCTACTGTATACAGGATGGTAAATTATTTTAGTCTTTAATTACTCACTAAAGTAGTTTTCGAGGCGTGTATTTTGTATCTATACATACATAATTAACAGTTATTTATACCTACGGTTATAAGATGTTCAGAAAATACTGTTTTAATTTGCTTTTAATGTTATTAGGATAAATTGACTCTTTAAGGTTATTAGGCATACTGTTCAATAATTTAGGTATAAGATGTTCCGATGATCTTTTCCCATAAAAGTTTTTGATTGTGGGCACTTTTAGCTTTTTTCTGGTTATACTCCGTGTGTGAATTTTATGTTTAACTTCTTTTTGCATATCTAGATTAAAAAAATGTTCTTTTGAAAGTTCTAGTTCCACTCTAAGATGAATGGGTAGTATATTTGCAAATTTAAAGAGAGCATTTGGGTCGTTGCGATACTTTTCTTTTATTTTCACGGGAACTATCATTTTTAGCATACGAAATTGTAAAGCGTAAATTTTATCTAGGTAAGATCTAAACGTTCTTCCATAACTACTAAGCCCATACGAGATTATAGAGTCTGCTAATGAGCTTTTAGATATCTACAATTTGATATCCATATTGTATTTTTATAAAATATTTTTTTTATATATTTTACTTTTTTTTTATTTCTCACATGCTTTCAACTTTTTTTAATATAGTTTTTTTTTGTAATTGACCAGTTAAGGCCTATAAACGTGATGTTTTTCATTTTTTTCGGTCCACCAGTTTCGGAAATAAGGGGTGGGGAAATGCATTTTTTTTGTTTTTCAAAGATTTATCGAAATGGTGACAGTAAATATAGTAAAAGTATAAATTTTTATAATCAACTCTTTAATATCTACCATTTCATATAGATATTAAAATATTTTTTTTTTCTCGCCTCTGTATTGGAAATGTTTTGAACAATTTTAAAAGTTTAAATTTTTTTAACGGTGCTGAAGGTATGAGGCTTGGACATACGGACGGACGGGCGGACGGACGGACAACGGAGTCTCACCAAAAAGGTTCCTTTTACCTTTCAGGTACTACGGAACCCTAAAAACGCGTTCACAGTTAGATCAATAATTTTTACGGATAATAATACACCTACTTCTGTAAGTAATAAGATAAAAAATATCATGAAACCGAGCGTAGTTATTGATTTAGTAACTCGAAAAAATCACACCTCCAAACAACACCCGCGTTTTTATAGAAAAAATCATGTTGGACAGAATAAAGCTCTATTCAAAAATATTATTTAATCTAATAATAAAGGCTAAATCAGAAATATTGTTTGTTTCACCACAATAAAATGATAAATATTGATGACTTGAAAACAAATGGTATCTATTAGATTTCGTCTTCGTAGACCCACCGAGTGAGTGTTAAATTACTTCAAACGTAATGAAAAATCATAATATTTAATGTTGATTCGGAATCAACATTTTTATATAAGAAACACAAATAATCGTTCAAACCTCAAAAGCCCTGTTGTTCTGAATAGTCTGAAGTGTCTCAAGGAGCCCACGTTCAGTTACTGCCCAGCCGAGTGTACTTGCCTGTGGTGTAATAAAACTTTTGTGTCCGTCGAGACCGGCTACTCTTAAATTTTAATTTAATTAAATCGCGAGAGACACAGCCTGTCCTCGGCTTTACGGCTTTTTAGCTTTTCTGATGCATTAAATGCGTTCTTAAAATGCTTGAGTGGGAGCTCTAAAATGAGATATTTTTAATAGAAATCTTTTAGCGTAATTCAAACCAGACCGCCTCTGTGGTCCAGTGGGTCGAACATTTGGACCGCTAATCCGAAGGTCCCGGGTTCATAGCCCACTGAAGGAACATTTCACATTTGTGTTCAGTCTGTGTGCTTCGAAAGACACGTTAAGTTCTGGGTGCTCGGAGTACAGCGATGGGGCTCACGCTCATAATAATCGTCGGTGAAACGTTGGTGTACGAGTGTGGACTGTAACTTGTATTTCACAAGCCGTACACGGGAACATCTCTGCTACTCCCTCCAGGATTCAAGTCGTGACGTATACACGTCGTCGTGTGATGGCTAAAACTGTTTTTGAAAAACCGAATCAAGGCGTAATTACCGTCCCATTACGCATAGGCGAGGTGAGTTCCGTTTAAGAGTGGAGTTAAGTCCCGCAATTCTAATATCTTTTGGAATAGTTAGATGACATGACTAGAAAAGTTCGCACGGAGTGATTATCTCTAGTACATTACGGAAGTACTTTAAACATTAGGTATAATTTTCAAAATAACGTAATGTTGGTATGTAAAAGAAATATTTGATACAGGTTTCAGTAGGATATAAACTGGTCTTAAATGCGTTATGGGTTTTAATATTGAGACCTGTAAAGTAAGAAGTAGAGATATATTAGTTTTTTTTGTTTTGCCACTCCAGGGAAACTTCTACAATCTGTGCGAAGTAACATGTGAATACTATATACATTATAAACATTCTGATAACTTCGCACAGCACGGCAAAATATGGATCATAGTCAAAATATATATTTGAGAATACTACTTCGGGGGAAACTTCCGTAATTGTGCAAATTTAATTATACCTTTGATTACGAGTTTACTTCATTCGCCACATATAAAAAAAACAATTTTGTTAATGGAAGTTCAAAATCTTCAGTTACCTACGGGCGCGGAATGCCCTTGGCGACGCAGGGGCGAGGTAAGGGCGCGCGGGGAGTACCGGGCGGCCTAGCGCACATTTTACGAGCGGTGCGTTAGGTGGGCATCTACAATGGATTTTGAGGTGTATTGCATCATTTGCCAAGAAATTTTATTAAGTGGCAATGACACTGTTGACATAGTTCGTGAAAAAGTTAAATAATTTATTACACTTATTATGTCAGTATACAAATAGGTAGATTATATTCATAAATCAGGTAGTTGAAGGAATAGAGAATAACAAGAAAGTAGGTATCGATCATGAATAAAAATGGTGTTCTACTAGTGGCTCTCAAAGGCAGGTGTTTTGTTTTAAACAAATCGGTATGGTATGTCCTTTGGTTAACTAGGGCCAAAGTTGAGTAAATTAATTTATTACATTACATAGGATGTATCTGTAAACGTGAGTTGAAGAACTTTTACAGAAATCGGTTTGACTTGAGCTTTGTCACACTAGGTAATACAATATTCCTCCCTACAGGGAAGATTATATTCCTCCCTAAGGCAACGCCTTACGTTAGGTACTTACGCTGTCATATGCAACACAGATATGAGAAATAAAAGAATCGTGATTATTACTATTCTAAGATAATAATTTATTATTCATTATACAGGCTGATTGGTAATTAGATGCAATCCTTTGAAGGGGTTGTAGAAGAGAACAATTGCAGTTGATTCGAAAAGTGAACCATTTCTGAGATATTTTGAAATTAAGCTTGTTTTCTAAAGTAAACATTAAAAACATATATTAAAAAAACCAGCCCATATTTTTTTTTTTTTTTTGTTTCGCTTTTATAACATCCCAGCTAATAAACAATAAGCCTAAAATGCACATTATTGACGTAAACCTTGACACTGTATTCCAAAACAATTGAAAACTCTTGAAAATCGCAAAAGATTTACACAAAAAAGCTAGGTTAAAACAAAAAGTCTCTATGCAATTTTCTGTGCTTATAAGCTTGAAAACATCCGCATTTTACTAGCTTTCGAATGAGATACAAAAATCTTAAATTGACAGAGGAATGATAAAAATATGGCCAAAACAATAGGAGCAGGTAGAAAAAAATCATAAACGGTTAAATTAGAAAACAATGATTATTATTAAATTACATTTTGTATGCATAAGATTTGTTTCTAATATTCTACCTGTTCCTAATCTTTTGGCCATATTTTTATCATTCCTCTGTCAATTTAAGATTTTCGTATCTCATTCGAAAGCTAGATGCGGATGTTTTCAAGCTAATGCGCACAGAAAATTGTGCAGACACTTTTTGTTTTAACCTAGCTTTTTGTGTAAATCTTTTGCGATTTTCAAGACTTTTCAACAGTATTGGAGCACAGTGTCTAGGTTTACGTCAATAATGTGCATTTTAGGGTTATTGTTTATTGGCTGGGATGTTATCAAAGCGAAACAAATGAAAAAAAAACAAAAATATTGGCCGGTTTTTAAAATATATTTTATTAAAGTTTACTTTAGAAAAAAAGCTTTAATTCAAAATATCTCAGAATTGGTTCACTTTTGCATGAGGCATTATGTAGTCGAATCGACTGTAATTGTTCTCTTCTACAACCCCTTCAAAGGATTGAATCTAATTACCAATCAACCTGTATACATTCAAAATAATTGTGATTAGTACAATTCTAATGTAATTATTGTTGATTGTTGTTGACAATATACCGGGTGTAAATAGACTGCTACCATTAAATGAAACCACATATTCTACCAACCCTACTGAACCACTTTTCCTAAGAATCAAATCCGCGGACACCCATAGCTTAGGAAATAATTGAGTTCCAAACAAAAATGCGTGAATCCTAACGCAGCGACATACGGGCGAGTTTAGAGAGAGCGTCGTCCGTGAAACTTGAAGCTGTTTGAGGTCTTCTCTCTCTCTAAACTCGCCCGTATGTTGGTGCGTCAGGGTTCATGCATTTTTGTTTGGAACTCAATTATTTCCCAAACTAAGGGTTGCGGTGGGGGGTATGATTCTTGGGAAAAGTGGTTCAGTAGGGTCGGTAGAATATGTCGTTTCATTGAATGGTGGCAGTCTATTTACACCCGGTATACATTATAGCTACAATACGGTGACTGACTCACTGATTGACATGGTTGTTTGTAGGAAGGGGGGGTTTGACAGTAAAGTGATGCAGGGGGGTTGTAGTCGACTATTGTCTGAGTCCCAATAAAATCTGACATTCTACATTTTTTGACATTTGACATTTACATCGTTTGCATGGGATTTTTGTATGAAAACATTTTTTTCTCTCTTACCAGAGACCAGAGGTCAATCCTATGAAGTGTATCCATGGAAAAAAGTTTGACTTTGACATCTTTAGTAGTATCCAGGGAAACATTTTTGACATTTCCTCCAATTTCCGTTCCCGTTGAGATATTTGTATAGGAAAAAATTCCTACTGGATAGTTGGTCGAGTAAAAGTTCTTTGGACCCTAAAATTATCGGAAACCACCCCCGGAAACCAAAAATATATTTTTTTATGAAAAAAAAAATTGTTTTGGCCATATCTCCGCGACGGTTGGTCTCAGACCCCCAAGACTTGGACCCCGGCGTTCCGAAAAAAATTTTTTTACATTAAAAAAAGAAATTATCCGAGGCGCGAAAAAAATTTGTTTTGGCCATATCTCTACAACGGTTGATCTTGGAACCCCCAACTTGAATCCCAGGGGTCCAAAAAAAATGTTCTTCTTTTACAAGTGTCAAATCTTTGTTGACTCATATCTCCTAAGCGGTTGAAGCTAGGCCCCTGTTCCTGGGGTTTTTTTAAAAGGTCTCAAAGAGATCTACCCGAAAATGCAAAAAAAAAATGGGTACCTTTTGGGTCCCTTTGGGTACCATGGTTATATCTCGGGAACGGTTAGAGCTAGAGCCACCAGGTTTTCACAATAGTAAACGGCTCGGAAATGGCTACTTGATGACAAAAAAGATTAGACTATTTGTCATTATTTTGTCATTTTTTTAAAATTACTACAACTTTGGAACGGCTGGTGGTAGCGCTTCCAGGTTTGGACCCGAATGACGGGCATCATGGACATTTGAAAGCTGTCAAAAATATGTCAATCACGTTTATTCAACAGATTGCCTTGAAACTCAGTTTCTACACATTTTTAAGGTCGCTTTTTGTGTTCGTATAAGCGAGGCCGAAGGCCCAGCCGGTTTCACTCTAACTCGGCCGCAGGGTGAGTCCGGAGGGAGCATGCGCGAGGTTGCCAGGATGAGTGCGCGCTTCCGGAGGCCTGACTTAGCTGACGCAACGCACGACGAGTCCATCAACTTTTACAATTCCTTTGTGGCTGAGTTAGAGTGAAACTGGCTCGGCTTTTGGCCTCACTTATTATAACACAAAAAGTGACCTTAAAAACGTGTAGAAACTGAGTTTCAAGGCAATCTGTTGAATAAACGTGATTGACAAATTTTTGACAGTTGTCAAATGTCAAAATTTGTCATTGGTCGGAAAGAACCCGTGATACCCATCATTCGAGTTCAAACCCGGAAGCGCTACCACCATCCGTTCCGAAGTTATAGCAATTTAAAAAAAAGAATGTCAAAAATGTCAAATATCAAAATTTTTTTTTGCCAAGTAGTGGCCGTTTTGATGCCATTTACTATGGTGAAAACCTCGTAGCTGTAATTCCAACCGTTCTCGAGATAATCTAATTGCGCGGATTGGGCTGATTCGGCCGATTTTGGCCGAATTTTTTTTGCATATTTGGGTAGATCTCGTCGAGTACTTTTAAACGGACCCCCTGAACAGGGGTCTATCTTCATTGGTTTGGGAGATATGGGCCGAAAAAAATGGATACTTTGGAAAAAAAGAGATTTTTTTTTGGACCCCAGGGGTCCGAGTTTGGTGGTTCCAAGCCCAACCGCCACGGAGATATAGCCAAAAGAAAATTTTTTTCGCACCTCGGATTAAATTCTTTTTTAATTAAAGAAATCTTTTTTCGGAACCCTGGGGTCCAAGTTTGGGGATTCCAAGGCGAACCATCGCGGAGATATAGACGAAACAAAATTTTTTTTTTCAAACATTAAAAATTTTTTTTTTTCGTACCCTGGTGTGGGTTCCGAAAATTTTGGGGTCCGAAAATGTAATACTCGACCGAATATACAGTATGAATTTTGTCTCATACAAATACGTCAACTTATATTGAAACTACTAAAAATGCGGGGGGGGGGGGGTTACGAAAAACGACCGAATATACAGTATGAATTTTGTCCCATACAAATATGTCAACTTTCATGGATAGTACCAAGAATGGGGGGGGTTCCGAAAAAAACAACCGAATATTCAGTATGAATTTTTAAAAACAACCGAATATACAGTATGAATTTATTCCCATAGAAATACGTCAACTTATATTGATAGTACTAAAAATGCGGGGGGAGTTACGAAAAACGACCCAATATACGGTATGAATTTTTAAAAACGATCGAATTTACAGTATGAATTTTTAAAAACAATCGAATATACAGTATGAATTTATTCCCATAGAAATACGTCAACTTATATTGATAGTACTAAAAATGCGGGGGGGGGGTTACGAAAAACATAAATACTACCAAAAAGGCAAAAATTCATACCCAGTAGTAATGGGGGGGGGGGGTTATAAAAAAACGACCGAATACCCAGTATGAATTTTCCCCATACGAATAAAAAAAAAACCATGAGTACTACCAAAAAGCCAAAATTCGCCAGCTCAATCCCATACAAGAATCCTATACAAAACAGGGTTTGGGAAAACGCCAATCCCCCCCCCCTAAAATTAAAAAAAATTTAAATGTAGCATTTTATCTCCAGTCTGAATTACTATCTACTAAAATACTTAATTACGCTGAGTAAGTAAGTAAGTAAGTAGCGTTTATTCATGAACATGTGTCAAGCAATATAATAGGTCTTAAAATTAGTTAACAGTACACTCCATGTTCTACCCATATGGGCATATGAATATTAATAGCAGACACCCAATTATAATTAAGTATTATCAAAAGAAATGAAACAAAGTCTTGGAGAATTACATACAATACCTATGTCAAAATTATTAGAATTGGATGTCAATATTATGAATAAATTAAATTGTTTTATCGTTTAAAAAGTCAATGACGCTATAATAACATTTGTCAACAAGTAGCGTAAATAATTTAGTTTTAAACAAATTTACATGCATGTCTTTAATATCGTTTGGTACCTTGTTATATATTAATGGGGCCATACAAAAAACACTCTTATTCATTAATGCAGTAATGGATTTTTGTAAACATAGTCTATGGCGATGTTGCATGCGTACACTTTTATTGTGCGTAGTGGAGACTTTAACAAAGTATTCCGGATTCAATTTTACGAAAATAGCAATCTCGAAAATATAAAGTGATGGTAATGTTAGCAATTTTAGCTTTTTGAAATACGGTTGGCAGCTATCTCTTGTTTTAAGTTTACACATTGCCCTAACACACCGTTTTTGTGCCTTAAAAACAATTTCTTTGTGTGTTGAATTTCCCCAAAAAATAATCCCATATCGCAAAGTCGACGTAACAAAACCGTGGTATGCTGTTAGAGAGTTTGCCTCGCTTAGGATTTTTGCTAGTTTTGATAATAGAAAGGCATATTTGCAGAGTTTGTCTCTCACAGTTTTTATTTGTTGTTTCCAATCTAATTTTCTGTCTATAGTTAGGCCTAGAAATTTTGTATACTGGATATCGTAAATTTTTTGGCCATTATATTCAATGTTAAAATTGCCTAGTTTTGAAATATTTTGATAAAAATTCATCATGTAAGTTTTATCTAAATTAACGGTTAAATTAGTCCTATTCATCCAAATTATTATTTCTTTTAAAGCGTCATTAATTTTGGTTTCATTGTCATCAAATTCATTGCATTCTATAATTAAAGTGCTATCATCAGCGAATAATGTCATAGGGTGTGAAACATTTTCCGGGAGATCATTTATGTAAATAATAAAAAGCAGCGGTCCTAAAACACTTCCTTGAGGAACGCCATATTTAACAAGTCTTGCATTTGATTGATATTTTGTTTCGCGCTTACTTTTCACACAAATCTGCGAAATTTCAGTCGATTGCGTTCTATTGTTTAAATAAGATTGTATTAAATCTAGTAGGTTTCCCCTTATGCCATATGCATATAATTTTTTTATTAGTAACGTATGATCTACGTAGTCAAAAGCCTTTGTCATATCCATGTAAAGTGCTACTATGGGTTGACTTTTATTTACACTGCTTGTTGCGTATTTGAGAAATTCGTAGACTGCCATATTTATTGACTTGCCCTTACGAAAGCCTTTCTGTTCCTCGGTGAGTATATCAAATTTTTCTAAGTTAGATACAATAGTGTGGTATATGTACTTTTCAAAAACCTTAGAGAATATAGATACTAAAGCGACTGGTCGATAAAATTTCATCAACTCTCTATTCTCCTTCTTAAAAAGCGGCTTAATGATTACTGGCTTGAGACTTTCTGGAAATACACCAGATTCAATACAAACATTAAGTATGTGGCTAAGTGGGTGAGATATAATATCACTGACGTATTTTAGTACCTTAGTGTGTACACCATCATAACCGACACTATTTTTGTTTTTCAGTGAACCAATTATTTTCCATATGCTGACTGGAGTTGCAGGGTTCATAAACATCGATTGACTTTGATAGTTTATATTTGTTTCGGAAGACGGAAGGTCTTCATTTATCGGTTTTATTTGGTCAATAAAAAAATTATTAAAGGCTTCCGCAATCTTTAGAGGGTCAGTTATTTCGTAGTCATCCACTTGTAGTTTTCTAATTGGTTCATTGGGAAGTGTTGTCTTAGAATTATTAATTATATTCCAAGCAGTTTTTGATTTATTGGTAGATTGTTTGATCTTGTGATTGTTTTGTGCTTTTTGGGTTAATTTTATAATTCGCTTGAGTGTCTTGGAATAACTTGTAAATGTTTTTTTATTACATGTCGATGGATTGGATCTCCATTGCCACAGGAGTTGTCTTTTTCGTTTGCTGCACAGTTTGATGCTTTTCGATATCCATTTTAACTTTTTTGTTATTTTTATTTTTACGTCTACGTAAGGAAAGCACAAGTTATAAACGAGCAGGAAAGTCTCCAAAAACATATCATAATATTCATTTGGTTCATTTGTCTCGTACGTTTCTGAGAAAGATAAATTTTTTAGATGTTCCCTAAAATTTTCCATGTTTTCCTTGCTATAATCTCTTTTTCGAGTTGTCCAAAAATCCAATTTGCACGTTTTCTTAACGGGACACTTTAATAGTTGCGCATTATGGTCAGAGAGGCCGTAATCAAGGATCTCACATTTACATCCGCGTTTTATGTTATGAGCAAAATTATCCAGGCACGTACCACTCTCAGGTCTGGTAGGTTCAGATAGCTCTAATGTTAGATTAAATCCTAGAAAAAAATCCCTAAATTCCCTCGTCTTACTATTTTGCTCTAAAATATTTATGTTAAAATCTCCACAAATAATTATCCGCCTATTTTTAAGAACGCATAGTTTATTAAGGATAGCTGTCATTTTCTCGTAAAATATTTCTAGGTATTTAGCTTTTTGTTTTTTCTTGGGAATTCTGTATATACATGCTACAATAGCTTGCTAATTAGTTAGTTCTATGGCACAACATTCAACCACATTCTGCACAGATAATTTTGAAATATCTGGCAGGTTCTTAAACTGTACGCCTTCTTTTACTAATATACAAGAACCACCCTTATTTCTGTTATCTCTAGAGTAGTGTGACGCTAGCTGGTAGTCTGGACGGCAAGGTATTCTTCTCTACCGGTTTGCACCACTTCTATTGGTATTTAAGTCTATGTAATTTAGCCCGCTTGCCACTTCTATCTGTTTATTAGTCTGTGGTTGTACGATATACCTACGTATATACCTACTCGTACAACCATTTTGTAAAATTAAGTATGTTCCGTGTGAAAATGCCCATATTTTATAACCGGCGAATGAGGTACTAGCCAAAAGGCTAACTTTGAGATAAGTTCTAAAACTGCAGACATTTCCCCCGAAGTAGAATGTCAGATAAATATAAAAATACCTTTTCCGTATGACCCGGCCAAAGTTGCGAATCGGGCAATGAATGAAGACTATTTCTTAATCATATTGCCAATTCGCGCAAACTACAGTCATTTCCCCCGAGTCACAATCGCACATTTGCAAAAAAAGTAAAAATAGTAGTTCCGTAATTTGTATCCCAAACTGCACTTTTGGCAAACGTAGATCAGGGTACTCTAATTCGTATATCAAATTGCACCGACAACAGATAATTTTCCCTCGAAGTTATAAACAATAATAGCATTCACCCCTTTCCATCCCTTGCCTAAGGGATGGTTCTATTGGAAGTTACCATAGAGGTAATTTATTAGTCATCTATCACATTTAAAAACTTTTAAGTTCGAGCAGTGACTTAATGCCACTCTTTTGTAAAATATGAGCTTACTTGCCCCGCCTAGCAATCATACGAAATTATTGTCTTCCGCTCCGCTTCGCCTGGCTCCAACACTCCTCCTTGGTTCGCTTGTCGTCGCACCTATATTTGACCTATTGCTAAAAGACTTTCGTAGTTGTTTTATTCTTACTTTTTGTGAAATTTCAGCTTTTTCGCCAAAAAGCGGAACAATTTCGTATGGCCGCATAATGGGTCAGCCTTTACGCCATAATTCGAAAACAAATTAAATTTATATCATTGCGGTATAGAAAATCAGAAAATTTAATTTGTTATCTCCTTGCGATGGATGAATCGCCAAGTGTTTAAAAATATATTAATTTATTTCCATCATAGTTATAATTCGAAAGAGTGGCTTTTTCGTGATAAAGCAGCTAACGCGATTTAAGGGCGACACATGTAATTCAAATTGTACAGAAGAATGTGTAAAGCTATGCTGCCTCTATCGCAAATACTACTCAAACTATAAATTCTGAGAAGGGATTGTTGTGGTTTACAAGGACCTATTTGAAGGCCACCAGCCGCAACTATTTGGTGTATCGCAACTAAGTCTGATTTATTAGGGCTTGTCACAAAAGACCTTTGATATATGCAGATGGTTTCCAAAGTCTCAGAGCACTTTAGGGATGTCTACTTATATTATTATGTTATAGGGAGGAGTTGGAACAATATTTTTATTGATTTTTCTTGGACTTTCCTTTTGCCTGCGGCTCCGTCCGCGTTTATTCAATCTCTACCCCGTTTTCGGTTAGGGTGTTATTTTATGAACATCCCTTATAGCCTATATGTTGACAAGAGTCACTAAAATGTAAAAAAGAAAATCCCATCTAAATTCGTTAAGTTGTTTTCGAGTTAAAACGGAACATACATACATACAGACAGACAAAAAAAAATGAAAAAATAGTTTTGACCTCAGTCGGCGGTAGCTCAGGGGTAGAACGCTGGCCTCTCATCTTGAGACCCAGGTTCGATCCTCGGTCGGGCATGCACCAATATGAGTTTTTCGGAATTTATTGCATAGTATTTGTGTTCTTATCTAATACTTACCACTTGCTGAACGGTAAAGGAAACCTGCATGCCCTAAAAAGCGTGTAATTGTGTCAGAAGTACGGCGATAGGGCTTACCACCCATCACGTGGTACGTAATAATCGTCGTCGGTGAAACGCGGGTGTACCGGGTGTGGACTGTGACTTGCATTTCACAGTTCACACTCGGGAACACCTCTGACACCCCCTCGAGGATTCATGTCGTGACGATATGTTATATTCAAAATACAGACACAACTTTTTACTACTTTATTATCAGTATAGATATACTATTAAACTATACATCTCGAAGGATAATAAAGATGACTAAAGTTGTAGAGTGTTTTGTTATACTTTTTTGTGATCCAGTTGTATTTATTTTTCTTTTAGATATTTTTTCTTCTGTGTTATTTAGGTGTTCTCTGTGTATCTTTTATCTAGAAAGCTGCTTATTTGGTTGTGATGTGGTTTTTCTTTTACCTAACAGGTTTTTAAAGAAACTTTAAGGGATAGAGATTCGAGCCATGATTAACGACACTCGCTCGCTTGACTGTGATTAATAAATACCACTTCCCTTATGATACTACTTTTAGATAAACTTCAGATGAGGCAAGCGTTTATGAAAGCGGGAATGTGGATGTTGCGGTCAAGCGTTGCCAAGCCCTGCCGACGCTCGTGGCTCGAACCTGGCCGGATCGAACCTGGGTCTCAAAGATTGAGAGACCAGCGTTCTACCCCTGAGCTACCGCCGTATGTTTTCGGCTTCTAGTTTAAATAAAAACACGTTTTACTCGAGAGAAAATCATTAAGAAATCTCTCTATTGTAAAAGAGAGGGCTTACAAAAGATTTTATTTACATACAGTAAATTAATCAATGGAGGCTTACTTCATAAACGCTAGCACATACTCGTCGGTAATATGTAGATTTTTGATAACTGTCAAGTTGAAAACTGTTTACAAAATGTCCGAGAGAACAGATTTTATAAGTTCATTTAAATTTTTCTCTTCATACTGATTAAATTTCTTATGATGTACAAAAAATTGCCAATATTTTATTATTCAAGGAGATTAATTAATTGATATCGCTGTCAAGCTTAATTAGACCCCTTGGATACAAAGAGTTCAAAAGATCGTAAGTGTCAAGCTAAGTTGGTCATTCATAACTACACGGGGAATAAGTTTCAAACGGTATGTACGAAACCCTTAGGGCAGGAGTCTTACTTGCACTTGACCGTTTTTAGGGTTCCGTACCCAAAGGGTAACCAACGGGACCCAATTACTAAGACTCCGCTGTCCGTCCGTCCGTCACCAGGCTGTATCTCATGAACCGTGATACAACAAATACTATACCCGGCCAAGTGCGAGTCGGACCTGCGCACTCCCATACAACAGATATGATTTTTTGCCGTTTTATAGATAATGCAAGAACCGTGATAGTTAGACAGTTGAAATTTTTACAGATGATGTATTTTTGTTGCCGCTATAACAAAAAAATACTAAAACCAGCCAAGTGCGAGTTGGACCTGCGCACTGCCATACAACAGACATAATTGTTTTGCCGTTTTTATAGATAATGGTACGGAACCCTTCCTGCGCAATTCCGACTCGCACTTGGCCGGTTTTTAATCCATGACGTCTATTTTGACCCAATAATCAAACTGTGTCTATACACATCATAGTAATTATTAAACTGTGTCTATACACATCATACGTACAGCAAAGCGTAGAGTAGGCCGACCTCGTGCCCGCTGGACCGACGACCTGAAGGACGTTGCGGGGGGCGGCTGGATGAGGAGGACGAAGGACCGACATGAGTGGCGAAATTTGGGAAAGGCCTATGTCCAGCAGTGGACGAACGAACATGGATGGATGGATGGTTGGATACACATCATATTAAATAGTATTTAATTAAAATTGCCGTGTCTATGTCGATTGTTCTTCCAGATCTTATCTACTCTGCTGTGACCTGGTGCCCATATCGTAAGCAAATTCAATCAGATTCCATCTAAGGTCTCTCCACAATATTCTGAACGTCAAATGGTCGGACCGTGTCAGAAATACGGAAATATTGCGACGTTGCAATGTTGCTGGAATCGAGGCTTACCTGATAATGCGCCAACTGCCCTGGTGTGGCCACGTGCGACGGATGCCAGAGGAAAGAATGGCGAAACGCATCTTATAACGCGAACTTCTCAACGGAAAACGCAAACAAGGCGGGCAGTTCCTTAGGTTTAATGACGTGAAGAATCGCCACAGAAAAAGTTCCAAAATTGACAATTCGACGTGGGAGGAGCAGGCTGAAGATCGAGCCATGTGGCGGCATACAGTCAACACTAGCGAGGCTAAACGAAGAGCTGCTCTTGACGCCAGACGTGATGAACTCCGATGTAGACCACCTGCTACCATCCAATGCAACTATTGTAATGGAGAACTAACATGTAGCCTGTGCAACCGCACTTTCACAACTAAGATAGGCTACACAAGTCACATGAGGGCACATGCCTGACGCCCTCCACAGCCGCAACAGTTGCCGTCACCGAACTCGGTCGGAAGAAACGTCATCATCATCATCATCATCATCATCATTAATTTGTAAACTGCGTCTATACACATCATATTAAATTAGTAAATACCTACTTGATTTTTTTTATCAGTATAATGTAGAAAAATGTAATTAAACATCTAAACAGTTATCAAAATACTAATTCTCTTCTCTCAATATTTTATTTTTATTTTCCACGTCTTCTGAATTAATTTGAATGTTTAAAAAGAGCTCGCATACCAGTCCATCCAAACCATTAATTACTGAGGGGGTTATTTTACAGAAAACGTATAAATTACAAACCCGAATAAGCTCTACGGATTTTTTCCGTTAATTAAAGCTCGCAGGTGGAACCGACAGTTATTCCATTTTCTAATTCCGTCCATTGTTATTATATTATAGAAATTGCTCTTCTGCATGATGGGAAATGAAGAGAAATGATAACTCTCCTCCAAACAAACAAATTTAACCGTGAAGGCAACCCTAAAATCAACCGTTTGGTTTAAAAATGTAAAACAGGCGAATTTTTTACAGGGTTATTTTCTTCAATTTACACGTTGTTTGTTTTAAACAACTTCAAAAAAGCGGGAGAAAGGCAAGAATTATTGATTTAGGATGGCCGACGACTTCTGTGGCCGAGTGATAGAGCGCACGCCTGCTAACCCAGAGGTCGTGGGTTCGATCCTCGTGGTGCATTCGCCTTTAACCGCCTCTGTGGCCGAGTGGTAGAGCGCGCGCCTGCTAACCCAGAGGTGGTGAGTTCAATGCCCGAGGTACATATTAGTTTGTGTTCATTGTGCATACCACGAACATTAAGCCGTTGATCCGTCTGTGCCCAAAGTACGGCGATCGCATTTAGGAAATAATAAACGTCATTAAAAACAGCAGTTCACCTTTGGGAACTCCTCTGGTACCCTGCCGGAGATTCATGTCATGGCGAAATATAATCAAACTTATTCATGTAGCTTTATAGCCCAGCGGAAATACTAATAAAATCAGTGAAAAATCATTTAATTTCCGAGTCAAGTTTTTTCTGTAAACAAATTCTCTTGTATGGATATTTACTTATTGTACACTTTTCCAACTGATCTTGGTCGAGACCTAGATATTTGTAAATGTATCCAATACTGTTCAATCTATTTTCTTATATAAATCGACTTGACAGAATTCTCAACTTTACACAAAGTCATACTTGGAGTGTAATAAATCTATCAATTCCTGGCTGAAGCTACAAGACTATGCTGAAACTGAAAATATACTAAAATCTTATACCTAAACTCAGAATACTTAAGCTAAAATTATTATTTTTTAATTAAAATTAAAGTTTTAGTTAAATAGAACATGATAAATAAATTATTCCATGTAAACCCACCTTTATCCAAACTCTTAACCTGTTTATTAAAGCTACACGATGAGACACACACACACTCACACACATATACATGCACACTAATCACTCGACACACACAACCCTTTAGTTTTTAATACGGAGTCTTGCTTGCGTCTTTTATTTAAATTTATTCAGTAGTTATAGTTAGGTTCCTCGTGTTTTATAGTTAAATAGAATAGAATAAATAAATTATTCCATGTAAACCCACCTTTATCCAAACTCTTAACCTGTTTATTAAAGCTACACGATGAGACACACACACACACACTCACACACATATACATGCACACTAATCACTCGACACACACAACCCTTTAGTTTTTAATACGGAGTCTTGCTTGCGTCTTTTCATTTAAATTTATTCAGTAGTTATAGTTATGTTCCTCGTGTTTTATAGTTAAATAGAATAGAATAAATAAATTATACTTTATCCAAACTCTTAACCTGTTTATTAAAGCCACACGATGAGACACACACACACTCACACACATATACATGCACACTAATCACTCGACACACACAACCCTTTAGTTTTTAATACGGAGTCTTGCTTGCGTCTTTTTATTTAAATTTATTCAGTAGTTATAGTTATGTTCCTCGTGTTTTATAGTTAAATAGAATAGAATAAATAAATTATTCCATGTAAACCCACCTTTATCCAAACTCTTAACCTCTTTATTAAAGCTACACGATGAGACACACACACACTCACACACATATACATGCACACTAATCACTCGACACACACAACCCTTTAGTTTTTAATACGGAGTCTTGCTTGCGTCTTTTATTTAAATTTATTCAGTAGTTATAGTTATGTTCCTCGTGTTTTATAGTTAAATAGAATAGAATAAATAAATTATTCCATGTAAACCCACCTTTATCCAAACTCTTAACCTGTTTATTAAAGCTACACGATGAGACACACACACACACACTCACACACATATACATGCACACTAATCACTCGACACACACAACCCTTTAGTTTTTAATACGGAGTCTTGCTTGCGTCTTTTCATTTAAATTTATTCAGTAGTTATAGTTATGTTCCTCGTGTTTTATAGTTAAATAGAATAGAATAAATAAATTATACTTTATCCAAACTCTTAACCTGTTTATTAAAGCCACACGATGAGACACACACACACTCACACACATATACATGCACACTAATCACTCGACACACACAACCCTTTAGTTTTTAATACGGAGTCTTGCTTGCGTCTTTTTATTTAAATTTATTCAGTAGTTATAGCTATGTTCCTCGTGTTTTATAGTTAAATAGAATAGAATAAATAAATTATTCCATGTAAACCCACCTTTATCCAAACTCTTAACCTGTTTATTGAAGCCACACGATGAGACACACACACACTCACACACATATACATGCACACTAATCACTCGACACACACAACCCTTTAGTTTTTAATACGGAGTCTTGCTTGCGTCTTTTATTTAAATTTATTCAGTAGTTATAGTTATGTTCCTCGTGTTTTATAGTTAAATAGAATAGATTAAATAAATTATTCCATGTAAACCCACCTTTATCCAAACTCTTAACCTGTTTATTAAAGCCACACGATGAGACACACTCACACACATATACATGCACACTAATCACTCGACACACACAACCCTTTAGTTTTTAATACGGAGTCTTGCTTGCGTCTTTTCATTTAAATTTATTCAGTAGTTATAGTTATGTTCCTCGTGTTTTATAGTTAAATAGAATAGAATAAATAAATTATTCCATGTAAACCCACCTTTATCCAAACACTTAACCTGTTTATTAAAGCCACACGATGAGACACACACACACTCACACACATATACATGCACACTAATCACTCGACACACACAACCCTTTAGTTTTTAATACGGAGTCTTGCTTGCGTCTTTTCATTTAAATTTATTCAGTAGTTATAGTTATGTTCCTCGTGTTTTATAGTTAAATAGAATAGAATAAATAAATTATTCCATGTAAACCCACCTTTATCCAAACTCTTAACCTGTTTATTAAAGCCACACGATGAGACACACACACACTCACACACATATACATGCACACTAATCACTCGACACACACAACCCTTTAGTTTTTAATACGGAGTCTTGCTTGCGTCTTTTTATTTAAATTTATTCAGTAGTTATAGCTATGTTCCTCGTGTTTTATAGTTAAATAGAATAGAATAAATAAATTATTCCATGTAAACCCACCTTTATCCAAACTCTTAACCTGTTTATTGAAGCCACACGATGAGACACACACACACTCACACACATATACATGCACACTAATCACTCGACACACACAACCCTTTAGTTTTTAATACGGAGTCTTGCTTGCGTCTTTTTATTTAAATTTATTCAGTAGTTATAGTTATGTTCCTCGTGTTTTATAGTTAAATAGAATAGAATAAATAAATTATTCCATGTAAACCCACCTTTATCCAAACTCTTAACCTGTTTATTAAAGCCACAGGATGAGACACACACACACTCACACACATATACATGCACACTAATCACTCGACACACACAACCCTTTAGTTTTTAATACGGAGTCTTGCTTGCGTCTTTTATTTAAATTTATTCAGTTTAAGTTATGTTCCTCGTGTTTTAAAAGATTTTGTTATCGTAATGAAATCCATCATTGGCACTATTTCTTGATGTTATTTTTATGTTATCTTTAAAACTGTACTTGCTGTGGATTTTTGTTTACAAATAAAATAAATAAATATTACCTATTTTCAAGTGACTTATACACATTTGCAAATGTTACCTAAAAACCAAAAGAGAATCAAAAGATTTTTTTTCTTTATTAATATTACAAATATGTGAGCTATGCCTGCCAGTATTTATTTTTTTTTCTTACCAAGGAGTATATAAATTGTCGTTCACACTACTTTTGATCCCCCCTAGTAACTTTATTTTAGTTCATTAACGTGTATTAGCCTATTAAATATAATCAAACCCAAAACCTTATTTAATATATTGTATTTTTCCTCTTTTAAGTTTATTTATTTTTATTATTTAATAAATCCTAACGTGCGATAAGTGTATTTATGTACGTACATTGCAAAAATAAAGTATTAATTTCATTTCATTAAAACTCCATGTATCCAAAGGGTCAAATTATATTGATAACAAAATTTATTTTTCAAAATATTAAAATACCTGTAATTTTAAGGTTTTTTGTGCGCCAAAATGACCTAATTATGTACAGAATGTGAAGTTTCTAAGTCAACTGGAAGTACCCTTTATCTATAGGTTTTCATGGTGAGCCGACTTGTATGAAATTAATTCCATCCATCCATCAGCCTGTTTCGTCCACTGCTGGACACAGGCCTTTCCAGGATTTCGCCACTCTTGGCAGTCCCCCCGGAAGAAATGCCCATACTCACACACGCTGGGCAGGCGGGTTGGTGAGCGCGGTGCCGAAACCCTTGCACCAGTGACGCCGCTGCCCATCACCAGTTTGATTTATATAAGGCCCGGCAATTGGGGATGGATATACCACCATCCATCGGTCCCAGGCAATGGTGGGCCGCCTGGTTTTTTTGCCTGAGAGCTGTCCTCTTACTCTCCCCCGAATAACTTCGGGAGGATTTCCGAGTAAGATGGTGGTACCTCCACAGTCGAACCCGGCATTAGCTCTACCACCTGAAATTGATTAGGTAATCATAATCATAATAATAATAATCATAAAGTTAAAGGTAAAGGTAAAGGGCAATAACTTTATGCCCGATTTGTTTATCAGCACTATAGGACCATAAGATAGACTTCTGTAGGGAGTATTATCTGAGAATAGGTTTCAAATGCATTGATCGCTGTTACTCCATGCGGAAAAACCTGCAGTGCCAGAGGGACGAATTCTGGAAAATTATCAAAATGACGATTTTTACACCAATTTTATTATTTAAAAAAAAACTAAAGTTTGTATCAAATATCTGTTCGGATAAGAGTTTAATAAAGTTTATACAGATTTTAATTCATAAATAACATAGGTAACATGATTTTGCTCAAATAATCTTGAAACTCGACATGAAAACTTTTTTTGGAGTCATCTTTGATTTTTTATGATTCAATGTTGGAATCACGTCTGAAGATTCCGTTTCGATAAGAGTGTGCATTATATTCTTGACAGAAGTCCAAATTTAAACTGATGCCGGGCCCAGTGGGGCCCGAAATATATCTTGAAATATTTTTTTCGACATACGGGCGAGTTTAGAGAGAGCGTCGTCCGTGAAACCTGAAATTGTTTTATACAGGTTCGGGTTTCACGGACGACGCTCTCTCTAAACTGCTTTGATATACCGAAGCGTGGTCACGTGACGCCTTTCCTAAATCAAAGAAGCATACTTAAAATGTCCGGCCGTAGAAAATTGCATCTTGCCAGTTTAGTGCATAAGGTTGTGCATGAAAAAAAACCAAAATATTTGTTTTCTAAGTTTGAATGGACAAAGGACTTTTACACGAAAAATACACGTAGTATTACGAAAAATAAGATGGCAATACCTAAACACAAAATGAGTGGTTTCAAGGGTGGTTTTAAATACGCAGCGTCCAAGATTTGGAATGATCTACCGCCACCATTACAACAGAAAATGTTACCACTAGTATTTAAAAAACACGTAAGAAAAATATATTTAAAATTACAAACTACGAGTTAGCGTAAACGACCTATCTGACAGAAACCATAGGTAAAAATGATACAATCTCTTTTCTTATCGACCGTAACCTTTTTTACTTAAGTATGTTTTTCTTTTTATTGCGACAATAAATTGAAACACTATGAAAGGAAAAATTAACTAATTGAGCTATTTAATTTAATTTTAGAATACTGCTATATAATCAACGATTATTCCTGGCTGAAAATGTTGCATGTTATATTTATAAGGTACCTGCATTTTGAAAATTAATTTAGGGTTTGAAAAGGGACAGTCTGAAAACCAGCGTTGTGTTGCTGATCTACAGCTCACAGCAGATGCTGAGTCTGCCCCTTTTTATCACAATTATGATGTGCAAATTCAATAGAAATGTTTTATTAATAAGTATGATTATTATTTTTTGTATGCTGTATTGTATTTCTTTTGCATGTTTTTGTTTTTGTATGTTTATGTGATAAATAAATATTTTTAAATTTCAATTTCAATTTCAATTAAACTCACCCGTATGGCGGGGCGTTAGGCTTGACGCATTTTTGTTTGGAACTAAATTATTTCCTAAGTTAAGGGTGTCCGCGGGTATGTATATATATACATTTATTTTAATTTGTTAAAAAAATACATGAAACTTTATTTATAAAAACAAGTTTTAGGTAAACAGTACATAGGCCTTATCCTGTTATGTTTATATTAACCTGTATAAGGACGAGACAGCTCTTCCTAATGTTATTACAGTAACTTGCTTGCAAAAAAAGTTGAGTTAAAGACTAATGTAGGTTGATGTTAAATTTCAATTTTAGTCTAAGTTAGATTAAGTTAAAATTAAGTTCATGAATAAGTTTAAATTATTTGATTTTATTAATGTTTAGTTTAGGTAACATTTGCAAATGTGTATAAGTCACTTGAAAATAGGTTATATTTATTTATTTTATTTGTAAACAAAAATCCACAGCAAGTACAGTTTTAAAGATAACATAAAAATAACATCAAGAAATAGTGCCAATGACGGATTTCATTACGATAACAAAATCTTTTAAAACACGAGGAACATAACTTAAACTGAATAAATTTAAATAAAAGACGCAAGCAAGACTCCGTATTAAAAACTAAAGGGTTGTGTGTGTCGAGTGATTAGTGTACATGTATTTGTGTGTGAGTGTGTGTGTGTCTCATCGTGTGGCTTTAATAAACAGGTTAAGAGTTTGGACAGAGGTGGGTTTACATGGAATAATTTATTTATTCTATTCTATTTAACTATAGAACACGAGGAACATAACTATAACTACTGAATAAATTTAAATAAAAAGACGCGCTTGCCTAAGACTCCGTATTAAAAACTAAAGGGTTGTGTGTGTTGAGTGATTAGTGTGCATGTATATGTGTGTGAGTGTGTGTGTGTCTCATCGTGTGGCTTTAATAAACAGGTTAAGAGTTTGGATAAAGGTGGGTTTACATGGAATAATTTATTTATTCTATTCTATTTAACTATAAAACACGAGGAACATAACTATAACTACTGAATAAATTTAAATGAAAAGACGCAAGCAAGACTCCGTATTAAAAACTAAAGGGTTGTGTGTGTCGAGTGATTAGTGTGCATGTATATGTGTGTGAGTGTGTGTGTGTCTCATCGTGTGGCTTTAATAAACAGGTTAAGAGTTTGGATAAAGGTGGGTTTACATGGAATAATTTATTTATTCTATTCTATTTAACTATAAAACACGAGGAACATAGCTATAACTACTGAATAAATTTAAATAAAAAGACGCAAGCAAGACTCCGTATTAAAAACTAAAGGGTTGTGTGTGTCGAGTGATTAGTGTGCATGTATATGTGTGTGAGTGTGTGTGTGTCTCATCGTGTGGCTTTAATAAACAGGTTAAGAGTTTGGATAAAGGTGGGTTTACATGGAATAATTTATTTATTCTATTCTATTTAACTATAAAACACGAGGAACATAACTATAACTACTGAATAAATTTAAATGAAAAGACGCAAGCAAGACTCCGTATTAAAAACTAAAGGGTTGTGTGTGTCGAGTGATTAGTGTGCATGTATATGTGTGTGAGTGTGTGTGTGTGTCTCATCGTGTGGCTTTAATAAACAGGTTAAGAGTTTGGATAAAGGTGGGTTTACATGGAATAATTTATTTATTCTATTCTATTTAACTATAAAACACGAGGAACATAACTATAACTACTGAATAAATTTAAATGAAAAGACGCAAGCAAGACTCCGTATTAAAAACTAAAGGGTTGTGTGTGTCGAGTGATTAGTGTGCATGTATATGTGTGTGAGTGTGTGTGTGTCTCATCGTGTGGCTTTAATAAACAGGTTAAGAGTTTGGATAAAGGTGGGTTTACATGGAATAATTTATTTATTCTATTCTATTTAACTATAAAACACGAGGAACATAACTATAACTACTGAATAAATTTAAATGAAAAGACGCAAGCAAGACTCCGTATTAAAAACTAAAGGGTTGTGTGTGTCGAGTGATTAGTGTGCATGTATATGTGTGTGAGTGTGTGTGTGTGTCTCATCGTGTGGCTTTAATAAACAGGTTAAGAGTTTGGATAAAGGTGGGTTTACATGGAATAATTTATTTATTCTATTCTATTTAACTATAAAACACGAGGAACATAACTATAACTACTGAATAAATTTAAATGAAAAGACGCAAGCAAGACTCCGTATTAAAAACTAAAGGGTTGTGTGTGTCGAGTGATTAGTGTGCATGTATATGTGTGTGAGTGTGTGTGTGTCTCATCGTGTGGCTTTAATAAACAGGTTAAGAGTTTGGATAAAGGTGGGTTTACATGGAATAATTTATTTATTCTATTCTATTTAACTATAAAACACGAGGAACATAACTATAACTACTGAATAAATTTAAATGAAAAGACGCAAGCAAGACTCCGTATTAAAAACTTAAGGGTTGTGTGTGTCGAGTGATTAGTGTGCATGTATAATCAAGTCCTCCAAGAGTGCACGGCCTGTGTCACCTGTCGCATTGCATATGAGATCTTTGAGATGCTGGGGTGTGAGTCCGTCGAGGCCACCTGCCGAGCCGCTCCTGAAGGACATGATCGCGGCTTGCACATCCTCTGCTGTCGCTTGTGGCGTAGGATCTGAGAAATGCGGTGGATCGGGCAGTCGGAGGGTTGCTGCTGGAGGTGGATCTTTTAATTTTAGGGCCAGAAGAGTCTCCGGAGTGTCAGGGTAAAAATTATGAAATAAAAATAAAAAGGCACTGTAATGTTTTTTGTGGTCGCTGATATTGGATTTCTTTTAAACACTCGGAGCCTTTCTGTGATTGTCCTCGAGGTGATTTCGCCGACGAATAGGAGAAAGTGGACACTGTCTGTCCCAGCGTTCCTATCTCTCGAGAGGTATTTATGTAATTCATCTCTGCAAAAATAGGTCGAGCTTATAACTGAATTTTGCATTTTGGACACGGGCTGCGAGGAATTTTATCGAGGCGGATGCAGTTGGAGTTTCCTTCGGTTTTCAGACGATGTATTGTTACTATTACTGTTTTTTCAAGGATTTATTTATTATTTTATTTACTTCAGAGAAAAAATACCGTGTATCTGTTTTGATTTGCAACAAAATTGCTCTTATTTTATTATTTCATGTAATTTTTCGCGAAAGTGTTGATATTTCTCGTCCTAACTGTTTTTTAAGTCAATCGTGACTCTAAATATCAACCTTTTCGCACTTGCATCAAAATGTACCATTTAATGTTTAAAATGTAAAGTGAAGTCCATTGAGCCTTTTACAGACTTTTACTAAAATGTTCAACGAGATTATCCAAGCTACGTCGTAGGCTACATCGTAGATCTACTTCGTCGTAGGCCTACTACGGCGTAGGTCTGTAACACGTGACTAATGGTTTCTATTGAAACATTATCGTAATAAATAAATAAATATATAAATATATCGTCACGACATGAATCCCCAAGGGGGTGTCAGAGGTGTTCCGATTCTATGACAATTCCTTTTCAGTACAAGCTGTCCGTTTGTGAAATGATCTTCCTCTATCTATAAGAAGAGCACCTTCCCTCTCAGTCTTTAAGAGACTGGTAAAAGAACACTACCTCTCACTCTGACTACTGAACTATCGACATTCCTCTTAAAGTTTATTTACTATTTATTTAATATATATATATTTGTATATATTTATTTATTCATGCTATTTATCTATAATACATTATTATTTTTATTTTAATTTATTCATGTAGGTTTTGTATAGTATATTTAAATATTATTTTAAAATTAGTGCACCGCCTATTCATCAATCTCCTTTTAAACCAGATTCTACCCAAAGGTTGTCTGGAAGAGATCGCTATAAGCGATAAGGCCGCCTGATTGTACCTACGTTATTTGGCTATTGTAATTTATATTATTTTTGTTTATTTCTGTGTGGTGTGCAAATAAAGTTATATTGTATTGTATTGTTCCGAGTAAGAACTGTGAAATACAAGTCACAGTCCACACTTGGCACACCCGCGTTTCACCGACGATTATTACGTCCCAACGTGACGGGTGGTGAGCCCTATCGCCGTAATTCGGGCACAATTACACGCTGCATAGGGCATGCAGGTTTCCTCAAGATGTTTTCCTTCACCGTTCAGCAAGTGGTAAATTATCGTAATAAACTCCGAATATAAACAAATATAATTAACTAGTCTTTGCCCGCAGCTCTTGTCGCGAATTGCAATTTTTTGTGATGAAATTTAAACAACGGAAGGTCATGAGCATAGACATTAAGAAACTATCTAGTATAGCTGACAGGTGGCAGCACTGGTTAGAAAGAAATCAGAATGGCTACCGTTCTCTTGAATTTTTGTGTTGTGAGTAATTTACGTTGAACTTGTGCTAAGAAAGCAGAATCAGAACGAGAACATGACAGCGGCGGATTCTTCTCTTGGGTAACGTAAAGAGGACGTCCTGGTAAGTCTTAGACTAGGAAGTCCTTCTGAAGGTGATGATGATGCTGAGATAAGAAAGAAATAAGAAATCGATTTGTTACACACACACACAAACACAAAAGCTTCACATATCTATTCTTTAGATACACATACTAATCATAATTTTTTAAGGAAGTCAAATTAAGGCTAAAGAAAGATAAATCGCATAATTTGTGTTGTTTGCGACAGCTCCACCAGCGTTTTCTTTCAACCTCTGCCCCGTTTTTGGCTTGGCCGTTATTTTATGAACACCATTTATAGCCTATGAGTTGACTAGGGCCACTACGATGATAATAAATAAAACCGCATCTTAATCCGTTAAGAGTTTATCGAGTTAAAACAGAACATACAGAAGAAGAAAAAAAAGGTAAGTAGGTACAATATTACAGCCCATTTCAATTGCATTTTGCAAAAATATTCAACGGACACGACTTTTTTATACGCCAAACGGGACCCTATTACTAACACTCCGCAGTCTGTCTGTCCGTCCGTCTGTCCCAGGGGTCTACAGCTTTAGCCGTCGTAATAGGTAGACAGTTGAAATTATCACAGGATATTATGTGTAACTATGGCCACTACCACGGCAAATTATAAAAACGGAAAAAAAATCCAAGGGGTGTCCCCATACAATAAACCTTGAAAAAATGCATTTTTTTTTAAAGTTATTTGTTTTAGCTCTATCTTAAAGATGGTAATACTCGTACATACAATTTCAAATGTGTAAACTCTAAAATAAAACAAAAAATGATAAAATGACGGTTCTGAATTGTTTGTTAGGCGCTACCATTTTAGCGCCTTATTTTTTGTCACCTTATTGTTGTTATAGCATCTATGTATGTATATTGTTGATATGTATGTTATAAGGTTCCGTACCAGTAAATTGTGTGATGGTCCGACTCGCACTTAGCCAAATTATTTTGATAACTTTTTCAATTTACACACATTCAGTATCTTGGTTTGTTACTTGAACTGCTTGTTACATTAATTGCTAAATTACCTCGTTAACAACACTGCATTCAAAATCACAATACATTTCCACTGTGACTTAACACATTGCCCGGTTAACATTGTACCAATATTGTTGACCATCTTCTCGACAGCCAAGTCCAATTTCATTCACAATCACAATACATTTCCACTGAGACTTTACATGTTGCTTCGCTAATAGTGCTGCAATGTTGTTCACCACCTTCTCTACAGCCAAGTCTAAGTTCTCCATGAAAATGTCTTGTCTCTGTCTGTGTGCTGGCATTCTGAAACATAATATTTGATTGTTTTAAGTAAAACAAAAAGAGAAACAGGCACTGTGTTGATGATGTTGAGTTGGGACGCCTGCTGGGCTCTCCACTTGGAGCTATTCCATCCAATTCCTATTGCATGAAGCTTTGGTATTCTAATGTCTCAGGGGTATTTCCTCCTCAAATCTTCCGCAGGCACTGTATTATGTTACGCTGTTGATTTTCCAAAACTTCTATAGATTTTGGTAAAAAGTAAAGAAAAATTGGCATTGCGTTATGTTATGATATTGATTTTCCCTGAAATTTGAAATTAAATAGAAGAAAAACACAACAGTAGGTAGGTATATATAGGCACAGGATTAGCCTTATCTGGGTCACTCATTGTGGGGTGTTAGCATTTAAGGGCAGTGAGCTAAAATAAAACACTTCATATGAACCTCTGCATATAATTTTCACAATTGCACAAAATCGAATAACAATTCTCACAAATATTAGCACTAATCGACTAATCAGAAAGCTCTTACTAATTTCTGATATTAATTTGAGCACTTTGTCGTAAGATTTAGCCGAAACTTAGCGATTCGTCGCGGACTTGGTGCGTGCACCGCCGTTGTTTTTGACAATCTGTCAAAACCGTAATGGCCGCCCCGCTACCATAGATACGACGCTCCGCTAGAACGAACTCGCTGCCGACGTAATGATTCACCGGAGCGAGTTCATTCATGTTCGGATGGATGGCGCTAATACCGCGCGCCGTCACGGCCGGACTGACTATCGACCGTCCTCGGGCGTCTCTCTGCGAGTGGTCCTGAAATAAACCAAATACCATGACCAAGTTAACCGCTCGTCCAGCCTGATGAGCCTAAGAAGTCAGCATTTAACCAAAATGTTTAAAATTTACAGGTTTCTACAACTAGTGTCTAATTGATATGGACCGGACGAGTGTGTCCCTTCGACCAGCGATAACTTAATGAAAAGCAGGGCATGGACCGGACGACACTGTCCCTTCGACCAATCAACGAACACACAACACAACGCGGTCAGAGTGGACAAGTGCATCCCTTCAACCAAATACTCTTTGGCTCGAATGACACTTTCCAACGACCTGCACATTCAACCAGTGGACCGGCACGAGTGCTTCCCTTCTGCCAGACTCTGGCATAGTCAGCACTGTCCTTTCGACCACTTATCAAACACAAGTGTAAGAAACACAAAATAATAATACCATACCTATGGTTCGGGACCATCTTGTTCTGCATGAACTTCAACTTCGCATTGCACTTCTATGGTTTCGGGATCAGAGCAGACACTATCAGTATCTGAGCCCGCGGTAAGTGTATCAGAGCGGCCAACAGAGATGGTGTCAGAACAGGCGGTCAAAGTGTCACTACTATTGTCTACTTGCAAGCCATTATCGACATCTATCGGCGCCGTCACGGTCTCCTCTTCATTGAGTAAGCTAGTTGAAATTTCAAGCAAACCCTCATGCCCCGTAGGTACTGCGCGCAAGTTCTCATGGGCGAATTTGAAGGTGCGGTGGGAGTTACTTAAGCTTTTAAGTTCGTACCGGTCGTTATCCAGCACAGCGGTTATAACATAGGGGCCTTTAAATTTTCGATCCAATTTTGTTTGGCTACGCTCACTACTTTTTATAAACACAAAGTCACCTTTAGTAAATGGTTTTACCGTTGCGCGACCGCGATTAAAGCGTTCAATTTCAGATGTGGCGGCTTTATTAATATTAGTCGAAGCCTCCTGTCTAATAACGTCAAGGTTTAACCTATTTTGAGGTAGATTTGATTCTGGATTTAATCTAGCTATTCCTAACGATTGGGCCTGAATTCCAAACATTAGTTCCGTTGGAGAATATTTAGTCACGGCTGATTTTGTGCTGTTAAGTGCGAGTTGAATGTTTCCTAATTCTTCACGCCACGTCTTATTGACATCATTTTCAACTATAGTAAGCAGGCTCTTTAATGTACGCATCACTCGCTCGACCTGGCCATTAGCCCTACTGGAGCCCGTAGCGATAAAATGAAGGTCAATTTTATGCTGAGCACAAAAGTTTTTAAATTCAGTGCTAGCATAACATCTCCCTTGGTCCGCAATAATTCGTTTAGGGGCTCCAAAAAGGCAAATTGCCCTTTTCACTGCTTTTACCGCGCTTTCTGCATCAACGGCTAAAGTGTGCTCAAGTAGAACATACTTAGTAAATGCATCGATAATCACCGAACAATATTCTTTCCGGTCGCTCTTCCCACTCAGCTTTCCAGAGAAGTCAACATGAATGGTGTGCCAAGGCACTGAGCTCTTCGGCATCGGATGTAGCTGGATAGGTTGAGCACCTGACGGGCCTTTCGATGACTTACAAACAATACAGGAGTCGATAAATTTACGAACACACTTTGACATTTGGGGAAACCAATATTGTTCATACAATTTGTCTAGAGTCTTGTCTTTACCCAAATGTTGTATCTCGTTATGGATGTGATTGATCAGTGTCCAGATTAGGGAACGCGGAACTACAGGCAACCATGAAACGATTTTGTTTCTCACTACTTTTCTGTACAGTATACCATCCCGAACGTCATAAGTGTGAGCGACGGTTTCAGGTAGTTGGTCATTATTATGTTTTGTTATCAAATCTTTTACTTCGCTGTCGCGTTTCTGCTCGACTGATAACCATCCCTGATGTAGTTCGACAAACTGAACAGTTTTTGTCTCTACAGAGGTCGTTTTACAAGTGGTACCTTCATGTGATTGCAAGTTTCGCGAAAAATAGTCAGCGTGTTCCATACTTCGTCCTTCGCGATAGATAATGTCGAAGTCGTACGCTTGGAGGTAGGCCCACCACCGGTGAACTCGAGGAGTAAGGTCTACCTTTGACTTCGATGCTTTCAGCGAATTGCAATCGGTATATACCTGAAACCGGCGTCCGTACAAGTAATGCCGAAAGTGTTCAACCGCACGCACGACAGCAAGCGTTTCTAACTCGTATGAGTGATAGCGTGATTCAGCTTCTGAAGTGCGGCGGCTGAAATACTCAATGACGTGAGGCAGGTGTTCCTTCTTCTGGATGAGGATTGCACCATAGCCCTCTGAACTCGCGTCGGTATGTAATTCCACGGGTAACTCTGGATTAAAAATTGTCAATACCGGCTCTGACGTTAGAATACTCACAATGGTATTGCGAATCTCCTCGTGCTGGGCAGTCCATTTAATGGCTCCTTTTAGTTTTGTTAACGGATACAATGGACCGGCCAGATGCGAGAAGTTGGGAATAAATTTCCGAAAGTAAGAGGCGAGTCCCAGAAACTGCCTGACTTGTGTAGCTGTTTTGGGTTGTGGAGAGTTCACCAAGGCCTGAATTTTTCGAGCATTTGGCCTCATTTCGCCAGATTTAATGGAATATCCTAAATAGTCAATGCCCTGTTTCATAAACTGACATTTTCGCAAGTTAAATGAGAATCCCGATTGCGATAGTGCGCCCAGTACTTCGTCAAGACGCTGTAAACCCTCAGACACATCACTGGAATAGCACAAAACGTCATCCATGTATATCAAAGGTCTATCTTTAAGGTGTTGTAACGCCTTAGTTATACACCTCTGATATACGGATGGGGCATTTTTCAAGCCAAATGGGACCGTCAAGTATTCATATTGCCCTTCGGGCGTTACAAATGCCGTCTTCTCCACAGATTCAGGATGAATAGGAATCTGGTGGAACCCTGAAGCCATATCCAGAGATGAGAAATATTTAGCTCCTGAAAGTTGGTCAATCTGCTCTTCGATACGAGGCAACGGGTAATGTTCAGGGCGTGTATTGGAATTGAGCTCGCGGTAATCTACACATAATCTGTCAGAATTGTCCTTTTTCTTCACCAGAAGTATGGGACTGGCAAAAGGCGAGGAGCTTTCCCTAATCACCCCAGCTTCTAGAAGCTGCTCTATTTTCTCCCTTACTATCTGCTTCTCGACTGGTGCTAGTCTGTAGGGACAGCGTTGAACAATTTTATGTGGGTCTACTAGTTCGATCTTAAGCTCGCCAGTTGTAACCCGGTTTGTAGGTATACCGTCAATAAAATGATTGGAGTACTTATTTAGGACTTTGAGAAGTGCTTCCTTGTCTTTGCCTTGCAAATCTGTGTCTACATCGGTAAAAGATTTTTCTATTGAGAAATTACATAAATGTGTCTTTTCCTTGTAACAAAATGAGAGCCTATCGTTATCTATGTTAACAGATACGCCTTTCTCCAAAAGATCTCTACCAACTATAGCCGGAACCGTTATACTACTGTCAGGCACAATGTGAAAAAGCAAAGCTACCGTGATTTTATCTATGGAAACCTTGCTGAGAATTTGAGACGTACATTTTATATTGTCTCCCCCGATACCGCTAAGATACACCACATCATTGCACACAGTACCCGGAAAAAGGTGACAGACACTTTCCTTTAATAGAGAACAAAATGATCCACTGTCAAATAAAAAGGAGACTCGCTCACCGGAAGATGTGTCCAAAGCTCCACTCGAAGGCCGATGTTCACAGAGGCTGACTACTTTGACCGCTGTACCGTTACCGTTTCTCTTGTCCGGACACGCAGGTGCAAGATGCCCGGGTTTGCCGCATGAGTAGCAGGTTACAGTTTGCGTCCTTTCCGGTGGAGGACGCTTCGAGCCCGATGATTCTTGCAAATTGGAAGATGATGATGTAGGTCCAGTCTCGTCCTGTCGTCGCTTCCTGCAATCTGCTTGACGATGTCCTGCCACTCCACAGTAGTGGCATTTACCAATAAATTTATCATTCATAATACGAGCTCGTTTTATTTCGGGTTCTTGTTTGTCGTTTCCTTCGAACCGTCTCTTCAAGGATACCCCACCAAGTATTCTAAAAAGCTGAGCTCTGGTGGTGATAGTATGAGCATTCAGCTCCCGGTGAATTATGTTATCCTTTTGGCATAGCACTGATATTACAAATCCGGTTGTAATCTCCTCAACCATTTCTAATTTTGGTATACGCTCGATCAAATTCCATAAGCGCAAGGCTGATTCAGATGCGGTTTCTTTGGCACCTATTTCGAAGCGCAAGACTTCATCAAAATGATCTTGATACAATTTTGGTTTAGCAAATCTAGCGATCAAAGTTTGCTTCACAATATCCCAGGTAAGTTCATTCAAGTTCAATTTAGTGAGGCATGCTGCTGCACGGCCTTTTAAGGCACTAGTAAGCGCAACCAGTAGGTCAACACCTTCGAGGCGCTTGGCTTTTATAATTACTTCCGACACATTGCACCACCCGTCTATATCGGCATCCAATTCATCAGGATTAAACTCCAAAAGCTTAGGCGATGTATTACTCACGGTTAAATTTTGCGGCGTCGCGAGTATACGTGTTAGTAACGCCTCCATGTTACTCAGCAAGTTTGAAGCAGGGTTTGTATCTGCACGTGGTTGGCTATGCTCATTTTGCTGCCCACAGAATCCCACTTCTGATATAGGCACAGGATTAGCCTTATCTGGGTCACTCATTGTGGGGTGTTAGCATTTAAGGGCAGTGAGCTAAAATAAAACACTTCATATGAACCTCTGCATATAATTTTCACAATTGCACAAAATCGAATAACAATTCTCACAAATATTAGCACTAATCGACTAATCAGAAAGCTCTTACTAATTTCTGATATTAATTTGAGCACTTTGTCGTAAGATTTAGCCGAAACTTAGCGATCCGTCGCGGACTTGGTGCGTGCACCGCCGTTGTTTTTGACAATCTGTCAAAACCGTAATGGCCGCCCCGCTACCATAGATACGACGCTCCGCTAGAACGAACTCGCTGCCGACGTAATGATTCACCGGAGCGAGTTCATTCATGTTCGGATGGATGGCGCTAATACCGCGCGCCGTCATATACTTACTTACTTTTATTTACAAACTTGAAATAGAAATGAAAACGAAACTTTTCGAGGGAGGTTATTTTTGTCATGTGCGTTTGGTTATTCATTTCTCATTTGCATTTATTACGTTAAGTGATAAATTTGAAAATAAAACAATAAGAAACATTGTAAAACTTCTTTTCAATACGAAAAGAGGATCAGACTAATTAAATAGGTGCTCATATCTACGAATAACTTTGTTTATAATAACTTCGAAAACGCATCAAACCATAACTAAATTGAATAAACAAAACGCAGATTTTCATTCGTTCATGATGTTCATTGTCATTGAAATTTTTACAAAATAGGTCCGATTCAGACTCTGGTAATGGTAATGAAGTTCAAAATGATGTAACCCATGACAATCAGAATTATAATAGAACGCGGCTATGAAGTCAATCCTGACACATGCCTCTAGGGTTGTTATACGTTCGATCACTGTATCGATAAAATTCGTCAAGTGTGAGTAAAGTCGAATGCAGTTATCAGATGTAAGTATATGAAGAAAGTGAAAAAAAAAACATCTAGGTAGAGATCATAGAAGTAGTTTAATTACTTAATACTTCTATGGTAGAGATAATATTTATATTCTTTACTTTATTATGTATCACTTTCCGAAGCACCATCACCATTATCACTACTGGAATCGTTTGTATTAATAACTAACTCAAAGTCATTATCTAAAATATTATCCACTTTAATGTCTCTGTTGCAATCGTCCCATATTTTGGCTTTAGTTTTATTCACTACCATTTTCCAATTATTTTTGGTTACGTGATTGCACGCTTCTTCTAACAATTTCATCATTTTCGCTGTGGAAAATGGAGGTTCAGTATTATGGCGTGCCGCATGTCCTTTGATCTGTGCCCATATCAATTCGATGGCGTTATACTCGCAATGATACGGCGGTAAACGAAGTACTCGGTGCCCATGTTGCAGTGCTAGTTCATCAATGACGTATCGTTTTACTCTCGATCTGTGAATATTCATCAATCTAATCAAATCTCCTTTCAACATAGACATACTTGCGTCTACACCTTTTTTTTGAAGCCATGCAACCAGATGGGCTTTTTTCTCAGAGTTTGAAGGTGGCTTATCAACTAACATGGAGTGATAAGGTGCATTATCCATAATAATAACTGATGGCTCAGAAAGGCTAGTCAGCATATTAGTGAACCATTGGGTAAACTTCTCACCATCCATTTCTTCATGGTAATCACCTGTGGTTTTAGACGCAAAGGCCAATAAACAGTTGTCTATAAAACCACAGGCGTTGCCAGCATGACAAATAATTAGTCTGGCTCCTTTTCCGGAGGGGACTTTGGATGCCGATGCCGCCGTATCGTCCGTCCACGAGCGACCAACTGTGTGATTCGCATTTAGCCACGTTTCGTCCAAAAAAACTACATTATCCCAATCATCTATAGCTTTCGCCTCGCGTAAAAAATCAGTCCTTTTCATGGCAATATCCGATCTTTCCATTAGCACCTTTCGTTTGTTGCATTGTTTATATCGGAATCCAATGTTTTTCAAAACCTTTGACAATGACTTTTTTGATCCGGAAAATAATCCAGTTTCCTTTAATGTCTGCACTAAATTCGACAACGTTGGGTACTCTTTACGTAAATAATAATTGTAAATATGCCTGCGGATGGCGTCAACGTCAAAATTATCTACATCGGTAAGCTTCGCTCTTTTTCTCTTGTTGGGAGAATATAGAACATTATCTTCGATGCCAGTCTCACCCAATTTTTCTTTCGTGATTTTTATAATAGTTTTTTTGCTGATATCGAGAGCATCTGCAACTCGATCCAACACCGATGTCACGGGCAATATCGGTCCGCCGTTTTGAGCTTCTCGTTCAAAAAAGTCACGAACACGTATGATAAGCTCACGAGACTGACTGTTAAGAACGAATTTCTTCGATCGTTTTGGCATTTTAACAATTCCAAGTAGTAAGCATTTCAAATTCCAAGTTCAAGCCCTTGCTTCAATCTGCCCCTTGGTCAATGGGTGAGATGGGGGATGGCACTAGGTATTAATAGCCAAAAACATGCACAAGTTTAGCACAATCAAAAGTATCAACCTTTGGAAAAGCGATCAAGGCAATACTTAAAATTGTTTTATCATACCTATTGACGTGTCATTGAATTAATTGACAGGAAATATTGTACTTTACATTCAAATTCAAAAAGTTTTCTCTAGGTAAAAAGAGTTCAATTCCCAGAGGTTAGTAATAAAGAAACAAACTCATTTATTCATTAATATTTATAATTAACTGAAGGAGAATATTACTAATATATCTAATTTTACGTTTTATTTACAATAATGCACATCATCATAAAACATAACAATATTTTTAGCTATACGAACTTTTTAACGTGTATCGATATATTGTCTGTGATATTATTGCCACTCACTATTCTGTCACACGCAATAAGTAATTATGTAATTTTTTCCTATGTGGTTGACATTGTCATTATTCAGAAACTTCATAGTTGCGCAATGTGTCAGGATTAACTTCATAGCCGCGTTCTATTATACGTGGTAGACCTGCAGGTATTGTTTATATGCGCTAGGGCGCATGCGCGTTGGACTGTTGTGTCGAATTTCGGCGCCATAGTTAGCGGGGAAATTTATTTATTGTTTACTGTGGTTTTATGGGTCAAAAGTATTATTTTGCCCTAAAATTACTGACAACAGTGATGTTGATGATAATGTGACTCCACCTGACATTCTGGAAATAACGACGGAAATTACGAACACTACAAGCTTCTACAAGAAAAATCAAAAATGGCTAACGACAAATATTTGATCAATATTATGACAACAATTTATTAGTAGACATGAGTTAAGATAAAGTACGTAGTGTAAGATAATGCTGTGGACATGTAGAAGTGTCTTATTTAACAAGATGTCTAATTAGTTCCACCAAGTGGCGACTATCACAACCATCAACAGTTTGTATCAACCATAGGCCACCCGAGGTGCAATAGTGTAAGCCAATCGTATTCATTTTCGATTGTTATATGGCTATTGGCATTTATTATTTATTATTAGGTATATGGCATATGGAAATCGTACGTTTTTGGTTGTCAACAACAAAACAAGACAATTGTATTCATTTGGCAGTCAAAAATGTATGATTTCAACTGTCAAAGTATATATATATACAATATATGACAATATTTGTTTTTCATTCAAAATTAAAATGTTATATCTAACCAAGTCGCGTCAACGATCAGCAACGACGTTTTCTTGAAAAAGTAAATAAAAATACATCGTCATACCGTCATACCTTTAATTTAATTTTAATCTTATTTGTTGTGATTAAAACACTTGTACTTTTCCACAGATTAAACTTATTTGTTATATATCCATCGCAAGGAGATACAATAGTAAATTACTGTAAGACCAGGAATTAAGCAATCCTGGACAAGTAAGTTATAAGTCTGAGCCCGTAGGGTGAGGACTTTTATATACGAGGCCAGGATTGCTCATTATTGGTCGAAGCGGGTATAGTGCTTTTCTCAAAAATTAAATGAGACATTTTCATGTTTTTTATGGTAATGAGTTATATCAAATAAATTGAACTTACTAGGTAATATTAAAAGTTACTTGCTTATATTTGGGCAATTAGTCATGTTTTCTTCAGCATAGCATTAACATAGTTTAAAAATCCATACAGTTGTCCAACGAACGCATGTAGACAGGGCAATCGTGCGAGGCTTGCGGGGCAAGACGCGGGAGGTATTGGCCCCGACTGCATACTAACTTTCGAATAAGCAGTCGGGGTCGCGTCTCTCCGGGCTGACGCGTCGCAATTCGCAAGTGTAATAAAATAACCTAGTAACATTATCGATGCCCAGTAGTAACTAGGTCTCTCTGGTCAACTTGTTGTGAATTGAATGCTCTTTTTTTGAAAAGTAAAGCTATTTTTTATAAATAAAAAATAATGGTGCTTACTACTTGTTTTGTGCAAGACCCAGACTTAATAAGGAATTGAGATTCCGTCTTTTTCCAAAGACAGGTAAATTTTTTACAAAATGAAGTTTTTTGTTAATGTATGACGTATATGTTACGGGTAATGCTAGAAGATTGGGTAAACCTAGGTTCACCCGGGTAATGTTTATTAACATGTCAACCTAATACGCTCCTCCTCGCTTCGCTCGTCGTCGCACCTATTTTTGACTTTTTTCGGACTTTACCCGTAACATATACAGTACATACGTAATTTCATAATAGTTATTAGTTCAGGAATAAAATGGCTGTGAAGCGGTCGACACAAAATGGCAGCCGCACAGTAGGAGTGGTGGGTGACTAGATTTTGGTGTCAAATAGTTACAGCAGGTGTAGCTCCTAGTAGGTACGGTCTTGTGAGGGTCTGATGGGGGGGCAGAGACATGGCTACTGGATCTCCGTGATGGCGATACCTAGAAACATCCAGTTTTGTCTTATAAGTGTTTAGTCTCAGGGTGCTGCTTCTCACCCTGGCTACTGGAGACATGGCTACTGGATATCAGTGACAGCAATACCTGGTTTTGTGTTAAGTGTCTAGTCTCAAGTTATTCAAATATTATATAGGGTGAAATTAAATAAACCGACCAAATTTATATTGGAGACTCTGTTCGCTTTAAAACGTATCGGAACGCGGTTAAGGTGTTTATTTTTATTGATATGGCAACACGCGTTGTCGAGCTGTCAATTGTCAACTTGGCCTTGTGCTTTCTTAAACTTAAAAAATACTTTTAATTGGAATATTGATATAATTTTTCGATAAAAGCTCTTCTAAACTCTTGGAAATGCAGTGAGAGTGTTATCTAGGTGAAGTGAAGTGTTTTTATGGGCAAAACCTCTAAATTACAGTGTGTGTGAACTAAAACAAAACTACCTTCATAAAAAGTAACTTTTATCAAAATGTAAAACAATAATAATTTTGTTGAAATAATGCTAAAATAAATTCCCCCAAAAAACCTCATCTACCGGAAGTGGCTGTTCAGGCTTCCGGGAAGAATCATGCTACTGACATACAAGTTCAAAACTTTCTCAAGCAAGTCTTGAAGCCAAGACAAAGACATTCATCACTTGGAAATATGCCGCTCCGACTAGAAAAAGTTAACCTAGACCCTAACAACCAACTTTCTGATAAAGAAAATGACTGGCAAACAATTCCAATACTCCGCCAAAACAACAAAAGATATAAAAGGATGAGACAAAATACACCATCCCCTGACTCGGAAGTTCCAGTACAAAACAGATATGCACAACTACGGCTAGAAGAGACCAATACAGCTTCTCATCAAGAAAAAGTTCAAAAGCCTCCACCAATTATGCTCTACGGTATCAAGAATATAACAAAACTTAATGACCTCATTGGGGAAATTTTGGATAAAACACAGTACTCATACAAAATTGTGACCAAAAATCAGCTTCGAGTCACATGTATTAATATAGCTTCTTATAAAAAACTTATTGAGCTAGCCCGAGAGAAGGGTCTGATTGGACACACATTTACCAGAAAAGATGAAAGACCATATAGAATTGTCATTCGAAATCTTCACCCCTCTACACCAATTGAGGCTATTAAAGAAGCTATAGAAAGCACTGGTAATATTGTAAAAGGCGAAATAATAAATGCCCGGCATGGTCCGTCTAAAATACCTCTGTTTACTTGGTTTGTGAACTTAGAACAAGGTCCAAACAATAAAGATGTAAAATCCCTGAAATACATCTATCATACTTCTATTATCATTGAGGATCCTATTCGTAAAAAGATGATTCCTCAGTGCAAAAGGTGCCAACAATATGGCCATACAAGGAATAATTGTATGAGGCCTTACAGATGTGTTAAGTGCGCAGAAAACCATAACACAACAGACTGTCCAAGAAAAGACAGAAATATTCCAGCAAAATGCGCTTTATGTCTTGAAGATCACGCTGCAAGCTATAAAGGATGTAAAGTTTACTTGGAAATACAAAAACGGAAATTTAGCTCACAAACAAAGAACAAAACACATAAACAAAGCGAAAGGAAATCTACTGAAAAGCAAGATCCATTAAGCAAAATTGAAGTTATTTCCTCAACCGAAAATAAGGAGTATGATGATAATAAGAATCCTACTAAAACATATGCACAAGTTACATCAGCTATCCCAATGAATCTAGAAACTATTCTTATAAAAAATGCAGAAAAGCTAGACCGCCTCATTGAACATATGGGAGCTATGATGAGTCTCCTATCAACAATTGTCAATAAACTAGTTCGTTAAAGAGTTGGCTCTACGGATTGCAACGTGGAACGTCAACGGCTTGCCCGCTAGAAAACAAGATGTGAACACCTTGTTCAAGATTCAAAATCTTGATGTTCTGTTAATTTCCGAAGCTCATCTTACGGAACAGTTAGCATTCAGTCTTAAAGGATACAGAACCTATGCCACATACCATCCAGATAACACGGCACATGCAGGAACAGCAGTAATTGTTAGAAATAATATAAAGCATGAGCTACTTCCAGAGTATCGGACACCTCAGATCCAAGCAACATCAATACTGTTGCATGACAAACAAGGTTCAATTACATTGTCATCAGTATATTGTCCTCCAAAAAAGAAAAAACAAACAGAAACGAATGGTGAACAATTTGATGATTTCTTTCAGACCCTAGGAAATAGGTTTATCGTCGGTGGCGATTGGAATGCCAAAAATACACACTGGGGTTCACGACTCACAGTTACTAGAGGTAGACACCTAAAGAGCAGCATGGACAGAAACCATTTGAGTGCCCTCACAACATGTCAGCCTACTTATTGGCCCACTGACCCAAATAAATCCCCAGATCTCTTAGATTTCTTTATGTACAAAGGCATACAAACATGCTTCTTGAAAATTGAAAGTTGTTATGACACTTCTTCTGACCACACACCAGTAATTGCTACTATAAGTACAACCATAATTGAAAGACCTTCTAAGCCTTTTCTGTACAATAAGCAAACAGACTGGCATGCTTTTCAACAATACTTAGACAAAAATGTAGATCTGAATGTACGATTGAAGACTGAAGACGATATTGAGACTGCAACAGTTTACATTACCAAATTAATACAAAAAGCAGCATGGATGAGTACCCCTAGTGAACGAAACATGAGACAAAAAGCTCACAATAACTTGCCTCAAGAAGTGAAACAGAAAGTGTTAGAGAAGCGAAGACTGAGAAGGGTATGGCAATTAAGTCGACACCAAGCAGACAAAACTGCGTACAACAAGGCAGCAGCAGAGTTAAAACAATTCCTTATTGAGTTGGAAAATGACACTCTTCAATTTCACTTACAAAACATAACCCCGTCAGCACCAGCCAACAGCGAACATTCGTTGTGGAAAAACGTCAAGTCCTCTCAAAAACCACAGCTACCACAACATCCACTAAAAATGATGAACGGTACATGGGCTAAAACAGATGAAGAAAGAGCAGAGGCTTATGCAGAATTTTTAAGTCATGTTTTTACACCAAATGATGACCTGGGGTCTGAGACTATTGACTATGAAGTCAAATCATTTCTCAAAAGCGACCTTCAACTCAGTCCACCTATTCACTGTTGTACACCTGCGGAAGTAAGACGTACTATTTTTGAACTGGAACAAAAGAAAGCACCGGGGTTCGACCTCATAACAGCAGAGGTACTGCGACAACTACCAAGAAAAGTATTGATCTTTATTACATCGCTTTTCAATGCTATTCTCAGAACATCCTCATATCCTAGTATTTGGAAAGTTTCCCAAATAACAATGGTACCTAAGCCTGGAAAACCACAGCACATGACATCATCATACAGGCCAATAAGCTTGCTACCTGTGCTGTCTAAAGTATTTGAGAAAATAGTCTCTAGTAGACTGAAGGAATGCCTCAAATATAATAATATCATTCCAGAACATCAGTTTGGATTCAGGAACAATCACTCTACGATTGAACAAGTCCACCGAGTATGTGAACATATAAGATATGCCTTAGAAAAAAGAGAATACTGTTCTGGAGTGTTCCTAGATGTTCAGCAGGCATTTGATAAAGTCTGGCATAATGGACTTCTATATAAGCTGAAAAAATATCTACCCCATAACATGTTTCTTCTACTGAAATCCTACTTGGAGAACCGATTCTTCTTTGTAAAAATCAATGATGCAATATCAGATTTCTTTGATATAAATGCCGGAGTACCACAGGGATCAGTGCTGGGCCCCATCCTGTATCTACTCTACACAGTTGATGTTCCAGATTCGGAGAATGTGATGACAGCTACCTTCGCAGATGATACTGCTGTACTTACATCAAATAAGAATCCAGAAACTGCTTCAAACATATTACAGACACACATTGATAAGGTACATTCCTGGATGAGCGACTGGCGGATTAAGGCTAGCGCAGCAAAATCTAACCACATCACCTTTACTTTGAGGAAAGAAGACTGTCCTGCTGTAAAATTTGGGAAGGACGTGCTGCCACACAACACTGTAGTGAAATACCTTGGCTTCCATCTTGATCGCAAGCAGACTTGGAAGGCTCACATACAGAAGAAGCGTGATGAATTAAATATCAAGTTTCGGTCCTTACAATGGCTACTTGGAAGACAATCCAAATTATCCCTCAATAACAAAACTCTTGTTTACAAAGCAGTATTGAAACCAGTCTGGACCTATGGAATTGAGCTGTGGGGATCAGCAAAGAACTCAAACATTGAAATTTTGCAACGTTTCCAAAATGGTGTACTGAAAGCTATAGTGAATGCTCCATGGTTCACAAGAATAGATGAAGTTCATAAATACCTCAAACTTCCTACTGTAAAAGAAGAAGTAAATACCAGGACTAAATCCTACAGAAATAGGATTATGAGCCATGAAAACAGACTTGCTCATTGTCTAAGTGAACCACTCCAAACGAGACGCCTAAAAAGGCAACACACATGGGACAATTTATAATAATATAATTCATGGAGGCAACCCGACACTGGAAGGGCATGCCTAACAAGCCATTAATTTCTCTCACAAAAACTGCTTATGGTCTTCGGACCGATTGCAAGTTGGCGAAACGGGAAAAAAAAAAAAAAAAAAAATTGTGGCGTAGACGTCCTTCCGTTTTACCTTTGAAGGCAATAAGAGTTGCGAGAGGTTATATAATTAAGATTTCTAGGAAATCCTTAAGTAAAAGTGTGAAATAAACCTGTTAATTAGTGTTAACTGTGGTTCGAAACCCATACGCGAAAGGATTCGTGAATTCAATAATTTTGAAGTGAGATGTTAAAAGATTTTCATCAGCACGTTGTACTGAAATAGCGCAGTAAAATTGAAACTTGGGTTTCTTTGGGAGGCTAGCCTTGGGGTTAGATATTTGCGTATAGGATACGAATCTACATCTGCAAACTGCTGGCTGGGCTGGTCCTTTGTCAGAAACCTGTGCTCGAGAGCGACGACGGCAACCAACTCCAGAGGAAAGGCGAGCACGTCCAGGGGATCTGTGCTTTCCTCTGAACCAAGGTTGAGTCGCGACCTTGATCGAGAGCCTAGGTCCCGTCAAGGACAGGAAGGTGAACATTCCTACAGAAATGTGAGTTTTTGAATCGTTTACCCATATAACTGGATTTAGTATATAAGTTTCCTTGTTTTGGAGACCCCCTTTCTAGTAGGGTTTAGATTCTATTCAATATAATGGGCCCAGCACACAAGATCTAAACTGTACCTAGCTAGAGGGGGGGTTTATCAAACAGACACGGTTAGTGATAAAAAACTAGGTTCAGTAAACCCTTTGGCTAATTTCGAAAAAAACATTTTTTTTGCTCCCTTACTTGTTGGACTAGTTTAAGTTAGATTCCTAGTCCAGTCAGTAAGGAATCAACCATTTTTTTTCTAATTTCCCAAAAAAGGTAATTGAAGCTTGTTTCTGATCACTAACCGAGTCTCCAGTATGAAATTGGTCGGTTGATTTAATTTCACCTTGCATATTATCCTAAGTTATATAAGTACTTTTTTGTTACGTAAGTCTTAGTGTATGAATGTGTAAACTTATTAAAATATACTTGATATAAATACACAATTGGGTTTTATTTTTATTGTTTAAAACTGTGACAACCCTAACAATATGACCACTGTCTAGACACTGTCGGCATTTTCGCAGACATCAAAGGCGTAGGATCACTGTATGTTTTTACACTGTGGCATTAGTGGAGTACAATGTATATCAGACAGAGCCCTCTTCTGACCTCATTTTGTAATTTATTTGCACGAAACACTTTCAACTAAAATATAAAGCAACATAAATTCCCGCTTTTACGCAACTTTTTTTTATTATTGCCAGCTGGGCAAAGGTATTTATCGCCATGCAGCCTTCTTCATGGACAAAGCCACCTTGAGGAACGCTATAAGAACTAAGAAAAAAAAAACATCGAGAAAACGCCCACGGTTTAAAATATACCTATAAAATAAATATAAATTATATTTGTTATTATTATTGCAATTATAAAATATAGCAAACATTTCTACATTCGAAACATGAAATTGTAAGTACCTAATTTACTTTATTTTTCTTTGTAAATTGGCCGCTTTAAACTTTATGATCGCCAAACTCCTTAGTCTCTTATAAACATAGACACTGATAGTTTTAAAAAGAAAATATATGAAATATACTCTGTGAACATATGGTATGTAATGGATTTTCATACGAATTTCCTGGACAATTGTTCAGATTTCTTGGACACTTTTAATACCTCGCCAGGATGAAGTATTTTCTGGTAGGTAATTGCAGTATGTAATGGTAATATTAAAATGTATTGTTGAGAAAATTAGCATTACATCATTACGGTTTAGAAAATCAGAAGAAAAGTAAATCTGGATGTGAGGAGCTCTAAACCGGGACTCGAACCCAGTACCTACATCGTCATAGCATGAATCCCCGAGGGGGGGCGTCAGAGGTCTCTCCCAAGTCTGGACTGCTAAATGCAAGTCACAGTCCACACTCGTCCACTCACGTTTCACCGACAATTATTACCTTTAGAATCAGGCGCAACTGTTCACAAATGATTTGTATTCAAATCCGAGACGTCCGAACCACAGACTACAGAGGCGGCTAATAAATTAAGTTTTTGATTTATTCATAGAATCTAGACTTCAAGTCGCTGGCAGGCGTTCCTGAGATACGAGCATTGTCTTAGGCTTGTGTAGTACAGTACTAGAGTAGTAATAAGACATCATTATTCATTACTTAAAAGTGAAAGAGAAAGAACAATTCAGTTCGGATCTTTTTATTCGGTCTTTTAGTACATTTCAGTCCGACAGAACGAGACGAAGCGAACGATACCCGACGAACGAAATAAAAAAGCCAGTGACTCACACAAAGACGATCCCGAACTTGTTCGGAAATTTTATACCTTATTTCAATACTATGAAAGTTTAAATTATTCCGAAAAGCTTGGTTATGTTAGTCAATAACTTGTTCCGAGCTAATTATAAAGAATAGTTATTAGTTCTTTCTAAACAAACTCAGCAACCAAATCATGCTACATTAAAATCGTTCATAAAACATTAAACAGCAAAGTCGACTCTAAATAAAATTTCATTTTCATATTTTATATATTATACTATATTCAACATAAGTAATAAAATAAAATAATAATGTACAATCATTTGTAATTCGCGTTAAGAATAATAAATCGAACTAAAAACACATATTTTCTTAATACTCGTATCTATGTACGTTCCATTGTTATGGACACAAATATTAATCATTAATTCATTAAAAATAAAATATTCATTTAATATCACTGATATTTTACAAGCCTTAACTCGATCTAAAATACTCTGTGAGTCTTAAAATGCACGAACTGAATGGTATCATCGCATAATTATTCGCATAAGAAAAAACGTACAGTGAGCAGAGTATCGCTCGAATGAGTCACGCACTAATAGAACTAAATGAACGAACTAGTACATTTTGATGAATGTACGAGATCGGATCGAACCGCGCAGTGACCGAGCAAGCACAAGCCTACATTGTCTGCACCAGTTATATCAACAATAAAAACGTCAGCTTAGAAATGTCTGCAGGCGTTCCTATTTACGAAGTCGGCCGCAGTGTATAAAACAATCAGCCAAGGCAAATCCAGCCTTGTTGCCACGGATTACGATTCAAGTGTTTCGTGGTCTAAGTTAGCTCTGAATGGAAGTCGGTTGCTAAGGAGAATGGGAGATTAGTATAGTTAGCGGGTTAAATGAAATGTGGGATTCGAATCAAAATGTTTTGTAGAACAAGAACCATGGTGAACGAATTAATGGGTTGGGGTGTAGATAAGGGGGCACTATGGGAAAAACTTTTTGCATAATTTAGTAGGTAACAACAGGCCATACCTTTGAATAATAAATAATTTAATTGAAAGGCGAAAGTTTTCCGTGAACGATATCTCTGGTAGAAGATTAGGTCGCTGGGTAGAAGCATCGGCCTGCAAATATCTCTCTGCATGGTCGCATATCTCTCCTTCGCTGGATTCTTTCCCTGGTTTTTAGGCGTTCCTCCTCCGCCGGCCGCAGACAGCAAGTACGCTCTCGCCATTCGATTATGAGAACAAAAAACACGTAAACAAGGCACGAAAAGTTATATCTACGAAAAACCAAGCATAGTAGATTTAGGTACCAAACAATATTGCTGGAAAATACCAAAATTGTGCAAATTTATTATGAACATCGGAGCTCTGGTGGCCCGGCTTTCATTTGACATTTCAAAATGGTCATGAACTTGTTTTTTTTTTTTTTTTTTTGTTACGTGATACCAATAATTGTGTTCAAACGTCAAATATGTATGAAAATCATTCACTCAATTGACATGGGCTTGAAGACCATCACAATTATTTTACGCGGTACGACGAAGCTCATTAATGGGCTTCAACTGTCAAAACGAAGCCCATTACGATGATCATCGAGTTACGTGGTAGACCCGCTGGCCGAAAATAAAGTTGAATTGTAACCTCTTTGTACGTATTAATAGTAATAATATATTAATTTATATTTTATTTCAGACCATAAAAAAATGCTTGACAAATATTTCACCGTCCATATATTACCTTATTTATTACAGGTTGTATGGGAGTAGATAAATTTATTCTTTACTTTAAAATGATCTCTTCGGTAATTATGTATTTATTTCCATATTCATTAAACGAAAAATATTTTCAAGGAAAGAGTTTATTACTTTTCATAAGATAAACATATTTTCCCCTCAAAGCCAGAGTAACACTCTCCTCTGAAAATATAACTTGAAGATAAAGTTGATGAAGGTGCAGATCTCCCTTCTCAAAGTGACGTCATCCGACCTACTTATCTATATCTCTTTGAGTACGGAACCATCCCGACAACTCGCTTCAATATACCTATATAGCCTTCGTAATAAAAATAAGCCTTCCCAACAGCCACGTAAATTCAGGAAATACCTTCAAAGGCCTACATCCTTGCTAACCCAAATAAGCTTAATATAAAATCGCCCGCCTTTATTTAGTATCGGATGTGTTAATATTGTTCAGAACAATAATTTTATACCTATAGTATGTATTTTAACTTTACTTTTGGTTCTCATGAAAATAATTCGATATATCTGACTCTATTTCTATATCCCTAGGAAACAGCCTTTAGGAAAGAACGAAAGCCTATGTCCCTATATATGTCTCTATGAAACTGTCAGTACTAGTGTTGCATGACAATCGATAGTCTATCGATAGGCTATCGATACTATCGTGACCTTGTAAAAAAGTAACAATATCGATAATGCTATCGATGGTATCGATTATATAGATAGTATCGATAGCGAAAATTCTATAATACTATCGATAGTATCGATTATATGTTAGCAATACTATCGATACCATCGATAGTATTATTTACGTTTATCGATTAAACTATCGATTGTATCGATACTATTGAAAGTATCGATTGTTTTGCTCCATCTATAGTCCATAAAAATGTAATACTATTGCTTTGTCTAATTGCATTGTTTGTCAACGCGGTAAGCATAATATTATTTAGGTCTTATTAAAGTTCAATTGGTTTCGTAACAAAATAAGAAAGATTTTGAGAACTGTAATCTGGCAACTCTTGCCAGCCAAGATCGAACGAAGGTTTGTTTGAAAAAAATTGTTAATCGTAGTAAATCGATAGTATCGATAGTATTGCTAACATATAATCGATACTATCGATGGTATTACTTAATTTGGGCTATTGATAGTCATGCAACACTAGCCAGTACTCAGGGAAGAAACTATAACTATATACGAGTACCGGTGTAGATGTTACCATTATTAAATTAATTTACATTATTTTCGAACTTGCTACGCTCGTGCTTCAAATCGTCCTCGTAAGCTATTAGAATAGAATAGAATAGAATGACGTTTATTTCGATCGATTAAGATTATAATTATTAATACACATACACACAAAAAAAAACAATTATCAATTAGTACAATAAAATATACACAATAAAATATATATAAAATTAAAACAATATTTTGACTGTTGTCAGCACATGAATCATGCTGCAATGATCAGGTACTGACAGTCAAACCGTTCCGCAAATGCGTTCAGGATACAGTTGCGGCTGGCCCGCACCCTGCGCAACAGGGATGTGCACCGCCCGCGCATCGTTGCATAAAAGCAATCCACATGCGCGTCCGCGAACATCCCCGACGCACTACAGAAGCGAGGCAGCCCCAAAATTATCCTAAACGCATTGTTGTATTGGACTCGTAGCGCGCTGTACTGTCTTTGCGTATAACTCACCCACAGACTGCTCGTGTAAAAGGACGTACAAAATGCCCTGAACAGGGTGATTTTGACGTTTATTGAGCAGCGAGCAAATCTGCGGGCTATCATATTAGCACGAACAGACAACGCCCTACGCTCCCTCTCTATGTCTGCATCGTCTCTCAGGTCCGAGGTTACAACATGTCCAAGGTATTTAAACTGATTGACTCTATTAAGAGGATACCCGTAGAGTTTAATAGCTATTGCCTCAAATGCCTCACCTCACTTGTAGCATAAACTACAACTTTTTAGTAAAAGTATAAGTGTTTTAAGTACACGTAACTTATCAGAAACGACATTGTTGGTTCAACACACTTGTGAATGACATACTGCACACACACTTACTTGTGAATGACATACTGCACACACACTTACTTGTGAATGTGTGCATCACTTCGCACACGTCATGTTTGTAATCAATACATGTAATAAAATGTCTAAATATGAGAGTTCTATGTCAATAAGGATAGAGCTAATACCATAGATTATTTAGTATGCTAATACCATGGAAGAAGCTAATACTGACTTGTGAAATGAGTTCAACTTACCAACCCACTCTCCTGCCCAATACTAAGTATTACCAAACGTTCGTTCACAAGCAGTAATGCCCGACACGTAATCACAAACAACTATCGAAGCCGACCACGAACAAATAAACCAATTAAACACATGTTTCACCAAACCCGTCCCCTTCCAAATTACAAATTAATGTATATATTATGCTCAAATAAACATCGTAATAGAGATAGCTTCCTATTGCCCCTAAATACAAACTATATTCGGAAAGGGTTTTAGCTTCAATTCTACCGAATTTTGAGGCTGAAAGGGGTACGAAGGATCTTAGTGTCAAACAAACTTTTTGAAATGTATACTTCTTTTTAGGGTTCCGTACGCGAAGTTTGCCAAACGGGACCCTATTCCTGAGCCTCCGCTGTCTGTCCGTCTGTCACAGCTTCACAGGGGTCTACAGCTTTACCCGTTAAAGGTAGAAAGTTGAAATTTTTACAAAATACGTGTTACATATACACGTACTAAGGCGTCTACAACGACAAACACTTGAAAAAATATTTAAATACATGAAACCTCGAAAAATTGCATTATTTTAACGTTATTTGTTTTGGCTCTAACTTAAAGACGGTAATCCATCCATCCATCAGCCCATGTTCGTCCACTGCTGGACATAGGTCTTTCTCAAATTTCGCCACTCATGTCGGTCCTCTGTCCTCCTCATCCAGCCGCCTCCCGCAACGTACTTCAGGTCGTCGGTCCAGCTGGAACGAGGTCGGCCTACAATACGTTTTGCTGTACGTGTCTCCATTCTACAGCCTTTCGGCCCCAACGGCTATCATGTCGGCGACAAATATGGCCTGCCACTGCCACTTCAACTTACTGATTCTGCAGGATATGTCGGTTACTTTCGATCTCCAACGAATCTCCTCGTTTCGGATTCTATCCATCAGAGATACCCGAAGCATAGCCCACTCCATAGCTCGCTGAGCGACCTTAAATCGGTGGATCATACACTTTGAAAGAGACCACGTCTCAGCGCCATACGTCATCACAGGAAAGACGCACTGGTTGTACATCTTAGCCTTTAAGCACTGCGGTATTGACTATGTAAATATGTGACGCAACTTTCTGAATGCTGCCCAACCTAAGTATATTCTTCTGTTAGCCTCGGGGTCGAAGTTGTTTTTATACAGCTGTATAACTTGACCTAGATAAACATATGTTTGAACAACTTCGATGCTGACATTATCGACGATTAGTGGCCTTAGTCTTATCCAAATTCATCAGCAGGCCCACTCGTCTCGAAGAATCGCTAAGGCCGCGCACCATTACCTCTAGTTCCTGCAGCGATTCCGCCATTATCACGATGTCATCGGCAAAGTGAAGATGTGAAATGTACTCTCTGTTTACGTTTATGTCTCGTCCATTCCAGTCTAGTGTTTTGAAGACGTCCTCCAGCGCGGCGGTAAACAGTTTTGGGGAAATAACATCTCCCTGTCTCACGCCGCGCTGAAGATGTATCAGTCTTGTTCACCCTGTACTTGGACGGACATCGTAGCGGAGTCATAAAGACATTTCAGCATCTCCACGTAACGCCAGTCAACTTGGCATCGCTGCAGGGACTGCAGAACAGACCAAGTTTCGATGGAGTCGAAGGCTTTCTCGTAGTCCACAAACGCTAGACATAAGAGCAAGATATTCTAGAGTTTTCTGTATAACCTGTCTGTAGCCTTTTCGAAACCCAGCCTGCTCTGGGTTGGAAGTCGTCAAATCGTTGGGCGAGACGATTCGTGATATGATAACTCTTGAGAACAGCTTATAGCTCAGGAGCACAATGGGTCTATAGTTCTTAAGTCTCCTGATCCGACATTAAAGAGGTCCTGTAGCTGACTGAGTATAGGGTAGCCTCCATCTTTCAGGAGTTCAGTTTCATCACTGCCGTCCTCGCCCGGCGCCTTGTTGTTTTTCAGCTGTTCGAGAGCTACATATATTAATCTCACCTATTTCGACATCCGGGAGTTCATCCGTGTAATGATCGCCCTGTCGATAGTAGAGCAGGTGTCCTGACTCTAGGGTTATGGTATCCTCACCTGCTCGTCGGACTTCCGATATACCCAGAATATGCCAGTTGATTCTACCTAACTCTGACTCGAGCTCAGCGAGGTGTCTGTCTGTCTTCCCGTCCGTGACAAAAGAGTCGTCGATGTTGGTGACCATTCAACCGGAGACTCTTAGCACCCCCTGCCCCACCGTTACCGCGACCGCCACCGTATTCAGGAATAGTGGGGCTGCCGGGAATTGGGGGTCGTTTGTTTGTAGCGTACATCATAGCAAACCGCTCCAACGCGGGAATACTATATAATAATACTAATACTGGCTTTTTCCCGCGGCTCCGCCAGCGTGTTATTCGGTTTAACGACATGCTTTTTTCCGGGATAAAAAGTAGCCTATGTGTTAAGTTAGGGTATAAACTACATACATTCTAAATTTCATCTAAATCCGTCAAGCCGTTTTTGCGTGAAAGAGTAACAAACATACACACACACACACGCACACACACTCAAACTTTCGCATTTATAATATTATGTGATTTGCGAGTTATAAGTAAGTTTATGTATTATTAAATTATTATTATTTCTCTATTAAATACAATAGGAGCAGTCTGGTGATCTGCACTTGAACGATAAACAAAGAAATACTGCGGTACGTATAGTATTTCGTTGCAAGTAAACAATGTTAATTATTTATTATCCACTTCTGGTTGTCTCCTAATTCGATCTTTTTACACACGGTTTGAGTTCTGTTAAAACTATACTACTGTCAGCCCAGAGATTCTTCGTTCTTATTGCTTTGCTTGCGATATTGTCAGTTTGTATACTTATATTCAATTGAGGGGGAGTGAGAGCGCTTTAAAGATTGTTTCTAAAAAAAAGATTGTTTCCTGTAAACCACGTTGATGACGTGGGCGAAGCCGCGGGCAGAAGCTAGTATTTATTATAATTTTCAAAATAGGTTCAGCCGTTCCAGAGATATTTAAATCTGCTTGAATGTAATCAATGGCTATCTCCCTAGCCCATCCCAGGAAACATAAAATAGCATATCTACACTATTATATAAAGAGGAAAGATTTGTTTGTTTGTTTGTTTGTATGTTTGAGGTAAACTTTGAAACTACTGAACCGATTCTAAAAATTCTTTCTGAATGGTTAGTCTCTCTTCTAATGGTTAGTTATACGTGATAAAACCGGTGGTTTTTCCATACGAGGAAACTGTATCAGTTTAATCTGTTTAAAGATTTCCATCTACAACGATCCTGACACACCTCTTGCTAATATTAAGCTTGAAAAATTGACTACAGCCAGGTTCAAGCATAGACACATCAAATACAGTGGTTTAAGTAATGATTTCTTCCCATATGGCAAGACTAATCAGTTTAATCTGACTACAGATTTCCATCTACAACGATCCTGATACACCTCTTGCTAATATTAAGCTTGAGAAAGTGACTACAGCCAGGTTTAACACAGATACATTAAATACTATGATTTAAGTAATGATTTTTTCCCATACGTGAAAACTATATCAGTTTAATCTGACTACAGATTTACATCTACAACGACCCGGACACACCTCTTGCTAATATTTAGCTTAACAAGTGATTAAAGCCAGGTTTATGTATTGATTTTTTCCCATACGAGAAAACTGTTAATCTGTTAAGTTTAATCTGACTACAGATTTCCATCTACAAGGATCCTGACACACTTCTTGGCACTTTGCTAAAACATAGTAACCAGGGTCTGATGATTGGATTGGAAGATGGATACGGGATCTCCTCAACGGACAACGACAGACCCTTCGAGTTTGGGCTTATTGATTGGTATTTGTTAGCACTTGAGTAAAACATGGTGAACAAGGTCTGCTGATGGGACTGGAAGGTGGGTACGGGATCTCCTCAACGGACAACGACAGACCCTTCGAGTTTGGGCTTATTGATTGGTATTTATTAGCACTTGAGTAAAACATGGTGAACAAGGTCTGCTGATGGGACTGGAAGGTGGGTACGGGATCTCCTCAACGGACAACGGCAGACCCTTCGAGTTTGGGCTTATTGATTGGTATTTGTTAGCACTTGAGTAAAACATGGTGAACAAGGTCTGCTGATGGGACTGGAAGGTGGGTACGGGATCTCCTCAACGGACAACGACAGACCCTTCGAGTTTGGGCTTATTGATTGGTATTTGTTAGCACTTGAGTAAAACATGGTGAACAAGGTCTGCTGATGGGACTGGAAGGTGGGTACGGGATCTCCTCAACGGACAACGGCAGACCCTTCGAGTTTGGGCTTATTGATTGGTATTTGTTAGCACTTGAGTAAAACATGGTGAACAAGGTCTGCTGATGGGACTGGAAGGTGGGTACGGGATCTCCTCAACGGACAACGACAGACCCTTCGAGTTTGGGCTTATTGATTGGTATTTGTTAGCACTTGAGTAAAACATGGTGAACAAGGTCTGCTGATGGGACTGGAAGGTGGGTACGGGATCTCCTCAACGGACAACGGCAGACCCTTCGAGTTTGGGCTTATTGATTGGTATTTGTTAGCACTTGAGTAAAACATGGTGAACAAGGTCTGCTGATGGGACTGGAAGGTGGGTACGGGATCTCCTCAACGGACAACGACAGACCCTTCGAGTTTGGGCTTATTGATTGGTATTTGTTAGCACTTGAGTAAAACATGGTGAACAAGGTCTGCTGATGGGACTGGAAGGTGGGTACGGGATCTCCTCAACGGACAACGACAGACCCTTCGAGTTTGGGCTTATTGATTGGTATTTATTAGCACTTGAGTAAAACATGGTGAACAAGGTCTGCTGATGGGACTGGAAGGTGGGTACGGGATCTCCTCAACGGACAACGACAGACCCTTCGAGTTTGGGCTTATTGATTGGTATTTGTTAGCACTTTGGTAAAACATGGTGAACAAGGTCTGCTGATGGGACTGGAAGGTGGGTACGGGATCTCCTCAACGGACAACGACAGACCCTTCGAGTTTGGGCTTATTGATTGGTATTTGTTAGCACTTTGGTTAATTTTTTTTTTTTTTTTTATTTATTTATTAACTTTACATTAAATATTTAAATGGACCAGTGATGCTGTAAGATCACATGTGATCTATCCCAGCATCACAATACGTTATACAGAGAAATTAGCCAATAGCCAGTGTGCTAACTAAAGTACAAAAACTTTAACACCTATTTAATTTACTCAAATAAACCAACATAAGCAATAAAATTATACAATAACCACAAAATTGTGCAAACTAAGGTACAAAATAAAACATGGTGAACAAGGTCTGCTGATGGGACTGGAAGGTGGGTACGGGATCTCCTCAACGGACAACGACAGACCCTTCGAGTTTGGGCTTATTGATTGGTATTTGTTAACACTTTGGTAAAACATGGTGAACAAGGTCTGCTGATGGGACTGGAAGGTGGGTACGGGATCTCCTCAACGGACAACGACAGACCCTTCGAGTTTGGGCTTATTGATTGGTATTTATTAGCACTTGAGTAAAACATGGTGAACAAGGTCTGCTGATGGGACTGGAAGGTGGGTACGGGATCTCCTCAACGGACAACGGCAGACCCTTCGAGTTTGGGCTTATTGATTGGTATTTATTAGCACTTGAGTAAAACATGGTGAACAAGGTCTGCTGATGGGACTGGAAGGTGGGTACGGGATCTCCTCAACGGACAACGACAGACCCTTCGAGTTTGGGCTTATTGATTGGTATTTATTAGCACTTGAGTAAAACATGGTGAACAAGGTCTGCTGATGGGACTGGAAGGTGGGTACGGGATCTCCTCAACGGACAACGACAGACCCTTCGAGTTTGGGCTTATTGATTGGTATTTGTTAGCACTTGAGTAAAACATGGTGAACAAGGTCTGCTGATGGGACTGGAAGGTGGGTACGGGATCTCCTCAACGGACAACGACAGACCCTTCGAGTTTGGGCTTATTGATTGGTATTTATTAGCACTTGAGTAAAACATGGTGAACAAGGTCTGCTGATGGGACTGGAAGGTGGGTACGGGATCTCCTCAACGGACAACGGCAGACCCTTCGAGTTTGGACTTATTTGATTGGTCTTTATTAGCTCCTTGGTTAAACATGATGTCTGTTGCAATAGTCGTTCAAAAAATCATATTCTTTTGTTTTCCTTATTTTCACGAAAATCTCTTCGACGTGGGCGGAGCCGCGGGCAAAAGCTAGTATTATATATTATATAATTATAGTGCGGAGCAAAAGAACCTATAGGCCAGTATATACCTAGTAGTAAGTCAGATAATCTTGCGAAGTGGTCCCTCAGTAAGTCAGTCAAGGGCGCCCCAACCGATCAACGTGCTCGAGTGCCACAGTTCTAAGTAGCTGAGGATACTGCCAAGCTAGGTTATTCGCTTACGGCTTTGCTTGGCGCATTTTAAACACAATGAGGAAGTCTGAAAAACAAAACCGACCAAGTGCGAGTCTCGCCTCGCTCTATTTAATTAAGGTTTCGTAACATCGCAACAAGCAGTTTAAGAAGAAATGTTTGTTTCGGTCGCAGCTTATAAACTAGACAATGAATCGGCCTTTTGTGTATTTGTTACAATTATAAGTTTACAATCGTAAATAATATATAGAATTTTAAATTCTTATCTAGTTTCGTTTTTAAGATAAACCCCGTGAAAAATGGTCTAAACTGACAACTTTGACGGTCCCTAATTTCTTCATTATTGAAGGTGAAAAAGAATAAAATATATATTTGTACTCTACCCAATAAGGTAATAACAGTGTCGAGCCACATACAATATACATGCCAACGGGAAGGAATTAAAAACAAATGCGGTTCCTTCTAATTTCAAGTCTATGACTCATTCCATCTACGAGCTAGAGACCTGTGACATACGGCAGACATTTGGGTATTCATTTGGTATGAGACCTTAAAAGGGGCGTGCTACAAACATACAAACTTTTCTGATTTCTTATCCTCAGAGAAGAGAGAGTGTACAATCGGTCATGTATCATAGATTGTTGAATGTCACTCAAGAGTAACTGAACTTCCAAGAGGCTCTTTCGTATTATCCACCAGATCATTTTGAATTTAATAATAATTTAAATAATCGTTATTGAGTAGTCTTTCACTACTGTTTCATTACATAATATACGAGTATATTAAAGATACTATAGGTTAGTTATTAGCTGATGGACTGTCAGTATAACAACCAGTACTCTTGGCACCCTCTGTTCAAGGACTATTTTTGCTTACACCAAGGGGAAGCGCCTTACCGCTGTATTTCGGGCGTAGATATACGGTTTTTAGAGCATTCAGGTTCACCTCTCAGTGTTTACCTTCACAATGAGCAAGTCGTCTACATATAAAATACATCGTGGCGATATTCATTTCCGTAGGGGTGTCAGAGGTTTATCGAGTATGAACTGTGAGATGTGAGTCAACAGTTCACAATTGGACAAGGTTTATTAGCTCCGCTCCGCCTAACACGCTCCGCTTTCAGCTGCATCATAGGTATTCTAAATTTTAACATCAAATACCACAGTTTAATAGTCTATATAACAGGGTGAACCAAACGAATGCCCCCTGGAGGGAAAGTGCCCTAAATATTGAAGAAAACAAATTGTACTTATAGGAACCTTCATTCAATTTTTTAGGTAAAGAAAAACTGCATTTAATTAATTTGAAAAATTACCTGCGTTGTTCCTGCGTCTTTTCCGTACTTCTCACAATGTATCATTTTTGGATACGAGTTTTGTTATTTAAATGTTAAATTTCATGGTCTTCCTTTAATTTACGATACTATGTTACGTCGAAGATTTTAGTTCTAATGCTTGACCCTTTCGATCGGTATTTACACATTTGTCCAGTTTGATTCCTGGTTCATGAAGATGATTTTTTTTTATTCTTTGAATGCAGTTTTCCTTAACTATAAAAATAAAACAAAGAGTTCTTTCAGTAAAATTTCCTAAATTTAATATTTAAGGCACTTTTCTCCAGGGGGTATTTGTTTGGTACATTCTGTATAGTTGTCCAACGAAAGCGCTCAGACAGAGCTATTGTGCGGGGCACTGCGGACAGGGTTGGAAAAAAAACAGTTCTTTTTAAAAAGATCAACACATCCTGTATAAAACAAAATAAAAAAAACATGTTTAAAACAAATATTTACTGATGTTTTTTTGCGGCCGTTTTAAACACGTTTAAAACATGTTTTAAACATGTCTAAATCATTTTTTGGGCGTGGTATTGGTATATTATGAATATGTAAAATTGATTAAAAAGCGTTTTTAAATGTTATCATAATCTAATCATTTATTGGGTGAAAAATAATAAGTGCTTTCCCAATAAACACGAAACGTAGAAATTCTAAAAAATACAAGCACGCACCGACACCGCCCTTTCTCGTCTTTATGTTTGGGGAAACCCCCGCCAGTGAAGGAATTTTAAGCGCACCGACTAATAGAAAAGGATGCGTTCAAAAAAAAAGATTAATAACGACGACACATTGGGGATATAAAGAAAAAATAATAATTAATATGCTAAAAACAGTGTTTTATATATGAGTGTTTTAAACACGTTTAAAACAATCTGTTTTAAACGGCGTTTTAAGCAAGGGTGTTTTTTATCGATGTTTTAAACACTGTTCAAAGCACTTGTTTTAAACATTTGTTTAAAACAATGCCAACCCTGACTGCGGGGCATGCGCATACAAACGAACGGCTTTGTTGAACAACTGCATATATTTTTAAAATGTGTCAATACCTTGTTTATTACTAAAATTTACATTTACTGACCAACTGACCATCATTTTAAATCCTAGCATGTGCCGTATTCAAATGATAAAAACACAAAATATCAACGTCTTTTAAATCAATCCAACTTATGCAAGTCAAACCTTAAATTAACTACATACTACTCCAACTTTACAGTAACACATATTTTTTGTATATTTATTGTTTTCCTTTGTAAAAGTTATATCCCGGGAGGTACCGTTGCAAATACAAAAGTCATAGTAAGCCGGCTGATATTGACATCGATCGTAGATCTCACATGACTGATATGTGAATCGACCGTCAGCTGCTCAAGTAGCGGTGGGTGTGGGTGTGAGAGGTAGCGAAAGTGGTAAAAAAAAAAGTAATAGTACGCCGGCTGAAACTTTTCTCACAGATAGTTGACATCATACTGAGCTGAAAAATAATCGTCAGCTGACGCACCCGCGGTGGGTGTGGATGTGAGAGGTTGCGAAAGTGGTAAAAAAAAAACAAAAAGGTAATGGTACGCCGGCTGAAACTTTTCTCACAGATAGTTGACATCCTGAGCCATTCCAGATCTATTGAAAAAGATGGAAATCAATCGGCGTAAAATCACTACCTAAAATGCAACGCTACCGTCCGGGCTATTATAAAATTACACTTGAACAGTTTTAATTTTCTGAAATACAATGGCTTTTTGTGTTGTAGCTTCATGGCCATCATCACAATTAGATCTTTATCGTACTTAACAAGGATAGGGTTTCAAATGTGTAAGCACTTAGAAATCTCATAGAAAAGTCTGAATTTGAAGATTTAGTTTATAAAAATTCTTTTATGTTTGTTGTATGAAAAAACTATGACAATATTTAATAATATACTTGATTATAAAAAGCCACAATAATGAACTGTATATTAACATTATAACGTTACTTGAAATATGCTCGTACATTATATAGCTAGAAATATTATTTTGTAAAATATACTCGTAATAAGCTTTGCGATTCATGAAGTTGGGTTAACCTGCATCGACGAAAATATATATATGCGTGTTATTGTAAATATGTTATATTGTCAAGTGGTCTTTTCAGGTAAATATAAAAATGAAAAAGCGCCTGTCTATGGATTCTTAGCAAGTTATTTATCAATTTCGGTGAGATATTTAAAAGTTGTTTTTACTTTTTCTTTATTATATTCGAGGAAACTAACGAAAATGAACATCTTCATTTTTATTTCGTCATGTTCAATAATTTTTGATATTACTTTTGCAAGTTTTTATGAAATAATACAAGCAATAAAAGAACCTCAAGACCAAAAATCACTGAGTAACTGCATTATAAAAATCTGTGAAAATGCCTTATTTAATCCCAGCGTAATAGTTATGTATCGTGATGACCATTCAAAGGAATCGATTGAAATAATTCAAAGCCATGATCTACCACACGTAATCTTTGCCGAAGAATTCATAAATGATACCGCGTATAACTCTCATCAAAATATTTTAATGCTTATTCATATACAAGATTGCAAAGAACTTACTAGTTTCAACACCGAGATGATTTTACCTAATTGGAATCATCTTATTATAATTTCTAATTATGATGAGAACTGTGATGAAAATCTGAATCTAATCGGACAGTCAGTACTAAGATTTGACGTAACATTCCTTTTGGAAAATGCTACTAACTACAATTTTAATAAAATTTTAACTTTCATACCAGAAATCAGTGAAGTAACTTGTGACTTCTTAAATAATAATTTATTACCAACTCACATAAATACTTGCATCGATGGTGCACTGGAAAATAATGATATATTTCCTGCAAAGGATCGTATTAATTACAAAAAGTGTCCATTTAACGTCGGTGTAAAAGAAATGTACCCTTTTGCTCTTCTACACCAAAGATACGAAGGTCTAACACTAATTGATGAGCTTCAGGGAACAGATTTTGAGCTTGTGAAAATCGCAGCTGATTATATGAATACAACATTGAAAACATTTTACAAGAAAATAACGGTCGCAAATGCTACCCAAATTACATGTGATTGTATCCCTTTCCTTTTGAATAGGACTTGGGACGCTTGTATTGGTTCTTATATCAGACAGCATGGTGACATAGTAGAATATTCAGGTATCTATAACATGCAAGCTATTATTTACATGTATACTGTGGCAAGAGAAGATAGATCGTGGCAGACATTGTTTGCCAAAATAAATGGACTCTATTTCTTCGGCATATTTTACATTTCTTACTGCTGCGTTTGGTACGCAATTTCTAAATTTGATGCAAAAAGTGTTCAAATAAATGTTACTCTTTTTTATAGCTTCGGTGCAATGTTTAGTTGCGCTTCCTTACAAAATGCAAGCACATCAAAGCAAATGGTTATAAACGCTACCTTTTTGTATTTAAGTATTCATCTATCAGCCTACGTTAGTATACAATTTTACTCGTTTCTGACAATCCAAGCCCCGCCAGCCTTATTTAATTCGAATGATGACGTCATGAATTCTGGAATACAACTTTACGTTGGCAATGATATGGGGAGATATATTAAAGATGAAAAGTACCTAAGCTTTACAAAGAACGCCAAATCCTGCTTATCTATGAATGACTGTCAGAATAATGTCGTAAAAAATAATGGTTTGACAGTAGTCCTTGATGCATATTTTATTCCTCTTCAAGCCAAAACTACAGTAAATTATGAAGCTCGAGTCATGAGACCATCAGAGAATATTATATCGGTTTACAAGGAAATGCTACTGAGGAAAGGGAGTTATAAAGTGAGAATATTCCAGCAAGTATTGAACAGACTGTTTGAAGCGGGAATTTGTGATCAGCTGTACAAGCAAGCTTTTGGACTGACAGTTGTGGACAAGTCTAAGCAGGCTAGTAAGAGCATTGGAAAGAATAGCTATAGCTGTGAGGATGGTTGTCCAATAACTTTATCACAAATGACCGGAGTTTGGTACACGTGGGGGATCGGTTGCTGTGTAGCTTGTGTTGTTTTTTTACTAGAATTGTTTTATCCTCCGTAATGACAGACAAGACAACTTTGTTCACTAGATTACGGAGCACCTTTTCTTATGTAACCTGTGCAGGTAAGGTTTTGTGTTTATTAATAGGGTTGGTATTTGAATCATGCGTCCTTTATTTCATTGTAATGAGGTGTATAATCAATAGCTAGCTATCACTTTTCATAATAAAGTACTTTTCTTTTTCCGTGGAAATTCGTAGTTTTTGTGAAAATCAATAATGAAAATTGGAAAATATTTGTGTACAAAACGTGATTTTAGACTAAAAATTAAAGTGAATTGGCGTAACGAAACGTCAAATAACTCATACACACGCAATATTACCAGATATTGTCAATATTATAGACATGATGGTACGTTTGCGGGCGAAAAATTTTCAATTGTAATTGGCCTATTCTTGTTTTCACCAATATTTACGATTCGAAAACCATTTCGAGGAATAGCTTTCCTGAACTGTTTTTAGTAGACCGATTTTAAAATAAGCGTTCATCTCTTCTTCTCTATACATATAAAATACAACGTCTGTCTGTCTGTTCGTTCGCTTATAACTTGAGAACCACTCAATGGATTTTGATGCAGTTTTCACTGAAAGATAAAGCATTCCTTCGGGAAGGTTTGAGGCTATGTATCATCACGCTATGACAAAGGGAGCTATTATATAGAGAAGAAGATTTATTTGTTTGTTTGTGTTTGTTTGTTTGTATATAATGGGTAATATCTAGAACTACTCAACTGACTATAAAAATTATTTAAGCACTTAATAAGATTTTAGTATGTACGCCTTGCGGCGGCACAGTTTGATTTTTTTATAACATAATCGATGTACTCAAAATATAAACAAACCAAACCAAGTCATTTTTAATGTAATACACGTTAATATTTTTTTGTTATTCATTTACAAAATTGTGTCCTGTATCCGAACCCGAACTCATCTATCAGCTCTAAATTTTGGTTAAATCAACTTTAAATATGGACATTATACGTTTTTTCAAGATTTCTGAAGAGATTTTGCACTTATTACCATTTATTTTACAGATTTATTTTTTATCATTACAAGCCCTTTATCAATATTTATCATACAGAATTTGTGATTGATCCTAATTTTTCTAAAAAAAAAATTCCGTATGTGTTTACTCTGTCCATACATTTCATGCTAAGTTTTTTCTATGAAAAATCGGGTGTGATGGTTTTGTGCTCTTAAATTAAAAACAACGCTTGGTTTTATGAATCTTTTTATCTTACTATTAAAAATAACCATTATGAAGAATTATTATTGAAATTTAAAGCCGGAAATTTTATTGTTCCAAGTGTACCTACCAAAAGTAGTAAAAAGACACGATTTTTGTAAAATTGAACCTGTCCTTGGTAAATAATACGAGCTGATAGAGAAAATGTGAGCCCAGATTCGGATTCAGCACACAATTTATTCTAAGAATACAAATAAAAAACATAAAACAACAAAAAAGTTCGTTTTTGTTATGCTGTTATATACACTTATTAAATGTTAATAACTTTCGTGCGGTCTTCTATGGAAGTCAGTGATTATAAGGTGTTAACTTAGGTCAAAAGTAATTGTAGTCTGCGTGTAAAACACCATTATGTTAAAATTATTAATTTGGAAATTATCTATACCCCGCTACGAAGGTTCAATTATGATTGCGATCTGTTGATTTGCTTTACATTGAAAAGTTCTCAAACAAAACAACTATCAGTCGAATGGAAAGGGAAGCACATTTGTACGCATCAACCCTCTTAATTATCACTATAGTAAAACGATAGATCGCAGTCTTATAAGAATTAAGAGAGTTAAATAAGTGTATGTTTATTGGGTAAAAAATAGTCTAAAGTACCTAATCGTCGCTGTAATGTTTATGTCAACTGGAAAATAAAAATACTATTTAAATTGAAACACTTTATTTAATGACCTTTAAAAATACATTTATTAGAAATGTTACTCATTTACAACCTTTGTTTACAACATTATTTAAATAAAAATAATAAAAAACCTATTTATCTATTACGACACCAACATCTTTTTGATTTGTTCCATAATCATAATTTGCACCTTTATTTACAAGATCATTCACGTTTCATACATTTTTGGACCAAAATGTGAAAGTGCCGAAAATATTTTATTTTGGCTATTTCTTTTTCTAGGTAATAAAAACTGACCTAATCTGTTAGAAGATAATATTCTGATGACTATTTGTTATGATAGCTAAGCTGTACAACAAATCCATGGTTATTTTTTTCATGGACGAAGAATAAAAAACATATTTTGTATGCTTTTATGACTTTTCACCTAAAACAATATAATAAAGGTGTGAGGTGTCTGCAGTGTGGGTTTTTGATGACAGCCAAGCTATATGATCTTAAATAACAAGAAACCATCTTATGAACAAACTAAAACCATCGAGACTGATGGAATAATATTTGTTTATAAAGTATAACAGAAAACAATTGTTAAGTTTTGCACTGCTCCTATTTTTGACATTATTTTAAATAAGAAGAAAAAGACATGCCCTTCTCGATTCATTGTACGTGATTTCATTTCGAGCGTAAAAAAACAGCTCTCAAACAAGTACAACCAGGTGGTCAACCATTGCCCAGGACCAATTGATGGCAGTATATCCGTCGTCCATCGTCTATTGTCAGGCCTTATATAAAACAGACTGGCGGCAAGCAGCGGCATCACTGGTGCGAGGACTTTGACAACGCGTTCACCAACCCGCCAGCCCAGCGTGTGTGAGTATCGGTAATTTCTTCTAGGAGGATCGACAAGAGTGACGAAATCTTGGAAAGGCCTATGTCCAGCAGTGGACGAAACAGGCTGATGGGTGGATGGATGGCAGCCTTGTAAAGTCTTTGAGCTCTATCATATCTGCAATCATTCAACGAAACCATAACGAAACTATGGTTGCAGTGTATTGGATTTGTGTCTGTCGACAAGGTCAGCCAATGTATTGGGCACGTTGATTATTTCTTGATTTATGTCTAAGAAGGTGGCAGCGTTGACGACTTGACGGTATACACAATTAACACGTGGTAAGCATTTATCAAGGCCACAGCAATTTTCAAATACTCGTGCATAGATGGAAAACCTATGTTTATAAACATTTCTCAACAGACGGAAACCCCTTTAACAATGTCCACCATTCAACGATACATTGTAACACATCAGGATTTTTTAGTATCTTCTCTGATTGTATCAATACTCTCACGACACGAAATGCTCTCTTGTTCATACCACAAGAAAAAACACAAACGAAATGAAATGCCGTCCGATATAACGAATGTCAGGATAACTGATAATCTCAGATGTCTGACAGATAATCTCGCTTAGTCATAAACAGAGGTGGTAGAGCTAATATCGGGCTCGACTGTGGAGGTACCACCATCTTACTCTTAAATCCTCCCGAAGTTATTCGGGGGAGAGTAAGAGAACAGCTCTCAGGCAAAAAAACCAGGCGGCCCACCAATGCCTGGGACCGATGGATGGCGGTATATCCATCCCCTATTGCCGGGCCTTACATAAAAAGACTGGTGACGGGCAGCGGCGTCACAGGTGCAAGGGTTTCGGCACCGCGCTCACCAACCCGCCTGTCCAGCGTGTGTGAGTATGGGCATTTCTTCCAGGAGGACCGCCAAGAGTGGCGAAATCCTGGAAAGGCCTATGTCCAGCAGTGGACGAAACAGGCTGATAGATGGATAGATAGTCATAAACAGAAACCACCCCCCGAACCATCACTCAAGTGGCGATGAATCATGTCCATACATAGCTATTGTTTGAGGCAAACGGCTATTTTTTCCTAATATTTTTATTAAATCTATCACCAGTTAAATTTGGTTTGATCCACCTGAAACTTTACATATGAAGTGTCTATCATCTAACGAATATCCCATGAAATTTTGGGCGGTTGAATTAATTTCACCTCACATTGAGCTTATCAGGGATAGGATTTGCCACTCGTGCCCACCCTCAGCCAGTTTGGCAACTATTGGCGATACCTTCTAAAGATAATGGGATCGATGCCAGTGATACTAGGTACCTGCCAGTAGTAAGTAATACATTTATTTGCGATAATGGTCTGTCTCCATTCAATAGACCACTGATTACCATGAGTAAACATGAACTTTTGGTAATTATAAGATATATCCACTAATGGGTGTCAGAGGTGTTTCCGAGATTTGTCTATTTTCACTTCTTTAACTACCATTGTTTAGGGCACGCAGGTACTCTTACAATTCCTTTATGTCTATCTGTTGGATGTTACTTATAGATCTAAAGTTATTTCCAGACATGTAAAAACATTGTTACGGATATAACTGCAGTTGGTGGGAAAAAATTGCAAAATTTTATTTTTTATGATAGCCGTCGCAAGTTTTTGTTTATTTCTTCCTGCAATTTTACCAATTTCAGCTAATTAGAAAGTTGTTTAGACATAAACTTCAATTTCCCGAAAATCTTTTATAATTTTTCGTCCTAAAAAAAAACATTTTAAAAACAGCTTTCGTGGCATATTTCGCTAGAAACTGTGCCGGCTAGACACTACCTACTTCGCAAATATTATAGCATAATAGTCTTCTGCCCGCGGTTTCACCCGTACGATGTAATTAATGACTATGTCCCTGGGGAAATACTCGTCTCCAGGGAATAAATTATAGCCTACGTCCAAGTGAAGATTCTAACCATTACAATATTACAAAATTCAAAATCGGTTCAGTAGTGCCACAGATTAGTTACTCCCTAAATACAAACAAAGGTTACCCTTTTATAAAAAAATATTAATAAATATTAGTGTAGACTCAAGATATTCCTGAAAAGCAAGCTCCAAAACTGTCAATCAGGCATGAATGACAGTTTAGTGGGATGTCAGTTGTATTTGCTCTGCTGGTGATTCAGCCACCAAACCATAAGTTCCTGCACAGCGCTTCCAATCCCGCAGCACACTTGATTTGCGATCGTGATCGAATTCACCGAATTACAGTACATCCAGCCTGTTTAGAATCTTCTGATCTGTATTTTATTACGGCTCGATAGTAATACAGTTTAACAGTGAAACTTTACTTAATTTATTTCATTAGGAAAAACATACAGCCTGATATAAAAATGACAATAATTTATTTGTATAATTTTTTGGTCTGTGTTTCATATTCTTAGAATCTAGACACGCGGCAGTGTGTCCAGGGCCAAATTCTAAAAGATAAGGCCGTCGCACCAGCCGTGTACTTTCAACCCATTGCCTAACTACAACTCACTTCCTATTGGACGTCTTCAGAATACAGGAACTAAATCTGATAGCTCCACCATCACTTTGTATTATGTATATTATATTTAAGGGAGTATCGTTGGCAGGGTTTGCCAGACGTTTGAGAATTATCGTCCATGTACGCGAATTTCAATTCATGTACGATGTACGACGCAAACCAGATTCTCGTCCGCGAATTTAAGGTTTGAAAGTCTGTTCTATAGATTTTAGGCTTTAACTCTTTACGGAAAAAAAAAACATCAGGACTAAAATGTAAAAGCGGCTGCGGTAGCACGTAAATCGGATGAGGAGTGAAAACTTTTATAAAAAATAATAATACTGTAACTACGTTCCCGCTACCGTAGCGATGACGCCGCCGCCGCCGCCGTTCCTTCCTACTCCTCATTTTACTAGACTGAGATTGAACGCAATGAGCCGTCAGGAATGCACCTTTTACAGTTAATTAATTTATATAAACAAATAATAATACTGTAACTACGTTCCTGCTACCGTAGCGATGACGCCGCCGCCGCCGCCGTTCCTTCCTACTCCTCATTTTACTAGACTAAGATTGAACGCAATGAGCCGTCAGGAATGCACCTTTTACAGTTAATTAATTTATATAAACAAATAATAATACTGTAACTACGTTCCTGCTACCGTAGCGATGACGCCGCCGCCGCCGCCGTTCCTTCCTACTCCTCATTTTACTAGACTGAGATTGAACGCAATGAGCCGTCAGGAATGCACCTTTTACAGTTAATTAATTTATATAAACAAATAATAATACTGTAACTACGTTCCTGCTACCGTAGCGATGACGCCGCCGCCGCCGCCGTTCCTTCCTACTCCTCATTTTACTAGACTGAGATTGAACGCAATGAGCCGTCAGGAATGCACCTTTTACAGTTAATTAATTTATATAAACAAATAATAATACTGTAACTACGTTCCTGCTACCGTAGCGATGACGCCGCCGCCGCCGCCGTTCCTTCCTACTCCTCATTTTACTAGACTGAGATTGAACGCAATGAGCCGTCAGGAATGCACCTTTTACAGTTAATTAATTTATATAAACAAATAATTTGGCCAAGTGCAAGTCAAGACTCCCGCACAAAGGGTTGAACTTGTTGTTGAAAGGGTGGGATTGAACCCACAACCTCTGAGGTAGCAGTCGAGCGCTCTCCCACTAGGCCTCAAAGGCGGTCCGTTAATTACATTAACAAAAGTTATACTATGTTGTCTTTGAGGAGAAAGGGTATATTAATGCCTATCTTACTGGCAACATTTCAATACGCGCTTGCAGCGCCGCGTCTATCGGACTTGAGTGGTGGCGCGCACTCTATAGAGCAATCTGGCAAGCGGCGAGAAAAGGGAAGATATAAATTTAATTTGTTATCTCCTTGCGATGGATAAATCGCCAAGTGTTTAAAAATAGGTATAGAAATTTATTTCTATCATAGTTTCAAATGGAAGATTTATTTATTTGGAAACCCAAATCGTTTTAATAAGTTTTTACCAAATCGAAATAACTTAGCCAATTTAAGAGATGCCCCGTAATAATAAATCATTATGTACAAGGATAAGCTTATTGGCTCTGTGAATAAAACGCAAACACCCTAAAACGAGCGTCCATTTAACATTCCAGTCAGAAACCAAACAGCATTGCCAACAATTTATAATTTAAGTAATCGTTTCTCTTAACTTTGTGTTTGTGAAGTCAATTAGATAAATCCCAGCTGAGGTGGGTGGAACCAACTAGATCTGAGTGGAATACATAATGGGGAAAAATCGCCAGACCCGTGCGGTGGACCATTTCCGTAAATTGGGACCTCCTCTTTGCCGTTTGGGGAATATATTGCAGATACTTAATAGTCTTTGCTCGTTCGCGGTATGCTAAGTGTACAGGGTGGCGCGTTGAGCAGGTACAGGGAAAATCATAACTATTAGAGATAGAGAAATTGCTCAAGAGACTCTCATCATCGATTTTAGAGAAAAACATTTAAACCTTTGTGGAGTATAAGAATATTATATTCCACAAAGGTTTGAAATCTTATCTTGACCAGGAATATAGTCGTTTTTGTAATTAGTCCTAAAAAAAATATGACAGCAATCTCGACGCAGTACAGAATTGACTATTGATTCTATGATTTTCCGTAATTAACTGGTGATTATTGAATATTTCATGATGAAATACAGCGAATGGCAGGTAAGACTTGATGCTCTAATATGCTCTACCACCTAACCTAATACGGAATATAAAATGAATATTTTCATCCCTAATTATTATAGGAAGTCTTAATTTTATTTTGCGTATTTCACAGAAAATGTCATTGAACCTTGGTTGTGACCGTTTACCGAGTCTTCAGCGTGAATTTGGCTATATATCTAAACGAATATTTAAAAAAAATTACAAAAACTGTCTATTTTTCTATCCATTATCCTTTCGACTGACCGAACCTTTAGATGCAGATAAAAATAAAATAGAAGCGAATGAGGTAATAAAGCTAAGACTCAGTTTGATTTTACGAGAAAGCCTTTGTTACCTGTACTTACTGATTCTTTATGAAAAACAGGGGTATTCAGTTGAGATGAGGTAGTATGGGGAAAATGTGAACTAAGAGAGAAGGGGCAAACGTCCCGCCTCATAGATTTTGGAGGACTAAACGACACGCTTTGAATTCGTTTTTGTGTAATTAATTGGTCGATATTTTTCCGAATGAATTATTGTTTATGTATTAGACCCAATCCTTTCGTTTTAAAGCCGAAAAAATTTATCAATATCAATCAAATGATAATATAATAAGTAAATCTTATACTATGAAATAATTTTGATCCGAAACGATTTTTTGGCATCACCAAAAACACAGCCCCTATGGTATAATAGCCGAGTCTTCGATTTCCAACTCGGAGGTCAGTCGAGAACTCAAATTCCGTAAGGACACAATTTGTCACGGTCTGTCTGCCTCGAAGAGCTGTGGAAGCGACAGGTTTCGTTTATTGTTTTTCTTGTTTTTGAATAAAAAGTATTCAATAAAACTTATGATTGTGACACTACGCGACAATGGTTATTTCTCAATTAGGTATTAGGCTTTTCCCTTGATGTATAGGTAGGTATACGTACTTTGGGCTGTTCTACCAAAGTTGCATTATTTCATGCATTCATGTGTAAATAATCCCGCACAACAACTATAAACACGGTTTTAAATTGTTGTGCGATTATATTCTCCAATGGATAATAAAGAAATAACCGTAACCAGTACAAATTAATAAGACCACCCTCAAAAATGAAATTCGTACTCAACCAGCCCCAGAGGACAGCTCTCAGGCAAAACCAGGCGGCCCATCATTGCCTGGGACCAATGGATGGCGGTATATCCATCCCCAATTGCCGGGCCTTATATAAATCAGACTGGTGACGGGCAGCGGCGTCACTGGTGCAAGGGTCTCGGCACCGCGCTCACCAACCCGCCTGCCCAGCGTGTGTGAGTATGGGCATTTCTTCCAGGAGGACCGCCAAGAGTGGCGAAATCCTGGAAAGGCCTATGTCCAGCAGTGGACGAAACAGGCTGATGGATGGATGGATGGACAGTATAATTGAATGCCATCAAAAACAAAACTTGTAACAAAACTAAGTCTCGCAACTTAGTTCTTCTACCGTACAAAGTTGTGAGATCCATGTAAATCCATCCCTACTTAAGGGACCATCTGTCTTAAGTTATTACATTAATTAGCTAACCTAACAACATCTTACAACATCTTATAGTGACCATATCAATATTAAAAATCTTTTAAGTTTTAAATAAAAAGATTGACTCGGCCATCGCATGAAAACACAATGTATCTCGCAAGTAATACATATTATATTAAATTACATTATTTAGTGCGATTGCCAAGTCAATCTTTTCATTTAAAACATAAAAGATTTTTAATATTGATATGATATTATATTAATATATATATTTATATGGGATTACAAATTTATTTATGCAGATGGTGTATCTAGAGCACTAGACCGAAATTGCAAAATATTTTAGTTTTTCTTGATTTATGCACTAAACACTAATTATATTCCAAATTTGAAGCTTCTATGTTTGCTAGAAGTGCCTTAGAGTTTTGATGATCGGTCAGTCAGTGAGTGAGTGAGTGACAAATTGAGAAATTTTGACTAGTTATAATTCTTAATCTACTGGTTCAAATTAAATGAAATTTGAAATATACCGTGTTTATACAATACCTGCTTGTTTACTGAAAATTCAGGCTTCTAGTTTTATCCACAACGAAGTCATAGGGGGGTCGAAAATGGCCTGTACCGTTTCGAGAAAAGGACGGTACGGCCATGCCGCTTTTTAGCTCGATGACGCAAATAATAAATAAAATACTTCAATGGCTCAACGAGGGGATAAATAAATTACTTATAATCTATTAGGATCTAACTTGCATTACAATAATAATAAACTGTTACTGTTACCATCAATAAATAATATTATTACATAATATAGATGCTCCATATCCAATACGATTACTTCTTATTTACATATTTAAAATGATTATTGATAATAGTTAGATTTAATTGTTATATGTCAACTAGTTGCTCTTCTCGAGTTTGCTGCGCCCCTACAGGGCGTCGCTTGTACTTTTATTATTATGTAGGTAACATCTTGAACCTGTGCCTTGGCAATAAATAAATGATAAATGCTCCATCATTTACATCAACGTAATGGCTAAAAAACACAACTTTGCTAGAAAAGTCTTATTAATATTAAACTACTGTCGCGTGATGCCATAAATCACATCAAAAACAAGAAAGTTGTGCGTTTGGAACAAAACCCGTCGCTTCCACCTGAAGCGGTTTAAGAGGTGACGGCTGTTGTGTTCGCGGAAGATATGCCTAATCTGATGAACTGATAATGCAGATAAAAGCTATGCAACGGAACGTATTAACGGTGAATAGCTGAGCTATGATTTTGACGAGTTTCATGATCATGAGGGTTTTCGGGGAGATAATTTCTTGAGCAGATCTGCTAATTAAAAGATACGTCAATGTTGAAGTGATAATGAACATGGCATCTTCTTTTTCCTTCTGTTCCGAAGTTGGTCCGTCAGTTAGGTGTATATAGTAATTGATGATTCTGATAAGTAAAGTAGGTACGTCGTAACAATCGCACCTCTTTATCTTTACCTACATGATCTAATTTTAACTTACAAAATAGGAACAAATTACTTTTTTAAAAAGGTTAAATTAACTCCAATAAATATAATAAAAAATTGAATTTTTAATTAATAAGGATTTAAAGTACGTCTTTCTAGGAATTCTTTGGCTGGAAGTGTCACAATGGTGAAGTAGGTATGATCTCAGGTATTAATATGGGCCGATCCCGGCGGCACTGCAATGCCGGGCCGACCCGTGACGGGAGTGGAGCGAGCCCCGAACATCCCGTCGGTTTACAAAAATCAGTTTAATATACTGGTCCCTCATTGAGGGAACTTTCAGATATTAAGCTGAAAAGAACAGATACTACACTTTGATCTTAGCCAAAAGGCCGAGAAGCGATACCGAAATAAATGTACCCAGGAATAGTGATTGTCACGGAAGAAATCTCAACACCACGATGTAAAATTTCAACAAATTCGAACGCTGCGCCCTCTGTACTCTCAGTGGTGAACTAATTTGAACATCACTTAGCGTTCGGAGCATTTATGTAGTGCGCGACGCAACGAGGTGTATAGCTCTGAGTACAGGGGGCGTCGCGTACGATTTTTTAAGTGTAGTATGATTAGTAAGTATCTGTTCTCTTAAGCTTAGTAACCACAGAGTGCATTATAATACTGTTAATAACTGAAGGTGACATAACAGAGGGACTGGTATATTCATAGGGTATATTGAACTGATTTTTGTAATCCAATGGGATGTTGTTTGGGGCTCGCTCCACTCCCGTCGAGGGTCGGCCCGGCATGGCATTGCAGTGCCGCCGGGATCGGCCCAAATAAATACCTATGAAGAAACCATAAACCAAGCTTCAAGCTTAAGAGGATAGGTTCCGAAAAACCATCATTTATTCTTCCTTGTCTGAAGAATCTAGCAATATTATATTTATGTATGTTCTCACTCAACGAGTATAAATTTATGATCGTAGTGACCCCGGTCAAACGCATAGGCTATAAGGGCTGTTCATAAAATAACGCCCAAGCCGAAGACGGGGTAGAGATTGAATAAACGCGGGCGAAGCCACGGGCAAAGGCTAATCAATACATATAATAAGACTGTAACGAGACCTGTACCTGGAACATTTAGTAGCTCAATGTTGAGACCCGCACTCCATTACTGCCCGGTCGGAATTTGTATTCATAGTATTTGTATAGTTACCGCTTCCTGAACGGTGAGAGGAAACACTCTGAGGTAACCTTGTACTCGACGGTAACCCTACCACGTTGGTATTGGATAAGTGGGGGGGATAGTGGGATTGTTTGTAATCGAAACTCACCCTAATAATAATATAAATAAAATCAAATTAATTATAAAATAATATTTATTTTACACATGCTTATCAACAAATTCATTGTCTACTTTATAATCAATGACGGAGCACAATATTATAAAAAATAAAACTGAGTCAGAGCATATTAAAAACTCGCTCTTCGATAAAATATAAAGCTGTATAGTTTGACACGAGAGCACTGAAAAAAAAAACGAAATAACCTTCTTACATAATTGATACTAGATTAATTTCCATTTAAAATACAAATATACGTATATCTTCAAACGATGACATTATTATAAATTTCGAAAGCAAATTAATAATATTAACTATATTTACAACAACACCTATAGGTTGGCATCTTTGACTTTATTTTTTTCGCTTTGGTCAACTAGATATTAATATGAATATATTACTAGATAGTAACATGCAGATCTTCAAAATTAATAAAAAGCGAACAAACCTTCGACGTACAAATAAAAAATATATTTATTATAGTAGTTATTTTTATAGATTATATTGCTTTTATTTTTCGATTTAAAAATATTAAAGAATGCCCTAATTAGATTCAGAGCCCGCGCCGCGCAGGTTCGTATAAAAGTCTAGGAGGAAAAAAAATATTATCTAGCTTCCCAATTTGATAATATCATAGAAATTTTCCTTTATTTTTATTATTCATTTTTATTTTATTAATTTTTATTTTACATTTTTATTAATCATCTGAAATGCATAATAATACTAAAAATAAATATTTGTAAATTGAATAGTGCATTACGAAATAAAAAATTCGTTTGTATATAAATTCTCTGAGAAAAATAAATTTCAGACGAGTACCGACTTACCTAGCCAGTGTGTGCACTGTGTACAACAAAACTCTTTCAAACTCCTTGACACATGATTCGCGCGTGACGGCGGCAGGGGTTCCGCAACAATCTACGCAAGTCGGTACCGAACGCAACTGACTGTAACCACTCCCCGGTCCATCTACTGATGACGTCACTTCGGAACCCGACGACGGCGGTCACGTCTACCAAAACCCTATTAGAAACCAATTTATTTAAATGATTTATATTTAATAAAACCTCGTGTCAAACTAAACAAGATTCCATTACATTATCGCCTAGCAAATAGTCAAAAAATAAAACATTTGATAACAGACATGTAGGAACGCCTGCGCACTGATCCGATCCGATACCGGATTCCGGACGCCGAAGTCATACAATTTTAATTGACATTATGAATGAAAGTCTCCATTTCCTGGTATCGGATCGAAGTAGGGCCGAAACAAGCTTACAATTGACGTAATGGCTAACTAAAGATGCGATGCGGGACCGATGATTTCCTGGCTAAATTAATTACTGAATCGCATTGCATTGTGGGAAAATACCGGACATGTTAAACGCAATCCAAAATGCAAACATTAACATATAGCTGCTATTGTAACATAACTGATCGTCGCATATTATGGGGGCCAGCAGATAATTTTAAAACCTCTAAATTCTAAATTCGTTATCGGCACTGTAACATCTATTTGTATGCAAGATAATAAAATAATCTCATTCGCTAAGATTCCCTTAATTTTAATCGTACTACGCAAGTCTATTTTATTGCTTTATTTGTTTGAGGCGAGCAGGCAAACCAGTCATTATAAAACTTTACGTCAACATTTAGGATCATCTAAGATATAAAATTTTATATTTATTTTATTATTGTACATACTAGTGAGGTCAAAGTACTTATTATTTTATAAACAAAAGTAATATGCTAAAGCACGATGTTAAAACATAATTTTCTAGTTTTTATACAAATGAGACGAAAATTCAATAGCTTAAAAAGTATTATACAAAATTTAAGCACCCAGAAGAGAGGGCTTTGTAGCTTACTTTTTGATTTATTCTCAAAGTGATTTTCGTTGGTAACATTTAAGTATGAAGAAACTACAAATGGTTATGGAGGAAACCATAAACAGCCGAAAGAGCTCATTTAAAAATAAACCTATGTATATGTAACATATTTACTTCTTTACATCTCCAAAATTTTGCTGTTCTTCAATGTTGCAGTGTTCTTATAACAATGGTAGTGTACTTATTTATATTTTCTGTAAAAAAAATGTTGTGCTAAATATTTGACTACTACAACTATTTAATCTGGATTATTCTTATTGAAAACAAATAACAATTCGATATTATCAACGACTGCTTGTACTCTAAATACCAAGAATTCTCGTACGTATAGAACGGGAGCCTATATTTTACCTCATAATATTGTAAACACGAATGCAGTCGTTCGTCACGATAAACAAAGTTTTCCATTCGAAGGGACTGTTCACAACATTTAGGATGCAAGCAATGGGTGCGTCTGTAAGGTAAAAATAGATGAATGATGCGAACGTTTTCTGAGCCAACCAATTGTATATGTTGCCGCCCAAACCCGATTTTAGAAGAAACTAATTATGCTTAGGGCAAACTGATTTCTATGGTTTGTCATAACTCGTAAAAAAATAACCACGAAGGTTATTTGCAGCGGTCGCTCCACTAAGTTCCGCGAGTCGCCATACCTAACCTTCGTACATATACCACCGGCTCGCTTCTGCTCTAAAAAAATCAGAAATTTTCGAAGAACTGGTTAGGCCTAAGTAAAACTAGTTTGTTTCAAAATCGGGTTTGGCCTGTCTATTTAACTTGAAACCTTTTGTAAACTACGTTTTGGCCGGATTTACATTTGAAACCTATTATCCGAGACCTTTGTTAGACAAGTGTATACAGCGCTACAGGTCTAGCGCTTAACTGAGTGAGTTCCTGCGGTAGACAGCGGTGCGGGAGGGGTGAAATAGCGTCACGTATTTCTCGGTCTCGTGTGAATTCGCACCCCCACCCCCACACCCCCCCGTACCGCTCCGCTACCGCAAGAAACTACTCAAGTTAAACGCTAGACTTGTAGCACAGTTTAAAAATCCATACAGTTGTCCAACGAAAGCGCTCAGACAGAGCAATTGTCCGAACTCCAACAGTTGTTTGGACAACTGTACGTATTTTTACGTACTGTACCTGTAGTAAGGCATGCGGGGTACCCATGGGACTCAACTGGGATCTAACTATAAGTTGGTTCGCGCCCTACGTTCCGAAACTATTTACTGTTAGTGCCGACCTGCTAATACCGAGTGTAAATGTACTGGTATGTTAAATGAAACCACATTGTCTACTGAACATACTGAACAATTTCCACACAGAAATGTACCTACGGATTTAAAAAATAATCACTTTTCCCTAGTAATAATTTTGTAACCCCACTGTGAATCTAGTGTGGGGATGTCCTATTTTTTTTTAATTTGCGTTGAAATGTTCCTTTGGACAAGGTTGTCAGTGTGATCAGTAGATTATGTAGTCTCTCCAGTTATTTATTCAAATCTGTCGCTTCGGAGGGTTTACAAAACGTCTAGCACGCGCTAGAGAGACAGTCTGTATAACCTTGCTCTTAAGCACGTCGAAAACGCAATGCCAGTAGGAAATTAAACACTATGAAGAGTGCTAGCACCAAGAGAACTGTCAAAACATCTCGAACCATTTAGAGCGTTAACACCACAGACCAAGCGCGCTGTCCTGTGCCCTAATATGGTTTTCGAAATGAGAGGACTGTGACTATAAAACGCTTGAAATCCGAAGGGACACTCACCCGCACTTTAAGGAGTGGTCCCAGTGATAAACAAAGCGACACCGATCCTTTCAGGTGCTTGGCTCAATTGAGTTTTATGGCCCCTCACTGCGGTAACAGTAAATTTCGGAACGAGGTCTTTTCACATCAGCATAGCGAGTACGTAAGCATCGATTCGATAAATTTGACAGATAAACTCGACTAATTTTAAACGACGACTCTTGCTGCTTACTATCTGTTTCAGATGGTATTAGGATAGGACCTTGTCACACTAGATGCCTGTGTGCGTTAGCACATCGGGTATAACAAGGTCCTGTCCTAATAGCATCTAGGACGGATTGTATGAAATATTGATCGGAGTGGTAGTGGTACTAGCTAGTCACGTTATCGGGTGTGAGTGCGTCGACGATCTAGAAGGGTCGGTAGTCGGCGGGGTACTTGACCGCCAGCGACTTGGTGGTGAAGTCGGCGAGGAGCGTCCAGCCGAGCTGTGAGTACGCCTCCACGAGACGCTCGTCCACGTCGCGCGAGGGTCGCTCGTCGAGCAGCCGGCCCAGGAGCTTCACCGCGCGGCCCCACTGCTGCAGCGTGAAGCAGTGCCAGATGCCGTACTGGATCACCTGCCCGAACAATGTTACTAAGTTAAGGAACTCTATCAAGCCTGCGTCAAATCCGGGCACTCAGATAACACCAAAGGTTCATGGCTAACAGACACCCCAAGTCAAGGTAAAGCTGTCACGGCCTAAAGACCAATAGCAAACATGTCAATCAAAAAAAAAATAAGAAAAAAAAACGGTAAGGAAACGTTTCGAAACGTGCGATCGTGGTGCGAAATTTCACTCGTTTACTAGAAAGAGATAGATCTATATTCGAGACAGAGAAAGAAAATTCTGGTTTTGAAACGCTTGCGAGTGATACCCGTGAGAAGTGTTTTAGAACGGATCTGCGTTACAAACGTCAGTCTCAAATCTAATCCAAGGGCGGCAAATTGAAATTGCCTTTTGTAGTCACAAAAAATGAAAATACAGAAAAATTAGCTTTTACGAGCAGCTTTCAAAATAATAATTGTCACTTTTTTCCCTTTAGAAACTATGAATATATTTTGAAAGTTTTGAATTTTGTCTAAAGCTCGGTAAAGCTCCGAAGTGACAACTGTCAGGCGAATTTTAACGGTACCCAGACAGCGTTAGACCTCGCACTAGCTAGGTTACGTCTCGAAACGAGCGAAAATCACTCGGAATTATGCGAATTTCACCCTATATAAAGCGTTCAAAAATTTACACGAGTTAAACAGAGGGTAAACGAAACAGTTACCTGACAGTTGCACGGAAGTGTTTTGATCACATCAATTGGCCAGTGCAACCAGATTTTTCTTTCTCTTTCTCCTATATAGATCTGTCTCTTTCTAATAAACGAGTAAAAATTCGCACTATGATCGCACGTTTCGAAACGCTTCCATATTGTGATTTTCGCATTACTCGGAAGCGTTTCAAAACATTTCCATAGAACCGTCAAGTAACAGTTCGTTTACCGTCGGTGTCACTCGTTTCACCATCACGACTCATATACATAGAAACCAAAAAAGTAAACATTCTAAGGACATTGAAAAAATAAACACCCAGATTAGCCTAAACTAATTTTTAGTTTAAATTTAATGCGATCGTCCTCCTCAAACACAGTAGTTCGAAATTCTGTATTGAATTGTTATTTTTTATGTTACAAATCACGTTATTCTGTTTTCATTATTATCTCCGTAGTGACCGTGGTCAACATAGGCAATAAGGGATATTGATAAAATCATACCCAAGCCGAAAACGGGGCAGAGATTGGATAACGCAGACGAAAGGCTGATTTTGTTATAAAAAGCTTCTCTCACCTTGGTATCGTTGAGATCAGTAAACTTGAGCAGGTCGGCCATGTTCTCCTTGATGGCCTTCATCAGATTCTCCTTGGCCGCGGCGCAGTCCACTAGAGCGTACACGCGACATAGCGCCGTCCCTCTCCGACAGAGAGCGTCGATGAGGTAGCCGCGTTGCTTCTCCTGTTCCCTGAGGACATCACTCTACGTTTGAACTGTTTCTAACTCATAGTTAAATGATTCTAAACAAAGAAATAGAGCTGGAGCCTGGCTCGACTGTGGAGGTACCACCATCTTACTCGCAAATACTCCCGAAGTTATTCGGGGGATAGTAAGAGGACAGCTCGCAGACAGGTGGCCCACCATTGCCTGGGACCGATGGATGGCGGTATATGGGGGCCTTATAAAAATAGACTGGTTACGGGCAGCGGCGCTTGACTGGTGCGAGGGTTTTGGCATCGCGCTCACCAACACGCCTGCCCAGCGTGTGTGAGTATGCGCATTTCTTCCAGGAAGACCGCCAAACATGGCAAAATCTTGGAAGGGCCTATGGCCAGCAGAGGACGAAACGGGCTGATAGATGGATGGATGGAAACAAAGAAATACGTTCCGCTAATCAGATAAGGTGTTCAATACTTACTGCTTGATTTTACTAGCGTCGCATCGCGTGTCATTTTTTAATCCTAAATATGCTAATAATTTTTCTTGGTCTATTTTTTCAATTACCTGTAACCAACGAAACAGTTTCCATAAAACAACTTCACTAAGTAAAATAATAGTAAAAGGGTAATTTCTACTTATTGAAAAGCAAAGTAGAACCTGAAACAATGTAAAAAACACAATTTAACAAAAACATTGTTGTGACCTGCTTGTAAGTATAAAAATACTTGTGACAGAAGACCTCATTCTTTAATAGCCATAAATTGTGTACCAAGAACAAAAGTTTTATAAAGAATTTTACTAACTTAAGTAGGTATATGCATATAAAGGTAAGAATCAAAAAAATTATCTTAAATATAAATCAAAAACAAAAGAAATTTATACAGTGTGTTGAATATAAGGTCTTATTCGTGAGTGAGGATGTGTAAAGGTGTGCGTAAGTGTGAGAGTGGAAGGATGTGTGTGAGTGGGAGGGGAGGAGGGGGTGAATAAGGGGGCTTTTGGCGATTTTTGGACCCCCTTCCCCCTTAGTCCTTTCCTTCCCTTCCCCCTTCCAACCTTGTCTCGTATTAGTACTCTACCACCAAGCAATATTGAGTATGAGTTTGACTGGAATTTTCGAAAGGCCAATTTTTCATCTCTTTACCAAGCTATTCCCGAATCCGACTGGAGCTCAATTCTACAGTTAATGGACGTTAACGTGGCGGTTTCTCAATTTTATGAGATACTTTATGGTTTGTTCGACATGTTTGTACCCAAAAAAATTAGAAATCGTAAGGCATGCGCCAAGGTTTTCCCGGTCTGGTTTACATCCGATATCATTAATGATATAAAAAAGAAGACAAAGTTGCATCGGCTATGGAGGGCTACGAAATGCCCTATAATGTACTCTCAGTTCTCTGCTCTTCGTGAGGAACTTAAAATTCGTATACCGGAGCGCTATAATATATACCGTCGGTGTTTAGAATCCCACCTCAAAACCAATCCACGTGCTTTCTGGGAGCATATCTCCAGTTTACGTTCCTCTGGTGGATTTGAGTCAGTGGTGGAACATTTGGGAAGGTCCTACACCGGGGTTGAAGCTGCCTCGGCTTTTGCTGACTACTTTGCTAGTGTTTATTTCCCTGAAATTCCATTACTTGACTCCTTGGCTACCAGTCCAACGGATGGTACAGTTGGCTCTTCTATAGATGTTTCCTTTTTGACCGAAGCAAATGTCGAACATTGTATTCGGTCTTTAAAGAATAGCAACTCGATTGGCCCTGATAAAGTACCTACTTATCTTCTCAAAGATTGTCGTAAAATTCTTTGCATTCCCCTCTGTCACATATTCAATCTTGCTCTGGTAACTGGTAAATACCCCACTAAGTGGAAGCTTACTCAAGTTATCCCGATACCGAAAAGCAGTAGTAGAGCGGCAGTGGATGAGTATCGGCCTATTGCAAATCTATGCTCTCCTGCCAAGGTTTTTGAGAAGATTTTGCATAATATAATATACAAACAAGTTAATCCTCTAATCTGCAACCAACAGCATGGCTTTAGACCTGGTCGATCTGTCGAGACCAATTTGCTATGTTTGACAGATTATATCTCGACCTGCTTGGACCGTAGCAGTCAAGTCGATGTCCTTTACTTTGATATGCGCAAAGCATTCGACAGAGTACACAATGATGTTCTTCTGTCTAAATTGCAGGCCATTGGTTTCGTTCCTAGAATGCTTCAGTTTTTTGCTGATTACTTAAGGGACCGACAACAGTTCGTTAGCTATGGCTGCTACACATCTCGCCCTTATTTCACACGCTCGGGCGTCAGCCAAGGTTCGGTGCTTGGCCCGTTACTGTTCCTTATAATGATTAACGATGTTGTAAAAGTCATCAAGCACGCTAAATGTTTGCTATACGCTGACGATATCAAATTATACATGGAAATAAGTGACGTTCGTGATTGTGTATTACTTCAGAGAGATATTGAGGCTCTAGAAAAATGGTGTCTCACAAATAAACTAGAATTTAATATTTCAAAGTGCTACACCATGTCTTTTACTCGTCGAGTCCAGCCGGTCCGCTATGATTATAAGCTAGGCGGAAAAGATATCCCACGTACCACATCCATGAAGGACCTTGGTGTTTTATTCGATCCGAAACTAACATTTAACGACCATATCAGGCGTATCGCTGTTGAGTCCTTTAAGCGTCTTGGATTTGTGTTGCGTAATATGAGGGATCTAAAAGACCCTATGACTATAAAGCTGGTATTCTATGCTTTAGTTCGGTCGAAACTAGAATCTAGCTGTTGTGTGTGGAATCCTCATGAAGCATCTTACACATTAATGCTTGAAAAGGTGCAAAAAGCTTTTTTAAGGTTTATGTACAAGAAATTTTTCGGCTATTATCCGTTTCTCTACCCGTCAAATTTCTTGCTCGGTATGTTAGGTATGACCTCCTTGAAATCTAGGCGAAGTAGTTGCGAGCTAATTTTCGCTCTAAAAATTTTGAGGGGAGAAATCGACTGTCCCGAGTTGCTTACTGGGCTGCTCAGATTGTTTGCACCGGACAATTGCGTGCGATGGCGCTCGTGTCGGAAGCGGCAGTTGTTTGCTGCACCCACCAGCCGCACGCACGCTCACGCCACCTCAACAATGTGTAAGATGACGAAAGCTCTCAACGCATTCATCGAGTCCGAACCTTCTGCTGACGTCTTCTTTGATAGCAAATGTCAATTAGTTTGTAAGTTTATTAGTTATTATGGCCATAAGTTAAGTTAAATCTTGTAAACTAAACTTTTATTTAATAATATTACATAATTGCTGTAATTGGGTTCGCCCGTAGTAATTATAATTATAATAAATAAATAAATAAATAAATAAATTAGTGCGATATCGTGATATTTGGCTTGATCCCCTCCCCCCTCCCTCTAATCTCACGTTAGATTGTTCAAAACGCGTATTTTCAGTGTAAATAAGTTAATCTATGCTTCATTGCGTTGGACTTATTAAAAAAAAAACAATTTGTCTCGTACGTAGCAGCGTTCGTTGGATCGCGCGTTTGGCTGGCCGATAGCTAAACAATCGAAGAGCTACTGTGCTACTTTGTGGCGTTCGCACAACCGCGATAAATATTATTGTGTAGAATTTCGTCATATTTTAATAGAGAAACACGTTATGCTCAATTCGACCCAGTTTTCTCGCAATCTTACACCGTTTCTTGCGGAAAAAAAATTACGTGATACTTGCCAGGACCCCCCTTTCCCCCACGTGAGATTGGTTGAGAATCGGCTTGACCCCCTCCCTCCCCTAAACGCCTCACGTAGGTAATGGATGCACCCTAAGAGTTGTGTAGGTGTCCATGAAATTTATAATTATTTCAATAATTAAGTAGTGTTTCAAAGTAAGGAAGAGCAGACTTTTTAACCTTGCATAACGTGATATTCCTAAAATACAGACTTAGTTTATCAAGTGGGCGTGGATACCCAAATCCGGAACTATATGAAATAGGAAAAATTCTCAAAGGAGCCTCGGGGCCGATTTTGATGAAAACTAAAACTGTATCGTTAGATTTTTGAAAAAATAATAAGTTATTAATAACGAGTTTGCTGTCTCTATCATGTTGCGAGTAATTTGTAAAGTTGTACACACATAACATGCAACTTTTAGCAGCTTTTTGGACAATGTAATTCCGGATAATAATTTATCATTTGACTATTAGAGTTTATATAGAGTATTATGTGTCATCGTACGTACTTTATCTGCTATAGTGATGATCTGCTCGCACCACGCTGTCGTCACGTCGGGCGCTTGGGACGCGTGAGGTAGTCTGAAACAATTAAATATATACTAAACTACAGAGTTGTATCAGAAGAATCTCATTTATTTCAATATTTTATATTTTGCTCTTAAATATCTTGAATATAATATTATTAAAACTCACGTGAGCTGACATTCTAAATTATTATTAAATACCGGCTTTAACACGTCAGTCTTTAACGTCGGTCAACTTAATGGAAGAATCTACGATACAATGCCGTTCGGGGATGATGACGACCTCGCTCACCCACACAGATTCACCACGCCGTTACCCACCGAGTCCGCGATGACTAACTCGAGTCGCCGCGCACAAACACCCAAGAGATGCTCCCTCTAGCACAGCTTATTGTATACGGAATAGATTATTCCAAGAGCAACAATAGTTCATTCCGACACCGCACAGCAAATGCCGCTCTCCGTTCAATCTACTGAATCTACGATACAATGCCGTTCGGGGATGATGACGACCTCGCTCACCCACACAGATCCACCACGCCGTTACCCACCGAGTCCGCGACGACTAACTCAAGTCGCCGCGCACAAACACCCAAGAGATGCTCCCTCTAGCACAGCTTATTGTATACGGAATAGATTATTCCAAGAGCAACAATAGTTCATTCCGACACCGCACAGCAAATGCCGCTCTCCGTTCAATCTACTGAATCTACGATACAATGCCGTTCGGGGATGATGACGACCTCGCTCACCCACACAGATCCACCACGCCGTTACCCACGGAGTCCGCGACGACTAACTCGAGTCGCCGCGCACAAACACCCAAGAGATGCTCCCTCTAGCAAAGCTTATTGTATACGGAATAGATTATTCCAAGAGCAACAATAGTTCATTCCGACACCGCACAGCAAATGCCACTCTCCGTTCAATCTACTGAATCTACGATACAATGCCGTTCGGGGATGATGACGACCTCGCTCACCCACACAGATCCACCACGCCGTTACCCACCGAGTCCGCGACGACTAACTCAAGTCGCCGCGCACAAACACCCAAGAGATGCTCCCTCTAGCACAGCTTATTGTATACGGAATAGATTATTCCAAGAGCAACAATAGTTCATTCCGACACCGCACAGCAAATGCCACTCTCCGTTCAATCTACTGAATCTACGATACAATGCCGTTCGGGGATGATGACGACCTCGCTCACCCACACAGATCCACCACGCCGTTACCCACGGAGTCCGCGACGACTAACTCGAGTCGCCGCGCACAAACACCCAAGAGATGCTCCCTCTAGCACAGCTTATTGTATACGGAATAGATTATTCCAAGAGCAACAATAGTTCATTCCGACACCGCACAGCAAATGCCACTCTCCGTTCAATCTACTGAATCTACGATACAATGCCGTTCGGGGATGATGACGACCTCGCTCACCCACACAGATCCACCACGCCGTTACCCACCGAGTCCGCGACGACTAACTCAAGTCGCCGCGCACAAACACCCAAGAGATGCTCCCTCTAGCACAGCTTATTGCATACGGAATAGATTATTCCAAGAGCAACAATAGTTCATTCCGACACCGCACAGCAAATGCCACTCTCCGTTCAATCTACTGAATCTACGATACAATGCCGTTCGGGGATGATGACGACCCCGCTCACCCACACAGATCCACCACGCCGTTACCCACGTAGTCCGCGATGACTAACTCGAGTCGCCGCGCACAAACACCCAAGAGATGCTCCCTCTAGCACAGCTTATTGTATACGGAATAGATTATTCCAAGAGCAACAATAGTTCATTCCGACACCGCACAGCAAATGCCACTCTCCGTTCAATCTACTGAATCTACGATACAATGCCGTTCGGGGATGATGACGACCTCGCTCACCCACACAGATCCACCACGCCGTTACCCACCGAGTCCGCGACGGCTAACTCAAGTCGCCGCGCACAAACACCCAAGAGATGCTCCCTCTAGCACAGCTTATTGTATACGGAATAGATTATTCCAAGAGCAACAATAGTTCATTCCGACACCGCACAGCAAATGCCACTCTCCGTTCAATCTACTGAATCTACGATACAATGCCGTTCGGGGATGATGACGACCTCGCTCACCCACACAGATCCACCACGCCGTTACCCACGGAGTCCGCGACGACTAACTCGAGTCGCCGCGCACAAACACCCAAGAGATGCTCCCTCTAGCACAGCTTATTGTATACGGAATAGATTATTCCAAGAGCAACAATAGTTCATTCCGACACCGCACAGCAAATGCCACTCTCCGTTCAATCTACTGAATCTACGATACAATGCCGTTCGGGGATGATGACGACCTCGCTCACCCACACAGATCCACCACGCCGTTACCCACCGAGTCCGCGACGACTAACTCAAGTCGCCGCGCACAAACACCCAAGAGATGCTCCCTCTAGCACAGCTTATTGTATACGGAATAGATTATTCCAAGAGCAACAATAGTTCATTCCGACACCGCACAGCAAATGCCACTCTCCGTTCAATCTACTGAATCTACGATACAATGCCGTTCGGGGATGATGACGACCTCGCTCACCCACACAGATCCACCACGCCGTTACCCACCGAGTCCGCGACGACTAACTCATGTCGCCGCGCACAAACACCCAAGAGATGCTCCCTCTAGCACAGCTTATTGTATACGGAATAGATTATTCCAAGAGCAACAATAGTTCATTCCGACACCGCACAGCAAATGCCACTCTCCGTTCAATCTACTGAATCTACGATACAATGCCGTTCGGGGATGATGACGACCTCGCTCACCCACACAGATCCACCACGCCGTTACCCACCGAGTCCGCGACGACTAACTCAAGTCGCCGCGCACAAACACCCAAGAGATGCTCCCTCTAGCACAGCTTATTGCATACGGAATAGATTATTCCAAGAGCAACAATAGTTCATTCCGACACCGCACAGCAAATGCCACTCTCCGTTCAATCTACTGAATCTACGATACAATGCCGTTCGGGGATGATGACGACCTCGCTCACCCACACAGATCCACCACGCCGTTACCCACGGAGTCCGCGACGACTAACTCGAGTCGCCGCGCACAAACACCCAAGAGATGCTCCCTCTAGCACAGCTTATTGTATACGGAATAGATTATTCCAAGAGCAACAACAGTTCATTCCGACACCGCACAGCAAATGCCACTCTCCGTTCAATCTACTGAATCTACGATACAATGCCGTTCGGGGATGATGACGACCTCGCTCACCCACACAGATCCACCACGCCGTTACCCACCGAGTCCGCGACGACTAACTCATGTCGCCGCGCACAAACACCCAAGAGATGCTCCCTCTAGCACAGCTTATTGTATACGGAATAGATTATTCCAAGAGCAACAATAGTTCATTCCGACACCGCACAGCAAATGCCGCTCTCCGTTCAATCTACTGAATCTACGATACAATGCCGTTCGGGGATGATGACGACCTCGCTCACCCACACAGATCCACCACGCCGTTACCCACGTAGTCCGCGACGACTAACTCGAGTCGCCGCGCACAAACACCCAAGAGATGCTCCCTCTAGCACAGCTTATTGTATACGGAATAGATTATTCCAAGAGCAACAATAGTTCATTCCGACACCGCACAGCAAATGCCGCTCTCCGTTCAATCTACTGAATCTACGATACAATGCCGTTCGGGGATGATGACGACCTCGCTCACCCACACAGATCCACCACGCCGTTACCCACGTAGTCCGCGATGACTAACTCAAGTCGCCGCGCACAAACACCCAAGAGATGCTCCCTCTAGCACAGCTTATTGTATACGGAATAGATTATTCCAAGAGCAACAATAGTTCATTCCGACACCGCACAGCAAATGCCACTCTCCGTTCAATCTACTGAATCTACGATACAATGCCGTTCGGGGATGATGACGACCTCGCTCACCCACACAGATCCACCACGCCGTTACCCACGGAGTCCGCGACGACTAACTCGAGTCGCCGCGCACAAACACAGCACAGCTTATTGTATACGGAATAGATTATTCCAAGAGCAACAATAGTTCATTCCGACACCGCACAGCAAATGCTCCCCGTACAATCTACTGAATTTGCCTGCCTGTTACTGGGCCCTTTTATTATTTTGAATTTTTCTATAGGTAATAATAGTAATAATTAACAACACATAACTGGCGCATGTTCATCAATAGTTCAGACTGACTATAAATTCCGACATGACCAGATTGCAAACATAATTCATCAAAAACTTGCCATACAACACAAACTCATTACCATACTACAAATACAACGCTGAAAGTATTCTTGAGAACCAGGCTCATAAACTTTATTTTGACAGAGCCATACTAACTGACAAAACTGTACACTACAATAGACCAGATATTACTCTTATTGACAAAGAACTTAAGACTGTACAATTTATTGACATCGCCGTTCCCAATACGCATAATTTACAGACTACAATTGCTGTAAAACTTAGTAAATACACAGACCTGAAAGACGAAATAACACGCATGTGGAAACTGCAAAAAGTAACCATTATACCCATAGTATTGTCTACAACTGGAGTCATACGAGGGTGCATTTTTATATTCGCGGAATGGGTAGGTGATTAATAAATGAGGGTACTATCCTTAGTCGTAACTGGTTAAGTAGCTCATTATCAGTATAAATAGAATGTTTTGTTTTAATCGGGCCATTACTATTTGAATTATCGTCGATCAAACAACTCAGTTGGGAAGAACATTGTGAAAAATGGAGAAAATCGAGCACCGCGCTGTCATAAAGTTCCTTACCAAGCAAGGTAAATCGGTTCAAACCATACTAGAAGAGATGTCATCCGTTTACGGGGAGTCTTGCCCCGGTAAAACCATGGTTTATAAGTGGCATACCCTTTTTAAGAAAGGCAGAGCCTCACTTGAAGATGATCCTCGGCCAGGACGGTCGATCGAGGTGACCACTCCGAAAACCATTCAAAAAGTGGAAAAATTAATACTGGAAGATGCTAGACTAAAGAAGAAACAGCTCGCAGAAATGGTTGGAGTATCCGATACAACCATATTTAAAATTCTTCATGATCATCTCGGCATGACCAAAGTCAGTGCAAGGTGGGTGCCGAGAATGCTCACGCCGCCTCAAAAACAACAGCACGTAGAGTGTTCTCGCGCGTTTTTGGACCTCTGTAATGAAGACCAGGATGGAGTATTGACTCAAATTGTTACTGGGGATGAAACTTGGGTTCATCATTATGAACTTGAGTCCAAACAAGATTGTATGCAGTGGCACAAAAAAGGCACACCACCACCAAAGAAATTTAAGGTGTCACAGTCGGCGGGAAAAATCATGGCGACAATCTTTTGGGATTCAGAAGGAATCTTGTTGATAGATTATAAAGATAAAGGTGTCTCCATAACCGGAGAATACTACGCTTCAATCTTAGAGCGATTAAAGGAAGCAATCAAGGCAAAAAGAAGGGGAAAATTAACCAAAGGTGTCCTCCTTCTGCACGACAACGCGCCTGTGCACAAGAGCCGTGTTGCGTTGGCTTCCCTGCATAAGGTGGGCTTCGATATTTTGGTTCATCCACCCTACAGCCCTGACCTGGCTCCCAGTGATTATTATCTCTTTCCAAAAATGAAAAAAGAACTTCGGGGGAAGAAGTTCTCAAGCGATGAAGAAGTGAAGGAAACAGTTTCAGCTTATTTTTCAGACAAAGAAAAAACATTTTTTTTCGAGGGTATACATAAGCTAATTGAAAGATCTGAAAAATGTATTAGGGTTGCAGGTGAATATATTGAAAAGGAAAAATAAACTTGTATTTTTATTTCCACGTCTTACCCCCGATTCCGCGAACTTAAAAACGCCCCCTCGTACCTAAACAACTTCATCAGTCTCTCCGTTCCCTAAAACAAAAAGCAGGCATCCTAAATATTAAATACATGCCGGCTAACTAGGAGAATCTTACAAACCGACCAATATTATGCCACGTCCCAACAAGAACAATCACAAACAACCCAAAACAATGAAACTCCCTTGGCCTAGGCCTGTAAAGTCGTTTGCAATAGAATCCAACAATCATGTAAACAAACCAAATTGTCACGATTACTCCGTAATCACATACATTTGACGATCAATTATGAACATAGTCTGATTTCAACGAACGCACCATTGTTTTCACATTATCTTCAACACGATTTAACTTGTATTTATAAGTTAAATTTGTTAAAACATTTGCAACGTAAAAATTTCGAAGTATTTGACAAGCTGTCATCTTAGTTTTTTACTCATCGAACTCTATAAGTCATTGAAAAGTTAGTGTTGTTCGTAATCTGAAGTTATCTTTTATTTTTAATTTAATAAATTATTTTAATTTAATATTATTTGAATACAATAAAATTTTTTTTTCAAGAGCTTAATATAATTAACCAAAACGGATTGTATCCTAAGCCATAAAAATAATGGTTAGTTTTTAAAAGGAGTTGATGCTCGTGATTGTTGGCACTTGGTGGAACTTTTGAAACATTTTTTGTTTGATAAACACTTGTACTTGTCCACTTATTTATATTAATTTCTCTTACCGGTTTCGCTGTTAAAGCATTATCAAAGGTTTGTTTGGTTGTTTTTAACAATTGACAGGTGGCCATTTTGTTAGAATTGTCATTCAGTCATTCACTGTTCTGTGGGTTCGCTGTGCATTAGTGTTTTCTGTTTCCGTTTTCTGTTTCCGATTTCTACGACTTTGCATTCTCATTTTGGACTTTTGTTTTGCTTTACGATTTGGCTGGACATATTTTTCTTGGAACGACGACCTTTGCACGGCATCACGGACTTTGATATAGCATACGATTGGTATTTTTTCTCAAGGAGTAATCAGGAGGTAAGAATGATTTAGATCTATTACCTACAACGGAAATCTATTAGACGCACTTTAATATTGTATTGCCCTCGTAACTAATTATTTGAATAGATCACAATTACTGAAATGTATGTGTGTAAAATTATATTTGTTTTTAAGGTTATAATGAGCGAGCCGCAGCCAGGTTCGTCGGGGACTGCTCCGCCGCCGCCGGTCAAAAAACCAAAATTGGCTGTTAAAAAACAGTTATCGCAAAGGGAGAAAAAAATTTTGGTGAATATTTATAATCACTTGGAGAAAACCTCTCACTATGACATCACTATGGGCATAAACAATACGCTGTCAATGTCAGTCCGCCATATTTGTTTACATGATTGTTGGATTCTATTGCAAACGACTTTAAGTGCTCATACTACCGGCTTCTTGAAGCTGAGACGAAATTGCTCATAAACAGAATAATAATAATAATATCGTTTATTTTCAGGCAACTATTATACAATAAGTAATGTCCCATAGATATATACCTCAGATGGGACATACATAGATATGATTATACACGCCTAGTGCGTGACGGTAGAGAATGCGCGGTTACCCTCATCTTAACCGCCCCGCTCGCGTAAAATGACAGACAGTCGCGCGCTGCGAATGACTCCCACTATCTGAGCCCTTGCTGCACTGCATCCCGTATCTACCTATACGATACAGTGCTTGTTTCAACGTCTGAGAGGAAACACTTATTGCAACAGTTTACTTGTGAGAGTGTCTAACCTCTTGGCGTCGGTGGGCGAGTCGAGCGCGTGCAGGTAGGCGACGTGCGCGCCGAGGTGCGTCGGGAACGCGTCCACCAGCTCCTCGTACACCGTCACCAGCTTCTCACCTTCTGGAACACGAGCCATGCTCACCATCAAACACCAGAAATGGTGGCCAGAACGCGTTGTGATATTTGTGTCGTGGCTAAGAAATAACACAACGCATTTAAAAGCGTTTAATTTTCTTGAAATTAAGAGTGATGTTAATTATGTTTTACGGTCTACGGATTAGGTGGTAGAGCTGATGCCGGGCTCGACTGTGGAGGTACCACCATCTTACTCGGAAATCCTCCCGAAGTTATTCGGGGAGAGTAAGAGAACAGCTCTCAGGCAAAACCATTGGGCAGCGGTGTCACTGGTGCGAGGGTTTCGGCACTGCGCTCACCAACCCACCTACCCAGCGTGTGTGAGTATGGGCATTTCTTCCAGGAGGACCGCTAAGAGTGGCGAAATCCTGGAAAGGCCTATGTCCAGCAGTGGACGAAACAGGTTGATGGATGGATGGATGGATGGCTGGTCTAATTAAATGAATGGATATAATTTCAGAATTCGATTGGTTCAAGATCATAGGTCGGGCGGTGACATAAAATTTTAATTGTAATTATGCTTTATTCAATACAAAAAATCGTGGTAAACTGACGACATTAATCAGATAAATTTACAGAAGTATTTTTTTCAACATAATAAAAATTCGGGCACATTATGTTCCTACAAATTTATGTGTCTGAAGTTTTGGCAATTTTATTCAGCAAAGTTATTGAACTCGAATGAAAGATTAGCTCTTTGAAGTTGAGAATGTGATAAATTTTCTGTAAACGCAGTGTAGGAGATTAATTTACTACAAAAAATATAAAATAGTATTTGCAAATGTAAAACATTAATGTTTAACGCGAAAAATTAGTCTATGTTTCACATGTATTCAAACCAGTATTATAGTCTTTTTTATGATGGTAAATTAGGCGCTAGAAATTTTAGATTTTCGCATTAAAATGTAAGCGGCCTCTTAACTCACCAAGTTTCCCGAGCCAGTTGGTCTTGAAGTCCTTGAGCGCGTTGAGGTAGTCCTCGTGAGCGTTGGCCTTCTCCTTGTCCTTGGGCTGAGCTGCCCGCTTCGGAGGTTCCGGGATCACGTACTGTACGTCGTACGAGTCCACTTTGCGCCCGAGCTCGTCCTTCGCGAACGTTATCGTGCCCGTCAGCGTCTGCCCTATCGTGAGGTTCGAACGGCTTATCCTACAATGTGATAATGTTGGGTTAGGGGACGGGGTTCGGACAGAATCTGGTGAACGCAGGGTTTCTTGTTACTTCTTTTGTTTCACTATATTAAATACATCGCCTCTTCATAAATCCTCGAGGGAGTGTCAGAAAGGAAACATTTAAGTATAGACTGAAATGCTAATCACAGTCGACATTCGTACATCTACGGTCATTATGTCTTAGCGGCGATGAGCCCTATCACCGAATTCAAACCCGCGACTTCCAGATGAGTAGTTGAAAATCGAACCAGTAGACCACAGAGGACATTGTTAAAATATTAGAAATAACATTTTCTGCATCTACAGTCGTAAAGAGCAAACTGCAGAGTCCACATAAAGGTATGCACTAACTATAGGCTTCAAACTTAACAGAGTTTCCTCGTGTAGGTGTGGGTGGGGTAGATAATAAATATTATAGTATGTTCGAGTTAGCATGATATGGGTGAAGGTTCGTAATTTTCCGTTTCACCTATACTACTCACACCATACTACATACACCCAGGTACAAAAGAAAATATTAGGCTTTAGAAAGAATGTATATCATTATTGCAAAAATAGAATAAATTATTTATGTATAAAAAAATTCGAAACAATAATTACAGTGTTTAGTTAAATTTAACGAAAAAATATTCAGGAAAGAAAAATGTATTTTTCCTACTTGATGTGTGGATCGGAACGTCAACCCATAGGTGCTGACACTACATAATCGAAAATACATCGATGAATCGGTGCGGCCACCTTAGAGGATCGCGTCAGTATGAGTTCACCTTGTATGCGGTTTGTGTTTTCGTTGCGGTTGCATTGCGTGCTATTTGTCAGTATGAGTTCACCTTGTACAACCCGGTCACAATATCTGTGCACCTGACCTCGTGACGTCATATCGGCGGTCTGGGTACGGTGTGAAAAAAAGTTTTTTCGAGAAATGTGGTGAACAACGGATATTTTTACACTTTCTGAACTTGTAGCCCAATTTGTTAATTAAAAATTTCTTAAATATGTTCTCCCACCTTGAAAATTTAGGTCTCTCTTAACTGCTGCCAGAATTTTCTTCAAAGTTGGGATTTCTTTTTTTACAGCATAAAAACTGTTGATGATATTTCGTATTGCGCAAATTTCAAAATCATCTACTTCGATGCGTTTTTTGTACTGTTTACGCTTCTTACCCGGTGTCGATAATTTTGGTTCTGGGTGGGTTTCTAAATTATTACTAGTACTTGGAGTCGGACTAGCGCCCGGCGAAGTAGGTGGTTGTACTTTGGCTTCATTTTAAATTTTCATTAGAGTCCTCTTTTGAGTTGCAGCACAGGTTCGTTTCACCACTTGGTCTACAGGTATGGTGTACTGTTTGTTTGCTTTCTCCGATTCAAAAAACTTGAGCACTTTCAAGATTAAATTACTTGATTCGCTGTGTATTGTTTTTCCCATGACTTCAGTTTAACAGCTACAACAATTTTAATAACAACCAAACCAGTCCAAACTTAATAGTAAACAGTCTAAACTTAACAATAAACATTAAAAAACAAAACAACAATAAAGCGAAAATATCAAAATTATCGGGACGTGTAGCGGCAACGAAGATGCTAACCGTACTGTCGCACCGGGGAGTGCGCGGAGAGGTGACAGGGGAAGCGGGAGAGGCGCCACATTCCAGCGAGGTGCACAGATATTGGGACCGGGTTATATGCGGTTTGTGTTTTCGTTGCGGTTGCATTGCGTGCTATTTGTTTTGACGTTTGTTACAGTTTTAGTTGATTTTTGTTTTGTTATTGTTGTTTGTTTTTTGTGTATTGAATTGTATTGTATTTGTAAAATGCCGAGAAAAACAAAAAAAATATCTTTGAATACTCAAGCTTGGGCGTTATTTGTTCGTTTAATTTAATTAATTTAGATATTAACAAAAAGCAGTTTGCATAATCAAAGATCAATCAAATAAAAATCGATTTGATAGCCCTTGTTAACTTTCTCGATACTAAAAAAATCGATTCTATTTCGTTAGGGCACATAACTATAACTGTTAATTTTGAACTGCCACCCATATCATGATAACTCGAACATACTATAAATAATACTACACTTAGATTAATTAGCGCCCCGCTACCTTTCGATTCCCGCGGGAGACTTGCGTCCCCGCTCAGATCTCCCTCCGCATACCTCCATCCCATCGCGTAACCGTCAGGGATCTCTGCTTATTAAGGCCCACATAGTACTGAATACTATGTATACTATACCGCGTGTAAATAGAGTGCGACCATTTAATGAAACCACATATTCTACCAACCCTACTGAACCACTTTTCCCAAGAGTCATACCCGCGGACACGTAACGCGTTTAGGAAATAATTGAGTTCCAAACAAAAATGCGTGAACCATAAAGCACCACCATACGGGCGAGTTTAGAGAGAGCGTCGTCCGTTTCACGGCCGCCGCTTTACGGACGACGCTCTCTCTAAACTCGCCCGTATGTCGATGCGTCAAGATTCACGCGTTTTGTTTGGAACTCAATTATTTGCTAAACTAAGGGTGTCCGCGGGTATGATTCTTGGGAAAAGTGGTTCAGTAGGGTTGGTAGAATATGTGGTTTCATTTAATGGTCGCACTCTATTTACACCCGGTATACTACACAGGTTGATTGATGGATGGATGATAATGTACGACACTCACTTATCGGAAGGCACTGCGGAGAGGTAGAGAGGCAACAAACACCCGCTATTTAACGACGCTGAATTGAACTTCTTGCCGCCCGTCAGCGCCTGCAACAAATACATCATTTGTATATCCACGTGAAATATGTTTTGAGACTAAACCGTGAAAGCTCCCGCAACTTGTCCGGCGTCGACTCGCCCTCGTGTCGCACGTTCAGTCCTCACCTGCGACTGTGTCGCGTACACATCTAGTGAGAGCGGCTGCGACAGTCTCTGCTGCAGCAGCACCGGCAACTCCTGCAACTTGTCCAGTGTCGACTTGCTCTCGTGTCGCACGTTCAGTCGCAACACATAGTCTCCTTTCTCCAGCTTCACCGAGTACTGGGGAAAATACAAACGTCGTATTGTAATGTAAATCATTGAGATTTATGACAAGTTTATTACACGAATGCTCACAAGCATAGAGAACAAACATATTGTGTACCATCGGGTAGTTCTCTAGAAACATAGATAAAGGGTCAGACATTTAAAAATATTTTAATGCGAATCAAAACAAACGCGGGCGAAGCCGCGGGCAAAAGGCTTCGCCCGCGTTTGTTTTGGGTCGCATTAAAATATTTTATATGTCTGACCCTTTATCTATGTTTCTAGCGAACTACCCGTTCCCAGGGAACAAACTATAGCCTATATCCAATCCTATGTCTAATCATAACAACAATGTAAGAATGTTTAATAGTTTCAATTGTTAATTAATGACTTTGTCCCTAGGAAACTGCCCATCCCCAGGAAACAAACTATAACCTTTGTCCAAGTGGAAAGACTTACCATTACAACAGTGAAAGAGTTTTCAATATCGGTTCAGATAGCCCGCGCTAATTTAATTAATAGCTATGTTCGTAGGGAACTGCCCGTACCCAGGGAACGAACCTTTGTTCTAGAGAAGATCTAACCATTAAAAATGTGAAATAATTTTCAAAATCGGTTCCGTAGTTTTTAATGACTCTGTCCCGTGGGAACTGTCTGTCCATCCCCATGGAAAAACAAATGCTCATGTCTAAGTGAAGAGTCTAACCATTACAACAGTGCAAGAATTTTTTTTATCGTTTCAGTAGTTATGAAGAGTACCCGTTTGGATTTAATTAATAGCTGTCCCTAGGGTACTGCTTGTTCCTAGGAAACAAATTATAGCCTATGTCCTAGTGGAATTTTCAAAATCGGTTTAGTAGTTCCAGAGATAACAAGCGCAATTGCATTTAATGGCTATATCCCTAGAGAACTGCCCGTCCCCAGGGAGCTAACTACAGCCTATGTTACTCAGCGAAAGTGTAGCACTAATGAAATAATTTTTGAATCAATTCAGTAGTTCCAGAGATTATCCCTTATATACAAAAACAAGGAAATAAATTTTACCTCTGCATATAATAGTGCAGACGTAGATGTAGATAAGGACAGTCAACCCTTTTTTGTATGATTTTCGAACTGTAAAATGTGGCATTTCTTGTACAACGGGACATAGAATATTGTTATAAATTCAAATTCGACTCCATCGACGTTTTATCAAACTTCATGCATTTCTTTTAAATTAGTTTGATATCGATTATAGCAGTAAGTCTATATTAAGATAAATGTGTGGCACATTATATGTTTTAGTCTTCTTATCCCGACGGTGGTGTAGTAACATTACCTTGGAGGGATAAGCGTCCCCGACGGCCATCAGCTGCTTGCAACAGTTGTACAACATCCACATCTGCGCCTCGAACTCGGACTCGTACAGCATGTCGCACAGCAGCGCCACTATCGGCGACACCTGCAATGTACACTCGCCGTTCAAGCTTGCTACTTGTGAACGACTGTAACGGCTACTACATCGCAATAACCAATGTAGCCTGTCATGCTGGCGTGAGTACACATGGAATTTCTTATAAGTTCGCTTATAATTGGAGAATCACTTAATTGATTTAGATACTGTGATCACTTTTAGCACGTTTCATTCTTTAGGTTTGAGGATACGTATCGTGGCGTAAAAGTAAAGTAAGTTTGAAAGTATAACAAAATTCGCATGAATTATTAAAAAAAACGAGTTACCTCGGTGCCTTTAGCTAAGTGGAAGTTATAAGTATTGACTAGTTGGTAGATCTGTCGGCTCGGTGGCACAACGTCTCTGCTGGTTAACGGGAATATCTTCGACTCGGACGGCCTGAAATAACACAAAATTCATTATAATTTATGGTAGTTCAACCGACATCAATAAAGGAGGTTCTTAAATAGGCACGTTACGTATGTTTGTTCGGTTATATGCAACGAAACGCAACAAATGAATTAGATTTTATATTGAAGCTGATGTGAGCCGCTGCCCGAAGTCCGGCGACAGAGGGTGGAACTGTATACTGTAGTGCACTGCCAGTCACCTTGCTCCAGTACTCAGACGGATATATTCACCTCACAACGGGCTCGGTGTACTTGAGCTGCACGTTGGGTTGCACGTCCTGCAGTCTGAGCGCGCGCAAGCTGACCGCCCGCAGCCCCTCCGCGCCGTGGAACGTGAGCCGCTGCCCGAAGTCCGGCGACAGTCCGTGGAACTGTATACTGTAGTTCACCGTCATGTCGCCGATGTTCGCCCAGTACTTCGCTACCACCACCTCGAGGGTCACCCCGCCCTGGTGAAGTTAAATGTTTAACATACGTCGCGTCGTACTAACGCACGGGTTCTGTAAGTGTAACAGGGTGCCTCGAAATTACACGTTTTACGAATTTCATTTGTAACAGTGGAATTACTCGAAAAATATATATTGGGCTACTATAATCTTGGCAGGGTCGCCATATAAGGTTGGTCGAGGAGATGAAGTAAACACCGGGCTTAGCGTAATGCCGTTTATTGGGTCAAATCAGTAGTTTTATACAATAGGTTGATGAATCATGACATGATGGATGAACTTAATCTATAGTCTACACTACATCGTTTGTCCATAAGGCTTAAACCAAAAAAGACGGATATTACTTTTTCTTGCGTCATGCCGTGGACAGACAAACAGTGATATAAAAAAGCAACAAATAAACTCACGACAACTTGGAAGGCGAGTAGCATGGGCGCCTCGGCTGTCACGTTCACCATCTTCTGACACTCGTGGCTGCGGCAACTCTTGCGGGGCAGGATCTGCATCGTGTGGATCAGGAACCTGGACACAAACAAACGATACTATTATATTGCCAAACGGAAGAAGTTTCATGTAAAATTTGTTTGAAACAATTGAAAAAAAAACTTTTAGTCTGACCTAAGTTCGGCCCACGTGGCCTCAGGGAGTACTATCACAGAGTCGTCTGATCGCTCACCTGCCACACTTGCCCTGGTCCCGCGTGATCATTCTGAGTACGGCCCACGTGGCCTCAGGGGGTGCTATTGCGAAGTGTCTCTTGATAGTTGCTGGTTTGAACAGTACATCGTCTCGTAGTATGACAGGGCCGCACTCGGGCAGCGGCTCAGGTTGGAACACGGTGATGGGAATGCGAAACACTGGCCCTTTCTCTACGCAGCTCACGTCGTAGGCGTTAATGCTGAAAATGTATTCAAAAATTATACTCGTTTTCATGTCGATTATACAAAATGAATCCAAATCGTCTCTTTAAGAACTTTGCACACATGTTCTGAAAGAAGACATCGTCGAAAACATACATACCTATATACTATCGAATTCCGCTTATCTAAGGATACGTTCGCACTTGAAATGACGTCATAATTCGTAAATCGTTCAATATCCATTGAAGTTCATTTTTTATTTGTTTTTGGTGAACAGCAACCATAGTTGGCAACCGATTCAAAGATACGTAATAGGCCCGATGGAAGTATGAGCAATCGCAGAAAGGATAAGGAAAACGGGTTTTAGTTTGACTCACCTAGCGAAATGAGGTCCAGGCTGCAGACCACAGAAGTCGATCTTGACGGATATAGGTCTGTTAGCGTTCATCATGTCCAAGTACTTGGGCGCGGAGACCCACGGCGCGTTACAGGACAGCGCCAGGCGCACTCCGAACGAGATCTGTGCGGGCAGCGAGCGCGTGTCTGAAATCGTACTGGGTTTAACGCTAAATCGTCAATCGCGAGTGAACAATGGAGGTATTGCTTGAAAACTTATAAGTAAAATACACTTGTACTTGTCCATTACACGAAACACTTTAATTCGCTGATCGGCATTTTCAGAGTATTTTTCCTACTAATTGTTTATGCAACAGATCTTGTACACGCCTGTCTCCCAGAAGAATAGACAGAGACTACAGATTTCAATCAGCTACGATCTTGACTCACCTCTTTCGCGTCTTCTATATTTATCAACTTTTGTCATGCAAACTCTTCATTTACAACAGAAAAGAACCCTTAACCAGTTCAAAATGGGTGGGGTGAATGAAAGTGCTCCAAATAGCGGACAAGTACATGTGTATTGTAGTCATGTGTCAATCAATACCTCCACTGTTCAATGTACGTACGTATCAAGTGTGTTATACTTATAATGTATGATAACTGCCACCAAGTGTCGACAATCACGAGCATAAACTATATTGCTTGGCAAGCTTCGGTTGCGTACTGCCCCTCGTCGCTCGCAGACCTCAGGCGTATCGCGCACACTATTCAAGCTTTAAGGCGACTCTATTCGCCTGAACTCCCATACTAGCGCAATTCGCTGATCATATCCTTAGGTATTTATAGGTACTTGATTATTATTTTTTCTATTTCAACATATCCCATACAATATCCATGACGTGAAACTAAAACATTTATCAAAATCAAACACATACAAAAGTTACAATCGTATAAAAGTCCTGGATTTTACACATATTTTGATGAATGTTTATATACCGTAATGTCCTAGAAGCGATACAACAAATCAAATCATTTTAGTTTCACAGCATAGTATATTTTATACTATTCAAAAATATTTTTGTTTCATTTCGATTTTTGGAATATTTCTCCCGAAATCATAGGAACCACCAAAACCATTCTCCAGTTTTTTCAAAACATGAATGTTGTCTCGCGTTAGCTTGCCTCTCACACCGTGTTCGGTTAGTTCCGTACAAGCTCGGGAACTGAACGTTCGGGCCAACCAATAACAGTCAGTCAGTGCTCCATAATCCGAAGTTAATGTATAATGAAATAGCAAACATAGCGACCGACTACAGGCTTCTTAAGGATCCATTCTTCGGATTTGGGACGAAAACAAAAAATAACTTGACTCCTCAAAACTGACTCCCAGCTAAAGATAATGTAATGTGTCGTGGCCATAACGTACAATTGGCCAGACACCCGCTAAGTAAATATATGTCTGTATCTGCTTGATAAACGAAATTCTTTTTATTGCATTTTTGTTGCATTTTTGGCAGAACAAATTTATAAACCTTCAAAAGATCCTGGGATATTGACCTCTTAAAATAGCTTAGTATATTGGGACTCACTTAACTGAATACAAATCAAAAGTTTAAGGTTACGTCTACTTATTCTAGCATTATTCAATTTGGTATATAGGGAATGCTGCATATAACAATTATAAAAAAAGAACAAAAATTGGCTTGTTGTACGTTGCCAGTTTGAGTTTGCTGCGAACAGTTGTTGTGATGGTGACATCATCCCAGTCATCGCCATGCCAATGTTAGGCGTTGCGATATTTGGCATAGTTTTATGCACTGGGCTGTTTGAGGTGCTCTTTTAGCCAGCTTTATTCGATTTAGGGGTTGTTTCAAAAATAATGCACCCCTTGCCTTTTTGGGTGTCCCATGCATATTTAATTTTTTTTTCTATTTACAGCCACGGAAGTTTCTTATTGTTTACTTAAATAAGAAGTATCTGAGAACCAATTACAATAATTGCATTTTTAATACAGAACATATTTAAAGGATTTATCGATTATTGAAAATACTTAAAATGGGGGTTTCATACTGTCCCGTACCATTTGTACCATTGATGGTACTAGTTGGACAAATCAGTGCCATTTGTACCATTGATGGTACTGTTCAATGGTACTAGTGGTCCGGAGGCGAAATTTGTTACTTTACTTCAGACTGCGTTTTAAAAAATTTTCTTCTACATAAATATTATTTTTTGTGTAAACAAAATAGTATCTTGAGTTTTATTTTATATTAATGATTTATTTAAACAATGAATAATTCTCGACAAAAACAATTTTAAAGCTTGTCCCTCGATTTTACATCTTTGAGAATGTCTACTTTTGTAAGTCATTACTAAAACAACTTGCCAAAAATGTGAAATAATTTAGGCTGGAACAACACTACTCAGGAATATGTCACGTCCACCGAGCGGCAGCTTTGAGATTAGTTGAGAAAGTGCCGTGCTGAGCTTCGGAAGAATTCTCTCACTTTTTGTCGCAACAAATTGTCTCGTTTTGTTACGAAATTTACCAGGTTTATATTTTATCTCTTTTTTAATAACTGAAAATGAAAAATGATTTATCTATAATGGGAAACATGTACTGTTTATAGTTAAATTTGTGAGGAATTTTTAAATAATTAGAAGTTTATATGACAGGGCCTTGATTTTGTTACCTCGTTTTTGTTACGTAACTATAAATAAAAACACAAATAATGAAAACAAATAGCATTGTATACAAAATATTTTTTGTGAAAGTTAATTTATATTCCATTTAGAATGTATTTGTAAGGGAAATTTAAACTTAATCATTACTTTATTTTTCCATCTTTCAATGATAGGGGTGCATTATTTTTGAAATGGCTGACAAAAGTTATTCACGTCAATTCGTTTGAGCCCATGAGGCGCCTAATTTTACTGCTGTCTTGGTATTTGTTAATGTTATGTGTTGTTTTGCTTTTGATTTCTGGTTGTCATTGGCTAAAGAAGGTTGGTTGGATACCAGAAATCAAGATTAATAAATTAAGAAAGTCATCGTTTTTAAACACTTGAGTCGTAATAAGTTGAGTTTTTGAATACATGTGACTGTTGTAGTAAAATATACTCAATATCTTACCTATCCGTAGAAAAACTACTTATAGACTGTAAAAAAGAAACTAGATAAAAGTATAAAGCTCGTTTTATTTATAATGTGCTCTTATTTGGGGAGACCAAGGCAAGTGAAGGATATTACATGCACGTACGTTATTCTCTGAAGTTCGTGTGTTCAACCCAGAGTAAAGAAAACTACAAATCAAATTTATACATTTTATTAAAATTAAATTTCCACAACTAGATATAGGATAAAAAGCAAAAACGCATTTTTTTATGTTGCTGCTGTTTTTTGGATCTAAACTTCAAAAGAAGCCGGCTTGCAGTCCGATTGCAATATTTAGGCACATCAATACTTTTGATATGCTTTGGAGCACTCCCATAGTACCTATATTCCATTTATCTTACAATGCGCTAATCTTTACTTATCATCAGCCAAAGCTTTCTCTAGCAAATGTAAAGTCTGACCAGCAAAAATGGCAGCTTCTGATTTTGGACCTCCCAATCTCATGGTCAGATCAACATTACTTAAACAATCTATCAACCAAGACCTCAAAGCCATCATGGAATCAAATAAATCTGTCTTCAAAAAGAACTCCGGTAAAGCTAATACTATAGAAGCAATCAGGGACATTACACACATTTGAATTTTAGGCTCTGAATTGTACCTCAAGTATAACAAAATTTCGATAATTTCTGTGCAATATTTCAGGCAGTTGGGGCAGTTTTTCGATACAAGAATAATATTTCCAACGACAGAAAGATATTTCAGTAATAGAAAGTTATCCGTATCTTGCTTCATGTTATGATAGCTCAAATTTAACTGCTTTTTACCAAAACCATACACTAAAGGATAGAAAAAGCTGTCAGATACGGAAGCGAATTGATTCTTTGTGGCTTTGGCAAAAGGATGTTGACGCTTCGAATGGAAATATCTAGTTTTATTGATAAGCCTACGACGAATAATTTCCTCTGCTGTAATATCTTCTTTTTGGACCTCTTCGACTACAATTTCTTTATGTGTTACAATTTTCTGGTCATTTTTTATTCTCACATTTGCTAGTCTATTGGCAGCTTCAGATAACACATCAAGCATTAGAATTTTCGTCGCAATAGAATATCTGCCAACGTCTGCATGAAACTCTTTACACAAATGTTCTGCACAGAGTCTGGGTTGACAACAGACCACTGCAACACATGTATTGAACCTTATATTGTCAAAATCATCGACATTAAATTTACATTCTAAATGTATAAAGACATTAAGTAACTCCAAAGCAAGACTTGTATCTTCATTTTCTAGTTGATTTACAACCAAATCTTCAGAAATTAATAGACATTGCCCGAATTCTTCAAAATCATTTGCTTCAACGATTTTTTCAATCAAATCTCGTAAATAAGCTGGCTTTTTCTTAGCTGCAGATTCAACGTCATTGCTCATATCGTATGGTTGCAAATCATCGTCTGAATCTAAATCATCTTCGTCTAGTGCTCCTTTAGTAAGGCATTTTATTTTATCATTTATAATGGTTTTCACTAATACTTTGGTTTGGTCTTGAGTCTTTATAGCACTAGTAACTAAAGTATTGCAAACGGGAGTATGTTTTTCATTTTTGTCTTCTACGAGCTTAGAAGCAATAAAATCTAGTAATTCTTGAACGTTGACTGACTTGCCATTATTTGTGGTAGTCAATTTCAAGTTAGGGTCTAGTAAGCATTTAGAATCAACGTCAAGCAAGATTTTAGGAATATCTTGGTATTTGCTATCAATTTTTGTGTAATCAAATTTTAGCTGTGCATCATTTGTATTATTTTCGATGCTTTGCAGATTATTAAGAATTATTTCCACAGTAGCCATACCTATGGTTCTCACTTCAAGTGACAATGAGTCCAAGTGTTTCGACATGCCTCTGAACAGTATATTCTTTAACGCTTGTGTTTCCCATTTTTGATCTTGTTGCTTGTGAATCATTATTCTGTATTTTACAGACAGAATAAGCAATTGGGACAAAAACACGCGTTGGTCTCCACTGGATGTGTTCAAAGCTTTAATATCTGACCAGACGTTACTGACTCTTAAAGAAAAGTCGTTTAAAATTTCAGCACATTTTCTACTACAAGACATGTAGTAGACTAAATTTTCACAGAAAGTTGTGTTTTTGTAATCTTTGAGTCTAGTGTTGAACGGTATTTTAAAGCAAAGGACTTGATTCCAGTCTTTGCTTTCATCGATACTGTCCCCTAAAATTTGTAGAATAGATTGTTCTTTATTTTCGGGATTAATGGGACATTTTGTCAACAGCAAAACAGATAATGTGTCTATAGCTTGTCGACTTAGATGTAATAACAATTTGTGTATAAGCTTCTTTCGAATGAATTTCGTTTGGTCAGTATTTTCATTAGCAGTCCAGGCAATAAGAATTTCTACAAATTTCTTAAGAGCCTCCGAGTTGCCGCCCATATTGTAATTTGTGATATATTTTGATAACATATGGGATAAATAAGACATGTCATATTTGACCCCATGATTGAAACTGCTATCCGTCATGAACTCAATATTACGAATAATGTGAAACATGAGAATGAACGAATAGTTTTCGTGGGAAAATTGTTTTGGAGTATTCTTCTCCAATTTATTAGCAATTCGTTCAGGTAGAGTAACCAATAATTGGACAAAATTTTCCCATTCATCCTGTCTTTTATAAAGTTGCGATTTATCGGCAAATTGAACGTTACTACAGTCAATAAACGAAGTCAACATGCAGTCACTTTTCACAAATTTGAGTAAAATGCTACCCAGAGCCTCCAATGACTTAGTCTCAGTTTCATTTTTGAAAACTCCACAAAGGAGATTTAAACTTTCCTGAATTAGATCAAAGCTTTCGTTTAGCAAGAATAACGTATCAAATACATCTTGAAAAGATTGCCAACATGGAAGTAAAATGTTTACTACACAGGTAAGTAACGAAGAATATTCGTCTACTAATTCTGAGTTTAAAACGGTTTCTTCAAGCTTGCACAATTTCTGTACTGTGACCGGACCAGGTAGACATTTTAAAAGTTTCTTGAAAACAGTTTTTATTTCATCAACGTCAGATTCCGACTTTATTTTTTCAATTGCATGCAAGGCTTCAACGATGTTTTTGATCGCCTGAAGTATTTGTTTCTGGTCGGACGTCCATTTCACTGACTGTTTTTCTTTTCCTGTAAATAAAAAAAAAATACCTAAATGTGGCCAAAACTGTCTTTATTCCAATGTGATTACCACATTAGTATCAATTACTGCGGTCAACAATAATCATCAAATACAAAGAACAGTCACATGTATTATAATTTTTGAAAAATACGTTTATCTTAACGCAATATGTTAACTAGCCGTGTGATAGAGGGAGTACGTCGAAATTAAAAAAAATATATATGCATAGTTTATTATTATCAAATAGCATGGAACGCGTCGCCAAGTTCTCGTATACAACCGGCGGCACGCACACCGGACTATATTTACACGAACCGTTTCGAGCCAATTTGGACCCCTATGTTACTCAGAACGTATTAGATTATTTAAAATACCTAGATAATAATACACTGTCCTCATGGAGAATACTTAATCCCATCAAAAACATTTCATGTAAAGGTTGCCAAGACACAGAAGCTCAAAACGCTTTCACGGTTAAAAGTTATCAGATCTCATGTAGAACCAAGCCCTTAACTCTACAGACCCAAACTCTACAAACCTACATCTTCGTCAAAAACTATGGCTTGGCCGTTTCGTGGCCATCAGACAGACACTCCTATGGACTTATAATATTATGTCATGCAATAGTTCCATGAAACAGCCAAGCCATACTTTTTGACGAAAATGTAGGTTTGTAGAGTTAGGGTCTGTAGAGTTAGGCCTTGTAGAGTTATGGGCTTTGCTCTACATGAGATCTGATAACTTTTTAACCGTGAAAGCGTTATGAGCTTCTGAGTCTTGGCGACCTTTACATGAAATGTTTTTGATGGGATTTCATTTATTTTTGTAAGAGGCTCTATTTTTTTAGGCTGCATTTCTTGTGCCTCAGCTACGACTTTTTTGTAGCCCCCTTTCAATGTTGGCCTATTATTTGCAATAAGCGATAGATCAGAGCTGCGACGGCAGCGACGTGGCATTGTGAGGAGGCTACGATAAGCGCGCGCGACGCGTTTGATAACCTTCCATCCCCTCACCCCTTGGATCACAGATAAAATTAATTAAGGTTCCAGGAGTGTGCCAAACGGGACCCGATGGCCTCCAACATGGCAGATAATAAAATAAAAATGAAATTAATACCCAAAGATGGTCTCCATAAAAATATCCTCAAAAAAATAAGTTTTTAACGTTATCATGTCCCCTCCCCTTCCTTATCTCCGAAACAAGAAGACCGAAAATATATATATAAAAAGTCATGGTAATAGGTGATGGATGATTGATTATGTATTATGTAAAGATTACAGGAACAATACCGCGGTCAAGTTAATATAAGGGTCCCTTACCCGAGAGGGTGTCGAATTGTTTGTCAGGCGCAAGAATTTTAGAGCCTTGTTTTTTGTCACCTTGGCCCCTATATGGGGTGGGGGGTTGGAGGATAAAATTAAGAGATATTTTAATATTTTCGTTAGTTGTGGGCAAATAGTAGTGTAAGATGTTAAATTAAAGGCAAGTGTTCGCGGCGGTGGTTTAATGAACTCTCTAATATAATATTACAAAATAAAGTATAATTAAATCTATTGCTAATAACGCAGTTTTGATAATGTAGGTTACACATGTCAGCATGTACGTAAGTGCATCGTACATACTGCCCACTCTAAAGAAGCACAAAAAACATCTTAAACATGGTAACACCTGAGCAACAATAATAATAACACCAATTGTAAAAACAAAGTACAAGTATAAGCATAACTATATGTAAACAATAAAAGCTCGTGCAGAAATAAATGTTTAGGTGAATGTGCTATTAAAATGCAGACTTGCATTTGTAATGTAAAAAAAATGTAAAATAATACTAATTAAAATAACATGATCCATAAAAATTAATAATGTCTCTATATATCGTCAATGTTCGTATCAAAATTCACAACACTTTTTGACTTACGAATCTTATTACACTGAGAGCCGGTATTGAAGTTTTGCATAGGAACTGACTGAACACTTATCACTCTCGGCTCTTGCACACACATCACTTTTTTGTTTTTTGTCCGCTTTGAACGACATACATAACACCCAGCAGCCACTGCGATGATGCTGAGTATCCCGAATAACACTGCTGTCCCGATGTAGTGGTTCAAATCATGACTGGATAGACCATTATCTAGTGTTGACTGCTCTCTCAGCTGCTTCAAGTCTCTATTAATCTTTTCAAATTGCTCCAAATGGCCTTCCGCTTGATACGTGAAATTGTCTGTAGATGTGTTCATAATCCCGTTCAAAGAAGATATTGATGGAATATAAATTTCTTGCTGTAGCGCTAGCCTGCCAGTAAGTTTATTGTTGTTTGCATATATCATAATTGAATCGGCTTTCATTACGCATCCTTGCCCGAGTGTTATCATTCCGACTCCATAGAAGTGATGCGACGTGAGCCCAGCTGGGCACAAAATGCGCACGTAGCATTTCTGACAACATGTAAACATCCAGGTATTACTATCGTGCAGTTCTATCCACTTATCGGCACAAGCCTTTATTTCAGACCGACAGAAGGTGTCATATTTACTGTTTGTAAACAATTTTATATTGCAAATGTTTTGATGTAATTCTATGCTGTATTCTGCATGGTTTAAGGTGCACAATGACTTTTGATCATTCATATGTATGCAGTTTTGTAAATCGGCTGAATTCACTAGGACGAAGGAGTCCTTTTTAATATTATATGCAATGTAGTCTGATAAAGGGATAATATTAAGAATCCTTTTGTCATCTCTTATTTGCGGAATGCTGTAAATTTTGTCTAACTCGTATTGTTCCTTACTTATAAGTGGTATTTTAATCTCTATGATGAGATAACTTTCTGTGACTCGTGCATGCGGTTTTATTAATTTGTAAATGTCACGGATATTGTCTCTCGTTACTGGCAGCGCACGGTCTTCCGGTAAATGAGGAAAAATGATATCTAGTTGGTCTTGCAATAACTTTGGTGTAAACAAATGGATGTTCAAGTGTCCTTGATATATATCTGCTGCGAGGTCGATTAGGGTCTCTTGTATTCTTCTCATTTCCGAAAGTAAATTGTTTGCAATGATGGAACTAGTTAACACGTAAAAAGCAGTTTGGGTAGCAAGTTCCAGCTTGTTTATATTTTGCGTTGTATTTTTCCAGTGCTCATTTATTAAAGAAAATTGTTTGTTCATGATCGCCTCATTACGCATGACGATGTTCTGTTCTGCTTCGAGGATAGAGGTTTGATTCTTTAACAGATGTAAAAGATGATTTTCATTACCCTCTATGATCTTGATGTCATTTTCATATTTTTGCGCAAATCTTTCGTCTAACACACCGAATAACTCATTTGCTAGGTAGCCAACCCCGTTGATAAGTCCTCGTCTAGTTCTCGATATACTGCTTGATACATTCTGGTACTTAAGGATGCTGTTGTAGTATTGCAACTCACTCATGCTATGGTCTAGCTGCATGGCCATAGCTTGAAATTGCATAACCCAATCTTCTTTTTTCATCCCCTTTAAATGAGTCACATATGTTTGTAGGTTTTCTGTATGTTGCCAGTACGTTGTCATGTTGTAGTAGATAATAAGATTCCAAGTATCCTTAATTTGTTGCATACTCGACACTCTGTCAAAGTATAACGATTGGTTCGCTTGAAACTCAGTTACTTTAAACATAGGAGGTGCTTGTTGTAGTGACGATGTAAACAAAGTTAAAAACAGAAGCAATGCATTTATGAAATAAGTTTTCAGGGAGGTTTTCTTGACACTTCGTCTTTTTGCAGGTGCAGTATCAGTTGCAAAATCTTTTTGTTCACTGTTGTTTTCATTTGTCAGTAACGGTGCCAGTTTTACCAACGGCCTTTTTATCAACCCATGCTTTGTTTTCAAAGTAACTACTCTCACATACCCATCTTTTCCTGGATGCAATGTCATTACTCTCCCCAGTGCCCATTTTCCTGGAGGTAAGTTATCTTCCTTTATGCAAACTATGTCATTAATTTGGACGTTTTTTGTTGGTGTTCTCCATTTTTGCCGTGCTTGCAGTTGTTGCAGGTATTCTTCAGACCACTTTTTCCAGAATGCCTTTTTCATTTGTTGCACAATTTGCCATCTTGATTTTAAATCAACATTAGTGTTCTCTGGTTCTGCAATTGATAACATCGGGTCACCGATAAGAAAGTGCCCTGGTGTTAGAACTTCAAGGTCATCCGTGCTCTCTGTCAGTTGGCAAAGTGGTCTTGAATTCAAGCATGCTTCAATTTGACAGAGAAGAGTCGTAAATTCTTCGTATGTCAATTTATGATCACCTATCACCCTCTTAAGGTGATGCTTCATGCTTTTGACAGCCGCTTCCCAAAGTCCACCTCCTGATGGAAATTTTGGAACATTTAGGTGCCATCGGATCCCTTGTTCATTTATCTTCCTCAGACTGTCGTTGTCAATGCATTTTAAAATCTCCTTGTATTCCCGTTTAAGTACCTTGTTTGCACCGACGAAATTAGTCCCGTTATCGCTGTAAATATCAGACGGCTTTCCTCTTCGTGAACAGAAGCGCTTCAATGCTGCCAAAAAGGAGATTGTGCTGAGGTCTGACACTAGTTCAAGATGGATTGCTTTCGTGGCCAGGCATACGAAAACAGCTATGTACGCCTTAGGTGTTCGTATACCTCGTCCTTTATTCGCCTTAATCTCAACATTTCCTGTGAAGTCCACCCCCACATGGGTAAATGGACGTGAAGGCGTCACTCTTGGTGCTGGTAGATCTGCCATCAGTTGGTGTTGTTGTTGTGATTTAAACCTTTGACAAATGACGCAGCGATGCAGTTGTTTTTTAACTGTGCGATATCCACTAATGATCCAAAACCTTTGTCTGAGATGGCATAATGTCAGTCGTGGGCCCCCATGTAATGTTTGTTTGTGGGCTTGATTAATAAGGAGCTCTGTCAGTCTGCTGTGGCTTGTAAGAATGATCGGATTTTTGCTGTCATCTTTTATAATTGCGTTTCTTAATCGTCCTCCAACGCGCATTATGTTGTTTTTATCCAAATAAGGATTTAAGCTTAAAATGTTGCTCTTTGAACTCAAACCTTTATTTGTTTGCAGGCGCGACCTTTCGTCGCTGAATTCATGCATTTGTATATTTCTTATAATAATGTCATATGCAGTTAATATTTCGTTTGTTGTCAAATATGCAGTGCAGCTTCTAGTATCATTTTTACTCTTTCCAAACCTTAATATCCATGCTATGATCCTGGCAATGTGGTCAATGTCACTGTATTTGTTTAACAATTCTATTACAATTGATGATGGGAGAGTGTGTGTGAAACATGCTTTGTTTATTTTTTCTTCGATTTGCGGTGACTCATATCGTGTACTTGTAATGTTGTTGGAATCAAATGTTTGTAGCCAACTTGGCCCATGCCACCATAGATCATGTTTCATCAGCTGGGCAGCGGTCATTCCTCTCGTAGCGCAGTCAGCAGCATTGTTTTCTGATGATACGTGATTCCAACTTTTTGCGGGAATAATGCTAGTTATTTGTTTCACTCTATTTGCGACAAACATTTTCCATCTGGATGCGTCTCCGTTAAGCCATCCGAGGACTATCATTGAATCTGTCCACGCGTAGGTACTAAATTTATGCTGGTTATTAAATGATCTTAGAACCTTTTCAAATAATTTTGCTAGAAGTAGTGCGCCAGATAATTCTAGTTTTGGAAGTGTCAATTTACTTTTTGAAGGTGCAAGTTTTGTTTTCGCCACTAGAAGTCTGCTTACCCTTTTGTTGTCAGAGTTGATGGTAGTTACGTATATCGAACATGCGTACATCTTTTCTGACGCATCACAGAAGCCATGTAATTGACATACGCTGGAGGTATCACCTGTCCACCTGGGTATCTCAAGCTGTTCAATGATGTTTATTTCTTTCCTAAATTGGTCCCATTCCCTTTGTACTGGATGTTGTATTACGTCATCCCAGTCACAGTTGGTAGTCCATAGTGTTTGGAACAACAACTTAGCCTTGACAGTTACAGGTGATAGCCAACCTAGTGGATCAAAGATCTTTGAGATGTCAGATAGTAACATCCTTTTTGTGTGTGGCTTGTCGGTATTCATGCAAATTTTTATCTTGAATTGAAAGTTGTCAGTTGTAGGAACCCACTGTAATCCGAGGGTCTTGGTTACTTCTGCATCGTTGAAGTCCATCACCGAGGGATTGAGCTGCTCCTCTGTTAAATTTTGTAGAAGTGCTATGTTATTGCTTGCCCATTTACGAAGGTTGAGCCCTGCTTTTCCCAACATTTCTATGAGCTCACATTGCATTTTTTGGGCTGTGTCTAAGCTATCAGCTCCACTTAGTACATCATCCATGTAGATGTCATTCTGCAGTACTGTACCTCCTAATTTGTACGTCGGTTCGTCTTCAGACACTTGCTTCAACGTTCGTAATGCAAGGAACGGTGCAGCTTTTGTGCCGTATGTCAAAGTGCAAAGTTCATATTCTTGCAAAGGATGCTGAGGATTGCTTCTCCATATTATTTTTTGTAATTTTCGGTAGGTATCCGCGACCATGATCATTCGGTACATCTTCTCGCAATCCGCTGTAAATACATATCTGTGTAATCTCCATTTTATCAGTAATGCTTGTAAATCGTTATGCAGTTTTGGTCCAAATTCCATCAGATCATTGAGACTGTATCTATTTAAATTAGGAGGAACCGTAGTCGTTTTTTGACTAGCATTGAATACCACACGAACCTTCGTGGTGCTCGAATCTTCCTTAGTCACTGCATGGTGGGGTAAGAAACATTCTGTTGTCAGTGTATTCTTTGCTTCACATCTTCTCATATGACCTAAATGCAGATACTCGTCGATAAACTTTTTGTAGCTTTCTGAGAGTGATGAATCTCTTGCTAACCTCTTCTCTAATTGCAGGAATTGTGCTGTTGCTTGTACTTTTGAATTACCCAAATACTGTGTAAAGTTTTCTTTCATCGGATATTGAACTTGGTACCGTCCATTTGCAAGACGAGTGGTTGTCTTTTTGTAAAATTCTTCGCAAAATTGTTCTTGCGATGTCAATGCAGTATTTGTGTCATTTGTAATGTCTTCTATCTCCCAATATTTTTCTATTTCCTTCATATTATTCACAATAACGTGACAGTTGTAAGATTTGACCACACCTGAACTACCAGACAGAATCCAGCCTAGGTGTGTCTGTTGTGCAATAGGTTCCCGAACAGGGCCTTTCAGTAACCCGTTCATAAGGATCTTGGAATAAATTTCAGAATCCAAAAGAATGTCGATTGGCCTTGAAATATTATAATCAGGATCTGCAAGTGAAAGGTGCTTGATGTGTTGCAAATCTCTTCTGTCAAATGATGCGTTCGGAAGGTTTCCGACAACACGTGACATCACTAAAGCTTCCGTGTGAAATTGATAATCACTAAGTCGTGATTTGCATGTTAACTGAACTTTACCTCTGCATTTATGTGATAAAGTCCCTACGCCCTTGATACTTGCGTTATACTGTTGCCTTGCCAATCCAAGTCTCTGGGCCGCATCCTCAGTTAAAATTGATGTTTGGCTGGCCTGATCGACCAGGGCCCTCAGGGTTAAATACGTTCCATCATGACATAAAACGTTAATCAATGCAGTTGGTAAAATAACTTCGTCATCGGATCCCGCTGTATAGTTTGACTTCTTTTGCTGATTGCCTAAAGTCGATGACGCGCTGGGGTTAGTGAACGTATTATGGAGCAATGTATTATGTGCATCGTTGCATTCCCTGCATCGTTTCTCGGAATTGCAATAATTTTTGTGATGTACATAGAGACAATTTTTGCAAACATTCAATTTCGAAATTGAATTTAATTGTCCATTCGGTGACATACTTAAAAACTTTTTACATTGGTAAAGCGCGTGATTGCTGTTGCAAAATGGGCATGTATTGGGGTTCCCTGCGTGAAAAACGTAGTTATTCGTTGAGGGTTTCGTCAATCTCTTTTCGTATTGTTGTGGCTTGTACTGGGTGTGAGAGTTAATTTGACGATTTTTACCTTTCGTTTGCACATGGTTTTTACTGTTAATAGGTTCTAATGCAATAAATTTGCCCTCCAAGAACTCCATAAACTCGTCAAGTGCAGGCAAGTCTCGGGGGTCTTTTCTGGCCTCCACATAATCAGCGTAAGTTTCAGTGTCAAGCTTATCGCACAAGATATGCACTAAGAAAGGGTCCCATGTTGTAGTGTTGATCCCTAAGTTATGTACGATGCACTTACGTACATGCTGACATGTGTAACCTACATTATCAAAACTGCGTTATTAGCAATAGATTTAATTATACTTTATTTTGTAATATTATATTAGAGAGTTCATTAAACCACCGCCGCGAACACTTGCCTTTAATTTAACATCTTACATAGTTTTTTGGTCCTTCGAAAAAGGGACCTCGCGTTCGGTTGCATTGTCGTGCGTGAAGTCCGGGATACAATCAGTGACATTTTGCATCTTTTCTGACAGTTTTCTGCATTTAGAGTGACATTTTTGGATACCTATAACTTTGTGTGTGTGTGGGAATTCTCGATTACATTACATTACAGTGCAAGTGAGATACATACGTACCTATTTAGATACACGTTTTGGAGTTCGACGGATTAAACTGCATAAACTGAGCTTGCAGGCCAGTTAACCCCTGACAGGAGAGTACCAGCAATTCAAGTAAGATCTTTCCATATCTTTTCGCTTCCTCTGCATTTGCATCAATCATAATGGAAGACTTACTTGACTGTCAATCTAAAATTCTCGAGGAGATTAAGAGAATCTTGTCGAATTTTAAAAAGGACTCTCGGTCTAGAAAGACCGCCGAGTACATTGGAGTGAGAGTTAGCGCTTTAGATAAACTTTGGAGCGAGTTTGTAGCTAACCATTCGAAGCTAGAGACGGTGGAGGATAAAAGTCACCAGTATTTTCGAGAGAATATTGTCGAGTTTGTAAAAAGTCTCTATTCCAGTACTCGCGAAAAAAATTTATCATTCAAAATTGACCAGCCAATTACGTTTGACACGCAGAGTAACTATGCGCGCTCTACTGATACCGACACTACACAAGGTGACAAAATTTCCGAGTTAAAGAGAAGTCTTATGGCAAATTTTCGTGCATTTTATAAATTAATTCAAGGTATCTGCATTGACAATCTTTATGACAAGTGGGAAATCGAAGACGAGATAAAAAGCCTGCAATCTCGTTGGGAAATAATCGTCCAACTACATTTGCAAATAGATACCTTATTGGCAGGCTCTGAGGCAGGTTATGAGACCGAATACACGGAACTTGAAATATCATATAAAGACATAAAGAAAAGCCTAAATAAAAAACTGTCGTCTTTTTGTGCTCAGCAAGAATCTACACCGAAAATTAATATTCCCAACTTTTATGGCGATTATATGCAGTGGCCTACCTTTATAGATCTGTATTCCGAAGCCATACATAACAACCCTAATCTCAGTAAGACCCAGAAAATGCAACACCTGAAGGGAAAACTTAAAGGTGAAGCTGGGCAACAAGTACAGCATTTACGTGTAACTGCAGACAATTACGACACATGTTGGGAGTTTTTGACACATAGGTACAATAATAAGCAGCTACTATTTACAGCTCAGTTACAGCTACTTCTGACCCAACCAAAAATTACGAATCAATCTGCACTTGAGCTTAAAAAGCTCTTAGACACCTCTATGGAAGCAATACATGCCATGCATAATTTAGGGATCAACACTACAACATGGGACCCTTTCTTAGTGCATATCTTGTGCGATAAGCTTGACACTGAAACTTACGCTGATTATGTGGAGGCCAGAAAAGACCCCCGAGACTTGCCTGCACTTGACGAGTTTATGGAGTTCTTGGAGGGCAAATTTATTGCATTAGAACCTATTAACAGTAAAAACCATGTGCAAACGAAAGGTAAAAATCGTCAAATTAACTCTCACACCCAGTACAAGCCACAACAATACGAAAAGAGATTGACGAAACCCTCAACGAATAACTACGTTGTTCACGCAGGGAACCCCAATACATGCCCATTTTGCAACAGCAATCACGCGCTTTACCAATGTAAAAAGTTTTTAAGTATGTCACCGAATGGACAATTAAATTCAATTTCGAAATTGAATATTTGCAAAAATTGTCTCTATGTACATCACAAAAATTTTTGCAATTCCGAGAAACGATGCAGGGAATGCAACGATGCACATAATACATTGCTCCATAATACGTTCACTAACCCCAGCGCGTCATCGACTTTAGGCAATCAGCAAAAGAAGTCAAACTATACAGCGGGATCCGATGACGAAGTTATTTTACCAACTGCATTGATTAACGTTTTATGTCATGATGGAACGTATTTAACCCTGAGGGCCCTGGTCGATCAGGCCAGCCAAACATCAATTTTAACTGAGGATGCGGCCCAGAGACTTGGATTGGCAAGGCAACAGTATAACGCAAGTATCAAGGGCGTAGGGACTTTATCACATAAATGCAGAGGTAAAGTTCAGTTAACATGCAAATCACGACTTAGTGATTATCAATTTCACACTGAAGCTTTAGTGATGTCACGTGTTGTCGGAAACCTTCCGAACGCATCATTTGACAGAAGAGATTTGCAACACATCAAGCATCTTTCACTTGCAGATCCTGATTATAATATTTCAAGGCCAATCGACATTCTTTTGGATTCTGAAATTTATTCCAAGATCCTTATGAACGGGTTACTGAAAGGCCCTGGTCGGGAACCTATTGCACAACAGACACACCTAGGCTGGATTCTGTCTGGTAGTTCAGGTGTGGTCAAATCTTACAACTGTCACGTTATTGTGAATAATATGAAGGAAATAGAAAAATATTGGGAGATAGAAGACATTACAAATGACACAAATACTGCATTGACATCGCAAGAACAATTTTGCGAAGAATTTTACAAAAAGACAACCACTCGTCTTGCAAATGGACGGTACCAAGTTCAATATCCGATGAAAGAAAACTTTACACAGTATTTGGGTAATTCAAAAGTACAAGCAACAGCACAATTCCTGCAATTAGAGAAGAGGTTAGCAAGAGATTCATCACTCTCAGAAAGCTACAAAAAGTTTATCGACGAGTATCTGCATTTAGGTCATATGAGAAGATGTGAAGCAAAGAATACACTGACAACAGAATGTTTCTTACCCCACCATGCAGTGACTAAGGAAGATTCGAGCACCACGAAGCTTCGTGTGGTAGTCAATGCTAGTCAAAAAACGACTACGGTTCCTCCTAATTTAAATAGATACAGCCTCAATGATCTGATGGAATGTGGACCAAAACTGTATAACGATTTACAAGCATTACTGATAAAATGGAGATTACACAGATATGTATTTACAGCGGATTGCGAGAAGATGTACCGAATGATCATGGTCGCGGATACCGACCGAAAATTGCAAAAAATAATATGGAGAAGCAATCCTCAGCATCCTTTGCAAGAATATGAACTTTGCACTTTGACATACGGCACAAAAGCTGCACCGTTCCTTGCATTACGAACGTTGAAACAAGTGTCTGAAGACGAACCGACGTACAAATTAGGAGGTACAGTACTGCAGAATGACATCTACATGGATGATGTACTAAGTGGAGCTGATAGCTTAGACACAGCCCAAAAAATGCAATGTGAGCTCATAGAAATGTTGGGAAAAGCAGGGCTCAACCTTCGTAAATGGGCAAGCAATAACATAGCACTTCTACAAAATTTAACAGAGGAGCAGCTCAATCCCTCGGTGATGGACTTCAACGATGCAGAAGTAACCAAGACCCTCGGATTACAGTGGGTTCCTACAACTGACAACTTTCAATTCAAGATAAAAATTTGCATGAATACCGACAAGCCACACACAAAAAGGATGTTACTATCTGACATCTCAAAGATCTTTGATCCACTAGGTTGGCTATCACCTGTAACTGTCAAGGCTAAGTTGTTGTTCCAAACACTATGGACTACCAACTGTGACTGGGATGACGTAATACAACATCCAGTACAAAGGGAATGGGACCAATTTAGGAAAGAAATAAACATCATTGAACAGCTTGAGATACCCAGGTGGACAGGTGATACCTCCAGCGTATGTCAATTACATGGCTTCTGTGATGCGTCAGAAAAGATGTACGCATGTTCGATATACGTAACTACCATCAACTCTGACAACAAAAGGGTAAGCAGACTTCTAGTGGCGAAAACAAAACTTGCACCTTCAAAAAGTAAATTGACACTTCCAAAACTAGAATTATCTGGCGCACTACTTCTAGCAAAATTATTTGAAAAGGTTCTAAGATCATTTAATAACCAGCATAAATTTAGTACCTACGCGTGGACAGATTCAATGATAGTCCTCGGATGGCTTAACGGAGACGCATCCAGATGGAAAATGTTTGTCGCAAATAGAGTGAAACAAATAACTAGCATTATTCCCGCAAAAAGTTGGAATCACGTATCATCAGAAAACAATGCTGCTGACTGCGCTACGAGAGGAATGACCGCTGCCCAGCTGATGAAACATGATCTATGGTGGCATGGGCCAAGTTGGCTACAAACATTTGATTCCAACAACATTACAAGTACACGATATGAGTCACCGCAAATCGAAGAAAAAATAAACAAAGCATGTTTCACACACACTCTCCCATCATCAATTGTAATAGAATTGTTAAACAAATACAGTGACATTGACCACATTGCCAGGATCATAGCATGGATATTAAGGTTTGGAAAGAGTAAAAATGATACTAGAAGCTGCACTGCATATTTGACAACAAACGAAATATTAACTGCATATGACATTATTATAAGAAATATACAAATGCATGAATTCAGCGACGAAAGGTCGCGCCTGCAAACAAATAAAGGTTTGAGTTCAAAGAGCAACATTTTAAGCTTAAATCCTTATTTGGATAAAAACAACATAATGCGCGTTGGAGGACGATTAAGAAACGCAATTATAAAAGATGACAGCAAAAATCCGATCATTCTTACAAGCCACAGCAGACTGACAGAGCTCCTTATTAATCAAGCCCACAAACAAACATTACATGGGGGCCCACGACTGACATTATGCCATCTCAGACAAAGGTTTTGGTTCATTAGTGGATATCGCACAGTTAAAAAACAACTGCATCGCTGCGTCATTTGTCAAAGGTTTAAATCACAACAACAACACCAATTGATGGCAGATCTACCAGCACCAAGAGTGACGCCTTCACGTCCATTTACCCATGTGGGGGTGGACTTCACAGGAAATGTTGAGATTAAGGCGAATAAAGGACGAGGTATACGAACACTTAAGGCGTACATAGCTGTTTTCGTATGCCTGGCCACGAAAGCAATCCATCTTGAACTAGTGTCAGACCTCAGCACAATCTCCTTTTTGGCAGCATTGAAGCGCTTCTGTTCACGAAGAGGAAAGCCGTCTGATATTTACAGCGATAACGGGACTAATTTCGTCGGTGCAAACAAGGTACTTAAACGGGAATACAAGGAGATTTTAAAATGCATTGACAACGACAGTCTGAGGAAGATAAATGAACAAGGGATCCGATGGCACCTAAATGTTCCAAAATTTCCATCAGGAGGTGGACTTTGGGAAGCGGCTGTCAAGAGCATGAAGCATCACCTTAAGAGGGTGATAGGTGATCAAAAATTGACATACGAAGAATTTACGACTCTTCTCTGTCAAATTGAAGCATGCTTGAATTCAAGACCACTTTGCCAACTGACAGAGAGCACGGATGACCTTGAAGTTCTAACACCAGGGCACTTTCTTATCGGTGACCCGATGTTATCAATTGCAGAACCAGAGAACACTAATGTTGATTTAAGATCAAGATGGCAAATTGTGCAACAAATGAAAAAGGCATTCTGGAAAAAGTGGTCTGAAGAATACCTGCAACAACTGCAAGCACGGCAAAAATGGAGAACACCAACAAAAAACGTCCAAATTAATGACATAGTTTGCATAAAGGAAGATAACTTACCTCCAGGAAAATGGGCACTGGGGAGAGTAATGACATTGCATCCAGGAAAAGATGGGTATGTGAGAGTAGTTACTTTGAAAACAAAGCATGGGTTGATAAAAAGGCCGTTGGTAAAACTGGCACCATTACTGACAAATGAAAACAACAGTGAACAAAAAGATTTTGCAACTGATACTGCACCTGCAAAAAGACGAAGTGTCAAGAAAACCTCCCTGAAAACTTATTTCATAAATGCATTGCTTCTGTTTTTAACTTTGTTTACATCGTCACTACAACAAGCACCTCCTATGTTTAAAGTAACTGAGTTTCAAGCGAACCAATCGTTATACTTTGACAGAGTGTCGAGTATGCAACAAATTAAGGATACTTGGAATCTTATTATCTACTACAACATGACAACGTACTGGCAACATACAGAAAACCTACAAACATATGTGACTCATTTAAAGGGGATGAAAAAAGAAGATTGGGTTATGCAATTTCAAGCTATGGCCATGCAGCTAGACCATAGCATGAGTGAGTTGCAATACTACAACAGCATCCTTAAGTACCAGAATGTATCAAGCAGTATATCGAGAACTAGACGAGGACTTATCAACGGGGTTGGCTACCTAGCAAATGAGTTATTCGGTGTGTTAGACGAAAGATTTGCGCAAAAATATGAAAATGACATCAAGATCATAGAGGGTAATGAAAATCATCTTTTACATCTGTTAAAGAATCAAACCTCTATCCTCGAAGCAGAACAGAACATCGTCATGCGTAATGAGGCGATCATGAACAAACAATTTTCTTTAATAAATGAGCACTGGAAAAATACAACGCAAAATATAAACAAGCTGGAACTTGCTACCCAAACTGCTTTTTACGTGTTAACTAGTTCCATCATTGCAAACAATTTACTTTCGGAAATGAGAAGAATACAAGAGACCCTAATCGACCTCGCAGCAGATATATATCAAGGACACTTGAACATCCATTTGTTTACACCAAAGTTATTGCAAGACCAACTAGATATCATTTTTCCTCATTTACCGGAAGACCGTGCGCTGCCAGTAACGAGAGACAATATCCGTGACATTTACAAATTAATAAAACCGCATGCACGAGTCACAGAAAGTTATCTCATCATAGAGATTAAAATACCACTTATAAGTAAGGAACAATACGAGTTAGACAAAATTTACAGCATTCCGCAAATAAGAGATGACAAAAGGATTCTTAATATTATCCCTTTATCAGACTACATTGCATATAATATTAAAAAGGACTCCTTCGTCCTAGTGAATTCAGCCGATTTACGAAACTGCATACATATGAATGATCAAAAGTCATTGTGCACCTTAAACCATGCAGAATACAGCATAGAATTACATCAAAACATTTGCAATATAAAATTGTTTACAAACAGTAAATATGACACCTTCTGTCGGTCTGAAATAAAGGCTTGTGCCGATAAGTGGATAGAACTGCACGATAGTAATACCTGGATGTTTACATGTTGTCAGAAATGCTACGTGCGCATTTTGTGCCCAGCTGGGCTCACGTCGCATCACTTCTATGGAGTCGGAATGATAACACTCGGGCAAGGATGCGTAATGAAAGCCGATTCAATTATGATATATGCAAACAACAATAAACTTACTGGTAGGCTACCGCTACAGCAAGAAATTTATATTCCATCAATATCTTCTTTGAACGGGATTATGAACACATCTACAGACAATTTCACGTATCAAGCGGAAGGCCATTTGGAGCAATTTGAAAAGATTAATAGAGACTTGAAGCAGCTGAGAGAGCAGTCAACACTAGATAATGGTCTATCCAGTCATGATTTGAACCACTACATCGGGACAGCAGTGTTATTCGGGATACTCAGCATCATCGCAGTGGCTGCTGGGTGTTATGTATGTCGTTCAAAGCGGACAAAAAACAAAAAAGTGATGTGTGTGCAAGAGCAGAGAGTGATAAGTGTTCAGTCAGTTCCTATGCAAAACTTCAATACCGGCTCTCAGTGTAATAAGATTCGTAAGTCAAAAAGTGTTGTGAATTTTGATACGAACATTGACGATATATAGAGACATTATTGATTTTTATGGATCATGTTATTTTAATTAGTTTTATTTTACATTTTTTTTACATTACAAATGCAAGTCTGCATGTTAATAGCACATTCACCTAAACATTTATTTCTGCAGGAGCTTTTATTGTTTACATATAGTTATGCTTATACTTGTACTTTGTTTTTACAATTGGTGTTATTATTATTGTTGCTCAGTTGTTACCATGTTTAAGATGTTTTTTGTGCTTCTTTAGAGTGGGCAGTATGTACGATGCACTTACGTACATGCTGACATGTGTAACCTACATTATCAAAACTGCGTTATTAGCAATAGATTTAATTATACTTTATTTTGTAATATTATATTAGAGAGTTCATTAAACTTAAGTCAAAAAGTGTTGTGAATTTTGATACGAACATTGACGATATATAGAGACATTATTGATTTTTATGGATCATGTTATTTTAATTAGTTTTATTTTACATTTTTTTTACATTACAAATGCAAGTCTGCATGTTAATAGCACATTCACCTAAACATTTATTTCTGCAGGAGCTTTTATTGTTTACATATAGTTATGCTTATACTTGTACTTTGTTTTTACAATTGGTGTTATTATTATTGTTGCTCAGTTGTTACCATGTTTAAGATGTTTTTTGTGCTTCTTTAGAGTGGGCAGTATGTACGATGCACTTACGTACATGCTGACATGTGTAACCTACATTATCAAAACTGCGTTATTAGCAATAGATTTAATTATACTTTATTTTGTAATATTATATTATATACCGGATAACTTGTGTAGTGTCGGTGTCAGTAGAGCGCGCATAGTTACTCTGCGTGTCAAACGTAATTGGCTGGTCAATTTTGAATGATAAAATTGTTTCGCGAGTACTGGAATAGAGACTTTTTACAAACTCGACAATATTCTCTCGAAAATACTGGTGACTTTTATCCTCCACCGTCTCTAGCTTCGAATGGTTAGCTACAAACTCGCTCCAAAGTTTATCTAAAGCGCTAACTCTCACTCCAATGTACTCGGCGGTCTTTCTAGACCGGGAGTCCTTTTTAAAATTCGACAAGATTCTCTTAATCTCCTCGAGAATTTTAGATTGACAGTCAAGTAAGTCTTCCATTATGATTGATGCAAATGCAGAGGAAGCGAAAAGATATGGAAAGATCTTACTTGAATTGCTGGTACTCTCCTGTCAGGGGTTAACTGGCCTGCAAGCTCAGTTTATGCAGTTTAATCCGTCGAACTCCAAAACGTGTATCTAAATAGGTACGTATGTACCTCACTTGCACTGTAATGTAATGTAATAGAGAATTCCCACACACACACAAAGTTATAGGTATCGAAACATGTCACTCTAAATGCAGAAAACTGTCAGAAAAGATGCAAAATGTCACTGATTGTATCCCGGACTTCACGCACGACAATGCAACCGAACGCGAGGTCCCTTTTTCGAAGGACCAAAAAACTATGTAAGATGTTAAATTAAAGGCAAGTGTTCGCGGCGGTGGTTTAATGAACTCTCTAATATAATATTACAAAATAAAGTATAATTAAATCTATTGCTAATAACGCAGTTTTGATAATGTAGGTTACACATGTCAGCATGTACGTAAGTGCATCGTACAAGTAGCCTTCATACCAAATTTCAGATTTATAGGAGTTTTTGAAGTCGGAAATATATTTTTTAAATAATACAGAACCGGACTCCCCTTAAGAGGGGTTGGAGGGTGAAAAATACATATTTCTGAATTGATTTGTTGTTTTTGTGCTAATCCTAGCCTGCATACTAAATTTCAGCCTTCTAGGACTTTTGGAAGTTGGGAATATATTTTTATACTAATACAGAACCGAAGGGGGTTAAGAGGGTTTGGAGGGTGAAAGTTTAAAGATTTCTTAATTTATCTGTTGTTTGTGTGCTAATCGTGGCCTGCATACCAAATTTCAACTTTCTAGGACTTCGGGAAGTACCCTAGAGATTTTGATGATAATCAGTGAGTGAGTGAGTGAGTGACGAAGTCGACGTATTTTAGGCATGAATAAAATTCAAAGTATAAAAGCTAGACAAATGAAACTTATCGTGTTTAATAAGAGTGCTTACTGCATCTTATCTTGAGAATTTGGTATCTCTAGTATTATCCAGAACGAAGCTATGAGGGTTTGAAAATACGACGAAACGCTTCGAGAAAAGGTACGTAGTGCCCCGCCCGCTTTTAGCACGTCTTAGCGGGGGGCACTGCCGTGCCCACAGATTAAATTTGAATACAAATTAAAAGTTTATGGACACTTCCTACTTATTTAAGCACTATAAAATTGTGTATGTAGGGAGTGCTTAAATTAACAATATTATACTTATTAAAAATCAAAAACCTTTTTAAGGTGGCGTAGGTTAAAACATAATTAATGTAACAGCTTAACATCTCCTCCTATATTGGAACCCAACTTTTACCACATACTGATATATGGTCAAAGTGAACTTGGCACTTATTTCACATTTATGTTTTTGATGGGATAAAAATTTAGAAACACTATACAAAGGACGGAAAACAAAGAAAAAAGTAATAAACGGGACCGCCATGTGGTGAGAAATGCAAGGTAAGAAGCACACAAAATTTTTTTTGTTTAATTTTGGTCGTTGGGAGAGACCATTCGCCATTGAGATCTTTAAGTACTGTAATAAAATTTCAAAACATCATCGTGCTATGAAACTGACAACAGAAGAGAATTTACTTTACGATGTATAAGACACAGATAACGAAAATACGAGTTTGTAAAACTTATGTCCTTAAACTCTTTTGGGATCAAACAAGATCTGTTTTGCTCTGAAAAATCTCTCTTTGCAGGGCACAGTAACCACCACAAAATATCTCTGCATGGAAATACAACAACGATAACAATCCCTGAAGGAGTGATTGCAAGTGTTTGCGACCATGTGAACAGCGTTGCACCTGTTGCACGTTATGTTTAAGAGAAGACGAATAAACGAACTGGGTTGGATCTCTTACATTCACTGTTTCTGCTCTATGAAGATTGGAGTGATCCTCGAAACCAAAATAAAGTAAGAGATATTGTCAGTTCCAAGAAAATACAAAAATAAAGCATTTCCATTCCATTTATTTCCATCTACCCGCCTGCCAAATTTCATGACATTCCGATCAATGATACCCGAGTTATCGTCGAACAAACATTCATACATACATGCATACAAACGCCGGATTGTTCGAGTAGTCTCGGAGAACGCGTTCGCTTCTCTCGTTCGTTCAATTACAAACATTTATATTTACATTACTAGTGTACATTGTTTTTATCTGGGAGTTGTTTTTAGAAGATTCCTATTTTTACAAATCCGAAGAACTGGCCCTTAGTTGCCAATAAGAAATAGGTTTTCAACAACTTTTAATTTACGAGTCGCTTTTTTAAGTTTTAACAGGCAGAGTCAGCCATGCTGGAAAAGACTTTATTTTTTTCTAACAGATCTTGGTCGAGCACTAGGTATTTAAAATTATGTGAATAACTTAATAGAAAAAAGCACAAATTAGTTTCGCAAACGTTAGAACAGACATGCTTTAAGATTTTATAACAATTTCGACAATGTAAATGATGCTATATCTTTTTCAGCAAACGTGTTTTTAGTAAGATTTATTTGTGTTGTTGGAATCGTTTTAAAATCATAAAGCATGCGTTTTTGCCGTCTTTCAACGTGTGAACTTTAGCAAAAATGATTCGTCTCTTTTTTACCCTTTAAGGTCCGCCATCATGCGCAAGCTTCCTTACAAACACAAACTGTGAGGTGTCAATATAATGTTTTATATAATAATTGAGACCAAATAAATTAATATTATCTAGATCTTTGCTAAATTAGAACTAAAAATAGGGAAATTTGAATCTTTCTGCAAAACTGAATGTGTTTTTATTGTTTTAGATAAAATCAACAGATCACATAGATCAATTTTAACCAATAGTATGGTTGAAATGAAAACCTTAACGGTATTGGTAAAATTTTGTTTTTGTTTTTCCTGACACTCAGTGCAATACAATCGCAAGTTTCATCGAGCATGCACTTAATAGCGAACTGTGATAGCATTAAATCTGGTCACGCCCACTACTGCGCTCAGGACCATCATCCTCAAGTTATTCACATCGGATACAAACATCCAGTCTTCGGCCAAGACCTGTTTGAAAAGCGTAAACTTTGTGAATATCCACACCATATGTACCCAATAAAAAATAAAAACTTGACTAGGAAATTAAATAATATTATTATTGATTTTACTAATATTTTCGCAGGACTACAAATTTTTAACAGAAATGATTTTATTATGATGATAACTAAAGAAATATTATTGGGCGTACATTTTATATGATCTGATTATGGCAGATATAACTTTACCAAACATTCAGTACTTCTACTATAATTTCTAGTGACGATATAAATCTAAAATCTTACAGTGAATTGAAACTGAATTACTAATGTATACGAAAACCTTACTATGTATGTAACTTAAATTAAATGTATATCTATATCACCTCCATGGACTACACTGTAATTACCAGAAAGATAAAAAGGACATACCGCCAAGCAAGTATTGCAGAGAACTCGTTATCTCAATACTAGAACATATTTCTACGATTCCTATGGAAATAAAAAGTTTGTTTGAAGTTCTCGTCATATTTATGGAAGTCGCAGATGAAATTAACAAAGATCATTACAATGTGAACATAAAATATTTGTATTGGGACATAGCCGGTGCTGAAAATCGAGTCCGGACCTCTCTATTGCTTTTACCACTTTGCTATTCCGAATTATTTTGTGAACTACTTGAATGCACATAAAGTATGTGTCAAAAGGCAGAAATAACTCAGTATTATGTTAGCAACAAAAGAAAACTATACATCGCTCTCCATACACTTCTACATGACTTATTATTCTTTCCGCGTTTCATAGTACAGTGTCTTCGTACGATGAGAAGCGGTAAAAGGCGAAAGCGATAAAGAATTGTATGGAGTTATTTGATACGTATCGCTTCTTTTAACGCTAATAATTGCGGCTGCAATAGAAACAGACTTCAACAATCTTTGATTCACAAATAATTCGCGCACATTCGCAAATAATATGTGGCTAGCATGTATGTTATCAACTTAACACAATCAATTATTGATTCTCGATAACAATTGATTTACAATGGACTTCTGTACGATCGTGCCCCGTACCAAGTATACAATCTTGTAGAATTATCAACTTTAAGTTGGGGACTGTACTAAGATAGTCATTACGTCTTTCAGTTCCATTAGCGACTACGCTGTAAGTTACCTCGCGACCAACCAGTTAATGCCTTCTATGCATGCTTACGCGCATTTTGGTTTCCAATCTTAAACCATTGTGATAAAGTTAAAATTCGATACAAAAGATTAATCATTTGAAACTAGATAATTCGTATATTTTGTATGACGTAAGTCATGTGTAGTGTAGGGGTACGTAACTTTCGTATTTACGAAATAGATTAGAATATTTATGGAATTTACCAATAACAGCGAAAAATACTTATTCGCGAAATCTCAACGATCTCAACGTTCACGTGAAATTCTAAAACCTGAATGTGCTCATTGGTGGATACACTCATTTTTGTAGACAACTACTTGAACCGGTTAACCAGGAGACTCGTGTTGATGTCAAACATATTCTAGCTATTGAAAGCCTGTAATAGACCAGTCAACAGTGTAGATGCAACATATTTATAACTTATAACAGCTAAGGAAAGAAAATGTAGAGACTACTACAATCCATCCATCCAACAGCCCGTGTTCGTCCATTGCTGGGTATAGGCCATTTCCAACTACAATTACAGTTTTTTTTTTATAAATGTGAAAATTTTGGAAATAATTACGCTTATTGCGAAATTATTATTTTTTTTACTTGCAAGTTATGTATAGACCACTAAGATGTCAGATTTTAACTAAAAATGTTTGTATTCATTTAGTCAAGTTTTTGCTAAAAACGCGAAATTTTTGTAAATAATTACGTTTATTGTGAAACTAAATTTTTTGCTTGCGAAATATACGTACCCCTGTCATGGGTACTATATCGATGTATTTAGAAGTGTAGCACGTACCATCGACGTCGTCGTGGTTCTGCAGGAACTGCGGCTCGATGGTGATGCCCACGTCCCTGGGCGGCTCCCCCACCCTGGGTCGCAGCAGGATGCCCTTGGAGTGGCTCGAGCCGCACTGGATGTTGAACGTGACGTCACGCTCCGCCGCTTCAGAGTTATTCGTCAGAATATCGAACGCCTGAAACGGTTCACAAGGATTATATATTTTACTTTTTATTGATTAGTATTTTCATATCCCCTGAAATATATTGGAAGAAGTCTCTTCTTAGAGATGAAGTTTGAAATTAATCTCAAAAGACTTCTTCAAAAAACATATTACACGATTCGGGAATATGTAATTACATATAAATTAGGTTTCCGAACGCACGGCCCACTGATGAATTTTTGTAACCTAACTTGTATTTTCAGGGTTCCGTACCCGAAGGGTATCAAGCCAAACAGGACCCTATTACTAAACCTCCGCTGTCTGTCCGTCCGTCCGTCTGCTGCTCCACACACATAATTAATCCTTTGAGCCATTTCTGGAACGGTGGTGCCACGATGGAACTCGTATTCGTAAGTAACGCGATATTTTAAGTTTTCCATATTGTGAACAGAATGATGTCAAAGAAAAATCAAACGACGCGAAAATAAATGAATCACTAAATTCCAGAGTTTTAAATTATCAAGATAAATATGCCCTCTGATAATTATCGTGATAATAACAAGCGGAGCTGTTGTTCGTCCGCGTTCAGCGCTGGAGCAGACGATGTAATTCCTGTCTCCTAACATCACACACACACAGCTCACTATATCATCAGCTCTGAACGCGGACGAACAACAGCTCCGCTTGCTGTCCCCACCATCTTCACCAACCCCCGCGCCGATCTCGCAGCGAGGCCGCCGCGCTGAAAGACGCAGTGTCAAACGGGGAAGAAACTGTACGAATACAGTGAAACTAGTCAGGCGAAATCTGACTATATAAAAATCGTGAGTAGCCATTTCAATAACATTATGAATGGAGGTTGTCTGAATCTGAAGAATTTAAATTGATGAGTGGAATATCATCATCAACGGCGTTAACTGGATGGATGTCTGTATCTGAAGAATCGAAATACAAACTCCAACTTAAATCTGTGTTATTATTCTCAGTTTGCTGATTGAAGCACGCAATCGTTGACTGCGACAAATTAACCAACGGCAAATATTTTCGATTATAATTATCAAAGTTAATTATCAACCTAATTATCAAGGATAATTATCAATGATAATTAGCATTTCGAACCCTGCTAAATTCAAAACGAAAAACACAAAATTATTAGGATAAAATATAAAAACACTCAACTTGTTTAATTTAAATGTGTCAATTTTACAAGATTACCTATTGTTTAGTGGTTCGACTACTCGACCACTTATCCTGTAAGCGTCTGCGTGCTTCGGAAGGAACGTTAAACCGCGGGTCCATATTGGGACTGATAACCTGAAGGACGATGCGGGGGGCGGCTGGATGAGACGGACGGAGGACCGCTAAGAGTGGCGAAACTATGTCCAGCAGTGAACACGGGCTGATGGATGGATGAAGGACTGTTACTTGCACTACACGCTCTGCGAAGGGTCCATATAACACGATTCCCATCGGCTTGTTTCGAAAATGGCATCCATACTACAAATTCTTTATTCCGTGCTCTTCGCTTTGTCAAACATTTACATAAATCTCAATGCGACAAATACACTTGCCTGACAGGGAATCGCAAAGTACAAAAAAAAAAACATTTTTCTTGGTTGCTTTTCCGAGTAAGGCAATTTTTTTGTCCGGCTTCCCTTTTTTAGAATGTTCAACCTTCGCCACTGCAGTCTATACTCGGAATCAGCTCTGAAAACCCCTCGGGGATTCATGTCGTGACGATATGTTACCTTTTCAACGTTCAGCAAGCCGCAACCCTGCGCCCACGGTTCCACATTGAGATACGTCGCAGAGTTCTCTAACGCTCTCTTCAACGAGTATGGAGAATATGGCAGTTCCTTCTTCTTTAGCCCCGATACAAGTAACGCTGCAAAGGAAAATCACCTTTATTACAACGAGCTAACGTCGGTTATGTTCTATCGAATGTAGTAAATCTTACCTACAGCGCCGGCGACGTGCGGAGCCGCCATTGATGTCCCATTCATTAGTTGGGAATTCCGTAATGTGAATCTAAAACATAATGAAGTAATTTTATAACATACATCGTAACGACTTGAATCCCTGAGGGGGTATCGGGGGTGCTTTCGGGTAGTGCTGTGCAATTCATAGTCTACAATAGTATACCCACCGACGCTTATCACGTCCCAGCGTAATGATTACTGAGCCCTATCGTCGTACTTCGGGTAGTGTATAGTGTACGAATAAAAACAGAAGATCGGATTTTTTTCCCCACATTTAACTTATTTTAAATTTACGTTCATGATAAAGTTTACAATTATCAGCTGTAAATATATTTATTTTTACAATGAATTACGACTATTTTAAATTGTGGATAGACAAAATGACATTTAAAACGTATACTTTATGTATCTATTTTACAAATGAACATTTTGAATCTTTGAATGATGATTCTTTACACAATCATGTTACAACGTTCATATATCGATAAAATTGTCGATAAAAATAAAAACCTCAGGGCGGCTATTCGGGCATTATTTCTCACTCGCATTAGATATTTGTTTATAGTTAGATAAATGTCACGCGATGAAAGTTAGAGTGACTGAACTACAGCAAATAAAAAGTATACGATGTAAGGAATGCTCATTAAAAGTTTTCAGCAAAAAAAACCAACACATATTTGGGACAGCTGGCCCTCAATTCTGGCACGTGCACAAAAATTGTAAAGGCAGATTGCGGGTGATATTAAAAGGGATTTTGTACAGATGTGTTGATTTATTTTATTGGAAACTTATAGTAAGCATTCCTTATATCATTTAGCTTCTATTTGATGTGGTTTAGTCACTCTAATTGGCATCGCATGCCATATACCAAACTTTATACAAATATCGAATGACTGATATTGCGCATGCGAAATGATGCCGGAATAGCCGTCCTGGACTATTTTAAATTTGTCCAAAACCGGCAACACAACAAACGTCATTCTTCTGCTTCGCGCAAAAAAGTACGTAGAGTTTAGTAAGTGGGTCAATCAACTCTTTTACCCACACTACCCTTTTTGAACCATTGCCAGTAATCAACCACAAAATTCACAATTTTGCTCTTTTCTTAACGAAAATGGTTTTGTTCGCTTACTAGATTATTTAGCAACATTTCGAAATAAAAATATATAAAAAATCTTTGTATTTCTTGAAAATAGTATAGTAACTCAGTAGACGAGTTTGTCCCGGAGTTACCCCCTAGTTTTAATGAAAATTAAATAATTAAAAAAAATATTTGATTAAAAAATTTGATGAGCCCAAGTATTAAAGCGCAGGCTACCTGGCCACCGAAGCGACGGCGCCGCCGGGCGCGCACACACACACGCCCATGGCGCCGTCCGTGCAGGGCCCGCGCGAGCTCCAACTGAACGCGCCCCCCGCACCCCTCACCCGCATCGAGTACGCGGCCGACATCATCTCCGGGGACACGTACGCGCCCACACCTACAATTATACATCTTTGTTTAATCAAGACACTTTCAGGACAAAGATGTCTAATATAATAACTAATAAGTTCCACCAAGTGCAGACATTGGGCGGTTCTTCATTGCACGACACGGCCACGGCAGCCGTCAACGACACCGGTAGCTACATTCCTCGTTAGACGACGGCTCGCCCCGACCCGACACGGCTAGGGTTGGCAACTACTCTAAAATTAAGTATCTTACGTTATTTTGGGTCTCTGTACTTTATATTTTTGAATAGCAATAAAGTACATGAAAATACTAACCTTAAGGTCAATCTCGATGTGAAATAAAACGTAAACAACACCAGCCAGCGAAAACACAGCTGAGGGTTTAGAAAAAAGCACAAAAAGTCTTCAGCTGTCAAACTTGATTTCTTACAAGACTAGAAATCAAGTTTGACACCAGAAGACTCTCTCAAAAGAAAATTGTATTACGAGTAGATACAATTACGTTTGTGCAAAAAGCAATAAATAATACAGTTTCACAAATTTTAATAAAATATACTCTTTTTTTAAGGACTGCACTTTATCTTCCCTGAAATCATGTATCATATATTCAAAAAAAAAGTTGGCAACCCTGGACACGGCTCACGCCACTCGCACGCACGCTTGTATGTGTACACAACACATGCATAACGAGGCCGGCGCGACACTACGACACCAGTGGGAGCCTTGCTGCCGACAACAGGCCGCTAGGACGTTGCCGGCGACGACATGTCGTTGTCGGGCCGTGGCAGCAGTGGCGTGCATAGAACTTTTTGCAGGAAAAGCAATGAGAAGGTCGTTTGATGATAAAAATTACATGAAAAAAATTAAAAACCAACTTGTTTTTTTTTGTATGAATGAATGAATGAATGAATATATTTATTTATTTCAAGAATAACTTAAATCTAAATACATCCCACAAAACCAAGTAGGAATTTGGTGAAATCAATGATTTCATGAAATCATGTATTCCAGGGTAGGTTCTTAGGTAGTGCCTACCCTGGCGTCATACAAATAATGATTTTTATTTTAAATTTTTTTCATTGTTAAACTTGGCCTTCTCATTACATTTTCAGCAAAAAGTTCTATGCACGCCACTGCGTGGAATCACTGCCACGCTTCCGCGTGCAGTACAGTTTCATACAAAAATTCTCCACTGGTGTCGTTGTCGTGCCGTGGCCGTGTCGTGCAATGAAGAAGCGCCCAATCACAACCATCAACATCAAAATGAGTCAAACACACAGTGTCGAACGTCAATGTTTGCTTCCGAAGAAACTGTACGAATACAGTGAAACTAGTCAAGCGAAATCGGACTATAAAATCGTGAGTAGTCCTTTCAATATCAGTATGATCTAAGCCACAAATCTTTTAGTAGTGAAATAATATAAGAGTTTGAAAATACTCCTCTTAAACAGTTTTTAGTGTATCCGGTTGCTTCCAGAAATACCAACAAAACGACAAGTATAACAAGGTTTACACGCTGCTTACTAAATTATGTCACCGGTTTGCCCTAGATAAAATAATAAAGCACTAGTGCAAAATATGTAATTTTACGCACGCTTAGCAGGCACGTAATCTATCATATTTTGAGTAGGTGTATTAAAAGAAAAATTACTTTGGAAAGTGGTATATTAGGGATACTCTATCATCTCTTGAATTTTTTTCATTCTGAATTGTAGGACCTTATATAAGGTGACTTTAAATTATACAGCTAAACTCATATTGGAGGCTCGGTAAGTGATAAGTAACACGGATCGATAACCTTTTTGCTAATTTCGCAAAGTAAAATCTTGACGTGCCATAGTAATTGACTCGGGGCTGGGCTTGCGTTTGTAAAGAACACAAAAAGGGTCATCGAACCTTGTTACTGAGCACTTACCAAGTCCTCAGTAAGAATTCGGCTGCATTTATAAATTAAAGTCACCATGAACTCACCAATAAGCACGGATTGCGAGATGTCGGGCGGCGCGCCGATGGTACAGAGCGCCGGGCCGTGGTTGCCGGCGGAGACCACCCACGAGATGCCGTACCGGTTCACCACCGTGCCGATCAGCTCCCCTATACGTCTGGAACAAGCACGGTTCAGACGCAGAGTGGACCAGCGGGCCTTATTGTCTAACTTCACTTTCACTTTCAGTCAATCACGACACCTTTGATAGCTATAGCGATAGATACTCAAGTTAGACATTCTCGGAAATTATGTTCAACGTATTTCTATACTGAACATGGACACTGTGTCCGAAGAGAAAAATCGTTAGTGTAACGTGGGTGTAAGAAAATCGACTATTATTATACCGGGTGTAAATAGAGTGCGACCATTAAACCGACCAAAAACGCGTGAACCCTAAAGCACCGGCATACGGGCGAGGTTAGAGAGAGCGTCGTCCGTGAAACTTGCAGCTGTTTGAGGTCAACGCTCTCTCTAACCTCGCCCGTATGTCGGTGTGTTAGGGTACACGCGTTTTTGTTTGGAACTCAATTATTTCCTAAACTAAGGGTGCCCGCGGGTATGTCTCGTGGGAAAAGTGGTTCAGTAGGGTTGGTAGAATATGTGGTTTTATTTAATGGTCGCACTCTTTTTACACCCGGTATAGTTACTTAATAGCAAAAATATTTATGCAAGTAATAATTATTCATAGCAATGATAATTACATAAATAATTTAACGAAAATGTTTAAAAAATGCTAATATTACAAATTTTTATGCAATATAATTTCATGAAAATGTAAAAAATAATTGAAAATTGTAATATATGAATTCAGGGTTTTAACCTTTTGGGACGATTTCTACCCACTACACAATAAATCCAGTTGTTATATTATTTCCGGCAAGGAGTTAAGTAACCTTAACAGTGGACGGGTAAAGCTGTATTCCACTAGTAGCATACTCACCCAGCATTACTCCAGTGCGCGTGCTCCCCGTAGCTCATATTAATGATGTCTATCTTCATCTTCTTCGCCAGCTCCATAACCTTGATGCAGGCGCGCACGACGGCCGTGCCCGTCTCCATCGAGCCCAGCCGGCTGTCCCCGACTGTGAGCGAGATCAGCTTCGCGCCGGGCGCCACTCCGTTACGGTCGGGCTCCGCGGGGAAGTATCCCGCCGCGATGGCCGCTACGTGCGTGCCGTGCGTCGCTGGAATACGATGTAGTCATTAAGCGAAAAGCGAGAACTCTAAAATTCAAATTCACAAATAATTTATCTGTTAAATAGACACAATAAACTTTACGTTCGACAAGTTAATATTAATAAAAAAAAACAATAGAATATATAAAAAATTATAATAATAATAAGTATAAGGTGACTCTCGTCTTCACAGCCAAACCCGTACCGGAGACCCGGCAAGTGGCAGGACCAAGGTTCAATGACCCCTTCCGCGCATTGAGTCGAGGTTGTTCTCAAATAAGTATATAGGCACAAAAAATATTTCTCGTCACCGAACCCCGGCGCCGACCACCCACCGAGTCCCCAGCACAAACCCGAACTCTAAAATTACGAACTGCTTTTCTGCCAACAACTGCGACGATAAATAAAGAGGACGAGTTACTTGCAGCAAGTTGCGAGTGAAGTGTTGGGTGTACGTTTGTTGTACCAACTGGGCGTCTACATCAACATCGGCTAAAGATGAAATTACCTCGCCGAAACTCTCAGTGTAGTGTAAGAGGCAGAGACTCACAGCACATGCCGACAACTTCCAGCACGTCTCCGCCGTTGTGCACGTTGATGCTGATGGTCATCTCGTCGAGCGGCGTGAGGTGCGCGTGCTCGTGCGTCGCGCTGTACTCGCCGAGGTGCGGGCCCGACTTGAGCTCGCCGCACTCCGACGTGTCGATGCACGCCCTGCACAAACACGACCCAAACACTTCTATGTATATATTGATATTGAAACGGCTACTCACGATGTATTAGTCAGATTTCGCCTGACTAGTTTCACTGTATTCGTACAGTTTCTTCGGAGGCAAACATGGTTACGCGGCGGTTCCCCGTTTGACACTCTGTACGAATACCGTGAAACTAGTAGTGCGTTCAGAGTCACAAAATAGTCGATTATATCGCGTCTCTCGTTACTCCGAGTCACTGATGGCCGTTATTAGTTCTGTTAGTGTCATTCGGAATATGCAATAGTCAGGCGAAATCTGACTAATACGTCGTGAGTAGCCGTTTCAATATCAATATGAATCTAAACCACGAATCTATTATTAGTATTTACACTCATAGATATGCTGTTCGTCATCAACGTTATGCCACGCAGCTGAACTTTTGTCTCGCTCGCTCACATGGCAGTTGTGACCATAACCTATGATAGAAATGTATTGAAATATGACCTAATGATAGAAATCAGTTTCTATATTTTACACACTTGGTGATTTATCCATCGTAAGGAGACAACAAATTAACATTATATCATTGCAGTAGGTGGTTCGAATATCCCGGATCAGAGCTCCTCACGTCCAGGTTTACTTTTCTGATGTTCTATACCGCAAGGATCATAACTCAGTGAGCAATTTTACGTCGCCTTTTCAACATCGGCGAAAAGACGTGGAGTGATTATTTTTAGACAGTTCTTTCGCGGCTCAGCCCGGGTTTATTAAATCTCTGCCCCATTTTCTGCTTAGAAGTTATTTTATCAAAATCAAAATATTTAAAAGTATGTACTTTCTACAAGTCAAAGTTAATCTTAACAATATATATCTTTAGAATATAAAAAAAAATACGGGAAATACATAGAATGTCATGGATTCAATACGAGGTCGCGGTTTTTTCCAGCCAACGAGTGTACCGAGACGAGACCGACAGCCGTGCGAGATGCGATCACAAACGCTGACACCATGCGCATGCCCTCGTGTGTTTTTTCAATCTAGGTAGGGGCCAGGGGGGCACGGCCCCCAGGGTGCTGTCTGACCCCCCACAAATTGTTATGAATGTGAAAAGATCCTTTATCCAATTTAAGGCATTATTTGTTTCGTTTTGTTATTAGTATTAATAGAAATACATTTATGTATAGTCTGTCAAAAAAGTGTTGAAATGAAAATTGAAGAAACTATTATTCTTTCGCCTGGTTACACTAAACAAATAAGCACAAAATATACAACAAATATACATTGTTATGAATGTGAAAAGATCCTTTATCCAATTTAAGGCATTATTTGTTTCGTTTTGTTATTGGTATTAATAGAAATACATTTATGTATAGTCTGTCAAAAAAGTGTTGAAATGAAAATTGAAGAAACTATTATTCTTTCGCCTGGTTACACTAAACAAATAATAGATTTCTAGGAATAAAAATATTATATATACATGCAATGAACAAATAAGTTGATAAATAAATACGGGAAATACATCCAAAAAATATTTAGGTTGGTCTACTAAAATGTAATAAAGTTATACACCTGCATAAAATAGAGAAATATAGGAATAAAAATATTATATACATAATGCAATGAACAAATGTGTTGAAAAATTGACAAAATAAACCATAAATGAAAATAATGCCTAACTAATCATCATAATATATCATCAGCCCTTATAGCCTATAAGTTGACCGAGGTAAGTACGATGATAATAATGAAAACTGCATCCAAATCCGTTGAGTGGTAATCGAGTTAAAACGGAGCATACATACAGACATGCAAAAATTCAAAAAGTTGTAGTTTTGGCTTCAGTATAATAATAATAACCCATTTCATTGAAAAAATATTCATTATACAGACATGACTTTTTTACCACTTTATTATTAATAATATATATAATAATATATATGATAATAATAATAATATATTTAATAATATATATGAGATACAGATGACGTTGCTGCAGCCACTCTAGGAAATCAAGGGCATTACTTCGGAGCAGCCAAGATCACGCGATCTGTACAAAGTAGTATATTAATATATTTCATGAGTTTTAAATGGGCCGCCTATCAAAATACAACAAATACATTCCTTTCTGAAGTTCTGTAAAAAAAGAAAAATGACAGAAGAAAACTTTCTGTAGTAAGTACAAATCTAAAGGGACTGTGCTGATTGAGCGACAAAGCTTAGGGTGGTAAGTAATTTGGACCCTAGATAAAAAGACATTTCAGCGACATTGAGGTGTCAAATTATCGTTTTTAAGACCTGTGTTATATAATGTTAATAACTTATTTCTCCCGTAACAAAATCGTTATGATGTTAATGCAATTGAGAGCAGTGTTTCAATTTCAACATTAATGTTTATAGTGACCATGTAAGTTTAAAATCTTATTATAATTACGGGAATCACCGTTTTTAGTTTTTATATTTTGATTTTCAATCATCCCGCGACCCCAGATGTAAATTTAAAGATGGCAGATGTAATATTCGGAAAAATATAAAAACCAAACAGGGCTAGACCCATACTCCTACCTAATAATGTTAAAAATGAAAAAACATTTTTCAACCAGATACAGCCATACAAATCTATTTTTCTTTTCAATACCAATATCGTATTTTAAACGTTTGTAGTCAGATGATGCAACCCACCTCCACACTTGCCCATCATGGTACAGCACACAATCATATGCAGGTCCCAAATCTGTGAACTTCTTCTCTGCTGTTTGCAGCACGTCAACTCTTGCTTCCAACTCTTCTTTCTGTAGCTTTTCATCAGATGATAGGTTTGATGCTGTGGACAACCAGTGCTTTTCTAAGACTTGAATTCTCATTAATTTAATTTAATTTTTATTTAATCGTTGATGAAAAGAAGGTGTACAAAACAAAGTGTGGACGGAATCTTGCGTCTCACAATTCACACTTTGGAACACCTCAGACACCTTCTTTGGATGTTTTATTTTTACATTCTATATACTTGTCTGCATCTATTTGTAGGGCGACTATGTAGACATTCATAAGATTCATAACATACAAGTACCCTTATAGTATGGGTTTGGTATCCATCCACTTGCAGCATAGTTAAGTATTTGCATGCAACCTTTACTAGCTTTGTGAAGTGGGCTTTATGTGGGCTATAATGTGGTAGCTCATTGTGCAGTAGACTCACAATTCTCAGCATCAAAGTCTTGTAGCTCCTTGTTAGCCTTGGCAAAGGCAGGCTTGTGTCCAACATCCCAGCAGTGCTCCCGACGGTGCTCCTGCACTCGCTCCTTCAGCTTGGTTGGGTACAGAGCAAATGGATACAGCACACCCACTCGCCATTCTCCAGAAGGGTTCTGCCAGCAATCTGGAATCTGTATGAGACATCAAACACTTATTTATAATTCTGTAGAATGTTAACATACATTTTCTATACTATTGCATCATGAATTGTTGTGTTCTTTCATGAAATAAAGTGATTTTGTATTTGTATGAGTTGAAACCGATAGCGGGCCCCACCCAGCTACAAATCCTTCTTTTAATGAATCTAAGTATATCTGAGTACATAAGATACTTAAGATCTTCTTTAAGGGGGGTACTACCCCTCCCCCCCCCCTCCTGCCAATTCCGCGGCAGTAATTGGAAATCCCTTCCTAGGCTTTCATTTAGTGAGTCGAATCCCCCATCTAGGAAATGTATAATTTCAAATTATGTTTTTTTTTGTAAAATCAAACCCTCAACTTTTTTTCTGACACTTCACTGGGTTAGTTATGCAAAGTTACTTCTGCAGCTGTTCTGGTACTGTGGAAAGTGCAGTCTTATGGCTACTACCCCTAGAGAGTATATAAAAAGCTGAAGGCACGAAGGGAGGGCAGGCCCCGCCCACTGTAACAAAGCTCAGGCACCTGTGTGAACCGTAGCGACTGAGGTTGGACCAACAAGCCAAAGCTGCGGAGGTGAGCTGTGTAGGGTGTCTGTGCTTTGTTACACAAGGGCGAAGGAGCTGCACTTCCCGCAGCGCCGTAGCCGATGCAGAAGTGAATTTGTGACATGACATGAAAGTGACTTCAGTATTGATAGGTTCAAATGGTTCAAAAATCAACTTGTGCACGACTTATGACTTCAACTTATATCATAACCTCAAAATTCCTTTCTTTTTTTTTCTCAAAAAGGGGTGTGGTTTCTGTACTTCCCCCCGTCCTCCCAATTCCGCAGCAGTAATTGGAAATCCCTTCCTAGGCTTTCATTTAGTGATTCGAGTCCCCTATCTAGGAAATGTATAATTCTAAATAATGTTTTTTTTTAACCTCAATTTTTTTCTGACACTTCACTGAGTTAGTTGTGCAAAGTTACTTCTGCAGCTGTTCTGGTACTATGGAAAGTACAGCCCTTTGGCACTTGCATAGCAAGAAATAGGCATCCATGCAAACCTCCACATCTTCGGCTGGCTAGTCGCTGAATTCAGCAACCAGGCTCAGCCGCTACAGCTTTCACAGGTGCCTATGCTTTGTTAGAACAGGCAGAGGCTGCCCTCCCTGCGCCTCCGGCTTTTAATATACACTTCAGTTGTAGTAACCACATCAATCACTGCATGGCGCCTTCCTGTGCCCCCATTATTTACAGGTGTCTGTTAATTGTCTGCACAGGAACAAGAGAAAAGAGCCTCTGCACTAAGTCGAATCAAGAAAATTATTTTGTTGCGTCAACTTCCGTATAAAATGATGAATATACCTTCAATTTGCGGCCGGTAAGACCGGTAATGCAGCCGTTGGCAACTTTTGTTATCACCGAGGAAGTGTCCACGTCGCCGCAGCCACTGCAGTCGAACCTCTCTATGACCTTCGTCTCACCAGTGCTGGTCACCTTAAAACAAAAATATCACTCAAAACCAGTGTAGAACAATAAAAACCGAACTAAACAAATCGTGACAACAGCAGTTTTGTTACCTTGAGACCGGAGGCCGCTGGGTCCACGCCCGAATCAAAAATTGCGATAATGGTGTCCCTGCCATCGTAGCATTCGTTTATATTTAGAAATGAGACCACTCCTGTTTCTTTTTTCGGCAATAAACCCCAAACGGGAAAATCACAGTCGATCGGGCCGTCTGCCATTTTTGATGACTTGCTTGCTGTCTAATGTTGCCATGAAATAAAATTAAAACATCCATGAAGGATCAAACATTCAAAATGAAGTACATATTTTATCAATTTATCACAGATTCTATTGTATTTCTGTGGTATTTACAAAACAAGATTTATTGGATCAGAAATTCAAAAATAACTATGTATATACCTATTTTTATTCAAAAATTTTAATTGTTAAAAGTGTGTATGTATTTAGAATTTCCAGTTCAGACATTCACTCATAGAACTCGCAGAATCAAATGAGTATCCTAAAATGTTTGTTACGACCACAGATATATAATTAATACTAAGTAGTACGACCTGCTTTCATTACACTTGTGTTGTGACTTGCTTGTTGTAGTGAAAAGAAACAAAAAGCGTACATGTCATAATTTTGAAAGCCTAATATTCTTTTATGTACTGGAGGCTTACCTATAAAACTAGAAATATATTTTCGTGTTTGATAATGTGGTTTGAAATTATACCGTCTTTTGCTATAATAATGGCTTCAGTTGGTTTACCTGGTCTAGCTACTTACTGGATCCATCACTGGTACATAGGCAATGTAAGTAGATGGTTGTACGCAAGGGGAAATAAGGGTAGGTACTTACGTACCTTTCCTGGAACCCCCCTACCCCCCCTCTCCCTCCCACCTCTTAAATAACCATCCAGCATCATTAAATGAAATATAATATATTATATATTCTAAAAATCATTGTTTCGGCCTCAGTAAAGTACCAATAAATAACCCATTTCATTTAAAATTTCGAGAAAATATTCAATATACTTGAGGTGGTACAGCTTATGCCGGGCTCAACTGTGGAGGTACCACCATCTTACTCGCAAATCCTCCCGAAGTTATTCGGGGGAGAGTAAGAGAACAGCTCTCAGGCAAAACCAGGCGGCCCACAATTGCCTTGGACCGATGGATGGCGGTATATCCGTCCCCAATTGCCGGGCCTTATATAAAACAGACCGGTGACGGGCAGCGGCGTCGCTGGTGCAAGGGTTTCGGCACCGCGCTCACCAACCCGCCTGCCCAGCGTGTGTGAGTATGGGCATTTCATCTAGGAGGACCGCCAAGAGTGGCGAAATCCTGGAAAGGCCTATGTCCAGCAGTGGACGAAACAGGCTGATGGATGGATGGATGAGGATTCAATATACAGACACGACTTTTTTACTATTTTCTTATTAGTATAGATAATAATACTCAAGAGAGAACCACGCTCACTCGCTGCACTTGATAATTTCGGAAGCCGAGGGAAGCGGAGTGGAGCGAGGTGGTCTGGCGGCCTACTGTAGATTTTAACAGAATCTATGGTACCTACTGAAAAATCCTTCTTGACAGCATTTCCCTAGATTTGCTCTTTTCAGGTTTTGCAAAACTTACAACGAGAGACCCATAATACACCCATATCGGGTTCAACTTCGATTCGATTTTTATCAATAAATTAAGTACCACAGACATAATATTTTTAAGTCTTGTACACTGGAGACCACATCAAGCAAGCTATACACTTGCAGTACGACATTAGCCCTTAAGGTGGTAATGGAAGATCTCGGTGCAAAATGCACATCATAATATTGTTTTCCTTACTTTTGAATAAAATAAATGCGTTTTATAGCAATTCGCACAAACTGCTTGTTAATAGTTAGGTGATTGATCACACGAAATGTTTAACTTGATGTAGACATGATTTTGTTGAATCAACATACCTTGGTAGAATTTTTCATTAATAACCGGGAACACACGATCAGCTGTCACTCACATTTCGGATGAAGCTGATTTTGCAGTATTTATTTCGAAAATAAGCGTGAAATAAAATGTGGTACGAGATCCTTCCAAGTTTCTGTGTAATCATGGCTGGTTTGGGTCTCCCTGGCTGGGGACTATATCACATTCACAACCTCACTCTAGGCAACGTAAGTAGAAAAACAATATTAGGTAACACCTCAGATGTTCTTCATCCTTATACACATTTTCGACTAGAATATAAACCACAGATAAAAAAAAAGATCAAATGCGAATAGGACTTACGCCCTAAGGGTTCCGCACCATTCAAATAAGTTAATTGACATAAATGATTTGAATAAAAATTGTATAAAACAAAACTGCAAAATTAAATTGGTCGAGTTTTCGGATTTTCGGTTACATTACCCGAAGCTCTAAACCTATAGTATTTGTTGTATGGCACATAATATACAAAAAAAATCCTGAATCCTTACTAGAAAATTTACAAGTTTGAAGGCCCCCGAATTCTTTATTTTTAGAGATTTTATTTTATTTTTATTTCATTTCAATATATGGTTTTGGGTCATCAGTTTACATAACATATCCAAATTTCAGATCTGTATCTCTAACGTCTGCAAGCTAGAGACTTGCTTATGACTACCGTAGGTACCTACAGCTTTTACACTAACATTGCATATAGTTCGGGACTACATACATCCACAGACGTATAATATAGTAACAGAACTAGCACTTATAATAAATGCATAAATTCGACACGTGGCAATTTTAGCTCAGTGAACTTCGGGCTCTTTTAAATGTAAATAGGTATTATAATATAATATAAGCCTTTATTCAAAATGTACTTATATTCTAATAACATTTTTATTTTTATTTTTTCTCTCTTCGTATTAATCTATGATATTATATATTCCTGGTCAGGCTTTACTTAAGCCTTCTCATAAGAAGTTAACTTTTTAGTTAGGTTTCTGAATTCAAAATTATAAAACGGAGCTCATATGGTGTAACTTTTTCCATGTCTCTTGTCACTTTTCTATGACATGGGTCAAGCTATCAACTTGAAAACTTTAAAAATAAATATTATGTCCTAAATTATCATGAAAATTAAAACAGTTACATACAGAATCCTTTATGTCAAGCCCTTTCAAGTGACACATCTCTTGCTGTTTTCATTGTGACATAATATTTATTTTTAAAGTTTTCAAGTTGATAGCTTGACCCATGTCATAGAAAAGTGACAAGAGACATGGAAAAAGTCACACCATATGAGCTCCGTTTTATAATTTTGAATTCAGAAACCTAACAAAAAAGTTAACTTCTTATGAGAAGGCTTAAGTAAAGCCTGACCAGGAATATATAAGAGCTGTCAAGAGGAACCCACTTTTAAAATGAATATGGCAACATTTACTATACAGATTGAATTGGCCATTTGTTGAAAATGCTCTATAAAAGAAAGTTTATTTTATCTTAATGAAAATTTTATATTAAAGCTGATGTCAGTGTCAAAAAAACTAGCCATAAAGTTTACATTTCTACTAACAGAGCCATTTATTTTTGACAAAGTTTTATGTTCAAATTTAAATAACCATGGTCAAAATAAACTATAACTGGTTATAACAAAATATTTCAAGTTCGTTGTAGTAACTACTGACCTTTAAAAAGAAACGATACGTATTACGCGATAGCGTCATCACATCACATAAACTTCTGCGAGAACAGTCATTGTTCGCTGTAATCAAAATCCCAATCTAGTGTTTTCGATGTATGACACTGGAGTCAAAGTCATCTAAGTCAACTTTCTTTTTAGTTTATTCTTTTTATGGTTCCGTAGTCCGATAAGGAACCCTTATAGTTTCGCCATGTCCGTCTGTCCGCGGCTTAGCGCAGAGACTATTAATAGTAGAAAGCTGTAATTTGGCATGGATATAAATATTTATTACGCCGATAAAATGGTAAAATAAAATCTGTAAAATTTTTTTATTTAAGGGTACCTCTCATACACGTGGGGTATCGTTGGATAGGCCGTTTAAAAACATTGTGGGTGTGTGAAAACCATTTTTCGATTTAGAGATCCGTTGGCGAAATATTAAGCTTTAAAGTGAAAATTTTAGTTAGAGTGGAGCGTCCCCGCCCCCCCCTGCTTGTTCCCTGCTGCTCTATAAACGGTTGTTTATAGAAATGTGAATAAATTCACAGAAGTAGTATATATAATGAATTAAAAAGGAAAACTATCACAGCTAAGTAGGCTTTACAAATGTATGGGACCAGAAGTTTGGTGCGGTCTGTATTAGTAGACCAACTTATATGTACCGGGCAACTACGGAACCCTACATTGCGCGTGGCCCGACACGCACTTGGCCGGTTTTTTGGTAACTGAAATGGTAAACCAGTATGCCCCTCATTTGCTATGGTACGGAAAATTGATGCTTGGGATACACCTAGAATCAAAAATATTACCTAATTGTTCATTATGGCGGCCAATTCATAACACTCGCACTATAATGACATACTGTTTTTACCTACCAGTTAGTTCAGAAACCAACTTACTACATCATTTAGAGGAATACTTTCACATCCTGCACGTTTTTTATCTTGTAAATACGTATAAACACTGTACACAGTATTCCGCTCCCTGCTATGAATAGTTTTAGCAATTTATTTAGATATTTTATCTTTTACACTAGAACAAAATACAGTGCGATGGTGAAATGGTGAAAATGTCACAATGACAAATGATTATAAAGAATAAAAAATATCGTTGTTGCCAGTGTTAGAAATTAGTTCCAACGAAATTCCGCAATATGGCGACCTTTCATATATTCCTGGTCAGGCTTTAACTTGGGCAGGTAAGATTCCTGACTCTCAACCTTGAGACCTGGATTTGATCATGCTAGTTGAGAATGCAACAATATGTTTGTTAGTATTTGTATACTTGCATCTTGACAGTGAAGGAAAACACTTCAGGTTTGTACCTTGAGTATGGCGATTTCGGGACTCTAAAATTGTTGGTAATAAAAAAGGAGTGTTTGAACACACTCGGAAACACCTCAAATACCCCCATTGAGGATAAATACCACGCATCGTCAATATGTTGTTTCAGGAATACCTTGAAGTACCTAGGTTCAGAGACTTTTTATTTTTAATAACATTTGATTTTGTGTCAAGGAAGATATTACAATAAATTATACTCCAGAATCAAATTTTCCATTTTAGTTTATTTCTCTGTTGAATAGGCATGATGACAAAAAAAATTATTAGTCCGTTAGTTAGATTATCAGAAAATATTGGACACGTAATTTTTCTTTTTTCAATTAAACAAACAATGATGAAGTTATAGCTCGCTGAAGTTCCGCGTGACGTCACATCTAGGTACAATTTTACTTAGAAGTGACGTCATTTTCCTCCACTCCCAAACTTTGTCATTTTTTGTTTGATTGACAAAAGAAAAATACGTGTCCAATATTTTTTGACAATCTAAATGACGGACTAAATAGAATAATATTTTGTTTACCCTGTGTACAAGCCTATTGAATTTAATTGCGTTATCTCCAAATGTTCCAGCACTACAGGCGAAGCATGAACGACCGATGGGACCGTGCAAACTACCAGCGTGACATGAGGATTACTGGAAACCCGTACAATGTTGCTGTAAGTCAGAGACAAAAAAGAAATAAAACCGGTCAAGTGCGAGCAGGACTGAGGGTTCTGGTCCATTTGATTAAGTTAATTTACTTTAATAAAAATAACAAACTTATCAGTAAAGTCGATTCTAAAGGCTTCAATTTTAATTTTAGTGCTGTAAATACTGTCATTTTTCTAAAGTAATATAGCTTCTGTTGTTAACACTAAAGAACTATTTTGGAACGAAGAAAATTGCAGCTCTAAAACTAAAATTAAAGCCTTTAGACATGGGCGTAGCGAGGTACGGGCAGGGAAGGCAGATGCCCCCCTTCGAAGAGCGGTCGTTCGCTGGTAAACTGTAATTCTGACGAGCTTTATAGCTTGCGACGCTGACCTAAGAGACTGACAGGTTTGACGGCTGACTTGTGAAATCCAACAATTCGGGATGGGATCTCTAATATAATGTAGGATTTTCTTTGTCTGCCCCCCTCCCCCTCCTATATACAAACCTGGCTACGCCCTTGCCTTCAGAAACGGCATTAATACCTACGAAATGTATAAAACAAAACTGTAAAATTAAGTTCGTCTAGTATTAAACCCTAAACCTATATTAAAAATAGGCGTTTTTAGTATTTCCTGTGTAAATAAAATATATGGAACATAGTATACAGAAAATTTCAAATTCCCAACTATTTTAGTCTTTGAGATAGATCCCGTAACAAAACTGGTCTAAAACTGACAGCTCTGAAGGCCCCCTATATTACTTTATTTTTGGAGATTAAAAAAACTGTACTCAATGAGTTCAAAATAATGACATCCCAGAAAAGGAGTAAAAAAATTTAGAATTAAAAATTAGTCTCCTTTTTCATGTATGAGACCCCTCCTGAAAATCAATTTAATTCGACATGGACAGACAGACAGCAGAGCGACATTAATAGGGCTCCGTCCGTCTTGCCCTTTGGGCGCGGAACCCTGAAAATGGCAAAAGAAATTACTACTAATTAAAATACAACATTCTTTTTATATATTTTTTTTTGTTAAATAAGTTATATTATTATTATTTTTTTTATACCTATTTAAGTTCGTAAAATCAGAGATCAGTAGGTATTATCATCAATCATGTACTTACATACCATGTGTATTTTAATATTTTTTATCTAACCTCATATCGTAAAATGAAAAAAATACATTCACAAACTTACAAAAAAAAATTGTGCTTTATAGAACTGGTACTTACAGAGGATATTATAACACGAGGGTTTAAAAACCGGCCAAGTGCGTGTCGGGCCACGCGCTATGTAGGGTTCCGTAGTTGCCCAGTACATTTTATAAATTGGTCTACTATAATACAGATCGCGCCAAACTTCTAGTCCGCTCAGAAGTTGCTCTCTCGAAGAACGGCCCATACATTGTTGTGTTTAGAGGGGACTAAAAGTTTGGCACGGCTTGTATTCGTCAACCTGTAAAGCCTTCTTAGCTGTGATAGTTTTCCTTTTAACTTCATTATATATATACTACATACTTCTGTAAATTTTTCAACATATTCGTAAACAACCGTTTAGCCGGCAGGGGGGGGGGGGACTCAGGGCCGTATTTAACCATGTGAAGGCCCTGGCCACTTTCCATTTTAAGGCCCTCTGCCATAAGAACGTCGGTGGTAATGGTAGAGACATCAAAGATAGAATACAAGTGATTTCACTGATGGTTCTGATGTTGATGTTTTGATTTGTAAATGATAGGCAAATAAGCTGTTAAAATAGGATGAAAAATTTAAAAAAGCGATGATAAGACTATTTTATTGTATTACTAGAAAAATAACTAAAGATATGTTAACATTCTAAATTGAGAATAGTGCAATTCTTCTCGATTTCAGATTGACAAAATCAGTTATAACATCTTTGAAGTTTATTTCTTTTAATACATCACATTCGATGCTCATTGATATACTATTTAATCAATCTTGATGGATAGTACTCCTCAGCTGGTTTTTAATTCTTGTCAGCCTGCTAAATGAGTGCTAACTATTGCACTCTTTACTCTTACCACTTTTCTTATTGTTTGAGCATTTGGGCAGGGCTCCCCCAGGGCCCTCTGGGACACGGGGCCCGGGGCCTGGGCCCCTCTGGCCCCTTGCGTAAAAATGGCCCTGGGGGCACTAGACTCTAACAAAAATTAGCACTCTAAAGCGTAATATTTCGCCAACGTACGAGTATCCCCAAATCGAAAAATGGTTTTCACACACCCATGTTTTTGAACGACCTATCCAACGATACTCCACAATATGGGATAGACGAGGAAAAAAAATCATCCCCAATTTATGTGTAGTATGGGAGAAAATTTCGAGAATGTTTTTTTACCGTTTTGTCAGCGTGAATAATATGTATATCTACCCATACCAAATTACAGCTTACTAACTAATTAAATACAGTAGGTACTAATAGTCTCTGAGCTAAGTCGCGGACAGACGGACGTGGCGAAACTATAAGGGTTCTTTGTCGGGCTACGGAACCCTAAAAATGAGCCGTTTCATAAACTATTAATAAGCTAGTAACATTTGAGTTAGGTACTTATTCCATTTTGTTTTTTTATTCTATTTACCGATGAATTGATATGCATCACCAAAACTTACAGTGGAGGTATGACTTTTTACTTGATTACGCCACTTTATCTAATTAATTTTCTTTTTCAGGGTCTGGATGCGCTCTCCGACAAATGAATGTATCTACAAATAATATATTGTGGTTCAGTTAGTGTATTGCTATGTTTGATTATTAAAATAAAATCATAAGTTACAAAATTTCATTTTCTATATTATCTTTATCCAGCCATGCCTCAAGAAAACCAGGGCAAATAATGGTTTCAATGTCAAGCTGGACACCTAGCCTAGAACAATAAAACTTGTAGCTGTAGAACTCGGGGCACCCTCTTCATTTTCCTCCCTTGTTTGGGCCCTGCACTGCAGGCAGGTATTAACTCTTCGTCAGCTCAGGCCACAGAGAAACCTCTGTGATGCAGGCAGTGCTCGGTCATATTCCCCGAATACCCCATTTTGCGGTTTGCCGCATCTGTGAAACCCATGTGAAACCGCCCTTCCCGATAAGGAGTCCTATTTAGCGGTAGGTAGGCACGTACCGATTTTTAATAAAATGCCGTTAAAAGCACAAAAATAGATCTACGACCATACTAATCCATTTGTAGTAGCAATCATGTTACAAAAAATAATATAATTGAAAGGACACTTAAATTCGCGTAAGTATATTAATATTGATTTATTTAAAATGATTATGTTTAACAATATTGTACGAGAATTCTCGTACGTCTGGCAACCCTGGTGGCGTGTATACCTAAGAGTAATGTATACATTACTTTTAAGTAAGATATAGTACCTAGAGATCTATAGAAGAGAAGCCAGAGATGTTACCTGTGGTGGTTTGAAGACGGGATCGGTCAAGACTTCGCAGCACTAAGCAACTTTGGGTCTCGTTCCATACTAAAATAAAAACCGGCCAAGTGCGCGAAGGGTTATGTACTCTATGGTACCTTGTCTTGGCGTAACTAGGTAGGGGCCAGGGGGCAAGCCCAGCCCCGAGTCAATTACTATGGGACGTCAAGATTTTATTTTGTGAAATTTGCTAAAGTGTTATCGATCCTTGTTACTGATCACTTACCAAGCCTGCAGTATGAATGTGGCTGCATACATAAAAGTCACCTTATACTCGTATATGCATGGCGTCATACCCGAAGGTTGTCAAACGGAGCCCTATTACTAAGCTTCTGCTGTCTGTCTGTCCGTCTGTCACAGGGGTCTACAGATTCAACCGTACCTGATGGGTAGAACGTTAAAATTTTCACAGAACACCTACTTGTCACTATAGCTACTACCAAAAAAATGGAATTCAAGGGAGGTCCCTATACAAGAAACCTCGAAAAAGTTGCAATATTTTTACGTTATTTGTTTTGGCGCTACAAAGACGGTAATAAATAAAATAAATGAAAATCATTTATTTCAGACTTTGAAGGCCCATACAAAAACTAAGTACTATTTACATATTCACAATAATACAGACAAGTTAAAATTTAGTCAGATTGTAGTACCTACATATGTACATACCTAAGTAAAATAAGAAATATTGTCTGTCAGAAAAGTGTTAAAATGAATATTGAATTTTAAGTAATTAACTTTATACATTCAAGTAGAATAATTTAGGTAATATATTTATGAAATAACAGCGCGGTAAACTCGATTTAACAGATTTTGTACTTGTTTGTTTGGTGTAACCAGGCGAAAAAAAAAAGTTCCTTTAATATTCATTTCAACTCTTTTTTAACAGACTGTACCTACCTAATATTTTAATTGTGAAGTATTTTCTTTTCTTTTAGAATGTTTCTTTCGATTTTAATTTCTTCTGTTACTCGTAAAATCACATAACATCCTTGTGTGCGTTCAATATACTTATGCCTTACTAGCTAAAACAAAAATTCGCTGTTCAAGTATGGTGGAAAAGTTCAACGGTCTAGGCTAGGATAAGGGATAAGTATCTCGATGGCGCCACTGAGCAAGTAAAAGAGGTGGCGCTGTCGGTAGCGCGCTCTTTCACTTGTTGTAACAGCAAGAGGTCCAGGTTTAAATCCTAAACCGAGGAATTTTTTCAATTTCTTGTCTTACTCAAAAATTTGTTTCTAAAATTGACATTTTCTAGTTTTTAATGCATTCTAATATTTTCTTCTATCCTTTACAAGGATGAACCCATTTAATTTTGTTTGTTTCTCCTTCGTAGATTTCCTTGTCCACTTTTGCTTTTCGTGTTTTTGAAGAGAGTAGGTAGGTACCTTTAATAGGTAATTCGTATAACTTGGTTCTTAAAACAAAAGTGAATAAGTGAGTCCCCGCGGCTCCTTTGCTCTCCATAAGTATCCGTACCTTTAGATTGCAAATAGCTTTCTTGTTGTAACGGTCATCCCACTTCTGAATTAAAGTCTCCATGTGTGTGCTAGAGCTGCTTGTACTTGTTGGTAAAAAATCTATGTATGACTATCTACGTAGGGGTGTCATACAAGTGAAACGAAAAACATCGATATCGAAAAATAAATTTGGAATTTTCGAGTTGGTCAAAGATACTTATACTAATAAAAGTATACGAAACAAACACTGTTCTAAAATATTATCAAGTACAAAATTATCGAACCTATTTTTATTAAAACGTACTCTAACGTACTTTACAGTAGTTATGACTCCAGTACCAAAGGGTGGGCCTGGGTCCAATCTATTGGATCATCGGCCAATCGCTGTCTTATCAGTTTTTGCCAAAATATTTGAATCGATTATCGATAGGCTCATCGGTCTGCAGATTCGGGTTCACTTAGACGACAGTCAGCATGGTTTCAGGGCGGGTAGATCTACCGCTACGAACCACCTGAACTTCACTCGCTATGCCATCGCTGAGATGGACTCGGGTCGGCAGGTTGATGCTGCTTACTTCGATCTAAAAAAAGCATTCGATCGCGTCGATAATGAAATTTTAATGACTAAGTTTGCAAAAATAGGATTTTCACCAAACCTCTTGAATTTTTTTGCCAGTTATCTCAGTGATCGTTCCCAATATGTACAACGTGCAGGATATACGTCTCAACCTTATTACACCAGATCTGGTGTGAGTCAGGGAAGTACCTTGGGCCCCACTCAGTTTTTAATCATGATTAATGACTTGCCCAAGGTACTCGAGGGAAGTAAATGCCTTATGTTCGCTGATGACCTGAAGCTTTTTACTAGCGTAAGTGTTTTCAGCGACTGTGAGCGCCTGCAGCGTGACATCGACAGGGTGGCGGAGTGGAGCGAGGCAAACCGTCTGCAGTTCAACAGCAGTAAGTGCAAGGCGATTAGCTTTACCCGGTCCCCGACACCGCTGGAATATCAGTACCAACTCCCCGACGCTCCGTTGGAACGTATTGACGAAATTCGTGACTTAGGACTGACGTTAGACACGAAACTTGACTTTAAACGACATATGACAAACATAACTAAAAGGGCCAAGAGAACCTTGGGATTTGTAATGCGACAAACTGCCAAATTCAGGGACCCACGTCCCGCGATTATGCTTTATAATGCATATATACGTAGCTGTCTCGAGTACAACGCAGTCGTTTGGGATCCACGAGAGACCACATATAGTCTATTGATGGAAAAAATTCACAAAAAATTTAGCCGGTACATACATTTATAAGAAATTATATGGGTATTATCCGTTTCGTTACCCATCTCTTTATGTGACGGGTATGATCGGACTTGACACCCTAGAACTTAGGCGAAAGCTGCAACTTATAGTTCACTATTGCCTCTTACTACGGAATGTAATCGACAATCCATCAATCCTGGAGAGTGTAAAGCTCTATGTCCCGGGGCAGGCACACCGAGGCGGCAACGCCGGGGAGGCCCCGCGGCGCCGGCACCGACTGCTAGCGGAGTAGACCGCGCGTACGCAACATGGCAACAACGAGGCAACAGTACGCGCTCCCGCGCTCCTCAACTCACTACTCGACCACTCGCCAGATCTAGATTTATTTGCTGACCCCATTAGGAAAATTAAAACCACTTATTAATTTTTTATGTGAAACCTTATTTAGGATAAGCACTGCGTGCGACTAATAACATCTGTCTGTTCTATTCATTATTAATTTTTCTGTTAAAATTTATTTGTAAAATAGCAAATAAGCGTTTTGGACATATTTAGTCTGTAAGTTTATCTTGTTGTTTATTGAAATAAATGATTCTAAATGATTCTAAATGAATAAACATGCCCGGTCCCGTGTATGTCACGCCAAATTTCTGGGGAGATAAATCCCATCTATCCACCCCCCTGGATACGTGCTTGCCCGTGCTATATAGAGCCCTTTCGATATGAACGCTGAATGGAGAAGAAACTGGTCAGCTCAGGACTGTCCAACTGCTCTTATACCAACCATCTATGTCTATCCCACCAGCTGGGTTTCAGGAGAGCAGTAAGACCTGGGCAACTCTGAACCGGCTACGTACGGGTGTAGCTCGATGTAACTACCAGCTTCACAGATGGGGCCTAAAAAGCTCACCTAGCTGCGACTGTTGTGCATCAAAGCAAACCGTGGCCCACATTGTGGATGAATGCCCGACCCGCTGCTTCCGAGAAGGCCTTGCCGAGTTAACTCTTTATTGAAGTAAAATAAATACAGTAGTATTTGAAGCTCTGACTTCTAAACTAGTTATTAGCTGTATGTTAGAAGTCAGTGTCTTCCCCAGAGTACGTTTTACAGTTGACACTATAACAATACAGAGGAAATTCTAGCATAATATATAATACATTAACATTACTATAATCTATAGTCTGTCAAAAAAGCGTTGAAATGAAAATGAAACTTTAATGAACTTTATTGGACTTTAAACGTTCAAGTAGTATAACTTAGGTAATATATTTATGAAATAACAACGCGGTTAACTCGATTTAACAGATTTTGTACTTATTTGTTTGGTGTAACCAGGCGAAAGAAAAATAGTTTCTTCAATATTCATTTCAACAATTTTTTGACAAACTGTATCTATATCTATATATTTAACATTTATTTTATTTTATTTCTAACATTCATTTCGACTGATGACGACTCCACTGAAGGAGTCGAAATATTTCGTTAATTTTTGTAATTTTTTAGTGACTGTGTTTTAAATATAATAAAACTACAATATATATTTAACAGTGGGTGTATTGTTTAAGTGTGGCGAGAATGAGTGAGGATGTATATATTTAAGGGTGTGTGTGGTTTGTACCTATAAGAGGGTGAGTAAATAGTGTATACTTATAACTAGGTAGGTATTAAAAGTGTGTAGGTACTATTCGTGAGTGTAAGCCCTAGCCCTACGACTGTGGTCTTGGGATCAGTGTTTGTTAACTACTAGGGGATGTGTGCAATGAACTAGTGTGTGAGAGGAAGAGAGTTTAAGAGGCGGTACCTGGGGAGGGAGTACATAAAAGTGAGATTTTAAATGATTTGTTGTGAGATTACATATTCTAACTTGTACTTTATCGGAACATATGATAGATAATTAATACAGTTTCATGTTTTTTATAAGACTTTCAGTGCTTTCACTGTAGTCTAATAAAAAATATGAAACTGTATTAATTATCTATCATATATGTTTCGAAAAAGCACAAGTTAGAATATGTAATCTCACAACAAATCATTTAAAATCTCACTTTACCTACATACCCTCACTCCTAAACTGAATTTACAACTTTAGATAAATATGAAATACGCAGGAACAAATAAATACTACGATGATGATAGATAATAATAATAAAATGTAGGTATTCGTTTTTACTTTGTGGATCATTATGTGTACCTACCTGTATTATGTTTAGAATATTATTCTAATTTTCATCTCTGGGTAGGGGCACAGGTGACGGAGACATTATAGAGAAGAGATATTAAATTTACGGTATTAACGAGCTGATTGTAAAAATATGTAATTTGACTATATTTACTTCCATCTATTTCGAGACATCTTTGAAAAACCACAAAAAAATGTGTGTCCCCCTCCCTTATCTCCAAAAATAATAAACCGAAAATAAGAAAGAAAAAAATTGGGACCACGTAAAGATTACAGGAAAAATATAGCAGTTAAGAAATTCACATTCAAAAAAACCGGCCAAGTGCGTGTCGGGTCACGCGCAATATAGGGTTCCGTAGTTGCCCGGTACATATTAAGTTAGTCTACTAATACCATAGACATCTTATAATATTATTCTATATATAGATCAGTGACTAATACAGACAGACATTATAAGGGGCCAAAAGTTTGGCGCGACCTGTTCTCGTAAACCTGTGAAGCCTACTTAGCTGTGATAGTTTCCCTTTTAAATTCATTATATATACTACTTCTGTGAATTTTTCACATTTCTATAAACAACCGTTTAGCCGGCAGGGGGGGGGGGGACGCTCCACTCTAAGTAAAATTTTCACTTTAAAGCTTAATATTTCGCCAACGGATCCCTAAATCGAAAAATGGTTTTCACACACCCACAATGTTTTTGAACGGTCTATCCAACGATACCCCACTTTATGGGATAGACCAGAAAAAAAAATCATCCTTGATTTACGAGTACGAGGAAACCACAAAAAATTTTTTTTCAAGATTTTATTTTACCATTTTGTCGGCGTAGTTAATATTTATAATAATAATAATAAAGCCTTTAATATTCCAAATTTATAAATTGCATTTGTTAGTAGTTTTCTTAGTTTAGTTATTAGTGGTGTTAGTTTCTGCAGATTTGGACCCCTCTCTGGGTGTAGGCCTCCGCCAGCTTGTTCCATGCCTCCCTGTGTTTCGCCTTTTTCAACCAGTCCTTTCCTGCCGTCTCCCCTATATCGTCTGCCCATCTTTTATAGGGTCTACCGACTTTTCTTTTCCCATTTGGACCCTTCCATATTGTTGCGAGTATGGTCCACCTTTTGTCATTATATCGAGCTAGGTGTCCTGCCCATCGCCATTTTAGGTTAAGGGTTTGAGTCAGTGCATCTTTTATTTTCTTGTCTTGTCTCGTATATCTTTACTTCTGATTTTTGTATTCTTTTTATTTTCAGCATGCTTCTTTCCATGGCTCTTTGCGTAGTTCTTATTTTTTGTTTGATTTTGTCAGTGAGGTCCATGTTTGACATCCATAGAGAAGACTTGGTAAAAGGCACGAATCCATCACAACTTTTTTCAGGTTGATGTTGTAGTTTCCTTTAAGAATTTCTTTAAAGGACCAGAATTTTTTCTATGTTATGTTGGTTCGTCTTTCTACTTTTTCTTCGTTATTTGTGTTTTGGAATGATATCTGTTTACACAGGTAGATGTAGTGATCGACATAGTCTATAGTTTTGCCATTGATGGTAATTGGGACTTGATGGCCGTTTGTCATAACTTTAGTTAAATAATTTTTACATATCTCTTGCTCTGTAAGTACACCCTTACACCCCTGAATGCCGGGGTGTATGACTATCATTACAGCATAGGTTTTGGAATTTGAAAAAAGAACTGTCATACTCATACTGCACGAAGAATATTTTTATAAAGTTAATATTTTTTTTCTCGGTATCGATTAATTACTCGAATCGGAATCTTTAGACAATTTATTTTATAAAGATTTTATTTTAAATATGGAACTATTTGTTTCCACATCATATGTTAGATGGAATCGATTTAAAAATCAAACTGGCCAGCAAGATTTGACGCGCTTGCGTGCGTGAAAAAAAAAGGCAGTCTACTAGTCAGTGTTGCCAGAACGTTACTTTTGTAACGTTTTACGTTACTTTTTGACCCCTTTACGTTACATGGCTGAAAACGTTACTTTTACGTTACTTTACGGAGTAATTTTTAACAAATTCTTAATAGTTGAATTAAAAGATGAAACGGAACGCAAGTAAGTGTCGTGCTCAGAGGAACTGTCATAACATAAGTCAATATCTCTATGGTGTCGAGCATTTCTTAACGTTGGCAATTGAGCATTGCAAGTAAACCAAAGCTAGAATTTAATATCTTTCTCTATCGCACGGCTAGAATGAGCAAACAGAAAGAGCGAGATGAACGTGTACATATTTTTGGCACAGTGAATGATGGAATGACTGACTGACAGATCGGCGAGGCGTGGCGTAGCGGCAGAGTCAATTTTCTCCTTTCGGCCGCCTATGTACCTGTATTTGGAACCGGTTACAAAAGAAGAAAATTTTCTCTTTTCTCGTAACCAGTTACAAAGTAGTAAATATTTCAGTGGACTTTTAAGTATATATTTTTAAATTACGATCTTCTGTTCTTATTTTGTAATAAAACTCGATTTCCTCCGTTTCTCATAAGTAGGTAGTCCTCACGGGAGAAAAATATTGGGAAAAAATAACAGTTACACATTTTACGGATCATACTGAACCACTTTCACAAGAAACAAACCCGCGCTAACTAATGGTTTATGAAATATTTGAGTTTCAAACACAAAAGCGTGAACTCTAACGCACCGACACATAAGGGTGTTTTTTGAAACAGCGTCTTCCATAAAACAGCTGTTACGGTGCAGCGTTCTAAAATAGACCTTCTTTTTATTTATTTATTTATTTATTTATTTATTTATTTATTTATTTATGATAGGAAAACAAACAGCTTTAAATCGAAACTTAACATAACATGGCAATGCAAGTTAGCCTATAGTTTTCACAATTTAATATAAATACAGTTGATTTGTGAACTGCCTAATAAATAAGAAAACACTCAGTGTAATGTAATATTATTATAATATACTTACTTGTTGTAAATAATATATTTAATATATATATATATATTTATATAATACAAAGCTGTATCTATACCTACGTAAAATGTTAGTTTATTTGTGGTTGCACCTAAACCTTCTTCATGTCACTCCTTAAAAAATAGATTTGCTGCGAGTCTCTTAAATGTGTCTGAGCTTGTGTGAAACAGGTCAATATCAATTTCATGACTTAACGTATTAAAACTCCGAGCTGCACGTATTGTATACGTATTTTGCCTGTAGTTAGTACGCACAGCGGGAACGTGTAATTTGCTCTGGTGACGAGGGTTGGCAGACCTGGGAACTTGTAAATTGATATAGCTTAAGAGTTCAGGGCAGTCTATATTTCCGTTAGCTATTTTTATGAGGTAGTCTACATCTGCAATATTGCGTCTGACGTCAAGTGGTAGCAGATGGTGTCTCTTGCATCGTGCCTCGTATGTAGCATCAGTTACTCCAGTTTTGTATTCCAGGTATCGGAGAAAACGTTTTTGTATCCCTTCAATTCTTGTGATGTATATGGCATACCTGGGATTCCAAACTTGGGAACAATATTCAAGTGTACTTTGAATGAACGAGCAATAAAGAATTTTTATAGCTTTTATGTTTCTAAAATGCTTGCACGATCTAATTATGAACCCTAGGTTTCTAGAAGCCCTATTAACTATGCTTTCAATATGTTTGTCGTACAGGAGTTTAGAGTCCTGTACGACACCTAAATCTCTAATTGAGTCTGTTCGTGGTAGAAGATGATTTTTAATGGCGTACGGAAAAATTGTCACAGATGATTTACGCGAGAACGACATGACATAGCACTTAGAAACATTGAGGTCGAGTTTGTTTAAGTGGCAATAATCCTCAAACCGCCGAAGGTCCTCTTGTAAGGCGACACAATCTTGATTATTTTGGATTGGCTTTAAAATTTTCATGTCGTCTGCAAAAAGAAGGATCCTCGCAGACCTGAAGTAGCCAGCTATATCGTTCATAAACAAAATAAATAGGAGTGGACCTAAGAGTGAGCCCTGTGGTACACCCGAGGGAACCGTAAGCCACTGTGAGCTATAGTTGTTTATCACAACCGACTGGGTCCTGTTTTTGACGTATGACTGGAACCATCGATAAAGATCTCCATGAATACCTGAAGAGTAAAGCCTCTCTATAAGCCGTACATGGTCTATGCGATCAAAAGCTTTACTATAGTCCGTGAATATCTACTTGACTACCTTCTTCCATTCCAGCTGTAACATGCTCGTGAGTTAGGACAAGATTCGAAGTTGTTGATCGTCGTTTTAGAAAACCGTGCTGCTCTAACGAGAACGAACTCTTTAACGCTGCATAAGTCTGCTCATAAACTATCCTTTCCAATACCTTAGCAAATAAACATAGTTTCGAGATACCTCTATAGTTATCAACAAAATTTACATCTCCTTTTTTGTGGATTGGTGTTATGTACGCAGATTTCCATAAAATCGGCATAATACCTTCATTAACGGAACGTTTGAATAAAATAGATAAGGGCAAAACCAATGCTTCGGCACAATTTGTTATAAATACAGGAGAAATGTTGTCTGGACCTGCCCCTTTTTTAAGATCTAATGATTTTAACACCGTGAGTAAACGAGTTAGATTAATCTCTATACCTGAAATAAGATGAGTCTGGGGAACTTCGATGAGATTGACGTTACCGGTTGAGGGAGGCGAAAAGTTTTTTCCAAAAAAGTCGGAAAATGCTTCACAAATGTCCTTCCCAGAGTCCAACGAGCGACCTTCGTAATTCATGAGGGAGGGAATATTATTAGAACCTTTATTATTATTTTTTACATATGACCAAAAACTGGATGGGTCAGCAATAATATTATTTTCGATATTAGCCATATACTCGGTGAAGCAAATATTTTCAACAATTTTCGCTCTTTTCCTAAGTACCGAGAAAGAGTTGTAATCGGACAAATTATTGTATTTTTTATATTTGCGATGATATTTATCTTTTTCTTTTAATATTTTCAGTAGTGCATCCGAATACCATGGTGGTTTTGTGTGTTTTGTTTCTTTTTTAACGGGAACGAAATCTTTTATAATTTTATAAAGTGAATTATAAAAGAATGTAACAGCTTCTTCGAGGCTAAATTTATATAAATGCAGAATCCATGGTATTTCATTTAAATGGTTTATTATATGTTCATAGTTTGCTCTATGGTATATGTATCTAGTCCTAACCTTATATGGAAGAAAAATCATATTATCAATGTGAAAGCCTACCTCCAATGCTCTGTGATGAGGATCTTCAGGAACAAGGGGATCGTCACACGGCGACACAATGCACGACGCATTTGAGAATATCAAGTCGAGAATGCGATTATTAATATTTTTAACCGCGTTGAATTGATTAAAGCTGCATTGGCCTATTGTATCAAAAAAATGTGTCTGAGAGTTTCCAATTAAACTAGATGGTTCATGATTTGTTTCCTGCCACGATACATTGGGAAGGTTAAAATCACCAATAATAAGGAAAATTTGATCTGGGTTCGAGGAATATATATCGAATAATTTGTCTGAGAAGTTCATAAGTTGTGTGGAAAACGCGTTGCCTGATTTCTCAGTACAAAGATAAATTATGCATAAATTTAAATGATATACTTTGTTGTGATCAGCCTTGAGCTTTAAGGATACCCACAAATCCTCTGCTGAAGATCTCCAGTCAATCTGTTCGGAAACTGAAAACTCCCGACGCACTGCAACAAGAACCCCACCGCCTCGAGTCTGTCCGGTTAAGTCGTAACGTCTGTCACGTCTAAAGATCGAATATCGGTCATCGAAGAGCTCGCTGTTCCTAACACCCTCCAAGAGCCACGATTCCGTGATTGCAATTACGTCATAGCCGCCTAGTAAAACATTTCTTTTAAATACGCCTACCTTACTACGCAAACCTCTTGCGTTTTGATAATACACGTTAAGATTCACTGTAGTAACTAAAACAATATATTTTTGTGTATTCAACAGTACAGAGTTCAAAGTTGACGTTGGCAGGAATAATTATCATTGAAACAAATTTCACCGACGTTGAGCCATCTGATACGAATGCGTAGATAATTAATTGCAGATCAAGCAGGCTCGACTCGCGGCCGTCGCCGCGCTGCCGCTGCCGCCGCCGCCGCCGTCCGGGCAACAAGGCATTCTCATTTAGTGTAGCTACGTTCACAGCGGTGACGTATTTTACATGGTCAGTGGTGACGTACAGCTTAGCTAGGTCACGGGTGTAACAACTATGAGTAGTAATAGGTATTGGAGTTGCAATAATGAGGACTGATTCATGACCACTGCGCTGAGATAAAAGACAGTTACTACCCGCTTCTGTAATCGCTTTTAGTTCTGTAGTTCTATGCAATGAATAATTTGAGCTATTTTTATACAGGCTTTGGTAATGAGTTAAGAGAATTATAGGTATTGTTGATTTTGTAGTGCGATATGATACGAGATGTAGAAGATGTGTATATATAATGTGTAAATAGGAATGGAATATATATATAATGATAGGATATTTTAAATAAATACATGTTGTGTATGGGTTGTATTGATATTTGTTAATGACGTGTAAATAAGATAGTTGTACATATACTTTAATAATATGTTTTAAATGAGTGGATGCTGTGTATGTGTTATAGTAATAATATTTATTGATCGCTTGTGTAGGGATTACCCAATATATGAATATTGATACAACATAAATAATATACGTAATAAGGTGTATACAATAGTTATTTGTATTATTAATTTTCTTACTAGAATAAATACAGTGTCTATTTACTTGATTTTCAACAGATCTTCTTCTGCTTTGATGGTAAAAACAGCTGACGTTGGAGATTTTCGTGCTAAGATCTTGCAATGATGTACCCATACGAACTGAAAATCCACTTCACGTTGACGTTGTTTGGCTTTCGAAAGTAGGTTCTTGAAGTGTACAGTCAGGTGGTCGTTTATGTAGATTCTCGTTTTGTCACCTAGTCCAATCGTGCTTTGCGTTAAATCTTTATGCTGACGTGATGCGGCTATGAAATCTTCTTTCAGGTAACGATTAGTGAACGATAATATGATTGGTTTTATGGCATCTTTTTGTCTAGTTTGCACTCTTGTGATTATGTTGATGTCCTGTTTTGTAACGGGACATTTTATAACATCACCTATTTTCGCTGCCAGATCAAACAAGTTTTCATTCTTGTGGAAGGGCACATTTTTAATTTCCACATTGTTAGACCTGTTCCTTTGTTCACTCTCTTGTAATTCACTTTGCATATTTTTTAGCGCAGCTTGTAGGGTAGGTATAACAGACGATACCTCTTGTATTGATCTTACATTATCTTCCAATCTTTCGATGCGTGCAGTAAATGAGCTGATCGTGTCGTGAGCCATCTCTAGTGACGTTTTCACATCACCAATCTCTTCTTTGATCGCCTTCAAGTCTTGAACAAGGACATCCAGATTGCCGAGCTTACTTAATATGTTGAGGAGCTGAGACTGCATAACGTCCAGTTTCTTGTTGGAGTCTGGGTCACTGTGCGATACTTCTACAGCAGATGCATCCCGGTGAGCTGGAGATGGAGATGCAGCGAGATTTTTGCAGTAGGGGCAGCGCCAGAACGGTTTGTTTTTGCCTAATTTGCGATAGTTTGTTTCCGATATTCCAGCGCAGGCAAAATCGTACATTTGATGACACTGGCTACATAAAGCTCCCTCCGTCATATTTGACTTGCATTTCCCGCACTCGAGCATTTTTATTCGTATAAAAACAGATTAACCTGTGACAGTTCGCAAATATCGCAACTGTGTATGTGACGACGTTGTACAGATACGTGCACGCTTGTCGCTCGACCGCGCGAAACTTCTCCTACGAAATAAAGTCTTTAAGTTACAGTTGAATATCTTCTTCTCTGAAGATTTGCGCGGGTATTTTTCTTCAGAAAGTTGTTTAGTATGACCACTAGAGTATGTGGTTTCATTTAAAGGTCGCCCTTTATTTACATCATACGTGTATAGTATACTCTATTCTCTTCTCAACCTATATTATCTTATAAATCATTTTTCCTGTAGGTATAAATATTAAATAATTGTGTAAGGACTAATAATATATATTATTTAAAGCCACGTTGATTTCTTCTTCAATGATCGCGTAAGTAAAAATAATTTTATTGTTTTTATTGCACCATTTTTTTTTGCAGGATTACACCCAACGAATAAAATTAACCACTAAGAATTTACTTAGAGGTATATGTATATGTGAACGTACTAAATAAAATTTAAATTGTGCGTAATGTATTAAAATACGAAAATAATAAAAAACCGTTACTTTTCTTGTGAAAATGTTACTTTTCCTGGGTTACTTTTGTGGACAAGGCACTGGCAACACTGCTACTAGTAGGCGCGAAAGCATCGCGAAAGTAATTAATTTTCTTGTTAGTGACGAAGACATAGATCTAACGCCCGATTTTATTAAAGAAAGGGCAAAAACAGTTGTTCAAAATATATTACCGCCGAACTCGAAAGAAAGATATGTAAAGGCATACGACGAATTTATGAAATGGCGTTCAGAAAAAAAAGTGAAATCTCTTTCTGAAAGTGTTTTTATATCATATTTTGATGAATTATCTAAGAGGCTACAACCTTCCAGTTTATGGTGCTTTTATTCCATGCTAAAATCTACAATGATGACAAAACATGACGTGAATTTGAAAGATTTTTCTAAACTTACTGCTTTCTTGAAAAGGCAGTCTGACGGCTTTAAAAGCAAGAAATCGAAGGTATTTACTGCAGAAGAAGTACAGAAATTCTTAAATGAAGCTCCGGATGAAATTTATTTAGCAATAAAGGTACCTACGTATTTACTTGCCCTTTTTAATAATTTAACAAAATATTTCACAAAAATACTATGCGAATTTGGTGCCTTTAATACAACTTATGTCTTTTTTACAGGTTGTTCTAATTTTTGGGATATCGGGAGCCTGCAGAACCGTGGAATTGACAAACTTGACAATAGAAAATGTAGAAAAACATAACAAATTACTACTCATAAAACTGCCTAGCACGAAAACTAAAATTGACTGGTCATTTGTTGTGCATGAAGAATTTGCAAATTATGTTGAAAAATATCAAGCTCTTCGGCCTGAAAACGTGGATACAAATCGTTTTTTTCTTAATTACAGTAAAGGAAAATGCCACAGACAAGTAATAGGAAAAAACAAATTTACAGGCATGCCAAAGCAAATAGCCACATATTTAAAACTGAGTAACGTAGAGTTATACACCGGGCATTGCTTTCGCAGAACATCAGCGACTCTATTGGCTGATTCGGGAGCCAACCTCACTCTGTTAAAAAGGCACGGCGGCTGGAAGTCCAGCAAAGTGGCCGAAGGTTATATCGAAGATTCGGTGGCAAACAAAAGCAAAATTACTTCTAAAATAACAGAAAATATAAACTTGAAATCACCACGTCAAAGCACATCATCTGAGCCATTTTTTAATGAAGAAAATAGTACCAGTCAACTGCCGCCATTTACGATGCAAGAACCTCAAGTCACTCAAACTCAAGTCTTATCATCACAAACTCATATTCAAACTATAAATATTCCTAAAAAGAACGTGACCATATCTCTTACAAATTGTAATAATTTTACTATTAATTTAATTAAATACACATTTTTTTCTTCTTAATAAATGTTCATTGAAACCTGCTGTCTTGTTGTTTACTTACCTCACAATCGATATGTAAAAACCTCGTATGCAATTGATGTCATACAGCCCTTGGTTAATAATCTACTATTATATCCATGCCAAATTACAGCTTTCTAGTACTAAGTCTCTGCGCTAAGCCGCGGATAGACGGAAATGGTGAAACTATAAGGGTTCCTTGTCGGACTACGGAACCTAAAAATGACAAAATAAACTTTTTCATTGACGATTTTTCTTTCGAGTATGGTATAAAAATATTTGTAAGTATGTCTATTTTGTTGCTAAAATTATTATGATTAGGTATAATCATGTTGTCTATGGGTATAATAAATGATTGGAGAGGCATTTCAAGAAGATCATTCAAAAGACTATTATTTGACAGCATCTATATTTTACTCTTCTTTTCTGAAAATCAGGATATACTGATACATTGTTATTCAACTAATGTAATGCTGATTTTGTAGACTTTGGTTTAAGTTTTATTTATGCCAATATAAAAATTAATGTAATTTTGCTTTTATTTATTCAGTTTAGGTACTATTGTATTACTTTGAATAAATTTTAGTTTGGACAGCATTAACACTAAAGCCTACAAATCAGGTACACTACAGCCACATATTATTTTAACAAAATTAGAGATTAATGCCTGACAATAGGTCTTTTTCTTGTAATGGCAAATTCCTCCCGAGAATGGTAAGGTGCATATGGATCATCAACAAAGTGTTTAGGCCTCTTCCAGAATTTAGTGACCATCTTATCAAGTAATGTAGTCTGCGTTCCATTACAGAAGACATGCTGCCTCAGACGCCTCTGTTGTGCGGAAGATTTCTTCCACAACTTCTTATTTCTTCCAACTATAGGTCTGATCCAAGCTCCCCAATCTAACCTGTAGAACCTCTTTACTACAGCTTTCACAGTCTTCCTCTTGCCTCTTTTTAGACTGAACTTTGTGACTGACCTGACTGGTACAAGTTTAAGATTGTTACTAATAGCAAGGATTTGTTTATTTGCACTGAGAGCACTTTTAGGTATTTCTATGTGAGTTGTGGGTTTAACATAACGAGTCAAGGTTGAAAATCCTTTTAGGTCATTGCAGATGATCCTGGTAGCATTGAAGTATGAAGTATTTGTCACAGGCCGTATAGTTCGAGCAACTGAAAGGGTAAAAACATAACCTTACACTCAAAATCTTTGACACCGAGGATACATAATAAAATTCTTGTATTATTTTTTTGAATCATGGCTAATTTACCTGATAAAAATAAGCAACGGAACATTTTTCAGTTCGTATTTCTCAAATTCGTGGTTTTCCCAAAATTTATAAAACAATTAGGTAATTTCGTTTCGAAACGAACGAGCGAAAAAAATCACAGATGAATGAAATAAATTCTCAGACTAAAATAAATTACATACAATAAAACAGTGTTTCCAACTGCTACCCATATCTATACAGAATTCCGAATGAGGATAGCAGTGCTAAAACTACTCACGCCCATGAAGCCATTCCGAATGGGAAATGGCGTCCATCAGGGCTTAAACTTATGATCCATCGGAACTCTTCTAAACACGACGTGGATGATGACACTTGTCAGTGGCAGAAAAATTTACCTTAACCACAATTTTAAGAAATTTGAAAACTACGTGAATACCAACAAAGGGTATACATACTTCATCTACGTGTTGTGCAAAAGTTATTTGCGCCTCATTGAGAGCAATCATTACGTGTTGGTTTGTTCTTTCGTCAAAAATCCTTTTTTCTGAGCTCGTTATTATTTGGTACTTAGGTCCAAGAAGCGAATTGAAATCTCTGATTCAACGTTCTTATTCTTATTCTTTATTGTACACAAAACATTAATACAAACAGTAACAGTAAAAAGGTATGTACATATGGGTAAGCTTATCTCTAATAAGAGATTTCTTACAGCAAACCATTGAGGAATGAGTAAAAAAATATATAACAAAAGAGTAATCATACACGTGTACAAAAAAACAGTTATTAATAAAAATTGCCTAACATACAAAAAGGTTAAACTAAACATAAAATAATAAACTAGCAATACTTACTGTTACATCTATATAATACCATTAATATACATACTATATAATAAAGTACATAAATATACATACATATAATAATTTTCAATCTGAAAGCGAGAGGTAGTAATCTTTCAGCATTTTCTTAAAAGAACTGATGGTATGACAGTCGCGAACAAAATGAGGAAGAGCATTCCAAAGTCTGACTGCATGGACATTAAAAGAATTACCATAAGCACTAGTATTGTGTGTTGGAGTTTTAAGGAGAGACGTAGTTCTAGTACGTAGGGGTCTGTCTCTAGGGATCAAAAATTCAAAACGCTCACGAAGGTAAGCGGGGGAAAGTGGATTCTTGACTATGTTAAAGAGATAGCACAAAATATGAAAATTTCGGCGAAGACGGATTGGCAACCATTTTAACTCCTTACGAAAATGAGAGATGTGATCAAATTTACGAAGACCAAAAATAAATCGGATAGCTAAGTACTGAAGACGTTCAAGTTTATTTGTTTATTTAACAATTTCTCACTGAGGTCAAGAAGACAAACATCACCATAGTCAATAATTGGAAGAAGAAGCGATTGAGCAAGCATGATTTTGGTTTTAAATGGTAGAAAATTCTGGAGTAGCTTTAGGGAGTGGAAGGCACCGTGAACTCTTCTGCTGGTCTCATTCACATGCGGCGCCCAGGACAGGTTGCTATCGATTATAATACCCAAATTTTTTGCTTTGTCTGAGAAAACAATTGGCATCCCATTGTAAATTACCGGGGAAATTATAACATTGTTAAGAACCCCCAGCCAGTATCTACTACCTATCAACATGGCCTGTGATTTCTTCGGATTTACAAGGAGACCAAATGAGTTATCCCATTCAGAGATGTAATTAAGGTCATGATTCATCCCTTGAATGGCCGCGTGTACATCCTTCACATGAAAATGGCGATAGAGTTGCAAATCGTCTGCATAGAGATGGTAAGGAGAAGATAACATTTCGGTGATAGAATTAATAAAAATTGAAAATAGGAGAGGTGAAAGGACGTTTAATTGAAAATTAAACGTTTAATTACGAATAACCTATTTTTGAAATTGCCGCCGCACCGGCCTTTTTGATAGATCACTCACAGTGCTTACGCTCAGCAGCATGGGCGATGATAGCACAACATGGCGGCCTTAATGATGACATTCATGACGTCATAACAACCATTATAGGGCTATCGCGTAGACAGAGAATAAGATAGACGAGTCACTCGCGTATACGTTTGAGACGGAGATAGTTACTCTGGGTTGCCAACATGAAACCTAAACTCCCCAAATGTATTTTATCTCTGACAAATGAAATTACAAATCTGCCTCAGATACTGTACCTACTATGCGTATAGAAATCTATAGCCGACCGACTGGACTCGCAATATCTGTCATGGATTGTATAGAAAACTAAGAAAAATACGACCTTTGCAGAATAGTGGCGAAGTCTCCTATGCACATTATAATTAAGATGGTACTACCGTAGGTACCTAAGTCGTCATTATGTCAATGTATTTATGTTAATATTAAAGTATTAAAAAATTCGTGTGTGTCATTGAATATTGTAGCGAAATTTTTAAATGTATTTTACGGATTTGGATGCGGTTTTCTTTATTATCATCGTAGTGGCTCTGGTCAAAATGTAGCCTTTACGGTGTGTTGATGAAATATCCGCCAAGCTGAAGACTGTCGAAGACTGAAGACTTTATGTTTTCTTTATTATCATCATTGTGACCTTAATATTTTTAATATTTATATATTTAAAACACAGTTACTAAAAAAATACAAAAATTAACGAAATATTTCGACTCTACTTCTATAATAAGTATAATACTCTTATGTCATTTATTTAATTTTATTTTATTCGACTGATGACGACTCCACTGAAGGAGTCGAAATATTTCGTTAATTTTTGTATTTTTTTAGTAACTGTGTTTTAAATATAATAAAACTACAATAATTTAAGGCCAATACTGGTAAAGTAAAAAATATATTTATTTACATAATATTTATATAATATTTTTTGTACGTATTTCCCTTATTAGTATATATTTTTTTATATTCTAAAGATATATATTGTACAGATTAACTTTGACTTGTAGAAAATAAACTCTATGTATCTATTTTACAAAATAAATATTTTGATTTTGATTTTGTGACCCTGGTCATTTAAGCTATAAAGATGTTGACAAAATAACCACAAAGCGAAAAGTCTCGTTTAATTGAAAGATACTTCCCCTCGAGCAACGACGCGGCCAAAAGCTAGTTTATAGTCACAACTAGTCACAAGATAACATAAATTACTAAGAACTACAAAATCCACGATCAAAACATGTGATCCGAAAAAAAAAAACATAATTTAATAATAATTGCTTTATTTACTGAATCCTGACTTAAAATAATTAAAAGATTTGATTGATGGAACTCCATTATAGCAATAAAAAGTCTTACTTGTCCTAGTTCCAAAGTGTTTATTTCTCCTGTTAGCGACCGGTTTCGTTTAAAACATCTTCAGGCGAAGTTATTTATACATTTGATGTGTTTACATCGGTTGCAAGAATGTAGTTAGAAGGAAGACTTTTCATTGCTATATACGATTACTAAAGTAAATGACACAATGTCACAGCCTCATAATTTATGAACGGTTTAAAGGAAAGACTTAGCACAAAAATAACGTCAACTCCACATTAATAATGAGCAAAAAATTGGAAAAATAGAAATTGCTCAAAATATTGTCACAATACAAAGATATAGTATTATTATTATGGGAATTTTTGATCTCGTCTCTCTCTCTTGGCCAAAAGAATTTAAAGAGAGAGGAACGGTGTATCCCCGGCAGAGGCACAGTCGACCGGGGTTCAGAGCCCCAGGGAAAGAAACCGGCGAACGATGCGAGCAGTATCAAGCAGTACCGCCTTTTGCATCCGCGCTGGAAGCGAACTGCCGCGGAACCCCAACCGCCTTAGGTTGTTTTCGAGGCTGGTTGGTATTAACCCGTTCGCGGACAAAACAATTGGGATGATTTCGGTGGATGCCACACCCCACATGTCGGTAACCTCGTGAGCCAGGTCGAGATACTTTCTTTTCTTCTCGGTTTCGGCTTTTACAAGGTTCTCATCGTGCGGGATTGTGATATCCACCAAAAACACCCGAGACTGCGTCCGGTCCATCAGCACGATGTCAGGTTTATTCGCGAGAATAGTCCTATCCGTGATGACAGACCGGTCCCAGTAGAGCTTGGCGCGGTCGTTTTCGAGTACTGGCGCCGGCGAGTACTTGTAATATGGTACCCTCTGATCTACGAGGCCGTATTTGTAGGCGAGTTCTTGATGAAGGATTTTGGCCACTTGATCGTGCCTGTGTAGATACTCAGTGTTGGCAAGACAAGAACCACCGGAAATAACATGTCGAAGTGACTCTCCAGGGTGAGCACATGCCCGGCAGATATCCTGGGTTCCATCCTTAATGATGTATTTCCGGTAGTTCCGCGTCTTGATCACCTGATCCTGTATTGCACAGACAAATCCCTCGGTTTCCCCAAAGAGGTCACCAAAGCGCAGCCAATGCAGAGAGGCTTTTTTGTCCACGTGAGGCTCGTGAAGAGCCTTGTAAAACCTCCCGTGCAATTCCTTTCCTCGCCACACAGACTCTCGTTCAGCGGTACTTAGTACCACCGGTTCGCGCCATTCCTCGCTAGCTAAGGACAAAGGGGTAAGTCCTTTATCACATGCCACGACTTCACTATGGATTCCATCATCCGTTTTTGTCAGGAAATAGTTCCTGAGACTGCATATCTCGCGGTTGTGCATAGTCTTGGCGCTTAAAAGGCCTTGACCACCACACTTCCGCGGGAGATACAGTCTCATAACCGACGATCTCGGGTGATGCATTCTGTGAAAGGTCATGGTTGTGCGGACTTTTCTATCCAGGGCGTCTAATTCAGTCTGAGACCATCTGAGCACCCCAAATGTGTACATGAGAACAGGCATGACCCAAGCGTTATAAGCTCGGGCTTTATTTCCGCCCGACAAAAAGCTCTCAAGCACTTTCGTCAGGCGACCATAAAATACCTCACAAACGGCTTGTTTCACGTCTGCTTCATTCACACCTATAGTTTGGGACATGCCCAGATACCGGTATGTTTCAGTCTCGGAGAGGGATTTCAGCCGATTGGAGCCAACATCGACTCCATTGGAGCGAACAACATGTCCCCTCTCCACATGCAAGACGGCACACTTTTCAACCCCCAGCTCCATTCTGATGGATTTGCTGAAATCATCGGTGATCTTCAGCAACTCCCTCAGTCTTTCAGCCGTGGGACCAAACAGTTTTAGGTCATCCATGTAAAGAAGGTGCGGCATCCGCATTCCTCCCCTCCGAAACTGAAAGCCCGTCGCTGATTCCTCCAAAAGTTGACTCAGAGGGTTCAGCGACAAGCAGAACCAAAGTGGGCTTATTATTATTATTATTATTATTATTATTATTATTATTTATTTATTTGGACCACCAACATCTAGTACATAAATACATACATTGTTTAGCGAGTTATAAGTTGTAGGGTATATGTCTAGACAATTATAGGCGGACACAGCATGCAAAATGGATGCAGATTATACATAATTAAATTACAAAATTATCATGATTACATATTAAAACAATTCAATACAAATTTTGCACATGAAATATTTAAACACAATTATTATGCCAGAGATTATGTAATAAAATATAGTGAAACGAAAAAAAAAAATTAAAGATATTAATAGGTTAATTATATATACAATTATAAAAGAAAATCCTAACAAAAAAAAACAACAAAGCGAAAGAAGTTATGATGCTATTCATAGGCTGATTTAAAAATGTTCGACAAAATAGATTTTTTAAAATGATGTTTATTACCATTAAACAAGTCAAGATGATGTGAGTGTTTATTGAGTAGTATACCTATATATATGTTAAAATGATAAGTCGGACACTGGAAGCTGCCGATAGTAATACTCGGCAAAAAAACAACGATCATTCATTAAAAAAAAATCCTTCAGAATTTCTTAATTTAAAGTTGTTTGTGTGAACGATTACCACCGTTAGTTTCCGACTTCTGCAACATCATATATCAGCCAAAAAATAATCCTGTCATTGACGTACTACTAAATGGACATCGAGTCTGTGTTCAAAAGTGTCCGAACCAAAAGAGAGTCAAAACCATTGAAAATTAAAAAGGGTGTCAATCACACGTCAATTAAAATTAAGCCGTGCAGTAATAAACATACGATTCAAATTGAAATGTTTTGTTTCTTAATATTTTGACACTTCACTAAGGACACTTTTTTGGTAAATTTTATACTAGACCCTAGGTCCATGGTTTGTAATGTCAATGAATCCTGTATTAAAATCTTTTGTAAAATTAATGATATTAAAAGGAAGAAGGAAAAAATATATAGATAGTAATGCTATAATTAATTGTACAGCTTTAGAGAAATCTTTGAAATCCCATATAAAATTAATGTCTTCCCCGTATCTCCAAAATAGGTTAACCAAAAATAAAAAATAAAATAATAAGACTTAGTATTAGGAATGTTTTAATTACTGCTCTTCTTGCACAATATATGTTGGTGATAGTAGGCTAGTTATATTATGCAAGAAGAGCAGTAATTAAAACATTAGGAATACCACTACAAAAATCATCCGATAAATGAAACTTATTTGTTAAAATTTACAAATCTCTTAACAAGTGTCACTTTTACAATTTTTTATTACTTTTTTTTGTCAATATGATGTTCTATTCGACTGATGACGGTCCCATACAGTGGGCCGAAATATATTGAATATAATAAAAGTTATTTCTTTCATACTTATTGCCACAAAAAAATAAGAAGGCTCAAGAAGAGTTAAATATATATTTATTCATATTTTTGAAATATGTACGACTGTATATTATTTACCCAACTTAATGGGTAAAATAAATTTTTCCCTCATGGTAACACTAAAGTCCCAATAACCCGACTAAATTGAATTGTCAGAAACCATACTGCAGATGTATGCTTTAGCGTGCCCTACATAACTTGATACGAATAATACGAAAAACGAGCAAATCATTTTCCTAAATTACTCGAAAATTAGCAGTGGAAAGGTAACCAGAAGACGTGTTGCATAGTAAACTTGTCATTTCATTTGCTACCATAACTTTGAACATTATACATATAGGTAATCACAAAAAATGAGCACTTACGAATGAAAGGTTATGTTGCTCTCTTTTCGCTCACTGCGGCTTTTGCAGCCTAAAATACTGTAATTCACCATCTTGCGACAATTGTTTCACTTCATGGCACTTCACAGAAACACAAGTATTAAACACGTAAAGCCCAGAAACACAAAAAGTCCAACTCGAATTTCTCGTTCAACAGTTTGTCTGCCACAACTAGAATTGTGGCAAACAAGCAAAATCGTATACGCAAGAAAGGGACAAAATTTGAAGATGCCTCTCGCTTACGCATAAGTGATTTCAAATGACTGCATCTCTTTCTATTCTTGTATTATTATTCCATTGACACATCTATTCTATCCTCTATCTACGGGCTATCGTTATCGGGCTAACGTTGACTCGGAATGACGATAGACGGGATGTAATCGATTATGTTTTGAATCGGAACGCGCTGCTAGTACCTATACTAGTACCTATTTTGTCGCGAAAAATTGCTAGATTGCCCCATTTTCGTACCCCAGAAAGTAGCTAGAAGTAGCTAAATGTTTCGTAGTCTTTTTTTTCATAGGAAAATCCATTTTCAATACAAATAATGGACGCAATGACACAAATTAAGTCAAATCACTAAGAGCACAGTTAGAAATTGAATAATACTTACAACTGAAACAAATGCTGTTTTAGTCACATGCCAAAATATATTATGGCGTCAGAGTGTAGTTAGCTCCGGTCCGGCGAGCGAGATGGAAAAAGAGAAATAGGTGACAAGAGATTATGAAAGACAGAGGTAGTCAAAGAAAAGTTTGGCTACTATAGTCAGTCGTCCGCCCGGGTCGCGGCCGTCACCGAGTCGACCATAGACATTAAATATCGAATGGCGAAGACTTTATTTACCTTGTGATCGAGGTGATTATTGGTTGGCCCACGCGTCTTATTGTTTTGGACGCGTATAGACAGAGACAGCGCAACGTTTCGCTTTTAAAATTCTTTTCACGAAAGATGTTTCACGGATTAAGGCATTTTTGTATTTACCCTTTAAAATAATAAGTACTTTGACAGCGGACTTCTTTCCTAAAAGGAAAAGTGTGAACTCTCACTCACGTTTTGTCTGTTACTTAAAAAGTAGCTAGAAAAGTAGCTAAAAAATCTAGCTACAAGTTTTTGTAATTTGTAGCTGTCCGACACCGAAAAATAGCTAGATCTAGCTATAAAGTAGCAAAGACAGTGTGAATGCTAATCCAAAGTATTTTTTTTGTACGTAGGTCTAGACAGCGTGAATGCTAATCCAAACTGATTATTTTTTTTGTACTTAGTACCATGCTGTGCGAGTATAGACGGAGCGATGATGTGAGCGAGATAGCATGAGACAGGTCGCCATTTATAGATGGTTTCTTTATCCGCACGGGTTACACCAGCATTTATGCAAATTGGGCATGTGCGAAAGAGATAGCATGTTAGGTGGCACCGGATGATTATTCTGAGCAAGCGTCTGACCGGCGCACAGTGTTCAAAATGCTTTAATTACGGGCTCAATTAGTATTTCCCTACACAAACTCTAGTTAAAAAGATGTACACATACATAGACTTATCAAATCAAATCAAAATATTTATTTTGCAAAGTAGAGACATAAAGAATACTTTCTACAAGTCAAAGTTAATTTTAACAATATATATCTTTAGAATGTAAAAAAATATATAATAATACGGGAAATAAAATATACACCTGCATCAAATTGAGGAATCTAGGAATAAAAATAGTATATATATATATACATAATGTAATCAACAAATAAGTTGATAAATAAATACAGGAAATACACACAAAAAATATAAGGTTTGGCTACAAAACGTAATAAAGTTATACACCTGCATAAAATATAGAAATAAAAATATTATATATACATAATGCAATGAACAATGTGTTGAAAAATTAACTAAATAAACCATTCATAAAAATAATGCCTTACCATCCGCATCATTTAATTAGTATTGCTAAGAAGAAGGGCAAGAAACTTATCAAACATTCCTTAAACTTACACCTTTGTTCCAGCATGTAGAGATGCAGTATGAGATCACATATTGTCATCTGCTACGATCCTGATACACCTCTTTAGATTTGTGTCCCTAGTCATGTATATTCACTCACACTGTCTCCCAGAGGAGAAGGGAATCTCAGACTTTCATTCGCTGCAATCCCGGCACATTCATGAATTGAGCTAGACAAGCTCTTCTTTTCAAAGTTCTTTTAACTCGACCCTTCACGACATATTATTTCAACTAAATTAAATAATAAATGAATATATTGTCACGACATAAAACCCCAAGGAGATGTGGTGTTCCGAGTATGCACAGTGAAATGCAAGTCACAGTCCACACTCGGTACAACCGCCTTTTACCGACGATTATTACCGTCCCAAAGTTATGGGTGGTGAGCCTTATCGCCGTTATTCGGGCACAAAAACAAATTAAGTAGGAATTATTCATTTAAAAACTGTATCCGATGAAGTCAGATAAAAAATCAAAAAATTAATGAGTAAATAAATTAAGCGTAACTAAAAAAACAAACAAACAATAAATACTTACTTCAAATTAACTTTAGGCGGCCATTCTTTTACTTTGCACGCAAGTTGCCGACTTGGCGGAAATAAGCTGCTTTCAGTTTGATACGTTGGAGGGCTGCTTTCAGTCATACACAACATAATTCGACCCCACTAGCTTATTTCAATAATGTGAACAACAATGGCTGCCCGAAATGGTCTATTCTTTATATACAAATAATGTTTTTAACAAGGAAGATCGATTGATAACGTTGTATTTTTTTTTTAATAATGTACAGAGAATGCAAGTGGCCAGTATAATTTTGCGAACTCGCATATAAAATCTTTTCTCAAAAAGTTCATATTCATATAACGATTAAATGAGGTAACTACCAAGAAGTTTATTTTAACCAGATAACAGTATCCTTCTTGTTACCTGTACCTATATTATCAAAAAAAGCGGCGGTAAATCAGGGGTAGAACGCCTCAATCTTTGAGATCCAGGTTCGATACCCGGCCGGGGCATGCAGCATAGAATTTTTCTGAATTGATGTGCAGAGTAATGAAAACTTATCACTTGCTGAACTGTGAAGGAAAACATCGTGAGGAAACCTGCATGCCCTAAAAAGCGTGCATTTGTGCCTGAAGATAGGGCTCACCGACAATCACGTTGGGACGTAATAATCGTCGGTGAAACGCGGGTGTACTGGGTGTGGACTGTGACTTGCATTTCATAGTTCACACCCCTTAAACACCTCTGACACCCCCTCGGGGATTCATGTCGTGACGATAAATTTTTATTTTTTATATAATTAATCAATTGATTGGTTGTTTCATCAGAATTTTCAATTTGTAAATTTACTACCTACTGAAAATGTCGTCTAAACGTATGTCTGTATGTCTCGCTCTACACGCACTGTAAGCGTCCGCATTGTTTCAGTCAAGAACACGCGTGTCAATGCGCAACAGATTTTGGCTCGTCGATTTACGCGTTTTGAATTGATTTTAGGGGCCAAACTATGTTGCGTAAAAACTGTAACACATTAGGCGTTGATGCATACACAGATTTTGTTCATTCGAAATGCGCATGACTGGTGGCCAAAGTCTGTGTACTGTTTAGCACTTAGCAGCGTTGAGCCTTGGATTTATGCCCCCCATTCTTAAGGAAGCGTTTCAGATCTGTCTCTTTCTTATAAACGAGTGAAATTTCGCACTGTGATCGCACGTTTTGAAACGCTTCCAAACCTAATATGATTTATCAATATTTTATATTCTTGCTGGATAGTATGCAAAGACATTGTATAATAACAAGACTGTGCACTATCCAATTTTTGCTAAACTAAACTAGATTTTATTTCCTTAAAAATAAGGTTGTAATTATTGTGATACCATTTTCAAGCGAAAAACGAGCCGAGCGAGATAGCTGTCGCTAGTCGTGGCAAGTTGCCAGTGTATATAATATATACAATAAACTTATATAGTGTTGTTGAGTTTCTAACTTGTTAGAAAAGGTCCAACGACTGCCAACGCCCATCTCACTCGGCTCGTTCTTCGTATCGTAGTGCACAGTCTTGTTCTCTATACAATGTCTTTGGTAATATGTTAGTTTGGTTTAGTTTATTTCGTAAGATAATTTAGTTTATTAATGTTTCATGTATTTTGTTTTTGTTAAATAAAACCATGTCCGTCATATTGTGAAAAAACAAAACGTTAATAAAATAGTGCGTTCCGAGTCACGACATAATCGATTTATCGCGTCTATTATCGTCATTCCGAGTCAATGATGGCCGTGCGGCGTAAGTGATTTGATGGTAATTTTAGTGCTGTTAGCGCCATTCGGAACATGCACTCCAAACTCAAACCCATATTATTCCATATTGATTAATTGAAATAGGCGTTACCTTGCGGAAGTCCATCACTAAGTAAAGGATATATGAATATAATTTGCAATATTCCGCTAAACAATTCTTGTCGTGCTATTCAAAATGCAGACTCGTGCACCGCCCGCCCGCATAAAAACATGCAACAAGCAAGCAATACAAGCAAAGCAATCTTAAATAACAAGCAAGAAAACTTATCGACACGTGTTTCGCCTCTGAACGAGGCATCCTCGGGATGTGTTGCTAGCCCGGCTTCTCCGCAGCAACTGATGTGTTGCTCGCCCAGCCGCTACGCAGCAACTGATGTTGTTCGCCCGACAGCTCAGCAGCTAGTGACGAGCCACCGACCAAAACTCGCCTTTTATACACCGGCCTGACTAGTTGTTTGGTGGGGAAAATGGGGAGACGAAAACATGCGTAACAGTGGGGTAGTGGTAAAGTTAGTTTGTTGTTTTGCCCGGCAACACATCCCGAGGATGCCTCGTTCAGAGGCGAAACACGTGTCGATAAGTTTTCTTGCTTGTTATTGAAGATTGCTTTGCTTGTATTGCTTGCTTGTTGCATGTTTTTAAGCGGGCGGGCGGGCGGTGCACGAGTCTGCATTTTGAATAGCACGACAAGAAATTGTTTAGCGGAATATTGCAAATTATATTCATATATCCTTTACTTATTCCATATTGGTAACATGGTGGCTAGGGTAGATAAAATAAACACCGCGATAAAACGCTCAAGTCCGTCACAGAGTATTTGGCAATGAATCGGACAATTGAATCGATTTGATGTGTTTTTTTTTAAATACATTATTATTCTACCAACTTTAATACTAGTTCAATGTAAGTAAATTACTCTCTTAAAGTATCAACAGAAATGTGTAGATTTGTATTATTACTCAACAAAATGAAATATCACCTTTACTTTCGTTTTAGTCCTACTTTGGATGACTTTTGGATATGATAAGATAGCACCGATTTTGTTTCTGATAATTTGTCCCCACAATTATATCTTAGTATAAATGATGATTTAATGATCTGTGCTCTGATTAATTGTTTGAAGCCATTCGGAGAAGACTATATGTTAAAATTTGTGTCCATCTAGCGAACGGTAGAAGGGTATTATTTGCTAGCAAATTAACCTAATCTAACCTTAATGAAATCTCTAAAAAAGTAAGCAAAGGTGTTCTTAACATTAATTTTCTGAAAAATTCCACGGTATTTTATACAGTCAAAGGCCTTATTGTATTTTTATTACGTTTCTAGATAGAGTGTAAAAAGAAGAACTTCCAAATAAGGCTGACTACATGGCTATTTGCAAACAGGGATTATGATGAAACCCTTGGAGCAAAGGATCCTAAAGAAATGTGTTGAAATTAATATTTAGGACGCAAAATGTTAATACGCCTGTTTGAATACCTATAGCAAAACCAAAGACGTAAAACTTAGCTCTCAGCTACTCAAGGCGATATCTCTCTCTTTCTCCTTTGAAGTGTTCCATACATGCAAGCTCTGTACACTTTTTATTTTATCTTTATTAAATGGTCTGTAATCTCAAAAGTATCGTGTCATTTCATCAGGTTATGGGCCGTCTCATACCTGGAAAGTGAAAGTTCAAAGAAAAAGACAGTTTTTGAAAAAATAGCAGTGAAAAGAAAATTTCTAACCTAAAAATTGCATGCGGCCAGACTTGACCGCACAGATTTTCGGCACCGAGTAGGTTTTTATTTCAGCCTTTCAGCATATTTCAGGCAAGATTAACCGAAATGTCGACTGATAATGGCAATGGAGCCATGCATATTCAAAAGTTATGCGGTCGAGAAAATTATGCAACGTGGAAGTTTGCAATGAAGGCTTATTTGCAGCTGGTAGAACTATGGAAATGTATAGATATCAGCCCTGGCGAGGTTCCTGATGAAAAAAAGGACATAAAAGCTAAGTCGAAATTAATTTTATTAATTGATCCTACACTTTATGTGCATATAAACGAGGCCGAAACTGCAAAAGAGGTTTGGGACAACTTGACGCGTGCTTTTGAAGATTCAGGCTTGACTCGTAAAGTTGGCCTACTGAAAGACTTAATAAACACGACTTTAGAAACTAGTACAAACATTGAAGACTATGTAAGCAAAATTATGTCGTCCGCACATCGGTTAAGAAACATAGGTTTCAAGGTGGACGATGAATGGCTTGGAACACTGATGCTGGCGGGCTTGCCGGATGTATACAAGCCCATGATCATGGCTATTGAAAGTTCCGGAGTAAAGATATGTGCAGATTCCATTAAGACTAAATTGTTACAGGAAGTAAAGTCACCAGAAACAAGCGCATTTTACTCAAACTATAAACATCAACCGAAAAGCAATGTTCAACAGCAAAATAAATCAAAGGGGCCGAGATGCTTTAATTCCACCACACTCAATGACTCGCTGAACTGGTACGTCGATTCCGGTGCATCGATGCATATGACGATGCACAAGGAGTGGCTCGAGAATGAAATGGCACCACCAGTAAAAAGTATTCGAATCGCTGATAACAAAGTGCTCCGTGTGGAAAGTTGTGGCAACATAACTATCAGAGTACCGGACACACAGGGCTGTATCTGTAAAATACAGGTAAGAAATGTTATTTATGTACCAGAATTATCAACAAACTTAATATCAGTGAGTAAAATGATTAAAACGGGCTGTAAAGTTGAATTTAATGAAAATGGATGTAAAATTTTGAACCAAAAAGGCCAAAAAGTAGCGCATGCCAACCTGATAAATGATATGTACAAGATGAATGTGGTTCATGATGAAGCCCATGCTATGCCCGCCGTTACTGAAAATGATACCTACTTGTGGCACCTACGAATGGGCCACTTAAACTTTGCTGATATGGACAAAATTCCAACCTGTACTACAGGTGTAAAATTATCTCCGTGTAAAGAAAATATAACCTGTATTAGTTGTATTGAAGGAAAGCAGACTAGACAGCCATTTCCAAGTGAAGGCTCCCGGGCAACTGATTTGCTAGAAGTCATCCACTCCGATGTATGTGGACCGATGCAAGCTGCATCACTTGGAGGTGCCAGGTATTTTGTCACTTTCATAGATGATTTTTCACGTAAGGTATTTGTCTATCCGATTAAAAGTAAAGCCGAGGTACTGGAAAAATTCATTGAATTTAAAAATAGAGTTGAGAATGAATTAAGTAGAAAAATTAAAAAGTTGAGGACTGACAATGGCAAAGAATATGTAAACAACAATTTTGACAGTTATCTCAGGAAATTTGGCATATTGCACCAGACCAGTAATACGTACACACCGGAGCAGAACGGGCTTAGTGAACGTATGAACAGGACGCTTATTGAACGGTCCAAATGTATGGTTTTAAATGCTCAATTACAGAACAGTTACTGGGGTGAAGCAGTGGTCACGGCAGCGCACATCATCAACCGCTCGCCGACGAGAGCCCTCTCCTACATCACTCCTGAACAAGTGTGGACTGGCAAGAAACCGAGTTTAAGCCATATAAGGGTTTTTGGGTGCAGAGCTATGGTGCACATACCGAAAGAACGCCGCCGAAAATTAGATGCAAAATCACATGAGGTAATATTTGTCGGATACAGTGATTGTGTGAAGGGCTACCGATTTATAGACCCTAAAAATAAACAAGCTATAACAAGTAGAGATGTTGTATTCCTCGAGGCCACCGTAAAAAGAAATTTGGTCAGTGATGGTAATAACTCAGCTCCTGAAAAACAAAATATAATTAGTAACATAGAGAAAGAAAATCAAGTCAATGTAAGTAAAATGGAAGAAAATAAACATGAAGGAAGGAAAATTGAAGAAAAAATTTATAACAGAGAAGAAAGACTCTTACCATTGTCTAAAATGTATAACTTACCTTTGTTTGAAGATGAGGATAAAGAAGTCCAGAGTGAAGAAGAAAACAGTGCTATGGGTGATGATCATGGTTATAGAGTAGAAGAGGAGAGTTCAATATTACAAAATGATGCATCGCCAGTATCATCAACATCATGCTACTCTGACCCCAATGATGAAACTTACATACCAGAAAACTCATGCCTATCCGATAAAAGCTCTGAATTTCCAAAATCCTGTATGTCTTTACGACACAGAAGACGTGATGAGGTTTATGAACCTACTCCACTTGCTGATTATCGAGATGAAGATAACAATGTATCTTTCATGTGTATGAGTGGTGAGTCTGCTATGAGCATCTTAGACAAAGATCCGCAAAGCCTATCTGAAGCACTCCAATGTAGTAAGGCAGACAAGTGGATAGAAGCTATGAAAGAAGAACATCAAGCCTTGCTACAAAATACCACCTGGACATTGGTTGAGAAACCGAAAAGTATAAATGTTATCCCTTGTAAATGGGTTTTTAAAACTAAAACCGATGAAAATGGTGATATAACAAGGTATAAGGCTCGACTTGTTGTGAAAGGCTATCAACAAAAAGAAGGTATAGACTACCATGAAATTTATGCTCCAGTGGTTCGCTACAGTTCCATTAGATACATGTTTGGTTTGTCTGTGAAATATAACTTGAAAGTTCACCAGATGGACGCAGTGACTGCTTTTTTACAAGGTGATGTTGAAGAGAGTATCTATATGACACAACCACCATATTTTGAAGACGGAGACAAAGTTTGTCTTCTCAAAAAGTCTATTTACGGCCTGAAACAGGCAAGCAGGCAATGGAATAAAAAATTAAATAAAACTCTACTAGAAATTGGAATGTCACGATCAAAAGTAGACCCATGCATATACTACCGTATAGTTGATGAAAAAGACATCTTGTTTTTAACAGTGTATGTTGATGACATTTTATATTATTTTAATAAAGAAGAAACTGCCTTGATGATAAAGAAGAAATTAAATGAAAAGTTTCATATGAAAGATTTGGGTGAAGCTAAATGTTGTATTGGATTTAAAATTATACACAACCCGACCAAGAATGAAATTTCACTAGATCAGTCATTGTATATTAAAAAAATATTAACACGTTTCAATATGAGCGATTGCAATCCTGTGTATACGCCATGCGAAGCAAACTTGCAATTAAAAAAAGCTGAACATGATGAAGAAATCATGAAAAACATTCCCTATCAAGAATTAATAGGTTGCCTGTTATATTTATCACAGGGAACGAGACCTGATATAGCTTATATTGTAAACCAGCTCAGTAGATATAACAACAAGCCCACATCTCAGCACTGGACAGCGGCAAAAAGAATACTGAGGTACTTGAAAGCCACGCAAAACACAAAACTTACATTCAAGAAAAACAGTAACAATATAGAGGGTTATTGCGATGCTGATTGGGCAACAGACACTGAAGACAGAAGATCATGTTCTGGATACATATTTATGTTTCAGGAAGCTGCCATTAGTTGGTGTACTAAAAGGCAGCCTACAATAGCTTTGTCAAGCACCGAAGCAGAGTATATGTCATTGGCCACAGCTATACAAGAGGCTATCTGGCTTAAGCAAATGGAAGAAGACTTCTGGCCTTCTCTGTCAGGTACACCAATTAAAATGTACTGTGATAATCAGAGTGCTATTAGCATTTCAGGTAACGACATCTATCACGCTCGAAGTAAACACATAGATGTCCGCTACCATTTTGTGAGGGAGAGGATCTCAAATAACCAAGTCTCCGTCCGCTACAAGAACACACATGACATGGTGGCTGACGCTCTAACAAAGGGACTTCACCGATCGAAGCTCCAAAACTTTACCAAGGCAATGGGTTTGCGTCCAGAGGAGGGTGTTGAAATTAATATTTAGGACGCAAAATGTTAATACGCCTGTTTGAATACCTATAGCAAAACCAAAGACGTAAAACTTAGCTCTCAGCTACTCAAGGCGATATCTCTCTCTTTCTCCTTTGAAGTGTTCCATACATGCAAGCTCTGTACACTTTTTATTTTATCTTTATTAAATGGTCTGTAATCTCAAAAGTATCGTGTCATTTCATCAAAATGTGGCGAAAGCTGGCGGGTCTTTTGGTTAAACATGGGCCATGTAATAGATGGAGAACAGTAGATGACTACATGGTGCGATTTGAAAAAGTACACTCGAAGGGACAGTGCAACCTATATTATGAAGTATAATGAGATAGACGGCAAAAAGTTGTCTTTGTAATAGGTAATACGAGTATAAATGTGTCGGACCCACGGTACCACTGCCCCATACCACTGGGGGTACGATGGGAATTTTTTGTGTAGGACCCATGGTACCCCTGAGCGCATGGTGAGTATTTTTTGTCCTAACGGTACCACCATAGTGCTTGCCGTAAGATACATATGTACCTAGTCGGTGCTTAAATTCTGTCACAAACAAAATTAGCCATGCATGTTTCTGATATATATTTTTTAAATAATTTAGTTTGAAAATGTAGACTATTTTATGGAACTAATTTCATTATTTTTGGGTTTTATTCATTGCATCTATTTAAAAACAACAACTTAAATTTTACCCGCCAAAAGTGAACGTGACGTCACTAGAGGCGTTCCGCATGGCGCTAATAGTGCTAACACTACCATCAAACTTCTCACGCCCATCAAGTCGTTCCGAATGAAAAATGGCGTCCATCACTGTTTATACTTATAATCCATTTAGGGTTCTTTTGAACGCAACATGAATGATGACAGAATTTGTAGAAATTCATTTAAGTTACGTGAATACAAAGGATATACTACTTTACTAGGTCCAAGAAGTAATTTCTTCTAACTACAATCTTATAATCATGATTTAACTAATGCTATTATTCTTCGAAAAACCTATTTTTGAAATTGCCACCGGCCAGCTAGCACTTTTCATAGATCGCTCATAGTGCAAACGCTCTGAAGCATAGGCATATCACAACATGGCGTCGTTAAGGATTTCGTCTATGATAAACAAGGTGAAATTTAATCAATCACCCTTATTCATACTGGAGACTCGGTTAGTGATCAGGAACAAAATTCAATGATCGTTATTTTCGAAATCATAAAAAAAATCGTTTCCATACTGACTGAATAGGCAGTAGGTAGGTACGGGAGCAATTTTTTGTTTTCAGTTTTACCTTGAGGTTCATTAAACATTGTTCCTGATCACTAACCGAGTCTCCAATATGAATTCTGGCGGTTGATTAATTATCGGGCTCACAGTGACTCGGAATGATGATAGACGCGATATAATCGATTATGTCGCGACACGGAATGCACTGCATGTCAAATGTCATGTCATGACGTCATAGATAAGTCAAATGAAGTTCATTGTGTTTTGTTAAAATATCTTTAAAAGTATAGATTTATTTATTAATCTGATAAGTAGCAACTGTACAGAAAACATATTTCTCGAAATGGTTTTAAGATTTCCGTTCTTGTCCAGAAAGTTAGCACCCCCAATTGGCTATAAAATGAAAACTAGTCATGATATTAAAAATTTTTTTTTTTAAATAGGTAATTTAATTAGCTTACATTAAACACTTAAAATGATTGCCACCATTTTTCACACAAGCCTTCAATCTTCGCGGCCAATCATCAATAGCAGCACGGACCATATTCATGTCGATATCGGCAACTGCTTTAATCAATGATGACTTTAGGCTGCTCAAATTTCTGTGAGGTTTAGAACAGACCTTTTCCTCCAATTCCTGCTAAATTTTGTAATCCAGTGGATTGAGGTCAGGGCTAGATGAGGGCCAATCTTGATGCCTTATTAGCTCGATATTCTGGCGCTCAAACCTCTCCTGAGTTGTTTTGGCCTTATGAGCAAGTGCGGAGTCCTGTTGAAACACAAATGGCCGTCCTCCAAAGAGTGTCTGGGGCAGATCTTTTACTATGCGATCTAAAACCGTGTCTTGGTACACTTTTGCACTGGTTTTGACACCTTTTTCACAAAAATGCACTTCAGTAGGGCCATAGTAGGACACTCCCAACCAAATCATGACTGATGATGGATGATGGCCGTGCTGCACTCTAGCTGTACTGTAGCTGTCAGCACTGTAGCTGGTAGCGTACACCCTGTCATTTCGTTTGTTGTACTTCTCTTCGATATTAAAAATTTACTCGTCTGTAAACAGGATATCGCGAAGTCTGTTTCTTGCGTACCGCTTTAGCAAAACTTTGCATTTTTTGGCTCTCATAGCTATCAGACGCGCGTTCAGAAGATGTCCACTCTTTTTTCGGTAAGCTCGTAGTCCCAGGTCTTCATTGGGTACTTTTTTTACGGTACTTCTGGTTAATCCCATCTCCAAAGCCATCAGTGTCTGCTTGCGGACGGGATTTCTTGCAATACGCGCCTTGATTGCTTTGATGACCCCTGGAGTCCTAACGGAACAAGGTCTGCCAGTTCTTTTCTCGTCATCGACACTAGATGTTACATTGTACCTCTTGATGGTACGGTACACGAAGCTGTTCGTGATTTTTAATTTTTTTAAGCAAGTTGAATATTGTCTTTGGTGGATGGCCGCAACGATGCAATGCAATTACTGCCACTCGGTCCCCTTTGTGAGTCCACTCCATCGTAAAAAATGAATGAATGTAATTGTGATTTGGCAGATTATTAATCAAAAAATATTTGAAAATCGAACACCATTTCATTTTTTTTTTTAGGTGTTCTATTTTTAAAATAAATGGCCAGTGACAGTATTTAAGAACTGACTAGTTGTACATATATATTGAAATTGTAGTTTCCAAGTTATCAATTCATGAAATACTGTAAGATAAATATTCAAATTATCACAATTCATGAAATATCAAAAACAGACAGCCCCCTGATTCTGTATCGTAAACTCAGTTGCCAAACCAAGTGGCTATCGTCTAAAACATACATATCCGCTTATATAAGGATAAGTTTGCACTTGAAATGACTTCACAATTCGTGACTAGTTCAAAATCGATTAAAGGTTATTTTGGAAGTTAATTTTTTATCTGTTTTTGGTGAATAGCAACTATAGCTAGCAACCTAAACTGAGTTACGTAATAGCCCCGCTGATTAGCAATATTGACACAAACATTGCAGACAGATTAGCAACATTGACACAAATATTGGTTGGATTGTGAACAACTTAATCCGAAGAATGATTGGTAGTTCTTAGGGTGCTTAAGTTACTTAGTTGCTGAATATGCTTGCGCTGTGTGGAATAACTCAGCACATACAGGTCAAGTAGACACTGTACTCAACGAGAATTGTTGTTGAATTGTTCCTTACGGAATGTCACGTGATAGAAGCGTCGCCGTATTTGATCCCGCGTGCAGTTTGTGATTGTTGTCAAACGGACGGCTGGAAAGACAAACAAAATGACATCTGTACAACGGAGGTTGTGTAGACGCAAGGTGAGGTGAAAAAATACACATTATTTTTCTTTGCTCGTATTCATTGTAATTAGCCTAGATTTGTTTTGATTTAATTATAAAACTTTGCTTTGCGATCGGCTATGCATAGTTGTTGTCAAATCAATCGAAGACAATTCGTCGCAATGAGCCACTGCTCCGGAGCAGTTTTTCGCGCGAGCCACTATTAAGAAACTAAATTGAAATGTACGCAAATGGTGGTTATTCTCTCGAACCGTGTACTTTTTAGATTTGGAAGTATAATAACAAGTGGAGTCAAACCGGAAACGTCATTTGTCAAGTTAAAGTTTGGTACCATTTTATTTCCAAATTAACATAATAATCTCGCAGAAAGTAATTACTTGGACAAAATCGTTCTTTTAATTAGGCTTAATTAACTGTTTTCTTTGGACAGTGTTACGAAAACAAATACGCTAAACTATCTTTCTTCAATTTCATCACCCGACTACCCTCCATTTATATTTAGCCAACTCACCGATTGTGATGTTAAGAAACACATAATTGCCATTACATCCAACGCAGTAGGAAGTGACTGTATTAGTCGCAAAATGATCACCCCCATCCTTGATATTCTTTTACCCACTATCACCTGTATCCTCAATTATTCCATTTCCTCAGAATCCTTTCCGACTTTGTGGAAAGATGCCCAAGTCACCCCCTTGCCTAAAAAAGCGAATCCCACTTCTTTTTCTGAATACCGTCCAATATCAATCCTTCCGTTCCTCTCCAAGGTCCTCGAGCGGGCGGTCCACCATCAGTTAAGCATTTTTCTCAACAAAAACAACCTCCTTAACGTTCATCAGTCAGGTTTTCGCCCTGGCCATAGTACCGTTACGGCTTTGGTGGAAATTACTGACGATATACGAAAAGGGATGGATTGTGGGAAACTAACAGTTCTAACCCTACTTGATTTCTCAAACGCATTCAACACAGCTGACTTTGACATCCTACTAGGACTGCTTGTTTCTCTTAACATATCTCCTACGGTGATTGGCTGGTTTCGTAGTTATCTACTAGGACGTCGGCAACGCATCCGCATTGATGATATTTTTTCTGACTGGTGCGACACTACTGCCGGCGTTCCTCAAGGTGGCGTCTTATCTCCTCTACTTTTCGCTATCTTTATTAATAATATTTCTCAGTTTATATCTTCTTCCTACCACCTTTACGCAGATGATCTCCAAATCTACACGCAAGCCAAATTGGAAGATCTTTCAAAAGCCATAATCACAACCAATGCCAATCTATCTAGAATATCTATGTGGAGTAGCAAATATGGCTTAAAAATTAATCCCAACAAGACCCAAGTTATCATTATGGGTAGTTCTTGGTTCACAGCCAGGATTGACTGGCAACTGCTACCTGATATTATATTTGAAGGGACACTAATTCCATACAGTAGCAAAGTGAAAAACCTAGGTCTCCTGTTAGATAGTTGCTTGTCTTGGGATCCACAAATAAATGAAGTTTGCAGGAAATTGTTTGCGGCAGCAGGATCTTTGAGAAGGCTTCGGAATTTCCTTCCGACTGCTACTAAAATTGCGCTTGCACATTCTCTATTACTACCCGTTCTCGATTATGCCGATGTCTGCTACCTTGACGTTACTGAGGTTCAGCTTGATAAACTCGAACGTCTTCAAAATTTCTGTATTAGGTTTATTTTTGGTCTTCGTAAATTCGATCACATATCTAAATTCCGCTCTCGATTAAATTGGCTTCCCATTCGTCGTCGCCGTAATGCTCATATCCTGTCTCTCTTGTATTCTGTGTTGAATAATCCTTCAACTCCCTCTTACCTTAAAACTCGGTTTCGATATCTTCATGGTACTCATGACCGCATTTTACGGTCCTCTGAGAATCTGCTTCTTACCACGCCGATGCATTCATCGTCTTTCTTTAATAATTCGTTCTCAGTCCAAGCTGTTCGATTGTGGAATGATCTTCCTTTACTTATTAGAAGAGCCTCTTCCCTGCCTGTCTTCAAGAGACTAGTCAAACATCATTACCTTTCACTCTGATTACATAAATATTATTTCTCTCTAAGTATATATATTATTAGTAGCATGTAAATTACCATTCATAACAATATATATTTACCAATATGTATGTATATATCTATTAATATACATTTATATATCTTTCAATATATTTATATATATATTACCTATACACAAATTTAGTACACCACCATATGAGTTATCCTCTTGACCAGTTTCTTCCACCCAAAGGTTGTCTGGAAGAGATCGCTTTAAGCGATAAGGCCGCCTGTTTGTATTTACCCAATATGTTACATTAAGTGTTACATTATTTTTTGTTTCCTTTTTTTTTGGTGTACAAATAAAGCTGTATTGTTGTTGTTGTTGTTGTTGTTGTTGTTGTTGTTGTTCTTTACTCATTGTAGAGAGCTAAACAAACTTCAATGTATGCTAATGCTGGTTGGTCTCTCAGACAATGTATTTCTTTACATTTGGAAGTATATTAGAGGCCCAAATCAACGCCATTGGGTGCGTGCCATTATGCCATAGCCAAGATCGGTTGAAGTTAAGACTTCCAATTCCAAAATAAATACAAACTCCTAGCAGAAAGTAAGTACCTAATACCTACCAACCTATCATCTTCAAATTGTTATTTTTATCTTGGAATAATGACACCTTGTCATGACATGAAGCCTCGAGAGGGTGCCAGCCCAGGGACAGAATGTCACTAAGGAGGCACACTCTTCTGCACTGAAAGATATCTGGTTTGTCATAAAAAGTAAATATGAAAAATGTTTTTGCGATGAAGGATTTCTAAAGTCTTTCCATAGTGCACCCAGTATCTATAGGTATATCCCAAACTGTCAGAGGCGCAGAATATATTAAGCTTAATATGATCTGCGGTCAGAGGTGTTTTGGAGTGTGGACGGTAAAATGCAAGTTGCACACACATAATGTCTCGTCAACAATTAATGTCCCTGGCACGATGGGTGGTAAGCGTTATCTTCATATTATCCAAGTACACAGACCAAATAAAAATGTACTTACCCCTATGCCATTCGAACCTGCGACCTCTCTGGATTAGTACCAGTTAAGTACTCAAACCACAGAGATGGACTGTGTATTTGTGTTGAATTGTACCTCATTTAATACAATTAATATATTTTTTAATTATATTACCTTTGTTTGTAAATGCATACAAACAAACATCTCTTGTTTTATTCTGATTTGTGTTCTTTGTTTATCTACATTAAGATATGTGTAAATATTTTGTAGGTATAGCAGGACGTGCAATTTCCTTAGCAAAATCTGAAGAGAGATTAAGGAAACTCCTCAGCATCACAAGGTGATGACTCTGGCACCACAGCAATCCAATGTAGGTACCGGAATAACTCATTGGAAACACCTGTCCTAGGATGGAATCCCACAAGTAGATGTAGAAGCAGGAGGGAGAAAGGGAGCCCATAGGAGAAAGAGTTGTACATTGGCGATGGGTAACTACTATTTTAATTAAAGATATTATGTTATGGTTGATTTTACATTATGTTCTAACAGTTTTCTCAGATTAAATGAATAAGTTACCATGAATGAGTATAATTTATTGGTTTATATATATGTATTATTTAGATGCCAGACACACAGAGAGTGGTACTGACTCTGCGTTTGACCACAAACCCCTTGAATTCTCCTTGACCATCTCAGTGTCTGTATAAAGATCCAATGATTGCATAGATTACAGTGAATGTAGAACTCTATATGGCTAGCTGTGTATACAGTACTTTATAATTCTAAAAATGGGTCAAAATGAAAAAAGAATTCAACAAAACTGTTATAATATAAAATAAAAATAAAATTTTTACAGCTTCAGGCTACATCATTACAAAATAAAAACAAATTCTTATTAACTAGTGACTACTGCAGCCCTTCCATGACTGCCTGGATACTGCACTCGACCATGTCAATCACTGCCTGGATGCCGCATCTGCCCAACATCTGTACCAGATCGAAGGCTCAGCTTGGAATGTTGTTATCTAAAATAAAAAATGTTTTTATTGTAAATACAGTATATATTTTAGCAAGGAACTTTCAGTGAACACAATCAATTTCAATAAATTAAAAATTAATTAGTAGATACACTAGACTAGACTGATGGATTTGAAAGTAGTGAAAGAGGTGTGTCAGGATTGTAGCAGATGGAAATCTGTGGTCTCTGGCTGCCCCTTAGGGAGAGAGACGTGATAATATGTAATTAGTACACATGTTGAGGCAGCTTTTTTTTAATTGCTTCGGAATACTTTTACTTCCGTTAGTTAAAACTTCATGTCATGAGGTTATAAGTTTGATTGAGGCAGCACAACTAGAGAAGCTATGAAGTATGATCAACAAGGCCATGGATGGATACTGGGTACGTTATACAATGTTTTAACAACAAATAGGTATAGTCTGTCAAAGAATTGTAGAAATTAATATTGAAGGAACTATTTTTCAAACAGGTTGATACCATGTAAGAATTTTATGAATAAATAAAAGCTTTGTTTTACCCTATGATGTTCATTTTTTTTTTAATTAATGTGCATACTTAGTAAAGAGGCTAGTTATCAAACTATCTTTTTTATGTAAAAAGTCGGAAAACGATAATTTGTATCCCAAATAACCTACAAATACAATCAAAACTCACGAAACTACCTTTATCACCACCTCAATAGATCGAAGACCAAAATATTCTTAATCAAGTGTCATAACGTGTTTAAAATGGTGAAAAAAATTAAAAAAAAAAAGATCACGCATGTATTTCCCTAACTCCCGTCAAAGCATTAAAATATTGAGGTGCCCTGCGGGGCTATTATGTAACTCAGTTTCGGTTGCTAGCTATAGTTGCTATTCACCAAAAACAGATAAAAAATGAACTTCCAAAATAGCCTTTAATGGGTATTGAACTATTTACGAACTGTGAAGTCATTTCAAGTGCAAACTTATCCTTAGATGAGCGGATATGTATGTTTTAGACGATAGCCACTTGGTTTGGCAACTGAGTTTACGATACAGAATCAGGGGGCTGTTAGCCTTGGAAATGAGGTGTTAAACGGCCGCCATGATGGAAATTACTATACAAAATAATCTTAAACAAACGTCAAAAGGTGTTTAAAATGGTCACCCATGTTACCAGCTATGGATAAAAAAGAAAAAAAAACATGACACCTGTATTTCCTTAACTCCTGCCAAAGCATTAAAATATTGAGGTGCCATGTTAGCCTCAAGGAAATGAGGTGTTAAACGGCCGCCATGATGGAATTTACTGTCAAAGGGTGTTTAAAATGGTGTTTAATTGGCAACCATGTTAGGCATGCTGGTGGCCCATTGTGTTTCTCGCATAACTCGGATGCGTTTTAATTAAAACACTTCCGAGCAACTGTCAGGTAACAGTTCGGTTACGCCACAGACATAACAGACCAAACATTAATAATAAACGCATAGAGTCGAGTTGGAGCAATTTTAGCTCAGTGAGTTACGAGCTCTTTTAGATATAAATATTGCTGTTAGTTTCGGTATTAACAAATATGTTTCAAGCATAAGCCAGCTAAAACAACCCATTTTTTACGTTTCTTCGTACCATGTAGCTTAAATGTCACTCGGTTTTTGTATGGAAACTTGCCAACGCTATTTGATCCTTAGGTTTAGTCTGTATGTCTGTGGGTTACCCTCGGTTTAACTCGGGTCAATTTTTGAACGCTCTACGGTGAAATTCGCATCACTCCGAGTGAAATTCAGTCGTTTCGAAACGAAACCTAATTACCCTTGCGTCAGTTCCAATGAGGATTTTAATAATTGGTCAGTTCCAACAATGACAGCAGGATATCGTGTATAATTTTACACGCGTTCGACGGAGATTGCAATAGAGCCTGTGTCGCGCGTGACCACTAGTTTATGAACGCTCCCCTACTGACTGATAAGATAACGATATTTTGAATCATTTTAACAGAAGTCAAAAACAAGATATTTTGTATTCTTTACTTACGTATATCTCTAATCAATTATGTATATTTTCATAACAACGATAACCAGTAACCAGTAGTAAAATATATTTCGAGGCTGTTGTTTCGCTCTGATAATCTGATGAAACTGTGATGTGAAATGTCGCTCAAATCTTTATTACAAAGGTAGGTTCGAAAAAATAATGTTTTCACTTTTATTTTGTGGTATATTCAGCATTTTAATTGCTTCCAGGACTTTAATACGTCGCATTAAGCTTGGAAACGTAGCTTCGATAGCCGCAAACCATCAGTTTCATGTTGAGTACTATGGGAAAAGAAGTCCTAAGTCAAGGTGTTCAAGAGCCACAGCAGCAGCCATATTTAGCTCAGTAATCATCGGAGCAGCTATTATTGGTATGTTTCCCCGGCTACATCTCTCATGGAGGCCCTCGCCGCAGCGAGAAGAGCCCTCACCATCCAAACTCTCCATTCATTAACCTGCTGCTTCTGCACTCGTGTCGCTTCCTGGAGAGTGTGGATTAGGTGTTATGAGTATCAATAAAGAATCGTTCAAGTTTTTAAACAATATAACTCAGCACATTCGTCAAGTTTAACAAACTCACATCGCTGCAGTGATGAACTCTGCAAAGAGTTATAAACAACCATTTCACATGACTTTGACAAGCATCGAGCAGCACAAATAATTTCCGCTGATCTCTGCAGCATTTAGGCTATCTGGCATTTTGACGTTTGGCTGTTTAACACAAATCCATAGCTACAACCATTGCACAACTCATTGCTGCAGCGATGCAAACCTGTTAAACACGACAATTGTTTTAGCAGCTGATCCCAGGCCATGCGACTTATACTCGTAGAAGGTAAAAAAATGATTTTTTTCCAAGCCTTACCAATCGAACATGGAACTTATTCTTTATTGTACACAAAAATAATCAATTAGACAGTAGGGCCATTCCATTGTGACTGGTGGGACAGTTTACTCCAGAATCCCTAATGTTTACACCTGTAACTTTGTATTTTGATCTAATATAATGATCAAATAGATATTTTACCATAGATTATGAACAGACTTTTAAACTTAATTGTCGAAAAATATTACTTAATAAATATTTTGGTGACATTTCAGTGGTTAAAGGAGTGTGACTGATGGGACAGTCAAAAATACCTCACCTCCGCCTTCTGGACTGTCAATTGAGATTGTAGCCCAAACACTATACATAACCAGATGTGTTTTACTATGCTATTAAATGATTAAATAGACTACACATGAAACTAAAAATTAGCACCAAGTTAAGTTTCTACAGGAAAATATGTCAAGTAGAAATTGTGACTGGTGGGACATTGTGTTGTGACTGGTGGGTACAAGTGGGAAATTGGCCTAAAAATTTATTCATTTTTATGTCATATTTAGAATTATTTATTAATTATTAAACCAATATCATAACGAATTAACAATTATTATTAATATCTTTGAGAAAATCAATATAGTACTTTCTTATACTAAATAAATGCAATAGTTTTGTTATTTTCTTAAACTAAAAAAAATATTATTGTTTTCATACCGTATGGAAATCAATGGCCTGGGGAAACTGGTAATAAATCCGATTACCACAGAACTTTATTCATGGTTCTTCAAGAATTTTTATCACTTGATTAATAGACATGTGGTACGGTTCATCCGATTCGTCTATGACGAATTTGGTGCCGTCTCCAGTGGATTTGCTTGTTCTTTCTGTATCTATTGTTTGGCACACCGCTATGTACAATTTTTGTTTATCTTTCTTTCCTTCTACCTCCAATCTGACAAGAATGAACTGTCCGTTTTTTATGTCATTTAAACCTTCTTCTTGGGTTTCATTTATTTTGGGAACTTCTGAGTTTAAACTAGCCAGTGTTTCAACATTTTGGGTTTCATTCGTTTCGGAAGCAGCTGGGACATTGTATTCACATTCACGGTCAGATGATGAGTATACATCAGAATATTTTAGTATCCCATCTTGGATCAATAAAACCTTCTTGAAATTTTGAGATGTCGCGGTAAGAGCATATTAAATTGTTTTGTTACCATGGGATTTGAAGTGATGTTAATCAAAATGGCCAAAAACAGTGTTGCCTATATGCTGCAAAATAATCGTACAACTCGTTCAGAATATACAACAACTTGGCATAGTGAAAGAAATACTTAATCTTGTTTTTTTCTAAATATTTTTTACAGATCATGTAAATATAACTAATATACATTGCGTTAAGAATAAATTAGGTAGTTATATCAATTTAAGAAAATAACTCATTTTCCCATTTTCCGTGGAATGCCCCAGTTATGTACACAGGTGAGCTTATCTCTGAAAGAGATTTTGTCCAGCAAGCCTCAGGGAGAAAGAGAAATTTTATTAAAAAACTAATTGCACATACATCTACTACAAAAGATATACCTAATCTAAATAAATTAATCTAAAATTCTACTAAATAAATATATTCCCTAGAAAAATATGTACATAATATAATACATAAATAAACATACTACATTATATAAATTACCTATTTAGGTAATAATTAATCAGTAAGATTAATGCGTAAACTTATATAGTATTTTTATAAATTATGCATCTTGTTTAGTATAACACTATTATTTGTATATTTATTTCATATTACTATTTATTTTTCACTATTTGTATGTATTTTACAGTATACGTTTTATTAAATTTATATTTAATTTAATTTAGATTTTAGTTATATTTAGATTAGTTATTAGTTTTATTTATGTAGGATCCAGCAGAAAACCAGTGCTATGGCTTTGGCTGTGGCATTAAGCTGAGCTGGACTCCCTTTTCTTAACCATAGAATATGCCTAATTTGTTAATATTACTTATTATTTGTGATAACTACTGTGGTTTTATGAAATAAAGCTCTTTTCTTCTTTCTTTCTTTCTATTTACTATCATAATAGCTAGTTGAGAATGAAAATTAATACTTTAATTTGCAATGTAGTATAAATATTCTTATTGTATTTTAGGAATTATTTAATATTAAAATAATTATATTTAAAAGAGGAAAATACAACATATTAATTTAGGTTTTGGGTTTGATTACATTTAATGTGTTAATATTACACATTATATATTATGTTTTTATTGCGAAATCCATCGCTTTGGAATACTCTAAATATTATTATTAGAGTGCATTACAAACTAGAAAAGACAAATTAGAAACAAATGTAAAGACAAGAATTTGAAAAAATTTCTTGGGTCCAGGACTCGAACCTGTCGCCTCTTGTTATCAAGACAAGCGCGCTACCGACTGCGCCACCGAGGTACTTACCTAGACCGTTGAATTTATCCACCAACTTGTCCACCGAATAGAACAAGGCGTGAAATCACATAACGCCCTCGTGAGCGTTCAGTATGTGCATTACAACCTAGTTAGATCAAATAGTTACAAAAATATTTGGTGGACAAGTATGGTGGAAAAATTCAACGGTCTAGGTAAGTACCTCGGTGGCGCAGTCCAGAAGCGCGCTTGTCTTGATAACAAGAGGTCGCAGGTTCGAATCCTGGCCCGAGGAATTTTTTCAAATTCTTGTCTTTACATTTGTTTCTAATTTATCATTTCTAGTTTGTAATTCACTCTAATAATAACACATATTATATGAACTAAACTAAAGGTGTATTTATTGTATATGTTACGGGTAAAGCTTGAAGTGGGGTAAAGTCCGAAAAAAGTCAAAAATAGGTGCGACAGCGAGCGGAGCGAGGAGAGGCGTGTAAGGTTGACATGTTAATAAACATTGGGTGTCAAACGAAGCAGAGCGAGGCGACCCCCAAAGTTTTGTATAACATTACCTAGGTTTAGTCTATCTTGTAGTATTACACACAATATATATACAATAAACATCAAACATATTAGTACATATATATAAGTTATTTTTATGTAATAAAGCCCTAGACAATGCTTATAAGCGGAACCGGTCGGGTGTATTAAGTGAAATTATAATCCTGTGGACAAGTACAAGTGTCTTATTTAACAAGATGTCTTAACATTACTCCTTGAATTAGTGTAGTTACATTTCTTAAAAAAGTAAGATAAAATGAAAAATACGATATATAGGTGAAATTTAATCAACCGACCAAATTCATACTAGAGACTCGGTTGGTGATCAAGAACTAGGTTCAGTAATCCTTTTGGCCAATTTCGAAAAATATATTTTTTTGCTCCCGTTCTGGTTGGACTAGTTTAAGTACAATTCCTAGTGCAGGTTCTACGGGAAAAAAATCATTTTTTTTTCGAATTTCACCTGGAGGGTCATTAAACCTTGTTCCTGATGACTAACCGAGCCTCCAGTATGAATTTGGTCGGTTGATTTAATTTCACCTAGTATAGTTATCGTATATAGTTCCCATCATGGACAAAGCCAATACAAATAGAAAAAAAAAAACATTGTGAGCCCTAACATCTTTATGTAATTTGTACTTGCTGTATTTTTTTGTATGGTTAGTTAAAAATATGTATACAGCGAGTTATTTATTCGAAAAAAAAAACAATTGGAGTCATTCCAAAACAGTTCCTTAGTGTTAACAACAGAAGTTGTATTATTTTTATTTATTGTTTTTGTTAGCACTAAAACTAAAATTAAACCCTTCTGAATCGACTTAACTATGAATGTATACATTTATCTTCTCTATACATATAAAATACAACATCTGTCTGTCTGTCTGTTCATTCGCTTATAACTTGAGAACCACTCAATGGATTTTGATGCAGTTTTCACTGAAAGATAAAGCATTGAAGCAAGGAAGGGTTAAGGCTATGTATCATCACGCTGTGACAAAAGGGAGCAGCGCACTGAGTCATTTAATTAAATCCACAATAAGAATGATAAACCAAATAGTTTCGAGATATATATGTATTTCTGCCCACTTTTGGGCCTTCATTAAATGATATGAATATTTATGTAAGTTAACGACTAATTATAATTAGTAAAACCTATGTACTGAAAACAGTTTTTTTACGCCGAATGGCTCAATACATGTTTAAGGTACAATAAACTAGATGGCGTTGGACGAAGGTACATCGTGGTACACAAGTCGATCGTCGCGAGTTCTAATCCCTACTGGTAATACTTTCCTCCACTGTTTATTGTTTTATTTTATTTTATTTTCAGAATAAATAAAAAAATATATATTTTCTTTTGTAAAGAAGAAAGGTGGTCAGGGTCTGATGATGGGACTAGAAGATGGGTACGGCATCTCCTCAACGGACAACAGCAGACCCTTCGAGTTTGGGCTTAATTGATTGGTCTTTATTAGCTCTTTGGTAAAACATGGTGACCTTTGCATATGGTCGTTCAAAAAATCACATTGTTTTGTTTTCCTTATTTCCACGAAAATCTCTACGACGCGGGCGGAGCCGCGGGCAAAAGCTGGTTCAAAATAAAAATAAGAATTTTACGACTATAATTGTTTGTGAATTTGTTAGATATACCAACAATTATGTAATATTTTCATAAAAATTTGAATCCATACTCTTTAAGTTTTTCGCTAATGATTATTATATTCCGAGCGTAATGGTAGGTGTGGTGTGCCCTATTGCCCTAATTTATGCACAAATGGACTTAACGCCTTCTGGAGCACGCAGACTGTAGCTACAGAAATAATACACAAACATTGTATATTTCAGATCAAACAGATAGCATACCAAAGAAACCTTCAAAACAGCCATCCAAAGGGGCACCAGTGGAGGTTACCTTCCAAGCCGGAGAGAAGAGGCCTGATCTACCTACCTTCAGGGCCGAGGATGTCAGCAAACATGATACCAAGTTTGTACTGCTTGCAAGTCTTTGAATCCACAACTAATCTGCTACATTTGTAGTGCACACTGCTCTATTAATGTGCGTGCCTGCCGACCGGAGCAGCGTACGGAACCATCAACGACACAATACGGGGATGAACCCTAAGAAATATTAAGGTAAATAACAACAATATAATCGACAACATTTCATTTTAGTAAACCATTTGTTTTTAATATTTATATTGAAAGTCTGCGTAAAAAAGAAGCTTATGTATTTTTTTATTTTATGTTTTTTCTGTGTAATTTAATGTAGAAAACATTAAATTCACTCATTCTAAAAAGACATAAGTTGCAACTGAGGATTTCAAAAATCGATGTTCATTGCCAATGGATTTTATTAAAAAAAGCTTGGCATGTTTATGTCTGCTGTCACGTGGCATGACAGTTGATTTTTTTTTTAACAAAATGAACTTAAAATCAAAAGAAATTGTTTTTAAAATCCTGTGTTTACGATATTTTTACTTTTATGAATTTGTAATGTTGTCGATTATAAGGTCCTACAAAAATAAGTGAAAGTAATTTTAGAGTTAGATCATGTATCGTTAAACTGTTAGCAAAAAAAAGAAAAAAACATTTTTTTTGATCAAATAATTTTTCCACTTTTTCTATGGAAAGGTGAAAAAAAAGCTCGCGCGAAAATAAATATTTTCGTTGGAAAGTGGTCTATTACGGATACTCAATCATCTCTTTTTCTCTTTGAATTGTAGGACCTTGTAGATGTCATATCAACAAAAAGTAAGGCGCTAAAATAGTATCGCCTGAGAAAAAATTAGCCGCCGCGCCGGGGGCGTACGGAACTCCATTATTATTTTACTTTAGAATACGTTCTACAATATGACTAAATTTAAAACTTGTATGTATTACCGTCTTTAAGTGAGCCAAAACAAATAACTTTAATAAAATACTTAAGGCGACACTATTCGCCTGAACTCCCATACTAGCGCAGTTCGCTGATCATATCCTTATTTATAGGTACTTGCTTATTATTTTTTTCTTTTTCAAAATTTCCCATACAATGTCCATGACTTGAACCTAAAACATTTATCAAAATCAAATACATACAAAAGTCACACGCGTTTAAAAGTCCTTGATTTTAGACATATTTTGATGAATGTTTATGTACCGTAATGTCCTAGAAGCGATACAACAAATCAAATAATTTTAGTTTCACAGTAGTATATTAAATCTGATACTATTCAAAAATATTTTTGTTTCATTTCGATTTTTGGGATATTTCCCCTGAAATCATAGGAACCACCAAAACTATTTTCGAGATTTTTCAAAACATGAATGTTGTCTCGTGTTAGCTTGCCTCTCACACCGTGTTCGGTTAGTTCCGTACGAGCTCAGGAAATGAACGTTCGGGCCAACCAATAACAGTCAGTCAGTGCTCTATAATCCGAAGTTTAATGTAGAATGAAATGGCAAGCATAGCGACACCGTGCGCGACTGACTTCAAGCAGCCGACTACAGGCTTCTTAAAGCAACTTTTTGAAGTTGTCTTGTGTGAAGACCCCGTAAGATATATATATTTTTAAATATTTAAGTATTTGTCCTGGTAGAGCCATAGTAACACGTATTTTGTGAAAATTTCAAGTTTTTGTCTATTACGGCTGAAGCTTTAGACCCCTGTGACAGACGGACGGACAGACAAACAGCGGAGGCTTAGTGATAGGGTCCTGTTTGGCACCCTTCGGGTACGGACACTAAATATATCTTTGGTTGGTAAATTTTCACGTTTATAATATTTATAGATTTTTGAGAATGTCTCGTTTTTTCATTATTTTGGGAGAAAAATTCATAATTTCAGTTCATTTAACAATGAATGTAAGCCAAAGAGGTGCATGTACCGTTGTCTGCATGATGACATGTACAGTATTCAACGAGAGCGCTTTATTTTCTTGTCCCAGGGCGAGTTTCTGGGTGACGTATAAGCATGGAGTGTATGACGTCACATCATTCCTGCCGTCCCATCCGGGCGGGGAGCAGATACTGAACGCAGGAGGACTCAGCATCGAGCCATTTTGGAACGTGTACGGAATGCACAAGACTGAAGAAGTGTTCAGACTACTTGAGTCTTATAGAGTAGGTAAGTTTATGCATCGCTGGTAGCAGTTCTTAGAGCAGGGCCGTCTCTGGCTTATCTGGCGCCAAGATGCCTAGTGCAGGAGCCCCCTAGCCATTTCAGAACCCTCCCACCTTCGTTGAGGACCATTTTAAATATTTACTTCTTATTATTTTATTAATGTACACAACAATCAACTGAATGCAAACATAACAAAGTAACGGGATAGGTAGAAAAGAATTTCGTTTCTTTACAGTATGTGGTACTGCTACAGTCTAAGTAACTTGTATGTATTACCGTCTTTTAAGTAAGAGCCAAAACTAATTACGTTAAAATAGTGCAACCTTTTCGAGGTTTCTTATATGGGCACACCCTTACATTTTTTTAAATATTTTATTACTTGTCGTGATAGAGGCCATAGTAACACGTGTTGTGTGAAAATTTCTGTGACAGACGGACACTGAAGGCTTAGTAATAGGGTCCCGTTTGGCACCCTTCGGGTACGGAACCATAAAAATCAGTTAAGCATAGTTGATATTACAAGTTTTTTGGGCACCGAACTTCCTTAATCTTTAATTCAGGGTGGTAATAAGACAAGAAAGCCGATTCTGAAGGCATTAATTTTAGTTTTACTGCTGTCAGAACTAAATTTTCTTCATTCTAAAATAGTTCTTTAGTGTTGAAAACAGAAGCTATATTTGGTAAAATTTAAGTTCTGACAGCATTAAAACTAAAATTAAAGCCTTCTTCTTATTCTTAGGTATAATAATTTAATTTAACAATATATAAAAATAAAAAACTGTTGCGAGTGCTTGAGTTTAGCAAGAATAGTATAATTAGACGCTACGTAAGTTACCGGCACCATCTTCCTTATTAGTATTCCTAAACATGTGTAAGGTAATTAATACTAAATCCTTTAATCGTCGGGCAGGCAACCTTCATGACGATGACATAGTGGACCACACGGACGACGAGCTCTGGGTGAAGGAGCCGTTCCGCAGCAAGGAGCTCATCGTGAAGACTGCCAGACCGTTCAACGCCGAGATACCGCCCAAACACCAGATCGCGCACTTCGACACGCCCAAGTACGTTCTGTACATTCTTGTATATACACAGCAGTTTACCAATCTAATATGAAATGGTAAATATAGAGCGAAGGTAAATTACCGATTTATTTTTTAATATATCTTCACGACGTGAGTCCCCGAAGGGTGCAGACAGGGTCGTTGAACCTTGGTCCCGAGCACTTACCGAGTCTCTAGTATGAATTTGGCTACGTTAATAAAAGTTACCTTACGTGCACACCGGACTTACGCTTGGCCCTTGGAGGAGAAAACCAACTGGAGTGGAGACGCGCACTAATTTCTATGCAAAAAAGTCCGTCAATTTCGGTGCGGGACGAGGTAGCGTTGCGATGCACGCACACTACAAAATACTCAAACACTAGGTTAAAATATACGCACACAATCACATGCACACACAGGGACATCTATCGTTTTTATATAACCGGTATGCCCGCGGGGCTTATACGTTTGGCGGAGGGATTCGACTGTTGGTGGCCCATCCGTTGGTTTGTTCGTCCGAGGCTTGGCCATTACCGCGACTGATGGACCGATAAGACCTGGGGTGAAAGGAGTGTATGACATATATTTAATTATCATAATTTCACGATTTAAAATGAATTTGTAAATAGTCAAAATTGGGTAACCCCCCCCTAACACTATGCGAATCAGGTAGTACCTGTATCGCATACCGCCTTTTTATGGAAAAGGTGTCATAAGTAAATCCATTTTTTTTCTAACACAGATCTATGTTGTCTATGGTTGTAGTAGTGCCGTGTACAGATGAGCATGATCTGTGTGCGTTTTGTAGCGCGTTGTTTAGCGCTCCCCAGGTTATAAACTAGAAAGAAGTGCGTGCCCTCTCTACTACAGCCATAGCCAAGTGCGGATTAGTGACATAGAATATCCGTACAACAAACTTGAGAATAAGAAAATCGATAAAGTCCGTCACGGCACAATTCGGTGCGAGTCGGACTTGCGCACAAAGGGTTCCGTACCAACCGACAATACGGGTACATAACCCTAAAAACAATATGAAAAACAATTGATCAATCCAAATCTAATTTACACGACACTTTTCATCTTTCAGTGAGTTATTTTACGTCCGCCAACACATGCCTGTTCCAGACCTCGACGCGGCGACCCATAAGGTCAAGGTGATCGTCAAGGGAGCCACCACTCAAGTCAGAGAGTTCACCCTGGATCAACTAGACCAGTTCCCCAAAGTTTCTTTAAGAGCCGCGCTCATGTGCGCGGGGAACCGGCGCAGCGAGATGAATAAGGTTTCTTCTTTGATTTGTTTGTTATTTCTTGTTTTGTGTGCTGGTTAAGGCATTAACTGTACATGTTATGTTGAATGTTTAGCTGTAACAGATTAATGCTTGGCTTAGCCGACTGATGTTTGACAATATTTCCGGTAACTAACTAATTATTTATTTGGATGTAATATAATTGAAAAGACGACTAATGTGACTATTCATATATAATAATATGAGTATATTTTTTCATAATTTATGCTTTTTAAGTAGTATTTAACTCGAAATGCGCGTTGTAAACACAATAGAGAATATGCATGTCGTTTATAGTAGATTATTAACCAAGGGCTGTATCACATCAATTGCATACGAGGTTTTTGGCGCCTGAGCGAAGCGAAGGCGCTAATTAACCCGAGTATGCAATTGATGCTTACGCCCCAGATAATACTCTGCTTTACATATCGATTGTGAGGTAAGTAAACAACAAGACAGCAGGTTTCAATGAACATTTATTAAGAAGAAAAAAATGTGTATTTAATTAAAATTAATTGTAAAATTATTACAATTTGTAAGAGATATGGTCACGTTCTTTTTAGGAATATTTATAGTTTGAATGAGTTTGTGATGATAAGACTGGAGTTTGAGTGACTTGAGGTTCTTGCATCGTAAATGGCGGCAGTTGACTGGTACTATTTTCTTCATTAAAAAATGGCTCAGATGATGTGCTTTGACGTGGTGATTTCAAGTTTATATTTTCTGTTATTTTAGAAGTAATTTTGCTTTTGTTTGCCACCGAATCTTCGATATAACCTTCGGCCACTTTGCTGGACTTCCAGCCGCCGTGCCTTTTTAACAGAGTGAGGTTGGCTCCCGAATCAGCCAATAGAGTCGCTGATGTTCTGCGAAAGCAATGCCTGGTGTATAACTCTACGTTACTCAGTTTTAAATATGTGGCTATTTGCTTTGGCATGCCTGTAAATTTGTTTTTTCCTATTACTTGTCTGTGGCATTTTCCTTTACTGTAATTAAGAAAAAAACGATTTGTATCCACGTTTTCAGGCCGAAGAGCTTGATATTTTTCAACATAATTTGCAAATTCTTCATGCACAACAAATGACCGGTCAATTTTAGTTTTCGTGCTAGGCAGTTTTATGAGTAGTAATTTGTTATGTTTTTCTACATTTTCTATTGTCAAGTTTGTCAATTCCACGGTTCTGCAGGCTCCCGATATCCCAAAAATTAGAACAACCTGTAAAAAAGACATAAGTTGTATTAAAGGCACCAAATTCGCATAGTATTTTTGTGAAATATTTTGTTAACTTATTAAAAAGGGCAAGTAAATACGTAGGTACCTTTATTGCTAAATAAATTTCATCCGGAGCTTCATTTAAGAATTTCTGTACTTCTTCTGCAGTAAATACCTTCGATTTCTTGCTTTTAAAGCCGTCAGACTGCCTTTTCAAGAAAGCAGTAAGTTTAGAAAAATCTTTCAAATTCACGTCATGTTTTGTCATCATTGTAGATTTTAGCATGGAATAAAAGCACCATAAACTGGAAGGTTGTAGCCTCTTAGATAATTCATCAAAATATGATATAAAAACACTTTCAGAAAGAGATTTCACTTTTTTTTCTGAACGCCATTTCATAAATTCGTCGTATGCCTTTACATATCTTTCTTTCGAGTTCGGCGGTAATATATTTTCGACAACTGTTTTTGCCCTTTCTTTAATAAAATCGGGCGTTAGATCTATGTCTTCGTCACTAGACATGTTTAAAACTTTTGAAAAAGAACTCAAACAAGAAAATTAATTACTTTCGCGATGCCTTCGCGCCTACTAGTAGACTGCCTTTTTTTTTTCACGCACGCAAGCGCGTCAAATCTTGCTGGCCAGTTTGATTTTTAAATCGATTCCATCTAACATACGATATGGAAACAAATAGTTCCATATTTAAAATAAAATCTTTATAAAATAAATAGTCTAGATTCCGATTCGAGTAATTAATCGATACCGAGAAAAAAAAAATAACATTTTAAAAATATTCTTCGTGCAGTATGAGTATGACAGTTCTTTTTTCAAATTCCAAAACCTATGCTGTAATGATAGTCATACACCCCGGCATTCAGGAGTGTAAGGGTGTACTTACAGAGCAAGAGATATGTAAAATAAGTAATATATTGCGTTTTTTGTATTTTATACTTAGTAGAATTTAATGATGACCATGGGAAACTATTTTATTTTAAAGTTTATAATTATTTCCATTTAAAAAAATACAGCATTTTGATGAAATGAAACGCAAATGCAAAACGGGTCACCATGTGAGTGAGTACATTTCATCATAAAATATTAAGTTCAAAATTAATAAATATAAAATAAAACCCTCAAATATTTTGTAATAGGTTGTTTTAATCAAAAATAATGATAAAAACCGGCCACTCGCCATACACCGCAAGCAAGGGCAGTATCATGTGACGTCACTTGATGCGCGCTAAAATGGCAGCAGTTTGAATTGTAGAAGATTATTATGAAACTTATTTTGATTTTATAACTATTAAATATGGATAATTTAGTTGTAAATTCTTATTCATAGCCCTAAATTGATCATATATTAACGATTTGTGCATTAAAACATTTACATGCATATTCTTTATTGACAGCCCTAGAGAGGTAAGTATTTTTTTCTAGCTACATATATGGCAATGGAAAATATCGGTTCTGCATAATCTCTTTTTATTTTATTACTCTATATATATATTTTTTTTAATTTGGAAAAATGTGACTTTCATAATAGTATGCTAAATGAAATGTTACAAAGACGCTTAAAAAAGTTACACAAAAAATTAGTATTATTTTTAAACCAATCGCGCTTGCGATTACAAAAAAACTTACGGCGTCATGGCGGCACTAACATTTTCTTATTTAAATCATTGTTGCCAACATATTTTTGTAAATCCATCGCTTTGGATAAGTACTAAACATTATTTGGAGTGCATTACAAACCAGAAAGAAAACTTTGAAACCTTATCTTTTATAATCTTGGTTTATGAGAACTGTGAATTTCTCAACTGTCTGAAGCAATGCATGTTGTAGCGACGACAGCGCCATCTCTTTTCGGAACTAACAAAGCGTGAAGTCAAATAACGCTCTATGTTAATATTAACGTTCAGTATGCACATACTTATGTTTATATTATATTATTGGATGGTGTATCAAGTAATTACAAAAATTCAACGGTCTAGGATGAGTGCTTCGGTGGCGCAGTCGCTGTCGCAATTGCCGTGTAAGCAAGAAGTCGCAGGTTCGAATCCTGGCCCGAGGATTTCTTTTCAAAATAATTGTTTTACTTGAAATTTGTTCAAGAAATTTCTTTTCTTTTCTAGTTTTAAATTTTGATTTTAAACAATATTTTTGTACGTTTTCTATTTCCTCGCATTAATTATGAAAATTAGAGTGTTCCACAAGGGTGCTGGTGATCAATTACACCCTCGAACTATAAGCATCCTCACTGGCTTTGGAGTACGATTGTCGTGTTCGAAGAACGTAATTATCATGGTCTACTGTGACGTCAGCAGGTGAAGCCAGTAAGAGGTATCAGCTGGGCGGGCGGCGCCATCAGCAACGCGTTGTGGACCGGGGTCTATCTGAGAGATGTGCTGCTGCATTGTGGACTCTCGGCTGACGACATGGAGGGGAAGCATGTCATTGTGAGTATTTGTGAGTACTGGGAGGTCAACAGGTGAAGCCAGTAAGAGGCAAGGGCCAACTTTCAACGCTAGGTCCGAAAATTTATACAAAAATGGAACAAATGTTATTATGTGAGAGTGGTTTTTAAAATTTCGGGCGGTGACTTCAAGTTTAAATTGCAGTCCTATATCTCAATATAATTGAACCAATCCATTTTGTAGGGACGGCCGACCTTTAGGAGCTTCAAAAATACCTGGTCAGCCACTGCGGAACTTGGCATGTTTTGCATAATGAATGACATACTAAATGTATTGAAATTTTATTTTCTGGGAGGTCTAATATCTGACTCCGGTTGACCCCATATTAAGCAATGTTCTTTTTAAAAACAATGTAACTTATCTTATTTCCTCTGTTTTTTGAATACTTAAATTATCCCATTCTATTGTCCTTATTGCAAAAATAAAATCGAACTGACCACGTTCCGAAATTACTTACAGCATTGTTAGCGTACTGAATAACGTTCTTATAAAACTCTATCGTTTCTCAGTTCATGGGGTCAGACATAGACGCGACGGGCTCAAACTTCAGCACGTCCATTCCCCTGCACATGGCGATGAGCCCGAGCTCGAGGATCCTCCTGGCGACGTCGATGAACGGCGCCGCTCTGCCGCGCGACCACGGCTACCCGCTGCGGGTTGTGGTGCCCGGCGCGCCCGCCGTGCGCAGCGTCAAGTGGCTAGGTGGGAATTATTTCAACACTCGCTTTTGCACGTTTAGATTTTAAAACTGACAGATGTCTGTAAAAGATGTCAAAAGTGACATTTCACAAGTGACAGATGTCAAAAGTAACATGTCAAAAGTGACACGTCAAAAGTGGCATATGCCATACATAAGTGACAGATGTCAAGACTGATAAATATCAAAAGTAACAATTGTTTCTGACATATCTCCAGATCTCTATAGAACTATGAATTTCCTGGGATTAAAAGTATCCTACGATATTAAACGAAACCGTAGGTTCAAAATCACATATTGTCGCTATAGAAACTACTGCAATAATCTTATAAAAAAACTCAAACGAAAACATGACAGGGATAAATTAGCCAAATCAGTAAACAATAACAAACTATTATGGAAAAACATAAAAAACCTAACTTATACTAATAAACATAAAAATCCACACACAGACCTAATTAATTCTTCCTCATCAGTTAAAGACTCTGCAAACTTGGTAAATAATTACTTTGCCAACATCGGGAAAAATCTTGCACAGAATATAAAGTCTCAAACAGCCAACTCTACACACACTTTTCTGAATGATCTCCCTATAATGCCCAATTCTTTTGTACTTCTAGATACTGACAACTGTGAAGTAAACAACATACTTACCAACCTAAAATCAAATAGTGCCCCTGGTTGGGATAATATCCCAATACAATTTTTAAAATATGCTAGGTTTGAAATTGTCCCTATTATAACTCATCTGGCTAACCTTTGCTTTCAGAAAAGAATATTTCCAACTGCTCTTAAAGCATCTATTATTACCCCAGTTTTTAAGGGTGGGGAGAGTGACGATGTTAGTAACTATAGACCTATCTCAGTTCTTTCTGCTATCTCTAAAATCATCGAAAAGTTGCTTAACGCTCGACTATTAAGTTATCTTAGTAAATTTGATATATTATCTCCTTCTCAATATGGTTTCCGGCGAGCAATATCAACTGAAGATGCAATAACTGATTTATGTACTTTTGTTACTGAACAACTAGATACAGGTCACACATGCTTAGGAGTTTTTTTGGACCTCAAAAAAGCTTTTGACACCGTTTCTTTTCCCATCCTTGAACGGAAACTAGAATTAATCGGAATAAGAGACTCTCCTTTATTGCTCCTAAAAAATTATCTCTCAAATCGTAGACAAAAAGTTAAACTGGGTGACACTACCAGCGAGAATGTCCAAGTTTCATATGGTGTCCCACAAGGAAGCGTTCTAGGCCCTACATTATTTTTGATTTACATAAACGATCTCTGTAACATGAAATTATGCAATGCAAAAATATTTTCCTACGCCGATGATACTGCTGTGGTCTTCACTGGTGAATCTTGGGATGAAATTAAAATCAATGCTGAAAGTGGCTTGAAGCGGGTAGGTCAATGGTTAACAAATAATCTCCTTACACTAAACCCCTCTAAATCTAACTACATCTGCTTTAGCATAAATAATAGACGTCAACCAAACAGGGACTTTAATATTAAGATACACAATTGTGTTAATATCTTAAATGGAAATTGTAATTGTCCCAAGTTGGAGAAAGTGTCACAAATAAAATACCTTGGAGTAATTTTAGACGACAGATTATCATGGTATCCTCACCTAGATCAAGTTGCAAACAGAATAAGAAAGCTCAGCTGGATATTTGCAGCACTGAGACACATTGCACCACCCAAATCACCAGAAAACAAAAATAAAGACTTACTAAGCACAATATACTTGGCTTTGGTGCAGTCTATCTTAGTTTACTGTATTCCAGTCTGGGGAGGTGCAGGAAAGACCAAATTCTTAGATCTAGAAAGAGCCCAGCGTGGACTTTTGAAGATAATGCATTTTAAAAAAAGAAGATTCCCTACTAGTAGCCTTTACGAATTATGCAACTGTTTATCCGTGAGGAAACTGTATATACTTCAAACTGTTCTAAAAAAACACAAAGATATTGATTATGATGCAAGAGTAATTATGAAGAGAAAAAAATACAATGTAGCTAAAATTCCAACAACTAAAACCGAATTTGCAAGCAAACAGTACTCAAAACGATCAGCATACCTGTACAATAAGTTGAACACTGAATTGGACATTTATAGTAATCCTTATTACGAATGTAAGAAAGCAATCACAAATTGGTTACAACCGCTAAACTACGAACAGACAGAGTGTTTATTGACCCGCATACAATAACAAAATAGTCAACATACACATGAATATATTAATATTATATAATACCTATATACCTTTACTTTTATCGTTGAAATAATATAAATTAAAAATAGAATCTTATTTATTTTGTTCTACATTTCATATAAAAACTAAACAAATATTACATATATGTATATTTAAAAATATAGACTTCTCACACACAAATATACCTACATAACATATTTATAATATCTAACAATAGCTATCTTTATTAAACTTCTTTTTAAAAATTCTCGTTTTCAAAATCAGTGAATTATGTGAAGATATAGAAGAGCGGAGTCACCTGGTACAGGCATTGTATGCTTAAAAGGTGATTTCAACAACTCGATTATTGTAAACTATTTATGTTTTACCAATAAAGATATTTTGTATTTTTATATTTTTTTTTTGTACCAGAAGTACGGCGATGAGGCTCACGGCTTAACACCTATTATAACGCAGTGATGTAATAATCCTCGGAGAAATGTGGATACACGAGAATGGACCGTGACTTGCAAACACCTGAAACCCCTTCGGGATTTAATATAACAATGTATTCTTTTCCACAGAATCGATAACAATATCGACGGACGAGAGCCCGTCACACTGGCACCAGAAGGACTACCGCGGCTTCAACCCGTCCGTGACGTGGGAGACAGCGGACTTCTCCACCGCGCCGCCCGTCTACAGTCTGCCGGTCACGTCCGCCGTCTGCGAGCCGACAGATGGCGACACTGTGCGCGTCCAAGATGGCTGCATCGAACTCAGAGGTACACCCGTCCGCGATGTGGGAGTGGTGGATGTGGGCCCATCTGCCGGTCACATCCGTCGCTAGTGAAACGACAGATGGCGACACTGTGCGCGTCCAAGACGGCTGCATCTAACTCACACTCCCGCTCTCTGGTTGATTCTACGAGAATGTACAACAGCGACGCCATCTGTGACTAACCTAAAGCCCGCCCTCTATCTATGCTAGCCCGAACTTTCTCGTACCGCTCGTACGCAATAATGGGAGTCCACTATAGTTGCTTGCGACGGGATCTTATAATTTTTTTATGTTTCATTGGGCAACTCTTATTAACTTGTATTAATTAGAGCTTAATTTTGATAACAAGCAAAAACCACCAAAGTCTAAACGTGACTTATGATAAGCGATTCAGGGGAGCTATTCCAGAGAATCAATCGAATCGAGATTTCTAAAACTCGATCTAAAAATTTATGGAATTCGACTGATAAAATGGGTTATTGCGATCGGGAAAGCTAATTCGACAGACTGAGAATATTCTGAGTCTGTCGAATTTGCCTTCTCGATTGTAAAAACCCATTTTATCAGTCGAACTCCTCAATTTTTTAGATCGAGTTCTAGAAATCTCGATTCGATTGATTCTCCGGAATTACCCCCCAGACAATTTTGATAGAATTCATGACCTAAATGTCGTGGAAAGTAAAACGTCATAAAACCGAGAAGATCCCTTGCATTGTATTTTATATTCCTTAAATGCACTTTGCTCATCGTAGAACTACAAGGTTTGGTAAGACGGAGTACTTTAATATTCTGGAATAGGCCGCTTCTGTGGTCTGTTGGCTCGAACGTGTCGTCTGAGTTCTTCGGAAGTACGGCGATCACCACCCATCACGCTGTATCTTGGGTGAAACGTTGACGTATACGGAAGCATCTCTGTCACGTCTTCGAGGATTCATGTCGTGACGATGATACGCAAGTATTCTGGAATGGAAATACTTGTAATGAAGGTATCAAAAGCCGTTTCGGAACTTTTCTGATCAGCGTTTTCTTCGTTAGGCTACGCATACTCGGGTGGCGGCGCCAAGATCCTGCGAGTGGACGTGACGTCAGACCGCGGTGCCACATGGCACGAGGCGGCAGCGCTCGCCGTGGACGACGCTCCCCACATGGATCACTACTCCTGGATGCTGTGGCGGGCCAGGGTGCCCGTCGCTACCACACAGAAAGAGGTATACATATAAGGTGCTATAAAAATATCTGCCACGGCTGCAATGAGAGACTGCATCGTGAAAATAGATTACAATAGTCTTCAGTATGAATTTAGTTATATAAGCAAAAGTCACATTATATTAAATATGCTTCATATCGTTTATTACGTTATCTTTGCGTAAAGTAAGGCCAATGAGACGAGATAAAGGATGTAAACAATCGGACCGTTACTGAGTTATCTCTATCCTTATCTTTCGTACCTACGCAACTATGGCGTCAGTTGGTGTCGTTTAGTGAGTCGTGTGGTACAGGTAAGCTGTTAGACCGCATTTACCAACATTTGGTCCTCCATTTTGTAAACAATTTCATTCCTGTTTGGATTTCGTTCGAAGCACCGAAAACATCGATTCATAGCGTAATTATTACGCCGTGGCCAAAATAGACAAAAAAAAAATCTTTCACAGTTTGGTGAGCTCAGAAATGAATCATGTTATCAAATTTTTATTTTTAATGCAAAATTGACAACATTATTGATAATACAATAAGTAGATAACTCTTCAGACGAATCATCTTCGTATAATACAGGCGACAACGATTAGAATACGGAGTTCAAAATTTTTATATAACTTATTTGAATAAAAAAAATTGTAGCCCCTAAAAGTTTGTTTACATTCTGTGTCTCGTCTCGTTGGCCTTACTTTATTATATAGATGTGAATAGTAGCTGTACGTACATAACAGGTGGAGGTATGGGTGAAGGCGACGGACGGCAACTTCAACACGCAGCCGGAGCGGTTCGACGACATTTGGAACATCCGCGGCATCCTCAGCAACGCGTACCACAGGGTCACCCTCAAGCTGCAACAGTAGCGAGCGGCAAGTGACGTCACTATACACCATGTTGATGACGCGGTTAGAGTATACCTACTTGACTGTAGGTAGGTTGGGATCTTTGGATCTGTTGGTGCTTGTTTTGTATGTCACGGGTGTAACTAGATAATGACCTCTAATATCTTGCAGCGGATCTAAAAAAACCTATCAAAACCTAAAAAAAATGTAAAATCCAGGCCACATCTATCTATCTATACATATGATGGCGACGCCATCATGACGTACACTGCTTTTTCTTAAAAAAAAACGAATAATGGCTTAGTGATAATAATACAATTCTTTACTTATTGTATCTTAATACAAGGCGAGCTTAATACTAATTTATATTTTCTACCAGCCAACCTTTGGCAACAAGAATATTGTTGAGGGTAGTAATAAAACATCCGACCCATTATGCGATCAGACGAATTATTCTAGCTTTTTTCGTGAAAAAGCAGATATTTTAAGAAAACAAAGTTTAACAATTACGAAGGTATCCAACAAAAAGTCGAAAATAGGTGCGACGACGAAGCGAAGTTTTTTTAAACATATAGTAATATCGTATGATCTCGTAATAATGGGATTGCGTTTACGCCATAATTCGGCTTTTTGTTAATTATGGCATGGCGTAATGACCGATCCATTTACACGATCATACGATATTATTTCACTTATTCGCAAAAAAGCTGATAAAATCTGACATTTACGTGACATGAAAAAGCGAGATTAAAACAATTACGAAAGGTTTTCAACATACTTTGAGTTTGGGCTTATTCGATTGGTCTTCATTAGCACTTTGGTAAAACATGGTGACCATGGTCTGATGATGGGACTGGAAGGTGGGTACGAGATCTCCTCAGCGGACAACAGCAGACCCTTCCAGTTTAGGCTTATTTTGTTGGTATTTATTAGCACTGTGGTAAAACATGGTGACCAAGGTCTGTTGATGGGACTGGAAGGTGGGTATGGGTTCTCCTCAGCGGACAACAGCAGACCCTTCAAGTTTAGGCTTATTTGATTGGTCTTTATTAGCACTTTTGGTAAAACATGGTGACCGTTTCATATTGTCGTTGAAAAAATCATATTCTTTTGTTTTCCTTATTTCCACTAAAATCTCATCGACGCGGGCGGAGCCGCGGGAAAAAGCTAGTAATAATATAAGCCTTTATTCAGAATATACTTAAATTCTAATAACATTTTTATTTTTTCTCTCTTACATCTTATTTACACCTGGTATTCATAAAACAGTTCCATGACTGACTGACTGACAACGCACAGCCTAAACCGCTGAAGACAGAAACATTTTGTATTCCGTTTCTTAGTTTCGTTGCGGTGCACTCAGAAAATATTTCGTAATTCATCTATAAATTTGCGTTTCACGTGATGTCGGGGCGTCCTAATAGTAGACAGCAAAAGTTAAATTTATTTATTACTACCGTTTAGGTTTTAACGGCTCTGAGGCTTGCTGCACGCCAATCGTTGTCATTGAAACAGCATATTGTACTAATTATAGTGACTAACTTTCCCAGGCAAAAGGCAAGAGCCCTCCTAGCATCTATAGCCTTCAAAAGCGTTGTGACTGGCCAAAAATTATGTGTGATGTCATTTCTAGCCTATTACGGCGCGTTTGAAGGTTATTGCGGTGGATGTCGAAGTTAGACAATGGTGTCGATTCGGTGCAACGCGACTTAACTTATTTGACAGGACTAACCTTATTTTAAGCGTCCTGTCCTTGTCTTTTTAATACAGAAAGAAAAAGACAGAATGCTTAAATTAAGTTAGTCCAGTCAAATAAGTTAAGTCGTGTCAAACCGAATCGACACCTAAGGCCTAACAAAATTCAGTAATTATTTAAAATTAGTAAGGAAAAGTGAATATTTTTCTCTGGGAATGTTGTTCAGTATAGTTAATTTATTAAATTATCTGTAATTTTTAGCCCGTATATTTACATCAACTAGGTAATTATTTGTTATACCTACTTTGTTATCTTATAAATAAATCATGATTATTTTATAATGTTCTTTTATTCAGAGGCAAAATCTATAGAAACGCTCTAGTCCTTTTGACTGAGACGTTTAAACCAAAATAGTTTTTTCTGTTACTTCTGACTCTAGATATTTCACTTGACTTTATACCAAGCAAGTTTCAGTCACCATATTTGATTAAAATCTTGTTTGAATAGCAATAAAGTAGTAAAACAAGTTCTATGCGCATTGCATAGAGTTCACTATGGACTGTTTTGCTTTTCAATAATTATTTGTCGTCGTCTCTGATATGGGCAAATAAATTCAAGGTCTTATCAATGTAATGTCAACCAACTTTTATCTCATTCCAGATGAGAAATTAATATACACAAGCCGGATATAACTATAAGGAACATGTTTGCGTTAAAACAAATTCAAAGTTCAGGCAGATTCTTTATGAAACAGCTATCAAAAACAAACAGTGAACTAACCAGAGTGAGGCGAATTCAAACTCGAAGTACCCTCCTAAAGAAGAATACTGAAGAAGTCATCAAGTTGCAGATTGATGGAGAAATTGTGGAGTTCCCTTCAGTCTGGCTGAGAGACAACTGTCAATGTGAGAAGTGCTACCATGAATCGGCTAACAGCAGAATCCTCGACTGGAGCAGATTCGACCTGAATGTATACCCCACACATATTGATTCCAGCAACAATAGTGTGAACATTTCGTGGAATGATGGACACAAATCCCAGTTTAACAAAGATTGGCTGCAGTTCCGAAGTTTTACACCGGAGAGTCAGAAAAGGTATTCTGAAACCATTTACAAACCTCCTAAAATCACTTGGCATGGAGATGAATTTCAGACAGTATGTACTAAACATGATTATAATGATATATTGAACTCAGAAAAGGCTCTATATGATTGGTTACATAAGTTCTCAGTATATGGTGTGGCACTGATTGAAAATACACCCAATGATGAACATGCGTTAGACAATATTGTTGCCAAAGTTGGATTTCCTAAGCAGACACATTATGGTGTGAAATTTGTAGTTCAGAACATAGCCAATACAAGCAATGTAGCTTACTTGTCTAGCAACTTACAAATGCATGTTGATCTGCCTTACTACGAGTACTGTCCTGGAGTAAACATGCTACATTGTCTGGTTCAAACTGCCAGTAAAGGAGGAGAGAATCTGCTGTCGGACTGTCATTACGTCGCTAGCTTTGTAAAGGAAAACCATCCAGAGACATACAAGCTGCTGACAGACATTGAAGTGGAATGGAGCGACGTAGGAACTGAACATGGAAATGAGTTTTACAAGCTTCATCGAGCCCCAGTTATTTGTCTTGATAAACATGGAGAAATAAGCCGGATTAACTTCTCCGTACCTCAAAGAGGCAGTCATTTCCCTGGGCCTATGGAGGCTGTGAAACCTTGGTATGAAGCCCATAGCTTATTCCTTGAACTGAATCGCAGGTTTTCAGCAAGATTTAAGACAAAGCCTGGGGATATCCTTGTGTTTGACAACATTAGATTATTACATGGAAGAAATGCTTATGAAGATAGTTCAGAAAATGTCAGGAAGCTGATAGGAGCTTATGTGGATTGGGATGAGATCTATTCTAGATTGAGATGTTTGAAAGTCAAATTTCATAAAGATAAAGGAATTTAATTCTTATTTTTAGTACATAGAGGAATAATTATATCATTTTAACTACAGTAAGTTGACATCAGTGGCGTCCATTGAACATTTTTGCAGGAATATCAATGAGAAGGTAAAGACGGTCAATAAAAAAAAAATGTTCATGTGTGAGTACGACTAGCGTCTTAAGGGTTCCTTACCATTCCAAAAATAATAAGTAAATAGACTTAAATAATTTGAACAAAACAAAAAAAATGCAAACTTATGATCGCCTACAAAATTCATGAAAAAAAACTGCAAAATTAAATTGGTCGAGCATTCAAGTATACTGGGTGTTAAAATGATAACCTTTTTCCTTAAAATGGGGTATACCATCAATATGAACAACTTTCACTATGAAGCCAACGCTGAAATCGCGAAAAAAAAATCTGCTGTTTCATACATTAAGTTCAAGTAAAGAAAACTTTTTTATGAAACAGCTGATTTTGTTTTAGCGATTTCAGGGTTGGCTCATTGTTAAAATTGTCCATATTGATGGTTAGAACATCCCATTTTAAGTAAAAAGGTTATCAGCTTAACATCCTCTATAATGTAACCTGAAAACTGCATTATAAATCAGTATTTTCAGTAATTAGTTGTCGTTTAAATACAGATATATATGGCATATACCTACCTACTCGTAATATACAGAAAATTTAAAATGTTACAAATATGGTCTAAAACTGACAACTTAATGGCCTTCTTTTTACAGATAAAATCAAAGTTAAAAATATTTGGTCTTTATTTAATAAGCTCTAGAGTCTGGACAATGACACCCCACATGCTAGGGTAAGAAATTTTTCTTTTCATCTCCTTTTTGCATGGGATTGCATTTGTAATTCAATATTTGGGTTTGGGTCAATTTTTTAAATATTTTATGTACCATATCCAAATTTCAGATCTATAATGCATTCCATTGACAAGCTCAAGACCTGTGACATATCTAATGATGGATAGACCGTAGAGTGATATTATTGGAGCTCCATTTGCCCTTTGAGTATGGAACCCTAAAAAAATGAAAATATCTCTTTGAAGAATAAACACCAGTACAGCCACTGCCTATGTAAATAAATAAGTAATTACATCAATTTTTTGGCCTTCTCATCAACACCATCATTTTCATTGGTTTTTCAGCAAAAATTTCTATATGCATGGCACTGGTTGGCATCTTAAATATTAAATTAGTTATCTCAATTAGGTCTAGCCTCTGCTATAATTCAATGTAAGTATCTAAATTACAATTCCTTATTGAAAACCTTCTCAGTGGTATGATTTTCTCCATATCTTCCAGTTTCTCGTTTACTTCTACTAAAGGAAATTCTTCCAAATCCGCATTTGTAGCTAACCCAACAGCACAGGATTCATTGGTATGTAGAAATATTGAGAAACTACTGTCTTCAGGTAAGTTTACAAACTTGTGCTGTTGCGATGATAAATTCAAACAAAAAGCGCGTAAATTCTGCTCACATTGCACTAAATAAGCATCCGAAGTTTCATCAAACTGTTCATTTCTACTAAAGTCGAAGACGAATTTCATGACAGGTTTGTAAAGGTTGTCGGTAACGGCTAACTCTATACGATTCAAGTGTCCACTCCTAAGGCAGTCGGCGACACTCTTCAGGCACAAGTCAATGTATTGGTTGACTTCAGGGTGAGTAGAATAATGTACCACGACGCTGTACTTCTTCCTCGTTTCGAAAATGCTCTCCGGGTAGACTGATGTGTAGAACAGAATGTTGTGAAAAGCTACGCCGAGGAACTCTACCGTTAAGTCAAGGAAACAACTGTCCATTGCAGAAAATCTAGTTTGAAGTCTTATTGACTATAAATTAACATAATGAAAACAAAACAATCCGAAAATCCTTTTCATTAAGGTTGCGTTCCAAATAACTCTTCAAGATTAAAATATTGCTCGCTGTCAGACAAAAGTAGCTCGATGCTGGTTCCAAAACATCTACTTTTAGGTTTTCATCGAGCTACTTTTCTCCGACAGCGAGCAATATTTTAATCTTGAAAAAGTGATTTGGAACGCTACACAAACAGAAATCTCGTGCGTGAATAAACAAAAAATGACGTGCGTGACGTGACGCGGTGACGGACGGTGGGGTAGGGATTAGGATCACAAAAAGTATCGATACCTGAGTAGTATCGATACTTTCTCTTCGATACCTAGTATTTTTGTACTCGATACTTTGGTTCCGATACTTTACTAGGTATCTATACTTTTTCATATACTTGATACTTTTGTGTTACCATTTCCCTTTCTGACATTAAAACAGTATTCTCTTTCGTTCAAGTGATAGATTCCGGTAGAAATAGACCACAGTGTGGCAAAGTCGTAAGTCAGTTTTCGAGAATTCACCAATGGTGACTATTTAAAAAATAATTCGAATTATACCGTAAAATATCCTATTTAAAAGATTTTTTAATTTTGTACAGATAATAAATCTACATAATAGATTGCTTTAAGTGGTAATAACGCAGAGAGATATTGATTCTCCGTTGATGAATTTTATTGCATTTTGGAATGATTTATTCAACATTATAAATACATAATTGCTATATTTAGCCTTTTATTCAACATTAAAAACATAACAGCAACATTAATCAGTTTGGTTCTTTTCGAAGAGTAACTCGAAGTAAAACAAGGAAATAAAATAGAAACTGACTTAGTTTTGTGGGTTTGTTGAGGCATATTTAACAAATGCCACCTCCGGGGTTTGACAAATAAGTGAATTTAATACCAGGCAGGCAGTCCCATCTGAAAGGCTTTTTCAAAAGCTGGGGCAACGATGACAGCAGGGAACCGACTCACTGGGTCGTGTATAGACTAATTACTTTCTATGTCTGACTGCATCGAAGAATCAATCGGGATTTAATTTTTATTAAAAATAACTGATTTAAAGTTCACTTTAATTTTGGTTTTTATTATGCAACAGAGTGCTTCCAATTTCAATATTGATTTGGTAAATTAGTTGGTAATTATAGACCTATCTCGCTGTTGCCCATACTTTCTAAGATTTTTGAAAAAGTTATGGCAAATAGATTGCGTCGGTTTCTTACGTTTAACAAATTGCTAGCTAAGGAGCAATTTGGTTTCCAAAAAGGCGCATCTACGGTTGACGCAATTATAGATATGACAGACTTTGTTGCGGAAGCCTTAGATAAGAAAGGAAATGTAGTGACGGTGCTGCTTGATCTTTCAAAAGCGTTTGATCATGTTAATCATAGTACTTTACTAGAAATCCTGAATCGATATGAGATAAGAGGTAATATAAATAAATGGTTTGAAGGTTATCTCACGGATCGCTCACAAAGCGTTGTGATACCTACCTTGGACAACACAAAGACAATGATAAATATTGAATCAGGAAACTGCAAATTGAGAAAGGGTGTACCACAGGGTAGCATATTGGGCCCCATTCTTTTTCTCTTGTATGTAAACCATCTGCCCTGCTTGACAAACAATAAAGTGGTCATGTTTGCAGATGATGTGTCCGTATTCTTTAAGTTTGAACGATCAAATGAAAATAGTGATCTATCGAGTGTTATAACTGAGTGTATAAGCAGTGCGATAAACTGGTTTGAAACTCTTAATCTAAATACAAACGTCAATAAGACCCAGATGCTATATTTCCACAATTATAATACTCGTAAACTGGACTTAAATGTAGATATTTACAACAAAAAAATAGAATTTGTTCCATTTGCAAAGTTTTTGGGAATTTATGCTGACGAAAACATGAACTGGAAGAAACATGTTGAAATTCTTGGGAATAAGCTGAGTAGCTTCTGTTATGCTTTAAGGACCTTGGCAAAAATTGCAACGAGAAAAGCTGTTCTACAAGCATATTTTGCTTTCTATCAATCAAGAGTACTGTACGGTCTTCCTGTATGGGGAGGAAGTACAGATATAGAGAGTATATTTAAACTTCAAAAAAGGTGTATCCGTATAATAAGCGGACTAAAATCAAGTATGGATTCCTGCCAACCATATTTTATTACGTTAAAACTACACACACTTACTGCCTTATACGTAATCGAATTATGCAAAATTGTCAAGCGCTTTCCTAGTAAATTCCCCAATAAATCTCTATGTCATAGCACTAGACTTCAAAAACGTTTTGAGTTTGACCTCCAAGTTCCTAGGAAAAACACTACTTCTTATGAAAAGTCTACCAAATTGGCTGCCATTAAAGTGTTTAATAGCCTACCAATACAAATCAAATGCTATTCTGGGATCGAATTTATGAATACCCTGAAAAGATACTTGGTACAGATGTGTCCTTACAATTTAAAAGATTTTTATAAGTTTAATAAAGATTATAATGGAATTATATTGTAATTTAATTTTGTATTGTGAATTAACATTCATTTGATCTATTATATTTGAAAATTTTATAATCAATGAGAAGTGTTAAATTATGTAGAATAGTAAAAGTAGGTTTAAGGTATAATTAGAGTCTAGCTGTAAATACGAATTATACAATTTATTTTAAGAATTACATTGCTACACCTTATTGGTAAAATTACATTGTAACTTGTATTTTTAAGAAACACCTTTCATGTACATGTGATTTATGGCAATAAATGAATTGAAATTGAAAAATTGATTTAGTACATTCTAAATCAATTTAAAGGCACCGATATTTTCCCTGCAGTCTGCTGTGCGACTCTTAGAGTAATTTCATTTAAATAAACATAATGATAATTTTGTGTTTTTCAAACAAATATTAATTACTTGAGTATGCCTAAATATTATTAGAGTGCATTACAAACTAGAAAAGATAAATTAGAAGCAAATGTAAAGACAAGAATTTGAAAAATTTCCTCGGCCCAGGATTCTTGTCTTTACATTTGTTTCTAATTTATCTTTTCTAGTTTGTAATGCACTCTAATAATATTTAGAGTATTCTAAAGCGATGGATTTCGCAATAAAATACATAATCTTAGTTAATGAGAACTGTGACTTTCTTAACTGTCTGAAGCAACACATATTGTAGCGATGACAGCGCCATCTGTTTCTAAGAACAAGACGTGAAATCACATAACGCCCTCGTGAGCGTTCAGTATGTGCATTACAAGCTAGTTAGATCAAATAGTTACAAAAATATTCGGTGGACAAGTATGGTGGAAAAATTCAACGGTTTAGGTAAGGACCTCGGTGGCGCAGTCGGTTAGCGCGCTTGTCTTGATAACAAGAGGTCGCAGGTTCGAATCCTGGCCCGAAGAATTGTTTCAAATTCTTGTCTATTCCTTTGTTTCTAATTTATCTTTTCTAGTTTGTAATGCACTCTAATAATATTTAGAGTATTCCAAAGCGATTGATTTCGCAATAAAAAACATAATCTTACTTGAATATGTACTTAATACTGTTTTTTTTGCGATAAAATGCAATTTTTTAAGGTGATCAAAAAGTACCTACTCTTTACTGAGTAGTATCGATACATTTGGTTCGATACTTTTATCGGTATCGATACATTTGGTTCGATACTTTTATCGGTATCGATCTTATGTATACTCTAAGGTATCGATACATTTTTTTGCAAAACAAACCGGTATCGAGTAGGTATCGATACTTTTAAATTTTTGCGGATCCCTACGTGACGGACGCGGGACGACCAATGTCAAAAACCAGTGTTGCCACCCTCTGATTTTGGATTTTTCTTAACTCATCATGAAAACCCCTAAAATTAACTTTTTTCTGCCAAGCTTTTATTTTAAAAGTAAAATACAATACAAGCGTAACTTTTATTAAATTAACTATAAACAATGTCTATTGCAGAGTTCTGAAAACCGTCTATTTTGGAGATTAAAAAATAGATTTAACAGGCCATCGACTCGACAAACAAAAATCTAGCTCTTTTCATAGCATTAAGAGTTATCTTTTAGAATTTATCAAGTTATTCGGTCATATTAATCGAATCGATGCTTACGTAGGTACTTATAAGCATGTTCTGTCTGATACACGCATCCGATACTCGAAAGGGAGCGTCCATAAACTGCGTAGTTTTCTTAGGGGAGAGGGGCCCGATAAAAAGCTACGCTGGGTTAAGTGTGGGGAGGGGGGATTTGGAGCCTCAGCTAAGTAGTTTTTTATTTTGTAATAAAAAAAAGCATTATTGCTATTTTGGAACGAACCCTAGACTCGAACGCCTTGTTTCAACATTTAAATTCATTTTTCGACTCACACACAGACCTCGCTTATAGTGTGCACCCGACTCGTGTAGATACATAGCTAATTAAGGTATAGATTAAAATTACTAGGTATTTAAATGATGTCATTAAAACAATAGGTCGTTATTTTATTCCCAAACATTTTAACGATAGTAAAAATATGATATTAAAAAAACTACACGAGTGGGGGGAGGGGGGCTCCAGGAACAAGCTACGGTAGGTTACATGGGGGTAGGAGAGTGGGGTCAAAAGAGGACAAATTGAAACTACGTGGAGTTGATGCTTGGGATTGTTGGCACTTGGTGGAACTTTTGATACATTTTTGATTGAAAAACACTTGTACTTGTCCACTTATTTATTTATTACTTTAAGTGGACAAGTACAAGTGTTTTTCAATCAAAAATGAAACTACGTGGCTTATAGACAATCCCAAACTCTTCCCAAATAACATTTTTCTGTATCAATTTTGTAGTTAATTTGTTTCTTTCATTCAGTCATCTTTGAGTGATAGACTAAAGTAATACCCTTTTGATGATCGAAGGTAATGATTTTTTTGATCGAAGGTAATAAATACCTATCAATGGGGGTAGATAAGTGTCTTCGTGACTACAATGCTTTGTATTTTGCTAATCCATGTATTAGGTGACTTTCGTTTGTACAGCCAAATTCATACTGGGGACTCGGTAAGTAGTCAAAACCAAGGTTCAATGACCCTGTTTGCGAAATACGAAAATTATTTTTCGTGCCTCTATACCTACGACGAACTCTATACTTGTTCAAGAACAACCTCGACTCAGTATAACAGGCATAACATGATTGCCACTTTAACACCATTTGACAATAAATACAGGGTGTAAATAGAGTGCCACCATTAAGTAAAACCACATACTCTACTGATCATCCATCAGCCTGTCTCGTCCACTGCTGGACTTAGGCCTTTCCAAGATTTTGCCACTCTTGGCAGTCCTCCTGGAAGAAATGCCCATACTCACACACGCTGGGCAGGCAGGTTGGTGAGCGCGGTGCCGAAACCCTTGCAACAGTGACGCCGCTGCCCGTCACCAGTCTGTTTTATATAATTGGGGATGGTTTCGCCTGGTTTTGCCTGAGAGCTGTTCTCTTACTCTCCCCTGAATAACTTCGGGAGGATTTGCGAGATTTACTGATCATACATTCGAAAAAAAAAACCGCGCAAATCTGCAGACAAAAAGATATTCAACTGTAACTCAAAGACTTTATCTCGTAGCAGGAAGGTCTATTTTAGAACGCTGTTGCATCGGAACAGCTGATTCGCGGACAACGGTTTCTCTAAACTCAACCGTATGTCGGTGCGTTAGGGTTCACGCATTTTTGTTGGGATCTCAATTATTTCCCAAACTAAGGGTGTCCGCGGGTATGACTCTTGGGAAAAGTGGTTCAGTAGGGTCGGTAGCATACATGTGGTTTCATTTAATGGTAGCAGTCTATTTACACCCAGTATATGGAATTTACTGTCAAATGGTGTTAAAGTGGCAACCATGTTAGGCTAGCTAAAGTGTAAATTTTATTTTGCGTATTTCACAAAAAATCTCATTGAACCTTGGTCCTGACCACTTATGGAGTCTCCAGTATGAATTTAGCCGTATAAACGAAAGTCACCTTATAAACCGGATGCATATTAAAATGGTAATAAGAGCGAAAAGTAGGTTGCGGCCATTTCTTCGATGGTAATACACTCGCTCACGCACGCGTGTCTTCCAGAACTGCGTTCATTAAAGAACCCTGGGCTGGGCAGGAACACCGGGGTTGCAACACTGAGTTTTTGAACGAGTTCGGCCGAGTTGCTACACTCCAAACGTCATTATAGACATTTTCCAATAATGATTATCTGTCATTCGTTAACTGAAAAATTCGACACCGGTGTAGCGACACTGCTACTTTTGAACGGTCGGTGTTCCGACCCGTGTTGATTTTTGAACGGGTTAGTGTAGCAACCCAGGTAGGAAACCCAGCCCAGTGTGAGTTTTACTATAGAACTACTATCTGAGGGCAGAGACTACATTATGTCTATGTATGTATTTCTATTTACTTTATGCTGTTACACCATTGAACGAAATATTAAACAAAATGATAAATAATAAAATTAAGAGTAAACTTACTATTTGAGAGCCTCAACACCTGTATTTTTTCCTTTTTTTTGGGTATCATCCATTCATCCATCAGCGTGTCATCGTCCACTGCTGGACATAGGTCTTTCCAATATTTCGCCACTCTTGGTGGTCCTCCGTCTTCCTCACCCAGCCGCCATCCGCAACGTCCTTTAGATCGTCGGTGCAATGGGCATGGGCACGAGGTCGGCCTACGCTAAGCTTTGCTGTAAGTGGTCTCCATTCTAATGTCTTTCTGCCCCAACGGCCATCACGTCGGCGACAGATATGGCCTGCCCACTTCAACTTACTGATTCGGCAGGTTGTGTCGGTCACTTTCGATCTCCAACAGATCCTCTCATTTCGGATTTTATCTAACAGTGATATCCACGCCGCAAAAGCATAGCCCGGTCCATAGCTTGTTTAGCAAACCGACCCCTAATTCGAAAAATGGTTTTCATACACCCTGAAATTGTTTAAGACCTTTCCAATTAAATAAAATCATTCCCACTTCACGTGTAGGTAAGAGAGGTATTCCAATAATATTTTTTTTTAGTTTTATTTTACCACTTTGTCCGCGTGATTTATTTGCATATTATATAGGTTTTCTTAGACTGAGATTCAGAGTGCATTTTGAGTCTGAACTCAATCTTACAAACGTCAAAAAGCGACGTGATCCCATACTAGAGTGACGTTTGTAAGATTGAGTTCCTCTTGAGTTCGGACTCAAAATGCACTCTGAATCTCAGCCTAAGAGTGTCTAAGCTAAGCCGCAGACAGACAGACAGACAGACGGAAATGGCAAAACTATAAGGGTTCCTTGTTGACTACGGAACCCTAAAACAAAAAAAACTGTAAACTAAACCCGCTAAAGCTGGTTAATTGCACATTTGCCAGTATTTACATGCAAATAGATTTCGACCGCACAATCTCGTAAATAAAGGGTATCAAAACAAAGCGGTGCGGTAGCGGCGGCAGTTTGCGTTCCACATTCCATTCCAGTGGAATTCGACGAGCGACTGGAATCCAATAACGGAATTTTTCCAGCAAATTGTCCGAGATATCGCCACTTCCACTGCTTGCGACGAGCACGAAACCGTTGTCAACATCACGATTTTCTACGTGTTTATGAAATGCAATGTCAATGGAAATGAACTGTATTGGCGAGTTGAAATAAGTTTTTAACAAAAAATTGTTCACCCATCCATCAGCCCGTGTTCGTCCACTGCTGGACATAGGCCTTTCCCAAATTTCGCCTATCACAATTTTTATCACTGACTGAAGTTTCTTCCTAATTATAATTTAGGTTACATTACATATAAATTTTATAACAAAGTAATTATATATGTATAGGTAGTAGAGCTGATGCCGGGCTCGACTCTGGAGATATCACCATCTTACTCGCGAATCCCCTGACTGACCCACTGAAACCTAACCACTTCCAGGGGACTCATTGAGTGTATAGACAGGAAAAATTCGCAAAATGGTTTATATTTAATTATTCCGGAAGTTATTAGTGTACAAATAAATTAGACACGTTGAATACATAGAGATTAAGAGATCGTACGTATCAAGTTACATTGGTTGGTTATAACTGCTTGTGGAATTATTTCGTGTTTTAAACGGTATTACGGCACTCTCAAGGCACGAGTCTTATTTGCCCTTGACCGGTTTTTCTATGGGCAGTTCCCTAGGGACATAGCCATTAATTATATTCGCGTGGGTAATTTCTGGAACTATTTAACCAAATTCAAAAAGCTTATTTATAAAATAGATACTTTTTACATGTCAGAAATTAATCTCTATAAAACAATAGAATACAATTAAAAAAAAAAATAATAATACGGGAAATACATAAAACAATATTTAGGTTGGGATACTAAAATGTAATAAAATTAAATTTAACCGATTTTGAAAATTCTTTTACTGTTCTAATGTTTAAACTCTTCAAGTGGGTAATGGCAACACCTACTGTCAGTGTACGTACATTCTGTAAAGGCCATGTATGGTTTGTGTTCTGCGGACAGGTAGTTCCCTAGGGAAATAGTCATTAAATCAAACGTGAAACGTTATTACAACGTTATTACCTAAAACTTTACAAAAATCAAATTTCATCGTCAATTTATTTGACATACATGAAAAAACGTTTAATCTTTAGTTGTGAAAACTTGCCAAGTACTACATATTCAGTAGCAAGGACCCTAATAAACTTTCTTTTAAAATAAGTGAAGAACGTTGTACATTATTGCAGTTATTTATTGTATGACTGAAGGAGCCTTGATCTCAATTCTTTTTTTTGGCGAAGCCGACAATTCTGCACTGCCTTTGTACTGAACCGGCCCCTTTTTCACATTTATGTTTTTGGTGGGATAGAACTTACCCAATTGACTTCTACAATGGTTTTCTACTTTTGACAAAACTGAACCCTGAGAAGGTAAGGTAACATAAAACTCTTAAACTTAATAGAGTCGTCACATCAAGTACGTAGCGGACGCTGCCACGAGTCCACTCTTCAAACATAAACGAAGAAGGGGACAGCTCTATACGAGTAAACGAGAGAGACTGTACTGTATCTCGTTTACTCGCATGACTTGCTCATAGCACGTCTCATATTATAGACCAGCGAGCGGCGGCGGCGGGTCGGTGGCCGCGGAACGTGCCTCGAATCAGATTCCATCTGTGTTTAGGGGCATAGGGTTGCCACTTGCCTTCAGGGGACAGAAATACAAACACAATCAATGTACGGGTTGCGTTGATGTAAGTACATGAAATGTATGCTTAAAAAGAGGAATCATGTGGTATTTTATAAATATACACGTAAAAATAACAAGATATTCGAGTTCAAAATTTCACATTTAATTGAATGGGTCTTTGTATAAGGTGAATGGCAAGTCTAGTACTGAACTTGACCCGTTGTTATTTACATGAATCCGTGATGTTCAATTAATGAAATAAAGGTGTTGTATCTTGAATATCAATATCAAGGATTCTGCCGAAATAAAAGCTGTATCAAAATCATGAATGTCTAAAAGTATGAAGAAACGAGATATTTGCGTTTTTGTGACATGCTCGATACATGAATTTGTATAAAGTTACCCAGCTTGTACAGTGGAGCCCACATCAATACGGGAATACGGGAAACCTATACAATGAGAGGTCAGCTTATACCGAAAGTGTTTAAAATGATGTGGGCTCCACTGTACAAAGTTACACAGCTGAACTGCATGTAAAGTACGTAAACTATAAGCATGAATCGGAACGATAAAGTAAAGAGATTAAAGTTGGATAAAAAAATGGGCAAGTGCGAGTCAGACTCGCCCACCGAGGGTTCCGTTAAAGACTATATTTTTTATAATTTATTTGCAAATATATAGTTTTCAGATTTTTCCCTATACTTGTAGTATGAGTCGGTACTACTTGCCGAATTTCATAGTTCTAGGTAAACGGAAAATACCCTATAAATTTTGATTCCCTTGATAGTGTCGAAATATACGTTTTTTGCGGCATAAAATAAATGGCCGTGTCATTTTTTACGTTAACTTAGAAGTATGATTTTTTAATTTTAGAAGGGACTGAAGTTCTGAGTATGGTTTTAATTTTAACTCGATACCTCCACGCGTTCCCGAGATAAAGAGTCTTGACAGACAGACGAACGGACGGACGGCCAGACAGACAGACAGACAGACAGACAGACAGACAGACAGACAGACATACAGACAGACAGACAGGCAGACAGACAGACTGACAACAAAGTGATCCTATAAGGGCTCCGTTTTTTCTTTTTGAGGTAAGGAACCCTGAAAATAAACAGTCTAAAAGTCGTTTGCAATAGAATCCAACAATCATGTAAACAAATATGGCGGACTGACATTGACAGCGTATTGTTTATGCCCATAGTGATGTCATAGTGAGAGGTTTTCTCCAAGTGATTATAAATATTCACCAAAATTTTTTTCTCCCTTTGCGATAACTGTTTTTTAACAGCCAATTTTGGTTTTTTGACCGGCGGCGGTGGAGCAGTCCCCGACGAACCTGGCTGCGGCTCGCTCATTATAACCTTAAAAACAAATATAATTTTACACACATACATTTCAGTAATTGTGATCTATTCAAATAATTAGTTACGAGGGCAATACAATATTAAAGTGCGTCTAATAGATTTCCGTTGTAGGTAATAGATCTAAATCATTCTTACCTCCTGATTACTCCTTGAGAAAAAATACCAATCGTATGCTATATCAAAGTCCGTGATGCCGTGCAAAGGTCGTCGTTCCAAGAAAAATATGTCCACCCAAATCGTAAAGCAAAACAAAAGTCCAAAATGAGAATGCAAAGTCGTAGAAATCGGAAACAGAAAACGGAAACAGAAAACACTAATGCACAGCGAACCCACAGAACAGTGAATGACTGTGAATGACAATTCTAACAAAATGGCCATCTGTCAATTTTTAAAAACTAACCATTATTTTTATGGCTTAGGATACAATCCGTTTTGGTTAATTATATTAAGCTCTTGAAAAAAAATTTTCATTGTATTCAAATAATATTAAATTAAAATAATTTATTAAATTAAAAATAAAAGATAACTTCAGATTACGAACAACACTAACTTTTCAATGACTTATAGAGTTCGATGAGTAAAAAACTAAGATGACAGCTTGTCAAATACTTCGAAATTTTTACGTTGCAAATGTTTTAACAAATTTAACTTATAAATACAAGTTAAATCGTGTTGAAGATAATGTGAAAACAATGGTGCGTTCGTTGAAATCAGACTATGTTCATAATTGATCGTCAAATGTATGTGATTACGGAGTAATCGTGACAATTTGGTTTGTTTACATGATTGTTGGATTCTATTGCAAACGACTTTTATAAACATATTCGTACAAAATTTAAACAGAGACCAGCCTGGCTTTACTTGAAAAAAAAAAGTACCTTTTTTTTGATGTTACGTAAATAGTTCTTTATTAGAACAAGTGGTTTAGGTTTTAATAATGTTTCTAACAAAACAAATAAGTAACATGAATTCAAAGTTTGAAAAGTTAGTAATTCGTAATCTGTATTTCTTTTTACTCGCATTTCTTATATCTGGCACCCCTAGGGCTTACCCAAATTATGATAATGTAGATTTCGGGCTCCAAAAGTATCAACTTTCGGGTCTTCCAAGATTCGAATTTTACCATCAACAATTTTCAAATTAAATTACGAATATCGACACAATCCGTATGTACCTATAAAGTTTGAATTGGGGTAAATAGGATCTTAGGAACATAATTTAAAAGCCATTCTTATTACCTATCTAGGATGATGCTAATATTGGATTGATTCTTATCAGATTAGTTTATAGAGGATATGTCGCGCTTGCAAAGGTCACTGTTACTCCATGCGGAACGCCCTGCAGTGCGAGAGGGACGGATTCCGGAAAAAATGACAGTTTTAAATTATTATAAAATGAACTATCAAAATTTCCAACTGAGGAAATTTAGATATCGCTAAAAACTATCTAATAAAATATCGTTCAGGTCTGTATATCATTCCGATTTGTCATACTATGAAAAAAAAAGTGTAGAAGAAGACCACATTTCAATAATTATTTCTATCGAGCGAAAGTTACGCAATCGCGTTTCTGTACTGAAACAAAACTAGAAAAAGATTCCGAAATTTATATACTGATTTATCAAATTAGTGGCTTCATCTGAAAAGCAGGTATACAACTACAAAAAGTGCCATTTTTATTGAAATAGCCCTTAAAGGCAGATCACCGACACCTTTTGTGAGATTTATTATCACTCTCTGAGGCCGAGTGGTTGCCGTGGTCGTGGGTTCGATACCCGAAGTGGGATCCGAAGTTACTTTGAGTTCGGTCTGCATGCTTCGTTGTTGTATTCAGTACCTACAAAATACCGTGTTAAACGGGAACATTTAAGGAAGTCTTTTTATTTACAATTATGTAATGTGATAAGTACTAAATATTCGGGCACATTTTTGTAGGAAATTTACAAATACATCCATAAGAATGATTGGTCTATTTTTAACATATACTCAATAGTGTAAAAGTCTTATTGGTAAATGAAGACGTGAAATGGCTCCACTCTAGACATTTTGTTTGGTACACTTTATAAAAAAGCCGATAAGTGACACAATACATTTGATTTTTAGGGTTCCGTACCCAAAGGGTAACCAACAGGACCCTATCACTAAGACTACGCTGTCTGTCTGTCACCAGGCTGTATATCATGAACCGTGATAGTTAGACAGTTGAAATTTTCACAGATTATGTATTTCTGTTGCCGCTATAATAAAAAATACTAAAACCAGCCAAGTGCGAGTCGGGCCCGCGCTCTCCCATACAACAGACATGATTTTTTTGCCATTTTTATAGATAATGGTACGGAACCCATCGTGCGCGAGTCCGACTCGCAATTTGGCGGTTTTTTTAAATATACGGGTATATAAAATTAAAAAGAAACGAGAATGATATACAAACATTGAACCGATGTTAGGGCTCCTTGTGTGCTTTATTTATTTTTCTGAGCCAACAACACACATATCACTTTAAAATAGTGTTTCAGGACTTTCAGGACAATAAATATATCGACAAAAAGTAATTGCTCGCGAAATAACTCTGCGGTTGTAAAGTTACCAGTTATCTCCTTAAAAATAAGCTGTGCAAATATCTGTTATTATGTTCGCACCTGCTGAGGATTTCACTGAAACCATTCGTCTATGAAATTGGGCGTAGTGCTACGAAGCACAGTGGGAAATCGATAGCTTTTTATTTTTACTGATAGATTGTTATAATTTCTCACAGATACGAGTAGTAAGTAGTTAAGCAAGGCTTCAAAAGGAGTGTCTTTTATTATTTTTAATATTTTTTCATTTAATTTGATATGAAAAAACCGGTCAAGTGCGAGTCAGACTCGCATACCTAGGGTTCCGTAATTCGACAGTTTTGGGAACAGTCAGGAAGAAGGTATTTAAAATCTTGCCTATAACTGTATATGATAATTAAAAAAAAAATTGATTATACCACAAAAGAGAGACCCGAAATTTTTTACACCGTACTCGAAATAAAACTCGTGGATGAAAAATTTAATTTTGTCATTTTCTAATCGTGAATTTTTCAATCGCTATATTTTTCCTGTAATCTTTACGAAATCCCAAATAACCATGAATTTTTCATATTTGTCGGTTCATTAGTTTAGGAAATAAGGAAGGGGGGGACGTGCATTTTTGTGGTTTTTCAAAGATTTATCGAAATCAGTGCCAGTTAATATAGTAAAAGTATATATTTTTATGATCAACTCTTTAAGATCTACAATTTGTTATCCAAATTGTATATTTATAAAAAACAATTTTTTGTTATTTTACTTTTTTATATTTCTCATTTACTTTTTTTAATCGCTATATTTTTTTTGTAATTGGCCAATTATGATCTATAATCGTAATTTTTTTCATATTTTTTGGTCCACCAGTTTTAATTTTATTTTATTATTAAATTATTTACACGTAAACACAAATAAAATTTAAAACATATTAGTTAAAAATCTTCATCAGATGAGCTCTTCAGAAACGTGTAATACTTTATACTTATTCTTAGAAAGTTTAACGAGAAATTAATTTTCAAAGTGATAAAGTGAGCAGGCTTGGCCTGGACATTCGTAAAACTAATAAACATTGTGGCATTTTACATTTTTTAGTACAATTTATATAAATAAAATGAAGAAGTATGTCTGTAACAACATTGATTAAAACCATTTTTGTTATGCCGTTGTTCTACCATTTTGCACTGTGCGGCGCGGCGTAGCACGTTCAACAATATAGCGAGTTCAGGGCGGGCGCGGCGCGTGGTCACGTGTGAGCTGCTACGAACAACTTCGTTACGAGTATGTCGTAGAGGGAGCACTACAGAAGGAGTCGTATTTATCTCGAGTATCCACTACACCTGCTTGGGTCTTGTTATTACTAATCTTTAGTCTTGGAATACTTATATAAACGCTAAGTAGTATTTGTCCTAACAAAGGTTAATGAAATTAAAAGTTTAAGTTTTTTTAACTTTCATATTAATTGTAAGTGTTTTAGATATTTTTGCTGTTTGTATGCGATTCACGTGTAAAATACTCAACGTATTTAAGATGAGGTTTTCATTGTTGTATTGTATTGCCTAATATCCATGAAGTAACATATAGCGTACATACAAAAAAAAAAACTAGAAAACCCGTATACTCTTAGTTTAAGACTGCCATTGGGTGTTTATCTTATTAATTTTATGTCAAGTAGAACGTAGTGTATTGTATTGAAGCATGTTTTATATTTATTAATTTATCTATCTACGTGTATGTCTAAGGTGACATTAGTTTATGCAGCCAAATTAATACTGAAGAGTCGATAATTGCTCAGCATCAAGGTTCGAACCTATTTTGTGAATTTACATAACCCATTTCGTGAAATTCGTATTTTTTTTGTGTTTCCTACAAACGCTAGCGCAGCCCCGAGTTAATTACTAGGGGAGGTCAATATATTTTACTGTCTTATATAATATATATACCCTTCTATGATCACTTTGTTATCCGTCTGTTCGTTTATAAACTAATACGTCCTACAGAAGTAAATGACTCCATAGTGTTTTTAGGTAACTCGTGTGATAGACATATAATATTATGCTTTTTTTTAAAGTTTTTATTGTATATTTTATAAACGTTAACATAAATAATAAATAGGACAAAAGGAAAAAAGTTGCTCAGGATATATTTTGGGCCCTGCTAACTTGCAATTTTTCTCCTTTTTTCCTATTTATTATTTTTGTTACGTCTATAAAATACACAGTGAGATATATATGTAACAGTACCACAACGACGTAAAGATACTTCAGTAAGTAACACTATAAAATCTTGGTTATTTTAATTAGAAAGCCAACAACAAAAAGCCAACCTTTGTTTTACATTTTTCTTATAGTAGTGCAGTTAATTAAATTCATTTAACAAGCACGGGCGACATCTGGCAAACACCGATTTAAAATTTTGTGTATTAAGTTTGCTTGTACAAGAATTATTTTTGTTAGTAATAGGAAAGGAAGTCTTGAAATTGTGAATAAAAATGAAATTGATATTTTTTAAATAGCACATTGTTCACCGAGGGAGAAAGGGGTCGATTTTACTTTCGAGTTCCGAGTGATAATGGTGCTTTATACTACACCTAAGGTGTAAATGATTTTTTTTTAATTTCATCATCAAATCTTCACTTTAACTATGGGACGACATCTTGAGTAGCATAAATTTAAGTAAATTCAGAGCCAGATAAAAAGGCAAAAAAAAGAAAAGTAAATTCAGATAAAGCGAAAGCGACTCGCGTGCGATCTTCAATTTTTTAGGATTCCGTAGTCAACAAGTTAACCCTTATAGTTTCGCCGTGTACTTTTTTCAAAATGGTTTATTAAATGGGTTGTACTGAAGCCAATACTACCATTTTTAGAATTCTTGTCCGTCTGTCTAGACACACGGAGTCTAATAAACGTTTGTATGTTCCGTTTTAACTCGAGAACCAATCAACGGATTTGGATGCGGTTTTCTTTATTATCATCATAGTGGCCTTGGCCAACATACGAGGGATGTTGATAAAATAATGCCCAAGCCAAACACGGGGCAGAGGTTGTATAAACGCCTATGAACTACACAGGAACGTATAAAATGAGTGATGTTGACTATTTAACATAACGTGAAAAGGTTAGTTATGGGTAGCCAATACAGTTTATTTTAAGTTTACATTGGGTTAGATTTTGTACCTACAAGTACCAGAGAAATAAAGTATTTATATTAGTGGTTGTACTCCCCTGACCGTTCAGGGTTGTAGCTTTACGTAAGCGAAATAATATTAAAGCAGCTAGGGACCGCGGCCAGTGCCTCATTTACATAAAGAAAATAAATAAAATGCCATGTTGTTTGTGTCTCTGCGTTTGTCTTAGAGTGAAAGGCTTCGCAGGGATCGGTATCTTTAACTGCTCTAGAAGAACATACCGCTTTTACACATATTATATATCTATTATCTCAGCATGTCCGCTTGCAGTAGTGCGTGCACGCACTTTGTTACTAGTGTGCGTAGCCTCGGGATTGTTTTGGACATATTCAGCGTTCGTAGGTTTTGATCCAACCAGTTCTTTACCAAGGCAATGCCACGGTTGGCTATTTCGAAAGTTTTATCCCAAGTGTCACCAGTGTACAAAAGAACAGTGTCATCAGCATAGGAAACTGTCAAACCTTCATCTATCTTCCCGCCACACAAGCCATCAATATAAATAAGAAGAAGTAGCGGTCCTAACACGCTTCCCTGAGGAACTCCGTATACGACACTATTCCAGTTACTTCTGACATTTTCAATTCTAACAGATTGTTGCCTCTCTGTTAGGTAGGTTTGAAACCAGGAAAGCCTAAAGAGAAAAGGGGTATATTTTGTTTGCTTGTTTATTTGTTTGTATGTAATGGGTAATATCTGGAACTACTAAACCGATTTTAAAAATCCATTCATTCAGTAATAGAAAGCTAAACTATCGCTGAGTAACATAGGCTTTAGTTAGTTCCCTGGGGACAGGCAAAACCCTTGAGACAAGGTCATTAGTAACATTTGCGCGGCTAATCTCTGTAACTACTGAACTGATTTTGAAAATTCTTCCACTATTGTAATGTTTGTACTCTTCTCTTGGATATACATATTAAAGTATGTTTTCTGGAAACAAGCAGTTCCCTAGGGTCACAGCAATTAATTCGATTCAAGTGGGTAATCTTTGGAACTACTTTAAGGATTTTGAAAATTCTTTCACTGCTGTATGTAATAGTTTGAGTCTTCACTTTGACATAGGCTACAGGTTTTTTCTGGAAGTGTCAAGGTTCCTAGAGACATAGTCTTTAATAACTACGGAACTAATTTTAAAAATTATTTCACTGGTTTAATGATAACGTCTTCATATTGGATAAGGTTGGGCTTTTCAGGTATTAAAAGCCGAGCCAGGCTTGGGTTCCATACCCTTATTGTGCACATGAAACAAATAAAATAGTGACACTTTCATGTTCTACTCATTGGAATGTCACGTCATGTATCGTATAAAATTGGTTCAGTCTAGTGCTGGGTCTAACGAAGTATTCTGTAGTCGGGGAACAGACAGAGTTCTATTTTGTGTCTACACACAGAGTGTCGCCGCAGCAGTTAGGGTAGGTTCAGTAGCCAGGTTACATTGTTGTGTTGTGGAAGGTCGGAACCCTCCCTGAATACGAATGCAGTCTTCGACGCAAGTGCATTCTCCACAGTTCAGGTTCGATTGTTTGAAGTTTGGTAATGAAATTCTGAGAAAGAACTGAAATGCGCAATAAACAACTTTAAGGTAAAAGGTTTGTTTTACTATAGAGTTTGTACAACAATCTGGCTAAATTTAAAACTTGTATGTATTACCGTCTTTAGGATAGAGCTGAAACGTTTAAAACACAAACTCATTCAACTTGCAGTTATTTACAACCACTTAACTTGACACTTTCGATCAATTCTATCCATCCAAGGGATCTAATTAAGTTTGCTTTTAGAATAATTAATAATATGGATATTTTTAATATCTTTTCCTATACGTGTGCTATAAGACATACTTGTAAGCGGAATTTCATATTTCTAAGTCAACTGAAAGTTCCCTATAGGTTTTTATGGTGAGCCAACTTGTATGAATGTTGGATATTATTGATGGTTGGCACTTGGTGGAACTTGGTAAACATAATGAACAGAAAATGATTTAATCCCCAAGTTGTTTCTTCTCAAAGCACGTCATCGCTCAGAAATAGCAACGCTTTTATCAAGATAATATCATGAAATCAGAAAATATAAAACCATTAAATTAGCATCTTATTTGCATACCTACTTTGAAGCGGAAACTTTCAGTTTGCTCGTAACTTTAGCTCATGTTACCTGAAAAAGTTTCAACTAGCTCTATCGTGTGAGTTCACCCGCTGCCGGGCGCTTGGATACACGTTATTACTGTGAAACTTTCTTTTATGTTATGTGCTTCTATGACTTATTTCATATACATATTTACTGGGTTGCCTACTAAATTACAGCATTTTTCATTTATTTTACTAAAAACTTAATTAATTAAAGCTTAATAATAATTTAATAAACTTAAGCTAAAAATATATCGCCGTTAACATTAAACAATTATATTTTTTGGCTTATTTCGGAACCATTTCCTTTAAACATTAAAGGAAAAGGTTCTGAAATTTATAAAAACATGAATTGAGATGAAATTAAATGAATACTTTATTTTTGCAATGTAGGTACATAAATACACTTATCGCACGTTTGTCATTCTGTCGCAACTTAGGGAAGCTAAGGTAAAATACTAAGAGTGTCGTTAAAAACCGACACAAAATAGATTTTTACTAAACTAAAGTCGGTATCTCATTAGTTTTTCTACGGGTAACTCTTTATTAGAGCCAAATTTGATAGGCCCAGAAATATTACCAAAATTTGGACGACCTTGCCCTGAATTTTAATGACATTTCGATGGAATTCATGCCCTAAATGTAATAGTAGAAGAAAATGTCAAAAAAAACAAGAAACCGACTCTAGTAGGCAACCGTGTAGATACTATTGGTCCCTCTTTGAGCAAATAACCTATAACCACACACATCCAATAGATAACCTATAACAGATATTGTACCGTAACCCCCACGGAGCGCCGGCCTCAGTTCAACAGGGACAAGAAATAGAAACAAAAATATAATATATTTATTTATGTATATACTAGATTTTGCCCGCAGCCCCACAGAGGTAAAAATACAAGACAAGGGGCACCATACAGATGGAGGAAAAATAATATTTTTGTCTACTCTTGTCTCATATAGTCTTGTCAACACCTTTAGTTTATATAACGTTGAGCCTTTAGAGAAATCATGAATTAGAAAAACATTATAATTACTGTTATACTGATCAATAGTATTACAATCACATGCTTCTAGTCTACTAGTCATTGATTTATTTACGTTTTTTTTCAGGGGTCCCTGCTTAATGGCTTTAAACTTATTTTCTGGCAAGGGACCTCCTTTGGAAGTTTATTGTAAAATTTTATAACACATCCTAAGAACGGGGAACTTACTTTGGCAAGTCTGATTTTTGGAAAAGCCAGTTTATTTTTGTTTCTGATTTCTATAGAGTAGTATGTAGCTATTGCATTAAGATCTTAATATAATATAAACATATACGAGTTAAAAGTGAGTAGGTGGTAGTTAATATTGTAAAGATTAACTTTAAAAAGGACATGATCTTGCTAAGTTTTTTGCCCTTCTTCTTCGCAAGATTAATCGAATGGGCGGATTTAGGCATTATATCTATTTATAGTTTATTTATCTATTAACTTATATATTCATTGCATTATGTAGGTATGTACCTATATATGTACACAATATTTTAATTTTTTACTTATGTTAGTATATATTTGGCTAGGCATTATATTTGTTTATGGTCTATTCAGTTTATTTATCAACTTATTTATTAATTTCATTATGTAGGTATAATAATATTCTTATTCCAATAAGTCTTTATTTTATGCATGTGTATAACTATAGTAGCCCAACTTAAATACAGTTTTTTTATATATTTCCCGTTTCATATTTCTTTCATCATAAAATATTATTTTTATACAGATTAGATTTGACATGTAAAACGTATACTCTATGAATCTATTTTACCAATAAACAATTTGAATCTTTGAATCTTTGACTTGTAGAAAGTATACATTATGTATCTATTTTACATAATAAATATTTTGATTTTGATTTTGTTTATCCATAAAACAGACTGGTGACGGGCAGCGGCGTCACTAGTGCAAGGGTTTCGGCACCGCGCTCACCAACCCACCTGCCCAGCGTGTGTGAGTATGGGCATATCATCCAGGAAGACCACCGAGAGTGGCGAAATCCTGGAAAGGCCTATGTCCAGCAGTGGACGAAACAATACAAATTTACAATACAAATTTTATTTTTCTCAAATGTTAGTAGGTACAAACAAAAAAACTAGCCTATGGTTAACTTTAAAAAAAATCTTATGTAATGTTAACTTAAAATACACATTAAGTAAATGAAATATTATCCATATTTAAAATTTTGTACAAACTAAATTGATACACGTCACTGAATAGAATATGCGTGCTCCCATACCAGAATTCTCCGTTTCATGGGATGCACAAAAGTGTTTTTTGCCAGAAGGCGCCCACCCGTGCTAACTTAAATAAATTAAACTTTAATCTAAATGTGTTTTTATAAAATAAATATATATGTTATAATAAATAAATATTTAACAATGTGTATTCGTGTGTACATGATTTTAAATAAGTATATATAAAATGCTAGCAACAACAAAAAGAAGGTATTAAATTAACAAAAAAAAAAAAAAAAAGGTTGCGACTTTATATAAGTGACACCAAAAACGTTAAGACAATTTTAATAAATAAATACAAAACAAAACAATAGAATAATAATAAGATGATTGTTTACTGAATGACATCCAAAAGACTTTCTACTTCCTCATACGATTTTGCTAGAAGCCAAGAACTCAACTCTCTTTTTAATTGGAGTTTTAATTTTGATTTGTCTGCCAACTTAATTTCTTTATAAATTTGGTTATGAATAAAGGGATGCAAAAACTTTTTGAAACGCTGTGCAAATTTACTACCCATTCTAGGGACGGAAAGTTTTCCTTCCAGTCTTGCTGACCTATTGCTTTGTGTACTAATGCTTGGAGCGTACATTTCTAAGGATGTGCTAGATGTTAAAATGATGTTTGATATAAATAATCTTCGTACACTTAATATGGCACTTTCTTTATGTAGAAGATATGTGTCATAACGAAATGGTTTGTTAAGCATCACTTTAATAACCATTCGTTGAGCTCGCTCTATTTCTAACAAACAGGCTGATGGATGAGTTATAATTTCATGTTTTTGACGGTGCAGACAATTTGAAACTTTATTTTTCACTAGTTTAGTTCGTGGAGTCCGTCAGGCGAGCTTGTCACGCTGTCAGTGACGGTAGTCGTTACGTGACATCGCGTGCTACGCCGGTTGCGTAAAGCCAATAACTATACATGAGTTAGCACTATAGGCGTTGGGCCGCATTACTATCAGTTTCAGATGCTATTGGGATAGGACCTTGTCATATCTGATGCCTGTACGCGTTAGCAACATTGACGGAAGTGCGTGAGTGAGTGAGATGCACATAGTGAGCCAACGCACACAGGCATCAGGTATGTATGACGAGGTCTAAAACGGATAGGCCTTGCCCATGGGACACAATAATCCTATACAGTGATTTTGAACTTTAGTACCTAATTGTTAGAAATTCTACATTAGAACGCCCGCTTCACGGAATGCGCATAATTAGCAAATTTTCAAGGGTTTTCTGGATTTGACGAAAAATCATTTCGTGTACGTATTTTTTAGCTTCACATCGGAAAACATGTCTGAGTTTTACACTGCTCTAGTCAACATATTTACGAAAAAGCCCTTGTAATATAAAAGGCAAGGCCTTAAGGAAAAAATTTGTGGGATTAACTAAGTTAAGTGTATTGAGTTCATTTTATTTGTTTAAATAAATTATTCATAATGCTTCAACCAATAGTTCGAATATAACATATTGTAGCGAGTGGGTTAACTATCCTTGTGTTAACTGTTAAAATATTATACAGATAGAACAGATTAAAAAACAGAAGTAAATAAAACTATTACTGTCAATAAAAAAAAATCACAAAAAAATATTTTTCAGTTTTCAGTGCTTTTTACCAGTGAGCTTATTGAACTTCACACTCTCAGACAAACAGTACCCAAGACAGATAGATGCCCGAATAAAGCACACAATAAAGCCGATTCTGAAGGCTTTAACTTTAGTTTTAATGCTGTCATAACTAAAATTTTTCCAAAGTAGGTAATATAGATTCTGTTGTTGTCATTATAGAACTATTTTGGAATGAAGAAAATTTAGTTCTGACACTCAAACTAAAATCAAGGCCTTCAGAATCAGCTTTAATATGGCATGACATTTGTCTACCTCTTACTTACGTTTATTTCAACACGGATTGTGGCTCATATCCGTACGGACAATCATATCTCGGCTTAGCGCGTGCCAGTGGAAACTTATTAGAACGAACATAATTGCCACGTCTGTCTGCGTATGAAACAAAACTCTGTTGCGCAAATTCAACAGTTTTGTACGCCTTGTTTATCGAAGAGTGCACACCATTATCTGTGTACTATTCAGCACTTCCTATCGTCGACACGCACATAGATATTGTACTTACGCGCCCCAGCGTGGACGTGACTCAGCCCCGCGACACCGCACATACACTCCATTACTATTGTTTATCGAAGAGTGCACACCATTATCTGTGTACTATTCAGCACTTCCTATAGTCGACACGCACATAGATATTGTATTTACGCGCCCCAGCGTGGACGTGACTCAGCCCCGCGTCACCGCACATACACTCCATTACTATTGTTTATCGAAGAGTGCACACCATTATCTGTGTACTATTCAGCACTTCCTATCGTCGACACGCACATAGATATTGTATTTACGCGCCCCAGCGTGGACGTGACTCAGCCCCGCGACACCGCACATACACTCCATTACTATTGTTTATCGAAGAGTGCACACCATTATCTGTGTACTATTCAGCACTTCCTATCGTCGACACGCACATAGATATTGTACTTACGCGCCCCAGCGTGGACGTGACTCAGCCCCGCGACACCGCACATACACTCCATTACTATTGTTTATCGAAGAGTGCACACCATTATCTGTGTACTATTCAGCACTTCCTATAGTCGACACGCACATAGATATTGTACTTACGCGCCCCAGCGTGGACGTGACTCAGCCCCGCGACACCGCACATACACTCCATTACTATTGTTTATCGAAGAGTGCACACCATTATCTGTGTACTATTCAGCACTTCCTATAGTCGACACGCACATAGATATTGTATTTACGCGCCCCAGCGTGGACGTGACTCAGCCCCGCGACACCGCACATACACTCCATTACTATTGTTTATCGAAGAGTGCACACCATTATCTGTGTACTATTCAGCACTTCCTATAGTCGACACGCACATAGATATTGTACTTACGCGCCCCAGCGTGGACGTGACTCAGCCCCGCGACACCGCACATACACTCCATTACTATTGTTTATCGAAGAGTGCACACCATTATCTGTGTACTATTCAGCACTTCCTATAGTCGACACGCACATAGATATTGTACTTACGCGCACCAGCGTGGACGTGAATCAGCCCCGCGACACCGCACATACACTCCATTACTATTGTTTATCGAAGAGTGCACACCATTATTTGTGTACTATTCAGCACTTCCTATCGTCGACACGCACATAGATATTGTACTTACGCGCCCCAGCGTGGACGTGACTCAGCCCCGCGACACCGCACATGCACTCCATTACTATTGTTTATCGAAGAGTGCACACCATTATCTGTGTACTATTCAGCACTTCCTATAGTCGACACGCACATAGATATTGTACTTACGCGCCCCAGCGTGGACGTGACTCAGCCCCGCGACACCGCACATACACTCCATTACTATTGTTTATCGAAGAGTGCACACCATTATCTGTGTACTATTCAGCACTTCCTATAGTCGACACGCACATAGATATTGTACTTACGCGCCCCAGCGTGGACGTGACTCAGCCCCGCGACACCGCACATACACTCCATTACTATTGTTTATCGAAGAGTGCAAACCATTATCTGTGTACTATTCAGCACTTCCTATAGTCGACACGCACATAGATATTGTACTTACGCGCCCCAGCGTGGACGTGACTCAGCCCCGCGACACCGCACATACACTCCATTACTATTGTTTATCGAAGAGTGCACACCATTATCTGTGTACTATTCAGCACTTCCTATCGTCGACACGCACATAGATATTGTACTTACGCGCCCCAGCGTGGACGTGACTCAGCCCCGCGACACCGCACATACACTCCATTACTATTATTTATCGAAGAGTGCACACCATTATCTGTGTACTATTCAGCACTTCCTATAGTCAACACGCACATAGATATTGTACTTACGCGCCCCAGCGTGGACGTGACTCAGCCCCGCGACACCGCACATACACTCCATTACTATTGTTTATCGAAGAGTGCACACCATTATCTGTGTACTATTCAGCACTTCCTATAGTCGACACGCACATAGATATTGTACTTACGCGCCCCAGCGTGGACGTGACTCAGCCCCGCGACACCGCACATACACTCCATTACTATTGTTTATCGAAGAGTGCACACCATTATCTGTGTACTATTCAGCACTTCCTATAGTCGACACGCACATAGATATTGTACTTACGCGCCCCAGCGTGGACGTGACTCAGCCCCGCAACACCGCACATACACTCCATTACTATTGTTTATCGAAGAGTGCACACCATTATCTGTGTACTATTCAGCACTTCCTATAGTCGACACGCACATAGATATTGTACTTACGCGCCCCAGCGTGGACGTGACTCAGCCCCGCGACACCGCACATACACTCCATTACTATTGTTTATCGAAGAGTGCACACCATTATCTGTGTACTATTCAGCACTTCCTATAGTCGACACGCACATAGATATTGTACTTACGCGCCCCAGCGTGGACGTGACTCAGCCCCGCGACACCGCACATACACTCCATTACTATTGTTTATCGAAGAGTGCACACCATTATCTGTGTACTATTCAGCACTTCCTTTAGTCGACACGCACTTAGATATTGTACTTACGCGCCCCAGCGTGGACGTGACTCAGCCCCGCGACACCGCACATACACTCCATTACTATTGTTTATCGAAGAGTGCACACCATTATTTGTGTACTATTCAGCACTTCCTATCGTCGACACGCACATAGATATTGTACTTACGCGCCCCAGCGTGGACGTGACTCAGCCCCGCGACACCGCACATACACTACATTACTATTGTTTATCGAAGAGTGCACACCATTATCTGTGTACTATTCAGCAATTCCTATAGTCGACACGCACATAGATATTGTACTTACGCGCCCCAGCGTGGACGTGACTCAGCCCCGCGACACCGCACATACACTCCATTACTATTGTTTATCGAAGAGTGCACACCATTATCTGTGTACTATTCAGCACTTCCTATAGTCGACACGCACATAGATATTGTACTTACGCGCCCCAGCGTGGACGTGACTCAGCCCCGCGACACCGCACATACACTCCATTACTATTGTTTATCGAAGAGTGCACACCATTATCTGTGTACTATTCAGCACTTCCTATAGTCGACACGCACATAGATATTGTACTTACGCGCCCCAGCGTGGACGTGACTCAGCCCCGCGACACCGCACAAACACTCCATTACTATTGTTTATCGAAGAGTGCACACCATTATCTGTGTACTATTCAGCACTTCCTATCGTCGACACGCACATATATATTGTACTTACACGCCCCAGTGTGGACGTGACTCAGCCCCGCGACACCGCACATACACTCCATTACTATTGTTTATCGAAGAGTGCACACCATTATCTGTGTACTATTCAGCACTTCCTATCGTCGACACGCACATAGATATTGTACTTACGCGCCCCAGTGTGGACGTGACTCAGCCCCGCGACACCGCACATACACTCCATTACTATTGTTTATCGAAGAGTGCACACCATTATCTGTGTACTATTCAGCACTTCCTATCGTCGACACGCACATAGATATTGTACTTACGCGCCCCAGCGTGGACGTGACTCAGCCCCGCGACACCGCACATACACTCCATTACTATTGTTTATCGAAGAGTGCACACCATTATCTGTGTACTATTCAGCACTTCCTATCGTCGACACGCACATATATATTGTACTTACACGCCCCAGTGTGGACGTGACTCAGTCCCGCGACACCGCACATACACTCCATTACTATTGTTTATCGAAGAGTGCACACCATTATCTGTGTACTATTCAGCACTTCCTATCGTCGACACGCACATATATATTGTACTTACACGCCCCAGTGTGGACGTGACTCAGCCCCGCGACACCGCACATACACTCCATTACTATTGTTTATCGAAGAGTGCACACCATTATCTGTGTACTATTCAGCACTTCCTATAGTCGACACGCACATAGATATTGTACTTACGCGCCCCAGTGTGGACGTGACTCAGCCCCGCGACACCGCACATACACTCCATTACTATTGTTTATCGAAGAGTGCACACCATTATCTGTGTACTATTCAGCACTTCCTATAGTCGACACGCACATAGATATTGTACTTACGCGCCCCAGCGTGGACGTGACTCAGCCCCGCGACACCGCACATACACTCCATTACTATTATTTATCGAAGAGTGCACACCATTATCTGTGTACTATTCAGCACTTCCTATCGTCGACACGCACATATATATTGTACTTACACGCCCCAGTGTGGACGTGACTCAGCCCCGCGACACCGCACATACACTCCATTACTATTGTTTATCGAAGAGTGCACACCATTATCTGTGTACTATTCAGCACTTCCTATCGTCGACACGCACATATATATTGTACTTACACGCCCCAGTGTGGACGTGACTCAGCCCCGCGACACCGCACATACACTCCATTACTATTGTTTATCGAAGAGTGCACACCATTATCTGTGTACTATTCAGCACTTCCTATAGTCGACACGCACATAGATATTGTACTTACGCGCCCCAGCGTGGACGTGACTCAGCCCCGCGACACCGCACATACACTCCATTACTATTGTTTATCGAAGAGTGCACACCATTATCTGTGTACTATTCAGCACTTCCTATAGTCGACACGCACATAGATATTGTACTTACGCGCCCCAGCGTGGACGTGACTCAGCCCCGCGACACCGCACATACACTCTGTTCGGTTTAAAAGCGTTCGGAACGCGCAAGTATGTGTCAGATTCTATTTTATTGAGATGGCAACACGGGTTGTAAAAAAGTGAAATGTCAAAGTTTTTTTTTCCGGTTTACTGTCAATTTTGCTCTCAAGGAGATACGTGTAAAAAATGGGTTCAACCAGTGTTGAAGTAATTATTATGTATTTCAAGGAAATAAACAGTGAAAAAGTGGTAAAATAACCCAATTAATGAGCATTAATTGCGAGCTAAATTGTGTGTCCGAACAGTTTCGGGAATCGGTCGCCGGTGGAAAGTGATGTGGATGGATTTCATTAACACGATTCACGGAAATCGTGGTAGAGGTCTGGGTCGAGCTAGCTCGGGGTTAGATATTGGTGTTTAGGTAAACTCCCAAAAGCTGCTGGATGAGCCAGTAGTTTGTCGAAGACCTGTGACGCGCCAGACCGACGAGAGGAGAACGCTGTCTGCCCAGACACCAAGATTGAGTCTGGTGGTCTGTATCCAGCGCAGAAGTTCAAGAAGTAAGGCTGCATCCGAATGTGAGTCTTTGAACCATTTACCCTTCAGAAAGGAATTTTAGTATATAAGAACCCCCTTTGTATGGGAAGCCCCTTTCTGACAGGTTTTAACCTCCTTATAATATTCAAATGGGTCCAGGACGCGAGGTTTAAACCATATCTGTGGAGAGGGGGGCTTTTCACATACACACTCCATTACTATTGTTTATCGAAGAGTGCACACCATTATCTGTGTACTATTCAGCACTTCCTATCGTCGACACGCACATATATATTGTACTTACACGCCCCAGTGTGGACGTGACTCAGCCCCGCGACACCGCACATACACTCCATTACTATTGTTTATCGAAGAGTGCACACCATTATCTGTGTACTATTCAGCACTTCCTATCGTCGACACGCACATAGATATTGTACTTACGCGCCCCAGCGTGGACGTGACTCAGCCTCGCGACACCGCACATATACTCCATTACTATTGTTTATCGAAGAGTGCACACCATTATCTGTGTACTATTCAGCACTTCCTATCGTCGACACGCACATATATATTGTACTTACACACCCCAGTGTGGACGTGACTCAGCCCCGCGACACCGCACATACACTCCATTACTATTGTTTATCGAAGAGTGCACACCATTATCTGTGTACTATTCAGCACTTCCTATCGTCGACACGCACATAGATATTGTACTTACGCGCCCCAGCGTGGACGTGACTCAGCCCCGCGACACCGCACATACACTCCATTACTATTGTTTATCGAAGAGTGCACACCATTATCTGTGTACTATTCAGCACTTCCTATCGTCGACACGCACATAGATATTGTACTTACGCGTCACAGCGTGGACGTGACTCAGCCCCGCGACACCGCACATACACTCCATTACTATTGTTTATCGAAGAGTGCACACCATTATCTGTGTACTATTCAGCACTTCCTATCGTCGACACGCACATAGATATTGTACTTACGCGCCCCAGCGTGGACGTGACTCAGCCCCGCGACACCGCACATACACTCCATTACTATTGTTTATCGAAGAGTGCACACCATTATCTGTGTACTATTCAGCACTTCCTATCGTCGACACGCACATAGATATTGTACTTACGCGCCCCAGCGTGGACGTGACTCAGCCCCGCGACACCGCACATACACTCCATTACTATTGTTTATCGAAGAGTGCACACCATTATCTGTGTACTATTCAGCACTTCCTATCGTCGACACGCACATAGATATTGTACTTACGCGCCCCAGCGTGGACGTGACTCAGCCCCGCGACACCGCACATACACTCCATTACTATTGTTTATCGAAGAGTGCACACCATTATCTGTGTACTATTCAGCACTTCCTATCGTCGACACGCACATAGATATTGTACTTACGCGCCCCAGCGTGGACGTGACTCAGCCCCGCGACACCGCACATACACTCCATTACTATTGTTTATCGAAGAGTGCACACCATTATCTGTGTACTATTCAGCACTTCCTATCGTCGACACGCACATAGATATTGTACTTACGCGCCCCAGCGTGGACGTGACTCAGCCCCGCGACACCGCACATACACTCCATTACTATTGTTTATCGAAGAGTGCACACCATTATCTGTGTACTATTCAGCACTTCCTATCGTCGACACGCACATAGATATTGTACTTACGCGCCCCAGCGTGGACGTGACTCAGCCCCGCGACACCGCACATACACTCCATTACTATTGTTTATCGAAGAGTGCACACCATTATCTGTGTACTATTCAGCACTTCCTTTCGTCGACACGCACATAGATATTGTACTTACGCGCCCCAGCGTGGACGTGACTCAGCCCCGAGACACCGCACATACACTCCATTACTATTGTTTATCGAAGAGTGCACACCATTATCTGTGTACTATTCAGCACTTCCTATCGTCGACACGCACATAGATATTGTACTTACGCGCCCCAGCGTGGACGTGACTCAGCCCCGCGACATCGCACATACACTCCATTACTATTGTTTATCGAAGAGTGCACACCATTATCTGTGTACTATTCAGCACTTCCTATCGTCGACACGCACATAGATATTGTACTTACGCGCCCCAGCGTGGACGTGACTCAGCCCCGCGACACCGCACATACACTCCATTACTATTGTTTATCGAAGAGTGCACACCATTATCTGTGTACTATTCAGCACTTCCTATCGTCGACACGCACATAGATATTGTACTTACGCGCCTCAGTGTGGACGTGACTCAGCCCCGCGACACCGCACATACACTCCATTACTATTGTTTATCGAAGAGTGCACACCATTATCTGTGTACTATTCAGCACTTCCTATCGTTGACACGCACATAGATATTGTACTTACGCGCCCCAGCGTGGACGTGACTCAGCCCCGCGACACCGCACATACACTCCATTACTATTGCCATTTTCACGCGAAATAAAATAAACATCATTTAGTTTGCGTCGTGTACGGTTCTCTTACTTGTCGCTCTGCGCAGTCTGCCAATACAACAGATATAGCCAAATTCAAACTGGAGATATTATTTCCTTTTTTACAAAACGCATGGAATATTATTTGTGCCTTTATACTTGCTTAAAATAAAATAAAAAAATATTTCAGTTAGACAATTGTACAATAGTATAGGCCCATAGAAATATACTGTAATAGGTATGTCTAAAAACTAAAATGAAATAATTCTATAAAGTGCAAACTGCTGCACGCTTTTTGAACGAAATCACTGAAATACTTCGGTCAGAATAGGCATGATGACTAAAAAAATGTTATTAGTCCGTCAGTTAGATTATCAGAAAATAGTGGACACGTATTTTTTCTTTTTTCAATTAAACAAACAATGATGAAGATATAGCCCGTTGAAGTTCCGCGTGACTTCTTCTTTATGTACTCTGTTTTCGGCTTGGGCGTTATTTTATGGACACCCCTTGTAGCCCCTGTTGACGGTGATAATAAAAAAAACCTTATCCAAATCCGTTGAGTTATTCTCGAGTTAAAACGGAACATACGACATACAGAGAGACAGACAAAAAATAAGAATTGTGGTTTAGACCTCAGTACAATACCAATAACCCATTTAATTTAAAATTTCGCAAAAATATTCAATGTACAGACACGACTTTATCCATCCATCCATCAGCCATCAGCCTGTACTGCTGGACACAGGCCTTTCCATGGAGTTCACCACTCTTGGCGGTCCTCCTGGAAGAAATGCCCATACTCACACACGCTGGGCAGGCGGGTTGGTGAGCGCGGTGCCGAAACCCTTGCACTAGTGACGCCACTGCCCGTCACCAGTCTAATTTATATAAGGCCCGGCAATTGGAGATGGATATACCGCAATCCATCGGTCCCAGGCAATGGTGGGCCGCCTGGTTTTGCCTGAGAGCTATCCTCTTACTCTCCCTCGAATAACTTCGGGAGGATTTCCGAGTAAGATGGTGGTACCTCCATAGTCAAGCCCCTTTTCATTTGTCATTTTGTCATTGAAACTTTATACCACTTTAGTGTTTTTGTATATGTAGATATATATTCTCGGATATAAATATCACTTGTATATAACAAGTGTCAGTGGTGTCAATCGTGAGTTACAACGCTGGCGCAGTCACAGGCAAATTGCTTGTCTCCATCAAAATAATATATTCCCACCTCGGGCATCTATATCTCTATACAGGTTGAAAATGAAACCCCTAGCTTAGCTACATATTTCAAAGGAAACTACTTTATGTTCGACGTAAAAAATACATGTTTTGTTACTTTTGTCACTAGATACTCTGATGACAGAGACGACGCTAGCGACGACGAAGCACTATACTCCCGTGACAGAGACGACGCTCTACGAAACGTGTGTGTAGTGTAAATAGCCTATATGCATTATCTACCGCCGGAAATATGAACGGTCTATTGTCAGTCATATTGTCATTGTCAGGCCATTCATACGAAATTTGGGACCAAATAAAAAATAATGTGATTCTGATTCATAGATTTCAATAAAGCTGGGGGTTCATTTACAACCTGTATAAGACAGGAACTAGGTTGGCGAAGGGCTCAAGATCAGTAAATATTGTGTTCTAAGCAAATATTAGACCAGGGACTGAGTACCGCAATCTGTTTACATATTCGGGTGAAGGGATTTTCTTTGTACTGTACACACGCGTTTGAGAGCTGCGAGTATATTCTGAGTTTCTAGTTACTGGCTTCACGTTTCAGATCATTTTTATTTGTTTATTTAACAGAGTTTAAATAAGGCTAGCAGTATTACATGAGTGTTTTAACCTTATATATGTACATGAGGTGTCTTTCGTTTATATTGCCAAATTCATACTGGAGACCCGGTAAGTGGTAATGTTTGATGACCCTGTTTGAGAAATACGAAAAATATATTTCGTGCTTCTACTATACTTGGCCAAGAACAACCTCGACTCAAACAGGATAAGAAGTCTAAATTTTATATAAAATGTATCGTTACGCTGCTATACATTCCTTTAAACGCATACTAGATGGAGTTGCTTACAATTACATCGCGATATCAATTGTCCCACTCACTTTGTATTTGTTAAAATTATAAGATAGTAGTAGAGTTAATTAATCAGACTAGGTATCTTGCTCTGCTCTTTGCTTTGGTACTTTTGTACAACATGAATCTCCGAGGGGATGTCAGAGGTGTTCCGGGTGTAAATGCAAATCACTCACAGTCCACAATCGGTTCACCCGCGTTTCACCGAAGATTTTACGTCCCAACGTAATGGGTGGTTAGCCCTATCGCCGTTCTAGGCGCGTCAAAGTAGCTAAACCTGGACATAATTCTATAACTGTAATTTTCTTTCTCTGTGACATAGAGTATTGTTAATTATAGTTAAAATAAGAAGAATTAAACATTTTAAAGCTCCGCGTCAATGTGAAAAAACCGAAAAACTAAGTTTTCAACATATTTGGTTTTCATGAGTACAGCATAATACATAACTTTGCAAAAGTACCTCAGTTATGATAAAACGCTTGCATTGCAGTAAAAGAAATCATAATTAAACTAATTAATCAGTCGAGATTATCATTAATAAAGAAGGTTCACTAAGTTACAGATTTTTTGGCTTATCTTACCAGAAATTATAGATAACTGTAATTCATTAATTGATTCTGAATAGTATATTATGTGCGTTAGTAAATTATTAAAAATTAAACAGATTCTATATGCAGATTTCTAAATTCACAAATATTAGTAATTTTTGGAAAACCAAAATACATAGCTACTTCAAAAGTGTTTAATTTATGCCTTCAAAATATCATTAGTACTATTAGAAACAAATTAAACAATAAATGTCCACGATTGTCCAATTATTGATATTTTTTCTCAGTTACGTTTCAATACAAACATTATTTCTTGCGGAATAAGGTCATATTTTCTTTGTGCACCAGCTCCCGACCGTGCTGTCGCGAGTCGCAAGCAACGACCTTGTCGCAAGTAATTCTTTGTAGCCAATGTTGTCAAACTTTTATGAACATGTGGTAGGTAGGTATAATACCACGGTTTGAATTGAAATATTGTGTTCATTAATGTTTTGGTGGGATATCATAAGTTTTTGTAAAGTTGTATTTAAATACTTATATTTATTGTACCAGCCTTGTAAATATAATTTAACAATTTAAAAGCCCCAGCCGTTTCGAAGATATAGCAATTTCAAAAAACTGTCGTAAAATTGTCAAAACCTGTCAAATGTCAAATTTTTATTTCAGTAATTTAACAAAGCACACAATCCTATCGTTTCCCTTGTCACGAAAACAAAAAAAAAGTTCAAATTCTAAGGTAATCAAAATGTATAAAACATTGGCGAAACAATGATTTTAAGATCTTGAATAATTACGAAGCAATTCATATCAAATCTATACCCCGTACAAATTAAACCGCGCGGAGCATTTGCGCTGTGACATCACAACTTCCCACTGCCGCGGTGTGGATGAGACGAGATGCACTAAAATAAAGCCAGCTATTTCAGCCGATATCGCGGTCACAGTATCTCGGACGTGATGTATTTACGTGAAATTGTAATTGAGAATACTTCGGTTTAATAAAATAAACCTGTGGATACAAAATTAAAACAATGGAGACTGGATTTATACGCGAAGATTCCGATAATTTACCAAAAGTCGACATGGCTATGGTTTTAGACTTTTTGACCAACAATCCGTTGTACACAAGTGCAGAAAAAGGCGTCAAACTTTCAGCATACATAAGTATTAGATATAGATAACTACCTATACTGTAGGCAATCATAATCTCACCTAATTAAGACCTAACCTCTGAGAGTAACCCTTTTCATTTATTTAGGTATCTACCTACCTACCTAAGTCAGTGCAATCCATACAAGTTTTGTTTACAGTTTTATTCAACTTCAACTATTTAAATCATAACATAAGTAACTTTGTTCCATATATTTATAAACTAACTCTTGGTAGAATCTTAATCAAAGTCTGTTCGCTAGACAAGCTCTAGTACAACCGCACGCTACCTATCATCCATCTACCATCTATCTACCATCTACTATGTGATAATACACTGCGGTACAGCCAAACGGAACTATGGAATGTAATCTTTAAAATGCAGGAAAATACATTTTGATGCGCAAACTATCAAAACCAAATCCCTTTCACTGTAACGCACTGACTGTTGTACGTGTGAGTGTGTGTGTGTACGCCAAGCGCATTCTATCAGCCAGCTCCTTAGTCGACACGAGCCCTTGCCTCCGCGGCGGGATTTTTCAAAGGGCACCTAGCGGTACCTGAGCTGGCGACCACACTTTTTCCTGTAAATATTGCACAGTAACGCTTGTCAAACGCGATGAACTGTCCATTAACAAACGATTTACCAATAAATCGGCATGGTTCCAGAGGTTCATGGTTCTAGTTTCTTATTCTAATTTCTTTCTTATTAACCTGTAGAACTATGGCGATTTTTGCTTTCCCGCCGATTTTGTTTTTGGCTATATCTCTGAAAGTAGTTGTCAGAATCCGTAGAATTATAAAGGTGGAGATCGGCACGCTTGAGCAATATCAAGGCGAACGCCGCTAAGAATTAGCGTGACGATCGTCACCTCTGCAATTCTACGGGGTTCAGTCCAAAAAAACATAGACATAGATTCTTACATCTAAATGGTCTTCGCAGCAATAACGTACAATTTTTTCTGATAAAGATTCTTTTCTTTTCATCATTTTCACCACTTATGTCTAGCTTTCTTCTCCTTCGGCACCGTAAAAAATTTTTATAAAAAATTCAAAGAAAGTAATATTTTAACAGTTCCTTGTGAATTTATTTGCCAAGTTATTAAATATATCAGAAAAAATATCAATACTTTCCCAAGGCTCGGTGGGCATCACTCTATAGACACTAGGAAGAAGCATAATCTGGCTTTTCCAAAAATTAGACTTGCAAAAGTAGGCACCTCTTTTGTAGGACATGGTATAAGATTTTACAATGAACTTCCAAAAGAGGTCCTTAGTTTTCCAGAAAAAAAGTTTAAATTGTATATTAAGCAGAGACTCTTGAGAAAAGCATATAATAAAATCAGTGATTATTTGGACGATAGTCCACGAGGTGTCACGAGAATATTGATCTTGGTAATAATATTACTGTTCGTTTATTTTCTAACTGATTTGTGTTTTTCAAATCGTTTGTTTTTATGTGGACCAATATTTATATATATATTTTTTTTATTATTATTTTGACATTTATTTTTACATGTTGACATGAACATTTTATAACTTAGCATTTATTAGTTGATAATTTGACTGTAAAAAAGTGATAAACTAGATGAGACAGGTACATGATGTTTTGCTTAGTATTTTAAGTTACTACCACATTAGACAGGTAGACTAAGATATATTTGTTCCTCATTATATAACACAATTTCCTCCTGTCTTTTATATTTTTGTCCTTTACTTATTAAAGTTGAACACTTTGTTTAGTATGTATAGTAATTATATATAAGTTAAAAAGACTGTAATAGTATAAGCCATATGATGAGAAAAAAAATTGCTAAAAAAAGACATGATCTTGCTAAGTTTCTTACCCTTCTTCTTAGCAAGATTAATCGAATGGCCGGATTTATGCTTACATCTATTTTTAGTTTATTTATCTATTAACTTATTTTTTCATTGCATTATGTAAGTATATAGATTCGTAGAGATTTTCGCATCGTAGAGATTTTCGTGGAAATAAGGAAAACAAAAGAATATGATTTTTTGAACGACTATATGCAACGGATACTATGTTTGACCAAAGCGCTAATAAATACCATCAAATAAGCCCAAACTTGAAGGATCTGCTGTTGTCCGTTGAGGAGATCCCGTACCTATCTTCCAGTCCCATCATCAGACCCTGATCACCAAGTTTTACCAAAGTGCTAATAAAGACCAATTAAATAAACCCAAACTCGAAGGGTCTGCTGTTGTCTGTTGAGGAGATCCTGTACCCATCATCCAGTCACATCATCAGACCCTGGTCACCATGTTTTACCAAAGTGCCAAGAAGGGTGTCAGGATCGTTGTAGATGGAAATCTGTAGTCAATCATTACTTAAACCATTGGTAATCAATGTATCTATGCTTAAACCTGGCTGTAGTTACTTTTTCAAGCTTAATATTAGCAAGACGTGTGTCAGGATCGTTGCAGATGGAAATCTTTAGTCAGATTAAACTCATATAGTTTCTTCATATGGAAAAACAACCGGTTTCATAACGTATAACTAACCATTTGGTCAAGGAACGCCGATAAAGCAGGTAAGCAGCGTTTTTTCTTCCGACATGGTTCACAAATATTGAATTTTCAAACTGAAAACTTACTTTTATTAAAATAAAATATAGCCTATGTTACTCAACAATAGTATAGCTTTTTATAAAAGAAAGAATGCTTAGAATCGGTTCAGTAGTTCCAAAGTTTAACTCAAACATACAAACAAACAAATCTTTCCTCTTTATATAATAGTGTAGATGTAGATTTAGTTTTTTTACTTATGGAAGTATATACTTGGTTAGGCATTATATTTATCTATGGTCTAGTCAGTTTACTTATCAACTTATTTATTAATTGCATTATGTATAATAATATTATTATTCTAATAAGTCTTTATTTTATGCATTATGTACAACTTTACTAACCCAACTTAAATATAAGTAGTAGTTTCATAATATAATATTGTTTTTATAAAGATTAGATATGACATGTAAAATGAATTACTTTATGTATCTATTTTACAAATAAACATTTTAAATCTTTGGGTGCAGCTACAGTTGTGTTTGTACAGTTAGGCACGAACACGATGCAGTATTTATAATTTGGTTTATTATTAGTTGGCACAGCTTCCAATAAGATTCCGAAACGATATCAGCCGCCGTCCTCAGGTAACTACAAGTACTAAGTAACTGCCCGAAGCGCGAACGAACGCCCCGCGGCTGGAAGTTGTGACGTTGCAGCACTGCGACCGGCCGCGCGCCGAAATGTTTGAACACGGGCGGAAAAGTATATATATTATCGCAATTCGTAATTTATGAAGTTACTTTAGTTTTTAGCAACCTTAGTATGATTTTTAGGGTTCCGTAGCCCGACAAGAAACCCATATAGTTTCGCCATGTCCGTCTGTCCGTCTGTCCACGGCTTAGCGCAGAGACTATTTAGTACTAGAAAGCTGTAATTTGGCATTGATATAAATATTAATCACGCCAACAAAATGTTAAAATAAAATCTTGAAAAAAAATTTTTTAAGTGTTCCTCTCATGCAAGTAAACTGGGGATGTTTTTTTTTCTCGTCAATCCCATATTGTGGGGTATCGTTGGATAGGACGTTCAAAAATATTGTGGGTGTGTGAAAACCATTTTTCGATTTAGGGATCCGTTCGGGAAATATTAAGCTTTAAAGTGAAAATTTTAGTTTGAGTGGAGCGTCCCCCCCCCTGCCGGCTAAACGGTTGTTTATAGAAATGTGAAAAAATTCACAGAAGTAGTATATATAATGAATTTAAAAGGAAAACTATCACAGCTAAGTAGGCTTTACAGGTTTACGAGTACAGGTCGCGCCAAACTTTTTGACCAGAATTTTGGCGCGGTCTGTATTAGTAGACCAACTTATATGTACCGGGCAACTACAGAACCCTATATTGCGCGTGGCCCGACACGCACTTGGCCGGTTTTTTAAAAATAAAACAAATAAATGGAAACGGTCGGATTGAAATAAACTCGTTATGACATGTCACCGCCGCGTCTCGCTCGCCGCGCTCTCTCTCTCCCCGCCCCGCACCCACCGCATGCATCCCGCTCCACTAAGTACGTGATCACGCGTATTCTCAAAATGTTTAATTTCATATGCGTGACATTTACATGTTTAATTTTGATGAAAACATGATAGTAGCAGACATAAACCTATTATTAAACAAAAATTTCACAGTTACGATTTTTAACAGCTGAGAAATACATTATTATGAAAACGTAAAAAATAAATGTTTAATTTTTGTCTTAAATGTCTAAAAAGGCGCAATATAGCTTACTAAAATACAGCCATCATAGTTACCATTTTGGCTTGTATAGATATTGAGATCAGATGAATACTGTGAAAAAAAAACATACTTGCGAATTTGGTTTCAGTTTATTTTTCGATTAGGTGGATAGTATTTGAATGCACCTCAAAATTATACTAACAAAGTATTTGGTTACCTATTTTGCTTTTAGGAAAAAGTTGGGTAGTGTACGAAATCTCATGATTTTTGTAAAAACGGTTACCACCCCGAATTTTTTACATCATATATCTAATTATTATTTGGTACTTAATATTAATATCTGATAAAATAATTAAAACAACGAGTTATCGAATTATGTCCAGGTTTAGCTACTTTGACGCGCCTATTCTTTGGGCACACGTACACGCAGGTTTCCTCACGATGTTATCCTTCACGGTTCAGTAAGTGGTAAGTATTAAATACTCTGCACATAAATTCCGAAAAACTCATTGGTGCATGCCCGGCCGGGGATCGAACCTCGATCTCAAAGATTGAGAGGCCAGCGTTCTACCACTAAGCTACCACCGCTTCTAAATGTTATGTTGCGTATTTCAGGGAAAGGGTCATTGAAACTTGGTGCTGACCACTTGCCGAGTTTCGGGCATTGATTTGGCTACATAAACAAAAACAAAATAGATTGTATTTTGAGGGTTACAATTACTTTTTTGTGATTTGGTTTCAAATCAAATCTGTCCTGCTCCAACGCTTCCATTGTTCACTTGTCTATCCTGCTCATTGGAAGCGGGCCGCTAAGAAAACTCGCGATTTCGAGTAGTTTTTATTTATTTTTTTGTAATTAGAGGGATGAATTTTTAATAAGACAGCCGTTTATATTACATTTTACGGCGTTTATTTTGGTATAAGTTTTATTGTCAAAACCTAATATAACTAAAATGAATATTTAAGTTTGGGCCTGTCTTTTCGATTTTATTGGATGGCATATATTTCTATGAAAATTAAATTATCATAATTTCACTAGGACCTAGTTAGAATTCCGATAAATCGGATGGTGTATGATGTTTTATGCATACAGAAACTCCATCTAGCCATTTTTAGAGTTCCACTAAAAGATTGAAACCTTTTTACCGTAGCTTCTGTCTGTCTGACTGTGAGATCAAACATTTTCTTTAGGTTTCTACAGATACAAAGGCATTGTTTTGATCTCAGATGAATAAACCATCTGAGGTTTATAAAAAATTTCGGGCGTAGTTTTCATTTAGCTGGTAATATAATAAGTTTGTCTATAAGGTACTTAGTTTGTAGACGGTTTCAAAAGGTTCATGCTGTTACCAACCCTCTAGAAAAGAAACAAATAAATAAACACAAAAAGCAATATGTCGGCAGCGTGTGGTGTGTCTTTACCAAGGACCGAGAAGAATGGATGATAAGCAGAGTTTGGAATTAGGTAGTAAAATGTGCTTGCAATATCGACCTAACGATCGAACCTACGTTAGAAGATGGGAGCCGAAAGGGTTCAAATTCTTCAAATGGTAACTTGGTGTATATAATATTTTGGCGCAACAGACCTTTAGTATTTTAGGAGCCTTGATTATTTTTACCATGTGTAATTTATGGAATCTCACAGCAAAGCCCAAATAAAAGATGTTTTTTTCCTTTGTTCCTATACAGGTAATTAAATTGCAAATTAGAAAATTAAATTAATGCCTCAGTTTTTAGACAATGAGAAATCAAAATTCTTTGACACTATTCCACATCTCACAAAAATAAATTCACACATGGCTTTCCAAATAATAAGATATTGTCTGTTCGTTCCCTGCTTCACTTTTGTTTTAAGAAGCAGCCCTATGTTTAAATTAAAAAACTTGCTATCCACAGTAGATTCACTAATTCAAGTAGCTTTAACTCGAGTACTGAACCTTCCCATTACCGATCGTTGTTGGCTTCAGGCTTCCCTTCCCATCAGATTTGGGGGGCTTGGAATAAGAAAAGTGTCCGATGTCGCGCTACCTGCCTTTTTGTCTTCTATTCACAGCCCTGAGACCTTGTATAAGAAACTTATTCAGCCTTCTTTGGTTGATATTGAGGTCTCGTGCTGTGATGAAGCCAAACAGGCATGGTCTGTGGCCTGCCCGTGTGAGGACGTCCCCGATAACTTTTCATCGCAGCGGCAGTGGGATGAGCCTTGTTGCAAATTGCAACAAAAAAAACTGCTTGCCTCAAGTAGGAATATCACAGAGCGAGCTCGGCTTCTTGCTGTGGCAGAGCACGAGTCGGGTCTCTGGCTCCACGCCCTCCCATCCGCCAACATCGGGACACTATTAGACGATCGGTCCTTCACCACGGCCGTCGGTCTGCGAATAGGGGCTTCATTAACTGAACCTCATCACTGCCCTTGCGGGGCTAGCGTTTGTCGGGCCGGACTCCATGGACTTTCTTGTCAGCGCAGTGCCGGCCGCTTGTCTCGCCATGCAGCCCTCAATGACGTTATCCGAAGGGCCCTTGTCTCCGTCGGTGCTCCGGCTACTCTTGAACCACCCGGAGTAGTTCGCGATGACGGTAAGAGGCCTGACGGTATGACGTTAATACCGTGGAAGCATGGGAGGCCGCTCGTATGGGACGCAACCTGCATGGACACGCTGGCGCCCTCTCATGTTTCCATGAGTAGTAGGGCTGCTGGTTCGGCGGCGGCCGCTGCTGAGCTCTCCAAGGGGCGTAAATATGTTATTAATTAATTATTTAATTACATGCGGCAATAGGTTCAAGCTACATGTTTACACCTTTTGGGGTTGAGACAATGGGAACATGGGGTCCAGAGGCGCGACAATTTATCAAGGACCTCTCTGTCAAGCTGATAGATACCAGCGGCGACCGGCGGGCTGGCTCTTATCTGGGCCAGCGTATAAGTCTTGCCATACAGAGAGGTAACGCGGCCAGTATTTTGGGTACTCTCCCGCAGGGCAGTGATCTGGAGGCAATCTTTTTTTTGTGATTGTTATGTGTGTACAGGTTTGCGTTTTTTTTTTTTTAGGGTTATTTAGTTTCTGTTATTATATCTTCTGTTTTATTTATAGTTAGTTTATTTAAGTTTTTGCTATAAGTTGTTTAGTTTAGATATAAAATGTTATTTAAGTTAGAATTTGGGTATAAAGATAATTGAAAATAATCGAAAATTAATTAATTTTTACACAAGTAATTTTAACAAGTACTTTGGACGCTCTTTTTAAGGCAACAAAAACCCGTATTAGGAGGGACCAGTCGTTGGTGCTACGAGTGTGCATTTTAGTTAGTAAGTGATGCGTATGTTTAAAATTTATGATCCGGATTTTTTTTAATAATGTATAGTGAACCTCAGGTGGTAGGCGAGAGTAAGAAGACAATTCTTAAACAGGAAAAACCGCAGGTGGCCAACCATTCCCTGGGACCGATTGATGGCTGTAAATCCATCCTAAATTGCCGGGCTTTATGAAAAACAGACTGGTGACGGGCAGCGGCGTCACTGGTGCGGGGGTTTTGGCTCCGCGCTCACCAATCTGCCTGCCCAGTGTGTGTAAGTATGAGCATTTCTTCCAGGAGGACCGCCAAAAGTGGCGAAATCTTGGAAAGGCCTCTGTCCAGCAGTGGACGAACCAGGCTGATGGTAGGATGGATATTAGTTGGATGGATGGCTAATGGATAGATTGATGGATTGACTACTGCTATAACGAAACCTAAATTAAAAATAATCATTTATTAACTCTATCTACCTGTAAAATTTGGTGAAATGCATTTTTGCTTTTTTTTGAGGAATATTTCTGTTTCATTTGTTGATTAAGGATGTGGCAATGGCCCTTTATATAATATATTTTGTTCGGTTTAAAAGCGTTCGGAACGCGCAAGTATGTGTCAGATTCTATTTTATTGAGATGGCAACACGGGTTGTAAAAAAGTGAAATGTCAAAGTTGTTTTTTCCGGTTTACTGTCAATTTTGCTCTCGAGGAGATGCGTGTAAAAAATGGGATCAACCAGTGTTGAAAGAATTATGTATTTCAAGGAAATAAACAGTGGAAAAGTGGTAAAATAACCCAATTAATGAGCATTAATTGCGAGCTAAATTGTGTGTCCGAACAGTTTCGGGAATCGGTCGCCGGTGGAAAGTGATGTGGTTGGATTTTCATTAGCACGATTCACGGAAATCGTGGTAGAGGTCTGGGTCGAGCTAGCTCGTGGTTAGATATTGGTGTTTAGGTAAACTCCCAAAAGCTGCTGGATGAGCCAGTAGTTTGTCGAAGACCTGTGACGCGCCAGACCGACGAGAGGAGAACGCTGTCTGCCCAGACACCAAGATTGAGTCTGGTGGTCTGTATCCAGCGCAGAAGTTCAAGAAGTAAGGCTGCATCCGAATGTGAGTCTTTGAACCATTTACCCTTCAGAAAGGAATTTTAGTATATAAGAACCCTCTTTGTATGGGAAGCCCCTTTCTGACAGGTTTTAACCTCATTATAATATTCAAATGGGTCCAGCACGCGAGGTTTAAACCATATCTGTGGAGAGGGGGGCTTTTCACATACATTTGCTGGTAGCAGAGCGTGGTTAAGTTGTTTAGTATCGGATATTAAACAACCCCGGACCAAGATATATTCTGTTTATATAAGCCGAACCGATATAGTAGCTCCGTTGGCCTAAGATAATTTGTGAATTATACTTTTGTAGCGTGTGACCACCGTAGACTTCCCCCGCGAAGGACAAGAGGCGTCGTGCCGTCTCGCTTTCACATATAATAAGTTGCATGGGTAACACGCGACGCCCGCGCCGACAGTCGAGCAATGAGTGCCAACGGGATAGCCCGCGCGCGCGTCGCTTGCGTCCCGATTTCTCGATTCGCCATTTTGTAAGCTGTTGTTTGTGACAAGCCATTATTACACGGTTTTCATACGAATGTCGGACATTTCATTACCGCCAGTCCAACCCCGAACCCAAAACATCGCCACCCACGCGATAACTGGCTGCCCAACGTGTTTGTGGTTTTAAAACGTTTTTGTGTGTTGGTCAAATGGCACAACAACTGCCCGCTCAAAAGTGATTTTTGGTTGCAAACTTCGTGTATGTGTATATTAGTGGATATATTAGATATCAGTGCCTACACGCGACTGTAGAAGCCGTCATTTTGTGTATCAGACGTTCGTTTCATTCGCGTGATCCCCGTTTGCTTCATTTAAAATGGTTCGAGGTAGACGACAAGCTGTCTCGCCGGAGGTGGAGAACTTCGGCAACGTCACTATGAGCCAGGAGGCCTTAACTAATCTACTCACAACACTGCAACAGTCACAGGCGGAATTTTGCCAACAGTTGTTACATGAAGTTCGCTCGTCGACGCCGCAATCCGACACTGCCATCGCGGCTGCAGCTGCAGCGGCCGCTGCATCCATCGGAAACTCCAGCGTCGCGAACTTCTCGCGGTGTTCGGCACGGTACAGTGGCAACCAGGAAGAGTCACTTGAAAACTTTATCGATTCAATCGAAGTTTACAAAACGTGCGTAAACATGTCGAACGAGAACGCACTCCGTGGTTTATCAATGCTGTTCACAGGGTCAGCTGCAGTGTGGTGGCAGGGAGTAAAGAACACCACTACTAGCTGGTCCGAAGCCCTTACCAGGCTTCGAGCTGCATTCGGCGAACGTCGTCCACCTTTTCGAATTTACGGCGAATTATTTTCTTTAGTTCAAGGACAAGAAAACACGGATCTGTTTATATCAAAGGTACGAGCTTTGTTTGCAAAATTACCCACGGGAGATTTGTGCGAGCGAGTTGAGCTGGACATGGCATTCGGTCTCCTTGACCGCCGCATAAGAAAACGTATAGATAGAGAATCGATAAAAACATTCGACGATTTGTTACACAGAGCTCGCAACATCGAAGATTCACTTAAAGAGATAATTAAGCATGATAATCCTCAAAAATCTATTCCGCATCACTCGAAGTCTTCACGAACCATAGCCGACAATTTTTCGCGCAACAACAAGGACAAGGACTCTCCGCGCGTCGACGACGCCAGGGCCGGAGCTAGTACGTCCCGCCCTGCCGCCGCTACCGTGAAGTCCACCGATAAGTCGTCGTCAGTTCCTACGGGAAAGCCGAAACGTCCGTTTTGCGTGTATTGTAAACGTAGTGGTCACTCCAGGGACAGTTGCGAGAAAATTATTAACAAGACTGAAGTGGTGAATGCCAGTAATAAAAATGATAGGAAAGATGACAAAAGTGCAGTGCAGTGTTACGGTTGCGGGGCCCCAAATGTTATCCGGTCTAAGTGTCCGAACTGTAGCGTTAGCCCCGGTCAATCGTTTTATTCGTTAAATTCGCGTCAAGTGTTCGGTGATCATAAAGGGTGCGCGTCTGAGTCCGTGCCTTTGATGTCGGCGTCACTAAGGGAAAGCCCATCGTCAGAGCCGCGGGTGCCCCCCGCGCTCGGCATGTCACCCCTTGCGCCCGGCGTGTTGCCAACCGACTCTCCTGCGAGAAGCGCAACACCCGCGCGCCCCGTGAAGGCCGCGCTCGCTAGTCCCGCGTCTCCCGCGCTTGCGACGGCAACGGCTATAGAAGAGCGGGCGCATAGCAACCACACCGCCCGTCACATGGCCGCTCCAGAGGTCAAGGGCGTCGCCGCCGAACGTTTTAACTCGTCGTTGCCTACGGAAGGTAACCCTACGGCTACCGTAGGGGTTTTCACTATATATCTTATGTGCATGAACAATAACTCTGAAACTGATTTAGTAGAAAATTCCAATGGTTTTAATGATAATTGTAAGAAGATTATTATGAGTGAACGATGTCGTAACGATGTTAAATCGATAGATAATTACCGAGATGTTAAGTGCGTGTGTACTAGTAATAAGCAAAATAATATTATTTGTGGTACTTACGTCAAGGGGGAGTTTACGGCTCACGCTAGTACTTTGGATACGCTCTGTGATTCAACAGATTCCCAATCTTTTTGCGGAAAATCCAGCGGTCGTCAATCTCTTTGCATGAAACCCACCGGTTCTCAAAATTCATACGATGATGCTACAGATTCACAATCTTTTTGCGGAAAATCCAGCGATTGTCAATCTCTTTGCTTGAAACCCACCGGTTCTCAAAATTCATACGATGATGCCAGAGATTCACAATCTTTTTGCGGAAAATTCAGCGATTGTCAATCTCTTAGCATGAACCCCACCGGTTCTCAAAGTTTATATGGTGATGCCAGAGGTTCTCAATCGGTTTGCATAAAACTTAATGGTTCTCAAAATTTACACGGGGATGTCAGAGATTATCAATCTTTTTGCGGGAAATCCAGCGATTGTCAATCTGTTTGCAAGAAACCCAGTGGCTCCCAACCTTTTAATAAGGAACCAAGAGATTGTCAACCTTTTTTCGAGGAGGCCAACGGCTGTCAATCTCTTTGCGGAAAATCTGGAGCTGATCAAATTTGTAGCATACAACCCAACGAATCCCATTTTTTTTCTCAAGCTGAGAATTGTCAACCCTTCCGAAGACCGGTGTTAAATATTAGTATTTTAGGTAAACACGGTATTGCGCTGGTAGACTCCGCGGCAAAAAGTTGCGTTGCCGGTCACACGTTATACGCTCTTCTCAAGGCTAAAGGACATCCTATGCACCCGTCAACTAGATCTGTAAAGTTGGCGGATGGCGTTAACAGAGTAATGAATGTACTTACTACGGAGGTGAAGGTGACACTCGAACATAAAACTAAGAATGTTGCCTTTTTGATTTTTCCTGAGGCTGACAGTAATGAGAGCCTTCTAGGGATTGACTTTTTGATTAATTTCAATGTTTCGGTTGATTTTGGTAAGGCCAGCTGGCACTTTGCTGAAAATAATAAGCGTAAGTTCGAGTTAACGTTTGAAACCATGTCACCTCCAACTTCGTGTGCAGCTGTGAATGTCCTTAGGGATGACGAGGCGACGATCCTTAATGAAGAACAACGCGACGCGCTTGCGCGCCTCCTCAGAGACAATCAGGACATTTTTGAGCTAGGGGGAGCCCCCACACCCTTTGCGGAGCACAGAATCGACACTGGCGACCACCCTCCTATCGCGGTTCCACCTTATCGAATGTCTCCTTCTAAGAAAGAGTTAATGAAGGCGGAAATTGAAAAGATGTTGGCAGACGACATCATTGAGGAGTGTGAGTCAGCGTGGGCGTCTCCTGCGCTTCTGGTTCCTAAGGCCAACGGTAAGGTTCGTTTTTGCGTCGACTATAGAAAGCTCAATGCGATCACGAAAACCGACGTCTATCCCATGCCGTTGATAGACGAGCTAATCCAGTCGACAAAACGCAACTGTTTTATGAGCACGCTTGACATGAGGAGTGGATTTTGGCAAGTATCGGTCCGTGAGTGTGACAGGGACAAGACTGCGTTTTTGGCTCAAGGTACATATCGTTTTAAGCGTATGCCTTTTGGATTAAAGAACGCGCCATCCACTTTCCAGAGGCTCATCGATAGGTTGCGGTCTGGAGCCTCATTGAAGGACGTAACTCTTTTGGCTTACCAAGACGATTTACTCGTTATATCTTCAGGATTTGATCAACACATTGCTGATTTACGCGCCGTGTTTGAACGGTTGCGTATTTTCAATCTACGTGCCAATCGTGAAAAATGCGTTTTTGCGCGTGAAAAAGTTAAGTATCTGGGTCACGTAATTTCCCAGGATGGCGTGTCTCCCGATGAAGACAAGGTGCTTGCTGTACTCGATATGGTGCCACCTTCTTCACTACGCCACCTCAAAATTTTCCTGCAGACCTGTTCGTGGTTCAGGAAGTTTATTCCGAATTTCTCTTCAGTCGCAGAGCCGCTGACGCGCTTATTAAAGAAGAATCAAGTTTGGACGTGGGGTCCAGAACAGTCTAAGACATTTGACGAATTAAAGAGGCTTCTTACAACAGCTCATTCAAGCTGACTTCAACAAGCCTTTCGTGCTACGAACGGACGCAAGCAGTTACGCTATCGGTGGGGTGCTCCTTCAAGGTGAAGGTAAAGATGAACGTCCCATCGAGTACGCCAGCCGTCTTTTGACTCCGGCTGAGCGGAACTACAGCACCACCGAACGCGAGGCTCTTGCTGTTGTCTGGGCTGTTGAGCGTTTAGAGCCTATATTGAAGGTCAAACTGTTGTTGTTGGGACAGACCACCAACCGCTAAAATGGCTCCTTGAATTAAAGTCGCCATCAGGCAGGTTGGTTCGTTGGGCACTTAAACTACAGGCTTTCAATCTTCAAATCCAGTATACGCCAGGTAAAGCCAACGTCGTTGCTGACACGCTTAGTCGTCCTGCCTGCAAAGCAGAAAATAAAGATCAGTGTGGAATATGCTCGGTCGTCGTTGACTTACCTGCAAGGAGTCCATCCGATCTTCGTCGCACGCAGCTGGATGATCCAGAGTTGAAGAAGATAATGAATGACTTAGAAAGTGGTTTAGGGTCTATTTGTCTTGAGGGGAAGCGCTGGTCTGAGAGAGGCTACTTCATGCAGCAAGGGGTATTGTATAGATACAATCCAGATGTCGATAGTGAAGAGCCGCAGTTAGTTGTTCCTGCTAGTTTGCGTCTCGACATCTTGAAGGATTGTCATGACTCCCCAATATCTGGCCATCATGGCGTTGATAGGACTTTTCATAGGATCTCCCAGCGATTTTTCTTCCCTGGCATGCGGCGTTTCATTGCAGATTACGTAAAAACCTGCGTGAGTTGTCAACGATACAAGCCATCTAACGAAAAACCCTCTGGTCTTCTGCAGACTCCAGTACTCCATCAAAGGGGGGAAGTTTTGGCCATCGATTTGTTTGGACCGTTACCAGCAGGCGAAAAGGGGGAGCGGTGGATATTGTTAGTAGAGGATACAGCGACTCGTTGGGTCGAGCTTTACGCCTTAATAGAAGCGACTTCTGAGGCGTGTGCTCGAGTCCTTATAGAGGAATACTTTCTCCGCTATGGACTACCTCGTCGCGTTGTCTCTGATAACGGAGTTCAGTTCGTTTCGGCCGTCATGCAGCAGTGCATGTTTATTCTTGGTGTTAAACAGGAGCTATTGCCTCTTTACCACCCAGAAGCGAATCCGGCCGAGCGGAAAAATCGGGACTTAAAGTTTCAGCTGGCACAGTTAGTCGACACAAATCATACTACATGGCCAGAACATCTGCCATCGATAAGGTTCGCTATGAATTCAGCGGTGTGTCAAACAACTGGCGTATCACCAGCGTTTCTGACTTTCGCCAGAGAACTTCGGTCTCCGTTGAATGTTCAGTATGACATCAGAGCTGTGTTGAGAAAGGAAAATTTTGTGCCGCAGATCACGCCCTATTTGGAAAAGTTCCTTAATTCTTTGGTTACTATTCGGGATAGAGTAGAGTCACAGCAAGACAAAAGAAAGGACTACGCCGACAAGTCTCGGAAACCTGCAGAACCATTTGAGATAGGAAGTCAGGTTTTGTTAAAATCTCACATCCTGAGTAATGCTGCAAAGGGATTGTCTGCAAAACTGGTACCAAAACGAGATGGTCCTTATTTGGTTACGAAAAGGGTCAGTCCTACTACTTACCTGGTGTCGAACCTGAATGCTCCTGAGGAGGTTGTGGGCAAGTTTCACGTGTCGGAACTTAGTCGTTTTTACAATAGAGAGGACACACCTCCTGATCCTGTCATGCCAAAGCGTAAAAGAGGACGCCCCCGTCAGGATAATGCTGTGCGATCTCATGACCAGGGTCGGTCTCATGAGCTCGAGGGGGAGGGTGTAGCGTGTGACCACCGTAGACTTCCCCCGCGAAGGACAAGAGGCGTCGTGCCGTCTCGCTTTCACATATAATAAGTTGCATGGGTAACACGCGACGCCCGCGCCGACAGTCGAGCAATGAGTGCCAACGGGATAGCCCGCGCGCGCGTCGCTTGCGTCCCGATTTCTCGATTCGCCATTTTGTAAGCTGTTGTTTGTGACAAGCCATTATTACACGGTTTTCATACGAATGTCGGACATTTCATTACCGCCAGTCCAACCCCGAACCCAAAACATCTCCACCCACGCGATACTTTGTTTTAGGTAGGTAGTTTGGAACCTTGTAACCTAAAGCGAGATCAAATAGAATATTTTGTTATTTCTTATACTACAGTACTCGGACTGTGTATATGAATAGGTTAATGTAAGCTGGAAGGATATTTACACAGCTCCTTTAGCTTTAGGTATTGTATTATATGTTGTATTGTGGATAAACATATAACTTTATAAGCGCGGTTAAGCCTAGTGAACCCGGCGACAAAACTATAATAGTTTGTAAATTCATACAGCATAACCATTGCTAGCAAGCGAAGCGACTTAATTATTAGTTATATAGTTGTTGAAAGCCTCGGCTTATATAAATTACAAAGTACATAGCAGGGCTAATGTGTAATGTGTAGTTTTTGGTTAGTGAATCATATTAACTAAGCGAGCGCTTAGGTATAATATTATAACAACGTACATAGGTTATGTTACAACTTGGAATTGTTAAATTTGTTTGTTTTGGAGTATGTTTAGTCTTTAACAAGTGTTTAATGTGATTACATACTTTCAGAAGCCAATTACCTTTGGATATACTGTTAGTTAGTGCTACAGTTTGGTTTATATTGTTTATTTTGAATGAAAACTTCTTGACACTTGCGATTGAGGCTTGGACATAGTTGTTTGTCAAAAGTGTAGCATAAATGTAACTAACTGGTTTATGTTGTATGGATTATATACATATAGCAGCAGAAACGGTCTGTCTGTCTGTTCATAAAGTTATGATATTGTGTTTATTTGAAAATGTTTGAGTGATATATAGCAACAGAAAAGGTCTGTCTGTTTGTTCATAAAGTTATGATATTGTGTTTGTTTGTACACATTTGAGTATTAAAAATTGGTTTTGGTTGAACTCGCATAATTGAACAACAGGGTTGTATTGTGTATTAATGTACTGAAATTAACATACTGACTAGAGTCTAGTATATTTGGGTCTACAATATTATTGTATACGGGGACGTTTGTGATTCGTGCCAGAGTTAGTTCGGTTTTTAATTGTTGGTATTTTCTTTGATTTCCCGGTCTACAATGTCGAGGACTTCTCCGAGGAACATCTTGGCCAGCCAGCTGCGCTGGTTTGTCAGCGTTCAAGGCTTGTTGGCTCGAGCTGATCGGGGCGATGCAGTCCTGGAGCGGTACTCACAGATGGAGCATCGCCTCGAGAAAGCTGAGCAGGCGCTCATCGAGCTGTTGGACCAGGAGCTGCCACCGGAGGTAATGGCTAGCCCTTATAATGACATGGATCAAATTATGGATATTTATAACGAGGTCACACAGGTCGCCTGTCAGATTAAAAAGTGACAGTCAGGTGTTTCGAGCACACCTGATGTAAGACATGCAGCGCAAGGTACATCGTTGCACAGTAGGCTCCCTACTTTGGAGTTGGGACATTTTGATGGTGCCATGGAGCTGTGGGTGGCATATAAGAATATGTTCACCTCGTTGGTTGACAGTAGGCAGGATTTAACCAACGCACAAAAGATGGCATATTTGATGTCCACTTTAGAAAGTGAGGCAAAGAGCTTAGTGCAACATTTAAGAGTAGAGGACGATTCTTATAGCATAGCGTGGGAACTATTAAATAATAGATATCAGAATGTCCGTCTGTTGGCCGATGCTCATACGAGCCAATTGTTAAGTTTGCCTAGGGTAGGTAATAAGGCTCAAATTCGAACGCAGTTACTGACCCCGGTTACAGTAGCCTGTAACGCGTTAAAAATGTTAGGTTTGCCTGTGGATGAGTGGTCGTTCTTGTTGGTACACATTATTTTGGGTAAGTTACCGTCTGATACTCGTTCACGTTTCGAACGTGAGACCGCGGAAAGGGAGGACAAGGCTCTTCCTACTTTCGCTGATTTGATGAAGTTTTTAGAATTTGAGGCTAGGGCCGTGGAATCTTCATCGACTTCGGAGGTGGCGCCACCTACCGGGAGTTTCAGGGAACCTGCCAGTAATTCGGGGCGAAGGGGGCCACAGGGAGTGCAACCGCTTCGGGGACGCGTTGCTGCACGTCTGGCTGCACTGGCCGCTGTGGCTGAGAGCCCAAATTGCCACCAGTGTGGACGCCCAGGACACGCGTTATCGCAGTGCCATGATTTTGCTGCATTACCGGTAGTGGACAGACGGCGATTAGTAAAAATTAATAGACTGTGCTATTTTTGTTTAGAGGACCACTTAGCGCGCGAGTGCTCCAGACAGCGAATGTGTAGAGAATGTGGCCGGCCACATAATGATTTAATTTGTGCGAACAGGTCTGGAGCCTACGGTCACGCCACGAGCGGGGGAGCCGCGGCGCAGTCCACCTATCAGTCACGTCCGTCGAGTGGCCCCTCTCAAGGACGAGGAGCGCACCCGTCAGAGAGTGGAGAGAGCCCTCGCGTGAGTCGTGCTCAGTTTGATAGTGGTGTGAATCGTGCGCCTGCGGTACGAGGCTATATTGCGGACCCGGGTGGGGGACCCCTCATGGGGGGGGGTTCAACGGGTCAGGGCCGCACTCAGGATATTAGGAATGGACCCCATGCTTCCGCGACAGCGGGCCCGAGTAGGGACCCCCCGAGGGGGGGGGGCTCCACGGGCGGGGGCCCCACTCAAGGTTGTATGAGTGGACCCCAGTTTGCCGAACCAGTGCCTGCGCCCACTGTAGGACAGTATAGCAGGGCGGAGCCACAGCGATACTCTCCGCCGATACACGAGTATCCGCGGTTAGAATATCACCCGCCTTATTCGAGATATGGTAGGGCAGCGGGTTACGCACCACCTCGGATGGCATTGTGTATACGCTCACCATATATAGGGCAATGGATGCACCCTGGATTGGAGGGGCCGGGCCCCCAATAATTTGTCTGCCCCTGTACCGGTGCGGAGCCGAGGACAGTTCTTCGGCCCACCATATTAGTTAGTAGTTGGGGCCCCCCGGGGGGAGATTCAGTTAGAGTAAGGACCACTGTTGAATTTCGGGACGTGTATGCATGATTGGATAGTCAGGTTGCGCGAGCATGGCTACGCGCATCCCCACGTACTTTAGAGATTTTTGTAGGAAACCGGGTTTCACAAATTCAGAATATAGTTATTCCCAATAAATTGGAGGCACGTCCCAGGTGAATGTAATCCTGCAGAGTGCGCATCTGGAGGCTGCACAGCGCCGGAGTTGGTGTCGCATCATTTATGGTGGGGGCCGGAGTGGCTTAAAGAAACAGGTTTCTTGGCCTGTCCAGCAGTTGGATAGGACACCCCAGATTTTACCCGGGTTGCGTGTGCATGCTCTAGTTCTAGGGACCAAACTAGTTCCTGATTGGACGCCGTGAGTTGGGTCACCGTGCGTTGAGACGCTGGGGCGTCGCGACGGTGGCATCGGCACGGTGTGCGTCGGGTCGGAGCACGCAAGTCGCCATCCTTTGTTGTTACCCAAGGAGGGCCTTTGATGAGGCGTTTGCTGTCCGACCGACATGTTCGTAACTCACACACGGGATGAAGCGCGTTATTGGCGATTTTACAGCGAGAGTTTTGGATTTTGTCTACTCGCCGGGTAATTCGCAATGTTCTCTTCTCCTGTGTTTCTTGTTACAGGCTGCGAGCCTTGTTGATGCAGCCGCAGATAGGAGATCTGCCAGCTGATTGGATCACACAGTCGAGACCTTTTGATGGAGTGGCTACGGACGTGGGGGGACCGTTCCTCGTCCGAACGTCTAGCCTTCGCAACGCTCGGACTGTTAAGGCGTACCTGTGAGTATTCGTGTGTCTGTCCACCAAGGCCGTCCACTTGGGATTAGAGTCCTCGTTGTCCGCGGAGGCCTTCGTCGTTGCATTAGACCGATTAGTATCGCGTAGAGGTTTGCTTTTTTAATTAGTTCAGACAACGGCACGAATTACAAGGGTACCGCAAATTACTTGAAAAGATGTATACATTTTAGAAGATAATTGTATTTAGTTAAGTCATGGTTATTATGTGAAATCGGCCAAGACCCACCTCCGCCGCGTCATCGGGGATGTAATCTTATTGAAAGATGCGAATTTGGAATTCTTTGTATTGGCGACGTGGTCGCATTATTAAGTTGATAATTGGCGGGGATGAGACTTCTCGCGCCGCTGAGGTGATTGGTCGAAGGTTTGATTCTGTGACGAGCCTTGGCGACTCTCTCCCGGCTCCCGGTTGAGTAAGCTAGCGGTCTGATAAGGATAACAGCCCGGAGCGGGGGATTGTTCGGTTTAAAAGCGTTCGGAACGCGCAAGTATGTGTCAGATTCTATTTTATTGAGATGGCAACACGGGTTCTAAAAAAGTGAAATGTCAAAGTTGTTTTTTCCGGTTTACTGTCAATTTTGCTCTCGAGGAGATGCGTGTAAAAAATGGGATCAACCAGTGTTGAAAGAATTATGTATTTCAAGGAATATAACAGTGGAAAAGTGGTAAAATAACCCAATTAATGAGCATTAATTGCGAGCTAAATTGTGTGTCCGAACAGTTTCGGGAATCGGTCGCCGGTGGAAAGTGATGTGGTTGGGATTTCATTAGCACGATTCACGGAAATAGTGGTAGAGGTCTGGGTCGAGCTAGCTCGGGGTTAGATATTGGTGTTTAGGTAAACTCCCAAAAGCTGCTGGATGAGCCAGTAGTTTGTCGAAGACCTGTGACGCGCCAGACCGACGAGAGGAGAACGCTGTCTGCCCAGACACCAAGATTGAGTCTGGTGGTCTGTATCCAGCGCAGAAGTTCAAGAAGTAAGGCTGCATCCGAATGTGAGTCTTTGAACCATTTACCCTTCAGAAAGGAATTTTAGTATATAAGAACCCCCTTTGTATGGGAAGCCCCTTTCTGACAGGTTTTAACCTCATTATAATATTCAAATGGGTCCAGCACGCGAGGTTTAAACCATTTGTTTGTGTAATATTTACTTAGGCAAGCTTTGTAGCGTTGTTGTGTGTGATCCGTGTTTTAATTATTCGGACATTAAAATAAATTGATGTGGATCGAGAATATCGATATTAATATCAGTATTTAGTTTCAGGTTCAAAAATACTCTCCCTAATTCAGAACTCTGCTTATGAGATTTCTAAAAATAAATTGCCGCACAGTGAGGTGCACAGTTTGTACATTCTTAAAAAGTTGCCATCGTCATCTGAGCAATCATTGCGACAGCGGACCGAAACATACATTTACTGCCCGACGCCGAAATAGAAGCTATTTTTGTAAGTTTTTAGTGTAGTTTAATAATAATAATTATATATAATATTTATTTATTTGCGTAATAGAACTTAGAATTAATACAATCAAAAATAGGATCTACAACTAGTATATTTTTTTTGCCTTAAGTAAACTACGTAAGTAGCCTGTATTTTAGGCACAAAATGGACAGAACATAAAGAAAACTTAAAATAACAAATTGTAAGCTTAAAAATTAAATAAGTAAATGTTTGAAATTAAAGTAGAAAACAATTAAATACCGGGTGTAAACAGATTGCTACCATTAAATGGAACCACATATTCTACCGACCCTACTGAACCACTTTTCCTAAGAATCATAACCGCGGACAGCCTTAGTTTGGGAAATAACTGAGTTCCAACCAAAAATGCGTGAAATCTAACGCACCGACATACGGGCGAGTTTAGAGAGAGCGTCGTCCGTGAAACAGCTTCAAGTTTCAACGCAAAAAACGTTACTTCCATTAGGAGGCTATTTCGATAAAAATTGCACTTTTAGAAGTTGTATACCTGCTTTTCAGATGAAGCCACTAATTTGATAAATCAGTATATAAATTTCGGAACTTTTTTTTAGTTTTGTTCAGTAAAGAAACGCGATTGCGTAACTTTCGCTCGATGGAAATAATTATTGAAATGAGGTCTTTTTCTTCACTTTTTTTCATAGTATGACAAACAGGAATAATATACAGACCTGAAAGATATTTTATTAGATAGATTTTAACGATATATAAATTTTCTCAGTTGACAATTTTGATAGCTATTTTAATTCATTTTATATTAATTTAAAACCGACATTTTGCTATTTTTTCCGGAATCCGTCCCTCTCGCACTGCGGGTTGTTCCGCATGGAGTAACAGTGACCTTTGCAAGCGCGACATATCCTCTTACATATATTAATTCTATCTCGCACTGCGGGGCGTTCCGCATGGAGTAACAGTGACCTTTGCAAGCGCGACATATCCTCTTACATATATTAATTCTATCTCGCACTGCGGGGCGTTCCGCATGGAGTAACAGTGACCTTTGCAAGCGCGACATATCCTCTTACATATATTAATTCTATCTCGCACTGCGGGTTGTTCCGCATGGAGTAACAGTGACCTTTGCAAGCGCGACATATCCTCTTACATATATTAATTCTATCTCGCACTGCGGGGCGTTCCGCATGGAGTAACAGTGACCTTTGCAAGCGCGACATATCCTCTTACATATATTAATTCTATCTCGCACTGCGGGGCGTTCCGCATGGAGTAACAGTGACCTTTGCAAGCGCGACATATCCTCTTACATATATTAATTCTATCTCGCACTGCTGGGTGTTCCGCATGGAGTAACAGTGACCTTTGCAAGCGTGACAGATTCTCTTAACGTAATCAATGCAAACAAATTTTAGAATATTACTTATAAGTAATTAGTGCCCAATTTAATTAGACCTTTTGGATAGTAGGGTTAAGTTAAATGTCAAGTTAAGTTGGTCAAAACAACAGCTCATGGAATAAGTTTGTGATTTAAACGGCATTTACGTAACCCTAAGAGCACCAGTTCTACTCGCACTTAACCAGTTTTATATTTACCTATATATATAGGAAAATGATAAGCAGTTTGAAAATACTAGTTTCATATTTTCAAAAAAAAAGTACTCAAAGGTTCCCTCCACCTCCCTTGCTCCGTGGCTCAACAGAGCGATTTAAATTCCGAAGACACCGGCCACTCCTCAACGTCACGCGGCAAGGTCGGTTACAAGAGACCAGAACTAATTGGCGCGCGCGTGGTACAAGGTGGACGATCTGGAGTGACGCTCGTCTTCGGAACGCACTGATAATCTGTGGTCCCCGGCTACCTCTCTGGGAGACAGGTTTGAGAATACGTCTGTATCTGTACTGTGCAAGTGGTTGACCCGCGATAAAGTATCCTAGTAATATGTTGTCATATTATAATGTGTTGTGTATAGTTTTGTGGGGTAATCAGTACATTTATTCTGATTAACATATTATGTCAGTCAGTGTAGGGTAGTTAGTATTGGTTGCGATCTCAGACAATAAACGTGTGAATTTCCTAGTTTTGTCTATTATTTGGAGTATATAAGCAAGAACTCAATAGTGGCGACGAATAAATCAAGAAGATGGCTTCAGCAAGTATTGCAAGTATAGTTATGCCCGGAAAATTCGACCCCAACAAAGATAAATGGGAGAATTACAGGGAGCAACTCTTCTTCGCATTGGAAGCTGCTGGGCCATTGGAAAGCGTGCAAAAACGAGCTCTGTTCTTGTCTCAGTGTGGAAAGGAGGCGTTTGCTTTGATAGTTTCACTGTTGTCACCAAGGAAATCGAGTGAAGTGTCATTTGAGGAGATAGTAGAAATCCTAAACAAGTTCTTTGTTCCGGCGCCGCATCCAATCTTAGAAACTGAAAAGTTCTACAAAAGGAAGCAGAAGCCTAACGAATCGGTGATGAACTTCGTCGCGGCGTTGCGTGATATTAGTTCGCGGTGTCAATTCAATGTAGATCTGGAGCGAAGAATTGTCGAACAACTCATTCTAGGAGCACGGGAAGAAAGTCTACGGAAAGAACTGCTCAAAATTAAAATCAAGGATATGGCATACGACGTTGTGGTGCAGCAAGCGCTTAATTATGAATCCATTCAGCAAAATAATCAGACAGACGGAAATAATTTATTGTTGAGGACCCATTGTGATGTCGCCCCTAGCACGAGTAAAGGCTTGGGCGAGCCGATGGAGGTGAACGCAGTCGATACGAAATCAAGCATGAACAAATCCAAACAATTTGTGAAATGTGTGTATTGTGCCAAAAGTCATGCGAACAAAATATGTCGATTTCGGAACGCAACCTGTTACAAATGTCACAAGAAGGGTCACACGAAAGCCGCTTGTGATTTAAATAAGCAAAAATCACGAGTAAATCGTTGTTGTCACTGTGAGTCGTCAGATGAGGAGGGAGAAAAGGCTGGCGAGGACAATTTTGGTGTTCACGAGGTGTCTGGCGCGGGACGCGTCAAACCGTTCATGGTGGAAGTGACCGTCAACGGTGTCCCGCTCGTGATGGAAGTGGACTCGGGCTCTGCGCGCTCCATCCTGCCGCACAGCGTCTACAGACAACATCAAAGTGTGTTTCGCGACCCGCTGACGCCGTTCAACAACAAGTTAGTTACTTGGACTAATGATGAGCTGAAAATCAGAGGCGAAACCGTGGTTAACGTGACTTATAAGGAAAAGAGCAGCAAGCTGCCCTTAATAGTAAGCTGTGGAAAAGGGCCAGCATTGCTAGGACGTGCTTGGTTTGATGCACTAGGGATTTCAGTGCAAGGCATAAACTCAGTAGCCGAGGGTAGTACTGATTATAGTGAGCGGTTCCCACACCTATTTAATAATGAGTTGGACAAGTACAGTGGGCCATTGGTACAGATTGATTGTAAAGAGGGTGCAACGCCAGTGTTCCTGCGTTCCAGACCTGTACCATTTCCACTTCGTGAAAAGGTCAATGCAGAGCTGAAGAGGATGGTGGCAGATGAGATAATTACTCCTGTGAAACATTCACAATGGGCTACACCCCTTAGAATTGTCCCAAAACCGGACGGATCTCTAAGGTTATGCGGTGATTATCGGAGTACTGTGAATGCAGTATGCTTAGCAGATAGTTATCCTCTGCCTACGGCAAATGAAGGCTTCTTCTCATTGGCTGGAGGTAAAATATTCACTAAGCTTGATTTAAAGCAGGCGTACAATCAACTGAAAGTTACCGAAGACACAGCAGAGCTCCAGACACTTAACACACCCCTCGGATTAATGAAAATGAATCGCCTCGCTTATGGTGTGAATGCAGCCACTGGTATATTTCAACGCCTGATGTGCTCCTTACTAGCTGGTATTGATGGAGTAGCCTGCCTACTTGATGATGTTGTAATTAGTGGATGTACAGTAGAACAACATGACAAACGAGTGGAGTTTGTGCTTCAACGTCTAAATGAGGTCGGATTGAAGTTAAACAAATCCAAATGTGTATTTGCTGTTAAAAGAGTTACCTTTTTAGGCTTTGAGATTGATGAAGCAGGAGTCCACCCGTCTAAAGAAAAAGTTAAGGAGATTTCAGAGAAACCAGCACCCAAGAATAAAAGAGAATTGAAAGCTTTTCTTGGGTTATACAACTTCTATGAGCGATTCTTGAAGGATAAGACAGTCGTGTTGGAACCACTATACAAGCTTTTGAAAGAGAATGTCAAGTGGCAGTGGAACAGAGTTGAACAGCAAGCTTTTGATAATGCTAAGGCTAAACTCAGTTGTGATATGACACTTGAGCACTATAGCTTAGAAAAGGAGCTAATTATGATATGTGATGCTAGTGAGGTTGGTGTTGGAGCTGTGTTAGCGCACAAGATGGAAGATGGCACAGAAAGGCCTGTCATCATGAGCTCAAGGACTCTTCAGCCCCATGAAAGGCGGTATGCCCAAATTGATAAGGAGGCCCTAGCTATTATGTTTGGCTTAAAGAAATTCAGGCAATATCTGCTGGGTCGGAATTTCACGATACTTACTGACCATAAGCCTTTGCTTGGTATATTTGGGCGAAACAAACCGATTCCAGAACTGGTATCACCTAGAATGTTAAGATGGGCGCTAACACTGAATAAATTCGATTACAGATTACAATACCGACCAGGAAAACAGATGGGAGACGCAGATAGCTTGAGCAGATGGCCTACGCCATGCACAGAGGATGATTTTGAAGAGGAAACAGATGTGTTTCTACTGGAACAGACAGATTCGCTGGGAGTTACTTCAAAGAAGATAGCTAAGGAAACAGATAAGGACCAAGTGTTGAAGAAAGTCAAAATGTATTTATTACATGGATGGCCAAATACAGTGGAGTTAGAATTATTACCTTACCAGAGGCGAAAGGACTGTCTTTCACTAAGCAAAGATTGCGTGCTATGGTCTAATAGAGTAGTTATCCCACAAACTTTGCAAGGACACATATTGAAGAGGCTACATGAAGGACACAGTGGTATCGTACAAACAAAAATGATGGCAAGAGCATACCTGTGGTATCCTTCTCTGGACACAGACATTGAGAGAATGGTAGCAGATTGCGAGTTGTGTCAGTTGAACAGGAACAACCCACCAACCACAGAACACAGTTGGCCAGTATCTACAAAACCATGGTCAAGAGTACATGTAGACTTCATGGGCCCATTCATGGGCAAGACATTTTTGGTGTTGGTAGATGCATACAGCAAATGGCCTGTAGTAAAGATCATGGCATCAATGTCAAGCAAGGCTGTGATTGATGCTCTTCGAGAGATATTTGCTGACAATGGCTTACCAGATTCCATTGTTTCAGATAATGGCCTGGCTTTTACCTCCACCGAATTTCAAGAATTTATGGATAGTAACTATATAAAACACATCACTGGAGCGCCGTACCATCCGTCAACTAACGGCCAAGCAGAACGGACAATACAGACAATCAAGTCTAAGCTAAAGAAGCAATCTGACTTGCCTTGGTTAGAGCGAGTAGCGAAAATGCTATTTCATATGCGGACTACACCAAGCACAGTGACTGGAAAGACTCCAGCTGAAATGTTAAACAGTAGGAAGTTCCGAACAGCACTCACAGTACTGCATCCAGAGTTGGATGCAGCAAATACCGGCATAGACTTAGAGAAGAGGGGTGACAGAACGGCTGAGAAGGAAGGAGAAGATGTGAATAAGAAAAGGTTCACAGTAGGCAATCATGTTTTATTCAGACTGTACAACATGAACACTAAGTGGCAGCGTGGACGTGTAACAGCTGAGTTCGCGCCAGCCCTTTATGAGGTTACCACCGACGGAGGCATGAAGCATCGCCGACATGTGGATCAGATGTTGAAGACCAGACCTCCTATCGGTGAGATACAGAGACACCAGGATTTCGGCACTAATGACCAAGAGGAGATTATCATTCCACCACCAGAAGAATGGTCAGATATTATTGGTATTTAGAATGCTAATTCCGGATATTGATTATTGTTAATTATTATTAATAAAGATAATTATATGAGGTGTTAAATTGCGATTAGTTTGCATTAGATAATTATTATTGTTTAAGTTGTAATTAATTGGTTATTAGTAATCATGATTGTTATGTCAGTAACTTAGGGGAAAGGTGTTGTGTATAGTTTTGTAGGGTAATCAGTACATTTATTCTGATTAACATATTATGTCAGTCAGTGTAGGGTAGTTAGTATTGGTTGCGATCTCAGACAATAAACGTGTGAATTTCCTAGTTTTGTCTATTATTTGGAGTATATAAGCAAGAACTCAATAATAATGTTTTACAATTGTTCCACAATTACCTTAGTTGAAATAAAACGCGTGTGACGTGATTTGTCACGTCTCTTGCGCTCGGGCTCCTTACTAACGATCGAGGAAATAACAAATCCCTTTCCACTCGATGTCCATCCATCCATCAGCCTGTTTCGTCCACTGCTGGACATAGGCCTTTTCAGGATTTCGCCACTCTTGGCGATCCTCCTGGAAGAAATGCCCATACTCACACACGCTGGGCAGGCGGTTTGGTGAGCGCAGTGCCGAAACCCTTGCACCAGTGACGCCGCTGCCCGTCACTAGTCTGTTTTAGACAAGGCCCGGCAATTGGGGATGGATATACCGCCATCCATCGGTCCCAGGCAATGGTGGGCCGCCTGGTTTTGCCTGAGAGCTGTTCTCTTACTCTCCCCCGAATAACTTCGGGAGGATTTGCGAGTAAGATAGTGGTACCTCCACAGTCGAGCCCGGCATTAGCTCTACCACCTAGATGTAAAAATGTAGGTTTTTTAATGAAAATGCTATGCGGTTCATGTTGTGTGGCGTTTTGCAAACAGCTTGATGAAACTGTTAGTAGTCTACTTTGTGTAGTGGTGATATTTGTTTACATGCTTTCTGCATTCTGAAAACTTCATGAAAATTTTATAGACGGTTTAAATAAGAGAATCCTTCCAGTGAAGAATTAATTAGTGACTGTTTGCCTGTCTTACGGTCCGCGGAATGAACCCAAGAATAGCTGGGCCCATTAAGAGGCCGCTCCGTATTTTTCGTCTGTTTGATGCGAAGCATTATATTATTTAAATTATTTTTCTTGTGATTGCCGCGATGTTTTTGTAAAAATCAGGGACATACACCAGTCCACATTAAAAAAACTATTTTTTTTTAAATTCAATTGTTCTCCTTTGCGCGTTATTTTGATACTTAGATATTATGAATAACGATTCGGAGCGGGCTCGTCAGTAATAAAATAACTCGCAAAAGAAAAAGAATTCTATCAAATGATTTCTAGGCCTATAATTAGACGGCCAATATGAAGTGGTGTATGTTCCTAGTTTTTCCAAAAACATCGCGACAAAGGCCAGATAAATATTGAACATATTGTTTTTGATCAAAGTTGTAGTCGTCGCGGACCGGGCTCCTAAACAAAAAGTAAGGAACAGCGTGGCATTGCTTGGAAAGCTAATTAATAGTAACATGTTCCTGTTTGTGAAGAAATAAAAGAGAATCGAACTCCTCTGACTTGAGCCTCACAGTATGAAAAAGTAAAAAAAAAAAACTGTACCGACTTGAAAATATTTCTTGTATAAAAGGGAAAAATAAAAAGTCATCTAAACATGTATTTTTACATATTCTGATTTTTATTAAAACCTTTTTATTTTCCTTTTTGTTTCATACGATTCAGTGAAAAACAAGTCAAAGAAAAATTTCAGAGTCTTGTCTGCTTTAGTCATGAAGGAAAAAACCATGGCTTCAGAACACCTACTTAACATGAGTTTTGATTTTACTTGTACGTAGTTATTTCTTAATAAAATCTTATTTTGTAATTTAAGGATTTTCCAAACTGCAAGTTTTTTGGGCATTTGTATAGTAATGAAATCGCCATGTTTCGCATTTGTGTTTAGGACATCTCCTCAAATAAACATTCAATTTTGGCTCCTAAGTTTCTTTGTCTAGGCGACTCTAGCTAGCTAGCTCAAGTTCAGGAAGAGCCCATTAAAAATGTATTCCACAAATTACCTGCAAAATACAAAGTCACATGCCTTGCATAAGCAAACAAACCCAGTATCCTCGCCTGTATCGGGGTGAGTTCAAAGCGATAGTCGCAGAGAACCCTGGAGTGACCTTGACCTTGATCGTCCCGGCATATTGAGCAACGATATTTGGAATTCAGATCGGATGGGGCGGATCACAAATTGTATACAAACAAATAGCGGTCTCCATCAGACTTTATGAAATAGAATCGAGGTACATCATCTTTCGTTCTCAATTTTCTTGTTCCAATATCGGGTGTGTTATTGACGTGTCAGAAAATTAAATCACATGCTCTACTGATCATACTGAACCAGTTCCATAGAAAAACTTTTAAAATAACGCTAATAATAAAACAATTTTTCAATGCAAGTGCTTGTAAAGACCCATTTTATATGCATCAAAACCGTTGGCAAAGTAATTTTTACCGCACTAGAGCTTTATTTTATAGACTTGACGGAAATAAACTGCGTTCGCAGGCTGCGTTCAGTTTGATCGTCGGATGTCACCCACCTATCTGACAGCAGGACATCAAGGCATGTGAGGTGGGTGTCGCCCGCCGATCAAACTGAAAGCAGCCTATAAATGCATTGCTATATTGTGAACGCAGTTTATTTTCGTCAAGTTGGTGAAAAAAATGCCCGCTTAGTGGTCATTTGGAGTATTTATTGTTTGTTTCTTTACTTATGTTTCTATTATTTACTCACACTATATAGGTATATTGAAAAACGTAGTATGATACACGTGGGTAAGGGTAATAACTTATTCGTAACGTTTAAAACACTCACTTCGCTCGTTTTTTAAATCGTCCTCGTAAAATACCTCCTTACCGCACTTGTAGCATATTAGTAGTTTATACCACAAGTGCATAAAGGAGGCAATAGCTGACGAGGAACGATACGAACGAACGAACTTGCACATTAAAACTTTTTGTCTTTTGGCATTATAATCAAAAAGTTCTTATTCATATTACGATTAAATTATTATCATTACCAAGAAATTTATTTTAACCAGATTCCAGTATCCTTCTTGTTACCTATATATTTTATGGAAAGAAATTAAAAAGTAAAATCAGGCGCAAATTGGTTGATTAAGTTTCATCAGAATTTTCAATTTGTAAAGTTACTACCTACTTAAAATGTCGTCTAAACTGTTTTCATTTCATTTCATCAAACTGAACGCAGCTTACAAACGCATCAAACTGAAACCAGCGTAGCTAGCATAGCAGTCGATATGAGCTCGATAGAGCCTGTATCTCTTCGATTTTGACAGTTATTCCAAGATGGCAGCCAATCTTATCGTCCTTTCTATTTCGCTAACATTGTACCAAGAAATAAGCAAGTCTTTCTATTTTGACAGATCGAAAGAAACCTTTTTTTTTTAAATTTTTTTTTTCTTCTTTAGCTAACATTGCCACACCTTTCTTTCTACTTTTTGACGTTTTTGGAGGAAAGCTGTATCACCGACCCAAGGAGGTGGTGATAGAGTTCGATAGAGCGTGAATATTGTTTTGTTGTGGAAAATGTGTGGATTATATCATAAGTTTGTGGAGTTTTGATCGACTAACCGATTAACAGACCAAAAACCACAAAATGGCTAGGCCTTATAATGTTGTGCGACTAAAGCAACTCATTCTTATGTTAAGCTATATGTAAATCTACCAAAATTCTTTGTTGGGCCTCCGTGATTCTCTTTCTGGATCTATAAAATAAATTCGTGTATGTACCTATTTCTTTTTCTAAAACCGACCCGACTCGCTATTATTCGATCTTAGAATCTAAGTTTTCGATATTTTATACCTATTCGAAAAATTCAACTTTACACTTGAGAAATAGTCAAATAATAAGAATATTAAAATGACTTTCACCAAAGATATTTAATGGTACCTACCATTAAATATCTTTCGTTTCACATTTACTTTTTTGAGAGGTTTTATTGCATGAAAATTGAAAAGTAAACAAGAATGGAAGTGACTAAAGGTTCGCTAGCGGCCCTTTTAAAATTATTGGACCGTGAGTCATCATTTAGCTGTTGGAATATCTTCCTTAGCACGAACTAATACAGTTCAATTTGCAATGCAGGGTTCGGAAAGGGAAGCGGTCCTTTAATTTAATGAATTATTGCACCGTAAGTCATGGGAAAATGCTCGGGAAATGATGTTTTCTGCATGTCGTGAGTTCTGTTAAAAACTACGGGGGTCGCCTTGCTCCGCTCCGCTTCGCTCGGCTCCTTTATATATACTTACATGTCAATCTAACCGCTCCTCATCGCTTCTCTCGTCGTCGCACGCGCGCAACCTATCCCTAGCGGTCGAATATAATTAAAACTAAGGGAGCCGCTAACGCTAGTCACTTCTAACAAAAATTACACCGGATTATTGATGCTGTCCTGCCATTTCCAAAACTCTCATTTTTACATGCCTTCCAAAGGGCAACAAAGACTCTTTAAATTAGTCGTTTATCAGGAAGAGGTTTCGTTCATTCAAAAAATCGATTTTTCTTTCGATTCATCGACCAATAGTTCTGTGAACGCGATAAAGTAGATACAGACTGTATCGGCATCTCTATCTCGTGTTTTCCCAAGTACAATGTTAGCTAAGTGGAAACAATCATGGTTTACGACAGAGGTTTAGAAAAAGATGACAGTCGATACAATATTAACTGCAGCTCATTTCTGTCAAGTCTATCTATGGTACAAAAGATAACACTGGCAACTTTTTTTGGTAAATAAAAAAATAAAACATACCTCAGACTTGGCTGTATGGGCTAAGTTCAATTTGCCTTCCCACTATGTGGTAGAACAAAACCAAAAATATATATATAAAACACCAGTGTGGTAAAGTTCACTTTGACAACAGTTTGGACGCTTAGAAAATAGAACTTCCCGAGCACTTGCATTGAAAACTACTATTACGTATATATTTTAATGTTTAATACCCATTCGTCATTTTCTATCGGAAAGCGAAAAAAACATTTATGTATTTGCAAAATAAAAGTTTATCTGTATGATTAGTAAAGTATGCAGTTAATTTTTTGAGCACTTCATTAATAGTTCAGTTTATAGTAAGGAATTTAATATTATTGCCTTATGCAGACAGACTCGTAATTCGGAATGAAGACTCAATGATTCATCAACACGTATACAACCTACCTACGTTTCATATTGATTTTCATTATTTTTTTGTATAGAAAATGTGTGCGCTAAGTTTTTTTTCGTCAGGCCTATATAATCCTTTTTAAAGTTGACTTAGTACATAATTAGATTACACTAACCCCCTGTATAAACTGCACGGTGAAGTAGAAACACAAATTAGCTGAAGTCGGCATCGCATTTCCAGCAAAAACGAGCAACTAATTAAGTATTTAGTAATATTTATGCGTTTCTCAGCAAATGGCCTGAAGTTTCCCAGTAGTTAGCTGTAAAGGCTACTCCGTACAGAAGGTATTTTAACTAGCTTGCTCGTTTGAATGAATGACGAACAAAAACTTGTTATTAAATAACTTTATATTGAACTAGCCTTTGCCCGCGGATCCACCCGCGTTTATTTAAACTCTGCCCCGTTTTCAGCTCCGCCCTTATTTTATAAACACCCCTATAGCCTTTATATTGACCAGGATCACTACAATGATAACAGAAAAAACCGCATCCAAATTCGTTGAGTGGTTCTCGAGTTAAAACGGAACATATATATAAACAGATAGAGAGTAAGGCACAAAAATTCTACAAACTGTGGTTTCAGCCTCAGTACAATACAAATAACTCATTTCATTTAACATCTCGCGAAAAAGTTCAGTTGATAAAGAATCGTCTTTTTACTACTTTATTATTAATAAAAATGTTGTCCATGGTGACTGCGGAGATAATTAAGAAAACCTCATCCAAATCCGTTGTGTAATTCTCAAGTAGAAACGAAAAATACATACATACAGACAAAGAGAAAGACATACAGACAAAATTTTAAAAAGCTGTGGTTTTTGCTTCAGTACAATACCAGCAACACATTTCATTTAAAATTTAAACAATATATTCGTTGTACAGACATACTAGGTGAAATAAAATCAACCGACCAAATTCATACTGGAGACTCGTTTAGTCATCAGGTACAAGGTTTAGAATAGAATAGAATATCATTTATTGCTGAGTCATAGGTAGGTAGGTAAATCTTAAGCTTATAATGTGCCGTATGCTCTGCCGTTAGGCGTACAATTCTTTATCATAAAATGATTTTATATATTTACAAAATACACAAATTGATCACTTATAAAATATTAATAACTAAATAACTATTACATTACTGATTTTATGTCAGAATAAATTTTAAATTCAATTGCTTGTCAGTTAGGTCAATTACCTTAAATTTAAATTACACTATAAATTACATGTCAACTATTTCATTTCATTACATACGAGTACCTATTATTCATTATCATTTTCTAAAAATTCGGTCAACGAGTAGTAGGATTTTCTGGTCAGAAAATTTTGTAATTTAAATTTATACAATACAATGTTATCTATTTCTCTGATGGAGTTTGGAAGCTTATTATAAATTTTGTTACACATACCAAAAACACTCTGATTAAAAAATTCTGTCTTGCGAGAGGCGGCCTTTACCTTATTGCGGTGTCTTCTACCAGTGTAAGAATCAAATAGGTGGATGTTAGATTTAACAAAAATTGCTACTTCCAGTACGTAAATGGAAGGAAATGTTAATAATTTGTGCTCTTGAAAATAAGGCTTACAAGTGTCCCTGGGCTTTGAGCAAAAAATTGCTCGTATGCATTTTTTTTGTGCTTTGAAAACACGGAGTCTATCTTTGGAATTACCCCAAAAAATAACACCATACCTAAGGGTGGACACCACGTATGCATGGTATGCTGTCAGCACTGTATTTATGTTTGCTACTTTGCGAAGCATATATAGGGCATATGCAAAAGAATTTATCTTTTTGCAGACGTGATCAATTTGCTTAGTTCAACTTAAATTACTGTCAATATAAATTCCTAAAAATTTTGTAATGTCAGTTTCTCCGATTGAAATGTTATTATATTTAATTTTAAGATCTAATTCTAGTCTATTTTGTTTTTGTTTGAAGTTCATAATTTTTGTTTTATCGAGATTTATTAAAAGATTATTTGAATTCAGCCAATTTATTATGTTTGTCAAAGAGTTATTAATATCTGCCTCAAAAGTATTTACATTTTGACCTGTATATATTGCAGTACTGTCGTCCGCGAACAACACCATAGGAACATTTACAGCTTTCGGGAGATCATTAATGTATACTAGGAACAGTAAAGGTCCTAGCACACTGCCCTGCGGTACACCTATGTTTATTTTTGTTACTTGGGATGCATAGACCTTTTCGATCTTAGTTTTGGAACATATTGACGTAATATGGGTTATTTGCCTTCGGTCACTTAGGTACGATTGAAAAAGTTGAAGAACATTGCCCCGGATTCCGTACTTTTCAAGTTTGTTAAACAAGATAGAGTGATTAACAAAGTCGAAGGCCTTAGTAAGGTCCATATATAGTGCAACCACCGGTATCTTTTTATCAATATTCGTTGTGATACGTTGCAAAAAGTCAAAAATCGCCATATTAATAGTTTTATTTTTGCGGAAACCTAATTGTTCTTTTGCAAGTATTTGATGGTGTTCCAAATATTGATTGAGCCCATCGTACATAACTTTCTCAAATATTTTAGAGAAGATGGTGATAAGGGCAATAGGTCTGTAAAAACTGATGTCCTCTTTGTCATCCTTTTTAAAAAGCGGTTTTATAATAGATGTTTTTAGATTCTTTGGGAACACACCATGTTCTATGCATAAATTTACAATGTGGTTTATGACTGGAGAGATAATACGTGCAACGTGCTTAATAATTTTTGTACATATCTCATCAATGCCTGTGCTGTTTGTATTTTTCAGATTCATAATAATTTTAAGAATGTCATGTGCATTAGTTGGATTGAAGAACATTGAATGAGGTAAATTATATGTCAAAGTATTATTGTTAATTGGATTATTATTATTATTAAATGTCATATTATTATTACTAAAAAATGAATTAAATGTCTCCGCAATTTGATTGGGATCTTTAATTATTGATCCGTTTACTTTTATCTGGGAGATATTGTCTTTGGGAACATTTAGCTTATTATTGTTTATTACATTCCACGTTGCCTTAGCTTTGTTCGTTGAGTTAAGGATTTGATAATTATTTTGGGCTTTTTGCGTGAGTTTAATAATTTTTTTAAGCCTTTGGGTATAAAGTTTAAATTTCAATTTATTCTCTTGACTTGGTACCAGCCTGTATTTCCAGAGAAGTTGTCTTTATTGACCCTCCAACTGACATTGCACCATTTGGTTGAAGCATTTTTGCTATTATGCACGTCGCACGTTCGGACGCTTTCTGATGAACTTTTCTTAGAGACTGTGTCTGGTTGTTTACGAGAGGTCAATGTAGTTTAGTAAACTTTAAACTTTCGCGATTTTCATACATTATTAACGTTGTATTGGGGTCTTACTCGCGATGACTAATAACATACCTTAAGGGGACGCCACGAAATTTTGGCGACATGGATCTCCATTTTTCTCAGCAATAAAAAAACATATGTAATTACCAATTTATATACTAGATTAAGCATCTCATTGACATCATTTTGCCCGAAGGTTTTGTTGATTGATTAATTTTCATAGCAGAGAAAAAAATATTTAGAAAACCTCTTTTAAAACAGAGATTCCTATTTTACTGAAAAACGGGAGCGAATGAAGCCTCTAAGTTTTTTTTTTAAATTAGTCTACAAATACACTTCAATATGGCCGATTGGATTTATTAAATTACTTATAGTTGTCATTTTAAATGAAAAATACTGTTTTGCCGCATACGACCTAACGGCATAAGCTAGTTCGTGAGCGCATATTTGTATAGGGTAAGTCCCCCTCACTAAAAAAAGTTTATCAATGCCTCGCCTTAACAGATATGTGCTTGACGTTTCGACGCCTCTGTAGGCTGTCGTGGTCACAAGCTAACTGACGAGAGTAGTAGCAAAAATGTCCTTAGCGAGCCGGCGCATAAATAATGTGCTACCTACCGCCGGATCGCTAAGGACATTTTTGCTGCTACTCTCGTCTCATATTTGTTTAGCACAAAGGCAGTCTCATGGAAAAAGCCAAACAGCTCTAGCATGCTGACGCAAATGATTCAGTTATGGGGAAAGCGACTTGGGTCCCAACAAAGGAGGATGATATTAATATGTCAGCGCCAGCGGATAATGGTTCTCAGGGTGACTGCTGGTGTGATTGAGGAGGCCATAAAGTGTCATGATTTATGGCTCCATGTTATTTGTCATAGAGCTGCGTTAATGGACCCGGTTGTCGGTCGGGCAGAATGTGTTACCCCGTCGTCGGTCGGGACACAGTCCAGACATCGCGGATTCATTATAATAGACCCGATCCCATTAGCCACTTGCGATGTAAATTTTATTTTTGTCACTCTCACTCCAACTGGAAAAACGCGCAGTGCGAGAGGGGCGGATTCAGCGCAAAAGAGAAAAAAGCTGGCAAAATTTCCAAAATAAAAAACATAGATATTATTAAAACCCATCTAATAAAATATGTTTGAGTTCTGTTCATGATCCCAATTCGTCAAAGGAGGAGAAAAAATGTTTTTGAAGACCTCATTTCAATAATTATTTCTAACGTGGAAAATTCCCAAAAACAAAACATCATGTAATACACAGAAACAAAGCATCCATATTTTATATAAATGGCCTCTTAAGAACTCCTTCTGTTAATATAATCACTAATGGCGTTTACCTGAAGCCTAGACATGTTTGGTCTTTGTAAAGACCTAGGTTGCCTGTATCCTCAGAATACAGAACAAACCTGTATCTAGGTTTTAGTTCTAGCTCCGACAAATGTATAAAACCAAGTTCTGTAAAGCACAAAGATACCGAAAGTAGTTGACTTTGTCCAAAGCTGATTTTAAAGTAATGTAGCCAGCTCTCGCTCGCTAGTAAACAGCTAGGACTGTAGAACGGTCCCTAGCCCCGACATTAAACACTCGTCAACTTTAATGGCGACATCCATCAGGAGCCGACAACATGATACTCATAAAAACAATATAAATCCTGCTTGTTACAAGAACCTGGACCTACCGCCTCGTCAGGATTACTGGCTTTAGTTTATGATGGAAAATGGACTAGAAAACATTGAATTCTTACGGATCCATACCCAAAGGGTCCATACCGAACCCTATTACTAATAGAGCTTCCGCTGTCTGTCCGTCTGTACGTTCGCCTGTCGCTCACTCTACAGCTTTAGCCGTATACAGTATAGGTAGATGAAATAATACGTGTAAACTTTACCGCTAATATCCGATTTTAGTCCAAACTAGTTTTTCAGAAACCCCTTAGCGCAGAAGAGAGGTAAAGTTAGAACTGAAGGTTATGGCATATACTATATGGCGAGTCGAGACTACGTGACGCGATCGTCATTCATCATACATAACCTTCGTGGTTATTTTTTATACCGACCCAGAATCACTTTGGCCTATTCCAAACTAATTTGTCCTAAATTCAGATTTGACCGTTGACATATACAGAATACTATGGCTTCTATCACAGCAAAACGAACGAAATATTGCATTTTTTAACGTTATTTTGTTTCATTATTAACCTTGTATTGGGGTCTTACTCGCAATAACTAACCCCAATACAAAGTTAATAATGTTTATTATTTGTTACAGTTCTATTTTCATAATTGGGCCAAGTGCAAATTGGGCTCGCGCACAAAGGATTCCGTACCACCACACAATACGGATAAATAACCCTAAAAATACATATCAACAATATAGATGCTATAGATAACAGTAAAGCAATAAAAAAAAGGCGTTAAAATGGCAACACCTGGCAAACAATTTAGCATCCTGTGAGTACGGAATATTATTTGTTGTTTTAGTTTAGAGTATAAACAATAACGTGTGCAAATTTGAGTACTCCCAAACTTATAATGCGCATACGAATCTTCGCCACCGCTCGGCAAAGTTCGTATTTCCCTACACTTTCTATACAAGCAGTAAGGTCACGTGGTACGTCCGGTCGCTCGGCTATAGATTTCTATGCGCATTATAATTTTGAGAGCACTGTATTATGAAATTAATAACGTTAAAAAATCCTATTTATGTATTAGAGGTTTATTGTACGTAGGCTTCAATTTTTTTTCATTTTTTAAAAAAGCTGTTGAGCCCTAGAAATAAGTTAAAGACATTTATATATAGGTATAAGTATTTCACACATATTCCAAATTAACTGAGTCTGTTCCATAGAAATGCTAATTAAAATATGAACTTATTATAAATAGTAAATTAGTAAATAGATATTGTATAAACAAGGTTAGGTGAATGCTGGAGTTGTTTTTATCATTATGGTAAATATTTTTTCATCTAAGTTCACTAATCGTCTGAAAATAAAAATATAAAAAATTGTGAAAGTCTCATTTATACTTGTGAAAAAAAGAGTTTGTAGATATTGCTGCTTTTGGGCATTTTCCTTTGAAAGCAATAAATATAACCTCTTTTTGGTGTACCTATTGCTATAGACTTCCCACTGTAAGACTGAGATTGCGAAATGCTATAATATCCAAGATGTACTTTAAAGTTTAAATGTATCAATATATTGCATACCTATTGCATACAGCTGCAACTACGACAATGTTCTTTATTGAAATATTTTCTCCAATATGAAATATCGATATCGCAGAAACGATAGGATAAGACAAATATACCTAACTGTTTGCATGTAGTTAGCAAAATTGGAGACGATAAATCTTCTTGAATATATAATAATAATAATAATAAACGTTTATTTCAAGCATTTTAAGCTCATATCAAATAACAAATTAACACAACACATAACAAAACACATAAAATAATAATAACAAAACAAACATTACAAATTAAAATTAAAGACAACTTAACAGCCTGTGCCCCCCCAGCCTGTGCGGAGCGTGCCTACCAACTACTGTGCCGCTGTCAAACACCTAGTGACTCATCCGTCCGATTACCATTATTTACTGATAAGGAAGTTCACCTTATTGTGACTAAGTATATTGCATGTAAAAATACCTGTGATATTTTTGATGCATCAACTAAAATATTTAAAGTTGCTCTTCCATTTCTACTTACTTTTCTGACCGAGATATTTAATCATCTCATTAGACAAGGTCAATATCCAAAGGTACTGAAATGTGCAAAAGTCGTCCCTGTACACAAGGGTAAAGGTCCTAAAAATGACTTAAAGTTCTATAGACCGATCGCGGTCATACCTACCGTTGCTAAAATCTTCGAAGTGGGCATAACCGAAAGATTATATAACTACCTTGAATGTAATAACAAACTCAGCGAAAAACAATACGCGTACAGGAAAGGTAGATCTTGCGTCTCGGTTATCAGAGAGGTGGTTTGGAAAATTTTACAAGCAAAAGAAAACCACAAACATGTAGCTATTCTCATATGTGACATGACCCGCGCATTTGACCTTTGCGACCATCAAGTACTTGCTCGTAAATTTGAACATATGGGAATTAGAGGCCCCGCCCTTAATCTGGTAAAAGACTTCCTTCACGAAAGACAGCAACAAGTAGCACTAAATAATGGACAAATAAAGTCAACACAAAACACATCTAAAATAGGCGTACCTCAGGGGTCAGCCCTTGCAAACTTATCGTTCTTAGTTCAAGTCAATGACCTCCCCGACGCTGTAAATGGAGATATGTATATCTTTGCTGATGACGCATGCGATATTTTAACAGGTGACTGCACACCCAACCTAGAAATTGAAATCTATAGAGATATATCTAGCCTACAAAACTGGTTTAATGTGAACGGTTTGGTTCTAAACCTATCAAAAACTCAGTTACTTTATTTCAACCTAGGGGGCCCCCCTCCTAGACCTCTATCAATTAATATAAATGGTGACACTCTGAAGCAGATAAAACATACAAAATTCCTAGGCATAATAGTGGACTCTGCTCTCACTTGGGAACCTCACATCTCAGCGCTTTGTGGAAGACTGAGCGGAGCTTGTTTCGCTCTCCGTCGTCTGTCCGTAATACTCCCAACTAAAGAAGTACGCTCTTGCTACTTCTCACTTTTCCACTCGGTGCTGTGCTATGGGTTGGAGCTCTGGGGAGATGCTGCCGAGTGTAAACGTCCTTTCATACTGCAAAAAAGGGCTATCAGAATACTTTCTCATGTACCTCTAGACGAACACGCTAAACCTTTATTTATAAAGCTGAAAATTTTAACCATGACTTCACAATACATCTACAACGTTTCAAAGTTTGTAAGAGAAAACCCAGTTACTTTTCCTACAAAAGCATCTTTCCAATCCTACCTAACCCGCCACTCTAATAAACTCCATATACCTAAACATAAATTATCTAAATCCACAAAGTCCGTCTATATAGCAGGATCAAAAATATACAATGCGCTTCCTGATGCAATCAAATCTTGTAAAGAAACCACAACATTCCTAACTAAACTAAGAGCATGGCTAATTGAAAAATCGTTCTATAGTGTTAAGGAATATTACACTTCAACAAATACAAAATAAACTAAAAATTAATTAAATTTAAATTTCAGAAAATAATGTAAAATGTAAAATACTATAATCATAATGAATATAATTTGTTAAAGATTTAAATGTTAAGTATAATATTTTTAACGTTAAGTATAATTTATTGTAATAAAATAACGAATGTCATATCATATAACCTGACCTAACAATTGACCTGTAAATAATTTTATTTATTAATAAATTGAGTTTGAGTTTGAGTTTTTAACAAACGAAAAGGAAAATATGTGTCAGCAATATCAGTATGTGCTATTCCTATTTACATGAACATGAACCCAATGTTGTATTGCATGGTTGTCTAGTCTATTGGCTATCATCTGTAAAATAAAACAGAGTTGGAGCTACCGCGCACTCTACAGAGCATCGAGGCGCAGCTCTTGCGGATGATGGTGAAAAAACAATCTATGTGTGCGTCGGCGAACATTCCTGAGGCGCTGCATGCGCGCGGCAGCTCAAACAATGCTCTGAAAGCGTTGTTAAAGAGTACGCGAAGGGCATTATATAAGGTGTAATCGTAATACCTGCCACGGATGAAATAGGAGATACTATTATGTTTATAGATTACAATAATGCACAAATTTCGTACCCCGGAATTGTTAAATCAATTTGAGAAGATAAAGTAGTGAAATTAAAATTTGCTTTATTCTGCATAACGTGGTTCACAAACTACGCGCGTAGTGTAGTTTCGTCAATGAAAACAATTGCTATCTCTTTCTAACTGTTCTGTCAATGAACTCTGAAATCAGCTGACCAGTTCGTAACGTAACTATCTGAATCTATTAGTTACACAATAATACGCAGGCAAAAGCTAAAAATTGCACTTACTTACCCGTTACTGAATTCCACCAAGCTTACTGCAGATAAAAAAACTGACGTAATAAGATGCTTAACTCCCCATCACACTTAAAACAGGCTACGGACAGTCAAGTTAGTGTAAGAATCGCTATGTTTTTGCTGTGACTCGTCAGTCCACAGAATGTTGCGGCGTTCTTCTCGAATCAAATGACAGAACGCGAGGCGAGCCGCGTAGTCCTGTGGCTGCAATTTTTGTACTCTCGTAAAGTGGTAAGGGTATAGCCCTTCCCGATTTAGAAGTTGCCACACGTAGTTGTCGCTCACGTTGAAGACTCTAGCCCCGTCTCTGGTGCTCGCAAGAGGATGACGTCGGAAGAAGTCCAACACTTCCTCTTCTCTGCGTCAACCGGAGGCGGGTCAAAGGGGCCGTGTACACGGCGTCCAGAATGGTATGAGGACTTATTCGCACACCAAACCCCTGCTGGCATAAGTTCGCTGCATGCGTGGTTATGTTATTGCACTCGGGATAGCACCATACCATTTCAACATATTCTTGATTTGAATATCGTCGTCTGGGAGGCATTTTTAACGAATGCGCGCGCAATTCTCACCTCGCTGACCACTGATAACAACGAACTGGGGCGGGCGGGGCACACAAAAACAAAAGCAAGCGCGTGCGACGAACGGGGTGCGGGTGGGGCAGGGGAGTCTTCGGCCTCGCTTTGACGAACGATGCCGACGCGCGGTATTGTTTGTAAGTTTGCATGAATAGCTTCATTGACGTTTTGCGAAATGAAATGCTGGGTTTTTTTCAATTTCAACGCGCGGTTTTTCCCGTAGAAATCTGTGACAAATGTATGAAGCTGCACGGATGCGCGAACTGATAACAGCGAACTGAGGCACAAACACAAGCGCGTGCGACGAACGGGGTAGTGCAGGTGGGAGGGGGGTAGGCCGTCGTCGGCTTGCGCTTTGATGAATGAATGACGAGCTGCCGGCGCGGACCGGGGCGGCATTTGTTTGATAAATATGGCAACAGTACGGGGTGGCTTCATTGAGTTGCGAAATGAAATGGCGATGCGGCAACAGCTAAGTTACTACGGGACGGTTTCAAACAACTAAATCAATTCAAATTTATACGCACATTTTTTTGTATGAAAAAATTTATGACGTTAGATCAATAAAATATCGTTACTATTCTTTTCTATATACACAATACACTCTCCCATTACAGCCGTGGCAGATATTTTGAGAACACCTTATATATATTTATTCCATAAACTACATGTGTAGAAAGAAGTGCAATATGCTCGGAAAAGTGTTAATTTGACCTGTGCTGTGCAGCGACCATATCTGCGTGCTATCATATTGGCCCTGACCTGACTGATAATGCCCTCCGCTCTCTTTCAATGTCTGCATCATCACGTAGATCTTCAGGCAAACCTGACTGACTCATATAGCAACGGACAGCCAAAACTACAGAACGGATTTCGCTGAAATGTGACATACAGATAGTTGTAATGTCGTAGGTATCCGCTAAGAAAGGATTTTTCAAAATTCTCCCCCTCAGGGGTTGAACCGAACGCCACGCGGATAAAGTCGCGGGCAAAAGCTAATATATAATAAAACTGGTTCAGTGGTCGTGCCCCGAGGGTTCCGAACAACCTAGACAGTTTAAAACCCAGAATTAATCCACGGCAGTTATATTGTCCAACTTAACTTGAGACTTATGTTATGATCGATCTAATAAACTCTATGTATTCAAAAGATTTAAGAAAGTTGATATAATTAATTTCTTCTCAAATAATTCAACATTATGTAGGTATTTTTTAGATTTTCCTAGACGTATGCTATAAGGCCTACTAGTTTGCGGAATTTCAAGTTTCTAAGTCAACTGGAAGTACCCTACAGCTTTTCATGGTGAGCCAATATGTATGAAATTTATTAAGAAAAGGACAACGTAAAGTTAGGACCTTGATTTTTTAACAGAACTGTGAGGCCGTAGACTTCAGTGAGAAATAGTTATTTAAACTTGATATCTCTAACGGGGAGAACAAGGGTCTTGACAGACCGATATAGACAGACAACAAAGTGATCGTAGGGCTCAGTTTAAACTTGATATCTCTAATGGGGAGAGCAAGGGTCTTGACAGACCGATATAGACAGACAAAAAAGTAATCGTAGGGCTCAGTTTAAACTTGATATCTCTAACGGGGAGAACAAGGGTCTTGACAGACCGATATAGACAGACAACAAAGTGATCGTAGGGCTCAGTTTAAACTTGATATCTCTAATGGGGAGAGCAAGGGTCTTGACAGACCGATATAGACAGACAAAAAAGTAATCGTAGGGCTCAGTTTAAACTTGATATCTCTAACGGGGAGAACAAGGGTCTTGACAGACCGATATAGACAGACAACAAAGTGATCGTAGGGCTCAGTTTAAACTTGATATCTCTAACGGGGAGAGCAAGGGTCTTGACAGACCAATATAGACAGACAATAAAGGTTTCAACTTGATATCTCTAAAGGGGAGATCAAGGGTCTTGACAGACCGATATAGACAGACAACAAAGTGATCGTAGGGCTCAGTTTAAACTTGATATCTCTAACGGGGAGAGCAAGGGTCTTGACAGACCATTATAGACAGACAATAAAGGTTCAAACTTGATATCTCTAACGGGGAGATCAAGGGTCTTGACAGACCGATATAGACAGACAACAAAGTGATCGTAGGGCTCAGTTTAAACTTGATATCTCTAACGAGGAGAGCAAGGGTCTTGACAGACCAATATAGACAGACAACAAAGTGATCGTAGGGCTCAGTTTAAACTTGATATCTCTAACGGGGAGAACAAGGGTCTTGGCAGACCGATATATAGACATACAACAAAGTGATCGTAGGGCTCAGTTTTTTTTTAAATTCAGATGTACGGAATTCTGAAAAACATCTATTGCACCAAATTATAAAAAATGCCGGTGTAAGGTTACAATTTGCACTTAATAGAAAATATAATAAAAAATATAAAATTTTATCTTCGCTCTACATGATTTTGTAAAAAAAAATTATTAGGCATATTACCTAGCAAGCCAAAGATCTATAGGTACTTACTTAAATTACGTAGAAATCCAAAGATCTCTAGGTAAAATATATATATTTCGTAGAAGGCCAATGATCAAGCGCGCGGTTTATTAATATATCCGTGTAAAATACATTTGTTAAAGTAACAAAATAAAGGACTAAAATGTACCTCTATAAGATCGCTTCTTGTTGAAAGCGGTGAAAATAAATAAACCATTCCTGTGGTTCCTCGTTTACATATTGGACTATTTGAATCGGGATTGTTGCACAGCACCAGGAACGCCGGCCGCGGACTCACTGCGACTATTTACCGTTCCCATCCGTTACGGTTAACGACTACTATTATTTTACTGCGGAATAGAGAATCGCAGAGGATTGGACGTGGATTAGATTCCAAATAGCCAACGATTCTCTGCCTCTGTTTGCTACGCAGCGCTACGAGTTTTTTGCGCTTTATAGACCCGCTATGTACCTTTATTGTACGCTAATAAAAGTACAAAACTCTAAATTTACTCTAAATATTATCAGAGGGCATTACAACTTAGGAAGCTGTTGGCTACTTGCGAGCGGTACGCGGAGGAGCACGGTCTTAAGTACAACTGTAAAAAGAGTGAGGTCTTGGTATTTAAGGCAGGTAATTATCGGCCTAGTAACATACCTCCTGTTGTTCTTAACGGATCGGCCCTTCCCGTTGTAGACCGCTTCAAGTATCTTGGTCATGTTGTCACGGAGGACCTCGGAGACGACTTCGATATTGAAAGAGAACGCAGGGCGTTGGCGGTGAGGAGCAACATGCTGGCCCGCAGGTTCGCTCGATGCACAAAAGATGTTAAAATAACGCTATTTAAAGCATATTGCCAATCGTTCTACTCGAGCGGCCTGTGGGTTAAGTACACGCAACGAGCCTACAACGTCCTGCGTGTGCAATATAACAACGCCTTCAGGATGCTGTTGCGGCTCCCGCGATTCTGCAGTGCATCTGGTATGTTTGCGGAGGCGCGTACAGATGATTTTTATGCCATAATGCGCAAGAAAACTGCCTCTATGCTACTCAGATTACGGGGCAGTGGCAACGGCATCTTAAAGATGATTGCGGACCGAATGGATTGTCCCATCCAAAAGTTCTGGATGGAACGATCCATTGGGTTATTTAAATAATAAATTTGTTTCATGTTCCCTTTTTTTACTAACCTAGTTTTAAGCCTAACACTAACCTACTTATGGATTTTTAATCTGAAAATAAAAAGTCATTTATTTATTACAAACAAGATCAATCGGATACAAATTTCATGACAAGAATTTGAAAAAATTCTTCCGCCCGTATTTAAACCTGCGACGTCTTGTTATCGTAGACGCAGCCGGTGGCGCAGTCGGTAGCGCGCTTGTCTTTATAACAAGAGGTCGCAGGTTCGAATCCTGGCTCGAAGAATATTTAAATTATTATCTTGAAATTTGTTTCTGATTGATCTTTTCTAGTTTGTAATGCACTGTAACAATATTTGGTGTAGGTATTCAAAAGCGATGATTTTCGCTTTAGAAACATAGTCTTTCATTCTCACAAAATGTAGAACTAGCCTTTGGCCGCGGCTCCGCCCTTTTCAATAAATCTTTGCCCTGTTTTCAGCTTGGGCGTTATTTTATGAATACCCCTTATAGTCTTTGTCTTGACCGGGCTCACAACTTTTCAGACTCCTATTCAGGTCGTGTTTAGTTACTTGATACACACAAAAGTCGATAAATAGATTAAGACAGTAGATTTTACACAAAATACGTAAAAAACATTTTACATTTCTTAGACGGCTATTCTGTTATTGTTTTTCACTCCCAATATCAGTCGTTCGACTTTTGTTTATAGTATGATAAATGCCATGTGGTATAAAGTGCATAGTGGGGCGACAAAATCTTATATTTATTAAAGCTATGTAATATAAACAACGCTTCTTATAGACTTTCAATAACAAAAAAAACATCATCATATCCGTAGAAAATACTTTTTAAAATCACCCGAAATCTGCCTTGGCAATTTTCCGCACGTGAAAGAATAGCCGTCCTAGGTGGTAATTTATTGGGAAATTGACTGTAAGAGCCTTGCTTTCGTTTAATAAGAGGCTAAGTAAAGAAAATAGGGAAGATTTTTTCTGTCTATATCATGAAATACGAAGGAAATTTTAATTAATTTCTGGTATGTTTTATATAAAGTAGAGAGTAGCTCGACGCTTTGCGCAGAGAGAAAAGGTGAAACAAACGTGATAAACGTTGAATTTAGAGAATGGACACGAGGTGCAATTGTATAAGACAATCGTATTCAAATTGTGCAATTGTGTAAGACAATCCGCTAAGCAAATTAGCCTGTTTGACAATTGAAGTCGTACATTTTTGGTTCCATCCATCCATCAGCCTGTTTCGTCCACTGCTGTACATAGGCCTTTCCAGGATTTTGCCACTCTTGTCGGTCCGCCTGGAAGAATTGCCCATACTCACACACGCTGGGCAGGCGGGTTGGTGAGCGTGGTGCCGAAACCCTTGCACCAGTGACGCCGCTGCCCGTCTCCGGTCTGTTTTATATAAGGCCCGGCAATTGGGGATGGATATACCGCCATCTATCGGTCCCAGGCAATGGTGGGCCGCCTGGTTTTGCCCGAGAGCTGTTCTCTTACTCTCCCGAATAACTTCGGGAGGATTTGCGAGTAAGATGGTGGTACCATGGTGGTGGTATTTTTGGTTGTCAACAACGAAACAAGATAATTAATCGTATTCATTTGACAGCCAAAAATGTACGATTTCAACTATCAAAAGGTGTAATTTTTTCTTAGCCGAATAGCCATGTAAAAATTAAATTTGAATACGATTGTCTTACACAATTGCACATCCGGTTTCGCTCCGCCACTTCACAAAGCGCACCGCCCGCAACTTATAAAGTATAAGTATTTGCTACCAAAATGGAAGAGGGTGTAACGCTGACGTTAAAATTAACAGTTAATCTTAACAACAAATTTTAAATGAAAATAAAAAAACTTAAACTATACCTAAAACAATTATTTATAAAAACACTATTCACAAAAATTCCTTGTGACAGGCAGATTTCATTTTATTAGTAGATGCGACTCGATGGCAACAGACTTGAGGCAACCGGTTTTGAGTCTGAGGCTGAGATTCAGAGTGCATTTTGAGTCCGAACTCGATCTTACAAACGTCAAAAAGCGACGTGATCCCATACTAGAGTGACGTTTGTAAGATTGAGTTCTTCTTGAGTTCGGACTCAAAATGCACTCTGAATCTCAGCCTGAGAGCGGCTAGCTTCGCTGACCGGCGATCACTCCTCTATGATTCTTTGTACGTAGAACTACGACGCTTACCTACCTACCTATAAATCCAACGTTGATTTTAGACTTTTATATAATTGCATAGCCTAAATGGTTACTATTACACTAAAATAAACTAAAAAGTGTTGTGTGTGAATATTACCCCGATATTGGGTGTTGTATAGTTTTTTTATATGTTAATCTTAGATTGTATTTAGACTTAGTATTCATGCAAAATCTAAGCTGTTTAAATCACATCATTTGCGATCTAATCAGGCTTTATCACCTACCTGTATTAAATTACTGCATTAAATTGACGCTTTGATGCTAAAAGAAACCGTTATTCTCGATTTGTCTTTGAGATGTCCTTTGAATGACCGGTGGGTCAAAGTACGAATAATTTATTCTCAAAATCCTTGTTTAATAATTAAATATAATTTATAACAATAATTAATACCTATCTAGCGTAATTCAGTAATATTTAACGAGAAAAAGCGTTCATTTTAACTAAATTTCTGTCTTTGTAAATTTTGTACTCAGGTTCCTTTGTGTACATTTAAATCTAGTTTTTCTGTACCAAATTGCCTAGACTGCATCATCATCATGGATCGCTATCTAATACTTTAAATACCACTTCCATTTACCGCACCTCGCCGTACAGTGAAACATGTATGCTGCAGTCAAAGTGTAAAACCGGACACTCTGTAATTCGCCTGTTTGCACTACGCTTCCAGGGTTCCTTCACTACACAAGAGGACGAAGAACATCTTATTTTGGAAAGCTGCCTCCAGACTCCTCACTACCGATCTTAGTCTGCAGTCCCCAGACGTTCCTGCCATCACTGCACTTTAAGGACAGTGGTATTTTATTGAAACAGCCTAAGGCTATTAGGACACTGTATTTCGTCGCCTTATTCATGACCCCGCTCTCCGTTAATTTTGGTATTAATTAAAATTGTAAATCTTCAAAATATCTTTTCATAATTTTCATCCTACCCTCTAATTATTTATTTTTCTATAAAAAGCTTTCTCGCTCACGGCTTAACCGCGACAAGGGCTGAGGAAAAAGTTGGACGAGTTCCAAAACAGTTTGTAGGTGGCAAATGCAGAGGTTTTCGCTGTCATCGAAACGTGCTGCAACGATTCAATCTTCGACGGCGAGATAATCCCCGTGGGCTACACGGTGCTGCGCTGTGACTGCAGTGACGGCCGCAAGCAGAGCGGCGCCTTGCTGGCCACCATTGACATCGACGCGTATTCGCGGGAGCGTACTTAGGTAACAGACTATTATTTATTTTAGTTTTTGTGTACATCCCACCGGCATCTTCAGCCGGGTGTAAATAGACTGCTACCATTAAATGAAACCACATATTCTACTGACCCTACTGAACCACTTTTCCCAAGAGTCATACCCGCGGACACCCTTAGTTTAGGAAATAATTAAGTTGCAAACAAAAACGCGTGAACCCTAACGCACCGATATACGGGCGAGGTTAGAGAGAGCGTTGACCTCAAACAGCTGGAGGTTTCACGGACGATGCTCTCTCTAAACTCGCCCGTATGTCGGTGTGTTAGGGTCCACGCGTTTTTGTTTGCAACTCAATTATTTCCTAAACTAAGGGTGTCCGCGGGTATGTCTTTTGGGAAAAGTGGTTCAGTAGGGTTGGTAGAATATGTGGTTTCATTTAATGGTTGCACTCTATTCACACCCGGTATAAGTTTACTTAACATTTTAGAATTTCAAGTAACTATACTTATTATTCAAAAAAAATATATATCGTCACGACATGAATCTCCGAGGGGATGTCAGAGGTGTTCTAGGTGTGAACTGTGAAATGCAAGTCACAGTCTACACTCGGTACACCCGCGTTTCATCGACGATTATTACGTCCCAACGTGATGGGGGTGAGCCCTATCACCGTACTCCGGGCACAAATACACGCATTTAGGGCATGCAGGTTTCCTCACGATGTACCGTTCAGCAAGTGGTATGTAAAAAGAAATACTATGCATGTGCACATAAATTCCGAAAAACTCATTGGTTCATATGCCCGGCCGGGGATCGAACCTGGGTCTCATGATTGAGAGGCCAGAGTTCTACCCCTGAGCTAGTACTGTTTTAAAGTGGACGGCTATTCTGGCATTCTCTTTCACTCGCAATATCAGTAATTAGATATTTGTTTAAAGTTTGATAAATGCCATGCGATGGTGATTAGAGTGACTAAACTACATCAAATAAAAACTTTAGAATATAAGGAATGCTCACTATAAGTTTTCAGTCAAAACACTCAATACATATCCGTATAAAATCCCTCTTAAAATCACCCGCAATCTGCAAATCCGCAATTTCCTCCTTAAAAGCCACGTAAAGCATGTTATGAATACGGACAAAAGGTTTATATTTTAAAAGTTTGATACGTTTCTCCATAAAGAGCTTGTAAAAATCACCCGGCTTTCGCAAATTGTCGCATGTGCGAGAATCGCCATCCAGGGCTGCTATTCCGGCATTATTTTTCAGTCGCAATATCAGTCGTTTGGCTTTTATTTATAGTGAGAAAAATGCCATACGATGTAAAGTAGAGTAACTAAATCTCACCAAATAAAATCTTTGGAATTTAAGGAATAATACAGTCATATCCTTACAAAATCCCTTTTAAGGTCACCCGCAATCTGCCTTAGATATTTTTGCGCACATGCGCCAGAACTGAGAGCCTGGAGGGAGGTTAAAAAAAGTTAATCCCGTTAATCGTGTATAATTGTATTGACGTGCCATTAAACTTTCCATTATCATTGTTTTACCAGTTGATGGTGGTCCGTAAAAGAATAAGTTGTTTTTCTTTCCCGTTTGACGACGCAAGTGCTTGGAGTCACGTGCGAGCGGTCACCTGTGACGGGCGCGTACCTACATGTGATATCGAGTGACTCGCTTCGTATTGTAATAATAATGGCGAACGTTGTTAAGTGCAATGTGTGTAACATCGTAATCGATGAGATGTTATCATACATCCAAAATAACGTTTCAGTGATCGACGATGAAAGTCTTGTGCGAATTTGTGTGTCATCATTCAAGAGTGAGGAGATAAAAATATCTAAATCTCTTCTATTTGATTCTATTCCAACGAATTTGCGAAAGATCATACGGAAAAATAAAGGGAAGGAGGAAAGAGACCTAGAAGATATTATCAGCCTATTTAAATCACCTGAACCGGATGTAATCCCAGTATTTGTGGCACGACAGCTAGAAAAATTGCCACCAATTACATTTGATCATCTGGACTGCACTAAACTATTAAAGGATGTACAACGAATGCAAAACGAACTTATGCAAGTGAAGGCGACTTATGCAACACTAGAACAAATCAAAGAATTGAAAACTGAGTTTCTTCAATTAAGAAACGATTCTTTGCAGCCTCCGTCGACTTTTAATGTGAACTTAAAACGAGGAGCATGGGCTCTAGACAGTGGACCTATAGGACTATTGCATTAAGATAATTCTTCCGTAACTGAATCTGATAGTGAATTTATGATCAACAAAACACCAAAATGCAGGGATATGAAGGTACATGAGAAACCAATCGAATATAAATCATATTCGCAGCAACGGTCGCCGGGAAACGATCAACACATCGGTGACAGATCGGAAGCAGTCGGGACAACTCGTACGGCGCATGCGCTTTGTCGTGAGACAGCAGTAGCTGACAGCGGTGCGGGAGGAGCTCGGCCGCCTGTGAGTCAAGAGGCATGCGCGCGAGCCGCTTCTGTGACGTTGAGTTTGTTCTGTGCCGTTACTGTGGCCAGCCTTATCAGTGTGAGTCAGCTGACCCGTCCCCGCCACCTGTGGAGTCGAGCTCCGTGTGTTTGACGTCAACGGCAAACTCGACGTCAAACACACGGAGCTCGACTCCACAGGTGGCGGGACGGGTCAGCTGACTCACACTGATAAGGCCGGCCACAGTAACGGCACAGTGCATCTTGAATCAGAACGGCTGCTATATGAATCTCCGAGGAATGAAAATACTGACCAGGGAGGTTGGCAGAAAGTGGTTAGTCGTAAAAAACCAACGAAATACCGTTTCTCAGGGAAGTCTGGTGTACCAAGAGATCTAGAATGCACATTTAGGGCGGCTGAGAGAAAAAATCCCATGTTTATTTCGAATGTGCATATGTCTACAACTGAAAACGGCATAATAAAACATATTTATAATAAAAAAAAGAAACCGTGTTTCTAAAGAGAATAAATATGAAATTTGACAGAGGACAAAAGCCTACAAGTTTTTAGTATCAGGGGTCAACCTTTCTAAGTACATGGATGAAACTTTGTGGCCAGCAGGTGTCATATTTCAACGTTTTGTAAATTTTGAAGAAAATAAAACGAATGGTACAAATTCTACCAACGACGCCGACGACGGTGTAAACAAAACAAATAATGAATAGTAATATTTATCGATTTGCTACTTATAACTGTAAGAGTGTGAAGCGCTCCATAGACGATGTTAGAGAGCTGTGCCGTACGTGCGATGTTGTATGTCTGCAGGAGACGTGGTTGCTGCCCCATAACATACCATACATGAGCACGATCGACAGCGGTTTCGGCTATACGGCTACGTCTGCGGTGGATACGTCTGCGGGTATCCTGCGTGGGCGCCCCTATGGAGGTGTCGCATTGTTATGGAGGCAAAATGCGTTTCCACAGGTGTCAGTGTTGCAGTGCGATGATGCCCGTATTTGTGCTATCAAAATTACAACTTGTGATAGACCAGTGATCGTAGTGAGTGTTTACTTGCCTACGAATTCAGTTAATAACTTGCAAGAATTCACGGATTGTTTGAGTGCAGTTAGCGCTATTATTGACGAGTATGGAGTTGAATCTGTTTTTATATTGGGCGACTACAATGCAGACCCGGGTGAGTTGTTTAACAGTGAACTTGTAAATATTTGTAACGACCAAAAATGGACATGTATAGATATAGATATGCTTGGGATGGACTCGGGTACCTATACTTACATTAATGATGTGCACGGGACGACCAGCTGGCAGGATCACTGTGTTGCAACTCAATCGGCAATGCGGTCTGTTATTGGTGTCAATGTTAATTATGACCCTCGATGGTCTGATCATTTATCTCTTATAATGGAATGTAATTTAAAACTACTGACGCAAAAGGTCTCAACAAATGCAGTAAATTTAAATATAGACATAGTATGGGGAACAAGAAGCTCGAAACAAATCTCTTGTTATCCCAAAGAGTGTCATGAGCGGTTAAAACTGATTGACTTTTCAACTGACTGTGTAAGCTGTGCCAATTGTTTTTGTGATGACCGTGACCACAGGCATATCATAGACAGACTACACTCTGACATTGTTGCCGCTCTCCGCGATGCGGCAGTGGTGAATCAGGGGGGGGGGGGGGGGCACAAGGAAGGGCGTGAGTGGCGCGCGCATTGTGGGATGGAATAAATATGTCAGTAGGGCTCACGGGTTGGCAAGATCAAGGTTCAACGAATGGGTGCTTTGCGGAAGACCGAAATCCGGCCTCGTATATCAGGAAATGTATCAAAGCAGACGAGTATTTAAGTCCCGATTAAAATGAAAGAAAGAAAGAAAGAAAAATATCATTTATTGCCAAACAAGAAAAAAAAATAAAATAACATAATTATAATAATAGATAAAATCTTAAGCTAATTTGACAAAAGGTCATGCGTTCAGCAATGCTGTCGGATCATAAGCAATGATTCGAACAGCGCTGTTTTTCACTGCATCCCTGTAAAATTAAATAATTTTTTGATACAAATGCAGAGGGTGCGTCTACAAAAGAAACAGTTACATTAAACACAAAAAGAAATAAATAACACGAAAAAAAAAACTCTGAATATAGATATACATACCTCATTGTTAAAGGGATAAATGAACAATAAATAAAGTTAAACAACACCTAACATATCACTGTTTTTGATTGTGATTGATACACATGTATGATGTGATTTTACTTATTTAATAAATTGAAAATTGTCTACTTATGTATATGTAGGTATGTAGTGTTACCATGTGAGTACCATGTAAATATTTTAATTTAAGTACATAAATGTAAATAAATGCCATAAAAAAACACAAAGGTATAAAAGTTTATATAGTTGTAAAAAAAGTGTTGTCAAAATAAAATATAATACCAACAAATTTTAAAAGAATAAGTGCTAGTACGTGATATATCAACAGGAATAAATTAATACATAATTTATAAATTCGAGTGCATGTGCGTTGTGCAAAAAGGGTGCAATCTGTCATGAAGAGGAAAAAAAAATGGTAACTATATAATTTTGTATGGAAAGCACATTGTGAAGAAAAGAAGAAAAAAAGAGAATCACAATTACAGCCTATTAGACTGACTGACCTTTTTGATTTTCTTTTTTGCTGATCTTGATATTTTATATCGATCTGTTGTCAATGAAATTTGTTTGTTTAAATAAAAAGATTTAAGTTTAGTTTTAAGTGTACAGTAAGGTACTTTTTCCTGTAACGGTGGTGGTAGGTCATTCCAAACCTTAGCTGCGGCGAATTTGAACCCTGCTCTAAAATTAACAGTTTTGTGGTTTGGAATAGACATGACATAGACATTCTTGACAAATGGTGTCAAGACCATCAACATCAAATAAAAATAGACTCTCTTGCAGAAAATCATTCCAAAGGTAACGTTCGCGGCTTTTAGCAGGGAACTGGTCTTCCCGTGAGCGTCGAGTGTATGAACCAACATAAGAATTTTGCTAATACATTTAGGGATCATTTTTCTGTGACATCCCCATTGGGCACGGCGGCGGGGGAGGTGCTCGGTGCTGGCATGAACCATCAAGCGTTAGGTGATCCTATTCTAGCGAAAGACGAGGCTAAGGCCATAAAACGTATACAAAGAGGCAAGTCCCCGGGTCACGATGGACTCAGCATTGAGCACCTCCAACACGCCGGGCCACACATTGCTAGGGTCTTGGCAATGTTTTACTCGCTATGCGTGAGTCATTCCTACTTGCCTGATATGATGATGGTAGTGCCTGTAGTGAAAAATAAAACTGGTGACCTTGCCGAAAAAAGTAACTACAGACCTATTTCTCTTGCCACTGTCATCGCTAAGATATTTGACGGTTTGCTTAACACACAGTTAAATAAATACATAACACTGCATGACAACCAGTTCGGCTTTCGCCCCCAACTGTCCACAGAAAGTGCGATACTGTGTCTTAAGCACACTGTCAAATACTATACAGTTCGCAAGACGCCTGTTTACGCGTGCTTCCTCGACCTATCCAAGGCCTTCGACTCGGTGTCATACAATATGCTGTGGGCCAAGATGAAAAGTATTAACTTGCCAACGGAACTGATCACCATGCTCCAGTACTGGTACGCGCATCAGTCCAACAGTGTCAGGTGGGCGGGGGCGATGTCGGATCCCTATCAACTCGAATGCGGAGTCAGGCAGGGTGGACTAACATCTCCAACCCTGTTCAACCTATACATCAATGATCTGATCGTCGCGCTCAGCAGTCAGCATGTCGGTAGCCATGTTGACGGAATTTGTGTCAACAACTTGAGTTATGCAGACGACATGGTGCTGCTGAGCGCGTCAATCTGTGGCCTGAGGAGGTTGGTACGGACTTGTGAGGAGTACGCAAGTGGTCACGGGTTAACATATAACGTAAAGAAAAGCCAATGCATGATCTTTGAGGCCGGTATAAAACGGCCCTGTAATTTACCACCGGTGCTGCTGAATGGTATGCCTCTAGAAAATGTTGAGCCGTTTAAGTACCTAGGGCACATACTAACTACCGGCCTCAAGGACAATGCGGACATTGATCGGGAGCGGAGGGCGCTATAAATAAGAGCTAACATGATAGCCCGCAGGTTTGCGCGATGTTCACAGGAAGTCAAAATTACACTCTTTAGGGCGTACTGTACATCACTCTACAGCTGCAGCCTGTGGGCATACTACACTAAGCGAAGTTACAGCGACCTTCACGTCCTGTACAATAATGCATTCAGGATATTATTGAGGCTGCCCCGATTCTGCAGCGCCTCTGGCATGTTCACGCACTGACTGCTTCTCCACCATTATGCGCAAGCGCGCCGCATTCATTGTGCGGAGAGTTAGGGCCAGTTCCAATGTTGTCCTGAAAATGATTGGAGACAGACTAGACTGCCCTTTTCTCCGGCACTGCTGTGATAGACATATCGCATTAGCAGTGCCGGTGAGAAGGTATTGAAATTGATATTTTTATTTTATTTTATTTTGATTGTATGATTCTATTATGGTAATTTTTATTTTATTCTATTTCGATTTTTGTAATTTGATTTTATATTATAGGTATATTAGTTATTAATTATTTGATTTATGTACCTATGTAACAAACAAATAAGGATCACTGTTATCCGAAATAAATAAAATTTATTTATTTAAAGGTTTTTACTGCAAATGATTCAATGTCAATGCCATTTTCTTCTAATAAATTTGCAAACTTGTTATATGCTATTGCTACTGTTGTTGGATTGTTTGCCATTGCGTCCAGTTTTATTTGCAATTTTTTACACCTTTTAACTCGTTGATTTAGGGTTTCCTGAAATACCAATATTCTTGCGACAGTGACCGCAGTCTTGATTCGGTCGACCGCTCCCCGTTTGAATTGAAATTCAATCCCCTCAGGCGTCTTCAATAGTACTCTCTCTGCATCTCCTTGACTAAAAGCGCGTTCTTCGCATAATAGCAAAAAAGTCTTGTATAATCATCTTTAATAATCATTTCGTTTACCTCTTCTGTTTCCAAAACTTCCAACTCTTGTACCCGGCGCCGGTTCGTCTCCAAAAACATTGTCATCTTTTTCACGATCCATTCTCTTCCATCTGTAGGTAACATTGAATTGGCTTCACCAGTTGTTTCAGCCACTCGTCGCTGAAATATTCCAGGTGCATTGCCTTCCACTTCAGATGGTCCACCTCTCTTCGAGGCGTATTGTCGCCGTTTGTCCCTTGGTCGTTTCCAGCTTCCAAAGAGTGAACCGCGTATCTACAATTCTGGTAATCGTCTCTTCCGATATTATTTTTAAGAATTTTACGGCCACCGCCAGCAGAAAGGTACTCAACCAAGCAAATGAGGCATGTAATCCCTTTGGCGTTGTGTTGGTTTGATCGAATAAAGCGTCCAATGATGCTGTTATGACCCCATTGTTTAGACGAACTAAATAAATGATGTGCCAGTGCGTTCGTCGTATCCAGTCTCCTCTATGACGACAGAACAGTTTCCAAGAGCTTGAGCGAATGTGGTTACCAGGTGTCCTTGCGATGTTTTTATTGTATATTGGGCATTCATCATAAGGTACTTGGTTATTATCTTCTCCTCCAATTCCGATTGCCTTAATTCTTCCATTGCTAGGTCCTGGTTCATTAGGATCCGTTTTCGGGACGACGATTTCCCCTCTTCCTTGTTCATTGAGCGCGGTCTCGATAAAATCGTCGATGTCGATGGAGTCATCAAACAGGTCTCTGGAATGCTCTCCATACTGTCTGACGTTGGTGATGCTGGGGCGGCGTCAACATGGTTTTCAGAAATAAAGTTTACCTCACTTGGTTCCGGAAATGTTCCCAGGTATTTTTCTAGTCCTTCTGCACTGGTCACTTTATGGTAGTAGTATCTTGGTGTGTTCATCGGAGACGACTGATGCTCTGTGCTCGAAATACACATATTTTATATCGTTTCGTTGTGCAATCATGTGCAACTTGTTTCGAAAGCTGCATGTTGCTGACCTTTTGCAATGGAAAGTTGTTTTGACCTCGTTTGGTTGTTGCCCTTTACCGCCGCCCTAACCTACGTGCATACAAAAAGTCAGAACTAGAAAAAGCTTCTACGAACCCAAAGCAAACATGGAAAATAATAAAGAACATGGCAAATACAACATAAAAGAAAAGCATACCCATTGAGTTACTCAAGTAAACCAAAACGGTGCGCAAGAGTCAATTAATGAAGTTAAATTCCTTTTTTAGTAATGTGGTAATACCCACTGCCTCCAAAATCCCTGTTAGGGCGAATCAATCATGTAACTCTGATATACAGAAATTCTCAAACTCACTTGTCTTATTGCAAACAGACGAAAGAGAAGTGACGCTGAAATTATGCGCTGGTTACAAAAAAACCTGCTTTCCCTTAACTTAGATAAAAGTAGGGTCCTGTCTTTTTCAATTAGAAATACCAAACGCAGTAATATAAAACTTAGGGCTCACACTTGCAGTTTGAACAACTCTCAAAACTGCTCCTGCATAGCTCTCATGAGGGTATCGACTATTAAATACCCCGGAGTACTAGTAGACGACAAACTGACGTGGACACCGCATATTGACGCTTTAACCGTCAGAGCAAGGAAGCTGATATTTCTTTTTAAGACTTTACGTCATATAGCCTCCCCTGATCTTTTAAAAACAGTTTACCTTTCACTGGGTCAATCAATCCTTAATTACTGCATTCTAGCATGGGGTGGTGCCTGCAAGACAAAATTACTCAAACTCGAGAGAGCTCAAAGATCAATACTAAAAGTGATAACTTTAAAGCCCTTTAGATACTCCACCGAGTTATTGTATAGCCGACGTAAGGCTCTTACTATTCGTCAACTATATATTCAGCAGCTAATACTTAAACAACATTCAAAGGTATCGTTTGATTTAGATTTAGACACAAATAAAAGAAGAAACGACCTAGTTTTTAAAACGGAATGGTGTAAAACTTCTTTTCCCAACGTCACTTTTCATTTCTAGGACCATATGTCTACAATAAATAAAATAAAATCCTGAAGATATATCCTCTGATACGGCATGCTTGTAAAACAGCAACAAAACATTGGCTTCTTATCCAGAATTATGTTAATACAGAGTCTCTTATTGTTACAATGAAGTAAAATCTTTAGTGCTTTATTTTATTACGCTTATTCGGTGTCAAATTTTCCATAAACTTACATTCTCATATATATATTTAACGGGGGAGGTGTTATTTGGTTGTCGTTTGCCATAGTTGGGTATCGTGTGTGGGCGGTCTACGGGTAATGTCGGATCAATCAAACGTGGAGGTAGTAGAAAGTAACAACGCTATAATTTTTCTTTACAATAATTGTATCACTGGGCAAGTACTACGAATCAACTTTAACACTAGATAGGTATTTAAACGGAACGCGAGACAGTTTCTAGGTTAGCTTGCACTTCGACCGCGAGTCACCGTGAGCATGTGTCTCCGCGTGGTCGACCGGTGGCGCGTAACTTAGACTCCGTCAAGCGCCGCGTGGTGGCGCTGGCGTTCCGATGAACTGAAGTCAATTGACTTACTCTTTTTGCCGACACGGCCATCCTGCTAGCACACGTCCTCGTGGGTTAACCTGTAACCGGAGAAGAAACAACGAAAAAAAGCTTTCGTTCGACTCTACTGGCAGTAATTTCGATTTGTGATCAAAGACTCTTAAATTATTGAAACTCAATATTTCATCTTTTCTCTACTTTACTTTAGGGTAAATCATAAATCAAAGTAGGTATTTACAAAAAAACAATTCTAAATCAACACACCAGAGCCAGCCATGTACCAGTGATAACCGACAGACATTAAACATCACATTATTTACAACAGAGCCAAAAGAACTTGTCAAGTAAGCCACCCTCTATAGCCACGGCTTCCATAGCCGACCAGCTGATCATCAGCTGCCACACAACATACGCGTGCATCACCCACTGACTACACACGGTACGGCCACTACGGACCACGACCTCCGCCAGAGCTAAACGCGCACCGCGCACCCACGGACTACTTGAGTTGCCCCAAGAGACACCGATTTCTACCGGGCTACGACTACGTAATAGCTACTGGTATAGTCGACTTCAATACGGCCTATAGAGTGCTTACTGTTGTTCACACTCTTGCTCTTCGATACAATCAACATCATTAATTTCCGCTGGTACATGACCTTCCGGCATCTTTCTCAACCTGTCGTGTGCATACTTGTAAGTACGCTTGGAGTCTAAAACTTTTAACGTATAACGGTCTCCATCCAGAACTTCAATCACTTTAAACGGTCCCTTGAATTTTGGGTCTAACTTCAACTGGTTACGTCCTTCATTGGCCAACAAAACGAAATCGCCTAGTGAAAACGTTTTGATCGCAGCTTTTGTACTATCGCAGCTTTATCATAGTTCGCACACCTTTGAATACCTATCTGACGCAATTTCACGGACCTCCTCAATATCAACCTCTTTAGCAACATCGCTACTACACATCAATGACAATGGCCTTGCTACTTTACAGATTAAAAGCTCAAGAGGCGAAGCTTTTGTCACGCGGTTCATAATGTAATTTATTGCAAGTTGTACTTCATCTAGCGCGTCTTGCCACGATTTACTGTCACTTGTTTCAACTGCCGTTAGCATTGCTTTTAAAACACTCATCACGCGTTCAACTTGTCCGTTAGCACGAGATGATCCGGTCGCTATAAGATGCAGGTTGATATTTGTCAGATACGGTGTTACTGTTCAATTCGCGGTAATCAATATACATGCGCAATGAAACGTCGCGTTTCTGTACTAACAGAGCAGGACTTGCGAAAGGAGAATAACTGGGCCTGATAATATCCGCCTCTAAAAGTTCTTTGACGCGTTCACGAATCGTACTACGTTCCTCCACTGACATCCTATAGGGTCGCCGCTGTACGGTACGATTTGGATCAATTAATCGGATTTTAATTTCACTCGTACTTACGCGCGTGGTAGGCATGCCAGATATAAAGAATTTTGAAAACCGGTTTAATATTTCAAGAAGATTTGACTTAATATCTCCTGCTATATCCGTATCAATTTCGTTCAGATTTGTTTGACGTTCGGTTTCGTGAGTTACTGAATTTACAACGCAATTTTTAATCAACGAAAATTCAGTTGCCGACATATTGACAGAAAAGCCTAGGTTTAAAATTTCTCGTCCGATCATAATATCACTTTGCAGGAAATTGTCTGGTAACACATGCAATAAAATCTCAAGATGGTGATCATTAATCGCAACACAACATAAAATCTGTTCTGTACTGAATACTCGTGTCTGACCAATACCAGTCATCGCAACAACATTGTTTAATCGTTTGCCACTAAATTTGGCCGCAACACTTTCTTTAATTAACGAGCATTCAGCACCCGAATCATAAGAAAAACAATATAGATCACCATTATGTTCTAAGGACCCCGTCGGTGGCTGCACGACGCAAACATCAACGCGCCGCTCACTGCGCGCCGTGCCCGCGCCGCTGCCGCCGCCATTTGCTTGACCGCCGCCGCCCGTACAATGGCTGGCAATGTGGCCCGGTTTGCCACATTTGAAGCACACCAGTGGGCCCCTTGCCGCTGGTTGTTGGGTTGTTTGACTCGTTGTTGCAGATACTATTGCTCGTCCATTGTCCATAGGCTTGCTTCTACACTCTAATCGTCGATGGCCCGTTCTACCGCAGTTATAACACTTAAGCGGGGTAATCTTCGCTCTCTTGCTATCCGGTGTAGTTGAAGATTCGCTTGTTGCAGTGAACTTGCGTTTCAAGTGCGAAAATGCGTGTAGTTCTTGTTGCAATTTTTCTCTAGACGTGATGTTGGTCGTAAAAGCCATGCGTTGAATCCTCGTATCAAATTGCGAAACGTGAGCAAGTACTGTATAATTTCTTCTTTGTTTACGTCTTTCCAGCGGGTTGTAAGTGACGTCATCAGCCGACTTGCGTAAGCGGCAAGCGTTTCTTTTTCACTCGGTTTGTCACCGCTCAAATTAATGAGGGTAGCCGCTAAAGTTTCGGTCAGTGCGAATCTTGCTAAGAAAAGTACCTTGAACTCGGTCCATGTGATGCCTTGGTATGCGATTTGGGATAACCATGTCGATGCGGCACCTTTTAGCGCTTTGCTTATAGCCAAAACCAGATGTGCGCCTTGCAACGGAGATTCACCAAAACACAAATCTGCGGTCGTGCACCATGATCTCGCGTCCATGTCCTTCTTGTCAGGGTCGAACTCGGGCAGCTCAACGTGGTTGATGTTCTTCGGTGCTTGTATAGCCGCAATCAATGCGTGCATGTTTGCATGTTGCTGTTCAAACATGGCACGCCAATGGTCACTTTCAACGGCGTCTTTTTGTTGCTGCTGAACCGACATTGATCCCACGCCTGATAACGGGGGAGGTGTTATTTGGTTGTCGTTTGCCATAGTTGAGTATCGTGTGTGGGCGGTCTACGGGTAATGTCGGATCAATCAAACGTGGAGGTAGTAGAAAGTAACAACGCTATAATTTTTCTTTACAATAATTGTATCACTGGGCAAGTACTACGAATCAACTTTAACACTAGATAGGTATTTAAACGGAACGCGAGACAGTTTCTAGGTTAGCTTGCACTTCGACCGCGAGTCACCGTGAGCATGTGTCTCCGCGTGGTCGACCGGTGGCGCGTAACTTAGACTCCGTCAAGCGCCGCGTGGTGGCGCTGGCGTTCCGATGAACTGAAGTCAATTGACTTCCTCTTTTTGCCGACATATTAATTATATTTGTATTATCTGTGTAAGATTATACCACATTTATTACGCAATTTAGTGGTAGGTGTCGCTGTATTTGTTTATTTCTTCTTATAACATGTAAATTGTTTAATCAGTCACACACATAGTTACGTCTCGCAGACATTTTATTTTATTGTTAATATGTCAGTGGTAACTTGGCCTGCAGGAAGGCGCTGGAGGCCATAACCCAGGTTTTCGCCTACCTTGGTCTCTAGCGTAACTCATTAAGCATCTGTATACTTCTTATAAGTTACTAGGTTAAGTGTGTAAAATGTTACATTTATTTAACAATTAAAAATTGTTCACATATGTGCATAAAAATCCGCAATAGCATTCCTGAAGACCTTAAGTCACTACCAATAAATAAATTTAAAAGTAAACTTTTCAAATGGTTGCAGGGAAATTGTTTCTATTCAGTAAAAGAATTTATGGATCTTACATACATGAGGCATTAGAAACCATACCATTGTAATTGTATTTAATTGTAAAATTGTAAATAATATATGACAAACATAATTTTTAAATATTTGCATGCTATAATACTAGCTGATTAAGGCGTTTATCTTCTGTATTATAATAACTTCTTGTACCCTTATCACAGCAAATAAATATTTTTTTTCTTTCTTTCTTCCATTCAATTAGTATAAACTAAGAAGAAGGGCAAGAAACTTAGCAAGCATGCTACATGCATGCATAATTGAGGAGTTGAGGTAAGTAGCATGACAATTTGTTACCCTACTCTGTTCTCTAAATACGAACTAGACACAAAAAACAAATATCTATATATACACAAATAATAAGAGAGTCGTGTCTGTACACTGAATATTTTTTAAATTAAATGTTTTATTAGTATTGTACTAAAGCCAAAACTACCATTTTTAGTCGGTCAGTTGTATTTCTGTCTGTATGTATGTATGTCCCGTTTTAGCTCGAGATCCACTCAATGGATTTGGATGCGGTTTTCTTTATTATCATATCTTAGGGTGTGTTTTGTATATGTTTGTCGTGTGATGAGTGTTGATGTCTGTAGCTGTATTGATGATGGGGCAGGTTTTACATCGACGCCGTCGACAGGGAGATGTACTGGGTGAGAAGTTGGTAAGGTCGGTATGTTGTGTCGTTTTTGTTTTGCTAAGCGTGTGTCTCAGATTTCGGTTTTGTCGGTAGCATATTTGTGGGTTTGGAGGGAGTAAGTCTTTCGTTTCGTTATTTTGTCGGAGAATGGGTAGGGATTGTTTGATAAGGTTCTTTAGTTTGTGGCTGCCGTGAAAGTAAGTGGTGATTAGACGTGTTTGGTGGGGTTTGTTTGTGTTCCTGTTGTCTGTGAAAATTTGGTCTGTGGTGCAAGTGTTTTTGAGGGAAGTTAGTTGGATAGTTTCTTTTGGAGAGTGCGTTGTGAATTTTGGCGTGGTAATTGTCAAGTGTGTGTTGGTTGCTGCAAATACGGTGGCCACGTAATGAGAGTGAGTACGGTATGGATTTTTTTGTATGTGCCGGATGACAGCTGTATGTGCAGGTATTGAAGTTTGTTTGCCGGTTTGAAATGTACGGAGGTGTGGATGTGGTTGTTGCGATCAATGAATAAATCTACGTCAAGAAATGTGATTTTTGTCAATGGAGATGTTGTGAGCAGTGGCGGCTGCACCTTAAGTGCGCCCGTGCGCCGCACTACCATTTAAATTAAACTTACACAATAATGTCCTATACCTATCATTACCCATCCATCCACACTGCCCTATACGGAAAATAAATATCTGATTATAGTACATATATACATGTTTTGTTATTACGAGGTAAATAAAAATGTATAGATTTCTACTGCAAAGGAAATAAATCTTATTTTTGCTTGAACAAAATCGGCCCCGTACCGCGTGCGCTCGGGAAAGCGCACGCAGCGAGCTCATACAACTTCTATGAAACACGGTGTAAACAGCCCGGCGCGTGAGACAGAAGATGCGTAGTACAAAATGTATGGCAGTTTTAGGTTAGATTCGTGCGCCGCACGCGACCGGAAATTGCCGAAAGAATACGAAGCGAAACGAGTAGTTCACTCGCGTTACCCCGAGGCCTTGACCTACGCACGATGCTTTTGTCGTCAGTTTGTCACTTTTTGCGCGCGCTTGCGGAGGAGGAGTAATTGTTTATTTAATTACTATAATTATGTAAAAAAGTAAACCAAAGAGTGATAATAATGAGTCTAAATTACAATATTGACTTTATTAAAACCAACAGGACTTATGAAAACCCGGTCTATTCATAATATAAAACAGGAATGCAAAACAAAAAATAAATCGTTCACGAGAACGTTCAAAAGTGAAATGTATGTTAAAAAGAAATGGTTATGTGGATGTGAGAGACTAAATGCTTTTTTTTTTGCTTTCCTTGTGTAATTTTCGGCGGAGAAGCGATTTGGACGGAATATAAATAAAATTTGTTTCCTTAAATTGCGGCATTTTATTTGATCTTTTTAATAAAACCATGCAGTGCACCACCGGTTCTCTGAGGCACCAGCCGCCACTGGTTGTGAGTGAATTTCAATGAGCTATGGCTGTTTAGTCGGTTTAGAAATGTTGTAAGTGAGTCTCGGCTGTGCGGCCAGATCAAGAAAATGTCGTCGATAAATCTCCTCCACACAAGTGGCTTCAGAGGCTCCGAGGCTAAGAAGTCGTTTTCAATGGACGCCATGTTTTGATAGTACATACGGCGTAGATACCTAATAACTGATTATTATTATTAACCTGGAACTTGGAATTGAGTGACTTTAGATGCTGTTTGATAAGATGATCATCATTGATGATGAATTGATGGCATTCCCCATGTACTTAAATTGTTGATTTTGGCAAGTACTTGCATAATTATGTATATTAGGTGGTCAAGAGTGGCCGAGGTGAACAAAATCTGTTGTTGATTTTGGGTTGCAGATTAACACACTGGGACGTGTGCAAGCAAGATAGCCCTGTCGGAGATGAGTCTTCGTTTGACTCGAATATCAGGAACACCAGCGCCACCTCGTGAAGATTGATGAAGTCTACGCGGCGTGCCAGTTGATTGAACGAAATAACTATGTACACATTTCCTTTGGTGGTCAAGGAACAAATATTTGGTATAGAAACTGTCGGGCGTTCCGTATAGTTGTGTAAAGCCAAAAACATTGTGCTTTAAATGTGACGTGTAACCAAGAGTTAAAAGTTAAACAAATTCTCCACCTTATTTTATCCACCATTACTAGCATATGCCTACAATAGTGTATCTACATAATGTGCCTAACTATGTGTGTGTCTTATAGTGATGAAGGCACGACGGATAAGTTAAACATATCATTACATTAAGACAAATAAGGAAGTAAATTGTGATTTTTTTACAAATTTTAATAAATGTTAACCTAAATTATTCGTTAATAAAAATCATTATATATATCTACCATGCACATAGATCTAAGAATATTAAACTGCCTTCAGAAATCGAAAAACTCATTCTCGTATTGGTTAAAAGGACTACTCTTTATTTCTTGTTTTTCATAGTTATCAAAATTACTGGCATCCGCTCCTGATTTTATTTTTGGAATGTATGGAGCATCAACCTTCAGATTCAATATATCATCCCAATTTATCTCGGCAAACCAAGCGTGGTTCTTGAAGTCTAAAATTCCGTCTTTAAGTTCGCCGAATCGTTTTGACTTGTCACGCACTATGGTGTTTGATATCAAATCTTTGAGCGAATCAGAGAAATGTTTTGGAGTTTTGTATACCCCCTTAATAATTTTTTCATAAAGCTGATCATGAGTCGGCGCATAAAAGGGCGGGTATCCAGCGCTCATGTCGTAAAGCAAGATCCCAAATGACCACCAGTCCACACTAAACCCGTATCCTCTATTTTGCAGGATCTCAGGCGCTATGTATTCCGGGGTCCCACACAAAGTCCAAGTTCTTCCCTTTAAAATCTTGGTGAACCCAAAATCGGTTATCTTTATGTACCCGGTTTTGTCTATCAAAATATTCTCTGGCTTCAAATCCCGATAAATCAGCTCACAGTAATGCAAATACTCCAAAGCTAGCACTACTTGCGAAGCGTAAAACTTCGAGGATCGTTCGTCAAATTTACCCTTTTTTCGCAAATAACTAAACAATTCCCCTCCAGCAATAAATGGAAGAACATAGTAGAGGTAAACATTGTCTTTAAAAAAGTATTTCATATACACGCAGAATGGAAAGTTCAAACCACAAAGCACCTTCTTTTCGTAGTAGCTATGTTTAATTTGTTTTAACTTGACTAATCTTTCCTTAAGGAGCATTTTCATCGCGTAGTACTTGTTCTTTGGGATGTACTTGACGAGAAAGACCACTCCAAAAGCTCCTGTACCGATAACTTTTATTTTCTGAAAGTCTGAACTGTGAAGGTCGCTATAGAGTCTCCGACGCCAGAGTTCTTGGAATTCTGTATTGAGGCGTGCTAGGTACTTCTCATGAGAATTCTGCTGGGATCTCGAGTAGCCATTTTTACTTGCCAAAGTCCTTACCTCGATTAAGGTATCAATGAAACTGCCATCATCATCCTCTTCTTCTTCCCTTGGGTTTTCTAAAAAATTTACTAGATCCATAACCTAAGCCATTCGATTCTGAATGAAATACAATGTTGCTCTGTCCAAAGACAATGAAAATATACTCTATCATTAATAGACAAATAAGACTGTACAAAGCAAAGAATATAGTACTCTTTACCGAAAGCATAGCTATCTATCTGAGGTACAAAGTTTGCCAAGAGAGAAAGAGAGGTTACTCTCGGTTTGCAACGCTTTGTCTGCAGAGGTAATAAAAAATATATATATCATACCATATCATAAATTCATAACCAACGAGATTATTAAAAAAAATCATAACCAACGAGCTATAGATACTTATCACTGATCCATATATATGGATAGGTGTTCAAGGCTTTGACGGCGCGGCGTACCGACGTGATTTTGACAGTTTCGAGAGCCACCTACTAGTCAACCAAATAATTATAATGAACATTTCTTTCGAGAACAGACGTAATAGGGGTGCGAGGGGGTAGCGGGGTACACCATGTAATTTTGTCAACTAATAGGTGGCTCTCATATATCACGACAGATGTCGCCTTTTTGGTACTTATAGTTTATGAATTTATGATGATGACGTTTAAGTGATGTCCTATTTCAACCTTAGGTATCGGTAACTATCGATAAAATATAATTTAGAAAAACCAAGTTATACCTTTAAACTAATTTATTATTGTCAGTAACACTGTTATATTAATTGTTGTAAAGTAATTAAATTTATTTTCATTATTGGCTTGTTTTTGGTTTGTATGTGGTTTCGAATGGCGCCACCAAAATTGAAAATATGGACAGAAGTTCAGAAAAAAGAGTTCCTTATTTAGTATTATAACTAGACCTCGTTATCTTGTCGCAATGACGTCACAAAAAGGTAGTAAGAGGACAAAATGTCACTGTTATAAACTTTATTAAAATTATGACCCGATATAAAAATATGAAAATTTATTTAAGCTTTTTTAAACAGTAGGGCCTTGATAATCCAAACACCCAAAATTTATACAAATTTTGGTAAATATTAGGTATATGATAAATTTATGTGTACAAGGTGAAATTAAATTAACAGACCAAATTCATACTAGAGACTCGGTTAGTGAACAGAAAAAAGCTTCATTTACCCTTTTGGTGCAATTCGATAAATATTTTTTGTTTCTTCCTTACAGCTTAGACTAGGAATTCTACTTAAACAAGTTCGAGTCCATAGGCGACCACGTTCCCTCTGTGCATCGCCTATGCCGGCAGCTGTCCACGACCCTAGCTCCAGTCCGACCGCTGCTGGGCAGCGACGGCCACCCAAGATTCCGAGCCCAAGACCGAACCGAGATATTCGCCGAATGCCTCGAAGGCCAATTTACGCCCAACCCGTCGGTAGGCCTCAACAAGAAGGAGTACACCGTTGCAGTACTTCTGGACACGGAGAAGGCCTTCGACAGAGTATGGAACGAGGGACTGCTGTACAAACTGTCGACCTCTCCAGCCCCACGGCACCTGGTCAGGGTCGTGAAGTCGTTCCTGACTGATCGCCGCTTCAGAGTGGTGGTGGAAGACGCCATCTCGGAGGAGCGCCCCATCAAAGCTGGCGTCCTCAAAGGAAGCTGCTTGTCCCGGTACACCGACGACATCCCTCTGGGAGCGGGAACCCAACTCGCTCTCTTCGCCGACGACGCGGCCTATTTCGTTTCGTCATACAAGGCCTACCACGCTGCGGCGAAGATGCAGCGCACCCTGGACCTGCTCCCAGACTGGCTGTCCAAATGGCGACTGTCGGTCAGTGTCGGGGAGACGCAGGCCCTCAGTACCGGAAACACCAGCTCACCACCACCACTCCAACTCAACGGAGTAGACGTCCCATGGCAGCCCCACGTGAAGTACTTAGGAGTCACCATCGACCGGAGACTATCTATGCGGAAACACGTGGACAACGTCGTCATTCAGGTGAAGGAGCGCGAGCAAAACTGCGACCGCTCCTATCTTCAAGCCTTCCTCTGCGTGCGAAGCTCGGGATCTTTAAGACCTATATCAGATCCCGTCTCACGTACGCTGCGCCGGCGTGATACGCCCTAGTCTCGGAGGCGAACAAAAAGCGTCTCCGAGCTCAGGAGAACCTAGCCCTTCGCACCATCGTCTCATCAACTCTTGCGCCGCACGCGTCCGCGAACCCCACGCGGCTCGCCCCCGAGCCGCGCGCCCCCACGCCCGTGACATCCGCGCCACGCGCACCCGCGGTTCCCAAACAAATTAAACAAATATCTTCATGTTTGTGATCACAAAGCCTCAACGGCCAGTTAAATAAACAGACCACAGCGAAATTTATGAAAAGAATAATAATTTCAAAACACCACAAACTCCAAGGTGTACCCATTTTGTCTCCTATCTACCGTTTTGTCATTGCGACAAGATTACAGGGTCTAAAATAATTTTGCAATTAATAAAACTTCTACTTACTTTTAACAACTACTCCGAAAGAAAAACATGTCCCATGGAAAAATCTAAAAAGTGTCATATGTACTCATATGAGTAGTATCGAAAAATTATTTGAGTACTACTTATACATATGGGTAAGTATCGATACCTTGTGGGTATGGGAACATCCCTATACGGAACATGTAAACAAACTAACGCCAACTTGTCAATCATCTACTTTTTAATTTTATATTTTTGACATCAGAGTTGGAAAACGTTAATAATACAATTCATTTCATTAAATTATAAATGAAAAAAAAACATATGGATAAATCCGACTGTGTAAGTGCTATCCTGCCAAATAAGCCGTACACAGAATATATTTAATTAACAAAACTTAAATAAACTAATTTAAAAAACTAAATTATTCTACGAAATAAACTAAACTAAACTAAAACTACCTAGCAAAAATATTTAATTAAAGTAGATAAAAAATTGAGCCAAAATCGCTGTCGTCACGTGGAAGAGTACCCAGGATACTGGCAGCATTACCTCGTTGAATTGCTAGGCCAATTCTTTGGCCGAGGTATGCGCCAGCCCTGGGATCTCCGGAAACGTCGACCAATCTCGACGACAGTTCTTTGTAGAGCTGCCGCGCTCCCGGCCCCCACGGCCCGAGGGTTTCAACGCCAAAAGGCACAAATATGTATCCTACGCCAAGGGATACATATTTGCGCCGTTTCGCCTCCTCCGCAGACGCTGCCGCCGTCCCGGCCTGTGACGAGGTCACCTGTAAGTGGGACGGAGCAACTGTGTCAACACAAGTCGCGTCCCACACCAGGGACCTCCCGTTCTTCCAGGGTATCAACGACATCCCGTCGGGTCTCTTACCATCGTCACGTGACAGGCCATTCGGTTCCAGAATGGCAGGTACGTTTACGCTCGCAAGAGCCCGACGGATGATATCGTTGATACTGGCGTGACGAGGCAGGCGGCCAGCGCTGCGCTGACATGACAGGCCATGGTGACCGAGGCGGTCGACTCTCTCTCCGCAACGGCAGCGATGTGGCTCATTCAAATTGACGCCCAGTCGCAGTCCGATGGCTAGTGAGAAAATCTATAATCTTTTGACATCTATATTGTCTTTGATAAAATTCGAATGAGTACGGAAGTTTTGACGGCGTTTCAAGCCGAAAGTCGGTCTAGTGTATTAGAATAAAATTATAATATCTATGATACTTATGGAGATAGAACCAAAGACAAAATATGGCCCGAGCCGGAAGTTTCTATGACGTTTTACAACCTCATTCTTGCGTTGACATTTGTCTAGAGAAAATCTATAGACATAGGATTCAAAGTCAAAGTCAAAGTCAAACGTTTATTGCAAACTAAGTGTACAAAAAGATGGAAATAAAAATAGGATCTTACAACTTAGTTGCCTTTTTCTAGGCACAGCAAATATCTGGTAGATATCTGGTAGATACATATAAAAACTTAAAATAAGGTAAATTTTAACATTCTTCATTACATCTTAAACACTTAATAATAGGATATAGCATCGATATTTTTTGTTCAATATTTAATGTAGTTATCATGTATATTATCTATATACCTACGTATGTTATTTTTTTTATTTTATATAATTATTTATTTTGACTGAGTTAAATATTCATCAATTGAGTATGGGCATTTTTGTATCAAATATGTTTTGAGTTTATTATTTTTTTATTTTATATAATTATTTATTTTGACTGAGTTAAATATTCATCAATTGAGTATGGGCATTTTTGTATCAAATATGTTTTGAGTTTATTACTGTAACTGGTCAACTTAGGTTCATTTGTTATATTTTCTGGTAACTTGTTAAATATTTTTATTGCCATATAATATGGACTGTGGTTTAGCATTGTTAATCTTGATTGTGGTAAATGTAGTTTATTTTTGTTACGAGTGTTAATATTGTGCGTATCTTTTATTTGTAAAAATATTTCACGGTTTGTAAATACGAATGTACATATGTCATGAATATAAATAGCGGGTAGGGTTAAAAGGTTATATTTTATGAAAAACGGTTTACAGCTAGTCATGTTATCAATCCGGGCAATTATTCTGATGCATTTCTTTTGAGTTAGAAACAGATCATTAGCATCCACGCTGTTGCCCCACAATATTACTCCGTATTTAAGCCACGAATATGCGTACGCGTAGTAAGCTGATAATGCTCTTTCTGTGTTGGTGCTGCTATTGATCTCGAATAGGGCGTAGGTAAATCTACATAATTTGGCTTTCGTAACTTTTATGTGGTTTTTCCAATTTAAGTTCGTGTCTATATTCATACCAAGTAAGTTAAAAGTATTTACTTTTTCAATAACTTTGTTTTCAAATTTTAGATCAATATTAAATGGTTGTGTTTTATAGGGTTATTTTATTATTTTATTCGCTTTGGTACATCCTAAATCTATGAGAAAATCAGAGAAAATCTCACAATACAATTTATAAATACATTGGTAGACAAAACTTTTACCTATTTATTAAATAAAGGCTGGCAAGGCTGGTTATCTATTTTCACTGATGCATCTAAACTTTCTCCAGAGGGTAATGTTGGAGCTGCTGTCTGGATCCCTAGATATAAAATAGCTTTAAATTTTAAGTGCCCTTCTTTAGCGACTGTCTTTACTGGAGAAGCAGTTGTGATATTGGAAGCAATCTTATATGTTAAGGCACATAATTTAAATAACTCAATATTTTTCTCAGATTCTCTAAGTTGCTTACATTCTATTAAATCCAATCCCTTTAAATCTAAATCTCCTTTCCCTGTTATCATTAAAATTAGAGAAATTCTTTATCTGTGCCTTCAGCAAAATATGAATGTTGTAATAGCATGGATTCCAGGTCATAGTGGCATTTCGGGAAATGAATCAGCTGATTTATTTGATAAAAATGCTATAGATTCGGGGGATTCTTCACATTTCAATTTGTACCACCACGATTTGACTTCTTTGGCAAAATTAAGATTAGAAGAATCTTGGTCTGCTGCTTGGTCGGATTCTCAGAAATCAGTTGGGAAATACTATGGACAAATTCAACCAAATATCCCTAGTCGCCCTTGGTTTTTTAAATTTCGCGAATCACATAAATTGCCTACATCTGTTATTTGTCGCCTTCGGCTAGGCCATGCCTGTACTCCAGTTTTCTTAGCCAAAATTAGGGTGAGAGATCATTCTCTTTGTGAGTGCGGTCTCGCAGAGGGTTCTGTTGATCATATATTCTTTGAATGTCCTAGACAACAATCTTCTTTGTATGACTTTCTTCCTGACACAATTCCTCGTCCTGTTAACATGAGTTTCTTATTGAGCCTTGTTGACACATCCTTTGTGTACGTTTTGTCGAAATTCATTTCAATAAATAATATTAAAATGTAAATAAGTATGAATAGGAGTAAAATTTATTTTTTTTGTTTTATTATTTTAACTTATCTAGTTATATAAGTCATAATAGGTACTCATAGTGTTAAATTAATTAGTTACCTATCATTTTATTTATGTCTATAGTATATAATGTTGATCATCTTCTGTATTTTGTTGTAGATCATAGTCATCATTCCAAGGATTTACAGGATACAAAATTCCGGACAACATTTATTTTTCACAAATACCGTGCTCTGGCTTATGACGTGACATTGGCGGAATTAAATGTGTTAGAAATTAAACGCATTATCTGAAGCCAAAAACTAAAATAATAAATAATAATAATAAAATTTATAAAACATAAAAATACCATCTTGCATAGTTAAATGGTGCTGAAATAATACCCAACATCACTGCAAATAATTGGATATCGTTTTTCATGTAATAAACATATCCGTCTTTTTAGAAAATCCAGGATGAACGGAAAGAAGTCATTATCATAGTTTGATTTTGTACATCGACGGTGTATTTTCTATGATGAAACTAGAGATGGGCGGTGGATAAACACTCAAATGCTATTTACTCAGTATTTACAAATTTTTGCATAGGTATAAATACTCGTATTTATCCGTTTTTATCGGATAAAAACTCACATATATAATTATTACTAAGTAGCAGACCAAACATAAGGATTAAATGGCAAGAAATACAAAAAATAAGCTACATTTAGGCTTCATTTAGGAACATATTTGTTAATTCCTAAACTAATCTCTAGTATATATTTTGTTTGGAAACAAACTCTATGCGTTTACTACTAATGTTAGGTCTGCTACTATATTATACGTCTGTTCTGTGCTATACACATATTATACTATTCACAATACTTTTTCTATGGAAATTAGATAAAAAACTGCCATCGCTATTGTAATAATATAGACTTCTTCCACGTAGTCATAGGACTTAATATTATTAAATATATAATAACTAACTAATAACTAACTGACAGACATGACGTGACTCACCATTAAAAAACTAAATACTGACTACTACACATAAATATTATCATCACCGCCGTTATTATCCGTAATTATCACTACCATCATCATCGTCATCGTCATCCTCATCCTCATCATCCTCATCCTCATCATCCTCATCCTCATCATCCTCATCCTCATCATCATCTACATGTAGTATCTCCAATAAGTTTCTGTTTTCCTCTTTCAACTTGTACAGACTTCACCTTTTATCTTTCTATACTCTTATGTCATTTATTTAATTTAATTTTATTCGACTGATGACGACTCCACTGAAGGAGTCGAAATATTTCGTAAATTTTTTTCATTTTTTAAAGACTGTGTTTTAAGTAAAATAAATCTACAACAAAACAATAACAAAAACATTTCATGTGAACTAGGTCGCCAAGAATGGCCCCTTTTCCACTTACTGGCAATCCACCGGCACCGGCACCGGAAACGGCGACGGCGTTGCGTAGCCGTCGCTGTTGCCGGTGCCGGTGCCGGTGCCGGTGCCAGTGGATTGCCGATAAGGGAAAAGGGGCCATTCAGAAGCTCATAACGCTTTCACGGTTAAAAAGTTATCAGATCTCATGTAGTGCCGAGCCCTCCATCTTGAACAAAAAGTATGGCTTGGCTGTTTCGCGGCCGTCAAACAGACACTCCAATGGACTTATAATTATTATGTCATGCAATAGTTCCATGAAACGGCCAAGCCATATTTTTGATCAAGATGTAGGGTTTGTAGAGTTAGGACTTATAATGCCTTGTAGAGTTGAAGGCTTGGCTCTACATGAGATCTGATAACTTTTTAACTGTGAAATCGTTATGAGATTCTGAGTCTTGGCGACCTAGTTCACATGGAATATTTTTGATGGGATTTCATTTATTTTTGTAAGATACTCTACTTTTTTTTTCAGGCTGCATCTCTTGCGCCTCAGGTATGACTTTTTTTATAGCCTCCTCTCTATCTTTGCCTCTTTTTCGTTTTGGCTTATTATTTGCAATAACTGATAGAGGCCTGTGTTCGTATTGTAAGGCGATGCTAAGCGCGCGTGACACGTTTGATATTTATATTAAGGTTCCTTACTCAAAAGGGTGACGAATTGTTTGACAGGCGCAAGAACTTTAGCGCCTTGTTTTCTTGTTGCCTTGACCCCTTTATAAGAGGTTGGATGATAAAATTAACAGATATTTTAATATTTGCGTTAGGTGTGTGCAAGTCGTAGCCTTTATACCAAATTTCTGATTTATAGGACTTTTGGAGGTTTGGAATATATTTTTTAAATAATACATAACCTTAAGAGGGTTTGGAGGGTGAAAGTTACGGATTTCTTAATTTATTTGTGTTCTAATCCTACCCTTCGTATCAATTTTCAGCATTCTAGGACTTCAGGAAATACCCTGGAGGTTTTGATGATCATCAGTGAGTGACTAAATCGACGTATTTTAGGTATTAATAAAATTCAAAGTATAAAAGCTGGACAAATGAAACTAATTTTCTTTAATAAGACTGATTACGACATCTTATCTTGAGAATTTCGTATCTCTAGTATTACCCAGACCGAAGCTATGAGGGTTCGAAAATATGACGAAACGATTCGAGAAAAGGTAAGCAGTGCCACGCTTCTTTTGGCTCGTCTTGGGGAGGAACACTGCGTGCCCCCAGATACACACTAACAAGGCTCAGCTTTCTTGGGCTCAACGTCTGGGAATGTTGATAACGCCCTGTTTACTAATCCCACAAGTATGAAGCCTTATAAGAAAAAGAAAACCTCAACTTATGCCCTTCGGTTGTTTGATTGCCCCGGTTGTAGCACGAGACGCGGCCATTCCAAAGTTCATCTTTGTAGGTCCAGCCATTTGGTCTAGGCGTTAGGTTAATCAGTCAATCAGTAAGGATGAGTGCCCTTGTCAAATTCCCAAACACGAAAAAATCCCAATAATATAAAAAAGTTGCCTAAGACAGTCCTGTCTAGGGCTTTCTCTTACCCCTTTGCCCTCAATATTTCTGTTCCCTTTAGTACCAATAGTAAGGATGAGTTCCGTTGTCAATTGCCAAACTTGAAAAATTCTACAAAAACGATTTGGTTGTCACGGCAGTTCTATACACGTCCCAATACAAATATACGAAGTTTAGACCTCAATGTCAGCCTTGAGCAAACAACTAACTTTCATATTGAAACAAGTTAGTACCTAGTAGTAATTAGCTATGATATGATTAAAACGAATATTTCGGTGGCAGATTGTTTCGACAAGCCTGTTGACCGGCTCGTCCTAAGGTTTCAGATTGGTTCTTTTAATTAAATTTCACAGAACTCACTTCGAAGGAACGTTTGGAGGGATTTATTAACTTTTTCACTCCTTGACTTTCCATCAAACTTTGGAATGAAGAAAATTTATGAATTCTAAAATTCCAATCGTAGATTTTTGCTGTAACTTGTTTTTAGAGCTTAGCTTAATACGAGTCATTACGAGTCTTTTTAACTTTTAGTGAGAGTTTTGATTTCATTCAGTTCCGCCCAGTTCTACATTCTGAACACGACATACGCATTTGCAGTCGTAGGCCCAGTTTATTTCTAAAATGAACTTGTGTTTTAGGGTTCCGTACCAGAACGGTGCCAAACGGAACCCTATTACTAAGACTTTGCTGTCTGTCCGTCTATCACAGGGATCTACAGCTTTAGCCGAAAGTTTGGTAGATAGTTAAAATTTTCATAGAATACGTATTACTATTGCCTCTATCATGGAAAATGATAAAAATTAAACCCATGGAGGATCCCTATATATAAAAAGGGATACAAATTAGTAAAAGTTTCATACAAATTAGTAAAAATTTAAAATAATCTGCAAATGATTTGGTCATCCGTACAATTATGACCGCGTTTACCGTTGCTTAACCTCGTTGATTTTTTTATGATTTAATTACAAATGTATAGTTTTAAGATTTTTTCCTATACTTGTAGTATCAAACGGTATCACTTGCCAAATTTCATAGTTCTAGGTCAACGAGAAATGCCCTATAAATTTTCATTCCCCTGAGAGTGTTGTCGAAATGTACGTTTTTTGCGGCATAAACGGCCGTATCTTTTTTACGTTAACTTAGAAGTTTCATTTTTTTAGAGCTTTAAAGGATTGTAAATTTGACTATATGGTTTCAATTTCAACTCGATACCTCCACGTGTTCCCGAGATAACCGACAGATGGACAGACGGACAACAAAGTGATCCTATAAGGGTTCCGTTTTTTCCTTTTGAGGTATGGAACCCTAAAAACTTACAAATCTACCGTTTTAGCGCTATGAAATTGCTATGACATCTATCTATAGGTAAATTGTTGTTATTTATCATAATTTTTTAAAGTTCTGTACCCCTATTTTGTGTGGTACGGAACCTTTCGTGTGTAAGTTTGACTCGCACTTGCCCGGTTTATAAAATTCTATTCAGTCGTAATAAATAATCCTTAGACTTGCTAAACCAAGAACTTTATGAGAGAAAACTTGCAAAAAGCTCGCGACGTTAGACGTGAAAGTGTAGGTTTAAGCAGATTTTAGCTAAGTCTCGCCACGAATGTTGTTATCTCGAGCCGCCACCGTTCGCACAACTTTGTTGCTTATCTGAGTTACAGGCTTATTTCCGCTAATTATTTCATTTGTGTTGCTGAATTTTTAGTTGATATTACGGCGAACGAGACATGGCACTTTCTTACATGGGTATCTTGACAATTATTTATCTGTCGGTAAACCTTTACAGTCTTATTAACAGAGATATTTATATTACAACGCAATTGTAAAGTTTTGTATGACAGGATTAATTGCTTAGACTGTAATCTTCATCACAGACTCATAGTACAAACATGTTAATAATATCAGTGAAACAGTACAAGCAGTGCCGGTTTTAGCACTACCAGCACCCTGGGCGAGATTTATACGGCGCCCCCTATCCGCCAATGAAACCCATACGAAAAAAAGGCAACGGATTTATTAAAATAACTATTTATTAAAAAAACTACTAAAACTTCAAATTTCTAGTCTTTCTATTGGCAAACTCTTATAATTAAGACATCAGCGTATACGTTTTCCGCAATTTCATTTCCGATTGACAAAGTTGCTTAGTTTGTCAACCTAGATTCTAGATTGAGATATTGTCGATCGAAGGGTGGGTTTTTACCAGATTAAGCTTAGAAAAACTCCTTTTCCCACTAGCCACAGTTACAGGTATAGTTATCAATATTCTCAATATGCTATCCGTACATTTGGATATAGGTCCTGTGAGTTGTGTGTGATCTTTGATAAAATTTAAAATTCGCTGATCTATCCAAAAAGATTTTACAACAAACAACCATCTATATCTGATTTAGAGTCTACAGTTAATTTCAATTAGAAATCACTACAGAGTTTGAGAAGGTCTAGTTTTTCCGGAATCTTTTTTATATTGTACAAAAAAGAAATATTTGATGTATTTGATTCTGAGTATTCATTTAACTGCTCAAATATTTCATTGAGTGAATTTATGGTAGTGTCCAAGAGACAGTGAAAAATTTAACTTCAAATTTCTTCTCTGGAGAAGTTATAGATTCATCGCGAGCTGTTTCCCCAGCATGGCTTTTAACACCTTGAATTCTTGTTGTCGCTCTAAACATAGGTTCAATTTCTAGTTCTTCTGCCAACTCCTTCGCTAACTGCTTGGCGCTTTTGAAGCCTGTATTTCTATATTATTCCAAGAAAGCGCAGCATTTTTTAAACATTTCTGTGCATTTACTAAGACTCATGTCTATTGATTGTAGAGATTTATTGACGAAATGCAATGAATGAGCTCCAGGCATCCCGCTCCGCTTCATCAAAAATAACACCAACTCTTTCTAAAAAAAATGTTAAAGATAATTTGTTATATTTATGGTCGGGTATTCCCGGTAAAATTAATAGCAGTGCTCCAACCTAACACTACATGTCATGTTGCCATCATAACGATTTTGTAGCCAGATTTAAGGAATTTACTAGTAAGTAGGACTCGCTCAATGAACAAGCAGATATAAAGGGGCACCTGCGGCGCGGCGCCCCTTTATATCTGGCGCCCGGGGCGGTCGCCCAACCGCGCCCTACCCTAACGCCGCTACTGAGTACAAGCGTTATTAAGATGTTGAATGTTTCACCGAGTGTCGACTATCATGTTAGTCATCGCAGTACAAAGTTTCATTGTCAGGTTAAGTATTGTATACTTCATTCAACTTCGGTGTGTATGGGTTGCGGCTTGTAAAATTAAACTACAGTGGGCAGGATGCCGGAATGTCAATCTTGAGAATCAACTTCAAATCTTGTCAGTCAAGCTTGCACCGACGTACTTTTTTGGAATTTATGTGCTGGGTATTTGTACCTACATGCTGAGATGTAAACCTGCATGACTTAAATATCTTGTATTTGCGCCCAACGTACGGCGATAAGGCTTATCACGTCACGACGTAGAAATCGTGGAAGAAAAATATTACGAGTTTTGAATGTTTATTTGATGTTTTTTTTCTTCCATGCAGGCATTTTTTCCAATGTGCAGGAATTTCATTTTATTTCATATTTTATAGCATTAGACAATTGAAACGTAAATTTTATGCTGTCAAATGAATACGATTGTGTTGTTTTGTTGTTGACAACCAAAAACGTACGATTTAAATTGTCAAACGGGCTAATTTGCTTAGCCGAATAGACATATGACAATCTAATTTGAATAAGATTTTCTGTCTTACACAAAATTGCACCTCAGGTTTGGACATATTTTGGAGTGAAAATGGTCATACGTTAATCCCTGAGGGACTGTGAATACTGGTCACACCACTTTCTTATATCCACGATTCACCGACAATTATAACGCTCTAGCGTGATGGGTGTTGAGCCCTATATAGGTTTACTTCAGTCACAAATGCAAACAGGATGTCCTGAGGCACGCAGACCGAACACAAACGTACCCCCACGGGATTTGAACCCTCTATCTCCGGTTAAGTAGTCGAGTGGTACCTATACCACTAAACCACTTGGGCAGTTTGCCGTCGGCGAAAATTATTATTATTCACGTTTCCGGGAATATTACCCGTTACATAATACATGGGTATCGTTTTTTATTAAAGGATTAAAGGCAGTTGGCGGCCCGCAATTTTCTCACTTTAACGGCATGTTTCAGAAATCAAAGTACGTGCATTATACAAAGCGCAAAAAGTTGTATCTTGGAAAAAATTAAATGATTTTTGAAAGTCCAGGGAGGGGGCAAGGTAAGTTTTTCGGAAAAATTAATTCAAATAAATGGTTTTGAACGTACGAATGACTGTAATCCTGAGAACTGTTGATGGCTAATGGAATGGCTTGAGTCTACGCCACTACTGAACTCCTGCGAAGAAGTCTTTATTGGCTTTGGAATATGAACCTAAATGTCATAATCCATCGGACGGGTGGCGAGGACTCTATGATTGACCAATAAGTTGTCATTATGTTTTTTGTTACTTTTTCGTTCCGATTTATGCTTCTAATGTTTACGTACTTTACATGCAGTTCAGCTGTGTATCTTTGTACAACCAACACGTCCGGACGGGGATTGAATCCAGGCCTTCTGATTGAGATTTTGAAGATCTATACTACCAGAGCAGCATTTATTGCTAAAATAATAAAGAAGAAAAAAAAACTCTTTTCACACTTTAACAATACATCCGAAAGTTCCTAAGGATCTTTGGGATTATAGTTATTCAAATACTTCTGTGCTACGAACTTTCGTAGCAGACATGTAGCGATTAAAAAGCGTAGCAACATAAATAATTATGCTACTGACTCTCGTAGAAGATGAATAGCAGATAGATAGCGAAGCAATACAAATATGTGCTACGGACTCTCGTAGTAGATGAATAGCAGATAGATAGCGAAGCAATACAAAAATGTGCTACGGACTCTCGTAGTAGATGAAGAAAAGAAAGAGAGCGATGTAATAGAAATAAATGCTATGGACTCTCGTGGCAGTCGGATACACAGCCTAGCAATACGTTTAACAATATATTTAACGTACCTAAAAAAGTAACTTATTTTTAAATAAGAAACAAGATTTCTACAATTCCTACCTACACATAATGTACCATCGAAACATTAGAATGTATTCAACATTTCATTGACTCTCTCTGTAAAGCACTCACGTACGGGAACTGCCTGTCGATTTTGCCACAATTTAATTAAACTAATACCATAATCCTATTTTATCGGCAGATTTGCCGCTACAACGGAGTAATAGCAAGGCCCGATCGATCAAGACTAAGTCTTTAGTTCTATTATTGTGAATTGATTGCGTTTGTGGGTTTGTTGCTAATTAACGAAATTGTTAATATTCTCTAAGAGGGCTTACAGTATCAGTTGTGTATCAATACTTAAGGTAATAGGGGGCCAAAACCACAATTTTTAGAATTGTTGTCTGTCTGTTTGTGTGTATGTATGTTTGTTTCGTTTTAACACGAAAGCGGATTTAACAGATTTGGATGCGGTTTTTTTAATTATCATCGTAGTAATTTTGGTCAAAACAAAGGCTATAAGCGGTGTCCATAAAATAACGCCCAAGCCGGAATCGTAACAAAGATTGAATAAACGCTTTTAACTCGAGAACCACTCAATAGATTTGGATACAATTTTTTTCATTATCTTCTTAGTGATCCTGGTCAGCACAAAGGCTACAAGGGTGTTCATAAAATAAGGCCCAAGCTGAAAACGGAGAAAGGACGGAATAAACATAGGCGGAGCTGTAGGCAAAGGCTTGAATTTAATACACAAGTTTATAAGTAAAAAAATTCAATATAAAATCTGATCTCATCTTTGTTTATAATTTAATTTCGGAAGATATTTGTTACACGTTTTTTATTCCAAAATAAAATAATAAAGGCGTTCTAAATTATAATGTGTATCTATACTAAAATAAAAAGTAGTAAAAAGGTGGTGTCTGTACATAGAATATTTTCGCGAAATTACCTGATACAAAAAAACCACTGTTCCACATAATTATGCATTACTGTTTCCGATAATTGTTTGTTAATTTAAAAGCCAGTCTTGTACCAGATTTTGAATTGATTACATCTTTATTAATTAATAATTAAATATTTTAAAAACCCTTTTCCCGTTTGCCCACCGTAAATGGCGCAGTCGGCAGTTCTACGACACCCCGGGAAGCTTTAAAAAAGTGGTTAATAAAACTCTTAACCGTCGCGGAGTGACTAATCAGTGCTAAAATCGCCTTTGATTTCGTAGAAAAAAAGAACCTGTGTGTGGTGATCGGTGACATACGTGATCTCTGTGCTCTGGAACATTGGAGTAGAGATAATGGACAAGACTCGGATTGGAGATGCAAGCTTGGTAAGCTCTTCTAACTTTCAAGTTCCTTGCTTTATTTCCATTCCTTATTTAGTATATTTTAACGAGTGTTACTCTATAAGGCTAACATCGCTATAGATCAACTCGATTTAAAAAAATTGTGTTTCATTTTTTTAGATGAAACTTTTAACGAGTGTTATTCTGTAAGGATATCATCGCTATAGATTAACTCGGTAAAAATTGGTATTAATGTGTTTGTATTTTTAGACGATATTCTCATTAATAATGGAGATAGATAAAGATACTTTCAAGATTCTTTCGGATCTGTTGCCAAAGTTCGATGGTAACCGTCACAATCTCAATTATTATATTAGGAAAGTAGAAACGGTACTATCAATGCTGGATATCGCGAATCGGAACTTAAAAATAATCTCATTGTTAATAAAAAGTAAGCTCAGTGCTGCTGATATAGATGCAATCGCGTACGAAGAGTCCACAGGAACGTGGAATGAGATTAAATCAGCGTTGGTTAGAAGATTAGGAGAACCACGTAACGAAATACAAGTTATGCAGGAACTAACACAGCTCCGTCAAAAAAGGGGTGAAAATGCTGAAACTTTTGGAAAACAATTGCGTGATATTTTAGACACTTTGTATTCGGTGGGAAAACATTCGGATAAAAGTTAATATGAAAATATGGTCATAGAGCAATATGTGAATCAACTGGAATTCAATGTTTCTTTAGGGGTAAGAATAGCTAAGCCCGTGACTCTTGAGCTTGCAATTGTAGCCGCAAGACAAGAAGAAGTAAGGCAATCCCAAAATCAACCCGGGCCCTCAAATTTCAGCCAAAAACAATTTAGACCCCAACAACAACAAACTGGCAGACAATTTGCCAAATATCATAATGAAAACACTCAACAGCCACCCAATTTCGTGCCCCCATTCCAAACGAAAAATTTCCAGATCCAGCATCAAAATAGGTGGATGCAGAATACGGAACCAGCGAAAAAACCAAACTCAGGTAACTTCAAATCATCTGGCAATTTTAGGACTCAGCAGAATATTCTAGCACCACAGCAGCAGGTAAACCCTCCACAGAGGTTTTCAGACGTCACCATGAGGTCAGTAAACAAGCCGGCAAAGCCAGAATTTGCCTCTTTATGCAGCCCATAATGACCATTTAAATTATATGACTGATGACGCTTTTGCATATGACAGTTCTCAGATCAACGATAACCGATCTGAAGAAAATTACTATCAAGAAAATCAAGAAGATTTTCATATAGATCCAGAGACAACCGACCACAGCTAGTTAAATTTAATTATCAAGAAAAAGACCATCTTCCCTATATTTACTTGCCAGAATTTCAAGGAAAATTTTTAATTGACACAGGTGCCTCTTGCTCAATGATATCACCCAAAGTTATTTTAGGTACAGTATTTGAACAATGTGTTGAACAAGAATCTTTTGAAGTAAAAACAGCTCATGCAGTATCTATTTAAACATAATCACGTAGTTTATTTACCACAACCCCTAGTTTTCAATTGTGATATCACACATAAATTTCTAATGTTTGACTTTGATCCCAAATACAAAGGCCTCATTGCTCTTGACTTACTTAATACACTATCAACGAACATTGACTTAAAAAATAACTTGTTACGAACATCAACAGCAGAAATCCCTATTCGGTCCGATTACCAACTAAAAAAGCTTAGTATTGAACCAAAATGTGAAAAGCTTATAAGCGTTAAAACAAACTATATAGATGGGATCTACATTCACTACATTCATTTAAAAATACCTGCAGCAATTATAGAAGTTAAAAATGGTACATTTAAAACATCTGTCATTAATCATTCAGATGAAAAAAATTTAATAACTAATAAATTCCCTTTTGAGCTACAGCCATACGAACAAGTACAGCAACAAAAAGTAAATGCCTTACAAGTAACACCTGACATTGATAAAGAGCTCTGTGACAACCTCCAAAGACTCCGTACAGATCACATGAATGAAGAAGAAAGACGTGAAATAACACGTTTGTGTTATCAGTATGGGGAGTTATTTTACTCAGAAAACATTCCCCTCACTTTCACTCATGCAGTAAAACATCAACTAAGATTAAAAGATGACAATACTGCTTTTGTAAGAAGTTATAGGCAACCACCGAAACAAAAACAGGAAATTCAAAGCCAGGTAGATAATCTCCTTAAACAAGGCATTATTCGAGATAGTATTTCCCCTTGGTCATGCCCAGTACATGTGGGCGCAATATTTTCATGATTTTATTGAATTATTATTTGGGTTACCCAACTCGTAAGTTAATTAGTCCATAATTATTATTTATCTTTAATAATAATTAATAATAGTCACTTTCTTATAAGTTAGAATTTAATCAATAGCATAGACCTATATTTGACAAAGCTGTGTGACAACTTCTTTCTGTGCCTTCCGCGCCATTTTATAAAATGTGTTTATTCGAGCAATTTATGTGTAATTATTATTTACTATCTTGTTATCTGTATGATTATGGTTTTATATCGATTATGAACTAAATAATCGGAAAACTCTCATTGTTTGTGAATTTCAATATGTTGGTTAGACATGCTGCTAATTAAAACACTGTCTGATAATAAATATAATTTCTTATCTGTAGGTTAATGAGGTTTTTCTATATTGAATTTGTTTCTTAAATCACAACAGTAATATTTCAGTAATTTGTTTTAGTAAATGTTGATTATTGTGGATAATAACATAAATAGAACGGCTTTATTGACTCTGTGATATAAATAGAAGTGACGCTTTTGTTCGGGCACATTTTTTCTCTGCGACTTTTCGAATACGTGCGCACTATAAGTTTCCGGAATGAATATGAAAAAATACTATTAAAGGTACAAAATTAATTTATTGTTTTTCAAAATAATCTCCCTTGGCGTCTATGCACTTTTTCATTCGATCAAACCAGTTTTGAAAACTTTTGTGCCACTCCCCTGTGGTGACCTCTGAAACGTGTTTTTCATACTCCTCGACAGCCTCTTCTGGTGATGAAAATCGTTGACCGCGTAATTGGTTCTTAATTTTTGGGAACAGAAAAAAGTCACAAGGTGCCAGGTCGGGACTGTATGCAGGATGACTCATGAGTTCTACATTTTTCGTCTTCAAAAAGTCGTTTGTCTGTCTGGCCGTGTGAGAACTAGCATTGTCGTGGTGCAGGATGATACGGCGTTTACGGTTATTTTTACGGAGTTCGTCAATAACTTCCGGCAAACAAATGGTCGTGTACCAGTCACTATTCACGGTACGACGATTCTCTAAAGCAACAGTAGCCACGTGTCCAGTTTTACTAAAAAAAGAAGCAATCATCCGCTTAGATGCACTTTTCACGCGCGCCACTTTGGTTGGTTTCGGCTCATCTTGAAAGACCCATACGCTCGATTGCTGCTTTGTTTTGGGATCGTAGCAATAAATCCATGTTTCGTCACCTATTACTATGTCCCACACCAAATTTGACGCACCTTCGTTGAATTTGGTAAGCATGGCACTGCACCAAGTGACGCGGTCCGTTTTTTGAGCCTCGGTCAAGTTGTGTGGGATCCACCGCGAGCACAGCTTTCTCACACCCAAATGTTTGTGTAGGATTGATTGTATTTGACTCATGCCTATTTCTAAGGATGCGCGAATTTCATGGTAGGTCACATGCCTGTCTGTTTCAATCATACGGCGCACAGCATCGATGTTTTTGTTGGTCACAGCGGTGGACGGCAGACCATCGCGAGATTCGTCACTGAGATTGATACGACCACGCTTGAATTCTGCAAACCAGCTATAAACAGTCGTCTTGCATGGTGCTTCATTGCCAAAAACTGTTTTAAGCCGAGTGATGCTCTGTTGAGCTGTCAAATTACACTTAAAATCGTAGAAAATCATACTACGAAAATTTTCCCGAGTTAAATCCATGTTGATCCACACAATTTTTTAAATGGCGCCACAAGGTAAAAACAAAAGACAGTCAGATGAAACAAACTGCATCCTACAGCCAAAGAGTTCTATTTTCAAATGTTGCAATAAATTTTTAAATATTGTTTATGTAAGTGGCCAGTTCCGGAAACTTTTAGTGTTACCTATGTATACTTGTAAAAATATTCCATCTGCATTTTTCTTCATGGACTCCCACATCAATGTCTCGGGGTTTGCGCCTACAGCAGCGGTGGGATCAGCCCTCGCGACCTTTGATTTCGACCACGACACCAATGAACTTGTGCAAGAAACGGACCCCGGCCCTAGCAGCTCTGCGACCGTACAAGAGACTATTGTCAATAGAAGTGGGTCTGCGACCGAACGGGAAGCAGCCGCTGGACGAGAGACAGCCAGCAACAACGGTGCCGCCAGATCTGCGATCGGACAAGAGTCAGCCAGCGCTGCCAGCTCTGCAAGCGGTCGAGGGATGGAGCCAATCCATGGCTTCCGGTCTGATGCTACTGGAGTGCATGCCGAGGATACTACTTTCACCATGAACCAGGTTATGAATTTACTTAATTCTGTTACGAAACAAGCCACTGCCAGTGCAGTTACGGCCGCTCTGTCTGCAGAAGCAATCCGATCACGCTCTCGCTGTGATTTTTATGTACCGCCTTTTGATCCCGATATTCGATCCCATGATTTTAGGGATTGGTGTGCCAATATCGACCTAGCAATAACTCAGTTTAGGATACCACCGCACGAGGCACGAATGAAGGCCATTCTTCAATTAAAGGGTAGAGCTAAAACGTGGGCTGATACGTGGTCACTTCACTCCACCACGTGGGATCAAATTAAATCCGAACTAATTCAATCTTTTGCTAGGGAATTCCGCTACACCGATGATGTCCGGAAGTGGCAAGCATACACATCAGATCAGGCGACCACATATGCGGATTACGCTACTACCAGGGGCTACGGATGCTGAAGTTGTAGAAGCATTGATTACAGGTATCCACCTTGACTATGTTCGTTCTGAGCTTTTGAGAAATACCCCAGTGTCATTATCTCAATTAGTGTCTGTATTGGGGACGTTTAGAAAATGCAAAATAGACAGTTTCAATGATGTTATGAAGCATAATTCTGACACTAAAAAAACCACTGAATATTAAAAGAAACAATTCATATAAACGTGACATGATTACTTGTTTTCATTCTAATACATACACGTAAAATAGGGCATCGATCACGTGAATGTAAGGGGGTGGGTAATCAGAAGGCTAATTTTAATTCAAACTTGCCCCAATCCCCGACAGCACGATCCGGTCCAAATTCAAATTCTACCCACTCTTCTGCCGATAATAATAACAAAGTTTATGAATGCGGTTATTGTCACCGCAAAGGTCATTGCGAGAAAAATTGTTTTTGACGCCAAAGTAATGAACAAAATAAGTATCTAGCAAAATAAATCAAAACGTGTTTGTTCCTCAAATTCGCGATGCACAATACAAATTCAAAATAAATTATTAAATGTTTATTTGATACAGGTGCAGATTGTTCATTGATTCAGGAAAGTTCTTGTGATTAGTGTAACACAAATTCGAAAATTTTACATTTCACGGTATTGGTGGTTGTCCAATGTTTTGTTACACTAGTATCAAAATACATGTGAAAATAATTAATAATGTTGATCTCGAATTTGAATGTATGTGGTAAAATAATAATTGAACTCAATTTGATGTTTATGTAGGGTTTAATTTGCTAAAAATCCCGCTAATTGCAAAGTTTATACTCCTGTAAAATGTTTAGAGCCTCTGCTCATAAATCTGCGTACGGATAATGACGTTAATACTGTTTTGAATACTGATTAGATTGACCTAGAAACTTTCATATCGATACTAAGACACTACAGAGAATATTTTGCGCTAAGGAACAAATTATCAGAAGTAACTACGGGTGAAATAAGATCCCACTAAAAATTCCGTTAAAATTCGTTCAGCGCTGCGTCCCTTTGGAAGTCTTATTTGAACGCGAAATAGTTAGTCATAACGGTATTATTCAAGATAGTTCTTCACTATTTTGTAATCCCATATTGTTAGTTAAAAAACGTTCTGCTCGGATTATTAATTTTTCGATGTGTAAAAGTACTGTGAAAACTCCACTAAAAATGTTGCTACGCAAGAAATGTTCACCCAAGTCTAAAGCTCATACAAATCAACGATGATGAAGTCATTGATGACCTAGATCTACAAATATTTAAAGATAGGATGGACGAGCGATCTTCTCAGAACAAAGGTGAAATATGTTGGACATTTTTAATATAATATATCTTTAAGAACCATATTTGAAGCAAATAAAACTATCTTTATCTTTATCTTTATCTTTATCTTTTCAAAAACAGCGAAGGAAAAGTGCGAATTTACGTACTTTTGCGCTGCCATGAGTGTCACACAATGAAACTTAGTCCCAAATTCGAATATCCAATGGAGGTTATGAGGTTTTGCTTAAGTGACTGACATAAGTTGAATGGAACATGTAAATTTTCGTGATTTTTCTGGGAAGATCGCATGTCATGACTTTCTCCGACCAGCACCATTGACTCAAGACTGATCCGTTTGAAGTGATTCTGAGAAGGAACAGTCCGTGTGGGCGATGGCAAATCCATCCATCCATCCATCAGCCTGTTTCGTCCACTGCTGGACATAGGCCTTTCCAGAATTTCGCCACGCTTGGCGGTCCTCCTAGAAGAAATGCCCATACTCACACACGCTGGGCAGGCGGGTTGGTGAGCGCGGTGCCGAAGCCCTTGCACTAGTGACGCCGCTGCCCGTCACTAGTCTGTTTTATATAAGGCCCGGCAATTGGGGATGGATATACCGCCATCCATCGGTCCCAGGCAATGGTGGGCCGCCTGGTTTTGCCTGAGAGCTGTTCTCTTACTCTCCCCCGAATAACTTCGGGAGGATTTGCGAGTAAGATGGTGGTACCTCCACAGTCAAGCCCAGCATCAGCTCTACCACCTAGATGGCAAATAATTGTGGGGAAATGCCAGTTAATTAAGGCGCATACACTTCTTGGAACACACTCGATGAATGATGGTCATGATGTGATTATGCTAATCTTGATTAATCTGTTGTCGTATTTTTAATTTGTTTATTATATTGATCCAAACTATCCCTAACCCAACGCTGGCTGGCCACCATGCGTTTCCTTTTCCCGGTCTTGTTGGGCTAGATCCCAGGATGGGTGATGCCATGTGAATTTGTTGGGCTAGATCCCAGGATGGGTGATGCCATGTTGACTTGTTGGGCTAGATCCCAGAATGGGTGATGCCAAGTTGATTTGTTGAAATAGGATGAGTGTATCCTGTGTTAATTTAAATTATGTTACCCTAAGAAAAGGGAAGATGTTTTATTTTGCTTCTTATGTATAGACTAGATCTCAAGGTGGATTATTTCTGTTTTAAATTGAATTATACTTGATACTATGATGGCTTACTGCATTTTTGTAATGATCGTCAAAATACGAATGCTGACGCTCTTTCCCGAGTTAATAATAGCATAATAATAATAGCATTGATTCATTAGCCGTCAATCTTGATGATAATGAAGATGCTAAAATAATTAATACAATTTTTCAAAATGTTCAGAGAACACAAGGTGGAGACGAAAGGAACGAAAATGATGTGACTTTAACAACTGACCAAGATAATAATGATAACATAGACAGAAATAGGACCCAAAACGAGAATGTACCTATGTCATTAACAGGTGACATTCCTGCGTCACAAAATTACAATGAATCTGATAGCATGAGTATAGTAACCATTGATCCTAATGAGTTAGTATCTACCAATCACACACAAGCAGACAAAGAAAACAATGGCATTCCAATTATACCCGACGCAATTGACCGACAGCTTAAACGGTTACATATAAGATCAACCCCAGGTTGAACATATAGAGTGGAAACACGCTCTACCCAGTCAAGGTCTGTCATAAAAGACGTTTTTATTCCAGTTAATAACATCGAAAAAAAAAATCGTTCAGTTCCTAAAAGAACACACTATCCCTGATCGCGTTTTCCATTGCTTCTTCTATGAAGAAAATCTCTATTATGATTTTTCTAGAGTCTATACGACCATTTTTAGTGATAAAGGTCCCAAACTAATAAGGTGCTCTTCAAGAGTTATTTTAGTAGAAAATAAATAGGAACAACAAGAGTTAATTAAGAAGTACCATGCAGATAAAACAGTTCATCGTGGTGTTCAAGAAACGCATAAACAGTTACACCGCACCTATCACTGGTCCAATATGTTGCTCACTATACAAACTTTTATTAATCAATGTGACACATGTCTTAAAGCCAAGTATGAGAGAAATCCTATAAAACCACCACTTGCTCTAACAGAAACTCCAACCAAGCCTTGGCAACATCTTTTCATGGACCTCTATTCTACTGGAGGAGACACCTTCCTAACAATTATAGACAATTTTTCGAAATATGCACAGGCAGTTCCCCTGTCTGCAAGCAGCAGTGTGCACATAGCTGAAGCCCTTATTAAAGTCTTCTCAGTGCTAGGCCTACCCCTAAAAATCACCACAGGCTCTGATACAAAATTTGATAATGAAATGATAAAAGAAATATGCGCTATGCATAAGATACATTTACATTTCACAACCTAAACTCTAACTCTCCAGTGGAACGTTTCCATTCAACAATAGCTGAAATTATAAGAATACAACGGATGACCAATAATGACGACCCCATCATTGTTATTATGCCATATGCTGTTATTGCTTGTAACAATGCCATTCACTTGGTGACCGGATATACACACCCTCACGAGTTACTATTTGGTCACACAGCATCCAGGAATCCGTTAGAAATTTACTACCCTCGAGAGTTTTATCAAAATTATGTACTGAATCATAGGAAAAATGCAGAAGGAGTACAGGAATGCGTAGCGGCACACATGTCTAAAAATAAGGAGCAGGTAATTTCCAAACGCAATCAGCAAGCGGAGGCGATATCCTTAAAAATCGGCGAAACTATCTACAAGCAAGTAGCAAAGACAGCTAAAAACGACAAGACAAAGCCCATCTTCAAAGGTCCGTATAAAATTATTCAACTGCATCCAAATAATATTGCAGAAATCATAGGACCCCACCCTAATGCAAAATCCATTAGAGTACACTTTAAACTCCTTAGAAGACCACACCTTGTTACAGGTGCTTCCTCGTCGGAGCCATCGTGCTCCACCACACAGCATCAGCCGCCGTAGACATAACTCCCATAAAAACACAAATGGAATCCTTCTCCTGAAACAAGGGCAGATCCTGAAAGAAATTAATTCACATAATCTTGTGTCTACAATGTCACCCTTCTACATGAAACATTGACCAGGCTGATAAGCATTTACGTTTCCACCAAAAACAATCATCAGAACATGTATTTTGAAACATACAAATATCAAATTGAACACTCTCTCAAATTAGCAGATAAAAAGTTAACCACTCTTTCACCTCTTTCACTTCGTAAGAGAGCAAAACGAGGGTTAATAAATGGACTAGGATCTATAGTAAAAACCATCACTGGTAACTTAGATGATAGCGATGCCATCAAATTTGAAAACAAAATAGCCAAAATTCAGAATCAGATTTCCGTCTTGAAAAACTCGGAAAAAAATACATTATCTTTAGCCCATTCAATGGTTCAGGAGTTTGTAAAGGATATTTTAAAAATAAATGAAAACCATAAACATCTATTAGGAATCCTAATTAATTCCACTAAGAACTCTGATTTAGTTAATAATCATTTATTTTTTCTTGATATGTACATTAAGATAGATTTTAGTATTAAAACACTTTTAGACAAGCTTTCTACATTGGAAAATGCTTTGACATTTGCCCAATTGGGAATTTTGCACCCTAGTATTATAAGTCAGAATAACCTTATTTCAGAAATAAGCAAAATACAAGATAGTTACACATTTAACCTAGTAGCGGAACTTAGCTTACAAAATATCCATATTATGCAAAGATCTATAGTTGTGAAAGCTTACAGCACTGAAAACTCGATAACTTTTATTTTGGTAATCCCTTCCGTAGAACCAAATAGGTATGATTTTATTCACCTTTATTCCATCCCTGATAAAAATAACCTTACAATTATCCCGAAGTCCAAATTCCTTATACTTGGAAGCGAAGAGTACGCCTACCTGGAACAACGTTGCCGATCTATCACGGACAACCTTCAGCTCTGCAACCAACTCGAGACAAGTCACCTGGAAGACTCCGAAGATTGTGTCATCAGTCTGATCCAGCACAGAAATCTGAACTGTACTTGGACTCGGATGTAAGTTAATAACGGAAAGATCCAGAGAATTTCCGAAAATAGTTGGCTAGTCATAACACCTTGGGAAGAAAGCAAGATGTGGAGCAAAAACCCAGTACAGCACTATACGCGGAACACACATCATCAACACCTGCGCTTTCTGCCTCGGCCTTCCACCAGCGGAAATTACCGAGGAAAGGGGCATGGGGGCTGGCATTAGCCACGACTCATAGGTCGCACGCGTATCACCCCCCCGCAGCCGCCACTCACTCATAATGAGCGGTAACAACAGCCCTTCTCAGGGCTCGGACACCTCAAGCCAACGCTCCACCCCCAGAGAAGCCTCCAACTCAAGCCGTGCGCACTCATCCCACGACCTGAACGCTGGATCTGAAGCCGACGTGTTCGTCATGTCTACCAGCACGGAGTACGCCTAACTATTCGTCTTCGAGCATCCTGTCTCTCCGAGATGTGGGCTCGAATGGGACGAGATGATTACATCTCGCCTCCGTCGTAGCAAATACCTCTCGGAGGGATTGCTACAGACAATGGAAGCGTACCTCCGAGACCACCGTCCCAACGTGACCGCCGAAGAGGACCCAGCTGCGCTCGAGACCTCGCAACTAGTTGCTGAGACTCGCCAGCTCGCTGCCTCAATGCCGCTCAACCTGCCGCCCCTTCCTCAGAGGGAACGCAAGCGTGCCAGGACCGAGAGCAGTGAGGAGACTGAGGGGAAGCGCGCCTGCGGCGCACCTTCTCCTGCCTTCTCAAGCCCGACGTCAAGACTGCCACGCCCAATAGCGTCGTACACCCAAGCAGCCGCACGCCAGCCACCTGCACCACTACACCGCGCCAACCCGCCCACCCAGACGTCGCGCGCCGTCCGACCGCGCCCACCCGCGAAACGGATTGCCGCGCAGCCCATTTCCGCGCCACCCGTCGCCGCGGTGCCTCCGCCCGCGACGCCCTCCGTCGCTGGGCCTTCCGCCGCGACGCCCTCCGCCGTGACGCCCCCCGTCGCAACGCCCGCCGCTGCGACGCCCTCCGTCACAACGCCCTCCGCCGCGACGCTCTCCGCCGCGACGCCTGTCATCGAGACGCCCTCCGTCGTGACTGCTCCCAAGAAGCTGCGACACCCTCCCATGGTCGTAGACACGCTGCCCAACTGGCGGCTGCACATCAGGGAGATGACGCAGCAGATAGGACGAGCCCCGAACGCGCGCGCCTTTCAAAGGGGCGTGCGTTTCACCCCAACAGATGCCGACGAATTCCGAATTGTGCAGTCGTATCTAACACGACTCACAACAGAGGAAGGCGTCAAGTGGTTCTCCTACTCGCCACCAGCGGAGAGGATCCTCAAGACGGCCATCCGAGGTCTCCCGGCGAACACCGAGCCCGAAGAACTGATGGAGGCCCTGTCTGAACTTGCACTCGAGGCTGAGTACTGCAAGCCGATCAGGGCTAGAGAGATATGCGCCCCGGCTGCATATTCTTCGCCCAGTTCAAGAAGACGCCCAAATTAACGCCGGCTGTGTATGAGATCACCGAACTCATGCACATTCCAGGCATTAAAGTTGAAGCCTGGAGGGGAAAGCGGGGGCCTGCGCAGTGCCACAGGTGCCAGCAGTTCCACCACTCCTCTCATAACTGCCATCGCACCAGGGCCTGCGTGCGCTGCGGTGAAGAGCACCTGGCCCGAGAATGCCTACGCCCGAGGGAAGAGCCTGCGACCTGCGCAAACTGCGCGGGTCCACCGCAGCGAACAATACCTCATGCCCCGTGTTCCGGAGGGAAGCCCGGAACAAAAAGGCGGGAACCGTCGCCCTAACGGCGACCGACCCCAAACCTAAGGAGCTGCCCACCTCCCAACCGCAACCCCGAGAGACGACGGCGCCGTCTTCACGGCCAGGAACAACGCGCTGGAGTCTCGAAGGAAGAGAACCAGGAGGAAATCAAAGAAGGCCACGGCAGAACAACCCGCCTCCAAGACGACCATGGACACCGCAGCACTGGCGGAGTCCCCACAGACGTACCAGGAGGAGGAGGAGGAACGGGATGAGATGACGAGGCTTCTCGACATCATCCTGACCAACCCTACCTTCCTACGTCAACTGGAAGAGAGAAGAGCAGCCGGGCACCTCGTAGCTCCTCCCTTGTGAGTCGAGCAACAGGCCACCGGACACTCCACCGGACGCCCTCGGGCGTCACCACCACAGACCTGCCCATAGTCATGGGCAGCGGTAGCCACTTCAGTCAGGGGGCTCAGCCCCGATACTGACTCCCCACGCCCCAGAAAGGGGTTTGTGAGAAGACTACTTCGTCGGGATGGATAAACTGCCATCCATCGGTCCCAGGCAATGGTGAGCCGCCTGGTTTTGCCTGAGAGCTGTTTTCGTACTCTCCCCCGAATAACTTCGGGAGGATTTGCGAGTAAGACGGTGGTACCTCCACAGTCGAGCCCGGCATCAGCTCTACCACCTATAGCTGATATATAGGTACATAAATACTATTAAGATATCTATGACTAGTGTACATGCAGTCAAGCGGTGTAACTTTGTACACATTCATGTACAAAGCGCGTGACAAAAAAGCAAATATTTCGTTTCTCCTAAAAGATATATGGTTTTGATTCAGATTTTATTTGGGCAGAATTATTTAAATTTAACTTGATTTAATGTATTGAATATCACAAATTCATGGAAATAACACTGAGTTAGGTTGCAGTCTTAGACCTACAATGCAACTTTTATGCATTTTTTGTAAAAAAATACTTTCCTGGGATTCAAAAAAGCCGGGTTGTAACTTTTAAAATGAAACAAGTCCGAACAAAAACGACCAAAGGCAAATTAATGAATAAAATACAAAACAAAATTTCTTTCTATTACGATGACTGAAATCCTCTCTAATGGACGTAAGCTTCTTAACTCTTGACCTTTTTCGACGAAGCACTCTCGACCTTATTCAAAAGAGCATGCGTATTGTTTTCAAACAGCACTCGAGGGCACTGTTTGTATTGAAATAGAAGGTTTTAAAGAAGGAGGGCCTGAAATACATAATACGAAGCTAATGCTTGGAACAATCAGGGAAAGAATACATTTCTGTATATTTAGATAAGTATTCTGCGGTTATTCTTTCCACTTTGAAATATTGTACGGACATGTAATTGCTGACACTTATTGATACATTATAATTTAAGTAATAAATGGCATGGATCAACATCATGGAAAGATAACTCACTTTGTGAATGTCGTAACTCACTGAATAAGGGATTTTACATAAGGTACGCCCCGGTCAGCTGTATCTCTGTGGTACTTGAGGTCATTAGGCCATCGCACCATGCCTTTGGTTCCCGTCTACAGAGACGATTACCTGCCGCGTTAGCTCCTCTTGGTGGTTGGCATAACTAGCGCAAAACCTGCAGGACCAGGACAAGTCGTTCCTAGTACATCGTCCGGAGCATCTATTGGGAACGTGTACAGGTCGCAGCCCGGGCTCCTTACGTTCGGGTCAGCTCCACAGTTGCGGCTTGCGAGCGGCGACTTCCTTGAGTCCGCTCCGCACCGCACCGTTGACGTGTAATACGGGGACGTGTGTTGCGAGTTCATGAAATCAAAGCCTAGTAAGTTGAAGTCGATATCCAAAACAATAATTTATAAAGTTCAAGCTGTAACTGTACAAGCGTTTATTCATCACTAGCGACCCGCCTCGGGTTTCGGGGTAGTATTGATTTTTAAAACATGTAGTTTATTCAAAGGTATTCATTTAAATTATATTATGTAAGGACAAAATGTACCTATCTACAATAATTTGATAAAAATTAATACTATGTACCGGTTTAGTCAGTGTAAGCCATGTTAAGCAGTTTTTTGTCGACTTCATTACGAAAGGTCGATATCATTTTGATTCTGTAGACTAAATGTGAATGTGTTATGGATTTAATCCTCTTTCATTAAATATTATAAATTTCAGTGAAAATCGCAATGAAATCCACTCAGGAGTTTTAAAATTATAAGCGAATACGTAGACAAATGGGGATTGCGACATTGTTGTATACTATCAGTTTTCGTTCGCTCTATATTACTTTTTAAGAGATTTGAGATAGAGATGTTATATTTTATGTTCGTATATCTGTCATAGCTAAAGTGCTTTTCACGAAAGAAGCCCCCTGTCGAAATAACATATTATTTGAACACGAAAGCAAGACTTGTTCCATGAAAAGAACTTTAAATGTACGTAATAACTGGGCCAATTGGGCTACTGGCGTGTGGAGAATTAATGGAGAATCAATAACAGCGTTCAATGTACGTATTGTATTTTATAATCGGTAAGAAATAAACTTGATCTTGTATAACGTGGCTAAGCATTAAAGATTTTTATTTAGGAATAGCTTAAGGTGCTCTACACGCAAATATTCGTTTCAGAGTTTCACGGACGAAAACCAAAGCTTCGTATCAAGGGATGATGTACAAAAATCCTCTACACACGAACGACAACGCCTCGATACGTATAAAAGTATCGTCCCCATATCGTGCAACAATTCCAAATAGATTTTACAATACCGTTATCAGCGACGACATACTGCAGACAGTAACGGACACAAAATCAGTATTCTCGTTTGTCAGCATCCAATCCTATCTTTTATCTCATTCTATGAATCTCGGTTAGATAGAGCTTCCCGCTTGCCCCTTCCCCGCTTGACATGGATCTCACTTATTTGCTCCGACTGAAGCTCTAACTCAATATAAAGACAATATTTCAATAATATAATCTAGTCAATCGAAATCTGACTATTAAATCATGAGTAGCGGTTTCAATATCGGTATCAATCTATAATAGTAAAATAGGTGTTTCCATGACGTGCACTGTATTAACCCCTGCAAACGTATAAGTAATAGGCATAATAAATTATGGTCGTACGAGGGCTGCATGTGTTAATACTTCGAAGAACAATTATAGTAACGTTTATCTTGTTAATAACGTTAAAAGGGATTTGGTTATGATCACCTTGTGTTATGTATGATAAATCTACGATGATTTACCGAGTATCCAGTATAAATTAAACTATGAAAAAGGTCCCTTAAAGGTACAACTGAAACAAAAAAATAAAAAAGGGCGTAAAAAGTTACCCCGTGAATAAATAATAGAAAAAGATATCAAATAAAAGAAAAAAAAAACAGTTTTTTCAGTATTCAATTTAAATTAAATAAGAAACTTCGGATCCGATGTGAACTTTTGTAAATTGAACACGTCATCAGAAGGTCCAGGTCCCGTATATCCCGTATAAATCATCCCTTCACTTTGCGGGCACGTAAACGGACTTTAATTAAATCTTAATTTTTGGACGTATAATAATGTTGCCGTTAGCGGTACTGTGGTACGATCAAATGCGGTGCCGCGAGTAGTCACGTGACTATCACGTGAATAACTTGTATAAGTTGGCTACATTTGTCATTTTAGATATTTAATCGTTGGTGTGGTGGGTAACAACACTAGGTTTCAGTAACCAGGTTTTGGGGTTCAAATCCATATCAGAAATTTACCTTTTTTATCGGGGTTGGGATATTTAAGCAGGTCTTTCAGCAAAAAGTCAAAAATAGGTGCTAAGATAAGAGTATTAAGTTAATATGTAAATAAATAAGGAAGTCGAGTGAAGTGGAGCAGACCGAGGTGGTTCATGTCGTTTTAACAGAAATCATGATATACGCAAGAATCATTCTTGTTTTTAAATTAACGGCTCCGCATTCGAACGTACTAAGGTAGATTGAAAGAGTAGTCGGTGCCGCTATTGACGGCACCGCATATGATCTTACAAGAGTACCACTAGCGACAACGTGTACACTATTGTTTTTCATCAAACCTGGAAAAATGCTTGGGTAACGTTGCTTCTTGTAAAGTGTTCTGCTATTTAGTTAACAGGGATATTTTATTTCTTGATCACATTTAAATAACAAATAAATTTGGATAGCTTTTGCTTACTCGTATCTTCAATATTTTTATATTATTGGCCATTCTTGTATAGGTAGACAGGTGTAGTAATAGATTTTTATAAATCCGTTGGAAAGACTCCCTTCGAGAAACAGACATTAGCTAAGTGGTTGATTACAGGGATAATAAGATTTTGTGAAACTTTTGTCGAGATATTGTCGTAGCCAGGCGCAGTATCAGATTTTATGTTCTTATGAACTTGTTTTACTTCAGAAAGATCCGTGACAGCAAGTTCAACAGATAACTATTGGCCACCGAAAGTAAGAGTTGAGGTATTTGTTTGAAGTGTAGGGTTATTTTTCAGAATATTTTTAGCCAGTTCTCGTTTGCGAATAATTCATTTACTACATTTACTGACTGTTGAAGACACTGTTCCCTGTCTAGTAACTCTGTTAGATATTTTCATTTGTTGTAGATTTGTAATTTTTTTAATGCTGTTCCTTACGGTACCGAAGTTTTAAGTGATTTTTTTTTAATTCCATTCTTTTATAGACTTGTTTTAGATTTTTTATCAGATTATTAAATTAATTGCGATATCTTTTGTTTGTTTGTTTTTGTTCACTTCGATGAAGTTTTCGATATTGCAATTATTTTTGGAATTTGGATACTATACTTTATCTATGATCATATTTCCAATAAACAATTTCATGAAAAAATAGTAAAAGGAAGCGCGGCAATTCCTTTAGCTATTCACCCTTATTGTCAGTAATTTACAGACTACGCCTTATTGAAGTGTTCTCTGTGAGCATTCGAGGCTCCATGGTACAGATACTCTTTGCCTATCTCAAAGTTAAAGAAACAATACTGTCGGGGATGATTGGTTATATTTAAACGCTTTAACAATAAGTTGGCGGAACCAGAGCGCAGAAACCAACGCAGGTACTTGTAAAATGTTGTGATGTTGTAAATTGGCATAATGTAGTATGAGAATAGATAAAAGTATATTGTTATACAAAGGAGGTAAGTAATCAATTGGCTCGACTCTTATTAGAGTATACTCAAAAAGGTACCTTCATTTTTTCATCAGAATAGCTGTTATTATTGTTATTAATCTCACGAAATTTCAGCTGTCGGAAATAAATAGCATTCTCAAAAAAAAAATCAAGTTTCATAATGTAACCTCAAAAAATGTCGTACGGTGCGATTTCATGACTTTTTTCGTAAATATTAGTATATCGCGTGATTTCATTCGCTGAAACACTTGCGGAAGTAATTTTTGGTCTTTATTAGAGCCATAGTAAAACAAAACTTTCACTAAAAGTAAATAAACAGGTGCGACGACGAGCGAAGCGAGGAGGAGCGTGTTAGGTGTACATGTAAGATAAAATAAGGAGCCGAGCGAAGCGGAGCGGAGCGAGGCAACGACGTCCCTAGTTTTAACAGTAACTCAAATTTGTATTTTCAAGTAGCCGATTTCAACGATTTTTTTATATATCTCCCTACCTACCCTCAAGTATATACATTTACTTATATAAGAGTCCTGCTCAGTACTACGTAATAAAAAAATGTAAATAAATACTAATTTCTGACACTCCCCCTTCCCCCATCCCCTCCCCCTCTCAAATATATACTTAAGTGAGTATACTGATATAAGAGTCCTTCCACAGTCTAGTTTTCATCACTAATGCGAGTAAATAAAAAAAACTCACAAAAATATGTTTGCAACAACGTTTAAAGATTCAAAGATTCAAATAGTTTATTTGTAAAATAGATACATAAAGTATACGTTTTACATGTCAAATCTAATCTGTATAAAGATAATATTTTATGATGAAATAAATATGATACGGGAAATATATAAAAAAACTGTATTTAAGTTGGGCTACTAAACTTATCTGTACACATGCATAAAATAAAAAGACTTATTGGAATAAGAGTATTATTATACCTACATAATGCAATGAATAAATAAGTTCATAGATAAATAAACTATAAATAGATATAATGCCTAAATCCGCCCATTCGATTAATCTTGCTAAGAAGAAGGGCAAGAAACTTAGCAAGATCATGTCTTTTTATATCAGTTTTTTTTTCTTTATATGGCTTAATACTATTACAGTTTTTTTAAAACTTATATAAAATAATACTAAACAATATATCATAAAAGGATAAAAATATAAAAGACAGAAGGAAATTGTGTCATGAGCAAAAAAAATATATATCCTAGTCTACCTATCTATCTAATGAGGTAGTAAGTTAAAATACTAAGCAAAACATCATCAACCTGTCTCATATAGTTTATCACTTTTTTATGGTCAGATTATCAACTAATAAATGCTAAGTTTAAGTAATAAAATGTTCATGTCAATATGTAAAAAGAAATTTCAAAATGATAATAAAAAAACAATATAACAATTTTACTTCAGCCATTTTCTTTTCATAATGTTTTTTTTGTGCACTCGTGTCTTTCTGGCTAGTGTGATTTTTTTATGAAACCAATTTGGTTATTGTGTAACTCTTAAACGTTTTTTTTACCATTTCATTTAACCTAAAAGTCACATTTTTCAAGTGAATATTTCATTTTATTTTTCCATAATAATATAAATAAAATAAAATTAAAAAGATAATAGTCAGAAAATATATTTTCCCCTGTCATTTAGCTAGACGAGTGATTTACTTGCTAGTTAGTGACTATATGGGAGCCTCGTTCGATTTTCAAATTTACTTCCTCACTAGAGCTGTAAATCGATATTGTATTTACCTCCCGCATTTCAAGTTAAATACGACTTACTTTCAGAGTATTAGTGGTGAAAAAGAACTTTCAAGTTCAGACGGGGCGAGCGGCTAAAGGGAAGCGGGGAGGCACGGCGTCGCTCCGCTGACAACGCGAAATGAGTCGGTCCATTTAGATCGGCCGCCGATAACTACACAACCATTCTCCTTCTAATGGATTGAATCCCTTTAAAACGTTTAAATGGGAAAATAGGTATTCCGATATCCCAACGCTTCTCGGTACCGAATGTTTACTGCTGGATTTGAGCTGAGCCCTTCATCGAATACACCTTTAGTCTGTTCGAGTACTGCGACGTGGATCGTGTGTGTGGTACCTAAAGGACATGGGTGTAGTTTATTATGTATGTTTACTGGTATTCAGTGGCGGCACTTGCTCCAGGAAACTGGTCGTTCAACTCACTAAACTTGTATAAAACCTAATGGAATTATATTTTCAGTAGCATATACGTAAATACATAATAAGTATATTCATTGTGTGTGTAACTAACTTATTTATTACTTATATTTGAGGTAGATCCGTCGTACCGTTGTGTCGTATTAGATACAAGTACGATGCCCTGACGTGAATTTGCGTTCGGACTACGGAACGGGGCTACAAAGTAGGAAAACTATGGGGTCGTAGCACTTGCTACGCCGTAGGCCGTAGTCAAAACGTAGATGCGAATCAGGTTAACTCATTTCTTACTAACCCCAACAAACTTGATAGTACCCTACCGTGATGAGCCTGTAGCATGGAATCCTGCGAAGATGATTTCATATATAAAATAAATATTCTTAATAGCTATAAAAGGATTGCAATGAGTGCCAGAATGCAAAGAAAAATATTGCGTACACTTCCAACCAGTGCCGTGCAATAAAAAGAGACAAATATACACTACCTACCCTGACAAACACGCATTTTTAGGGTTCCGTAGTCCGACAAGGAACCCTTATTGTTTCGCCATGTCCGTCTGTTCGTCCGAACGTCTGTCCGCGGCTTAGCTCAGAGGATATTAGTACTAGAAAGCTGTAATTCGGCAGAGTATACATCTTAATCACGCCAACAAAATGGTAAAGTAAAATCATGAAGAATTTTTTTTACGCTGTACCGCCTGTACATCTAAATTGGGTATGATTTTATTTTCTTCTATCCCATAGTGTATCGTTAGATAGGTCGTTCAAAAACGTTGTGGGTGTGTGAAAACCATTTTTTAGATTTAGGGATTCGTTGGTGAAATATCAAGCTTAAAAGTACTAATTTTTGTTAGAGTCAAGTGTCCCCCCCGCCGCCGCCGGCTAAACGGTTGTTTATGAAAGTGTGAACACATTCACAAAAGCAGTATATATAATGAATTTAAAAGGAAAACTATCCTAGCTAAATAGGCTTTACAGGTTTACGAGTACAGGTCGCGTCAAACTTTTAATCCTCTCCAAATACGACAATGTATGGGCTGTTCTTCGGGAGAGCAACTTCCGAGCGGACTAGAAGTAGACCAACTTATAAAATGTAATGGAAAATATAATATATAATTTTACGGAACCCTATACTGCGTGTGGCCGGTTTTTTAATTCATAAACTGTTGTCAATTTTCTGCTAAAATAACGTATGTAATTGTGGTTGTTTGTGCCAAGCGATACGAAGCATGTAGGCAAGCATGTGCGGGCAGCTGAATGTTTGTATGTGTTTCTCATCGCCGCGCGGGTGAAGTGTATTGTAAATACATGGCACACAAAGCAAAAATTGCATCGTTGCGTACCTTACGCGTGACGTCACGTCATTTGGTGATCGCTCTGCTGTTATTCGACTTTCGAAGCGAATAATTACGCGACCGTTTTAAAGATTCGCGTTGTTTCTTTGGTTTCGTGCTCTATGTATTACCTACCATTATCTTTTGTCGTATAGATTTTGGTGCTAGGTATGTTTATTTATTTATTTTTCATTATTAGAGACAGTAAGATGGATAGCCGTACTATTACAGATGGAAAAGATAAAATTGTGTTTTGTTATTGCATAAAATGGCTAGTATTGTTTACTATGTATATGTTCCGGGAATGCGTGTGAACAAAAGTCGAGCAATTGTGTGTTTTTGAAACTGGTTTTTGATGGTAAAAAACAGATCATTAAAACAATCCCTCAGGCTTTTATATGTTCATGCTTACCTCTCTGCACACCACTTCTTCCAACACCAACAAGGAGTTGGCCGGATCTATTTAAAAGCACAAAAGGTAATACGAAATATATCTTAAGAACAATACGGAACTACTAGAGTGCAATTCACTGACAAACTCAACAAAGAGCATATTATTTCAAAGTTCAGGCAAACTTCGGTAAAGTTCGCACCGTTATTGGAGGACAATTTTGTAGTTTACGGACAATTTCCGGTTAATACTTTGAGTAGTTTGGATCGACTTTCTGGGTCTAATAGGTGCTTAATCTTTCTATTATGTCGATTTTCTACTAAAATAATAGTACTTTATGCTACAAGTGCGGTAAGGAGGCAATAGCTTACGAGGACGATTTGAAACACGAGTGAAGCGAGTGTTTTGAACGTTACGAGTAAGTTATTGCCCTTACTTACGTGTACCATACTATGTTTTTCAATGCATAGGGTGAGTAAATAAAGTAAACAAGTAAAAAAACAAACAATATTTTTTTTAAATAATTTTTTGCACGCAATTTGCCAACTTGACGGAAACAAACTGCGTTCACAATTTAGCAATGCGTTTGTGGGCTGGGGGCGACAAACCTCACATGCTTTGATACTATCCTACTGTCAGTGGTAGGCGGTTGTTATCCGATGTTCAAACTGAACGTAGTTAATTTTCGTCAAGTCCGTCTATGGTACACAAAGAATGATTGCCAAAATAAAAAATAGTAAAATTAGAGCACTAGTGCGCTAAAAGTGACTTTGCCATCACTTTGGATGCCTATAAAATGGGTCTTTACGAGCAATTGAATTGAAAAACAACTTCTTGCTCATGTTTGATAAAAATATATTTAGCAAAACCATAGTTACCAATTTGGGGGAGTGATTTGTTAATTTTGTAAATTTTAGTGGCTGATATAACATATACGTTCCTACTTTATACGTTTTTGGATGTTCAGTACATCCCATTGAAAACCCAAATTTATTCCACGAGCAGCTGTAACCACCCGCTTAATTTGACACGATCTATTTAACTCTATGTATTCAAAGTGTCTAATTAAGTTGGGCTTAAATTAAAAAGGTCAGCAAAACGTAGCAAGATCATGTTTTTGTAATATTTTTCCTTTTGTTTTAAATAGTTTGTTTTCAAACGCAAAGTACGTATCCCTTAGTTAAGTAAAGAAATGAAAAAGAGACACGAATTTAAGACATAAGAAAAAGAAAACTAAACGTGCCCCAATGAGTTTATCACGTTTTACACACAGTTTCTTCCACACTAGTAAATAGTTGAAATGAAAACGGTTACAGACAACCGCCAGCAGAGCAGAGTAGTCGGATAAATAGTGTTAGTAAGCCCTGCCTTAGGTAGCGCAAATATACAAATGTTCACTTGCTTACTGCAATACAGTCGCCACGTGCGCTCGTGCAGTGGTCGTTGCTGGACGCATAGTAAATACAGAACAGTAGGATAACCCCCCGCGCAACGTACGACTTAAATAAATATTGTTGCTGGGTTGTCCCTTACTCTTTGTTTTGTAGCGAAAGCGCGCCTGTGCAGCGCAGCCCCGACTTGAACCGGCATAAATGTTGCCGTTATCTGCATGCTGTGGTTCGTGCATACTGGCACGCACACATGTTAGCTGCACTCGGTACCTTTAGGTGAAGATAGCCTACTATTCTGTTTTTACTATATAGACATTACAATATACAGTTAATGACTATAACATAGTCGTTTTTCTGGTAATTCACAGTAACTCACTTTATGATAAATCCTGTTAGTTTGAAGCAACTAAAATATTTAAAACAAATCTGCTTTTTTGTATTGATTGTTAGAGTTCCGTACGCGGAGGGTGCCAAATTAAACCTATTATTAAGCCTCCAATGTGACATATTCTCGTGCAACAAACCTTGAATTTAGAGCTGAGAAACCTAAAATAATACAAGCTCATTTAACTTTTATCCATCTGCGTTAAAGCTTATTTTGTAATGAAAAGTCCTAGGTTATGGCAGCTCTAAATCTAATATTTGCTACACGAGAATAGGTGTCACTGTCTCGTAAAACAGAAAAGTTTTAAATATGGTCAGATTGTTGTATATATTCTAAAGTACGACAACAAATAATCAAAATTAGGGTTCTTTTACACAGCATTTTACCGGCTTGTTTTGTGTCGCCTTGATGTTGCTACGACATCTGTATTGTTGTTATTTACGATATTTTTGGGGTTCTGTACTCATATTGTGTGGTGTAACGTAAACCTTAGTGCGCGAGTTTGACTCGCATTTGGCCAAACTATTGGTATCTGCGAGCTGAGTTTGGCGTAATGAGTAATTATTTCTGATGCTTTGGTCACAAATCTGAAGTATCTAACCCTTAGCCCACTGTAATCTCAAATCGTGTCTCAGATCCAGCTCACAGAAGTAATGGAACCCGAAGATCGTTGTGTGTCAGATTCGTATATTTCCTGATACTGCCCGAGTGTGGTTTGCTCCAACAATGACACTACGGTCCGCTCTCCATGGCAGCAGTTATCCACCGATTAAACACGAGACCCGGGTGCAACAGGTTTATTGTAGTGCCAGCCTTTAGTCCGGAGCATCGATAGTTTTTAGGATTCCGTACCCAAAGGGTAACCAACTGGACCCTATTACCAAGAGTCCGCTGTCCGTCCGTCCGTTCGTCTGTCACCAGGCTGTATCTCATGAACCGTGATAGTTAGACAGTTGAAATTTTCATAGATGATGTATTTCTGTCGCCGCTATAACAACAAATACTTAAAAACAGAATAAAATAAATATTAAAGGGGGCTCCCATACAACAATGGTGATTTTTTTGCTCGTTTTTGCACGATATTGGTAACGACAACAGGTAGTCGCTTGAAATATTCACAGAATCTTTAGTTATATATTCAATTTAAAAATAAAATTAATATTTAAGGGGTGCTCCTATAAAATAGACATGATTTTTTTTATAGATAATGGTACGGAAACCTTCGTGCGCGAGTCCGACTCGCACTTGGCCAGTTTTTTTTAAACATGGATATGTCTATAATTTGCGACAATGCGCTAAACACTCTTGTCATGGAGTTGATGCTCGTGATTCTTGGCACTTTGTGGAACTTTTGATACATTTTTGATTGTCATGCTATTCAAAATGCAGACCCGCATAAAACATGCACAGGCAAGCTGTGCTACTGTAGTATAAATATAAAGCAACCCTTTAAATAACAAGCAGCCTCTATGGCTGAATGGTAAAGCGGTCGCCTGCTAACCAAAAGGTTCATCAATCATCACGTTTATCGTCGGTGAAAGGCGGGTGTACCGAGTCGGGACACATCTAACACCCCCTGGTTATGTAACACAGCATCAGTAAAATACAAATTGATGATCTAATATGCAAAAACCCGCAATCGCAATCAGCGAGCTATCAAAAAAGAGTATTGATTTATTATTTCACATCAAATGTCAACTTTAACATGTCTTCAATTGAAAACCGAAATGCGCAAATGCATACTAAGAATATATTCTACACTCTACACGAATATAACAAACAGGAAACGTTTTTGTTTTTTAGTTTGCTAGGGCTAACTAATCTCTCAAGCTACTGCACCGATTTCACTAAAATTCAGCATGGAGCTAAAGTAAGAGGCGCAAAAGGACAGACTACTGTTTATCTTGGTTCCCGAAGTACCTATCTAAAAAGTGTTATCATCGAGTAGTTTTGGAATAAGTCACTTTTGACATCTGTCACTTTTAACATAAGTATGAAGTATGTAACTTTTGACATATATGTCACTTTTAACATAAGTATGAAGTATGTAACTTTTGACATACAACGTGTAACAGAAAGGTGTAACCATATTTCAGGGTTCAAAACTGGACATGTTGACGATCTTGTATTTAAATTTTCAGGCGGATCTGCACTACATTAGATGTCCATACAATTAAAAAAAAAATTTTCCTAATCATTTCAAAACGTAAACAAACATGTCTTTTCCCTAGCGGGGTCGTGACCCATGAACAACAAAGTTTACTTACATTTTCATATCTCTGTGATTTCTGCGCGCCTGGTACTGCAGCCCGAGCGAGGCGGCTTGTCAATCGATTACGCCGACACAGGTGCGCCTTGCGGCAAATGTCAAAGGCACGGATCCGTGTTCAAAGGGAAGCGCCGCGGTCTGAACTCGGCAGCATGAATTCAATCCTTTTACACTTATTATTAGGTTCAATATTCAATACAAACTGTCACCTTTTTTTACTCGAATAATTTAAATTTGGCGGCATCTTCAGCATTACATTGATTACAACAAAATCAACGTCCACGGCGGTCCACCTCACTTCTTGATATTTTATAAATATGGCTCAAAATGTCGACCTTCGTGCTGAATAGCTAGGGCGGTTCGCCGGTACATGGATGCCCGCACATTCCTCAACATCTCAGGTGTCACCGTCCTAAAGGCTGCTCGTATGCGCTCCACCATCTCTTCTCGAGTCGGGCAATCGATGGCGTACACAATGTTTTTAACATGGCCCCAAAGAAAAAAATCTAAAGGTGTAAGGTCAGGGGAACGCGCTGGCCAGGCAACTGGTCCACTTCTTCCTATCCATCGAGGGAATCGCTGGTTCAAGTAGGCGCGGACGTTCAGCGCAAAGTGCGCTGGTGCCCCGTCGTGCTGGAACGTCATTCGACAGGTTGCAACTGGCATCTCCATTAGCTGATCTTCCAGCGCACCGGTTAAAAATTGCAGATAATTTTCACCATTTAAGTGTGGAGGCAACATTACAGGTCCAACGACTGTGTCTCCAACGATTCCAGCCCACACGTTAATGCGCCACTGGTGCTGGAAGTTTGATTGCGACGACACGTGTGGATTATTGTGATTCCACACATGTTCGTTGTGAACGTTGCTGACTCCAGCTCTAGTGAACGATGCCTCATCCGTCCACAACACCGTTGAACCAAAATCTGGAGACGCTTCTACCTGATTTCGATACCACTCACAGAACAACACTCGAGGCGCGTAGTCCGCAGGTGTCAGCTCCTGTGTACGCCGGAAGTGGTATGGATGTTGCCCGTCGTCATGGAGCACACGCCACACCTGCATGTTGTTATTAGCTCCTAGAGCTGCTGCAGCGCGACGGGTACTCGTCCTAGGGTTTTCTTCAAAGTGTTCCAGCACTGCTTCCTCAAAGGCGGGGTCGCGGTTTCCCGGACGGCCTTCAGGCTTAAGACCACGAAACGAGCCAGTAGAATGCAGCCTATGCACCATTTTTCTGAAAGCCCCCGCTGATGGAAGCTGGCGACGTTCGTATTCTGGTCTGCCATCAACAAATCGCTCAAAGTACAGGTTGCGAGCTAATCGCAAACTACCATTCGCTGCACCGACACATAAAATCATGTCGTAATATTCGTTGTTGGTTAGAAAGACCTTTTTTTTTCACTTAAATCGCTTAAAATATCACGTTACACCTGACTGAAGGGATAGTACATGCACGACTGACCAAATTAAAAACATGCGTAGAGAAAGGATAAATTACTGACTTCAAAACTTCTGCTGTCCTAGTAGTTTTTACGATAATTGTTTACTGACCGCTCCGAATTGTCAATAAAAAGGAAACCTTATTGCAAAATAAATAAAGTTCTGAATGTTTTAATTCCTTGCGTTGAAATGGTTTTGTCCTTCAAATGCCCTTCAGGTAATTGTCTCAGCCAATGATAGGCATACTTGTGTGTCATTGGTTAAGAAAATCACATAAATCACAGATGTCATGTCATGGCCGTGATGGCTGATGCTAATGAAAGACAATATTCTACTAGTTTCTTTCTGTTTTAGGAATGCAGCGAAAATGTGTTCTTTACGGAGTATGTATGGTTTAAGGCCACGACGTACAAGTATACCTAGGTGTTAAAAAATAACCGGACAAGTGCGAGTTGGACTCGCACACCGAGGGTTCCGTACAAATTATTACTGTTGCTTAACGTCGGTGAATTTTTATGATTTAGTTACAAATGTATAGTTTTAAGATTCTGTCCTATACTTGTAGTATTAGACAGTATTACTTGCCAAATTTCATAGTTCTAGGTCAACGGGAAATACCCTATGAATTTTGATTCCCTTGCTCTCAAATGTACGTTTTTTGCGGCATAAACGGCCGTATCTTTTTTCACGTTAACTTAGAAGTTATATTTTTTTACAGCTTGAATGGACCGTAGACTTGAGTATATGGTTTTAATTTCAACTCGATATCTTCATGCGTTCCTGAGAAAAAGGGTCTTATCTGACAGGACAACAAAGTGATCCTATAAGGGTTCCGTTTTTTCCTTTCGGGGTACGGAACCCTAAAAATGAGATTTTAAAACAGTAGAAGTCACATACCTACTACAATAGATAGGGTTCTAAAAAAACATGTTATAAATGAGGCCTTTTCTAAGACGATAACAAAGCCCAAAACGTGATAGATAGAGAATTAACTCAAATGCTTGAAGCAGTTTAAATGATTCTTACACCACACTGAAGACAATTTTTAGATCTACAAAACTATTGCTCGAAATATTTTTTACGTTCATCGCGTCCATATGAAAAATATTATGTTATCCTATTTTGCGCTATCCGGAGACGTTCATCGTAAAAGCCACTTTGCAATACGCGCTGATTTGAAACTTATTTAAATTTCGTTCTGTCTATTTTTATACTGACACATATGAGTTGCTGATTTAGCGTAGTCATACGCCTTAAGCATTTATTACCTGGCAAACCCCAAACAATTTGAAATCTTCTGTGCTAGAGGTCTGTACTAGGGTATAAGAACTTGATAAAAGGTGTTATGTTGTAGACCTTCTGTCTCTCGGTTACAGTTCATCGACGTGCATCAGCTGATGGTTAATAGTGTTGTAACACGAAAAGTTTGTATACTTAGTGAAAAAAACTTTCAGGTGGCGTATCTCGTTGTGTGTTTCGATTTTGGGGTAAATACAAATGCCAATAGCAATAGTACTATTCCCTTAGTTACCTCCTTAAATATGGTTACACCTTTCTGTTACTGTATATGTCACCTTTAACTTAAGTATGAAGTATGTAACTTGACATATATGTCACTTTTAACATAAGTATGAAGTATGTAACTTTAGACATATATGTCACCTTTAACATAAGTATGAAGTATGTAACTTGACAAATATGTCACTTTTAACATAAGTATGAAGTATGTAACTTTTGACATATATGTCACCTTTGACATAAGTATGAAGTATGTAACTTGACATATATGTCACTTTTAACATAAGTATGAAGTATGTAACTTTAGACATATATGTCACTTTTAATATAAGTACGTTTATTTTTTTTTGGCTGCATAACGAGCACATTTTTTATTTTAATTCTTACAATAAAAACTTAAATAAAATATCTGTCACTTATTTGTCACATTTCTCACTTTTGACACTTACCGCTTTTAACGTCTATCCTTTCTGACATCTGTCACTTAAAAAAAAAATCTGTACTAAAACTATTACCACACGTTTGAAGCCCACGCAAAAGCTAGTGCTTATATCTTTTATTTTCAACCTCGGGCCGCTTTTGAGCCGCGGGCGGTAAATTCAATTCAGGTAATATTAGTACAGCAAAGCGTAGCGTAGGCAGACCTCGTGCCCACTGGACCGACGACGTGAAGGACGTTGTGGGTAACGGCTGGATGAGGCGGACGGAGGACCGACATGAGTGGCAAAATTTGGGGAAGGCCTACTATGTTCAGCAATGGACGAACACGGGCTGATGGATGGAATATTATATCGAAGGTCACATGGGACGGAGGGCGTCTACGTCTTTGCTGGCTCAAAGTAACTTTGTTCGTTCCGAGACATGTCTGAATCTGGCTCTCTAATCCGAAAATTATTCCGCTAAAACCTTCAGTTGGCAAGTGCTTGGAATGTTCAATGTGTTAAGTGGGATGTAAGGCGTTGTGAAAACCTCGACCCAGCCGCACGTAGGAAATTATGGAAATCGATTCTAATGTACCACCAACAAAGAAATTATTGCTGACCCGCTTTCCGCTTTTATAACCATTGCAATACGGGTAAAAATTGAGCCTCTAATAGCCAAGAGAAAAACATTTTAGGCAGGTACCTACAGATACCGGATGAAATTTCTATTTACCCGTATTTTATTGTGCTGAGTATGAAATTTTACAGTTTAGGTTAGAATTTCAGTGAAACATTATTTTTCGTAACGCAACATAATTTTTTTTGTGCGGCTTTTCTTTTCCCTAATTGGATAAGTTAGACGATTGTCTATAATATCAAATAATTCTCTGCATTACGCTTAACTGAAGCAGATAATTAGAAAGGAAACATACGGAATCTTTGATAGTTTCAATATCTGCATGTGTCCGACATATACTTATGAAAACGGCAAAGAAACAAATATTAGTTATATATATATATATTAGTTATTATAAATAGTCTAATAATTTGGCTAAATAAGTGCGAGACGGACTCACGCACAAGTTCTGTACCATCACACAATACACCGGAAACCCTTAAAACATACATATAAACAATATAGATAATTATGATTAATCCTATGAAGATTAACTACACTTGTACTTGTTTCACAATAATTATAAGAATCACAACCAGTTTCGGTTTTACACCATTATCAAGGGTTTATCTGTAATAACTGATAACACATTTTGTGGGATATATAAGGTCCTACAATAATAAGTGAAAATAATTCTAGGGTAGATCATGTATCGTTAACTGATCAAATTCCAGAAGAAGAAAAATTTTTTTGCTCTAATAATTTTTTCACTTTCCAGTACAAATTGGTTCATTCAGCTGACTAAATTTCTATGGAAAGGTAAAAAAAAGTAAGCGAAAGAAATTTCTTTTTCGTTGGAATGTGTTCTATGAGGGATACTCTATCGTCTGTTCAATTTTTTTGTAGGACCTTATATATGTCGCAGGGTCATGATAAAATCAGGGTTTTGATCAACAACCTAGGCTTTTGATCATTAACCGTAAAAAGACAAAATTATGATTAAATCGTAAAACTAGTTTAAGTTTATGATAAAATGATTATGTTGAGAACTATAGCGGTCGCCTCATTCCGCTCCGCTTCGCTCGGCTCCCCAAATGTATGATCACAAGCAACCTAACACGCTCCTCCTCGCTTCGCTCGTCGTCGCACCTATTTTTTTGATTTTGATTGAAGCAATATTAAAGTTGATTTTATCATAAAACTACACCAGTCTAGGTTTTTGACATTGATTTTATCATGAAACTAATCCAATCCAGGTTACACCAGTCTAGGTTTTAGAAATTGATTTTATCATAAAACTAATCCAGTCTAGGTTTTTGATAAAAAAACTGGATTTTCTCAGGTTAATGATAAGATTAAATCATAATTTTGTCTTCTTCCTGTTTTTGATCAAAAGCCTAGACTAGATTAGTTTTATTTTAATTTTATTTTTAATTTTATTTTATTTATAAACAAAAATCCACAGCAAGTACAGTTTTAAAGATAACATAAAAATAACATGAAGAAATAGTGCCAATGACGGATTTCATTACGATAACAAAATCTTTTAAAACACGAGGAACATAACTTAAACTGAATAAATTTAAATAAAAGACGCAAGCAAGACTCCGTATTAAAAACTAAAGGGTTGTGTGTGTCGAGTGATTAGTGTGCATGTATATGTGTGTGAGTGTGTGTGTGTCTCATCGTGTGGCTTTAATAAACAGGTTAAGAGTTTGGATAAAGATGGGTTTACATGGAATAATTTATTTATTATATTCTATTTAACTATAAAACACGAGGAACATAGCTATAACTACTGAATAAATTTAAATAAAAAGACGCAAGCAAGACTCCGTATTAAAAACTAAAGGGTTGTGTGTGTCGAGTGATTAGTGTGCATGTATATGTGTGTGAGTGTGTGTGTGTCTCATCGTGTGGCTTTAATAAACAGGTTAAGAGTTTGGATAAAGGTGGGTTTACATGGAATAATTTATTTATTCTATTCTATTTAACTATAAAACACGAGGAACATAACTATAACTACTGAATAAATTTAAATAAAAAGACGCAAGCAAGACTCCGTATTAAAAACTAAAGGGTTGTGTGTGTCGAGTGATTAGTGTGCATGTATATGTGTGTGAGTGTGTGTGTGTCTCATCGTGTGGCTTTAATAAACAGGTTAAGAGTTTGGATAAAGGTGGGTTTACATGGAATAATTTATTTATTCTATTCTATTTAACTATAAAATACGAGGAACATAACTATAACTACTGAATAAATTTAAATAAAAAGACGCAAGCAAGACTCCGTATTAAAAACTAAAGGGTTGTGTGTGTCTCGAGTGATTAGTGTGCATGTAAATGTGTGTGAGTGTGTGTGTGTCTCATCGTGTGGCTTTAATAAACAGGTTAAGAGTTTGGATAAAGGTGGGTTTACATGGAATAATTTATTTATTATGAAAGAAAGAAAGAAAGAAAGAAAAGAGCTTTATTTCATAAAACCACAGTAGTTATCACAAATAATAATTAATATTAACAAATTAGGCATATTCTATGGTTAAGAAAAGGGAGTCCAGCTCAGCTTAATGCCACAGCCAAAGCCATAGCGCTGGTTTTCTGCTGGATCCTACATAAATAAAACTAATAACTAATCTAAATATAACTAAAATCTAAATTAAATTAAATATAAATTTAATAAAACGTATACTGTAAAATACATAGAAATAATGAAAAATAAATAGTGATATGAAATAAATATACAAATAATAGTGTTATACTAAACAAGATGCATAATTTATAAAAATACTATATAAGTTTACGCATTAATCTTACTGAACATCAAGGCATCGTTATTTGTTTTTCAATTAGATGGCTCTTGAGTTTAATACGAAAATTAGCTTTCGTCTTGCATTCTCGTATAGGTGGAGGCAGGTCGTTCCATACTTTTGAAGCCCTATAACTGAAACTTCCCCTAAATCCAGCTGTTTGGTGTTTAGGAACAATTAAAAGATATGCAGATGCCCTAGTAGAATATATATTAACATCAGAAGACCAATGTAGTTTATCAAATAGATATTTTGGGTGTTTATGTTTAACAACACCAAACAACAGAACAGCAAAATGTAAATCCCGACGTGCAGCCATCTTTAATTGCTTACATTCATTTATGTAAGGCGTAACGTGTGCACGAGGTGGAACATTATAACAGAAGCGTGTACACGCATTTTGTACACGCTGTATAAGACGGTTAGATCTAGCCAGCAAACAGTTTCCATACACTACATCTCCATAGTTTAATTTGGAAAGGACCAAAGCTTCACACATTTGAACCCTAACATCTACACTAATACATTTTCTTATTTTGTAAAGCAACGATAATCTAAAGAAACAGTTTTTAACTATATTAACTATGTGGTCCTCGAAATTTAGAGAACCGTCCATTATCATTCCCAAATTTCTAACTTTACTGACTCTTTCAATATCTTCTCCTTTAATCATAATTCTTGGATTCTGAGCTAAGGTATCGGACATTATTATATTCTATTTAACTATAAAACACGAGGAACATAGCTATAACAACTGAATAAATTTAAATAAAAAGACGCAAGCAAGACTCCGTATTAAAAACTAAAGGGTTGTGTGTGTCGAGTGATTAGTGTGCATGTATATGTGTGTGAGTGTGTGTGTGTCTCATCGTGTGGCTTTAATAAACAGGTTAAGAGTTTGGATAAAGGTGGGTTTACATGGAATAATTTATTTATTCTATTCTATTTAACTATAAAAACGAGGAACATAACTATTACTACTGAATAAATTTAAATAAAAAGACGCAAGCAAGACTCCGTATTAAAAACTAAAGGGTTGTGTGTGTCGAGTGATTAGTGTGCATGTATATGTGTGTGAGTGTGTGTGTGTCTCATCGTGTGGCTTAAATAAACAGGTTAAGAGTTTGGATAAAGGTGGGTTTACATGGAATAATTTATTTATTCTATTCTATTTAACTATAAAACACGAGGAACATAACTATAACTACTGAATAAATTTAAATAAAAAGACGCAAGCAAGACTCCGTATTAAAAACTAAAGGGTTGTGTGTGTCGAGTGATTAGTGTGCATGTATATGTGTGTGAGTGTGTGTGTGTCTCATCGTGTGGCTTTAATAAACAGGTTAAGAGTTTGGATAAAGGTGGGTTTACATGGAATAATTTATTTATTCTATTCTATTTAACTATAAAACAAGAGGAACATAACTATAACTACTGAATAAATTTAAATAAAAAGACGCAAGCAAGACTCCGTATTAAAAACTAAAGGGTTGTGTGTGTCGAGTGATTAGTGTGCATGTATATGTGTGTGAGTGTGTGTGTGTGTCTCATCGTGTGGCTTTAATAAACAGGTTAAGAGTTTGGATAAAGGTGGGTTTACATGGAATAATTTATTTATTCTATTCTATTTAACTATAAAACAAGAGGAACATAACTATAACTACTGAATAAATTTAAATAAAAAGACGCAAGCAAGACTCCGTATTAAAAACTAAAGGGTTGTGTGTGTGTCGAGTGATTAGTGTGCATGTAAATGTGTGTGAGTGTGTGTGTGTCTCATCGTGTGGCTTTAATAAACAGGTTAAGAGTTTGGATAAAGGTGGGTTTACATGGAATAATTTATTTATGCTATTCTATTTAACTATAAAAACGAGGAACATAACTATAACTACTGAATAAATTTAAATAAAAAGACGCAAGCAAGACTCCGTATTAAAAACTAAAGGGTTGTGTGTGTCGAGTGATTAGTGTGCATGTATATGTGTGTGAGTGTGTGTGTGTCTCATCGTGTGGCTTTAATAAACAGGTTAAGAGTTTGGATAAAGGTGGGTTTACATGGAATAATTTATTTATTCTATTCTATTTAACTATAAAATATAATAATATTGAATATTAAACATAAAAGAAATGTTCATTTAATATAGAAGTTTACATTAGGTTCTTTATCTGCTGGAATACGTTGCGTTTAAACGTAATTTTACTTGTACAGAACAGATCTAAATCCGCGAAGCGCTTATTATACGTTGTAGGAAGCCGGCGGCAGACACAATTCGACATGTAGTTAGTGCGCGAGAGGGGGGTGGCAAATAACTTGGTATGTCGAGTCCGGGTGAACGGGGCTGACAGACGTAACATCTCTGTTACCAAAGCTGGACAGTCAAGTGCACCTGAACACACATCATGCAGTAATGACATGTCAGAGATGATACGTCTGTCACGCAGTGGTAACACACCGTGGCGAACGCAGGACTCCTCATAGTCCCTACACTTTGTCTGTGAACGGTAGTATAAATGCTTTAAGAACTTCCGTTGTATACGTTCAATATCACTGTCATATTTAGCGTATTGCGGACTCCAGACAGGACTGCAATATTCTAGCACGCTACGAACATAGGCGTAATATAAGATCTTAATACATGTCGAGTCTGTGAAAGACCTACTTACACGGATGACAAATCCCAAATTCTTAGGGCGTTTGTTGACAATCGATTCAATATGTACAGAGAAGGTCAATTTAGAGTCTAGGACAATGCCTAGATCTCTAACTTTGTTAGTTTTAATTAAGTTTACACCATTTAGGTTGTATGTGAAATTAATGGGATTTGGGTTTCTGGTGAAGGAAATCTGAACACATTTGTCAATATTTACACTAATTAAGTTTCTATCATAAAATTCACACAGTCTTTTTAAGTCATCCTGGAGATGGTGACAGTCAGTGATATTTTTGATGTTAAAATAAATCTTCTTATCGTCCGCATAAAGCAAGTATTTAGAGTGCTGAAAGCATTCAGCAATGTCATACAAATAAGCAACGTAAAGCAGTGGACCTAATAACGAACCCTGTGGAACGCCAGAGGGAATAGAAATGAAGTCAGACATGTTCCCACCCACAACCACAGCCTGCCTACGGTTTGTTACATAGGATTTCATCCAGCGAAACAAGTCCCCTTGAATACCTAGTTCTTGTAGTTTACGGAGCAGGATAACGTGATCCACACGATCCAAATTTCGCCACTCATGTCGGTCCTCCGTCCCCCTCATCCAGCCGCCCCCCGCAACGTCCTTCAGGTCGTCGGTCCAGCGGGCGCGAGGTCGGCTCACACTACGCTTTGCTGTACGTGTTCTCCATTCTAGAGCCTTTCGGCCCCAACGGCCATCATGTCGGCGACAAATTTGGCCTGCCCACTGCCACTTCAACTTACTGATTCTGCAGGCTATGTCGGTTACTTTCGATCTCCGACGGATCTCTTCGTTTCGGATTCTATCCATCAGAGATACCCCAAGCATAGCCCGCTCCATAGCTCGCTGAGCGACCTTAAATCGGTGGATCAGACCCTTTGTAAGAGACCACGTCTCAGCGCCATACGTCATCACAGGAAGGACGCACTGGTTGTACATCTTAGCCTTTAAGCACTGCGGTATTGACGACGTAAATATGTGACGCAACTAACGGTGACTCGTCCATATGAACAACTTTTACTATGGAGTCAACCCTGAAACCGTGAAAAAAATATCAGCTGTTCCATAGAAAAGTTAAATACCTACTCGACCCAAATGTATGAAGCACCTGATTTCTTTTTCACGAATTCAGGGTTGGCTTCATAGTAAAAGTTGTTCATATGGACGAGTACTACCACCAGTTTTCGTTAACAAAATGACTTAATTTCACATTGTACATATATTTTTTATTTTATTATTTATTATTTATTTTTAAAGTGAATACAGGTATATAACTAAATATTCTGTGAATATTTCAAGTGTCTACCTATTGCCGTTATCAATATCGAGCAAAAACGAGCAAAAATTTCGGGTATGGAACCCTAAAAACGTACTAGAGACACATCTGAAACATCCATTGATCTCTTACTTCTAATTGTACGCGTGCAGTGGCAGCACTCAAAGGATCATAGCGCGATATCCCGAGCGCTAAGTTCACAAACACAGACTCCATCGCCACCGTCCGGATAACATCATTGCCAGCTTCCTCTAGAAAACAGGCTAAATTATGTCAAAATAGCGCAAGATTTACAAGGTTTTTGAAAGTAGTTTTCACGTGTCTCAATGAAACTAAAACGACAATTTTTTTTCTATAAGATGTATTTATAATAAACAAACAACGATCTATAGATTATCAAACGATAAACAACAAAAACCTTAATAATTTCCCTTATTAGTATAAACATATTATTTTATTATTCTAAAGATATATATTGTAAAGAATCAAAATCAAAATCAAAATATTTATTTTTGCAAAATAGATACATTAAGTATACTTTCTACAAGTCAAAGTTAATTTTAACAATATAATATATCTTTAGAATATAAAAAATATGTAATAATACGGGAAATAAAATATACACCTGCATAAATAAATGATAGTCGTAAGTTTTTAAATAAATAAAAAATAAATAAAATAGAGGAATCTAGAAATAAAAATATAAAAATATTATATATACATAATGCAATAAGGAAATAAGTTCATAAATAAAAACGGAAAATACATACAAAAAATATTAAGGTTAAAATGTAATAAAGTTATACACTTGCATAAAATATAGAAATATAGGAATAAAAATATTATATATACATAATGCCTAACCATCCGCACCATTCGATTAGTATTGCTAAGAAGAAGGGCAAGAAACTTAGCAAACATTCCTTTTTTCAAAATAAAACATATGATACAAAATGATATACATACCTACTCAAGTAAAGGCATAAAAAATATAAGACTGCAGGAATTAGTCCCGAGAAAAAAAACATATCTTAGTCAACCCGTCTCATATTGTCTATTACCTTTAGCAAAGTAAGTTTACATATTAATTATTTTTAAGCCTTTAGAGCATTCATACAGTATTAAAATATGCTAATTATTAATTACAATATTGAATAAGATTATTATTATTTATTACACCATGCTTCATTATCATCCAAATAATCATTGATTTTATAATAAGCTTTCTTAAGTAGTCCCTGCTTAATATATAGTTTAAACTTATTTTCAGGCAAACTAAGGACCTCCTCTGGAAGCTTATTGTAAAAACTTATACCATGTCCTGCAAAAGATGTACCTACTTTGGCAAGTCTTAATTTTGGAAAAGCTAGTTTATGTTTGTTTCTGGTTTCAACAGAGTGGTGCACACCAAGCCTCGGGAAATTATCAATATTTTTTCTGACATATCTAATAACTTGATAAATAAATTCACATGGGACCGTAAATATATTAATTTCTTTAAACTTTTCTCTTAATGAATCTTGGTACTTCATGTTATAAATAGACCGAATTGCTCTCTTTTGCAACAACAAAGACTGCTTCTATATCCGCGGCTCTACCCCACAACATTATGCCATATGACATAATGCTGTGAAAATAACTAAAATATACTTATCTAGCAGTATTTTCATCGGTAATCTGCCTTATGCGTCTAACAGCGTATGCGGCTGAACTAAGTCTACCACAGAGAGCTTCTATGTGGGGACCCCACTGAAGACGAGAGTCTATAGTAATACCTAAAAACTTAGTTTCGTTAACTAACTCCAGCTTGGACCCCTGAAAAAATAAACTGACATCTACTTGAATTACATTTGGTAAAGTAAACTTTATACATTTCGTCTTTTTTGCATTTAGATTAACTTTGACTTGTAGAAAGTATACTTTATGTATCTATTTTACGAAATAAATAATTTGATTTGATTTGATTTACTCTGTGCAAATGCATCATTGTTGAAAACCACTAGATTGTTGGTGCCCAAAAAAAATTTTTGTACCATATCAAAGCGAAAATTGTGCTACATTTAATTCCGAAAGCGCCAAGTTGGCAACACTGCTGGAGAACAATCTGCCCTCACAGGGTAACCAGTTGTACAATAAAGTGGGTGCATTCTTGTAACGACGACTTGTGTGGCACGGTGAGCAGGCGCTGTCGGTAACACTGCTGGAGAACAATCTGCCCTCGCAGGGTAACCAGTTGTACAATAAAGTGGGTGCATTCTTGTAGCGACGACTTGTGTGGCACGGTGAGCAGGCGCTGTCGGTAACACTGCTGGAGAACAATTTGCCCTCACAGGGTAACCAGTTGTACAATAAAGTGGGTGCATTCTTGTAACGACGACTTGTGTGGCACGGTGAGCAGGCGCTGTCGGTAACACTGCTGGAGAACAATCTGCCCTCACAGGGTAACCAGTTGTACAATAAAGTGGGTGCATTCTTGTAGCGACGACTTGTGTGGCACGGTGAGCAGGCGCTGTCGATAACACTGCTGGAGAACAATCTGCCCTCACAGGGTAACCAGTTGTACAATAAAGTGGGTGCATTCTTGTAACGACGACTTGTGTGGCACGGTGAGCAGGCGCTGTCGGTAACACTGCTGGAGAACAATCTGCCCTCACAGGGTAACCAGTTGTACAATAAAGTGGGTGCATTCTTCTAGCAACGACTTGTGTGGCACGGTGAGCAGGCGCTGTCGGTAACACTGCTGGAGAACAATCTGCCCTCACAGGGTAACCAGTTGTAAAATAAAGTGGGTGCATTCTTGTAACGACGACTTGTGTGGCACGGTGAGCAGGCGCTGTCGGTAACACTGCTGGAGAACAATCTGCCCTCACAGGGTAACCAGTTGTACAATAAAGTGGGTGCATTCTTGTAACGACGACTTGTGTGGCACGGTGAGCAGGCGCTGTCGGTAACACTGCTGGAGAACAATCTGCCCTCACAGGGTAACCAGTTGTACAATAAAGTGGGTGCATTCTTGTAGCAACGACTTGTGTGGCACGGTGAGCAGGCGCTGTCGGTAACACTGCTGGAGAACAATCTGCCCTCACAGGGTAACCAGTTGTACAATAAAGTGGGTGCATTCTTGTAGCGACGACTTGTGTGGCACGGTGAGCAGGCGCTGTCGGTAACACTGCTGGAGAACAATCTGCCCTCACAGGGTAACCAGTTGTACAATAAAGTGGGTGCATTCTTGTAGCGACGACTTGTGTGGCACGGTGAGCAGGCGCTGTCGGTAACACTGCTGGAGAACAATCTGCCCTCACAGGGTAACCAGTTGTACAATAAAGTGGGTGCATTCTTGTAGCGACGACTTGTGTGGCACGGTGAGCAGGCGCTGTCGGTAACACTGCTGGAGAACAATCTGCCCTCACAGGGTAACCAGTTGTACAATAAAGTGGGTGCATTCTTGTAACGACGACTTGTGTGGCACGGTGAGCAGGCGCTGTCGGTAACACTGCTGGAGAACAATCTGCCCTCACAGGGTAACCAGTTGTACAATAAAGTGGGTGCATTCTTGTAGCGACGACTTGTGTGGCACGGTGAGCAGGCGCTGTCGGTAACACTGCTGGAGAACAATCTGCCCTCACAGGGTAACCAGTTGTACAATAAAGTGGGTGCATTCTTGTAACGACGACTTGTGTGGCACGGTGAGCAGGCGCTGTCGGTAACACTGCTGGAGAACAATCTGCCCTCACAGGGTAACCAGTTGTACAATAAAGTGGGTGCATTCTTGTAGCGACGACTTGTGTGGCACGGTGAGCAGGCGCTGTCGGTAACACTGCTGGAGAACAATCTGCCCTCACAGGGTAACCAGTTGTACAATAAAGTGGGTGCATTCTTGTAACGACGACTTGTGTGGCACGGTGAGCAGGCGCTGTCGGTAACACTGCTGGAGAACAATCTGCCCTCACAGGGTAACCAGTTGTACAATAAAGTGGGTGCATTCTTGTAGCGACGACTTGTGTGGCACGGTGAGCAGGCGCTGTCGGTAACACTGCTGGAGAACAATCTGCCCTCACAGGGTAACCAGTTGTACAATAAAGTGGGTGCATTCTTGTAACGACGACTTGTGTGGCACGGTGAGCAGGCGCTGTCGGTAACACTGCTGGAGAACAATCTGCCCTCACAGGGTAACCAGTTGTACAATAAAGTGGGTGCATTCTTGTAGCGACGACTTGTGTGGCACGGTGAGCAGGCGCTGTCGGTAACACTGCTGGAGAACAATCTGCCTTCACAGGGTAACCAGTTGTACAATAGAGTGGGTGCATTCTTGTAACGACGACTTGTGTGGCACGGTGAGCAGGCGCTGTCGGTAACACTGCTGGAGAACAATCTGCCCTCACAGGGTAACCAGTTGTACAATAAAGTGGGTGCATTCTTGTAGCGACGACTTGTGTGGCACGGTGAGCAGGCGCTGTCGGTAACACTGCTGGAGAACAATCTGCCCTCACAGGGTAACCAGTTGTACAATAAAGTGGGTGCATTCTTGTAACGACGACTTGTGTGGCACGGTGAGCAGGCGCTGTCGGTAACAGGAGCCGCGGCCTATTATATCACTTTCTATACACTGCTTATTTATCACACCAATATTATTTTTGAATTTTTTACTGCTTTTTTAATTGTTTAAACTCTTCACTTGGATATAGGCTATAGCTCGTTCCCTGGGAACGGGGGCGGTTCCCTGAGGATCAGCGTTGTTGACGACTTTATAACAAAAAGTCGATATTCCTCTTCTTCCACAGACTAAACGTGAATATGTTGCATATATATATGTCGTCGAACTCTTAAGAAGATGTATAGGGCAGGTCACCACCTGACATGCCTGAGCATGGCCCTTGGCAGCAACGTCGCGTCATTCGAAAACAAACGATGTGAGGGGAGTCTGGATCCATCCTGGTTCGGTGACGCACGTAGCCAAGGGACTTGCTTGTTTTATCATACATCATCGTGTGAATAATGAAAAGACAATAATACCTAGTGATAGTGACAGACATTGTGACAACTAAGTTATGTTTAGTGCGACAATCAATGTAGAACTTTATTAAATACGTTAGACTGTAACTGTATTGTCTCATTTCTGCTTGAGTACCCAAAAGCCTACACCAAGATGGGAGATAATGCTGAAGAAGATCCTAAATCATACTGATTCTCCGACATATAAATACAGGATGTAACTAGAGTGCGACCATTAAATAAAACCACACATTCTACCGACCATACTGAACAACTCTTACAAAAAAAAAACCACGCATATCTTCAGAGAGAAGGATGTTCAACTGTAACTCAAAAACTTTGTCTCGTAGGAGGAAGGTCTATTTCAAAACACTGCACCGTAACAGCTGTTTCACGAACGACGCTCCCTCTAAACTCGCCCGTATGTCGGTGCGTTAGGGTTAACGCATTTTTGTTTGAAACTCAATTATTTCCTAAACTAAGGGTGTCCGCGGGTATGATTCTCGGGAAAAGTGGTTCAGTAGGGTCGGTAGAATATGTGGTTTCATTTAATGGTAGCAGTCTATTTACACATTCATAACCTTTCTCGTTAAATGTTCTTAGCGATAGCAAAAACCGCATTAAAATGCACTCAGAAGCCTAGACGTTATAAGCGAATATACAGAAAACGCGGATTGCGACTTTGTTTTATAATTTAACTAGCTTTTGCCCGTGGCTCCGCCCGCGTGTTATTCGGTTTAACAACATGCTTTTTTCCGGGATAAAAAGTAGCCTATGTGTTAAGTTAGAGTATGAGCTATATGTAGTCTAAATTTTATCTAAATCCGTTCAGCCGTTTCAGTGTGAAATTGTAACAAACATACACACACACACACACACACACACACACACAAACTTTCGCATTGATAATATTAGTGTGATATAAAAAATATGGATTATATGGATATTGATTTTTTTCGTTATATTTTTTATTATTTCCTGTTTTTATGGAATGACACACTACAAATTGCTTATGAATAAGTATTTAAATCAAAAAGAGTAAGCTTATACTAAGACTCTCGGTGCAAGAAACATTACAATTCGGAAATATATTTTTTATACCAATAAACTGATCCATGAGGGCTCCGGTCGTACCGTTTATAACACAAACTTATTCCACGAGCAGCTATTGGCACCAAATTTACTTGACACTTACGATCTTTGCATCAAAAAACCTAATTAATTATTATGTGACACATACTCGTAGGTTACTGAAGCTTTTAGTGGAAAAACAAATAAAAGAGACGAAAGACAAATGTAAACGAAACTTAATAAATAGAGTTAAATTCGATTACCGAATGTTTTATGGTAAAAGTCAAAATACAAAATAAAAAAACAGCCTGTAGTTATTTATTTTAAGATGGTTTGATATTCTAAGAAGTTCGGATGTTCAGAAACGGTTTATATCAAAGAAATGAAAAAAATTGCACAGATTAATTTTGATGTATGTATTTAATGAAAAGAGGTACACATATACTTGAGGTAAATACAAGCCCGAGCTACAATCGAATCAGATAATTAGGGCAACTTAGAAGTTTTTTTTGCCAAAAGTACGGTAGGACCATTTTTTATATTCGTTTGAATTCTCTACATTAGATCGAACTCTATGTAACACTAATGGATACCAAAGCTCCTACTTATGTTAGTGTGTCGGCAGACATCCACTGATTCTCTCGCTTAAGTGGGGTATTATCAACTCTCTCGACAGAATTAATTGGAAATAATTGTAGGATTATTAAGAACTCTGGTAAGGCCCGGGAAAATGCTAAAATAACGCCAGCAAAGTCAGTTTACATTAATATGAGACGGGTTGACTAAGATCATATTTTTTATGCCTTTACTTAAGTACGTATAAGAAAATTGTATAGAATAAGATTAAGTAACAAAAATTACTGAAAAAAAAAACAAATGCAAAATTGAATAAAGGACATGCTTGCTAAGTTTCTTGCCCTTGTTCTCAGCAAGGCTAATAGAATGGGTGGATGGTTAGGCAATATTTTTATTTTAGGTTAATTAAGTTTATTTATCAACTTATTTTTTCATTGCATTAGGTAAGTATAATATTTTTATTCCTATTATTTCTTTATTTTATGCAGGTGTATAATTTTATAACATTTAATTAGTAGCCCAACAATTATTTTTTTCATATTCTATTGTTTTTGTAAAGATTTACTTTGACCTGTAAAAAGTATACTTTATGTACCTATCTATAGGTATTTTACAAAATAAATATTTTTATTTGATTTGATAACAAAAGGGACATATCTACAAAAAAAAATTTGAGGGGTGTAACTAATCGAAACGCACATACCGTCTCAATATATATCCCCGAGAGGGTGTCAGAGGTGTTCCGAGTGCGGACTATCTATCATGACTCGAACGCCCTTTTTCACTGACGATTTTTATGTCCCAAACTTGATTCTCATCATTATCGGCGTACTTCGGGCATAAATACACGCCTCTTGTGCACACAAGTTTACCTCAGAGTGTATTCTTTCGTAATTTAGCAAGTGTAAGCATACAAATGGTAAAGTCGATTCTGAAGGCCCCCTACAGACCCGAAATTCGTAAAATTGAAATACACGCAATACCATGTCTTGCCGTGGACAATTGTAGGTGTGGCCACAGGGAGATGAAGTTTCATGGCAGGGGGATGGTATTTGTGCATATCGTTTATCACATCATAAAATACTCAATTTCAATGATTTTATGAGCAAAATTCCTTAGTTCTCGTTCACCACTTGAAAAATTCAATTTTTTTCGGCTTTCAACTCTGACCGAATCGATAACCGAGTGGCCGGGACGGATGGCTATTTGTTTCCAGTGTCTGTATGTGATGAAGAACAAGCATGCCAATTTTCAAGCGGCTGCCTGACAATTTTTTTTCTTCGCTTGGCACCTGTCGCACCAGGTGAAAAATTTAATTATAAAAACAGCGTATACACATTTCAGGCAACCGCGACTTCAGTCGGCTGCCTCACGAAAAAAAATGTATCACCCCCCCTATTACCGCTCCAGGTCCAGTTGGCTCAGTTCGGGTTGCACAGGGCGGTTCCACAAAACTTCGGGATTTCAAACACCGCGAGCCATCCGGCTGTTACTCAATAACTCCGTCATTTCTTAACTGATCTGAAAGATTATTTTTTTGTTTGGAAGGCTGTACTTCCAAGTATACTTCAGCTATAGTGGAACTCTTCAACCGATGACAGCATACCACTCGATATTGAAGCGAACGCTGTTTACTAGTATGCTGATTGCTGGGTATTACTTGAAAATAGTTATGAACCCATCTGACCTTCAATCCCGACCTTATCACCGCAGAACTCATCAACAGATGACAGTACATAACTCGAGATATCAGGAATCACCTGGTGTGCTTATTGCAGGATATTACGTGAAAATTGCCATTATACCACCTGATCTTCGGTATTCGCCTCATCCTATAGAACTCCTCAAAAGATGATAGCACTTATCCAGAGATTGCGGCAATCACTTTGTTAGTGTGCTCATTCCAAGATATTAACTAAAAATTGGCATTATGCCACCTGAAATTCGATCCTGACCCATCACCTTATCAGAATAACGTCCAATATTTATTAATTTATTTTAATATGTAATATATAAGTATTAGGATAATTTATTTTTGTGTATATTTATATTTTACTATGTTAATTTTGTATGAACCACCCCTTCCCCTGTTTCATTATAATTTTGAGTGTTTTCTCCTAATTTTAATCATATTCTTGGCACTACCTTAAATTATCCTCAAAACCCAAGGTTAACTGGAAGATAATGCTAATTAGCATTAAGTTCACCTCTGTACTGATGGATCTTAATGTGCAATAAAGAATTTTATTATTATTATTATGTAGGTACACTTTTCAGTCACGGGCTTATAGGGACCCGGTCATTTGAAAGGCATTCATGGGGCCGAAGCCAACATGGAAGAGGCCTTTGTACCATTTAATCTAATGTGAGATGGTCGCATCCATGGCGGTCTCCCCCTCAATTTACCATTGGGATACACTAATGGACAGTCCTCCATAGTTGTCAAACTGTTGCCAGGAAAGAAGACTTGGAGTGGGCTATGAGGATGGGATGCTAAATGGGCCAGATAACAGGGCTATGGAGTGAGATAACGGACAACTGCCTCAAAAATATCTCACAAATTTAAGTCTGGCAGATGGTGACTTGCTCCTTGACGACTACTACGGATAGCAGTTGTGGGCCCCTTAACTAGCCACCATGGGTAGCCAGGGGGTAGCAGCTATATAAGGTTGTCGAGAGTCAAGTGCCTCCGGCGTTATGACATTTTACACTTCCAACCTGGAGCATAAGTTCCGCTCTTGCAACTCCACTCTGGCCGGCTAGTTACGGCAAGCACAGAGGCAGGGAGGTGTGTCGGGGTGTGTATGTGTGTGTAAGTGCATTTGTGTGTAAGTGCATGTGTGTGTGTTTCCCTTGGAGGTAGGGTCGCCACTCACCATCGGCTCACCACAAGCCGCCCTGCGGTGACTGCTTGCACTGTACGTACCAGAGGGCGGAGGTTCGTCACTTCCCTACGCCATATTATTATTATTATTATCACTATACAACTCCTCGACGGATGACAGCACATAACTCGAGATTACGGCAAATACTTTGTGTTAGTGTGCACCATAGAACTCAATGGATGACAGCACATAATGCAGCAGGCAGTTAGTCTTCGAAACTACATAGCAGCAGTAGAGAATGCTTAATGGTTTGGTTCAGAGGGAGGCTCCTATATAGCTGAATCTGTTGAATGCAGTTTTGTACGGTCGACGCTTTCATTTCTAGCATTCCGGGAATTCAATCGATTTCTACTTGCGCTGTGGTGCCACGGAACTGAACTGTGCACTACATTATTTCGAACACTTATTTCAACTCTGTTGGGAAATTCAAATTTATACAAGTTTTTCAGAAAACCAGACGTAAGAACAGATTTAAAAAAACTTATTTATAAAGATAATACTTGCGATTGTCGGCACTTGGTGAAACATCATCACGGTTGAAGAAAACACTTGTACTGTTTCACAAAATTATTATATTTCAGACTAGTTTCACCTTAACGGCATTCTCGAGGATTTAAAAGGTACATCCCATATCACAAAAAAGCTGTTCATGTAATTGTTTTGATAGTTAATCTTAAAAACAAGATAAAAATTTTACATAGGTAATTGAAAAAAATCTTAAATTGGCCCTTAAAAATTATATTTATCACGTTTTATGTCTTAAATGTAAAAAGTATTAATACAAAGTTAAATGGGAACATTTTTTTAACAAATGTCCATGTTTTTTCAATAAGTTTTTTTACATTCAGTTTCAGTCAGATTTTAATGCTTACGTTGAATTTGATAAGGCTCATATAGTTTCTCATCTAAGTTCGTCCTGCTCTCTAACAGCACGTTTCCCCAATACTCAGTTCACCTTCAATTGACATTCTTGAATCAAAACTTACGAGCCACAGTAAAGTTGCGAATGTCATGAAAAGATCTTTGGTAAGAAAAATGGAAAACAATAGTCACTACATTTTCTTTCAGGCTGCAAAGATCCCGTATGTCGATAGTTTACACTCTATCATTCAATGTCAAACCATACATACCTACTATGCATTTCCACTGCATTCACTCTACTTCGATGCTGATCTTGCCAAACCCAACATTTACTACTAGGTATACATAAGCGTATACGAGCTAACACTCCATCATGAATCGCCAATCGTGTCTTGGGTTGAATGTAGACTATGTATTAAAACCACGATACTCTCAAAAACACTTTGTGGTAAAGTTTAAGACTGATAAAAGTTTAGTTTCGAAGTTAGTACAAACATGAACCACTTATCGTCACGACGTGAAGCGCCGAGGGGGTGCCAGAGGTGTTAATTCACAAGTGTGAACTGTGAAAAACAAGTCATAGTCCACTCTTGGTACACCCGCTTTTCACCAAAGATTATGACGGCGCTATACTTTAGGAACAAAATGGACCAACAGCTTAACGCACGCAGCCCGGACAACATTTAATGTGTACCGTGGAGATTGAACCCACGACCTCTTGGTTGGCAGGTGAGCGCTATACCACTCGGCTACAGGTACTACCGGTAGTACCAACATTAAGGTCGTCGAGTAGTACAAATAAATTATTTACTTACTTCATGCTGCTTATAAAGCTGGCCTGTACCACGATTTCCAGACCACATTCCACTCCTGCTATTTACATTACACGCGCCACCGTGGTCTAGGGCGGGCGGCGCAGACGGTGGCGGCGGGGGGTGGGCGGCGAGGGTGGCGGCGAAACATTTATTCAATTACTACACTCGCAAAGTGAAAGGATTTGAAAACTCAAGGCCTAAAAAAATACAACGTGTAATTGGAAAATCGTAAAAACATAAAGGTAACTTTTGTTTATATAGCCAAATTCGTACTGGAGACTCAGTAAGTGGTCAGGACCAAGGTTCAATGACCCTTTCTGTGAAATACGCAAAATAAAATTTAGACTTCCTATAGTTTGACCATGTTGACGTTATACGGCTCCTTAATCGTACTGTTGAAGTCTGACGTCACTGAACTGCGAGCTCGTCTAGACGCTTCGGAGAACGTTTGTGTGGAGTTGCGACGTGAGCTGACGTCACAACGCAACGTGAGCTCAGCGCTGCCCGTGCCCTCAATTGTGCGGAATGTGCCGACGCAGCGTATCGACGATCAGCAAAGTGTCGCCTCACCGCTCAACGATAATACTGCAACGGACCCGGTTTCAGCGAAACTAATTGAACTTTCGATGCCATCGTCGGGTGTTAAGATGATACCCGTGAAGACAGCTGCATCCGTAATGTCTACGCCCGCACCTGTACAGAAAGAGATGAGTACTCAGGTGTCCCGCCACCCTCGTCGTCGCAAGCAGCTACTGCTGTCGTCGGTGCCCCGCTGTTCGAACAAAAAGCGCGAACGCGAATACAGATGAAGAGAGAAGGAAACATAATCGTCGTCAGAATCGTAACAAGCGCGGCACCGTCCCTGCAGCTTCAAACGACCTGAAAGCTGCAGAGCCCAAAATATCAATATACCTGTCCAGAGTGCACACAAGTGTGACGGTGGACGATCTTGTCCGTTGCATGAAGAGAGTGTGTGCGGGTCGGGTGGTTGGGGGAAACGCGAGTGTACACGTAGCTGTGCTCGAGTCTGAAAGGCAAAAAAACTTTTTGTCTTTCAAACTCCGAGTACCTGCATCTTATGCTCACGTTTTCCTCAGCACCGATTTTCTGGCCATCGGGTATTGTATTTAAACGCTCCAGGGAAGCACAGAAGATCATCCCTGCTAAAGGCTAGATGTGTTAGTTTTAGTTTAGTTTATAAGATTATATTATGTATTATTAGGTGAAGGTATTTACTGATATGAGCTACAAAAAAATGCCAGAAATAAAATGAATATTGTTATTATTATTATTATATAGTAATTGAGTCGGGGTTGTTCTTGAAAAAGTGTAGAGGCACAAAAAATGTTTTTCGTATTTCGCAAACACGGTCATGAATGACTTGGTTGGTTACGACCACTTACCGAGTCTCCGGTATAAATTTGAGTATATAAACGAAAGTCACCTTATATATTGGTCTGTACCTAAGAGTAAAAACTAAATTACCCCATGGAATAAGCATCATAGATCTTTGATCTCCAAATTTGAGCGACAGCTATCTACCGTTCATTTTAAAAATAATGTATGTTGTTATTTAGATTAGCTATTTTATTAAATGCCGCACACTTTATTTAAGTCTTTGTTTTTCATGGGAGTACGAATTACCTGCAAAATAATGATATAAAACAAACAAATGAAAATACAAAAAAAAAAAATCATGTTTGCTAAGTTTCTTGCCCTTCTTCTTAGCAATACTAATCGAATGGTGGTTAGGCATTATGTATATAATAATAATAATAATAATAATATTTTTATAATATTTTTATTCCTATATTTCTCTATTTTATGCAGGTGTATAACTTTATTACATTTTAGTAGCCCAACCTTAATATTTTTTGAATGTATTTCCCTTATTTATTTATCAACTTGTTTGTTCGTTGCATCATTTATATATAATATTTTTATTCCTAGATTTCTCTTTTTTATGCAGGTGTATAATTACATGTTAGTAGCCCAACCTAAATATTTTTTGTATCTATTTCCCTTATTAGTATATATATATTATTTTTTTATTCTAAATATATAATATATATTATATTGTAAAGATTAACTTTGACTTGTAGAAAGTATACTTAATGTATCTATTTTACAAATAAATATTTTATAAATTTTAGGGTTCCGTATCCCATAGCGGAAAGTCGAAACCCCTGTAAGGTCATTTTATTTACCGTCCGTCTGTCTGTCTTTCTGCTTATGTGTTAAGATTCTTTATCTCGAAAATATTATTAATTTCAGATTTTATGTAATTTCATTCAAAAAATATGGTAAAAATAAGATACCATTTATTCACTGCAAAAATGAAACAAAAAGGTTAAAAAGTTCACATAATTACTAAGACAAATTGAAATGGTACAATGGTACCTACATTAGAAATGTTATAAAAATAAAGAGAACAAATAAATACTTATTTGACCGAAATATAGGCATGCAAACAACCAGTCAAGTGTTTGCCCCAGTTCGGTATTTCAATAATTTGAAAAATAAAATATACCTAAATATATCATTACGTAGAAAACGTAGGAAAAAAGTGCAAAATTAAGTTAGTCAAGTATTGTTCTAGATGGAATTAGAAATTGTTATTTAGTTATTTATATAAAACTATTAAGGATATGCATATAATTAAATTTTAGTTTTAAATAGTAAAACGTATAACGTACTATTTAAAACTAAAATTTAATTAATTGCATGTGATTAGTAATTTTATATAAATTAATTATACAACAATTTCAAATTCCATCTGGAATAATACTTGACTAAATTAATTTTGCAGTTTCTTTCCCACTTTTTTATTCAAGGTACTTACTCAAATCCACCACTCCAGAAATCTGCCGCTCCAGGCTATTTCGGCATATTCAATAATGCAGGATTGTGTAGTATAAGACCATCGCACTAAACGAATGCAGGGACGTACTCGTTGGTAGGTAATAAAAGAAACTAATGCTCGCAGTCTTTAAAATCTCATCAAGTGAAATGAAAGAATTTGGTACGTGCGAAGTACTTTTTCGGTATGCCTTTTGTACGTCCGCACCATCTTAGGTAATTATTACACAAAAAACTGATATAGGTATACGAATACAGTAATAAAGTCGTGATCTTAATAAGTCTTTTAATTAAAACCATGTTCGAAAATCAGTGTTTGAATTCACAATAAAAACGTTTAAATATTTCCTGTGCCCAACAGGGTCCACACTTGTACGATGTGTTACATTATAAGAAACAATTTGTTAAACGCAAATGAAGTTATTGATTATTAAGTAAGTAAATCACGACACAGGTACTACACAGATCAATCGCCGAGACACGAAACTGGGACTTCTATTTCCAGTCGATTGCTTTAATCACTGAACCAGCAACTCGTCATTTACTAATTTCTAATTCAAATTTACATCCAGATTTAATGTTATTCTGCATTTTCTTATCATCACAGTTATAATAATATACTTACATGAATTAACATCTCCGTGCGATGGAATATGCGCCAGACAAATTGCTATAGCTCGCGCCAGCTAAATCAAATCAAATATATTTATTTCAGACCAAATTAGTCCACATTTACACACAATAAAACAGAACATAAGAAAGAAAAACCAGACAATAATAAAGATAAAAATGAACATTTATAAATTAGAATTCAATGTAAAATATTTACGCTATGATCATTTACGTTTGACCGCATCACGAAGTATCCGAGCGTTTAGTTGCCCATATCGACAAATGATTCCTGTTCATTGATCATACCAAGCCAATACATGATGTAGACAATACACAGTGTAATTTGTAATATGCAACCATTAATATCTAGAAATATTAACATACGGATGGACAAAAAGACCTATCGTCCGTTTTTCCCTTTGGTAACGGACTACAAAAAAATACTTCAAAAAATTCAAAACAATATCATTGCTTCACAACATAAAGCTCATATATAATACCTGCTCGTATTTTGACATACAAAGGAATTTTACCATATTATCACCTTTTGATCACGAAATGAAATTCTCTACGATCATAATCGGATCTGAAAACGTCTGAAAGCGGATACCCTGATGACCTTTTGTCACCTTCTATCTTCCAAATAAAAAATACCGGTGTACTGATATGTTTCTATTGAGTATGGGTATTTTTAGATTAGTAAGACACGTTTTATGATAAATAACACTGAATAAAAATAAAACAACGGTAGGTTGCGAGTGGGGCTCGTGCCCTGAGGGTTTCGTACACACCCTTTAAACATGAACTTTTCCACAAACATCACCTGACCTGATTTGAAAAGCCGAGCCTACAACTCCTTGTCTGATGGCGGTCATATAATAATAATAATAATAAAACGGCGTAGGGATGTGACGACTCCACCGCCCACTGGTGCGTCTAGATGGCGTCGGGGTGTGACGACTCCACCGCCCACTGGTGCGTCTAGATGGCGTCGGGGTGTGTCGATGGATGATCTATCTGCCACACCTCGCTTACGGATAAATTATCACATTGTCAACTTCAAAGAGCCAAATATTTTATTTCAATAATTTTGCTGACAATAACTGCAAAAACATTTGTTGAAAAAAAATTTCCAAAACATCAGACATAAATTTGTAACCAGAATTTTCATTATTTCTTCCATTAACTATCGAAAAAGACTTCTGTAAATTTTCCCGAATAATGTCACCAGTTTACCACGATTGAATTGAATAAAGCATAAATAATTTCATGTCAGAATAACTTATGATCTTTAACCAACCGAATTCAGTAATTTTATTGAGAATAATTTAATTTTCACCTCACAAGCTCGGAAATTTATTCGCTAGCGTGGAAAGTGTTTTTTTAAATTCGAATATTTTTATTCAATAAAGGTTTCTTACAATAATGTTACATATTACATAGAACTTCATTGGTTTCGTAATAGTTTATATTCTCTGCAGCCAGTCCACTGAAATGGAAATACTTATTTCATGTCATGCGCCAGCCTCATTTAAAGAATAATCGCACTGGCCAGCAAGAAAATTTGATTAAAAACAAAAACTTTAAAAATTCCTTCTCTTTGTTCAATTCACTTTCCTTCCATCATTTCGTTTTTTTAAAATAAAATCGAAATAAATCATAAAATATGAGCGAGGCTAGCAGCGACGAAGATTTAAATTTAACACCTGCAGAATTTGTGCAAGCAGTACATAATGCCTACGCTTTTTTATGCGCGAAAAATACATAAAAAAAGCGTAGGATTTGTTCAATGCATGAAGACATTCCAAAGGCACGAAGACGTTTTCGGAGACAATAATAATTCCAATAATACATACTTCATTGAACTATCTGTAACAAGAAAATCAAGGATACTTTGGAGTATTTACTCGGTACAATAATTTAATATTTATTAAAACTGTTTTTCTTGCACCTAACATTTTCCTCGCTTTAGTGATTATGTGTATTAAGTTATTTAGCGTCTCGTACCTTTGAAATCCTCGCTACACTCAGGATTCAATATTTGAACCACTGGTATTTGGTAATCCTAGAATCCTTCGCTTGCTCAGGTCAATACAAGGTACTCGCGCCAAAAATTAACTTTCCAGCCTTGCATTACAAATAACCATTAATTAGGTAAGTGCATGAACCCTTAAGGTATTATCTGACTCTGAATAATGACAACAGCATGATATCGTGATCCAACTATCACGTAGCTTCTGTTAATATAATCTGTTTAGAGATAAGTATTGTATAGTTTTTTTTCTGATTACGCATAAACTGTTTGTCTTATTAAACACATTATCGAATAGTTCCTCAAAAAAACAGTTTTTTCTGTAAATGTACGTGAAACGAATAAAACAAATAAATAAACAGAAATTACGGTATATTAAAATACAAATAATAAAAGCAATTTTCGCAATGTTTTTAAATTCTCATTTCCACCAAATAAATTTATCCAAATAAAAAAATGGGGGAATATTTGTTAACACTTAGAAATTATAAGCCTTATCACAAAATTTTCAAATGTATTATCCTATAATTCAAAACGAAAAAAGGTAATCCAATCACAAATAAAGTTACAATATTAAATAAACATCACTGTTGGGTGACCATGTAGAAATCTAAAACTTATCATTCATCACAAATCGACGTTTGCAATCATTGTCCTTGTAAAATGAACATTTCGATGAATCGTTCAAGGATCATCTTACAAAAACCATTCATAACAACCCTTATATACTAAAAACGAAGAAGATGTAACGCCTTAAATTATCTCTCGTTCGCCATCGGAGTATAAAAGGGATAAGCCATTTATGGAATATTTGTTTATTGAATTAGTTGCATACCCACCCACTATGAAAATTTACTGGTTACACACTTGCCTGAGTATGATCATGGTTTAATTATGGGTGACTAGCTTTTGCCCGCGGCTTCACCCGCGTTGAATTAGTTTTTGTGTACTCCTATAAAATCAAAGTAGTTTTTGTCCTATTGTAGATCTAGAACTTTATTTGTACAATTTGTTTTGTGAAAGGGTGACACATCACTTGTCTATAGAAACTTGAAACCACATTTTCATCCCATGGGAACTGATTAATGGGATAAAAAGTAGCCTATGTCCTATTCCAGGTCTACAACTACATTCATGCAAAATTTCAGACCAATCGGTTCAGTAGTTACAGCGTGAAAGAGTAACAAACATCTATCCATCCATACATCCAAACTTTCGCATTTATAATATTCCATCCATCCATCCATCAGCCTGTTTCGTCCACTGCTGGACATAGGCCTTTCCAGGATTTCGTCACTCTTGGCGGTCCTCCTGGAAGAAATGTCCATACTCACACACGCTGGGCAGGCGGGTTGGTAAGCGCGGTGCTGAAACCCTTACACCAGTGACCGTCACCAGTCTGTTTTATATAAGGCCCGGCAATTGAGGATAGATATACTGCCATTGATCGGTCCCAGTCAATGGTGGGCCGCCTGGTTTTGTCTGAGAGCTGTCCTCTTACTCTCCCCCGAATAACTTCGGGAGGATCTGCGAGTGAGTTTCCACAGTCGAGCCCAGCATTAGCTCTACCACCTCACAACGTGTTACGTGTTACGTAACACTAAAATTATATACAAATCGGCGTTTTCAGTATTTGTTCTCTAAATAGAGTATATAACACATAATTTACAAAAAAATAAAAATTCCTACCTAGTTTAGTTTTTGAGATAGACCCTGTAACAAAAATGGCCTTAAAAATTTGGAGGCCCAACATTTCTTTATTTTTAGAGTTAAAAAAAACAAAAAATAATTTTTTACTCCACTGAATGAGTTCTAGACAATGGCACCACACAAGACTATTTTTTTCGCCTCCTTTTTCATGTAAAGGACCCCCCTTCAAGATTCAAAGATTCAAAATGTTTATTTGTAAAATAGATACATAAAGTATACGTTTTACATGTCAAATCTAATCTGTATAAAAATAATATTTTATAATGAAACAAATATGATACTTACGGGAAATATATAAAATTGAAAATTAATGTAAATTAAATTTTTAATTTCATATTTGGTTTTAAGTCAACATTCTACATAACGTATCCAAATTTCAGTAGTCTACCTTATTACGTCTGCAAGCTAGAGACCCGTGACATATGGACGGACAGACAGCAGTGCGAGGTTGATAGGGCTCCGTTTTGCCCTTTGGCCGTGGAACCCTAAAAACAATATTTAAAATTTACATAAAATGTATGTTTCAGCGTTGCTTCAGTAAATAGGAAAAACGTGTTATTTCTGGAATCCCTTTAAATTTTGATCTCGTAAATATTGATGCACACTATCCCCCAAGAGCTTATAAGATTAGATTGATGAATACAGTAGAAGCAACGGAGACGTGTTATGTGTAAATAAGATGGATATATACTCTTTTGTAAGACTGGCATGCAGTGGCGTAGCTAGGTGGACAAGGGCCCCGGTGCATAGAGAAAGAATCGGGCCCTCACCCCCTCTTTCCACGTAGCTTGAACTTATATTGGCCTTCAAAATTAGTGCACCAGGGCCCCCTGAGCTCCGGGGCCTTGGTGCACTGTACCACCTAGCCCTACGATAGCTACGCCACTGACTGTGCCACTGCTGGCATGATTAAAGTTACGTACGTTCACTTGTACACACTAACATGCCAAATAATCTTATAGAAATCGAGTCTCTCATCTCTGTGATCAGAGTAGTACGTACTTCCAATAATCGGGCGAGTGAGTGTCGGTTATTCACTTTGCCTTGAAATAGGCTACGGAAACTATAAGGCAGGGCGTTGCTTATTCGATCACCTTTAGTAGTGAGCGACCCGCCTGCAACCCCTAGTCTACGATAATCCCACAGCAACCCTGACAGGTCAGTGACACAGTGTACTCGCGTGATGTAGTGGGAACGTGTAGCGGCTCAACCCGTGCAGGGGATTGCAGGGCGCCAGGGGGAGCGGGGCCGTGTCAAATGGATATTGCGAGCGGTCTGTTTCATCAATTTAACGAGCTCCAAACACTAGCCATAGAGGCAGGCGTGACATATATTAGTGTGGTACTTAAGAGGGATAAAGACTACTATTTTGTGCGATCCTCTATATCCGTAGTAGTATTTTGTCCAATTCTAATATAATTAGGGAAATTGGTACAAGCACGAGTGTGCACGAAACTGCTGATTGTTTATCTAAGCAACAATAAATTATAATAAATTGGGTCAATCGAAGCGCCGAAACTCGATGTTATGATTTATAATATCATCCATCCGTCCATCCATCAGCCCGTGTTCGTCCACTGCTGGACATAGGTCTTTCCCAAATTTCGCCACTCAAATTGTCGGTCCTCCGTCCTCCCCATCCAGCCGCCCCTGGATTTTTATTTATAATATAAATTAGTTTTTTTGCGAGTTACTGAAAGACCACGTTTTGAGGTTATAATTACCTTTTTGTAGTTTGGGAGTAGGGAAAATGTATTACAACAACCTTTTCCTGATTTACATAAACATTTTGAGGTTTACGTCATTTAGTTGTCATAAAGTATTACTAAAAAATAGTCTGTAAACATGCATCTTCTTCAATTTCGGTTAGGTAGAACATGCCGTGTAAAGGTGGCCTCTGTCAGATCGATGTTACGCCACACCACCTAAGTGGGCATTACGCCTTATGAATAAACATTAGTGTTGCATGAAAATCGATAGTCTATCGATAGGCTATCGATACTATCGTTACCTTGGATAAAAGTAAATATATCGATTGTGCTATCGATGGTATTGATTATATGTTTCCAATACTATCGATATTATAAATACGTTTATCATTTAAGCTATCGATAGTATCGATACTATTGAAAGTATCGATTGTTTTGCTCCATCGATAGTCCATGAAAATGCAATACTATTGCTTTGTCTAATTGCTTTGTTTGTCAACGCGGTAAGCATAATAATATTTAGGTCTTATTAAAGTTCAATTGGTTTCGTAACAAAATAAGAAAGATTTTGAGAACTGTAAACTCTTGCCAGCCAAGATCGAGCGAAGGTTTGTTTGAAAAAATTGTTAATTATTGTGCGTGTGCATCTTGTGAATTTCAAAAGTGGATTATCAAATCACGATGTAATACATAATATGATTATGTTCCATTTTAGGTGTTCCTTTTAAGTCCCTAATACTATCGAAATTTAATGGACTATCGATGGACCAAAACAATTGATACTTTCAATAGTATCGATAGTTTCATTGATTAACGCAAATAACTATCGATAGTATCGATAGTATTGCTAACATACAATCGATACTATTGAAGGTATTACTCAATTTGGGCTATCGATATTATCGATACTATCGATATAATCAATACCATCGATAGCACAATCGATATTGTTACTTTTTTCCAAGGTCAACTATCGACTATCGATAGTCATGCAACACTAATAAACATAAGACAAGCCATGTCTTTTTACTATCCATCCATTCATCAGCCCGTGTTCGTCCACTGCTGGACGTTTAGACAACTCGTTAAACGTTTCGTTCACTCACTTGTCTGACGGAACTTTAGCGACTTGGTTAAACTTTGGTCTTTAATTAACGGTCTAGGGTGTTAGTTAAGTGTCCAATTTAACCAATTAACTGCGACAGATATATAAGGTACACCAAGGTTAATGTTAGTTATGCTACATGGCAGCAATGCTATTTAAATTATATTATGCTAGTTAATGCTACGGGGCTACAGTGCGAATTAATGCTACAGGCTACAGTGCTAAATAATGCTACGGGCTACAGTGATACGCGGCGGCGGTCGGCGATACCAGTTAATGCTATTATACAAGGCCAGTGCTAGCTACTCTCTTATATGACGGTTTCATTATTTTTATTTTATTTTATTTATTTATTACTCTTTTTGTACATTCACATATATATTTTACAACACATTTTAAAATAAAGGACATATATTTTGTACAAAGGCGGCACTTATTGCTTATAGCAATAACTCCCAGGCAACCTTTGGGTGGAAATAAAAAGAAAATATATTAACAAAATTAATAATAAAGAGGGGGAATGTAAATGCAAACAAAAATTGCAGAGTGCTATTTACACGAAACATAAAATTAACATAATAATATCATAATACATACATATCTCTTATTGTTTAACACATATACTTAAAAAATATACATAAACGTATTAAAACTGAAATAAAAATAAATATAATTATATAAATACATATACATACTTACTCAAATAATAATATGGGGGATTTTTTAGATGAAGTTCTATTTTGACGGGTATTCGGTATGGAAAAAGTGCTTCACTTTGATTTTAAATGAGTTTACATCTTTTAGCTTTTGTAGAGAAAGCGGTAAACGGTTCCAGAGCCGTGCAGCGTGAAAAGCGAAAAAGTAATTAATTTTGAAGAAATAAAACCATTGTACGAGTAGTAGTTTCTTAAAGTTTTAAACGCAAACTCGCATGGGCCCCAGTACCGTTTGTTTGAGGGACTTGATAAAGTTAATGAACCCTTAGAGGATCATATGAACTAAGTTATAAACTCATCTAGAACTTCTGAGCAAATAACCTTATTGTGGACCATGAAATAATGATATCATACTTGTGTTTGTCACACGCTTGAATCACGTCTACTAGACTCTCAGAAACTTTACAAACCTATACTACTTACTCGTAATAACAAAATAGTAGAAAAGTTGTGTCCGACACTGATGTTTTTGTAAAATTTTAAATGAAATGGGTTATTGGTACTGAATCTAAAATCACAATTATTAGAGTTTTTGTCAGTCAGTCTGTATAAAAATTCAAATAGTTTATTTTGTTAGATATTCATATTCATATGCTTTATTGCACACAGTTATTAATGTAAACAAGTAGTCTTAAATTAAATGTGCTATAGGCGAGCTTATCTCTGAAAGAGATTTCTTACAGCAAAACTTAGGTGCTATGGACATGTTAGTAAAAAAGTACAAAGTACTATGTGCACACAAAAAGAAAAATACATAAATAATTTTAATAAAAAGGAAAACAAATTAAGAAACAATATCGACTTAAAACTAGCCCTAACATACTCGTTAAATAAGTTTAATACCTATACATTACATAACAATAAAATTAATATATAAGAAACTCAAATACATATACTTAAATACTGTGTAGATAAATGGACATATATCTACACAAACGTACTTACATAATACATATATGTTTTAAACAAGAACATAAACCTACATAAACACTGTGTATATAAATCGGCATATCCATATATAATAATATATATTTACAAGATAAAAATATTCTTAAATAATGCTCTTTAAGTTTCTTCTTAAATAAGCTGATCATTTGATAATCGCGAATCGTGTACGGTAGCGAGTTCCAGAGTACGTACATAAAATACACGTTTTACAAATAAATTATACGACTATCTAAAAAAACAACTAAACATATATATACGATAAGGTTCTATAATAATAAGTGAAAATAATTCTAGGGTAGATCATGTATCGTTCACTGATCAAATTCCAAAAGAAGAAAACATTATTTGCTCAAATATTTTTTTCACTACCCTGTACAGAGCGGTTCAATCAGCTGACAAAATTTCTATGGAAAGGTAAAAATTTTTTTTTGGTAGAATGCGGTCTATTAAGGATACTCTATCATCTGTATCCTTACGACATACGCCTGTCTCCTAGAGGGGTAGGCAGAGACTACAGATACTTGTATAATAAAAAAAAAATAGAGATAATAAGATCTATACTCGAAAACACCTCTAACCTCAACTTTCAGTACAACAGGAGTCAAGCAAACTTTTCAAGTCAATCCATTACAATATAATATTTTTTATAAACCATCAGCACTGGAATAATAATGATTGTTGTATGAATAAAAAAACTATTCCCTACCTACATGTAACCCTATACAAAGAGGAAAAATTTGTAGACTATATTTTATTTTAATTAAAATAAGTTTTTAGCTCGTAATTTCAATATTTGTGAATCAAGTCGTGAGAAAAAGCGCTGCTTGGCTGATTCATCGACGCGCGTTGACCAAATCTTTAAATAACATTCGTTTTCTCATACGGGAAAACTGTATCAGTTTAATCTGACTACAGATTTCCATGTGCAACGACCCTGACACACCTGTTGCTAATGTCGAACTTGAAAAAGTGATAACAACCTGGTTTAATTAATTTTATGTTTGTAATGCCTCCCAAATAAACTTTATTTAAGATAAAGAAATATATACTCGTACATCTTAAAACATTGTGAATAAACACTTCAACACTAATATCATAATCGTAGAGAAGTTTGTGAGTTTGGACGTAGGAGGTTATCTCCGAAACTACTCATTCGATTCTAAAAATTCTTTTACTAATAGAAAGATATATTATCTCTGAGTGCTAAAAGCTATAGTTTTTTTCCTGAGGATGGCCAGTTCCCTAGGGACATAGCTATAAATTACAATCGCGCGGGCAATCCGTGAAACTACCAAACCCATTTTGAAAATTCTTTTACTGTTGTAATTGTTAGATTTTCCCTGAAGACGGACAGTTCCTTAGGGACATAGTCTTTGTTCCCTAGGGACAAAGTCATTAGTAAATACGGAACCGATTTAAAAAAACACTGTTTTTTTTTTTTTTAGTTTATTTATTTATCATTTTCTTAATTAACATTTTGTGCTATATAGCCGCTGTCGGAAACCTAATCGGTTTATCTGCCAGCGGCGATCGTTCTTAAAATTATTTTATTTTATGTAATGGAGGTAAGCGACACGATTGTGCTCACTGAGCGTCGTCGGCCGGCGAGCTCTCCGTCGGCCGGCGCGCGGCGGTCGTGCGTCAACCACGTGGTCACCACTAACAATCGCGATCGCCCTGAGGCTCTCAGCCAGCACAACCGTACCCACCTATTTACATTATTATACTTATAAATTATGCTTTCATACAGAGTAGGTATCTTATTTTTCTATAAAGTGGTTTTTTATCTTACCTCTAAAATTATCACTGCTTAAATATAAGTTTTGAATATCCTTAGGAAGCTCATTTACAGTTTTAGACAAACAGTACATCCAAGTTCGCTTTCCATAAACATTATTATATTTTGGTAAGGTGAATGATGGTAGGTAGCTTAGATTTCGCAATCCATCCGATCGATTTTTTAAAATCATATGAGTCTTGTTATGATTCTCATCAATAAGTACATGTAATTTAGTTTTATCATATACATTTAAAATTTTGTTGTGATTAAATAAACCTTTGATATTGTTTTTGAATTCGTTATTGTATTTTTTTGGTGTAATAATTTTTAGTAAGTATACTAATTTGTATTTTATAGATATATTCTTTATTTATTGTTATAATGGTTATACTCTTCACTTGGATAAAGGCTATTTGTCGTTTCCTGGAAACGAACCGTTCTGCTCTAGGGACACAGACATAGGGTCAGATGTATAACATACAGCATATCGATACGACATGAATCCCCGACGAGGTGTCAGCGGTGTTTCCAAGTGTGAAGGGAGAATTGCGAGTCAGAGTCCACACTTGGTACACCCACTTTTCACCGAAAGTTATTATGTCGCAAACGTGATGGGGGTGAGCCCTATCGCCGTATTTCGGGCACAAATGGACCAAAAGCTTAACAGATTCGATAGCACTATCCAAAACAAAACCAGGACGGGCGAAGCTGCGAGCAAAAGCTAGTGTACCATATTAGTAGAATAAACATTTATTGGGGCGTCATGAATAATTCGCGTCCCTAGCAGTAAAGTCCTCATAAAATACTTCAATACATCATGTTATTTAATTGACCTAATGTAAGTTATAAAGTAATCGAGAGAGTTGTTAGTAATCCCGTTTATTGAAAATAGTAGAAAATAAAGCTTTTCATATATCAAAAATATTAAATATTTGAAGTACCTTATTAATTAACAAGTTTGAATATAATTAATTTGTTTATCCTGTTAAATTTCTGGTGAAATTTCATTTTATTTATGTAGAATGATTTCGATACTGCCGTAATTTTAAGGATGGTAAAATTTCATTTTTATTTTAATAACGAAGCGTTACCGGTTCTCACACTGTTTGACTCTGTAAGACGACAGTGTAATTTTGAAACTGTGGTAAGACTTTATATTAGATTTACTACTCGTACATAAAAAAACAAGCAATAGAGCAATAAAATAATTCATCTGTGGGTTAATTTTATCGATACGTACATGTTATATTTATCGATATTACACTTTCCCTACCCCTTTTGCAAGTTGACAATATTTATAATTTAAGTTATAATTGTGTGAACTCGTATGCCCTTAAATAAGGAACCCGCACTTTCTTGCAAAGAGACTCACTTACCAAACAATACAATTATGATTCTGCTTCGGATAAAGACCTGGAGATGCTTCTAGACACGTAAGATAAACAGCTGTGACAGAGATGTTGATTTAAAGTGGCTCGGATAAGACAAAGCCAAGAAAAATACCCACCGTTTTGATTCCGACGGCTCTGTCCCAAGGGTTGGACTTAGAGAGAAATGGGCCACTTAAAGGTTTAAGATAATACCTTTGATAATATTTTTTGTTTTATGGTTCCATTAAATACAGAAACCATATAAGTTTTGGTGTATCTCTGTCTATGGTTGAGCTTTATGTCTCGTATCTCTGATCTTATATCTAAAAAATATATATACACTGTAAAAGCTCAAGAGTTAAATAAAACCCGAAATCAGTTAGAACGCGTTTTAACTTGTTAGCGCCATACAAGACTTCGGAGGTTGCCTAGCTCCGCTCCGCTTCGCTCGGCTCGTAAACGTATTAACATGTCAACCTAACCACTCCTCCTCGCTTCGCTCGTCATCACAACCTATTTTGTTTTTTTGTATAGCAAACGGGTTTTAACTGTGACATATATTATATATAGTGAAATTATAAATATAGACAATAAAATTTTCTCAACATATATTTCGGATCCTAACTGCACCCGGCATCAGTTGAGTATAAAAAAAAATGATATTGATGGAAACAATATGATCTTATTTCTCTTATTTTTATATCTTATCCTTATATCTATCTCGTGGAGAAGCAGAATTAGATAGGGACCGCGGAAAAAATAATAGTTTCTTCGAGAAATGTACATTTTGAAAATTCTTGTAGTACCTTTGTTCAATGATATATAATGTGATATTCGATTATGTAGCCAAGTTCATACTGGAGACTCAATAAGTGGTAAGACCAAGGCTCAATGATCCTTTCTGCGAAATAAGCAAAATAAAATGTAGACTTCCTACACTAATTGGGTTGAGGTTATTCTTGAACTAGCATAGATGCACAAAAATATTTTTCACTTTTCATGCTCTTAAAGTTCTTGTTTATGCTAGGTGTAAGCGGACTCAAACTACTTTTTATGTTCTAGTGCATAAAAGTGTTTGCTTTTTCTAAGACTATGGCAATAAGTCTTGCAGCCAAATACACAGTACAACTTCATTGACAAACTTTTTCAAACTCAATACAGGGCTAGGCACTCGAAGTGTTACCAACTTTAAGTTGCTATAGCAACCAAACTGTTTACAATATGGCGCCCATTTTTTCACAGTCGTAAGTCTATTGTATTGTTCCTAAACATACAGAAGCTCATTGTTTTTCGTCGCTGCTAAAAAAAGTTATCCAGATGGAATTCAAACGCCACAGTGTCATTACTTTGTATTTGGCTGGAAAATCGCAACCAGCCATTGTTAATGCGCTACGACATTTACATCTGAATAAAATGTTTGTGTATCGGACCATCACGCGTTACAATGATACGGGTAGCATCAAGAAACGCCATGGAGGTGGACATCCAACAACAGCAACATCATCAGAAATGGTTCGAAAGGTAAAGGCTAGAATTAAACGAAATCCACGACAAAGCGCAGTTAAATTGGCGAAAAGTCTTAATGTATCTGCCCGGAGCATAAGACGCATATTGAAAAATAAACTACAACTGAAGCCTTACAAAATACAAAAAGTGCAAGACTTGAACTTGCACAAAAGGCAGTTCGTCTAAAAAGAGCTAAGGAGTTAAAGCACTTGCACGTTGATAGCAAGCTTGAAAATTTTGTATTTTCCGATGAAAAAATTTTTACGGTTCAGCAATATGTGAACAAACAAAATGATCGCGTATGGTTAAAGTGTAAATCAAACGACAATTTAGACCAACGAATTGCTCTGCGAAAGCAAGCACCAGCATCAGTGATGGTTTGGGCCGCGGTAACTGCTACGGGACGTTCACCTCTCGTTTTCATTGAGCAGGGTGCAAAGATAAACTAGCAAATCTACCGTGAAAATATTTTAACGATGCTTTGTTACCTTGGGCACGTAAGGAATTTGGTAGAAACCATTGGACGTTTCAGCAAGACTCGGCACCATCCCACAAAGCCCGTGAAACCAAAATTTTTTGCAAGAAAAAGTTCCGAGCTTCATTTCTTCGCAACAATTATGCATGTCTTATGGATACTAATAAGAACCTATCCTATGAGTTTGACATGTTTTCGTGGCGCTACGGATTTGTAAACAACTATGGAATGAAAATAATATTTCAACAGATATTAGAGACGATTGATTTCATAAAATTTTGTAAGGATAAAGAAATACTAAGCGGACATTTTCACAAGACAAACATTGATGAGTTTTTTCGTATTTAATCATGTATTTATACTACATCAAAACATTGTAAGCATTTTAAAGAAGGCTGATAGTTTAATGGTCTGCTTAGAAGAACTAGCATCTGAACAGAAAACTGTCGATGTAATATGTGTAACTGAGCACTTTATGATGGATGGACAAGAAGAATTATTGACAGTACAGAACTATCATCTGGCAACTCATTTCTCACGGAACAAGAAAAGAGGAGGTTCCTGTATTTTAGTAAGGTCAGGACTTCAGTATAGGGAACTAATAGATGTAAAAAATATATCGATCTTGGGAATTTTTGAATGCTGTGCAATAGAGCTTGTTGAGCATAATTTAATTATTGCTTGTGTGTACAGAGTTCCAAAGAAAAAACAAGTAAAAAAGTATTTTGCTTTGTTTCATGAGAAGTTGGAAATCCTGCTAAAATTATTAAGCACAAATTCGAGTAAAAAGGTTGTGTTATGTGGAGACTTTAACATAGATATTCTAAGAAGCAACCCCGTTAGTAGATATTTTAGTCAACTTTTGAAGGCTTACAATCTGAAACTTGAAATAAAGGAACCAACAAGACTAGTCAGTAAAACATGTTTAGATAATTTCGCGCACAATGTGAAGCGAGGTTGTGAGGGTAGAGTGATTGAGTACGGTTTATCCGATCATACAGCACAATTGTTAAAGATCCCTGTGAAAAAATCTTGCAGAATTAATTCATGGTCAACTACTAGACGAGACTTCAGTACAGAAAATCTCGAAAAATTCAAAAATCATTTAGAAAATTTAACTTTTTCGGACATGTATGAATCGAATGACTGTAACAGCGCTTATGACATTTTCTTTGGGACGTTTATTTTGTTTTATAATCTTTGTTTTCCTTTCGTTACTGTAAGGCGAAGAACACATCAAAAAGCTAAATGGGTGTCTAAAGGCATAAAAAAATGTAGTAGAAAGCAACGTGAATTGTTATGGTGCTATAGAACAAATAAAACCGAAGAAAACAAAAATAAATTGGAAGATTACACAAAAAAACTCAAGATAATAATAAAATTAACACAAAAAGCGCAAAACAACTACGCCATAAAAACAGCTGAAAATAAATGTCGTACAAGCTGGAAAGTGATAAATAATTGCAAAACCAATTTTCCAAAAGAACCAATACATAAAATAGACACCGGATATAAAACGCTCACAGATCCTACAGATATTGCTAATGCATTCAATGACTTTTTCGTAGACCAAATTAAAACTTCAACAACAAACAGTATTAAATTTAATGAAATTGTTAACAATTCAGCAAATTCAATGTTTATGGCACCAATAGCGCCTAACGATATTGTTAAGGTGATAAAGGCACTCAAAAATAAAAATAGTGTAGGATATGATGATGTACATACAAAGCCTTTAAAGTACGTTGCAGAAGTTATAAGTGGCCATCTTTCTTACATTATCAATATGGGTATTAGTCAAGGTATATATCCAGACAAGCTTAAGCCGGTAATAGTAAAACCGTTGTTTAAAAAAGAAGACAAGAAAAACATGAAGTTTTATCGGCCAGTTGCTTTAACATCAGTATTGTCTAAAATTTTCGAAAAGATTATATACAATGCCTTAGAGTCTTACTTAAATCAATTCAATATTCTGATTAAAGAACAAAGGGGATTCAGGAAGAAAATGAACATTAATATGGCTATATATGACATGTTAAATGAAATAACTAGATATGTGGACAAAAGAATGCCTATATGTGCAGTGTACATGGATTTAACAAAGGCGTTTGATTATGTAAATCACAACATACTACTACATAAACTAAATTCATATGGTATCAGGGGAAACATACTTAGTCTAATCAAATCGTATCTAAATAATAGGGTACAATATACGGAAATAACGAGGATATGTCCAAAAACAAAAAAGGAAATTAAATATCTATCTGGTGACAGACGGATCACTTGTGGAGTTCCACAGGGTAGTGTGTTGGGTCCTTTGTTGTTTATACTGTATATTAATGACTTGCCTAAAAATATTGCTTTTCCCATGGTGTTATTTGCGGATGACAGCACAGTAACAATCAATTGCAATGACATTAATAATTATGAAAATACAATCAATGACATTTTAAAAGATATAATTCAATGGCTAAATAATAATAAATTAATTGCAAACTTGAACAAGACAAAAATAATGACTTTTTATCAACGTGTGAATAAAACCCCAAATCTCAATATAAATTATAATGATAAACAAATTGAAGAAGTATCTGTGACAAAATTTCTCGGATTATTGGTTGATAATCACCTCACATGGAAGGCTCAAGCTGCATCAGTTTGCGAAAAACTAGGAAAGTCAGCGTTCAAACTATCCAGTATTGTTAGCAAAGACGTGGTTTTAACTGCCTACCATGGACTAGTAGCATCTGTTTTGCGATATGGAATAATCTTTTGGGGCAACTCCACGGCAAAAAATGACGTCTTTAAGGCTCAGAAACGGTGTATTTGGTCCATGTGTGGTCTGAAACAGCATGAAACTTGTGTACCGTATTTTAGGTCTCTTAAAATACTAACCATGCCCTCGCTTTACATTTTTGAAGTTGCTATATTTGTAAAAACAAACCCCGAGCTCTTTGTTGAGGTTTCCCAAGTACACTTCCATGATGTAAGAGCCCAGTATAGAAACGACTTGTGTTTACGGAGCTCAAAAACAACTCTCATGCGGAATAGCATATTCTGTATGGCTGCGAAAATATTTAATAAAATTCCAACCAGCATTAGAGATTTGAACTTTAGACAGTTTAAGAATAAATTATATTTGTTTTTACTTGATAAATGCTATTATAAAATTGATAATTTCTTTAATGATAACTTTTAATTTTAATTACTCGTATACGTTTCTTTGAATGTTACTTGTATATCTACTTCAGACATTTTATGTATATTATCAAGAATTTTGACATTCCTATTTGAATTCACCTTTCTTATGTATTTGCATGTGCATGTAACAGAATAATTTAATTAAAAAAAAAAAACCATTCAATATTTGTACGCCGTCAGGTAGAACATAGTGCTCTTAATTAATACCTAACATCTTGTTGTGACATTTATAAATTGTACATACATTTCCTATGTTCACAAATAAACTATTCTTTCTTTCTTTCTTTCTTTCTTTCTTTCCATATTCGCCGGACTTAAACCCAATGGATTTTTCCATATGGTCAATTCTAGAGGCCAAAGTGTCAGCAAAAAAATATGAGACAGTCGACGCCTTAAAGATTGCTCTTCGCCGAGAATGGAACAAAATACCAGCAGACCACATTCATGCAGCGTGTGAAGCCTTCTCGGACAGACTCGATGCTGTTATCCGCGCTAAAGGTGGCCACATGGAACAATAACTTTTTTTTTTAATTTTAAATGTTTTTTTTCTATATATTGAAGTTTATAAATAAAAAGAAACAAAATTGGCAAAATTACAGCATTTTGAATTGGTAACACTTCGAGTGCCGACCCCTCCCCTGTAGTGTTCGCGCTAAGATTCTATCATTTTAGCGCGAACTGACAGGACAGCGATGAACACGGACTCTTCAGACGATGCCCAGAAGAATATTATAAAATAAATGAACCTCCGACATGCATCTCTAATTATTTATTTACGTGATTTAGACATGGCTGTGTGGGCTAAGTTACCTACGCCTTCCCAATCGGCGGCAGAATTAAAAAAAAAAGTTGGGGCGGAAAAGTTGTGTGTGTTTCTTAGCAGTACATATTTATGTAGGTAAGTAGTTGTTTGATTATTTAAATTTGCAATAAATATTACTGAAAGTTAAATATGTCATCAAGTGATAATGAAATAATACTTACTCCTAACACATTAATGGAAAGAAACGCAAAGAAAGTTGTCCAACAGATATTGGCTATTGCCGCCCAAATCTAAGCAAATATTATCTTAACATTTTTAAAATTAAAAAGTTATGAGAATTTCATGCATTGGAGAAGCGGAATAAACATTTGCTAACAATATCACAGCTTCATTTCCTCGCAATCGAAGTGAAAAGCAGAGTGTTGAACTCGGCTACAAACGAGCCATATTACCACGAATATCGGGCAGCTAAATATCTCGGTAATATGGCTCATTTTATGCACTCGTATAACAATCTACTATTTTGAATTTCGCTAACAAGGTCAATGAACCTTGATCCTTACTATTTACCGAGTATTTGACGAAAGTCACCTTACATAGTTTCAGTGCAAATTCACAAATAAGTAACTACAGAACTGTAAAAAGCTCATGGCAGGCGTGATATATCAGTTGTTCCCGAACGTAGACGAAATGTGAATCACATTGGTCTCGCTCTACATTCTCTTTTTCAACAAAAATTTTCCATCTTCGAATTATCCATTTGTATTCTTTGGCATAAAGAAAGAAATATAGTCTACCTACCTAGTATTGACTGAATAAAACCAGGCCAACAAATATTATTACTTGTTAACTAAGTCAATATGACTTTTTTGATATTTTATCATCAATCAATCAATAAAAAGCTTTGTTCTGAGTGATTGAAAGATAACGTACAGCCCAAACCGATGGCTATACGGAATAATATATTCGGAGGGTGTGTTTACGAAGGGGTGAATAGACACTCGGAAAGAATTCTGAAAAAAAAAAAATATTCTCCTAGGAGTTTAAAAACAGGGTTAAACTTTTAACAAAAGACCTCCATTTTGCCGACACCATTTACGCTAGGCAGTCAAAATTTTGAAAGTAGATTTTCGAAATAAAATGAACATACACGTGTTTCAGGATTTTCCAATTTCCAAAATTGAAAGGTAAGGATCAGATTTTGATAAAAAAATAAGGAAAATTGTGGCTACGAGCTATTAAATTGCAGTGTTTAGAATTTTTCGAGTCGCCCAGACCTGGCCCTTTTCTAAAATGAACCCCTAAGGTTGTAAAATAGGGTAAAAACGTTTGTCTCGAAAGTCGTATTCCTTACATGTGTCAATTTGAAACTTGGTACTGTAACGTAATACTAGCACACGAGATTAAAATCTTGTACATACTCGTAATATACTACAAAGTCTCATTAGCATGCAAAAGTCACAATTTTCGTAAGTAATTTCGGACACAAAACGGCGCGGCGTGTGCGCGTTTCCAAAGTAAGTTATATTATAATGTACTCTGTGCTACTGATCCGATTCGGATTATCCGAATGTCGTCGTACGGAAATGGCGCGAAAACAGCGTTCACAGGTTGGAGAAGGACAGATGTATGGGATTAGAGATTTCGACACACGTTGAACAGAGACATAGTATAAGTAACAAATAGTATTTTATCGCCATGTGTTTGTGTGTGAACGCTCTAGTACAAAGCTTCTAGCAACTTTGTACATCGTCTGGAGGCGGCTGTCGCGTACTATAAAAGGACCCGAGTTTTGTTGTTTAACCAGTTATTTTTTTATCCTCCGATGCGATAAGGAAGAAAATAGAAGTTTAAAGTTAAAGAGAAGTTTACCATACAGTGCGAAGATGGTCCAATCAGCAATTCCAGTTAGTGTTTCCAGTTGGTGATTCTAGTTAGCGATTTCAGTTAGTTGTGATTTAGTTTCAGTGCAGTAGAAAATTTTATAAAATCTCAATTTAGTAGTGAATGTTATTTTAAATAAAGTACAGTCATTGTTTTTGGTATTAATTTATTTATTCCGAATCCCAGCTCGTAACATAACTAATACTTTTAATGACAAATTTACATATTATAGCATTTTCTTTTTAAATATTTCCTTTAAGAGTGAAACGGGTTGCAAAGGTTTGTGAGTAAAATCATATTCTTTGTGTCTTTGGCATAAACTTTTGAAAATAAATAATCAAACAAATAAGAGTATAATGTTTTTAAGGATTATATGTGCACCAAGAAAGAATTATGGAAAATCAACCCCTAAAACGGAGTAAGTGTACTTTTGTAAGAAAAATCATTTTGCCTGAAGAGATGTTGAAGTTCCGTGGGAAAATCTGATTCAAACTGATGTCCAAAACCCACGCGGACAAAGTCACGGGCACAAGCTAGTAAAAATATATATCTCTGCGATTTAAACCGAGCGTGGGGTATAATAAAATCCAGAAATATCAAGTTGAAATCCGACCCTGCTCCGGGTCACATACGTCATTATTAATTGGGGCACCAGCCGCTCGGCCCGATCGAGAGGCAGATTCACAAACGCAATATGTGACCAAGTGTACCAGGGAAACGTACGGGAACTTAAATAAAATAAAATAAATTCAAACATAGAGGAAGGAATTTAGATCCTATCAAAGGTAATAAAATCTATGACTAACCAAGAAAGAGAAAAGTTGCCATAAATAGACTAGCGTATAAGATTAAGATTCTTAGATATTGTGCTTTGTGTGTCGCAGGATGATTGCAAGAAAGCGGATCAACGCAAAAATCGTAAATAAAATAATTGAAAGAATCCGGTCCGGATACTTGAAAAAGAAAAGGCAAGATTATCTGCGACGGTAGCGAGCGAAGCAAAACTGAGCAAAAGGGAGCGTGTTAGGTTTACTCACAAGTAAATAAATTCAGGAATCGAGCAAAACAGAGCGGAGCTAGGCGATTTCTTTAGTTTTTAACTGAAAGTTTGAAATCAACCGGACCTTTCTGCAAAATGACTAGGATTTTCACGTTTATCCCATTTTTATGAATATCCTGTGATATAAAATGTGATTAAAGGCAATTTTTGCAAATTTTTGATAAATGAATAAATATAATGGAGACCACGTACAGCAAAGCGTAGTGTAGGCTGACCTCGTACCCGCTGGACCGACGACCTGAAGGGGTTGCTGGATGTTACGGGGGGCAGCTGGATGAGGAGGACGGAGGACCGACATGAGTGGCGAAATTTGGGAAAGGCCTATGTCCAGCAGTAGACAAACACGGACTGATGGATGGATGGATGGATGGGGTAGAATTTCGATGTAGGATTCCAGAAGTGAAACTTGATTTCTTTGATATGTAACAGCAACGTGTATTTGTTCTTCATTGGAATGACAACCGGAAAAAAATGGAAAAATGAAAAAAGACATGTTTTGCTAAGTTTCTTGTCCTTCTTCTTAGCAAGACTTGAAGAGGCGGATGGTTAGGCATTATATTTATTACTAGCTTTTCCCGCGGCTCCGCCAGCGTGTTATTCGGTTAACGACATGCTTTTTTCCGGGATAAAAAGTAGCCTATGTTGTGCCTATGTGTTAAGTTAGGGTATAAGCTATATCCATTCTAAATTTCATCTAAATCTGTTCAGCCGTTTCAGCGTGAAAGAGTAACAAACATACACACACGCACTTACACAAACTTTTTCATTTATAATATTAGTGTTTATTTAGTTTATTTATCAACTAATTTGTTCATTGCATTAGTATGTACCTAATAATATTTTTCATCCTGTTTCTTTATTTTATGCAGGTGTATAAATTTTGATATCCTAACCTAAATATTTTTAAATGTATTTCCCGTATATACATATATATTTTTTAAATCTTATCCTATTGTTATTTAAAGATTTATTTTTGACCTGTAAAAAGTATACTTGATGTATGTATTTTACAAATACTTTTTTTGAATTTTGAATCTGAGAGAGGTGACGACGTATACATGGAGGGAATCCCATAGAATAGTTTCATCTACTGTTATCAGTTTTTTTATTAACTTATTAATTTTAACAGTGTGTGCATAAAATAATTAGTTTGAACTCCATAACTCCAGATAAGTACTTCGTCTTTGTGTGGTTTGTTTTTTATTATATATATGCTATGATCTCTACCAAATTATCTTGCGTTTCTAAATTTATTCTATTATGAACCTGTACATATACATACATATATAAGGTGACTTTAATTTATACAGCCAAACTTATACTGGAGCCTGAGTAAGTGATCAGTAACACGGATCGATAACACTTTTTGCTAATTTTGCAAAATAAAATGTTGACGGCCCATAGTAATTGACTCGGAGCTGGGCTTGCATTTGTAAGGAACACGAAAAGAATCATCGATCCTTGTTACTGAGCACTTAACAAGCCTTCAGTATAAGTTTGGCTGTATAAATTAAAGTCACCTTATATGTGTATGCATCTCGGTGGAACTCGTGCAGTCTTCTGCAGGCAACGGCAGAATAACAGCGTCGCGGATTTCAGTTTGCGACATATGCTGAGTCGAAGCCTTTTTTATTTACCGCGACACATGCACCACCAGAATTAATTAACTTTATAATATATGTATTCTGTGTTTAGTTACTTGTTTAAGCTTTAGAAGTTTGTTAAATTCATTTTGTATCGTTACTTTTTCATTGTTTGTATGTTTGTGTTGTGTTTTTGATAATAAATGTTTTATCTATCTATCTAAAATTTACATACTCGTAAATAGTCAATTAGTGGTCGACTTTACAAATACGCGATCAGGATCTATTTCATGATTTACGTTCCTCTGCTCGGTTTATGCGCATGAAAAATGGAAAAAGAAATTATTTTGGAATTGGATAAGTTTAGTTTCTTTTGGGTTATTAGAGTACATATAAAGTACTCCTTAGTTAACTGTTAGTACCAAGGGCGACCGAAATCCGCTCGATTCAAATACTTTATGAACAAATGCGTGTCTACGTGATAAAACAAAAGGAAAAACATACAATCTTCGGGGACATAATATAGGAAAGGAAAAAATTGAAAGTAAACTCGGTGAGTCCTGTACTAATAACAATTTTTATGGTGACTATGTGTGAACCTAAAACTTTAGAACAAATTACCATAATAGAATTTACCTGTTTGTTTCACAGGTTTATTTCACAATTATTTGCCAACTGGTTTCGGTTAATACATAATTTTCAGGGGATTCAAGAATGTTTTTACAATATTAATACGACGAGCCATAAACGATGTACCTATACACAATTCACAATTGCAAGTATTTATCACAAATATTGTCTTAAAAGATCAGGACTTTGAGTGAATTGAGTAAAAAAACTACTTTAGTAAAAAGTATGTTTTTTGAAAATAAATAAAATGTAGTTATTTTAACAATTTATAAACAGGGAATTAAGTTCCTAAGGCAAGATAATCTTCCTTAAGAAACTCTTTGATACGTGAAACTTCACACTCGTGGGAGAAATCATTCGGAAAATAGACGCTAATTCCTCGACATCTCGAAGCCTTGTCGATAGAAAAACTCATATAATCTGTCAAAAAATTTGAGCTCGAGATCCTGAGATATACTCTTGACAATACGTTTCCGTAATCTTAATTCCAGTTCCACTTTCAGTCGAGATATTTGTCAAATCGTATACATTTTAAGAACCCATCTGGACTGTTTCCTCTGATAGCAAAGACTGCACAAAGGATCCCTGCGACATTCTGATCGAGAGAAAATTGAAAAGAGCAGTGTTACCAGGCGTCACGATTTGACTTCATGTCAAGATTTTAAGGTTCTTGTCAGGACACCTGGGCTATGAAATTATCTGGAGTTTTGAATGTTGATGAGAATACTTATATTTAGAATAAGTTTTTATTCAAAATTTAATATTAAATAATTAATTTTAAGATAGGTGGTAGAGCTGATGCCAGGCTCGAATGTGGAGGTACCACCATCTAAGTTATTCGGGAGAGAGTAAGAGAACAGCTCTCAGGCAAAACCAGGCGGCCCACCATTGCCTGGGCCCGACTGATGGCGGTATATCCATTCCCAATTGCCGGGCCTTATAAAAAACAGACTAGTGATGGGCAGCGGCGTCACTGGTGCAAGGGTTTCGGCACCGCGCTCACCAACCCGCCTGCCCAGCGTGTGTGAGTATGGGTATTTCTTCCAGGAGGACCGCCAAGAGTGGCAAAATCCTGGAAAGGCCTATGTCCAGCAGTGGACGAAACAGTCTGATGGATGGATGGGTAGAATTTTATTTCAGTCAAACAACACAATACATTGTGTTGAATATTATTGTCTTATCATTATGAAATTACTGACACTTAAAATAAAATGTCAGATTTTTTATAGGAATCGGGCTTTTTGTTTTTTAAACATGGTAACTCCTGTGGGTGGATTAGGGTGAAAGGTAATCGTAATTAGGTTCGAGATGGCGGCTTTGATCTCCGGGTTACGGTAGCTCATTGACGAAATTGCTGCCTCATTCGCTCGTCTTCGTATGTTGTATACAATGTACTACGGTCTTTGTCAATAGAGATGACACGTAGGATTATGTAGATACAAACTCGTAGTCAACTAAGTCGCATTTAATTTGTGCAATCATATATTGTAAAACACATTTTGGGAAAATTGTTTATATCTAAAGACACGCGTTCGCGTATCCAGGGCTGAGATCTAAAAGAAAAGACCGGCGCACCAGCCGTGCGTTCGACATTAGACGAACTATTAGAAGTTTCTTTCGACCCCCGCACAACTTAGTTCCTATTAGACCTACGAATGCTATGTTTGCTAAGTTTCTTGGCCTTCTTCTTAGCAATACTAATCGAATGGTGCGGATGGTTAGGCATTATGTATATACAATATTTTTATTCCTATATTTCTATATTTTATGCAAGTGTATAACTTTATTACATTTTAGTAGCCCACCCTTAATATTTTTTGTATGTATTTCCCGTTTTTATTATTTCTTCATTGTATTATGTATATATCATATTTTTATTCCTAGATTCCCCTATTTTATTTATTTTTTATTTATTTATTTATTTAAAAACTTACGACTATCATTTATTAATGCAGGTGTATATTTTATTTCCCGTATTATTATATATTTTTTTTTATATTCTAAAGACATATTATATTGTGTAAATTAACTTTGACTTGTAGAAAGTATACTTAATGTATCTATTTTGCAAAAATAAATATTTTGATTTTGATTTTGATTTTCGAAGTTGCAATTTTACATATCTGTTAAGGTCCGCGCAAGTAAACAAAAGCTTAAATTACATAAATGAAACTTTAACGGTACTCGCGATATTGACGTCCAAATGTCACTATCTTCATCACTGATTGACCGACTGACCGACTCACTCACTCATATAAAACCTAACCCACTTCCAAAGGACTTAAAAACTTCAAAATTGACTAAATTTAATGATTTTATTTATTAGTACCTTTTGAGCTACGCACGCGTGCAAGTGTGTTCGACAGTTTTGTTTAGTGGTTCTCGAGTTAGAACAAAATATATAGATAGACAAACATTCTTTAAGTCGTAGTTGTAGCCCCAGTAAATTACTAATAACCTATTTAACTCAATTTAAAATATTTCATAATTATTTAACGAACAGACACGACTATTGTATTACTTTATAACAAGTACAAGTAAATGGATAGTCCAGTCTCATCTAAACAGTACCAAAACCGTAAGTTATGTTTTATGTACAGCCAGGAACACAGATCCGTGCGGTCTATAATGCCTGAATGCAGTTTCAGGTGTGACTAAGAATCTTGCCATTGCAATCTTAACCCGATGCACTAGGATGCATTTCACTCAAAATGCACTTGAATTTTTTCACTACAAACGGTGGTTGCGAGCCTCCGGGCTTGCTCCTGGATAAGTTCTAGACATAAATCTCTGCAAAAGACTTGCAGGTGTTGCACAAAAGTAAGAAAATCACAGTTGCATAGCCCATGAAGCCCACGGCGCAAAACTTAGACTTCTAGTAACGTAACGTCGATCCTAGGCTAGCTAGGCTTTCTTAATCTAGAAACGTTCGTGACGAATGTAGAGATCATGTCACGTTTTTTTTTGTATGTGTATATGTGTGTGTGTGTGTGTGTGTGTGTGTGTCTAGTTAGTGTACGAACATTTTATGAACATTTTATTTATTTACATTATAAAGCTGTGTGTCATCCGTCACCGTCTTGCCCGCCGGACTCTCAGACGGCGAAAGCAGCAGCAAATATGTTAGCGAAAAGCGTTTTCATACTTTAGTTTTGTTTTGTGGCCGTAGCAACGAAATTAACCCAAATACTTTATCTTGGGTTTTTCATAATAACTCCACGGGTGTGTTAGCACCTCATTTATCGATTCACAAAGTGCTTTTCCTCGTTATAAACGACCCGTCGTCAAATGAAACGATCGATAAAAGTCGCCTGAATATATGTGGCAAATACATGCAATGTCGTAACGGGGAATTCCAGTGAATTTCAGCCAAGGTTGCGGCAAGTACCTTGGGCGTGGAATCACATAAACAAAAATTATGTGCGGCGCGCCCGAAGTGTCGCTACGCTAAGTGTCTTAATAGGAAACCCCAGTAAATTTCAGCGGAATGTGGGCGTGTAATGATATAATTAGAAATTATGACTGCGACACTGCGGCGCCCGTGGGCGAGTTTACGGGCGCCTCGCAGGCGAGCACCCGCTGTGTAACGTTCGACTGCACTTTCGTATGTTGCGACGTATTCGCTGATGGGCTCCAAGCCGCTGTCGATAAGCCTGAGTAAAATACATGATTTTTTCTTCAAAGATAGCACAGTCGCCGCACCTGATTCCATTGTGTGACCGGGAGCTCCATGCAGCGTTGGAGAGTCACCTGCACCGCGGTTTTATCGGTAGCTCGATGGTGCGACGACTCCGACACGAAGTCTTTTAAGATTATATGTAACGTAACGTCGTTCGTAAGCTCACCTGCTCGTAGACCTTTGCTACAGACATTCCTTAATCTTGAAACGTTCGTGACGAATGTAGAGATCATACCACGTTTGTATGTGTATATGTGTGTGTATGTATATAGTTATCGTACACGTACACGTATGTTGCATAGGTAAGATAGTATGACGTGAACATGTCTTTACTACGTTTACTACGACCGTCGTCATGTAGCAGTCAGCATGTCAGCAATGATAGTATAACGTTAGGGTGCCGGAGCAGCAAGCGCAAGTACGAACGTCTGATATATGCACTCTGTATCAATGCGCCGCAACGCTCGAGACACATCGATGGTGTAATGTTGCATAAACATTATTTACATTATGAAAGCTGTTTGTTATCCGTCACCGTTCTGCTCGGACCCTCGGACGGCGAGATGTTTCGCTATGTTAGCGAAAAGCGTTGTCAAACTTTACTTTTGTGTAGCAACCAAATAATCCCAAATACCTTATCTTCGGTTTTATAAAAACTAGCACGGGTTCGTTGCTACGTCATTTCGTGATTCCCGAAGTATTTTTCCTTGTTAGCCAAACGATTAAACCCATAGGTATAGGTCAAATAATTATTTGACTTATCGACCCGTTGTAATGAGGATAACGATCACTAAAAGGTATGTCGCTAGGCATGACCATGTGTGGCAAGGCCGAATGATGTCATTGGGAATTCACCTGAATTTCAGCCAAGGTTGCGTCTATCGTGTAGTTAATTAAACATTCTCGCCGCGCCCCGTTGCTATATGCGCACCTTTGAAAACAAAATCACGGCAGGACTTTTGTATGTTGCGACGTGTTCGCTGATGGGCGCCAAGCCGCTGTCGATAAGCCTGAGTAAAATACATGGTTTTTTCTTCAAAGATAGCGCACTCGTTGCACCTCGTTCCGTTGCGTTACCGAGATCTACATGCAGCCTTGGATAGTCACGTGCAGAGCGGTCTTATCGGTAGCTCGGTGGTACGTACGGCCAAGACGGAGTTACACCTGGTCGGCGTGCAAGTTAATCATGTACGGAGTTTGAAAAAGAGCATGTCAAAACGTATGCACGTTGTATTAGCTACATTAGGTACAAACCCAACTTTAGTTTAAAAACAAACGGTATGATAACATTTATTTAGTTATGGCATAAAAATATGGTGAAATTTCCGTTGACGTCAGGGTTTCAGCCAAACCACAGAAATAGTTGCCTATTATTACAATGGTATCGGCATTATTTCTGATGGGTGACGCAAAAGTATAAACCGCTCGCGATTTAACCACAATTATTTATTAATTTTATTTCAGGATTAATGCCTGAATGCCTAATCAATTTTCCTTACATTGCGTCATTGGATCGTTCATTTTGCGGCCGCTGATATCAGCAGGCTACTATATAAGGCCCAAATCTTCCTTGATATTCATAAACCCACCGACAGCCACTGAGTGAACAAGTTCGCCCACAGGAATACTGTGACCCGTGACTCGTGACCCTCCGTGCTCTATGTAAGTATTGAATATTTAAATTATTTATTTTGTGCATTTTTATACTTCTCCTGTGCCTTCTTTCCAGGGATAAAGCGCCTGTTTTATGACTGAATTCAATATTTTATTTCTTTTCATTCGCAGCTACTGAATCAAAATGCTGCCAAACAGTCTGCTGGTGCTGATGGCGGTGTGCATGCTGGTCACGGCGAGGCCTGAATCAAAGCTGGAGCTGCCCAACCATCAAAAAGCTGTGAGTATCGAATTTCTACAAACTCCTATCAACGACCCATTCAAGTTTCTTATTACCGTTGCAACTACTAAGCAAAGAGTTTGTCCTATGCCCCGACTCTCAGTACGTCTTGTAAGCTTCAACGAAATTAATGTTAATTTTTCTATTTACAGATGACCGATCCCACCAGGTCCCGCCGGAGTGCCGAAGGACCACCAGAGTCGCACGTCGTCAAGAAGTCCGGGGTGCTGGGGACCCGCATCGGATGGCGTGAGGGCCCAGACCCCAACACATACTGGGAAGTTTAGGGGAACAATACGCTTATTTGTTTTTTTATACTTTTTAAAATAAAAGTTATTGTACAATATTTCCTGGTATTATTGACGTAGATAAGCTGACGCGACACCGCGTCCAGTAGGTATCCCAACTGTTGTATATACCTGGCTGCGAGCTTAGGTTACCATCGGTCTGCTAGGCTACATGCACATGTAATGTGCATCGGACCGATGTGCAGATATAGACGTCACGCTGCAACTTGTGCAACAGATACTGCACTCTAATAGGTCGAGCATAACGGCTTGGGAGTTAGCACCATTGCATGATAGAACTGTGTCTCCTGAGTTCAAAAATACCACTCCCCGCTCCCCCCGACCCTTAACTTTGGAGTTATAGGCCGTACGGACTTGTGTCATTGGGTGTACCATAAATTATACGAAATTCTCGCTCATGAAAATGACGTACCATACACATGTAAGCGTTGATTTGTTCTTATTTTCTTATCATTTTTATTACTCAATTTGCCAAATTTTATCTGTAGAAACGTTATGCATAAACTGAAAATTATACGCGTAGGTTATGTGATTTATTCAGTACATAAAATTGTGTGATGTTATTGCTTAATGAAAATTGCCGCATAACAAAGAAGGCTCCCAACAAAGGCCTACTATACTAAAGGTCATGCGCTCCGAAGTGTAAAAGGTAGAGCTCACAGATCGAGCGACTAGCCCGATTCCACAACTATTCAGTGATATTCCATCTTCTTCTCATATATAAAATCATCATCGCACAGCCTAAACGGCTGGACTAAGGAATATGAAATTTTGACAGTAGGTTAAAATATTAATAATAAATTTATTTTACAATAATTACAGTCTATTTGATAAATTTAACGAAAAAAGATTCAGGAAAAAAAAATGTATTTTTGCTACTTGATGCGTGGATCGGAACGTCAACCCATAGGCGCTGACACTACATAATCGAAAATTACAGCGATGAATCGGTGCGGCCATCTTATAAGATCGCGTCAGTATGAGTTCATCTTATATGCGGCTTGTGTTTTCGTTGCGGTTGCATTGCGTGCTATTTGTTTTAACGTTTGTTACAGTTTTTGTTGATTTTTGTTTTGTTATTGTTGTTTGTTTTTGGTGAAATGCTGAGAATAAAAAAAGAAATCTTTGAACTCTCAGGCTCGGGCATTATTGGTTCGTTAAATTTAATATAATTTAGATATTAACAAAAGGCACTTTGTATAATCAAAAATCAATCAAATAAAAAATTCGATTTGATAGCTCTTGTTAACTTTCTCGATACTAAAAAAAAAAATCGATTCTATTTCGTTAGGGCACATTACTATAACTGTCAATTTTGAACTGCCACCCATATCACGATAACTCGAACATACTATAGTTTGCACATTGCAGGATGTTACTTCAACATTGTTATTAAGCGACGTGACTTTTGAATTTGAAACTCTTCAATAGATGACACGCACCATTTGGGATCGAGGCAATCACCCAAGCGACACCAATATCAGGATGCTTACACTACATACTTGATCTTCGTTTTATATGAACAGCGCGTTTACAATACCTACCCATATTTCATTATTTAAACCGTCAACACTAAAAAACTGATACAGCAGAATGATACTAAAACGTTTAAAATAAAATTATATGGTAGCGAAATAACGACGATAAATTTTGACGACTAGTTTCTGCCAGAAACATTATGATATCTAGGAGTCAGTGTATTCCCTATATTATAGCAACACAAAAACCAGAATGAGAGCGCTGACTTCTAGAGAACAATTCAAAGAAGTCGGCAAAACTGTAACATTAGAAGTCAGTTGCAATTTTTTTCTTAAAAGTTCATTTGTAAAAATTAATAAACTTGTAATATAATTTAAAAGACATAGACTTGCATGGTAACATGATCATTCTCCGATAATGTGCTCGACCCACTGGACCATAGAGTTAGTATTTCTAATCTAATCTGGAGGTCAGGGGTTCAGATCCCGCAGGGGGTTCATTTGTTAAGGTATGCGTCTTGTGTCCATATTTGTGCCCCTAGGACGTCTATAGGGCTCACCACCCATCACCCTGGGATGCTATAATCGTCGGTGTGACGTGGGTGTACGAGTGTATCGGAAACATGTCTGATACCCCCTCGAGGAATCGTGTCGTGACGATGTATTTTTACTAAAACATTCCAACATATTTAAGGTGACTTTCGCATAATAAAATTTAGACTTCCTATACTAATTGAGTCGAGGTTGTCCTTGAACGAGATTTCGTATTTCGCAAACAGGGTCCTGACTTCTTACCGAGTCTTCAGTATGAATTTGGCTAATAAACGAAAGTCACCTTTACTATCATGAAGCGGGATCATCGATCCCCAATTTTAAACTGAAATTCACTGCTTGTTTCGTAAAGTCCATGATTTAGGTATAAAAAGTGTCTGAAACTTGTTGCTCGGTCCCGGGTTCGAGCCCTGCCGGTGTCGGTTTAACGGCCAGCTCGCCGTGCCGCGGTGATTTATGCTGCAAGTTCGACGTTTGAATAAAATTCGCACATTTTGAACTGGGAATATCTATGCTATCTTTTTTGTTTGCGGCGTTTTATGAATTTTGAATATTAGATTTACGAAAATTTTACTTAGTTCCGGCTAGATATCGATGACTTTCATTAATACCATAAATAAAGGAAAAAACCGGCCAAGTGCGTGTCGGGCTAAGCACAATGTAGGGTTTCCGTAGTTGTCCGGTATATTTTATAAGTTGGTCTACTAATACAGACCGCGCCAAACTTCTGGTCCCAAGACTTGAGTCACTAATAACATTTTTTTGGTCATCATGCCTATTTACCTGGGCCGCCTCGCTCCGCTCCGCTTCGCTCGGCTCCCTAATATGTACTTACATGTCAACCTAACCGCTCCTCCTCACTTCGCTCGTCACTTCAACCTATCCCTAGCGGTCGAATAAAATTAAAACTAAGGAAGCCGGTGACGGTTATTTAGTCACTTTCTATTTTTAATAATAATAGTGTTGGAATTAAAACGTTTATTTGTAAGGATGAATGCGTCCAACAACAGACTTCCATCATCATAATAATTTTATCGCAGTTTACAGGTAAATACGATTTCAACTCTCCCTGTCCCTTCCCCTATCTCCAAGAGCTATCTATCACGTTGTAAGTCACAGTTCATTTTCTGATTTGTCATCTTCTACGAATTTGTCTTCGTGATTTCGGCTGAATAAATCAACTTTTTAACTCCTACGAAATTTTACTTCAAAATTGAACATCATTTGGAAATTTTTGAAGGTCCTGAATTTATTCAGGTCATTAAGACGTCGTACGCTTTAATAAAAAGATTGATGGAAGTTAAATAAATAATTTAATTAAAATTGTAAATGTCCTAAGACAGTACGATTGAAATTAATGTCCTAGACTATTGTGATTTTCAGCAGCCTGAAACCCTACTTTAGTAAGAACTATTTAATATAACATCATGAAATAAATTCGCCTATTGAAATATGAGCGTCACAATTTAATATACAAAGGTTTTCATCCCCGTAAAACATTTATGGCCTACAAAAAATGCCAGTGAAATAGCTCCGACATTGTGGGCGGCCGCCGTGTAATGACGAATGAGATAGAGGACGCTCTCGGCCCATGCTCATAAACCGAACACATCACCACCTACACGATCTTTTGATCTTATTTGGTAAAAAACAATTTGGCCAAGTGCAAGTCGGCTTCGTGCATAAAGGGTTCCTTACCAACACATATTACGGGTACGGATCCCTAAAAACATTATGGTACATTAAAAATCATCGTTTTTATGATCTTAGCGCTGCCTATCAACCTAGCAATGGACCTCAGTACAAGAAGGTTGACAAGCTACTCTTAGCGCCATTTATCATCTTACCAATGAACCTCGGTACAAGCTGTCGAACAAGTATACCTAGCACCTATCAGCTTGAGTGGCTCCCAATCCGTCTTCGTCGCAATTCTCATATTCTTTTCCTTCTCTATTCTGTTTTATTTAATCCTGTATATCCTTCTTATTTAAAAGATCGCTTTGTGTTTCGTCTTACAAAGAACGACCTAAATCTGAGGTCATCTGGAAATCTTCGCCTATCAGTGCCAACTCATACTACGCGCTTTTACAGTAACTCATTTACTGTTGAAGCTGTACATCTGTGGAATGCTCTTCCTCTCACAATACTACAAGCTCCATCATTACAGTCATTCAAAACCCTAGTCAAACAGCATTATCTTTCGCTTTGATCTTAAAGTTTATTGTTTCTATTTGTCCCTATATTAATACATATTTATTTATATAAAATATATAATTTATTTATAAATATATATAAAATTATTTATTGTTTATGTATGTTATATATTTACGTTTAAATCAAAATGCTTTATTTTATTTTATTTTAAAAACCGTTATTCTGTGCACCGCCTATACACCTTTTCATTTTTAAGAGTTCTTCCATCCAAAGGTTGTCTGGAAGAGATCGCTTTTAGTGATAAGACCGCCATTTGTACCCTGCTAACTTATATTTTAAAATTGATTGTTTTTTATGTCTTTTGGTGTGCAATAAAGAATATTGTATTGTATTGTATTGTACCTAAGGCCTAACCTCAACATCCAAATTTCCGTGGCAGAACGGTCGCTCGCTCGTGTGGGACGCGACATGTGTTGACACTCTGCGATCGACCGCTGTTACAGCTGGCGCAGCGGCAGCAGCGGCAGAGTGTAACAAGCGGCGCAAATATGCGGCTCTAGGAGAGGGTTACATGTTTGCGCCGTTTGGAGTAGAGACGTTCGGACCGTGGGGACCAGATGCGCGACAGCTCTCTAAGGACATAGCGTCGCGCCTGGTCGACGTTTCGGGTGACCCAAGAGCTGGGGTTTACTTCAGACAAAGAATCAGTCTCGCTATTCAGCGAGGTAATGCCGCCAGTGTCTTGGGCACCCTGCCTCGTGTTAGCGATCACCTGGACAAAGTATTTTATTCGGTTTAGTGATCTGTTTTGATTTAGTTTTGCAGTAAATAATGTAGGTTCTTCTTTAATTTCATACATTTACATAATTTGTTTTATTTTTTCTAGGATTGTATAATTTATGTTGTTTTAAGATGTTTGTATAGGTATATAATGTACAGTTATTCCAATGTTTAAATATCTACCATGTGTAACATTACTAAAGAAGAAATTAAAGTAAAAATATATAGTCCAAATACATATTATTGGGTAAAAAGTTACACTATTTTTAGCGTCGGGTTTGGGGGGGGGGAGGAGAAGTTGGGTTTTTTCAGTTTTTCTTAAATATTTCGAAAACTATGCAGTTAAGCGCAAAAAAGCCCAGCACAAGAGTAATTTACATTGAATTGTGAATAAGAATGTTCCTCAGCATAATCTTGCTAAAGTGAGCGGTTCCAGAGTTACGGAGGGTGTAAATTAGCAATTGTTCGGTATTTTTAGATTTTTGCAAAAATATGACACTATAACAAGGAAACTATTTTGTTATACAGTCTTTTGTAAAAACAAATTGCGATTATAGTAGGCGGTGGTATGTTAGTGATAAGCCCTTGAAGAAACGACAACCTCACCACCGCCTCAAAGGGGCGCTACTTTTTATGGGAAATGAGGCTTCCACAGGCCTATGCCATATAAACTTGTGGTATGGAGAAACCCACTCTACAAACAAAAACAAATCTACTCTAAACTAATAGAACTAATAAAAATGTCGAATATAACATGCGATCGAATTTTAATGTAAATCATCATCAATCGTCAATGAGAAATTGCCTAGAAACTGGGAGAGTGACTTTTATTTAATTGTTATAGTTCTGCTTTTAATCAATACATATAATCAATATATTTATTATTATATATATATGTCTGTATATACATATTACACATATTACATTATTTGAATAAGAGTAATAGAAATAAAAAGGGGGTGACTAAAAAAGAGTAATAGAACACAAATCAATGATTTTTAGAATGTCTGTCTGTCTGTCTGTTTGTTCACGCACACCTCTAAAACTATTGAACGGATTTTCATGTAGTTTCCACAACTGTACAGAGCTTAATTTGGAATTGAATATAGGCTTTATTTAAATAAAATCGGATCTCCGAAGAAAATTTATCGTCATTTAAAGATTTTTGGAATTTACTTTTCTACTGGTAGCAATTAGAAGTTATGGTACGGGATCTCCTCGACGGATACAGAGTTCGAGTTTGGGCTTATTTGATTGGTCTTTATTAGCACTTTGGTAAAAACATGGTGGCCGTTGCATATTGTCGTTCAAAAAATCATATTCGTTTGTTTTTCTTATTCCCACGAAAATCAATTCGACGCGGGTGGAGCCGCGGGCAGACGCTAGTTGTTAATAATATTTTCTCTGCAAACCATCATAAATGGTTTAAGGTCTTCTAAAGAACATGACATGTGTTGTAAAAAGAAAAAGGTGGACGAAAACGTTATTCAGGTGGCTCGCACGTAATGTTCTTGTAAGTCGATGGATAAAGTCCTTCAAATCCTCTCAGCTTTCAATGTATATTTTATATCACAAGAAAGCATTGTAAGGGTCGCAACAAAAACAGACATTAGCCGCTCCGAGCAATGTGAGGTATTATAGTTGGGAGACGGCTCTTTAGAAAGACAATATGATGCGGTAATACAAAGTGTGGAGCTGCAAGCTGACAGGGCAATCAGCTGGATGATGGATGCCAGGAGTCGCGTGACTTTTGACCTTGAGAAGAAGCTAAGCTGATAAAAATGCTTGGTGACCTGAGAATATGAGTATAATAAAAATGAATGACTCACGAAAACACCCTGGATATCATGATCAAAGCATTGTAGGTTTGTGAGCCACGTTATTAAATTATATTATTGTCAGTATTTCACTAAACTTTTGTTCTATTACTGTGCTTGATAGCAAGACTGCGTACTGAACAAATCACGAATTGGATAAATGAATTGAATATTCTTTTTTAGCGAAATGATATTATATATTTTTTAAATTTATTTTTGCCAAACTTGCTCGGCAATAGTAGCTTTTTTTAAAACCAAACACGAGAAGAGCCTTTTCTTACCCAAGCGGAAAATATTGCATATAAATTTAATGGGATCAAAGGGAAAAATGCAATACAGCCAAACCAACGGCCGTTCGTTTTTGAACACATTTTGATCCTATTTTTCTTTTCATATTGGCATAAAAATAATAGGCAAATTAATAGCTCATGCATCATATTTTCAACAAAGATTTATTTTTATAGTTTATAATTAAAAAGAAAATCTATGGTCTTGAAAAGGTGTAAAATTAGTTAATTATTCGTGAATTATATTATTGCTTTGCTACTTCTTAGGCGTGGTTTTAATCGAGTGGAAGTATCTTTCAAAATTCAAATATTTATTTTGTAAAATAGATACATAAAGTATACCTTCTATAGGTCAAAGTTAATCTTTACAAAAAAATAGAATATAAAAAAATATAATATGGGAAGTACACACAAAAAATACTTAGGTTGGGCTACTAAAACGTAATAACTACACCTGCAGAAAATAAAGAAATAGAGGAATAAAAATATAATATATACATAATGCAATAGACAAATAAGTTGATAAATAAACTAAATAAACCATATATAAAAATAATGCCTCACCATCCGTCCATTCGATTAGTCTTGCTAAGAAGAAAGGCAACAAGCATGTTTTTTAGGGTTCTGTACCCAAAGGGTAACCAAGGTAGGGTATTACTAAGACTCCGCTGTCTGTCCGTCTCTCACCAGGCTGTATCTCATGAACTATGATAGGTAAACAGTTGAAATTTCCACAGATGATGTATTTCTGTTCCCGCTATAACAACAAATACTAGAACCGGCCAAGTGCGAGTCGAACCTGCACACTCTCGTACAGCAGACATGATTTTTTTGTCGTTTTTATAGCTAATGGTACGGAACCCTTCGTGCGCGTGTCCAATACTTGGCCGTTGAAACGAGCATGTTTATTTAAATTTTCTATCATTTAATGTATCTTTTAAAACTATTATCGACTGTTTTCAGCTTAACACTTATCTTATCAACATCCCTCATAGCCTACCTAGGCCACTAGAATCATAATAAAAAACCGCATCCAAATCAGTTGAGCGGTTCTCGAGTAAAAACGGAACATACACTATAGACGGACCGACAAAACTTCTAAAATTTTAGTAATCCGATACATTTAAAATTTTGCAAAAATATTCTATGTTCAGACATGTCCTTCTTCTATTTTATTATTATTATGAAAAAAAAAAATACACGCAGAGTAGATAAATACTTCGAAAATGAGTTTGAGTGAAGGTAGTAGCATCCAGCGTCTGAAAACTATAATCAAGTTTATGTGGCATCTCTATTAAGTTACATGTTTTTTAACACATTTTTGTAATGCCTCACATTGTTTGAAAAAAGCAATATTGTATATGCTTCGGCAGAAACGGGTGTTGCCTGACTCGTATTCGGCCTGCTAACTCATCTAGTCAGGCAATACCCCATTTACAGTCCTCTGCAATAATGTACTATTCTCTTGCGTAGCTGCCCAAAATATTTCAACGAAATCCTATAACCGTGTCGATCGTTTTATTGCGTACGCTGTCGTTTTAAATAAAACTAGGGTCCAAACATGACGCAGTAAACTCTTTAACAGCTAACAGCATTTTAGTGTCGCCACTCGGGGCTGTCGTTTCACTTTAACGGTTCCGTGAGTTTTGACAACTTTCAATTTCCGCCGACAGGTGGCAGTCCTTCGATAATGGCACCTAGTTTTGTGCAAAACTTCTTGTTGATACAAGAGGTACACTTAAATTAAAGATTTCAGTTAAATTCCATTTGAATAAACGTAATTCTATTTATTTTATTTAGAAACCTTTCTACTAAGTTAATAGAAACTTACAATGTATGATATGGGTATTCAATAAGCTATTATTAACAAGTTTAAATATATATTCCATACTTTGTTGACCCTCGGCTCAATCGTATATTACTCGTCTGCTAATACAGAGGTATGAATTAATGAATGAATGAATAAATACTTTACTGCACAGAAAATTAAAATTAAAACACAGAATACAGAATAACAGAAGGTAAGGGCGGACTTATTCCTCAAAGAAATTTCTTCCAGTCAACCGATGGTATTAGGAAAATGAAAATTTTACACATTCATTGTTATTTGTCCAAAACTAAGAAACAAATTTTCTTCAAGCCTATTACTTAAATATAGTAAACTACATACAAATACATACATACATACCTTTATGCGACGTGAAATTTAAGTCATTTTGCTAACGAGAGCTGGTGATAGTACTCGTCCATATGAACAACTTTTACTATGAAACCAATCCTGAAATCATGAAAAAAACAGCTTTTTTCATACATTTGGGTCGAGTAGGTATTTAACTTTTCTATGGAACAGCTGATATTTTTTTGACGATTTCAGGGTCGGCTTCATAGTAAAAGTTGTTCATATGGACGAGTACTATCACCAGTTTTCGTTAACAAAGTGACTTAAATTTCACATTGCATACATATACATACGTAGATTCGATCTCCGTGGTGCACATTAACATCAATATGTGTTCGGTCTACGTAATTCAGAAGGCACGTCAAGTTGTTGGTTTATTTGTGCCCGAAATACGGCGATACGGCTCACTACCCATCACGTTTGGGACGTAATAATCGTCGTCGGTTAGAAGCGGGTGTACCGGGTGTAGACTGTGACTCGCATTTCACAGTTCACACCCGGGAACACCTCTGACAACCCTTCGGGGAATCATATCGTGACGATATGTTGTTATGTTTATACATTACTAGCCTCTGCCCGCGGCTTCGCTCGCATGGAAATGTCCAACCTAAATATTTTATGTATGTATTTCCCTGATTAGAATATACATATTATATATTTTTTTTGTTCTAATGATATATATTTTAAAGATTAACTTTTGACTTGTAGAAAGTATACTTTATGTATCTATTTTACAACATATTTTGATTTTTGTCTTTTAAGCTTTCAATCTTTGAGTATCGACAGTTTTCGGCTTGGCGGTTATTTTATCGACTACTAACCCTAGTAGCTTATATGTTGACCAGAGTCTACGATGACAATAAAAAATACACATCCAAATCCGTTAAGTGGTTCTCGAGTTGAAACATACAGACAAAATTAAAAAAAAATATTTTTTTGCCTCGGTACATTACCAATAAACCATTCGATTTTAAATACTCAATGTACAGACGCGACATTTACCTATATACTATTTTCTTATATGTATAGATTAGATTTTTACTTTCCGTTTCTCCAAAGGTTTTCAACTTTCTGAGACTCCGTAATTTATTTATTTATTTGGAGCACCAATGTTACATACACAAATAGTTTAACAATAGTAGGTAGGGTTTAAATCCGTGTGTTTTAACGTTACAGGTGCACACATATTTCAAAATTTAAAATTTAAATGATCCTTAAAATAAAACTATAAGTAACAAATTATGATAATAATTCTGAAAAAGTAACTTAAACATAAACTAACTCAACAGAACATTAGATCATCCATGACTTAAACACTCGAGTATCTTAAATTTAAAACATGGAAGACTAACAAAATGTATGTCCAAATCATCATCAACAGTAGATAACTTGATATACGTTGTCATCATACGCGTTAATGGCATAAATTTACCAAGATTGCTGTTAAACCGAGGCGTTGCAAACGGCTTACGATTTGACCGTCTGGTGGTAGGGCGAGGGACAGAAATATTAACCTGACTTAGTGAATCGGGTGAGTCTATTATGCTGTTTGATATTTTGTATAGTACCGTCATATCTATTAATGTCCTACGGTCCTCAAGAGAGGACAACTTAAAATGCTTTAACCGATCATTGTAACTACATCCATAGGGGCAAAGACGATCCTTATATGCGAGGAACTTTGTAAATTTACTCTGTACTCTTTCAAGTCTATCAATATGAACTTCATAGGAAGGGCTCCAAACAGAAGAGGCGTATTCTAGGTGGCTTCGGATAAGTGCATTGAAGAGACAAATCATAGTGTCAGAACGGGTAAAATATTTACATGTCCTTTTAATGAAACCAAGAAACTTAAGTGCTTTGTTAACTACAGAATCTGTATGGTCTCTAAATGTTAATTTTCCGTCTATAAGGATACCAAGGTCACGCACAGTGCTGACCTCCTATAAAGGAGAACCATCAATCGAATACGTTGAAGGTAGGATAAATTTTTTTCTAGTGAATTCAATATGGAGGCACTTATTCACATTCAAAATCATCTTATTGTGACGACACCAGGAATGAACAGCATCTATGTCCTGTTGTAAAAGTAACGTCTTTTGAATTCACAACTGTGTAGAGTTTGAGGTCATCAGCGAATAGAGAGAATTAAGAATTCTTGATGCAGCCACCAATGTCATTAATGAACAAAACAAAGAGGATAGGACCGATATGTGAGCCCTGAGGAACGCCTGATAAGGCATTGTAAGCAGCGGATTTATAACTACAGACGGTTACTCGCTGGATGCGACTCTGAAGGTAAGAAGACAACCAACTCAGTAAATTACCATGGATACCATAGTCAGCCAATTTTTCAACAACAACGTATGGTCAACTTTATCGAAAGCATTACAGAAGTCAGTATATATTGCATCTACTTGTTTGCAAGAATCTACTGCTTCGGAAATATCAGATGTAAACGATAAAAGGTGTGTGACGGTTGACCTATTCTTTATAAATCCATACTGGTACTTGATCGCAACAGGTTTAAGAATGGACATTTATCTAGGAACTTATCATTATGAACTACAAATGATTCACAGATTTCTTATTTGTTGAGGAGGCTCTGTGGTACAGTGGGTCGTGTATTCGACTCTACTTATCCGGAGCTCGTGGGTTCAATCAAATCCTGTAGGGGCACACTCTCCTAGTCCCTGGGCCACATTAAGATGACACAGGTAGTCAAAAATTCAACACAAAGTACAATAGATAAGTTCCAAGAAGATAACAGAATCCAAAGCGTGATAGAGAAAATCCGCTACATCGAAAAAAATTGCAAAGTGGAGGCTGTTTTTTCAGTTTAAAACAGTAGTCCTTCTAAAATAATAAAGTAAAAATAACAATATTGACTGTTGTAAACATAATATTTAATATCTAAAACATAAAAACGCTTATTTTTAGACGCTCTCGTGTGCGTTTGTATTAAATATTATTCACTAAAAACAGTAACATCCAACCTTTTCTTGATTCGCCGCACTACCCGGCCGCGCAAGTTTTCAGATATGTTTGTCTCTTTCGTTGTGCGATGGATTTGTACCTGAAGTACGGCGATAGGGCTCGCAACTCATCGCGCTGGGACGTAATAATTGTCGGTGAAACATGTGTGTACGAAAGAGGGCTGTCACTTGCATTTCACAGCCAATGCCCGGAAATACCTCTGACACTCCCTCAGGCACTCATGTCGTGACGATGTATTATTTTTATGTTATCTTTGATCGTTTTAAAGACGTACTTGTCCTGTAAGAGAACTTTCCGAGAATCTTTAAGCCCCAACAATCTCCTGTAACAAGGGCTAAGACCCTCACTGCTCAGCCTCTAACGAAGGTATTACCTAATCATATTTACGAGTAGGCTGAAGCCACTGCAGATGGGTACTGGAACATTTATTAAACTGATCTCCTTAGTCGGGTTGTCGTTGAGCCACAAAGCCGACTTTAAGGTCATCGCATCGAGAGCGATAAAGTACATCTGTTGGGCACGATGTTCCCTCAGCAACTTAATTAAAAATACCTCCCGGGCCTCCCGGGTCTCCAGGGACCCTTTACTGGCCAAAATATACTTAACTTATATACAGTTTTGCATATTTCGTGAACCGGTCGGCTGCAGAATTTCTTTAATTATAAGCTAAGCTAAGGAGGCGGAAACGGTTGTGTTGCTGCTAGCTTTGTGGCTTGTCCACCAGTAGCTTGACCTTTGCCAAATATTGAACGTCTTTTAATTAATAAAATAATATAGGTATAGTATAGAGATAAGGTAAAATAGTTTCACTTCAAAGTACAGGATGCAGACAAGCATTTTCAGGAAGGTACGAATATCTTCATCGAGTTGCAACTACAGATCTACCACATATTTAAGAGTACATATGTATAATGTCAGAATCAGCAGCTCATTTTAGGTCAATCAGAACTAGTACTCTATGACGTTTCTTCTTTGTATAAGATAGAGCGTTTTGTGCCGACGACCGAGCAACCCACGCTCACAAACAAACAAAGTTTTTAATACACCTGCTCAAAATATAATAAATTAGATGCCTGTTAGTGTGCGTAAAATTACATATTTCGCACTAGTGTTTTTTGTTTGGGAGTGCCTCCGCTGCCGGCGCCGGCACCCAATAATAACGTCGTTGGAAACCGGCAGTACATTACTGCCGGCAGCCGAGATCAAAAACATCGGCTGCCGGCACCAACGGTAGAAATTTCTCACGCGCAAAGGACGTTAAATTTCAAAGTGTGAGATTGTGAACATTATTACATTTTAGTAGACCTTAATATTTTTTGTATGTATTTCCCGTTTTTATTTATGAACTTATTTCTTCATTGCATTATGTATAGGTATATACTCGTATAGTATTTTTATTCCTAGATTCCTCTATTTTATGCAGGTGTATATTTTATGTCCCGTATTATTATATATTTTTTAATATTCTCAAGATATATTACATTGTTAAAATTAACTTTGACTTGTAGAAAGTATACTTTATGTATCTATTTTGTAAAAATAAATATTTTGATTTTGATTTTGTGTATGTATTATGTTTGTTTTTTTTGGAAATCATTGAAATCGGCGATTTGAAAATACACATTTGAGTTACTGTCAAAACCAGGGACGTCGGCGCCTCACTCCACTCCGCTTCGCTCGGCTCCTTATTTTATCCAACATGTCAAACTAACACGCTCCTCCTCGCTTCGCTCGTCGTCGCACCTATTTTTTTTTTCTTTTCGTGAAGGTTTTGTTTTTACTATGACCATAAAGACCCAAAATTATTTCCTATCCTTCCTAGCCCTATACTTAATATGCTAACCCCATTTCCCGCTTCTTTTTCTAAAGTCACTGCCGGCAGCCAATTGAGCAACCGGCGCTGGCAGCTAATTCAGCAACCGGCGCCGGCAGCTGAGGCACTTCCTTTTTGGTTTTACTTACTAACGCTATCTAGGGGAAACCGGCGATATCATTTAGTAAGCATGTAAACCTTGTATGAAAACATTGTTTTACGTGTCGTTTTGTTGGTATTTTTGGATGTAGCCGGATACACTAAAAACTGTTTATGATAAGTATTTTCAAACTTTATATTATTATTAAATATATATTATATGTGTTAAATTGTAAAAGATGTTTTAAAAATTCAAAACGATTTTAGTCATTTATATTCTATTGTAACTACCTTAGAACTGATTATTAAAAATATTTTAGAAAGAGACAATTGTTCTTTGTAGTATAGATTTGCGCAAACCAGACACTGTGTTTTTTATGTCAACTTCTATCTGTTTTTATTTGCAACAAAATTGCTTTAATTGTATAGTTTCATATAATTTTTCGCAGGTGTATTAAAAAACGTCGTTTGATACACGTGCGAAAGTGTTGATATTTCTCGCTGTGACTGAAATATTAACCATTTCGCACTAACATCAAAATGTACTATTTTAATCGGCTTCTGGTTGAGATTGATAAAACATCGGGGTCATTTGTTCATTTCAAATACAAATTTCAAGAATGATTTAAAAAAGGCCTCTTCAAACGTGAAAACATAAAACACGTTTTGTTATACATGCTTATATCACCATTGTAGATTAACTTCTATTACGAGTATAGATCCGGCACCCACGGGTCAGGATTTGCCTATATTGGGGCCACTGTAAAACATAATTGTTTCATGTCTTTGGTGTTAATAAAATTGTTGATTTTTTTTTATATACATACTTAATTTATTTTTATCAAACCGACTAACCAAGCGTAATGTGAAATGAACATCTGTATTTTTACTTTTGCATTTGATATTGTTCCGTAGGTAGCGGTGCGAAGCGGGAACGAAAATTTTACAACAAATTATTTTTACAGATAATGAAAGGCACTTGTAGTTCTAACATTTTAATGAGTACTCTCAGGTCAAGAGCAGTAGTATTCTCAGAAATCTTTACTTAAGTACACCGCTTAGATCGTTTTCTTCCAGCATAAAAATCAATAAATATTCGGTATGCAGTGAACACAAAACCAAAATAGTGTCTTTTTTTGACGGCACGTCATAGACAAAGTATACATTTAAAAATATTTTTTTTGGACTCATAGTTAAATTTGTAAGATGGATCCTAGCCAGATCCGAGCTATGATCTGGACTGCGATCTATTGCTTAGCGATATTGAGAACTAAACGGGTTAAAAAGCATCAACACACTTCAAACTGTCAACTCTAAACAAGCCGACCCTACAACTGCATTATACATACTCGGAGTTTGTTCACGCAAAATGAGAAAGTGCTTGTTTATCTGAAATGCTATTTAATATTTCATGAAATTAGCAAATACACGTGCGGCGAAGTTTACTGGACTGCGGACATGTTGGAAAATGGGTGGCACTCGGTCTATAGCCGAGCTTGGCCTATACCCAGGAGATTAATCATGAGTCCTTCCACACGTTCCAACCCTTTTTAGGGTTCTGTACCTCAAAATGAAAAACGGAACCCTTATACGAACACTTTGTTGTCCGTTTTTCAATACCCTTTTTCTTAAGCCCCGTCAGAGATATCAGGTTGAAATTAAAACTACAGAAGTTTGTAGCCTTAAAGTGCTGTCAAAAAATTAGGCATCTGAGTCAACGTGAAAAAAAAAGCCTTTTATGTAAAAACAATTTCATACAAATTGAGTCACCAAAAAACCTAAAAGGCACTTCTACTTGACTTAAAAAATTGAAATTCCGTTTGGAAGTAGGTCTTATAGCGAAGGTATAGGAAAAAATCCAAAAAATACCAATATTCAATTATTCAAGAAGATATAAATAAATAATAAAAAGGTGGGAATTACTGTAACTTCAGATTGCCTTACTCGTACAATCAGAAATCAAGCTTCGTTTTGAAAAACAAAGTGTTAATATGCTTCAAACGGATCAAAAATACTCTACCATTTAGTACGATTTTGTCACTTTGGAGAGGTTGTTAACAATACTTACGTGTTTTTTTCCAAGTAACCCCATTTCGTCATCTACGTAAAAAAAAACTTTTAATTCTATAAGTTTCAAGGCATTGATTGCACCAAATATCGTAGCACTAGTGAGTACTACAGCGCTACGAGAGAGCTACGAGAGGGCTACGCGTGGGTGTAGCACGGTCTACGAGCTGCAAGGACAATGACTCTTTGCTATTTTCTTATTCTTGTTTTGACGGAAATAATTTGTTACTAGAGTACGCCCGGGTCTTTATCCGCGTGATTCTGGGATAAAGACAGCCCGTTGTACACGTTAGAAAAGCATTTTCGATTCAAAAGTTTACAAACCGTTTCACTTAAGGCCTTACCGCTGATGCACGATAATCTTCCTGAGTGATTTTGAACTTCCGTATGTTGTCAGAAAGTCTACATTGGAACGCTCGCTTTGTGCGCTGCCGGCACGTAAAATCAGTGAATTTTCGAGGTTGTTCTGGATTTTACTAAAAGTATTTGATGTAGGAGTTTTTTCACCCGAAATCGGAAAATAAACCATGTTTTCGTGTTACAGCAGTAATGTCAGACATAGAACTCAAGCCGTATAAACTCAAGCCTGTTTAACCAATTAATTACTTAAACAGGCATCATTTTCAAAAATAAAATCTATCGAGTGGAATATGTGTCCAATTAGATGACCGACCTGACAACGGAAAGACAAAGGTCTGAAAAAACACGTGTCCAAGTTTTACATTGATCAGATAAGTAGTTGACTCAGCACATTGAAACAAAAACCGTTGAAAGACCAAGGTAAGCCCTTAAGGAGTGAATTCCCATAAATCCTTTCTTCGTGCACCTCTAGACACCTCAAGGAATAACAACGTTTGTTCTATCCAAGTTTAATGTTACTACCTGAAGCGGTGTAGTCTGTGAATTATCTGTCAGTCATATAGTCACGAAACTTTTATATAATATACATTGTATGTATATTATATAGATTGTTGAGGGGTTGTTTATTTATTCATGTTTCTGTACTTAAGTATATATATATACGTATTATATATTTCTGTGGAGTTGATATTTAACGTTTTATACAAAAAGATCAAACTAATATCATTAAAGTAAAGGAAAAAAATATTTGGGCCGGGAAACAGCTGAAGACGAGAATGAAATGTAATAAGAGATTATCAAAGGAAGTATGTTTAATTTATTTAGAGTGAATGTTGCTTTGAAGTTAACGGCCGTCCAAAGTTAGTTAAAACCAAATGTTTTAGTATCTGAACCTTTACACTATAGCATTCACATTAACAAACAATAAAGAAGTGCGTCAGGATCGTGGCAGAAGGAGGCTATGAAAGATCCCCATCTACTGACAAAAAAGCAAGCGCGATTTCGTTTACGAGTATGTATGTGCATAATACAGTATATATCGTTTTAATTGGCTAACAACGGACGATCGTATTTTATTATTAGCCCTTCTATCTTCTAATACCTACCTTTTGTATGTTTTAAAACAGATTAAATAAAATATATCGTCACGACATAAATCCCCAATTGGCTGTTAGAGGTGTTCTCAAGTGTGAACTGTGAAATGCAAGTCACTTGGTAGACCCGCTTTTCACTTACGTTTTAAACTTGATGGTTGGTGCCCTATCGCCATACCTCGGACACAAATGGACCACCAGCTTCAAATGCCTTCAGATCCAAAGCATGCAGACTGAACACAAATGAATGTGCACCTCGCGGATTGAACCGGCGACCTCTGGGTCAGCAGGCAAGCACTCGGTCATAGAGGCGGTCATTTCTATAAACATTGTTGTACGCAAGTGACGCTGTCGGCAAATACAGGTAGGTAAATAAAGCATAAAGGGATTAGTATTCCAGTTGAAAAGAGTCTGGTTATCTCTCATGGCCCAGTTGGTTCGGTCATTGGAACTGACAAACGAATAAATGATCACAGAATCGAATTAATCTTGTTACAAAGATCAAACAGGAAACGAAACCAGTCAAAATCTATAAAATATCTACTTAAACAAGAGAGAAAATAAAATTGTTTTAAATAGTGTTTCTTTTACGATGTTCTATACTTGACTATGTCTCGTTTAGTTTGTTCTTGATAGAATATATGAAAAACCGGCCAAGTGCAAGTCGGACTCACGCACGAAAGGTTTCGTACCATTTCATCTATAAAAGCGGCAAAAAAATCATGTTTGTTGTATGGGAGTGCGCGGGTCCGACTCGCACTTGGCCAGTTTTAGTATTTGTTGTTATAGCGGCAACAGAAATACAAGGAGCAAAATTACCTTTTTTTTGTAGCCGGTACAAAACTCCCAGGAGTTATTTTTAATTAGTAAGGAAAACGGAACTCTTGGTCTGTCTGTTCATCTGCCCAGGCCCCGAGAGAGATATCTCACTGGTTAAAACTCGAATTCAAACTCTTCTTCTTATGTGTGGGCTGCAAGGCCTATCGGCCCGACAAGCCCTGGTGTCAGAGTTTTTAAACCGCCTTACGGCCTCTGACGTGGTTTATGTAACGACCACTCTACTAGAAAGTGGCCGGGACCAAACGCGCCTTCCGAAGCATGAAATCATCTTACTTTTTCAGACAATCAGGTGATTTAAGCCTGTAATGTTCCTAACCAAACTGAAAAAAATATTCAAAAAGTGACTATGTGTGTTCCCCGTGAGAATTGAACCCACAATCTCCGGGTTGAGAGCCCATGGCAGACCACATGACCACGGAGGCAGTCTGAACTACTTATTTGTAATGAAGGGTATTTTTTTCTGATTATAGATTACATTTTGTAATCGTTTCTTATTTGTTATTATATTAGTTATTATCACATAAGTTATTCTCGCCCTGAGCAGTGTAGAACCAACGCGCCATTATAATTTCAATATATTTTATACAATTGACAAACATAAAAAGCCCATACTTAAAAAAAAAGTTAAAACTAAATACTACTTAACGAAGTGTAGGGCCCCATGATTCTGTTAAAAATCAGGCTTGAAACTCAACGCGCAAAGGTGTCTTAGAAATATGAAATGATTTAATTAGACCTTACGGATACATGGAGTTTATAGATCGCAGGTGTCAAGTAAAGTTAGTCGTGCTTAACTGCATGTGGAATAAGTTTGTATTTTAAATGGTATGTGCGGATACCTAATGTACGCTGACATTAGGTGTAGGTCCTGATCGCCTTTTATTAAAAAAAATACCGTTACAATTACGCGGGCTGTTTTTGAGGAAGATTCTCGGAAAGTTGTTATATCAATATTTATGTGCTGAGTTTCATTAAATTATTCCTGTCTCTTTTCACTCCTTATATTCGGAAAGAAAACTTGCTTTATGCTTATAACTAAGGAACTGATCTGCACTTAAATCTTTCCCTAACGTCCAAGCCGGAAGCTGGGCTCTCTACCACGCCAAGTAACTAAGCTCGTTTCAGAATAGGGAGCTTGGGTAACTAGATAAATAGAAACATAAATATTTCCAGTAGCTGAGTCGGTGCGATGCCGGAATTTCAATGTGGAGACCCGTGTTAGAATACTGTCCATTCAAGAAACACATATGAGTTTTTTGTAGTTTTGGGCACATTTCTATGTTATTTTAAGAACGATGAAAAAAAAACATTGGAATTCCTCATGCCCGAAAGGTGTATAAAATAATGCTAATATGTAGCTTCACGTTTAAACGTAAAAAAGTGTCGGTAAAAAGAGGGTGTACGAGTGTTGACCGTATTGGTGATAGCCCACACTTGGGATGGGAACTCTTATTATTAACCTTTTATCAAAATGTCGATTATCCGAGATCATCTTGGATGGGCATATTTATTACAGTATCTGATTTTTGTGGTTCCGGTAGTATTCCTGCCTGTTACATATTATCGATATACAATTAAAAAAAACTAAAACGTTTAAAGACTGAAACAAACTAATTAGAGTCAATGATATACCTTATTTTATTTTTTCTAATATTATTTTGAAGTATGGCCACGCCAAGCTCTAAGCACTGTGACGGTGTCTTACCCTTCACGTCATGGTTACCTACGTTGTTTTTAAATCGTAAGGAAATACAGTGTGCTGTCAGTATCTTGTATATTTAACACTCCTGAAGCAAAATTTGTGGAGCAAACCAACAACCTGTATATAAAAGTATAATGTACAATGACATATCGCCGTAAGTTTTTGAAAAATCAAGCAGCAAATGGAGGGAATAAAATCCGTTAATCATTTGGATGATTATTATCACGATAGAACATCTTTGAGCGGGCATGAGTACAACTGGCGCTTACTTTCTACACCATTGTCAGCCTCCGACGGTATTGTTTGTTTTGGTCACCATAATCAGTTTTTTCAGGCACCATAAAAGGTTACGCAACCATGCACTTCGCGCAGCCAGACCGACATATATTTGTCTCCTGTGTACTGTGAATCAAGATTTAATTTAATTTAATTAAAGGATATGGTTACAAGATTTGTTTTAACCTCGTACAATAATATTTGTCCCTAACAAAAATCTGACTGTTTACTGACCGTACAAAATAACTCCGCTTGATGTTCGGACGTTCCAGTCCATGACAGAATCAGGATGTACTCGTATAAGTCGTGGAATTAAACATGGAACATCTCACTCAGACACTATCTCCAACTATACTCGCGTATGGAAATACAGATAGCACTGAAAAATAACAGGCACTTTCAGTATGTCTATCGCTCGCGTCCGTATAACGTATTGATGTGTGTGTACCTATCTGTACTGACGCTACAGCAAAAGCGTTGGACATTTGAATTATAAGGTCTATTAAAACAAGTTATTTATTAGCTTTTGCTTGTGTATATAATTTTGTCATCACTACGAAAACTAAAAGATAAATATCTGTCTAAAAAGAAACTGGCCATGCCAGTTTAATAGATAGAAGTAAAGACACAAAAGTTATAGAAAAAGGGTTCATCTTTGAGGACGAAAACCTATAAATGGTTTTGTTAAGGAATGAAGGTTCGCTATTTACCGGTTTCATTTAATTTCATTAGTTTTGCGTCCTGGATCGAGTCTGTATTTTCTAGAAAGGACTCCAATTTAACGGTCAACTAAGTCTGCGGTATGTGAACACATTATCGAGAAACCCAAACATTACATTCAATTTGACCAACCGTAAATAACCGAAAGAGAAAACAGAATACACAAATGTATTTTCCTAATGTGGAACGAAACCTGGAGCAACGTTAAAGAATGCAGGCATTAGATATATTAGATAGATTTGAAACATCTATTTGGCATACACAAATTTTCATCGTAACCAACATAAGAGACTTTACGACAAATGAAAATATTCACGTGTATATTTTCAAATTATCTTGTAAATGTCATGGCGGACAGACAGAACAACTCATCTTGCACGGCTTCCGTTTCTCGACGGAATCTTAAAAACGTATAGCCACTACGTAAAACAGTAGATCTCTTCAGCGGCCGCTTCACGAAGCGCAAAACGTATACAAGGCATCAATCATACAGCCTAAAGATGTCTAGCCGTCATAGTGATTCCATTTCATCGAAGACTGGGCATTTAGTTCCCAGATCGGTGTAGCCTGGTGAGTGATCGTGAAGGGGCACGGCTGTATCTGTAGGGGTAGGGGTGTGCGGGCGGGGGCGGGCGGCGGCCTACGCCCAGACGAACGCCTACGCTTTTCAGCGCGGGACGTGCCGACAGCCCCGGCACCCACAGTCAGCCGAGCGGCCGGGCCGCGCGCCCGAGCGCCCCCCGCGCGCCGCGCACGCCGCGTCCCCAGCCGGGCCGACCGCACTACCTGTTTATTTACCTATACTATACACGGTGTTAAGAAAAACGGTATTTTCTAAATTGTCTTCTTGTGTACATACATAAGTATAATCTATTTTTACTCGCGTTTTTTCCTGCGATTTTGTAACGCTTTCGGACTGGAAGTGACACATTACGGGTGAGTTTTATTTTGTGTAAGTTTTTTATGTTCGTACATACGAGTAAGTGCAACTAACGTTCAAGCTAACGTAAGAATTAGAGGTTATATTTTTCAAAGCTTATGTAAGTATCTTTTAAACTAAATTCACGGTTTGTTTGATTTAACGAGTTCCAAACCAAACTATTTGTCGTTATTATTAGTAAGAACACATAAATGTTTGTTTGAGTTTGTGTCCATTGATAACAGATACTCGCTCGTTTGAAAATTATTTTGATATCAAATAGAAACATGTCGCGTATCGCACGATATATTGTATGAATTTAACATACTGTAGTTAAAAATGTAATACATTTTAATTCTTATAATTATTGTCAGCAATAACCGCGACACATAAAAAAATCAAAAGCTACAAAAATTGATTTTACTAAAATTAGTAAAGCAGGTACCGCCTGTCGAACTAGTTTTTGTAAGTTTAGTTTCAAAAATATACCTAAACTCTGATTATTTTTGAAAATTAGTATATGTGTTTTATATAGATATCCAAAATACATATATAAACTAACTACGTGAAACAAAAGTACTTACATAAACTTACTTAGTGAAACAAAAGTTAACAACAATTTAAACAACATAATTATCTAATAGCCACAGAACAGCTTAGAATATACATAATAATAAAATAGGGAAAAAAAATTGTCATGTTCGAGTAGGACTCGTGCCTGGAGGGTTCCGTCATACCGTTTAAAATAATAACTAATTCCATAATACTCACAAACAACTTAACTTAATGACACATACAAACTATTAAACTCTTTTGTATCCAAAGTTGGTCCTTAATTTATTCTTGAATAAATAAATGTAGGTAATTTTCAGATTTTTTCGCAGACGTTTTCATGTTGACCAAATTTGTATGAAATTGATTACGTTAAGGGCAATTACACTTTTTCGCGTTGAGAAGAAGTTTCAATTTTTAACATCACAATAGGGCCATCGATTTTTGTACTTTCAATTTGATATTTTTAACAGGGTCCGAGAAAAAAAGAAAAGCGAAAAAATCTTTACATAAACTAAAACAACAAAGTTAGATTTTTGAAATAATAATCTCTCTGGCATAAAATTGAAACCGCTGATTTAAAATAAAATATACTCGTATTATTTCAATATCGAATCGTAATCAAAATACATTTATTCATTTTAATATTACGTGTTTTCTTAATTTTTTAATTCTAAGGATATATCGAAATTTATCAACCGCTACCTTTTTATGTATATAAAAGGTGGCAATAAATCAGGATATAAACAAAACTTAAATAAACTAATTTAAAAAACTAAATTATTCTACGAAATAAACTGAACCTAGCAAAAATATTTAATTAAATTAGATAAAAAATTGAGCCGAAATCGCTGTCGTCACGTGGAAGAGTACCCAGGATACTGGCAGCATCACCTCGTTGAATTGCTAGACCAATTCTTTGACCGAGGTATGTGCCAGCCCTGGGATCTCCGGAAACGTCGACCAATCTCGACGACAGTTCTTTGTAGAGCTGCCGCGCTCCCGGCCCCCACGGCCCGAGGGTTTCAACGCCAAAAGGCACAAATATGTATCCTACGCCAAGGGATGCATATTTGCGCCGTTTCGCCTCCTCCGCAGACGCTGCCGCCATCCCGGCCTGTGACGAAGTCACCTCTAAGTGGGACGGAGCAACTGTGTCAACACAGGGCGCGTCCCACACCGGGGACCTCCCGTTCTTACAGGGTATCAACGACATCCCGTCGGGTCTCCTACTATCGTCACGTGACAGGTCATTCGGCTCCAGAATGGCAGGTACGTTTACGCTCGCAAGAGCCCGACGGATAATATCGTTGATACTTGCGTGACGAGGCAGAAGGCCAGCGCTGCGCTGACACGACAGGCCATGGTGACCGAGGCGGTCGACTCTCTCTCCGCAACGGCAGCGATGTGGCTCATTCAAATTGACACCCAGTCGCAGTCCGATGGCTAGTGAGAAAGTGGTGCGGTCCAGCAAGGTGCCGATATTAGGCGACGGTAAAGCGTTTAGCCAATACCCCGACTCTGGTTCACTAGTGGCTAGGAAGCGAGCCCGGTCTGCAGCGTTTGTCGCAGTGTTTAAGAGATGTTCCTGGACTTGGCGGCAGAGGGGCTCGTCCCGTAGCTTTGGTGAATGTAACGTAAACGGGGAATTTTGATTGGGGCAGGCGTGTGACCATTCATTACTGGCCTCGGTCAAGCCTGTGACCTCGACATCACCAAGTGATGGATTTATTAATTTATCGAAGAGGTCACATGAGCTGTAGGCTGAGGACAGGAAGGCCGGTAGTGCGACACTAGAAGTTTTCCTAGTACCCAAGCCACCCATCCGGACTGGGAGGGTGGCTTGAGTCCAACTGCGTTCGTCTAATGGGCAATTTATAATATTCGTCATGGTGTTTTTGACAATATCGTCTAAGGTATTTAAGAGACTGTCATGTTGCCAAAGGGGGGTACAGCGTAGGGCATACGTAAATTTAGGGACGAACATGCAGTACCTTATGATAAATAAAGCCATGGGGGGGGAGATTTCCGTAAGGCGACTAGACGACTCCCTAAATTTGGAAATTTGGTCTCTCACGTAATCTGGGATAGCGTCGTCTAAAATTGGTGCGCCAAGGAGGCGAAGCGATACTTTTGTTAAAACTTTTATATCTGGTGCAACATTGTTAAATTTGGAAATAATATCATTTTTGAGATTTTCGTCTATGAAATCTGAGATTCACATTTTGAACTATTAAGTGTTAGGCCTATAAGTTCAAATTCCTCTACCATTTTCTTCAGATCTTCTAATACGGTGGTCGCGTCGCCTCCAATGGTGCCGTCGTCTAGGTACCAGACATTAAATTTGGAATTAAGGTTTGTGATAATGGCATGAATAGCCAAACTGAAAATTGCCGAGCTGAGAGGGTCACCCTGTTGGCAGCCTACAGCTGATTTGATAAGGTGATTTTTATAAATCAGCTTGGATGGTGAGCCATAGCATTGGTGCATATAGTTGTAGATTTTAGGCGTGTTTTCTTTTATTTGTGACAGCAGGGTGCCCCTGTCGACCAAGTTAAAGGCATTTTTTAGGTCCACCTTCAGATGTACCTCACCAACACCACGTTTGAGGTATGTGCGGGCCGCATGGACGGCGGCCTCACAACCTCCCTTGCTTCCAAAACATAGCTGCACTGGTTGAAATTTGGAACTAAGTTGAGGTAACAAGTAGTGGCAGCAGATATTGGAAGCAACGCAGCGAATGGTGTTACCAACTGCAATGGGTCTAACTCCCCCATCTTTCTTAATTAATGCACAAAGGTTGGCGCCGTATAAAATGTCTATTATTTGGCAACACACTTTTCCAGACAGCATCAGGTTTATAAGCCCGGTCAAGTCCTCCAAGAGTGCACGGCCTGTGTCACCTGTCGCATTGCATATGAGATCTTTGAGATGCTGGGGTGTGAGTCCGTCGAGGCCACCTGCCGAGCCGCTCCTGAAGGACATGATCGCGGCTTGCACATCCTCTGCTGTCGCTTGTGGCGTAGGATCTGAGAAATGCGGTGGATCGGGCAGTCGGAGGGTTGCTGCTGGAGGTGTATGTTTTAATTTTACCACTAAAAGATTCGTGGTTTAAATTCATACTGATATTGAAACGGCTGCTCACGATCAGGCGGAATCTGACTATAAAATCGTGAGTAGCCGTTTCTGGGCCTTCCTCTCTTTCATTTTATCTATACTTTTCCTTCAATGATGTTTTTGATATATGTAATTGTCGTGTGGTATCAGATGTCCCAACATCTTTGCTCTTCTATTATATATAGTCTTCATCAAATCTTGTTTTTCATTTACAACCTGCAGGACCTCTTCATTGTTCTTGTTTTCCATCCAAATTCCAACTAATTATTTCCATTCTTCGCCAACATCACATTTCAATCAAAGGCTTCCAATCTTTCTCTGTCACGTTTTGCCATGGTACACGTTTCACATCCATATAGAGCAATGCTCCAGATGTATACTTTTATAAGACGTTTCCGAATATTCTGCGATATGTGGGCTTTGAAAAGGTACTTTTGAAAACCTATCTATCACTGATAAATAACTGCATTCGCATATTAAGATCATTTCAACTTTTTTATTATTTTGATAAAATAAACATTAAGTTAGCATATAGTTATTACTTATAATAATATGGTTGATACTTGTGATTGTCAGAACTTGGAAGAACTTTTGATACATTCTGATTAACATTCACTTGTACAGTCTAATTTCAAGTGAGGTATAGGTATTTAGACCCTAGGTCGCAACAATTTAAACCATGCTAATGCTTTATGGGTTCGATTCCCATCAGAAAGTGTCAAAGACTTGGGCAGTTCTGGCACCTTTTAAATATTTGTATTGGTGTAGGAAATTCATGTTTCTAGTGTGGTATGTTTTAAATTAATTTTAAAATCCTTCAAAGAATAATTCACTATGATTTGAAACATTTTGAACCTTGTCGATCGTAGCGACATCTGTTATTGTTTTATCATACTTCCGAGTCAGCACGCAACGTATGCATGTTTTTAATCAAACAAACAAAATACTATTTTAAAATTAATGCAATGGTTGTGTTGTACAAACACCGCCATTTCGTAGATATATAGTGACGGAAAAGTAAGAATTTTGAAATCTAAAAATGTGGTTTGCAAGTTTCAAGGCTTTGAAAATTGTTTCCCTGTTTGTTGCGTTGCCTCAAAATATATGTCCGTTTTGTTTAGGTACGAATTTCAATTTTGTTCTTAAGGATATGGCATAGGCAAGATTAAACACATTGTTTTAAATCAGGCGAAAACAACATTTAATACGTTGTATTTTAGTCTACAATCGCACGCTCTTTGTCCTGGCAGTTACGATTACAGAAATTCCTCGCGTTCGTGAAAAAAACATATTATTTAGATGTCTTTATCTATGTTTGCCGTAAGAACTGCAATTTTAGGTAACTGCAATTGGTATCAATAATACCTATTTTACTATATAAAAATCAAACCGGATATTGGCTACATGCCATCCCATCCTCCAACATTGGGACGCTGTTGGATAAGACAACTTTTACTTTAGCTGTAGGCCTCCGGATAGGGGCAAACATTAATGAACCACATCGGTGCCGCTCTGGAGAAAGAGTTGGGCCACCACGGCTTGTCATGCCTCCGCAGCGCTGGACGTCTGTCACGTCACGCTGGCATCAACGACGTCCTCCGTCGCGCCCTTGCCAGCACCAGCGTTCCTGCAGTATTAGAGCCAAATAGACTCGCACGCGACGATGACAAGAGGCCCGACGGCATAACGCTCGTTCCGTGGCAGAACGGCCGGTCGTTGGTATGGGATGCGACCTGCGTCGATACGTTGGCCCCATCCCATGTCCAAGCGACCGCAGCCAAGGCTGGCGCTGCGGCGCTGATGGCAGAGTCTAAAAGCGGCGCAAATATGCAAACCTCGGGGAAGGATGCAAGTTTGTGCCGTTTGGCGTTGATACCCTCGGGCCGTGGGGACCCGACGCGCGACGTCTGTTCAAAGAGACAGCGTCGCGCCTGGTTGATGCCTCGGGTGACAGTAGGGCGGGGGCATACCTCGGCCAAAGACTTAGTCTCGCCATCCAACGAGGTAATGCCGCCAGCTTTCTTGGCACTCTGCCCGGCGGCATCGATTTGGACAAAATTTTGTACCTTTTGTAGACCAAGTTTAGTTTTAGATTAGATAGTTTTTAGTGTTTTAAATTTTAATAAATGAATAAATATGTTGATAGACTCTATGTGTATTATATAATTATAAAATAATAATTAAATTTTTAAAACCATAAAATAAACGAGCAAATCTGTTTAATAATACAGGAGAACTGATTTTTTTTACATGAAATATCATGAAGACTGAGGTTTACAAATATATTTTTTCTGGATTGAATATTTGATTAATTAATTTATTTATTTTTATTTATAACACTTTTTGCACATACAATAAAATCAATACAAAATATCAAAACAATCAAACATGGTGTACAAAGGCGGCACTTATTGCTAACAGCAATATCTTCCAGGCAACCTTTGCAAGCAAACAGAAAGATAGTTGACAGAATAAAAAGGAAGGAGTAAATGCTAATCAGTGAGGAAAGATCAAGCTAAAAATATTATTATATATCTAAATAGACTTATCTAAGACATAAACTTACATATACATATATACATAATTTAATTATTATTAAGTAACTACACTTCACAAAGGATCACTCAACGCCGTATATTTACCTTATAGCTTCTTCAGAAACCAACAATCGAAAAACATGAAACTTTTTTTTCTTTAGTCATGTTGACTCTTAAATACCACCCTAGAAGGACGTATGCCGACCAAATAGGCGACGTACTGAAGAAGAGCAAATTAAAAAGTACCCGGAATAGCAGAGTTTGTATGACAAGATTGATGGATATATAAGAAGCAAAAGAGGTGTCCCTGCCTACCCCTCCGGGAGACAGGCATATGTATGTTATTAATTTTAAATCTAAAAAGGAAGAGGAACCAGCGTTATCTAAGTAACCAACCCGCCTGCCCAGCGTGTGTGGTTTCTGGGCATTTCTTCCAGGGGGACCGCCAAGAGTGGTGAAATCCTGGAAAGGCCTATGTTCAGCAGTGGACGAAACAGGCTGAAGGATAGAAGAGGAGGAAGAGGAATGTACTCACCAACTAATAAACTTACGTGATTTGTTTCTTTTCATCTTTGAGGTTTTACGGAATCCATTTCAAAAACGACAGTTGGACCAAAAATGAACAAATTGTGGTGTCATGTCCTAGTTTATGTTATTTCTATATAAATTTGTAAAAAGTAAATAAAAAAAACGAAAGTTTTTTCTGTAGCAGATATTAATTTCAACTTGATATCTCTAACGCTACCTAAGAAAAAGGGAAGGATAACAAAGTGATCGTATATATAAGGATTCCATACTTTTATTTTGAGGTAAGGATCTCTAAAAATAAGAACATATAATTCCTTTGATTTAAAAAACAAAATGTTTCTTTGACAAACTCGGTATTTACTCACAACATTATCGATTGATGCCATAATAGTTTTTTGTTCTCTAAAAGCTCTTTGAACAAATTTGTTTAGATTTTATCCATCCCCATTGCCCCATTTCCCATTACTGCCCCATCTCAACGCGTTATCCTGTATATAGGTACTGAAGCGGCACTACATAATACCTAGGACTTCCCTGAACCATTAACCCGTTGAATGTACGCCGAGCCCAGATATCCCTTTGTTGCGGTCGGAGTCCCGCGCGCGAATGTGGCACAAAGCTTGAGGGGGAGTTATCGCATTTTGTCTCTTTTCAAATGTATTTTAAACCAATAAACAGTGAGGATTAAATTTTGTAAAAAATATATGTCATGATATGTCTTTGATCTTAAAATTTCGGCCGTTCGATACACGATTACTTACGTTTTGCTCGATCCAATTATATCGCAAAGATAGGTCTTAACTAGGACCTAAATATCATTTGATTTGAGCTATATTAGTTTTGGATTATACAATTATCTTCTTGAATATATAAAAGGCAAACCTGACTGACTCATCTATCAACGCACAGCCGAAACTTTTGAACAGATTTCGCTGAATTTTGGCATATAGATAATTGTAATGACGTCAGCATCCGCTAAGAAAGAATTTTTGAAAATTCGCCCCCTAAGTGGGTGAACCGAACTCCACGCAGACGAAGTTGCGGGCGAAAGCTAGTACTAAAATAAACGTTGTATAAAATGTGATATAAAACGTTGTATAAAATGTGATATAAAACGTTGCATAAAATTTGATAAAAAACGTTGTATAAAATGTGATATAAAACCGTCGTCATATTATAAACCTATCCCTCTAATTACAAAATAATAAATAAAAACACCTCAAAACCGCGAGTTTTCTGAGCGGCCCGCTTGAGCAGGATAAACATTTCAAAAATGAAAGCGTTGGTGCAGGGCGGATTTCTCTGGCTAACCTCGTTAACGAACTCGCATATTTTTAGGTAACTTAGAACAATTTTTGTTATCTTCCCGCTGTAACATTACATTACACAACGTTTTTTTGCACAACTTGTGTAGAAGGGTATTTCACGATTACCATACCCTTGATTTCGTTTGGGCTACAATTCGTTATTTGTAACGTAACGGGACGGAACTAAAGTAATAATTACACAGAAATGATTTCAAATTTAACGGCCTTGAAGAAACCGCTTAAAATTGATTGGAACTATTTAGAGAAACTGGTTGAAAAGTTGAGTGACTAAATATAAAAAATATCTATCCAGCAGTCACCAACAGTTTGAAGTGAATTCGATGAACGTCTTCCTCGTCGATCCGGCGGGCACTCCACAAACATTGCAACATGAATTTTATGTAATTTTAAAAGCTTCATACTCCTAAAGTTTCAAAGTTTCAAAAATAATTGTTATTTCGTTATACAAATACAAAAATATATCTATGGTTTTCCCCCCACCCCCGCGATGACGTCATGGACCGCGGGAGTGAGTGCTGAAAAAATATTTATGCTTAAAGCATTATAAAATAACGCTATTTTATTATGATATAAAATTAATACTTCCATTTGTTATTCTGTGGCCGAGCGGTAGAGCCTCGCTTATTAAGAAGTGGCTTACATTTTAATGCGAAAATCTAAAACTTCCAGCGCCTAACTTATTTATTTATTTATTTATTTTCATCTTAAGAAAGACTTTATTACTGTTGAATCTATGTTAAACATAAACCGATTTTTCACATTGAACATTAATGTATTACATTTACAAATACTTTTTTGTATTTTTGTAATAATTAAACTCCTCACCTCGTTTACAGAAAAATAATCATATTTTCAAATTAAAAGAGCTAAATTTTTCATTCAAGTAAATTAACATTGCTGAAAAAATTTCCAAAATATCAGACATATAAACTTGTAGGAAAATAATCTACCAGAAGTTTTATCACAGTAACTGTTGAAAATAAATACTTCCATAAATTAAAAAAAGTTAACCTTGATTTTTTGTATTGAATACAGCATACCTATGTCATTACAATTAAATTGTCATGTCTCAATAACCTATTCATTCTTATAATATTTATTTAGACGGGTATAACGCGATGTATTTTATTACCTTTTGTTTGAGAAAAGGTACCCAACGTTTTGAGAGGCATGCAGCTGTCTCGAAACATCGGGTACCTTTTCTTAAACAAAAGCTACTAAAATACATCGCGTTATATTCTTCTATATAAATATTTAATGTTTACAGAACGCAAGAGTTTAAAGTTCTGTAAGCTTATATTCGTACCCTGCAATTATATTGACAAATATGAATGTAATTAGACCTCTTAATATAACATAATTAACATCACTCAAAAGTTCAAAAAAATTACAATTTACAAAGACACTTCATACAAAAACCGTGATTTGGTGAATGGCTCTTAACACGATGTCATGGGTGCGATCCCTGCACTGCATATCAATCTGTTGTTCAGTTTGCGTGATTTCGAAGGACAGTAACTTTCTGCAGCGATTTTGAAATAATATGTGCTTAATACACACCCAAAATCAACAATTTTGTAATAGGTAGCAGTATACTATTGGCGGTCTTATCACTAAAAGCGATCTCTTCCAGACGACTTTGGATGGAGAAACTCCTAAAAATGTGTATAGGCGCATATAATAAACTATACACTTTTTAAAAGCATCAGATAATATTGTTTTTACAAAGATTAGAATATGACCTGTAAAACGTATACTTTATGTATCTATTTTACAAAATAAACAATTTAAATTTGCATTTTGATAAAGAAGTAAATAAATGAATAATTAAAATTTACCTATAATAATGATATATGTACAAATAAATACATCAGTTGTATATTTTATATTAATGATTGTGTATGATTGAATATAGGAACAAGGTAAAAATACATTGAACATTAAGATCAAACAGAAAGATGAGAAAGAACTGTTTAACAAATGTGTTGAATGACTGTAATGATGGAGCTTGTTGTATTGTGAGAGGAAGAGCATTCCACAGATGTACAGCTTCAACAGTAAATGAGTTCCCATAAAAACATGTTGTATGAACTGGCATTGCTAAACAAACATTTTTAGATTATGGTCGTTCTTAGTATGAAGGAACACAAAGCCATCTTTTAAATAAGAGGGATCCATCCATCCATCAGCCTGCGTTCGTCCACTGTTGGACATAAGCCTTTCCTAAATTTCACCACTCTTGGCGGTCCTTCTCATTCAGCCGCCACCCGCAACGTCCTTCAGGTCCTCGGTCCAGCGGGCACGAGGTTGCGGCCTACGCGACGCTTTGCTGTACGTGGTCTCCATTTTAACGCCTTTCAGAGAGACGCCTTTTCAGAGAGAAAGCGGAGGCGAACATTTCACGACAAACATCATCAAGTTGTGGAACCTAGGACAGACCTTCATTTACAATTATGCTAAGGTTTTTCACTTTACTGCAATAAAGGACATGGGCACCATAAAAAAATATCTGCCGCAGTAAATGCCAATTAAGTAATCCTGGAAATAAATACCGACTACGATAATATATTATATAGAAGTCCATGTTGTTTACTTTGGGTAGATATTTGTGTCAAATGTTTATTCGTCATTGCGATAGCATACTGAAGTTCGTTGAGTTTGGCCGTCAATTACTTTTGGATTTATGAGAAAAAAGATAAAAATCTCATCTTATTGATGACTATTTAACAAAAATAAAAAGTCCGTGTGTACATCAAATTTTTCTTTTGTATTATGCGGCTATATTATATTATAAGTATAAGTTAAGTAAGAGAGTAACATCTGCCAATAAAGTTGTTTTAAGTTTGGCAGAAATAATTAAAATGTCCCTTTTTTCTGTGAATAAACTTTTTATGATTTTTTATTCATGTATTATAAAGAAAAAAGAAAATCCATTGTCTTGAAAGCGTTACTGAACTACAAAAGCGTCAATACCGTAAGCTTTCCATTGTCCATTCGAATCCTAGCCCATGTTTTATTGCTATCCTATGTATCCTACATACCAAACTACTAATTATTTTTCAAAAACTACCACAGCGTTATAATGCGTGGTTTCAAATTCAACAAAAAAAAGAAGTCATTTACCAAAAATCATTGAAAAGGGGACGTTTTAAAGCTTAATACGATATTTCTGAGTACTGTGTTGAATTTTTTGAACCTGCTCAATACCCGAAATTTCAAGACGGATATTGCGTTAAATTTGGGCGATAGATAAGGCCATTTTAATTTTTATTCGACTTAAGCATTAGTGTACAAATCTGACAACACATATTTTTTTATGGCATCAGTATGACCGTCTTTCCTTAAGCTGTTGGTCCCTTTGTGACCGAAGTACATCGAAAGGATTCACCGCCCATCACGTTTGGGACGTAATATTCGTCGGTTAAAAACTGATGTACCAAGTGCGGGCTTTGCTTTGCATTTCATATATTTGATTACTAAGGTATTTGTATTAATTGACGTGCAATATGTAAGGGACAGAGAGGCCTAAATATTCACAGGTCGAAAGTGCATCTAAATTCACAAGTAACCAATTCTAGCCCAGCTGCCCAGGGAGCCACGGGCATTCCCCATGATAAACCTTTTTGGCAATTTCTAGGGGATCTCAAAGGTAACTTACCCCGAGTGAAAAGGATACCCCGTGGTGCTCGCACTACAGTAGCGGCCTCTCTGTCCCAATGCATTAACAGCGTCGTACATGACAATAGTGAGGACAGTTGGAAGCACTTCCTCACTTTTTCGTACCGGACTCTGCACGTCAGAAGGAACAAAGACGTAAAAGGCTCCTTAACGCAAAAAATTAAAAATAACTGTAAGCATTCAGATAATTTAAACCTAAGTAATACAATCGATTTCCAAAACAACTCATACGATATTATAAAAAAAATCGAAGCCAAGGTTAACGACGGGGACATTCGAGGAGCCGCTCGGCTACTTTTCTCCGACGATGCGATCGCTCCCGATACACCAGACACCTTCTCGGCCTTGACGTCCAAACATCCACCTCAAATAATTCCAACTCAGCTGCCGGATCCACCCGGACCTTCAGATCAAACACCCGAGGCAACGGCAGAGGAGACCCTGACCGCGATCATGTCTTTCCGAAACGGTTCGGCCGGGGGCCTCGATGGTCTCACACCACAGCATTATAAGGACCTGGTGTGTGGTACCGTGGGGGAAACCGGCCGTATTCTCCTTGACGCCATTACGCGGCTAGTGAATCTGATGCTGTCGGGCAGGGTGTGTGAACAGATCTTGGACATCTTATACGGAGCAAATCTCTTTGCACTTAAAAAAAAAGACGGCGGCATAAGGCCAATCGCCGTAGGTAATACGATCCGCCGTGTGGTATCCAAGATCTGTTGTCAACATATCCTGCCTGACCTTGCTTCCAAATTTCAACCGGTTCAGCTGGGGTTTGGTACGACAGGGGGCTGCGAGGCGGCCGTTCACGCAACTCGCACTTTTCTGAATAACAACGCGGGTGAAGTCCTTCTGAAGGTGGATGTTCGGAACGCCTTCAATTCCCTGGACAGAAAAGCCCTGTTGACTCAAGTTAAAGAAAATGTGTCACCAATTTACAACTACGTTTCTCAGTGTTATAATCAATCTTCAAAATTACTATACCAAAATACTTTTATCAACTCGGCAGTCGGATGTCAACAGGGTGACCCACTAGGACCAGCGATCTTTAGCCTGGCTATCCACCCAGTTATATCGTCCTTAACGTCCAAACTCAATATCTGGTACTTGGATGACGGGACCGTAGGAGGCGAAGCGACCTCAGTTTTTAACGATCTGGAAATAATCATAAATAAATTTAGTGAACTGGGCCTGGAACTAAATTTTTCTAAATGCGAGCTCTTTGTTTCGGAACTCCTGTCACAGGAAGATAAAAATTCAATAATTTCAAAATTTAACATTTTGTCTCCTGATATTAGGATTGTGGATAAGGAATCGCTTCGCCTCCTGGGGGCCCCAATCCTGGATGACGCAGTGCCCAGGTTTGTAAGTGATCAAGTTGCCAAGTTCACACATTCATCCGAACGAATGAACAAAATAAACCCGCACATGGCCCTCTGCGTCATACGGCATTGTTTGTTTGTTCCTCAACTCACTTACACACTGCGTTGTTCACCAATTTGGAAGTTCCCGAATTTAGTTGATACACTAGATACCGTTTTGCGTCAATCTCTCACCACAGTTTTGAACTGCTCATTTGACGACAGAAGCTGGAGCCAGGCCACACTTCCAGTCCGTTTCGGCGGACTGGGTGTACGAAAGATCTCAAGCATTGCCCTGCCGGCTTTTCTGTCCTCTGTTTACAGCACGCACGTCCTCTTCGGTAATATTATAAGCCCGTCACTTGGTGACGTGGAGGCGTCGTGCTTGATGGAGGCCAGAAACGCTTGGACGCTTGCCTGTCCTGGTCGGGATCTGCCCATCGTTTTGGAATCACAAAAATCATGGGACGAGCCTCTCTGCGAACAGACCCAGAAGAATCTTCTGGCCACTGCTTCCAACCTCGCAGACCGTGCTCGTCTTCTTGCTACTGGTGAGCGTGAATCTGGTTTCTGGCTGCATGCTATTCCTTCTGCTAACATAGGCACTCTTCTGGACAAAACAACTTTTACCCTCGCCATCTGTCTGCGCCTCGGTACAAAGACAAATGAAAGTCATCGCTGTCAGTGTGGTGCAAGCGTCGACCAGTTGGGCCATCACGGCCTCTCTTGTCGGCGCAGCGCTGGCCGCTGGTCCCGTCACGGCAGCCTGAATGACGTCATTCGGAGGGCCCTTGCAACCGTTAACGTGCCGGCTGTTTTAGAGCCGAACGGTATCGCACGTGACGACGGCAAGAGGCCAGACGGAATGACGCTCATTCCATGGCAGAATGGTCGCTCTCTGGTGTGGGACGCGACATGCGTGGATACTCTCGCTGCGTCCCATATCCAGTCGACCGCTGTCACGGCTGGCGTGGCTGCTGCAACGGCGGAGCGCAACAAGCGGCGCAAATATGCAGCTTTAGGAGAAGGCTACATTTTTGTGCCGTTTGGAGTCGAGACGTTTGGGCCGTGGGGGCCTGACGCTCGACTGCTATATAAACAAATAGCATCGCGTCTGGTGGATGCTTCAGGGGACCCAAGGGCTGGAGCTTATCTCGGGCAACGCATCAGCCTTGCTATCCAGCGAGGTAATGCGGCCAGTGTCTTGGGTACTCTGCCCAGTGACAGCGACGACTTAAATAAAGTCTTTTATTTAATTTAACTTTTATGTTTATATAATTTAGTTTTTTTTTTTTAATGTATTATAAAGCAATATATGTAGTTTATGAAACTGGTGCGTAAACTGCCAGTATCACACATACTATTACAATTGCAAAAGTTAAATGTAGTAGCGAATGATACTGCACACAAGTAGGTAAAAAAACACTCGTGTGATACTCGCAGTTGATGCAACAGTTGTATAAACTACTTACTGCACGTCAATTAATACAAATATCCTAATAATCAAATCATTTTCCAACAAAACAGCGAAAACTTGGCTCGCGGTTCGATATTGAACCCGTTAATGGCGCTGTCTTCCCAAGCTTCGATATGCGGCATGTAGGTCAAGTTCAGGGGCTAAATGTGACCCACAAAGATACTATCGACTCACTTGCTTAAGGTGAAGTGGGCATTGGGAAAATGCGCTCGATACTGCTGTGAGAGTGCAGAACAAACTTGTTTAGGGAAAGCGCAAGTGAACAAGATAGAAATAGTTTATAGTCTAATAATAAGTCCATAGTTAGCAACATTCTGTACAAAAACGTAATAAAAAATTTACAGATCTTGCGCTCTACACAAACATCAGAGGACATTGAATATGTTCCTGGGGCTATATCACACTTAATAAAAAACGCATACTTCATTAGTATATTATATTTTATTTTATTTTAAACTATTTATCATAGAGCTAAAGTAAAAGGCGGAGAATAATATAGTATACTTATCCCGAAAAACAAAGCCACTAAGTTGGAAGCTTTTGAACTTCTGTCACTTTAGAGATCTGTCACTTTTGACTTCTGTGTGTTATGATACCTGTCACATTTGACATGTTTTACCTTTGACGTGTGTCAAGCAACATAATTATGTCAAAAGTTGATGTCTGTCAGTTTTTATATCTTTTGAGTCAGTTTATTTGCGCACCTGGTATTTACATTACTCTAATAATTTTCAAGTATTCGCCAATTCAGAAACCTAGAAATGAATCTTTACAATTCCATCAACCATCATGGGAAATATATCACTATCAAAGATCGTGAAAAAAATATCAATTTAAGACACCAAACAATCGCCCTTATTTCGAAGACTTTTCTGACTTATGAAAAAGGTTTTGATTATAAAAAAGCATTAAATTTTGTAGCCCTTGCAATTATTCATATATTTTTAATTTTTTTTGAGAAATCACTTATTCACTTTTGCTGGAAAGGCCCTCCCCGTTCTTTCAATTATAAGCGAAAAAAAGATATTATTAAAAAAACTTTCACACCACCGATTGATTATTATTTTAAAATATTTGTATTAGGTTTTGTTAAATAGTTTTACAGATACGCAACGTGATAAACAAACTTTTTAGAGGGGTTTTTAGGATTTTTAAATCAAGCGATAGTTTCGAAAAATGTTTTTAAGATAGTAGTCAAAACATTTCTCGTATTTTCAAAAACAATAAGGTATTTTTATTTCTGCAATATCGACAGTTTTATGAAAACTTGTCTAAAAGTGGATACCCGACGCAAACTTTGTCTTAAGCAGGGAATTAAAATTTGTTTCAATCAGGGTGTAGTGCTAGTTTGTAAGATCAAATAAAATTTATTTAAAAACCTCATTCGTTCAAATACTCAGTGTCGTGACTCGTGACGGAGAATAAACCTCATTAGTTCAAATGTGGTACAAGTAGTTCATGTCGTGGCGGGGATAAATTCATAATATTAGTTTAAATATTCAGTGCAGTGATAAGGATCAATCTTCATTCGTTCAAATACTCAGTGTCGTGACGGAGAATAAACCTCATTAGTTCAAATGTGGTACAAGTAGTTCATGTCGTGGCGGGGATAAATTCATAATATTAGTTTAAATATTCAGTGCAGTGATAAGGATCAATCTTCATTCGTTCAAATACTCAGTGTCGTGACGGAGAATAAACCTCATTAGTTCAAATGTGGTACAAGTAGTTCATGTCGTGGCGGGGATAAATTCATAATATTAGTTTAAATATTCAGTGCAGTTATAAGGATCAATCTTCATTCGTTCAAATACTCAGTGTCGTGACGGAGAATAAACCTCATTAGGAGATTAAACCTCTATTCTCCTAGTAGGAAACGTATCATCCAACCGTGGATTACTTCTGGAATCCTGCGCTGCATAAAAAACAGAGACCGCATGCAATACAAATTAAAGCAAACTCCTGGTGATACCATCCTACAAATAACCTACAGACGATACAGAAATTATTGCAACAACTTGATAAAAAGACTAAAATTAAACCATGAACGAAATAAATTAGAACAATCCTCTAAAAACCCCAAGTCATTATGGAAGTGTATTAAAACTGTCGCTAATATCCAAAATTCTAAAAATTCTAATCCCGAACTTTTAAACATCAAATGTTCTCCCGAAAAGTCTCTGGACTTTGTTAATGATTACTTTGCCAATATAGGTAAAAACCTTGCAGACGTAATTTTAAAGACTCCCACTCAACATAACGCTGATCATTTATTACATCAACATCCCTCTCCCCTAGATTCATTTGTGATTTTAGATACAGATCCTTTGGAAGTCCATACTCTGCTTATGAGCCTAAACAATGATAGTTCTGCTGGATGGGATGAAATCTCCACAAAATTTATAAAACATACAAAACATTTAATTATTCCAGTGTTGAGTTACGTGTGTAATCTATGTTTTGCTAAAGGAGTCTTCCCCAGGGTGTTTAAACGTTCTATCATACATCCTATTTACAAAGGAGGGAACAGAGATGACATTAGCAATTACAGGCCAATTTCAGTGCTCCCCATACTATCAAAAATCTTGGAAAAATTATTGAATAACAGACTCAAAAAATTCCTTGATGATAAAAATCTCATTTCTGATAACCAATTCGGATTTAGAAACGCTAAATCTACGGAAGATGCCGTTTTAGCCTTATCCGACACTATTGTTAAACATCTTGATAATAGACAAAAATGCATAGGAGTATTCTTAGACCTCAAAAAAGCTTTTGATACCGTCTCTGTTCCCATCTTGCTAAACAAACTTCATGGATTTGGTATCAGGGGCACACCTTACAACATTTTTGAAGATTTTCTTAGAGATCGTCAACAACGTGTCAAAGTAGGATCTTATTGTAGCACAGATACATCGGTAAATTATGGAGTACCACAGGGTAGTGTCCTCGGACCTACACTTTTTCTTATCTATATTAACGAATTATGTGAACACACTTTGAAGAACTGTAACATATTTTCCTATGCGGACGACACTGCCTTGATTTTTCACGGTAAAACGTGGCAAGAAGTACATGAACATACCGAGAATGGTCTTCGTGATATTGCTACTTGGTTAAGTTGTAATTTACTTACGCTTAATGTATCAAAAACTAAATATTTGGCGTTTTCTATCTTAAAAAATTTCAAGCCTCCAAAATCCTTTACGATAAAACTGCATTCTTGTATCAACCATGCGACTTGTACATGCCCTCACATTGCTAGAGAAGATAGCATAAAATATCTTGGTGTTATACTGGACGACAAACTAAATTGGTATTTGCATATTAAATATCTTACTCAAAGAATAAGAAAATTAATCTTCATTTTTAAAAAGCTAAGACGTGTCGCTCGCTCAAAATTACTGATGTCCATCTACTTCGCTTTGGCTAGGTCTGTACTTACGTATTGTATCCCCGTGTGGGGCGGAGCATGTAAGACCAAAATTATTGAATTAGAAAGAGCACAGAGATCGTTGCTTAAAGTTATGTTTTTTAAACCCTTTCGATTCCCGACTTACAAACTCTACACCACTTATGAACTACTCACAGTACGACAACTATATATACAAAGATCAATTATCATAAGACATCGTAACCTACTCTTTAATCCTCATGTTATGAATCGGAGAAGACATGATGTAGTCATACATAACGTAACCTGTAATACAGTTTTTGCAAGCAGGCACTTTCAAATATCTTCTTCCCGTTTATACAATAACATAAATAAAATTTTAAATATCTATCCCATTGCACTCCATGAGTGTAAAACTAAAATTAAATACTGGCTTAAAAGTTTAGATTACGAAATGACCGAATCATTATTAAACACTCAAGCTTGAGGTTAAACATTATACATAAGCACCCTACTTCCATACACCCTCACACACACAAACAATCTCACTACACACCCTCCCTAGTAGTAAACTGATCCCAAGACCTTGGTCGTAGGGCTAGGGACACACACACACTTAACAAACACACACACTCACACACATTTTTAAAGTAATATTAAAAATTATAAAATATATATATATATATATATTTTAAATTCATTACTAACAAAATTGTTATTTTGTATTCAAAATCTACCTAAAAAAAATTAACTTGTTCTCAGTCTAATACTATAGAAATCTTTAAAAATCAATTGCAATTATATATTTTTTCTAAATTAATACTAAATTTACTAGTTATTGTTATATTTAATGTACCTAGTTTTTAGCATTGAGAAACTGTTAAATGCAATTCCAAGAGGAAGTGCGGGGTTCCTGTACTTCAGTTCTCGTAATTAACACGGGGCCCCGACGTTAATATTGTTTTATGTATGTCATCTTGATGAATAAAACTTATTTTATTTTATTTTATTTTATTTATTTATTAGTTCAAATGTGGTACAAGTAGTTCATGTCGTGGCGGGGATAAATTCATAATATTAGTTTAAATATTCAGTGCAGTGATAAGGATCAATCTTCATTCGTTCAAATACTCAGTGTCGTGACGGAGAATAAACCTCATTAGTTCAAATGTGGTACAAGTAGTTCATGTCGTGGCGGGGATAAATTCATAATATTAGTTTAAATATTCAGTGCAGTGATAAGGATCAATCTTCATTCGTTCAAATAGCCCATACCGTGACGGGGATCAAACTATAATAGTTCCAATATTTCGTGTTATATCGAAGATAAAACCACATAAGTTCAAACATTTCATGCCATGTGGGGAATCAAACCGCATTAGTTCAAATACTTCGTGCCCTGACTGGAACAAACCTTATTTGTTCAAATATTCCGTGTCCTAGTCCCAATGAGGATTATTAGTTAAAATATTTATGTCGATGGTTAAATAATCCTCGCCATGACGGAGATCAAACCACATTACGATTATTCAAATATTTCATGTTGTGACGGAGATCAGTTTGAGGTTAAGGTCGATTGTACCAAACGGGTTGTGGCGCTCGTATCATGGTATTGAAACACCCGTATTTTTAAATAACAGGTTTTGCTCTGTTTCGTGTGCCTCGATTGTTTCAAAGTTACGTTATTCGAAACAGCATTACAAGAAGAAATTACGAACTCCGCTGAGAAAATGAAATTTTTCCAAAAAGAAGAAAGTTTCATTGCTTACATTATATTGTGTTATTTTGCTGAAACTCGGGCCATTCGTGGACTGAGGGGAAAGGGGAGAGATGGTGAAGGGAACATTCCTTTTGAGGACTATGAAATTTCTTTGGATTGGTTGTATTATAGCTACTTGAAAAAATTATATTTATTCTTAATGTACACAGAAAACATATTAATAAAATATACACTTGAAAAGCTATGTACAATGGCGCGCTTATCTCAATAATGAGATTTCTTCCAGCAGACCAAGGGTGGATGAGATATATAAGATATAAGTAAGGTATTCATAATGTGCACATAATAATACTTCCACAAAAACAAGATTAAAATAGTACCTAAAATATACAAACAAGTAAAAAATACATACAATAAACTACATAAAATGTACATACATATACCTACACAGTATTAATAAATAGTATCCTATCAATAAATATATAATCATACATATATATATATATACATATATTATATACATAATATGTATACCAGGAGGATAGGTTAACGGAGATAGTGCTCTTTTATTTTCCTTTTGAATACACCAATGGAAGGACTGTCTCTGATAGTATGAGGAAGAGAGTTCCACAGTTTGATGGATTGTACAGTAAATGATTTTCCATACGCTGCAGCGTTATGAGAAGGTGTTTTTAAAAGTGAGAACGTGTTAGACCTGAAAATTCAAATATTACCGTTGCTTTTGTTATATTATAGTTGTTTTATTTTTATGTTATTTTTTATATCAATCTGTAATAAAATTGCTTGGAATTAAATATAAATAATAACAAAAAATTTGCTGGATGTAGAGAAACTTATGCAAATTGTAAGCAAACAACTTTATGTTCATAGCCATTTGTAAAGTCATCCCTTCTAAATAAATTATTCTATTCTATGCGATTTTGCAAAATTCTAAATATTTGCCATTGGAAATAGGTATTTTGAAACTAGTATTACGACTGTTAATCATATTTCCTGTTTCAAATTAACGGTAACTAGACAAACATGTACAAAAGTGCTACATCCACCATGCATTCAGCAAATACTGTAGGCCTATTCTCAGTCTAACGAATTAGCCTTCCCGATCGTAAAGACACGAAGCAAACAAATGACTACATTCAGAAAAAAAAAAACAAAAGAGAATCGAAGATTTCTTTCTTTATTAATATTACAAATATCTGAGCTAATGCCTGCCTGTGTTTTTTTTTCTTACCAAGGAGTGTGTCGGTATGTCGTTCTCACTACTTTTTGATCCCCCGCTAGTATTGTGATTTTGCGATTTTCCCGCCAATTTTGTTTTTGGCTATATCTCCGAAAGTGATGGTCAGACTCAAATTCGTTTTTTTTTTCTAAAACTAGATTGCATTTCCTGCACCAAACAATAAATCATCTTTTTATCTTCGAGAAAGTAGGTAATTTCTCCAGGACAAAGTTTTGGTTATATATGTAAATATGTATTTATATACGACATAACCAATTTTATAATATTGTCGAAAAATATAAAGAAATAGAAAAATATAAAAGAAATATAACTCTACTAGCTTTTGCCCGCGGCTCCGCCCGCGTGTTATTCGGTTTAACGACATGCTTTTTTCCGGAATAAAAAAGTAGCTTATGTGTTAAGTTAGGGTATAAGCTATATCCATTCTAAATTTCATCCAAATCCGTTTAGCCGTTTCAGCGTGAAAGAGTACCAACATACACACACCCACACACACACAAACTTTCGCATTTATAAATTAGTGTGATATACATATAAATAAAATAAAAAAGCAGGGGGTGTCAAATATGGGTTTCAAATTACAAATCAAAACTTTTTTTTTGTTGGTCGTCTTTCTAGCTTTCCAACGATACCCATATTTCTAAATACAGGATGGAAAAAGTTTTAAAGATTAAGTTTTGTTTTGCTTTCATTCCGTGCTTTCATTGTGTAATAATGGCGTATCAATAATCGTTAATAAAGAACTTGTAATAAATATTGAATTTCATGGGTATCTCGTATAACAGATGAGTGTCAGACCAAATGCTTATTAGACAAACTTATCCTGAACAATAATTCTACCGATTCGTGTAATAAAACAGCGAGGGTTTATTTTTTTATTTTTAGTTGGTTCGATTTCCGGGTGAGGTAAGCGAATTTTAGAAGATCTATGAATGCTGTTTTGTTTCTTTTAAAAAATAAAGAAACATTCCTTTATTTCAGTAAAATGAGTCAACTAAAGGATTTAAGGTAGTTCCCCTCCGGGGCCCTTAAAATTTTCCATCCTGTATATAATATAATAACTACTCATAAATATTTTTCTTGTATGAGCCGGCAGAAGTGTGTCGATCGACACGCTCATAAGCCGGCGGGGTATTGGTGTAGAAGTGTAGATTTCCGCGTATACATAGACACATTAGCACAAAACTTAGTTGTAGTGGTTTTGGGATTACACTAGTGTGTAGTGGGATTGGATGCAAGTTATGTTTTATTGTTTAGCAATAATGCGGGAATTGGGTTCGGTCTGATAGCTTTAACATTATCGTAGCACCCCCTGCTAGGCAGTTGCCTCCCCTTGCTGAGACCACATATCGCGGTCCTATGCTTTAAATTGTTTTCTATTGAAATTTTGATTTAATTTACACATAAACAAATAAATCGTTGTGAAATTTTGAAATAACAACTTATTTAAAATATTAAATGGTTTTAATTTAAAAGTCGAAAACGCCTGGCACCATCAAAATGCATGCAGAGTTCTGACACAAGTCCTGAAGGCCAGATAAAACAGTATAAAACCACCTGGTAAAACCATAAAACAATAAAATGATAAATATAATTATATAAAGAACATTTTAGGCTTAATAGTCACTGGAAACAAGACATTTGTGCACGTACTTATTGTATGGTAAAGCTGATGCATTGCTCAAAGTAAGCTTCACTAAAAAAATATGGGGCATTTTCAAACTATCACGATCGAAGCAGCTGGGTCATCGGGCTTATTTTACGTATCATTGAATCGGTTACCAACTAAAAATGAACATTCAAATTAACCTTCAATGGGTATTCAACTATTTACGAACTGTGACGTTATTTCAATTGCGAACGTATCCTTAGTTAAGCGTTTTTAACGGAAAGCACTCGGTTTAGCAACTGATTTTAAGATACAGAACAAGGGGGCAGGGCGGATGGGATGCGGAACTTGGCGGATCCAGGCGGGACTTGGTGGTACAGAGCGGTGTTCAATTGCGAGGGAACTTTTGAAACTATACGACGGAGCTCATGTTCAAGTTTTGTCTTCGGCTTTGGTGTTCGTTTGTTTTTAATTATATTTGATAAGAAAAGCCACAATCTAAATCCTTACAATATCACGTACATCATCACGACATGAGTTCTCGTGAGAGTCTCTGTCCACACTCGTATTAGAATATACAGCCTGAGTACTGCTGAGCACCATCGGCTTACTTCCGGCAAAAATATGAACCCACAGCTCTACGTGCCTTCCATAGCACGAAGACCGAACACAAGTATTTAAACCACTTGACCACTGAGGCAGTCCCATTTAATTTAATTTATAACAGTGTTTAACTGTCAAAGAAAAACTGACTTTTTCGTTATGGCCACCTAGATGTGTCGGAAAGCGATGGATCAATGGTGAACATTGACAGAACAACAGTGTTTAAAATAATAATACTGACCAGCGGGCCCAATACGCATCTTTGAATGGGTTGCCAACTATGGTTGCAATTAACCAAAAACAGATAAAAAATTAACTTCCAAAATAACCTTTAATGGGTATTGAACTATTTACGAATTGTGATGTCATTTCACGTGCGAACGTATCCTTAGATAAGCGGAATTCGTAGTATATGTATGTTTTCGACGACAGGCACTCGGTTGGCAACTGATTTTACGATACAGAACCAAGAGGCTGGATTTACTGCCCACGGCTAAGAGGCCTACCGGTAGAATGCCTATACATTTAAAGCATGGATTCGCACATTTTTATTTTCAATTTTAAATCATTGCAAAAATGTTGGAAATTGATTAAGACTCTTTTTAGTAGTTGGTCGATAGCGATCGTGTATTATGAAACCTAAGACGAAATTTTTCGTATCCGCCTGTTTCGTTCACTGCTGGACATAGGCCTTTCCAAGATTTCGCCACTGGAAGAAATGCCCATACTCACGCACGCTGGTCAGGCGGGTTGGTGAGCGCGGTGCCGAAACCCTTGCATCAGTGACGCCACTGGCTGTCACCAGTCTGTTTTATATAAGGGCCGGCAATTGGGGATGGATATATCGCCATCCAGCGGGTCCAGGCAATGGTGGGCCGCCTGGTTTTGCCTGAGAGCTGTTCTCTTACTCTCCCCCGAATAACTTCGGGAGGATTTGCGAGTAAGACGGTGGTACCTCCACAGTCGAGCCCGGAATCAGCTCTACCCCCTTTTGTCGTATATTTTGTATGAATGATGATATCGATGTTACAGGTAAAACAACAATGACGTGGCGGCCCAGTCCAGCGTGAACACAAGACCCTGCCCCTGAAGCTCTACTTCAGGCAAATACTGATAAATGATAGCTACATCTACAGCTGACACGACGACTGTGGGAAACCGACATGGCTTCGTTCAAAGGTAAGTTCTCCTTTCAACCATCTTCTTTAGAAATTTTGAATTGAAAATTGAAATGACACTAGATGTCCACACTCGCCCTTATCTTGAATTGATGAATTTATGGTCAAATGTCATAGGATATCGTTAAGGATGGTCTTCATGAGCGCAGCAACTTAGTTGTGGACGTGACCAATTGTAATGCTATTTCATTTCGCTTTCACGAGAACGCCCCATGTCACTTGCGAAGGCAATAACAGTCGCGCCGATTTCGTCGGGAGCACAAAATTGAAAATGTATGTCAGGAGAAACAAAATTTTGCCAATACTGTGAAATACATACATATTGCTAGTAAAAAATAATCTAGATCACATTTCGATGCGAATTTAGTCTACATTTTTTATTTTATCTAAAAAAACACTTGTATTCTTTTGTTTTTATTATTTATTACGAAAATTAAACAAATACTCAATCTTACTCGGAAATCCTCCCGAAGTTATTCGGAGAAGAGTAAGAGGACAGCTCTCAGGCAAAAAAACCAGGCGGCCCACCATTGCCTGGGACCGATGGATGGCGGTATATCCATCCCCAATTGCCGGGCCTTATATAAATCAGACTGGTGACGGGCAGCGGCGTCACTGGTGCAAGGGTTTCGGCACCGCGCTCACCAACCCGCCTGCCCAGCGTGTGTGAGTATGGGCATTTCTTCCAGGAGAACCGCCAAGAGTGGCGAAATCCTGGAAAGGCCTATGTCCAGCAGTGGACGAAAGAGGCTGATGGATGGATGGACTCAATAAAATGTGCTATATTGTACTTTTTGGTAAAACCGGCCAAGTGCGTGTTGGGCCACAAGCAGTTTAGGGTTCCGTAGTTGCCCGCTAAATTTTATAAGTAGGTCTAATTATAACAAATCGCGCCAAACTCGGAATTTGCTTTCCCGAAGAACATTGTAGAATAGAGGGGACTAAAAATTTGGCGCGAACTATACTCGTCAACCTATAAAGCTTACTTAGCTGTGATAGTTTTCCTTTAAATTTAATTTATTTTTTATTTTTTTTTTATTGTTTATTTTACAAAGACAAATATATATACATTTTGATTAAAATAAAAGCCATCCGACTAAAACCACATGGTTTATACGCGGTATGGCGAGATCGCTAACTTATGCTAACTAGACATAGACTTACATACAAGTTTAACAACCCGCAGCCACAGGCTGCTGATGTTCGAGAAAATAAAGCTTTATGGCACTCCTTCGCTTTTTGTTGCTGCTACAATTTTTTATGCTATTTAGAGTATTAATAGATAATTCGTTTAGAAATAAAGGAAGCATGTATTCCCAAGTTCGCGTTCCATATAAATTATTATAGGTAGGTAGTTCATAAGTGGGTAGGTAAGTTAGGTTTCTTAAGCTTTTTGGCCTTATTTTCTTAATTAGTTTAACCTCGTTACCGTATTCTTCACAGATAATAGCCATTTTTATTTTACTGTATATATTTATGATTTTACAATAGTCAAATAAGCCTTTTTCGTCATCATTATATTTGTTTTTAATGTGGTTTGGCACAATGACTTTTAATATTCTTAATTGCAGTCTATAGATACTATCTATATAGCTTTTATAAGATATATTTAATGATATATACTGTGAATTTTTTTACATATACATTAACAACCGTTTAGCCGGTAGGGGGTGGACATTTAACTCTAACAAAAATAGCAGTTTAAAGCTTAATATTTTGCCAACGGATCCCTTGATCAAAAAATGGTTTTACACATCCACAATGTTTTTGAACGACCTGTCCAACGATATCCCACACTGTGGAATTGACGAGAAACAAAAAGCCGCAGGCGAGTTTTTTAATAGTACACAAGTGTTTTAATACCTAGTTATGTATAGTTTCATACACTACTTTATCTAAACTCATGCAACTAACCTGTTTTCATAATCTTTATAAAATTTGGTGTTACCCATGTTTGATTTTTCTTGTTAAAGCTTGTTGTAAAAGTGTACGTAATTTCCGTCGTTATTTCCAAAATGTCAGGTGAAGTCAAATATCATCGCCATCCCTGCTGTCAGTAATTTTAGGGCTTAATAATGTTCTTGACCCATTAAACCAAAAGTAATATATAAATTTCCTCGAAAACTATAGCACAACTAACAGTTAGACCGAGTCCAACGCGCCGTAAGCCATAGACAATACCTGGCCGAAAATAAAGTGGACTGTAACCTCGTTACTGTTTTGTTTGTATTGGAGAACATTATTTATAAACCTCATTTGTATTTGATATTAAACCTCAGACATGGCTGTATGGGCTAAGTTCCCTTTGCTTGCCTAGTTAGTATCACGTGTACTGTAATCTCAGAAATAGTTATTTGTAATGCAAGGCTGGAAAGTTAATTTTTGGCGCGAGTACCTTGTATTGAAACCTGAGCAAGCGAAGGATTCTAGGATTACCAAATACCAGTGGTTCAAATATTGAATCCTGAGCGTAGCGAGGGTTTCAAAGGTACGAGACGCTAAATAACATTGCTGCCGAGCGAAACACACAACTTTTCACCTCACTAAAGCGAGGAAAATGTTAGGTGCAAGAAAAACGTACGCTTTTATGTAATTTTCGCGCGATTTTTCCGGAAGGAAACTCAACTCGGCATTAAGTACCGCTTGCACTAATTCTGCAGGTGTTAAATTTATATCTTCGTCGCTCCTAGCCTCGCTCATATTGTAAGATTTCTTTCGATTTTATCAAAAAAAAAAACAAACCAAAATAATGGAAGGAAAGTGAATTGAATAAAGAGAAGGAAATTCTAAGCTTTTGTTTTTAAACAAATTTTCTTGCTGACCAGTGCGATTATTCTTTAAATGAGGCTGGCGCATGACATGAAATAAGTATTTGCATTTCAGTGGACTGGCTGCAGAGAATATCACTTTCAGGGCCGGGCGTTTTTTCTTAAGCAATCCGCCCCGCGCCGTCCATTTTTTGGTTTTTTTAAACGGCCATAAAAAATAACTAATATAGATAACTACCTACTTTGTTCTGTTACTATATTTTTGTTACTTTTATTTTTTATTTATGAAATAAAATAATAAAATATATTATATGACTTCACGTGATTGGCCCTGAAAGTGATATAAACTATTACGAAACCAATGAGGTTCTATATATATTATGTAATATGTACATAATTAAAATCGTACAATATTGTACGACACCTTTATTGAATAAAAATATTCGAATTTTAAAACACTTTTCACGCTAGCGGATAAAGTGCGTTTTTCCACTCAGATTTTGAATGATAAACAGAACCTTTCCGAGCTTGTGAGGTGAAAAAGTTATTTTATAGCATTATATTGTTCGGACACCTATACTAATTTTTTTTGTGTTTTCAGTAATCAGTAATTTTAGAGATTTTTAGAGACGTTCATGAAAAATATTTTTCATTATGTCAGTAGTTTTGAGTTCGTAATGAGGATTTTACGATATGAGATTAGATAAATAGAATGTATAAATAGTAACGAGGTAACAGTTCAAATTTATTTTTGGCCAGGTATTGTCTATGGCTTACGGCGCATTAGACTCGGTCAGTCAATGGATGAACTGTTTGTTGCGCCATAGTTTTCGAGGAAATGTATTTATTACTTACATTGGTTTTATGGGTCAAAATAATTATTTTGCCCTAAAATTACTGACAGCAGGGATGGTGATGAATGATATTTGACTCCACCTGACATTCTGGAAATAGCGACAGAAATTATGAACACTTTCAGAACAAGCTTTTACAAGAATAATCAAGAATGCCTGACGACAAATTTACAAAAATTATGAAAACAGGTTAGTAGGCATGAGTTTAGATAAAGTAGTGTATGAAACTATACATAACTAGGTATTAAAACACTCGAGTTTTTAATAACCTTTTTATGTACCAGTTTCATAAACTACTATTATCAATACAACATAGGTAAATTATATACTCGTACATAATTAATATGCATACATTAGAAAGTATATATTATGTCTTGCTAAGAAGAAAGCCAGGAAACGAGCAGGTCTACGAACTGGGAACACAGCAATCGTAGCACTCACTACGTCGTCGTAGCACATGTGAGCCATTTGCAAAGCAATATGTATCCAACATGAGTGCAAGATGCTAAAGAGCTGCTAATAGTGAAGTATTGGGCTCTCAAATCAGCCTTTTAATAAAGCGCTGTGAGGGCTTAGCTTAGCTTAGGTGTAAAAGCATATTTGTATTCACGTCCAATTTGTTGTTAAGAAAACAGAACTTGCAGATGAGGGGTGGTTCTGTTAGAAAGGGCCACCCCCTACGCTACAGCCTTTTTATCCGATATTCCCCTTCGAATTACAGTAGCACGATTCAAAGTTTTTCCCTTTGCGAAGAAGTTAGTTTCCTTTTGCCCGAGATTTGATTGAACAATTCAGCTATGTTAACAAATTGGGAAACTTGTCCTGCATCTTAGTTTAGAGACAAACAGACCGTGTGTTTGTTCTGACAATTAGCAACAAACTTGGCTTCTTGCAAACCAACTCAGCTCAATATTAGGGAGTCGATTGGTACGAGTTGAGAACGAAGCTTGCTCTCAGAAATGTTCAAAGACTCAAAAAGTTGTTCGTGTACAAAAGAAGTTATTGTTTTGTGCTTCACGTTAATAATAGTAGTTTATGAAACTGGTACATAAAAAGGTTTTAATACCTAGTTATGTGTAGTTTCATACACTACTTTATCTAAAGTCATGCCTAACGACCTGTTTTCATAATAATCTTGATTAAATTTGTCGTTAGCCAGTTTTGATTTTTCTTGTAAAAGCTCGTTCTAAAAGTGTTCGTAATTTCCGTCGTTATTTTCAGAATGTCGGGTGGAGTCAAATTATCGCCTCCGGACCACTAGTACCATTGAACAGTACCATCAATGGTACTAGTGGCACTGATTTGTCCCACTAGTACCATCAATGGTACAAATGGCACTGATTTGTCCCTCTAGTACCACCAATGGTACAAATGGTACTAAATTTTTTTAAATTGATTTTTAGTAGGGTTATTAACTTATTAGCTTAGTACACTACAACTAAAGTGGAGCACATATTTATGTAATGAAACTACTGCGAATATCAAAATTAGCACAAGTACCGATGAAATATGGTTCATAGTATACAGATTGTGACAGGTGTTTTTTTTTGACAGATGTCAAAGTGACAGATATTTTTTTTCAAGATTTTTGGACAGATGTCAAAGTGACAGATGTTTTTTTTTTGTTTTTTTGACAGAAGTCAAAGTGAAAGATCTGGGTATGGACTGTGATATGCACACAGTCACTCTAAGTCCACAGTAGCGGAGATTAGGCTTCGACCCGTATATATCCAAATAGTGTTTATGTCGCAGGTTCATGATAAAAACAGGTTTTTGATCAAAAACCTAGTGTTTTGATCAAGAAACGCAAGAAAACAAAATTATTAATTAATCTTAACAGCCTGAGAAAATCTAGTTTTTTAGGGTTCCGTACCCAAAGGGTAACCAGCGGGAACCTATTAATAAGACTCCGCTGTCCGTCTGTCTGCCTGTCTGTCCGTCTGTCCGTCTGTCACCCGGCTGTATCACAAGAACCGTGATAGTTAGACAGTTGAAATTTTCACAGATGATGTATTTCTGCTGCTGCTATAACAACAAATACTAAAACCGGTCAAGTGCGAGTCGCTCCTGCGTACTCCCATACAACAGACATGTTTTTTTGCCGTTTTTACACCAACTCGCACTTGGCCGGTTTTTGATCAAAAACCTTAACTTGTTTAGGTTCATGATGAAATTTAAGCTTGCGACACGATTGAATGGAAGAATTTGGTTCACGGGGATTTACCGCGGTCCCCGCGTTGCCTAAATTATGTTAATGTTAAGAACTATAGAGGTCGCCTCAGTCCGCTCCGCTTCGCTCGGCTCTCCGAATTTATGATCACAAGCTATCCAACAAGATCCTCCTCGCTTCGCTCGTCATCGCACCTATTTTTGACTTTTGTCCTAGAATTTGGATTGAACTAATATTAATGTGCCTAATATGTATGGGTAATTATAACCAAAAAATTATTGTCGCTAATAATTGTTTTATTTATTTAAAGAAATAGCAACCGATTTTGATTTTATCATAAAACTACACCAGTCTATGTTTTTGAGATTGATTTTATCATAAAACTAATCCAATCCGGTCTAGGTTTTTGATGAAAGAACTGGATTTTCTCAGGTTATGATAAGATATGGCATTTATAACTGTATAAATTTATAACTATTTAATATTTTGACCCTATATAAATAAGTTGTAGTAAGATGTAGATTTAGTTATGTAAATTAACTTTATTGGTTGTTGTTATCTTGTTTTCCTTATCAAATATTTATTTGTTGGTCCCACTTGTACACTTTATTAATAATTATTTCTTCACCACCCAACGGTTTACTGGAAGAAATTGCTTCTAGTAATAGCCCACCTTTGTACAATACTCTGTATTATTAATTTTATTTCTTGTGTGTATGTACAATAAAGTAGTTAAATCATAATTTTGTCTTCTACCGGTATATAAAAAACCGGCCAAGAGCGTATCGGGCCACGCGCAATGTAGGGTTCCGTAGCTGCCCAGTATATTTTATAAGTTGGTCTACTATTACAGATCGCACCAAACTTCTAGCGCCATACGTTTAGAAGAACGGCCCTTAAAATGTCGTATTTAGAGGGGGCCAAAAGTTTGGCTCGACCTGTACTCGTAAACCTGTAAAGACTACTTAGCTGTGATAACTTTCCTTTTAACTTCATTATATATACTACTTCTATCAATTTTTTCACATATCTATAAACAACTGTTTAGCCAGCAGGGGGGGGGGGACGCTTGACTCTAACAAAAATTAGCACTTTAAAGCTTAATATTTCACCAACGGAACTCTAAATCGAAAAATGGCTTTTACACACCCACAATGTTTCCAACAATACCCCACAATATGGGGTAGACGAGAAAAAAAATCATCCCCAATATACGTGTTTGGGAGGTACCATTAAAAAATTGATTTTATTTTACCGTTTTATCGACATAATTAATATGTATATTCATGCCAAGTTACAGCTTTCTGGGACTCATAGTCTCTGAGCTAAACTGCGGACAGACGGACAGACGGACATGGCGAAGCAATAAGGGTTGCTTGTCAGACTATGGAACCCTAAAAACAGAGGAGTCGAAAGATTGCACCGCCAGCATGAATTGAATAGCAGACATGGACAAACGAAGCCGGAGCTAGCGACGCGACGGTGGTTGGCAAAAAGCCGAAGTTGCGGAAAAAAATACGTTTGGGGTAGACAGATTAAAAAGGCCCCAACTACAACAAATAACTAGGTTCGTACAAATTTTAGGAAAACAGTTTTATTATATTAAATTATTTATAGTTATTTTTATTTTTATTTGTAGTTATTTTTAAATATAAGGGTGTAATTTATATTGTTAGGTAATTTTAGTTCAGAATAAGATCTTTTTGTGTTGTAAAATATTTAATAAATAAATTATTTATTGAGAATACATACGAAATGAATACTTTATTTCTGCAATATAGGTACATAAATACACTTATCGCAGGTTAGGATTTATTAAATATAAAAAATAATTAAATTTAAAAGAGGAAATACAATATAATAAGTGTTGGGTTTGCTTATGTTTAATAAGGTAAATACACGTAAATGAACTAAAATAAAGGGATATTTAATGTATTATATTGGTTGGGGAAAAAGTTTCATCGCATTTTATATGAAAATTCAAAACAGTTTTTAATAAAGTTTATTTACATTTAACTAAAGTATGTAGGTGCCATTTTGTTCGATAACTTTCTGCCATCTTGTAAGTAGGGACCATTATTTGCTATAGAAATTCTGGGGCTTCTGATCAAAAAACCGCGACAAGTGGTTTTGGCAGTCCTCGCGTGATGTTAACCTGACACTGCCTAAACAATTCTGAAGAGACCGAAACAAGTGGAAATCTGAAGGTGCAAGGTCAGGACTATACGGCGGATGCATTAATACGTCCCAGCCAAACTCTCTTAATTTTTGCTGAGTGGCTAAAGATGTGTGAGGTCTAGCGTTATCATAATGAAAAACCACACCCCTTCTGTTGACTAATTCCGGCCACTTTCTCTCAACTTCTTGCTTTAATCTCATCAGTTGTTCGCAGTAGAGTTCAGAATCGATGGTCCTGCCTGGCGGTAACAGCTCATAATTAATAATGCTCTTCCAATCCCACCATACACACAGCATTATCTTGTTGCGAGATAACCCGGGTTTCGCCAGAGTCTGTGAAGCCTGACCAGCCTTTGACCACGACCTTTTTCGTACGTTCTTGTCGTACGTGATCCACTTTTCATCACCAGTTATCATGTTTTTCAAAAATAGTTCGGTTTCATTACGTCGTAATAAAGAATCACAAATGAGTACACGGTTCATTAAGTTTCTTTCATGAGCTCATGAGGCACCCAAATATCGAGCTTTTTTGTGTACTCAGCTTTTTTCAAATGCGCCAAAACTGTTTTGTGGTAAATCCCCAGTTCTTCAGCTACATCGTAACTACTGATATGCCGATCTTGCTCCACTTTTTCAAAAATGGCATCCATTTTATTTGTAACAGGACGCCCAGAGCGAGGTGCATCTTTGACATCAAAATTTCCGGATTGAAAAAGCTTAAACCAAATTTGTGCTACTCTCACAGACACTGCACTAGGTCCATAAACATCACAAATTTTTTTCGCGGCTTGCGTTGCATTTTTACCTTTTATGTAGTAAAATTTTAAAATGTATCGAATTTGTTCATTAGATTCACTCATCTTAAAAGTAAGAAAAACAAATGAAAATCACACATTTTAGATAATTTGAATTTGGAATTATCTTTTTTAAAGTTTAAACTCTTTAATAATACCAAAACCAGCCAGATACAAATGGTATAGCTAAAGAGATTTTATTATAAGTTCATACATATTATTTGCGAAAAGAGTTGTTCCCCAACTTATAAAAAATAAGAATCGATTATATTTCATTAGGATACATCACTGTAAATGTCAATTTGGAACTGCCACCCATATCATGATATCTCGGACAATATCATGATATTTCGTATCAGAGTAATTTTTATTTTTGTACAAAGCGTTTGCAGGTTTTGAATTTGAATTTGAAGCTCAATATCGGTCGAATACTGCAGGTACCTTGTAAAGCCTTGCCAATTATCAGCTGGTTTGCTTTTAAGGTATGATTAAAATTTCCAGGTTTTTAGTGCTAATTTGGCATAGATCTAGACAATTTCAATGGACTCAGCCTAAAATATTATAAAAACATCCCATAGACAGTTTTACAATTTAGTGTTTGCGTTTGTATGGGGATTTGTGAGTGATGGCTGTCGGGTAAACCCAGTATGCTCTCAGAACAAAGTGCAAAGAAGTTAAGTTGCCCTAAACTCGACATGCGCGTGAACGTCACTTGTGGTCGACACTTGAGATATTGTGTAATGTTTGAGTTGAGGGCCTCGGCTGCCGAACGACGCCATTGCGGCGACAAGTAATGCTCCTTTGTACTTTCTCCGGGTTGATTGTTCTCGTGATGGGAAACAGACTAATGACTTTGTTTTACTTTGCGGGGTGGTTAGATAAATTATCACGCAAGTTTAAGGTTCAGAGGGTGATTACGAGGAATCGGTTAACGTCATTTTTCGAGTTAAATCTTCGTACAGGAATTGGGGTCCAGGAAAAAGCAAGTATTTTGAAAAGGGACATACTGCTACTCTATTAATATTACCTGGAATTGTAATTCAACAAAATAAGTATTGTTTTTGACTTGATAGAAGTATATACCTTAATGAAATATAAGTATATAGCTAATTATTTACGCCGGGAATATGTACCGTTTATAGTCAGTCACATGTCGCGACGTGTAGGTTGGTCATTCATTTGAAATTTGGAAATAAAAAAATAAATTAAAAGAAAGAACTTTTTTACGGGATTGTGTTCTCATAGTGGTTCTTATTACAAATACATTGCCTTTTCAATAAGAAACCCTCAACAACCCCCTCTTGGGAAAACAATCAGAGCTCACCAGTGCTCCCCTACCAATCAAACGGTTTGTCATGCATGTCCTCTCATCCATAAAACTGATTCCATTAAATATTTACGTATAATGGTCGATGCAAATCTTACCTTTCGACAACAAATAGACTTACTTGCTTCCAGAGTCCACAAACTTATTTTTGTTTTTACAAAACTACGAGGCTTTGCTAACAAGAAATTGCTAAATCAAGTATACTCAGATTTATGTCAATCCATTCTAACATACTGCATTTCATCATGGGGTGGAGCTGTTAAGAGCACTCTACTAACCCTTGAACGAGCACAACGAACGTTACTGAAGGTTTCGTCTTTCCGACCATTTTACTTCCCAACTAGAAAACTATATCAGTCAATAATAACTAATGTATAATAATACTAATGTATTAAAGAAACGAAACGTTGTGTTACAACACCCACATGTAAAAACCAAATTTACTAGTATCCAATATAATATTCAATCTACCTATATATTCTTATATAATCGACTTAACAGAATTCTCAAAATTTACACAAAGTCATACTTGGAGTGAAAGAAATCAGTAAATTCCTGGCTGAAGCTAACAAGACTATGCTGAAACTGAAAATATACTAACATCTTATACCTATTCTCATAATATTTTACAGTTACTTATACACATTTGTAAATGTTACCTAAACTAAATATTAATAAAATTAAATAATTTAAACTTATTCGTAAGCTTAATTTTAACTTAAACTTAATCTAATCCATCCAGCAGCCTGTTTCGTCCACTGTTAGACATAGGCCTTTCCAGGATTTCGCCACTCTAGACGATGCTCCTGGAAGAAATGCCCATACTCACACACGCTGGGCAGGCGGGTTGGTGAGCGCGGTGCCGAAACACCGCCATCCATCGGTCCCAGGCAATGTTGGGCCGCCTGGTTTTGCCTGAGAGCTGTTCTCTTACTCTCCCTCGAATAAATTCGAATAAACTTAATCTAACTTAGACTAAATCTCAAATTTAAATTTATCATCAACTTACATAAATCTTTAACTAAAATTTTTTGCAAGCAAATTACTGTTATGTCATTAGGAAGAGCGGTCTTGCCCTTATACAGGTTTATATTAACTTAACAGGATAAAGTCTACGTACTATTTACCTAAAACTTGTTTTTATAAATAAACTATTTTACAGTATAATTCCACCAAGTGCCGACAATCACAACCATCAACATTATATAAATTATTTTGCTTTTTTTTTGTAAACATTGTAATGTCATGTTTACTTGTGTGAATAAATTACTACTTATTACTAAAATATAAAAATATACTAATTACTCTTGAAAGCTTCTTCTTTTATTTTTTAATATACATATATAATTTTAACTGTACAATAAAATAAAATGTATATAAATTATATAGACAAATAATAATAATAATAACTCAGCTGATGCCGGGTCCAGATCGGACCCGAAATATATCTTGAGATTATTCTTATTTGTCTATATAATTTATATACATTTTAGTTATTACTAAATAACAATTGAAATTGTACTACTATTTTAATAATGTATACACAACATGATACCCAGATACAAGGAAAACAATGTAATTGAACCTGCGGCCTCTAAGTGCGTGTACATATATTTGTGCCTGAATTACGACGGTAGGCTATCTCCGCGTTGGGACTTAACCTAATATTGTCTGTGAACCGAGTGTTTGAGTTTTCAGTGTTTCAGTGAGTTGCAGTCCGCACTCACTAATTCTCTCTCGGGGATAAATGCAGTGTTTCAGTTACCAATCAATAACTAATTACAAAATAATAGTACATTATTTTCTAAAAGAATTTATTAAAAGCGTTTTTTTCCTTTAAGAAATTTCTAGCTACACTGTAAGTTGAAGTCGTAACTGAAAGACGAGTGCTCAGCGCAGTGTTTACATCCACTAGCGACAGGCATTCGTTCGATTATGATTTCGGAAAGAAATCTAAAAATATGTACACCACGGGATAAATACGTACCTATATATTATATGTCGCCGTAAAATCGCGTAAACCTCTGTTTCGCAATAGAGCCACTTATTCGTAAAAAGTCGAATTATGGTGTAAAGACAGACCCATTACGCGATCTCACGAAATTGTTCGGCTTTTTTGAGAAAGAGCAGATTATACACGAAAAGGCGAGATTAAAACAATTAAGAAATTCTTTCAGCAAATAGTTTCAAATAAGCGAGGAGGAGCATGTTAGGTTCACATGTAAATAAATTTGGGGAGCCGAGCGAAGCGGAGCGGAGTAAAGCGACCCCCTCAGTTTTAACAGAAAATAATTTCGTATGATCACGTAATTGGACTGTGTTTACGCCATTCTTTTGAACCTCTATGGCAAATTGAAAATACAACTGAAACAGACAGTTACTAACATCTACGGTACATTAATATGAAGCTCTATTTTCACTGAAACTGTTGAGTTTCTAATAACGATAGAACCAAAAGGTTTCACTCGTCGAAAAAAGTTCAACAAGCTTTGTGTGACGACTGTTTCAATACAACATCAACAAGCTTGTTTACAGAATAAAATAAAAACAAATTGTCTCTTTGAACTTTGTTAAGATTTCGTTTAATATCATGTTATTTTGTTTGGTATTTTAATTAAAATCACAATGCAAATTGAATATATTATAGTAGTGAAGTTAAATATTAGTATTATAGTACCAAGTTGTTGCATAATTCATAGTTTCAACTGCAATTAGATGCGCACTAATAATGTTAAGTTTGCACTCGCTAGAACAAGTTTCTTACTAATAAACATATATTACGTAGCAAATTGATTACATACGAGTAATACCTTACATGCATTTAAAGTAGTCAAACATACAGTATAGTACTTGATTTTAGTAATACATTTTCAAGATAAATTCTTAAAATTAAAATATAAAGTGACTTTTTTTCATGTAGCCAAATTCATACTGAAGACTCAGTAAATTGATCAGGACCAAGGTTCTAATTCCGTATTTTCTTTTTTCATGTCAATTGTTAGTTTTGTAATGAAATTGTTAGTTAGTTCAAAAAATTATAAATAATGGAACGTTAAGACGATATTTTTGACGGTCGTAGATAAAGTATTGTGTCCAACTGAACATGACTAGCCATTGGGAAACAGTTGCACAAAATATTATTTTTCACTCTGTCTTTGGTTGCTCAAAATATTAAAAATACCAAATGCTGAGGCTCAGTTTGATCAGTAGAGTATGTGGTTTCAATTAATGTACATGTTTTGTTACAGTCGGTATTATTACCAAAGTACGCAAATTACATTATATAAAAGCAGTGTTTAACTTCTCATTTGACACCTGAACACTCTTATAATCTCTGGCAGTGTTTTGATATAGTAAGTATAATATTTGTATACATGTATTTTTGATATCATTGTGAGGAAACCTGCATGCCTTAAAAGCATGTATTTGTTCCCGAAGTACGGCGATAGGGCTCACCACCCATGTCATTGGGACGTAATAATCGTTGGTGAAACGTGGGTGTACTGGGTGTGAACTGTGACTTGCAATTTACAATTCACACTCGGGAATATCTCTGACACCCCTTCTGAGATTAATGTCGTGACAATATGTGTATTTTTGACAACTGTTGGGAACTCGCTAGATATTTTAGCTTCGCTTTTGTTTGGACCAGGCGCATATACTGCGTATAGTCGTGGAGACATCCAGAGCTCGAAATTAAAATTGTAGAGTATACTCTTTACTCGAGTAAACACACGTTGAAAGTAATTTTATATACTCGTATAAAACGTCGTAATACGTACGTTAAACGTAATTCGCATATTAGCGGAGCCATTCTGCTAAAGATACACGAGATGAGAGACGAGGAAAGTTCGACTCTAAAAGCCATTGTTTGAGAGCTTTTGGCTCAGGTTTTTGGTGACATTGCTAATAAGCTTTATCTTGTTACGCTGTGATACTTGCTTCTACTTACGTGCCTACAATGTAATTTAACCTCTTTCAGTCGAGTATCTTTTAGCTGAGAAATAACTTGAGAAAGCAAAAATTGTTGTCCAAAAAACAATAGTATTTTGTGCAATTGTGACATAATACAGGCCTTTGAGACATGAGCGCTTGCTTAGGAAACAAAAGAAACACGGTTGATTAGGACTAACAATCTAATGAAAAATATGAAAATAAGCTCGTCGTTTCTTTTTTTTTCTGGATGGTGTTCTGTGAGAACATTCGAGGATGCTTTTTCTAGATGGAGCTTGCCCTCTGGCTTAGCTTTACTCTAAAAGTATAGGATTTTCTGTTTTAAACCTGGTTGGTCATACATATGTATATCGTCGGCATAACGTAGAATTTGGCATATCATAATCTGCCTAGGTGGATCGTGCTTCTGTTAAAACGAGGGCCTCAAATTTATTTACATGCAAACTTCGCCCCACTCCTCGTCGCAGATATTTTTAACCTCTTGTGAAAGGTTTTCGATTTCATAGTTTACGATCTGACGAGGATAACCATGGTATGCCAATTTCTACGATTTGCCGACGAAATATAGACAAGTTCACATTCATACACATCGTCATCATGACGTATATCCTTGAGGAAGTGTCAGAGTTGTTTCCGAGTGTGGAATATCAATAGAACATTCGTACACCCTCACTACCGCACCACCCTTGGGACCTGGGTCTAATTCTACCCAGTTGACATAGAGACCCCGTGAACCAACGTGGCCTAAACCATGTATGCGTGAAAACATTTGCGTGTTGAAAAGAGGGTGTATATATTGAGTTTCTATTGACAATATAGACTCGGAAAAACTATGACATCTCCTCAGGAGAATTTATGTCGTGACGACAATGAAAATAAAACAGGAAAAACGGAACACAGCCTTCACCGACGTACTCTTGATGCAACAGCTGTTTATCTCCACCGTCATTACATACATAGTTCAGACGGAGCAATCGGGCAGAGTAAAAAGATAGGCGTGGTGCTTCCAGTGGCTTGCATCTGCTGTATGCTCAGTTTAGTGTAGAACTAGTTAGTCTACAGTACTAACATAAATCATAGAAGATGCTCAAAGGAGTCCCTGGGTCGACTTTGAAGAAAACGACTAGGTATTTTAAAAAAAAAACCTTCTACTAGCCGAGAAGCGAACCAGCTGATAAAAAAACACATTATTTATTGGAGTTGATGCTTGTGATTGTTGGCACTTGTTAGAACTTTTGATACATTTTTGATTGAAAAACACTTGTACTTGTCCACTTATTTATAATATTTCCCTTACCGGTTTCGCTGTTATAGCATTTTCAAAGGTTTTTTGGTTGTTTACGTACAAAGAAGCGATTCATATATTGTACGTAAACAACCAAATAACCTTTGAAAATACTATACAGCGAAACCGGTAAGGGAAATAATATAAATAAGTGGACAACTACAAGTGTTTTCCAATCAAAAATAAAAAAAAAACATTATGTATTATCGTACCATCCGATAGTGTCGCTTATAAGAAATTCTGGGAGGTACTTGTAAGTAATAAAATAACAAACGGAAAACTAAACGGCTTCTTTTTGATAAAATACAATTTCAAATTTTCGTAACTATGCCCATTGTTCCTATACATAGCTGGATTCGGCGTTTCAAGGACAGTACTGCGTTCAACATCACAAGATTTTTGATTCCAATACATATCGGTACACTCATAGAGTTCAGATGTGTAATGAAAAATAGGCTTCCACAATAATTACGGAACGGGTAATATATGATGATATAATAGTACATTATGATACAAGTGAGCTTTGGCTCGGCCTGCAATCCCGCCTCGACTAAAATGTCTCATGCTCAAGCGTTTCATACGAAGTTTTTCAACACACTTGCGAGGAAAAATAATAAAATTTCACTGTCTTTTTTTCTACATAATCGAAAACACAGCTATGAACTAACAATTTTCTTTGAAAATGGCGGCGGAGATTTTGATTTTTTCGCAGATGGAAAAAGAGGCACTGACGCAAAAAGCCAAATAGACAAATATTGCCAAATATTAAATATTAACAAACTGAATATGTTTGTATTTACAACAAATATTTGTGTCAATTTGTTGATAAAAATAAATAATTTTATGAAATTAATTGATTATTTATTATCTTTCAACTAAGACAGTCTATTTATTCGCAAAAACTTTACTATTTCTGAAGACATCAAAACTCTTAAAAAAAAAACTGTAATGTAAAAACACTAGTGCGATAATGTAAAGTAAAAAGCACGCGTGTTTGATATGCTGAATTATGACCCTAAGAACGCTGCAATAAGGGCCAATTTATAAGTGAGTTTGTTGAAAAAATATAAATCAGTTTATACGAAATTACTCTACTTTTTTATCACCTTGTTTTCGATCGCCTTGATGGTGCTATGTTGTTATTTACCATAATGATTTTAAGGTTCCTACTCGTATTATGTGGTGATACGGAACCCTTTGTGCGTGAAGTTTACTCGTACTTGGCCGGTTTATTTTCATTTAAACGGTTACGAAAAGCTGTACAATGGCGGAGTTTTTGCTCTTATTAAGAAACTTTAGAGGAAAGAAAGAGGAAAAAGTAATTTTTCTAATCACACTAATATTATAAGCGCGAAAGTTTGTGTGTGTGTGTGTGTGTGTGTATGTTTGTTACTCTGTCACCCTGAAACGGTTGAGCGGATTTGGGTGAAATTTGGAATGGATTTAGATTATACCCTAACTTAGCACATAGGCTATTATTTGTCCCAGAAAAAAGAATGTCGTTAAACCGAATAACACACCGGCGGAGCCGCGGGAAAAAGCTTGTAAATAATAATGTCACATTATTGAGCTTTTCGTAATGTTGCAAATCAACAAAGCAAATCTCGAATAATACAGAAACGGTTTGGACTGATCAAGTAAACTTGATTTATTCATGGTCGCTTTCAACAGACACTGAACCAAAATTGAATTTCCGAAGGACTCCTCTGAATAGCGAACCTAATGCAAAATCTCTATATCATCCATTATGTCTCTTCCCCTTAACATTTAAGAAGGTTGTTGATTAAAAAAGAACCTTATACTGACGTGATAAGATTTTAATTTATTATATCTAAAGGTTCTGTCGTGCTTAAGTACGTTTTCAAGTTTACAGCTGGGTGTTTACTGCAAATCATTAACGATTTCACTTTTACTATTCGACGTTAACTGTTTTGAGTTCCAGTTGAATACTTTTTAATGGCTGCTGAAGGTTTCAGCCATAATTTTTTCGTTCAAATGTTCTTCAGTAAATCGTTTTAGAAAATATATTTTTGAGTGAAATTTATTGTAAACACTAACCTTTCTAGCCCTCTGCCCCGTTTTCAACTTCGGTGTTATTTATCAACACCACTTATAGACTTTATGTTGACTAGCATCACAACCACGATGATAAAGAAATCCGCGTCCAAATCCGTTGAATGGTTCTCGAGTTAAAACGGAACACTTGCATTTGGCCGGTTGTATGTATACATATACATACAGGCAGATAAAAATACAAAAAAATGTTGTTTTGGTTTCAGTATATTACTAGTAACACATATTACTTGAAAATTTGAAAAAATATTCGTTATACAGACACGACTCAGTTACTAGTTTATTATTAGTCAAATGTTACGGGCATAACCTGATTGTAGGACAATCTAGTTTTGCCTAGGCTTAACTAGATCGAGCCTATAAGATTCGACCTTCTTATAAGTTGTCAACACAAACATTCTTCAATGAATAAGATTATTATCGCCACTGTGCCCAATTTGTTCTAGACAAAACTAGTTTTCCTAAAATCAGGGTATTCAATTCATACTGGGTGTGAATAGACTGCTACTATTGAATGAAACCACATTCTTTAAAGATCGCACTGAAATACTTTTCCAAGGAAACATACACGTACAAATTAATAAAATTGAATAAAATAATTTATATACTAAAATTGTTCTACTCTCCATACTAACTAAAATAGATGAACATACATTAAAAGTGCGCGTCCGACTAGTGCGGTGAATCAAGAATATGTAGGATAATGCTGTTTTATTTTAATAAATACCATTTAAAATAAATACACATGAGAGTGTTTAAAAAAATGAAATTGTATGTTTTAGATAAAAGGTAAGTTTTAGATTATATATGTTTACAACAGTCATTATTGTTATTTTTACTTAATTAGTTTGGAACTGAAAAACCAGCCTCTTTAGTGGTTATGTTTAATCATACATTTATAAAATAATTTAAATTTTATATTAACACCGATCCTTGTAACAATGTGTGTTAAATAAGTACCGTCTGGGGTACTATGGTGCTGGCAGAATACCAGCGCAGAATATCAGCGTTGTAGGTTTACCTGTAATATTTTGATGAGCCAGGGTCAAACTTTCTTTTTGAAAAATTAACATCATTTAGAATTTTGAATCTTGTTTCAAATTTGACCGGTAATTAGAAATTACGAAAAGAGATTTTGCTGTGTATTGGTTATAGAACATTCACGATGTTGCTTCAGATGGGCAATTGTGTAAGCCAATCGTATTCAAATTCGATTGTAATATTGCTATTCGGCTAAGCAAATAAGCCCGTTTGACAATTGAAATCATACGTTTTTGGTTGTCAACAACAAAATAAGACAACAGTATTAATTTGGCAGCTACAAATTTACGATTTCAATCAAACGGGCTAATTTGCTTAGCCGAATAGCCATGTGACATTCAATTTGAATACGATTGGCTTACGCAATTGCACCTCTGGTGTTGATAGTACGACCCCAAGATTGATTGTAAATGCAATGGTACGTTTAATATGGATTTTAACAGCCATTAATTATTTCAGTAAAGCTTCTTAAGAAGCCTGTAGTCGGCGGCTTGAAGTCAGTCACGCACGGGGTCGCTATGCTTGCTATTTACATTCAACTTTGGATTATAGAACACTGACTGGCTGTTATTGGTTGGCCCGAACGTTCATTTCCCGAGCTCGTACGGAACTAAACGAACACGGTGTGAGAGGCAAGCTAACGCGAGACAAAATTCATGTTTTAAAAACTCGAGAATGGTTTTAGTGATTCCTATGATTTCAGGAGAAATATCTAAAAAATCGAAATGATACAAAAATATTTTTGAAAGTATAAAATATACTATGCTGTGAAACTAAAGTTATTTGATTTGTTGTATCGCTGCTAGGACATTACGGCACATAAACATTCATCAAAATATGTGTAAAATCCAGGACTTTTATACGCTTGTAACTTTTGTATGTATTTGATTTTGATAAGTGTTTTAGTTTCACGTCATGGATATTGTATGGAAATTGTTGAAAAAAAAAAAAAAGCAAGTGCCTATAAATAAGGATATGATCAGTGAACTGCGCTAGTATAGGAGTTCGGGCGAATAGAGTCGCCTTAAGAAACTTTCCTCTTTTCTAATCTTGAAATTTTAGGTCTAATTTTAGAAGATTTGAAAATTTTACTTTTCATTAGATATTTCAAAGAAAGCAAGACAACAAAAAAAGAGAAGAGATAAACATCGACCCATCTCATTAATATAATTCCAATCTCAGCACCACCAGACGATGTAAAGCCCCAAGGGGCCGAAGGTTAAAGAGCGTTATTTCGCATTTGAAGCGTCTCGTTGGATAATTTAATAAGTTTGTATATGAGACTAAATAAATTCAAAGCTGCTGGAAAATTAATCAGGCTGCTGAAACTGATAAACTTATCACTAAGGGGGCATCGAGCTTATTGCGAAATAATTGCGTTCCTCTGATCCCTTGCTGTATTGTTAATTGTTATTACTTAAGATTTAGTTATGCAATTGATAGTTAGGATAACGATTAAGATTCACTCCATATATAATACTTTTTAGAAACACGATTATTTGTAGATTCCTCTATAAAAAAAAAAAACCATAGTTACAAAAAAACAAAATAAACCCGTAATGTGGCGTAAATACTTTACGGAAGGCCATCAATTTTTGAATATTAGCAAAACTACGTGTTTTGTATAACGTATACAATTTACATCGTCTAAATATGTATTTGCTTTAACAACACGAAGGAAATATCTAAATTCGCGAGCGCTCCACCCGTCCTAGCCAGAGCAGCCTCGCTTCCCCTGTCCATCCGCAGTCCTGCTTCGGCCATCGGACGAAGAGTCTGTATTGCTTGCGCTCGCTTCTGCCGGTGCGCCTTACCTACACATACATAGAACGTCACCAGAAACTTGGTGCTCGCTTAAGATTGTTTAATAATATTAACTTATCGATAATTTCAAATAAATTTTAACACAAACTTTATAAATATATTTTTTTGGTCTGCGATTTCGTTCATTTGTCGCTGTCTGTATGTCTTAAAACAAATAGAATTTGTTTAAATATAAGTCAAATACAATTGCATACATTATTGTTGAGAACTGGACATTAAAAATTGCCGAAATTAATAAACTTCTTGTGGAAGAAAATTCTTTTAGAAACACCTCACCCTTACATTCCATCATTTTTAGGGTTCCATAGTCAACAAGGAACCCTTATAGTTTCGACATGCCCGTCCGTCTGTCTGTCTGTCAGTCCACGGCTTAGCTGTAATTTGGTATGAGTATACATGTTAATAACGCCGAAAAAGTGATAAATGAAACCCCGAAAAAAAGTGTAACTGGTGTGGGAAAACCATTTTTATATCTATGGATACGTTTGCGAAATATTAAGTTTTAAAGTGCCAATATTTGTTAGACTCAAATGTCCCCACTTTGCATGCTAAATTGTTGTTTTTGGATATGTGAAAAAATGTATGTCAGTAGTATATATATAGGTAACGATATTAAAAGGAAAACTATCACAGGCCTCACGAGTTAACGAGTAATAGTCGACCAACTTAATTTTGCAGTTATATTTTATAAATTTTGAAGGTAAGGTTATCCTTTCATTTAAATTATTATAATCACATACATTATTTTCGTAATATTCATTTGAATAATTAAAGTCTATTACTTATTTGAAAGCAGTAGCTCAGGGTTAGAACGCTGGCCTCTCAATCTTGAGACCCATGTTCGATCCCCGGTCGGGCATGCACCAATAAGATATTTGGAATTTATGTGCATAGTATTTGTTCTTACTTACCGTTTGCTGAATGGTGAAGAAAAACATCATGAGGATACCTGATATCTAAAAAGCGTATACAAGCGGCTCACCACCCATCACGTTGGGACGTAATAATCGTCGGTGAAACGGGGGTGTACGGAGTATGGACTGTGACTTACATTTCACGGTTGATACTCGGAACACCTCTGACACCCCTCAGGGATTCATGTCGTCAATATATATATATACAGTCAGTGACACAAGAGCGTACGGGGTGAAAATAAAAAATGGTGGACAAGGGGAAAGGGGGGATGCTACTAATGTATACAGCGGAGCAACGACTCTGATGCACAGTGCATGGTCTCGGGAAAAATATGATTGTTGAGTTCTATCTAGGTTTTGCTATGTAAAAGTGAGACCTAGTCTCAAGCCTAACCTTAGGTCTCTGTGAATATGAGCGCAAAAACTCTTTACTGTTAACCTGTAAGTGCACCTTGTTGTAGCATTGGTTGTAGGTAGCAACATCCATATCAGTAAATTGTTACAGCATTAGAACGGCCACCCGCGACGGCGATAACGCTCTTATCGCTGAACTTAAATGGTATTTATATTAATTTCCTCTCATTCAATTAAATATGTTATCGGGTTCAATTAATCGATCTCATCCTGTCCGTGGGGTTTATTGAAATATTAATAGTTCGGAAAAATGAAACAATACACCATTGTTCGATAAGGTTTGACGTCATACCTACGGTAAGGCATACCTATGGTAAGGCATACCTACGGTAAGGTGTACAGGTACACCTGCCGAGGTAATTAAGTGTTCATCACCTAACGATGGTGTGCATGGACGATTCAACAAAAACCCAAGTCTCTCGGGTTCGCTTGGTAAACTGCTTTGCGGACATGAGTGCACGCTGCAACGCTGTAGTGGGATAGCTTGTCGGAGCCGAACATCCGAAGAACATACAACATAGTCGAGTAAGACTGCAGGTCACGTAGCAAGACTGCGTGCATACTCAGCATGCCGGGGTGCTTGCAGTTAGAGTTGAAACAATCGTTGGTTGCATTTGTACCGTAACGAGCACGTACTGAAGCTTACCTATACTTTTTTCCATACGGAGCATGATTGTGCTAGCTAACAGAAGTTAACACAGTGTATGATATGACTCCCGTAATAAAATGTAAAACTGTATGCATTATCCTTATCAATTTTTTCCTTTTCAGCTGAAAATAACTGGGTATTGCCGATATATGCATGTATTACCCGTTGACATCATCGATATTGCGCCATTTTACCACAAAATACGTTTCTCTACCTAATTTGCTTATCAATTCTGTCGTTACTGCGGTACACCATGATGTCACGGTATTTGAATTATCCCTCATTATAACGAGCTTATTCAAGTGGGAAAAAATTCGCGATAATTATGGAACAACGAGTCCTTGTTAGGTAGTTTTCGGGTTAGTATAAATGGAGGAAAGTACATATACAATCAATCATTAGCACATATACACTCGCCATAATCACAAGGCTGTGTACAATCGATCAGTCTTAACAAAATCACCATGTCATCATTCACAAAATCATCATCCACCATGAGCGGAAACTCTGGAGAAGCCGTTCATCGAGACAACGGGGAAAAATCTCGGAAGGAGCAAGAGCGCGCGGAAGAAGAAGAAGAAAAGCGCAGACAAGACTTGGAGCGTGAGGAGAGAAAACGTCAGAAGGCAGAGCAGCGGCGACTGGACAGGCACTTGATGCAGTATGCACTAGCTTTGCGTGAGCAGGCATCGTGGCGTGGAACTCTCAACCGGCCGAAATAGTGCTAGTCATAGATATGATCATTTGTTTATATAATAAGTATTAGGTATTTGTGTACATCAGTATTAAGTATATTGTGTATGTGAGTGTTTGTTTTTGAAAATAAAAATAAAAACTTGTTCCCGATACATATTTATTTCATTTCAAAATGCATGCCGACTTACAAATGTCACGACATACCAGTTTCCTTCATGATACTAGATATTTAGGTAGTTAGTTTAATAATGATAATAATATATTGTACTAGTTCTATCCACTAAGATGTTGTACAATCTACATCCATGCATAGATAACCGTGGTCACTACACTTTGTAACACGATAGAGGGGCACCGCGACATGCTATGCAGCGATAGGTAGGTACGGTGCAGTGTTTAGGTAAGGTATCTGTCATACCATAGTCCTAACATTACAGGAATCATGAAAAGTATACATATTTAGAATGATGTTTTGTACATCGTTATAGTCTAACCAAACCTGTAAGCTATACAATGACAAATCTTAAGTATAAGTGAGGTGTATACATGTATGAAGCACACGTGTATGTCCCGGTAATTTTCTATGGTCACTCATCAGTTTTGATTTCGTTTTGAAATACACGCCGCCAGTCGGATACAGATCATAAAATGAATATAGCACGGGTTTTCCCGAATATTTCAAGACAGTGCCAACTAAACGTGGGTTGCCGTAATACGCTGGAGCTACTTACGTTCGGCCGGCAGCCTGTAATAATATTTCGATGAAGGTCCCGTCGTCTGATCATATTTACCTATCTTTTGAGTAGTGACACATAGTTTGTTCCATATTTAAACGATAGCGTGCCATGTGGTCATACGTATTATCGGTCCATAAGGAGTTACAGATGTAACGCCAATTGCCGCCGGTCTTTGTCATAATACTGTTTGCGGCTTACATGCAGTTATTCATAGATATAAAGTTAAGAAAAACCTTATTTAAACGTCTCATATTCCTGTATGGTCAGCTCCATACCTAAACGTCGCAGATACACGTAGTCAGAGGCGAATGCACACTCAGGCCTTGCTCAAGACATATGATAAGCATATGCCAAGCATAGTTTGTGATAACGGAGCTTTGCATCCCATGTGCACATAACGCTAATCATCACGCCTTGCAACTTATCTGCGTTAGTGATGTGACGTGCTATGCAGCGGCTAGTAGCACGTTACCTAGACGTTACATCTGGTGCAGTCCAAGCTTGACTTGATTGTATCTAACATAGAGTGGTCACGAGAGAAACTAAATTTCAACTTGAAGCAACGTCAGAGGGAATGATCTCAGTACCTTACCTGCACAACTCTCCATCATCCTACACTCATAGGGGTACAAGAAAAAAAAAGTAAACATATTATAAACACAAATATTTATTTTAATAAGCGAACGTCACATTGCAGCAGCATTGCTGCACTATTTAGCACTATTATCACTGATGTTGCGAGCCGAGTGCAGCAACATTTCTGTGTCCGTCCGGTCACCCGTCGAATAGTATTCGAGGATTTGCGGATCACCTTCATGCACTTTCTGGATGACCTCTCTAAAGATTTCTTGGGATTCTTTCAGCAGAATCGCCGGGACCATGTACTTGGTTATCCACGCAGAGACGTGCGCCGTGCAGAAATGATGAAAGTGCTGTGGGATCCTGCACTCACGTCCCGGTGGTACCACTACATTAGGCCTCTTGCCGCAGGAGCAGGTGTCCCCGGCGACCGCCTTGCACTTCGAAAAGCGAATCTTCGTTTCAACAAACTCCAGTATAGTGGGCAGCCTCACGAGATCCCTCTCACCTGGCGGTGGCCCCCAAAATAAGGGCATGAGCCAGTCCCAGTTCACCAGCAGACGATCTTCTTCTGGCCTCGTCGGATCAAAGTTGTAGCGGACGGGGCATGGCTTCCCGTTAAGGAAAGTCAGGTCGTCCAGCTGTCGTTGCGCCTGAAGAAACTGTTTGTATGCTTTGTTGAATTGCAGCATTTCGCTGGGGCTGAAAGGGGCCTCGTCGGGTATAGAAGGCCCGCGCGTCGTGAAGGTGTCCACCGGGAAACTGAGTATTCTGTCTTGGGACTGCATCTTGAGTTCTGGATGGATGTCACGGGACTCGTAAGTCTGTATGATGTTCTCTCGGTAATGTTGACCGTGTAGTGTCTAGCGACTGACTGCCCGCATAGCAATTTATACCACTCCAGTTGTTTATCGTACCGAATAAAGAAAACAATATAGGGATAATATCAATTTGGAATTCCCACAATCTCGCGTGCGGGTTATCGTTCGGCGCGGTAATCGGATCATTCCTAAAATAAACGAGTGAATATTAAAATATTCTTGGACCACGTCAGTCAAACTTCCATCCTTATGAAAATAGACGATTTACAATTCATCCCGCGCTCCCATACTGGGGCCCCGGGAGTCACTCACGTGTTCACATAGTCACTATAGATCGTATCTCATACCTACGATAAAAATTACGCTACCAATTTGGGACATCGATAACAACGTTTAATTGCTGTACTCGATGCATTGTCTTAGCTCGCAACACCATAATATAAATGCCGGGCATTCACAGGGAAAACCAGTTCAAAAGTTTGTACCTTTAGTATACAGGTAAAACATACCTATTAAGCACATACGGCATTGTGTGCGCGATAAGAGCGTGTCTTAACAACGACAATGATGCAGATCGGATGCAGTTTTAGTAGGGTGAAACAACTAGTATGTGACTCTTGACCGAATACTGATAACACAGAAGATATAAACAAAATAGACTGGGTTTCTCCAAAACGCGAAACTGTTAGGTTATCGGGCGACTTAGTGATAAGGTATTTAACTCGTGTAAAAGCAATGCTGAGACCACGTCAGCCGATATTTAGATACACGTCGCACTTAGGTATCATCCCACTTTAGTACTCCTGTTTGAAAAAGAACTACAATTATAGCACTAGTGGATCTTGTGAGTGCCCGCTATGAATGCTGCGCTGCAGTCCAGCGTCATGCTTACATTATGCAAAAGTGGCAAAGCGGTGCATGGCCTATGAGAGGCGGGTGACCGCTGCATGGCAACAAAGCAGATAATTCTACAAGAAGTATGTTTATTCTAGGCGGTCTAGGTATCGTTCCGTGAGAACGTGAGCTGTAGGTTTCTGGCAATTCGGCCCCAGCTTGGATGCTGATGCTGCGGCCCCAGCAATTCATGTTACCTGCTGCTTTGACCCATACTCATATCACTTTAGAGGCGGCACATACGAAAAAAGTCAAAATTTTCGGAAATGCATCTGACCCCTATGCACTATAGAATCTTCATCACTGAATACGAAAATAGTACCCTTGCCTTACCTAGATGTTTAATTTTGAAGTTATAGACCGTACGCTACCGTGTCATTGACTGTATATATATGTTATATTTTTTGAATGCTACGGAGCCCTCAGGCGCGAGTTTGTAACTCCTTCAGCGTGGGCGGAGCCGTGGACAAAGCGCTTGTATTTAATGCGTTGCTCGCGTGAACCCGGTTTCTGTCGAGCACGTGGCGTGACGTGGGATTATTTTAAATCCATTAATAGCGGTTTACGTCATACAAGGAAACTATACAAATTTCATGTTCGTAGGTCCAGCCGTTTGTGTAAGGGTCAGGGTATTATTTTATATAAAGATTTAATATATACATTTTCAATAAAATATTAAATTCTACCGTCCTTTCTTTCACTTCTACGTTTCCCGATGTTCAATCGATCCCTATAACGAAGAAAAAACTTCGGCACTTAAAAAAGTAATTCCAGAACTCTGTCGGACCCGATAGAAAAAACAAAAGTAATAGCAATAAAACTGGTATAAAATCCCCCACAGTAAATAACAATTAGTTCGGGCAAAGTCTCTATACTTCTTTACATATATATATAATACATAGCTTTTACATGAACTTTGGTATTATAAGCCTCATGTACGCGTTTTCTGACGCATATTTGCATTCAGACTACAGTGCAAGTTCGAAAAAAAATGTACAGTTGTAGCGATTGCTACGCGCCGTAACCGTAGCATAACGGGGACGATAACGCGATATCTCTTTGGTCAAGGGCTACGTCAGCGTTGTATTGTGCTACGTCGCGCCGTCGTAGCTCTGTCGGTCTGTAACTACGACACGTTGAGTTCATCGTGATGTGATTATGACATTGAGTTAGCAGTGGTGGCAGACAAACCTCTCCTCTCAAGAACGAGATACAAATTTCGAGATATATTTGAACTTTGTTCGAGTACATAATGCACTGCGACTTGCGATCGGGTAGCGACAGAAAATAAATTATTTAAATGTAAAAGAATATCCAAAAAAACTCCTGTTTATCCTCAACTGAACTTTAATTATATTTCAAAGCGTCTTCGCACACGCATTTGGTATATAGAAATATTGAGTACTCGCATATAGTAGCCGCTTCTTGCTGTTCTCGCTCGTTTAAAAACCTAATATTTTTTTTCTGTTTTGCCTGTGTTTGTATAAATATCAGGTACCTTGTATTTGATTGGTATGCGTTGCATTCTGACATATATTTCACAATCCACATGAGGCAAGTATTTCCAAAGAGACCGTCCACATAAATGAGGCATTGAGAGCAAGAAAGGCGTAACAATTCCAGACATAATTGATTTTTAATTGTGTCTGGAAATGTTAGGCTTTTCTTGCTCTCAGTGCCTCAAATATGATAGAACTTTTACGCATAGGTAAGTTCACTTAGTTATTGATTTTCGTAGCCCCATATTTGAAACAATGATAATTTCAACAAAGCCATCAATGTTGTTACATGTTGTGGAAGCAAGAGAAAAAATTGTAAACCAATTGCTCAAAAAAAGGGTTAAAAATGTTGTTCCCTTATGTAAGGACATGTCCGTAATCCTTACAGGAGTGAAATAAAAAACATAGAAGAAAGGAAATATATATATCTTATCAGTCCCGTTAAAGATAAAAAGAGTTTACATATCGCGTAGTATTACTGAGGTTTATAGTGAGAACATTATAACGTCAGTTTGAATAATTTTTACAAATAACCAATTTTAAAAACAAACATGTTACTGTTTATGCTGACTGTATGCCTCAAACAAATGTGAAGAACGTTTCGTAGTGAACAGAGAACAAGAAATAAAACAAAAAACATATTCTTTGCCTAGTTTAGATTTTTTGCATTTCGAACATTTTACGGATTACTGCATTCGCCTCCAACCGCCTCTGTGACCGAGTGGTAGAGCGCTCGCGTGCTAACCCAGAGGTCGTGGGTTCAATCCTCGTGGTGCATATTTAGGTGAATGTATCCTCAAATTTAAAGTCTAGACCTGTTTTTAAATGCCTTCTCCTTCTTTATGGGTGGATTAAGCACTAGACAAAAAAACACGTTTAATAGAAATAAATAAACTGTCTTTACTTTTGACAAAAACAAATTGAAGGCTTCTATGATTTTAGTAAGAATTTTGTTTACTTCTTTCGAAAGCTTAAAGCGATTTCAATGATTTCTTCACTACACTAAAGACAATTTATAGATCTACAAAACTATTGTTCAAATTCTTTTCCGGTCCATCGCGTCCATGTGGAAAGTACTATTTTCTCTTATTTGGCGCTATCCGGAGACGCAGCGATCATCGTAACAGCCACTTTGTAATACGCGCTGAAATTTATGTTATTTCAATGTCGTTTCCACCGTACGGCGATAGGGTTCGCCAGCCATCACGTTGAGGACGTAATAATCGTTGGTGAAAAGTGGGTGTACAGGGTGTGGACTGTGACTTGCACTTCGCAGTTCATACTTGGGAACACCTCTGCCACTCTCGGGGATCCATGTCGTCGTGATATATTTCATTCCGCTTATATCTAAATTCCGTGATTGCTGCTAATCAAATAAGTTTGTTGTGTAATTACGTATTTTTTGTGGAAATGGGTATTTTAGAAATTTGTAGGCAGAGAAATTTATTCTTAATTCTTTATCGTAAACAGACATTAATTACAACAAGATCCTTAAATCGAGTTTATCTCTTAATTGAAGTTTTTTAGGGTTCCGTACCTCAAAAGGAAAAAAAACGGAAACCTTATACGTCTGTCCGTCTGTCTGACCATCTGTCTGTCAAGACTCTTTATCTCGCGAACGCGTGAAGGTATCGAGTTGAAATTAAAACCATATACTCAAGTCTATAGCGAAATATTGTATATTTCTTGAAACTATTAGCATTAATAAGTTATAATTACAATAATATTATTTTATTGTATTTTTAAATGATTAAATATACATTATTATTTACAATTTAACAAAAGAAAATAAACTAAAAATCCTAAACGTAAAAGAAAAAGAAGAACCTATGCTATAAAAATAAAATTAACTAAGAAATAAAACCCTAACTATCAAAAAGTCCGCCCCTCATCGTACCCGGCGCAAAGGTCCCCATTACGCTAGCCGCGTTCCCACGTTGGATGGCTAGGGAAATCCGCCGCGCCAAGTACGACATGGAGCGGTGGTCTTGGCACCTGTCTTTTATTTTTCTTCCGAGTGCCTTTAGAAATGCCCTGGCCTCAGAGCCCCATACGCCAGTCGTTTCAAATGCGGGGGGAATAAAAATGTGATAGTGTCTATATTGTCTTGAAGCTGCGAAAAAATAAACTTCTAAGTTAACGTGAAAAAAAGATACAGACGTTTATGCAACAAAAAACGTATATTTCGACACTCTGAAGGGGTTCAAAATTTATAGGGAATTTCCCGTTGACCTATAACTATGAAATTTGGCCAGAAATACCGTCTCATGCCACAAGTATAGGAAAAAATCTTAAAACAGTACATTTGTAATTAAATCATTAAAAAAATATCGACGTTAAGCAACGGTATGCGCGGTCATAATTGTACGGGTGACCAAATCTTTTTGTAGATTTTTTTGAACTTTTCCTAATTTGTACGGGACCCTCGGTGAGCGAGTCCGACTCGCACTTGTCCGGTTTTTTTAAGTAGTTAAACCAAGCCTGGAATTGAATATAGCTTTTCAAAAATTTGCTATAACAGATATCAGTATTACATATCGAGCATTGACTGGACTATTATGATAACAATTGAATTTATTATCGATTATATATTAAATAGTAAAAAATGATTTGTCATCCTAGCTTAACCCATGAACTGAATTAATCAATTGTTTCCTTCCTTCACTAAATAGACGGGCGGTTGAATAAAATAATATGTTCATTCGAAATTCTTATGAATGAATTAAATTTAAGCATAAATAAAACTTTTCCACACACTTGCTTATAAAGTGGCCATTATTGCAGCGTTCTTAGGGTCATAATGCAGCATATTAAACACGCGTGCTTTTTACTTTACATTATCGCACTAGTGTTTTTATATTACAGTTTTTTTTTTAACTTAGCAAAGAGTTTTGATGTCTTGAGAAATACTATTTTTTTGTGAAGAAATAAGCTGTCTTAGTTAAAATATAATAAGTAATCATTTAATTTTATCAAATTATTTATTTTTATCAACAAATTCACTCAAATTTTTGTTGTAAATACAAAAAATATTCAGTTTGTTAATAATGAATATTTGACTGTTTGGCAATATTGATGATGAACTAGATTGATAGAACTATGATCTAGTTCAATTGAACCCTAGGTTAGGTCTATTTAAGTTTTTGTATTACTAACTTTTTTCAGTAAATAAATAAATAAATAAATAAATATTTGGCTGCTTGCCAATATTTGGCTGTTTGGCGGATGCGTCAGTGCCTCTATTTCCATCTGCGCAAAATAAAATCTCCATAAACAAAATCTCCGCCGCCATTTTTCAAAGAAAATTGTCAATTCATAGCTGTGGATCCGATTATGTGGAGAAATAAGACAGTAAAATTTTGTTATTTTTCCTCGCAAGAGTTTTGAAAAACGTCGTATGAAACGCGTGAGCATTAGAAATTACACTCTCGGCTCCATTACGCCCTCGCCGTTCGGCTCGGGCTGCAATCCTGCCGTAGCTCACTTGTATCATAATGTAATTAATTACTTAATAATATAATATTATGATTGCCTTTCTTTCAATACAATGTTGTTGTTATTTGAAGATCAACTTCCATCAAAAAGCTAAAAGTAAAATGCGAATCTTATACGAAGCTTATTTCGTAACATTGATCCAAAATAAAATTTTGAGGTGCATTAAAAACGAAAAAAGATCAGAGCCACACGCTACGTTTCTACTTAGTTTAAGTTAAAGTGGACCGCCAATACCAACACGAAGTTATTGAAAGGAGGTCCTCTGTAGCTTAAACTCAAACTCAAATTTTAATTAATATTTAAGTAATCATTTTCACTTGAGGGGAGCGTATTGCACCGCTGATTTTATTAACAAATGTTAACTAACACCAGGACCTACGATCGTCACGTTTTACCGCAACAGGCACAGGTCACCCGACATCGCACCCATTCTCATTCTGCCTACCTGTGTATGCAACAATAACGCCTTCATCAAGGGTCCAGACAGGATAGCCCCGAGCAGTACCAATCGCTGCTCCTCCGCCGTCAAACAACATACGACATCATTGACTCAACTAAAAAAGTTAAATTCGGAACAAATGTAAATGTATGCTTGGGGTATCTCTGATGGATAGAACCCGAAATGAGGAGATCCGTCGGAGATCGAAAGTAACCGACATAGCCTGCAGAATCAGTAAGCTGAAGTGGCAGTGGGCAGGCCATATTTGTCGCCGAGATGATGGCCGTTGGGTCCGAAAGGCTCTAGAATGGAGATCACGTACAGCAAAGCGTAGTGTAGGCCGACCTCGTGCCCGCTGGACCGACTACCTGAAGGACGTTGCGGGGGGCGGCTGGATGAGGAGGACGGAGGACAGACATGATAGGCGAAATTTGGGAAAGGCCTATGTCCAGCAGTGGATGAACACGGGCCGATGGATGGATGGATGGATGGATCTATTTTTAGAATCTTTAATTTTTAATATCTAGTAGTTCGCTCCGAAATTTGAACTTGCGCTCGCCCAATTCACATACATACAAACGCCGGATTGTCCAAGTAGACTCTAAAAACTTGCTCGCTTCGAAGCGAGCAATGTTACTGAAATGTTTTATTTAGATTATGTTTCTATTGCAAAATCCATCGCTTTATATATTACTAGCTTTTGCACGCGGCTCCGCCCACGCCGAGGAGATTTTCGTAAAAATAAGGAAAACAAAAGAATATGATTTTTTGAACGACTATATGCAACGGACACCAAGTTTAACCAAGGCGCTAATAAAGACCAATCAAATAAGTCCAAACTCAAAGGGTCTGCTTTTGTCTGTTGAGGAGATCCCGTACCCATCTTCTAGTCCCATCACCAAATCCTGGTCACCATGTTTTACCAAAGTGCTAATAAATACCAATCAATAAGTCCAAACTCAAAGGGTCTGCTTTTGTCTGTTGAGGAGATCCCGTACCCATCTTCTAGTCCCATCACCAGACCCTGGTCACCATGTTTTACCAAAGTGCTAATAAATACCAATCAACAAGCCCAAACTCGAAGGGTCTGCTGTTGTCCGTTGAGGAGATCCCGTACCCATCTTTCAGTTCAATCATCAGACCCTGGTTACTATGTTTTAGCAAAGTGCCAAGAAGTGTGCCAGGATCGTTGTAGATGTAAATCTGTAGTCAGATTAAACTGATATAGTTTTCCCGTATGAGAAAAAATCATTACTTAAATCATAGTATTTAATGTATCTGTGCTTAAACCTGGCTGTAATCACTTTCTCAAGCTTAATATTAGCAAGAGGTGTGTCAGGATCGTTGTAGATGGAAATCTGGTCAGATTAAACTGATTAGTTTTGCCATATGGGAAGAAATCATTACTTAAACCACAGTATTTGATGTATCTATGCTTAAACCTGGCTGTAGTCAATTTTTCAAGCTTAATATTAGCAAGAGGTGTGTCAGGATCGTTGTAGATGGAAATCTTTAGTCAGTTTAAACTGATACAGTTTCCTTTTATGGAAAAACAACCGGTTTTATCACGTATAACCAACCATTTGGTCAGGGCACGCCGATAAAGCAGCTAAGCAGCGTTTTTTCTCCCGACATGGTTCACAAATACTGAATTTTCAAACTGAAAACTTACTTTTATTTATATAAAATATAGCTTATGTTACCCAACAATTGCGTAGCTTTTAACAAAATAAATAATTTTTAGAATCGGTTCAGTAGTTCCAAAGTTTACCTCAAACATACAAACAAACAAACAAACAAACGAATCTTTCCTCTTTATATAATAGTGTAGATAGATGTAGATGTAGATAACAAATTCAAAGGGCTGCTGGCGAAAGTCTAGCAGCATATAGTTGTTAGTATGGTGTGTGCAGTTGTTGACTCTGTGTGGTTGTTGCAGACTGGCTGACAGTCACGTGGGCGCAGGGAGGCATGCAGCTCCACCCCGATGGCTCTGCAGAAGACGAACTTGACTCTGTCAAAGGAAGGTCAGTCGACAACATCGAAGCTTTTATTGGCTTCAGAGTCGATACGTCACAAACAAATAATTTGGAATACCTACAAATATCTACCTATACACGAGCAGAGATTCAACTCTCTGTATAGGAGTATGTGCTGCTAAACTTGTTTATTATAAACATTTAAACCTTATTCACGTAATTTAGTTGTTGTCGGAAGATAGGCATGATGACTAAATTTTTTTTATTAGTCCGCCAGTTAGATTATCAGAAAATATTGGACATGTATTTTTTCTTTTTTCAATTAAACGAACAATGAAGAAGATATAGCCCGCTGAAGTTCCGCGTGACGTCACATCTAGGTACAATTTTACTTAGAAGTGACGTCATTTTCCCCCGCTCCCAAACTTTTAGGCGCTTTATCTCTGTCATTTATTGTTTGATTGACAAAAGAAAAAATACATGTCCAATATTTTTTGATAATCTAAATGACGGACTAAATAGAATAATCTTTTGTTTACCCTGTCTACAAGCAGCATCATAAGGTTATCTTTCAATTCCATTAAAATTTCGTACAAAATGCATGGAAATAAAATCGCAATTTGAACACACCGAATCCTATGGCACGCACGCATAAAGACAGAACCTGTTTATGGCTCAACGCTGTTAGGTGCTAAACAATACACAGATTTTGGCCTGAACAAAATCTGTGTTTGCATCAACGCCTAATGTCGCTTAGTTTTAACGCAACATAGTTTGGCTTGGTCACAATCGCGTATAGCCAAAATATGTGTATGGTTTACAGCGTTGAAACGTACACATGTTTTAGCTATACGCGGCACGGACGCCCGTTCCACGCCCAAAACAAACCATTCGGTGTGTTTAAAATGCAATCCATCCATCAGCTTGTGTTCGTCCACTGCTGGACATAAGCCTTACCTAAATTTCGCCACTCTTGGTGGTCCTCCGTCCTCCTCATCCAGCCGCCACCCGCAACTTCCTTCAGGTCGTCGGTCCAGCGGGCACGAGGTCGGCCTACGCTATGCTTTGCTGTGCGTGGTCTCCATTTTAACGCCTTTGAACCCCAACGGCCATCATGGTGGCGAAAAATATGGCTTGCCCAGTTCCACTTCAACTCACTGATTCGACAGGCTATATCGGTCGGTTACCTTCGATATCCGACGAATGCCCTCATTTCGGATTCTATCCTTTAGAGACACCCCAAGCATAGCCCGCGTGGGTGAGTGTGGGCATCTTTTCCTAAAATGACAAAAAAATATAAAAAAAAATATTATTTTCTGTGATTTTAGCATCTCCATAGCAAAAAGCCCATGCCATTTTTCTTTTTTTTTCGATTTTTTTTCTGTCAATCATCCACACCATCGGAAAATTTTACGTCATGTACATATTATTATAATATAATTTATGTGTATTCCATTGATGCCGACAATAATAATTGTCGAAATATATCTGGCTATTAAATAGCGTGTTTTTTTATATATATATATGAAATAAAATGATCATAAAAATGAAATACCAAATAGATCAGTAAAAAAATATATGTTATTTGATTTACTCGCAGGGGCGATATTTATTTTCAACAATCACACAAGAGAAAGTGTCAAATAGGCTTTCCTCTTAATAAGTATAAGAAGAAGGCACCAAGCAAACCGCAAGAGCAGCACCAAGCCAGGGAGTTGATAAAACTTGTACGTCTGTCCTTAAGATAACACCAAGAGAACCACACCGTTTGCACATCTGTCTTGGAAGCCAATTCACACAAAATAGTGTCACCTTCGGCGAATGAAGAAATGTGGTTTTTCATCTCCAATACATAAGCAGTTTTTAGTTTTTATCTTTTTTTAATTAACTTGATTTATTCATAACCTCCATTCTCATCTATGACAGACAGACAAATATGCCACCACTAATTTTATTTTAATTATTATCTTTTCTCAGAACCATAATCTATCTAGCATTCCAAAATGTTAACACATAAATCATGAAAGAAGTTTTGAGCAAAATTAAAGCCTCCATCAATAAACTGTTACAGTACTACATACACGTACAATGTCTAGGCGGATGTCTGCAAGTAGGCGCAGCGCCAAAGGGATCCTGATCCACACAATGCCGTTTATACTAAGAAAACATATGATATCAGTTAGACTTGTCAACACTCTTCACATCACAAATTATATGCTATTTATACAATATTAACCTTTGCACGGACCAAAAAAACCTTCTGGATAACCTTCTAAAAATTTTGCTTGTAGCCTTAATTTCCTCCATCCATCCATCCATCAGCCTATTTCGTTTACTGCTGGACATAGGCCTTTCCAGGATTTCACCTCGCTTGGCGGTCCTCCTGGAAGAAATCCCTATACTCACACACGCTGGGCAGGCGGGTTGGTGAGCGCGGTGCCGAAATCCTTGCACCAGTGACGCCGCTGCCCGTCACCAGTCTGTTTTATATAAGGCCCGGCAATTGGGGATGGATATACCGCCTTCCATCGGTCCCAGGCAATGGTGGGCCGCCTGGTTTTGCCTGAGAGTTGTTCTCTTACTCTCCCCCGAATAACTTCGGGAGGATCTGCGAGTAAGATGGTGGTACCTCCACAGTCGATCCCGGCATCAGCTCTACCACATACAGTACCTAATTTCCTCACCTATCGAAAATTTCAAAATCTTTTATACTACTATCATCAAAACCACATTAAATAATCAATAAATTACCAACATGAAAACCAATTCTGTAAGCTGAATCTTACTCCATCAGACCTGTCACAACCATTCATCATCCCGCTGCCACCCATAACAAAACCTAAATCATGAGACCACAATAAACTCCTTACAGGAAACCATAGTCAACTTATCATCCATTCAATTAAGTTCCAGCGACAAAAAACTGTTAAATAAAGGCCTAAGCTTCTGTTGACATGAATTCATGACGCTTTAAAACCATTTCAATTACCATCACAAAATTAACCACCTCGACTACCCTCCAACCATCCCATCGAAATGTTTATGTCAGGCATACTATCAAAATTGTCCGATGATAACTTTGTAACCAACTTACAAGAACAGTCAAATAATATTAGCACAGAAGAGCGCACGGCATTAAAAAAACTTCAAAACAATACGAATATTATCATTCTACCGGCAGACAAAGGATCAGCCACTGTTATATTAAATAAATCCGACTACATAGCAGAAGGCCTGCGCCAAATAACAGACACAAGCTTCTATAGTCCAGCACCAAGTGATCCATGCGGTCAGATCGTAGGTATCGTCGAGGATATTATTTAAACCAGGGGTAACAAGATATACATTTTTGTATTGCAACCACCCTTAGCCTTTTAATCTATCTACCTATACAATAATTCCAAGTACTTACAAACAATATATGAAGTTTGAGATGAATTACCACCATACATTCTTATCTTCCAAATATTCACTAATTCTATAATAAGCTTTCATAAAAAGACATTTCTTAACACATTTTTTGAATTTATTGTCTGAAAGAACAAGTATCTCCTTTGGTATTTTATTATAAAAACGAATACTGTGACCAACAAAGGAAGTACTTGTCTTGTGATGTCTCAATTCTGGAGCAGCAAGTTCATCTTTATTTCTAGTACCTATGGTGTGGCTTGCACCGACCCGTGGCAGCATAGTGGTGTTTTTTCCAGCATACATAATATTTTCATATATAAATCGGCTAGTTACAGTTAGGTTTCCTATTTCCTTGAATTTTTCTCTCAGTGACTCCCGACATTTTAAGTTATAAATAGCCTGCAGACCACAGTTGCATGCACTTTCCTCTCCCGCTACACCGCTGACATCTAGAATAGGTGCCTCGTCCTTGCCAACATCTGTGGTCGGCTTACCGCGGGACGGTTATACACGATCTTCTTTGTCCACCAATACTAACTGCAAAGTGTATGATTCTGCGAAGATTTTTGTTAATTTTCTCGGGACCCAGAGGTAATTTAATTTGTATTCAATTGAAAGTTAACTGGATCGGCCAAGTTGTGTCCACGGATAGACAAACATCGAAGCATCACTGACGAATCTCTAAATACGTATGACAGACATAATTCCTCGTATAGGAAACAAATCTTATATTCAGCATACCATTACGAAACAAAATCTAATTTCACGTTATTTTTATTTACTTTGGATCCCTGAAATGCTTTTAATTAAGTCTACTGTAGCTCCGGTGAATCATATCCATATGGTTTAACAAGATTTAGATCCAAAATAAGCTTTTTTACCACTCTGCTTTGTTTTTTTTTACTATTGTAATTACTAACTCAAATTGTCTTAAGAAAATAAATAAATACAATCTTTCAGCTTTTTATTTCCTTACATTGATGAAGTTGTCAATAATAAAACAATTTTTTCAATATATTTCGGCCTCGTCGAATTCGACTGAGGGCCTTATAGAAGTTGAACTGTTTTTATGATGTATTATTATTAATAATGTTATCAATTTATAGCAATAAATGCAACAATTGAATGAGATTAGGCAGTTTTCAGATTGTTATTTTATAACCATGCATTTAAAAGCTTAATTTTGCGTTACGTGCGAGTTTTACGGTACGCTCTCTCTAAGAAAGATGTCATAGAGAAAACAATTTATTCTAATAATAATGTAATGAATGATTTTAGACATTTTTCAGTTGAAAGTGTTTCTACAAAAAATTGTATTCGCAAAATTTTACTTGCAAAGTCAGGTTAACAGATTTAGTAATAAAAAGAAAAACAGAATGGCAACTTGTGACTTGTAGCATTGCCAAAACCTTAAAAGTTTGTAAAATATTAATAAAAACATTTCTATCGATCAGCAGCACTGAGGAGCTGCTACTTCGTGTATTTCAAACCTCAGATCTGGCTGGTGATAAACAGTTTCTAAATGGTGATCAGCCCGTCCGAACCGTATAGAGCATTATAGTCCAGTAAATGAAAGACTCGAAGTCGAATTAGAGATACACTAATGTATGAAAAGTCCTGTCACTTGTCTGGTCTGCACAGGGAATAACTTGGCTGGGCCCAAAACAAGATCACGCAGTACCAGCGGACAGTAACAAGGTTTTTCAGTTGAAAGTTCTAGTAATAAAATGTGACACTCACACAAGTTCAGTAAAATATTGACGGCGTCAAAATACCTCCAGAAGTCCAAAATCTGGGGTCCTCGCTATCCGCTGCTTGTGCCGTCTCGTTGCTCCAGTGCTGGCCGAGCCGGTATTATGGAGGGGAAAGACTTAGGCAAGGAACAGCAGGAATGCAAGGAATGGCCGCGGGCATTTAATACGTGTCACCAAAAAACTGACGCAATCCCTACGGTCTCTTCATAGAATTAACTCGGCTTTACGAGAACAATTCACCAATAAGGTTTTACACTGGAAGACCTTTATTTTTACACACAGATGGCCCTAAAGCAGGAATCTATCAAACCTTTTAGGCACCAATTTTTCTCACCAACAAAAACCGGAAGAGAAAAAGACCACGTCATCCAATAATCATAAACAAGTAGTAATAAAAAACAAACAAAGTTACTACACCGCCGCTAGAGCGGTTTCTAAAGGTGCAGATTATAAAACTGCGAACAAAGCGCGTTCAACTTGGATGTGAAGCGAACAACTAATATAAAGGCGTGAAAATAGTTTTAGTCACCAATACTATTTGACCTCTGACCTAAGCAAAAATGCTCCTAACTATGGTTCTTATTAAGCTGGTTGTTTTCTAAGACAGAACGAGATTAAAAAAAGAGGGTAGGGGTCTCCCTGGTACCACCCGGAAATGTGTATTTTTAGTTTAAATTTCCAAAATAATTAGACCCCTCATCACACCAATATGGTAAACTAACCATAGTCTAATTAGGTTGGTCAAGCATTTACTCAATAATTATCCAATATTTTTCGGGGATACTTGTGAAATTAAACTTAACTGTTATTTTACTAATATATTCTCAGTTTTCTCCCAGTGTACATTTAATTCGACCTACTCCATACAAAAAAAAATAGCTTGACTCGCCTAATAATAATATGTATGTATGTCGCAGTAAGATAGTTAAAACCGTGATACAACTATATCCCTAGGGATATAATTATATCATGGAAATTACTATATTACTGCGACCTAAACATAGTACCTAAGGATGTAGGCCGCAATATTTAATGACTGTAAATTGTCATCCTTTTAGAATGTTGTAAAATTTCCAACCGTACAAAAATCCAGTTTGTGATTTTTCAGTTTATTTATGATAGTTTTTTCATCTCACTCGCCGTTTCTGATGGTTCAAAAGTCTCTTTACATAAAGCAAATGCCATAGGGACACTTTTGGGTTCAGTCTGCTTGCTTCGGAAGGCGCGTCTAGCTGTGGGTGGGTCCGTGTTTGTGCGCAGAATACGGAAATAGTGCTGACCATCTATTACATTCGTCGGTAAAACGTGGGTACTCGAAAACATCTCTGACACTCCTCGGGAATCTATGTCGTGAAGGAGTATAATTTCAAACAAATATCGACTGTTATTTGACAAAGATCCCACAGGTTTGGTTACATGAAGCTAAATACGCTTCTAACGAAGAGTAAAAAGGGTATTTTGTAAAATAAAAAATGAACTATTTGAATTTTAATAGCTTTTTACTAGAGATGCAACGAATATTCGGCAACTATTCAATATTCGGCCATTTTTTAATATTCGGTATTTGGCCAAATAGTAGACGGTATTCGGCCAAATACCGAATACCTAATAATGAAAACAAAAATACATCAGATATAATGGTAATTTGAATATTTGGTAAGATGGCAGAAAAACTTGTTTTTATTCGCTACAATCTGCTATATAAATAATTGAAAAAAAAAACGCATTTCAATCAGAATGTAGGTATATATTTGGTAAGTTGGCGGAAAAACTCGTTTTTATTCACTACAATCTGCTATATAAATAACTACATTAGTATTATTAATATTTAAAATTAATCAGAAGCAGATTATTGAAGTTAAATATTTTCAATTGTTCGTTGTAAAAAACTTGTATTTAACGAAATCAAACACAAATTGCGATCACAAAAGTAAAAAACACAAACAAAGCGCGCCCGTGACATGCAGAGTGTGCTCGAAAATGAGCTTTCTTCCGACACTCCGACGCCGCGTGCCCCTACACCAGGACAGGTAACGTAACCTGTACGAGTGTACGCGCCAAATGCACAGATCTCTCACTAAATATTCGGCCACCGAATATTCGGCTGCCGAATATTCGGCGCCAAATATTCGGTGCTTCGGCCTTAAGCGCCTCCGATTATTCGGTATTCGGCCAAATCACTATTCGTTGCATCTCTACATTTACATTTGTAAGTTGAAAATAATTGAAGTCATTTTTGTGGTCGATAATCGTTAAAAAAAGTAAACACATTAAAGAAAAATATCGCGTACCAAAGGTTCCATATTTCGTTAGTTTTGAAAACAGTCAGGAAAATTGTATTAAAACTTTCCCATACCTATTTATAATTATTAAAAAGAGAGTTGATTGTAACAAATGATCAGAAAAGATGGTTATTATACAGTGGTTACTTTATGTCAGGAACGTTTAATTTTTTTTAGGTTAGTCGTGTCATTTGATCTAGTACAGTTAACTGTTTTATTTTTCGTGTAACTTTTACGTAGTTTTACCTATTACCGTGATGTTATTAATTTTTAGTTATTTTCGATATTTGTTTCGGAGACACATTTGTCTAAATCTATGCGAGCATTATGCATTTTTGCAGTTAGCAGTGCAATACCTAATCTATAGCTACTCTCTATAAACCTCAGACACGTATTGAATTTTTTGTAATTACGATTATGCCATATAATTGCACTCAAGGTTAAGATTGGATACGAGGAAGTGGAATTTGTCTATTTGGATTGTTTGTTTACGCGAGATGGAAAGTGTGACGGTGACAATGAACTCGTTTATGGGTATCCAAAGTGTGATTGCAAAGGCGCGATTGGCGGTTTATATGGAATATTGGCTCCTACAGTTATGTGTGGTAGTGGGTGTTGAGTGTGGAACGATAAGCACCTATGTATAGAGAATGCACTGGAATTGTGTTCCTGACAGTGTGTGTGTAGTTTTACATTAAATGGTAGTAATATTGATGACGTTGCGACTTGAAAGAAGATGTAGTCAAATCGAATCAATCATATCAAATCATTTATTCTGTAATATAGGTGCACAATTCACACTTATTAAATGTTAAATCTAATGTAATAAAAACAATATGAGTTACTATAATACGGAAAAGTGTAATATAAACATTTTTAAGTTAGGACTTACTTTAATAAAATAATACATTTGCATAAATAAAAATAAAGGAATAACCAAATTAATGTAATGCAAAAAATAAAATAATGTTGAAATGAAAATTAACTATTAATAAATACAAATAAATATGGAAGAAGCCAAATAGATGAATCAGGACCGTAGCAGATGGAAATCACTTGTAGCAGATGGTAGTCTCTGTCTACCCCTCTTTGCGACAGGCGTGAGTGTATGGTTCTACATACGTAATTCTACTCGGTATTACTAATTAGCTTTTCTGAGGAAAAGGGTCTGGGCAGACAGCAAAGTAATCCCATAAGGATTCTGTTTTTTTCATTATGAGGTATGGAACCCTAAAATGTATAACATTTCTGAACAGTAGTGTATTTCGTTCCATTGAAAGTTACCTGTATGTTATTTATAGCCGATATTTACTCGATAAAAATAAAAGGGGTGAGGGATTGTGTCAGAACACGTTGCGTTTCACAGATTACTACACACATGACGTTTCCTACATTCCTTGCACGCGCTATTGTAGATACAGCGTCTTTCCATCCCACTTGCTCCTTAGCACGATAACAAACGCGGTATGCATAGCAGCGCAAGTATAGAGTAGATAGAAGCATAATGCGTGTTAGATACGCAAAAGTGCCATGATGAACTTAGTGTCAATATGAATACCAAATTACCAGTTTTCTGACATTAAATAACTACATGTCGTCACAATATACAGTATATCGTTGAGGTGCTTCCAAGTGTGAGCTGTCACTGACACTGGAACAGTCAAAACTCGTAATACCCTCTTGTCACCGACGACAAAGAAGACTTTGGTACAGTGCAGAAGGTGAGACTGGAGAATTGCGATTGTGTGCGTGCACACCATTGACTCTGTGGAAAACAACTCTTATAGCAGTCCAGGCAAGGTCTGTTTTCAAAAAAATACAGTTTGACTTTTATATTATTCTTTTTTTGTTACGATGTATACTTTGTTTCCATGATTTTTCAAAAATAGACCTTGCCTGCACTGCTATAAGAGTTGTTTTCCACTATGTCAATGGTGTGCACGCACACAATCGCTATTCTCCAGCCTCACCTTCTGCACACTGCCAGGACATCATGAAAACCGGCCGGTCACAGACGACACGCAATAGACCCTGTCAGACAACTGTGCAAAAATCTCGAACAGTATTAGGAGAAGAAAAAGAAATGATGCACATGTGAGAAATATAAGCCAGGTTCAATAACCAGAGAGTGTCAATAACAGTCTGTACCGAAATTGTTACTGAAACAAACTGAAATGCTAATAAACTTACAACCATAGGTTTCGCTTCCCCCTTCGTAGACCGACCACGTCAGAGTCTGAACGCGTTTACGTAATTATGCTTCAGAAGATTCGACTTGTTAAACCTGGCAATTTCTTTCTTTATATCCGAAATCTTTTATAGGCAAACACTTTTTGGATTTTAGTGGATTCCCTTCCAATTTGTGTTACATATTTCATGAAAAAAAAAAAAAAACAATTCAATCCCGGAACGGCGTTCTTCTAAGGAACATTTTGAAACCAAAATTAATAGGGATGAAATAATTTTTTTTGACACAAGTATTATCTTAATATTTTAGTAGCTTCCCTTCATAAAAGATCAAGAAATCAAATATATTTTTTTAAATATGAGTGAGTTCTTATTGATTCTAGGTTTAGGTACAGCCTTAAGTTAAATAAAGAAGTGATAGAGCTAATGCCGGGCACGACACCATCTTACTCGCGAAAACTCCTGGAATTATTTGGGAGAGTAAGAGAACAGCTCTTTAATAGGCACAACATGCCTGGGACCGTCTGATGATGGTATATCCATCCCCAATTGCCCGACCTTATATAAAACAGACTGGTGGCGGGCAGCAACATCACTGGTGCGAGGGTTTTGGCATCGTCCTAACCAATCCACCTGCCCAGTGTGTGAATGGGCATTTCTTCCAGGAAGACTGCCAAACGTGGCGAAATTTGGAAAAACCCATGTCCATCAGTGGACGAGCCAGGCTGATGGATGGATGGAAGTTAAATATCAGTATTTGGTTCAGCTTCCACACACTGAGAAGAACAGCAAGAAACTCAGTACAGACCATCATCCCATCGACTTGTTGTGAACTTGGAGAAAATAAACACTCTTTACCCTCAGATTCAATTAAGAAATACAAGTTAATCTTGCAAAACAAATTGAAGCTTAATGGGGTATTTATTTAGCAAGGTAATTAACTCAAATACAATGACTGATAACCCTTCAAAGTAACTATTTTTCGTGTTAGTTTATAGGTATATCTCAGTAGCCTTTGATTATCAAAGAAGATATTTCATAGAAATTAAAATGACATACCTATTTACAGAAATATAAAAATAATTGAGTCAGGTTATTCAATTATTATTTATTACATTTTACCAGCGACTCAGTTTACGCCGAACACCATTTAAGACTATTCTGCGAGTACATATTACTTATATTACAAAAATGTTTATTACTTACATACTTAATACCTATATTCATGTATTCATGTTTTTTTTTCTGGCTACCGTCACTTCTGTGAGCGCCATTTTGCCACAGCTACTTATGTTTATACATATTAATCATTCGACAGATAAGAGATACGTATGTGCCAAAATATAAAACTGAAAAATTTTACTTTTGTCAATAGAAATGAATGAAACTTTTTAAATTCTTAACTAGTCTTGGAATATATTTTTTGTATAGTCAACTTAATTTTTAGTAAAAATGTTTTGTTCTTTGTATTTTATGTATATAATATGTACCTACATGTAAACAATCTTTCGTTGTAATTTGTTTTAGTTAAACTTTTTGTTTGTAATAATATTATTTACTTCCAATACCCATGAGAATAGGCAAAATCAGTAGGGTGAGACGAGATTTTTCAAAATTTTATGCACATGTATAAGTTTTAAATTCCGACAAAGATTAGCTTTAACAAAGTAACTTTTGATTATTAACAGAGCCAATTTATGAGAAGGGTGTTTTCTACGTAGAGCTGTGTGAATTCAATCTAGATCAATTTAATAGATGAAGTGAAGCACACACCATCCGTGAGAGGCTTCATGCATAAACCAAAGATAAACTTGATTAGCTCTGCCCAATTTCCCGCCTGCCAGTCGCTGACACCTTATTAATCTCAGGAAGTGGTGTCAGTGGTGTCAGCCGTCAAGATGAGCAGACAATACCCATAAATGAAAATTACCTCCATCTAATGTAAACTCTATCACGAAAGCTGTAAATTGAAATTGAATCGCTGATACGGGTTTATGTTTACGACAGGTAAACTCGTAAATAAAAGGATAATGAAAGAAATTGCTGGGTGTAACAAGTCGCATCCTCTGAAGCATAATTATACGCGTTCATACTACGACGTGGTCGGTCTACGAAGGGGGAAACTATGGGGTCGTAGCACTTGCTACGCCGTAGCAAAAATGGGATGCGAACGCGTTGAGTGTATCTCATTGCACTGTGAATTAAAAGAGTCGATTTTTAGGGTTCCGTACCTAAAAGGTAACCAACGAGACCTTACTACTAAGATTCCGCTGTCCGTCTGTCTGTCCGTCTGTCACCAGGCTGTATCTCATGAACCGTGATAGTTAGACAGTGGAAGTTTTCACAGATGATGTATTATTTTTGTTGCCGCTATAACAACAAAAATTAAATATTAAAAGGGGCTCCCATACAACAAACGTGATTTTTTTGCTCGTTTTTCCTCAATATCGATAACAGCAATAGGTAGACGCTTGAAATATTCACAGAATATTCAGTTATATATTCACTTTAAAAATAAATAATTAAATTAAAATAAAATTAATATATAAGGGGAGCACTCATACAACCGACATGATTTTTTTGCCGTTTTTATAGATAATGGTACGGAACCCTTCGTGGGCGAGTCCGGCCGGTTTTGGTGATATATTATTTAAATTTAAAACTCGTTCAAACTGCAAAATAGATCTGAGCCAAGATCTGAACTGTGTACTATTGTTTGAACGATAATGAGAATTAAAGGGTTAAAGAAAAATGTTTCCTCAATGGATCCGCACGATAATAAAATATAGTGAAGTGCACAGAGAACATTGCATCGGTGATATTGAGTAGTAAAAATGAAATATCAGTTTGTCTAAATAAAGTGCAAATTAATAAAGCAGTAAATGAAAGACACGAAAATTCATTAGAACGTCGGAGACAGAGTGACGTCACATCGTTGACGGTGCGTCAACTGTGTGATTAATGAATGAACAAAGCGTTCCACTGAAAGGCTTTCGGCAAAACCCCTTTGCCGTTGCTTGTGTTACGTATCTATAGGTACATCTATTTATACATAATAGTAAAGTAGTAAGAAAGTTTGTGTCGTATTTTTGAGAAATTATAAATGTAATATGTTATTGGCATTATACAATGGTCAAAACTACAATCTGTAGACTCTTTACTGTCTGTTTGTATGTTTCGTTTTAACTTGAGAACCACTCAACAGATTTGGATGCGATTTGCTTTATTCTTATCCATATCTCCCGCAGTAACCTTGGCCAACGTCAAGCTATAAGGGTTTTGAAAAAATCACTACCTGGCCGCAACCTGTTGATAAAAGTTTTTAAAGATACATTACTTGAAACACGTTTCCACACGAAAGAAGCCGCGGGCAAAAGCTACCTGCAGCAGCTGAGTGCGGGAAGTGAGACAAGTTCACGTCTCGGGTGGGGAGGGGGCTCCCTGACTGCCGCGTGCTGTTGTAGGGTCTCCCTAGCTGGGTCAATAGTAAGAGAATGCGATGAGTCTAGCAGCTCCGTTCGTACAGTAGAGTCGAGCGTCAGCCTACCGAGTGGTTGTTTTTGTTATTTAGTAATATTATTGTTTATTATTGTTATACCATTAAAGAGGTAACATAAACCAAACATATCGGTACAACATGTACCGCCGAGAGGGTGTCAGAGGTGTTTCCAAGTGTGGACTGTACTCGGCACCCTCTTTTTACCTGCAATTTTCATTCCCTTACGTGATGGGACAAAAACTCTATTATGGTATGCGGGCGTTTCTTTAACGTCAGTAAGTGGTGGTTATAAAAATACGTTTCATCCGTGATTTATCAGTATTTTACACTGCTCATAAATTCCAATTAGTTGGTTTAATTCTCTAAGACTTGGGGTAATTAGATCTTTGGACCTAACGTACGAACGCACGCCACACTGGCTCCTTATACGGAACCTAACTCACAGGTCCGCAAATTGAGAGCTGATCGGGACAGAGTGTTCCGAGTACATCGGTAAAACATCTGCTGCAGGGAACGTCTGCAGGTCGTCAGCTTGTAAGCCCCCTTCGGTCGGGTCGGCTCCCCATCTGCGGCTTGCAACCGTCGACGTACTCAAGCTCGCTCGGCCGTCGACCAGTAATACCTTGGCGTGGTGTAAACTCGCCGCCGCTAACAATATGCCTGATGAATATAATTCAATAATAATTATCTTTATCTCGAGCAATAGGGCTCATAGAAAATAATTACCATAAGGCACAATATGTCCATCAAACAACGAAAGAGAAAAAAATATCGGAAAAAGTGCGCGGCCAAACAAGAAAAAATTGGATACTGCTGTTTTTAGGGTTCCGTAGTACCTGAAAGGTAAAAGGAACCTTTATGGTGAGACTCCGTTGTCTGTCCATCCGTCCGTATGTCACAGCCTCATAACTTTAGCACCGATAAAGATAAAGACTTAAAATTTGCCACAAAATAGCATTCACTTGCATACATTACACGGTATATAAAAAGTAGAAGTTGTTTAAAATTATTTCCAATACAAAAGACAGAAATATAAGAAAATTAATCCTAAAAACATAACATGAGTATCAAATTGATTATAAAACTGTTGCTATATTAACTGTCCCGATTCCGAGAAATCTTTGAAAAACCACAAAAAATGCATGCCCCTCCCCTTAATTTCAAAACTAATGACCAAAAAATATGAAAAAATCATGGTAGTTTAGGATTACGTAAAGATCAGGAAAAATAAAGCGGGTGAGAAATTCACGATACTAAAATGACAAAATTAAATTTTCATCCACGAAATTTACTTCGAGTACGGTATAAAAATATTTGAGTCTCTTTTTTGTGGTACAATCAATTATTTTTTTAGTTATCATAAACTGCTATGTGCAAGATTTTAAATACCTTCTTCCTCACTGTTCCCAAAACTGTCGGATTACGGAATCCTAGGTATGCGAGTCTGACTCGCATTTGACCGGTTTTCATAATAATATAAATTCATACGAGAGCGTTTGAAAAAACGCGTTTTATATTTTAGATAATAGTATATATTACTAACAGTCATTATTGTTATTTTTACTTTATAACTTTGGACGGACTACTGTTTTGATCTGAAAAACAGCCTTCATTTTGCATTTTTTTTTGTTATTTTTCTCTGTCACGTTTTGGGCTCTGTGATCGTTGTGGAAAAGGCCTTATTAATACCATGTTTTTTTTTTCAAAACCCCATCTATCATATAATGGGAGTTTTACGAGTACTGTTTTAAAATCTCATTTTTACTAGCTATATTGTCTTAAATTAAAATATATAAATAATCATAAACACCATTGTAGCTGTTAGCGAACGTAAAGATTTGTTTTTTTAAGAAAGATGTTCAGTATGATCACTCAAGAACGTGCTTTAATTTAAAAATAGCAATCGTTATAAAATTCTCGCTGAATAATCACATTCCTCGTCTACTATGCAAGCAATCTGTGTAGTGAAGTCGTGACGTCACTAGGCCGCGGCGAACGGTGTTAGGATCAATTAAGGAAATTTTATGCGACACCGCACTTTTACTGAAAAATGGCTTAAAAAGGGTTTTTCTACTCCGGTACTGTAATTTGCTCGTCACAAAACGAAGGGATGTGAAACTTTTATAATTTTATGCATCTGTTCTAGAACATTAACCCTTACATTTCTAATTATTGCTAAAACAATAATCCCAGTCTTGATCGTGGTTCGGTTCCATCTATGGACTAAGACTCCTTCAGTTTTTGTTTTATTTCAATATAACAGTCTATTTACACCAGGTACATATGTTACCCTTTGAATCGTTTCGTAACTTAGGTGTAGCCAGGGTAGTAAAGAGACCCTAGGCTTGGAGTATTGCTATGTTTTTATGTGACACCCATAGTCTATTAATTGGCCTACAGAAATATTTGGCTCAAGCGGAACAAGTGTATATTTCCTATGTTTTTCGTTTTTCAAATGTGACTTCGTTCTAAGATCACTTAAAAATAGTTTCGCAGTTTTGTGTTTCGTGGTTGTGTAGCGCATCAGGTATGTATGCAGGGACGCACACCGCCGATGGTATCGCTGCTATTATAAGAAAGCGGTGCGCCTCTGCACTAGCCAGCCTTCGCAAAGAACATTTTCCAAATAATGAAAGCATTTCGAGACGTCGAAACACAGGGTCAATATCTTAGTATAAGGGCTTCTAGCGGTTTATTGGAGCGGCACCAGCGCCTTGAGTGTACTCACTTGAGGACGCTGAATTTTGTTTAGGGCTATGCGACCTTGTTACTATTGACCTATTGTTATATCGACTATATGAACTCGTAAGTCCAGAAAAAAATTTAACAAAAATAAGCTTTAAATTTCAGTCAAATCGTCCAATAGGGACCTACCGATTAAAAAAAAATACTTTCACATACTAAAGGTAAGAAGAAATTGGCGATACGTACACAAAGAATGTATACAAAGAATAAGCTAAATGCCAGACGCAGGTCCATATTTTATTCTCAATCGACTGAAACTAACCCTTGCTACATAATATTTCATGTTTTATGTCAACTCGGTTACAACTTAACGGCTAACCATGCGTTTGGTAGAGTTCCAACGGCAAATCGAAACCATTTTTACTCGTATACATCGTCACAATATGACTCCTTGAAGTGTTTTCGATAATGGAATGTGAATGAAATGCGAGTGACAGTCCTCACTGGTCCGCCCACGTTTCACTGACAACGTTACGTTCCAGCGATATGGGTGGCGAACCCTGTTGCCGTACTTAGGGCACAAAGTTAAGCCACAGCTTAAGGGCTTGTATTGGGTCTTTCAACGGTTTTTGTTTTAATATGCTGAGTCAACTACTTAGCTCATCAATGTAAAACTTGAACACGTGTTTTTTCAGACCTTTGTATTTCCGTTGTCAGGTCGGTTACCTTATTGGACACATTTCGCTAGATAAATTTTATTTTTGTAAATTATGCCTTTTTTAGTTATTATTTCGTTTTATGTCTAAACGGATTGAGTTTTATATCTGAAATTACTGCTATAACAAGAAAACATGGTTTAGTTTCCGATGTCAGGTGGAAAAACTCCTACATCAAATACTTTTTCGTAAAATCCAGAAAAACGTCTTAAATTCACTGATTTTGCGTGCCGCCAGCGCGTGAAGCGAGCATTGTAATGTAGACTTTCTGACAACATACTGAAGTTCAAAATTGTTCAGTAAGATTATCGTGCACCAGGGGTAAGGCCTTAACGCGCCTTCCGAAGTATGCAGAGTGAAGGCAGTACCCCTGTGAGATTTGAAGTCACGTCCTCCAGATAAGTAGTTGAGTTCTCGCACCACTTCACCACCGGGATAGTCCATAAGGGTTTATCTTATAGCAAACACTTATCCGACCGTCTGCGTTATTCATAGTTCAATAACTGGTTTGATTTAGCCAAACATTAATGATCAGAAAAATACAATTTAAGGCGGGCTTGTCCGAATGAAACCACCCAGACTGATTTTTTACTATGGTTTTAAAGATAGGTTTTTCCATTAGCCATAATAATACAAAAAAATTATACTCGATGTAACCAACTTTATTTGATCATGAAAAATCTCAAAACTAATTTTCTTTTATTTAATTAATGTAATTCGTAAAACTGGTGCAATAAAGTACACTTTTTATACGTCTATCTATGTTAATCTTGAAAAAAAATAGAAGTTAAAAGGGAACACCCCGCGTCTACCTTGGTTACTGTGCGCCTCTTTACTTATCGCGAGCTAGCAACCTCACAGGCGCCGTGTCCTGGCCGCCTGTGTTTGGAAACGTCACAGAGATTTGATTATCACCTGACGCACGCCCTTCATTCCTCACGTGTCTCTGTTTAACAAAACATCATGGCTTTATCATTATTTTATTCTCTTTTACCTCAGTCTGATTTTGTGTCGTAAGATTATAAAAATGTAAAATATAATGATGATTTCTTAGTTTGCGTATAGTTCATTATAAAGTTTAAATAAATAAATAAATACAATAAGGTGACTCTCGTCTACAACGCCAAACTCGTATCCGAGATCCGGCAAGTGTCCAGGACCAAGGCTCAAATTCCGACCTATACTAACGCTTTCATCGACATAATATTTTTTTTATGCATTATATTTATGATTAAAACCTTAAACTTTGACAGACGTAAAATATTATAGGGAAAATCGTCATAACACATATATCACCAAAAAGTACATCGCTTTAAATAAACATTAAAATATATTTAAATTGCGAGTTTTCTGAGCGGCCCACTCCCATTCAGTAGGCTAACCAAATGTAAAATTATAGGGTTGCAGCCAGATAGAATTCTTTGACATCCTCGCCTTAAATTTTCGTCGAACCTTTTCACCGAAATGTCATTTGTTTAATAATATCCTAGTATCTGCTTTGTGCAGCCACGTTTAAATTCAGTGTTTGTTGCAAAATTGTTAAGAATACTGATAGAAAACTTAGACTAGCAGATTACAATATGAAAATTATTTAATATATTACTTAATTAGGGTGAGGGCAGTTTTTGTTTTGTTTAGGCTGCTAAGTTTCCTCTGCAGCTACGAAAGAAATTATAACGTAATCGGGCTAGGCTTCAAAGTTTTAAATCGTATCTGACTTACAACCTTTGATTGTAAAAATAAAAACTCCTAACTTGTTTATTAAAGCCACACGATCAGACTCACACACACACACATATACACTTTAATCACTCGACACTTACACACAAACGGACTCTTGCTCGCGTCTTTTTCATTTAATTTATTCAGTATAAGATACAGTTATGTTCCGCATCTTTAAAAAAAATTGTTAGCGTAATGAAACCCGTCATTGGCACTATTTGTTGATGTTATGTTTATGTTATCTTTAAAACTGTACTTGCCGTGGATTTTTGTTTATAAATAAAATAAATAAAAAGCTTTTTACTGCAAAAAATAATGAAATTACTTAAAGTTTAAAAGAATATCCCCGTATCTAAAAATCCCGAGACAAGAATACGAAGTAAATTGCCTTTACCTCAATGTACATATGTAACTATTCGCAAGTGGTCAATTTAACGTGCCGTCCATCCCTGGCAAACGGAATTTCGGTCTGTTGACAGAATAATCACACACGTCGCCGGTTGTCAGGTCACCACTGCAGCGTGACCACACAACAAACCTGTTTTAATTAACGTTCGGACAGCAATGAATAACCGCGTGCCATAGTGGTCGCTGTTACGCATATGTTGTACATACAATCCTATGACCTCGGGTTGACGCCCGTAACATAAACTGTTTCATAGCGCGCAAGTATGACAATAGCAAAAGCTGCTCGTTTGCCGTGTTTATTACGCGCCACATATTTACGAAATTTACGCATATTTTGCACCCACAGTATAGAGTAAACTTTGTTAGAGATCCGTCAAAAATATGAAACTCTTATAGCAAGGCTTGGGTGTGTCTGACCCTGCCATAACTCAAGAACGGCTGAGCGATTGAGCTGAAATTGGTCAAAAAAGTTTCTGAAACATGGCTATACAACATTATGTACAGAACGCTATTTTACCATATCGTGTTTTAACTTTACTTTTCTTAACTGTTTGGCTGTATGTGGCTGGAGAATTAATCGGAGACATTCTAAAACTATTCAAGAAATACATTCGATGTATGCATACGTTGACCAAACCGGTATCCCAATTTTCTGAAACATGGCTATACAACATTATGTACAGAACGCTATTTTACCATATCGTGTTTTAACTTTACTTTTCTTAACTGTTTGGCTGTATGTGGCTGGAGAATTAATCGGAGACATTCTAAAACTATTCAAGAAATACATTCGATGTATGCATACGTTGACCAAACCGGTATCCCAATTTTCTGAAACATGGCTATACAACATTATGTACAGAACGCTATTTTACCATATCGTGTTTTAACTTTACTTTTCTTAACTGTTTGGCTGTATGTGGCTGGAGAATTAATCGGAGACATTCTAAAACTATTCAAGAAATACATTCGATGTATGCATACGTTGACCAAACCGGTATCCCAATTTTCTGAAACATGGCTATACAACATTATGTACAGAACGCTATTTTACCATATCGTGTTTTAACTTTACTTTTCTTAACTGTTTGGCTGTATGTGGCTGGAGAATTAATCGGAGACATTCTAAAACTATTCAAGAAATACATTCGATGTATGCATACGTTGACCAAACCGGTATCCCAATTTTCTGAAACATGGCTATACAACATTATGTACAGAACGCTATTTTACCATATCGTGTTTTAACTTTACTTTTCTTAACTGTTTGGCTGTATGTGGCTGGAGAATTAATCGGAGACATTCTAAAACTATTCAAGAAATACATTCGATGTATGCATACGTTGACCAAACCGGTATCCCAATTTTTTTCTCTTATTCAATGCATGCCTGAAAAAAGAACAGTGTTTTAGATACATGCTCTTTGCAGATTTCAACAATAACGTACTATATTGCATTTCACGACATTTTAGTTGCATCAAAATATTGAATTTTCTATAAACGTGAATTTAGCCGTGAATTCCTAGAATAGTAACTTAAAATCCAATGGAATACCTAAAAAAAAACAGTTTTTGCATAAACAGCATTATTCTTGTAGGTACATTGGTTTTAGTTGTGAGTGTAGTTTTGGTACTTAATATTAACATTATTTTTTCGTGTGATTTCGTTACGGACATTAAGAATGGATTGTTAAGGCTTGGTCTTTTAGATATCAAGACCTTTTACTTAAATATGCTGAGTCAACTACTTACCGGATCAATGTAAAAGTTACACATAAGTTTTTTTAGACCTTTATTTTATTTTTCTAAAGATAGTTACGTAAATTTTACACATTTCATTCGATAGGCTTTTAAAGTGATAAATATAATACCTTAGCACTCCTACTGCTATAGCCAGAAAACATAGTGTGTATATTTTCGCATGTAAAGCTATAAAATAGCTGCACCAGATATATTTTCGTAAAATCGAGAAAAACCTCGAAAATTCACTGATTATGCGTTCTAAATGTAGACTGTCTGACAACTAACTGAAGTTCAAAATCACTCAGTAAGATTATCGTGCACCATGGACCAAGCCTTAAGTTGCAGACTATAACAATTCTAGACTAGGCTCGGGCTACCTGAATCCGTTTCAAAGGGATAAACACAGTCTGTACAGTTCCTTGCGTAGGTTTGTCTCTTTCATCTGGAACAGAATCGGATGCGTGTAGTCCGAGCTATATATTCTTTACAGGATTTTTAGGCTTTCCGGGTTTCTAGATATTTAACTAAGGAAAGGAGGACATTACATCAATTTCAGTGTCTCAGAACGCTTCTGTAGTAAATAATAATAATAAACAACTGATTACTTAAAATTAAAATAAAGTTTACAAATCTAATCTAAAGTTTTGAATATTAATTTTTTTAAAGACTATTTTACTTTGGGTCATAGCACAGTCTTATAAATTATAGTATTGAATGGGTACTATTAATACAGATACCCATCAACTCTTCGGACTTGTTTCTTTTTTGTTTTTAATTTTTAACGTTTGGATGTTCTCTTTCCGCAAACCCAAACTGAGTGCTTGTCTATCCCAGTACACTTCTACTTAGAAAAGGACATGAAACATGTACGGTTCAATGAATAGGTTGTAAAGGTACATATGTACGAATCTGAGATCAGTATTTATAGGGACCTCTATTATATTGGGGGCATTTGGCGTATTTATTAGCTAAAGGTCAAACAAAGAAGGATTATGGTATAAATAAATCTTGTTGTATTTACGAGTAATAAATAAACATAGATAAGAGGTTTCGATATCATATATTTTTTAAATCAAAAACCTTCTCCCTGGTGGTGAAAAAAAGGAAATTAAAAAGAAAAACTCCCCACTTTCTTTTATTTTTCATTTCAACTTTCTCTTACTAAAACTTTAAATGATGGTACTTATAGCTTCAATATAAGTTTGAATATGTTTCTACTTGTGGTTCTGCTTTTATGCATTTGTCTGTGTCAGCAATCAATACAATACTCATAGATGACGCGCTTCAGACAAAATGAACGAGTCTTGTATCAAGCTACGCGTAAATGCTATCCGCAATCGCAACCGGCCAGCCTTTAGACCATTTAACACGGGACCTGGCAAAGCGCGACTCTTAGTACTAAAATTTATTAGCACAGCACACATTTACTCATTCACGCACACTCCTGCGAAAAATTGACATGTCACACAAAATCTAAAGCTTTTATATACCTATGTATAAGGAAACTTTATAAATACTTTATAAAAAAGGATTCTGTAAAATATATTTCGACCACTTAATGTGGTCGGCTTCAGTTACATATAGAATTAGATAATATTTACAATTATATTAATTACCATTTATAACGACTTATTATTAATTTTTATCTTTTTATACTTTATTATTGTAAATATTATGTAATTCTATATGTAACCGAAGCCGACCACATCAAGTGATGGAAATATATTTTTCGAGAACTTACGTTTTTGACTATGTTTTTCCTTATATTTAGGTATATAAAACTAATAAATAAAGACAAGAAGTTAATTATATTTTTTTGTTAAATCTAAAGCTGCAACATAAACACAAAAGGAGCACACAAGCAAACTTACATGAAAAAATTGTTCATGTACTTCGGCAGAGGGGGATAAGTGCGCTTGCCTAGTCCCGTGTTATATGGTCTAAGCAGCCAGCTATCGAAAAGAGCCCAGGTATATTATTTTTTAAAAATTAAATTTGAATTTTATCTTATTGAATTAAGATTGAAAACTGAAATGCGCACATGCATGCTTAGAATAATTATGCTATTTATTCAATTTTACTGGTGTGCCGCCATGAGATTATCCCGGTATTATTATATCGAAAGTGTCAGCCCATTTACAAATAAGTACATCGACATGACAAGAGAGAGTCGAAGGTGTTCGTGAGTAAATACCTACTATGTAATGTGACATCCCAGCGTTATGATCGCCCTAATTCAGATATAAATTTGACCCCAAAGTTTAACGTATCTTCCGAAGCACGCAGACCAAATATACCTATAAATGGGCCATGATTTAAACCCCTTACTTCCGAATTAACGGTTTACACCATTAGACCGCAGTGGCCGTTAGTGATATAAGTATAGCTTGCATATAAAGTTCTTACAATTTTTACACATTTATTACTGTCAGGTGTCAGCCCATTATTACCCAAATCTAGAGATAAGGCTTCCTTTCCAAATTCTGCTGAGACGTAACTCGTAAATCCACGTTCAGGTGCGGCCGCGCCGGGAGCCTGGCAGCCAACCCTGGGGAGAAGCTGTTAGAGCTGCTGCGTCCTGGCTCCGGGTCCACCCCGCGGCGACACTCGACCGCCGCCTGCGCACCGCCCGCCCAGCCCCCGCAGCGCGTCGGCTTCGTCTACTGCCCGTCAGACGCGCTGCCCTACTGTCCACCATCACGCTTGGCGCCTCCACCTGCACGACCTATACTGAAGGTATGCGACCGATTCATCTATCACCTTTCATCCATTTACCTTACCTTTTTAATACACCTGCTCAAAATATGATAGATTACGTGCCTGCTTAGCGTGCGTAAAATTACATATTTCGCACTCTTTGTTTTTAGTACTGATGCTATCTAGGGGAAACCGGCCACATCATTTAGTAAGCATGTAAACCTTTGTTTTACCAGATACACTAAAAACTATTTAAGATGAATATTTTCAAACATAAATTAAATAAATTATATTTGTCAAATTGTAAAAGATGTTTAAACGTTCAAAACGATTTTAAACGTCATAATTTATATTCTTATTTAACTATCTTAGAAATTATTATTAAAAAGATTTTAGAAAGTGTCGTTGGTCTTTGTTGTACAGATTAGCGCCAAACAAACCGTGTTCTTCTGTCAACTTGTATCTGTTTTTACTTGCCACAAAATTGCTTTTATTTTATTATTTCATGTAATTTTTCGCAGGTGTGTTAAAAAACGTCGTTGGATACACGTGCGAAAGTGTTGATATTTTTCGTCCCAACTGTTTTTATTCGAATCGTTTAAAAAGTCAATAGTGACTCTAAATATCAACCTTTTCGCACTTGCATCAAAATGTATTATTTCACTATGCAGGTCGTACCATAACTCCCTCCATTCTAATTATCGACACCGACTTCACTTGCATAATCGCTTGTTAAGAGTCTATAGTAACTCGCATTGCTTTCTTCATTGATCATTCCTCTATTAAAATTAACAATACTGCAACCATAGACATAGGATTCGCATGACTGCAACAACCACTCTGAAATAAATGTATATTAAATCAGAGGACCAATGCTGGGCCCTATTTGTGGCGAAAACATGATTCAATACAATTATCTCTCAAGAAAAAAAAATGAAATAATACCTTAACACTGTACAATAAACTGCTGGTATTCAAAATTTACTTTAAATTGGATCATGAAACATTGATTAATTACTAATCTACAGTTTAATGAAAAGAAGAAAAATGTGTTTGTTTGTTTGTATGTAATGAGTAATCTTTGGAATCACTGAACCGATTCTAAAAATTCTTTCACTCATAAAAAGTTACAATATCGTTGAGTAACATAGATGATACTTTATTTTAACAAAAGTAGGTTTTCAGTTCAAAATTTCAATATTTGTGAATCAAGTCGAGAGAAAACGCGCTGCTTAGCTGATTTATCGGCGTGCGTTGACCAAATGGTTGGTTATACGTGAGAAAACCGGTCTTTTTCCCGTACGGGAAAACGGTGTCAGCCTGACTAGTTTAACTAGAGATTTCCATCTACTACGATCCTGAAACACCTCTCGCTAATATTAAGCTTGAAAAGTGATTACAGTCAGGTTTAAGTACTTTATACTTCATTGTACATACACAAAAATATTCACATTCACAGCATATTCTAATACATACAACATTGTAATATTTATTTGGACGGGTCTACCGCGATGTATTTTATTACCTTTTGTTTGAGAAAAGGCAGCCGACGTTTCGAGACAGTTGCATGCTTCGTGGTCTACGGGAAACTGGCAAGTTCGGCGAAGCGCAGTGATAAGTTGCGGTTGTCGACACAAAGTGTTTTTTCTTCTTCTACCAGCACAAACACATTGGTTTTTAAGATTATTTTCTGTCCCTCTCACGCACGGCACACAACACTCACAATATCCGGAGATGCACTTTCAGATGAAATACGCGACTTAAATTTCCCGATAACTGGGTTCCATGCTGGAGACAATTTAAATCGATCTTCCCGATTGAAATTATTTAGATGTTTCTTAATTTCAATCGCTTCATGCACAATTCTTGGGTAATAATAGCGATCGGTGGAGAGAATTTTCGGATCATGCAGTTCTATGCAGTGGTTGGTCCCGGATTCTAAGAGATGTTCTGCTGTCGCTGATTTGTGCATCTGCCTGTTTTACAGCTGCTATGTGTTCTTTGACATATATGCATAATACATCGCGGTAGACACCGTCTGAGTAAATATTATAATGTTTTCAAAACGCGAGAGTTTAAAGTTCTATACATGACATTTTTAAATAAAAAATAATATAGATATCTTCTGTTTATACACATAAAATGCAACGTCTTTCTATCGGGCTGTGCGGTCACTTATAACTAATAGGAACCACATAATCAGTTTTAATACAGTTTTCTTTGTAAAATAGGGTATTTTTTCGGGAAAATTTAAGGGTATATATCATCACGCTATGACCAAAGGCAGCAGCGCAATAAGAGTTTGTTGGTATTATTTGTCCGGTCTTGACGAGTAACTTTGCAAAACATGGGGATTAGGGCCTGATGATGGAAATGGAATACGGGAACTCCACAATGGACAACAGCAGACCTCTCGAGTTTCACCTTATTTGGTCGGTCTTGATTAGTACTTTGATAAAACATTGTGCTCAGATTCTGGTCATGAGACTGGAATGTGGGTACGAGATTTCCTAAACGGCTGACAGCAGACCGAGCTTCACAAAGAGAGTTTGAGCTTATTTGTGACTTGATTAGTACTTTGGTATAATATGGTGACCAGGATCTGAAGATGGGACTGGAAGGTGGATACGCGATCTCCTCAGCGTCAACTTCAATGAGAACATTCGTAAACGAGAGAAAGAGATTAAATTCTGTTAACCCGCCTGGTGTACCACTTCATAGCCTAAAACCAAAAATCGATGTCTCCATATTCTTCTCAGAAACTGCAAACCACCACAACGTAAAACCGTGCAAGCCTATATCTTTTTAAGCTGCACTACCATCTCTTGGAAATGTTTATAATGACCCATTGTGGCTCCGGGAAATGAATGAGTTGTCGTTTCAATTTAAGCGGCTTCAATATCTTGATTGCTGGAATTAACTTGAACTGATGTTTTCTGCATGGCCAATTGTAGGTACGTTATGTTACTATGTCGCAAGTCAGTTCCCACAGCAATCTGATGGAAAAACAAAGAATGTCGTGCCAACCCACGGAGGAGGTGCCGAACTAATATATTATACTGATATTGGTACAGTAAAACTGTCGTCCTTGCATATTGTCGCTCGAAAAATCATGTTTCTTTGTTTTCTTTATTTCCATGAAAATATCTTTAAAACGGGCGAAGCCGTGGGCAAATGCTAGTCTAGATTTAAATCTGTAATTTCAATGTCAGCTTGAAATGGTAAAATACGATAGTTAAAAATAATTTCTATAAGTTAGGTTAGTTTATAAACAATCTAACAAAAACCTACCGTGAAATTATAATCTCACTATTTAAATAATTAGCTATCGGACCTTACATTCTTACGGCGTCATCATGATCGACATTGAAAAAAAAAAGTAACTTACTGAAAGTCTTCATTCCAGCTGCCATCGACAACGCAACCGACGCCGGCGCAGCCCCAACCACCGCCGGTGCCACAGCGGATTGCCCCCGTGATCATTAGCCCCGCGCCTCTACCCGTACCTCCCCCCGCGCCACCACGCCGCTCCTCCCCACAACCTCCCAGACGAATCCCCCCCCCAACGCCCCCGCGGCCTGTCACCACCCCGGTCACCATGAATGACCCAAACGGCAACCGACGAACGGTGGCTCCAGTCTCCCCGCAGCCGAGGCTAGACTGCAACAGAAACCCCCAGCCGACTCTACCGAGACGACTACCTCAGAAGTCTCTACCGGACACGCCCTACATACCCCCGGTAACGACCCCGAACAACCAGTCGATGAAAAGGTCACCGAGCTCCGGGTCGAACATCAGCGTGAGACAAGATTCAAACGTGTCCTCGGACTCGTTCAGTCAGACGTCCTCGCCTTCGTACACGACAAAGACGATGGAGGCGCCACTGCTGCCGCATCAGAACGTAAACAAGAGCCTGAACGCGAAGATCGCGAGAGGGTTGCTACTGAAGGAGCAACAGGAGAAGGAGACGGGCAACTCCTCGATAACAAAGAGCATGTCGACGCCGGCGTCACTGCAGACCATCGTGCGATTCCAAAACGGGAGCAACATGTCGCTGCACCATCGGGTGAGTTCTTTTATACACTCCAGTATATATAAGTTGTAATCGTAGGGTGAGCCATTCCACTAGCTGCCATGGAAAAGCCCTCCTGTGTTTGTAACCTCTTGATAGGTTTGATCCCAATGAAACTTGGCTTGAGATAGGACACATATGTATGTATTATTATTATGATTTTTACATAAAACTAAAATACATGTTTTGCTTATTTTCTTAATATAATTCAATGTGTGTAATTTTTTCCAAAAATTCAGATTTAACGAACGTCTCTACTAAAGATTTTATTTTATTATATGTAGTATAGGTCTCCGAACAACAAAATGCTATAATAGTAGTTTATCTAACCTCATATCGTAAAATCCTCATTACGAACTCAAAACTACTGGCATAATGAAAAATATTTTTCATGAAGATCTGTAAAAAAATTAAAAAATTAAATTATAGTATAGATCTCCGAACAACATAATGCTATAAAAAAAACTTTTTCTGTGATTACAGTACTTGTGATACTAACTAGGAAGGCAAAGGGAACTTAGCCCAAACAGCCATGTCTGAGGTTTAATATCAAATACCAATGAGGTTATCTTATAATATTCTCTAACACGTACTAAATAATATTGCGGCGTGACAAAGGAGGTCACAGTTTTATTTTATTTTCGGCCTGCATTGTCTATGGCTGCCGGATTACGCAACGCGTACACATGCATGGTGGACTGTTCAATTTTGGCGCCATAGCTTACGTGAAAATTATTATTTACTGTGGTTTTATGGGTCAAACCAAAAGTATTATTTTGTCCTAAAATTACTAACAGCAGTGATGGTGATGATAATTTTCGCATTCTGGAAATAACGACGGAAATAATGAACACTTTTAGAACGAACTTTTACAAGAAAAATAAAAATGGCTAACGACAATTTTTATTAAGATTATTATGAAAACAGGTTGTTAGGCATGAGTTTAGATAAAGTAGTGTATGAAAACATAACTATATAGGTATTACGTCGTATACGTTGGCTCGTTTTTTAAACTGACACTCGTGTTTTAATAACTTTTTTATGTACCAGTTTCATAATAGTAGTTTTTGAAACTAGGAAGGCAAGGGGAACTTAGCCAATACATCCATGTCTGAGGTTTAATATCAAATACCAATGAGATTTTTATATAATATTAGCTTTTGCCCGCCGCTCCGCCCGCGTATTATTAAGTTTAACGACATGCTTTTTTCTGGGATAAACAGTAGCCTATAAGGTAAGTTAGGATATAAGCTATATTCATTTTAAATTTCATCCAAATCCGTTAAGCCGTTTCATCGTGAAAGAGTAACAAACATACACACACAAACTTTTGCATTTATAATATTAGTGTGATAGTTTGATTCTCCAATATGTACAAAACAATATTGCGACCCTTAAGGAGGTTATTACAGTTCAATTTTTTTTCGGCGAGGTTTTGTTTACGGCTGACAGCGCGCGCTAGGGCGCATGTGCGTTGGACTCAGTCTATCAATCTAAGAATATAGTACTCTTCTACCGAGAGCTGTCAATGGACTGTTGTGTTGGGTTAGAATTCAGTGCCATAGTTTACGGGGACGTTTATTTATGGTGGTTTTATGGGTCCAAACTATTATTTTGGCCTAAAATTACTGACAGCAGTGATGGTGATGATAATTTCACTCCACTTGACATTCTGAAAATAATGACTGAATTTACGAACACTTTTAGAACAAACTTTTACAAGAATTATCAAAAATGACTAACGACAAATTTAAAAAGATTATAAAAACAGGTTAGTAGGCATGAGTTTAGATAAAGTGAAATGTATAAAGTTTACTTTACCAAATGTAATTCAAGTAGATGTCAGTTTATTTTTGCAGGGGTCTAAGCTGGAGTTAGTTAACGAAACTAAGTTTTTAGGTATTACTATAGACTCTCGTCTTCAGTGGGGTCCCCACATAGAAGCTCTCTGTGGTAGACTTAGTTCAGCCGCATACGCTGTTAGACGCATAAGGCAGATTACTGATGAAGATACTGCTAGATTAGTATATTTCAGTTATTTTCACAGCATTATGTCATATGGCATAATGTTGTGGGGTAGAGCCGCGGATATAGAAGCAGTCTTTGTCTTGCAAAAGAGAGCAATTCGGTCTATTTATAACATGAAGTACCGAGATTCATTAAGAGAAAAGTTTAAAGAAATTAATATATTTACGGTCCCTTGTGAATTTATTTATCAAGTTATTAGATATGTCAGAAAAAAAATTGATAATTTCCCGAGGCTTGGTGTGCACCACTCTGTTGAAACCAGAAACAAACATAAACTAGCTTTTCCAAAATTAAGACTTGCCAAAGTAGGTACCTCTTTTGTAGGACATGGTATAAGATTTTACAATAAGCTTCCAGAGGAGGTCCTTAGTTTGCCTGAAAATAAGTTTAAACTATATATTAAGCAGGGACTACTTAAGAAAGCTTATTATAAAATCAATGATTATTTGGATGATAATGAAGCATGGTGTAATAAATAATAATAATCTTATTCAATATTGTAATTAATAATTAGCATATTTTAATACTGTACGATTCCTCTAAAGGCTTAAAATTAATTAATATGTAAACTTACTTTGTTAAAGGTAATGGACAATATGAGACGGGTTGACTAAGATATTTTTTTTTTTCTCGTGACTAATTCCCGCAGTCTTATATTTTTTTATGCCTTTACTTGAGTAGGTATGTATATGATTTTGTATCATATGTTTTATTTTGAAAAAAGGAATGTTTGCTAAGTTTCTTGCCCTTCTTCTTAGCAATACTAATCGAATGGTGCGGATGGTTAGGCATTATGTATATACAATATGTTTATTCCTATATTTCTATATTTTATGCAAGTGTATAACTTTATTACATTTTAGTAGCCCACCCTTAATATTTTTTGTATGTATTTCCCGTTTTTATTATTTCTTCATTGTATTATGTATATATCATATTTTTATTCCTAGATTCCCCTATTTTATTTATTTTTTATTTATTTATTTATTTAAAAACTTACGACTATCATTTATTAATGCAGGTGTATATTTTATTTCCCGTATTATTATATATTTTTTTTATATTCTAAAGACATATTATATTTTGTAAATTAACTTTGACTTGTAGAAAGTATACTTAATGTATCTATTTTGCAAAAATAAATATTTTGATTTGATTTGATTGATTTGTGATGTATGAAACTAAACTAGGTGTTAAAAGACTCGTGTGATACTATTAAAGAACTCACACTCGTTTTTTAAAAACCTTTTCATGTACCAGTTTTATAAACTAATATTACGTTTGAATATTTAAAAAAACGGATAAGATTCACTTTTTTAACTGTGCAAGGAGGCACAGGTCGAGCTGTTGATGAGATTAATGACTCATCATCATCAGGACTCGAACTCGACACTTATCGTACTTACTGCTCGACTGACCGCGTTCTCGAAAGTACTCCCGAGGAGGCCTGATGATGATGAGTCATAATCTCATCGACAACTCGACCTGTGCTTCCTTGCACAGTAAAAAATGTGGGTCCTATCCGTTTTTTTAATATTAATGATGTCAACCCACTCAAATTTTAATGATTATTATTATGTCAAATCAAATCAAAATATTTATTTTGTACAAAAGATACATAAAGTATACTTTCTACAAGTCAAAGTTAATCTTTACAGAAAGTTAATGTTAATGTTTCCATATCAGAGTACTTGACCAACTTAATTTTGCAGTTTTGTTTCATAAATATTGTGTGTTTAAGTTTGTCTAATCATTTATGTATTTGAAAGATACGGAGCCTTCAGGCTGCATTTACTATTCGCACTTGACCAGTTTTATTGATGAGTTCAGTCACGCGTACAGGCCGCTCTTAAGTTTATTAGGTATCTAGGCTTGAAAAGACAAACCCCAATAGTGATACCCAGGTGTTTTTCTGACATTCATAAATGCGATATATTTCAAAAAAATATTAGGCCATTTGGTGCCTGTAAACGGAGAAGTACGAGTACATGGGTATTCCGGGAAAAATAATACGTAAAATTTGTATGATGTCAATAATTAATAAAATTTTTCTGTTTCATCTACATACTCACGCAGTTTTCTCGTGCATTAAAATGATGAGAATTTATAAAGCACTTTGATATTATTTCTCGATTCGATTAATGTCTCATGTCTCATGTCTAAATCGATTACTAACTCTGATAAAAATACCTCGCATCAAGAGTATAATAAAGACGACTTCTTGGCTCGACCGGCACTGTTTACAGCTTCATTGCAAAATTGATAAATGACCACCGGAGGAAACTCACTTACCAAGAAAACTCGTGAATTTTATTTGCTATTTGATAAATTATATTTCTTGGAGAAGATTTCAAAGGCTTCAGGCTCTAATATAAGTACCTTATTGCCCTAAATACAGTTTTTAAATGGAACATTTTAGTTCGAAGTCCTGCAAATTTTCCGCTGAAAACACCAAAGTGAAAATTTAAAAAATTTTGTCGGCGCTCGCAACAAAATAATGTTTCTTCCGGTTGGTTTAGGGGTGGAGTAAAGTTTTAAAACACATTGTGCGGTAAATCACTGGGATACCACAAAATGCACGTTAAAAACCTGGTCATATTTTATCTAGCGTAGAGGACGTGTTTGGAAGAACAGGAGAGTCGTGATATATTATTTTAGCGGTCAAGAAAATTTAATGATATATTCTTAGTGAGACAAATACCAGTTGGCGTGCTAGCACTTGAAGAAAAATTGTCTTTCTCCGGAGGTACATTCTTAGAGAACTGTTTTTATGATTTTACCTTGTTATTGTCTTGTTTTTCTTTCTTTCTTGTCTTCGGATCCATGTTTGAATCCTAACGGTTGAGCACGGAAGTTTTATTTTTGTGTATAGTTAACATTCTCCGTTCACTCCTCATGAAACTCTTCTCGGAGATTTAGTGTTCCCGGAGATGACATTTTTTAAAACTTTCTGTGAACTCCCCTTTACCTCATGTATAGATGCTACTCTACTCCAGAGGTTTTGCTGATGGCAGCCATTTGCAAATTGTAATCGAATTGGCTTCTTCTTTTACCCGTAATATTTACGATTCGAAAATCGTTTCGAGAAACAACTTTCCTTAACTGCTTTTAGTACACAGATTTTGAAATATACGTGTAAATCCTTTATTCAATGAGAAAAAGCGTTGTTTTTTATTTAACTTTTAGTGTCGTCTTCACCAAAATTTCCTAAAGCATATTTTTTTAAATCATCATCCGACCTAAGTCAGACCATTCAACCTAATATGATGACGTCACATCCTGTAAACATTAAAATCTCTTTTATAGCACAAAACTATGAATTATTCAAAATCCATATATACCTAAATTGATCTATATACTTTCAAAAGTAGACAAAAATAGCACGTTGAAGTTTAAAAACCGGTCAAGTGCGAGTCAGACTACCTAGGGTTCCGTAATTCGACAGTTTTGGGAACAGTCAGGAAAAGGTATTTAAAATCTTGCCCATAACTGTTTATGATAACTAAAAAAAGAATTGATTGTAATACAAAAGAGACTCAAATATTTTTATACCGTACTCGAAATGAAACTCGTGGATGAAAAATTTAATTTTGTCATTTTGTTATCGTGAACTTCTCACCGGCTATATTTTTCCTGTAATCTTTACGTAATCCCAAATTACCATGATGTTTTTCATATTTTTCGGTCTATTAGTTTCGAAAATAAGGGGGGGGGGGGACATGCATTTTTTGTGGTTTTTATCCAAATTGTATTTTTTTTTCTCTATTTTGTATTGGAAATATTTTAAACAATAAAAAAAAAACTTTTTACACCTTATTATGTGTGGTATACCACTACAGGTGGTAAAGCTGATGCCAGGCTCGACTGTGGAGGTACCACCATCTTACTCAAATCCTCCTGAAGTTATTCGGGGGAGAGTAAGAGAACAGCTCTTAGGCAAAATCAGGCGGCCCACCATTGCCTGGGACCGATGGATGGCGGTTTATCCATCCCCAATTGCCGGGCCTTATATAAAACAGACTGGTGACGGGCAGCGGCGTCACTGGTGCGAGGGTTTTGGCACCGCGCACACCAACCCGTCGCCCAGCGTGTGTGAGTATGGGTATTTTTTCCAGGAGGACCGCCAAGAGTGGTGAAAACCTGGAAAGGCCTATGTCCAGCAGTGGACGAAACAGGCTGATGGATTGGATTGGATTGGATTATGTGTGCAAGTGAATGCTATTGTTGTGGCAAATTTCAAGTCTTTATCTTTAACGGTGCTAAAGTTATGAGGCTGTGATATACAGACGGACGGATAACGGGGTCTCACCATAAAGGTTCCTTTTACCTTTCAGGTACTACGGAATCCTAAAAACAATCGAATGTTGTTGTACATAATGCTGTACTATGTAGGTAGAAGATTTGTGATATAATATGCTTTACATATAGGATTTGGCGGCGGTAAAAGTAAAGAGAGAAATTTAAAAAACAGGCCAAGTGCGAGTCGGACTCGCGCACGAAGGGTTCCGTACCATTATCTATAAAAACGGCAAAAAAATCATGTCTGTTATATGGGAGTGCGCAGGTCCGACTCGCACATGGCCGGTTTTAGTTTTAGTTGTTATAGCGGTAACAGATATACATCATCTGTGAAAATTTCAACTGTCCAACTATCACGGTTCATTAGATACAGCCTGGTCACAGACGGACAGACGGACAGAGTCTCGGTGTCGTGTAAAGTGTTTCATTAGAGTTAACATTCTTGTTTATTCAAAGTTCAGTCTGCGGTATTGTCTAGACTACACTGGAGTCTAGCTAGCCGGTAAAGAGCATCTCTTATAGCCATTACTATTCAAGACACAGGCTCTTACTCAAGTTTATTAGAGTAGTAGATTGGCCCGCGCTCGATGTGGCTCACGCGTCGATGCGCACAACACTCGGGGCACATTCATATTCACGAGGGGCGAGCCTTGCTGAAAGTTAGTTATTTACAGTTGGTAAAATACTTATTTTATGGATCTTGAGATATTATGATTATAACAAATAAAATAACATAACAAACATATCGTCTCGACATGAATCCTTGAGGGGGTGTCCGAGGTGTTCCCGAGTGTGAACTGTGAAATGCAAGTCACAGTCCACACACCGGTACACCCGCGTTTCACCGACGATTATTACGTCCCAACGTGATGGGTGGTGAGCCTTATCGCCGTACTTCGGGCACAATTACACGCTATGTAGGGCATGCAGGTTTCCTCACGATGTTTTCCTTCACCGTTCAGCAAGTGGTGAGAACACAAATACCATGCAAATAAATTCCAAAAAACTCATTGGTGCATGCCCAACCGGGGATCGAATATGGGTCTCAAGATTGAGAGGCCAGTGTTCTATCGCCGCTTTTTTATGATTATATATATTTTATAAATACAATCAGCTTTGCTAGGACATTACCGTGCCTGTTCGAAGCATCAAAGAGAACTAGGATAAATGTCTTAGAATTAGGAAAGTGAAAGTAGGCGAGGGACTAACCAGTCTACATATCATATAGGGACTTTCGCAAATCGGTAACGGACAAATAAATAATATTTGTCCTATTTGGCCTACTAAATCACCTCTTCAGGCAAACCTTTCACCCTTCTTTCCACTCCTCGGATATGAAATACTATTTTTCGTGTTGAGTACGAAGACTGATTTTTAACAATACTGATCTCTATAATTCTATAAGAAGAATCAGTTTCAATTCAACTTGATATCTCTGGCGAGGCCCGAAAAAAAAGGACTCGACAGACGGACAGACAACAAAGTTATCCTATAAGGGTTCCGTTTTTTCATTTCGAGGTACAAAACCCAAAAAATGAGCTCTGCCCGTGCAAGTTACAGTAGGTATTTAAATTCATTACGGAAGAGCGAACAATTTTTTTAATTTGCGTTGGTGTGTTGATACTTTGAAAAAGTTGATTATTATGATCAGGAGAATATGCAGTTTTATTTAAAGATGCCTGTCTGCTTACACCTGATATTCACTGTGTCCCCTTCATATATTCCGAAAGCTCTTATTGCAAAGTTACGTTCTATTAAAAATGAACCAAACCAATATTTGCAGTAATTAAACTTATCCACGCTCGTTCACAGAACTATCACGGTGATCCAGCTTTCTAGTTGCAACAAAGCTGTTTGAGATCATGAAAGCTCCTAAAAGCCGAGCTGCTGGTTGTGTGTGAATTAGGCTCAAAATATCAAAAACTTTCAGAGAAATTAAGCTTCACGCCGAAGCTTAATAGAAACAGACTGTCATATCAAAGGTAAAAAGCTTTTGAACAAGCGTTGACAGGTGCTTTATCTTGACTCGAGCAAGTTGTACTTTGTATATTTATTTTTATTTATTAAGGTTAACAAACAGTCATATAAAGAAACATTAAAAAGAAAACATAAAACACAGACAGACCATAATAATATTTATACACAAATATACATATGTACTCACATATTATCAGGAAACATTGAAATTGTTAGGTTTAAAAAAAGTTGTAATTTAAGATTATTGTTATAATTTGATACAAACAAACACATACAAAATCGACAATGTACATGTACAAGTATAATACAAAATATATATACAAGACTACCACGAATTAATTTTTTACTTAATTTGTATAAACATACTAGCGTTTGCCCGCGTGTTAACGACATGCTTTTTTCCGGGATAAGTAGCCTATGTGTTAAGTTAGGGTATAAGCTATATTCATTCTAAATTTCATCCAAATCCATCCAGCCGTTTCAGCGTTAAAGAGTAACAAACATACACACACACAAATTTTCGCATTTATAATACTAATGTGATATGATATTATTTATATTATTGAAGTAGTTCTATTTGACCACTTGAAACGTACTTTTCTTTTTGGGCCTGTTTAGTGTCCCACCACGGGCTCAAGACAAGTGGTTTTGGCAGTCCTCTCGTGATGTTAACCTGACACTGCCTAAAAAATTTTGAAGGGACCGAAACAAGTGGAAATCTGAAGGTGCAAGGTCAGGACTATACGGCGGATGCATTAATACGTCCCAGCCAAACTCTCTTAATTTTTGCTGAGTGCCTATGTGTGAGGTCTAGCGTTTTCATGATGAAAAACCACATCCCTTCTGTTGACTAATTCCGGCCGCTTTCTCTCAACTTCTTGCTTTAATCTCATCAGTTGTTCGCAGTAGAGTTCAAAATCGATGGTCCTGCCTGGCGGTAACAGCTCATAATGAATAATGCCCTTCCAATCCCACCATAAAAACAGCATTACCTTGTTGCGAGATAACCCGGGTTTCGCCAGAGTCTGTGAAGCCTGACCAGCCTTTGACCACGACCTTTTTCGCACGTTCTTGTCATACGTGATCCACTTTTCATCACCAGTTATCAGGTTTTTCAAAATTGGTTCGGTTTCATTACGTCGTAATAAATAATCACAAATGAGTACACGGTTCATTAAGTTTCTTTCAGTGAGCTCATCAGGCACCCAACTATCGAGCTTTTTTGTGTTCTCAGCTTTTTGAAAATGCGTCAAAACTGTTTTGCGGTCAATCCCCAGTTCTTCAGCTACATCGTAACTACTGATATGCCAATCTTGCTCCACTTTTTCAAAAATGGCATCCATTTTATCCGTAACAGGGCGCTCAGAGCGAGGTGCATCTTTGACATCAAAATTTCCAGATTGAAAACGCTTTAACCAAATTTGTGCTACTCTCACAGACACTGCACTAGGTCCATACACATCACAAAGTTTTTTCGCGGCTTGCGTTGCATTTTTACCTTTTGTGTAGTAAAATTTTAAAATGCACTGCATTTCTTAATTAGATTCATTTTAACAGTAAGAAAAACAAATGAAAATCACACATTTTACCTAATTTGAATTTGGAATTATCTTTTTTAAAATTTAAACTTTATAATAATACCAAAACTAGCCAGATACAAATGGTATAGCCAAAGAGATTTTATTATAAGTTCACACATAAACGAAAAGTGTGAAGATTGCATGAAAAGTACTTCAACACCATCGCCAAGAATCAATATCGATCCTGCGAAAACAACCACCGAGGGACTATTGCTTGAGCTTAACAAAAGGCTCGATGTACTATTCAAAATGCAGAAAACACTGGATGGCATGAGTGAGGCTGTAGACTTTTACTCTGAGCAGTACCTTGAGCTCATGAAATACAAAGAAAACAGTGAAAAGAAGGTGAAGGCTTTAGAGCAAAAGAACGTCTATTTGGAAAAGTGTAACGGAGCTCTCCAGGAACGTGTGGTTGCTCTCGAAAACAAAAGTAGGGAAAAAAACATCGAAATCATCGGGCTAGAAAACAAAGAAGGAGAGAACATACAAGAGACAGTCAAGGTTATTGCCAAAAAATTGCAGATAGACTCCACCAACATCGAAGAAGTAAAGCGGGTAGGTGGAAAAAAGCCGAGCGGCAAAGAGCAGCCGCGTCCGCGGCCGGTTCTGATTACCCTCACATCGCGCTCCGTGCGTGATCAATGGCTTGCCAAGAAGAAAACTCGCATCACGAACGGAGATGTTTACAATAATGATAGCTCGGAGCCTATCTACATAAATGAGGATCTATCCAAACATCAACGGCAGTTATTTCGGTCCGCTAAGGCGAGTTTAAAACCAAAATTCCAGTTTGTATGGATTAGTAAGGGAGATATTTTGGTCCGCAAGGACGAAGAAAACAGGAAAGTCTACACAATTCGCTCTGAAGAAGATATAAATAACCTCAAGTCCAGTGAGGAGTAACGCTTTCCTTATCGTAGCCCTTACGTTATACAGGAGGATTTACAACAATAATATTTATGCATAGCAACCCTTTAGACACTATTAAGGATACAATATACACAAGATATAACGACATAAAAGTATGGAGCCAAGATATTAATAACACACATAATAGCTTGAATTTAATACATATTAATATAAGATCATTAAGAAAACATTTTAATACATTTTTGGCACAAATTGAGAAATGTCAAGAAAAATTAGACCTTATGATACTTACAGAGATCAACATTAAAAAAGAGGAAATACCATTATACAGGATAGAAAATTACGACATGTACTGGAATACAAGAGAAACTCGAAAAGGAGGAGGAATTTTAATTTATGCAAGGAAAGAACTAAATTTCTCCGCATCAAACATAAACGGAGCAGCGTCAGAAGTTATACACGGGAAAATAAATACATCACAACAAAATGACATTCATATAATATCAGTTTATAGACCGCCGAAAACCAATAAATTAAAGTTTACCCAAGAAATCCAAGATATATTGAAGACTATACCTAAGTTTACCGACATCGCCGCCGTAGGAGATACAAACATCAACCTTTTAGACGAAAGCATGAGCACAGCTATATCAAGATATAAAAACACGCTATATAGCCACGGCTTGGATAGTCTTATCAATGACGTAACGCGCGAGGAGATAATGGACGGCTGCGTCTGCAGATCCTGCATCGATCATCTGTGGGTGCGCAGCCGCCGGCCGGTGCCCGCCGCGTTCCTACTTACGACGAAGATAGCGGATCATTACTTAATTGGTGTTACAATCTCTACAGGTGAAGACACGATCAGTGCTCCATTGAAAAGTAAAGTGATAATATCTAATCGATTAGTTCGTGAAAGTTTGGAGGCAGTAAATTGGGATGACCTTCGTGACTGTAAGTGTCCGTTAATATTATATGAAAAGTTGTGTTTAATTTTCGATAGTGCCTATGAAAATTCAAAGGTAGAAATATCATTAAACAGTAAACGCAAACGACCGCCTTGGATTAATGATAAGTTAAATTCAATGATAAATATTCGAGATGAACTGTTTAGAAAGTGGAAGTCGAAACCAAATTGTATGAATATGAGATTAGAGTATACAAAATATAGAAATAAAGTCAACAAATTAATTAATGTGGCTAGAAATAAGAGTAGACAAGAAGAATTAAAAAAGTGTAATAATGATGCCAAAAAGATATGGGCAAAAATAAACAGCTGGCTGGGCAGGGAGAAGCCCAAGTTAGATGATGTTATTTTAAAATATTTAGGTAAGTCAGATAATCTCGAAAATGTATGCAATAAGTTTTCGGAAACATTCACAGACGAAATACATAAAATAAAACATAAATGCAATAAAAAGTTTTTAAATAGAAATGAGTACATGAAAGAGAGTGATATGTCATTAAGATTCCGGAAAATTAGTGCACTTGAAATAGAAAAAGTAATCGATAACTTAAGTAATGACAAGTCACCCGGCTCGGATGGTATTCGAGTCGAGGATATTAAATATATTAAAAAGCAAATAAGTCCTATTATCGCTAATTTCATTAATATGAGTGTCCAACAAGGACTTTATCCAGATGATTTGAAACTGGCTATAATTAGACCCATATATAAGCAAGGTAGCCACCTAGACTACACCAACTATAGACCTATAGCTATTCTGTCAGTCATCAACCAGATAGCAGAAAAACTTATTGTAAGACAGATAAGTAATTTTTTAGATAAGCATGGTATTATCTCAGATAATCAACACGGCTTCCGACGTGGTCGTAGCACGGCGACGGCGCTTAAGCAGTTTACAGACTATGTTAACAACTCATTGGATCAACGGAAACAAGTAGTTGCAGTGTTTATTGATTTCAAAAAAGCTTTTGATACTCTGGACCATAGCCAGCTTTTGCAAGCAATGAGCGAATGTGGAATAAGAGGACCTTTAAACAACTGGCTACAGAATTACTTAAAAAATAGAACTATGGAGACATCAGTACATGGTACAAAGGGTGCAAAGGCCAATATAAGGTATGGTGTTCCCACCGGTTCCGTGTACGGTCCGGTCGGGTACATCATGCATGTTAATAGTGTCTGCAATGTAGTTAAGCACTGTAAAATGTTTATGTACGCCGACGATACGTGCTTACTATATGCTCATAAAGATTTGAATATTATTCAAAATTGTATACAAAGGGACCTTGACAATATTATCAAATGGGCACACGATAATGGCATTATTATTAATCTATCAAAAACAAACTGCATGCATATATTTTCGCCATACAATAAACCTAAAATGAATAACCTGCAGATAACTGGGCATGGTTATGATTGTTTCCATAATGACTGCTTGAATGACTGTAAATGTCCCGAAATTGAATTTGTAAATCAATATAAGTATTTAGGGCTTACCATAGATCAAAACATGTCATTTAAAACACATGTGAATAATGTATGCGCTAAGTTGAGATCTGTCCTATGTAAATTTTATCAGCTGCGAGGTGTAGTGAACAGAGCTACAATGTACTCTGTTTACTATGCACTCGCAGACTCGATCGTATCATATGGCTTGAGTAGTTATGGTTGTACTTTCAGAACGTATCTAGATCAGATCAATGCCGTGCAGAAAAGACTAATGAAATTATTAATTGATAAAAAGACAAAGAATAAATGTCGCCATGATTATGATAGACTGTATACTGTTTGTAAAATCTTACCTGTCCATGAAAAGGTTAAATTACTTATACTGTTAGAAGAGTTTAATAATAATGAGTATAAAACCCCTATCTCGCACCAAATAACTACAAGAAATATTATTAACAAAAAGTTAGCTGTTCCTAAAATATGTAATTACTATGGCTCAAGAACCAGAAAATATTTAGTTCCAAAAATTCTCAATGATCTTCCAACCGATATTAGAAATAATAATTTTACCAAACCTGTGTTTAAGAAAAAAGTAACAAATTCCTTATTAGAGCGTTGTGTTTATTAAAATAAAATTAAGTGTTCCCCTAATTGTTAAACCATAATATTATAGATAGAAGTACCTCAATTGTAAAGTTTAATGAGAGCATCAACTGCCAATAAACTGCCCTGCAGTTTGGCGGTGCTATGAAATTAATTTCCTTTTGTATTTATAAGAATAAACGTTTTTTTGAATTTGAATTTGAACATACTATTTGCGAAAAGAGTTTTCCCCAACCTATTAGATTACCGTTCTTAAAATAGAGCTGAAACAATTAACGTTAGGAAATGCTAGTTTTTCGAGGTTTTTTGTATGAGGACGGACACTCCTTAGGCTTTAATTTGCCACAGTAACACATTCTGTGAAAATTTAAAGCTGTAGACCCCGGTGGCAGACGGGCGGACAGACATAGACAGCGAAGGCTTCGTAATAGGGTTCCGTTTGGTGTTCTTCTCTACGTACCTTCATTTTCTGTATTCTAAGTAACGATCCATTGTTCGATATCGAGGTTGACTTCAGACACTCGTTCAAACGATTACGTACGTTTGTAAGCCGTAGATTAGCATGAGTCGGGTACACATGCCGATGAGTTTCCGCTCGAGCTACAGTGGGTAGTCAACCTTCAGCAGCCCTTTAATTGACCAGTAGGAATTTTGACGATCGATTGTTTTACCTATTGTTCTAACCTGTTGTATCTATTTTATTTATTGTTTTTTAATTTAAACCTTCCCATAATTATGAACGTCGTATTTTGTATTTGCTCATAAAATGCCTTAAATTGAGAGGGATAAGCAGGTACTATAAAAAGATCCTGTATTATATTGGAATAAATGCGTAGGTACTTCGAACTTTGTAGGGACATGGTTTCATAATTATTGCTATCCCAACGGCTGCTCTATCCACACTGTACGGATTTTAAAATCTCGGCTGTTGGTCCAGTTTCTATTAGATTTGTACAATACACTGATCACTACTTACTTCGTGTACCTCACACTTACAACGTAATAATACTACATATTCAATAACCGCAGACCACAGATTAGGAGATTCAACCAACAATCCTTTTTTTATTTACGCATTTAGTTTTTCCGTCAGGGTTTTTGTTGATGTCTTTTCGAATGAGATGTATTTAGAACTTTCATGGGAGTTATTTGAGACAGGGCGATTTCAATCCTTATGTAAAATAATTCTTGTGAATTGAACCAGTATGACTATTTTCTCTTTTCTTGCCTTTTTCACATTTTTTTAGTTACTAGGTGCGAGGTAATCAATTACACCAAAATTTTAAGTACGTTTCCAAATTCCCAGCTACGCAAAGGTGTTCTGTACAAATATAACATTACTCCTGAACTATTGTAATATAGCCTCGAGCTACGGTTTTGTGGGGAGTGAATTGGCAGTGGCAGCAAACGACTGTGTTCTCGGCCTAATGCATTGTTCATAACAACATGTTAACTACCCGATGTACAGACAGACTTGATTAAATACCAGTTCAATGCTTTAATGCCCCTTGCTATATACCGGTAAATACCTCTTGTTACATACTGGAAAATAGAGGGCTTACATTTTCTGAAACTACTTGCTTTACCAACTATAACAAACAACATTCCAAGGAAACAAAATCACACAGAAGAAATATTAGATTGTTAGACAAGGGCGGTTAGTGAGAAATTGAGCGAATCACTTACACCCGCGTTGAATGCTCTACCTTTTATTACTAATAAGACGAAACGATTTTTTGCAATTAAAATTATGTTTGCAACGTTTTTAACGAGAACATTTTACAGCCCCCATTTTTTTTCTCATGTGATTTTTTATTTTTTTTGGTCAATCGTGTTTTGCTGGCCAGTGTGATAGTTTTAATTAAAAAACCAATTTAGTTATTGTGTAATGTTATTGAATGTAAGAATATATGCAATTAATAAAAATAAACGAAATGGACCATAAAAATACCGTTTATCTTGTCTTATTAGGATTTAATTTAATTTATTTATTTGTCATTTAGATGTGAAGCAAGACCGATTAAACATTATGTATGACATTATTTATGCTTGAAAAAGTTGCCGAACAGTCTTCATACCGAAATATCCTCTTACGAGGGCTATACATGCTGGTGACCTTCAAAGTCGAAGTTAGTGGCTGGTTTTAATCAGACGTTATAAAAATAAAAAAATTGAAAAACATACGATCTATGATAAACTACAGGATATCTGGAATGATGTGCCTGGAATAGAATTATAAATTTTCATCAAAATCTTTACCAAATACCAAGCCTGGGTCTAATTAGCATGATCAACAAAAACACTTGTACTCGTTTCACAATATTAGGTCTAATTTATAACAAATATTCGATTTAATCCACGGAAGTGGATAACACAAAAGTTTAATCAAATAAGTATGCAAAAAAAATAATTAAACTTAGTCAAATTGAAGATATTATAATAACAAATGATTTCCCTTGATTATTTTTGAAGAATTTTTATCAAGATATTTGTAATTAGTTATTTAGGTATATTTTAGTGCGTTCACAACTTGATTCCCCGTCGAGTAACGGAGAGATCAATATGAGCCTAGTCGTGCGAGTGAATGAGACGCACGCATCCGGGGTCACTAGCAGTTTTTATCGCCCTAATATTTTGACCGGCTACCAACAAACTGTTGTTTCTAAGACGAGACTGGATAGGATATGGGATGTCAACTTCATTAGGCTAGGCTTATGCTTTGCTAGTTAGTAGCTAATTACTATATATCTAATCTATCTGCCGTTTCTAGTTGGCTGTCTACGTCTTGAGCAGGAAAGTATATGGCATCCAATAAACTTCGTTTTGTTTCTGCTCAGATTCGGTTCTATCTATCTTATGATTGTCACTTCACGATGAAACTTCAAGAACAATGGGAAATAACTAATAACTTTTGATTACGTTGTTCCACAAATAAATTTATCAGACACAGTCAAGCTACCGATTTCATCGATTTATTCGACATCTTCAGGCAAAAACAATAAGACATATTAATTGCATTTTTACACGATCGTTTCACATTATATTTTAATTTCAATTGTGTAAAAATAAAAAGCTTAGGAACGAGGGTAAGATATCTTGTCAGTGTACGTTTTGTCATTGCAAACAAATCGTTTGATCTCTATCTATTTCATCAGAAAATCGAGGTGGGGGTCGGTATATTTACTCCCATTTTGTTCCTTGGTTTGGTTCAGTTTATAACTACAGCCAATATCATCAATATACAACTGATGATCGAAGACTAGAGCATATCACGCGGTGAGGAAAGGATAGGTAGGTTTAATTATACTGCATGCGGTATATATTTGACTTTTAGTTTTTTTTCAAATCCCGTAAGAACACATTTGTGGTCAGTATTCACGCTTCGATAGACACGTTAAGCTGTGGTTCTAATTAGTGCCCAAAGTTCTACGGTAAGGCTCAACTGAACACCGATCATATTATTAATAATCATCGTTAGTAAAACGTGTGTGTACGAGTGTGGAAACACCTGTGACACCCCTTCGGGATTTTGTCGTGACGTTTTATATTCTTCCGGTTTTTATGTAATTGTTTATGTTAGGCCAGTAACGGTAAAGCCTCCGTTCTCGCCTTCCTTCTCCATCCGTGTAAGCCCGCGTTTAGTTTCAAATAGCCCAAAGGTATGATAACAACCACAATATCGGATGTGTGCATTGTGCTGTAAATCGCGCTACATGTAGGTATAGTACAGATCATCTTGTCTTGTGCTGTCTGCGCTGGTTCATTCGGATACGGTTTTTTTTTCAGCAATATTTACGTATTTTTAACAGTTTCGAGGAAAAGCTTTACAGAGCTATTTTTAGTAGATTAAAATAAGCGTGCATATCCTTTATTAAATGAAAAAAAGCGATGTCTTTAATTTGGCCCTTAGTGACGTCATCACTACACATTGACCGCGCTAATTAGACACCTGATTTTTCAATGATATTGATCTATCCTACAGGAACCATACATTTTAAAGGGATAAAAAGTAGCCTATGTATTAAGTTAAGGTATGAGCTATATCTAATCTGAATTTCATCCAAATCCGTTCAGCCGTTTCAGCGTTAAAGAGTAACAAACATACACACACATACACACACACGCACAAACTTTCGCATTTATAATATTAGTAGGAAGTAAGATACAAAATAGGATACCCAATACCCATACCAAATTACACCTTTCTAGTACTAATTATCTCTGAGCTAAGCCGCGGGCAGACGGACAGACAGACGAACATGGCGAAACTATAAGGGTTCCTTGTCGGACTACGGAACCCTAAAAATGACCGAAATAATATACACCGCGGGATAGCCGACCGGGGGCCTCATTCTCCAACTTCAACATCCATCGCAATCGTCTTCAAACGCCCCGTAATTGGAAATGACATCACACATCATTATTAGCCAATCATGACGTCTTTAAAGGTCATAGTGATAAGAGGGTAGTTTCCTCCAAAATTAATTTTAGTAAACTTATGAGAATGAGTTTTTTCGTGTGATAAATTGTCTCCAGGGTGGTTTTTGAATTATTTTACCAAAATTGGGGAAACATGATTTGTACAACGGTTTTCGAAGAACAAAGAATCTAACTATAAATGTTTCAATTTATGACGGTACTCTTAAAACAACATTTCTTTCTCCAAAAACTATTTGTAGCGTCCTAACAAATCTGTATTGTGGCATGTAAAAGAATACACTGAGTAGACCAAACGGCTGGATGTAGGAACACGAAATTTGGATAGATTCCATATACGACGTCGACATCTGCTAAAAAGGAATGGATCCCACGGGATCGAAAGAAACAGGATCATAAACATGTTGAAAATGAACACATACTTTATAGTCAAGGTAAAGCTGAACCAAATTTTTTCCGCTCAAAAAACTGTGAGAGAATTTATCGAGCAAATAGTTTACTGCCAAGCGAAGCGCGCTCCGGACTCTCTGTGGCCCCAGGGCTGCTGCAGTCAGTATTGCCATATTCGAAGCGAATCCCATTTAGGGTCTTGATAAATCTCATACATTTAAGCAGTGCCCTGCAAAACTGTATAAACAGTTTGTCTGCAAGAATGAGTCTCGAGAATTTTCATACTGGTATTTCAGTGGGAAAGAGGTACATCTGCGTTGCGAGTCTGAAATATGTGTAAGAGATTGAATGATATAAATAAGTTTGTATAAAATCGTTTTATTTGACATAACTTTAATGTTTGTACTTAACTTTTGATATCGAATTCAAAATAGGCACATTTTTCTAATAATTACTGTCCCTCTACTCGTTACACTTAACACAACTATAGCTGCCATCTCTTTCTAAAAAGCACTGTCCCTCTACTCGTTACACTTAACACAACTATAGCTGCCATCTCTTTCTAAAAAGCACTGTCCTTCTACTCGTTACACTTAACAGAACTATAGCTGCCATCTCTTTCTAACAAGCACTGTCCCTCTACTCGTTACACTTAACACAACTATAGCTGCCATCTCTTTCTAAAAAGCACTGTCCCTCTACTCGTTACACTTAACACAACTATAGCTGCCATCTCTTTCTAAAAAGCACTGTCCCTCTACTCGTTACACTTAACACAACTATAGCTGCCATCTCTTTCTAAAAAGCACTGTCCCTCTACTCGTTACACTTAACACAACTATAGCTGCCATCTCTTTCTAAAAAGCACTGTCCCTCTACTCGTTACACTTAACACAACTATAGCTGCCATCTCTTTCTAAAAAGCACTGTCCCTCTACTCGTTACACTTAACACAACTATAGCTGCCATCTCTTTCTAACAAGCACTGTCCCTCTACTCGTTACACTTAACACAACTATAGCTGCCATCTCTTTCTAACAAGCACTGTCCCTCTACTCGTTACATTTAACACAACTATAGCTGCCATCTCTTTCTAAAAAGCACTGTCCCTCTACTCGTTACACTTAACACAACTATAGCTGCCATCTCTTTCTAACAAGCACTGTCCCTCTACTCGTTACACTTAACACAACTATAGCTGCCATCTCTTTCTAACAAGCACTGTCCCTCTACTCGTTACACTTAACACAACTATAGCTGCCATCTCTTTCTAACAAGCACTGTCCCTCTACTCGTTACACTTAACACAACTATAGCTGCCATCTCTTTCTAACAAGCACTGTCCCTCTACTCGTTACACTTAACACAACTATAGCTGCCATCTCTTTCTAACAAGCACTGTCCCTCTACTCGTTACACTTAACACAACTATAGCTGCCATCTCTTTCTAAAAAGCACTGTCCCTCTACTCGTTACACTTAACACAACTATAGCTGCCATCTCTTTCTAAAAAGCACTGTCCCTCTACTCGTTACACTTAACACAACTATAGCTGCCATCTCTTTCTAACAAGCACTGTCCCTCTACTCGTTACACTTAACACAACTATAGCTGCCATCTCTTTCTAAAAAGCACTGTCCCTCTACTCGTTACACTTAACACAACTATAGCTGCCATCTCTTTCTAACAAGCACTGTCCCTCTACTCGTTACATTTAACACAACTATAGCTGCCATCTCTTTCTAAAAAGCACTGTCCCTCTACTCGTTACACTTAACACAACTATAGCTGCCATCTCTTTCTAACAAGCACTGTCCCTCTACTCGTTACACTTAACACAACTATAGCTGCCATCTCTTTCTAAAAAGCACTGTCCCTCTACTCGTTACACTTAACACAACTATAGCTGCCATCTCTTTCTAACAAGCACTGTCCCTCTACTCGTTACACTTAACACAACTATATCTGCCATCTCTTTCTAACAAGCACTGTTTCTCTACTCGTTACACTTAACACAACTATAGCTGCCATCTCTTTCTAACAAGCACTGTCCCTCTACTCGTTACACTTAACACAACTAATATCTGCTATCTCTTTCTAACAAGCACTGTCCTTCTACTCGTTACACTTAACACAACTATAGCTGCCACCTCTTTCTAACAAGCACTGTCCCTCTACTCGTTACACTTAACACAACTATGGCTGCCATCTCTTCCTACAAGCACTGTCCCTCTACTCGTTACACTTAACACAACTAATATCTGCTATCTCTTTCTAACAAGCACTGTCCTTCTACTCGTTACACTTAACACAACTATAGCTGCCATCTCTTTCTAACAAGCACTGTCCCTCTACTCGTTACACTTAACACAACTATAGCTGCCATCTCTTTCTAAAAAGCACTGTCCCTCTACTTGTTACACTTAACACAACTATAGCTGCCATCTCTTTCTAACAAGCACTGTCCCTCTACTCGTTACACTTAACACAACTATAGCTGCCATCTCTTTCTAACAAGCACTGTTTCTCTACTCGTTACACTTAACACAACTATAGCTGCCATCTCTTTCTAACAAGCACTGTCCCTCTACTCGTTACACTTAACACAACTAATATCTGCTATCTCTTTCTAACAAGCACTGTCCTTCTACTCGTTACACTTAACACAACTATAGCTGCCATCTCTTTCTAACAAGCACTGTCCCTCTACTCGTTACACTTAACACAACTATAGCTGCCATCTCTTTCTAAAAAGCACTGTCCCTCTACTCGTTACACTTAACACAACTATAGCTGCCATCTCTTTCTAACAAGCACTGTCCCTCTACTCGTTACACTTAACACAACTATAGCTGCCATCTCTTTCTAAAAAGCACTGTCCCTCTACTCGTTACACTTAACACAACTATAGCTGCCATCTCTTTCTAACAAGCACTGTCCCTCTACTCGTTACACTTAACACAACTATATCTGCCATCTCTTTCTAACAAGCACTGTTTCTCTACTCGTTACACTTAACACAACTATAGCTGCCATCTCTTTCTAACAAGCACTGTCCCTCTACTCGTTACACTTAACACAACTAATATCTGCTATCTCTTTCTAACAAGCACTGTCCTTCTACTCGTTACACTTAACACAACTATAGCTGCCACCTCTTTCTAACAAGCACTGTCCCTCTACTCGTTACACTTAACACAACTATGGCTGCCATCTCTTCCTACAAGCACTGTCCCTCTACTCGTTACACTTAACACAACTAATATCTGCTATCTCTTTCTAACAAGCACTGTCCTTCTACTCGTTACACTTAACACAACTATAGCTGCCACGTCTTTCTAACAAGCACTGTCCCTCTACTCGTTACACTTAACACAACTATGGCTGCCATCTCTTCCAACAAGCACTGTCCCTCTACTCGTTACACTTAACACAACTAATATCTGCTATCTCTTTCTAACAAGCACTGTCCCTCTACTCGTTACACTTAACACAACTATAGCTGCCATCTCTTTCTAACAAGCACTGTCCCTCTACTCGTTACACTTAACACAACTAATATCTGCTATCTCTTTCTAACAAGCACTGTCCTTCTACTCGTTACACTTAACACAACTATAGCTGCCACCTCTTTCTAACAAGCACTGTCCCTCTACTCGTTACACTTAACACAACTATAGCTGCCATCTCTTTCTAACAAGCACTGTCCTTCTACTCGTTACACTTAACACAACTAATATCTGCTATCTCTTTCTAACAAGCACTGTCCCTCTACTCGTTACACTTAACAGAACTATAGCTGCCATCTCTTTCTAACAAGCACTGTCCCTCTACTCGTTACACTTAACACAACTAATATCTGCTATCTCTTTCTAACAAGCACTGTCCCTTTACTCGTCACACTTAACACAACTATAGGTGCCATATTTTTCTAACAAAACCCTTTCGTATTTACCTAGTACTTAACTAATCTAAACTTTAATTTTACACTAATAATAAAGTAGTATTAGGGCGGAAGATTTTGAGCTCGGTGCAAAATGCACAACTTATGATTGTTTTTCTTATTATTGAATAAAATGTAGTAAATAAATGCGATTTATGGTATTTCGCGGCCATAGTTTAATATCAATTAGGCTTTTCTACCAAAATTTTGTAATTTTATGCATTACGTTGTAAATGAATGTCCACACCAACTTAAAACAGTTGGTATGGACATTCACTCTAACTATAATCCATAAAATGACGCAATTCTGGTAAAAAGCCCCAATAATTATTAAACAACTAGCTTTTGCCCGCGGCTCCGCTCGCGTGTTATTCGGTTTAACGACATGCTTTTTTTCCGGGATAAAAAGTAGCCTATGTGTTAAGTTGGGGTATAAGCTATATCCATTCTAAATTTCATCCAAATCCGTCCAGCCGTTTCAGCGTGAAAGAGTAACAAACATACACACATACACACACGCACAAACTTTCGCATTCATAATATTAGTGTGATAGTGTGATGTGAAAGTCGCAAAATAAGATGAAACTATTTTATGACATACATACATATTATTTAAAAATAAGATAAACAATCATAAGTTACGCATTTTGCACTGAGCTGGAAACGTTTCCCCGTCGTGTTTGTATAGGTTATGTATAGGTATAGGAACAAGTATGTAGGGTTGTATATCAGTCGTGGCTGTGGTACAATATGCCTACCTCTGGAGATGTATACGACAATATGTGCCTTACTCGTAAAGTATTTAAGAGTAAACTCAAGTGGTGTAAGAAGCATCAAGAGCAGATCAGGCTCGACATTATAGCATCTAATCGTGCCGCCAAGGATTTTAAAAAAATTTGGAAGGCTACAAATAAATTTAATGTTAGGCCTGGACTGCCTGTGAGTGTCTCTGGCGTCAATCAATCGGAGGAGATTGCAAACTTGTTTGTAGAGCACTTTAGTGTGCAATCCTCACTGGGTCCACCACGGCAACGGGTGGTCGATGCCGGGGCCTGTCGTGATTCCGACTTAGTTCGGTTTACTGCCAAACAAGTGGATAGTGTATTAAAGAAAATGACAAGAGGGAAGTCGCCGAGTCACGACGGCCTCCGCATCGAGCACTTTCAGTACGCGGGCGTCCATCTGTGTGCCACGTGTGCTGAGAATCTTTCTGTCGCTATGTATGGGCCACTCGCACCTCCCACAGGATCTGATGCGAACTGTGGTTGTTCCCATAATTAAAAACAAAACTGGGGATGCGGCTGACAAGGACAACTATCGGCCTATCACACTAGCTACTATCTCGGCGAAGGTACTCGACAGCCTGCTGGACTATTTTCTGGAGGGATATTTATTTTTATCTTCATGACGCTCAATTCGGGTTTCGACCCGGACTTTCCACGGAAAGCGCTATCCTTGGCCTAAAGCTCACGGTCCAGTACTACACTGAGCGACGGACGCTGTATATGCTGCAATTTTAGACCTTTCAAAGGCGTTCGACATCGTGTAAAAAATGCGTCCCGGCAGAGCTGTTGCGTACCTTTCAATGTTGGTACCCGAATCAGTCGAATAATGTCAGATGGGCCGGTAAATGTTCGTCATTGTACGGGTTGGAATGTGGGGTGAGGCAGGGGGGGATTACCTCACCTAAACTTTTAAACTTTACATAAATGACTTGATTGTGGGGCTCAGCAGCAAAAAGATCGGGTGTCGCATTGATGATGTCAGTATAAACAACATCAGCTATGCTAATGACATAGTGTTGCTGAGCCCAACAGTCAGGGCCCTGAGGGAGCTGCTCCGTACGTGTGAGGAATACGTACTGTCTCACGGTTTAGTATACAACGCCAAAAAGAGTGAGTGCATGGTGTTTGGGGCCGTGGGTGGTTGGTGTCCCGATAGTGTGCCCGCTGTCACCCTCAACGGTATACAGATAAAGCGGGTCAACGAGTTCAGGTACTTCGGACATCTTGTAACTCACGACCTCAAGGACCATGCCGATGTTGAAAGGGAACATAGGGCGCTGGTGATCAGATGCAACATATTGGCTTGCAGGTTTGCATGTTGTAGTAAGCAAGTTAAAATATCGCTTTTCAAAGCATATTGCCAGGTGTTCTACACGTGCAGCCTGTGGATCAACTTCACGCAGAGGATCATGAGCGCCCTGCGTGTCCAATACAATAATGGCTTCAGAATGCTGATGGGGCTGCCCCGCTTCTGCAGTGCATCGGGTATGTTTGCGGATGAGCGTACTGATGACTTTTATGCCATCATGCGGGAGAGAGTAGCCTCGATGCTCTGTAGGGTGCGGGCCAGCTCCAACTCAATCCTGAGGACCATCGCTGGGAGGTACGACTCATCCATAATGCGCCACCTTGCGGAGGTGTTAGTCAAATACAGATATGTATCTGAACGGCACCCCAGCAGTAGGTAAATTTGTAATGCTATTTTGTGTTTAGATTAGGAATACTAACATAGGTTAAGATCATTGTTACTAACCAAACTGGACCACATTGTAGTCTGATTAATAAACGTATATTATATTATAGGTATATATATATTTAGGTACATTGAGTAATTTTGCGAACTTTTTCAGAATTCTGTTCCATTTCAACTCGAGAAACACTTAACAGATTTGATTGCGATTTGCTTTTTCTCATGGTAGTAACCCTGGTCAGGCTTGTTCCACTCTGCGAAGGCTACAAAAAGTTACAAGTACATGGCAGCCCGACCGGGCGGGTTATTCGGTAGGTTAAGAAGGGATAGATTTATGCGATAGAAAGAGAGGTGCCTCGAGGTGGATAAAATTGTAGCCACGCAGCGCTCTGCGAGCTGAATTGCACTTTATTGCCGCGTGACGAGAGTAGCTTTGAATTCAGGTGTCTTTGAAGAGTGGACCTTCTGTAGTACTATTTATTCTGTGCCCTGGTCAACAATACTTCAACGCGAATAAAGCTGCGGGCAAAAGCTAGTAATCTTTTAATGTTATTGGGTACAAATAGTTGGGATTACCCCCACCAAAATAGATTTAATGAAGTGTTGATATGCATGACGACTGGATTTCCGGGATCGAGACGAGTCTTTTGACAGTAAAACATAATGCGTTAGCTCAAACAGCTCGCTCGTCAGCTCAAACAATCATTGATTTAATATTGTTTTAATTGTCAAAGTTATTCGTATGATAGTTGAGAAATCCATATAGATCCGTATATATGGCAACACTGGCTGCAGTGGGCACACATGCTGCACAGATTAAATTATAAATATAGCTCATCCACCGCACTGCCAGTAACACCATGCCATGTGCATATCTTTAGTGCCTTCTCTTATATTTACCTAACAGTATAACAGGTGAATCTGTGACTTGAAACTTATGTTCTACTGAACAACTTTTGTTCTGCGGCATTAAAAACTACGTACAAAAAGGACTCACCCATAAGTCTTAGAACACAATTTGTTCGACATTATCAATAAAACATTCGCTCTGAACTTTGTGGCGTGTTTACGACGCTACATTTAAAAATATCCTTCAGCCCATAATGTTGAATTTGCACAATGTCGTATCCTAAAATGTTGGATCTCAATCCCCAAAATGTTAAAGGCCAACACAAAAATTATGTTTTATACAGATTTTGTCAAAGGATATCAAAATTTAATTTATTTATATACAGATTTTGGGACATCTGTCAAAAGTTAATTTATTTTTATACAGATTTTGTGACAGAATATGTCAAAATGTACAATTTAGATTTTTTTGAGGTTTCCATGATTTGGACTGATAAATCACTAAAATACAACTAGACTGAGAGACATATTGAAGATCTCTCATCTCATTTTGAAACGGAATGTGGTTTTCTTTGACACACTGTTCTAAATGTGTATTTTGTCTAAACTGTTCGGAACTCGTTAGTAGTCTCCCCACCGCTAAGCCTCCACTAATGAGGGGAAAAAACCGACTTGAAAATGTTTTAACGAAATTCATCCGCTTTGGTGCTAACATCGCATTACTTTTGACAAGATTTAAACTAATTACATGGATTAAAAAACAATAAAATAGAGCCACTGAAATTGCTCAACGCAGCAAGCTAGTATTCATTTTAATCTTACACAGCTGCATATTTGCGTCTTTTATTACCGGATTAGGGATAGGTACTCGTTATGCAGCAAAATGGAAGCGGTGCAGGCTTTTTTTACATCGCTTATATGGCGCTTAGTTATAAGACCAACCAGTGAGCAGCTGGATTGCTTCACTAGTATAATTTCAGTTTGATCATCCCGTTTAGGTGCCATAAAAAAGCCTTCGGTATTTTTGAGGTCTTGAAAGGTTTGATATTAATGAAACTTTTCTTAAGATAGAATATTTAAATGACCGTATAATTTAGAAAACGTCCAGATTATATGGATGTATAGATAATTCAAATTCAAATTGCCATATCCAATAAAGTTGAGGTACAACCATCCATATCGCCATGAAAACGGAAACCATTTTAACGGACACTATTAGAGTCGGATTTCGTGTGTTACAATAAAAAAGGGGCTTTCGATAAAACATTAAGTATAAAATTGTATGCATTATTATTTTTTAAGCATTTATTGGTATAGGCCTTGTTGTCAATAGTTTATTACTATTATTATGTAAACAAAGTGATGACCATAAACACAAATAAAAATAGTCGTTTCAAACTTATTGAATGACTTTCACACGAGAGTATTTTAATTCATTTATTTAATTGCAAATATATAGTTACATTACAGAGAGCCATTGCTTAATTAATTGCGTATGATGCTAATTTCACAGTTATATGAACTTTTTAAGCTGTGCATAGCTCAATCTTTACTTAGGAAGTGGACAAGTTAGTACGGTTATGTATTAGACTATCCTCTCGCCCGCGGCTACATCCACGTTTATACAACCCCTGCCCCATTTTTGGCTTGGGCATAATTTTAATAAAAAATTTTATAGCCTTTAAGTTGACCAAGGTCACTCCGATGATAATGAAAAAAAAACATCCAAATTCGTTTAGTGGTTCTCGAGTAAAAACGGAACATACATACAGACGAAAATTTAAAAAAAGGCAGATTATGCTTTAATACAATACTAATAATCCATTTTATAAATATACCTATGTATAGGTACGGCTTTTTAATAAACTTTATGATTAGTAAAGAATAGAAGATAATTTGCACATGCACTCGAATTTATAAATTATGTATTAATTTATTCCTGTTGATATATCACGTACTAGCACTTATTCTTTTAAAATTTGTTGGTATTATATTTTATTTTGACAACACTTTTTTTACAACTATATAAACTTTTATACCTTTGTGTTTTTTTATGGCATTTATTTACATTTATGTACTTAAATTAAAATATTTACATGGTACTCACATGGTAACACTACATACCTACATATACATAAGTAGACAATTTTCAATTTATTAAATAAGTAAAAGCACATCATACATGTGTATCAATCACAATCAAAAACAGTGATATGTTAGGTGTTGTTTAACTTTATTTATTGTTCATTTATCCCTTTAACAATGAGGTATGTATATCTATATTCAGAGTTTTTTTTTTCGTGTTATTTATTTCTTTTTGTGTTTAATGTAACTGTTTCTTTTGTAGACGCACCCTCTGCATTTGTATCAAAAAATTATTTAATTTTACAGGGATGCAGTGAAAAACAGCGCTGTTCGAATCATTGCTTATGATCCGACAGCATTGCTGAACGCATGACCTTTTGTCAAATTAGCTTAAGATTTTATCTATTATTATAATTATGTTATTTTATTTTTTTTTTCTTGTTTGGCAATAAATGATATTTTTCTTTTCTTCTTTTTTTCTTTCTAATTAATGATGTTTGTTATGAAATGAATTAGGTAATGAGTAAAACTATTTTTAAGGTAAGGAAATTTTGTTATCGAGTAGATGAACTAGGTAGGCATATACATATTTGTTTATACTAAAGTGGAAAGTTGATGTCCGGACGAACGTAAAACGTGTCCGGTTCGCAACCTTCGGAATACAGAATCAGCAGAATAAATGACAGACATACAAATATGCAACAAATGTGTGATCATATCATTACGGGTCATTTGACAACTCATACTCTACTACTAATTGAGAAACGGCTCACCACCCGTCACACTCGGAAGTAATAGTCGGTGAAACATGGGTGTACGAGTGTGGACCGTGCCCCACATTTCACAACAACGCTGGAACTCCCTCGGGGATTCATGTGGTGACGAATTAATTTTCATCCGCTGTTTACTTGTTTGAAATCTGCTTGCTTATCCAGTGACATGGATACTAATTGATAGAAAGAAATAGATGACAAGAGATATATGACAGAGACAGATAGACAAAGACGTAAACGAACTTCAGAGGCATTAAGTTCGGCACCCATTAAAGCATCCTACCTATGTAGGTACGCTTCTCCACTGACCCGCAACTACTCGTCTGTTGGACGCCGGATGCTGTCACTAATAAAAAGTGACATATGCGTATAATACGTAATATCACACCGGATAAATACTTGTTTCGTAGCGGATGATTACGCGTTACAAACTGCTGTTTTACAACTACATACATGAGGGTCTTTCCGTCATACTTGCTTTCTCACGCTTAAGGAGGTAATTATTTACCTCGGTACAAAATCCACATCATATAATTGTTTTCCTTACTTTTGAATAAAAAGTATGCAATAAATGTGTTTTAAAGCAACTGGCGGAAGTAGTTTATTAATAATAAAGTCTTCACAAAAACTTACGTACTTAATTGTATTACATTTTGTTTGCATTACATTAACAAACTTGAAAGCGTGTTCACAGTTGTAATGTAATGCAGCTAAAATGTAACGCATAAAATTGAATAATTTTCATGTGATCACCTAACTATTAACAAGCAGTTTGCGCGAATTGCTATAAAACGCATTTATTGCATCCCTTTTATTGAAAAGTAGGGAAAACAATATTATGATGTGCAATTTGCACCGAGATCCTCCGTTACCACTTTAACAAAACGCGGTATCCGAGAGACCCTACGGACCTTTTACGTATCTTGGAATCGGTTGCCAACTTTAGTTGCTATTCACAAAAAAACAGATAAAAATGAACTTCCAAAATAACCTTCATTCAATGAACTATTTACGAATTGTGATGTCAATTCAAGTGCGAACGTATCCTTAGATAAGCAGACTTCGATAGTATATGTATGTTTTCGACGATAGGCACTCGGTTGACAGCTGATTTTACGATGCAGAATCGGGGGGCTGGTCGCTTTTCTTCGATAGACACATCATCGTTGTCCTGAGCCGATGTCCCCTGCTGGCGCACCCAGGTGTATGTTAAGTGCATGTTGTTGAGTGCAATGTTACTAGAGGCTAAGGTTCTCGGCGCTCCCTCCTTCAGTCTAGTAAAGCTGTGAAGGCCACATGGCGAATATAAATAAACCATATATTGTGAACAAAATATCTGCTGTTCCATACATTTTGGTCGCTGCACCTTGCATATAATAGCAGATTGTTTGTGATTTCAGGGCTGGCTTCACAGTGAGAGTTGTTCTCCATCTAGTTTTCGAATTTATTAAACCCAGTCTATTGTCGTATGTTTCAGTGTACAATAAAGAGTATGAATGCCCCCAGATGCTCCGCGACGTGCGTGGCGGCGGCGCGGAGGGCTCCCCGCGCAAGTTCCGCGTGATGCAGGTGGCGCTGAACGCTGTGGCGCTGCTCGCGATCACCGGTGCTCTCTTCGCCTACTTCAAGGCCAACCCAGCCGTGCAAGTCAGTACCGGATATGTAGCCTTTAAAGTGTTCCAGTACGCTAATCATGCAGCTAATATTTATTGAGAAATACGATAGCCTTTTGAAAGGGAATCGCAAAGCAAGAAACAATGGTACGACGCATAGCCACAGACAGACTGTAAAATAATTTGACCAAGTGCGAGTCAGACTCGTGCACAACGGGTTCCGTACCACCACACAGTACGGGTACGGAACCCTAGGGACATTCATATCAACGATAATAATGCTACACATAACACAAAGGCGGCAAAATACAAGGATTCAAAGATTCAAAATGTTTATTTGTAAAATAGATACGTAAAGTATACGTTTTACATGTCATTATCTAATCTTTATAAAAACAATAACGAGGCGGTAAACTAGTAAAACTAATTAATTACACATAAAAAAGTAAACATTGATCGAGCTTGATAAATAACTTTATTTAATTCCAAAAAACGTGTAAACACAAGTTATACAAGTAGAAAGAACTCATATGTTTGTGTATCATTTGCATCTGCTGCTGAGTAGTATGTATATAGTGTAGTATGTATATAGTGTAGTATGTATATAGTGTAGTGTGAGTAGAGTATTTCAGTATACAGCGCCTCTATCCTCAGAGAAAAAAAGCAGTTATGTGCAATCAACTTAAAATCGTCCTAAGAACTACTTCTCTTGCGGATTGAGAAAGCAAGATATGTAGTTTTATCCGTATTTAGGGTGAGGAAGTTATCATGAAGCCATCTTTGGATCTTGTTAAAACCGACTTGGGCAGATTCATAGGCCTCTTTCTATGTCTTAGCAACAAAAGTGAGTGCAGTATCATCTGCATAAGAAATGACTTTTCCATGAAAAGAGTTGAGACTTAGGAAATCGTTAATGTAAACGAGAAAGAGGGTCGGACCAAGAATGCAAAAATGATGTTTTATTACTGGTAAAAGAAAATTACATTATGAAAAGAAAAAATACATTAAGAGTCTCTACATATAATAGCTTTGTTAAAAACTGGTTAAGATCACGAACTAAACCATGAAAAAAAACTCGTACATGATATCTTTGATAATATTTTGTATATACTTATGAATAGGCCTAGATAGTGAATAGGTTACCAGCTTACGGCTCAACAGATCGATACACGTGGAAAATGATCAAAAAAGAATCCCAGACTTGATCTTATTAGACGGTAAAAAATACAATTTCGTCAAGTATTTTTCGTTAATAACATTATTTTATTTATCAAACACAAATACAAATTAAACGAATAGAAAATACTTATTTTAATTCAAGCTGATGTTTAGGTACCTACTCTAACTTATATTTATTGTCTAGTGATAAAGTATTTGATTGTAATTGTATATTGTTCGAGCAAAAACAATAAGAACCTTAATTATTTTAACTAATTGTTGACTTTGGGTTCACTTCGCTAACTTGTAGAGCTTCAGTCTCAAAAGTAATTCTCCAGGTTTCCTTTATCTTTTGTATAGCAAATGAAGGTTTTCGTTCGTGTTCATGCGAACTCGCACAATAGAGGGGGGGGGGACTGAAAGAAACGTCTAAAAGAAAGAATAACTTCATGAATATCAAAAAGTTTCTCTTTCAAAGCGTGCTTTACAACCTGTTATTCTTTTGTGACCTTTGTATCAGCTTTCTGCTTCGTACCCGCGTTGCTGTTTTGTTGTTTACTTCGCACACCTGTTTATGCTGTCAGTATATCGCGCATTATATGTAAGTGTAACAGCCTCCCATCAGCTTTGATATCGCGTCAAAGGTTGAGTTGGGTTCAATATAGCCTGCCATCGGTTTTTTCTTTACATAGTTTGAGCACGTTGACAACATATTCAATAGTTTCAAGGTTATTTGTTTCAGCTCTATCTTAAAGACGGTAACACAAACAGATACAAGTTTTAAATTTGGTATAATTGTTATCATACTCTAAAATATAAAAAAAAAAATGAAAATTAAGGTTCCTCACTTAAAGGATGCCGAATCATTTGACAGGCGCTATGATTTTAGCGGCTTTTTTGACGCCTTTGTGTTGCTATGGTATCTATATTGTTGTTTTTTATCATGTTTTTAGGGTTCCTTACCCGTTTTCTGTGGTGGCACGGAACCCTTCATGCGTGAGTCCGACTTACACTTGCCCAAATTATTTTACTAGTTTTTTCGTCTGGCTTAAGATTGATCAAATTGAAAAGATTCACTCGCCCGTGTCGCATAGCGGCAGACGAGAGTGCACGAGGGCAAATAGTTCAGAAGTTTAGTGACACTTACTGCTTAGTAAACTCTTGGTTCTTTTATCTAAGTTGGCTATGACGAGCTAGAACAAGGCAATTTTTCAAATCTTGTACCTACAAAGTCGGGTAGTTTTGTAAATAAATACGATCTATTTGAAGAGAAGTGTCACGTCACACGTGTGTGACGTCACACGTGTGTGACGTCATACTAGTGACGAGGGGCTCGAAACAGATCGCTAGCAGTCATTTGTATGTGAATTTAGCAACGTCACAAATTCGTAGCATTTGTTAGCCAGCAGCATTGAATTTGGGACACATTTAACACTTATTTGAAGGTGAAACGTTACCCACTCGCTCGGTACGACGTGTAAAACTAAGCTTTGTTTTTCTTGTTCAAATCTTCTTTTATTTACTCCCTTACTAAGATATTACAACAAAAAAAAACGGTTTTGTAAGTAACTACATTGCTTGCCCTGTTAAAGTAATAATTATAATAAATGGAAATTATTATTATAATTATCTACATATACACTTCTACATCTACACTATTATATAAGAGGAAAGATTTGTTTGTATGTTTGAGGTAATCTTTGGAATTACAGAACCGATTCAGAAAATTCTTTCTCTTGTAAAAAGCTACACTATTGTTGAGTAACATAAGCTATATTTTATTTTAATAAAAATAAGTTTTCAGTTTGAAAATTCAATATTTGTGAATCAAATAGGGAGAAAAAGCGCCGCTTAGCTGCTTTATCGGCGTGCGTTGACCAAATGGTTAATAGTTACACGTGATAAAAGCGGTTGTTTTTACATACTGGAAATTGTATTAATTTAATCTAACCAAATACTTCCATCTACAACGATCCTGACACACCTCTTGCTAATATTAAGCTTGGAAAAGTGACTACAGCCAGGTTTAAGCATAGACAGATTAATACTATGGTTTATTTAAGTAATGATTTTTTCCCATACAGGAAAAAAAATATCAGTTTAATCTGACTACAGATTTCCATCTGCAACGATCCTGACACACCTCTCGCAAATTTTTAACGGACTTCAAAAAAGAGGAGGTTCTCAATTTAACTGTATTTTCCTATAGTTTTTTTTTGGGTATATTGCCCCGTCATTTCTTAACCGATTTGTAAGATTATTTTTTTGTTTGAAAGGTTGTGCTTTCAAGTAGGTCAAGCTTTAGTTTTGTCTTGATCTAATGATTGTTTTTAGATATAGGCAGTGAAACTCCTCAATGGATGACAGTATATCACTCGATATTGAAGCAAACGCTTTGTACCAGGATGCCGATTACAGGGTATTATTTGAAAAATGTCATAACCCCATCTGACCTTCGATCTTGACCTCATCACCATAGAACTCTTCAATAGATGACAGTACATAACCCGAGATTTCGATAATCCTTTATGTTAGTGTGCTTTTGCGGGGTATTACGTAAAATTAGTCATCATACCACCTGACCTTCGATCCTGGCCTCATCACCGTGGAATTCCTTGACGGATGACAGCACATAACTTGATATTGCGGCAATCATAATTTGTGTTAGTGTTCTCATTACCGAAGCAAAAATCACAGAAATTTTAAATTTTGTCTGTCTGTCTTTTTCTCTGTCTGTATACATATGTATGTATTTTTCGCTTTAACTCGAGAATCACTCAATGGATGTCGATGAGGATTTCTTTAGTATCACCGTATTAATTGAACTATTTTCGCGAAATTTTAAATGAAATGGGTTATACTGAGGGCGAAACCACAATTTTTAGAATTTTTGTGTCTGTCTATCTAAATGTTTTTATGTATGTTCCGTTTTAACTCGAGAACCACTCAACGGATTTGGATGCGGTGTTTTTAAGGGTCCGTACCTCAAGAGAAAAAACGGAGCCCTTATAGGAGCACTAAACTATCATGTTAACTGTTTTGGGATCAAAATAAATAAGAAAACAATTAGCAAAATTTTAATAAACAGTAACGCGATAAGTTACTGCTAGTGGCCTTACGTGGCGAGACGAGGGTCGCACAAACCTGTTATGTTTGGACGTTTTATTATAATTTTGTTATAAAAAACGCAAAAAAATAGTGCTGCTCCCTGAATGATAAAGAAATTATTTGTTCTGGGTAAACTTTAAGGAAGCAGAGTTTTATTACCTTTTAAGCAACAGAATTACCTATAGAATACAGATAGACAGACAACCTCTAATTAAGTTCTCATCAAAGAAAATATTTTCCAGTCGAGAATATTTTATAATGGTAGTTAGAAGAGATTATTAAAATTCAAATATCGAGCCATATTTTTATATTATCAAATACCTCGTGATGTGCAATTTAATACACTACTTTACCTAAACTCATGCAAAAGTTAGTTGCCTTCCTATTTTAATCATCTTGGTAAAATTTGTCGTAAGTTATTTTTGATATTTGTAGTAAAAGATTGTTCGTCATTTTCGTCTTTATTTCCAGCAAATGTCCGAATGAGTCAAACTACGAAAATAAATCAGTATCACTGCTGTCACCCAATTTAGAGCAAAATAAAACTTTTGACCCACAAAACAGCAAAAAATAAATTTCTCCGTAAACTATGACGCTTAGTCAGTCCGCTATCCATTGTTTTGTACGTATTAGAAAATATAGTATAAAAACCTCAAGTTTCCTCTTTCCTTTGCTTCCTACATAGAGTAATCGTAATTTAATAGCAGAAAAAAAATATGCGTAATTTTATTAAAAAGACCTCACTCCATTTTTTTTCCGTAAATAAAATATGTCATTGTGCACTATGTTTGAGTTCATAATCAGGATTTTACCGTATGAGTGACAATAAATGCATTTTAAACAACGTATTGTTGTTTTACATACAGTGGTGTTACGTTAAGCCATTACCGAGCCTGATGGAAACGTTGATAACACCTAGGATGAGGCTTTAATCAGGCAACGTAACGGTAGCGGACGAATAACTGACACTTCGCAACTGCCTTCAACTACTCTCCCGGTACGGCTACTTATGACGTCATCAACGAGTTTTGTCATGAGGGTGGAGACAAGTCAAGGTTGAAGCCTACCGCCAGTTGAAGTAAAAGGAAATGAATTAATTTGTAATAATTGTTTTAAGCAATTTTCTTTTTAGTTTGTGTGTACACTGTTGAAATACTCACTTTTGTTAATCGCTTCCATAATCAAGGGTTTGCTGGTTGAAATCTCTTCCAGAGATAAGCTCGCCTTTTGCATATACTGTTAGACTACTGTAACTTGATATTCATTTATATATTGTGTGCAATAAAGTGTTTTTAATTGAATCAATTATTGTTTGCCCGTCTGACCCTTTGAAATACTGAGATTCCGACACGTGTGTCCCCTGGTTGTACAGTTCGCAAATAAAAAGGTAACAAAGGTTTTACAATTAACCTTTCGTGAAATGAGAAGACATTCCTGTCTCTGACTCTTTATAACGCAACTTTAGAAGAATTTTCCTAATACAAACGCGTCTCATAGTGGAGTTGCATTTTAATTAAATTTCTGTGAAAGGAAGTTTCTACTATTCTTTCATCGCTGATGTAATGCATTTTAACAATATTGCGATTTTCTAAAGCGATGAATTTCGCAAAAACTCATATGATCTTAGTTAATGAGAACTGTTATGTCTAAGGCTACACACATATAACGTAGGAAATTCGACGTCATCTCTGTTTCTTAGAACAAGGCGTTACATACGCAAAAACGCCCTTGTAACCGTTCAATATGCGATACTATTAAAACTTCCGTGGGCTGACATGATTGAGCAAATTATTATTAAATATCGGTTTTTGTGCTTACATATTTTATTTTTTGACTAGATGCCAACAGTTTTACCAATACAATTTCAGCATTTTCAAGGCGAGTGTCTTTATTGGGACGACAACGCGGCATTCACCGACGTTGTCACATGGCCAGTGAAGACGGTGTACGCCGCGTCGTCATGTAGTTGGAATATAGTCCAATATGCGTATTACTAGCTGGTGTATCAAGTAGTTACAAAATTCGGAAGAGTATTGTACATCCCGCTAGGGAAACCAGGCAAGTCGTTGCCCTATATGCAGACACGTGGGTTTGAGCCTCGTCTAAGATATTGATTCTCAAAGAAATTTTTGTAAAATTCGGCTAAGTCCCGAGCACCCACACATTCTTATTAAAATACGCAACGCCTGTTTGAAGCAACCACGTCGAGTCGAACAGTTTGGACTTTTTACCTATCTTGTTTTTCGTATGCAAAATGAAACATAATATTATATGGGATAAATTAAAAATTTACAGTTTTGTGCCTACCCTACTTAAAAATCCTATGCACGCCTTAAAGATAAATATTTTTAAAGTGGGCAAAAAATCATTATATAAATCCATACTACCATTACTAAGGCAAAGTGAGAATTTATACTTCCAGACAGTGACGTAGCAGGTCTAATGGCGTTGTAGCAGTTGCTACGTCGTAGCCACCATGGTAATGTAGATGGCAAAAACAACTTATTATAAAAAGAGCTAGTAAATAATAAAATAAAACACAATGTACCGTTTTACTACTGCGTCACAAGTGCAAAGATCCCATAGTTTACCGCTTTGTAGAACCGCTACGGCGTAGTCTGAACGCGTTTATGCTTAAAAAAGTCGTATACCCCGTTACGTAGCAAGTGCTACAATCCCAAAGCTTAATGTTTTGTAGACCCAATACAGTGTAGTTAAAATGAATTTATGCGTCGAGAATGAATTCTCCTTTACACCACCGTTGTATGAAAGAATATTTTTCTTAGTAAGAGTACTTGCTACGCTGCCATTGTAAACAATGTTTGTGTTTTAAACTTCTTACTGAATGTAAAATACATCAAATATTATTAGATTCAAATTCAAACTCAAAATTATTTATTGGTAAGTAAAATTTCATTTATTAGAGTGCATTACAAAATAGAATAGGAATACTTTATTTCTGTAATTCATTCATTTCATTTATTTCGGCCAGCAAAAAGCCATATAACACACACAGTATCTACAATAATGTTAGTAATAAAAATATATCTAAAATTGAAAACTGCTTAACCTATTGTTAGTAACATAATAACATAATCCTATATTTACATATTTTTATTTTTAAGTACATTAATCATAGTACAATGGTTCATGTACTGAAAATCGAACCTGCTCGCGAACATGCTCAGGATACCATTGGCGCTGGCCCGAACTCTGCCTACCAGGGATGCGCACCGTTTGCGCATGGTCGCGTAGAAGCAATCTACTCGCGCTTCCGCGAACATTCCCGACGCACTGCAGAACCGGGGCAGCCCCATCAGCATCCTGAACGCGTTGTTGTATTGAACACGCAGATCGCTGTACTGTCTTTGCGTTTAACTAACCCACAGACTGCTCGTGTAAAAGGATGTACAATAAGCTCTAAAAAGAGTGATCTTAGCTTCAGTGGAACAACGAGCAAATCTGCGAGCTATCATGTTCGCTCTGACAGACAAAGACCTGCGCTCCCTTTCAATGTCTGCATTGTCCTTCAGCTCAGATGTAATTATATGTCCCAGATACTTAAACTGGTCCACCATTTTTAGTGGGCCTCCATTCAGTTTTATCGGTGGAACATTAGATGGAAATTTGCTCCCTGCCCGAAACACAATACATTCGCTCTTCGTTTCATTATACTTCAGGCCATGGCTTGTAGCATATTTTTCACAAATGCTTAACAGCTTGTTGAGACCACATACAGAGGCACTCAGCAGCACCATGTCATCCGCGTAGCTAATATTATTAAGACATATCCTGTCAATATGACAGCCGACCCTGGTGCCGCTAAGCTCCTCTATCAGTGCATTAACGTACAGGTTGAATAGCTTAGGCGAGGACAACCCCCCCTGCCTCACCCCGCACTCCAACCTATACGGCTCCGAGAAGGCATTTGACCATTTGACAACATTGACCTGACTTTGATACCAGAATTTAAAGATATTATTTAACTCTATTGGCATCTGCAGTTCTTCAAATTTACGCCATAGGATATCGTAGCAAACTAAGTCGAATGCCTTCGATAGATCGAGGAAACAAGCATAAATAGGTGTTTTTCGATTTGTGTAATACCGGACAGTCTGCTTTAAACACAATATGGCAGTATCGGTCGACAATCCTGGTCTGATTGTAATGTAATGTAGGTACATAAATTCAGTTATGAAGTGTAAAACTAATAACATTTTAAATTCATACAACAATTTAAATAAATATTTGATCTTACTTATATTTAATACATTTGTAAATATACATAGACTTAATAAAAGTTATATTTAATGTATACAATGTTGGTAGTGCTGATGTCGGGCTCGACTGTGGAGGTACCACCATCTTACTCGCAAATCCTCCCGAAGTTATTCCAGTTAAAACCAGGCGGCATACCATTGCCTGGGACCGATGGATGGCGGTATATCCATCCCCAATTGCCAGGCCTTATATAAATCAGACTGGTGACGGGCAGCGGCGTCACTGGTGCAAGGGTTTCGGCAACGCGCTCACCAACGCGGGTTGGCAGGCGGCTGCCCAACGTGTGTGAGTATGGGCATTTCTTCCAGGAGGACCGCCAAGAGTGGCGAAATCCTGGAAAGGCCTATGTCAAGCAGTGGACGAAACAGGCTGATGGATGGATGGATGGAATGTATACAACGTAAAAATGCATGCAATAATATACGTAAACCTATATACTTAAACTAATACGTTACCTATATATTTAAATAAATGCCTAACTCCGCCCATTTGAATTAGTCTTGCTAAAAAGAAGGGCAAGAAATTACCAAGATCATATGTCTTCTCTTTCGCCATATTTTTTTTTATGTTAACCCTTACGAAGGCCCACACGAAGGTATTTGGGGAGAGTAAGAGGACAATTCCTCGATAGACTTGTACTACTAACGCAATCCAGTCAGCAGGTTGCCCACCATTGCCTGGGACCGATGGATGGCGGTATATCCATCCCCAATTGCCGGGCCTTATATAAATCAGACTGGTGACGTGCAGCGGCGTCACTGGTGCAAGGGTTTCGGCACCGCGCTCACCAACCCGCCTGCCCAGCGTGTGTGAGTATGGGCATTTCTTCCAGGAGGACCGCCAAGAGTGGTGAAATCCTGGAAAGGCCTATGTCCAGCAGTGGACGAAACAGGCTGATGGATGGATGGAATAGACAGCTCTTATACAAAACAGACTGGGGATGGATAGTGGTGCCACTGGTGCGAGGGTTTTCGCTCGCCAACCCACCTGCCCAGTGTGTATGAGTATGGGCATTCCTTCTAGGAGGACCACCAAAAGTGGTGAAATAACGGCTAGCAATTTCCGATGGGGGAAAAAGTTCTCGAAAAAAAGACCATGAACTGAAAAACCTAGTGTAGGATTCCAGCCAGCTTGCTGGACTGACAATCTAAAACAGACTTTTTGTTTCCACCTATTCGTCCATTAGCCCTGTTCGTCCACTGCTGGACATAGGCCTTTCCAAGATTTCACCACTCTTGGCGATCTTCTTTGAAGAAATGTCCATACATTATTATCAAAAAAATTGTTTTCATTGAAGATTTAGATAAATAAAAGTAAAGGACAAAAATGTATCACAATGTCGATAAATAAAAAAAAACTAAATAAAAAAAAACTTTTTTTTTATTTGAGTATAGTTCAAATATATTGAAACTTAAGACTTAAAGAAAATGTTGTTAACTGTCTTTGGTTTCACCTACGTTAAATATAATCTGAAAGAAGAAGAAGAAAGAAAGAAAATAAATTTATTCTGCGGTTTTTATACGACCCGTTTCACCAAAATTTCTTACTACTCAACTTCCTTTAGTCACATTGTATTTAATACAACCTTTAAATCTTTTTTTAAAACGCGTAGAGTTCTAACTGAATTTAAGTAAACATACAGACCACAATGTAAGTCACAACGTACTACTATGTTCTTATACAGTGTATTTTAGCAACCTCGTAACATTGAGTTGATGAAATGTGACGGGAGGCAGCTTATGGAGATCACGCGCTACAAACGTCGGGGCATTGTTGGGATGTGTCTCCTTCAGGTCACGAAAGATGTGTCTTGCCACATCCGTCCCTCTGCCGCATCCCGAGGTGGATGGCGGTGTTGGCTAGCACCAGTCTAGCTGACACGATTTCATCCTCCGAGTAGCGGGACATACAGATTTGCTCAAGGCTGAGCTCATCCATAACGCCCAGCTTTTGCAGCTCGAAAGCAAGCAGCTCGTGGACGATCACATTATCGGAGCGTTTCGGCTCCATTTGTCAACGCGTTATTTTGTGAACAGAACACGGAAAAAAACTGGGACAACATTAGAGCAGCCACTATAAGAAAAGGCTGCTCAAGTCAGCGATATAAATGCGACATATAAAATTTGTATAAGCAATTGAAGGAAACGAAATAGATAAAAACTGTGCTTGAAATAGTAGTATTAATCATTGTCCTTGACTTATCTTGAAAGACTTTCAGTTTTACTGTTTGGTTAAGTCTAAACGAAATAGGTTGGTAATAAAAATATGAATACATTGAAAACAGTAATTAAGCGAAGCACCATTATCAAAAAATTAAATCATCTACTGCAATTCAGTATTTTAATGGCCATTCGTGCGTTTGCTTTTATTGAATAGCATATTTGTAATAAAAACAAGTATAACTTCCAAAATATATCTAAGTATATACAGGCTGACTTTCAAACAAACCCCGATGATTTTAGAGGTTAGTAACAAACGTTAGTAGAACACATTTTAAATGTAAAAACAATTAAAATTAAAAGTCAAAATATTAATAAAAAATGTTACTTATAAATACAATTTATGGTTATCCTAGCCATTCCCATACGGGAAAAGTTGAAAATATTCTAAAATAGTGGGATCAATAATAAAATAACTTCGCACGATCTAATTATCTTATCTCATCGGATGATCATGATTTCTTTGGATTTTAAGAAAATCTTCAAAGAACTCCAACTTTAAAAAATAATTAATAATATGATTTTGAATGGTTTTAATAAAACCAGTTTGTTTTCTTCTACAAAATACTAAATTATCGGGGTTAGGTTAAGAGTCATCCTGTATAGTTAATCCTAAAAAAATCTTATCTTTAGATTAATGATAGAAACAGTATTTTTAACATTTTAAAGTAAGAAGGTTCAAACTCATAAAATTATAAAAAATGATAAAGGTGGTTTAAAAACTCTGACACCAGGGCTTGTAGGGCCGATAGGTCTTGCAGCCCACACGATAAGAAGAAAATAAACATTGATGAGCAAGTTTTCAGTCTGTTTAGAGGAAAGTATATTCAACACATAGCAGACAGCATGCAAACAAAATGAAAGCTTTGGGGCTTTGAAGTAACGTACAATGTACCAAAATAGTAAGACCCCTGATTCCACCAATAATTTTTGTGCCCATGGTCTAAATTAAGCTGGATTAATTCGATACGGAAGCGGCAAAACCTCCTACACATAGCGATATACTGATAGAAACGTTACTTTATCCGTATTTGTCCAAAAGTAACCTTAAAATTATATCTTTCTAACGCTATTTCAAGGTCTGCCTGTATCGCTAGACCGCAACTCCTGACACACCATGTAACTCTCCCTTCTTCCACAGTACGTGTCCCAGGTGGTGAACCGGTCGTCGGTGGTGACATGGCCGGCGCCCCCCGCCCCCGCAGAGGGACGCAACCCCGCCCCGGGCGTCTGCTTGCCGGTCATCGTGACCTTCTGCCAGCAACACCGCATCTCGTACAACTTCACCGTGTTCCCCAACTACATCGGGCACTTCGGGCAGCGGGACGCACAGCAGGTGAGGAGATGCCTCATGATCAGTGTAGCTATTAGCTAGAACAAGATTAGGAGTGGTGGAAATAGGAGTCTTGTCGCCAACTACAGGTATATAAGCCCCATTTCGTTTACTGCTGATTATATGTATAGTAATAGTATTACACTTGAACTATACTATTAAATGATATTTGATATTTGGGGAGGTTATCTCATCCATCACACTAAGACGTAATAATCGTCAGTGCAACGTGGGTGTGCGAGTTTAGACTGTGACTTGCATTTCGAAGTCCACACTAGAAACATGCCACCCCTCTAGAACTCATGTCGTGGCAATGTACTATACATTACACGCGTGTATAAACTTTAATCATCAGAACGGATATCCAATTTCCGTAACTGCATTGTGTTGATGCGTCCTGCCGTCTGCCAGGGGTGGACCTTACCTAATTGTCAGTACTTGGTAATTATGTGTAATCACTAATCAACCATGGTTTATCACAGACAAAAGGATTCGCAGACGAATAGAGACGGACAACAATCATTAGCTACGTAATATTCATACTTCATGTTATATTGGACCACTAATTCCAGTTCTAGGTTTTGAAAGGTCTGTAAATTGAATTGAAACTAGAATATATTCGAGTTCGAGTACATATCACTTTCCTACTTAATAGTATGGCATAGGCTAGGAAAATTTGTTACTACGGCGTCGAACACAAAAAGGCCATTGTCAAGTACTTTATTAACTTTTGCTAGAGGCGATTATTGGTTGGCTTATTGACCTATTTGTCTCGGACGGTTAATAGTAATCATGGGCAAAACGGCAGATTAGAGGGATTTTAAATAATAAAAACATATTTTAAAGGCAAATAATTTTTGTATTTTAGTAGATTTACATACTACAAATTAATATTATCCATTTCACGAAAAAATAAATTTGCCCAAGTGCGAGTCAGACTCGCGCACAAATTAATCCGTACCATCATACTGATACGGAACCCTAAAAACATACATATCAACAATATAGATGCTACAGAAAAAATAGGGCGACAAAAAATAAGGCGCTAAAATGGTAGCGCTTGTCAAACAATTCAGAACCCTCTGAGTACGGAAACCTAATTTTATTATTTTGTTCTTTTACCTTAGACTACCTATAAAAACGATGTGACCAAATTTTAAATTTAAATGTATCACATAGATAAAACAAATAACGTTAAAGAAATACCATATTTTTCGAGGTTTATTGTATGGGGACCCCCCTTGGCCTTGGATTTAAGTTTTTTTTTTCATTTTTATTATTTGGCGTAGTGATGGCCACAGTTACACGTATCCTGTGACAATTTCAATAGTATACCTATTATGCCTTTGACACCCTTCGGGTAGGAAACCATTTTAACAAGAGAATCATTCAACGGATTAAGATGCAGTTTTTAGAGTTCCGTACCCAAAGGGTAACCAACGGGACCCTATTACTAAGACTCCGCTGTCCGTCTGTCTGTCTGTCTGTCACCAGGCTGTATTTTATGAATCGTGATAGTTACACAGATGAAATTTTCACAGTTGATTTATTTTTGTTGCCGCTACTCTCCTAGTTCTCCCAGTCTACTAGAACAGTCCGACGTTTGTATGTATGTATGTATGAATGTTTGTTCGACGATAACACGAGTATCGTTGATCGGAATGTCACGAAATTTGGCAGGCGAGTAAATTAGGCAAAAAGAATTTTAAAATTCGAACATGAGCCTAATCGGTCAAGCGCGAATCGGGCGAGCGCAAGTTAACAGTTCGGGGCGAACCACTAGTAAGTTATATATTTACTTTAAAAATAAATAATAAAATTAAAATAAAATTAATATTTAAGGGGGGCTCCCATACAACAGACATGAAGGATTCGTAGTGACCCTGGTCAAAATAAAGGCTATAAGGGGTGTTCATAAAATAACTTCCAAGCCAGAAACGGGGCAGAGATTCGACCGCGTTTATTCAATCTCAATAATAAGGCAGCGTTAACTAAACGACATTTTAATTTAAGTTATATTGATTAAATTGCCTTTTTATGAAGTATTAAATATGAAACGTGAATATACATATAAGAAAGCGGTTTCAATATAAATTCATTTTTACGAAAGTTAAGCTGGTAAATTAAATGAAATTTCCTATTTTTATCGTTTCTCTATTGAGAAAAATAACTTGTCAATATCGAAGAACAAATTATTTTGAAGAGTTTCCAGTCGGTAGGTATTTCTTTATTAATTCTGTAACTTCCTCGAACTTCCAACTGCTATGGGCACACTTTAATTAATTTTATGACTTAATTTCTCGAAATTATTATTAAATCGTTTACAGTGAAACCCTAAGGAGGAGCAACCAACAAACTATAGATAAGTATCTAGAGTTCGTTGGGAGCAACATATTTTATCCTTGCATAACATATATTACCTTGTTTGTTTTTTGGGTTCCTTAATGTAAAAACTGGTCAATTGCGAGTAGGACTCGTGCCCTGAGAGTTCCGTACATTCCGTTTAAAACACAGACTTATTCCACGAGAAGTGGATACTAGTAGTTCGCCCCAAACTGTGAACCCACCCTCGTCTAATTCGCACTTGACCGATTTGGCTCATGTTTGAACTTGAACATTATTTTAGCGTTATTTACTCGCCTGCCAAATTTCATGACATATCGATCAACGTGAATGAATGACCCCACTCTATGGTGATTAAGATATACAATGATATTCCAAATTATATTAAAAAATTCAGAGTCGTAACAAAATTGTGAACAGAAAGTGTGAATGCAGATGTATCCTCTTAACGTGTATGGATTCTCAGGCAGAACTTTAATCTTGTAAAACTATGAGTAACTTTTACTTCCATCGTATCACACAGATTATCACCGTTAAGGTTCACCGCGAAAGATACATAAAGTGATCGGATCAATTCCGATCTAAGTAGAGGAAGGTTTGATCGGCAAACCAATTAGTTCGGAAGATCAAACGATGCGAAGCAATTACGTCGTTTGTTTAGACGAGCCGTAACGGAATCACAGGCACTAATCTTCAAGGAGGAACCCGAGACACGTCATATAAACCATGACATTTAGTTGGTGAACAGGAGTTCTTGTATATTTTGTAAATAAGATTATGTTTTTACAGCGAAGCATTGCTTTGGCATACTCTAAATATTATTATTAGAGTGCATTACAAACTATAGAAAAGATAAATTAGAAACAAATTTAAAGACAAGAATTTGTAAAATCTTTTTATTAGGTTTCCGTACCCAAAAGGCGAATGAAGTCCTGTAAATGTCACTCTGCTCTCTGTTTGTGGGTCTGTCAGTATGTCGTATGCAGAATGTGTTATATACCTAATATTTTGATATTTTTTACAATATGTTGATGTTGATCCCAAAATCGATTGTTGAATTAGACTTTTCGGGCCCACATTCCCACGTTCGACTATCAATGCCTAACTAGGCGGTCGCTACAGTAATCCACTATATTAAACTTACGCCTCTACAGTACAGCCGCCAGTAATTCAAGCTGCCATTTGTAAACGATTTTTAGATTTTTAGCCTATCACGCTGGTGTTCATTCATACATCATTAATGGCCTCACCATCAAGCGTACAGTATTGATGATTGTACTTGCACCTTGATGTTCATAATGCGCCGTCTTTAGCTATTGATAGAATAAAAGCTGTCTTTAAGCGGGTGTCGATCAATCACTGGCCTTGTGACGTCACAGCTGCAGTGACGAAGCCGGCACAGATCATTAGCTGGAACGAAGGACGCTATTGTACAGATAGGTTTCTTAATTACCTTTTCTCAAGGTCTCCCTGAAACGACCGTGTTATTTTTAAGGAAATATCACGTGAAGTACCTTACTAAAGGGCATGTATACTCTAAATTAGTAACATGATCTGTGTTTGTACAGGTATTGACGGAAACGACATTAAATAACGTTTATTCAACCATCAATGCATCCATCAGCCCATGTTCGTCCACTGCTGGACATAGGCCTTTCCCAAATTTCGCCCATCATGTCTGTCCTCCGTACTCCTCATCCAACCGCCACCCACAACGTCTGTCTGTCCAGCGGGCACGAGGTCGGCTTACAATACGCTTTGCTGTACGTGGTCTCCATTGTAAAGTAAATAACGTTTATATCAGAGCGTGATGGAATGTGGCTGTTACGTTAATCGCTCTGTCCCTGGATAGCGTAAAAGTCATGAAAATCGCTTCAGGCTTTTAGAAAGAGCAAGTCGTAAATCATAGAAAAGTTTTGATTTTTTTGTCATGTTTTGGGAACAGTCAAGAAGAAGATATTTCAAATCTTGCCCATAACTGTTTATGATAACTAAAAATAGAATTGATTGTACCACAAAAGAGAGACTCAAATATTTTTATACCGTACTCGAAATAAAAGTCGTGGATGAAAAATTTAATTTTGTCATTTTGGTATCGTAAATTTCTCACCCACTATATTTTTCCTGTAATCTTTACATAATCCTAAATTACCATGATTTTTTTCATATTTGTAGGTTCATTAGTTTCGGAAAAAGGGGGGGGGGGGGGACATGAATTTTTTGTGGGTTTTCAGAGATTTCTCGAAATTGGTGCCAGTAAAAATAGTAAAAGTATAAATATTTAACCAGGCGGCTCACCATTGCCTGGGACCGATGGATGGCGGTTTATCCATCCCAATTTGCCGGACCTTATATAAAACAGGCTGGTGACGGGCAGCGGCGTCACTGGTGCAAGGGTTTTCGGCACCGCGCTCACCAACCCGCCTGCCCAGCAAGTGTGAGTATGGGCATTTCTTCCAGGAGGTTGCCAGGAGTGGCACAATCTCGGAAAGGCCTATGTCCAGCAGTGGATTATTAAAAATAATGAGTTTATAGACGGAATTGAGCTTATCCTAGCAGAAACGGACATAATTGAAGAACAAATTATAGAGAGCTCTCTAACACGGAAAGAAAACTTGGAGGACTTATCTGATATTTGCTCTATTGAAAAGGAGCAAGCAGAAGAAACTATGTTAAGTACTGAAGAGTATGTAGATACTACTGGGGAACCAAACAGCACCGTAGAAGATAGTTTGACCAGGAGGGAGGGTCTCTCCGAAACATTATTTGATAATGTCGTTATTGTTAGCGATGAGAATGGAAGAAATTACGGCAAATTGATCAGAAGACTTATGTGCAACAGTGGTGCCAATGCAGTGTCAGCAATAAACCACTGCATGCCATTTGCGAGTTTCACAGATATCATTCGTGCCACTGAACTCTTAGTACAAGGTTGCTGTCGTGGAACACGACTGATTATTAGACTAGGCTTTCCACTCTTGACTAATGAAATAATGTTCAAAGTAAGTTTTTCAAAAATTCTAAAACATTGTACTCAATTAGGAATCAATTTGCTGATTTGTTCGTTGCCCTATGACTATTCGAAGAGTTATTCGTTTAACCAATTAATACATAGGTTGAATACGTTTTTATATAATTTAAATGCAGCTAATAGTAGCATTGACTTTTTTGACATCAACGATTTATCTGTCTTGACTCATAGGAACAAAACAATTATGTGCAAACTGTTGGTGAACAGATTATACAATAATCACATCAATCAGAGTAATCTTATTACTTTGGCAAATAGTAGCGTGGCTGTTGGTCACCCCACGGAACACATCTTACAGGCCGAATCTCAAAAATTGAACCTTGTTTCTAATGACAAAGCAGAAAGTTCTTTTTTAGGGGTGGATCTAAGAAACTTAACTGCATTAACTTAATTCACCAAAATATTCAAGGACTCTCTCAAAAAGAGTAAGAGCTGGGTCTACTTGTTGATAAATATAACGTTGACGTAATTTGTCTCACCGAAACATTTCTCGTGGATGATGAACATAGCTTTGATTTTATTAATTTTGATGCGGTTAGTCAAATGAACAGGAACCGTAAGAAAGAGAAAGGTGGTGTTACCATCTTTGCTCGAAAAACGTTGCAATGTAAAAACAGAAAGGACATAGTTGGTCTATCTGTTCTAAGACATATAGAAATTACCTGCATTGAAGTATGTAAATTGGTGATCATTTGCATCTATCGTCCCCCTAAGGGAGATATAAAAACATTTTTTAAGGTTACTGAAGATATACTTCGTAAAGTCTGTCAATCTAATGAAGAAATAATCATTTGCGGGGATTTCAACATAGACATAATTGAAGAAAACAACAAGAGTAGCTATTTTTTAGATTTATTAAATACTTTTGGTCTTCAAAAAAATTTATTTTTCAGATCCCACGCGAATAACTGATCACTCGGCGACATGTTTAGACAATATATACACAAATTCTAATGACAAAGTGGTAAACACAATTATGTTAAGTGAACTATCTTCTGACCACAAAGGACAGTTTATGTCATTTAAAACGAAACGTGAAAAAATTAAAACGCAGATAAAAGTCAGACCAATTTCTGAGGCCAAATTAACATGTTTTAACAACAGAATTAGGAAACATTGTTTAGTAAATAATCCAATAGACATAAGTAACTCAACTGACATTAATACGAACATGGAGTATGACAAACTATTTCATGGTATCATGACAGAATTTAATGACATTTTCAAAATTAAGACAATTAATAAACATAACAAATCAACCTTTTGTGACTGGGCTACAAAAGGTATTAGAATAAGTAGAGATAAACTTTATAATTTGTATTTTATGAAAACTTACAATTTTAAGCCTGACTTCCTAAGCTACGTTAAAAGCTACAGTAAAATATTTAAAATCGTTTGCACCACGGCCAAGAAAATATTTATTGCTGCTAAGATTGTCAGTGCTACTGACAAAATAAAGGCAACATGGAATGTAATTAAACAAGAGACTGGCAAAAATAAAAATAAAACTAGTTCTGACATAAAAATTAAAAAAGGTAATCTGTTAATCAATGATAAAAAAGAGGTGGCTACTGAACTCGAAGATTTCTTTACAAATGAGCCCTCAAAAATTACCAGCTCACTTGGGTCCGACCCTTTAAAAGCCAGACGCTTGTTGCAAGAAAACGTTAAATCAACCAATAAAACTTTTAAATTCAAAAATGTTTCTGCTAGCCAAGTGATAAAAACTTTTAAACAGCTAAATATGAAGAAAACTGAAGATTATTGGGGCATGTCAGTAAAAGTTCTCGGCTCTATTATTGACATCATAGCTCCTAAGCTAGCTGACATTTTCAATATATCTGTAGAGTCTGGTGAGTTCCCAAATCTTATGAAAGTAAGCAAAATTGTCCCCATTCATAAAGGAGACAGCAAAACTGACCCTTCTAAATACAGACCTGTCTCAGTACTACCAGCAACGAGCAAGATTTTCGAAAAAATTATGCTTGACCAATTAATCAATTTCTTTAGTGACAACGACATCCTGCATAATAAGCAATTTGGCTTTACAAAGGGTTCTTCAACTTGTGACGCCGCAGTAACCCTAGTAAAAAGTGTGCACACTGCCTGGGAAGATTGCAATGATGCCATAGGAATTTTTTGCGATCTCTCAAAGGCGTTCGACTGTGTCGATCACACAATCCTACTAAATAAATTAGAATTTTATGGAATATTGAATAAGAATCTCGATTTGATTAACTCCTACTTGTCAAATAGGATGCAACACGTAGATGTTAATGGAGTTATGTCAGCTGGTTCAACGATAAAAATAGGTGTTCCGCAAGGATCTATTTTAGGGCCATTTTTATTTTTACTGTACGTAAATGACTTGCCATTCTTTGTGGAAAAAATAACTGACATCGTTATGTTTGCTGATGATACTTCAATAATATTTAAAATTCATAAAAATAACATTGACTCAGACAGAATAAATGATGCACTAGATAAATTAAATCAATGGTTTTCCATAAATAACTTATTATTAAATGCATCGAAAACTAATACAGTAAGATTTACTTTAAGGAGGGACATACAAGATAGTACTCTAGCGATTAACAATGAAGTTTTACCTTTTAAAAGCAATGTAAAATTTTTGGGTCTAGTTGTTGACCAGAAATTACGATGGCATAGTCATATCGAAAAACTTGCAAAAAGACTTAGCTCTGCTGTTTTTGCTGTTCGACTTTAGCTACTTTCATAGTGTCATGTGCTACGGGGTTATTCTTTGGGGTAATGCCGCGGATGTTGACCGTATATTTATTCTACAGAAAAGGGCAATTAGGGCGATTTTGCAATTACCATCTAGGCACAGTCTACGTGAAATATTTAAGGATATTAAAGTAGTGACATTACCTTCTATATTTATTTATGTTTGTTTAATTTATGCCCGTAAGAATGTGGGAAATGAAAAAAAACGTTGTGATATACACAATCATATAACGAGAAACAAAAATAAAATTGTCGTACCATTTACTCGCTTAGCAAAGGTCTCTAACAGCTTTGCTGTTGTTTGTTACAAATTGTATAATAAGGTTCCTCAAACGTGGTTAAGTTTTAATGAAAAGACATTCAAAAGACAGATAAAGTCAATGTTGCTAAGGAAGGCTTATTATAGTATTGATGACTTTTTAACAGATAAACATTCGTTTATTGATACTTGAGTGACTTACCTATATATTTTATTTTAATTAACTTATTTTATTCTTATGTACTTACTGAATAATATTTCTTTTTAATAGTTTGAATTTATTTTTAAATTTAATATATGTTATGTATGCGTAAATTAGGCATACCTTTTACCTTTTATATAATAATAGTTGTTGTTATTGATTTATATTGTACTGTGTTACTTTAGTACAACTTGTAGAACTTTGACGTGTATAAGAGCGATTTATCGCCCATGTACTGAATAAATATCTGAATCTGAATCTGAATCTGTGGACGAAACAGGCTGGTGGATGGATGGATGGATAAATATTTATAATCAGCTCCTTATTATCTACAATTTGATACCCATATTGTATTTTTATAAAATGCTATTGTTATTTATTTTACTTTTTTTGTAATTTCTCGTTTGTTACTCGTTTCTCACGCTTCTTACCGCGTTTTATAGTACAGACTAGCTTTGTTTTTGTGGAAATAAGGAAAACAAAAGAATATGATTTTTTAAACGACAATACGTAACTGTCACCACGTTTTACCAAAGTGCTAATAAATACCAATAAAATAAGCCCAAACTCGAAGGGTCTGCTGTTGTCCGTTGAGGAGATCCCATACCTACCTTCCAGTCCCATCATCAGACCCTGGTCACCATGTTTTACCAAAATGCTAATGAAGACCAATAAAATAAGCCCAAAGTCGAAGGGTCTGCTGTTATCCGTTGAGGAGATCCCGTACCCACCTCCCAGTCCCGTCATTAGATCCTGGTCACCATGTTCTACAAAAATACTCATCAATACCGATCAATTAAAGATAAACTTGAGACCTCTCCTAAAAACATAAAATTTACCAGTGGATGATTGAAACCCCGACGATGAGACTACATACGACTACGCAAGGCGTATGTACATACCACATGATTAACTAAAATCTTATTTATTTTCAGTTTAGTAGTTCTAGATATTACCCATTATATACAAACAAACAAATCTTTCTTCTTTATTAATAGTGTAGACAAACTTTAACGTGAGTTGATTTGAACCAGACTGCGTCAAATCCAATATTTTGAAACATGCAGCGCCCTCTAGTGTATTAAAATAAAAACAATTTCAACGCCAGCTTACTGAGACGTTATCCAGGATAGCTTCACAGAGATGGCGTTTTGTAAGATCTTGAAAATAAAAATATTTTAGTTATTGGTCTTTGCTCAGTCAAGAAATATAATTTCAGCTTTAATATTTTTTTTTACAAAAGGAAATATTTTTTCTGAAAATAAAATAAAAGAATAAAAAATAAAAAGTGAAAACAAATTTTACCAGTCGGGGTTTGAACCCGCGACTATCGACTCCGCTACGGCGGCGAACCTTCCATATGTCTCACTAAAATTCTCATTGCGCTGCTCCCTCTTGTCTTAGCGTGATAATACATAGCCCTAAACCTTCCCGAAGAAATTTTTTATCTTTCAGTGAAAACTGTATCAAAATCCATTGAGTGGTTCTCAAGTTATAAGCGAACGAACAGACAGACAGACAGACAGACGTTGTATTTTATATGTATGGAGATTACAACGCTGTCCACTAACTCTGGATTGAACAGTCGGTTGAGAATCTCTCAGCAACAGACAATGAATATTTACACAAACATTTGGTTTTGTGTCCAGGATCTGGAAATCTACGATGCGGTGGTGGACGTGCGCTGCTACGAGCTGACCGCCTTATTCCTTTGCTCGCTGTTCGTGCCCAAGTGCGGTCCGCTCGGACACATGGTGCGCCCCTGCAGAAGCCTCTGTCAAGGTATTATTGAAATAATATACACTTGTTCAGATCCAAAGATTAATATTAAATTAATAAAAAAATATATTGTTGCGTTTTAAAAACGGGAGATTTCCTCACATTTAGATAAACTTTTCTTCTGCTTTTCTATACCGCAATGATGTAACGTTAATTTTTATATTCTTGCGATGGATAAATCGCCAATATAGAAATTGGTTTCGATCATGTTGCAGGAAATTTTTACTTACAACAAATTTATGAAGTATTCATTTATTTATTTTATTTCAGGTTCAAGTTTTCTGAGCAGAGTATGCCACAAACTTGATGGTGTCAGTTTCGTTACATTTTTATCAGTTTATAAGTTATGAACCAAACATAATATCGAAACGGACGTAACGGTTGGGCTACATTTATCAAAATTACTTTTTCATATCGTTTTGAAACGTTGACCACTAACTAGACTATCATTCACGTAAATCACAGAAAATCGATTTAAATATATGAACACTTCACTTTTAGTTTAACAACAAAGCTTTTTATAAATATGCGTAACAATTTCTGACAAAAAAAAGTGAAAACTTACTTGACCACGCACGCGAGCACTTCCTTTCCTAATTTTTTGGAAACTGACAGCAAAATGGCTTCAAATGGATGTTTTCCATGGTTTCAATAACGCCAGCCTACGAAAATAATCTCCAGTTAACTAGAATTTTATTAAATCAAGACATAATTACCGTAACTAAACCTGATCTAGTTCGTCATTTTTCGTAGAAATGCACATATACAATGTAAAGAAGAGCGAGTACGTGGTGTTCGGGGCTAATAAGCGTGCTCCTGATATTGTATCCACAATTCATTTGAATGGGACGGCCCTGAGAAGGGTCCATGAATTAAAATATGTGGGCCATCATATCAATATCGATTTATCGGACAACGTTGATATGGAAAGGAGCGCAGGGCTCTTTCGGTCAGAAGTAACATACTGGCCCGCAGATACAGTAGGTGTACACAGGCTGTTAAAATAACTTTATTTAAAGCCTACTGTCAAACTTTTACACTTACGGTCTGCGGATCAGTCATTTGAAAAAAACCGCGAGTGTCCTGCGCGTCCAGTACAATAACTCGTTCAGGATGTTGTTGGGTCTGGCGCGGTGGTTCGCGGCGGCGCGCGCGCGCACTCCCGACTACTTTGGTATCATGAGCTTGCGCGCCGCGTCACTGTGACATCGCGTGCGCGCCTTTACCAACACCATCCTGAGCACGGTCGTGGATAGGGTTGACAATTCATTAAACATTGGGCGCAGTTGTCAATTCTACCCAACTGTAAATAAATATTTTAAAAAGATTGTGAATGTAGTACTAACAATAGCATTATGCCCCGTTTCTGGCTTGGGCGTTATTTTATGAACACCCATATAGCTTATGTGTTGACCGGGGTAACTAGAATGATTATAAAACACAAAACCACGTCCAAACCCATCAAGTGGTTCCAGAGTTAAAACGTTTATTCAATCTTTGCCCCGTTTTCGGCTGTGGCGTTATTTTATGAACACCCCTTATTAGCCTATGTGTTGACCGGGTCACTACTATGATAATAAAGAAATTGTTTTTTCATTAAAACAACATTTAATTCCATTCAATGGTTCTCGAGTTATAAAAGCGTTCATTAAATCTTTGCCCCGTTTCTGGCTTGGGCGTTATTTTATGAACACACCTTATAGCCTATGTGTTGACCAAACTACAATGAAAATAAAAAAACCGCATTCAAATCCGTTGAGTGGTTCTCGAGTTAAAACGGAACATACAGACAGACAGACAAATTGTTGTTTTTTTTTGGCCTCAGTACAGTACCAATAACCCATTACATTTAAAATTTCGCGAAAATCTTCAATGTACAGACACGACTTTTTTACTCCTTTATTATAAGTATATAGATAATCCTCAATTTTGACATTGATATGATGAGTGATGTCTCTAAAAACCTGTGACTTGTTTAATATTGAACATATTTGTTGTGAGTACATTTTTCTTTTATTTAACGCAATTGATTGTTTTCCTTCTAACCAGTTAATCAGTGAAAGTGCTAAATAATGGAACAAATCCGGAAATTATTTTGTTTCAGAACGGATTCTTATTCCGAAAATCTGAAGAATATTCCGACGTTTAGACATTTGTTTATTAGTTTTTCATCATAATTCAGCAGCTTTCAATTCAGTTCAGGATTATTTTATCCGTCCATAGCTTGGTTTACCCACTGCTGTTTTCAGATAACTTCGGTTAGATGGTGGTACCTCCACAGTCGAGCCCGGCGTCAGCTCTACCACCCTACCTTCTAACATCACTATTATTTGTTCTAAACTTATTGAATAAATTTTAATGAATTCCTATAAAATGTAAATCATATCAAAGCTCATCGACTTGTTTACTGTCTGTCTAGGGTCTAGTGTCTATCAGAGTTACGAATAAGATTGATTACGTACAGAAAATGTATCATTGCATCTAAAATTTCCAGTACTCGTAAGCCTAACAGAAAAACAGCACTTTGCGGTTATTTATCGCAATGATTTTGCTGAGCCAGACCTTATCGCTGGTTCAAACAACAAAAATATTATTACAAATGTTTTAAACATTGTATCCACTAGAGACAGCTGCGGGTTGAGGCAGCACCTAGCGATACATAATTTGCCTCGCCTGCGAAGGTCGTCCATCGATTTGAGCCACAAAATATGGCTCATTTTGTGTCTGAAATCGATGCATAGCGCGAACGCAGTTATATATGTAAATATAAGATGATTATCTGTATATATTTGTATTAAAGTTTTTTCGTTTTTAATTTTCAGTGTACAAATTGCAGTCATTAAATTGTATCTTATTCTTACTTTTATTTCATTTTCATTCGCGGAACTATGTGACCGATATACTAGGTTGAGCAGTGTCCGCGTCTGTGCACAGAGACGATGCGGCGCTGCGGCTTCTTCCTGGAGGTGTTCGGGCTGTCGATGCCGGAGTACCTGCAGTGCGACATCTTCCCCGAGTCCATGGACACCGACGTGTGTCTCGGCAACCGAGAGGTGAAGGAGGCACGCTACAGGGCTGCCAAACCCGGTGAGCCGAATACTTATTGTGTCTTCACAAGTAATCACAACTACTTATTCAACACCGGCGATCGCAGGTTTGTGTGATATTATACTCTTAATGTCAAACAATCAGTTAGGTGATTTATAGCGCACTATCCACAGTTAAGACATTTTTTTATACATTTTTCAATTTTACCTACACAACAACGAGATTTTTTAGCAAACATTAAAATGTAATTTGGGAGTTTGTAAAAGGTATTGTTTTAAAATGTAACATTTTAAGTATTTGATATTATCGCGACGATAAATTATGCAGACTAAATTCATCCAAAATTCCATTCCATATTTTCGAGTACCTGAGGTAACACAGGTATACAATGCTGAATAAGAAAAATCGGCAAGTTCGAGTCGGACTCGCGCACGAAGGTTTCCGTACCATTATCTATAAAAACGGCAAAAAAATCATGTCTGTTGTATGGGAGTGCGCGGATTCTACTCCCACATGGCCAGTATTTGTTGTTATAGCGGCAACAGAAATACATCATCTGTGAAAATTTCAACTGTCTAACTATCACGGTTGTTGAGATACAGCCTGGAGACAGACGGACGGACGGACGGACGGACAGTGGAGTCTTAGTAATAGGGTCCCGTTGGTTACCCTTTGGGTACGGAACCCTAAAAAAGAGTTATCTTTAAAGAAACCGATAGACACACCCAAAATATACTCTATGCGCTTCGATCAAATTTTGATCGAAGTGTATACGAACTCAAAAAGTAATAAATTTTCTCAAGACCAACATTTTAAAAGATCACAATGTTGAAATATAACGTTGTTCTTTTCATGACAATGTAAGTAGTATGAAGTAAGTGTGTAAAGCTCCTGAGTTTGCTGAAGTGGCATCCACATCCACATTCCGCACAGGTGTTCGCTCCAGCGAAGCGAGCTCGATGCGGAACTTTCGTTTTAAATCTCAATTTAGTTGATCGCTTTATTAAACTCGTACGAGACACTGCACTCTGCTCCTAAATTCTTTTCTAAAAAGGAATTGATCTCAGGATTTTGTTTGTGTGTTCATTTTCAAAAATTATACAATTTTATTACGTGATTCAATTACCTAAACTATTTAGTTACTGATCAATTACTTTTCTAAGAATACTTTAACTTGTATTAATAATAAAAAAAAAAAAATAATTTAAGTATTCGACTGATGCCGGCCCCATAGTGGGCCGAAATATATTTCGAAAATTAATTTTTTTTATTATTAATACAAGTTAAAGGAAACTAAAGGCTTTATATAGCTTAATTATATATATTTTTTTCTAAGAATACATAATATAGGTATACCATTTTTTCTCTTGATGAATAGTTCATGTTATGTAAGGTCCTAGAATAATAAGTGAAAATAATTCTAGGGTACCTCATGTAGCGTTAACTGATGTGATGTAACCGACAAAATGAAAAAAAGAAATTTTTGCTCAAACATTTTTTTTTACTTTCCAGTACAAAGTGGTTTATTCAGCTGACTAAATTTCTATGGAAAGGTAAAAAAACAGATTAGTAAAAAGAATCTTTTTGTTTGGAGAGTGGTCTTTAAGGGATACTCTATCTCTTGAATTTTTTTCACTTTGAATTGTAGAACCTTATAAACAGGGTGTAAATAGAGTGCGACCATTAAATAAAACCACATACTCTACTGATCATACAGAACAACTAAAATACACTAACTTAGCAGTATCTACATAAATAAGTTGCCTCATGCATCCAAAGCGTATTATGTGGTCGAACTAAGTCTACCACTGAGGGCTTATATGTGAGGCAAAGAAATCATCAGTGTTGTTAGACGGGATGTTCAGGATTGAAACTCTGTAAAATCTGTGTTGCTTTTCCCTCGAATTTAGTCATGTCTGAATTCGAGTTATACCTAACATAGAGGACCTTCTTTAATGACGTAGACGCGGATTGTCCTGCTCAAACAAGCTCGTTTGATCGAGGTTTAAACCATATTCCCCTCCCCCAGTGTGTCCGTCGGGATTCCAGTGCGACGTGAAGCGGTGCATCCCGGTGGACTGGCGCTGCGACGGTCACGTGGACTGCCAGGACCGCTCCGACGAGCTCAACTGTCGCGTGTGCAAGCGCAGCGGTGACGTGCACTGTGGCAACCAGCGCTGTATCTCGCAGACTCACATGTGCGACGGGAAGGTCGACTGTCCCTGGGGACAGGATGAGAGGAACTGCTGTAAGTAAGCGTGTTACGTGGTTTGGACGTACAGATATGAAAGAAAGAGTGACGAAAGATTATGGTTTGCAAGCTCGACCGGGCCGCCGGCGGCGCCGTAGAAAAACAATGCTGATAACGTCAAAAGCAGAATATAAATATAGGTATAATAAAAGCATCAATCAACTAACTTCAATTTGTAATTACCTTTATACTATCGAAGTTCATTTGTAAGATATTTATGATGTCTGATGTCAAATGCCTATTTTGAATATAAATTAAAGTAATATAAATACTTACATGTTTTTTAAATAGATGACTTCGCATGGCTAGATTGGTGGATGGGAAAGAAGTGAAAGAAATGTGTCAGTATCGATCGTAGCCAATAGAAATCTGCCTACCTCACTGGGAGACAGGCACGTGACGATATGTGTGTTGTTAGATCACTGACTGGTGCTGAAACTTGATCTCTATACAACGTGAAATTTAAGTCATTTTGTTAACGAAAACTGATGATAGTACTCGTCCATATGAACAACTTTTACTATGGAGCCAATCCTGAAATCGTGAAAAAATATCAGCAATTCCATAGAAAAGTTAAATTCCTACTCGACCCAAATGTATGAAACAGCAGTTTTTTTTTCACGATTTCAGGGTTGGCTTCATAGTAAAAGTTGTTCATATGGATGAGTACTTTCACCAGTTTTCGTTACCAAAATGACTTTAATTTCACGTTGTATAAGATATCAGAAAAAGGGATTAATTGTTTTTTTCGCGGAATTTACTTAGATTGATGTTATTTAGAATGGGGCATAAATGAGTACAGGAAATAACGCAAAAAGAATAATCAAATCTTCGGAAAAAGTTGGGCTTCATCGATCAGAGTCAACAAACACATAAATTTAATAAGAACATGCAAAATTATAACGTAAGTAAATATAATTAAAAGTTATTTGAAAGTATTAAATCAAACATAACAAACAAAGCCGCATACAAAAGTTATTGATGAACAAAAGCTCCCTCGTAGATCGTAAGTACTTATTATTTATCTTCTGAAGGAGATTGATTGTCCTTTTGTTAAAATCTGTAAGGGGCTTGTGTTTCAGTTTCCAATTGTGTAATTACCTGATGAATCGACGACATTTATTACAGGCTCCATCTGTTAGTTATTCTATCAAACATTAAATGTTATACCTTTTTGTTTGTTTGGTTGAATTTAATTATTATTATTGCCGTGTGCCACCGACAATTTATTTATAATAAACTTCCTCAATCTTTTAGGGATATTTCCAACATTGTGACATTTAAAGGGAAATTGCAAGAATTTTTAATTAAGAAAACTTATTATTCAATTGCTGCTTTTTAAATAATATTGACATTTAATTCTAAACAATTTCTCATAATATTGTATGAATCGGTTTATTGACATTTTAATATAGTTTTTTTTTATTTTAAGTGATTTATTGCGACTTTTTTATATATAATAGTATAATAATGTAAGAACAAACTAATTTGTACGCCTAGTGTCAGATCCCATGGCGCTTAATGATTATTTTTCTGTAGTGTAACACCAATATATTTTATCTACCTGTGTCTCAAGAAATAAAGATTTTGAATTTGAATTTGTTTTCTTAAGAATCTTAGATAAATTACTCATACGGGAACAAAATTGTCTGGTTTTCCTATGACGGAATTATTTAGCTTTATTGAATGAGGATATCTGACTGTCTAACGTAACGTTATAATTTATAAGTTATAATTACAATTCAACATTAACCTGTGTCGTGTTAGCGGTAGAGACTAGCTACCCACAACCCAGGGAATCCTACTGTGGGTACTAGGGAACAGTTTGTAACTATGTTTAAGTGTTCAGAATAAATGATGTATTTATTTATTATCTATTCAGAAGGTAATACAGAAGTTTGAAATAAGACAAATATTCCCTAATAATAATTACGTCGTACATTGTAGTAGGTAAATAACCTAACACTCGACCTAGCGCTACTGTGGTGTGGGTGGGAACGACTGGCTGAAGCCGGAAGCTGACTTTATAGGTACAACTGTCACAATGTGTCCCTACAGAGTTGCCCATCTTTCGGGATTGAAAGCTGTGCTATTAGCATAGACGACGTCGTATTTAACATACATGGTTTCCTTTGTAATACGAGTAGTTTCACGCAGTGCTAAATAAAGTCTTGAAATTCAGAGTGTCACATATTGATATTTTTGAATAAATAAAATCTAATGCGAAACGTTTTAAAATACGTCACGCGTTTTCTTGTTAACCCCTCTGATTTGGACTTAAGGTACGATATCCCATCATACTTCTCGATCTATCTTTATAAAACTGATATTCTCCTCTCTCTGCACCAGTAAGACTGAGCGAAGCGAACGGAGACGTCGGCAGAGGAGAGCTGCAAGTGTATAGAGCGGCCAACCAGTCCTGGTTCCCGGCGTGTTTGTCAACACTCGACGACGGCACTGCCGCTAAGTTGTGTTCCATGCTTGGATATTCGTGAGTCTTACTGTTTTCTGATCATTTGCGTGAATAATCTCCCCACCCAATGCAAGCTAATACTTATGCATAAGTAGCACTGTTAGGTGGTAGAGCTAATGCCGGGCTCGACTGTGGAGGTACCACCATCTTACTCGCAAATCCTCCCGAAGTTATTCGGGGGAGAGTAAGAGGACAGCTCTCAGGCAAAAAAACCAGGCGGCCCACCATTGCCTGGGACCGGTGGATGGCGGTATATCCATCCCCAATTGCCGGGCCTTATATAAATGAGACTGGTGACGGGCAGCGGCGTCACTGGTGCAAGGGTTTCAGCACCGCGCTCACCAACCCGCCTGCCCAGCGTGTGTGAGTATGGGCATTTCTTCCAGGAGGACCGCCAAGAGTGGCGAAATCCCGGAAAGGCCTATGTCCAGCAGTCGACAAAACAGGCTGATGGATGGATGGATAGAAGTAGCACTGTGTCCACACACATTGTATGTGTGCGTGCACGAAGCAAGGAGCCGGCAGTCATGAAGTGCGTGCTCCCAATCGTACTTCTGACTTGCGGGCGACGTCACCCTGGCGTGTGAAAGTGTCACTTCTTTACCTAGTAGGTACCTAATAGTTCATAATCTTTGGTATTGTCCTCCGCAGTTGGCTAAACAGCAGCATGTCAGTGGGTGGCGGCGATACTCGCGCTATCAGCAGCCGCGGTGCCGCGCACTCCTACCGCACATTCCTGCGCAACGAGGGCGGGCTGCTGCGAGAGTTGCGTGAGTGTCGGCACGACGCCTCGCACGTGCACCTCGTCTGTCACAACTATGGTGAGTCTAGATAACTGACAGCTGCCGCGCCGCGCACTCCTACCGCACATTCCTGCGCAACGAGGGCGGGCTGCTGCGAGAGTTGCGCGAGTGTCGGCACGACGCCTCGCACGTGCACCTCGTCTGTCACAACTATGGTGAGTCTAGATAACTGACAGCTGCCGCGCCGCGCACTCCTACCGCACATTCCTGCGCAACGAGGGCGGGCTGCTGCGAGAGTTGCGCGAGTGTCGGCACGACGCCTCGCACGTGCACCTCGTCTGTCACAACTATGGTGAGTCTAGATAACTGACAGCTGCCGCGCCGCGCACTCCTACCGCACATTCCTGCGCAACGAGGGCGGGCTGCTGCGAGAGTTGCGCGAGTGTCGGCACGACGCCTCGCACGTGCACCTCGTCTGTCACAACTATGGTGAGTTTAGATAACTGACAGCTGCCGCGCCGCGCACTCCTACCGCATCTACTTGCGCAACGAGGGCGTGAAGTGTGTTACACTTTTTACATCGACTACCAGGAGAGCAAACTAAAATAAGATATTCGAAAAATATTGATACGATATTCTAATAATATATGTTATATCACTTTCCTTAACAAATATGCCTACCAAATATTTGAAATAACGGTAGATGAATGTACGTACATTATGTTCATGTACGTACTTATGTTTACTCTCGCACATATGTGTTCGAGTAAGTATTATAAGCCGTGTAACATTTTGAGGTTGAAAGTTTCAAGCATGATTAAAGTGTTTAAGTAGTTGGGTATTAATTTGTTGAGTTCGAGTTAACTACTTTGAGACATTCAATATATTAATAGTTGGGAAACATTTCTGTTTGCTCTTCTTGATCGACAACAATTCGATCACAGTCAACGTCGTACATTTATTTAGGGATGGGCTATTTCAAAAGATTTTGTTTTGATTTTGAAGCGGGCAATTTTTGTGTTAATTTTGTTTTGAATAAATTTAGATATTTACAAAAGTTTGGCTATTTACTTATTACTTAATATAATTTTATATCATACAAGTATTGATAAAATGTTTAGTTCAAGGATGTTTGTGTCCATTTTTTGCGACCGGTATTATTTACATCTAGCACGTAATAATTGTCGAAGAAAAGCGGGTGTATCCAGTGTGGACTGTGACTTGCATTTCACAGTTCAAAATTGGGAACACCTCTGACATCCCCTCGGGGATGCATGTCGGGACGATATTTATGTGTATTTTTTATTCATCAAGCGACACTTTCACACCGTCAATAACAATAAAAAAAATTAGAACATTTTCTTTCAAGATACAAATTTGAAAAAAATTGTGTATTAGTATTAGTGACAAAATTAGCCAATTATCATATTGATATTGGAACGGCTACTCACGATTTATTAGTCAGATTTCACCTGATAGTTTCACTGTATTGTATAGTTTCTTCGAAGGCGAACATGGTTACGCGGCGGTTCCCCGTTCGACACTAACCGCGCCGCCTAACCATGTTTGTCTCAGAAGAAACTGTACGAATACAGTGAAACTATTCAGATGAAATTTGACTTTTCAAATCGTGAGTAGCCGTTTCAATATCAGTTTGAATCTAAACCACGAATATTTTAGTAGCAAAATATCCAATATTCGTTAAAATATAAGTAAATGTTGTAAATAAAAAGATATCTTGGTTCTTGTACCAAGAATTGTTTGCTTAGGAGCAAATTCTATAATTTTGTCGTCTAATTTGTTTGTACAATTCCAAAACTGTTGCCTTTTGTCTTCAATTATATTTTCTCGACTTTACATTAATAATGCCGTAAACAAAACTTTGTAGCAAGGGACATCGGACCTAAGGGTCGTAGTATAGTGGATATTATTCTTTGATTCCTTTATAATATCATAACAAAAGCAAAATAATCCTAACTTCTCGGAAAAGTTTGAATATACCACAAATGGAAAATTTAATTTTCGCATAGAAACAAAGGTTCGTGGCCACAAGCGGCGTTTATTGTTAAACTTTAGTTTTATTCGTTACTTATTCAAAATACTTAATATTTTATTTCTTTTTATTCACAATTAAACAAAAAGGTTCATTGGAAACAACACTGCTTCTGTAAGTTTCAGATTTTGATGTAAATTTGTCCTTGAGATCTAAAGGTGTGACAGACATGGACAGACATCACTACCTTGAGGTAGTTTCTGTCATCTAAGCCTCATACATGTAAGCCTTATTTCAAGGGGTTAAAGATTCTTTCGCTACCATTAGTGTATATTTATAAGGCTGCATTATTTGTGAAAAGAAACCCTGAACTCTTTCAGAAGGTTTCTCAGAAACACGATAGGCAGCTACGCAATAGAAATAGACTATACATCGAAAAGAGCAACACAACTTTAATACAAAAAACTATGCTTTTACGCCTAGGACCCAAAATATATAGTAAATTGCCTGAAGATATAAAAAACCTGGAACTAATAAACTTTAAATACAAATTATGGACATACCTTGTTGAAAAATTTTATTATACTATTTATGAATTTTTTGACATTAAATAACAATTTTAATGTTATAATAACTTTTATTAAATTTATTTATTTCTGACATTTGACATTTTTTGAGTTTATAATTTTAATGGCATCAATATTACCTATATAATATGACATGGGATATTATTGTAAATGTATTGCCTATATAAATTGTGTAATTATATTGTATTGTGTAATTTTTGATTTATGAATTTTTGTACGCCTTTTAGGCAAAACATAGAGCACTGTAGTATATATTTGTGATCTACGCATGTAAACCTATGTTTTACAAATATATTATTTGATTGATTGATTGATCTAACTGAGGAAAAGTTACTTGGCATTTGGCAGTATCTTTGGAAGAAGGTGAATAAAAATAAAACCAGCTAAGAAATTCCGAACATCAGCAGCCATAGGCAAAATAAAGTTTTCTTATTTATGTCTATTTAAATCTTATCCAAAGGAGGGTGGCCAGAAATAAATGGAAACCAGCCTATAATAATAATATCTAATAATATAATTTGAATACAGACCAAGTCCATATTTTGTTAGTAACAGAAATGCTTAAAACTACACCCAATGACACAAGTCCGTACGGCCTATAACTCCAAAGTTAAGGGTCGGGGGGAGCGGGGAGTGGTATTTTTGAACTCAGGAGACACAGTTCTATCATGCAATGGTGCTAACTCCCAAGCCGTTATGCTCGACCTATTAGAGTGCAGTATCTGTTGCACAAGTTGCAGCGTGACGTCTATATCTGCACATCGGTCCGATGCACATTACATGTGCATGTAGCCTAGCAGCAATAGTTTGTTATTCACTCTTGACGTAATCTCAAAATAACGCAACGAACATTTTGGAATAGTAAACGTTATCTGGAGTCTTGTAATTATTAAATCCAAATTGATCAAAATCGCGTTTTATTTTTGATTCATTTCCCCAGAGATAACACGTGAGAATTGTTACTGCTGACGACGCTATGAGGCGTTTACGCGGCGGATTTATATAGTGTTCGGATTTAGTATGGTCGATATGCTCGAAGGAATCTTCGGTCGAGCTGCCCGTAGCGTTTATTCGATACGCTCGCTTTTCTGAGCTCTAAACATTATTTTCTTCAAGTTCTATACATAATCTTAAAAGACTTCGTGTCGGAGTCGTCGCACCATCGAGCTACCGATAAAACCGCGGTGCACGTGACTCTCCAACGCTGCATGGAGCTCGCGGTCACACAATGGAATGAGGTGCAGCGACTGTGCTATCTTTGAAGAAAAAACCATGTATTTTACTCAGGCTTATCGACAGCGGCTTGGCGCCCATCAGCGAACACGTCGCAACATACAAAAGTCCTGCCGTGATTTTGTTTTCAAAGGTGCGCATATAGCAACGGGGCGCGGCGAGAATGTTTAATTAACTACACGATAGACGCAACCTTGGCTGAAATTCAGGTGAATTCCCAATGACATCATTCGGCCTTGCCACACATGGTCCTGCCTAGCGACATACCTTTTAGTGATCGTCATCCTCATTACAACGGGTCGATAAGTCAAATAATTATTTGACCTATACCTATGGGTTTAATCGTTTGGCTAACAAGGAAAAATACTTCGGGAATCACGAAATGACGTAGCAACGAACGAACGAACCCGTGCTAGTTTTTATAAAACCGAAGATAAGGTATTTGGGATTATTTGGTTGCTACACAAAAGTAAAGTTTGACAACGCTTTTCGCTAACATAGCGAAACATCTCGCCGTCCGAGGGTCCGAGCAGAACGGTGACGGATAACACACAGCTTTCATAATGTAAATAATGTTTATGCAACATTACACCATCGATGTGTCTCGAGCGTTGCGGCGCATTGATACAGAGTGCATATATCAGACGTTCGTACTTGCGCTTGCTGCTCCGGCACCCTAACGTTATACTATCATTGCTGACATGCTGACTGCTACATGACGACGGTCGTAGTAAACGTAGTAAAGACATGTTCACGTCATACTATCTTACCTATGCAACATACGTGTACGTGTACGATAACTATATACATACACACACATATACACATACAAACGTGGTATGATCTCTACATTCGTCACGAACGTTTCAAGATTAAGGAATGTCTGTAGCAAAGGTCTACGAGCAGGTGAGCTTACGAACGACGTTACGTTACATATAATCTTAAAAGACTTCGTGTCGGAGTCGTCGCACCATCGAGCTACCGATAAAACCGCGGTGCAGGTGACTCTCCAACGCTGCATGGAGCTCCCGGTCACACAATGGAATCAGGTGCGGCGACTGTGCTATCTTTGAAGAAAAAATCATGTATTTTACTCAGGCTTATCGACAGCGGCTTGGAGCCCATCAGCGAATACGTCGCAACATACGAAAGTGCAGTCGAACGTTACACAGCGGGTGCTCGCCTGCGAGGCGCCCGTAAACTCGCCTACGGGCGCCGCAGTGTCGCAGTCATAATTTCTAATTATATCATTACACGCCCACATTCCGCTGAAATTTACTGGGGTTTCCTATTAAGACACTTAGCGTAGCGACACTTCGGGCGCGCCGCACATAATTTTTGTTTATGTGATTCCACGCCCAAGGTACTTGCCGCAACCTTGGCTGAAATTCACTGGAATTCCCCGTTACGACATTGCATGTATTTGCCACATATATTCAGGCGACTTTTATCGATCGTTTCATTTTACGACGGGTCGTTTATAACGAGGAAAAGCACTTTGTGAATCGATAAATGAGGTGCTAACACACCCGTGGAGTTATTATGAAAAACCCAAGATAAAGTATTTGGGTTAATTTCGTTGCTACGGCCACAAAACAAAACTAAAGTATGAAAACGCTTTTCGCTTACATATTTGCTGCTGCTTTCGCCGTCTGAGAGTCCGGCGGGCAAGACGGTGACGGATGACACACAGTTTTATAATGTAAATAAATAAAATGTTCATAAAATGTTCGTACACTAACTAGACACACACACACACACACACACACACACACACACACACACACACACATATACACATACAAAAAAAACGTGACATGATCTCTACATTCGTCACGAACGTTTCTAGATTAAGAAAGCCTAGCTAGCCTAGGATCGACGTTACGTTACTAGAAGTCTAAGTTTTGCGCCGTGGGCTTCATGGGCTATGCAGCTGTGATTTTCTTACTTTTGTGCAACACCTGCAAGTCTTTTGCAGAGATTTATGTCTAGAACTTATCCAGGAGCAAGCCCGGAGGCTCGCAACCACCGTTTGTAGTGAAAAAATTCAAGTGCATTTTGAGTGAAATGCATCCTAGTGCATCGGGTTAAGATTGCAATGGCAAGATTCTTAGTCACACCTGAAACTGCATTCAGGCATTATAGACCGGACGGATCTGTGTTCCTGGCTGTATATTGGTACACACATTGAACCAAAAAAATAGCGATATGTCATTGGCAAGGTTGTTTCATTTTCTGTAACTTTTACAAATACGAAAAGTCTGAAATCGCTCTTGGAAAAAAGTTATAGCTTAATAAAACAAGACTTTATTAAGAAGAATAATATTTCTAATATATGCTATGCTCTTTCAGGGCGTTATAATGTTTTTTCCCACACCTGTACAACCTCTGTTTTGTTCTTATGTACTTGCATTATAGCACGCAATAAATATTTGAATCTGAATCTATAGAAAATGACACAAGACAACGACCTTTATTATAGTTATTGTTACATTTTATTTTTCACTGTTGTCTGACAGGGATCCTTTCCAGGGATAATTTTGCGTGTTACTGGTTTCCGGCTAGTTTTTATGGCGTTCCCCTCCCAGAACATAATGCACGGGCGGGGCGCGTCTTTTTCAAACTAAAATGGTTGTTGAATTTTTTTGACGTTAAAAAGCCCTACCTGGGAGTGGTAAAAAGTAATTTTATAGTATCAGTCATTCGTTTGTTACCGGCTCTTACGAATGATAGCTCACACAATATCTTAACTAAATAAAATATTTCTTTTTCGTTAGACTAAACTGCCCCACCTTTTTTAAAAGAAGAATGTTTTGACAAATTTTTGTGGTTAACTGGAGATATATGTGCGCGTCATCAAGACCTAGGCTAACCTTATTAATAATATTAATTGATTTATGAAATAAATCTGTGACTAACGGACGGACTAATACAATAGTGTTCTTATAAGAGCATAGTTTCCCTTTTTAGTTACGGAACGCTAAAAAACTATTTTATATGACAAAAAAGGCTTAACTGCTAATAAATCATATACGCAATGTAACATCTAGGCTGTCAAAAATACATGCGATGATGATAAACAAGACATGGGCAAAGGTACGATCTAAATACGGGCTTCACGTACATCGTTAAGTTATTCAAATACTGTGTCAAATTGGAATCATCAACATAAAAACACGTTTTAGTTACAAATTGTCAAAAAGTACGAAATACTTTTTATACGATACATACATACATACACCATACCTTCATACACAGGAACGAGTATGTCGATACAATACGTAATAACATTAACCTTACAAGATGTCTTGAGAATATTGAAAACCGTAATTTATAATCTTTCTGAGGCAGTCCTTGGCAAAAATGTAATAATGTACTTACTGTACATAAGTATGTATCCCCAGGGAGATTTTGGAGGTATTCTATCTCAACAGAACAGTTCATTAATCTTTATTGGTGAATATGAGTAGGTATAAATTGTGTTAATAAAGTGTCATGCATGAAATGATCACTTATTTATATGTTTCCAAAAAACAGATCATAAAACACAGATAGTTGTAAGAAATTATCAGATCGTACGAGTACATATACTGCGGTCGATCAGATACTTTATAAATTTCCTTAAGTCTGTCAGGAACATAGATATCTTAATAGTATTATTCTAATGGTCAGGAAACATGTCAATTTAAAATCCGTGTGACAAATTTTCGTTACAATCATGGTCTAAAACTGGCAACTTCGATAGTCCCCATTTCTTTATTTTTAAAAATTAATAAACATGTTTTTATACTCTACAGAAAATGACATCCCACCTGCAGTGGTCAGAAAACAAAATTTGGTTCCTTTTTCATATTGTAAAAAGAAAAATGCCTCCCCCGTGTTTCAGCAAATAACGATATTTGATTTGATTTAATTTGAAAAATTATTTTATTAAATTTTTAATGGGTACAATTAAAGTGCTCAAGATTCAAGATTAAAAGATTAAAAATATTTATTTGTAAAATAGATACATAAATTATACGTTTTACAGGACCAATCTAATGTTTATAAAAATAATATTAAATGATTTAACTAACAGGTATAATACGGGAAATATATAAAAAAAACTGGGCTTGAGTTGGGAAAGAAAGAAAGAAAGAAAGAAAGAATAGTTTATTTGTGAACATAGGAAATGTATGTACAATTTATAAATGTCACAACAAGATGTTAGGTATTAATTAAGAGCACTATGTTCTACCTGACGGCGTACAAATATTGAATGGTTTTTTTTTTTTAATTAAATTATTCTGTTACATGCACATGCAAATACATAAGAAAGGTGAATTCAAATAGGAATGTCAAAATTCTTGATAATATACATAAAATGTCTGAAGTAGATATACAAGTAACATTCAAAGAAACGTATACGAGTAATTAAAATTAAAAGTTATCATTAAAGAAATTATCAATTTTATAATAGCATTTATCAAGTAAAAACAAATATAATTTATTCTTAAACTGTCTAAAGTTCAAATCTCTAATGCTGGTTGGAATTTTATTAAATATTTTCGCAGCCATACAGAATATGCTATTTCGCATGAGAGTTGTTTTTGAGCTCCGTAAACACAAGTCGTTTCTATACTGGGCTCTTACATCATGGAAGTGTACTTGGGAAACCTCAACAAAGAGCTCGGGGTTTGTTTTTACAAATATAGCAACTTCAAAAATGTAAAGCGAGGGCATGGTTAGTATTTTAAGAGACCTAAAATACGGTACACAAGTTTCATGCTGTTTCAGACCACACATGGACCGAATACACCGTTTCTGAGCCTTAAAGACGTCATTTTTTGCCGTGGAGTTGCCCCAAAAGATTATTCCATATCGCAAAACAGATGCTACTAGTCCATGGTAGGCAGTTAAAACCACGTCTTTGCTAACAATACTGGATAGTTTGAATAAAAGATACGCTGACTTTCCTAGTTTTTCGCAAACTGATGCAGCTTGAGCCTTCCATGTGAGGTGATTATCAACCAATAATCCGAGAAATTTTGTCACAGATACTTCTTCAATTTGTTTATCATTATAATTTATATTGAGATTTGGGGTTTTATTCACACGTTGATAAAAAGTCATTATTTTTGTTTTGTCATTATTTTTTTTTGGGCTTAATAAAGTTTGCATAAAAAAAGACTTTTTGGATTAAGAATATTATTAAACATAATGCAATTAATAAATAAGTTTATAAATAAACTGAATAAACCATAAATAAATAGAATGCCTAACCAAATATATACGAACATAAGAAAAAAATGTATAGACCTACATAATGCAATGAATAAATAAGTTAATAGATAAATAAACTACAAATAGATATAATGCCTCAATCCGCCCATTCGATTAATCTTGCTAAGAAGAAGGGCAAGAAACTCTCTCTTCTGCAAAACACAGACTGCGTTTATATCCGCAGCTCTACCCCACGGCAACATACCATATGACATAATGCTGTGAAAATAACTAAAGTACACCAATCTAGCAGTATCATCATCAGTAATTTGCCTCATCTGTCTAACAGCACATGCGGCTGAACTTAGTCTACCACAAAGGCCTTCTATGTGGGGACCCCACTTAAGACGAAAGTCTATAGTGATGCCTAAAAACTTCGTTTTGCTGACTAACTCTAGCTTGGACCCCTGCAAAGGTAGATCAGCATCTACTTGAATTACATTTGGTAATGTGAATTTTATACATTTTGTCTTTTTCCCATTTAAAACTAAATTATTCGCAGTAAACCAATTAAGAATCATAGATAGAGTTACATTCGCATCATCAAGTATATCTTTATGTCCATTAACTTTAAAAATAAGTGACGTGTCGTCAGCGAATAGCACTATCTCAGATAAGTCTTTAACTAAATAAGGAAGGTCATTTATCAAGAACAATAAAGGCCCCAATATGGAGCTTTGCGGGACACCTATTGTAACTAATGCTCCAGCTGACTTTACTCTGTTAATATCTACCTTTTGAATTCGATCACTAAGGTATGACTTTAATAACGCCAAAGATTTGCCCCTAACTCCACAGTGAGCCAATTTGCATAAAAAGGTTTCATGATTAACGCAATCAAAAGATTTAGAGAGGTCACAAAAAACACCGAATGCATCCAGCTTTTCTTCCGAAGCATCAAATATGTGCTTGACTAAAGCAACTACTGCTCTCTCTCTCTCTCTCTGTAACTCTCTGTAGTTGACGTCCCTCTAGTAAATCCATATTGTTCATAATGAAGCAACTTATTTAAGTTAAAATGAGATAATAATTGATTTAAAATTATTTTTTCGAAAACTTTACTCAGAACTGGTAAAACTGACACTGGTTTATAATTAAAAGGGTCTTCATTGTCACCTGATTTAAAAAGGGGGATCAATTTACTCAACTTCATGAAATCAGGAAAGACACCATCATAATTAACTAAAAAATAAAGCCAAATAAGGAGCTATTAAATCAATGACGGAACTTATAACTTTAACAGATAGGCCCCATAAGTCCTCGTTTTTTTTAAATTAAGAGATTTGAATGCCTTTATTACAGTGAATGAGTTAATACACTTAAAAGAAAATATATAATCGCACTGCGGCACGTTTTCACTCAACAGATCCTGTGCAAGTAATGGACTTGAATTCAAATCTTTAGTTGTCAAGGAGGGGATGTCAGTAAAGAATTGTTCAAAGGCATTTGCAACTTCGTTGTCTCCTGTAACAGTTTCATTGTTAATATTCAACTTAAGTTCGTTATTTCGTCTTTTATTCTTACCAGTTTCTATACCTATTAATGATATTCCATGCTGCTTTTATTTTACTATGGGACATTTTAAGTTTTTTATTCAGAAATATGCTTTTTGCTTTTAAGCACACCAATTTGAAAATACGCGAGTATTTTTTGAAAAAATTCCAATAATCCATTATTATTATTATAAGAATAAATGAATGAATAAACACTTTATTGCACAGAAAATTAAAATAAAAACACAGATTACAGAAAAACAGAAGACAAGATCAGACTTATTCCTTAAAGAAATTTCTTCCAGTCAACCGATGGCATTAGGAAAATGAAAATTTTACACATTAGATACTTAATTGTTTTTGTGCAAAAAGAAAACAATTTTCTTCAAGCCTGTTACTTAAATATAATACACTACATACAAATACATACATATATAAATAAATACATACATACAAACAAAGTAGCATAGTCAGTCGAGTAACTCAGAGAGATGAATGGTAATAATTTTCCAGGTTATATCTAAAAGAGGACACAGAAGGAAGGTTTCTGAGGGTTTGCGGAAGTTATTCCAAAGTCGAACTGCATTGACCGTAAATGATTTTGAAAAACGAGCAGTGGTATGCGCAGGTATCACCAAATCGATATAATGACAAGACCGAAGCGCTCTGTTGCTGCGTTCAGTGCGAAGGAAAAATCTATTTTTGAAATAATTAGGGTAGAGGGGATTATGAATAACATTGTACAGGAGGGAAAGAACGTGTACATTCCTGCGAAAACGAATGGGAAGCCACTTTAGCCTGCAACGATACTCAGAGGCGTGGTCATACTTGCGCAGTCCGAAAATATATTGAATGCACGAGTTCTGAAGACGCTCCAGCTTATCGAACAGCTCTTCAGTGGAATCTAGGAAAGCGACATCGGCGTTATCCAGAAGGGGAAGAAGAAGAGATTGTGCTAACATCATTTTCGTATCCAGTGGCAGGAAATTCTGTAGGCGTTTAAGCGAATAACATGAGCCGAAAACTTTTCGGCTTACTTCGATAATATGTGCAGACCAAGAAAGAGTTTGGTCCACCCACAAACCCAAATTCCTAACAGTCGTGCAGTAAGGCACTACCACCCCATCAAAAATCACATCAGCCACGTCAGACATATCCAAACGGCAGACGTAGTAATTACTACCGATGATTATAGCCTGCGACTTTGTTGGGTTGACATATTATGTGAGTTTTATAAAGTGATTTTACTAGTGTTTGAAACTTTTTTCAATTTAAAGGTATTTTCAAACTCTTTGGAAACTATGATAAATAAGTCTGTAAAGAGATTATTTGGATGATCTTGGAGAGGATTAAATTGTGTTAATCTAGCTTCTAAGTTTGCTTTAAAACATTCTACTTTGTGAGATGTAATCGGCCTGCAAAAGGCTTCTTTTGGCAATTGGTTTACACTTTGCATGAAGGATATACATAGCTTGGCAACTGTGATCGGACTGCAAACGGTTGATGACTTTATTGTCTGAATACTAGCAATCATAGAATATATTGTAATATGATACGATTTTGTAATAAAAAAAAACATTTTGTTCGAATTATAAGTTTTAAATTTTGAACACCTGCTTCTAGTTTCAATTAGTTTTTGTTAGTAAATACTTACCACTTTAGTTCAACAAGTGTTTTCATTAGAATTTCGAAGTATATTTGAATATTTTTTAAGATGAGCTCCTCTTACAGTAGAATAGCAATATACTTTTTTCTAAAGTAAAACATGGCAATTATTTTTCTATTTTACTTAGAAACTACACTAAATGAATTTTTTTCACAGTATGAAGAGTCAAAGTTAGAAAATAAAAAAATATTCACTTATAATTCGAACAAAAATGTTTTTTTGATTTCATTACAAAAGCGTATCATTTTAGTTTTATTTTGAACTGGGATCAATAGCAGGGCTATTCAAGATTGCTAAACAAAAATTAGAATCTTGGAATATGGAATTGTGTGGCTGTGGCACTGAAAAGACTCCTTTGATGTCGTTTTTTACGAAATTCATAAAAGTATTGATAACTCGAAAACTATCAACTTTTTACTGAGGTCATATTTTGATATTCTAGATATTACACTAGAAAGAAAAATGAAAGATCCATTCACAATGTACACTCAATACACACTTCCTTCCAATAAAATTTTCAGGAAAAGAAGCTACACCTGCGCTCCTACATTTTGTTTTCATTTCGTACCATAAGCGACAAAAATATAAAAAAAATAGTATATTTGGCTTTAGTACAATAATGAATACTAACAACTCACTTAATTTTAAAATTTGAAAAATCATATTAAAATTTCATAATATTCATAATAGATGCAAATATCAATATGTCTAAGTCGCGCTATTCGCAACATCATCGTCGCATCGTGCTCGAGGATCATGAGAGGTCACGCAGCGTATTTACCCAAACTTCGATAGTGTCATTTTGTGGACTGAGTCTTAATAGGGCTCCGTTTTGCCCTTTGGGTGCGGAACTCTAAAAAAAAAGAGGAGGAAACAAAGTTTCAACTAACATATTACTATATTTCATTGTCATGATCATTTATTTTGTAATACCCATTCATTACATTACACGTTACTTTCAATAAATACTAAAACGCATTAGTATAATACATTCTAATGGACACAACAAGTTTATTCAATTTAGTATTTTTTGTAAAAAGTTTCTTTGTACCAAAGTTGGTTTTTCTTTTTATCAATGTCCATAACGATTTACTAGCTACTTGATTAGACAGAGAGTAACATCGAATGTTAATTGAGGAAAATGGGGGAGAAGATCGATCGGTATTTCCAACGGAGCTCCATTACTGACTTGACACGACAAAACCGGTTAAGTACGGGAAAGAATCGCGCCTGAGGATTCCATAGCATCCAAATAAGTTAATTGACTTATGTGAATCAAATAAAACTTTTAAACTTATTATTGAACGCGCCAGCGAAGCGAGCGAGTTCTCCGAGTCTACTTGAACAGTCCGGCGCGGCGTTTGTATGTATGTACAGTTGGTGCCCATAATTGTGTGATACAGCACCACCACACTCACACATAAAACTTAATATAAGTAATTGTAACTATACTATTTTTTCGATCTACCAATCTCCAAACCTACCATTTTTGACTGTTGATATTGACCTACTGCTAGAGACCGATAGTCGGGTGCTACTCATGGGAGATTTTAACGCCAAACATGAGCATTGGTTCCCTGGCGTTAGAAATACCAATGGAAATCTTCTTTTTAATCACATGCTTAACCGTGATTATACTATTCATTCTCCATCTAGTCCAACCTTAGTTCATTATCGTGAAAATCTCACTCAATCATTACCTGATCTTATTTTAGCCCAGAATATTCATAACATCGTCGACCCAAGTATCCAAACAATTCCTGCACTCTCTTCTAACCACTTACCTGTGTTTTTTAGGACAATCGCTAACTTTAAACGTAAAGTGATTAAACGTCACAACTACGCTAAAGCTGATTGGAACCGCTATCGTTCGATCCTTAATGGTTGTATTGACCTTTCTTCCACAGTTTTTAAGTCAATTGAAGAGATTGATGTTGCCATTGAATATCTTACATCTAGCATGCTACTTGCTAGGGATGCCGTTGTACCAGTAACTACAGTTTCACATACGCCAAAATCCCTACCCCGCAAAATAAAACGACTCCTTAATTTTAGAAACCGCCTTGGGAGATATGATCAACACGAAACAAATGTTGATACTCGCAAATGCTTACGTACGCAAATAAAGTACCTAAATAAAAATAAAAATACAAATATTAAACATCATAATGGTAAAATATGGAGCGACAAACTTAAAAAAGTTGAAAATCCTAGGTCTGATTTATGGCGTCTCGCTAAGACCATGAAAGCTACTCCTTCCACCTCCGTAGTTCCGCCTCTTTTGCGTGCTAATGGCGCTAAAACATCTACTCCCAGTGACCAGTGCGATGAACTAGCGTCTGCGTTTTATGACAATATGAACCTAACAAACCACTGGCAAAACGATAAAACTGACACCGAAGTTTCCCAGTCAATACCGCTTCTTGAAAACTTCCAACCTGGAACCCTCCATAACCCTGTTCGTCCTAAAGAAATATGGCATCACATTTGTAAACTTAATCTACGTAAAGCCCCAGGTTTAGATAATGTGGTCAACTGTTTAATAAAAAATCTTCCACAAAAAACTATAGTATTAATTACCAAGATTTTTAACTCCTGCTTAGCCCTAGCTTATTTTCCTTCTGCATGGAAAACAGCAAAGGTAATTGCTATTAAAAAACCCGGTAAAAACGAGGCCATCCCTTCTAGCTACCGTCCAATCAGTTTACTCCCCTCATTAGGTAAACTATTTGAAAAAAATAATTAATTCTCGTCTACATAAAGCAACAGGCCATAAATTAATCGATGAACAATTTGGGTTTTGAAATGCACACTCCATAGTTCAGCAACTTGCAAGAGTCTCTGAAAATACTGCGCACAAAATGAATTTAAGACAATCAACAGGCATGTTTTTGTTAGATATAGAAAAGGCCTTTGACACCGTCTGGCACAAAGGGCTCATACACAAGCTTGTCTTAAGCCAAGTTCCTATACACTTAGTCAAGATGATCGATTCTTATCTTTCGAGTCGCAGTTTTAACGTGCAAATTGGTGATGTTGCATCCGAATCACGCTCTGTCCCTGCTGGAGTCCCACAGGGATCAATTTTAGGAACATATTTATTCCTCTTGTATTTAAACGATATTCCCAAACAAATAAGAACTAGTTTGGCATGTTTTGCAGATGATACAGCTTGTTTCACATCTTCAATAGATATTGATCTCATAATTGACAGATTGCAACTTGCTATCGATGGCCTATTGACATATTTTACTAAGTGGAAGCTTAAGTTGAACAGTACTAAAACATAGGCTATCCTTTTTACTCGTGGGAGGCAAATGCCCATAAGAACTTTGAAAATTGATGGTCACTGCATTCCCTGGAGCAGATCGGTAAAATACCTTGGATTGGTCTTAGATCAAAAATTGAACTGGAACGACCATATCTTAAACCTACGTATCAAAGGAATGAAAGCTTTCAAAGCCTTAACCCCCTTGCTTAATAGGCGTTCTGCTTTGAGCAGTTATAAGAAACTGAATATGTACAAAACATTGATCAGGCCGTGTATTACCTATGGATGTCCTGTATGGAGCAATACTTCAATCACTAACCATAATAGTAATTCAAAACAGAGCTTTAAAAGTTGCCTATAATACGCCTTTCCGCACGAATTTGTTTAAATTGCATGATAAAACCAAGTTTCCTAGATTATTTGATTTTATTCTAAAACTTGCGAAAAAATTCTTCCTAATCACAAATTACAATCATCCAAATTATTTAATTTCCACTATACGTAAAACACGACCTCCCGAGTCAAATAATCGATATCGATACATTACGAGGCTACCACATCACTACCTGCTAGGCGATGGTGGCCGGTCCGGTGACTGACGTCACGCGCGGATTCATCGCTACCGCTAGGTCCAGGAGCTCGCTCACGCTGCTGTCTTGCTTGTCGTTATCTCGGCACTCGGCGAGCATTGTTAGAAATTAATTTAATGCTACCCCCTACTTTAACAATTAAAGTAATTAGGTAGATTAATTCGTGTTATATGTATTTGGTGGCTTATCATGTAATGTTTACTATCTAAAATATGTGTTTTGCTTTTCAGAACTAGCATTTCTTAGCTAGTATTATATATAAATTAATATATATATTTCTTTTAAACATATTTCAACGTTGAAGTCAAAAATGTACACTAACTAAAGTGCACATAATACTTTGTGTTACGAGTATACACATTTATTTGTTTTTTTTATTTTAATTCAATGTTCATGTCTTCCGTAAATTAATATACTCATCATTTTCATAAGTTATAGTAGACTAGTATAGTCTGTTAACGTGTTTTTATATTACGCCTGCTTAGCCTAGGATTAATGTACACTGGGTTGTAAACTATCAATAAGCTATATTATATTTGAAATAAAGACCTTTGAAAAACAAACAAAACAAAAACTCACACATGCAAATCACAATACATGCGCTAGAACCGGTTTCACTCACTGCTTGCCATCTGCACGCCAAAATCCCAGGCATCACACAAATAAACCGTGTAGGGTTCCGTAGTTACCCCATAAATTTTAAAAGTTTGTCTACTAAAGTAGACCAAACAGTTCGCGCCAAAAAATTTTAGTTGTACATTTTTATTCATAGCCCTAAATTGATCATGAATTAACGATTAGAACATAACAAAATTTACATGCATAAAGAATCTTTATTATAAGTTCCATTATAACTTAAAGCAAGTTCGAAGTACTTACTTGAACTCCTAAGCTCAAGCTACCTCAGTCACAAATCCAACACAGGACTTAATTCACACATGAGTTTAGCTTGCCTCACGAACTTATGATATGACAAACAAAACGAATTTATAAAATAATTTTCTAAAGTTTTCTCTATTTTTCACTATTTTTTCACCCATCCATTTAAACGCCAAATTTTAGTTCTAAAGGCCTAATTATTCTCAGACTGATGGACAGAATAAAAGGATTTCAATCTTAACGGAACCATAATAACGTATAGTGGTACTTATAAACAAATGAAAATGCTCCAACGATGCTAGAAAAGCCAATTTGAAGAACATCCGAACGCACAAGATGAAAATCCGAAAAATTGCCTAAAATGGTGCGTCGCTCTGTTACACAAGAAAATGTACTCTATGTTGTTGCAACAAGTTTCAAATTAAACATTATACAGCACAAAAGCTCGTTACGCGTGGAGACTGGCCATAACTTGGAGCAATTTAATTCTATTGCGCCATCACTCATACTCTTACTGACGAGGGCTACTGTTTTACGAGGGAAATAAAAAAAGCAAATTTTATCACTCGTTTTATCATTATGGTTTCGTCGTGAGGGCTATGACAAACCACGGTCGAAGCCTTCCACGAGTGAATAGGTGCCTACGTCATCTACGGGGCCAACATCCGATGTATTATTTGGCATAGTAAAATCCGTTATTGGCAGTATGTATAAATAATATTTTTAAGCCAACACTTTTTGTATTGCTGTGGATTTTTGTTGATAAATAAATTAAATTAAATTATGACCTTGAATAGTCTCCTTTATCGACATCCTCGATAGGACACGGAGACACGAAATTATTTTTAAGTAAATGACGCCTCCACACGCCACAAAAATTAATCCAAAATAATATTTTGCATAACTCTTATAAGGTTACTTAGCCTTGGAATAAAGGTTATAAGACAAAAATATTTTTTTGGTTTTGTTAATGCTTTATTTGCTATTTTAATTGAAATAATTAATAGTACATTATGATACAAGTGAGCTGCGTTTTATACAACGTTTTTCAACACTTGCGAGGAAAAATAATGAAATTTCACTCTTTTTCCACATAATCGAACTGACAATCTTCTTTGAAAAATGGCGGCGGAGATTTTGTTTTTTGCCCAGATGGAAATAGAGGCACTGACGCAAAAATCCAAACAGACAAATATTAAGTATTAATAAACTGAATAGTTCTGTGTTTACAACAAAAATTTGAGTTAATTTGTGGATAAAAATAAATAATTTCATGAAATTAAATGATTATTTCAACAGTGTCTATGTATTCTCAAAAACTTTACTATTTCTCAAGACATAAAAACTCTTTGCTAAGATTAAAAAAACAACTGTAATGTAAAAAACACTAGTGCGATAATGTAAATTAAAAAGCACGCGTGTTTAATATGCTGCATTATGACCCTAATAACGCTGTAATAAGGGACACTTTATAAGCAAGTGAGTTGAAAAAATATTTAAATATACAAGCGGATTAAATAGAGTGGACCCTATAAAACGAAAGTTCACAAAATAATCCTAGAAATGGTTAATACTCGTAGGTTCTGGTTTTATAAGGTGAGAGTTTCATGCTAACTGATTCGAACTTTGCAGAGTGATTTGTGAAAAATCATTAAAATAAATAAATAAAATGATTTATTTGGGCATTACATAACAGGTTACATTTACATCATTAAGCAAGGCTAAGCTGTTTTTAGTCCAAATTTTACATTACAACAAAAACTGCGAATAGCGAAATAATTGGTAATTGCATTTTTTCCGAAGAAACTGTTACACTCCCGTAATTAAATGTAAGATGAGAACTGTAAAAGTTGTTTTGGTTTCTGTACCGTTATTACAGAACTCTTATTGAAAACAAAATGGCGAATATTATGTTGTTTTTAAGTTTTATTTTAGATTTGAGTGTTAGTATAAGAACGTGGTAATGTTATTTATTTTGTAGTAATTAATTATGAAAAAATAAAATATATCGAGTAAAAATATTTTATTTTTTCATGATTAATTGCTACAAAATAAAAAAGAAGGCTCAAAAAGAGTTCAATATTATATTTAGACATCCATCCATCCATCAGCCTGTTTCGTCCACTGCTGGACATAGGCCTTTCCAGGATTTTGCCACTCTTGTCGGTCCTCCTTGAAAAAATACCCATACTCACACACGCTGGGCAGGCGGGTTGGTGAGCGCGGTGCCGAAACCCTTGCACCAGTGACGCCGCTGCCCGTCACTAGTCTGTTTTATATAAGGCTCGGCAATTGGGGATGGATATACCGCCATCCATCGGTCCCAGGCAATGGTGGGCCGCCTGGTTTTGCCTGAGAGCTGTTCTCTTACTCTCCCCCGAATAACTTCGGGAGGTTTGCGAGTAAGATGGTGGTACCTCCACAGTCGAGCCCAGCATCAGCTCTACCACCTAATTTAGACACGATAATGTTAAAATACTAGCCTTGAAAAATTGTTACTAAACATAAATAAATAAATGTACAAATTTCAAGAGAGGCGTTAAGGTCGTACGTGATATACTTAACAGAAGACATACTTTTCATATGTGAACATGTTGTAACATAACATTACTCTAGCAGACAACAAAACAAATTGATAATATATAATTAAAAAATTATTTAGCGTTTATATAGAAGAAACTTAAATACATAAATAATACTTAAAAGTACTTAATTCAATAATATAAAACACTAAAAACTATTTGATCTTAAACAAAACCTGTTCTAAAAAATGTTAAAAAAATTGTCCAAATCGATGCCGCCATTTATAATATTGTCCTACAATGTAGCAAAATATTGGGTTCTGCAGCTGCATACAAATTTGCCTTTGGAAGAATCGCGGAGCGCGTATACATCTTGGTTAGTTCTTTTTGCATGTATAGGTAGTTAGTTTTTCAGGAACAAACATTTTAACATCGCTATGTGTAATTCACGGGCAAACACACGTATAAAATGGGATCTTTTCCGGGCTAGTAAGCACTTAAAAGTGTTTATGTAATAAGTATAATAGAATAGAGTACAATAGAATAATTTCTTTATTTACGATATTTCTTACAAACATTTCAGACGTGGAAAAATATAGTCAAATGGTGGTCTTGGAATAGTTATAAAACCACTTTTTGTTTATTGCTGATGTTAGTTTTAACTATGAAAATATTGTGAAAACATTTGCTCTCGGAGTCAATTGAGAACAATAAAAACAAGAATAGAATTCTACCAAAGACTGCATTGGCAAGAAAGATTCTTGAAAAATTTTCTTACAAAAAATTTAACTTTACCGTATAAATTTTTTCGTTTAAATTTGTCAAACTAAGTTTTTAACCTCACAAAGAAGCTAAAGTTCTAAATCAGAAATTATTATCCTACCTTTGCAAAATGAACAAACGCTAAGATGATATTAAATTCCTCGCTGAAAAACTGCCGCTTGACGGGGATAGATGGGCTCAGGGCCAAGGCACAAGAAAATGGATAGGCCCAGACAAGGGACAATAGTGTATGGTGGCCATCACTTTTTTGTAAAGGTAGCCATTGTGTCACGGTTTTTATTTTGTTCGAAAACCGACTCTCGATCTATGCCGTCCACAAAATTTAAACATGTGTGACGGAAAAAATTTCAACTTAGGTATATCTATTTATTTTAAGAAAACCAACCGCACGAATTGAAAATTTTTAGGCAGATAAACATAAATTAAACTTAGGCCAATAACAGGTTTACACTTTAATAATACAAGCTATACTAAGTAGTATACTATACTAATCTTTTTATTAATACGAGGTAAGGAAAATAGGGTACTGGCAGCACAATCACAAAATTTAATCATTAAGGTGTATGAGGTAGCGTGGGAGGGCGAATGAGAGTGTAAGGGTGTGTGTGTGATGGAACCTGTGTTTAGCAAATAAAGTTCGATTTGATTTGATTTGTGTATATAATTATGTATATGACAGAATTAACATCACTAATTGTATTCAGATTGATCTCAGCAGCATACTTTTAAATTGGGACCTTTTATGATCGAATCTTTGAATTGTTGATTATAAAAGTACGAGGTAAGCGACAACTTATAGCATTTTGAGCATTGTCTGTGTAAACTAAGAGAATATTAAAAAGGAATGTGTGACAAATACGCGTAGAAGGTGTAATGAGGTCAAGGATACACGGGCTCATGTGACAGACTGGCTTTATTGAATAACCTTCGATTCTACCCTACAACACATGACATCCTCTTTCCATAGACAAAACAAAATAAATAATTAATTGTATTTCGGCCGTCTTTTTTGATAATTCGCAAGCATTGAAGTAAATCATAAATCCATTTCGCCATTTTATCCATTCCTCGCTAACACCACCTGATGACGTGTTTTGATCAAATTGTAGTTATTTATCGTTTTTCACCACTTTCTTAACTTCACTTTTCATTATTTCTACTTTTTTTAGAAATAAATGCCGATTATTCAACTTTTTCTATTTAATTCCGACTGCGCCGTGTAATGGGGTCAATGATACACGGGCTCATGTGACAGACTGGCTTTATTGAATAACCTTCGATTCTACCCTACAACACATGACATCCTCTTTCCATAGACAAAACAAAATAAATAATTAATTGTATTTCGGCCGTCTTTTTTGATAATTCGCAAGCATTGAAGTAAATCATAAATCCATTTCGCCATTTTATCCATTCCTCGCTAACACCACCTGATGACGTGTTTTGATCAAATTGTAGTTATTTATCGTTTTTCACCACTTTCTTAACTTCACTTTTCATTATTTCTACTTTTTTTAGAAATAAATGCCGATTATTCAACTTTTTCTATTTAATTCCGACTGCGCCGTGTAATGGGGTCAATGATACACGGGCTCATGTGACAGACTGGCTTTATTGAATAACCTTCGATTCTACCCTACAACACATGACATCCTCTTTCCATAAACAAAACAAAATAAATAATTAATTGTATTTCGGCCGTCTTTTTTGATAATTCGCAAGCATTGAAGTAAATCATAAATCCATTCGCCATTTTATCCATTCCTCGCTAACACCACCTGATGACGTGTTTTGATCAAATTGTAGTTATTTATCGTTTTTCACCACTTTCTTAACTTCACTTTTCATTATTTCTACTTTTTTTAGAAATAAATGCCGATTATTCAACTTTTTCTATTTAATTCCGACTGCGCCGTGTAATGGGGTCAATGATACACGGGCTCATGTGACAGACTGGCTTTATTGAATAACCTTCGATTCTACCCTACAACACATGACATCCTCTTTCCATAGACAAAACAAAATAAATAATTAATTGTATTTCGGCCGTCTTTTTTGATAATTCGCAAGCATTGAAGTAAATCATAAATCCATTTCGCCATTTTATCCATTCCTCGCTAACACCACCTGATGACGTGTTTTGATCAAATTGTAGTTATTTATCGTTTTTCACCGCTTTCTTAACTTCACTTTTCATTATTTCTACTTTTTTTAGAAATAAATGCCGATTATTCAACTTTTTCTATTTAATTCCGACTGCGCCGTGTAATGGGGTCAATGATACACGGGCTCATGTGACAGACTGGCTTTATTGAATAACCTTCGATTCTACCCTACAACACATGACATCCTCTTTCCATAAATAAACAAAATAAATAATTAATTGTATTTCGGCCGTCTTTTTTGATAATTCGCAAGCATTGAAGTAAATCATAAATCCATTTCGCCATTTTATCCATTCCTCGCTAACACCACCTGATGACGTGTTTTGATCAAATTGTAGTTATTTATCGTTTTTCACCACTTTCTTAACTTCACTTTTCATTATTTCTACTTTTTTTAGAAATAAATGCCGATTATTCAACTTTTTCTATTTAATTCCGACTGCGCCGTGTAATGGGGTCAATGATACACGGGCTCATGTGACAGACTGGCTTTATTGAATAACCTTCGATTCTACCCTACAACACATGACATCCTCTTTCCATAAACAAAACAAAATAAATAATTAATTGTATTTCGGCCGTCTTTTTTGATAATTCGCAAGCATTGAAGTAAATCATAAATCCATTTCGCCATTTTATCCATTCCTCGCTAACACCACCTGATGACGTGTTTTGATCAAATTGTAGTTATTTATCGTTTTTCACCACTTTCTTAACTTCACTTTTCATTATTTCTACTTTTTTTAGAAATAAATGCCGATTATTCAACTTTTTCTATTTAATTCCGACTGCGCCGTGTAATGGGGTCAATGATACACGGGCTCATGTGACAGACTGGCTTTATTGAATAACCTTCGATTCTACCCTACAACACATGACATCCTCTTTCCATAAATAAACAAAATAAATAATTAATTGTATTTCGGCCGTCTTTTTTGATAATTCGCAAGCATTGAAGTAAATCATAAATCCATTTCGCCATTTTATCCATTCCTCGCTAACACCACCTGATGACGTGTTTTGATCAAATTGTAGTTATTTATCGTTTTTCACCACTTTCTTAACTTCACTTTTCATTATTTCTACTTTTTTTAGAAATAAATGCCGATTATTAAACTTTTTCTATTTAATTCCGACTGCGCCGTGTAATGGGGTCAATGATACACGGGCTCATGTGACAGACTGGCTTTATTGAATAACCTTCGATTCTACCCTACAACACATGACATCCTCTTTCCATAAATAAACAAAATAAATAATTAATTGTATTTCGGCCGTCTTTTTTGATAATTCGCAAGCATTGAAGTAAATCATAAATCCATTCGCCATTTTATCCATTCCTCGCTAACACCACCTGATGACGTGTTTTGATCAAATTGTAGTTATTTATCGTTTTTCACCACTTTCTTAACTTCACTTTTCATTATTTCTACTTTTTTTAGAAATAAATGCCGATTATTCAACTTTTTCTATTTAATTCCGACTGCGCCGTGTAATGGGGTCAATGATACACGGGCTCATGTGACAGACTGGCTTTATTGAATAACCTTCGATTCTACCCTACAACACATGACATCCTCTTTCCATAGACAAAACAAAATAAATAATTAATTGTATTTCGGCCGTCTTTTTTGATAATTCGCAAGCATTGAAGTAAATCATAAATCCATTTCGCCATTTTATCCATTCCTCGCTAACACCACCTGATGACGTGTTTTGATCAAATTGTAGTTATTTATCGTTTTTCACCACTTTCTTAACTTCACTTTTCATTATTTCTACTTTTTTTAGAAATAAATGCCGATTATTCAACTTTTTCTATTTAATTCCGACTGCGCCGTGTAATGGGGTCAATGATACACGGGCTCATGTGACAGACTGGCTTTATTGAATAACCTTCGATTCTACCCTACAACACATGACATCCTCTTTCCATAAACAAAACAAAATAAATAATTAATTGTATTTCGGCCGTCTTTTTTGATAATTCGCAAGCATTGAAGTAAATCATAAATCCATTTCGCCATTTTATCCATTCCTCGCTAACACCACCTGATGACGTGTTTTGATCAAATTGTAGTTATTTATCGTTTTTCACCACTTTCTTAACTTCACTTTTCATTATTTCTACTTTTTTTAGAAATAAATGCCGATTATTCAACTTTTTCTATTTAATTCCGACTGCGCCGTGTAATGGGGTCAATGATACACGGGCTCATGTGACAGACTGGCTTTATTGAATAACCTTCGATTCTACCCTACAACACATGACATCCTCTTTCCATAGACAAAACAAAATAAATAATTAATTGTATTTCGGCCGTCTTTTTTGATAATTCGCAAGCATTGAAGTAAATCATAAATCCATTTCGCCATTTTATCCATTCCTCGCTAACACCACCTGATGACGTGTTTTGATCAAATTGTAGTTATTTATCGTTTTTCACCACTTTCTTAACTTCACTTTTCATTATTTCTACTTTTTTTAGAAATAAATGCCGATTATTCAACTTTTTCTATTTAATTCCGACTGCGCCGTGTAATGGGGTCAATGATACACGGGCTCATGTGACAGACTGGCTTTATTGAATAACCTTCGATTCTACCCTACAACACATGACATCCTCTTTCCATAGACAAAACAAAATAAATAATTAATTGTATTTCGGCCGTCTTTTTTGATAATTCGCAAGCATTGAAGTAAATGATAAATCCATTTCGCCATTTTATCCATTCCTCGCTAACACCACCTGATGACGTGTTTTGATCAAATTGTAGTTATTTATCGTTTTTCACCACTTTCTTAACTTCACTTTTCATTATTTCTACTTTTTTTAGAAATAAATGCCGATTATTCAACTTTTTCTATTTAATTCCGACTGCGCCGTGTAATGGGGTCAATGATACACGGGCTCATGTGACAGACTGGCTTTATTGAATAACCTTCGATTCTACCCTACAACACATGACATCCTCTTTCCATAAACAAAACAAAATAAATAATTAATTGTATTTCGGCCGTCTTTTTTGATAATTCGCAAGCATTGAAGTAAATCATAAATCCATTTCGCCATTTTATCCATTCCTCGCTAACACCACCTGATGACGTGTTTTGATCAAATTGTAGTTATTTATCGTTTTTCACCACTTTCTTAACTTCACTTTTCATTATTTCTACTTTTTTTAGAAATAAATGCCGATTATTCAACTTTTTCTATTTAATTCCGACTGCGCCGTGTAATGGGGTCAATGATACACGGGCTCATGTGACAGACTGGCTTTATTGAATAACCTTCGATTCTACCCTACAACACATGACATCCTCTTTCCATAGACAAAACAAAATAAATAATTAATTGTATTTCGGCCGTCTTTTTTGATAATTCGCAAGCATTGAAGTAAATCATAAATCCATTTCGCCATTTTATCCATTCCTCGCTAACACCACCTGATGACGTGTTTTGATCAAATTGTAGTTATTTATCGTTTTTCACCACTTTCTTAACTTCACTTTTCATTATTTCTACTTTTTTTAGAAATAAATGCCGATTATTCAACTTTTTCTATTTAATTCCGACTGCGCCGTGTAATGGGGTCAATGATACACGGGCTCATGTGACAGACTGGCTTTATTGAATAACCTTCGATTCTACCCTACAACACATGACATCCTCTTTCCATAAACAAAACAAAATAAATAATTAATTGTATTTCGGCCGTCTTTTTTGATAATTCGCAAGCATTGAAGTAAATCATAAATCCATTTCGCCATTTTATCCATTCCTCGCTAACACCACCTGATGACGTGTTTTGATCAAATTGTAGTTATTTATCGTTTTTCACCACTTTCTTAACTTCACTTTTCATTATTTCTACTTTTTTTAGAAATAAATGCCGATTATTCAACTTTTTCTATTTAATTCCGACTGCGCCGTGTAATGGGGTCAATGATACACGGGCTCATGTGACAGACTGGCTTTATTGAATAACCTTCGATTCTACCCTACAACACATGACATCCTCTTTCCATAGACAAAACAAAATAAATAATTAATTGTATTTCGGCCGTCTTTTTTGATAATTCGCAAGCATTGAAGTAAATCATAAATCCATTCGCCATTTTATCCATTCCTCGCTAACACCACCTGATGACGTGTTTTGATCAAATTGTAGTTATTTATCGTTTTTCACCACTTTCTTAACTTCACTTTTCATTATTTCTACTTTTTTTAGAAATAAATGCCGATTATTCAACTTTTTCTATTTAATTCCGACTGCGCCGTGTAATGGGGTCAATGATACACGGGCTCATGTGACAGACTGGCTTTATTGAATAACCTTCGATTCTACCCTACAACACATGACATCCTCTTTCCATAAACAAAACAAAATAAATAATTAATTGTATTTCGGCCGTCTTTTTTGATAATTCGCAAGCATTGAAGTAAATCATAAATCCATTTCGCCATTTTATCCATTCCTCGCTAACACCACCTGATGACGTGTTTTGATCAAATTGTAGTTATTTATCGTTTTTCACCACTTTCTTAACTTCACTTTTCATTATTTCTACTTTTTTTAGAAATAAATGCCGATTATTCAACTTTTTCTATTTAATTCCGACTGCGCCGTGTAATGGGGTCAATGATACACGGGCTCATGTGACAGACTGGCTTTATTGAATAACCTTCGATTCTACCCTACAACACATGACATCCTCTTTCCATAGACAAAACAAAATAAATAATTAATTGTATTTCGGCCGTCTTTTTTGATAATTCGCAAGCATTGAAGTAAATCATAAATCCATTCGCCATTTTATCCATTCCTCGCTAACACCACCTGATGACGTGTTTTGATCAAATTGTAGTTATTTATCGTTTTTCACCACTTTCTTAACTTCACTTTTCGTTATTTCTATTTTTATTACAAATAAATGCCGATTATTCAACTTTTTCTATTTAATTCCGACTGCGCCGTGTAATGGGGTCAATGATACACGGGCTCATGTGACAGACTGGCTTTATTGAATAACCTTCGATTCTACCCTACAACACATGACATCCTCTTTCCATAGACAAAACAAAATAAATAATTAATTGTATTTCGGCCGTCTTTTTTGATAATTCGCAAGCATTGAAGTAAATCATAAATCCATTCGCCATTTTATCCATTCCTCGCTAACACCACCTGATGACGTGTTTTGATCAAATTGTAGTTATTTATCGTTTTTCACCACTTTCTTAACTTCACTTTTCGTTATTTCTATTTTTATTACAAATAAATGCCGATTATTCAACTTTTTCTATTTAATTCCGACTGCGCCGTGTAATGGGGTCAATGATACACGGGCTCATGTGACAGACTGGCTTTATTGAATAACCTTCGATTCTACCCTACAACACATGACATCCTCTTTCCATAGACAAAACAAAATAAATAATTAATTGTATTTCGGCCGTCTTTTTTGATAATTCGCAAGCATTGAAGTAAATCATAAATCCATTTCGCCATTTTATCCATTCCTCGCTAACACCACCTGATGACGTGTTTTGATCAAATTGTAGTTATTTATCGTTTTTCACCACTTTCTTAACTTCACTTTTCGTTATTTCTATTTTTATTACAAATAAATGCCGATTATTCAACTTTTTCTATTTAATTCCGACTGCGCCGTGTAATGGGGTCAATGATACACGGGCTCATGTGACAGACTGGCTTTATTGAATAACCTTCGATTCTACCCTACAACACATGACATCCTCTTTCCATAGACAAAACAAAATAAATAATTAATTGTATTTCGGCCGTCTTTTTTGATAATTCGCAAGCATTGAAGTAAATCATAAATCCATTTCGCCATTTTATCCATTCCTCGCTAACACCACCTGATGACGTGTTTTGATCAAATTGTAGTTATTTATCGTTTTTCACTACTTTCTTAACTTCACTTTTCATTATTTCTACTTTTTTTAGAAATAAATGCCGATTATTCAACTTTTTCTATTTAATTCCGACTGCGCCGTGTAATGGGGTCAATGATACACGGGCTCATGTGACAGACTGGCTTTATTGAATAACCTTCGATTCTACCCTACAACACATGACATCCTCTTTCCATAGACAAAACAAAATAAATAATTAATTGTATTTCGGCCGTCTTTTTTGATAATTCGCAAGCATTGAAGTAAATCATAAATCCATTTCGCCATTTTATCCATTCCTCGCTAACACCACCTGATGACGTGTTTTGATCAAATTGTAGTTATTTATCGTTTTTCACCACTTTCTTAACTTCACTTTTCGTTATTTCTATTTTTATTACAAATAAATGCCGATTATTCAACTTTTTCTATTTAATTCCGACTGCGCCGTGTAATGGGGTCAATGATACACGGGCTCATGTGACAGACTGGCTTTATTGAATAACCTTCGATTCTACCCTACAACACATGACATCCTCTTTCCATAGACAAAACAAAATAAATAATTAATTGTATTTCGGCCGTCTTTTTTGATAATTCGCAAGCATTGAAGTAAATCATAAATCCATTTCGCCATTTTATCCATTCCTCGCTAACACCACCTGATGACGTGTTTTGATCAAATTGTAGTTATTTATCGTTTTTCACCACTTTCTTAACTTCACTTTTCGTTATTTCTATTTTTATTACAAATAAATGCCGATTATTCAACTTTTTCTATTTAATTCCGACTGCGCCGTGTAATGGGGTCAATGATACACGGGCTCATGTGACAGACTGGCTTTATTGAATAACCTTCGATTCTACCCTACAACACATGACATCCTCTTTCCATAGACAAAACAAAATAAATAATTAATTGTATTTCGGCCGTCTTTTTTGATAATTCGCAAGCATTGAAGTAAATCATAAATCCATTTCGCCATTTTATCCATTCCTCGCTAACACCACCTGATGACGTGTTTTGATCAAATTGTAGTTATTTATCGTTTTTCACCACTTTCTTAACTTCACTTTTCGTTATTTCTATTTTTATTACAAATAAATGCCGATTATTCAACTTTTTCTATTTAATTCCGACTGCGCCATGTAATGGGGTCAATGATACACGGGCTCATGTGACAGACTGGCTTTATTGAATAACCTTCGATTCTACCCTACAGCACATGACAGAAAGTACACACAAATTGAGTATAGTCAATGTTAGGTCAATACCAACTATATTTGCACCATGACATATTATGTTGTAAGAAAGCAGCACGTCCACAAGTGAGCGTCTGTTCCCCAGGGTCAATCAAATATGAAATTTACACGAATCCTCGTAATCGTTGCTGGGTTTTCTTGTATGATAGTTCAAATGCCGTACCTTCATATTTACTTTGTATACGTTCAATCATCGTATGGACTTTCCTAAATGAACATACTTGAGCCTCTGAACACAAAACTGAACTTACACATTTAAAATTGACAGTGGAAAACAAAAAGCCTGATACATGAATACGGTTCTTTGGGGAAACTGTTCAGTAGAACGCGTTTTCATTTAACGTTATCTGTTTACTTATACTCTGTATTTAACTGTGAATTAAGAAGATATTTAGATAAAAGAACCGACATTGCTTTCGAAATTTCAAACACAACCGCTCAGACAGAGTTTTTAGTATGGTTTCGTGAATTATTAATATAAATATTGCCGTTACTTAACCCCAAAATATATACTATACATGTATATATTTTAACAAAAACTAAATCTAGAGGATATTGTAATTCATTAAAGTAAATTAAAATAAGTAACATCATTCGATATTTAAAACATTCGAAAGTACACCTTTCATCGAGATTTTAATCCAATTTGTTAGATTTTATGTTTGTGATTTAAATACTACGATATTAGATGAAAAACATTGTCATAAAATTGTAGACATCGTCTTAAATAAACATTGAAAAATTGTAAAAACACCAGCACAACACAAACAGCAAGTATTTTACTATTAAGGTTTAATTTCACAAAAAAACAAACTTTAACAAATCGTTAGATGGTGACAGGCTCTCGTTCACTGGAGTGAAGAAGGGTTTAGTCCGACTCTCCCTCGCTGACTAGACGTGTCTGGGAGGTGTTGTCAGTTTCTTGTTGTAGGCGTCCCGCTAATTTCTTGCCTAAGTGACTGCTGTGGTTACAATTTTTGCAAGTTGCCACCAGTTGGGGCAGAACCAGCGTAGTTCATCTCTCCATATTGAGAGTTGTCTTGCGACCTTTCTGTTTCCGTCTCTTGGAATCCACTCTGTGGTTAAGATTGTCCACCTGTTATCTGTGAAACGTACCACAATTCCTGCCCATCGCCATTTTATTTTCTTCGATATTATACTAATAATAATAATAATATTTATTTATTTGCGTAGAAGAACTCAGAATTAATACAATCAAAAATAGGATCTTACGACTAGTACAAAATGTTTTGCCTAAACTAAACTACGAAAAGTAGCCTGTATTTTAGGCACAAAATGGACAGAACATAAAGAAGACTTAAAACGACAAATTATAAGCTTGAACATTATACAAATAATCGAAATAAAAGTAGAAGTCAATTAAATGTAAAACCTTAAGATTAATTGAACTATTACACTTAAAATAATTTAACTAAAACATGATATATCTAAATTACCACTGAGAGTAGGTTTTCCGTCTCATCGTAGGACAGACATTCCAACCATTCAGAGACTCGATTTTTACATTTAAGGCTAGTGAGGTCAAATAATTTGATTATTTATTTATTTTATTGTAAAGGTAAGGCCCTAAAAATGAAATGAATTTATGCGCGAAAGCGTGTACGGTGCGTTTTTGAGCACATACTATGTCCTTGCGTCTTTTGTTAGTTATTTCCGGGTTGTAAGCTGTGGATTTGTGCTGCATTAGGACTATATTCAAGACAAGACTGATATAGTTTTCTAGTTGGGAAGTAAAATGGTCAAAAAGACGAAACCTTCAGTAACGTTCGTTCTACTCGTTCAAGGGTTAGTAGAGTGGTCTAAGCAGCTCCACCCCATGATGAAATGCAGTATGTTAGAATGGATTGACATAAAGCTGAGTATACTTGATTTAGCAATTTCTTGTTAGCAAAGCCTCGTAGTTTTATAAAAACAAAAATAAGTTTGTTGGCTCTGGAAGCAAGTAAGTCTATTTGTTGTCGAAAGGTAAGATTTGCATCGACCATTATACGTAAATATTTAATGGAATCAGTTTTATGGATGAGAGGACATGCATGACAAACCGTTTGATTGGTAGGGGAGCACTGGTGAGCTCTGATTGTTTTCCCAAGAGGGGGTTGTTGAGGGTTTCTTATTGAAAAGGCAATGTATTTAGTCTTATCAGTATTTAAAGGTAGTAAATTGCGTTGAATCCAATTAGTCACTTTAGAGAAACCTTCCCCCGCATGCTCGTAAGCGTCATTCCAAGAGTTTCCCGAGAAGAGTAGCACTGTGTCATTGGAATTAAAATCGTGATTAAAATGATATATTCCAACTCAGTTATTACTCGTAATTCTGTCATTTCGCTATCTATATAGCTATAAAACGTTGCAGCAGGACAGGTTTTTCTTAATATCCTCGCTTTAAATCTGGCCTTCACGTCACGAGCTGCGGGTGGCCTCAAACTTTTCTAATTACGTTTTTGCGAGAGAACTCGGGCAGGTTGGCAGTTGTAGGTACAAATAAATAAATCAGTTCAGGGAGCTCTCTGGATACTTACACTTGCTCTTGTCAAAAAAAAAACTTTGGTCTTTGTTCCGATGTTGGACAACTCCAAGCAGATTTTAAGGCGTATTTTACGATCTTAATGTAAAACAACCGTGTTCTCTAATAATATTCCACTAGAGCCCAAATTCTCGGAAAAATATAAAGAAAATATATGCTAAAAATGGTAAAATCCAAAGCAACGTTTAAGATAACGTCCATTTCAGACTTCTTGACAAAATGAATAAATATTGAAAAATTTTATGAGAATAAATTCTCAATCAAGTTTAAAACTGATAATTAGATTAAATTCGTTTATACTTGAATGAATACGTTAACTTGATAGTTATAAACTGTACCTACAATTTTTAATCGAACAATCAGTGCATTTCAAAACTATTATTTTCTTGTATTTTGCGCTATCCTAAGACGCAGCCATCGTTATAATAGCCACTTTTGCATTGCGCCCCGACATTACCGTTATTTTTCAGCATTGAGCTGCTAATTTAGGTGTTATAAGATTGTCTCAAATCTTTAAAGTTAATATTATTCTGCTATGGCCTGTGGCTATGACTCAATGACAGGACCACCGACATTGCCACAGACCTACCTATATTGAAGTAGACGACGCGTTGCGGGTCCTAGCTCCGATTGAAAGTCGGAGTTGTGTCCGGCTAAACCCAGACTGCGCGATTGGTACCGCAGCAACATACTCGTATAGCAGTCGGAAAATACCCATTTCATATTTTCACAAAAGTGATCTAAAATTTCCAGTGCCTAATATAACATTTAAAAAATTGTATACTTTTAAATACATCTTAAACATAGACCAATCTTTTGTATTGACAGTCAATGTTTTACATTTTTAGATATAGAAATTTCGAAAAAACTGACAAAATACTGTTAAAACGTGTTAAGTGTTATTTTTTTTATAAAGTTGCCTTTGCCGCGGCATTTACTATAGTGAAAACCTAGTAGCTCTAGTTCCAACCGTTCCCTAGATACAGCAAAAGGCCAAAATTTTCAAAAAAAACTGTCGAAAAGCTGTCAAAACAAGTCAAACATGAATTTTTTTCCGCTCTCTCTAAACTCGCCCATATGTCGGTGCGTTAGGGTTCACGCGTTTTTGTTTGGAACTCAATTATTTCCTAAACTAAGGGTGTCCGCGGGTATGACTCTTGGGAAAAGTGGTTCAGTAGGGTCGGTACAATATGTGGTTTCATTTAATGGTAGCAGTTTATTTACACCCGGTATGTATATGTCGAAGGCATTTGGTTAAATCAGGCAGAAGAAAGGCGGTAGCGTAGGTCAAAAGATTAGGTATGGCGAGTCGTGCCACGTAGTGGCGTGACCGCCATACGTATCTTTCGTGGTAATTTTTTTTATGACCACCATTTAAACCACGAGCCTAGTCATTTGGTTAAGTCACTGAATTTAACCAGAAGCCTGCGACATATATATTTAAAAAAAAATTGGTACAATTATTAATGTATGGATATATTCAACTATGTATTTCTTTCCATTATTTCAACTTTTAATATTATTTTTTTCCTGACACAGGGCTATTTCCTTCTTTTCTTATCCATAGTCGTTTGCTTAATTTATGACACGAGCAATATTCAACCTTCAAGATACGCCTCGTTTCCTCATTAGAATCCTCGACACAGAAAGGGTGCGTCCAGCGACAGGACACACGTCTGAACGCTGCGTTGTCCCAGCGAAACTGATTAACTGAGGAAAATTTCGACGCGTATTTTGTTTTAAACTCTCGATAAGTTTCAGTTTGATAAATGTACTAAAAATTATTTTAGAAAAGCCATTTTTTATTGTTTGACAAAATAATAGTTTTTTTCAAATTAGTTTAAGTTTGACTACGCTAAACGATGATTTTCTAGTAGAAAAAAATTTTTTTGCTGTCGTCGAATTCATAAAATTATAGCTACTTAAAACACTTCAAATAAGAAAACTAAAGCATTTAGCACAGAAGTATCCAGTTATCAGAATTAATCTTATCTGAATACATTTTGGATTTTGGTCATAATTTTTACGTGGCGTGTGCATAAATGAGACCCTCAACGCATAGAGCGTAAATATAGGTATGTTTGAAGGCTAACAAAGCTATTAAAAGAAGCATCAAAGTTAATAAAAAAAATAGTTTTGAGATCTTCATATTCAATACTCAATATAAACATAAAATGTATTTTATTTATTGCTTTTTAAATAACCAAAATAAAATATTTCTTTTCTGAAAGTTCTGCAAGAACACTGATTTTAGGGAGACTGCACAGACTAAGATGTTGACGATGTTTCACCAAGTGCCGACCATCGCAAGTTATTAATCATCAAAGAGTTTATTTTTAAGCACCACTTGCTGTGCTGTTAAAGTGCCTGATAACACTGGTCTACTGTGGTTTTGTTGCAAAACAATATTTATAATTAATATTTGTTGATATGAAAATGATTTTGGGTCCATTTATGCACACAATTCATGAAACTATCAATGATTTTGTTAGATTGGCTCTGATTTTTTTTTAAATCTTTATTTTCATTTTACATTACAAAAATCAAAAAACGAGAAATAAAATAACAGATATATTTATAATGTCAGTAATATTTTGAGAAATTAGGATACATCGAAGTAAATAAAGAGGAAAATGTCGAAAATATATTTTATATTTCCATAAAACGCCTTTTATGAGCTTTTCTTTTATAATTTTTCGAGGGACATTCTCTTTTCAAAGACCAGCAGTAAAATTGTTCAAAATATAAGATATGCAAAAATCATGAAAATACGAGCACATTGAGAACTTTCATGAATATATTCGTAATCTGGGCACTTGAAAACGTAAAAATTTGCGACGATATCCAGGGCAACAAATAAAACTTTTTTTTGTAGAGCTGTAATTTGTGTGTCACATAAAGCATACAAAAACTGTTCGATTTTTAAACTTATGTTTTAAGTATGCTTATCAGCAGATAATGAAACAGACCCTAATTCTGAAAAATATTCCCAAAATATTAGAATATTTATTATTCATCACATTAACTGTCAAAAAGAGAGTTGTTGTTGGGAAAATTTTATGATTTTTCTGTTTTAGAGAATTGGCGTAGGTTACAATTTTTACTCTATTTTTCAAATGAATCGAAACAAAGAAAATGAATTTTGGTCGAATTGAACGGTTTGGCGGCGCGCCTTTAAATTGGATCGGATGGTGTCTTTTGATCATCACTAAAATGCGCTCGTCACAGTAGGTAGTCAAAATTGACACGCTCGAGTCTATTACATTTCACCGTGTTTGCGACGTCTACCTCAATGTAGGTCTGTGGTCGTTCGGTACACTACGGAGCATGCAGAAGCACAGACGAAATTGCCACTAATGGTCACTTGGCACACGATACATACATAATTTGGCCAAGTGCGAGTCGGACTCGCACACAAAAGGTTCCGTACTACCCCATATTACGGGTGCGGGACTCAACAAACATGGTAAATAACAACAATATACATGCCAAAGCGACATCAAGGCTACAAAAATACAAGGCCCTCAAATGTTAGCGCCTGACAAAAAATTTGACACTGTCTAAGTTCGGAAACTTACTTTAAATTATTTATAGTTTTACTTTAGAATATGTCCTACAATCTGACTAGATTAAAAACTTCTATGTGTTACCGTCTTTAAGTAAGAACCAAACCCAATAACGCTTAAATAATGCAACTTTTTCGAGGTTTCTTGTTTGGGAATCCACCTTAGTTTTAATTTTTTTTATTTTATAATTGTCGTGATACAGGCTACAGTAACGCGTATTCTGTGAAAATTGTGACTTTCCACTTATTACGGTTGAATCTGTAGACCCCTGTGACAGACGGACAAATACACAGACAGACAGCGGAGGCTTAGTAATAGGGTCCCGTTTGGCACCCTTCGGGGACGAAACCCTATCAAGGCTATAAGCTGGATGGCGTAACTAATAGTCTCATTCCAAGTACAATAATTAGATAACAGTAGGATGATGCGTGCTCAAACAACACTAAAATTAAACTAATTTCAGGATTACTATTATAAACAACATTCACAAGCAACATTTTCTTATGGTGTGTTATTTTGGTTTCGTTCGTAAAGGAATAACAATGTTTACTCTTAAAAAAAATTCCTTGGCTAAGAATTTTTTCTGCGCGTAAATTGTTATTGTATAAAGTTATTATTTCAAATACCGTTTTGATGTTTTCGTCTTGTGGTCGAGTAATTGTTGTACAGAAATGTTTATTAAAACCTGCTTAGAATCAAGAAATAACTTGGTAAACTAAATGTTCGTCCGTAAAGGGACAAAGGTCAAGCTGTTGTACGGTGTGTCGTTTGTTGTGTTGAGGTTGGGGCGATTACCTAAGTCAGATTTACCTGAGTGTGGGTTATTTTGGTATTCTCTCATCGTTAAGAAGGTATTTTTAATTACCTTGTTTATATATGTATACTTAAGTACTCATCTACATATTAATGCAAATTGTGTAAATTAAATAAATAAACTAACTGGCGGCCGCAAGTTCGGATTCCGTACTGGCACCTTTTTGTAAAGGCGCAACAATTCCATCGCACAAAAATAAAGCAGTTTTATGTTTAAGATAACAGGTTTTCATGTTTACATCAGTAATTATTGTTATTTGTGCTTTGTATTTTTGTAAGGACTTCTGTTTGGAACTGAAAAAACACTCTTCATTTTGCATTTTTTTGCGATGCAGAGAATTTCTATCAATCACGTTTTGGACTATGCTATCGTCTTGCAAAAGGCATCCTTTATCACATGTTTTCTTTTTAAGAGCCCTACCTATTGTAGTTGGGAATATTACTGTTTAAAAAACTCATTTTTACTACCTATGTCACGTTAACTCACATAGATTATGGATTAAAGTACCAAAAACTATACTTAATTTTTTAAGTATAGTTTTTGGTACTTATAATATATAATCGGTTTACCGTATCGAAATTCATAAAGGGATTCTGAAGACATAAGCAAGTATGATGATGTTGCGAAAGCCGCAAACTGGCGATGATAGTTTTTTTCTATTCGAACAACTGAAAAAAAAAGACAAATCGACAAATCGTAAAAGAAACTGTTGTTTCATACATTTTGGTCGATTAGTATGTTACTTTCTGTGGATCAGGTGATTGTTTCCGCGGATCGAGGATTGTTTCTTTAGTAAAAGTTGTTCGTATGGACGATTAGGTACTATCGCCAGTTTCCGGCATCCGCAACATCATCTTAACAGCCTGTATATACATACTTGTCTTATGACATCTAAAAAAAAAAGTTCATTCTTTTCAGGCTAACGGCTAAAAACGCAAGTAACCTCGCCTACTATGAGTTATACATTAGTTTTACATTGAGTTAGATATTATAGGATTATGGTACCTTTATTTTGCCTTCATGCGTTAGTTTCGATGTCATCAGAGGACGAAGTCTTATTCACAGTCTCAAGCCTTAATATTCCCCACAAGGCCGCATATTGATCATGTTATACATTTTCATTAAGCCCTTTGTCAGATTCGAGGGCCTGAGGGCCTTGGTGGTCGCTGCAGATATCAATCACGCGTTACGGAGAGAATTCTGTTCGAGTAACGGTTATCGGCCACCATTACCAATTAATGTACTTCGTGGATGAAAGACCCTCTTCAATTAGCCTCACGGTAGACTTTATTAAGGAATTGATTAAGGAGTTGGATCTAATACATTAACAGTTCATTTACTTGAATGCCATTATGTCGGACATACATATACCGGGTGTAAATAGACCTTTTATGGAAACCACATATGCTACTGAACACTCTGATCTGGGCAGCTCAATCTTAACGTGAATAAAGCCAGGGCCCGATGGTATACCAGCCTTAGTTCTGAGGCATTGTGCTTCCGAATTGGTTCTTGTTCGTACACATCTGTATTGTATCTTACTTGCAAGAGGAATCATATCTAAATCTCAGAAGCTTGCTTACCCAAAAGAGCAGGCGCATTGAACCTGACAACTAGAGACCAATGGCCATTTTGTATTTTCATATTATGCAAAGTAGAAGAACGTGTATGAGACAAAATACCTGTCAATTATCAAGATCCCCAGTGACCGACAGTAGGCCTATGGGTCTACTGGGAACCCTTAGATATGCCACTCACTACTGGGGCGAAGTCATAGAGAAACACGGTGAGGCTGTGAACCATGACATGTCCAAAAAATTACAATGAAAAACATTTAACACAATAAAGTAGATGATAATATTTCCAAACATTGTTTCAGGAGTAGTAAAATGCACTTATCCCGTGTCATTGCCCCTATCATTGCGAGATAGAGAATAATAACTCGCAGGGATACTCTAAATTAGGCAATGGTTCAGAGGTAAACAATAATAATGTTCCCTTATTACTGTTGAGCCTGGAACCTAGAACAACAATTGGACTTATTACTATGTAATTTTGGCTATTTCTAGAACTGATAGAATTTTAAATATTAAAAAAATCCATCACATAGAGAATTAAATGTACTTTAACAATCCCTGAAAAAATCAATTTTGGAAAAATGGTCTTGCTTTTGTTGGACTCAGGTACAGAAATAATTCTATAAAAGTTTCTTGATAAGGTACAGTTCCCCAATAGTTTTGTATGTTTTTGTATATAAGTTTTGATTACATACTACATATATGATTTTAGTATTTTATAATATCACTGGATGTGTAATGAAATGATGCACAACATTTGAATATCTTTTTAGGTACGATTTTTTTAATATATTTACCTACTTACCAGGTAGGTAGAGTCTGACTCCAAGGAAACATATTAAACAGTATTATCATCTCTTTTTATAAAAAAACAATTCGTGATGGTAAAAGCAAAAACTTTGTGTGCAAAAATGTGTCAACGTAATATATTGCAGTATATTCTTTCAATTCCTTCAACTTTTCATCTTTTAATACCTATAATCCCTTAGGTTACAACTTCACCGTGGACGAATTCGTGGGTAACGGCTAGTGTACCATGTCTATGGAAAAATCAACTGTGTTAAAGCTACTAAATAAATCCCATTTAAAATCTGTTTTTTTTTTCTTGTATAAATTGTATTTATTGTTTTCAGGTGGGAGTTGTTGTTGTGCGTTATTAATATTTCTTTAAATTTGGTATTAATCTGTAGAATCAACTCTTAACTATGAGCAAGTAAAAGTTAGTTAACTAATAACGCGGTAAGAGCGGTGTGGTTGCATTTGTAATACCCACGATATTAATCAGTCTCGTTTGGTCGTGATGGTAGAGGATCGCAGAATGTTTTGAACGCGTCAAATTATTACTAGTGATATCCTTGAGATTTGGTAATTTGTTACAAAAATAGATGAATAAATGAAAATTCAATATTTTTTATATTACATTAACTCGGAAAATAACTTCTTACTTTTTTGAAAACGATGAAAAATATATGTAAAATATACGTCGTTATCATTACTGTCATAGAAATATGCGAACGGAAAAAGTGTATGAAAATCCATTGTAAAAACGTGCCGAGCGGGCAAAAAAATACAGTGCTACCCTCTTTTGGCGCGTGCATTATATTGACAGGGGGTGCAGCTGTAAAACAAGCATGACGTTTGATTATGATAGCGGAGTTAGTTTCATAATTCATAATAATTTATTTGTCAATTTTGACCACGACCAATCCCACGCGCTCCAAGAGCTTTGTAGCACTGTATATGAAAACGCTAATAGACAAAAAGCTTCTGAACATTATATATAACACATTAGATAACACAACTAAAATCCACTTTTATTTTATGAGATAACACAAATTTAGGTATACCAAAAAGTTGTGTTTTTCTCCTTAAATCAAAATGAGTCCTTGCTGTATTATCTCATTCTTAACGATTCTATTATTATAAACCCATTTAAAACAAAATCCATTGCTATACTAAAGATAGTTTATTGAATTATTTTCTAACACGCCTATTTTGTTTCTGTCAAATATATCAATGAAATCTTCTGTCCCTGGTGGTTTTAACTTGACCCTTCTTCTATAAACTTTAGGTTGTTAGTATCCACATTAATTACATACTACTTTATTCTACCTCTATAGGTAAGTAAAGTGTTAAGTAAACGGTGCTTATTCCGAAACTATTTCGAGATATTATGTTTTTAGACCGTATTTTTCTATTTAAAGCTTTAAAAACTATTAGCACGGCTTGTTAGCTAAAAAAAATATGAATATCGGTCCCATCTGGCAGAAAGTACGAAATTTGGCATGCAGATAGCTTTGATATGTGTGTTTCAATATTGAAGTAGAAACAGGTCGAAGCACTGTTATTTCCCCCCTCTCCCCCCTCTTTTGTGTCCCTAATCGCAGTTTTTTCATTTTTTTTAAAACGGCTAAATCTAGGAGAAATCAGTCAAAAGAAAACTTTTTCTTTATAAACTTATCTACATAACAGTCTTTAGATGTATGTTGATAGGACTTATAGTTTTCAAAATATGCTTATATCTCTTTCATTTTTGCAAGAAATAATGGAAATAAAATTAAAATGGCCACTAACACGGGCCTCCCACGGAGCTATAGCCATGCGGTGGCGGCAGGGGTCCCTCTCAGAGACTGGAAATATAAAACCGGTGGTAAAATCGGAACTCCTAAAATGTTTAGAAAAGAATGAAGACGAAGAGTATGAAAATGAAAGTTCTGTTAAGGAGATAGAAGATCCTACAGACTGCACTGCATCATTTTTAGATAGGCCTGCTGTCGTTCAAATGATAAGGCTAGGGACTAATATAACGTTTGAAGACTACCGCCATAGTTTTATAAACTATGTAACTAACCAAAAGGGGAAGAGTGTAGATGTCATTTATGACGTTTATAAAGATGACAGCCTCAAGAATAATACTAAAAGCGAGGAAAAGGCCTTCGAAAAAGGGTTACAGCAGCAAGCAAGCTGTCAAAAAACTAGCAAATATTTCTACGCTCCATTTCTACTAAAATCGGACTCCAGGAAGTTCAAAATGACATAAAAACTATTGTTGCAACTAAAGGCGAAGAAGTTGTAAGCAATGATACCACAGACGTAGCTTCCCTGAAGTCGAAACAAGATGAAGCTGACTCCAGAATCCTCCTCCATGTTTTTTACGCTGTGCAGCACGGTCACACGAAGGTTTTAATAAGAACTGTGGATACAGATGTGGTTGTGATAGTTGTTTCCCTGTATGATGAACTCAAAAAAATTAAGTTAGAAGATTTTTGGATATCCTTCGGTGTCGGTAAGGCTACACGTATTATCACTATCCATCAACTGGTTAATACACTCGGTCCAGAAATATGCGGTGGCATTCTGTTTTTCCATGCGTTTACTGGCTATAATACTGTATCGGGCTTCAGTGGAAAAGGAAAAAAGTCGTTTTGGAAAGCATGTAAATCTTTTCCTGAAGTCACCAAAATATTCAAAGAATTATCACAGCCTGTAAATGCAATTGAAAACCATCATTTAGATCTTTTGTCAAGATATGTTATCTTAACATATGATAAAACAAGTAATGTAGAAGACATCAATCAAGCGAGGAAGGTATTATTCATTAAGAGACGGGCCATGGATAGGCTGCCACCCACATTTAGTGCTCTGTTAGAGCATACAAAACGGGCATGTTTGCAAGCGGGATTCATCTGGGGTCAGAGCTTGATAGCAAACCCTGAACATCCCAACTTCGAAAACTGGGGATGGAAGAAAGAAAATGGTGTCTGGACTCCATTATGGAGCACGATCAAAGAAACCGCAGCATCCGTAAATGAATTGACTAAGTGTTCCTGCCGCAGCTGCATCACAGGTCGATGCCTATGTAGGAAGTCAGAGCTTCCTTGTACTGGCCTCTATAAGTGCGGGGGAGATACCTGTGATTTTAGTTAAAATAAATATATAAGGATAATTTTCACTGGATTTAACTGGTTGTTTTATTAAGTTACTTGAATCCTATTACTTATACCAATAAAGATAAGCTTTCTTGCTTCGGAACAGTTCCGGTAAACATATTGTACAGACGCAAAAAAAGGAGATAATTCGTTGAGCCAGACGCCGTGAGCTGTAACTCGAGAACCAAACCTTCTACAATCATTTGTTAGGGATCGTTTTTTAGCTAAATGTATACAGTTTTTAACCTAACTTGCTCACGCTCACGTGTTGAACGAAAACGGGAATAAATAAATAAAAAAGAAATACATTCAAATTGTTTTCTTTTTTAATCTAAAATATCCGATTTAAAAAGCACCATTATAATATTCGTAGGTATACATATATCGTCATGACATAAATCCTCGAGGTGGTGTTTCCGAGTATGGACTGTGAAATGCAATTCACAATCTAAACTCGTTCACCCACGTTTCACCGATGAGTATTCCTACCTGCATGATGGGTAACAAAGATGCAGATCAGATACAACATTCCCGTATGGAATCTGAACCCGCGCCTTCTGGATTAATGGTCGAGTACCTTATCGTAGGTTGAAGTCATCATTATAAACTAACTAATTAAGAATTTCCGTTGGTTAATTTATATAAAAATAATATTATTAGAGTGCATTACAAACCAGAAAAGACAAATTACAAACAAATGTAAAGACAAGAATTTGAAAAAAATCCTCGGGCCAGGATTCGAACCTGCGACCTCTTGTTTCCCAGACAAGTGCGCTACTAATTGCGCCACCGAGCTACTTAACTAGACCTAGACTCTAATAATATGTAGAGTATTGCAAAGCGATGAATTTCGCAATAAAATATAATTTATTTATTTTTCATTTATTTTTTCTCCTTGGAGAAAAAACAGAAACAAATACAACTTAGACTTAATAACTATGATATTTAAACTAGTTTAGATATATGTATTTCCTTGACATTCTCACAGATAGGATCAGACGAGTAAAATCATGCAGATTGAGAAAGTAGTAACTAGACTTTTTAAAACTTTATCATAACTTAACTATAACTTAAAAGTAATGCGCATGCAATCTTAAAAATAAAAAGAATAAATAAAAATAAAATGGAATCCACATGAAATTAAAATTACTATTACCTTATAATCACACTAATATTAGTCTAGTATAGTCTAGCCAGACTCCACATTACCTCCTTGCACCACTTCCGTATTAAGAGTTCTCATGAATACAAACAATTTTTGTCGGCACACTTTAGTGACATTTTTACTAAATGGCAGAAAGAATCTAATACGATATTTACTGGGTCGATTCATAAATAATGCTTAGTCATCTTAATAATCCTTATAGTATCCTTCTTATTCAGATTTAGTTGATACATAAATATAGAATCAAAATAATGCAAATTTTGGCTGTTGTTTTTGATGCAGTCAAACTTCAAACGTCAAACTAGAACCAGTAGACAAAGACATTGTTCTCTTTTAATGTTTTTAATAGTCAGAAGACAAAGGTTTCAATCGCTTCATTCTCTATGAATAAAGAGGTTGATTTAGTTTAATACATGACGTCACCACAACAAAATTTTAAAAAATTAACTACTGCTTGAAATAAAGATATACATATATATATATATTTTTGCTTATTTAAGCCAGATATTCATTAAAATATATTAAACCAGTGTACTTTACGTACTTAATTACTTACTTTTGTTTTTACCATCTTAATTTTCATTCATCTTTGTACATATAAGTCATAAGTTGGTGAATACATCAAGTCTTAGCTATGTTGCACCAGAAGGTATACAAAATAATTACATACTAAATGTAACGTTTAATAATTATTTATTTACAGAATTAGGAAAATTAGAAATTAATAGGAAAATAGAAAACCGTTAACTTAAAAAAAATAAAAATGAAAAAAACATAGATCAAGCATGAACTTCCAAACATATTTTTTACAAGTATTTTTGGACTGTATCGTCTAACAAGAACTCCGTCACGGTACAGTAGACCTAAATCAGAAAAAAACTTGTTGGGAGGGATTTGAAATTAAACATATTTGGCGTATCACAAAGCGTACTGGGTAGTTTATTGTTTTCGTGTTCCTTACGAACGCAAGCCCAACAACGAGTCAATTACTAAGTGGAGTCAACATTTTATTTTGCGAAATTAGCGAAAAGTGTTATCAATCCGTGTTACTGATCACTTACCAAGCCTCCAGTATACGTTTGGCTGTATAAATTAATGTCACCTTATATACAAAATTTGTCTTAAATGTAATGTACAGTGGCAAGCTTATCTCAAAAATGAGATTTCTTCCAGCAAACCAAGCCTGAAAGTGAATATTTTATTAGATAGGGTAAACATATGTGCACATCCCTTCCTACTATCCTACTAATATTATAAATGCGAAAGTTTGTGCGCGTGTGTGTGTATGTTTGTTACTCTTTCACGCTGATACGGCTGAACGGATTTGGATGAAATTTATGGATATAGCTTATACCCTAACTTAAAACATAGGCTACTTTTTATCCTGAAAAAATGCATGGTTCCTGTAGGACAGATAAATATCATTGAAAAATTAGGTGTCTAATTAGCGCGGAACTATTCGTTTGTGGTGAAATAAGACAAGGCTATGTTATCTCATCACACTTCATACTAATATTATAAATGCGAAAGTTGGTGTGTGTGTATGTTTGTTACTCTTTCACGCTGAAACGGCTGGACGGATTTATATGAAATTTACAATGGATATAGCTTATACCCCAACTTAACACATAGGTTACTTTTTATCCCGGAAAAAAGCACGTCGTTAAACCGAATAACACGCGGGTGGAGCCACGGGCAAAAGCTAGTAAAAAATAACTTTATAAAAATAAATTAACCCATAAATTAAGTACTAATTAACCTAAACTACGGAACAAGCTATAATTACATACTAATATGTACTAACAATACATACATAACAATACTTATAAGATAAATACAGAAATATACTACACATACTATATAATTACTACCTAAAGAAGGACAAATTAAGAGGAAGATTAATTAAAAGGAATAATGCTCTTTGATACTTTTTTTAATAATTGAGGGACTATCCCTTATTGTATGCGGAAGTGAGTTCCAAAACCTAATTGATTGAACGGTAAAAGAATTTCCAAATGCACCGGTGTAATGGCATGGGGTTCTTAGAAGCGAGACTGTGTGGGATCTATCTTGCTTGTCTTTAGAGAAAGTGAACTCGTAACGTTCGCGAAGATATGCCGGAGAAGTATGTTATGTATGCTGCGTAGAATGTTAAATAGGAGACGCAGAATGTGGTCGCAGTGACCCTGTTCAACACATAGGCTACGAGTATAAAATAACGCTCAAGTTTAAAGATTAAATAAACGCAGGCGGAAGCGTGGGCAAATATGATACAATTCATTGGCATTATGAATTAAATAAAATGTTCATTTAACTTATAATATTAGTACATTGCTAGGTGTACGAGTAATAAATAACAAAAAACAATTTGTGGACAGATCAAGTTAGATCATAATCATAATCATAATCATATTATTTATTTGTACATTAAAGCCACACCTGGCACACAAATCATTTTATAAAACACACAGTAAAATCGATTCATAAAAATAAAATAAAAAGTAAATAAATCACATATTAATAGGTAAACTGAAATTATTAAATGTCTACATTTTCACAAGTAAATAGAATATATGTATATAAAAAAAAAATTAAAGCAATGAAGATGTCAAGTACAGGTAATAATGAAAATAATTATTATAACAATCATAGTAACAAAACTATTAACAAATAGGAAATTAATATGTCAGAAATAGTTATAGGTAGGTACTTTAAAAAAAAAAAAAAAAACAAAAAGATCAAAAAATTCAGTTAATCTGTCAGAAAATTTCATTGAAATTAAATAAAAATAGGAAATTATCAATCATTATAATATTCATTTATATTATAGAAAGGTTTTTCGAACAAATACGCTTTTAACTTTTTTTGGAATATTTTTAGGTTTGCACTGTCCTTAATATCATTACTAAGCTTATTGTAAATCCTAATCCCAGTGTAACTCAAACTTTTGTTAAAGGTTGTATATTTTGCCATAGGGGCTTTAAGGTGATTGCTATTTCTAAGGTTACTCTGATTTTCACCTACAGTTCGGTAATTATGTCGATTTTGAAAAATATAACTACATACGAGGTATATATAAAGAGCGATTACTGTAAGTATCTTGTGTTTAACAAATAAAGGTTTGCAGTGATCACGATATGATGCTTTATCAATTAATCTGACTGCTTTCTTTTGAAGGATTAAGACACTTTTAATACTTGTACAGTTACCCCAAATTTCAAGCCCATATCTTAAAATACTTTCAAAATAAGAATAGTACACGATTTTTAGTGTGTCATAGTTTGCAATATTTCTGAGGTTTTTGAGACAGTAGCAAGCACTTGCAAGCCGTTTTTTAATTGTGTCTACATGGTGATCCCAACTTAAGAGAGGGTCTAGATTTATTCCTAAGAATTTTACATAAGAACATTTGGCTATTGGTAGATCGAGATCAAATTCTGGACTGTTTGCATGTCGCTTGAAGTTAATATAAAAGATAGTAATAGTATTTGTTGCTGTTATGTGCAGAATGCGGGCGGCGGCGTCAGTCGGGCGGCGCCCAGAAGCGGATCGTGGGCGGCGTGGAAGCTTCGCCGGGGGACTGGCCCTTCCTGGCGGCCATCCTGGGCGGGCCCGAGGAGGTGTTCTACTGCGCAGGAGTGCTGGTGGCCGACCAGTGGGTGCTCACCGCCTCGCACTGCGTTGGGAAGTGAGTCTCCTCTTTTTTTTTATTCTCTTTGGGCGCCACGGAAGACGGTAACAGACAAATTAGTATCACTTCTCAACTTCTGTAACCATTCTTAACCATTCTCCAAAATTGTATGACTTTTATCTGTTTTGATCGTAATGAAGGGTTTACTAATTTTTAATAGGATTAAACCTTTTATCACATATTATATTAAAACTTTTTATATTCTTTGCTTTTACCACTTAACAAATTTGTTTGATAATGAACGCTCTCTGTACATCCTTTTAATTAACTATAATTCTTTTTGTTATTTATCAACGTTTTCCAACTCATTTCAACAATATTTTACAACATTACTATGTTCTTCGCCTGCGACAGATATTATACATTACTGTTTTATACACTATGTATACCAGCTCATAGTATTATTGAACATCATTCACGATGTTTTATTGTTAAGTTCCCGACATAATTTTGTCTCTACAAGATATTTCTACAATATAAATGAAAAGTAGCCATGATCTTAACATTTACTACCAAAACTGTCGTGGTCTTCGAAGTAAGCTCAAAACATTACGCTGTAACATAATGAATAGTAATTATGATGTTCTGGTTCTCACTGAGACGTGGTAAATGGAAGGAATTTTTGACGCTGAGGTTGTTGGGGATGGATACACAGTATTTCGCAAAGACAGAAATCCACGCACCTCATCAAAAACTGATGGAGGTGGTGTGTTGGTCGCCGTCAAGAATAAGTTTAACGTCATACGCCGTCATGACTGGGAATCACCGTTAGTGGAAGAGATAGCGCTGTTATTTCCTTTCGGTACTGAAGGACTATTTTTGAATGCTTGTTATATACCGCCTGACTCTAAGAAGGATTTATATGACAGTCACCTTAATAAAATGTTTGATATTGGTGTTGAAATACCTGACTACAATATTGTCCTTATAGGTGATTATAATTTACCGGATATTAAGTGGAAGTTTTCATCCGATTATAATAATAATTCACATGGATCTCTAGACGATCCAGTTACAGGTTTTGAACGACTATTCGAAACCTTAATGTCATTCTTAAACCTATCACAATATAATAATATAATCAATCAATTTGGACGTTTACTTGACCTTGTTCTCTCCAATACAACATGTATTGTTTCACTTTGCGATGCAACTCTCTCAAAAGTTGATATTTATCACCCTCCTTTGACATTAACTTTACCTATTCCTATCACTACAAATTCTCTTACAAATGTAGAAATTCCAAAATACAACTTTTTTAAAGCTAATTATGTCTCCATTAATTCCAAAATTTCCAAGATAGACTGGGTGAACGAACTTAGTGCCCTGACTATCGAAAATGCAGTCAATCGTTTTTATTGTATTATATACGAGATACTGAACGTTGATGTCCCTCTTGTTAAAACGAAGCCAGCCAAGTATCCTATTTGGTTCTCACGTGACTTAATTAGAGAGTTGAGAGCAAAAGAAAAGGCATGGATTCGCTGGAAAACTTATGGCTCTCTGTCTGATTACCAACGGTTTTCAACATATCGTTGTCGCGTAAAGCAATTGCTTAAAAGCTGTCATGTAACATATATAAAAAACGTTGAAGAGTTAACAAAGACTAACATCAAATCATTCTGGAAATACACATCTTCTCTGAAGAAAACAAATACTGGGTATCCATCTACAATGACATTTGAGGATCAATCTTCTCACAGTCCTTCCGATATATGTGAAATGTTTTCAAAGTACTTTTCTTCCGTTTTTGAACCAGTGGATCACGATGCTTATAACACAGATTTTATTGCTTTAAATGACGGCCCATCTTTGGCTACTCCTTTGTCTGAGATAAATCTTTTAGAGTCCGAAGTTGAAAAAGCCCTTCTTGATCTCGATAGCAATAAGGGCCCAGGGCCGGATAAAATAAGCTCATTCTTTCTAAAACATACAGCTTCTACAATCTGTGTTCCATTGACTTTGCTCTTTAACGTAAGTCTTCACGTTGGGACCATCCCTGCAAAATGGAAGATAGCTCATGTGACTCCTATTCATAAGGGAGGTGCTAAAAATCTTATTGAACATTACCGCCCCATTTCTCTCCTATCAATAATCCCCAAAGTATTTGAAATGTTAATTCACAACAAAGTATATCTTTACGTTGAACCACTTCTAGATACTCGTCAGCACGGATTTGTGAAATCAAAATCTACCGTTTCAAACCTTTTACCCTACACAAATTTTCTTTTTAAAGCTCTTGATGATGGTGTAGCTGTTGATTCAGTGTACACAGACTTCAGAAAAGCCTTTGATAAAGTGGATCATAAGCTTCTGCTGCAAAAGCTTTATTTTAATGGAATAAAGGGTAATTTGCTGCGATGGTTTTCATCTTACTTGTGCATGAGACAACAGGCTGTTGGTTTGAATGGGCATATCTCGTCCTACATTACTGTAACATCTGGAGTTCCCCAAGGCTCAATTATAGGGCCACTGCTTTTAATAATATTTATTAATGATATTACACTATGTTTTAAGTACTCTGAGTTTTTGATGTATGCAGATGATCTAAAAATATACAAACGTATAGATAACAATAATGATTGTCTGCAATTACAGGACGATCTAAACCGACTGTTTACTTACTGCATTGATAATAAAATCGTACTTGCTGAGAACAAATGCAAAGTAATGGCTTTCTCTAAGAAGAGGCATAAACACTGTTTTCCCTACAAGCTTGGGAATGACTCCTTGGAAGTTGTCAATCAAATACGTGACCTTGGCGTTTTATTTGACTCTAAATTGACATTTGACCTCCACATTGAAGATATCATAAAAAAAGCATATCGCATGCTAGGATTTATTCTTAGAGTAGCCAAATGCTTTAAAAACCCCCTCACATATATAATTTTGTATCAGAGTCTGGTGAGGTCATAATTAGAATATGCCTCAGCAATATGGAATCCGGTGTTTGATATCTATGTTCGGAAGGTTGAAATGATCCAAAAAAGATTTGTACGTGCCTTGAACTATCGTCTTAATCACAGCCGTCTGTCCTACAGCGATCTTCTTGCCAAGTTTGGGCTTATGTCTCTTGCAGATCGCCGACATGTGACTGATTCAGTAATTCTTCGAAATATATGTGTTGGAGAATATAAATGTGCAGACCTCTTAAGTCAGATTAACTTCCAACTACCCAGTCTCCGTCATCGTAGCAATAGACCCAAATATCTCTTTCATCTCAGAAGAACTAGAACTCAGAATGGAAAAAGAGCTCCGATACATCGTATGTGCAATTACTATAATGATAATGTTTTAAATATAGATTTCTTTAACTGCTCTCGTAACAGATATAAAAATAAAGTAAAGAAAGCGTTCATAGAAAAGAAAAAAAAAGGAAATAAAACAAAAGAAATAGGGTAAAGCAGAAATATATGTCTTATTCTTAGGTAAATATAAAATGTATCTTTTTCTTTATTAATTTTTAGTTTTAATGATTTTTTATTTTAAGTTTGCATGTGCATGCTGTACGTTTTTTGCTTAGTCTGTATTTTTGGCTTTGGGCTTATAGCCAATATTGTCATAAACCATTTATCTTCTTCATCTGCTTCATTTTTATCTCTTTATGTAATTTGTGAGAATGTTAAGGGAATAGATATACTTAAACTAATGTTATCACCATTGTTATTGTCAAACATGTATCTATTTCTGTTTTTCTCCTATCAAATAAATAAAATAAAAATAAAAATCTTCCGGAATAAGTTTGGACCAGTTGTACATACGCGGCGTTTGGCAACGTCATTTAATAAGCATATATCTCCATGTCTTCTCGTTGATATCGTAAAAGTGAGTAAGGGATTATAGACAGGTATGCCAACATCTATGTCTGTGTGGTACTGAGGGTCATAAGGTACGTAGCAACTGTAGCAACTACGTAGGCACCATTTACTAGTGGTGAGCATCGGCTGTGGCTTGTCACCAACCTCATGGCAAATCCATCGTCGTTACTCATCGTATTTCGGCATGACGTCATAAGTAGTCGTACCCACAGGAGTGATTACAGGCAGTTGTGTATTACCAGGTCACGTCTGCTACCGACTTCCGTAGATGTTTGCGGATGTTGAATGTTTTCCATGGAAGTCCCTGGAAAGATTGATAATCGCCTCACCTGCTGTCACTCACATTTTTGGGCGAATGTGCTTCGTCCTAGGTCTTATTATGTGCGGTAATGGACAAGCGTAAGTACATTGTACGTAAAGAAATACATACGATTTAGGTATCAAATATACATTTGTGCATGTGTATGGATAACCATATTATATTAATTTTGACTACCTAGCAGTTCTCGAGTTTTGCTGTGAACCAACAGACAGGGAGATAAAATAATTACGCTTAACTGTTTTTTGCTATCATTTTTATGGGGCCCAAAAGCGGCTCTTAATTACTTAATAAAAAATTACGTAAAATTATACATTTGGAGGATTTATTTCATTTTATTATTATTGTTAAAATTAATGTCGTGTCACAAAAGTACCGGGAGACAAATTAAAACATTCAAGTCTCTTACGTAAAAATGTTTGCAAAATTTTAACCCTAAAAAACGGTAAGACTGGTGGGGGCGCTTTAATTAAAGTTATAATCCTCTTATCATCATGGTGCCTTGTTTTTTTATTGTCTGTTTTAAACAGGGCACCGTACAAATAAACCACCCTGGGAGTTCAATACATAACTTTTAAAACACACACTTATTCAACAAGCAGTTACACAAACCGACTAACTTGAAACTTACGATCTATTAAACTTCATATATTCAAAGATGTAATCAAATTGGTTGCTAACTTCTTTTTGAATAATTAAGGAATGAAAATTTTGATATTTTTTCCTGAAATACCTAATTGTGAACTAGGTCAACCATAAAACCATTAAGGTTTTCATGGTGAGCCAATTTGTATGAAATCGATTACGTAAAAGGCAAAAACTTTTATTCATGTTAAGTTATAAATGAGACTTTTTAACAACACTATACACCGTACACCGTAGACTTTTGTAAGAAGTATTAGTTTAGCGGGGCCCTGATGGGTTCATTACGAACGGAAAGACAAACATACAGACAGACGAGCAACAAAGTGATAGTAAAATGGTTCCGTTTTTCCTATTTGAGGTACGGAACGCTAAAAATAACATCAAATTGTGTCTCCAATCTGATATTAAATATCTAGGATCAATTGTTGCTGTTCTAAATTTTCGGTCCGATCAAATCAATCTTTCTGAAAGTACGTTATCATTTTTATTTTTAAAATACCTCTAAATACTATAATTATTACATTCACAGTCACTCTGACGTTAATGGGTGGACGATCCAGCTCGGCATCACGCGGCGCCGCTCGCACGCCTACTACGGGCAGAAGGTCAAGGTCAAAAGAGTCGTACCGCATCCCGACTACAACATCGGCGTCGCGCACGACAACGATATCGCCTTGTTTCAGGTGAGTGTTCTGATATGACACGTGAAACGTGTAGCGTACCATCGTACGTCACTCGTAGCTCTCCTCAGATATTTCTACGTCACTAGTAGCTCCTTTAAAATGTTGCTACGTTCCTCGTAGCTCTCATCAGATTATGATACGTCATTCGTAGCTCTTTTTAAATAGTGTAACGGTCCTCGTAGCTCTTCTTAGATAATGCTATATTAGCTCTCACTCCAATGAAACACAAAATTATTTTGACAGGAATTTGATCCAACTGACAACTTCACTGCTTGAACGCTCGAAAAATAAAGAAAATATTCGTAAAATGAAGAAGCAGAGCCAATACGTTCGTCTCCAAAAATATGGCTAGGTACGATTTCCAAGCTGACAAGAAAGATTTTAAAACGCAAAGCACGCATACAAGATAAAATCTATTAAAATTCAATTTGCAACTGTGTTAGCAAGATTTATAAAAATATTTAAAAATAAACGTAGGGTACAAAACTAAACCTTTTACGTGGGACGCACTATAAGTTTCCGGAATGAATATGAAAAAATACTATTAAAGGTACAAAATTAATGTATTGTTTTTCAAAATAATCTCCCTTGGCGTCTATGCACTTTTTCATTCGATCAAACCAGTTTTGAAAACTTTTGTGCCACTCCCCTGTGGTGACCTCTGAAACGTGTTTTTCATACTCCTCGACAGCCTCTTCTGGTGATGAAAATCGTTGACCGCGTAATTGGTTCTTAATTTTTGGGAACAGAAAAAAGTCACAAGGTGCCAGGTCGGGACTGTATGCAGGATGACTCATGAGTTCTACATTTTTCGTCTTCAAAAAGTCGTTTGTCTGTCTGGCCGTGTGAGAACTAGCATTGTCGTGGTGCAGGATGATACGGCGTTTACGGTTATTTTTACGGAGTTCGTCAATAACTTCCGGCAAACAAATGGTCGTGTACCAGTCATTATTCACGGTACGACGATTCTCTAAAGCAACAGTAGCCACGTGTCCAGTTTTATTAAAAAAAGAAGCAATCATCCGCTTAGATGCACTTTTCACGCGCGCCACTTTGGTTGGTTTCGGCTCATCTTGAAAGACCCATACGCTCGATTGCTGCTTTGTTTTGGGATCGTAGCAATAAATCCATGTTTCGTCACCTGTTACTATGTCCCACACCAAATTTGACGCACCTTCGTTGAATCTAGTAAGCATGGCACTGCACCAAGTGACGCGGTCCGTTTTTTGAGCCTCGGTCAAGTTGTGTGGGATCCACCGCGAGCACAGCTTTCTCACACCCAAATGTTTGTGTAGGATTGATTGTATTTGACTCATGCCTATTTCTAAGGATGCGCGAATTTCATGGTAGGTCACATGCCTGTCTGTTTCAATCATACGGCCCACAGCATCGATGTTTTTGTTGGTCACAGCGGTGGACGGCCGACCATCGCGAGATTCGTCACTGAGATTGATACGACCACGCTTGAATTCTGCAAACCAGCTATAAACAGTCGTCTTGCATGGTGCTTCATTGCCAAAAGCTGTTTCAAGCCGAGCGATGCTCTGTTGAGCTGTCAAATTACACTTAAAATCGTAGAAAATCATACTACGAAAATTTTCCCGAGTTAAATCCATGTTGATGCAGACACACAATTTTTTAAATGGCGCCACAAGGTAAAATCAAAAGACAGTCAGATGAAACAAACTGCATTCTACAGCCAAAGAGTTCTATTTTCAAATGTTGCAATAAATTTTTAAATATTGTTTATGTAAGTGGCCAGTTCCGGAAACTTTTAGTGTTACCTATGTAACAGATGGGCGGTTTGTGAACGACACTTTACTATAGCAAGGTCTATATTTCAAATTGAATGGCACGTTGAATTAGCTTTTAAGTATTATAAAAAATTTAATTTATTAACGAAAATAAAAAATGTTTTTTTTTGTGAGCAAAGAAGTAAAAAAAAAAATAATAATCAGGATTACCTGGATTTCGTACCCCACTTCTGAAGCTGTTAGCTTTTGCTCCAATGAAATACAGAATTATTTTGACAGGAATTTGTTCCAACTGACAACCTCATTGCTTGAACGCTCGAAACGGAAGAAAGTGCCGCTCAGAATACCCACCCTTTTATACAAATTCAACGAGCACATAGCGGGTAGAAAAATATGCGTTATGCAAATTAAACAACCTTAGATTAATTGTAAACAACATTTGAAATAGTAGAGCATTGCTTTAATGCCAAAGACAGTATTTTACTATATCTATATTTGTTAAACAATAGAAAACCAAGTGTTTTGAAACACGTGGGCATTGGTGTCATTAGTTTATAATGATGAATATAAATTGGTAGATTTGTACTGCCAGAATTACATTCCGAATTGGTGGCTGATTAAGTTTTAGTTAAATAGGGAGTACTGACTATAAAAGTTTATACAATACAAACCGACTTGATCAATAAAATGCTTACAGATATGTCACTCGTAGCTCTCCTCAGATGTTGTTACGTCAATCGTAGCTCTCTTTGGATAATGCCACGTCAACCGTATCTCTTTTTAAATGTTGCTACGGTCCTCGTAGCTCTCCTCAGATATTGTTACGTCACTCGTAGCTCTTTTCAGATAATGATACGTCACCCGCATCTCTTTTTAAATCTTGTTACGATCTTTGTAGCTCTCCTATGATATTGTTACGTCACTCGTAGCTCTCTTCAGATAATGCTACGTTACCCGTATATATTTTTAAATGTTGCTATGGTACCCGTAGCTCTCCTCAAATATTGTTATGTCACTCGTAGTTCTCTTCAGATAATGGTACGTCACCAGTACCTCTTTTTAAATGTTGCTACGGTCCTCGTAGCTCTCCTCAGATATTGTTACGTTACTTGAAGCTCTTTTCAGATTACGATACGTCACCCGCATGTCTTTTTAAATCTTGTTACGGTCCTCGTAGCTCTCCTATGATATTGTTACGTCACTCGTAGCTCTCTTCAGATAATGCTACGTTACCCGTATATATTTTTAAATGTTGCTACGGTACCCGTAGCTCTCCTCAAATATTGTTATGTCACTCGTAGCTCTCTTCAGATAATGGTACGTCACCAGTACCTCTTTTTAAATGTTGCTACGGTCCTCGTAGCTCTCCTCAGATATTGTTACGTTACTCGTAGCTCTTTTCAGATTACGATACGTCACCCGCATCTCTTTTTAAATCTTGTTACGGTCCTCGTAGCTCTCCTACGATATTGTTACGTCACTCATAGCTCTCTTCAGATAATGCTACATTACCCGTATATATTTTTAAATGTTGCTACGTTACCCGTAGCTGTCCTCAAATATTGTTACGTCACTCGTAGCTCTTTTCAGATAATGATACGGTACCCGTATCTCTTTTTAAATGTTGCTACGGTCCCCGTAGTTCTCCTCAGATATTGTTATGTCACTCGTAGCTCTCTTCAGATAATAGTACGTCACCCGTATCTTTTTTTAAATGTTGCTACGGTTCCTGTAGCTCTCTTCAGATATTTTTATGTCACTCGTAGCTCTCTTCAGATAATGGTACGTCACCCGTATCTCTTTAAATGTTGCTACGGTCCTCGTAGCTCTCCTCAGATAATACTAATTTATTTGTAACTCTCCTCAGATAATGCTGTTTTACTTGTAGCTAACCTCTGATATTGCTACGTCACTTGTAGCTCTTTCTCAATGTTGGTATGCTAATCTTAGATAATGTTGCGTCATTTGTAGCTATTTTTAGACATGCTACGCTATTCGTAGCTGTTTTCAAATGATGCATAATATGTTTTTCTGAAAATTTTCTGCGTTACTCCAAGCTTTTCTCAGATAATGCTACGTAGCTCTCCCTACATAGTCCTACGCCACTTTTAGTTCTTCTTGGATATTGCTACGCTATTTGTAGCTGTACTTAAATAAAGCTACGTAACTTGTAGCTCTCTCAGATAATATAACGTCACTCGCAGCTTTTCCAAGATATATACATAATATTACATCACTCGTAGTCCTTAGAGGTTTCTCCTTCACTAATGTCTCGTCTGAGACGTTGCTTCGTCGTTCAGAGCTCATCTTTGATATTAGTACACTACTAATTGCTCTCGATATACTTTCCATTGTCAGTGATGCCAGACTAGAGTATAAAATTGTGATTTAATGTATCTATGTACCCTTCATCGTTCAGCTTGAAGTGCGAGTGCGGTACCACGAGCACCTGTCGCCCGTGTGCCTGCCGCCGCCCGACCGAGTCCTCAAGCCGGGCACGATCTGCACCGTCATCGGGTGGGGGAAGCGCGACGACAAGGACAGTGAGTTACTGCTATTTACACTACTTACTTAAATATAATTTAGTTAATATATTAATAATTAAATTACTAAATTGTCACGACATGACTCCACGAGGGGGTGCCAAACGTATTTCCGAGTATAGACTGTAAAATGCAAGTCAGAGTTTACACTTTACAGCCCACGTTTCTCCGACGATTCCTACGTCCCAGTACGATGGGTGGTGAATCGTATCACCGTAATTCTTGCACAAATATATACGCACAGAGTAACTGCCTTTCAAAGCATGCAGACCATGCACAAATGAAGGGTACAGGAAAAGAAGGAGGTAATCAACATGAAGAAAATGAACTAACAGTGCAGTTCGGCTACAAAAAATTAAACCCTTAACAAAAGTTGCCAAACATCGTCGATTAAAAACACTCTTTAAGGGAAATTATATGGAAAAATCAAGGAACCAGCTATGGTAATAGTAGCATAGTGGCTAAGAGAGCACGAATGTATAACAAGTTACCGAAAGATATTAAAGAAGCCAAATCATTACTTATTTACAAAAAAACTATTGAAGAGTCACATTTTTAAGGACTATTCATTAGTTCGTTAAAACCTGTTCTCTTCCTCTTGTGAGTTGTTCATGGGTAGACGTGTTACTGGTGTGAGCAATTAAATATTTAAAGTGACCAATTGAAATTAGATCATTTTACCAGTGCAGATAGCTTATACTAGTGTAGTGCAGTCTGGTGTAATTATCAATAAAAGTTAAAGGTGATTCGGACGTGACCGGCTTCCCGCCCCCCCGCAACCCTCGAGTAAACGAGAGGCACCTCATAATTTGCCTCTCTTTCTTCTCTTGAGGCATCAATACAGCGTGTGCGTCCGTGCGTATCCCCGTCACCTCACCTCGGGGGAAAGAGAGAATCGCTATATTTGATCCTGCTTTCTCGTCGTCTACGTAGCCGCTACGCAGAGCAGTAGTGCTACAGAGCTACGCCGCCGCCACCTCGCCGCCTTTTTGTGTCTACGAAGCACCGACAAACTCATAGAAAAATGAATAAAGGCCAGTTTCTGAATTAAGAAAGTCTCGCTAAGTGGATACATAAGTGACGAATTGGCCAATCACAGCGCTGCATTTGAAAGTTAAGCACTACTTAACTAGAAATTCTCAATTGTGAAATCGGCGGTAAATCTGTCTCCGACCCGGATATAAACTCAAGTACCAGTAGTAACGCGTCTTCTTCTCCTAACTACGTTTCTCAACGTATAAAAAAGGGAACCACAGCGACCACGGAAAATTCAATCTACACGCAGCTGGATGACTTAAAAGAGGAGTTGAAAATAATGATGGCATCTCTGTTATTTCCACAAGCTACTGAACTCAAACAACTTTCTGCTACCCTGAAAGAAATTAAACAGACAAATGTCAACATAGAGAGCTCAGTTGCTCATCTAGCTGAACAAAATGAAGTGCTAAACAAGAAGATTGTCAAATTGGAGGAACAGCAGAAAGAAGATAAGAAATATATTACAATCTTAGAGAGCAAACTTGAAGATCTGCAAATGTTTAGTCCAAAAAAAATTTTCGAGATAAAAAGTGTACCCAAAAAGAACAACGAAAGCATAGACGATCTTACTGAAATGGTTATGTAAAAGCATAAATTGTACGCTTAGTAAATCTGATATAAAAGATATATACCGAGTCCGAGCAAAAAATTCTGAGAAGCAAGATACGCCGATTATTGTGGAGTTGGGCTCAACCCTCATAAAAACTGAGCTCTTGAAAATGGCCAAGGCTTTCAATAAAAGACAAAAAACAAAGTTATGTGCCAAACATCTTGGTTTTAAAACTCAAGAGGACAGGCCCGTCTTCCTTTCCGAGAATTTGACAACGAAGGGATCGCGACTACATTTTCTTGCTCGTGACCTCGTTGAAAATGGGACCTACAAGTTTTGCTGGACTGCGTATGGCAAGATCTATGTTAGAAAGGACGAACAGTCGAGGATCATAACGATCAGAAACGAGGCCCAAGTACACGAACTTCTGCTAGAAAATTGACTAATTCATTATTTTTTAACGTGCCAAATGTACCCACTACATTTTCTGAACTTTATCTTTTTTACAATTTTTGTTTTATATGTCAATCTATGTCTATCTTTTTGCCAAACGATTGCTGTAAACTTACTAAATACATTACTAACAATTTGTACACGCATTTTATTCATACAAAATCACAGTCACACACACACAATCACACAAACAAACAGATATAAATATCTACTCTCCACTCAGCTACAATAAATATCAACTAACAATCGAACAACCCCCTAATATTACAACGTTACACTCATACAAACAAGTCAAACGAACAAGAGTACACAATCAGTCTTCACTTGATTATATACAAACAATTAACTGTTCTGGTAATGACATCTTTACATACAGTTATTCGAATGATAAATGAAATAGTACAAATTTTGAACGAAATAGACAATCTAAATTTAGCTCGGTCTATTGAATGTGATCTTTCTGAGCTCACAAAACACTATCTAGTTAAAATAAATTACTTTATTGTCGTCTCTCAAAATATAAGAAGCATATACCGTAATTTAGATGATTTTACAGTCTCACTATCTAGTTTCATATATGATGTTGATGTTATATCCTTAATAACTTCTATGTAACTACCTGTCAGTTAAACCAAAATGATGGTGTTGTTATATATGTAAAAAATACGCTTAAGACGAATGTCTCAGAAGTTAAACTAAGCCAAGCATCGTGTCTCCAACTGGACGTATTAAATAATACTATTCTTTGTATATACCGCTCCCCTTCATATAAAACTCGGAATCTTTTACTGAATCTTTAAGAGGACACATAGGGACCCTCACATTAAATAAAAATATAATTATTGCGGGTGGCATTAATATTAGCTTAAATCGTCAAACTACTGAACAATCATATGAATATAAAAACAGGACACATTACCTGAATATCTTATCGGTTTATGGTATACTACCTGGGCATATTTTACCTACCAGAGAGAAAAACTGTCTAGCTCATTTCATGTTGAAAATAAATAAAAATAAGGCCTCTGCGTCCATTGCTGTTCTACACACCACTATTACTGATCACTTTAAGACATTTTTATCTTTGTCTAAACAAAAAATAAGCCGTACTGTACCTAAAACAGCAACCACTATTAATTTTGAAAATGCTTTACAATATCTTTTAGAAACAAATTTGCCTGAATTAATTTTAAGTGATGATCCAAATACAGTGACAAATTGCCTTATACCAAAACTAACGGATTCGATTGAAAAAACACAACTATATTAAACATCCCCAAAAGCAAACGTACTATAAAACCATGGATCACCCCTGGCATCCTGCGCTGTATTAAAGATCGAAATAAATTAGTTAGAGACTTATCTGAGATAGTTCTATTCGCAGATGACACGTCACTTATTTTTAAAGTGAATCGACATAACGATATACTTGATGACGCGAATTCAACCCTCTCTCTGATTCTTGATTGGTTCACTGCAAATAATTTAGTTCTAAATGCAAAAAAGACGAAATGTATAAAGTTTACTTTACCAAATGTAATTCAAGTAGATGTCAGTTTATTTTTGCAGGGGTCCAAGCTGGAGTTAGTTAACGAAACTAAGTTTTTAGGTATTACTATAGACTCTCGTCTTCAGTGGGGTCCCCACATAGAAGCTCTCTGTGGTAGACTTAGTTCAGCCGCATACGCTGTTAGACGCATAAGGCAGATTACTGATGAAGATACTGCTAGATTAGTATATTTCAGTTATTTTCACAGCATTATGTCATATGGCATAATGTTGTGGGGTAGAGCCGCGGATATAGAAGCAGTCTTTGTCTTGCAAAAGAGAGCAATTCGGTCTATTTATAACATGAAGTACCGAGATTCATTAAGAGAAAAGTTTAAAGAAATTAATATATTTACGGTCCCATGTGAATTTATTTATCAAGTTATTAGATATGTCAGAAAAAAAATTGATAATTTCCCGAGGCTTGGTGTGCACCACTCTGTTGAAACCAGAAACGAACATAAACTAGCTTTTCCAAAATTAAGACTTGCCAAAGTAGGTACCTCTTTTGTAGGACATGGTATAAGATTTTACAATAAGCTTCCAGAGGAGGTCCTTAGTTTGCCTGAAAATAAGTTTAAAGCATATATTAAGCAGGGACTACTTAAGAAAGCTTATTATAAAATCAATGATTATTTGGATGATAATGAAGCATGGTGTAATAAATAATAATAATCTTATTCAATATTGTAATTAATAATTAGCATATTTTAATACTGTACGATTCCTCTAAAGGCTTAAACTTAATTAATATGTAAACTTACTTTGTTAAAGGTAATAGACAATATGAGACGGGTTGACTAAGATATATTTTTTTTTCTCGTGACTAATTCCCGCAGTCTTATATTTTTTATGCCTTTACTTGAGTAGGTATGTATATGATTTTGTATCATATGTTTTATTTTGAAAAAAGGAATGTTTGCTAAGTTTCTTGCCCTTCTTCTTAGCAATACTAATCGAATGGTGCGGATGGTTAGGCATTATGTATATACAATATTTTTATTCCTATATTTCTATATTTTATGCAAGTGTATAACTTTATTACATTTTAGTAGCCCACCCTTAATATTTTTTGTATGTATTTCCCGTTTTTATTATTTCTTCATTGTATTATGTATATATAATATTTGTATTCCTAGATTCCCCTATTTTATTTATTTTTTATTTATTTATTTATTTAAAAACTTACGACTATCATTTATTAATGCAGGTGTATATTTTATTTCCCGTATTATTATATATTTTTTTTTATATTCTAAAGATATATTATATTGTGTAAATTAACTTTGACTTGTAGAAAGTATACTTAATGTATCTATTTTGCAAAAATAAATATTTTGATTTTGATTTTGATAAATTACAAAAAGGCTTTCGTTCTGACTCACATAATATGATTCTAAAAATAACTTACACTCGATATAGAAATTACTGCAATAGTTTAATGAAAAAACTTTAACGAAATTATGAAAGGAAACTTCTTGCTAAATCAACTAAAAATAATAAATTACTTTGGAATAATATAAAAAATATAACTTACAGTAAGAAATCAAACTGGTCTAACACAGAGCTTACCAATATGAAATCTTCCCTAATCAGCAAACTTTATTAATGACTATTTTGCGAACATAGGAAAACAGCTTGCTCAAAAGATCGTATCTAATGGAAGTAATAATACCATTAATTTCATTGATTTATTGCCTAGTCAACCTCAATCTTTTGTTTTACTTGACACTGATCCAGAAGAAGTTAATGTCATAATTACGAACCTGAAATCGAATAGTGCCCCAGGCTGGGACAATATTACAACTAGATTTATTAAACATGTAAAAAATGAAATTACTCCCATATTAGCGCATCTGGCTAATCTTAGTTTCAGACAAGGTATCTTTCCTGTTGCACTGAAAAAGTCGATCACTACCCCGGTTTACAAGGGTGGAGATGGAAACGATATTACTAACTACAGACCTATTTCAGTTTTACCTGTAATAACTAGAATTCTCGAGAAACTACTAAATTGTAGGTTACTAAATTATTTAAAAACATTTAATATATTATCTCCGTCACAGTTTGGTTTCAGACAAGGAATATCGACTGAGGACGCAGTAGTGGCCTTAAGCTCATTGGTAACAAAACAACTTGACAAAGGCCAAAAATGTTTAGCTGTCTTTTTGGACCTCAAGAAAGCGTTTGACACCGTTTCCCTCTCTATACTTGTCAAAAACTGGAAAAGATTGGAGTAAGAGGCACTCCCTTAACGCTGTTTGAGGACTATCTTTTAAACAGAACACAAAAAGTCAAACAACAGAGTAATGTTAGTACGGATACTGATGTCACATATGGCGTTCCCCAGGGTAGTGTCCTTGGTCCCACCCTATTATTAATATATATAAATGATCTCTGTAATATGAAAATAAATCACGCTAATATATTTTCTTACGCCAACGATACAGCTTCATACAGATACAGTCTTCACTGGAGATTGCTGGAATGATATCAAAGTCAAAGTTGAAAATGGAATGGCTCATGTAGCAAAATGGCTCCAAAGTAATCTCCTTACGTTAAATACTTCAAAAACCAACTACATCTGCTTCAGTATAAAAAATAATACACAACCCAGTAATGACCTTGATATAAAAATACATGTATGCAGAGATACTAATACTAACTGTACTTGCCCAAAAATTAATAAAGTAATGACAACTAAATACTTGGGTGTAATAATAGATCAAAATCTGTCGTGGTATCCTCACCTTAAACAAGTGGCAGCTAGGGTTAGAAAGTTGATCTGGATATTTAAGACGCTGAGACATGTGATTCCAAGAAATACGTCGACATCAAAAGATTCTTCAAAAAATCTTTTAAATGACATATATGTTGCCTTAGTACAATCCATTATAGTTTATTGTATTCCCGTATGGGGTGGTGCAATGAAAACAAGGTTTTTGGACGTTGAACGAGCACAGAGGGCCCTCATAAAAGTTATGTACTTCAAGAAAAGGAGATTCCCTACTGAAAGATTATATCAAATAAGTAACTCACTATCAGTTAGAAAGCTATATGTATATAATCAATGTCATATTAAGGACACATAAAACTCTACCTTTTGATAAAATCAGCCAAAATAAAAGAAGAAAAGATATTGTAACACATGCTCCTAAGTCAAATACACAATTTGCTAGCGCACAATATAATACACGTTCAGCTTACATATATAATGAATTAAACAAACAGATAGATATTTATCCTAAATCTTATTTTGAATGTAAAAAGGCAATAACAAGTTATATAAAACCTCTAAACTAAGAGGAGACGGAAAATCTTTTACAATATATAAGGTAAATTAATGCATATCACAAATACACTACTGATATACGACACTCACTCTCACACACACACCTGCTCACCCTTATTCACCCTCTCTTTCCCTTTCACACTCACACACACCCACGCTCATGCACATTTTGTTTATTTTGTTAGTACACTTAATCTTAAATTTAATTAAAACTTAAATACTTGTGTTAAACTGTACACTGGAAGAGCGGAGCCTCCTGGTACAGGCATTATATATGCTTAAAAGGAGGCTTCATTCACTAATTAATGTTAAGCATGTACATTTGTTTAAGGAAAAATAAAAAATTTATTAAAAATTTATTAGTATTTATTATTATTAATTTTATTTATTAATTAGAAGCATTTGGTAGAAACCTACTCGTACTTATAATATTCATCCTATCAACTCACTGTAAACACAACCCTACATAACATTGCATTGTTAGTGAAGCTCTAACATTTTAAAGATTACCCGCATATTTTTATTTGTGATTAAAGAGTTTGCTGTTAAAAATTATAACTGTGATAATGAATTTAAGTCATTCATTTAATTTAAAAGAAAATTTAGTTGGTTTTTCTGTTTAGTTAAGTTTTTAGGATGTAAATGTACTATAATTTTAGTACAATTTGTTGTAATTAAAATTTTAAATAATAAATTAAAGTACATATACAAACAATGATTCGACTGCTGACGACCCCATACCGTGGGCCAAAATATATTAAATACAAATATGTTTTTATTGTTTTTGCCATCCTAAATAAATATAAAGCTTAAAAAGAGAAAAACCTATCAACATTTTATTTGCCGTACCAATTAATTTCATATGACAAGAGGAACTTGTAATTTTTTCCAAGACAAATACGTTAAGGAAAGAGGATCAGTTTTTGATTTCACACAAAAATTCATAATAAAAATGAAAATAACTTTATCTGTTGCCCAGTCTGTATGCCCTAACCGTTTCAAAGTTCGGGTTATCTGATTGCTCCAAAATGTTGCATCTTTACATAGATTTTCATAAATAACAAAGTTTTTCTTGAATTTGATTAAGATAAAGATAAATGATTCATAAATGTTTGAATAATTCAGTACTTTGGCGTGTTGGATGAATGAGATAGCAATAAAACGTTATGAGTTAGGATTCGAAATCGCGGTAAAATTTACTGTCCAGGGTTCAATAGTTCTCTGTAAATGCAACAGAGCTAATCAACAGTGAAGAGCAAAAACTTCTTCTCGATTTAAGACCATATATATCATAACAATTATTAAATCTTATTATAGTTTAGAATAAACCCTGAATATTTTTTTTATCAGATAGACGTTGCAGTATACTCATATAATTTTGAATTCTTTATTAATGAAGATTATTTAAGAAACTTATAATATTAGGTATGTTATCATGAACTGAGCATCTAAGCAGTTCATATCAACGAGTTTGTATGACAGATTTTGATGCGGTGTTCGTTCTTACGCAAGCCGAGCAGTAAGCATTGGAATTGGTGTAAATTAATATAATAATAGTAATAAAAACTTTTATTTACAAAGAACAATTTTAAACAAAATACAGTGCACCCGAAATAGCGTAGTTGTTTGTCGGGGTAAATACGCTCATAAAACAGTAAGTATATAGTAGTGAATATTTACAGTGCAGCTTACACTTGGTAAACATTAACAATTTAATTCTTATTAATATCTAAGTACGACATTTCGAGATCTAAATTTAAATGGTAGTATATTTTAGTTGAGATAGGTAAACTATTAAACATTTTTGGAATATTTACAAATTCTTTTGTACGTTTTCCATAAACATTACTCACTCTTGGTGCCACGAGCCGTCCCTTGCTAACTTGTCTTGTAATTATTTTAACTTTAACTTTAATTTTGTACCTATCCTGCCAGTATTCCTCCTTCGCTAATTCTAATAAGTATTTCTTATCTACCTGTAGTAAATTTAATTTTTTGAATAAAATTTTATAGTTTCCTTTTGCCTGTTGCTTAGTTCTATTATCAACTAAAATCTTTAAGAAACGCAATTGGAGTTGTTTAATTCTCCCAATATAAGTTTTAAATGATGCACCAAATGTCACAATGCTATATGATAACAATGAGTCCACTAAAGCATAATAAAGGCAGTGAGGACAGATCGTGTCACAAAGTACTTCAGTTGGTGAAACTGTCTGAACAATTTATTAAATTATATGTTTTATCCACTGATATATATCTAAATAAATGACGCAAGTACATCAAACTCTATAAAAACCAAGGGTGTCGCATTTTACAATGAAAACGTTTGACACATGTTTGAATATTATAAGATTTAAGACATAATACATAAGACTCAAAGTTGTAGGAGTCAATATCCGTAAAAAAAAGAAAATTGCTCTCCCTTTTGGCGCGCAATTGGGCACGTGAAGTATCTATTTAGACATATATCTGTGGTTTTATCCAGTGAAATGTATTGTCGACTTTAATGCCTCGATATTTACATTCAGTAACCTGCTGTACGTGTATGTGAATGGACAGGTCCTTAAATTAAACCACATAATATACTGACCATACTAAACAAAATTCCCACAGAAGCATACCCGCGAGAAATATTTAAACGTTTCCTTACAATTTTCGAAAATGTAGTATATAATTTAATAAATGGGACGTTACATTTCTTTGTTTTATGTCCGTCGGTTTGTTTCTTTGGAAAAGTTGTTTAGTATGACGGGTTTTTCATTTCAGTACCGGTATAAATAATAGTTATTTAAGATACACGTGCGGAAAGTAAGGTTTTTTACGAATAAGTGCCAAATTGAAAACACGAGCGCAGCGAGTGTTTTCATTGGCACGCATTCGGATAAAAACTTTTTACGCTCAAGTATCTTACAACATTTTTCAATGCATTTTGCGAGGAAATACAACAAAAAAATAAGTATTATAAAGAAAATTCATTATAAATAACAAATTAATTGTTGAAATTGAAAGTAATGTTTGAACAATTGTTAAAATTTAATGTGCAGGTCTTGTCCGCTAATTTAATGGTTTGGCTTAGGTTACTGTTATTGTTACATACTTCCTGATGTTTTCTTGTAGACGAGAGTGATTCACTCGTTAAAGTATGGCCAGTTGATGTAGAGGGTTGCGATTCTGTCCAGTCAGTAAGAAATGAGGCAGAATGGCGCTGCAATTTATTCGGGATCATATGTTCATCTGAAGTAGACGGTCTGTGTTCAGTTAAATTCACAGATTGAGTTATTTTGCTACTTATGTTTTTTTATTCTCGAAAAAATCTTCAATGTAATTTTCAGCTACCGTATTCGACTCCCACCCTCTATGCCGTTTTAGAGTGGTTATATCTGCCCCCGAATCAGCAAGTAAGGTAGCGGATGTCCTTCTGAAACTGTGACCTGTGTATGATTCCGGCTCTGGTAATCGAAGATATGTAGCGATTTCTTTCGGCATTCCACCAAACTTATTTACGCCTATGCATTGAGCAATATATTTACCATTTTGAAAGTTTTGAAAGAATCTTTGGCTTTTTGATTTTGATGAACGCAAAGACTCGTATTTTTTAACAATTTTGTAAAATTGCCCATGAATTTTGAAAGATCTGGATATTTTGGTCTTTGTATTTGGAATTTTCACTAGTAACGTTTCGCCGTGATTTTCAATATCATCCACATTTATGTTCGCAAGTTCCTCTCGTCTACATGCTCCAGTTATTCGAAAAATTAAAGCAACCTATAACAAATTAATTTAGAATTAACTTGTAAGCTATGTATGAATACTGACCGTCGTTGTTAGTAAAAAATATACCTAACTTTGTTGCTAAGTACCTAAGGTACTTGCTATCTGGCGCTTCATTTAGTAATTTTTCTATATCGCTTGCAGAAAGCACTTTTTACTTTTTAGATTTAAATCCATCATTTTGTCGTTTCAAGAAGGCAATTAGTTTGTGGTAATTTTGTAGTTTTATGTCATTTTTACAGCTGATAGTGCTCTTCAACAATGAAATAAAGACCATAATGAAGATGGTTTATATCTTGATGCCAGTTCATTGAAGTATGCTAAAAGAACGTTCTCAGAAAACGAGGAACAGTTTTTGTCCATTTTCCACTGTAGAAATCTTTGGTATTCTTCTTAGTATTTATCTCTCGATTTTTGCGGCAAAGAATTTTCATTTGCTATTTGGGCTTCTTAGACGATAGTTGTAGGAGTTAAATCTATAACTTCTTCATTAGAACTCATTTTACGAGATTACTAGTGGTATAACCACAAAATTAAAGTAATTTTAATTCATTAAACCGTATTTACAACAAAATGGCGTGCTTTCTTTGCAGAGCGCGCGTTTCATACAGTTTTTTTTTTCTTGAGGCAAAGGTAAATATTTTTGTTTGCGGAAACAAAACACGTATTTTTAAATGAGATAATCCAGAATCTTATGAGTTATGGTGTTTATCATCATTTAATTATTGCTAGAGCGCGCATACTTATAAATAATTGTTTTTTTTGGACAGCAAAACCTCCTTGTATCTTTGTAATTTTTTAAATTTTATGACTTGCACCATGCACCATAGAGTCAAAAAATTAAAAATATTACTTTATTTCACGCGTAAAATAAAGGATTTGAGTACAGTTTTATTTCACGCGTGAAATAAAGAGTCGGTTTCCGCATAATTTTGTTACACAAAAAAGAAAACTTTACGAGAAACTGCATTGAAAAAGCCATTTGTACGATCCTCAATCGTGGGTTTTGATAAATGATAACTTTGATAATATCGTTTATTAATTTATTGGACACGTAAAATGATAAGTATTGATGAGTGATTGATGTAAGCACACGCGATATGGACGGTGACCGATCGTCAACTGATGAAAGTAGGGCAACGGCTGACAACGCGCGATGGCTGGGTAAAGAGAATTTAAAATATGTATTTATATTGACATATTCCCAGTGTCAGAGTACGAGCCGGCGGTGAACGAGGTGGAAGTGCCGGTGCTGAATCGCGACCTGTGCAACCAGTGGCTCGAGCACCGCGACCTCAACGTGACCGCGGGGATGATCTGTGCCGGCTACCCGGAGGGGGGCAAGGACGCTTGTCAGGTGAACCACTTACACTTTACTGACGCTCATGGTTATTGGGACAGAGATTCCCCCTGTAATTGTAGTCCCTAGACTTAATTATAAAAAATACCGACATTTGTAAAAAAAAATATATTTTGAAATAAGAAAAGACACAATCTTGCTAAGTTTCTCGCCCTTTTTCTGAGCAAAACTTATCGAATTACATTATTTATATATGGTGGCCATATCGTAGAATTGATCACCTCATGATTTGATCGGCAATATCCTAAAGTATTAAATAAGAAGTCAAAAATAAGTGCAACGACTAGTGAAGCGAGGAGCGTGTTACTTGTGATTATAAATTCGGTAGCTGAGCGAAGAGACCCCTTTAGTTTTTACAAATTTCATGATCAATTGTATATACATAATATATATTATTCTTATTCCTATATTTTTTTTTTTTTATTAAATCATTTATTGCAATGTCACAAGTTTAGGGGATCTTATTATTTATAAAAGTACAGGTGACGCCTTGTTGGGGCATAGCAATCATGAGAGGGCAACTGGTTGCCTTTTAAGTACATAATATTAAAGATTATTCCTAGGTCAAGTAAGTTAGTACTAGTTAGCATAATCATTTAGTTAAATCTATGGTAAATTTGTTAGTATTGTTATATTTTATTCAATTTTAATTAATTATTCACAATAATATTACAATTTATTACAAATTTATTCAGTCATTTAGAAGAGCTATTGAAGTATTGATTTTGTATCGTCATTAAAATATTCAGTTAAATTGTAATAGCATTTCTTTATGAGGAATTTTTTTAGGTTACTAATAAACAAAGTGTTTTTTTCTATATTTTTTAGGTAGTTTGGCAGATGATTGTATATTTTACTCAGCATGTGATGGGGAACATGTAATTTTTATGACATGTAATTGTGTCATTTTATAAATTTAAGTAATAAATAAATAATATTAAATTAATTTAAATTGTGAACTTACTCTTCTTCTAATGAAAGTAAATTATTAATAAATCTTTGGCGTTATTAAAGTCATACCTTAGTGATCGAATTCAAAAGGTAGATATTAACATAGTAAAGTCAGCTGGAGCATTAGTTAAAATGGGTGTCCCGCAGGGCTCCATATTGGGGCCTTTATAGTTCTTAATATACATAAATGACCTTCCTTATTTGGTTAAAGACTTATCTGAGATAGTGCTATTCGCTGACGACACGTCACTTATTTTTAAAGTTAATGGACATAAAGATATCCTTGATAATGAGAATGTAACTCTATGTATGATTCTTGATTGTTTCACTGCGAATAATTTAGTTTTAAATGGGAAAAAGACAAAATGTATGAAATTCACATTATGAAATGTAATTCAAGTAGATGCTGATCTACTTTTGCAGGGGTCCAAGCTAGACTTAGTCAACAAAACGAAGTTCTTAGGCATTACTATAGACTCTCGCCTTCAGTGGGTTCCCCACATAGAAGGCCTTTGTGGTAGACTAAGTTCATACGCTGTTAGACGGATGAGACAAATTACTGATGAGGATACTGCTAGATTGGTGTTCTTTAGTTATTTTCACAGCATTATGTCATATGGTATGTTGCTGTGGGGTAGAGCTGCGGATATAAACGCAGTCCTTGTTTTGCAAAAGAGAGCAATTCGTGCTATTTACAATATGAAGCATCGGGATTCATTAAGAGAAAAATTCAAAGAAATTAATATTTCAACAGTTCCTTGTGAATTTATTTACCAAGTTATTAAATATATCAGAAAAAATATCGATAGTTTCCCTAGGCTCGGTGGGCATCACTCTATAGACACTAGGAAAAAACATAAACTGGCTTTTCCAAAAATTAGACTTGCAAAAGTAGGCACCTCTTTTGTAGGACATGGTATAAGATTTTACAATAAACTTCCAAAGGAGGTCCTTAGTTTTTCAGCAAATAAGTTTAAATTATATATTAAGCAGGGACTCTTGAGAAAAGCATTATTATAAAATTAATGACTATTTGGATGATAGTGACGCTTGGTGTCATGAGAATATTGATTGATACTACTGTTCGTTTATTGTCTAACTGATTTGTGTTTCAAATCGTCTGTTTTTATGTAGACTAATATTTTTATATTGTTTTTTTATTATTATTTTGACATTTCTTTTTACATATTGACATGAACATTGTATAACTTAAACTTAACATTTATTACTTAGTTGATAATCTGACTATCAAAAAGTGATAAACTATATGAGACAGGTGGATGATGTTTTGCTTAGTATTTTAACTTACTACCTCATTAGACAGGTAGACTAAGATATATATTTTTTTCCTCATGACACAATTTCTTTCTGTCTTTTATATTTTTATCCTTTTTTAATACATTGTTTAGTATTATTTTATATAAGTAAAAAAAAAAACTGTAATAGTATTAAGCCATATTCAGAAGAAAAAAATACTGATAAAAAAGATATGATCTTGCTAAGTTTCTTGCCCTTCTTCTTAGCAAGATTAATCGACTGGGCGGATTTAGGCATTATATCTATTTATAGTTTATTTATCTATTAACTTATTTATTCATTGAATTATGTAGGTATGTATATACAATATTTTAATTTCTTACTTATGTTAGTATATATTTGGCTAGACATTATACTTATTTAGGGTCTATTCAGTTTATTTATCAACTTATATATTAATTGCATTGTGTAGTTATAAAAATATTCGTATTCCAATAAGTCTTTGTTTTATGCATTTAATTTTTGTAGCCCAACTTAAATATAGTTTTTTTATATATTTCCCGTATCATATTTGTTTCATCATAAAATATTATTTTATACAGATTAGATTTGACATGTAAAACGTATACTTTATGTATCTATTTTACAAATAAACAATTTGAATTTGAATTTACTCCTCGTATTAAAGTTAAAGAAGCTTAACTTTTTTGTTTATTGTAGTTTTAACGGTTTTTTTAATTTACATTAACATTGACGTGTTAAAAGTGTATCATATAATTTACCTAAATTGCATAAAAAAATTTATTTCATTTCATATTTCAATGATTTTTTAGCACTGGAGTGAATGCTTGTAACAATCACTTGGTAAAACTTACAATGCGTTTTATAATTGCGCACCTGAAATTTTTTAATAATGTAAAAATAATACCATTGCATTAATGGTCCTAATTTACTGGTAATTTTATTAGTTTTAAAGGCACTTGATCATAACTGATTTAAAAGAAAATTGTTACTGGTTTAAACGCAACATGATTAAAAGCGTTAGAAATATAGCCCTCTTTCAACCACAATTGCGCGTTAAGATTTCAAATGAGTATGATAATGTTATCAGCCTTCTACTGTTGGCCCCTTAACACTTGATGCTTGGCTGTCTCCTCATCATCATCAAACAAACAAACAAACAAAATTTCATTTATTAAGTAAAGTCAATATGACACAGTCATCGGACACCCCTGTTAAGTTCGCAGAACCTGTATTAGGAGTGACCGCTCCTTCCTAATGATCGTTAAACAATACTTAATATATGTATATACGTAGTAGTTATATATACACATTTTATTTTCTTAAATACAGTTATTCTTAAAGAATAAAAGAATAAATTCTCAAATGTAGGGTAAGTCGAACAAAGTAATATAAAACAACGTATTATCTTTAGCAGTTGGTCACTTGAATTTACTGGATGTACATGCGAAAATATTCCTTAATTCCTATACAGTGCAGGCTAGTTTCGCGTCGCCTAGTTTTGCTAACGATCGGACGATGCAACCACTGTAACTATAGACTTAATTAAGTGACACTTTTTTTGGACATGGTTGAAAGTGTATACCATAAATAAACATACATATAGTTATAAGTAAGTGTATATATATATATATATATATCCATAATATATTTTAAGTGAGTAGGTATATTGTAGACATCGTAATTTGTTATTATTATTATATTTTAATATAAATATATAACAATATAAAATAAAATACATACATTTGATATATTTGATGGGATTATTATAAGATCTAGAAATTATTGCAGGTTATGTGATAGAAGATTTTCAGTTTCTTGATAATTTAGAGTTTTTAGCCATTTGGTAACAGAATTTTTACATTCTTTTAAGGTCATGGGGTAGATTTTTTGGGTTTTATTTATTTTATTGTATAATCTAGCAGATTGATGATCGAATTGCTTAGTTGCAAATTTTATTTTTTTATTTTTTATGTTTACCACGGAATTAGGATTTCGTTTGTTTAGAACAGCTATATCAATTATTATATTCTGATGAACTTTTAATGTACATTGTAAAATATATAATTTTCTGACTGTCAAAAGATCGGTATCTTGATAAAGTTTCGTTGTCCTGTATAATTTATTTTTAGAAAGCATTATTTTTAGTATTTTTCTCTGAGCTCGCTCAATGCTTATAAATTTTGTTTTGAATGTACCACCCCATATACTAATGCAATAAAGAAGAACGGATTGCACTAATCATCATCATCATCTAGTATTTCTCTTTAAACCCCTTGGTCCGTTTAATCACCAGGCTAGGTAAAGCTTGACGCTGCTATGTGTTAAAAATCTATGGTCACAGAAATCTCTATCCCAAGGTTTGTTCAGTTTGTCGATTTTTAGAGCGGTTCCTCGTAAATCTAACTCGAAATATTGTCGACAGGGAGACTCCGGCGGGCCGCTGCTGTGCAAGGACCCGACAGATACATCAGCGTCCCCACGCTGGTACGTGGGCGGCATCGTGTCGTGGGGCATCAAGTGCGCACACCCGCGGCTGCCCGGAGTCTATGCCTACGTGCCTCACTACGTCCCCTGGATCCTGCAGCAGATCCGACTGTACGACGCGGAGCACGCGCGTGACCATCAGCTCACTGACCTGACTGACTGAGACCAGGACTCGCGGCTGAAGAGACAGCGTCTCCTCGACCACAGAACGAGGTTATAGTAGACTGTATCATAGAAGCCATGTCCCCTCCAGCGAGGTAAGCTACACGCAGGGCTCATAGAAGCTGGAAACCTTTTTGAATTTTTAGTGAGCTTACAAGCTGGGCGATTGAAGCTTGCTCTCGTTGGATTTATTTTTAGCTAAAAGATATTATAGATCGGACGTTGGATGGGGCAGTGTTTACCCTGGAGAATAGACAAAAGTCACAAGACTTTCAGACAGAATGAAGAGTACGATTTACAAATACCGGACTTGACAATAAATATAAAACATTTGACAATAAATGGCTAAATATTTTTTACATGTCACTCGTGTGTCGAGTGAAAAAATGTGAAGCTGTGATAATATGAAATTGTTTATTATGAATTGATGAGATCTGAAACTTACCACTAATGTGTCAACGTTCACTTTCGTCTCTCGAATTTTTTCTAAAAGTATAGTTATTTAAGTAATATAGTATAATAATATTTGTACTTAATTCAACTAAAGAAACTGTCTCGAATAAATACGGTTCTTCAATAAATTGCAGGAAAGCTTTTGTTCTAGTGTCAGCTCATGCAGCTATGCAGCTCGAGACAAAGGAGCCGTAAAATAGGACAATTGGGATGAGCTTAAAGTATTAGAGCATTTCTGCACTTTGTTGATAGAGTGAGGATGCAACGTCAGTAGGAGTCTCAGCTTTACCATTTTCCCTTTAGGAGAAGTTTTATATCGATCCCTTCCTGAGTTGTCGTGTTGGTTTCCTCCACAATGTTGTACGTATAAACCGATGCCATTTAACGGTATTCATGTATATCTAGGTGTACAATTGTTTGATGTTTCATGTTGGTAGAAATTAGAGAAAAGTGCTTTTATAGTCTAAGATACAGATCTCATATTGATTCCATAAGTATTTCAATGATAAGTAATAAGATGTTTTTATAATAGATCTTCCGTAACATGACAATAAAAAAGAAAAGAATATACTATTTATAAAAAAGTATTTATGAAATTAAATGAAATGTGAATAACAATACAAGAAATAACGACAATACTATGAAATTTTAGATGATATTTTATACAGACGTTACGCTTTAAAATTTCTTTAAATAATTCTACTATAGATAGACTATTACGAAATATATTTTCCTTGAGGTCGGAGGAGAAAAAGTAGTAATATAGCTTTAATAAATTTAAGAAAACAGTAGAAATAAGTATTTATAAATATATATGTGACACTTAAAGTAGATAGACCTAGACATGTTTACATTAGAATTAGAACAACCTACGAATCAACATGTTTCTTTTCGGTTTACAACTAAAAGAAAAAGATATGAATGCTCAAATCTATACTTGAGGGTTTATGCGAATAAATAGCCTAAGTATATATTTATAACGTAGGTAAGAAGGAATGGCTGTCCACTTCTTAAGTCCCTTCTCTAATCTCGAGCTTTTAAACGTTGTTGATACAAAATAATAATTTGATGTAACTTGTTGTATACACACCTAAAGGACGTAGCATATGCGTACCTTTATTAAAAGAATCAATAGTTTACAGATAATTTTGTAAGCTTTGTTTGAAGTAAAATTAGTTTATTGGAATATTTAGTTATAAGAAATCAGAAAATATACAAGTAAAATTACAAATTCAGAATTAAATCCAAATAATGATTGAGAATGTATATGCAATGTTTTGTGGAAACATTAGACAATAATGTAAACGCCATCTCCAAGATAGCTTACACTATTTTCTGAACACTTCTATTGTAACCCTTTTTGTTAAAAATCATAGAAACAGGCTTTTTATGGCAAAAAGGGTAGAAATTCTAAATTGTACATAACTAAAACAATTATTTTTATTAAACAGGAGAGATCCTTAAAGTTTGGTTTAATGCATTGAAAATAGAAAAATTCACTTGGTAATTAATTAAATTTTCAATTTTCTATTAAGTAACTGTTTGGTTTTATTTCGATATGGGTTAGTCGAATCTTAAATTCAATCAGCGTTTTCTTTAATATTTTGCATTATGCAGTTTTTCCTCTATATGTGACAGGATTATTTTTGGTATGATGGAGTATTTTCAACATATATACTCGTACCTGCAGTTTAAAGGTGATAGGTCTGCTACCTTCCTGGTCTCTTGTGTGTGGCCAGATCGTGGCATAGCAATCAGATACCGAGACTACGTACTCGTACTGTAGAATGTAGTTTCCTTCCCTCAGCTACGGAGGACAGCTCATACTTATGACATCATGGTAATTGCGATCAGCAGGCATCTTCCACCTCTCTTGTTGAGCTCAACTTTGATACGTTTTAGTCTAAATCTGTGATTGTACTGAAAATAACTTATACTTCGTAGTTACGATTATTGTACGGTCACAAGTAGGTACGAACAACAACTTTCTATAGCTCGTTGCTTTCTAGATAACATCTAAATCTATCTACATTATATAAAACAGTTCCGTGACGGACTGACTGAATGAAAGACAACGTACAACCTTAACCGAAAACGTTAGAAACATGAAATTTGGGTGGGATGTAGAAGTACAACAAGACAGAATATTTAGAAATTCATCCTTTCTTAGGGGCTGAAACGGAGTTCAAACTTTTGTATCCAAATGCGTTCCCAACGGGCTATTTATATCCCAAATCCACGCGGACAAAGTCGCGGGCATCCTCAAGTTAATAAATAAAACATTATTTTTAAAGAAACATAGTCAAAAATACCTACCGTCATACCGTCACCCTACCTAAGACCGAGTGTGTTTGAAAGTCGGTAACCTCATAATAGTATTGGGACTATAGTTGTTAAACAGCAGATTTATCGGATGTAGGTACCTACATATACTTATACAAAACAGCCGTTTGTAACGCATAATCATCTGCAACGAAAGGGGTATTCATCCAACGAGAGCAAAGAAAGGAACTGACGTTTAATTACTGTTTTGGCCTATTTTTTGCTTGAAAATACAGTACCTATTTATACTTGAAAAAAATATAAATATCTTTATTAACGACTGCTTTGGATATAATGTTCGTTGCAACTGATGTTTTACAACTATAATATTATATAATATTATAACATTAAAACAGCCTTTGTAATTATTTTAATACTCCTATTATCGGGGTCAGTAATAGTTTTACTCCCATTAAAAACAAAAAAATGCTTATCGAAGTTTAGTTTCTATCTGCCAGTTTAAGAACGATATCCAAATGATCTAAAATTTGCATGTACGTGAATAATAACTTACATGGAACCTCGGATAGATTACGGAAAGTTACGACTTTCACAATACAACTGATAACCCAAGAGGGCTCAAAATATATCTTGTTTTTTTTATCTGTATTATAAAGGGAATTCACAACGTCACATTTTCTACATACTTTTAACTCGTGTCCGTAAAGCCTATTACAACTTGTGCACAGAAGAAGAAGAAGACTATTTTGCAATATAGGGTTGACATTTTTTCCCATAATATGTAGAATATACACGTTAATAAAGGTTACATGAGGATAACGATTTCATCGTACATAGTGTGGATTCCTTAAAACTGAATAAATATAAATCATATGAGAGCCTTCAAATTGCAACAAGTTTATTTATTTTTATTAATAAATGAAGATTTTTATTAGGGAGAGTTTACTGATTAGATTTTCCAAATTCAATAGACGAGCAGGAAAGGGCGAAGCTGCCTATAGCATACCACGAAAGAAATAAGGCAATTAAGCTGTAGTCAAATTTTTTCATAAGAATTCAAGTAAATTTTTTCAATTTTCTGATTGTCCTTCTTACGTAAACCAAAAAACAGACATCCATTATTATCTAATCGTGATGTAATCAGTAATGAGTTTTATTCCTCTCGGTGCAATTCCGTGTTCGTGCTTTACTTTTTCTCAATAAACTATATTTAGGGTTTTCTTGCTTTATGTATAATAGTACTAGCTTTTTGCCCGTGTCTTTGCCTTCGTAAAGTCCTATGGAACTGGATAATTTTCCTGAAGTAAAAGTTGCCTATTTTTTTTTTAGCTCGGATCACCTATCTCCCAGCTACAAAAGTGTGTGATTTGTTGATCGTTTACAGAGTTATAAAAGTAAAAATCAAATAAGAATTTTCAGATTTAGGGAAAGGAAACGTGAGTTTCCGTTTAAAAAAATGTTTCTTTATAAATCTGGTTTCTTATTCTGTACCTACCTAGAGTATGTGATGTTTATGTATCTATTCGTAGACTTCTTTATTTGTATCCCTTTTAAAGTTTAGGACAGATTAGAAAGTGTTAACAGTTACTTTATGACGATACATAAAGATAATAATAATGACATAAAATGCATTGGTATTTGGCTTTATAGAACATGTGTAGACAATATACATGTTCAGCTCTTAATGTTATACATAACGACCGTAGATTTACATGTATACATGCATGGATGTATATGATATAGTATATAAACGCCATACCTATAGATGTAACGATCGCTATTTGAGAATTCTAATGAAGTAGACAATTTTTTGTGTTCAGAGCATATCTTCTCAGAGTCTGCCGGATTGACTCTAGCTCATTATAAAGTAGGTATAGACACAGATATTTGTACATTCCTATCTAGTTGTATGTACCTAGCGACAATAAGTATTTTGATATATGAAAATGGTGATTCTAAATACCTTCGACTTGATATTTTGTATTTTATCTATTACGAATGTGGAGAGATTTTGGAAACTTTGGCATCGTTGAGTGTAGGGGTTCTGAGCTTAATTCAATTTCTTGATAATTAATTTGTTATATTCACAAATTATTTTATATTCCAGAGATAAATGTACAGGTTTAACAAAGGTTGTGTGTAACTAGTAATGTGTTAGCTGCCTGTCGCTACATGTCGTAGTCGCGATGTCTATAGATACGGGCCCTGAGTGTTGATTGTTGTACTACTATCGCAGAAACATATCTATGTCATATTATATTTGCTCAAGATACAAATATCAGATATAAAAGCACCAAAAAATGATTGTCAATTTTTTGGGTCTATTAGTAACCTGTTAACGAAAGAAATCAATTAAAGTCTATCAATAACGTCGTGACCGTCAACCGATCTGTATATTTACTAAATGATGTACGTTGTACGAGTAGGACCATGACGCTGCTTCATGCCGCTCCACAGAGCAGCATCCACAGATTATTTTCACGGCATAGGTCGTGGTATGTGGTATGACGGTGTAAAGGCTTTTCAATAAGTTCTATCGCTTTTTATTCACATATCATTGAATAGGTATGTGTAGAAATGCAGTGCGTGAGGGGCAAACGTCATGAAAATGCCCACGATTCCCGCAACGCGGCGCTACCTAAGGAACACACTAAATAAGAACTTTTCCCTAATTTTAAAATAGAGCCTTTTTAAATAATTTCCTTGAAAAAATATAACTTGTGTTGATCTTTACGTGATTTTGACTAATCTTAGTAAAAGAAAAAAAAGAAAACAAAAAGACTATTTCTGTCGGGAATTTTAATGTTAAGTTAAAAAAGTGCTTAGTTATTAGCCTTTGTACCGTCAGGTATATTGTAAGAGGGCTAGAGTAGAGCTTCAAATTTAACATATCCTGATATTAGTATTCGATTCTTATAAAACAGTCAATCAAAAATATCAGATGTTGGTCATCTCACCTCAGCCAGACTCGAACTGTAACAATACTTAATATTTAAATAAATTTAATGAAATATAGTATAATTTGTGTTATTACAGCAAATAAATGACAATAAATGATGTAGAGCGACAATAAATATGAAGACAATATCAGTATATATGTGATTGTGTTATTTTTACGAAGTTTATATATTTTCTATTAGGTATAAATCTCTAGACTTTGTAGTAAAAACTATAGTCAAAGAAAAGTCTAAGATAAATATTATAAACATATACAATATTATAATTCATTATTATTGTTATACGTAGAGAAGAAATAGATACGCACAATGAGGTAGTATGTACTCAGTACTGAAACTCACTTTGTATTTTACTCTTCGGTTTGTATACAAATCATATGAAATGAGAATATATTTATCGGTGTTGTATGTTGTAGGAAAGGTAAACTATATTGTTTTCGGACGGGCCTAAGTCTACGTGTTATTTATACAAAAATAAGTAAAAACTTAAATTATCTTTGTTATCATTTTGCAAACATAAATTATAGCAGTGAACCGGAACTACATAAAATAGTAAAACCAACATTTTAAACAGACCCTGGTTCTGGGACAGGTCATTAAATATTGTTGAAATGTATGTTGTGGGTGAAAGGGAGTCAATGTGTTACCCACAGAGGAACCACTCTGTGGTGTTACCGTAATACATACATGGAGGGGTAATATAACGAATATGGCTTTACTGTACCCGGCGGAAAATAATGCAATTCGTTTGAGCAATTACAAAGCCTTACATTAGCTAGCCGACCATTGGGGCTATGATTGACTAGCTTCAGTTTTATAGAGTGTTGTCTCTCTCGTACGTAGCACCCATGGTAATAACTGGTCAACAAAATTGTAGAAATTTTCTGTCACAGAAACGATTTATTGAAATTATTATAGAAATTTGTATGCTGAGTCCGAATATAAACTCAGATTTTCTCTATCACGTCGTAATATTTGTCTAAGACAGACTAAATTTTGAAAAATCGCGTGTTTTTACTACTTCTGGTGGGGCTTTACGCTTAGCACAATTAGTTTTTCGGCTTTAATTTTCAATAATACTTCTTCTTAGTGGTTCTTTTTAATAATATGATAAAAAGATTCACGTAACCAAGCCTAGTTTTCGATTAAATGTCTCAAAACAATCACACCCAATGTTTCATAGTAAAAACTTGGTATGAAATGTATGGACCGAACAAGCTCTCACAAAATATTATTTATTTTGAAAAATAAGGTTCAATCGCGAATTATGTTATTTTCACCTTAATAAGTATTGATTAAGGACTTGTAATTATGAAAAATAAATATATAAAATACATTTGTAATAAGTAAAAAAAATGTCCAGAAGCATTAAAGAAACGGTAAATTTCAATACTTGAAGTTGATTTCACAAAACTGAGACCCGATAGAAAAAATCTGAGTTCAGATTTGGATTCAATTTCAAAATATCGTTTCTGTGCAGAAAACTTGTTGACCAGTGATTTATAAAACACTATAGCTTTCGCCCGCGTTAAATTAGTTTTTGTGTACTCCTATAAAATCTGTCAATAATTTTCGGACTGTTACCTACACTGAACACAGGTGAAATGTGTGTTTTTTGCGCCTCTGTTTCCCATTTTGTATTACTCTTTTATAGATTTTCCATGGGAACTAATTTATGGGATAAAAAGTAGTTTTTGTCTTATTCTAGATCTTTATCATTATTTGTACAAAGTTTCAACCCAATCGGTTCAATAGGTACGACGTGAAAAGGTGGGGTGACACTTCACTTCACTTCTCTATAGAAACTTCAAAACCCATTTTCATCCCATGGAACTGATTTATGGGATAAAAAGTAGCCTATGTCCTATTCCAGGTCTAGAACAGAAATTTGTTGAAAATCGGTTCAGTAGTTACGGCGTGAAAGAGTAACAAACATCCATCCATCCATCCAAACTTTCGCATTAATAATACTAGTGGGATTCATTTGGAATGACAGAGACGATGCTTTACAAAACCGAAGTTAGCGGGTCATGGCCTAAGGTCTCGCTCTAGATCTCGAATTGCAATATTTTCTGCAGGAAGGTACCGAAGTTTTTTATTTTTATTTAATTCCACTTTGACCTCGTCACATCTGACATGTCAACTATTTGTCTAGATATTAATTAATTATGTTGTATTCGTCATTTTGTTACACTGAAATGTTATAATACATTATCACAAAAGACAAAACTGTAATACTAGAATATTTATTTTCTCCTTATGATATTTTATGTCTTCTTATATTCATTGGTAGAAGAGAGTCAAATATTGTATTATGTTAGTATAAAACTTAGGTTTGTGTGTTCCTACATACCTATATATATGTTTCAGTGTCGCTTGTAATAGTTTCCATTGTGTAGCTTTACTTTGTTTGAGATGCTTGAATTAAATATAACAACAATAGTAAACAACCAGTTGTTTCACTGATCATGCCTTGGGGAAGCGTGGGGTGAAGGGAGAGGGGTTTAAAAGAAATAACCCTTTGTTTCTAAAAGGCTTAAAAGAATATTAACAATAATATTTGTCTACACACATATCGTTAAATCCTGATTATGAACTCAAAAATAGTGCATGATGACATATTTTATTTATGAACGTTCCTAGCAAGATAATAGTAGTTTAGAAACTGGTACACACAAAGGTTAATACCTAGATAAGTACAGTTTCGTACACTACATTACCCAAACTCATACGATAGTTAGCTACTTATTTTTCAATCTATAAAAACTTAGTAAAAGCATGATGGGCAAATTTGAATGGAACCTGCGGGTCTATTATGTAAGTTAGTGTCGGTTGCCATCTATAGTTGCTATTCTCCAAAAACAGATAAAAAATGAACTTCCAAAATAACCTTCAATGGGTATTGAACTATTTACGAATTGTGACGTCATTTCAAGTGCGAACGTATCCTTAGATAAGCGGATATGTATGTTTTTGACGATAGGCACTCGGTTTGGCAACCGATTTTACGATACAGAATCAGGGGGCAGGGCGTTAGACCAAAAGCCAGTCGCCAGTCGTTAAGACTTGGTGCCTGCATTGTATATGTCTGTGTAAGGGTACGTTCAAGGAGACGCGGCGCGTCAGGTGGCGCGGCGCGCGCTCCATACATCGGTGTATGTTTGTGTTTCCGGCAGCCCACTACGCGCACCGCGCCGCTTGACGCCCCGCGTCTCCTTGTTCGTCGCCTAAGACTAGCTAAATCCCCCGGTTTTTGAGTGAAAAGAGAGGGGTTTAGAGAAATAACTCTATGGTTCAGAAAGGTTTAACAACGAAAAAGAGTGAATAATTTTATTCTTTTATTTTACTAATGGATACAAGTCGTTACATAATTCAACAATAAAAATATTGCAGACGCAAAAAAAACGTACTTATATTATTATGTAACAACAAAAATACGTCATTCCTGCGTCTACAAGCAATCAACTATGCAATGTAAAATTGTCTAATTAATTTAAAAATTGTTATTTAGATGCGTTGTTACAATGTTAATGCAAAGTACAACAGGTATACTTAACTAGAGATACATTATCGTTTTCGACCACCTTGAATTGAAAATTGGAAGCAAAAACTACTTAAATTAGAATAATAAGTTAAATTATTAAAGGAACAAACACAGCGAATTCTACTGAGCACTACAAAGTTTCTGAACCGATGACACTCGAAAGCTTACTTATCTACACGCAAATATACAACACTGAACCCTTTTTAACGTGCAAATCTATATGCTTCCTAATATTCGCCCTGCCTGCGGTATGAGGGATAAAATCAGTACCTATTTAGCCTTTGTGGATTAGCAAAATATAAAAATTGGTCGTTTTTCGTCTTTCGTCGTTTGACGGAGACGAGACGAGTGAGCCTCCAACGGTTGTCCTTCTAGACCCGCTGGAGCATTATAAAGTTGGCTTACTTTAATTTTTAGATGCATGGAACTAAGCCAACTTTATAATTATGGCCAAATTCACCACTTTTGATACTACGCGACACATATATCAATGATGTAGTTCCATGCATCTAAAAATTACAGTAAGCCAACTTTATAATGCTCCAGCGGGTCTAGAAGGACAACCGTTAGAGGCCCACTCGTCTCGTCTCCGACAAACGACGAAAGGGACAAATGTATACCTATGTACGAGTAAGCGAGATATATAACGTTTGCCCTGCTCACTCGCGTAGGCTTGACCCTTTTGTGGTTTGTCGAAGACGAGACGAGCGAGCCCCGAACGACATTCCTTGTAGATCATTATGATGCTAACTAGAACAATCTAATGACAAGTGTTACCGGGACAGGGCGCTCTCACTCTACAAAGTCTGCAACCGTTTGCGTCGTCAAGTCTGTCAGCGTTGTCAAAAAATTCTAAACTTCACACAACATTCAGTTCAGTCTTGAGTGTTTTCTATAAATTGACTAATCGATTGATTCAATTTATTTTCGTTACAAAATCGCGACTGAATACTCCGTATGTCATTGAAAGAAATCGAAGCTATAGTCCTCCAATCTGAGGGCGGACATTGTGAATGGTGCTGGTACGATGAGGTGATCCCTACTTGCCATAGCATATTGTTGTTACAAACACGATTCAATTACCAATAGGCTGGAACTTCGGCACACCAAGCAGAGTTGACGTTTTTTTGTACGTAAGTCAGTTTAACAACATGATTTTCGTTAACTTATATTTACATGAGAATTAAAAGAGTTACTTTTTAATTTACTTATTTAAATAGTCCAGATCGTGCCGCGGATCCGTCTTATTGGTGGCTGGTTAAATCTGGTTAAGAAGATAATGTTTTTTGTACTGAGCTTTGTTGGTAAAAATTTGAATGTTATTTACATATTGATTCAATTAAGTGGTTTGATTACTGATATTAAAATAAACACATTTATTGTTTAAATTAAGACTAAATATCCTTTTTACTTCACGATAATTATTCGGCTTGAAAGTAATCAGTTAATTTATAGTGCAATGTTTTTTTTAAATTCGAGTGTTGGGAGTATTTGAGAGAATCGGTTTAGAAACTCGATCAATTAATCTATGGAACAGTATACTGACCATAGTATATCCTAACTCTATGATACTGACAGCACTTGAGCTGCTGTCATTCGGTCTGACCGACTGCTTATTTTTATTTTGATATATTATTTGTTATTGAATTAAACTAATTTTATTAATTATTAAGTTGGCCCTTTTTCCTTTTTTTTCCGTACACTCATAAATGTCATCAAACTAATTTTGACAAGTTTTGACCAATTATTGGCAATTGAATCGACTTGTAAATTGATGCATTTAAGGTCACGTTTTACAAATGGCCGCCCAATAAACGTTTTTTGGCGCCATTTATAAAACCAATTATTTATAGTTATACATAATTGGAGGACTACTAGGTAACTATCCTTATATTCAACTTTAAGAACGATCTTTTCAAATCTTGGCTCTAAAGCGCTATTTAATGTGATAAAAAGGTACAAAATGTATTTATTGTGCTGGACGGGTCGGGGAAAGAGAAACTCGGACACTTATTGTCCCTAAGAGAATGATCTCAAGTTCTAATCTCTACTCCTCTACATTTCAAAACTTCGTTGCGTTTTGTTTTCATAAAAATTGTCGAAAAAGTTTTCTTTCAATAACAAACAGGTATGTATTCATAATAAACAAAAGTTTAAAAGTCGGACTAATTAAAAAAATGTTCAGGTCACGAGAAATCTTTTAAGAGTGCAAACATTGTTTAAATTAAACGTACAAACAATGAAACATTAGATTTAGGCCGACAAAGTACAAATTATACAATAGTTTACAATATTTAATAATCGCGTGTTTCCGAAATCCGTTACCTTAAAGCGTTACATCGAAGGAGTAAATATTATTATTTGTCAGTTTACGTTAAGACAACCGTTAGCCTTCAGTACTTTGTTATAAGAAACGACACGTTACGTTTACTAGTTCAGGTTCGATGCGGCCTCGGTATTCTATCTCTTGTGTCAAAATGGAAATCAGGGTACCTACCAAGCTTTTGTTTCAACACACATACTAAATGTTCTTTGGATGCCTTTTCTGATTTGGATATAAAGTGCCAGCGCACTTTAGGGATAAATGTAAATGCTCTGAAACTCAATGCAATATACAGTATCGCAGCAAATAAATTTTGTTTTTGTAACATATATCTGTGACATGAATTTAAAACAATAATTAAAATCACGTTTAAATGAAAGTTAAAGCTCAAGTATTAAAAAGTTTTGATGGGGTATTTCAATTTGGGGTACATTTCTTTGAAAGTTATTTTGAAGTTTCTCTTTGACATCATAGATATTTGTCACAATAATCGTTTAAAATCTAAAATGGATGACAGGTGATAAATACATACCGGAAATACAGACCATTCACTATAAGAAGTCCCCTGGCTTAGGAAATGGTAGCACTGCATATAATGTTGCCAATGGCGCACGTAGCATTCACCCTATTACACATTCATAATATTTACTTAATTGCGTTTTTTTATATAGATGTTAATTAACTAACCTTTAATGAAAATAAAATGTTAAGAATGAAAAAATCAAAATTATCACTTTTTTATTGATTTGTATTTCGCAAACAATACGTATGATCTAATGGTATGTATATGTATACATGTATCTCTGTACTAAAACGGTATTTTTTATTTTTTGTTCTAGCTCGACGACGTTTGTTCTAAATCGTCGAGCTCCCGTTTTTTACGTTTTTTTCCAGGCGACTTAATGTGAACGCTTTTTTCCGACATGCCTGCAAAAATAAGTGAATAGCAAATTATTATTTGCCCATAAAATTGGCGTTATGTTTAAAGCTGGTATCCCTATTTTTCATGGCACTGACACGAGATCAAACCTGATCGAAAGGAATCACGGTGCATTGTTTGCATTTTATCTTTCACAAAAGGCGTACCTTCAACACAATCTCTTTTGTATTATTGCAATATTGTTCAACGGCAATAATAATACATAATTTATCAAATAATTTTGAAAAATCTGACTGACAACGACATGACAGCAAAAGCATGACAAAATATGATGAATACTCTGTACATTTTTGTTGTCCAGCAACGTAAAGGCATGTTAGTATAAAAAAAACGGACAAGTGCGGGTCGGACTCGCCCACCGAGGGCTCCGTTAAAGAATATATTTTTTATGATTTAATTTCAAATGTATAGTTTTCAGATTTTTCCCTATATTTATAGTATAAGAAGACGGTATTACTTGCCGAATTTCATAGTTCTAGGTCAACAGAAAATACCCTATAAATTTTGATTCCCTTGAAAGTGTCGAAATATACGTTTTGAAAGTTTGACTTTGTTACAGCTTCATGGGTTCAAGGGACTGTAAACCTGAGTATATGGTTTTAGCTTCAACTCGATACCTCCATGCGTTCCCAAGATAAAAGGTCTTGACAGACAGACGGACGGACAACAAAGTGATCCTATAAGGGCTCCGTTGCTTCCTCTCAAGGTACGGAACCCTAAGAAACAGTAGACGATTTCCGATTCTACAAGAGATAAAATAGCGAGCTCAATCGGACACCAGGTTTGGTTTAATCATACCTTACCACAAGTTTTCATTATGTGACCATCTACATCGTTCAATCTACTCAACATCAACAGTGCAAAGTAATCATTACAAAAACCACACAATATACAGTCAGTTTCTTACAAAGTCAAGATAACACACAATGAATAAACACAATGAGCAGAATGAGATAAATAACATTATTTTAGACATTGAATTTGATACAAATTGACTATACAGAAGGCCTACTCGAATGTCTTTCACACCCTTATGGTATAATACATACATTTATTTGCGACTGCCGACAGCGTCACAGAATAAATGGAATAACAATTCATAAGATACAGTTTTAACTTATATTTTATTGTAAATTATACTGTCTGTAAATGGACAGATATTTTTAAACAGAACCACATATTCTACTGATCCAGAATAACGTGACAGCGATTCTCTAAAAATGTATTGGTAGATTAGATTAGGTAGTAGTTATACAAGGGAGGTAAGATATCAATTGCACCCGAGATATTTAGGCGCACGAGCGAGCGAGAGTGCTTTTAGTTCGAGGGTGCAATTGATCACTTGCACTGGTGTATAACACTCTACTTTTCATCACTAATGCGAGGAAATAAAAATACATATAATCATTATAATTATAATAATTATATATTAATGTTTTTGTTTACTGTATTTTTTTTTTATGCAAGAAAGATCTTTTCATTTTCATTTAGGCAAGTCACATTTTTCCATAATAGTATAAATAAAATACAGAATAAGAAATTAAAAAGGTAATAGGTAGAAAAAATATTTTCCATTGTCATTTAGCGAGACGAGTGACTTGGTACTAGTTATTGACTGGAAGGTACAATCGTTCGATTTTCAAATTTACTTACCTCCCTAGGTTGGTAAATCGAATTTACCTCCCGCATGTCGAGCTATATACGACTTAGTTTCAGAGAATTAATGATGAAAAGAACATTTTACTTACTCATGCACCATTTACAGCATGTTCTTGTAGTGAAGGGAAACATTTCACAGGTTCTATAGGAAAGTTTTCAGTATGATTGAATTCATATGAAGGGCTTAATTTAAAGATACCTGTTCATTAACTTCCGTTATATCGCACTACTCTGTCAGAGAATACTTTGAACAGATACAAATACTATTGCATATTATGCACACATCACGAGATAAAATATGAAACATCGTTAACGAATACCTAAATATATCAATTCTATAACATAATTATTTTGCGTAGCATTACATAATGCACAGAAATATAATGTTCGTATAATATTCTTTGAATTTTTACTTAAAATTAGTGATATGATGCAAGCACAAATATTGACAATTATATAATTCTTTTTCTTATTCCGTATAACTGAAACAAGTATATATATTAAACAATAGGTCTCCTGTTAAACTCAGTTTGTTCCTTAGAGAGTGTCGGATAAACATTACGCCGGGCTTTAATCAGTCTATATATTGTCGGGCATGAAACTGCATCGGAAGATTATTCCCCTCCCGCACCGCGCTCCTACCTAAAGAACAAACTAAGTAAACCTACAAATAATTTGATGAAACTTGCGTAAACCATTATTAGCGCTAAATAACTCATGTTGTTTTCGCACTGATGCTCACATAGCTTCTTCACCAGTACCTTTAGCACGACCCCTAGATACATCATCTTTCTTTGGCATGCATACTGTGCTTGTCTATGTGCTAAAAAACAAACAAGATAAAAATACGCCATATCTATAGCTCATGCTAGCCGTACAGAGCTCACATCCTTCTGTAAACCTGTTGTACGACACATAGTTAACGTTGATGAGTATTTCAACAAAGATGAGCATTACGAATTTCAGATTCTTTGGTTTCGTTACATATACAAGTAAAAAATATTAAATTTGAATTATTTTTAATCAAGTCAAGAAATTAAATGTACGGTTTTTGTGACAGCATTTTCAGACTCGGAATTTAGGTATTTTATCGGACAACACCAGTATTCTTACAGTGTTAGCCTTTTTCATATCAACCTATTTGAATTTGTAAGAAGGACGTTTATAATGATGTGTCAGAAACTGTATTGTAATATATGATAGTCGTACAATAAAATAGATGATGCCCGCGACTTATATAGACAGCCCGTTGTACAAGTTGCCAGCGGCGGCGTGTTTGGCGCCTTGAGCCTGTAACGTATGTCACCCTATAACGATTGCACGAAGGGTTTGAAAGTGCCGAAAATAGCAAGTATTAATACAACATACAAAAATTATAAACTGTTTATATTCGCACTCCACGCGGACGAAGTCGCGGGCAACAACTAGTATATATAATATAGCTTTCGATTTGTCAAATAATTATATTTTGAGAAGGAAGACGTTAAATCGTTACGGAAATTCAATTATTCGCAGAAGGATAATAAAAGTGTTTGATAGAGAGAGTTAGTAAGCGAATACTTTAATGAAATAGGCCGTAGAGAATATCTAAAAGATAGAATCACCGAATAATAATTTTATTATCAAGCCAAAGCACTGTAGCTGTGCTTTTTTAAATAATAAGCACGGAAGGTTTGCAAATAAATAATGCAATCAATGAAGGATAATATAGATTTACAACATCAATTAATTCATACACTGTTGCACCAAATAACATTACAATTTCGGATTAAAACGTTTCACTTATATGACTCATCTCTAGAAATGTAGCAACAATATTGTAAACCCCGTTTTATTAACGTAAATTTATGAAAATTATAAAAAATAACATTATTTATATTTGGTTTTAGTGTTATTGTAATTTTGTGAACAGTTATGTTTGTCGTTTGAACCATGGAGCTAAGAACTACAATACGGGTTTTAGTATTGTCTTGATATATTAAATACAAGGAAGAGGGAGGGGGAAGGGAGCGTGAGAATCCCCTCTTAATTTACTTCCTTAACTTTTTGTTATGAACTACCCGCTCTCGAATTTATGTACTCGGCGTAGCACCTATATGACTTTTTATAAGCCAATCAATGCACTTTATGCACTCATACCCCACCTCCTTGCCCCCGCTCAATGACTACTTACAACATTACTAGCGTTATTGAAATGTGTCTCTTTATAATAACGCTGAAATTTTCTACTAAGATTATTAAAAATTATGATCTAATTATAATAAATCGATGCTTTTTAATTTCGCTAAATTCGACAAAATAGAACGGGTCTCACAATATTTCTGAATATTTTCGATATAAACAATACCATTGCTATTAAACACTCAATTTACATTATGTTTTAAACGATTGGTGCAACCGGTTAATAGTTATAACATTTTAACGATTTAAAGCTTCAGAGAGAGATTCGTTACAAAAGATAAGAATCAAAATATCTATTGGAAATTGTAACAATCACATAAGAATAAAGATTTGACAAGATAACGCAAAACACTTTAAATCAGATCACGCGGCTATGATAGTTAAATATATCTAGTCTAAACCATTTATTGTTGCCAAACGCTAGGTCGATTCTTTCAAATTACTCAACTATAGACCTTATTGTAATCGTTATAAGCTCCAAAACCTCCTGTACGTAGGCCAATAATCTTCGGAAGCATCGTTTCACCGCTTCCATATCAACCTAGAGACCTAAACAGACCTTTTGTATTTTAAAGTCCATTTCTTAGGATTGAACAGCTAGTTTCAACAAAATCCAACCCTAGGGTAGACGGAGGGAAGGTCCTAATTGTTCTGCTGTATGGAGGCCAGGAAGGCCGGGTCCACGGACGCCACTTTGGCCGTTAAGAACGCGTGCATGCAGAACAGGAGGCTCTGCAGTATTTGACATTCCAGCTCCTGTAACCGATAAAATCAATAAGTTTAATCTGGGACTCTATTCATTCAAGTCTACATTCTCATTCAAAGTCGGAAACAGCTTGAATGACGGTTAATAACTCTGTGTCAAACTACGCGAAAAACATCGTCACGACAAAGGGATGTCGGAGGCGTTTCCGCGTGTAACAGAGAAGTAAACGACAGTCTACACTCGTACACTCAAGTTTCAGCGACGATTATTACGTCCCAGCGTGTTGGGTGGTGAGCTCTATCGCTGTACTTCCGGAGCAAGCATACCGAACAGAAATGTGTCCCTACGGGATTGCAGTGACCTCTGAATGATGGACGTTTAAACTGCTAGAACACATAGGCGGTCTCTCGATAATTATTATTAAGATAACGTTCAAGTGTACAAAGGGTCATTTTCAAATTTCAAATTGGAGCTGACCTTGGTCTCGATGACCCTGGTCTCCGGGTCCTGGAAGTGCAGTTTCAGCTTGGACTTGCCGTCATCGCTCGACCCTCGCAGCTGGGAGAACCTGAACAATGATGATTATGATATTAATTCGTTAATAAAAAAAAAATATTTTTTTTACTATTACTATTACAAAAAGAAATATAAGAAATAAACAAATTAAAACTACATACAGAAATTACAATAAAAAACACAAACGAATACTGTATAAAGTTAAACAAAATTAAGACAGTTATATAGGTATTAATACCGGGTGTAAATAGAGTGCTACCATTAAATGACACCACATATTATACGGATCATACTGAACCACTTTCCCCAAGAAACATACCCGCGCTAACTATTAGTTTAGGAAACATTTGAGTTCCAATCAAAAATGCGTGAACTCTAACGCACGGACATAAGGGCGTTTTTTGAAACAGCGTCCTCCGTAAAACAGCTGATACGGTGCAGCGTTCTAAAAGAGACCTTTCTACTACGAGATAAAGTCTTTGTGTTACAGTTGAATATTTTTGTCTCTGAAGATTTGCGCGGGTTTTTTTCTTCAGAGAGTTGGTCATACTGGTCAGTAGAGTATTTCGTTTTATTTAATGCCTATTTACAGCCTGTATTATTGGACTTAACTAAACTATAGGCCTACTACCAGCCAAGGATTGCACAGACAGCAGCCATCTGCATCATTTTTTCTAAAGGTGACAAGTGTATTAGCCGCGCAAACAGGCAACACGTTCCATCATTTAGATGCTGCTAGTACCACAGATACATCAAGCGCTCCGTCAAACACGGGGTGTGTGTCTCTACTGCGCGATAGCTCTGAGTGGATATCTTCGTCGGCTAACTAGTAATGCGAGAGAGCAGCGCAGCAGCGCTCACCGACCTGTAGGCCCAGACGGGCGCGGCGCCGGGCGTGCCCTCACTGAGCGAGAACCCCGACGCCCAGTCCAGGGTGAGGCCGGCGGCGCGGCCCGCGTGCACCACCGTGAACGTCTTCTTCTGCAAATAAGTAGTGGAAAATATACATTCAATAGAGGTATTTTATGTTACGTCCAACTAAAGCCTGACCAGGAAAATAAAAAACCTCATCATGATGTGGAAAATCAATACAACTATTTTTTACACTGGCAACACTAACTCTAAAACATCAATATGTCGATTGCTGGCTGGGATGTTATTTTTTGTGTGTGTGTTAAAAAGAGTGTTGCAATCATAAAAGCAAATTTGGCGCCCCTAGAGCAGGTACTTTTTGCTGGCGAGGTTTTACTTGAAAACGTTAAAAGGGGTTATCTTCATATACACGCTTTTAAGGACATGCAGCTTTAATCAAAGTGTTTTCCTATACCGACCGGCAGGATTTGAATCCGGGTCACAAGATTGACAACCCTGTTATCGACGAGTTACCGCCACGCTTCTTCTAGATATACATAATTATAGTTATAACAGTAACTGGTAGTAACGCAATGTTCCTTTCATTATATGTGCTGTATTTGTGTTCATATTCTAATATTAATTATGTACTTAATTAAATTAGTATAGTTGTGTTCTTATTAATGTATAGTATATTTTGAGTTCATTCCGTGTCGTCATAACTGAGTTCAAAATGTTTCAATATATGTTTTACCTTTATGGAACTTTAGGTCTGTTTGTATTTTTCTTTTCTTTTGTAATAATTGTGAGGGACTGTTTGTTTCCTGAATAAAATAAACATCTCCTGTGTATAAAGAGATGCCATTGTTGGATAATTCAACTATTATAGTCGTTGTAATCGATAATATCACAAGTATTTTTTTGGAAGTGACTAAATAGCCGTTAGCGGCTTCCTTAGTTATAATTTTATTCGACCGCTAGGGATAGGTCGCGACGACAAGCGAAGCGAGGAGGAGCGGTTAGGTTGACATGTAAGTACATATTAGGGAGCGGAGCGAAGCGGAGCGGAGCGAGGCGACCCCCGTAGTTTTAACATAATTCACGATATGCAAAAAAAAAAAAGCAATTTCCGAGAACTTTAAATTTATAAATTAAAGGACCGCTTCCCTTTCCGAACCGTATATTGCAAATTGAACTTTATTATTTCACGCTAAGGAAGATATTCTAACAGCTAAATAATGACTTACGGTTAAATAATTTTAAAAATCAAAGCGGTCCTTTAGACACTTCCTTTTTTAATGTGACCTCATTTGTGTCCCACTGCTAGGCAAAAATATCGCCTTCCTGAGACCGCACATCACGGTCTTTCGCAATTACCACCCACCCCGGTCAAAATGAGTCCAGATCGTGCTACCATCATCGACGTCTAGGTCTACCTGGCCCGCAGAAGCTGTCGACGCGTCATTTGGCAACCAATTGTCTCACCAACCTACCAAAGTGCCTAACCCGGCCCCTCCAACTCCATTTAAGCATTGCGGAATGTACACAAACGATAGCAATTCCAGTTTTGGAATCCAGGTTGTTGTTTAAAGGCTTGAAATAAAATTGGAATCATAAAAAACTTAATTTGAACCGACAATTCGGTTTCTGGTTTTCTTAATTCTTTAAGAAAAATGTATTTTGACAAGACGTCAAGAAATAACTAGCTCTATCGAAAGTCAACGGAGAAAATATATTTGTAGCGTCTACAATGTACGACAACATGAAACACGCTTGCATGCTGCCGGTGCAACCTAAGTGCGTGACGCTGCGGCCCACTGCCAGCTGCTGGTCACGTGCGCTATGCATCGTGCGCAACCAGATGCTGGCTTCAGAGTCGCACCACGGCTCCATGCTGTTCCTCCGCAGCAGGAAGCGACTCGAGCTGGAGCGGCATCGGCAGATCGACTCCAGCCACTGGATGATCGTCCATCCTTACAGCCAGCTTCGGTTCTTTTGGGACTGCTACTTCCTATTCCTGACCTTCATTGTCTTCTATTACATACCGTTTCAGGTGTTCATTACATGTGAGTAGTTTGTATTCTGGCTCTCAGTAACACATTTTTGTATAAATGACTCACTATTAAGACACAGGCTTCCCCCCAAATACCTACTGAGGATTTGGGATAGTAGTCCACTACGCTTGCCTAATGCGGATTGCTAGTAGATATAGGGTGATGCTGTTCTGAATTAACGACATCACACGATACACTGGCGCTTTAGTAAATATGTCTAAGCTGACGCTGTATGCTAATTCCAGGCCCGAACCGGTTCGACGCACTGATTCTGTTCTACGACGCATCGGCGCTCCTCGACCTGGTGATGAACTTCCTGACCGGGTTCCACGACGAGGACAACAAGGTGATCGTGCTTGCACCACGCGACATCGCGCGCAACTACGCCCGGACCAACTTCGCGTGCGACTTCATCGGGACCCTGCCGCTGCAACTTATACAGATATACGATGACTGCACCAGACCCACCCACACCGTCTTCTTCCTCTTCAAATTGTTCCGCTGCTGCTCCTTGGACAAGAAGTGGAAGAACTTCTACGAGCAGATCCGAATGTCTTATCTCCTCGCTTCTGGGTTGACGGTGACGCTGATAGTAATTCTATTCATGCACTGGTTGACCTTCGTGTACCAGCAGGTGCCGATATTCGTGTCGTACTACTACGACCCAAAAGACAATATGACGCACAACTGGCTGCAGCAGCACAAGGTGTTCGAGAGCGACAAAGGGTTCGAGAAGTACACGACAAGTCTGTACTACGTGTGCGGACTGTTCGTTGGCGCCGGTTACTTCACTCCGCTGACGCAGCACATTGTGGAGGAGCACCTCACCAGCGCCGCCACCTCACTCATCGGGCTACTCGTTATGACGTACTCCTTTATGGCACTTCTCAAGCTGGAGATGTACCGGAACTACCAATCCTACATCTACAATGGAAGGCTTATGGAGTTCGAACAGTACATGACCACCATGCGGCTCGGGTCCAAGCTGAAGGAGCGACTCAAGTCGTACTTAAACTTCCAGTTCGGAGGGAGCTACTTCAATGAGCATTCCATCATTGAAACCATCAATGAGCATATCAAGAAGAATATCAATATACATTTATGCGGGAAGCTGGTGGCGGGAGTGCCTATGTTTCGAGATATGCCCCCCGCTCTGATGAACTGTATCATATTCAGTTTGGAACATCGACTGTATATGCCTGGCGAGGTGAGTCGGCTACGAGAGCTCCTGAGTCACCAAAATCAACTCTAATATGTGTTATTGTATTTCAGATTATTGGAGAATTTGGTCACGAATATGATTGCATGTATTTGATTTTGTCCGGAACTGTGACTGTGTTCTCCCAAAACGGAATAGAGGTTGGTATGCAAATTAATGAGTTCATATACTCAGGTCTATAAATTTACTGAAGTCTTACTTACTTTCAGTTAAATCATCTAAAAGATGGTTCACATTTCGGTCAGGATGCGCTGTTAAGCCCTGGCCACCCACTTTCCGCTACTTACATGGCTCTAGAGATTTCTGCGATATATAAGTTAGTACTGTAATATTCTGCTAAGCTACTTTATGTTAACGGACAGGTATCTTTATTTACATCTGGTGTCTGGGTGCATTGTTTTCTTTATAATGTTGTGGGGATTGACGTGGCTGTAATATTCTAAATTTGTATCGTGAGTATTATGCACTAACGTCCAATGTAGTAAATCCCTACTTAATTTATTGGGAAATTCTAAAGCAATAACACAAGACAAACTGCACAAGTATTCCAATCTAGGCTTCGTCAAGCCACCAGGTCAATGACCAATCACCAAAAGCCGCAACGCATTGTAAACTAGATACGTTTTGTGATACAGGTTGAGCAACAACGCATTTCAGAATTGTTTGCAGCAGTATCCGAACATCAAGAACACGTTGGAGGAGTCCGGCAAGAGACGTGCGATGACTTCCAGGCCGTCCGCTACGTCCACCGTCGTGTCTATGAAATAGTTCTGCTGGTATATAAATTACAATTTGTCACCGACCTTGATGAAGATAATTATGACGATTGAACACCGAAAGACATTATCCTTTTGAGCAGTATTTATCCTCCACATTGTGCCATATTTTAGGTCAACAAATCGTTGTAAAATTAACCTTGTTAAAGGATAGTACAAGTTATATCCCTTTGCATTATTTTTAAGCTTTGATAGTTTTAAAATTAAGATGTGTTGCAATAGAATATATCCATATTTATGAACTGGCCGTAAAGTGTCAAGTCTCTGCATTATTGCATAGTAGGAATGTTTATTTAAGTTTTGCGACGAGATCTCTTTATGTTTGTAAGGGAAAATGAGAATTCAATTACATGATTAAACGTAAATATAATTTCAGATGTGTATTTATTATTACCTTTCTTTCGAATTACTAATGAGACAAACGTGAAATTGCAAAAAACAGCTTGTCCATAGAAAAGGTACATACATACATACTTGACCGAAATGCATGGAACCGTTCTTTTCACTGTTTCAGGGTCTCGTATGCGAATACGAATATCTCAAGTTTCCTCTTTACAGCGACGAAAACCCGGAAGAAGTCTTAAATACCGTCGCACGTAACACGATAGAGTTGGCTCTCAGAGTTCTACGTTTAGTTATAGGTGGGCTTGGAGAATGTAACGTTGTGTTACTTAAAACGTAACATTTAACTAAAAAACAAGTTTAGTAACAGACAAACTTTTATTAGTAGTAAATTATTCCGCGCGCGATAGCTAGTCTCGAATTGTTCATTATGTGTTCAAAAACTGATTAAACCTCTTGATTTGAATTGAAACGCTTCTTTAATTTGGAGATAAATAAAAGAGCGCATTCAAATCATCAAGAGGTTTAATCAGTTTTTGAATTGAGTTAAAGAGGGTCAAAGGTCACTTCAAGCCTGGTTCAGGTGTCACAATGCTCTCTCCCGGTCCAGAAATATCGCACTCCCCTGGATGCCTGCTTCTTTGGCTCCTCTGAGAATTCACCTATCTCTCTCTGCCTTGAGAGTATAGGTACGAGTAGGTCTAAGGAGGTCGAAGATCCCGGCCAGAGTTCCCAGTATGGGAACAACACAATATATTTATATTGAGTACTAAATCACAGTTTAGGTTTAAGATATCAAAACACAGCGATGCGTCCACATTATGTGTAATATGTCGATCACTGATTCATTGAGTCACCTACCGCCACCGACCGATCACCAAAAACGAGCAAGCGTGCGAGACTAGCTATCGCGCGCGGAATAATTTACTACTAATAAAAGTTTGTCTGTTACTAAACTTTTTTATCCTTTATTATAGTTTTTAGTTAAATGTTACGTTTTAAGTAACACAACGTTACAAGACCCAAAGACCTTTACCACACAGAATTTTTTTTTCTACCTCACACTCAAGGTAGCGCAGTCACTGGTGCAAGGGTTTCGGCACCGCGCTCACCAACCCGCCTGCCCAGCGTGTGTGAGTATGGGCATTTCTTCCAGGAGGACCGCCAAGAGTGGCAAAATCGTGGAAAGGCCTATGTCCAGCAGTGGACGAAACAGGCTGATGGATGGATGGGACCCTCAAGGAACAGTGCTATTACTTTTTGTGTTTGATATCAGACGGAAAACTACATTCCTGGCGTAATTTTTTTGTGGTTTTCATTGTTAAATTGCTACATGAAAACATGTAGCAATAACAATTGATTTTTTCGACAGTGCAATGGCTGTAAAATACGTCCTAAAAATTGGTTTTAACGGTTAGGGAAGCAACCATCACCAAACGGTATTTTTGCTTTTGGATCTTAATTTTTTCGAGTATGTACTAGTCAATTGTACTTGGACATGCGCATTAAGTTTCAAGTAATATAAAGTGTGTGCAGTCTCACCCCGAGTCGTATGACAGAGTTGACGATGTTACCGGTCCACGCCGCCTCCAGCCGCAGCAGCTCCTGTCTGGTCTCCGCGCTGAAGTACCTGCAACGGTACAATGTTCTATGTACCACCCAATTATATTCAATTCAAGTTTTGATCTTTTTACCGTTCCGTACCCGAAGGGTGCCAAACGGAACCTCTGCTGTCTGTCCGTTTGTCACCCGGATCTGCAGCTTCAACCGTAATATGTAGGTAGAAAATTAAATTTTTGTGTTACTCGTGAACATTTTAAAAAGGGAAGCCGGACAAAAATCGCCTTACTCAGAAAAGCAACCAAGGAAAACATACAAAATTTTGTAATTTACAACTCCCTGTCAGCAAAGTGTATTATCGTATTGAGATTTATGGAAATGTTTGACAAAGCAAAGAGCACGGAATAAAGAAATGTAGTATAGATGCCATTTTCTAAACAAGCCGATGGGAATCGTGTTATATGGACTCTTCGCCACTGCTATGGCCTCTGTCACGACAAATTATAAAAATTAAATTAAAAAAGTTGAGCTGAAGGTCCCTCTAGCGCCATCTGAGATGACTTGTTTCACAGCTTTTACCGAGTTCATTGATGATAGATGGCGCTAAGAGTAAGCTTGTCAACCTTTTTGCACCGAGGTTTATTGGTGAGATGATAGATTGTGCTTAAGATCATATATAAGAGTATAAACCGGGAATAGATACGAAACTTGGCTAACTTCACAGGCAATGCTAGTGCTGCCGCCAAGCGGCTAAGCTCTCAACTAATGTCTGGTGTAAACATACGCATAAGTATGTACACATACGAGTATAACACTGCTATAGCATCGTTAGCAGCTAGGCCCAGACAGAACTGTGTCTACAAACCACGCTATATTTTGCACGAAAATAAAATTTACTTCGGTTTACATTTTTACTAAAGACGTAAATATGATAATAAGTAAACCGAAGTAATTTTTTCTCAACGTGCAAAATATAGCCTGGTTGGTAGACACATTGAGATAAAAATTATGTCTGGGGCTAGCTGTAGGTATATTTGCAATAACCAGAAACAGATTCAAAATAGAATAAAACAAAGTTCCTTTCTCATATATTATTTTAATTTTCGTTGCTTCTTACTCACTAATCACTGCACTATAGTTTTTAAGGAAATCGTGGGTATCCGTGAAGAAGAAAGAATTCTCACTTAACACTAATCACTTCACTAAAGTTTGTTGGCTGTAATTTGCAGAGGAGTAGTCCTAACTCAACTCTAATAAAATTACGGCACTAGATGCTACAAAAATATACAAAAATCTTCTTAAAACAACTACGGAACAAGCTTTGAATACAAGCGCTCACGCAGCCGGCAGACATTTTGTTTTTGTGATGTGAGTGACTAGTGTTGCCATCTCCCACAATGACAATGACTTTATAACAGGCGACGACACCGCCCTCTATTGTGCCTTTGTGTAAAACATTGAAATTCTTTCCTTATTTGAGAGCCAGCTCAATAGATGACGCTGTTGTTGGTTCTATTGACAATGTTCTAAGATACTATAGCCTGGCTAAAATCTAAAAGGCGGTCATTTGTTAATTTTGTTATGTACTATAAGGATTTTAGGGTTCTGTACCCGTAATATGTGGTGGGTACCGGTATGAATAAAGGCGGGCTGAGTGCAGACACAAATCTTGTCCACTGTCTACCTATCATTCATTCATATTCACCTCTACATCTACTTCTTTCTAGACTAGTTCTCAGATGATAGTTTGTCTGGGTTATGTCTTGGACCTCTCTGTATGGCGGTGGATTTGCATATTAGCTGAATCTTCTTGCGCTTTCACGAGTTAACATTAGTTATTGTGTCTGGCCAAAAGATCGTCAGAATATTGCGTAAGTTGCGTATTGGTTGATCAGAACTCAGAACTAAACCGATAATGGTGCACTTTGTGTTATTTCTAGTCATATTATAATGTTAGCGTAGAGTAGCACGGATTTCACATAGGTTCGTGACAGAGACTGGCAAATACATCGTTGGCTATAGCAATCCAGGACGCGACGCGACGTCAATATAGGGTCCTCCATCGTAAGATACTAAAATTGAAAGTCTGTGGATCGTATCATCAATCAGGCTGGACACCTCATCCACCAATGAACAGTAGGACACTGACGCCATTCGTTGTGTTGGACCTCTTGTGTGTTCTTTTTGACGTAAGTTTAAACTAAATATATAATATAAGGCTCTATGTCTATGATATAAGGTGACTTTTATTTACTGAAGACTCGGTAAGTGCTCAGTAACAAGGTTCGATGACCCTTTTTGTGAAATTCGTAAATTATTCTTTTTGTGTTCCTTACAAACGCAAGCCCAGCCCTGAGTCAATTACTATGGGATATCAAGATTTTAACATCGTCTGGTACACCTTCAGTGTCTCGGGGCACTCACCTGGGTCCCCCCGCGCTGCCCGCGCCCCCCGCAGGCCCGGCGCCACTAGCCTGCACGAGGAAGCAGTGCTGCCTCCAGTCCACAGTCTCGCTCTCCTTGACGGTGCGGAACATCGTCTGGTACACCTTCAGTGTCTCGGGGCACTCACCTGGGTCCCCCCACGCTGCCCGCGCCCCCCGCAGGCCCGGCGCCACTAGCCTGCACGAGGAAGCAGTGCTGCTCCAGTCCACAGTCTCGCTCTCCTTGACGGTGCGGAACATCGTCTGGTACACCTTCAGTGTTTCGGGGCACTCACCTGGGTCCCCCCGCGGTGCCCGCGCCCCCCGCAGGCCCGGCACCACTAGCCTGCACGAGGAAGCAGTGCTGCCTCCAGTCCACAGTCTCGCTCTCCTTGACGGTGCGGAACATCGTCTGGTACACCTTCAGTGTCTCGGGGCACTCACCTGGGTCCCCCCGCGCTGCCCGCGCCCCCCGCAGGCCCGGCACCACTAGCCTGCACGAGGAAGCAGTGCTGCCTCCAGTCCACAGTCTCGCTCTCCTTGACGGTGCGGAACATCGTCTGGTACACCTTCAGTGTCTCGGGGCACTAACCTGGGTCCCCCCGCGCTGCCCGCGCCCCCCGCAGGCCCGGCACCACTAGCCTGCACGAGGAAGCAGTGTTGCCTCCAGTCCACAGTCTTGCTCTCCTGACGGTGCGGAACATCGTCTGGTACACCTTCAGTGTCTCGGGGCCCTCACCTGGGTCCCCCCACGCTGCCCGCGCCCCCCGCAGGCCGGCACCACTAGCCTGCACGAGGAAGCAGTGCTGCTCCAGTCCACAGTCTCGCTCTCCTTGACGGTGCGGAACATTGTCTGGTACACCTTCAGTGTCTCGAGGCACTTACCTGGGTCCCCCCGCGCTGCCCGCGCCCCCCGCAGGCCCGGCACCACTAGCCTGCACGAGGAAGCAGTGCTGCCTCCAGTCCACAGTCTCGCTCTCCTTGACGGTGCGGAACATCGTCTGGTACACCTTCAGTGTCTCGGGGCACTCACCTGGGTCCCCCCGCGCTGCCCGCGCCCCCCGCAGTCCCGGCACCACTAGCCTGCACGAGGAAGCAGTGCTGCCTCCAGTCCACAGCCTCGCTCTCCTTGACGGTGCGGAACATCGTCTGGTACACCTTCGGTGTCTCGGGGCACTCACCTGGGTCCCCCCGCGCTGCCCGCGCCCCCCGCAGGCCCGGCACCACTAGCCTGCACGAGGAAGCAGTGCTGCCTCCAGTCCACAGTCTCGCTCTCCTTGACGGTGCGGAACATCGTCTGGTACACTTTCAGTGTCTCGGGGCACTTAGCTAGTTCGCTCACGTTCATCTGGGTAACAAAAGCCTATTATTAGATTTTTTTGTTTCATCCATCCATCTATCCATCAGCCCGTGTTCATCCACTGCTGGACATAAGCCTTTCCCAAATTTCGCCACTCATGTCGGTCCTCCGACCTCCTCATCAAGCCGCCACCCACAACGTCTTTCAGGTCGTCGGTCCAGCGGGCACGAGGTCGGTCGGTCGGTCGGTCTCCATTCTAAAGCCTCTCGGTCCTAACGGCCATCACGTCGGCGGCAAACATGGCCTGCCCACTGCCACTTCAACTTACTTGGATGACGTGACAGTTGGACATGACCTTAGTCTTATCCAAATTCATCTGCAGGCCCACTCGTCTCGAAGAATCGCTAAGGACATTTCCTCCAGTTCCTGCAGCGATTCCGCCATTATCACGATGTCATCGGCAAAGCGAAGATGTGAAATGTACTCTCCGTTTACGTTTATGCCTCGTCCATTCCAGTCTAGTGTTTTAAAGACGTCCTCCAGCGCGGCGGTAAACAGTTTTGGATAAATAACATCTCCCTGTCTCACGCCGCGCTGAAGATGTATCGGTCTTGTTTGTACTTGGACGGACATCGTAGCGGAGTCATACAGACATTTCAACAGTTTTTGTTTATATTTTGGATATTTAAGAATAATCTTTTAATATAAATGTGAAATGGTGAAAATGAGACAAATTGCGATTAGGCACTGGAGCATAAAAAGGGGAAAACCGAGACATAATGAGCAAGAATTTCATGTCTACGGGTAACAAATGACAGAAGCAAAGGGTCGTAAAAAATAAAGGGGAAAGTCATTAAGGCTCCGTATAAGGCTAGATGCACAATTATGCAATAGACGAATTTAAATGACATGTCAGTTCGTCTTAGAATATTTTAAAAATTTAATCTGGAAGCAGAGTTATTAAATAAAAACCCTGGTTCTTGTGGGCGCGTGTTTCTCGGTGGTCATGGTAGTGAGCGCGCTATTTTAAACTAAAAGGAAACGTCGTAGTCAATCTGACCTTAGCCTTGATACGTACGAGTGGTGATAACCGTATGCATGTCCAAATTGCGTACCATAGTTTACGATATGTATATTCATACACATTGGTCCATGTGGTTAGACCAATTGTTTAGTTATTAGTAAATAAATAAATAAAAATAAATAAAATAAATTTGACTGTGTCGCCTATGGATTTGAATGTGCACCCTAGTACATGTTGCATGTACAGATGTACTATCAGCAACGTACCGGCGGCACATCAAAGAACATGACGTCGGTCCCCTTGAGCAGTAGGAACTTGGGTCGGTAGGTCTGCCACCCCTGCGCGCACACCTCCCCCTCGTGCACCCAGCCCATGTACTCGATGCGGGCGCCAGCGCCGAAGTGACGATTTAGCAGCTTCATCTGTAATTACAACGAAAACAATCTCACTCTGAGATTTCTTTCCAACTACAAATAAAACATTATTTGGTGATGAGTAACACGTAAGATGGCAGTAAACACCTATTAGTTGATATTAAGTAACCTGTAAGTTTGTAATAAGTAACCTGTTAGTTGGTGATAAGTAACCTGTAACTGTAAGTAAATAGTAAATAACCTGTTCTTTAGTGATTTGAAAATAGTTGACGAAACGCCCAGTAAAGGGGTGATAAGATAAGTGATCTGTAAGTTTGTAATAAGTAACCTGTTAATTGGTGATAAGTAACCTGTAACTGTAAGTAAATAGTAAATAACCTGTTCTTTGTTGATTTGAAACCTGTAAATAGTTGACCAAACGACGAAAGTGATGTGGAAGTAAGTAATAAGTAACCTGTAAGTTGGTGAGCCCGACGATGTTGTCGGAGATGCTCTTGAGCCAGTGCGAGAGCGCAGCGGGGTCCTCCACGTGGATCACTCCCGTCGTCAAGTGAGGCCGCGCGCCGCGCACCTGCAGCGTTACACCGAGTGAACGAGGGATGAACAACAGCAGACTCAGTAACAGAGGTGCAATCGTGTAAGGTTGTTCATGGAATGTAAATCTATACAAGGCAATGGTCAGTTATATGGCTGAGTGACCTTTACTACGAGTTTCGCATTAATTGAAATAGGCAGCGATAGCTCAATCGGTAGAACACTGAAGTCTAAATCTTGAGATCGGGTGGGTATTGCCAGACTGTATATTACCACAGACACGAGTTGCTCTGCGCTCGTAGGTAGTTTGTAATCAATATCAATATAGATACCATATAATTTATTACACGTTCATTTAAATGTATTTAGAAAAACTATATAACTAAAGTAAGGCCAAAGAGACGAGATAAAATATGTACGTAAACAATCGGACCGTTACTGAGTTATCTCTATCCTTTCTCTCTCGTATGCAATAATGGCGTCAGTTGGTCGACGACAGCTGTCGTTGCGTGAGTTCGTTCGTGGTACAGGTAAGCAGTCAGTACCACAGTTACCAACATTTGGTCCGTTGATTCCTGTTTGGATTGCGTTCGAAGTGATACGTGTTCTATCGTTTACGTATTTGTTTAGTTTTTTGTTATTATTAATCCGTTACTGTTAGTTTTTCTTGTTGATTTTACTGTTATTTTGTGAGTTGTTGTTGATTTTAATTATGGAATCACAGCTTGGCAACTCTAGACAACCTTTGAAAGATATCAATCCACTACGCAAAAAACAAGAGGGAATCCAAAATGTATCTACTGGCAAATGGCGAAATTGTGTGGATCATATCATAAAAGTAGATGACAATTTTTATAGCAAAATTGACAACATGATTGATAATACAGTAGACAGTTTTGTCATAAATATGGCTGATTCGGACTATTCTTACGAACCATCTTCGTATAATACACACGACAACTATTAGAAAAGAGAGTTTAAAATTTGTATATAATTTATTAAAATTAAAATGTTTTGAACCCCTGAAAGTGTATTTTACATTCCTGATCTCGTATTTTTGGCCCTACTTTAAATATAATACGGGAAAATACATTGAAAAATAAAGTTAATTGTATTTAAGGTGGTTGTTCCAGGGTTCGTTCCCAAGCGCAGAACTTATGGTTAGTGCTAGCGGTAGGCCCACAATGGCTGCAAATGGTGTTAAAGGCATGAAAAGTGGAACGATAGAATAGAATAGATAGAATCAATTTCGGTTTGTACCGTTCGCTAGCACTAGATGGTTTGGGAACGAAACCTGGAGCAACGATGGAGCAAAAATATAAATAAATAATATTATAGGTATATCCATTTATCCATCAGCCTGGTTCGTCCACTGCTGGACACGGGCCTTTCCAAGATTTCATTGGCGGTCCTCCTGGAAGAAATGCCCATGCTCAAACACGCTGAGCAGGCGGGTTGGTAAGCGCGGTGCCGAAACCCAGTGACGCCGCTGTTCGTCAGCAGTCTGTTTTCTATATGATCAGGAAATTGACAACATTTCAAATTGTTTGCTAAGGCATTAAATAGTATTATCTAAAAGTATGCTTCATATGGAGAAAGAATAATCTCAATTGATTAAGTATTTCATTACTTATTCCCATTTAAAAAACTTTTCATTCTAAAAGGTCTTAAGTGCAAATGGTTGGCTCTACGTGACTGAGACCTTTGCCCCATAGAGAAGTTTGCACTAATAAAAAAGTCACCTGTCAAACATGACATTTGTCGAACAAGGAGTTCAATACTTAACTCTGTCAAATGTGTCAAGTCACAGTATGATTATATTATTACTATAAGTTTTTTTAACGGCCTTGTATTGTTATTCATTCATTTCATTTATTTCGGCCAGCAAAAAGCCATATAACACACACAGTATCTACAATAATGTTAGTAATAAAAATATATCTAAAATTGAAAACTGCTTAACCTATTGTTAGTAACATAATAACATAATCCTATATTTACATATTTTTATTTTTAAGTACATGAATCATAGTACAATGGTTCATGTACTGAAAATCGAACCTGCTCGCGAACATGCTCAGGATACCATTGGCGCTGGCCCGAACTCTGCCTACCAGGGATGCGCACCGTTTGCGCATGGTCGCGTAGAAGCAATCTACTCGCGCTTCCGCGAACATTCCCGACGCACTGCAGAACCGGGGCAGCCCCATCAGCATCCTGAACGCGTTGTTGTTATGCTTTTTTGTAGTATTTATATTTTTAGCACAGAAATTATAAATTTTTTTAGGCTTTAAAAATATTTACGTGCATTTGTACCAAGTAACATGCTAGAATTATTTAGACCGGGACAGGTTAATTTTTGAACGGCCTTTAGACATTCGGTCTGGTTTGAATGAACGATTTTCATTTTTATTGCGACAAAGGGTCCATTGCTTGCAGTCAACCATTGAACGAAATTAATGAAAATTCAGTATTTTGCAAATATATATAAATAATATATAATAAACAAAATAAATATATAATAATTAATAATTCTAAAATAGCCGCAAATGAAATTTCAAATAATGTTAGTTTGCAATAATTATGAACCAATAATCTCCATAAAGTATTGGAATTTTTGCTGTCTTCTCAGATGAACGTGAACGCTTGTGAATTGGGGATGGATATGATGCCATCAACCAGTCCCAGGCATGACAGGCTCTTACTCTCCTTCGAATAACAAGGATGAGCTATAAAAATACTCGTATATGCCTAATGTCACCCGTTCGATTTGCCTGGCTGGAAGCTAGCTTTATAAATTATGAGCACATGTACTAGATATCAATACATAGGTACAATATTTGTGTTGAAATGATTGTTCTTTAGGATATTTGCGCAGAATACTACGAGTACAGACAGTCGCAGAGCCTCCAAGTCTGCTGGTATGTGGCGGGGTATTATAAACAAGCGAAGCTAAAAACTAAGTTCAACATAGATGTTTCCTGACTAGTACTTCTACAATTGCTAAAGCTTTTCCTCACCTCCAATGCTCCGGGCCGTAATTTATCCGTTCCTAAAACGTAACGCGTAACGTAGCCCATCATCAGAGGCACTGTAACAGAGAACACGGGAGTTAGTCGGCGAGGTGCAACAGAGAACACAGGAGTTAGTCGGCGAGGTGCAACAGAGAACACGATAGCTCCAGTGAACGCACTGATCAACAAGTTTCAAATGTACGAGAAGACTAAGAAAATACGAAATGACTAAGATACATTTTTTATCATGACATAATTCCTGCAGTCTTATATATTTTTTATGCCTTTACTTGAGTGGGTATGTATATGATTTTGTATCATATATTTTTTTTTTGAAAAAAGAAAAGTTTGCTGAGTTTCTTCCCCTTCTTAGCAATACTAATGGAATGGTGCGGATGGTTAGGCATTATTATTATATAGTTCATTTTTAGTTATTTATTTAGTTCATTTTTCAACACATTGTTCATTGCATTATGTATATATATTTTTATTACTATATTTTATGCAGGTGTATAACTTTATTACATTTTAGTAGCCCAACCTTCATATTTTTTGTATGTATTTCCCGTATTTATTTATCAACGTATTTGTTCATTGCATTATGTATATATAATATTTTTATTCCTGGATTCCTCTATTTTATGCAGGTGTATTTTTTATGTCCCGTATTATTATATATTTTTTTATATTCTAAAGATATATATTGTTAAAATTAACTTTGACTAGTAGAAAGTATACTTTATGTATCTATTTTGCAAAATAAATATTTTGATTTTGATTTTGAAGGATCGCTCCAAAATTCCAACTTTTAACGAATTTGCTTCACATTATGGCAGTCAGGAGCTGTAGCCTATTGCTATTCACGATTTTTTTGTCATAATCGGACAGAATTTTCTAATCGACATCCGGTTTGCTACTATTCACATGGAGAACATGAATTTGAGGAATCACTTGGATCTGTGACGTTTGTAGTGTAGGTTGTATGTTGTTCATAAAATTCACAATTTTAATTCCGGTTCCGGAATAGGTAGAAATTTCCGTTTCCGGAAACGATCTGAATTTTCGATCGCCGGTTCGCCTCTGAAGTGCGTTCATTAGAATCCTGGGCTGGGTATGAACATCGGGGTTGCAACTCTTGAGTCTTTGAACGGGTTTGGCCGAGTTGCTACACTCCAAACCTCATTTGAGGTATTTCCAATAGATTTAGTACAGATTTTTATCTGTCATTTCGACGTCCCTAAACGAATCTTGCGAACCATGCTCAGTTGATGTTGAACAATTCGACACCGGTGTATCGACACTGCTACTTTTGAACGGTCGGTGTTGCGACCCGTGTTGATTTTTGAACGGGTTAGTGTATCAACCCGGGTAGGGAACGCAAGCCAGTGTGAGTTTGGAACGAGTATCTGAACGTTGGTTACCGGATACGACGTCGACCCACTCCTTGGTCCCGTCGCCCCCCGCGCCGCCCCCCGCGAGCCTGTCGGACGCGACGGAGGAGGGGCGCGAGCGCACGCTGCCCGCCGCACTGCCCGGCCGGCTCGCCTCCTCGCTGCCCGGCTCCGACCACGCTGCCGTCTGGAACAGGCATTTATTTCATTTTATTATATGACCTAGCGGCGTATGACGCCATCAGTGTCGGTTGAGGAGCAAATACGTCTAGAACTGTCGTGCGTTCCGTATGGCTACAAACATTCTGCTTTGAATGTTAATTGTAAAAAATAACAGAATTACACATTTGTCAACCTACTATTATTTCACCCATAATTCCTGGCATATGCCTACAAAATAGTGCTTAACTATACTGATGACGAAAGTGGGACACGTAATCCAAATTATTCATGTAGGTATCTGTTATTAAACATCTATACGAAATAATCTGTTGAATATACTTCGCAAGCACACAATGTAGAGGTTGCTAATTGTTGAGAAATACACAATAAATATTTAAAATTGTTTCATCTTTGAGGTATTTTTAGGGTTGTATGGAACTTACAACATATTTTTTTCTTTTCATAAAATGAAAACATACCTTAGTCTATACACAATTTGCTGTATTGTATATTTGTTACCATAATTAGGCCCAAAAGGAACAAAAGTGATAAAAACGTAACACGTTTGTTTTGTAGAAATAAGAATAACAAGGACTAACTCATAAAGTTAAAGGTACAACATAATTATTGTTAGTTAATATAGGAAATAATGGGTTAAATGTAAACAAAACATAACAGAGGGTAGTTTAAAATTATCAGGCGAGAATGACAATGGAATGCGGTCGCGATAGCTTAACCGGAGTCAAGGAAATAGTGATGTGGTAATCTGTACGATCGATAAGTATCGACATACGATAGGGTACGTAGTCGGGCTTTTCCGATGGATGAAATTAATTTGTTTGTGTGGTGGGGGTTTTTATCAATGTAAAATTTGTGTGAAATTTTGTGTATATATGATTTAAGTGTAGGTAGGTTGGTAGCGGAATGTAGATTTTTAAGATTCGTATAATACGGGGTATTGAATGATATCTTTAACGCTTTGTTTTGGACAACCTGAAGCCTGTCGTAGTTGGTGTTGGAAGTGCTGCTCCAGACTGGGGCGGCATATGTAATACGGGGTCTGATAAGAGTTTTATATATTCTGAGTTTGGTGTATGGGCTTAGATTGGATCGCCTGTTCATAATTCGACTTAGTGCACCTAATGATTTAATGCCTTTTTGGCGCAACAAATTAATTTGTTGTGTCCACTTAACTTTGGTATCAAGAACTACACCTAGGTATTTTACACTAGAGTTCCATGGAATATTATAATTGTTAATACAAAGTTTTTTAGATGGTGGAGCTCGACCACGTGTAAAGAGAATGGCCTCTGTTTTGGACTCATTTAGTTTGAGTTTTCATTTCCTAAAATATTCTGTCAGTAGCTCTATGGAGAGTTGCAAGCGGCTAATAATAAGGTCAATGTCACTAGATGTGGAAAAGGAAGCTGTGTCATCAGCGAAGCATGCTAGCTGAGTATGAGGTTGCTTAGGGATATCATTCAAATAAGCCAGGAATAGGTAGGGACCCAGGACAGAACCCTGAGGGACCCCGGCAGGGACACCATAAGGATGCGATTGTCCATGGTGACCAATATGAACACTAAATTTGCGATTCATAAGATATGATTGAATCAGCCTCACAGTGATCAGTGGTACTCCAAGATTTATCAGCTTATGAAGTAGGCCCGGCCCGCATGCCAAACAGTGTCAAATGCTTTTTCAATGTCGAGTAGAAACATTCCTATCGAGCGTTTAAAGTTAGAGTAGCAAAATGTTTTAAAAATCCCTTTACTTATATCATTTTATATAAATCTTTAGTTAGGTCACAATTGGAATATGCCTCTTCGATATGGAATCCAGTCTATGACTATTATGTCCAAAAAGTTGAGATGATCCAAAAGAGATTTGTGCGCGCCTTAAACTATCGTCTCAGGCATAGCCGTCTTTCTTACAATGATCTTTTAGTCAAGTTTGGGCTAATGTCTCTTACCGACAGAAGAAGTCTGGCCGACTCCGTTGTCCTTCGTAGTATATGCGTTGGAGAATACAAATGCCCAGATCTTTTATCTCAAGTTGATTTTCGTCTTCCAAGTCTCCGTCAACGTAGCACTATATCCAAGTATTTATTTTATCTCAGGAGGACTAGAACACAAAATGGCAAAAGAGCCCCAATATATCGTATGTGCAAGAGTGTAAATGTTTTGAACATTGATTTCTTTAATTGTTCACGAAATAGTTTTAAAAATAAAGTTAAGAAAGCGTTAAACAACAAAATCAAACAGTAATTCAAATTTCATTTAGATTCCATGTTATTATTATTTATTCTTTTTATTTTTAAGATTGCATGCGCATGCTTACTTTTAAGTTATAATTAAGTTATGATTAAGTTTAAAAAAGTCTAGTTATTACTTTCTCAATCTACATAATTTTACTCGTCTGATCCTATCTGTGAGAATGTCAAGGAAATAGATACATCTAAACTAGTTTAAATATCATAGTTATTAAGTCTAAGTTGTATTTGTTTCTGTTTTTTCTCCTTGAATAAATAAATAAATAAATAAATAAATAAAGTTGAGGTTGTGTGCAATATGTTCAGCTACACGGGCAAGCTGTTGGACCGTGGAGTGACCACTGCGAAAGCCAAACTGTTCACTTATGAGGTGCTTGTCACAAGTCCTAGACAATCTAGTGAGTATGATTCGTTCGAACAGCTTTCCGATAGCAGACAATAGGCTAATGGGCCGATAGCTCACAGGAATGGCTTCATCCTTACCGGGTTTCTTAATGGCGATAACTTTTGCTATTTTCCATGATGTAGGATAGTACCCAATGCGAAGGCAACCATTAAGGATTTTAGCAAGAAGGACGACACATTTCTGGGGTAGATTTTTTAACAAGGAGTTCGTAATAAGATCATAGCCAGGAGACATACGACATTTAAGGTTTCTTAGGTGATTCCAAATTTCCTTGGGCGTTACAGGGGTAATATCAGAACATGGGGTAGTACAACTATTAAGAAGTGACAAGGAGTTCTCAATTTCTTTATCAGTATCTGGACTGGCCCAGTCCGAGGTAAGGAGCATGTTGCGATGAAAAGATTTCGCCAGGATGTCAGACTGTTCTTGGATGTCGTTTGTGAAGGAGCCGTTTTCTTTGAGCAACGGTGGAATAGCAGTAGATTTAGGATTAGAGCTTTAACTACTCTCCAAATATCGGACGACGGATTATCGACACTTTTCATTTTTTTATTCCACGCTTTGTCATTGTTTACACGTATTGCAGCTTTGATTTGGCCTTGCAAGGTATTGATGGCAGTTCTTAGGTTATTCCTTACTTCGCAATTTGATTCACTTTGTTGGCGTCTCCTAAGATAGTTTTTTTGTTTGATTAGTTTTTTTATGAAACGAGGCAAGGGCTTAGGTTGTTTGCTTGATACATTTTTGGGTACAACTATTTCTTTTGCTTCAGCTATCAAATGAACTAGGTGAGCAATTTCAGAATTAATTTCTTCAGAAGATTAAAAAACATTGTTTTTAAGGATTACATTGCTATTGAGAAACGATCGGTAGCGTAGCCAGTCTGCTTCAGAGTAGTTGACAGTTACTGGGTAGTCTTTTACAAAAAGAAAAGGTAACTCAAACATAACCGGAAGATGATTCGAAGATAGCGCAGGGATTGTAAGAAGTTCTGATAAGTTGTCAATGTTTTTGGTAAGACAAAGATCAGGAGTTGAGGGTACATCCCCGGGTCTGTAATGTACAAGAGTTGGACTAGCAGGGGCATGAATTGTGTATTATTTATAATTATGTTAGTGAATTATGTACCATCATATGTTCAAGTAGCTGAGTCCCACGTTTGTTGTTAGTTGGGCATAGCCAAAGATTGTGTTTCGCATTAAAATCCCCCATGACAAGGACTTTATTTCCAAGGTTAATCAGTAGGTCAACATCGTGGGTAACAAAGTCGAGATTGGGTGACTGATATGCTGATATGATAATGTAAGTCTCCCTGACGACCAAATTTTAACTCCAATAGATTCAATAGATTGGGTAATAGGGATTGATATACAGGAGTGTGTAATGCAGGTTTTGATAAAGATAGCTACAGCTTGACCCCTACCACAATTAAGTTTATCCTGTCGGTAGCAAGTGTAGCTAGGTATGATCAATGGTGTATGGAGAGCAAGTTTAATTTCACTAACAGCAAGCACATCAATAGATTTTTCGACGAGTAGGTCAGCTAATTCGTTGATTTTGGTACCGATACCATCCGCATTCCAGAACATAAGTTTTTAACTTTGATAGATCAGCAGTTTGGCAATTTGTTAGAGGACTAAACATATTGATTGAGATGAGTTAATACTGCAGTTGTAAGTAGAAGGTACCGGAAAAGAAAAAAAGTAGGATTATCTACAAAAAGAAATGAGATGCCATCAAAAACAAAACTTGTAAAAAAAAACAAGTCTCGCAACTTAGTTCTTCTACCGTAAAAAGTTGTGGGATTCATGTAAATCCAAGTCGGTTAATTTATTCAGTCCCTACTTAAGGGACCTTCTGTCGTAAGTTATTACATAATTAGCTAACCTAACAACATCTTATGGCGACCATATCAATATTAAAAATCCTTTATGTTTTAAATAAATAGATTGACTTGGCAATCGCACTAAATAATCTAATTTAATGTAATATGTATTACTTGTAAGATACATTGCGTTTTCATGCGATGGCCAAGTCAATCTAATCGAAGATTCGGTATAAAGTAGCCTCGCATTTTCGCCCTCGTTCATCGGTTTGTCTGAGGGTTGGTCTTTCCCTGGTGTCCGAAGCGCGTCCGTAATAATTTTTTTTTTCTTTAAAATAAACAAACACAAATAAACACAAAAGCTCAGCGTGGTGCGGTACCTGCCACCCTCCATTGGTGGTGGCCGTGCGGTCCTTCTCCGAGTTACAGTTGTCGTCCACGATCTTGTTGTGTAGCGAGGGGTGATCGTCCCCCGTGCTACTGTCCGTGTCCGAAGCTCGTCCGCTATAAACACAAAAACTCAGCGTGGTGCGGTACCTGCCACCCTTCGTTGGTGGTGGCCGTGCGGTCCTTCTCCGAGTTACAGTTGTCGTCCACGATCTTGTTGTGTAGCGAGGGGTGGTCGTCCCCCGTGCTACTGTCCGTGTCAGAAGCTCGTCCGCTATAAACACAAAAGCTCAGCGTGGTGCGGTACCTGCCACCCTCCGTTGGTGGTGGCCGTGCGGTCCTTCTCCGAGTTACAGTTGTCGTCCACGATCTTGTTGTGTAGCGAGGGGTGGTCGTCCCCCGTGCTACTGTCCGTGTCAGAAGCTCGTCCGCTATAAACACAAAAGCTCAGCGTGGTGCGGTACCTGCCACCCTCCGTTGGTGGTGGCCGTGCGGTCCTTCTCCGAGTTATAGTTGTCGTCCACGATCTTGTTGTGTAGCGAGGGGTGATCGTCCCCCGTGCTACTGTCCGTGTCCGAAGCTCGTCCGCTATAAACACAAAAGCTCAGCGTGGTGCGGTACCTGCCACCCTCCGTTGGTGGTGGCCGTGCGGTCCTTCTCCGAGTTACAGTTGTCGTCCACGATCTTGTTGTGTAGCGAGGGGTGGTCGTCCCCCGTGCTACTGTCCGTGTCAGAAGCTCGTCCGCTATAAACACAAAAGCTCAGCGTGGTGCGGTACCTGCCACCCTCCGTTGGTGGTGGCCGTGCGGTCCTTCTCCGAGTTACAGTTGTCGTCCACGATCTTGTTGTGTAGCGAGAGGTGGTCGTCCCCCGTGCTACTGTCCGTGTCCGAAGCTCGTCCGCTATAAACACAAAAGCTCAGCGTGGTGCGGTACCTGCCACCCTCCGTTGGTGGTGGCCGTGCGGTCCTTCTCCGAGTTACAGTTGTCGTCCACGATCTTGTTGTGTAGCGAGGGGTGGTCGTCCCCCGTGCTACTGTCCGTGTCCGAAGCTCGTCCGCTATAAACACAAAAGCTCAGCGTGGTGCGGTACTTGCCACCCTCCGTTGGTGGTGGCCGTGCGGTCCTTCTCCGAGTTACAGTTGTCGTCCACGATCTTGTTGTGTAGCGAGGGGTGGTCGTCCCCCGTGCTACTGTCCGTGTCCGAAGCTCGTCCGCTATAAACACAAAAGCTCAGCGTGGTGCGGTACCTGCCATCCTCCGTTGGTGGTGGCCGTGCGGTCCTTCTCCGAGTTACAGTTGTCGTCCACGATCTTGTTGTGTAGCGAGGGGTGGTCGTCCCCCGTGCTACTGTCCGTGTCCGAAGCTCGTCCGCTATAAACACAAAAGCTCAGCGTGGTGCGGTACCTGCCACCCTCCGTTGGTGGTGGCCGTGCGGTCCTTCTCCGAGTTACAGTTGTCGTCCACGATCTTGTTGTGTAGCGAGGGGTGGTCGTCCCCCGTGCTACTGTCCGTGTCCGAAGCTCGTCCGCTATAAACACAAAAGCTCAGCGTGGTGCGGTACTTGCCACCCTCCGTTGGTGGTGGCCGTGCGGTCCTTCTCCGAGTTACAGTTGTCGTCCACGATCTTGTTGTGTAGCGAGGGGTGGTCGTCCCCCGTGCTACTGTCCGTGTCCGAAGCTCGTCCGCTATAAACACAAAAGCTCAGCGTGGTGCGGTACCTGCCATCCTCCGTTGGTGGTGGCCGTGCGGTCCTTCTCCGAGTTACAGTTGTCGTCCACGATCTTGTTGTGTAGCGAGGGGTGGTCGTCCCCCGTGCTACTGTCCGTGTCCGAAGCTCGTCCGCTATAAACACAAAAGCTCAGCGTGGTGCGGTACCTGCCACCCTCCGTTGGTGGTGGCCGTGCGGTCCTTCTCCGAGTTACAGTTGTCGTCCACGATCTTGTTGTGTAGCGAGGGGTGGTCGTCCCCCGTGCTACTGTCCGTGTCAGAAGCTCCATCCGCTGAAAGAAAAAAGCGGTTAAGCATACACAATACACCCATCGTACTCAAAAGATGCTTCGTTTGACTCAGCACATAAATTATAAAATATAAGTAAATCGCCACTACTTGAATCCCTGTCAGGAGTGTTTCCGAGTAAAGACTGAAATGTAAGTCATAAAAAGTTCCGAAAGTATTATTCATGCTCTCCCAGTTTCTAAAAGAGCGTGCTTCATCACATCAGTGTTATCGACGCTTTCCATAAGGTACATTAATGCCTAAGCGAAAGACAAAGTACGTAAAAAACAGTTCGGTGTACGGTGATTTTAAAAACAGCCTCAAAAGTCAAAATTGGTAATACGTAGATTATGTTTTCATTGCGAAATCCATCGCTTTGGAATACTCTAAAAGGGGTGAAATCACATAAAGCCCTCGTGAGCGTTCAGTATGTGCATTACAAACTGGTTAGATCAAATAGTTACAAAAATATTCGGTGGGCAAGTAGGTGGAAAAATTCAACGGTACCTCGGTAGCGCTCTTGTCTTGATAACAAGAGATTCGAATCTTGGCCCGAGGAATTTTTCAAATTCTTGTGTTTACATTTGTTTCTAATTTATCTTTTCTGGTTTGTAATGCACTCTAATAAATAACATTTTGGTAATACGTGTGTCAGTAAGTATTTAGCCAATTCGTTTACATCTGAGCCTTAGTTTCTTAGGTTTCGAAGGACCGTAAAATAACACAAGAAGACATAAGTTCACAACACGTCAAAAGAAAATTAATCATTTCGTGGGGTCAACAGTCGAATGCGACACAACGTTCCCGGGAAACAAGAAAAGTAGCCCAGGAATCGTCACGCGAGGCATGTGCAGTGTTTCCCGTAATGCACCTTGTTTATTGCGTTTGTTCTTGTACTCGCAGACTTGCAAATGAGAAGTAAGAAACGAAGTCAGCTGTTTTTGTAATTTGCGTACGTTGAACTTACTTGAGGTGGTTGCTCCGGTGTCTCGTTCGTTCCCAAAAGCACAACATGATTTTCTTGGTTTTGAATAAAGAGTATTAAATAAATGTGGTTTATAGCACTAAGTGACTATGATAAAAAGCTCACCTGCTAACCCAGAAGTCGTGGGTTCAATTCAGCAGTGCAAATTAATTTGTGTTAGGTCTGCGTGTTTGGGAAGGCACTTGGTCCTTTTGTGCCTCGTAATAATAATCGTTGGTGAAAAGCAGTTGCACCAAGTGTACTTGCATTTCGCACCCTAGGAGGAGATTCATGTTGTGATGATATGTGTGTTAAGTTATGAATCATTAGAGTGCACCTTGTTTCTGGAGGAAGGGCGTGGCGGCTCGGTAGTGCTTCACTGTCAGCACGACGATATCGCCGGCATTCCGCAGGATGTTCACTGCGTCGTCATGGTTGCACGCCGTTATGTACTCGCCGTTCACTGCAGCAATGGATAACGAACTTCAAGCTAGTTTCAGAGATACCAGATCAAGGTAAGGGTTCTACTGTCTCACTTATTGCAATCGTGGTAAGTAGTATAGTGCAATTAACCCCAGACCTCAACATCCAAAGTAAAAGTATCATTCCAGCTCCAAATTGTTCTATATAGTCCACATATTATTGGGTAAAAAGTTACACCATTTTTAGCGTCGGGTTTGGGGGAGGGGGGGAGAGAAGTTGGGTTATTTCAGTTTTTCTTAAAATTTCTTAAATATTTCGATAACTATGCGGTTTAGCGCAAAAGTGCCACGGACAAAAGTAACCTACATTAAATTGGGAACAACATTGGTCTTCAGCATAATCTTGCTAAAGTGAAAGGTTTCAGAGTTACGGAGGGTGTAAAGTAGCAATTGTTCGTTTTTTTAGATTTTTGGAAACGTATGACATTATCACAAGGAAACTTATTTTTTTATACAGGATTGTGTTTTATAAAAACAAATTGCGATTTTAGTGGCCGGTGGTATGTTAGTGATAAGGCTTTGAAGGAACGACAACCTCACCATCCTCTCAAGGGGCGCTACTTTTTCCCTGGATAACTTTGCAAATTTTATGTTTTTATTAGGTTTGTGGGTACTAATTAATTGTTTTTATGGCTCTTTGTTCTTGTTTTCTATTATTGTGTAAGATAAAAATATATGTAGGTAGTTATTTGTTTTTGGTATTGGATGTCTATGTTATGTCGTATATGAGGTGTTACTTTATTACTTCACTATTGAATTAGGTTCAGCCTGTAATGATAGTGTAAGTTTCTTAATAAAAAAATAAAAAAATCTTATGTCTTATAATCTCCATCTTAGGTCTTAAAATCTCCATCTTAGGTCTTATAATCTCCATACTAAGTCTTATAATCTTCATCTTTGGTCTTAAAATCTCCATCTTAAGTCTTATAATCTCCATCATAAGTCTTATAATCTCCATCTTAGATCTTATAATCTCCACTTTAGGCCCCGTAATAGTCAAGCAGAAGTTCGTGTGTAAGAAAAGAATCACCTTGTAAGATGTTGACCTATACTGTGTATGGAAGTATGTTTGTTCAGATTTTTTACTATCAAAAGCAACTGTAATAATAAAACAAATCGTATTTTGAGGTCAATGCTCCCTTTAACATAAGGTTAGAAAATTTACGAACTAGAAGTTCAAAATCCATTATAACTTAACACATACAAGCTTAATTAGGTATTCGAATAATGGTTTAATCTGTCGATAATCATGGAGAAACCTACATAAACTTCCATTTTGCGTATATTATACAATAATTGTTTATTACCTTATAAAGCCTAGTTACACAGTTGCACTTCGCAGACAAATAGTAAAATTAAAAACAAGTTATAAACAAGGCCACAAAGAGTTCAGGATAGTGATCTCTGCCCTCCGTGCTCGTTGGAACGATTCATACTCAAGTACCTTGCATATGATGACCTTCTTCTCGCTCTTTTACCATTACAATACGGGCGACAAATGGGCCTGTAAAGTTTTCTTCTACAGTTAAACCACCCGGCGGCCCGGTGTTGATTAGCGATTGACCGGGCAAATAGACACAATTGTGCCGAGTTGTTCATTAATTGAGCTGGCTCCTAGACGATGTTACTGCTAGACAAGTTTATTGATATCTTTAGTGTTTTGTACTATTGGATATAAGTACTTAAAGAACACTCTGTTTGTCCTGCTCCGACGATACTTTTCCTGCTTAGTGAAAGCGGGAAGCTAAGAAAATTCGCGATTTCTAGGTGTTTTTATGTATTATTTTGGGTTTAGAGGAACGGGTTTTTAAAATGACGACTATTTTATATTACACTAGCCTTTGTCCGTGACTTCGCTTACATGGAACTGTCTTTCAATCTTATCGACAGTTTTCGGCTTTGCGGTTATGTTATCAACACCCCTTATAGCCTATATGTTGTCGAGGGTTACTTCTATGATAATAAAGAAAACCGCATCCATCAATCCGCTAAGTGGTTCTCGAGTTAAAACGGAACATAAAGAGAGACGAAAATTCTAAGTATGTATGGCAGCTTTAACTTCAGTACAATAATACAAATGTTATTTCATTAAAAATTTCAAAAAATATTGAATTAATAAGAAGCACTCATTTTGCGAGCCTGAATAGCTGTTGATTGGTTTATACTAATTGAAACTAATTCAGAACTCAATTTAAATTTTTCAGGAGTCAGTCATAAATAGCCTAGTATTTCCAACTTGGATGAAACATGAGAGGTTAAGTCAGCTAATCAATACTCTTGGAGGCGAGGTGTCTGCTTACTTAAATGTCAAACAGGCCTAATCTTACTTTGCAATCTTTTCTGTTTTTTTCATCTCCAGCAGAACTTTTTAGGGTTCCTTGCCCAAAGAGTAAAAAGAAACCAATATGGTGAGACTCCGTCATACATATATAAGTCTTTATCTTTAACGGTGCTAAAGTTATGAGGCTGTGAGTGACATACGGACGGACGGACGGACGGACGGACAACGGAGTCTCACCATAAGAAAGGTTCCTCTACTATGTACTAGGTACTACGGAACACAGTACTCATCTCAAAACGTACCCTTGATAACAGCGTCCCCCACAAACAGCTGGCCAGTCTGGTCGGCCGCCTGGTCCTTGTATATCTTGGAGATGAGGATGGGCAGCTTGTGCTCGGCTCCGCCCTTGATGCTGAGGCCCAGCCCGCCCACCTTCTGCCGCGTTATTTGTACCATACGCTCCTGGGGAGCACAGGCAAACTATTCATATTGGTGGTTGTCATGTAGTGTGTTGAAGGTGGGGAATAGACGTACATGTCGAGTGGACCTGAAGGTAGTTGGAATTCACCAGTATGACTTGTGCTGCTTATCAATACTGGCACTATAATTGAGAGTATATGATACCTTTGTATGGATTCCTTAAACTGACAGGAAGTCTGGATTTAGGTGCAACATTATAAAAACGAACTTTATGCTCTGCTCTGCCATATTTCCTCTGAATTGTTCTAATAAAAACTAATCTTGTGCTCTGCTCTTGTTCCACTAAAATGATTACTGCTCAGCTCTCTTTAGTTAAATATTGGCAATGACCTTTCTCGAGAGTCTCTCTAGCAAACTGCATTACTATGTAGGTTTTTATACAATTAATATCATAAATTTTCAAAATGCTATATATAATAAAAAACCCGCCAAGTGCGAGTCGGACTCACGCACGAAGGGTTCCGTACCATTATCTATAAAAACGGCAAAAAAATCATGTCTGTTGTATGGGAGTGCGTAGGTCCGACTCGTACTTGGCCGGTTTTAGTATTTGTTGTTATAGCGGCAACAGAAATACATCATCTGTGAAAATTTCAACTGTCTAACTATCACGGTTCATGAGATACAGCCTGGTGACAGAAGGACAGACAGACGGACAGGGAAGTCTTGGTAATAGGGTCCCGTTGGTTACCCTTTGGGTACGGAACCCTAAAAACGATTTTCAGGCCATGCGAGAAAAAAAAAACACTTTAGTATAAATGTATATAATCCCATTCATACAAAAAATAATTTGTGGGTTTGGATTGTTAATTTGATAGGAATAAACCGCACGACCAACATCTCATTGGATTGACTAACGTTTGTCCTGCCTGCTCGAGACTTGTTTTTCTGATATACCATTTTAGTCCATATTGACTTAGGTTTAGAGATAAAAATGGGTCTCTGGTTATTTTGTTGGTTAGTTATCTATCTTATGAGTTACCCTCTATCTTATCTGAACATGTTTTTATTGTTTTTTCACGTATAGTTAAGAATGGATTAACTCGATATTTTGTTGACTGTTTGTACTTTTAGTGCTATGTTAGTAAGATATATTTGCATTTTGTGTACATCCATTCGTGGAAACTTCACTGACCAATGCGATGCCTATTCGTATTTTTATTTTCATGTATTACTAGCTTTTGCCCGCGGCTACATACGCTTGTTATTCGGTTTTTTCCGGGATAAAAAGTAGCCTATGTGTTAAGTTAGGGTATAAGCTATATTCATTCTAAATTTCATCCAAATCCGTTCAGCCGTTTCAGCGTGAAAGAGTAACAAACATACATACACACACACAAACTTTCGCATTTATAATATTGGCTGTTTGTTAATAAATAAAAATGAAAATGCTACTTAGTTCTGCACCTAAGCATTAAGACGGTTCTGTTAGAGAGCTGAAACCACAACAGTGGGCCTCGTTGTCTCACAGTCTGTCATTCATCATGTTCAATACATGGCGTAGGTTAACAACTGGGTTGATTAAGCTGATATTTATAGCATGGGTTCAGTTACACTTTTGCTTGGCAAAGTTATCAAAATCTTAAATTAATGGTTCGAATGAATGTTATTTATGACGTTTGTTATGTCGGAAATAGCGATGACATGTGGTCTCAGCAAGGGGAAGCTTTTCACCCAGCAGTGTGACACTTTAGAGCATGGATGCACAGTATGCGATGATTTCAATGCGTCCCGCCGCGCCGCCGCTGCCCCGACACGCCGATTCCTATGCTGTGCTGCTTTAGAGGCTACATAAAAAGTTGGTCTTATACCTACATTGTGTGCAACATAAACAGACTATTAGTAAGTATAGTATACCCTAGCGTGCGGCACGGTCTTGTCTCTGGGCGGCTGCGGCGGCACGAACACCTCCCGCTGCACCGTCACCGCCTCCATGGTGAGCAGGAGCCGCGCCGGCCGCGGGCGCGACTTTCCGTCTGACACCTGCACCATACCCACGCGTATCTGTGCAGAAGGCAGGGTTACATGACAGAACATACATCAACTACAGTGAAAGTATATTTTTTATGTTTATGTCGTATAAAATGTAAACGTCATGTAAACCTCTCGAGTAAACGTTTACTCTGAGAATTTATAGCACGTCCACTCGATAAGTTCTTTATTAGCTATTAATGCTGAAATATAAGTGGTTCATATCTCCTACACGGCTGAAGCTAGACCTATGTATATTGGTACTTTTTTCTGAATATAAAATGAGAAAATATTCTCACAAGAGAGACTCTTGTGACATTTTGATTTACACAAGAGATTTGACTTTTTACATTTGCATTTGTGCAGCGAAGGCACACAGCGACGAAATGAGGAGAAGGGGAAGCGAGTGTTTATTAGTTTAACCAATTCCTACTAGTTATTATGAATAATGTCTAGATAAAGTAATGAATTTATCACATTATCTACTCAATTTAGTCAATATTTATAATATCTAGCAGCCATTATGTATAATCGCTATTTAATCACTTTGTCTGTAACATATTTATTTTATTTATTTATTGAAAAATTAAAAGTACAGCTTGACAGACACTTAAATCTAATACGCTATACCTGCTAAAATAAATTACACTTTACATATACCATATTTACACGGATTTACATATTACGCTTAAATAAAAAACACAATTATTACACTATATACTCTTTTTTGCATCCCTCTGAGATAACCTCAAACATTCACGAAACACATACTTCAAACTATCAGCAAACAGATCACGCGTTGAGTTTGCTGTCAGTAGTGTGTTAAGGCCCTCTATAGGGCGCGGAAGCGGAGAGCAGCGTCGCGCCTGTGTTCTGGCAACGGGTTAGTGCAGCAGCTTACTTGTTGGTTGTGACGCGATTGTAATTGTTGGGTGCGAAAAGAGAGGTTACGGCATTCACAAGTTTGGGGCAGTCAGAGTCACCTCGCAGGATACGACACACTTGGAACAACAAATCCGTATTACGCCTAACGTCCAGTGAGTTAAAGGGGTGGGATACATAAAGGGGTAGTAACTGAACCTTCTTTTATATAGGTACCCCAGGAAAGCCTTTTGCACCTTTTCTACCATAAGAGTGTTTGTGCTCTCGTAAGGGTTCCATATAATAGCGCTCGCCTCAAGTTTGTTCCTAACAAGCGACGTGAAGAGCAGCTGAATAGTCTTCATGTCTTTCAAATCTCTGCAGTTTCGCATAACAAAACCTAACCGTCTTTAACAATTTGCTGCTAAGTCCACTGCGTGCTCGTGAAAATTTAGCCGAGCATCGAATGTGATACCAAGATCTTTAATCGAGAAGACGCGTGTGATAGTCGCATCGCCCAAAGTGTAATTACAATGTTTTGGCTGAGGGGATCGAGTAAAAGACATCACACTACACTTGTCTTGGTTAAAATGCAGTTTATTTTGTAGATTCCAGAGATAGATGGCGTTGAGATCTTTTTAAAGCAAATCACTGTCATAATCCTGATCAATGCCCCGGACCAATTTTAAATCATCTGCATACAGAAAGCAAGAAGTATGACTAAGCACGGCATCGAGATCATTAATCATGATTATAAAAAGAAGCGGACCGAGAATAGAACCTTGGCTCACTCCTGAACGTGTCAAGTAATGCTCTGACTCAAAACAACCGTGCTTTACGTACTGTTTCCGGTCGCTCAGGTAATTCGGAAAGAATCGTAAAAGTCTTGGAGAGAAACCAATATTGCATAGTTTTTTTATAAGTACGTCGTACGTCGTTGTCGTCGTGTCAACTCTGTCGAATGATTTTTTAAAATCTAAATAAACGACATCAACTTGCACTCGTTTGTCCAAAAGCCCAGAAACCATGTCAACAAGCGTCAAAAGGTTGGTATCTACAGAGCGATTGCTTCTGAATCCGTGCTGGGAGTCACTCAAAAAGGGTTGTACGTGCGAATAAATTTTCTTATGCACAACGGATTCGAAGACTTTTGCCGCTGAACTTAAATTGGCTATGGGCCTATAAAGAAGTATTACTAGTTTTGGGAATCGGTGTCATGCGCGAGATCTTCCACCTCGCAGGATATGTACCTGTTGTCAAAATAAGGTTAAAAATGTACACCAACGGGACCATGAGTTGATCTACATGGATTTTGAGTAAATATGGTGGTAAACCATCTGGACCAATAGAACTTCTAGCCTTAAGACGTTTTAATGCCAACTCAATGTCACTAGCATGTATCTGATTTATATCAATGTACTTAGAGTCGACTGTGTTGTCCGAGATATTGATTTGGTCCGTATCTAACACGGGTATGCTCGGAAGGAATACACTTGCGAAAAAATACTGAAAAGGCAGACGCTGCTACTGCACCCCTATACTCCTTTCCTTCGTGCAACACATGAGGTCCAAAACCTCCTTTGGACTTTAGGCTGGCAATGTGTTTCCAAAAGGCTCGCGGATTGAATCTAATATTTTCTAATAAATCTGGCGCATGTCATAAGCAAACGACATGCAAACTTTTAGGTTTGCTCTTATAGCACTGAAATTTGCGTATACATCTGCATTCTTAGTAGACTTCCAATTACGATGCAGAGATGCCTTACGACCAAGGTCCTTTATAATATCAGCCGTATATATAATAATGTCATATATATAAGTATGTCATGCATGGGCATTTCATTGAAACTGATCGCAATATCATGAAAGCTGTTAAAACTAAACGGGCGCCTAGCTATGCTCTGCTTTGCTCGGCTCCCAAATAATGATCACAAGTAACTATCTTATAAAACAATCTTCTGATCCCCGATGCAGATCCGACAAATGTTAAGATCTCCTAAGGATAGAGACCCTTTGAGCACCCTAGGAGTATAGAAAATACCGTGTGACTGTGGGCACAGTTACATAGGTGAGACTAAACGGAATATTTCTACACGGCTGAAAGAGCACATACGAAGCATAAAAAAGCTGGACATAAACGGCTCGGCAGTGGCTGAACACGCCTTAAATTCGGATACTAGGCACTATAATCGTTTTGATAAAGCCACCGTACTGGCTAAGGAGAAATTTTTTGTTCCCCGTAAGGTGATGGAAGCAATCGAAATTGGTAGGCATCCGAATTTCAATAGAGACCGTGGTTGGCATCTGGCGCCAACTTGGCAACCTATGCTTGACGCTTCGTATGACAAAAAAGTGCCAACAGTGGTTGAGGACATTATCAGTGCCGTCTGTGTGACTGGACCTAGTGAAACACGTGACCCGGAAGTAGTAGTGAAAACTTTATCAAATGTCCGGTCGAGTCTGGCTTCGATACCGGAAAACTCCGAACGCGGCCGAAGAACGGAAAGGCGAGCGGCGACGAGAGAGGGGAGAAAGCTTAGTACTCGACTGACCGCCGTGGGCAAAAGTACTCCGGAAGAGTCCTGATGATGATGAGTCATAATCTCATCGAAAGATCGACCTGTGCCTCCTTGCACAGTTAAAAAAGTGAGTCCAATCCGTTTTTTAAATATTTATGATGTCAACTCACTCTAATTTTAATGAATGTATAGCAAACCTTTACGGAAAGGTATGTGTAAACAAAACAATCAAATTCGCGGAGTTAAGAATCAAACGTACAAAACTCGAGTGTGCCCTAGAATATGTGCTAAAGTGCCGTGATAATAAGGTTATACCTAAGTGCATTAAGATAAAACATATAAAGTGTATTCGTGATTACGGGAAATTCTTCGATACAGCTAACCGTAAATTATTGTTAAAAGTTATTCGCGACTACCGTCGAAAGTTATCATTTGTCACAAATGATTTGTATGATCTACACATGCAGTTATCGCAGCAATTGCGTGTGGATTTATGGGAAAAGTTGGATGGAATGACCTATATTCGAGCCGAAAAACATCGTATTTCATCAAGGCTCGACATGAAAATAAATATAAGCGCCTGACAAATAGCAATGAGCAAATGCAAAGATTGAAACTGTGCGACACAACAAGAGCAGGTGCTCAGGTGATCAATTTGTCGTCACAGACTATTGCAGCTGAAGCTATTACGGCTTTGTCTAGAGGCATGAACTTTGCACCGACACCACAAAGAATACCTACAGAGAGCATTATTACGAAAGTAGAAGAAGTAATAATACGAAATAAAATCCCTAGGAATGATGCAGAGTGTCTTCGTCAAGATGTTTCTTCGATTTTGAGAAGATCTAAGGTACCCAAACCGAATATGTCATGAGACGAAATACAGGCCCTACACAATTTACGCAAGAATACGGATGTAATGGTTCTCAAAGCAGACAAAGGTAATGCTACCGTCATAGTGGACACGTCAGCTTATGAACAGAAGATGACTCAGCTTTTGAGCGACAAATCAACTTATAAAAAGGTAAACTATGATCCTACCTTAAGAGTCACAAATAAAGTGATAAAGCTACTGCAAACATTACCTGATAGAGAACAAACCAAATACTTGCGTCCACAGAACCCAACTTCACCTAAAATTTACGGAATTCCAAAAATCCACAAGCAAAATTGGCCTCTCAGACCAATTGTTAGCGAGATAAACTCTCCTACCTACAATCTTTCACGTTTTATGGCCAAAACCCTATTACCATTCACAGGCAAGAGTGAGAGTTTTGTGAGAGACTCTGAACACTTTGTGCGGCTTGTAGAAGGAATACAACTACGACAAGACGAATTGATGGTCAGTTTTGACGTGACGTCACTCTTCACTAATGTACCAGTGGCAGAATGTTTAGACATCATTGCTGATTGATACTGACGTACCTACCGAGTACAGGAGAGCGATAGAGCTATGTCTCAACAGTGGTTATTTAGTCTGGCGTGGCGATTTTTATTTGCAAGTTGACGGAGTGGCCATGGGATCTCCGATAGCACCCATAGTGGCCAACATTTTCATGGAATGGTTTGAGAAAAAGGCCTTACAGAGTGCAATAAATAAACCGCGTTACTGGTGCCACTATGTGGATGACGTGTTTGCAGTGTTTGGGAGAGATGTGTTGGTAGAATTTACTAATTTCATCCATCAGATACACCCAAAGGTCTCTTTTACCACGGAGGAAGAGAAGGATGGAATGTTGCCGTTTTTGGACGTGCTGTACTTCACAGTACACCGAATGGTAAACTGGAGCATACCGTTTACAGGAAGCCTACACACACTGACCGTTACCTTCAGGCGGATTCCCAACATCACCCTTCTCACTTGTCCTCGGTGCCTCGTACCTTGATAAACAGAGCGCTACGCCTGTGCGACCCACAGTATGTGGATGCTGAGCTAGAGCATGTGAGAGATGCATTAGAGGCAAATGGATACAGTTGGAGGCATTCTAACCGCCTGGCGAACCCGTCAACCGTGACTCGCCCAGAGGGTGCAGATAGGGCTCCGATATATCTACCCTTTGTTAAAGGAATCACAGACAGGATCGGCTTCTTACTGCGTCGAAAATATTGTATAAAAACAATCTTCTGATCCCCGATGCAGATCCGACAAATGTTAAGATCTCCTAAGGATAGAGACCCTTTGAGCACCCCAGGAGTATAGAAAATACCGTGTGACTGTGGGCACAGTTACATAGGTGAGACAAAACGGAATGTTTCTACACGGCTGAAAGAGCACATACGAAACATAAAAAAGCTGGACATAAACGGCTCGGCAGTGGCTGAACACGCCTTAAATTCGGATACTAGGCACTATATTCGTTTTGATAAAGCCACCGTACTGGCTAAGGAGAAATTTGTTGTTTCCCGTAAGGTAATGGAAGCAATCGAAATTGGTAGGCATCCGAATTTCAATAGAGACCGTGGTTGGCATCTGGCGCCAACTTGGCAACCTGTGCTTGACGCTTCGTATGACAAAAAAGTGCCAACAGTGGTTGAGGACATTATCAGTGCCGTCTGTGTGACTGGGCCTAGTGAAACACGTGACCCGGAAGTAGAAGTGAAAACTTTATAAAATGTCCGGTCGAGTCTGGCTTCGATACCGGAAACCTCCGAACGCAGCCGAAGAGCGGAAAGGCGAGCGGCGACGAGAGAGGGGAGGAAGCTTAGTACTCGACTGACCGCCGTGGGCAAAAGTACTCCCGAAGAGTCCTGATGATGATGAGTCATAATCTCATCGAAAGCTCGACCTGTGCCTCCTTGCACAGTTAAAAAAGTGAGTCCAATCCGTTTTTTTAATATTTATGATGTCAACTCACTCTAATTTTAATGAATGTATACACGCTCCTCGCTTCGCTCTTTGTTGCACTTATTTTTGACTTTCTGTTGAAACTCCATCATAAATTTCTTATTTCATACTTTCCTAGATACATAATGGCCATATCGAAAAATGGACTATAATTGATAATATCAAAAAATTTACAAAACTTCAAAATTATAGGCAGGTAGGTGCAACAATGAGTGTGTTAGTTTACTGATGATCTCAAATTCGGCAGCCGACTGAAGTGACGTGACTTCTGTAGTTTTAACAGAATCCATGTAATGGGTTGGCATAATACATTAAAGAATATAATGATAAAGATGATAACTAGTATTATTCTATATCAAAATAGTACATTAATACCACTTGGTTAGCTCTGCTTTACTCCTCCACTTTGATTGGTCTTGCTGAGGAGAGGAGCTAGAAACTTATATCAAGTGCTGCCACAGCATGTGGCTCTCTGTAGTTCTACAATGCAAGAGTTATACAAATATGTTACAACTAGCTTTTGCCCGCGGCTCCGCCCACGTGTTATTCGGTTTAACAACATAATTTTTTCCGAGATAAAAAGTAGGATAAAATACAGGATGTCCCAAAATTAGCACGTCACACTGACACCGGAGGTGGATAGATCCAAGACGCATTAAACAAGCCTAACATGCCCATAGAAAAGTTTCGTGGGTTTTGAGTTATGACCGGTTTTAGTCATTTTTTAAAAATCACAATTTTTTGTAATGTTTGAATCAGAGATTTTTTTAAATACACTTTATTTTACTTTTTTTTATGTGTACTCCCTCAATAATAGTTACTTATTATGAAACAAACAATACTTAGTGCAGAGATTTGTGGGCGGGGTTAGGTGTTGAAAGAAATTTGTAGTTTTTATTAAGTAGCCTTTTTATATTTTTGCATTTATTGTATATATGGTTAATTGTGTTAGTTAACTTAGCTTACGATTTACTATAAGAATTGTTAGTAGTTTAAGAATCTGAAAATAAATAAATTAACACATATTTGTTCATTGCATTATGTATTCCTATATTTCTCTATTTTATTTAGGTGTATAATTTTATTACATAACTATTATTATTTCTTTCATATTCTATTATTGTAAAGATTTACTTTGACCTGTAAAAAGTATACCTACTGTGTGTATCTATTTTACAAAATAAATATTTTGATTTTGATAAGAAGCAAATTAGTGATAAAATAAAATGAATAAATACCAAAATGTCTTATAAATGTCATATAACAGCAACGCTGTGACCTCTTCACACATCGTTGCTGTATATTGGTGATTGAAATCATCATTTAGCTGTATAAGCTTAAAGAGCTAAATCATGATAATCAATGATGATATAAACGTTTACTCAAGTGAATTTTAAAGCACATATAACACAGGTGTATAATAGTTCTAACAACAGTGACTTAGAGCAACAGGACTTAATGGTACGTTTTTATGGCATAGTTGGTCTAGTGTGGCTTCCAACACGCTGCATTAGTGGTGGTGCTATATCTAGCACACTTATTTCTAATTCGTGATATTAAAGAACACACTGCAGCTCATATGAATCAAATTTATTATATAACAGGGTTTCTGTAACTCCTGCGCTATTAACATCAGAAGGGATCTACAATAATACTAAGAAGTTTCACTACACTTATGCAAGATCCATTTAACACCAGTTACATATAAACATTTTTTGCTCTCATATAACATTAAAAAAGCCACATAATAGCTGTAAATTATATGTTTATGGAAAAATTCTGCTCTAAAAGAGCTGTAAATGATAAGTTTTTTCTGGCTAGTTATCATCAAAATTAAGCTTCTTCAGAGAATTCAGATTTTTGGTTCCGTTTATTAAAAAAATAATATTTCATCTGATTCAGCACAGACAATACCTTATTTAATAGAGATCTCCATGGTATAATATGGAGATCTCGATGGCAAAGTTACAGAAGACGAGATTTTAAGTTTTTCAATGTTGTTGAATACTGACACGGATATATCTATGGGTCTAGTGAAAATGTACAAGTCCAAATTTTGTGATACAACAAGTCATTCCCATGGACACTAATTATTATTGGCATAATAGTTAGGAAAATTCATTACAAAAATCAACTGAAAAGACAAAAAATATTTATTATGAAACAGTTATAATACGTAACTTTTAGTTAGCAACGGATTTGGCTTCGCTTTTTTGAAGAACCCTAAAATCCTGTCATGGCGGTAGGAAACTGCAAATTGGTGATTTATCAGTAACAGAAACACTTATTGGATGTATATTGGTGACTTGAAAATAATTTGGTAATTTAAAGCAATTTTACTAATCAATATTGAAAATTTCAGGGGGGCATGAAAAAATACTTATAAATGCAATATTATTTCATCAATAAGATTGCAAGCGCAAAAGAAATGTACCGTCATATGACAATGCGCATGTATATCTCAGCTTAACACGGTGAGATAATAAACACTTTGCCTACCAATATTATTTTAATTTTCATCTAGTACAATGAACAAAATAAAACAGATTTACAATCACCAATAGAACAACAATGTCTTAGTATCAGAGTCGTGGTAACAATTATGTTATCATTGAGTAATATAGCGATGAAGACATCACGGATATGTGCTGTAATAGTGATAGCTGGAGCTAAAATACACACTATATATACCTAATTAAATAGTGATAAAACTGGGGCCACTTTCCAATGATAGAAACATTACTATCATAGGTACACGACTGCTCTTGTCACTGATATACAACTAAACCTGATTACTTTGTGCTAGCAGAGTGAGACATCATTAAAAATTGGTTCTGGAACTGCCCGTCACCAAGGAAAAATCTATAACCTAATTATAATCCAGAGATATACCTTCTGTAATGAGGTCAATGATACACGGGCTCAGGTGACAGACTGACTTTATTAGATAACCTTCGATTCTACCCTACAAGTTGTAGGGTAGGCTACAACACATGACATCCTCTTTCCATAAACAAAACAAAACAAAATAAATAACTAATTTATGAACTAATGAACAATGCAGGCTCAGTTATTTAAAGTAACAAATAGCATATTTTAATTTTTTGCTAAAACTACCGCAAAGACATGACAGCAATTATAAATAATAATACTAAAAAGCAACAATAAAAAAAAACGTACATTCTTTATAATTAATACTATAAAGCAACAATAAAAATGTGTATTAAGTACCTACATCACATTTCGTTTACAAACATTTTAGACAAGTTTTTATTTACTGCAACACATCTCAGGTAAGGTATAAATTTAAGTTTATTTTTATGTTATTTATAACAAGTACTATGATACAGTCTGTTACTAATAATAAAGTACACAGGTTACAAGTTTAGTTAATAAGTAAACAAATATATTATAATTGACAGTTTTATCCTACTTCATTCTTGATTTTCAGTTCACACCGTACCCCCATCTATCCGGAGGTCTCACTGTCCTGCCGGAACGGGTAACATAATTAGAATTTGTCGAGCAACTATCATTATTATATCTAGGTGTTTGACAAGTCAGATTGCCCCCACATTGTATACCCTCATCATAACCAAAGTCGTAATCATCAGGCGAGTCAGGCGAGTCATGCCGTTTAGGCGTATCCTTTATAATGTGTCTTCTATTGCGTACTATTTTGTTTCCTTCCAGCAATTGTATTTCATAGGACCTTTCGTTAATTTTACGAATAATTGTGCCAGAAACCCATTTCCGATTGTCAATGTGAAGGACTTTGACCTTTTGACCTATCCATAGGGGTGATAGTTTTGTCGAGTTGCGATCATAGTAATATTTTTGAGAAAATTGTCTTTGTAACAAGTTACTCTTTACTTTTGTCTGCAACTTGGGTCTTAATAACTCTGTACTCGTAGGAATAATACTTCTTCACTTGCGATAAATCTTTGTCTAATTCTGTATGTTTTTGTAACGAAACAAACTGCACATCGGTTAATTCTTTTGCTGCATTTACAGCCATCTCTCTCACCAACGAACACACTTCATACGACAAACACTCAAGCTCACTATCTTTATGTAAAGTTGATGCTGGTTCATAGGCCCGCGATAACGCATCTGCTATGTGTAAATGTTTACCTGGTTTATATACCAACCTAAATGTGTATCGTTGAAGCCGCATTAACATGCGTTGCAACCGAGCTGGTGCATCAACTATAGGTTTTTTTACTATAGTAATTAGCGGCTTATGATCCGTTTCAATCGTTACATCCTCACGTCCATAGATATACGCAAAAAATCGTTCACATGCAAAAACACACGCCAATAGTTCCTTTTCGATTTGAGCATATCTTTGTTCCGTTTTAGTCAAAGCTTTTGATGCATAACACACTGGCAAACTATCTTGTAATAAGCAAACTCCTAAACCACTTTTTGACGCGTCTACAGATAAAACAATCGATTTATTCATATTGTAATACTGTAGTACAGGGGTTTTTATCAAGCAATCTTTTAGCTCTTTAAAGCATTTCGAATGATGCTCATCCCAATGCCATGGAACGTCTTTTCTCAGCAATTCCCGCAACGGCAAGGTTTTATCTGAAAGATTCGGAACGAAACTCCCTATGTATGTAATCAATCCTAAAAATCTCTCTACATCCTTAGTATTTTCAGGAGTTGGCATATTTTTTATTGCTGTTAAATGCGAATCATCTGGAAATATACCGTTTTTTGTTATTCTGTGACCTAGGTACTTTATTTCCTCCAGACCAAACTTACATTTTCTTAAGTTTAATTTCAAATTTATCTTTCTACATCGATCTAACACCTTTTTAAGTCTCAAATCATGTTCTTTTTTACTGGATCCATAAATCAAAATATCATCAATGTACATACTTATTCCTTCTCCTAAATCATCAAAATTTTCATACATTTTTTTATGAAAAATTTCACTAGCTGAACTAATACCATAGGGCATTCTTAGAAACTTATACCTGCCAAACGGTGAATTAAACGTACACAAATCCGTGGAACCATCCTCCTTGTTCAAGGCTACCTGCCAAAAACCTGATCGTGCATCTAAGGTACTAAAATACTTAGCATTAGATAAGTTAGACACAATTTCATCAAGTGTTGGAAGTCTAAAGTGTTCTCTTTTAATCGCATCATTCAAATCCTTTGGGTCTAAGCATATTCTTAAATCACCATCAGCCTTTTTTGCAACAGTCATACTATTCACCCAGTCTGTGGCACCCTCGACTTTTGTTATTATTCCCTGTGACTCCATTTCAATTAATTTATTTTTGACTGCATCTTTAATTGCTAACGGTAATTTTCTCGGTGCATGAATTACTGGCACAGCATCCTTCTTCAACTGTATTTTATAGTCGCCCGGTAAACATCCTATTCCTTGAAATACATCCTTATATTCTTTCACAATTTCCGGTACATTATTTGAATCTATTGACATGACTCGCTTCACAACATTTAACTCATTACAAGATTGACGTCCCAAAATAGGTGTAGACGGAACATCGGCTACTTTAAATTCTAGAATGTACAGTTTATTTTTGTAGGTTACTCGTACAAACAATTTGCCTAAAACATTTATTTTAGCACCAGAGTAGCCACTTAAACAGGTATTTGTTTCTAACAAGTTTTTCTGTGACATTCCTATCTTATGTAGGTAGCTCAAAGGCAACACATTAACATCCGCTCCTGTGTCCAATTTAAAACACACAGAACTATTATTAATTTTAAGATCCACCGTCCACTCAGCTTTCTCATTATTAACGGAATGTAGAGGAGGAAAACTGAGGTCCACAATCTGACATAACCGTTTCAGCTATACCTTGCCTTGCAAAAATGTTTTTCATGCAGGACACCACATACTCTGACGTTGTAAACTGTAACTCTGTAACTTCTACGAATTTACTATAGTAATCAACTAGAAGCAAATAATTCTTTCCGTAAAGGAAAAATAAATCAACTCCTACTTTAGCCCACGGTCTGTCTGGAATATCATGAGGTATCAATTCCTCTTTACTATTTTTCTTTCTGTGAGATAAACAAACTTGACAACTGTTAATTAAAACTTGTTTGATTCGAAATCAGATTCCCTTTGGGAGCGTAGGTTCGTATCCTACCGGCTGCGCCATGTAATGAGGTCAATGATACACGGGCTCAGGTGACAGACTGACTTTATTAGATAACCTTCGATTCTACCCTACAAGTTGTAGGGTAGGCTACAACACATGACACCTTCTTGAATTTATTACCTAATGGTTATGTCTCTATGGAACTATAGCCTATAGCACTCAGGGTTAATGTACCTATGCTTTACATTAGTGAGAGAAGTGGATCAGTAATTCTGGAGATTGCCTCCTACATTTATCCTCACAACCTTCTCCTTGTTATAAAAATAAAAATAAAAGTATAGATGTAGATCAGCTTGATAAATAGGTTTGCTTCATTTATCAATTTTTTTTGAAAAGTAGGTCAAATTATATTATTGACAAAAACTCACTGTAAGGATTCTCAAATTTCAAATAAAAATTGCTTACCTTCTCATCTTTCTTTTCCTCCAAAGGCGTCATCATGTTGTAAATACTGAGGAGAGCATAACGAAATCTAAGCTTCTACCTCTTAGTCGACACAAATACCGACACTAGCATTCTCTCTCTTTGCGTAGTCCCACCTAACTAATGGTAATGTTCCAACAGATCTTCTTCATTCTGATCATAACCCTGATTCTTGCTAAATGAGAAAATTAATTATTTACGAGTTCACGTTACAAATCTGAAAAACAGGTCACTGGCATACACGCGATAAATCAATATAGCTGAATGGACCCAAAACATTCCACATAAACTGTAGTTCCAGAAGGTCTAGGGTAATTCTATGCAAGCGAACACTGTAAGCAGCTGTGGCAACTAATTCCGAGAGTACTTCCATTCACAAAATCACTGGTTTTTATAAATAAAATATTTTAAATCACAATAACATTGTAGCACACAGTGAACTTCGCTGTTCGAGTTTTGACATTTAAAGTAGGAAGTGACTAAAGGACTCCTAGCGGTTCTTTAATTGTAAAAATTATTGAACCGTCAGTCATTATTCCAACCTCGCTTTAAATAGTGATATGAGAGGTGAATACTAACGGCCACCACCTGGCCTGGACCACCAAAAAAATGCAGACCAGGTAGGCCATACGCTCGATGGGTAGACTAAATTATCGCCGTTGCTGGAGAAAACTGGGCCCAAAAAGCAAGAAACAGAGAGAAATGGAAAAAGTTGGAGGAAGCCTTCTGCAGCGCATCAGGCATGTTTACCGAGGCTCGTATTGACAGCTTTGAGTCGATAGTACGCAAAAGAGTAGCCTCCCTGAGGCGGCGCGTGAGAAGCAGTCCCAGCAGCCATCTCAACACCATAATTGATTAGATGGATTGTCCAGTTATGCGACACTGGAACTTCATACATATGGGGTCCAGAGCTCTAATGTTTAATGTAAAATGAATATTTAAATTGTTAATGTGTGCAATAATATAGTTTTAAGCATTTCTGTTACTAACAAAATATGGACTTGGTCTGAAATAAAATTAGGTATATTATTATTTACCCATAAGTAGGGGTTCTTACCTGAAATTGAAAATTGCATGCTAAATATTATTTTATGAGCATGTTAATACCTACTAAATAAAATTTAAATTTGAAATTAATTAAATATCTTTAATTTATTTACATTAATTTAATTTACATGATATATAAAAGAATGTATTTATTAGCAAGAAATATAAGGCTTTTTTATTTTTATTTTTTCATTTTTATTTATTTAAGTCATTATTTAGCAGTTGAAATATCTTCTTTGGCATGAACCAATAATAAAGTTAAATTTGCAATGTATAGTTTGGGAAGGGAAGCGGTCCTTTAATTTTATAAATTATTAAACCGTAAGCCATCGAAAAGTGCTCGGAAAATATATTTTTCTGCATATCGTGAATTCTGTCTTCGCTCCGCTTCGCTCAGCTCCGTAATATTTACATGTCAACCTAACCGCTCCTCCTCGCTTCGCTCGTCGTCGCAACCTATCTCTAGCGGTCGAATAAAACTAAAATTAAGGAAGCCGCTAACGGCTATTTAGTCACTTTCCTTAAAGAACTGTGACAGCCCGTTCCGAGTCAAAACATAATCGATTACATCGTGTCTATCGTCATTCCGAGTCACTGTTAGCCCGATAACGATAGCCCTAAAATGGTTGTTATGACCTCATGAATGACATCATTAAGGCCGCCATTTTGTGCTTTCATCGCCCATGTTTCTGAGCGTTAGCACTGTGAGTGATATATATCAGGGGCAATTTTAATTAATTTAGTAATTTATGTTAATATTAATATTAATTTAGGCAATTTCAAAAATAGGTTGTTCTTAGCATGAGAGTTTAGTATTAAACCATGAATCAGAGATTGTTGCTTGCTTCATGGACTTAAGTTTGTAGTAATAAATAATTACCAGCCCAGAAAAAAGGATTTTTAACGAAAGGACAAATCAACACGTACCTAATGATTGCTCTCAATGAGGATGAGGTGCAAATAACTTTTGCGCAATTACTTAGGTAACGGTATACTCTTTGTTATGGTATTCATGTAACGGTAACAAATTTTTACAAATTGTGCTTAGAGGTTCATTTTTCTGTCACTGACAAGTGTCATCCATCATCCACGGTCACGTCCAAAAGAGTTCCGAATGGATCGTAGCTTTAAGCTGTGATGGACGCCATTTCCTATTCAGAATGACTTGATGGGCGTGAGTAGTTTGATGGTAGTTTTAGCGCTGCTATCGCCATTCGGAACGCTGTATGAGTGTTATGAAAGGTGATGGGTGAGACGAGACTTCACATTCATAAAGGTGGTGTTGTGCAACAAAATAATGGCGTAAAGATTTGCGATGAATTTTGTGCTTTGGAACTTGAACAACATAATAATAATTAATAGCTGTAACAACACACTCGACCTTGTTTTAACAAATTTTCCTCTAGATTTTTATTAGTTCCCTTTGTGAAAGAAGATAAGTTTCACCCCGCCCTAGAATTTGAAATACTTGACATCCTAGTTGCTCCTTTCAAAGAGAATCCTGAACCCAGATATAGTTTCCGTAAAGGTAATTATGGTGATATTAACACCGTCTTGTTTCAAACAGATTGGAGTAGTCTTTTTAACAATTGCTCTATTGACGAAGCAGTAACAGAATTTTACAACGTTTTGAATAAGGTCATCTCTGATTCTATTCCTCTCAATACACGTAAAAAAAGAACAGACAATCATGTTCTGTTTGGTTTAGTGATGCTCTCTTGCAAATCATTAAGGAAAAGAATAGGGCGCACCATCGTTGGAAACGTTTTCAAAATCCTCGTGACTATAAAGAATTTTTAATTTTACGTACTAGCAAAAAATAACTGAGGAACAGTGCTTTCAAAGGTAAGTACGTCACTTCTGTGGAGAGGGACATCAAGGATAATCCCAAAAGTCTTTGGCCTTGCGTTAAGTCGAGACGTAAGACTTCAAAATATCCACGCTTACTTGACTGCAATGGTAACTCTTATTCCTCCGGTCAGGATATCTGTCAGGGTTTTAATACTTTCTTTCTTTCGGTATTTGCAAAACCAGCAGATAGTTACACGGATCACCCTTTGGCTCCTCCATACTGTCACAATGGTAATTTGATAAATTTTTGTTCAACTAAACCTGAGGATGTTGAAAAATTACTACCTAGGTACGTAATTTAGACAAGAATGGTGGTGCCGGCAGTGACGGGATTCCACCATTTTTTGCAGTCATTTGTGCCAAAAGTCTTAGTATCCCACTAAGTCATATCTTTAACAGATATCTTTCAGAGGAGTGTTTCCGGACATATGAAAGGAAGCTCATATCGTTCCCATTCTCAAAAAAGGCTCCAAAACTAAAATCGACCACTACAGGCCCATATCAATTTTAAATATTTTTGGCAAGATCTTTGAAAAGATTGTAAATGACGCGATTTATCCTATTATTTCGACGGGAATCCCTCCGGAACAGCATAGTTTTTTTGAAAGAACGCTCCACAATATCGAACCTCGTTGAGTTTACAGAGTTTGTCTTACAAAAAATGTACCAATGCAAGCAGATTGACGTGATCTACACGGACTTCGAAAAAGCCTTTGATCGTGTGGATCACATCATCCTGCTTCGCAAACTAAATAGGTTAGGAGTCCATGGAGATCTGTATCGATGGATATGTTCTTACATTTCTAGGCGTACACAGGCGGTGTTGGTTGGCGGGTACAGGTCAAGCTTTTGCGAGGTCAGTTGTCAGTCAGTTCTGGCGTTCCACAGGAATCTCACCTAGGTCCACTTTTATATAATACCTACTTATACGATATCTACACAGTATTTAATAATTGCAAGTATCTCATGTACTTGTAGGTGGTAGAGCTGATGCCGAGCTCGACTGTGGAGGTACCACCATCTTACTCGCAAATCCTCCCGAAGTTATTTGGGGGAGAGTAAGAGAACAGCTCTCAGGCAAAACCAGGCAGCTCACCATTGCCTGGGACCGATGGATGGCGGTATATCCATCCCTAATTGCCAGCGTGTGTGAGTATGGGCATTTCTTCCAGGGGGACCGCCAAGAGTGGCGTAATCCTGGAAAGGCCTATGTCCAGCAGTGGACGAAATAGGCTGATGGATGGATGATCTCATGTACGCTGATGATGAAAAATATTTCTTGACGTTTCCAATGAAGAAGAATGTAGGCACGTGCAGGAAGACCTAGACCGTCTATCTACGTAATACCAATGTAATAGAATCTCAGTGAATGCCCAGAAATGCGTTCTTTTACTCGAAGTCCCAATCCACTGCAATAGGTACACGTATACTACTAGTGGAGTGCCTTTACAACGTGTAGATCATATACGCGATCTTGGTGTGATTCTGGATGAAAAGTTGTCATTTCATCTTCATAATGACAATATTACAAAGCGTGCCTATAAAATCTTAGGTTTTGTTTTAAACGTTTGTGAACCGTTTCGCAACCTAACTAGTATTAATAACTAGTCTTAAAATGGTATTCTATGCCTATGCAGTATACTTGAATATAGGAGTGTAGTTTGGAATCCTCAGTATTTGACCCATATTCAACGTAAACAACGTGAACGGCTACAATCCAAATTTGTCAAACGGCTGAACTATCGTGCTAAACGTTTTGGATACGACTACCAAGATAGTGTAAATCATCACCATATTTTATGCTCACTTTGGAAAATAGCAGAAAGTTACTGGACATGTCCCTTCTTCATGATCTCATAAGCGGGCGTCTCGTCTCAACAGTCCTGCCCACTTAGGACAGTTAACTGTCTCAGCACCGGGCTATTGTACGAGACATACCAAAAATCATTTATTCTCTGTGCCCTTCACTCGCACTAACTACGCCCACAACTCCACTATGGTTCGCCTCACACGAGTGTACAACCGCACATTCTCCGACACTGATCCTTTTTGGTTGAATAAATCTGGGGGCGCGGCAGTGGGGGGCACAAGACGAGCCAAAAGCGGGTGGGGCACTACGTACCCTTTCTCGAAGCGTTTCGTCGTATTTTCAAACCCTCATAGCTTCGCATTATGTTTATTTATAACTCATGTACTTATCCACAATATACTTATATTAAATATTTTACCTAACCGGTTTCGCTATTCAGCATTCTCAAGGGCTTAACTACAATATTTATTTAATTTCTTTTACAGAATCTACAAATAAAATACGTGCAATAAAATAACAATATAATAAAATAACAATATTATAATTTATTATTTTTAATTAATAAAATAACAATATATCATAACTTCGGTCTGGATAATACTAGAGATACCAAATTCTCAAGATAAGATGCAGTAAGCACTCTTATTAAACACGATAAGTTTCATTTGTCTAGCTTGTCAAGGGAAGCTTTTGTCTTTTATGAATGCCTAAAATAGGTACGTCGATTTCGTCACTCACTCACTCACTCACTGATGATCATCAAAACCTCTAGGGTACTTCCCGAAGTCCTAGAAAGCTGAAATTTGGTATGCAGGCCACGATTAGCATATAAACAACAGATAAATTAAAAAATCTGTAACTTTCACCCTCCAAACCCTCTTAAGGGGGTCCGGATCTGTAGGTATTATTATAAAAATATATTCCCAACTTCCAAAAGTCCTAGAAAGCTGAAATTTAGTATGCAGGTTAGGATTAGCACAAAAACAACAAAAAAATCAGAAATCTGTATTTTTCACACTCCAAACCCTCTTAAGGGGATCCGGTTTTGTATTATTAAAAAAATATATTCCCAATTTCCAAAAGTCCTAGAAAGCTGAAATTTAGTATGCAGGTTAGGATTAGCACAAAAACAACAAAAAAATCAGAAATCTGTATTTTTCACACTCCAAACCCTCTTAAGGGGATCCGGTTTTGTATTATTAAAAAAATATATTCCCAACTTCCAAAAGTCCTAGAAAGCTGAAATTTAGTATGCAGGTTAGGATTAGCACAAAAACAACAAAAAAATCAGAAATCTGTATTTTTCACACTCCAAACCCTCTTAAGGGGATCCGGTTTTGTATTATTAAAAAAATATATTCCCAATTTTCAAAAGTCCTAGAAAGCTGAAATTTGGTACGCTGGCTAGGATTAGCACACAAACAACAAAAAAATTAAGAAATCTGTAACTTTCACCCTCCAAACCTTCTTAAGGGGGTCCGGTTCTGTATTATTATAAATATATTCCCAAGTTCCAAGTCCTAGAAATCTGAAATTTGGTATGAAGGATACGATTTGCACACGAAAACCCAACGAAAATATTAAAATAACTGTTAATTTTACCCTCCAACCCCCCATTCCATAAAGGGGCCAAGGTGACAAAAAATAAGGCGCTAAAATTCTGCGCTTGATAAACAATTCGACATCCTCTTGGGTAAGGTACCCTTATATTAACTTGACCGCGGTATTGTTTCTCCAATCTTAACATAATACATAATCAATCATCCATCACCTATTACCATGACTTTTTATATATTTTTAATGATTATCATGATAACGTTAAATAATTACTTTTTTGAGGATATTTTCATGGTATTAATTTTATTTTTATTTTATTATCTGCCATGTTGGAGGCCATAGTAACAGGTAGGTAATCTGTAAAATTTGTAATCCAGTGGCTATCTAAAATTAATAAAATTTGTCTACCATGTTTTACGCATTTGACATGTGTGTAACGTATTGTCATGTGTGTGTTAAATAATAATATTCTAAGACAGCTGAAACTGTAGACCCCTGTGACAGACAGACACACAGTGGAGGCTTAGTAATAGGGTCCCGTTTAACACACTTCTGGTACCATCATTAATTTTATCTGTGATCCAAGGGGTGAGGGGATGGAAGGATATCAAACGCGTCGCGCGCGCTTATCGTAGCCTCCTCACAATGCCACGTCGCTGCCGTCGTCGTCGCAGCTCTGATCTATCCTCCTCCTCCTTCAGCCTGCTTCGTCCACTGCTGGACACAGGCCTTTCCAGGATTTGCCACTCTTGGCGGTCCTCCTAGAAGAAATTAATCTATATACCTATATACTAATAACAAAGTAGTAAAAAGTCGTGTCTGTACATTGAATACTTTCGCGAAATTTTAAATGAAATGGGTTATTGGTACTGTACCCACTGAGGCCAAAACAACAATTGTTAGAATTTTTGTCTGTCGATAACTTTGAATTGTTAAATTTTGTTTGTTTTGGAGTATGTTTGGTCTTTTACAAGTGTATAAAGTGAGTACATACCATCAGGAGCCAAGTACTTTAGAATACTGTTAGTTTGTGCTAACCTGTTTGTTATATATTGTTTATTTTCTAGGATAACTTGTTGACGCCTTCGCTTAAAGCTTGAACATAGTTGTGTGTCAAAAGTGTTACATAAATGTAAGTAACTGGCTAATGTTGTATGGATTTTATATATAGCAACAGAAAAGGTCTGTCTGTCTGTTCATAAAGTTATGATATTGTGTTTATTTGAAAACATTTGAGTGATAAAAATTAAATTTTTTGTTGAACTTGCATAATTCACAACAGGGTTGTATTATGTATTGATATATTGAAGTTAACATACTGACTAGAGTCTAGTACATTTGGGTCTACAATAGTATTGTATACGGGGACGCCTGTGATTCGTGCCAGTGTTAGTTCTGTTTTTAATTGTTGTTATTTTCTTTGATTTCCCGGTCTAACGCAATGGCGAAGCAAACTTCGAGGAAAACTTTGGCGGGTCAACTGCGGTGGTTTGTTGGCCTTCAGGGAATGCTGTCTAGGACAGACCGAGACGAGGCGATTGTCGAGCGATACGAGCAGATGTCGGATCGCTTCGAGACTGCTGAAGCGGCGGTTGCGGATCTCCTTGATGGAGATCAGGATCTCGAGGTACTGTCCTCCATGAATAATGACATGGGTCAAATTGAGGTCACACAGGTCACCTGTCTGATTAAAAAGCGACAGTCAGGTGTTTCGAGCACGCCTGATGTAGGTCGTGCAGCGCACGGTCCATCGCTGCACAGTAGGCTCCCCACCCTGGAGTTAGGACACTTTGATGGTACCATGGAGCTATGGGTGCCCTATAAAAATATGTTCACCTCCTTGGTTGACAGTAGGCAGGATTTGACAAATGCACAAAAGATGGCATACTTGATGTCCACTTTAGAGGGTGAGGCAAGGAGCATAGTGCAACATTTAAGAGTAGAAGACGACCACGTCGTCGTGGCCACGGTCGTATAGCGTGGGAACCACTAAATAATAGATATCAGAATGTCCGTCTGTTGGCCGATGCTCATACGAGCCAATTGTTAAGTTTGCCTAGGGTAGGTAATAAGGCTCAAATTAGAACGTAGTTACTGACCCCGGTTACAGTTAAAAATGTTAGGTTTACCAGTGGATGAGTGGTCGTTCTTGTTGGTACATATTATTTTGAGTAAGTTACCGTCTGATACTCGTTCACGTTTCGAACGTGAGACCGCGGAAAGGGAGAACAAGGCGCTCCCCACTTTCGCTGATCTAATGAAGTTCTTGGAGTTTGAGGCTAGGGCCGTGGAATCTTCATCGACGTCGGAGGTGGCGCCACCTACCGGGAGTTTTAGGCAAGCTGCCGGTATAACGGGGCGAAGAGGGCCACAGGGAGTGCAACCGCTTCGGGGACGCGTTGCTGCACGTTTGGCTGCACTGGCCGCAGTTGCTGAAGGCCCAAATTGCCACCAGTGTGGGCGCTCAGGATACGCGTTATCGCAGTGCCATGATTTTGCGGTATTACCGGTAGTAGAAAGACGGCGCTTAGTAAAAAATAAGAGATTGTGTTATTTTTGTTTGGAAGACCACTTAGCGCGCGAGTGCTCCAGACAGCGCATGTGTAGAGAATGTGGCAGACCGCATCATGATTTAATTTGTGCGAACAGGTCTGGAGCATACGGTCACGCTACGGGCGGGGAAGCCGCGTCACCGTCCACCCATCAGTCACGTAGTCACGTCCGTCGAGTGGCCCCTCTCTAGGACGAGGAGCGCACCCGTCGGAGAGTGGAGAGAGCCCTCGCGTGAGTCGTGCTCAGTTTAATAATGGTGTGGATCGCGCGCCTGCGGTATTGTATGAGTGGACCCCAGTTTACCGAACCAGTGCCTGCGCCCACTGTAGGACAGTATAGCAGGGTGGAGCCACAGCGATACTCTCCGCCTATGCACGAGTATCCGCGGTTAGAGTATCACCCGCCTTATTTTAGATATGGTAGGGCAGCGGGTTACGCACCTTCTCGGATGGCGTTGTGTACTCGCTCACCATATATGGGGCAATGGATGCACCCTGGATTGGAGAGGCCGGGCCCCCAATAATTGGTCTGCCCCTCTACCAGTGCGGAGCCGAGGACAGTTCTTCTGCTCACCATAATAGTTAGTAGTTGGAGCCCCCCGGGGGGTATTCAGTTAGAGTAAGAGCTCTTTTAGATTTTGGTGCCTAGGGCTGTATATATACGAACGATTGATTGTCAGGGACATGTCAATGTTGTATTACTTTTAGCAAAGAGCAAGGTTGCTCCCATACGTACTCGTCTTGTAATTCCTAAATTAGAATTGAGTGGAGCTCATCTTTTGGCAAAGTTATTGAACCATATACCTAGCGAGTTAGCTGCCACTGTTGAATTTCAAAACGTGTATGCATGGTCAGATAGTCAGGTTGCGCTAGCATGGCTACGCGCGTCCCCACGTACTTTAGAGATTCTTGTAGGAAACCGGGTTTCACAAATTCAGAATATAGTTATTCACATTAAATTGGAGGCACGTCCCAGGTGAATGTAATCCTGCAGACTGCGCTTGAGGGGCTGCACAGCGCCGGAGTTGGTGTCGAATCATCTATGGTGGGGGCCGGAGTGGCTTAAAGAAACGGAGGTTTCTTGGCCTGTCCAGCAGTTGGATAGCAGGGGCGTCGGGACGCTGGGCGTCGGGGCCGCCGTGCGTTGGGACGCTGGGGCGTCACGGCGGTGGCGACGGCACGGTGTGCGTCGGGTTGGAGCGCGGAAGTCGCCATCCTTTGTTGTTACCCAAGGAGGGCCTTTGATAACGCTTTTGCTGTCCGACCGACATGTCCGTTACTCACAAGCGGGATGCAACGCGTTATTGGCGATTTTACAGCGAGAGTTTGGATTTTGTCTGCTCGCCGGGTAATTCACAATGTTCTCTTCTCCTGTGTTCCTTGTTACAGGCTGCGAGCCTCGTTGATGCAGCCGCAGATGGGAGATCTGCCAGCTGATAGGATCACACAGTCGAGACCCTTTGATGGAGTGGCTACGGACGTGGGGGGACCGTTCCTCGTCCGAACGTCTAGCCTTCGCAACGCTCGGATTGTTAAGGCGTACCTGTGTGTATTCGTGTGTCTGTCTACCAAGGCCGTCCACTTAGAATTAGTGTCCTCGTTGTCCACGGAGGCCTTCGTCGCTGCATTAGACCGATTAGTATCGCGTAGAGGTTTGCCTTCTTTAATTAGGTCAGACAACGGCACGAATTACAAGGGTACCGCAAATTACTTGAAAGATGTACATAAATCTTTAGAAGATAATTGTATTAAGTTAAGTCATGGTTATTAAGTGAAGTCGGCCAAGACCCACCTCCGCGGCGTCATCGAGGATTTAGTCTTATTGAAAGATGCGAATTTAGAATTCTTTGTATTGGCGACGTGGTCGCATTATTATGTTGATATTTGGCGGGGATGAGACTCCTCGCGTCGCTGAGGTGTTGGTCAGAGGTTCGATTCTGCGACGAGCCTTGGTAACTCACTCCCGGCTCCCGGTTGATTAAGCTAGTGGTCTGATAAGGATATCAGCCCAGAGCGGGGGATTGTTCGCTTTAAAACGTATTTGAACGCACATTGTATTTGTCAAGATATTTTATTTTTATTGATATGGCAACAAGAGTTGTCGCGGCGTGAATTGTCAGGTAGTCGTGCGGCGGCCATTGCGTTTTCAGACAACAAGAGTTGCAAGAGGTTATTTATTTATTATTTTATTTTTATAATATGGAGAACATACAGCTTTTATATTTTATACAACATGGAGAGATGAACACAAATAAGCTTAAATAGTCTCACAGGTAGCACTAAAGTAGATTAAATTGATCTTAGGAGAACAGATATTTAGATGAAATATAATATAGGTTACATTTATTGCTCTAAATTATTAAAGTATTTTTTATGGATTTTATCTATAACTAAGAAGTTAACTTGGTTGACTGACGTGATGACAAAAATCATCAACAAAAAGTTTTACCATTTCACTACGCTTGGAGTAGAATAAATCGATTCTATCACTAACTGAATTGAAAAGGGTACATGCTCGAATAAAGAATTTTGGCGATAATTAGTGCGCGCGCAAGGGATATTCAGACTCATAGATCTCCAAGTAGAGTAAGGAGCCTCAAGTTTTATACGTGATAAAAGGTCTGCAGAGTCAATGTATCCATTTGCTATCTTAGAGAGAAGAATAATGTCGCTAATCCTTCGTCTAAGTTCCAGGGGGAGAATGTGATGCCTTACGCATCGTTTATAATAACAATCATCACTAGTTCTGGTTTGAAACTGCAAGTACCTCATAAACCTCTTTTGAATAGATTCAATTCTATCGATATAGTATGCATAACGCGGGTTCCATACTGAGGAGGCATACTCAAGGACATTGCGAACGTAAGAACAATAAAGGACTTTGATGGCTTTAACGTTTTTAAAACCGGCGCAAGATCTCATCAGGAAACCCAATGCTTTAGAGGCTTTCTTAATTATGTGGTCAATGTGCTTATCATAAAGCAATTTGGAGTCCTAAACAATGCCCAAATCCCGCATACAGTCCACTCGGGTTAAGAATTGATCGTTTATAGGATATCTATGATTTAATTTGTGTTTTTTTCGTGAGAACGACAGCAGCGAGCATTTGGATATATTGAGATCTAGTTTGTTAATCTTACAATATTTTTCAAACCTTTGCAAGTGGTAACAATCCTGATCGTGACGTATTTCTTGGAAAATCTTCATGTCGTCTGCGAACAATAGGAAATCAGCACTCTGGAAACAAGCTCCTATGTCATTGATAAAGATCGTGACTAAAAGAGGGCCTAACAGGGACCCTTGAGGAACACGTGTGGGAGTTCCCTCAGACAAGTTTGTCTCCAGAGCGACTGATAACCGTTAATCGCAACCGACTGAGATCGATTTCTTATGTACGAAAAGAACCATCTAAACAAGTTACCGTGAATTCCGGCTTGAAGCAATTTTAATTTTTATTTCTATTCGATCAAAGTTCTTGCTATAGTCTGTGTATATTGTGTCAGCTTGGGCTCCTGAGTCCATCATCTTAGAAATTTTGTCATGAAAAATGACAAGATTAGATACAGTAGACCTGTTTTGCAGGAAACCGTGTTGTTGAGGAATGAAAATGGGTCTGAGGGCATTATAAGTTTGATGGTACACGATTTTTTCAAAGATCTTAGAAAATATGTTGAGTTTGGAGATTGGCCTGTAGTGATTAATAGCATTTCTGTCGCCCTTTTTGTGAACTGGAGTTATGATCGCTTGCTTCCATACTTCAGGTACAATACCTTCCTTTAGAGATCGTTTAAACAGTAGGCTGAGGGGCAGAGCCAGGCTTTTTGCGCATCCAGATGGATAAACCCCTTTCGAGTTTTTAGAGGACTTAACGTGGGACCAGAACAGTTTGGGAGTAGAGATAATGGTTTCTTGAATGGTTTTAATATATTGTTCATAGCATTCTCTTTCCATATTTTTTATGCGTTTACGAGCAAAAGAGAAGGAATTGTAATCTGAGAGATTACCGTAAATTTTGTATTTGCGGTGGAACTTATTTTTTTCCCTTAGAAGCTTTTTAAGTTCAGTTGAGTACCATGGTGGAAAAGATTGTTTGGAAGTAAATTTGTGAGGAACAAATATATCTCTAAGGTTGTATAAGATTTTATAGAAATTATTTAAAGCTTCATTCAGGGTAGTACATTCATTGATTTTCTCGAACCATGGTACATTATTTAATGAGGATGATATTGCTTGATAGTTGCCAGATTTATAAAAATATTTCATTCTTCCGTTGTTTTTTAAAGATTGGTGTGAATTGATTTTGGCTATGATTTCAAGGGATTTATGGTGTGCATCTTCAGGGACCAATGGATCCTCACATGCTTTCACTGACACTTGTAGATTGGATTAAACCAAGTCCAGTATTCTATTGTTACAATTTTGAATATTATTATACTGCATAAAGTCACATTGAATGAGGGTATCAAAAAATAAAGCCTGACTTTCACCTGAAATGTTAAGGGGATCCAAATGGCATCCATTCATTGGCCCAGGGTTAAAGGGTTGAGTTTAGGATACTAGTCTGCTGACACGCTGGCTGGGCTGGTCATTTGCCAGAAATCTCCGCGCCGAGGTCGACGACAATCAACGTCAGAAGAAGGGGATCCAGGGGACCTATGCTTTCCTCTGAGCCAGGGTTGAGTCGTGACCTTGATTGAGCGCAGAGGTCCCGTCCAGGAAGAGAAGGTGCACGAACATGTGAGTGTCTGAACCATTTACCCTTATAACGGGATTTAGTATATAAGTCTCCCTTGTTTGGGAAACCCTTTCTGGCAGGGTTTAGATTCTATACAGCATTAATGGGCCCAGTCACGAAAAACTAAATTGTACCTGTCGAGAGGGGGGTTTATCACACAACGGGGATTCTCTGAACGCGAGCGAAGCTGCGGGCAAAAGCTAGTATAGAATATAATAAGGTTGAAGACTAATGCTATGTCAACGCTGTGGTGAAAAACAGATTCCATTTAATTTTCTCGATAGAAAAAAATTACAAAGTTACCTCCAAACCGTACAATAAACCAATAGCATTCAATGAATACTTGAAATTAGATATGAAACTTTGCATAAAATAACTGATATTAGTATAAAGCAGCTGCAGACTGTAACATAGGTAAAAATTAAAAAACCATCAGTGTAGCCGCAATTTCAAAATAACTGATGTTATGCGTGCGCGGCATCTGATTAGAGTAGGATAGACAGTTAAAAGCAAACGCGTTAGAGCAGAACTGCGAATTGAGGTATTATGGGCCCTTAAGGTTCCCTTTAACATGGTTAACTCTGTCCATTAAAATCAAAATAGCGACTCATTTCTATAAGGTGACTTTAATTGATATAGCCAAATTCTTACTGACGACTCGGTAAGTACTCAGTAAGAAGGATCGGTGACCCTTTTTGTGAAATGCAAATTATTCTTTTCATGTTGCTTACAAACGCAAGCCCAGCCCCGAGTCAATTACTATGGGACGTCAAGATTTTAAAAGTGTTCGATCCGTGTAACGATCACTTACCAAGCCTCCAGTATGCATAAATAAAAGTCACCTTGTATATAGCGAGGACGGAATATTAACATGATATCTAAAAGGTTTTGATTAAAAAATCACATTTACCACAACACACATGTTTAATTATCTTTCCATCCCTATTTTTATTTTATATTACACAACATGTAAGTATATAGAAGGATTTTTATACAATAGTTGATGTATATTAATTTTAATACTTAGTTTAAGAATCAACAACACAGTAAAAAGAATTATGAAACACTTAAATATTGGCAGTCTATTTTAATGATATGTATCCTTTGCAGTTTGTAACAGCCATTTTACACACTTACTTTTAAAAGTTTAAGGTCTGCTGTGAGAATATTGGAAAATCTACTTATATTCATAAATATTCTTTTCCTACTTAAATCTAGTTTTGCCCAGTACGTGGGATTACCTTGAGGCAAATAAAATATTTAATGGACCCTATGATGACTGCATCGCGCAATTCTGGTTCTTAGGCCCCTTGTATACATACAGGTAGTACCCAAATATATAATGCACATTATAATAATAGATTTCAGTGATTTTGAGTAATGTAAGCATATTTTAGCCCCATTTAATGGCATATAATACTCACAGCAAACGTTTATATAATTACAATATTTATTTACAAATATTAAATTTACCTTTGTTTAAAAACAACATAACATGATTTAAATTATAATACAAAATGCAACAGCGAATCTAGGTACAATAGAATCTCGTTAATAAAGTTGCAACTTCAAGCAAGGGCAAAATCACTTCGTTAATAGAGTAGCAACTCCAATCCAAGCAACGGTAAGATCACTTCGTTAATAAAGTGGCAACTCTAAGCAAGGGCAAGATCACTTCGTTAATAAAGTGGCAACTCCAAGCAATGGCAAGATCACTAAAATAGGTAGACGAGTAAAAAAAATATACCTATACATGTGTTATATTGGTAATGTGAGTGTCAACAACATCAGCTACGCGGATGACATGGTGCTGCTGGCGCCCTCGGTCAGCGCTCTCAGGAAACTGTTAAGTGTGTGCGAGTCGTATGCTTGCGACCATGGTTTGATTGATATAAGTATTATCAAAAAAGGCTGGTACCAAATGCCCAAATGTAGTCACCTCTAGCAAGAGTGACACAATTTAAATATTTGGGGCACTTTGTTACGGTGGTCCTCAAAGATGATGTAGATATGGAGAGGGAGCGCAGGGCACTCGCGGTAAAAGCGAACATGTTGGTGCGAAGGTTCGCCCGATGCTCAGATGCAGTCAAAATTACGCTTTTCAAAGCCATTTACGTCATTTTATTCGGGCAGCGTTTGGGCCAACTATACTCAAAAATCGTGGATCGCCCTGCGCATTCAATATAATAATGCTTTTAGGGCGCTGCTGAGGCTTCCGCGTTTCTGCAGTGCATCAGCGATGTTTGCGCTCGCTCAGTGCAATATTGCGTACAAAAAAAATAGCCGGCAGCGAGGATTGTTCACTGATCGGCCACCTTAATAACATTTGTCTCTTGCTTGTAGAATGAAGTACTAACCATTCGTAATAAGATTTTACTAACACATGGATCGAAAATAAAATAAATTGTTATTATTTACTATTATCAGGCAAATATTTATCCAATATATTTCTTGTAATATTTAACACTTTTCTTTTTACGGACCTGAATGGCAATCGGAGCCCTAATAATTTTGCTCTGCTGCCATGTCTGTTCATCTGTCCGTCTGTGTATGTCACGGGTCTCTAGCTTGCAGACGGAATGAGGCCTGAAATTTGGATATGTAACCTAAAACTAGTGGACTAGTAAAACTCATGGACTAGAGTCATTGACCTCTCAGTAGAGTACAAATTATTTTTATTTTTTTTGTCTCCAGAAATAAAGAAACGGGGGGCCATCAAATAGTTGTCAGTTTTAGACCATTTTTGTTACGGGGTCTATCTCAACAATTAATAAACTAGTTAGGAATTTTGAATTTTCTGTGTATTATGTGTATTTAAATAAGAAATTCCGAAAACGGCGATTTTTTTTACATGGGCGGAGCCGCAGGCATAGTCTAGTTAATAATAGTTTTATAACTCATAGATCTGAAGGCTTGATGTGTAACTATACTTGTTGAGTGTGAGGTAACGAGATTCCACTGTCATTTTGATATTGTAGTAATTTGATTTTATGTTAAGGATTTGAATGTGTGGCGTTAGGTGTTTAGTTTACCGATTTTGTTAATATATTAAGCAACTTCACGCCATGCGCCATTATAGTTTACGCCATTTTTTTGGTAGGTTTATTATGGTCACTTTTTGTTTGGAACATTAAAGTTTACACCATATTGTTTGGTACATTATGGTCAACGCCATTTTGTTTGGTACATTACAGTTTACATCATTTTGTTTGGTAAATTATAGTTGACACCATTTTGTTTGGTAGATACATTATAGTTTGGTGTATCTTCTTCGAATCCGTACATTGTTATCAATTTAACTCCGTTGCATTGAACGTTTGTCGCTTAAGTGCAATTTGGCAAGGGAGGGTTGCCAAATCACCTTGCACTAGTAAATATTTTCATTAATTTCAATAGACTAAAATAACAAACCTGACTAATTGACCTAATTGGCAGAAAGGCAGAGACATAGCTTAAATTACGGTTATGTAGAAGTGACTTAAATAATCAAAAATATTCCTTTGGGCACATGCGGCTATTTTGCCATTCATTGATTTGTGACTAGAAGCTTATCTTGGAAGTTGTATAAAATTTCAAGCCATTGACTTTTTTTCACAGTCTTTATAAAATATTATGTAAGTAAGAAAGTGCAATGAACGCTTTTTAAAGGATCCTATCCTGGTTTTGTTAACGTTTTTCGTCACCTCGACAAAACATCAAAATCGATATGTTTTGACATAAAATATGATTAAAATGTTTATGCAAACATTCCAAACATTATACCTAGTGTAAACAGACTGCTAATATCTTTAAATGAATTTAAATGCTCTATTGATAATAATAAACGACTTTCTCACTAGAAACTTACCTAGGTATGTGAAAATAAAGAATTGGCCCTGCCCGTACAAAATTTGCATTACGTTTTCAAAATTAGTAAAAAATCGTATTATTATTGTTTCATCGGCTAACTAAGGTATGTTTCTTTAAAAAAGTTACCCAGTATGATCACTAGATTATGTAGTTTAATTTAAAGATACTTGTATTATAAGGTGACTTTGGCTGATAACGCCAAATTCATACTGGGGACTCGGTACCATCAAGGTTCAATGACCCTATCTGTGAAATAAGCAAAATAAAATTTAGACTCCCTATACTTATTGAGCCAAGGTTGTTGTTAATTTTTTGTACTTCTCAAACAGTATCATTGAACCTTGGTCCTGACCATGGACCGTGTCTCTAGTATGAATTTATATATATCAACCAAAGTCACCATCTATTACATCTGGTATACGCTATTTTCAATATTCCGTGGGAATAATAAAGATACCCATTATACAGTGGTGGTCACGTAATTAAAGACACCTCCTAATTGACCACAAAAAGCCTAGTTATGGTACTACCGTTTGCTTAAATAGGTATATAATCTAGAGTAATTGGTATTAAACCATACGTGACATTGTATTCTTAAAATGTGGGACAAAAAAATTGATGTGTTCGTTAGTAGTTTAGCCACAGAGCACTCTGGGAAAGTAACACAAACTTTTTTAACTTATTTGTAGCTGGCCAGCTAATTAAAGACACTCCATTTGCTTAGAATAAATAAAAAAAAATGTTGTTATTGAAATTATCTTTATTACACAAAATTCCCAACAAATTTATAAAACATTCCGGTACGTATCAATATTTGGTCGCATGTCCTTTGGCAGAAATTACAGCACGACATCTCTTGGGCATGGAAGCGATCAATTTTGTACAAGCTCCTACCGGAATTTGCTCCCATGCTTCTGTAAAGGCTGTGTAAAGTTGATCGACGTTCGATGTCCGCTTTGTCGCTACTGTCTTCTTCACCTGGTACCACAAATTTTCTATGGGATTTAAATCCGGGCTGTACGGGGGCCAATCCAAAACTGTCACGGACTGGTTCCTTAAGATGATAAAAAAATAAGATGATAAGTCCAAATGACCGGTAAATTTTGCTCGGCGTAGGGCAGCATGGCTTTTTCTAAAATATTCTTGTAGGTACTGGAATTTATCCATGTTGCCTTCTATTTTCCTGACAGGTCCTACACCAAGTCCTGAAAAGCAGCCCCACACTTTGATATTTCCGCCCCCATGTTTGACTACTTTCTTGGTATACTTTGGATCCATTTCTGTGTTTGGAGGGCGTCTAACATATTGTTTTCCATCAGAATTAATCATATTAATTTTTGTTTCATCAGAAAAGAGCACTTGATTCCACTCTCGTTCAGTCCAGTGTTGATATTTTTTAGCAAACGCTAATCTTGCCTTAACATTTTGCTTTTTCAAAAGTGGCACTTTTCGAGACACTCTTCCGTACAAGTTTGCCTCACATAGTCTCCGTCTAATTGTTCTTGCAGACACACCCTTTGACCCTTCTGCACCAAACAACTCCGAACTTATCAGTTCTGATCCCTTGAACGGATCTTTTTTTGCCAACAACACCATCTTAGAGTCTTCCCGCACAGTAATTTTCCTTGGTCTCGGTTTTCTAGGTACGTTTTCGGTCATGTTAAACTTCTTGGTATGTTTTAAAGCATTCATAACCATGTCCTTAGAACAGTTCAAGTGGTTTGCTATTTTTCTGTACGACCAGCCTTTGGTTCGAAAGTTCAAAATAATCTTTCTAGTGGTCGAATCGCAACTCTTGTTTTTTCCCATATTGATTGGATTAAAACGTATTAATTTTAATGAAAAAAGTTACGTTTTTTCAGTAATATCGACGTTTCATGAAAATACGCGGCAAAACAAAGAAAAAGAGAATTTAGTTCTTTTTTAAATTCAGAACACAACTTTTATTGTCTTTAATTAGCTGGCCAGCTACAAATAAGTTAAAAAAGTTTGTGTTACTTTCCCAGAGTGCTCTGTGGCTAAACTACTAACGAACACGTAAATATTTTGTCCCACATTTTAAGAATACAATGTCACGTATGGTTTAATACCAATTACTCTAGATTAAATACCTATTTAAGCAAACGGTAGTACCATAACTAGACTTTTTGTGGTCAATTAGGAGGTGTCTTTAATTACGTGACCACCACTGTATGATCTTGGTTATTGAATTGGGGATTTAATAAGAGAGCCTTTAAATAACATAACTTCTGTCTTTAGTTGCCTGGTCAGTAGTTGACGAAGTTTAGGCTGAACTTATTTTAAATAGAAAGCACTGACATTATTTACATGCTTAGAAGTCAGAAGTAATTAGTAAGACTTTTGGAGGATTCTTGCTTTTCAACAAAATGCGTAACGTAGAGAGTATTTTTATAAAGTTGTTTTTTAATAGCAGGTTAAAAAGCGCTCATTGTCTATCTAATTTTACTAGCAACATTTATCTAATTTAACTAAACATGTATCGTACACTCTCTTCTTTCCTGTTCTTTTCGCTGCTGGTACCTGGAACAAAACGCATTTTACTGTCAAATAAAATTTTAGTCAGAAAAAGTTTAAGTAAATTTGATTTATGTAAGATTTGATTCCATCCATCCAACCATCAGCCCGTGTTCATCCACTGCTGGACATAGGCCTTTCCCAAATTTCGCCACTCATGTCGGTCCTCCGTCCTCCTCATCCAGCCGCCCCCCGCAACGTCCTTCAGGTCGTCGGTCCAGCGGCCACGAGGTCGGCCTACACTACGCTTTGCTGTACGTGGTCTCCAGTCTAGAGCCTTTCGGCCCCAACGGCCATCATCTCGGCGACAAATATGGCCTGCCCACTGCCACTTCAACTTACTGATTCTGCAGATTTGATTATTTATTTAATATTCAATTACAAACAATTTTTTAAAATTTTCCTACAGTAATAAATAACTTTTTGTACTGGTAATATTTTAAATAAAAAAAGAGTTTCCGTCAATAGGCGAAGACCGCTTTTTTAAGATCCAATTCCTAATGTCAAATATTTCTTCGTTGCGTATTGCGTGCGACTGTGATGCTATTGATTAATTATTTATGATGATTTAATACTAACTTGTCTATTAACGATGAGATATCAGCGGCGAGGGGGGCAAAGTTGCCGGACGGTAGACCATCACTCCCGTTTGTCGTTGCGCTGAAATTAACAAAAGTACCTACTTACCAAAAAAACACCATTAACATACATATCAGCGATTCCCTTTTATCATACCAAATTTACAACATTTTACCATACAGGTAAATTTTTGTTTCATTGTAGAAAATGCAATATTCCGGTATAAAGTTACCGACTTTTGAATTACCTACAGAAACTCCATCTAAGCTACATATTTAATATCAAATTAATACCCAATAAGAAAAAGAGGAAAGGTTTATAGCACTCATGCGGTAAATGCGAAAGCAAAGTTAATGTTTAGAAAAGCAAAGGAAATTGGTAAAATGTTATCTAACGCGAAACCCATTCTGAACATAAATGAAATGGACAATGGACAATGAATGCAACAACCAAGCAGTAAAATAAAAAGTGGCCAGTAATCTGTAATTACGATTCAACAAAGAGCGTCAAATAGCTTTTGGTTGCAAACAATTTTCTTGGTTGTGCGGAACAGAGAGTCGACCCTTTCTTTTGATTTGATTTTTATGTTGTTGGCCATGTGGCCTTGACAACTTTACCGGACAAAAAAGAGGAAACGCCAACGACGTTCACATCCAGTAAAATGGGCCAGGCTCAGAACTTTGATTCTATACAAGAAGAGTAGACTCGTATCTGTGAGGTGGCGGCGTGCAGACGTGTTGCTAGTGAGGGGGTGTGGGTGTGTGTGGGGGGTACCTGAGGTCTACCTGCTGGCGCCGCGCCGCGCCCCGGAGCCGGCGCTGCCGCCGCCGCCGGACCCCACCGACCCTACACAGGACCAGAACGGCTCTTTACATGCGGTCGGGCATTCCACTCAGAGTAAATATGTGTTGCCATACATACCTAACCAAGATTATAGAGTTTTTGAGTAATAGTGATAAGCTTGTTTGTTTTCCCTATAGTTGCAGGAAGATAATTTTTTTAATGTTTGGTCTGCTAAGCTGAATGATAGCTAATTTTCGGCAAAGAACAAGATAACACGGATAAACGATGACAGTTTTAATCATCAGCAAGCCGATGAAATAGTAAGCGCATTGAATGCAGTCCCGAGCAAGCCTTACATAAAGTTGGAAAAGAGTAACAACTGAAAGCTCTGTTCACCTTTAGTGGTAGTGTTGGCTAGACTATCACTGTTGTCGTCGGAGTCAGTGGGGGGGGGCTCCCGCCACCCCGCGCCGCCTGCGCACGCGGCTCGAAGCCTGTGCCTGGCTTCCACTGTTGACGATTTTGATAAACTTGACTCATCTGGAAGAAACGTACGTGGAGAAATCTCATTTTTCATTATAATAACTCGCAAACGTGACATTGAAGTAATGCCTCGTTCAATCACTTACCATATCTATAATGGTCACAGGAAGCTCGATGCCTCCTCTCTCTTCTATGTCTATGTGGAGGGACGGCGTCGTCGTCTCGTCGCCCGAATGTTCTGAAGTGGAGGGAATGGGCCCCTTCCGAGACGCCGAACGTAGCGTACGGGCTAATCTCGTAGAGCTCAGCTGAAGAAATATCATTAATAAAGTGATCAGTATAATATACTACTGCAAACAAAATAAGGGCCACTTGTTATTTTTACATTTTACTTTAATTAAATGAACATAACTAATTGATATGTCGCAAAACGTTGACGTTACCAACTCTTTGATATCTAACCTCGTTGATGAAGTGCCTTAGACCAAATACTGGCCCTTAGTAAAAAAAATTCAATGTCAAATTTTCTTCTAATTTTGTTTCGACTTTTCTTTGAGATTTGTTTCGATTAGCGTCTTGATAATCTGAAAATTATCGTAATTTTGTTCAGTTATCTTGTCTAAACAACATTTAACGATAAAATGCTACAAGTACAAAGACACAATTACTGCAACCAGAGCCGTTACAATGATCCGAGAAGGAAATTCTCAGCAGTGTGTGGATTTGCACCTGGGTTTTTCTCGAAGAGCTATCCAAAAAGGTGGTAGAGCTGATGCCGGACTCGACTGTGGAGGTACCACCATCTAACTCGCAAATCTTCCCGAAGTTATTCGGGGGAGAGTAAAAGAACAGCTTTCAGGCAAAACCAGGCGGCCCACCATTGTCTGGGACCGATGGATGGCAGTAGGTATATCCAATCCATCCCCCATTGCCGGGCCTTATATAAAACAGACTGGTGACGGGCAGCGGCGTCACTGGTGCAAGGGTTTTGGCACCGCACTCACCAACCCGCCTGCCCAGCGTATGTGAGTATGGGCATTTCTTCCAGGAGGACCGACAAGAGTGGCGAAATCCTGGAAAGGCCTATGTCCAACAGTGGACGAAACAGGCTGATGGATGGATCCAAAATGCTCGGAATCGCTTTCAAGTGACCGGCAGTGTTGCAAGAAGACCTGCCTCGGGTGGAGTTCGCATTACAACTGCTCAGGAGGATCGGTTCATCCGGTTAAGTGCCCACCGAGAACGCACAGTAACGGCTCGTAAGTTACAAAATCGCCTACAGTTGACAACGGGTACTCGTGTCAGTGATCAAACGATCCGTAATCGGTTGCACGAAGACCAACAAACTTCAAAACGACAAGTTCATCGAATTTATTTGTCCAGGACTCAACGTGCAAACCGTTTAAGCTTCTCCCGTTAATATTTCGACTGGGGCATAAATCAGTGGGGCATGGTGCTTTTTACCGACGAGTGTAAAGTAAAAATTTTCAATGACAATCGGCGCATTAGGGTGTGAAGACGACGCGGCGAGCGATTTTCGGAAGCTTGCATACACAAAGTTGACCGTTTCGGTGGTCCCAGCGTAATGATTTGGGGTGGGATTGGCTTACATGGCAAAACTGAGCTCGCTATTTTAAATGAGGGTTCCGTAACTGCTCAGCGTTAGATTGAGGAAGTTATCAGGCCTCATGTGGTCCCATTTGCCCAGCGAATGGGTCCTGGATTCATCCTGATGCAAGACAATGCCCGTGCACACACAGCTCAAGCAACCCAGTCTGTACTGGAACACTCTCACATTCAAGTGTTACCGTGGCCAGCAAGCAGTCCAGACTTAAATCCGATCGAGCACATGTGGGACCAATTGAAACGAATTGTTAAAGAGAGTGAGCAAGAGGTTTACAACCAGCAGCAACTGGTTGGCGCTTTGAAACGTGCCTGGGAAGAGATTCCAGCTGAAAACGTCAGGCATTTGATCGAAAGCATGCATTTCAGGCTACAGGAGTGCATAGCTAAGAGAGGAGGGCATATCCATTATTAACAAACATAAAAAGAAATCAAAAGTAAAGAATTCTCAAATTTTCAATCACCTTTCCTTGTTTGTGTTTTTTATTTTAAATTGTATTTTTTATGAAAAGTTAAATAAGCATATTTAATTATAATTAATTTAAACAGCCTAAACGCTAGAAAATAACATTGTTTTATGTTTACGGTAATTAAACAATGTATTAATTTTATAATTTTCTTGGTATACCTTAAAAACCTAGTGGCCCTTATTTTGTTTTGACTAGTATATATTAATCTTACAATATTTTGGTCAATACTAAAGAAAAAATAATGTTTATTTATGTTTTTCAGTAATAGCATTAGATTTTGATTTTTGCTGGGAATTACCTGAAGAGTCGTCATTGGACTTCTCGTTTCCATTGATAGAGGAGGACGAGTATAATTTTTGTCCCTCTCTGAGCTTTTCTCTTTCCGCTTCATTGCTCTCACTCAGTTTGCGGTCATCCCGCATGTAATGATCACTTGATATACAGAAGAACCTGCAACAGTAAAAAAGAAATAAGCATGTAAATTTAATTACAGAAGTATTCGTAAATTTTGATTTTCTGTGGCCTTATCGTACTTTCTCTTCCCTTGGACAACGCAAACGATGGCAGCTAAAGTGATGACGATCACGACAGCACTTGCAATACAAGATAAGATCACCGTACGAAGAGAAGTCTTCCTCTCACCACCCGAAAGGGGAGAAGATGGCTTCATCGGAGGAATGCGAGCTGAAAACACGAGAATATTTATTTACAGATTTTAAACACACTAGAATACTTGTCGATTGTTTATCTCAAGCTCACGTTTACCTCCAGCTAATGTGTGAGTGTCAGCAAGTAGCATTACAATTTCAGCCCCTGCATCATTGAAGGCTTCAACAGATAGCTCGTACCACGTCGCTGGATTTAAATCTCCCAGTACGTGGCTGGCTGAATTTAAACTGTCTCCAACCTGAAAATGTATACTAGGTTATATTTTGTAAAATAGGTGTTAAATGTGGAACATTATTTTATAGTATGAAAAATTGATAATGAATCATTTATTTTGGGATTAATTACCTTTATCCAATGTTCCGTACCAGCTCTTCTGTAAGACACCCGGAACCCAAGTATGGGGCAACCTCCATCTCGCCACGCGTAGAAGTTGATTTTGATAGCTGTTGCATTCATGTAAATATGTTCTTCCGGTTTTGGAGGTTTCGGACCTTGGAAACAAAGATAAATTCAACGAAGTGTTGAAAGTAAAGGATTCAACAATGGATTCTTAATTCTTGTGTGACTCAAATAGATGAAAGGGTCATTAGTCTTTGGATACTTACGTCCACCCCTTGTAGTAGCCGTTAGCACTTCGCTGGGTAGCCCTATAGAAATTTTGTTTCTGGCCTGTATCTTCGCATTGTAAGTCGAGCCACATTTCAGCATATCCATTGTGTATGTTGTTATTTCTGGAGACAGATCAACCGTGTGCCATTCGCTGTCTGTTGCAGGCTTGGAGTGAAGGAGATAGCCTGAAATTGCCAACCGCACCATCAATGAATAACAGCCATCAGATATATCGTCAATAAATACATGAACCCCGAAGGGGGTATCAGAAGTTTTTCTGAGTGTGGACTGTGAAATGTAAGTCACAGTCCACGTTCATACACTCCACTCTTCTTTCCACCGACGACGAAGACGTTTTGGGAACCACCTTTCACCGACGATTATCACGTCCCAGTGTGATGGGTGGTGAGCCCTATCGCCATACTTCGGGAACAAATTTAACCAAGTGTCTTCCGAAGCATGTTTACCAAACATAAATGTGCTCCTACGGGATTGGAACCCGTAAAATTAGTAGACGAGCACTCGAACCATAGCCACTAGGCCACAGAGGCAGTCAATAGAATTAACGAGAAATAAAACTTGTAGGTACCAGAAATTTAATGAAATATTTCTTTACCGAGTATTGGAGATCCACCATCTCTTGGCAGCTGCCAATGCAGTTTGATGCTAGATGCAGTGGTGTACTGTAGAGAGAGCGCGGGGGGAGCGGGCGGCAGGATTGCGACCACAGTGTATGTGATGGAGTCTTCGCCGATGGTATTTGTGGCGGTGCAGGTAAAATTGCCGGATGATTGTTCGTTTACTTCTGAAACAGAAAATTACGTAAAATTATTGGGATGTAAGAAAAAATATACATCGTCATGACATTATTATTATTACCGCTCATCAGAGGTGTTTCAGAGTGTGAAAAGTCTAGATAACAAGTATAAACACTCGCAGACCCTGTTTTCACTGACGATTTTTATGTCGCAGCGTGATTGGAGCTAAGGCACAAATACACCCTTTATAGGACATTTTATGGTTTTCTCACAGTATTTTCCTTCACCGTCATTATGAGGTCAGTATACAAATTCTATGCCCTTATAAACTCATTGGTGCATGCTTGACCGAACAGGAGACGAACCTGAGTCTCAAAATTGAGAGTAAGACGTCCTTCCAAGTTCAGCTGCTGGGGCTGCAGTTCAGATGGAACAGCGATAGATGTAGAGGGATAATCTTGCCTCGTATATGCAGATGTCCTCTCGGCGTCACCTGGTAGAAGGTGTGATGTGTGACCGGCGCGCGCGCGTGCGTCCAGCGTGACCGCGGCGTCGGGACGCCCACGCACGCGCAGTGCAGGACGCACATTGAGCCAGAGCCTCGCACGACCACACCGCCGAATGACGCTATACGTGCTGGAACTGAAGATAATATTCGGCTTGTCGTCAAATCATTTCCTAAGCAATTAAACATATTCTCAAAAAATTGTGCTTCTTGTCTTTATTTCAAATTAGTACTCTTTACTTACATTTTTACTAACAAATAATATCATAAAAACAAAACACTTACTATTTAATATTAAAAGATATAGAAGATACTAGGTACACTACTGAATTATTTGGGTGAAACAGAAATTTGCACGAAACGTTTTATTTATTTACGGGAGCCAAGCGCATGACTCTGGGACGTCACCGTTGCACTGAGGTGGGAAAGGGGTGCGCTTTCAAATGATTGTGTCACGGGTTCGTCCACTGCTCGGGAAGTGCGAGATTTTGACATTTGGGCAACTATCCCACTGCGGCATCTATCCTGGAATTACCTAGGTTATTAATTTTCCGCTTCCTGTATGCAGCTTCTTAACTTACAAGACAGTGTCCTCACCTGCCTAAAACTAGAAACTTCATTGCTATCCCAATCATTTAACTTCTGACATTTATAGTATCTATATCATGTTTATTGAATTATTCAAGTAATGTTTTGAAAACGTGCAAGGATACTCGCGCTATTTTGTTTGTTCGTGCGTTACCTACGCGGGCTTGGACCCTTGTAAGACTACAGCACATGCTAAGTCGTCTTAGCCCTTCTGTCTGCTGCGACACATGACTTCTTTTAGTTTTAGTCACATTATTTGATTCTTTTGTTTTATTTCCTGATGTTTGATTTTACAATTTGTTTTATAATGTAATTGTGTTGTGCAGATAAATATATGTATATCCTATGCTATTCTATGCAGGATACATAAGTGAAAAGCGTGGAATGAAAACGTTGGAGCAGAAAGGATTCCTCCTAATTGTTGAAAAGCTCAAAATAAAAGAACGTGTTAGAGGTAAGAATGTTGAAAAGATTATTATCTTACTTCTAGAGCTGGGTCCTTGTCCCACCACAAGTGTGGACTCGCCTTCCCCAGAGCCAGTAGTGGCCGACACCCAAAACTCGTACAGCTGATTTTCCATCAAATTCCGAACTTGGTACATGAGCTCTGCATCCGACTTCATATCTGCTGAGACTGTGAAACTAGAATGCTTGCCAAGCCTGGAGAAAAAAAATCTCATTAAATCGAGCCGATTTCAATGTTTATGACATAAACTTTCAACTTTAAATGTGTTTAAAAATAATGTGTTTGGTTTACGATTAAGGCTTCTTGATTAAATAATATTCCTACCTGCCAGCTTCTCTATGATAGACGGTGTAGTGTGAGATGATCCCATTGGGATGGAGTGGAGGTAACCAGCTCACCAATACAGAGTCACTTGAAAACGCCAGCGCTTTGATTTTTTGCGGTGCAGACGGTACTGAATATAAAAAAGAAATCCGTTCAAAGGTGTTTGAAAAATTATACCTGATGTAGATTGACAATTATACCTGATGTAGATGGACAATTACACCTTATATAGATAGACAATTATATCTGATGTAGATGGAAAATTATACCTGATGTAGATGGACAATTATACCTCATGTAGATGGACAATTACACCTGATATAGATGGACAATTAAACCTGATGTAGATTGAAAATATCTTTAATTAAAACTGATCATACTGAATAACTTCCGCAATAAAAAACGTGTAAATAAAAAAATGGGACTGCAGATACAAATTTCACAGTGGGTTTTTAAAATTTGTATAGAAAGAGGTTTTTTTATCATCACAGGTTGGAGATAAAAAAACCCTTTTCCTTGCAATTTCCATGAGAAATTTGTTAAGTTTGATCACTAGATTATATCCATCCATCCATCCATCAGCCTGTGTTCGTCCACTGCTTGACATAAGCCTTTCCCATATTTCGCCACTTTTGGTGGTCCTCCGTCGTGCTCATCCAGCCGCCACCTGCAACCTCCTTCAGGTCGTCGGTCCAGCGATCACGAGGTCAGTCTACGTTACGCTTTGCTGTACGGTGTAGATTATAAAGTTGCATTTAAAGATACTGGTCCATTTGCATCCGGTATTTAACAAGAGCATAAATGATGAATAATGAGTATCTATAAATACTTACCGTCTTCTTCAGTTAAACAAAAGACTGGAGGACTTCGTTTCCCGTCACCCGCATTGGTGAAAGCCAACACTTGGATGGAGTAGTTGGTGTACTTGTGTAGTGTATGTAGGTACGTGTCTGTTGTTGTCACACGTTTTATTTCCCCAACGTCCGCTAAAAAAGGATTCCATTTTGATTGCATAACTAATTTTTAATCATTAAAATGATTTATGAGGTTCCCCGCATTTCTCACCATGGTCCGCCGATAGAGAAGCATAAATAACTTTGTAGCCCTGGATTAATCCACCATGTTGGCCAATAGGTGGTGGACTCCAAGATACTTTCATGCTTGAGGAAGATAAAGCAGAACAGGTGACTCTTGTGGGGTGAGATTCCGGCACTGTAAATTAATAAATATTTAAGTATGTTTATAATACAATAAGTTAAACTATTTTCGTTCTTGAGAGAATCAATTAAAGTAATACCTCCTTCCAATGTGGTTGCAGAAACGGGTACGGAAGCGGGTCCTGCCGCCACTCCGTTGAACGCGCGCACTCTAATTTCATATCTTGTGAACTTTCTCAGACCCAATAAACTAAGTTCTGATGCTGACCATCCATTAACCGTTAGAGTCCTAAAAGAACAATGTTTGACTATTTTTGTTAGTGTTTTGATCTTAATGAAACATTAGGTTGACGTGTATTCGTACCTCGATGCGTTTCCCAACATAGCGCCCCCAGGAGTAATTTCAGTACACGTGACGGTATATCCCAGCAGTTCGCCGTGCCAGGCTTCTCTTGGAGGGGGCCGCCACGTCACATGTAGCTCACCAGGCCCGCCTGGTGTCACATGAACATTGTTTGGTGGTTCTGATGGAGCTGTCAAGTAATACAATTCATTAATACGTGCTCTTTAATTAAACATAATATTTCACTTGGTTTCTACCTTACCTTCTTCTTGTGTCTTTACAACCACTGGTTCAGTGAAATCACTTCTATCTATTTGATTGATAGCCGCTAATCTGATCATATAAGCAGTGTGTGGTCCTAAATTGCTTACTAGTGCTTCAAAATGTAGTTCTCCTTTCTTTGTTAAACTGAAAAATTAAAGTTCAGCTGCTGTATCGTGATCATGGCACCATATTGTAGTTATCTCTAACTACAAAAAAACAGCCTCAACAACTCTTGACTCTAACAAAAATTGTGCTAATTTAAAGCTTAATATTTCGCCAACGGATCCCTAAATACAAAAAAGATTATCACACACCCACATTGTTCTTGAACGACCTATCTAATGATACCCCACACTATAGGAATAGGATGGATGAGAAAAAAAATCATTCCTAATTTAGGTACCTAAGTATTGCATTTTCACGGACTATCGATGGAGCAAAACAATCGATACTTTCATAAGTATCGATACAATCGATAATTTAATTGATAAACGTAAATAATACTATCGATAGTCTCGAGAGTATTGATAGTAATACTATTGATAGTATCGATACCATCGATATTATCGATACCATCGATAGCACAATCGATATTGTTACTTTTTTTCAAGGTCAACTATCGATAGGGGGGTACGGGAGGTACCCTTAAAAAAATTATTTCATTGTTTTATTTTACTGTTTTGTCGACCTGATTAATATGCACATACAAAATACTTTCTAGTACTTTCTAGTCTCTGAGCTAAGCCGCAGACAGACGGACGGAGACGGACAGACAGACGGACATGGCGAAACTATAAGGGTACCTTGTCGGATTACGGAACCCTAAAAACCTAGCCTCGGCATCTTATAATATCCCCGACCCGAGCAGTTGACAGAGGTGATTCTGAGTGTATACTGGAACAGTCATCATTCGTAAACCCTCTTGTCACCATGGATATAACGTCTGAACGGGAGCGTGAGCTTTATCACCTTCCTGCACGCTTTTCAGGGCATTCAGGTTTACTGCACTGATTTTCTTTACCGTTAAGAAAGTAATATGTAGATATCCTTGTAAATACCAATTTCTAAAAACTCTTCGGCTGAATCAGGGAGGATTTGAATGTCCAGCGTCCTACTAACTGAGCTTAGGCAATCTTTTACAATTCCATCAGCAGCTTACGTAATGGAGGAGTGCAGGTCGGGTGCAGGCGCGTGGACGGACACGTTGAGGGTGGTGGCGGAGTCCCAGCGGTCCACTCGCAGCGTGCCCTGCGCGCTGAGTGCGTCGTACTGCACCGTGTAGCCGAGCAGCGGCGAGTTGCCGTCGAAGCCCTGGCTCCAGGAGAGCCGCACCGCGCGTGACAGGATCTCCGTCACGGAGAGGGAGTGGGGCGTGTCTGGTTTCTCTGTCAATTTCACAATGAAGGAACTCTATTTCGAGTCTTAGACCGATTTGTCTCTTTTCATGTATAAAATTATTGTGTATAAAATTTATTGTGTTTTTTGAGACAAATAAAAAGCTTTTATTATTATTATTATTATTATTATTTCCAAAATTATAAGGTGACATTGTTTATGTAGTCAAATTCATACTGGAGCCTGGGTAAGTGGTCGGAACTAAGATTCAATGACCTTGTTTGCGAAATACGAAAAACTTTTTGTGCCTCTATACCCACTTGTTCAAGTATAAGCTCAACTATACTTGAGGAACTCTACATTTTATTTTGCGTATATCTGAGATACGGTAATTGAACCTTGGTGTTGACCATTAACTGAGTTTCCATCATGAATTTGGCTATGTAAACGAAAGCCACCTTGTAGATATTATTGTATCCCCAAAGGGGGTTGTCAGAAGTAATTCCGAGATTGGAGTGTCACCGGAACACTTTCGTGTCATCAAAGATTTTAACTCCTCAACGTGATAGAGGGTGAACCTTCCTTATCGCCCTGTTTTGGGAATAAATGCAGGTGTTTCCTTCATCGTTCAGCAGGTGATAGATGTATAAATACTAAACACATATTTAAAAAACCTCAATTGTACCATGCTCACCTCTGCAGGGTTCGAAACCAGATATCGAGTCGTCTATAGCTTGGTATTCGATTCAATTTGATACTTCAAGTCATACCCGAGAAAAACGGCTTTAACACTCAGATAGAGAAACTTAAAGAATAAACAAAGTTACTACAAAGTGATCCTATTATAAATAAATATAACAAATTAACGGATCCCGGGGTACTAAATGTGTCGGATTAAGTTATAATGAGATACAAAATTGAGCTCACCTTGGACGGAAAGATAAATGAAATGGTCACTGTGACCATATGCGTTGACAGCTTGGCACTTATAGACTCCCGAATCTTGTCTATCGGCTCTACTTATATATAATTGGGATCTTAAACCACTATCAGTCTTTGCTTCAGAAATGCTTAACCTGGAATCAAATATTTCCAACATTTTTACGAATTTTCGTAATTATAATTGTATATTTTTTTCTGATTTAAAGCAAGGTTATATAGTGAGGAGTTATATTATAATTATTCTTAATATTTATATCTAGATAAAAACACTTTTACTATTTCACAATATCACCTTACCGGTTTCGCCTTGCGGTATTATAAAGGAATCACAAAAAAGCTATTAAATATTAGCTATTAAATAAGAATATTAAAGATATGATTGCATTGCAGATGGTAAATAACAGTTTTAAAGACGATAAATTAAACCCCAACAGTTGATTACATCCCAACAGAAGCGTAAATTCGCAGGTCATGTTGAGAACTGGATAGCTCAGTTGGTAGAGCGGTAAGCCAGAGGTCCCAGTTTTGAATCCCGGTTCAGAGGTCCCTACATCCAGATTTACTTTTCTGATTTTCTATAACGCAGTGATATAAATTTAATTTCCCAACAGTTGAAGTTAACTATAGCAGATGAGGCCGAAACTACCGCCAAGAATGGCAATCTCCAACAGCTGTGTAGCGTAACCAAGAAACTATGCAACAAGCATCCTCCGTGTACACAACCTGAGAAAAATGCAGACGGAAAACTGCTGGTCACAGAGGAAAAACAATTGCGTAGCCATCTACAGAGCGTTTCTGCACAGTAATCACTGCCAACAGTGATTACTCAGAAGACTTCTGGCTTAACTTTTCAGCACGCACCATTAATGGTATAAATGACGAGCCACCATCTATTGAGAAAAGTATCAAAGCCGTAAGAGAACTAACGAATCACAAAGCACCTGGACCCGATAACATTCCTGCAGAAGTTTTAAAAGATGACTCTCAACAGCTGCACACTTCCTCCAACCGCTCCTTGATGAAGTTTGGCAATTAGGATACCTGCCCAATGACTGGAAGGTAGACCCTGCTCATAAAGTTACTCAAGAAGGGAACTCGGACGGACTGCAATAATTGGCGAGAGATCACACTCCTCAGTACAGTAAGCAAGGTGTTGTCCAAAATTATACTATACCGGATCCAAACAGCAATATGAGCACTCATAGAGAACAAGCTGAATTTCTCAGACGAACTTCACGTGTGGACCAAATAAACTCCCTTCGCCTCATTGTTGAAGAATCCGTCGAATGGAGGAAGCCCTTGTTCATGACTTTTACTGACTTTGAAAAGGCGTTCGACAGCATCAGCAGACAGTTTATTTGGGACGCACTACACCACAAGGGAGTTCCTGAAAATATTATAAACATGGGACATGACATGACATGACATGACATTAAGGATGGGTTTAGCTGCAGGGTATTCCATAATGGCAAGCTCGCAGAGCCATTCGATGTGAGGACTGGAGTTAGACAGGCGAAACACGTGTCGATAAGTTTTCTTGCTTGTTATTTAAGATTGCTTTGCTTGTATCGCTTGCTTGTTGCATGTTTTTATGCGGGCGGGCGGGCGGTGCACGAGTCTGCATTTTGAATAGAACGACAAGAATTGTTTAGCGGAATATTGCAAATTATATTCATATATCCTTTACTTAGTGATGGACTTCCGCAAGGTAACGCCTATTTCAATTAATCATCTTAGACAGGGATGCTTGCTGTCCCCGCTGATCTTCAATGTGGTTACGGACGCAATAATGCTGAAGATAACCCACAATAAGAAGAGGGGGATACCGTGGACAGCGTCATCATATCTGAAGGATTTGGACTTTGCAGACGACTTATGTCTACTAAGTGAATCCTTAGACGACATGCATAACAACCTTTAGGATCTCCAAGGGACCACGAGCATGGCTGGGCTAAGGATTAGTAGAAAGAAAACCGAGGAAATGCGTGTGTTCAGCGATAATAAATAACACACCGCTGTTGCTAGAGAACTGTTGCATCGAGCCGACTACTAACTTTTGCTATCTTGGTATGTAATCACACCACAAAGAGGAACAGAACGGGATGTGAACAACCGCATTAACAAAGCGAGAGGAGCCTTTGCCCAACTTAAGAACTTCTGGAAATCCACCAACATATCCCGCACTATGAAAATCAGACTTTTTAATACGGACGTGAAGATTGTCCTCTTATATGGGTGCGAAACTTGGAAGGTTACCAGTAAAATATCTGGAAAGCTGCAGGTCTTTGTTAATAACTGTCTAAGAAGCATCTTGAAGAGATATTGGCCCAACACCATCACCAATGTTGAGTTGTGGAGGGTTACAAATCAGAAACCTGTTCCCCACAAAATCAAGGAACGAAAACCAAGTGGCGATGGTTAGGAAATACACAACGAAGACCTGCAGATCATACTCCTAAAATAGCCTTGAATTGGTGGCCGTTCTCGACGACCAGTACGACCAACTCAGACGTTGAAGAGGTCCGTTCTGAACGAGGCCGAAGAGAAAAAGATGACATGGTCAGAGCTCTCCTCGCTGGCCATGGACAGACAGGCATGGAAGAGCGTAGTGTCAGCTCCAGACACCGCGGAGTAGTAGAGGGACTGGAGAGAGAGAGAGAAGACGACCAAATCAGACGTGGAAGAGGACCGTTTTGAAAGAGGCCGAAGAGAAAAAGATGACATGGTCAGAGCTCACCTCGCTGGCTATGGACAGACAGGCATGGAAGAGCCTAGTGTCAGCCCCAGACTCCGCGGAGGAGTAGAGAGACTGAAAAGAGATAGAGAGAGAGAGAGAGAGAGAGAGAGAGAGAGAGAGAGAGAGAGAGAGTTGAAGCTATAAAAGTGTAAGAACAAGTGTTTTTATCTAGATATTGATGGTGTTTCACTAAATGGCGACAATCGCAAGTATTAATCATTTTATTGGTCATATTTAAAAAAATAGGCATTTTAGTTTTACCTATAAGTATTAAGATCTAAATGGTTCATATTGTGCGACCACTGCACGCGGATTGGGTTGTCTCCTCTGACGTCACACAGCAGGGTCGCGGGGGAGTCCCGACGGGCTGTCATGTTGTGAGATGTCAGCTCGAAGCGCGCCGGCTCTGTGTTCAGAACAAGCAATTCGCTTACAACTGTGTCAACAATGTTCACGACTATTTGTTTAAGAATGCTGAAGAAGACTATAATATATAAAGTAACTTAAACATTAAACATACCATTGACCGCCACGAATATAGATTTAGACAACGGTGTGCCAACTCCGTTCTCTGATTTGCACATGTAATGTCCTTCATCGTAGGGAAGTGCGGACTCTATCCACAGTGTTCCGTTGCTGAGGAACTGGAACCTGCCTCCAAGGTTCACAAGAGGGATGAAGTCCGCTGACGCACCAACTGGAAACAGTTTGTACGTTTACATACAGAGATAAGTAACTAGGACCAGTGCAATACCTTTGATCTCTAGACTTATAGGCAAGTGAAAGATCAGACGAGAAAAATTAACAGGGCAGCATCTTCGGTGAAATATTTTCAGTGTAGTTTTTCTTAGAGGTATAGTGTAAGGCCTCTTGAGGGATCATGTCTCAATACAGTTTTGTATGTGTTTCTTGCACATCAAAATTAATTGGTCACTATTAACAGCAATGTGGGGCTATCTGTTAAAGTTATAACTTTCGTCATATTAAAGCCTTGATAGCTCTTATTGAGCTTTAATTTCTTATATATTTAATTAATTATTGATAATGCTGATTTAATTGAGTTGTTTATGGTTGTTATGTGAGTGTTGTGACTGTCGGCACTTGGTGGAACTTATTATACATCTTAATAAGACACTTGTACTTGTCCACATAAATAAATTGATCCCTCTTAAAGGGAGGTATGTGGACAAGAACAGTGTACAGGGTGACAATAAAGACCGATCGAACTACAGACCAGACTCAGTTTTGCCAGTATTAAGTATATATGTATATGTGTATAAACGCAAAAAAAACTACCTCGAAACTATATGCAGAACTGTTTTTGTAAAAACCACTTTCATCTTTCAAAAGATATTTTCCAGAGTATGAAAATATTAAAACGAGCAAAATTGGACAAATGTTGTTTTTTTAAATCAACCCTGAATTTTTTCGTAAACTTATATATATATATTATTGCTGAGTCATAAGTAGGTCGATCTTAATCGTATATTATAATTTGCCGTATACTCTGCCGGTAGGCGCACATAATTTTTTAGATGTTAAAATTATTCTACATATTAAAAAATATACAAAAATCACAGGGCAACATGGTTTTTGGTGTTTGAATATTTTTTTGTTATTCGTATACAAAATTAGGTCCTAAATCCGAAATTGAACTCAGATTTTTTTCTATGAGCTCTAAATTTTGGTTTAATCAACTTTAAATATGGAAATTTATACGTTTTTTTAATATTTCTAAAGAGATTTTGCACGTATTAACATTTATTTTACAGATTATTTTTTTATAATTGTAAACCCTTTATCAATATTTATCACGGGGAAAATAACAGATTTTGTGATTGATCCTTATTTTTCCAAAAAAACAATAATTCCGTAAGAGCTTACTCTGTATATACATTTCATGCTAAGTTTTTTCTATAAAAAATCGGGTGTGATGGTTTTGTGCTCCTAAATTAAAAACTACGCTTGGTTTCATGAATCGTTTTATCTTACTATCAAAAATAGCCATCAAGGAGAATTATTATTGAAATTTAAAGCCGGAAAACTTATTGTTCCCAGCGTGAATACCTACCGAAAGTAGTAAAAACACGCAATTTTTCAAAATTGAACCTGTCTTAGATAAATATTTTGAGCCGATAGAAAAAATGTGAGTTTAGATTCGGATTCAGCACACAAGTTATTCTAAGAAAACAAAAAAAAATCATACACCAAAAAAAAGTTCGTTTTTGTTACCTTGCGATTACCTATAGAATATTAATAATAATAGTGATATTACAATATTGATTTCATGTCTAGTTAAATTTTTTCTTCCAACTTTGCTTTAATTTGGACATTACTAGCCTAAATAGTGTGCATAAAGCGGCACTTTTCTGCTCCAGAGCAATGTAATGCAGAAAAGTATATATGAAAATCCATTATTGCCCTGAAACAATGCAATAATGGATTTACATACATACTTTACTGCCGCGCCACCACTGAAGTCTCGCGTCTGTATTTATTGTCTCTGGAATATGAACCAAAATGTCTTAATCCAGAGGACTTCAGCGCTGGTGCTGACTCTAAAGCTGCAAATCCCAAGTGACCCGTACATAGAAAACTAGTTTTAAATTACCCTATCAGCGTGCAGATGATAAGCCATTGGCCAATCAGCGCTATTTTTATTTTTGCAAACAATTTAAAGTACAGAAAACTGGCTGAATGAAAACGTAAACCATAAACAAAAAAAAACTTGAGTTAGCGTGCCATGCCAGTATTTTTCATAATCGAGTACTAACTTCTCGAGTGGTTACTACACTAAGCTACGAATGGCAAACGGAAGGCGCGTAGCCGCGTAGCGCGTGCGGCGCATGGTGTCTACAAACGTAGCCGCGTAGTGCGCACATCGCATGGTGTCTACAAACGCAATTATTTTTGGGATAATTTTGCATAGCCGTATCTTAATATCCTAGTACTGATACTTAAAGAAAAAACACGTATTTCTTTATTTTCACTAAAGATTAATATAAATAAATTTGGACGCCTTGTTCTTATGAAACAGATGGCGCTGTCGTCGCTACAAGGCGTGAAATCACATAACGCCCTCGTGAGCGTCAGTACGTGTATTACAAGCTAGTTAAATCAAATAGTTACAAAAATATTCGGTGGACAAGTATGGTGGAAAAAGTCAACGGTCTAGGTAAGTAGCTCGGTGGCGCAATTGGTAGCGCGCTTGTCTGGGAAACAAGAGGTTGCAGGTTCGAATCCTGGCCCGAGGAATTTTTTCAAATTCTTGTTTTCACATTTGTTTCTAATTTATCTTTTCTGGTTTGTAATGCACTCTAATAATAATACTTAGATAATCTTTTGCCTCCAAAATCCAACGATAAATATTTGAAAATCTATGGGAATTTTTTCACTTGGAAAACCAAAAATCGGGTGAAATCATTTTCCGAGAGCGTATTTTTGGAATAAAGTGTAACAGCTATACGAACGTAACTATTAATTTTTCTAAATAAACATTTTTTTAATAACTTTTTATTGGGGTCTTACTCGCGATAACTAATAACATACCTTAAGATATCTGCTTGACGTTTCGACGCCTTTGTAGGCCTTTTTTAACATTTTTTTGATTATTTTGGCTTCAGTTCTTTATTTGGAAGTTGAAAGAAAATCAGATTATGACCCTCGAGAAAGTGACTTTTAATTGCACTCGTGGTTTTAGAGCCCTCGCTAAAGCTTGGGCTCCAAACTAACACTCTGTGCAATAAAAAGTCACTTTCTGCTCGATGCAACAAAGTGAACTGAATTACATGCCAACTAATTAACTACACACGAGTACCTATAAGGTAATTCATTATCATTCTCTAAAAAATCGGTCAACGAGTAGTAAGATTTTCTGATCAGAAATTTTTACAATGCAATGTTTTCTATTTCTCTGTAGGAGTTAGGAAGCTTGTTATAAATTATGTTACACATACCAAAAACACTTTGAAAAACTCTGTCTTGCGAGAGGCGGCCTTTACCTTATTGCGGTGTCTTCAACTAGTGATACATCCATGATGACTTGCTATTTCTCTCTTCTAATTATTATTTTGAACATTAGTTTTTAGGGATTCATATCCGTATTGCACTTGGCCGAATTATGTTTTGTAAATAACCTAAACTGTTTTAAATCATTAAACATAGTTCCAAATAAATAACTCATTTTAATCTTATTAAGTTGCTTCAAAGTGGACTTATGGATTCCTTGGGGAGAGCTTCAACAAGGAGTTGCGTGAGTAAAGCACATAGTTTATGCTTAGGGAGAAAGATTTTTTCATTTTAGGTCAGTGTGTTTGTGACCTCCCGAAAGCTTTCACTTTTATGAAAGTTGGCTCACTATGAAGTTGGGAGTAGCTAAATCTTTGAGCGCTGTAGAACCTATGATTTAATTAAATACAAAGACATAATGGTTTTAAGGCTCATTTGTCACAGCTTATATAAAATACACGTATGAATTAATATGGTTGAAAATGGCGATGCGTTTGAATTTATTTGGAAGTTGTTTCGCAGAAAAAACCGGCCAAGTGCGTGTCAGGCTACGCACAGTGTAGTTTAGGGTTTCGTAGTTGCCCGGTACATTTTATAAGTTGGTCTATTAATACAGATCGCGCCAAACTTCTAGTCTCATACATTTAGAAAAACGGCCCATACATTGCCGTGTTTAGAGGGAATTAAAAGTTTGGCACGACCTATACTCGTAAACCTGTAAAGCCTACTTAGCTGTGATAGTTTTTACACAATGTTCTCCAATACGTAGAAGACAACAACGAGGTTACAGTCAACATTATTTTCGGCCAGGTATTGTCTATGGCTATAATTATTAGATAGCTGTGAAAAAAAGAAAATTCTATCTACCTACAATTATTGTAGACTTAGTCGTTGTTTTAAAGAAAAGCGACTTTGTATAATTAATAATTTAACGTTGAGGCTCTCTATAATATAAAACAAAATAATTAAATAATTGCACCTAATTTTATAAACTTTGGGTGACTGTGTCAAAGCCACAAGCTACGCTACTTCTTACTTTCTGAGAAAATATATCGATTTTCCGAGGCTTGGTGAGAACCAAAAACCAAAAACAAACATTAACAGGCTCTTCCAAAAGTTAGACTTGCCAAAGTACCTCTTTCATAAGACATGGCATAAGATTTTGTAATAAACTTCCAAAAGAGATGCTTCGTTTGCCAAAAAATAAGTTTAAATTATAATATTATTGATTTATTAATTATATAGTTTTTGGGTAGTCCTATCCTATCAAATATGTTAATATTATTCAGACCAGTATTTTTAAAGACTTTGACTTTTGGTTCTCATGAAAATAATTTATTTGTCTGACCCTATGTCTATATCCCTAGGGAATTACCCGTTCCCAGAGAAAAATCTATAGCCTGTGTCCAAGTGAAAAGTCTTATTATATAAAAGTGTAGAAGATTAATCAGAGACTATTGAAAAAGAAAACCTACCAAGTCAATGGATATTTGGACGAGGATCATGTGTGGTGCCCCAGCGTTTTTCAAGTCCATTCCCATTAAATGATATCAATATATTTGGAAAATTTTTGAGCTTTAATCTTAACCTGTGACTAAAATATACTTTATGAAAGAAAAGTGAACTTTATAAAAGAAAAGTGACACTCAATATTATGTGTTTTAGTCCCGTTTAATCGTATCTTCTGATATCTGTGGTATTCTGTAATTCTTGTCCTCATAATGGTGTTTAGAGACAACTGGCAGATATAATGTGTGAGATCAAACTTATCTATCTAGGTATCAATAAAAAATAAGGTTATCTCTGGAAAATTGCAGAGGAACTCGTTTTATATGGCCTAATCTTCGCTTGGGTGTGTCAAATTCCGTGTGTATAATGCTTATTGTCTAGTCTTCCTCAATGCTGACTTATGGCCAGAGTGAATCGTATCAAGATTAGACCGTCGAAATTAGGTATGGAAGTTTTAGTTTAAAAGATACAATTCCGAGTTTTACGGTATTTAAGACATGGGCCTTTCGTAGCCTGAAATAACGAAATTATTACAATGTAATAAAGCTTATTCATCACTTTTTTGGGTCTTATTACGAAAGTGTATTATGCACTTGGTCTGGTAACTTTCTCTCTTTTTTACTGCAAGAGTGGCTTACAAGCTAAGTAGGTACCTGTCCATAGAAAAGTATTAAAAACGATATTTTCTCACCTCTTTGCTTCAACCACGTGACTTGTGGTGTGGGAGATCCTATGGTCTGACAGTGCAGGCACATCGGTTCTCCAGCTAAAACCGATTGATCCTTCGGTTCCATCACCCATTTGGGGGAAACTGCAGCGTGCAAGATACGAACGTTTGTGTGAGAAGTAAAAATAATTCGTGTTTTCAAGTAATAAGGGTACGCTCTCGATTAAATACGCGTCAAACAAATGACATGAGTTGGAATAAAACTATAACTTTGAAAGCCAACATACATTTCATACGTGTTTGGATTAATATATAGGTAAATGTTTAATCCATTCGGGACGCCAGCAAACTTTGCTTGTTAATTGTTTTCTGTGTATGTACTTTTACCCGATCCTTGCAGCATTAAAATAATGTCTATATGTACACTGAATTTATTTTCCCCAATACTTGGATTAATCTTATGGATTATTATAAATCATAACGAAAGTCGTTTTCGGTTAGCATACAACATATCTCACAGTCTAAAAACTGTCTGTACCTGGTAATTTTCAAGTAAAAGTAGTGTAAATACGCAAATATTTTGAAATTGCTAGTAAATAAAAACTGAATCTGATGCCTGTTACCAAAAAAGCCTCAGTCATTTAGCTTAGTAATTAATAAAAGCTAAAAGAAAATAAATGGTTTTCAAATGAATTACCCTTTCCTCATTGAGCCATCTGTAATCCAACGCTGAGCAAAACAAAAACGAAAAGACAAGTAGTTTATTTGTTTCTTTGAAGCAATATTTCAATTAACCATTTAAAATGATAGTAGAAAAGAAAAGAAGTGCATTTGGTGCCGAAGTGCGTTAGTGAATGGTGCCAGCTAAATTATTTATCGAAAGCCTATGAGTGTATTTTGTTTACCTACGTATGTACACCGACAGTTAGTTACTTAATTATTTTTGTGATATTATTAAAAATCTATCTAAAACAGTTTCTCAGAGTAACGTTAAGTTTTGCAAATCCCAAATCACATTACGGCAAATATGAGGATTCTAAACAACAAGATGTTTACGTGATCGAAAAACAAATAAGAAACTGTAGAACTGGATGAGAAACTATTCGAACAACAATAACATGAATTTCGAACAAAATAATATCACAACTTCAAAGTAGGGTGCACAGTGGGGAAGCGTGGCTGGTGCTTTTAAAGTATGGTGCGCTGTGCTTCGAGTAGATTCTTTGTTTTACCTTTGACGACCAGTTCGGCTGTATAGTTAACTTTGGCGGCGGAGTTGGATGCTACACAAGTGTACATGCCACTGTGGTGAGCAGACACTTCTTTGAATACAAGGTTGCTGAAAAAGTCAGCAGCGCGTTCTTCGACCTACGCAGTTACGTTCAGTTTCAGTGAAACTATTATTTTATTTAAAAAATAAATGAAACAATGTCAAATCAAAATGATAAAGAAGTCCCACCTGTAAAGAACTTGGAATCGCCACGTTGTCCTTTAGCCAAGTAAAGTGAACTGGCATATCTCCTGAAATAACGCTGCAGCTTATTTGGGCTCGTTTGCCTTCCACTAGGTTAGCAGAGAATGAAAATGGCTCAATCTCTGGTGGATCTGTAAAAGAGACAAAAAATATGACACCCAATCACTGGTCAGTTTGGAAATGATATAATATAATATTTGATTACCGCCTCTGTAATCTAATAGTTCAATAATTAACCTGCTAGGGGCACACGTGACGGTGTGCTTGCTTCAAGATTTTGGATGCAATGATCGTCGGTGAATTGGGGAAGAACGAGTGTAGATTGTGACTTGCATTTACAGTCCATACCCAGAAACACCTCTGATACCCCCTCGAGGCTTCATGTCGTGACGATAATGGTAATATTGACAACGTACTGCTGACGACCAGCTGCAGATCTCTGCGTGCGATCTCGCCATGTGGACCGGTAACTGAGCATGCGTAGGAGCCTCCATGCGATGCTTCGACCCTAGACAAGCGAAGAGCACCTTCCCCTCCCCCGTCCCACTCCACGGGGCTGCCGTCTCGCTCCCACTTCACTGAACTGTGTACACACAACGTACGACATCATTAAACCTCTCAATTTGTTTCTTCGATCGGAGGTTACAAGATTTACTGCAGATAATACCTGATCGGATAGCCGGAGTAAGGGCAGTAGAGCACCAGTTCCCTACCAGCTACTGCCCTGATTGGTCCAATCGATCTTACGTATGGTGGACCTAGGAACATAAGTATTCTTAACGTAAATCATGTTTGCTGTGATGAGGGATGATGACTAAGATGAGTCACATGCGTCGTATCATACTAGACATTTTAGTAGCCGGGCACATTTAAAGCGTTTTCATTAAGTGTACATTGTAGGTATGTATAGGTATATTAAACCAACATCACAAAAGGAGGAAGTTCTCAATTCACATGTATTTATTTTCTATATTTTATTTTGTTACTTATAACTCCGTAATTTTTTTTCCGATTTGAAAGTTATTCTTTTAGAAATGTTTCATTCTACTCGTGATTCGACAAAGTTCTTCAGAGATAGTCAGGGAAACTCCTCAATGAATGATACATACCAGTCAAATTTATTACGATAATCGGGTTGTTCTAAATTAGTAACAACTTCAAATGTAACAGCATACATTCACTTATTATATACTGACCGATCGTATCGAAATAATACTTTTGCTGTTATTTTTTCTTCTGAAGACATAATGTTATCCCGAATCCGGCGCATGATATAGCAGTACAAAACCCTATAATGGAGAATGGGAATGGGAGAGCCGACTTTTATAAATTGTGCTTCCAGTAAAAGAAGTTGGCAAAAGAGTTATTTTGGTACCATTTGTCTGCATATTAACTATTTTGTCACTACTCTCTTATGCTTCCCCATTACCAAAGCTCAGCCAGTAGAAAATACTAAATACTCGTCTGTGTACAGAATTTTTTTATCTAGTTCAATGCAGAATTTTATTATTATTAATTTTATTTTAAACTTTTTGTGAATAACGTACTCGACACACTAAGCTATTTACTACCCGCCTCTCACGTACTAAATACGAATCAAAATGGGTTTGCCGTCGGCTTCCTACAACATACAACGAGTGCTTTGCAGATTTGGATCCATTTTGTACAAGTAAATCTGTGTTCAAACGCAACATTTTTCAGCGGCTGCTGGATCAACTTTAACCAACTTTCATTAATTGCACAAGACAGACATACAAAACATTACATACCTTAACCATTACTCGTATTCACTATTTATAATTGTATACATTGAACAACGTTAATAAGCTGTAAAATACATACTTAATAATACTTTGTATAAAACTTGTCATACAATTTTCCATGTAAACCCACCTTTATTTACATCTTTATCTGAGTTCACTCACCCACACACCCTCACACGTACACATACACACTTATCAATCTACCCACATACTCTCGCAAAAAATTCCAGAGTCTTGCGTCTTTATTGTCTATAAATTGAATTGTTTAAACTTATAAATTAATTATCATGTTCCCAGTCAATAGTATGTATTTATTGTCTAGCATAGTGAAATCCTTTATTGGCCTTGTTAGCTGATGTTATTATTAGTTTATATTTAATGTATTTGCTGTGGATTTTTGTTCATAAATAAAATAAAATAAAATAACTGCTGTCACGTCGGTACAATTTTTTTGTTAAAAATTAATTTTACTTCTATTGTATTAAGAAAACCTACCATAAATATTAAGTCTGGAAGTGTGTGCCACTTCACCGAGGGAGTTGGCCGCTCTGCACGTGTAGAGTCCCCCGTCTTCTGATCTCACTGCTGAGATGTTGAGGTAGCCGACTACTTCATTGTTCTTTGTGGCAAATTGCTCGACACTGTACCTGAGTGACGTGTAATGGAGACTAGTTACAGTGTAATTCACCATTATAGCTTTAAGGTGTTAGGAGAAAGTGAGTATGATAATACAGAGTGTAAATGGACAGATGTCTTAAAATAGAACCACATCATTTACTGATTATACTGAACAAGTTTACATAATTCACAGAATGTTTTCAAAAGTAGTAAGGAAACTGAAGTGTTTCTTTGGGAGAGTTGTTCTGTATGATATCAGTGCAGTAGTTTAATTTAAATGTACCTGTCCGTATAATATATTATTTACCTGTGCCCCCTAGCCATGGTGTTGAGGGGTTGTCCATCAAGCAACCAGGAGAAGTGAGGTGGGGGTGAACCCGATGCTGAGCACTTGAGGGTGACGACCTGGCCTGGTCTCAGCACTTGCTCGATGAAAGTGTACTGGAGTTCTGGAGCCGTGTCTGGAATAAACAACAGTAAATATTGCAGAAATATTATACGAACATCATTCAAAATCAGAAAAAGATTCCTATTGAAGTTACGGAGGTAGTTGAAGTGAATTTGTCGTACATTTTGGAGATAATAATACTTCAAAAACTTTCACAATAGAAATACGTAAAGTTATAAAACCTTGGAAAACTTTTCAAGTACGGTTAGGATCGAGTCTTTTGATAACGCCTCACTTGAAGTATGGCCTCTTACCTCCCAACCTGAGCTCTGAAGTGGCCTGCGCTGAATCCCTCTCATTCCTGGCCATGCATTGGTAAACTCCCTTGTCGGACCTCTGGACAGACGTGATCACTAACTGCTCCCCGCTGCTCTGCACCCGGACCCTCCCCCCCGTGACTCCTGACCCCAGGGGGATGCCGTTGTGGAGCCACTCTAGTCGAGGAGCTGGCCAGCCGCCCCACGTGCAGTTGATGATAGCTGTACCGCCGCTGTTTATTACCTGACAACAAAAGTGAAAAAAAAAAGATTAAACGATAAATAGAAACTCGGAACAATTTAGATTATAATACAGATTGAAAATGAACTCTCTAGCTATATTGAACTCTCTGAATCAGAATCACCAAAAGAACACAAAACCGTAAAAAAAGGTTCATTTTTTTGGTTTTCATATTTCGAAAAATTGGCCAACCTACGCGATGCGACATGTGACTGACAATAGGCGGTACATATTCCCGGTGGTAAATAATGCACACACATGGGTTTTGTAGAGCGTCGTCTCTGTCACCGGAGTATTAGTGCTTCTTTGGCGGTCGATATCTTTTTTTTATAATGAATCATGACAAAAGTAACAAAACGTGTATTTTTTATTTCGAACATAGAACAGTTTCCTTTGTATATAGCTAGAGGGTTAATTTTCAACCGGTATATTAACATAAAGTAACATAGATTATAATACCTATATATGGACATTTTCACTTCAAATTATACATCCAAAAAATATAAGCCACTGTCTGTAATTTATAACCTTGGAATATAAAGCTATCTGACTCGTAGTTCACCCAACTTTTTATTAAAGATACTTGTACATTAGGTGGTAGAGCTGATGCCGGGCTCGACTGTGGAGGTACCACCATCTTACTCGCAAATCCTCCCGAAGTTATTCGGGGGAGAGTAAGAGAACAGCTCTCAGGCAAAACCAGGCGGCCCACCATTACCTGGGACCGATGGATGGCGGTATATCCATCCCCAATTGCCGGGCCTCATATAAATCAGACTGGTGATGGGCAGCGGCGTCACTGGTGCAAGGGCTTCGGGACCGCGCTCACCAACCCGCCTGCCCAGCGTGTGTGAGTATGGGCATTTCTTCCAGGAGGACTGCCAAGAGTGGCGAAATCCTGGAAAGGCCTATGTCTAACATTGGACGAAACAGGCTGATGGATGGATGGATGGACTTGTACATCTCCTGTGAGGCAAAAATAACAAAGATTTTAGAATGACAATACTATCTGTATACATGTAACAGGCCAGCGTCACTAAAGTATTAGGTCTATAAGCTTTTGGAAGACATCAAAGGTAAAAATTTTATTAATTAAGATTATTACTTGACCTAGCACAAAAATTTATGTAGCCCGTATTATTTTCAGAATAAACTCGCTTTGCCTACAATATTTTCTGAGCGAGCTAACAATATAAAACAAAAACCACGTCGGAAGTCGGAAGTTGAAGACAAAATTGAAGCTCGACATAGTTGTACGGGCAATCAGCCGTACATTTCGCAACGTTGCGGTCTACTTATGTCCAGCGCATGCGTCATGTATTACGTTAACGTTTTACCTTTTCTTTACTTATTAACTGAGTACTTACTTAGCCACCGTAGAGATCACAGCTAGAGAATCTACACCTTTCTCTACAATAAACCACCTTCAAACTACCAGTCTGTTTCTACTTATAACTCCACTCCACTGCAACTATCTACAACAATCCAAGTACGGCCAGAACTGATCACTCTGACCATACAAGAGTTATAATACAACATTTGTTACATTACTCGCCTCGTCACATATCTGGGTCACACTCAGAACAGTCGGAGTCCTTCGGCTCAACGAGCTGAGCTCACGTACCCCTCTAATTACATCAAGACAAAAACTTTTACTTTGCCTTTTTATTTGACAAACAGACGCAGATAGAATCTAATGAAGGGAGCTGAAGATATAATTTAATTAAGCAGGAGGCTCGGAAACTTACCTACTGTTAAAAGTGACAGTTAAATTAATTGGAAGGTCTAAGACCATTAACAAAAATAATTTGGCCAAGTACGAGTTTGGACTCGTGGACAAAGTACCACTACACAATACGTAAATATATTATGGTAAATACATAGGGTAAATAACAACAATATAGATGTCAAAAACTCAAGGCGAAACAGAATGCTATAATGGTAGCGCCTGACAAACAATTATATACCCTTTTAGTACGGATTTTTTATTATTTGTTGTTTTACTTTGGAGTATGTACAACAATCTCACTAAATAAACTAATCTGTATTACCGCATTAAGATAGAGCTGAAACGTTAAAAATTATACTTTTTTGAGTTTTTTTTTGTATGGACCCCTCTGGATTTTTATTTTTATTACAAACATACACTTATCCCGTAAACATTTCAACTGGTTACGATTGAAGCTGTAGACCCCTGTGATACGGACGGACATAACATTTTAAGAGGACGAAATTATCCAACAAAAATTTAAAACATCTACGAAAACGCTCGTATCTCTTTCAGTTCATTTTCAGTCGTCAAACCAACAGACAAGTGGTTCCTCGAGTCAGTGAACGAAACAAAGAAACGTCAATAAACGGCAACAAATAAAAAGGTACCGTTCACAAAAAAGATTACAAACAGATCCGATAAAATAAACGAAATACGAACGAGACAAATTGGCAACATCAAAACAAGTAACAGAGGCCAAGAACCGGCAGATACATTACGGGCTAACCCAACATTACTGGCGTTTGTCCCGTCGTAGTGTCTCATTACCGAGGATCCAAATAACGCTGGACACATCAGTTGTGATTAACCATGCGGCACTGGCCTGGTACCGGTTCCAGAAACGGTTGCACCCCGGGATCCAGGGGGGGGGGGATCGAACCCCTTACCCCTTTAAATCACTATTCTACTGAATAGAAGAATAATCCATCTCAGTTCAGAAATACGTTATAAATCAAAATTTATGAACTATGAGTTTATGCGTCGAGTTTGTAAGAACGTCCAATATTTTTTGTGTACATTTTCTGGCAGACAAGCCCTACTATACAACCAAAACCTAGATACGTGCCTGGACAGGGAGCACGATTTGCAAACGGCTGTAGTTTGTCACGTTAATTGTACCGCGAAGTAAATTAAAGCAATACGATAGACTGATTCTCTTAACTTTATTAGGGTTCTATAACACATCATCAAAACGGAATCCAATCACTCTGTTGTCCGTCTGTTTGTCGGTGTTTGAAGTTGAAAATCATTAATATTTAATTCAGTGTGGAATATACTTGATCACCATAATTTTGCAGTTCTTTTTTGTCATTTGTTTTATACGTAATAAGAAGTTTGTATATTTTATTCAAAATATTCAAGTGTGCTTACTTATTTAATGTAACGGAGAGAAATACGAAATGTCAGGGCACGATACCGTATGCATGCACCTTACTGGTTTTTAGGGTTCCGTAGTCCGACAAGGAACTCTCATAGTTGCGCCATGTCCGTCTGTCCGCGGCTTAGCTCAGAGACTATTAGTACTAGAAAGCTGTAATTCGACAAGACATGTTAACATGACTCCCATGGCAACGACCTCCCATTACCTGATTGCACAGTTCATTGTAATTCCACGACTCGTATATTTGATTTTAAACAAACTGTCAGAGTTACTCGTACAAATAAATCTACAAAGTGAGCGCTTTCATGAAATGTAAAGAAGAACGCGTGACGGTGCGTTATGTACATTGTTGTCATTATGTGTTTAATATGTATGTAGTGAGAGATATGAAATAGAAGCAAATATAAACGTCGTAATAATATTATATTGTCTTTTTATATTCCTTTGTTCTTTTTTGCTGGTCAAAGGCTTCTACTTACTGAGTCCACAAATTCCGTTTCCCAATGTGCTAGGAAAATGTAATGATTATAAAAATATATATTATTATATAATTATATAAAATATTATAAAAATATATAGATGTTTAATCAGTTAATAAAACGTGCTTGAAGGGGAATCATAGATATTTTATTATTATCACGATTTAAAATAAATAAGCACAATTTCAGAACTTTTGGTCACATAAAGATAAGATAAATTCAAGACGAATTTAAAAGATTTACATTTCATATAGATATAAAATACTCAAACATTATAGTTTGAGAATAAATATTAAAGGACCAAAGTACCAAATACAAAAGTTACCACAAAAAGGATCGTTACCCTTTCTTGTTCACATGCAAATTCTGGTTCAGGGAATCAGTCGGGACATTTGAAACAATCTTATTTGCAATTCCTTATTCCTAAAAAGGTCCAACTAACAAGATAGACAATCTCAAACAAATGTTTGCATCATCCCTTCCAATCTGAAACAATCAGAAAGGGTCTCGTTCGCCGTCCTTTACACTATTTTTATGAAACTCTGCTCTATAGATTGGAAGGCTATATTGTTCCACAAATGTCTATGGACTCAGTGTTTGCAAGTTCAATTTTAGTTCAGTTCTCCATGTTCTGAATTATTATCAACAAGGCATACATAATGTACATAAAGCGTATTGGATTGTGATATTATAACTATACCAATGGATTCCAAACCACAATAACCACAAAACGTAAGTCGAGAAAAATCGTTGACAATTCTCGACGGAAAGTTCAATTCGTAGCAGAATAGTTTGGGTACCCGCTCTATAATGAATATTTTATTTTAGAATTTCAGTTAAATTACGTTTAATATGTGTAACAGATTCCAAAGCCAGTTTTTAGAACATAATTTACAAAATACACAATTTCTGAATGTCAGTCAGTGGGGATAAAACATACTTTCGCTTCCGTTGTTTTCTCCGGGGGCGTTAAAAACTGAATCGAATGGAGACAAATCGAGAAGTCTACTTCAGTAATATATTGTCAAACAACTATTTGCACTTCGATTTTTACGCGCTTTGTCGATCAAGGGTGACGTTGAAGATATTGCATAGACATTTGTAGAGTTTTTTACAATGCAAAAATAATTCTTATACGATGATTTCGGAAAGACGGTTTAATATTTGACTAACTCTGGTAATCCGGATTAAAAGCCTCATTTTCCGGCTCTGGCGACGGTAAATTTTTAATCCACTAAGCTAAGAAAATCCTTCTTGGGCCGTTTATGGCTGCGGTTGGGTCCACGTTATACAACATTCAGGAGCTCCCACAGTCTCATCGAAGGTCCGGCAACACAGGTCTATGTTTGCGGCTCCAAAACCACAATTTAATTACAGAATTCGTTTTTATTTCAATGCATGTGTTATTTTATTTTCGTTCTACACTCTTATTTTGTATATTTGTTGCCTTGAGTAATTATTTAAATTATTTTTGTTACAAAATAATAATAATTGTGATAACGGATAGGACTCGTCTGATCACTTACCAAGCCTCTATTATGAATTAAGATGCATAAATAAATGTCACTTTGCATTTAATGATGTAGAACATACATACTGTTTTGTTAAGGGGAAAGAAGCAATTTGTTTCTAATTAAATAAACTTAACAGCAGCATTTTTCCTTAATTAAAATATGGAAACAATGAAAAAATACAAACTAGAAAAGATCAATTAAAAACAAATGAAAAGACAAGAATTTGAAAAATATCCTCGGGCAAGTCAAGTCATGACTTGATAAGAAGAGGTCGCAAGTTCGAATCCTGGCCCGAGGATTTTTTTCAAATTATTGTCTTTTCATTTGTTTCTGATTGATCTTTTCTAGTTTATAATGCACTCTAACAATAATACTCGTATTAAGAGTATTTCAAAGCGATGAATTTCGCAATAAAATAATAATTTCAATAAAAAAAATAAAAATACACCGACTGTAAAGTTGGACTAATAAGGAAGTACCTTTTTAGCGAACGTTTTTCTTTTTACATATTGCCGCACGATCTCGGAAAATCAGCCCTGTCCACCTCATTCAATTTAACATTGTGTTTATTGAATTATTATTCTATATATCGTCGGCATGTCGTGGAATTCGGCCTATCGTAATCTGCCTATGCAGATTGTATTTCTGTTAACTGTTTTTATATATATTACGCTGTTTGGTGATCACATCATAATTGCCGAGATTCAGTAAACGAAAAAAGTCCGTTCATTGCCGAGATTTCAATACAAAACAGAAAACGGATTATTACCATTCTTATTGATAACCAAAAAAAAAAGTTGAAAAGTTTTGGTTTAAAATTCATTTGTTATTTCCGATATATCTGTATACAAATAATAAGGAAATAAAAAAATCGTGTCTGTAAATTGTTTTTTTTTTAAAGTTCTTTTTAGAATTTTTATCTGTCTTTTAACTCGAGATCCACTCAATGGATTTGGATAGGGATTGTTTTATGATCATTGTAGTGACCATGGTCAACACATCGGCTATAAAGAGTGTTCATAAAATAACGCTCAAGCCGAAAACGGGGCAAACATTAAACAAACGCTTTTAACCCGAGAACCATTCAACGGATTTAAATGCGGTTTTTTGTTATAATCGTAGAGACCCTGCTCAACACATAAGCTGTGAGAGGTGTGCATAAAATAATGCCCAAGCCAAAAACGGGGCAAAGATTGAATAAACGCGGGCGGAGCCGTGGGCAAGGTCTAGTAAAGAATGAGCTTACAAATATACATCCGAATCGAATTGTTAACCTCCCTATTTTGAAGTCAGTTTTGTTTTCCAGCTAGACGTGTGACAGTAGGGTCGGGCGAGTTGCTGCACGTTCAAATAATACTCAGTCAAGCCATGGCCAAGTCTAAATCCAGTTCACGCAACCAGGTTCGCCACACTATAACCGGCTATAACATGCAGTTAGCACTGTCGCAGTAAAGTAGTTAAATCAGAGAGTTAGTTGAATCTCTAGACAGTTAATTAAAGATCGACATTCAATCAAGTCGCTAAAGTTCCGTCAGACAAGTGAGTGAACGAAACGTTTAACGAGTTTCCTAAACGTTCCTAGGCGCATTTCAACTTTGGTAGGGTGACCTTTGTGAGGCGTCCCCGAGTAGGATACTAAATAGTCGCATAATGGATAGGTCGAAATGTATTTAAAAACACTAGGTTAGGTTAGGTTTGAACATTATGAAACAACTCAGAGCCGAGCGAAGCGGAGCGGAGCGAGGCGTCCCCGAGTAGGATACTAAATAGTTGCATAATGGATAGGTCAAAATGTATTTAAAAACAGTACGTTAGGTCAGGTTTGAACATTATGAAACAACTCAGAGCCATCATCTTGTTTTACATTATTAATCAATCAACACGCTGGCTTTCGGTCAGACAGATAGTTAAACGTTTTCGACGCTGCTTTATTTAAATCAAAATGCTAGCGACTTGATTGAATGTCGATCTTTAATTAACTCTCTAGAGATTCAATTAACTCTCTGATTTAACTACTTTACTGCGACAGCACCATCTACAATAAAGTTTTAGGATAATTATTTCAATACGTTAAAAATAAATATAATTTTACAATCGCAATTTTTTTTTATCTTGACATAAAATCTTATTACAGATATTTTAAATTAGTTTCGAATAATATGTTTTGTTTCATAGCTTGGGAGTCAAGAAAGACATAATTTTATCTGTAAAAATTAGGGGGGGGGTCACCTCGCTCCGCTCCACTTTGCGTAATCTTAATAGATTTTTCATACTCTATATGCAAATAAATAATACAATATTTAAAATGAGCTTTCTAATACCAACAGTTTGACATCCGTAGTTTATTTCAGGAAAAAATTAGCCTCTAGTAATTTTAAATTAAATTTTGCAACGACTGCGTTAGTGTTTTGCGCAAATTTATGAAATTTTCATTTTTAATTTAACGTAATCATTTATGGTTGTCATAAGTGGTAGAGCTGATGCCGGGCTCGACTGTGGAGGTACCACTATCTTACTCGCAAATCCTCCCGAAGTTATTCCGGGGACAGTAAGAGACCAGCTCGCAGACAGGCACGACCAGGTGGCCCATCATTGCCTGGGACCGTTTGATGGCGGTATATCCAACCCAAAATGCCGGGCCTTATAAAAAACAGACTAATGACGGGCAGCGGCGTCACTAGTACGAGGGTTTCGGCACCGCGCTCACCAACCCACCTGCCCAGCGTGTGTGAGTATGGGCATTTCTTCCAGGAGGACCGCCAAGAGTGTGAAATCTTGGAAAGGCAGTGGACGAAACAGGCTGATGGATGGATGGTTTATGCGGTTCAAAAGTTCTATTTCGTCTATGAAATTATCAGAGAAAATCGTCAGACTTGTATTTCGTCCTTGTTTCCATGAAAATAAGATAAGATAAGATAAGATAAGATAATCATTTATTAATCACCACAACACAAAACACATGACATGACAAAATAAAAGGACTTAACTCTAACAATTTTTAACAATGAGACGCAGTACATTAAACTTAATTAATGACACACACAGCCATGTAATTAATGTATCATGTGTCGTGGCAAAAAAGGGCTCTAAACTCAGCATGTGCTGCAATGTACTCAGTACAAACTGCAGCGCTGTTATTCTGCCAGAGCCTAATAGTGGTGACGCACGAACACAAATAACGGTGCGAGAGTTCTACATACATAATATTTATGACTATAAAATAATTAATAATTTAAATTCCAGGATATATGTTTACTTAGATAATGAATATAATTGTTGTATAGTAATATAATAAATACGGCAATTATTATAAATAAGTCTTAATCTAGATATACAATATAATCCACAAATGCTTAGCTAATGTTGGGACTTTTGTAACGAGAGAAGATACGCTTTAAGCTTGGACTTGAAACCTATCGTATGGGAGGGGGAAGATTATTCCAACACTTGGAAGCTAAGTATCTGAAGCTACCTCTAAATGATACGGTCTTGTGTTTTGGACACAGAATTCAGTTGAACCTACAGCTATATTTGTTGTATGAAGAAGACCAATGTAACTTATTATAAAGATATTTAGGAGAAGCAGTTTTTACAACCCCAAACAGCAAGCATGCGAAATGTAGTTTTTGCCGAGACTCCATTTTGAGAATGTTGGCTTTGTTAAAAAATGGAGTAACATGAGCACGCGGTGGAATGCGAAAACAGAAGCGAGCACAGGCGTTTTGGATCCGCTGAATTAGACGCATGGACCTTTTAAGGAGACATGGCCCATATATACAGCAATGCAGTAGTTAAGCTTAGAGAGCACCAGGCTTCACACAATTTAACTCTCATGTCTTCACAAAGGTAATCTCTTATCCTATAAAGAACCTTGAGACGGTAGAAGCAGTTGCGTGTAAGCTCAGCCACATGACTTTCGAAGGACAGCTGTAAGAGTGAAAGTGTGGAGCAGCGGAGTTTTCCCCGAAAGTATATATGTATTGTCGGCCAAATGAAGCAGCAGAGTATCAGCATAATGGTTCTTTTTTACCTATTGGGTGCGAAACCCTAATAAAACGTGTAAATGAGAGCACTGACATGTGAGGCTGCGGTTTCCCTGAAATAGGTCAGTGTGACCAGTGTGTTATATTTTGTAAATATTTCACGTTTTACATGGCGATTTTGGGCACCCAATTTACTCTCACGAATATTTAACGGTTTGGCTTTCAATTACGAAGAGCAAAGTACAATAAAGTCAATACAGACATAACCTCGACGTAAACTTAATTTTAACAAATATTAAACGAAGAAATCTAAGGCGCAGAAGCACATGTAAACAAAAAATAATGTGAGTAACACAGAAAATCACTTAGCTACTAACATCTTCATGTAAACCACAGAAGTAACGACGATTCTGGATCTGTTCCAACTGAAATAGTCAGTTCTCAGACATTTACTTGCATATATTATTATTTCCTATTTTAGGGCTCCAAATAACTTTTCTATACCATACTTCTTGCAATAATTTTTTCCGTTCAATGTCACAATTTTCCAATATTTTTCTGGCTACTTCTCCTGCTTGAGAATTAATTATTGTTTTTTTTTATTTTAGCACGTGACGAAGAGACAACCGAAGTTATTGTCGATACCAAACTAAAAGCAATTATGTTAGTGAGATCTAAATCGATAAACGCGGTCGATGCCGACTCGTGCAGCGCTACGACCAAGAATGCGCCGGCGCCGGGTGCTGTGCGGGTGTGCGGGGTGTAATCTCCTCCACGAGTCACCTCATACCCCTATAGCCATAGATAGATAGACGTATCAAAGAGAATACATGTTTTTCTTTTACATTTCTTAAGCCAAACTGCTCAGCAATTTATCGGCTACCGCTCTCGGTGTCCAAACATGTCTTCCTCTGCAAAAGCTTTTAAATCTTAAACTTATTTTTAACACAGCTTTCCAAAAAACAAAGCCAAGAAAACACATTTTCAAAATAATAGAAATTTTATTTTTTCTTTTTTTGCCATTTAAAGTTTCGTCAACCTCTTGCCCTATTGAGTTAAGTTATAGATTATTTAGTCTATGGTTAAGTATCTTCAGTATTAAATACTCGCGACTACTCGCGAGTCCTAGTTCCGTAATAATTTTTGTACTTTGGTTACTGATTTTCCTTTTTTCCGAACTGAACAATTACGTGTTTTCTTAACTTTGTTGACCTGTGGCCTGTAGTCATCAGTATATCCTTTTTTATATTGTTTTAGTAAGTATGTCAGTTTACGTGAGCTAAAACAGTATTACAATTGACCGCCGCGCCGCCTCTCTAGTCTAGTGGTTCGAGTACTCCACCACTAATCCGGAGATCGCGGATTCGAATCCCGTAGGGGCACGTTTGTGTTCGAAGCACGGCAATGGGGCTAACCATATATCACATTGAAACTTAAAGTTGGAAATGATCGTCGGTGAAACGTAGTTGTACGACTGAGTCTTGCATTTCATAGTCAATACTCGGTAATAGGATTGCGGACATGTTTGGCTTTTTACGGTAGTGTCCGGCCTAATATTTACGTATCCGGTCTGTCCGGATTTTGTTAGGCTTTTTGTCAGTGTCCAGTAGAAAGAGCAGTTACATGCGTACTTAGCTAGAGATACAGTTCACAATCGAATAAGCAAGTTGTTTTTAAATTAGTCGCAAATAAATCTTCCTGTACAACACCCGTGTTTAACTCAAAATGAATCCAACACCGTACAGTGTACCTTATCGCGTAGACAGTCAGTGTAACGCAGTCGTCAGTTTGGATTTATCCACTGATGATCTACAGAATAAGACTATTAAAAAACATACTCGTATATCCGGATTATAGGGCAAAATATCCGGCCTTATAATGCCGAGTCCGGCTTTTGTATTTTAGGGCCTGGCAACCCTACTCGGTAGTTCATGTGATGACGAAGTACCTGCAGCTGCGGCTGCGCTCTCGCAGTGAGATGCGCGTACACGTCGAGATGCGCGCGCACGGTGACGTGTCCGTGCGCGTTAGCGGCGCGGCATGCCCAGCGCCCGGCGTCGGGCACGTCGGCGCGCCGGATGGCGAGCGCGTCCCGGGCGCGCGAGTAGCGACCCTCGCCCGCGCTCTCGCCGTCCCGCAGCTCCCGCAGCACGCCGCCCGCTGTCTCGCGGTACCACCTGGCAGATGTTACTGGTTAGTTGGACTGTTCTATGGTGATGTGATGAGTTACAAGGAGAGTCTTGAAGAATGCCTCAGTTTCCAGATTGTGAAGACACTATCCACATGCACAACCTATAAGATACCTACAAACAAGGGCGGTTCCAGGATATATTTTTGGGGGGGCACAAAGGCCAAATAAGTATAGATATAGAGTGTCCCGCATAGTATTCAACTACATCTTTTAGTCCTACCGGTAGGCCAAAAAATGCTGCAAGTGTTTTTAAAAGCATGACACAAAAAGAAACTAATATTATTATATTATGAAAGCGGTATAGTGTTAATCTCCCAGATCCTTGTTTTATTTAAACCATCTGGGCTGCACGTGCCCCAGTGCCTACAAAACTGCAACTTTAGCATACTTTATGAAACTGAGACATAAATCTTTTAGACCGTTTAGCAGTGTTAAATCTTAATTGCTGGATCCTGGTTTATTTGGTTTTAAGGAAAATAATTTCAGGGTTTAATAAACTTTATTAAGTACACCTGAATAACTAAATGATAACACTTCATATTAATGACTAGTTCACCTCACAAAATATTCGACTGCAACTGTTTTTTCATTGTATACCATTTTTTATTGGTAGAGTAAATTTTTATTGGTAGAGTTTGTCAGTTTGAATGTTTGTTGAGGTGGTCTCCGGAGTCACTGAACCGATTATAACATGGCAGTTCATCCATTCTTGCTACAAAACAAGCGGCACAAGGTTGTCCTTATTATGTCTACAGGATAGCTTTAAATGAAAACCTTAAATCTAATTGACTTAATAAGTAATCTATAAGTAAACCTGTATTTATCCGGTATACCGAGTTTAGTTAAAACAGGCAAGCCCTTAGAACTATTTTTAAGAGCGTAGTTAGGTGCGTTATATCTAGCGGGTAGGTACAGGATATCTTGTAGTCTGAATAAAGATATGCAACTGATTAAAGTAGGTACAATTTTGGAAAATTTTATTTAGGTACCTAAAAAAAATACTTAATTGTGTTTAAATTTTTGTCTTTTTGTCATGATTCAACAAAATAATATAACCACAAAAACGTGTCGCAGATATTTAAAATATTCTTTTAATTCGTTCAAGATAAACCATTAATTATTTTTTTATCTTGTAATAATGGCCTTGATTCCTAGACACATCAGACTACCCTTAAATATATTAAAGAAAAACTTGATTCAGAGAATGGTCACTTAAAACTTATTAATCTTTACGGGCTTAAAGATCCGCTAAGAATCAAGTAAAGTAAAAACATGACTAAATCACTTCTTCAAACCAAAAATACTTAACTAGATCTTTTAAAACCGACTTCAGACATAGTAAAAACACACTAAAGTTTATCTTTACCGTGTCATAACAACGAACTTAGAACTAAATTCTACGACAGACTTAAAACAATATGGTCTTTACCACTGAGTAAAATGGATCTATCATTATACTTGGTCGATCTTAAGTCCGTTTAAGATAAAACAAAGTATGATTATTTTGAACCGTCTAAAGATACACTAAAACACACTAAAGTTTGTCTTTCCCGTGTCATAACAACCGACTTAAAACTAAACTATCCGACAGACTTAAAACAATATGGTATATAAGGCTATAATGGATCTATCATGTACTTGGTCGATCTTCAGTCGGTATAAGATAAAACAAAGTAAGCATTAAGTTTAGACACATTTACCTTCACTAATATTTAAGCGTTAGTGTTGGTTTTAAGTGTGGACTACAGTAATACTATTCTACGAGTCTGCATTTTGAATAGCATGACAAGAATTGTTTAGCGGAATATTGCAAATTATATTCATATATCCTTTACTTAGTGATAGACTTGCGCAAGGTAACGCCTATTTAAATTAATCACTATTCTTAAAGTTTAAATTGTCTATTTATAAATCCACATACAAACTGTTTACACTCTGTGAAAACATAGTCAGGGCATATTTCGTAGTTTATGCTCTTTATTGACTCACGGCTCAGACTTAAGGAATGCTGCTTGTGACACTCCCAACAACGTCCTCCGATGTTCCCACGGATCTACAAAATACCACTTGAGGTGGATGTGATATTCCTAGCAAACAATCGTAGTCGTGGAGAATTTATTTATAATTAAACATTTCCAGCGATGTTTCGTGGGAATGATAGGAGTGAAATAAACAATGATCTTGTTTATCAAGATACTTGTAAGACAACGTTGCTGCTATTGGATACTCCTCCAAAACAAATAAAAACAACGGTTTCTGTCTTTAAATAAGAAGCTCTATAAAAGAAGCTGTTAAATAAATAGCTACAAGGCAAGGGTCGAATAAGGCGATTGAGTTACAAAGGTGTTGCGATAATTGGCTCTTTCTGTACAAACTATTACATGTCAAAAAACACCTAATGGTACTTGTATGGGATTAACTAACAAAACATAACGTACATCTTTACGACAGAAACGCTCGAGGGGGTGCCAGAGATATTTCAGAGTGTTAAATGTGAAAAGTAAATCACAGTCTACACTCAAGCACCAACGTTTCAGCGAAGATATAATGTCCCGCGTGTTAAGTGGTGAGCCCTATTGCACGGACACAATAGATTCACGTGTCAAATGTGCCCCGCGGGATTTGAACCCACGACCTCGATTAGTGGTAGAGATATTTGAATCACTAGACCACGAAGGCGGTCTTACTAACAATAAAATTAAATGATAGAGTTAAATAGTTAATTTGTGATTCAAATAAGTCACATTTGCTACCAGAATGTACAGCATATAAATGTGCAACCACCGGCCCGTAACTGTTCTTAATACGGCCCGCGGCAAGGGACAATTTAAAATCGGACTAACATTAACGAACCAACAGACCAACCTATAAAAATTGCAAAATTCTTTGCCTGTAAATTATTAAAAAAAAAAGATAAATAAAATATTTAATTATTTAAAATTAGTCGAATCGATTCTAATATTAGCAGACTAGCATCTGAAAATCAGGCTCAATAAGTAAAAATTAAACCTACTTTTCACCACTTGCGTCTTTGTTTTCATATACTCGTACTATACAAGTGCGCATCAACCTATGGCCCGCGAACTCAGGAGCATATTATATGATTCTTTGGCCCGCGACATCCCAAAGGTTGCCCATACCTGATGTATAGGATTTACTCGTATTTCCTATGCATTTTAGTAAAAGGCCACTATCAATCTTCAGGATTAACGATATTTTTTTTAATAATATTTCTTTTGCCCAATAATCATTTGAAAAATGAAGTTCTCCTACCCGTGAAAGAACAAAAGTGAAAAATAATAATGTAGGAATTGAACAAATATTATTACAACCGTATCAGTAGGAAGTTCTCCTTATGATCATCAATCACTCGATCCGTAAGTTATACAATAAAAACATTTGCTTTTCCCGTCCCTCAGTCTGGCCGTTGCTAGGCAACAGCATGCACAAGTTGTGGTCATTAGACAACTAAGCAATGCCAACAATATGCCTTATTGCTTAGTTATTTTTATCTTTTTACCAAATCGAGAATGCAATAAGTGATCACTATGAAATAAATAAAACAAGAAGTCCGAGATGCATTAACTTAAACATGCCTATATTACACTTGCTTTTAGGGGATGTCTAAGAAGAAAGCCTACATAAATCATTATTACTCTTCCACATTCGAAGGGTTCCAAACGGCTTTTTTGAAATGGTACCATTTTAGGCTTAAAGCCTCTGCTGTCTATCTGTCCGTTTGTCACAGGGCTCTACAGTACAGCTACAGATAGCAAGTTGAAAGTGTTACTATGGCCTCTACGACGACGGTTGGCCGGACAGATAGTGAAGGCTTAGTAATAGGGCCCCATTTGAGACCTTCTTGTTAGGGAAGTCAACCACTGATGCAGGAGTTGCTTTAGTCAAGCACATATTTGACGCTTGGGAAGCAAAGCAGGATGCGTTCGGTGTATTTTGTGACCTCTCAAAAGCTTTTGATTGCGTTAATCATGAAACACTTTTATGTAAATTAGATCACTATGGAGTTAAGGGTAAATCTTTGGCGTTATTTAAGTCATACCTTAGTGACCGGATTCAAATTAATGGAGTAAAGTCATCTGGAGCATTAGTCAAAATGGGTGTTCCGCAAGGCTCCATATTGGGGCCCCTATTGTTTTTAATACACATAAAGGACGTTCCTTACTTAGTTAGAGACTTATCTGAGATAGTTCTATTCGCAGATGACACGTCACTTATTTTTAAAGTGAATCGACATACCGATATTCATGATGATGTGAATTCAACTCTCTCTCTCTGATTCTTGATTGGTTCACCTCAAATAATTTAGTTCTAAATGCAAAAAAGACGAAATGTATAAAGTTTACCTTACCAAATGTAATTCAAGTAGATTATTTATTTTTGCAGGGGTCTAAGCTGGAGTTAGTTAACGAAACTAAGTTTTTAGGTATTACTATAGACTCTCGTCTTCAGTGGGGTCCCCACATAGAAGCTCTCTGTGGTAGACTTAGTTCAGCCGCATACGCTGTTAGACGCATAAGGCAGATTACTGATGAAAATACTGCTAGATTTGTATATTTCAGTTATTTTCACAGCATTATGTCATATGGCATAATGTTGTGGGGTAGAGCCGCGGATATAGAAGCAGTCTTTGTCTTGCAAAAGAGAGCAATTCGGTCTATTTATAACATGAAGTACCGAGATTCATTAATAGAAAAGTTTAAAGAAATTAATATATTTACGGTCCCATGTGAATTTATTTATCAAGTTATTAGATATGTCAAAAAAATATTGATAATTTCCCGAGGCTTGGTGTGCACCACTCTGTTGAAACCAGAAACAAACATAAACTAGCTTTTCCAAAATTAAGACTTGCCAAAGTAGGTACCTCTTTTGTAGGACATGGTATAAGATTTTACAATAAGCTTCCAGAGGAGGTCCTTAGTTTGCCTGAAAATAAGTTTAAACTATATATTAAGCAGGGACTACTTAAGAATGCTTATTATAAAATCAATGATTATGTGGATGATAATGAAGCATGGTGTAATAAATAATAATAATCTTATTCAATATTGTAATTAATAATTAGCATATTTTAATACTGTATGATTCCACTAAAGTCTCAAAATTAATTAATATGTAAACTTACTTTGTTAAAGGTAATAGACAATATGAGACGGGTTGACTAAGATATATTTTTTTTCTCGTGACTAATTCCTGCAGTCTTATATTTTTTTATGCCTTTACTTTAGTAGGTATGTATATGATTTTGTATCATATGTTTTATTTTGAAAAAAGGAATGTTTGCTAAGTTTCTTGCCCTTCTTCTTAGCAATACTAATCGAATGGTGCGGATGGTTAGGCATTATGTATATATAATATTTTTATTCCTATATTTCTATATTTTATGCAGGTGTATAACTTTATTACATTTTAGTAGCCCAACCTTAATATTTTTTGTATGTATTTCCCGTTTTTATTTATGAACTTTTTTTTTATTGCATTATTTATATATAATATTTTTATATTTTTATTCCTAGATTCCTCTATCTTATTTATTTATTTATTTAAAAACTTACGACTATCATTTATTTATGCAGGTGTATATTTTATTTCCCGTAATATATATTTTTTTATATTCTAAAGATATATTATATTGTTAAAATTAACTTTGACTTGTAGAAAGTATACTTTATGTATCTATTTTGCAAAAACAAATATTTTGATTTTGATTTTGAACCCTAAATTTGTATGGGTATTATCCCTACTTATTTCGGTCTGCTTGTGGGGGGAACGGTAGGAATGGGACCTAGAGCTAAGATGCAAATTGGCACTAGTAGTGCACTATTTTTGATTTTGAACCCTAAATTTGTATGGGTATTATCCCTACTTATTTCGGTCTGCTTGTGGGGGGAACGGTAGGAATGCGACCTAGAGCTAAGATGCAAATTGGCACTAGTAGTGCACTATTTTTGATTTTGAACCCTAAATTTGTATGGGTATTATCCCTACTTATTTCGGTCTGCTTGTGGGGGGAACGGTAGGAATGGGACCTAGAGCTAAGATGCAAATTGGCACTAGTAGTGCACTATTTTTGATTTTGAACCCTAAATTTGTATGGGTATTATCCCTACTTATTTCGGTCTGCTTGTGGGGGGAACGGTAGGAATGGGACCTAGAGCTAAGATGCAAATTGGCACTAGTAGTGCACTATTTTTGATTTTGAACCCTAAATTTGTATGGGTATTATCCCTAATTATTTCGGTCTGCTTGTGGGGGGAACGGTAGGAATGGGACCTAGAGCTAAGATGCAAATTGGCACTAGTAGTGCACTATTTTCTGCTGTCACACAGAGTTGACGTGGTGACCACTATAAAGGCCATTTCCGACTTTACTATATGTAACTTACGGTCTGAAATTGTATGTTACCGTAACATATAATAAATGACCGTAAGGAGAACCAGTTGTCGTAAGTTAAACGCAGTTCAACATGAATCAAGAAGTAAAGAGAAATAAGTAAAGAGATTCCATCCATCCATCCATCAGCCCGTTTCGTCCACTGCTGGACATAGGCCTTTCCAAGATTTCGCCAGTTGGTGGTCCTCCTAGAAGAAATGCCCATACTCACACACGCTGGGCAGGCGGGTTAGTGAGCGCAGTGCCGGAACCCTCGTACCAGTGACGCTGCTGCCCGTCACCGGTCTGTTTTAAAGCCCGGCAATACCGCCACCCATCGGTCCAAGGCCATGGTAGGCCGCCTGGTTTTGCCTGAGAGCTGTCCTATTAGTCTCCCGCGAATAACTTCGGGAGGATTTGCGAGTAAGATTGTGGTACCTCCACAGTCGAGCCCGGCATTAGCTCTACTACCTTCAATTCACCTTTAAGTAAAGAGATTAGTGCGGAATAAAATTCGCTGTAGTTCCACCATGGAACAAGACAAAGGAACTACTGATTTATGAGTTCTGTTTTTAAAGTTCCATACCTCAAAAGGAAAAAACGGAACACTATAAGAGCACTTTTTTGTCCGTCAATACCCTTCATATCGGGAACGCGTGAAGATATCGAGTTGAAATTAAAAGCTTAACTCAGGTCTACAGTCCCTTGAAGCTGTGAAAAAATAAAACTTTACTACTAAAGATTCGTGGTTTAGATTCATACTGATATTGAAACGGCTACACACGATTTTGAATAGTCAGATTTCACCATTTTCATTTTCACTGTATTCGTATAGTTTCTTCGGAGGCAAACATGGTTACGCGGCGGTTCCCCGTTTGACACTGGTCAAAGTTGATTAAATGTGCTGGTTGATTAAAAGTCGTGAGTAGCCGTTTCAATATCAGTACTTCTAAGTTAACGTAAAAATAAAAAACCGGCCAAGTGCGTGTCGGGCCACGCGAATTGTAGGGTTCCGTAGTTGCCCGGTACATATAAGTTGGTCTACTAATACAGACCGCGCCAAACTTCTGGTCCCATACATTATAGGGGGCCAAAAGTTTGGCGCGACCTGTACTCGTAAATATGTAAAGCCTACTTAGCTGTGATAGTTTCTCTTTTAAATTCATTATATATACTACTTCTGTGAATTTTTTCACATTTCTATAAACAACCGTTTGGCCAGCAGGGGGGGGGGGAAGCTTCACTCTAACTAAAATTTTCACTTTAAAGCTTAATATTTCGCCAACGGATCGCTAAATCGAAAAATTGTTTTCACACTTCCACAATGTTTTTAAACGGCCTATCCAACGATACCCCACACTATGGGATAGACGAGAAAAAAAATCATTTTTTTACCGTTTTGTCGGCGTGATTAATATTTAAATTCATGTCAAGTTACAGCTTTATAGTACTAATGGTCTCTGCGCTAAGCCGCGGACGGACAGACGGACATGGCGAAACTATGAGGGTTCCTTGTCGGACTACGGAACCCTAAAAAGATACGGCCGTAAACGGCGTTTTTTAACGTTTTTATGCCGCAAAAAACGTATATTTCGACAATTTCAAGGAAATTAAAATTTATAGGGTACTTCCCGTTGACAAAGAACTATGAAATTTGGCAAGTAATACCGTCTTATACTACAAGTACAGGAAAAAATCTCAAAACTATATATTTGTAATTAAATCATAAAAAAAGAAACATGTAATATTTACATATGTACCTATAAACTTGTACGGAACCCTCAGTGTGCGAGTCCGACTCGCCCTTGTCCGGTTTTTTAAAGTTCCGTAGTCAGACAAGGAACCCTTATAGTTTCGCCATGTCTGTCTGTCCGTCCGTCTGTCCGCGGCTTAGCTCAGAGACTATTAGTACTAGAAAGCTGTAATTTGGTATGGGTGTACAGAATAAAAACGCCGACAAAACGGTAAAAGAAAATCAAACAGAAAGCTGCAGGCCATATCTTTGAATCGGTTGCCAACTATGGTCGCTAATCATCAAAAACAGATAAAAAATTGACTTCCAAAATAACCTTCAATGGTTTGAACTATTTACAAATTGTGACACCATTTCAAGTGCGAACGTATGTTTAGATAAGCAGACTTCGATAGTATTTATATGTTTTCGACATAGGCACTCGGTTGGTAACTGATTTTACCATACAGAATCAGGGGGCTCGTAATACCGAGTTGGCAACTATGGGAGACTGTCCGTTAGTGTATCTCAATGATTATTAAGGCAGTGGCATAGATGCGGCCATATATCACCTTTAGATTAAATGGTATCAAAGGCCTCTTAAATGATGGCTTCGGCTCCATGAATGTCTTTCAAATAACCGGGGGCCTTATCGTGTAACTTTAAATCAATCGCAATACCTTTGATTTTGACATGGTATATAATATGGTACAAATGTCAAATTAAAAGGTATCGCGATAGATTTGAAGTTAGACAATAAGGCCCCGGGTCCCTATGGGCCCGTGACTGATAAATTAACCTAAATTTAAGAAAACTAATGAGTAATACAAACTAATTTTCCCATTTTTGTCCATTCTGTTAGTTGAGGTTTTCGTTATCGCAACTTTAATTTAATGGCTGTGAATTAGTTAATTTAAAAAAATCATCTGTTTAACTCTATTTATCTAACGTGACACAGTGTTTTCTTACATTTTAAATATTTATGTATAGTTTATGTCTTTTCTAGTAAATCGTGATAATTGGCAATGCAAGAATTACATTTAGTGTAGGTTTTTAGAAATTCTACCCCTAAGATATAAAATTCAAAGTCCTGACTGACTGACTGACTGATAATCAAGCCACAGACTAAACCGCTGGTCCTAGAGACATAGAAATACTGCGGTATTTCGTTGTAAACAATGTTAATTATTTATTATCCACTTCTGGTTGTCTCCTAATTAGATCTTTTCAGACACGGTTTGAGTTCTGTTACAACCATACCTCTCTCATTCCAGAGATTAGTTTAGTTTTACGGAGAACTTCGTCCTTATTGCTATGCTTGGGAGATTGTCAATTTTTAGAATCGGTTCAGTAGTTCCAAAGTTTACCTCAATCATACAAACAAACAAACAAATCTTTTCTCTTTATATAATAGTGTAGAAGTGTAGATGTAGATGATACAAATTTATTCATGTATGTATATAATTAGGTATCAGTTTCTCTTAATTCCTGAAAATTTGTGTTATAGGTAAATGTCCGATTTTGAAAAGACACTCCTCAATTAACATCTGGCCTGATAATGAAGTGAATTACAATAACAAAACTCACGTGTTGTGTCAATACACAAGACTCGCGTGTTGTATCAATACACAAGACAAATATGAGTGCTTGTGCGAGAAAGTATTGTAATAATATTAAATGCATGAATATGCAATAAATTATCATAAAATTTGTTTTCCCGGTAACATTATTAACGAAAAAGCGTATTGAGGGTAGTGTCAGCAAAATAAAAAGTAAATTCAAAGATAAATATAACATAAAAAGATAAAATATTACATAATAATTAGACCAAGTGCAAGTTGGACTCGCGCACAAAGGCTTTCGTACCAACACACAATACGGGTACGGAACCCTAAAACATGTAGCAATACAGTGCTCTCAAAATTATAATGCGCATAGAAATCTATAGCCGAGCGACCGGACGTACCACGTGACCTTACTGCTTGTATAGAAACTGTAGGGAAATACGAACTTTGCCGAGCAGTGGCGAAGATTCGTATGCGCATTATAAGTTTGGGAATACTGTACAGTACGCGGTTTCCGGCCCGAAAGGTCTTCACAAAGAGTCCAATCGGTTGGCTAATAGACGTCCGGTACTTGATTTTAATCATTATTTAAGTTTAGGGGGAATGTTTGAATTTAGTTCAACCTTTTTCCACTGTTTTTTATTACCGGAAAAGATTTTTTAATTACTTACAACAAAAAATAAAATATTATGCGTATTACGGAACGAAATTCTTTCAATTTCGTATAGTGTCAAGAGGTTAGTTGTCAAAACTGGTAAAAATGTGTGAAAAGAAACGCAACGTTTCGTTTATCGTAGTGTGAAAGCTGGCGGGAAACCTTGAACAACGAAGGCGCGTAACTTTTCTTGCAATCTTAATTTTGCTGGTAATTTCCTTAGTTTTTTCAACGGGAAAGCGAGATGGACGGCGACGATGATGAAGCCGATGAAAGAAAAAACAAAAAACGAAAATTCGGTGAGCAGGGAGGTAAATCTGGCGGTGGCAATGAGGAGCAGCAGCCATTGAGTATGTATAAAACATTTTTCAAGCCAAGGCACCAGAGATTGTTTCCCGAAAACTCGGCAAACACTGAGTTTATTGTTTATGTTGAGAGTTTAAAGGCTGAAGATAAATTGGGAAATAAAAATCCCAAATATCTGAACAATATTTTCCAACGGGATATAAAGGGAATAGTTAGGATGAGTCGCAATATAGCCAAAAAAATTGAGGTGGTCTTTAATCAAGTCAACCTCGCTAATAACTTCCTCAAAAATGAAGAGTTTTTATTGAAGAACGGCATCAAGGCTTACATACCAGCTAAAAAGGTTGAAATGATGGGGGTATTACGGTTCCTGCCTAAAGAAGTGTCCAATGAAGAGTTGTTCAAAACTTTAATTTCAGACTTTGAAATAATTAGAATTAAGCGATTTATGAGAAAAGTAAATGGTGAGCTTAAGCCCCTTCAAACTGTTGTGGTGACTTTTTTGTGTACCACATTACCAATGAATGTATATTTCAACTTATGGCGGTATAAAGTATATGAGTATAATGCTCCATTGTTGCAATGTTTTAAATGTTTTGGGTTTAATCACCCTACTAAGGCCTGCAAGAGTGCTCAAAAATGTTCAATATGTACAGGAGAACATTCTTTTAAAGATTGCCCTAATCCTGAAATAATTAAATGTATTAATTGCTCTGGACCCCATTTAGCCATATCAAGAACTTGTCCTGTCAAAATTAAAAAATCATTAGAAAAGAGAAACAGCAAACCATTGTCCTATGCTTCTGCTGTGCGAGAGTCACCTGTTGTGTCACATACCCACGAAGATTTTCAACAGGAGTACCCACCTATTGCAGTTCCAAAAAGTTCAGTGCCTCCACAAAATGGAAAACCATTGAGAAAAAATGATGATATTAATGAAAATAATACCAACAAAACAGATAGCTCAGTTACGCAGCGGAAGCAAAGTCTCACCAAAGAAGAAATAATAAATAATGATAACATCTTGAGTGCTCTTGTAGGGACAATAATATCTTTGGCCAATAGTAATGATGGGGAACCGATGACAACTAGTAGAATAAAAGATATTTTTATTTCAAAATTATACTTTTCTTAATTAACAAATTAATAAAAATATGTCAATTTAATATACAAAGTTTAACACATAAAAAACCCTTATTAATCAGTTTTCTAGCCGACAATAACATAGATATTTGCTTATTAAATGAAACATGGTTGAAAGATACCACAAAACAAAGACCTATATCCGTGCCCGGATATGATTTCATCTTTAAAAATGCTAAGAACGAACATGGAGGTGTAGCAGTTTTAATAAGAACATCCTTAAAATATAAAATTATTAACATTCCATTTCATCAACAAATACAAACAGTTGCTATATCCTTAAATACATCTGTGGGAGACTTATCAATATTATGTGTTTATTGTCCACCAAACAGTCAAAAAATAGGACTTTTTAGGCCTAATAAACTAAAGAATATAATAAATAGGCTTCAAAAACCTTTACTTGTAGCAGGTGACATGAATGCTTATCACATCGCATTTGGATGTTTAAGCAACAACACTAGGGGTAATGATTTGTATAATGTCTTTGATGAATGTGACCTTTGTATATTAAATACTGGTTCCTTCACTACTGTCCCTCCACCTAATAGAAATCCTTCTGCAATTCTGAAATCCTGCTGCACTTGTGTAAGTCCTCTAATAGCTCCATTGTGTCAGTGGAAGGTACATGATGATCCTATGGGGAGCTATCATTTACCTACCATCACCACTATTTAACTAAGCTCTAGCACTTATGAAAAAAATTATAATAATATTGATAAATTTTTATACAATAAAGCAGATTGGAATTTTTTTAATCAGCAGTCTGAACAAATGGCACAGAAAATTAAATTTGATAGCGGAGAAGATCCATTGAAATCATATGAAAACTTTTGTGATATGTTAAATTCTATTAGGCTCAAAAGTATTCCAAAAATTTGTTGTAACAATTTAAAATAAAACTGTAACTAAGAGCCCTGCACCTTGGTGGGATGATAATTGTCAAGATATGGTTTTAAAAGTAGGAAAGCATTAAAATTATATTGGCAAAATCCTACAATTGAAAATTTTATACAATACAAAAAGGCTGATGCTGAGAATAAGTGGAAAATTTGATGTGCTTCTTTCACAAGAATAACACCTGTAAGTACCATATGGAATTTTATAAGAAGATTTAAGCGCATTGGGACAAGTTGTCATGATGACGGAGATGAGTGGATTCCAGCATTTCTTAACTTCTGTGCACACCCCCCATAGAGCAGGTCATTGGTTAATAAATTAGCCCCATTAGATGCACCTGAAAAGCAAATAGATTTTAATGTTTTATCAGTTTTTTTCCAAAATAAAGGTGACCCGTCTAGTTTGTTTTTGATAGAACCATTCACATGGGATGAATTTTGTATAGCTTTAAGGTCAAGAAAAGATACCACTCCAGGGTTAGATGTTACAATGATACAAATTAATAAAGAAACTACACATTAATGCTCAAAAACTATTACTAAGTATCTTTAATAGTTTATGGGATAAACAAATTATACCTAATTCTTGGAAAAATCAATGTGTTATCCCAATTTTAAACTCAGATAAAACATCAGGAGATCCCAACTCATACCGCCCTATATCACTGTCATCTTGTCTTGGTAAATTATTTGAACAAATGATAAAAATCAGACTAGACTGGTTCATCGAAAACAATCAGATTCTTCCTCCTAACCAGTTTGGATTTCGCAGAGGAAAAAGTGCTAGTGATAGTTTTACATCTCTAGTCACCGACATACACAATTCTTTAAAAAAAAATGAAATTACTATTGCTGCTTTTCTAGATATAAAAGGTACATTTGATAATGTCAATCCCTCAGTATTACCTCAAATTTTATATAGAATAGGCATTCCTGGTAAATTAACACATTTGTTTACGCCATTTTCTTTAAAAAGTCAAATCCGCGGTATAGGATGTTGTTACGCTCAGTATTTCAGCTCCTAATATTCCTTTCCCTTTCCCACTCACGCATTATTCACCAAGCGCCGAGTGAGAGAGAAGATGACGCCGTGAGATTGGCGTGTTGTGTTGACTTCCGCATTGAACTTTGACGCAATGGCTGCGTCTCCGCAATAAAAAATATAAAAACTATAAATAATAATCTTTCAAGTGCAAATCGTGTCTCCAGTGTCAGTTTTATATGGGGATAGCCTGCCGGCAGTGTTATAGAAGATTTTGGATCCTCTGAGGAGTGAATTACAAAGGACGCTTTGTGCTGATGACCGTTGGCTGGTGACCTTGGTGCAGGTGAGTCCTTTTTCACTTCTGTTCTGCTACTCTTATCACCTATATCTAAAGGCAGGACAGTTTCCTTGCATCCCCTGAACGACTGAGCTAACTCATTCTTAATTTACATGATTAAATTGTTATTTTGTATCCCGCATTTACAGTCCACTTATTTCGAAAAATAAAAACCCGCTAACCGCTCATACATTTTTGGTCTGACTTCGAGTCGGATAATTTACCACGTTTATGTAATTTAATTTGGTGTTAATCTCTGATAGTTTACACGTAATCAATCCGCTATTTTCTCATTTGATGATACGTTTTTGCACTCGTCAGTTTATTTGTAACTACCCTACATGTTTACATGCCGATCGTGCATTCCGCGCCGCAGGTTGGGATAATTCTTATCGAAATCGAATATTCTTTTCTTACCGCATTATTAATAAATACTTAAGTTACCTTTTTTATTCTTTTCACACACAAATCGTAGTGAAAACATACCGCATTCAATATTACCTACCTCTGGTTACTTTCCGTACTTACTATCTACTGTCTCATACTTTACCTGGGTACCTATGCTAGCTAAATCTATCGTGATCTACATAATAATCCGTATTGGTGAGCTATACGTACTAGTTTCGCGTATACCTACCTACGAACTTAGTTATTTAAAACCGCATACTACTATTGTTTACGTACTAACCTATTTACATTAGAAACGGTACTTAGTACGTTTAATTCGTCATTTCGTTATCATGGCCGCTAAAATAGCATTATTACAAGCTAAAAACAATACTATATTCTCTCGAGTGACTAATCTTCATGATGTAGCTCAAAAATTACCAATAACAAGCACAGATCTTCGTTCCGCGGAAACATTCATGGCTGATACCGAAACATTAGAGGTCATACGTAAAGAATTCATTTCAAATCTAGACACTATTAATGAGCTAGGTTTTGAGGAGAACCCAAAGTTTGTGCCTAATTATCAGGCCCTCAATTCATTTGAAGATATTTATGCTAGAATACAAAGATTACGTCATCGTATTAAAGAGAATTCTTCACAACAAAAATCACACTCTTGGGATAAAGGCGCGCCTCCACTGGTCAAACTGCCGCCGATTAATATCGCTTCGTTTGATGGAAGAATTGATAACTGGCCCATTTTTTATGAATCGTTTAAAGCGAATATACATTTAAATTCATCTTTATCTGATGCTCAAAGAATTCAGTATTTAACCGGAAAATTGACCGGTCCCGCATTGAATATAATTGCGGGCATCATTCCGTCAGGCGAAAATTATCTTTCCATTTGGGAAAGCTTGGTAAAAAAGTACCAAGATAAACGAGCTTTAGGGTGTCATTACATGTCTATCCTTTTCAATATTAAACCCGCGATAAATAATTCCGCTTCTTTAAATTCTTTTGTTGAAACCTTTGACGCCGCAGTTTCAGCTTTGGAACTATTAAAATTTAACGAGTTGAAAGATTTCATTTTATTAAATATGGCAATGCGTAAAATTGACGCAGCTACCGCACATGCCTTTGAAACATTTGTCAGAGATAAAGAGATTCCTTCCTATAAGGATTTCATCGACTTCATTAAAAGTCAAGTAAAAATATTAGAGAGAACCGTTCCGTCGTCATCTCAATCCAGCGACGATACAACCCAGTAGACGCCTAATGTTCAATTTCTTTCGTACAAACAATTCTGTCAACAAGCAGAGGCATGAGGAAGCGGAGCAGTGCAATCCTATTGGCCCTACCAAGGTCATTATATTCTAACGTATAGCGTTACAAACTTATCTGTTCTGGTGACGAAGACTGTCACGTAATGAATATAGAAGCCATTTTGGTTTGGCCTTCCGAAACAAATGAGTTTGTGGCGGTGTAACAAAAGAGTTGTAGGATTAGGGATGGGACAGGTTTAAGTAAAAGGCGATACTTTTTATCGGTATTATTTTTATGTAACAACCGCCCATTATTAATAGCATAATGAATATATTTATTCATTTATTTGGTGAATAATATGGATTGATTATAATCGAATTAATCATTATTAAAAAATAGCTTACATGGTTTCAGAGGTACCTAGTAAACTAATAATATTACATTAGTCGTAAAATATTATTTATCTACTCCGAAACGGTAATTACGTTTACAACATCAAATGCTTTTTTATAAGTACCTAGATTGCTTGACAGATTTTATAATATTAATATTAAAATATTACAGGATGTTATAATATTACATTATAGAAGCGCAAAATTTATTTTTAACACCGCTAGAAAGCCAAGTAGCCCCCAGGCAGTATATCTTCATGACTTGAATTCCCAAAGGGGGTGTCAGAGTTGTTCCCAAGTGTTAAATGCACGATAAAAGTACCAGGAGCCCATAACTTACTTACAGGTTTCGCGGCCAGTAAACGCTTTGATCGTCCATCTCCAACATGGGTTGGTTCAGTACATTTTCTGTACCTGGGCTATGCGAAAGTGCTGCCACTTCAGAAAAAAAAATTTCTTACTTGCTAGAATAATTATTGAAAATTTGCTCAAGTGAACGTCTATATATAGCAATAAACCATTTTTACAAAGCAAAGTTTTCATAGACATCGTTTTCTTCTAGTTAGGAATTTAACTTTTGCTAAAAACGGCCACTTTTGGCATAAGTTAAATTCCTAACAACAAGAAAAAGCTGTCTATGAAAACTTTGCTATCTAAAAATAGTTTATTGCTATATATAGACATTCACTTGAGCCAATTTTCAATAATTATTCTAGCAAGTAAGAAATTATTTTTTTTCTAAAGTGGCAGCACTTTCGCATACTGTAGCGCCTTAATGAACGAGTGCTCTTTCTCGTTTTTTGTGAAAGTGAGTTGTTAATATTAAAAATAACGTCACACGAAGACAATATTTTGATGGTAGTAGAAAAAGTATTGTGTGCAACTGAACATAATTAGACATTGGCACGTGCAAAACTATTACGAAATTCAATATTAATAAGTAATTTAGCTTCTGTTTCTAACATTTAAGGGCTGTTTTGCAATGAAGAAAATTAAGTTTTGACAGCACTAAAACTAAAGCCTTCAGAATCAGCTACATTGTGTTTGTAGGATGTGAATATAAAATAATATCTATTAAAACTTAAAATATAAAAATAAAAGTTGCATGATTTAAAAAAAATATATTTTTTGCTAATTTTAGGTTATGTTTTTTCCGTTTCTATTTGAAATGAAGCATAGTTATATTGTAGTACGGTTTCTTTAGAGGCACATAGGGTGACGCGGCGGTGTCCCGTTTGGCACTGCTTGGCACCGCCGCGTTTTCTTGTTTGGCTTTAAAGAAACTGTACTATTACAGTGAAACTAGTCAGGTGATATTTGAATAAGTAGCCGTTTTATGAGTTTACTGTGTTTTTGTTGGTTAGAAGTTTTACTCTGGACAAAAATGTCTGAAAGCAGTGATACTGAACAAAAAAAATGTCAAACAATCTTTTACCAGCAAAATCTAGAGCTTACAACAAATGTAACCAAGATTTTATAGATTGGAAAATAGGTAGGTATATACAAAAAACATAATCCTGGTTATGATTATAGATATCCTACGGTTTAAGGCTTTAACAGCTGCGAAAGTGCCACTTAAGAAAAAAAAAACATTATTAACAACCAGAATAATGATTGAAAGTTAGAGAGTTACCATTAGAGGCAAATACAATGTTGGTACTGCCGATCTTAGGAGCCGCCGACGGTTCTTCATATAAAGAAAACAGTCTTCAGTAAAATGCCGGGAACATGTAACACTATGTGTTGTTGGGAACCAGTTCTCTCGCCTAGTTACACTTATCCATTTTTGTTTCATTTCGGGATCACTTGGGTACTTAAAATAAAATAAAATGGTCAAGTGCAATGCAGACTCAGGATTCCGTATTTCATCTGTTTAGGGGAAAATAAGGTAATTTTGGGTAGAATAAGGAAAATATTACTTTACGTCTTACCAATACGTCTTATTTTACTGTAGCAACTAATTGTTGTTTGGGAGAAAGTTCAAACGGTGCTGTGACGGACGGACGGACGCACAACGGAGTCTCACCATGACGGTTCCTTTTTACCCCTTAGGTACGGAACCCCAATAATTGTTTTACAATAAATTGAATATCTGCATCGTAATTTCCAACGTGTAAATCTTTCAATCTCGTTGGTAGTACGAAGATTTCGGCTTTATCGATAGCAGATTCAGTACATCACTAGTTACAATCGCCGAATGAATAGAGCGAAAGAGATAGTGTAAGAATTGCTTGCGTAAGAAAGAGATGTTAGGCGAAACACATAAACGGGTAGCGACGTATTAACCAGTATAAGATGAACTCTCTTCTCTTAAATCAGTTGAAAAATATAATTTGATTATCTCATTATTCACTTACCGATGAAATGTTATACCATTTTTCTTATAATTTGAGTTGAGGCTGTTGTTCCCACATCATCGTATTGAACAAGGCGGCATTATAAATATTTATTTTCACTTTTTTTTTTCTTTTTAGCGCGGAAGTGTACACGGCTCACAGAATTGGTCGATACTGACTGGAAATTTTTGAGAAGCGGTTTATATCGGTTCGTTCAATCAGATGTGTTGACAGAAGTCGGTCTCCTGTTATTAGGTGTCTACTGGGCTGTATCGTCGCTGTCTCAATCAAACCGCGCTTCCGCATCGGTGGAACCACACCTTAATAGTACTGTGAAACCTACCCGCTCGCGCAATGCTTACCCATCACAAACGTTTCTAACAAGTGATGGCAAAGGTGTTGCACATTGTTTAATGTGTAATAAGTCTGATCATCAGCAGTTATATAAATGTCCTGCGTTCAAATCGCTTCCCGCTAAAGGTCGTTTCGATTTCGTTAAATCGAATCGAGGATGTGTGAACTGTCTAAGTTTGTCGCATACAGTTTCGCAGTGCAATTCTACGTACACTTGCAAATCTTGTAAAAAGACACATCATACGTTGTTGCATTTGGAAAATAACAATAATAGGGGGGTACATACGCAACAATCAGTGCCGCGCGCACCGGTTCCCGCGTATTGCGCGGCCCCTCAGTCGTCGCCTGCTACCGCCGCCGTTGCCGCCGCCGGGCCCACAGAAGTGTCGTCGTCTCATTCGCACTTACAGGCGTCGTTATGCGCTCACGCGCGATCGGTCGAAAATCAGTTTCACGGTGCAAACTCGCCCAATACTACTGTACTGCTTTCAACCGCCCAAGTAAATGTTTCAAATAAGGATAAACAAAATGTTTCTGTGAGATGTTTAATTGACAACGCTAGTCAAAATAACGTAATTACGTCGGCATGTTGTGAACGGCTGAAATTAAACCTGATTTGTCTCTCGAATTCGTTTATTAAGGGCATCGGGTCCGCTTCACGGACGGTTCGCGGATACGTTCAACTGCTCGTTGCCGCTAAAGATAAAAAATATTCTTATAATATTACCGCTTTGGTTGTTGATATCATAACCGACCGCATGCCTTTCAAATATGTTGACACGACTGTTGTGCAGCATTTGGTGGATTTACCGCTCGCGGATCCACTTTGGCACATACCTGGTGAGGTCGAGTTGATACTCGGCGCTCAGCTGTTTCCGCACTTGTTACTAGGCGGCAGGGTTGTCGCTCCCCCCGCACCGTCTGCTATTGAAACTGTATTTGGTTATGTCCTATTGGTTACGCTCCCATCACCGCTTCCAATAATAATAAAAATAATACCGCTTCCGAATTTCAAAAAATAAATACTGCTACCTTCTATACTTGTTCTGATCACGTAGGTATGGGTGATCGCTTCGATGACCTTCGTCTTGATAAAACTTTGACGAAGTTTTGGGAAATGGAGGAAATGCCTTCCAAAGGGTTCCTTAGCCCTGAGGAAAGTCAATGTGAAGAGATTTATAACTCTACTGTATCGCGTGATTCTACTGGTCGATACTGCACCGCTTTACCGTTTTGCCGCGATCCGTCCGAATTGGGTGACTCTCGCTCCGTAGCTGTTCGCCGACTGCTTTCATTGGAGCGCAAACTCCAAGACCCAGAGTTGAGAGCAAGTTATAATGAGGTGGTACAGGACTACCTAGATAATGATTATCTCTCCGAGGTACCGCCTGACAGCGAGGACTATGCACAAGGCTATTTTATTCCACATCATCCCGTCGTTCGACATGATAAAAAGACTACAAAGGTTCGTATGGTAATGGACGCCAGTGCTAAATGTCATAACGGTGTTTCGTTAAACGAGGTCCTTCACACTGGGCAGAATCTACAAGCGGATATTTTTATTCTTTTACTTAATTTTCGCTTATTCGAAATAGCGATAGCTGCCGATATAAAACAGATGTATCTCAGAATTCTTATAACGCCGGAGCACCGCAAATATCAAAAGATTTTATTTCGCTTTGATCCCTCGCAACCTATGCGAGAATTCCGGTTTAATCGAGTCGCGTTCGGTTTAAAATGCAGTCCGTTTTTAGCTATGCGCACTGTGCGACAGCTAGTGGCTGACGAACGTGATAATTTCCCGCGTGCTGCGAATGTGGCATCTCATGAATTATATATGGACGATTTGACAACTTCCGTCCCGACAGTAGATGAAGGAAAATCTCTGTCACGTGAACTCATTGAACTATTCAATGCTGGTGGTTTTCATTTAACGAAATGGGCTAGTAACTCGCCTGAGTTAGTGGAATCTGTACCGCAGTCAAATCGCGCCGCCATTGAATTTTCAGATAATGAAAATATGAAGATTTTAGGCCTTAAATGGCTACCCGCTGAAGATATTTTTACCTTTTCTGCTTCCCCGATAAGTGAAGCCTTCACAAAGCGAACAATTCTTTCAAGTATCGCTCGCTTATGGGACGTACTTGGGTTTGCTGCTCCAGTCATACTATTCGCAAAACTCTTAATAAAAGAGCTGTGGTTACTTAAAGTCGGGTGGGACGATTCCTTGCCCGTTAAATACTTTCTTTATTTCAAAAATTTAATGAGCAATTGCCTCTACTTTCCGCATGTGCGATTCCGCGTCACTTGGGTGTACACAAAAATTGTTGCACCAATATTGTTGCGTTCGCGGATGCTAGCATGAAGGCGTACGGTTGTGTTGTGTATCTTCACGTCACTGACAGCGAGGGAAACGTGCATGTAAATTTAATATGCGCCAAATCCAAAGTGACTCCTGTAAAGGTGGTTTCCCTAGCAAGACTTGAATTGTGCGCCGCAGTACTAATGTCAAAACTTGTTCGTCTAATTAACGACACTTACAGCGTTCGTACTAAAATCGATAATATATTCGCATTTTCAGATTCGAAAATAGCGCTGTCCTGGATTAATTCTTTACCGCATCGATGGGATATTTACGTCAGTAACCGCGTCGCAAAATGCCAAGAAAACCTCGATCCGTGTCATTTCTATCACGTCAGTGGCATAGAGAATCCCAGTGACTGTCTCTCGCGAGGTCTTTTACCTGATCAGTTATTGTCTCATCCGCTATGGTGGCATGGCCCTCCTTGGCTTTGCGCTCCAGTGTCAAGCTGGCCGATCTCACAATTCATTCCAGAGACCTGTGAAACCTTACCCGAATATAAAAACAAAACGCTCGTTTGTTCCGGTTCCAATACTGCAGTTGCTGGTGTACTTTATGACCTCGCTCAGAAACATTCTTCCTGGAATAAAATTCTCCGCATTATAGCATACATTCTAAAATTTGCAAAAATCTTACCTCGTAATAATGGACTGTCTGCCTCCCAACTCAACATAGCCGAAAGATATTTAATTCGCGACGTCCAGAGCGTTCATTTTGCTCAATTAACTCATAACTTAAAGACTAATAAAGTTATTTCCGCACCGCTCAGTAAACTTGATCTCTTTATTGATCACGAAATAATTAGAGTAGGAGGTAGACTTTCTAATAGCAACTTACCATATGAAGCTAAACACCCCGCGTTGCTACCAAAACAGGATCATATTACTCACCTTTTAATTGATCATTTTCATCGCCTTCATTGTCACACTGGGGCAAATGTCTTGAGCTCTTTGCTTCGCCAAAAATATTGGATTTTAGCTTCCCGAAATGTGATACGACAGCGTGTTCATGCATGTAACGCTTGTTTTAAAAATTCACCGTCTCATCTTAATACAAAAATGGCAGATTTACCGTCTTACCGCGTACAAGAAACCAAAGCATTCGTCCATACGGGTGTCGACTATTCCGGAGCTATAAATATAACTCTGTGTAGACGTCGTGGTCAAAAAAGCCAGAAAGCGTACATTTGCTTGTTTATCTGCTTAGTTACTAAAGCTGTTCATATAGAACTAGCTATTGATCTGTCATCTGAAGCTTTCATTTCTGCCTTTAAACGTTTTATTTCCAGGCGTGGTCCCGTATCACATATGTATTCCGATAATGGAACGAATTTTGTGGGAGCTAAGTCCCAGATAAACGAACTTCTTACTGATCACCGCATCGAGTGGCATATGCTACCCCCTCGATCCCCCCATTGGGGGGGGTATGGGAATCCAATATCAAAAGTATTAAACTTCATTTATACCGCGTTATAGGATCGCAACTACTCACGTATGAGGAACTTTTAACAGTTTTGATTCAGATTGAGACCATTTTAAATTCTCGACCGCTTTGCATTTTATCTGAGGACCCCTATCCGGAACCTCTTACTCCCGCTCATTTTATTATGGCCTCTCCTTTGACTTACTTACCTACCGCGCCTGTTTCCGAGGAAACGAAGACTCTGCGTCATCGCAAAGAGCTGCTCGACCAAATGGTCCATAGCTATTGGAAGAGATGGCGTTTGGAATATCTCAATTCCTTACAAGTTAGGCAGAAATAGCTTACTAATACGGATAACGTAAAACCGAGTACTATCGTGCTAATCCATCAAGATGATATTCCCCCGCTTCGCTGGCCTTTAGGCATTATACAAGAGGTTTACCCTGGTAAGGATGGTAGAGTTCGCGTTGCTTTAGTTAAAACTGCAACGGGTACGTTCAAACGACCTATCGTCAAACTCTGCCCATTGCCCTCACAATAATTAGATAATTACGTGAATCTTAGTAGTATATAGTTAGGTAAGATAGATAGTTCATAAATTAATATAATCTTAAATTCTTTAATTGTTAGCCGCTTTCTTTGATAATACGATGTATCATCAAGGCCGGGAGAATGTTTACGCCATTTTCTTTAAAAAGTCAAATCCGCGGTATAGGATGTTGTTACGCTCAGTATTTCAGCTCCTAATATTCCTTTCCCTTTCCCACTCACGCATTATTCACCAAGCGCCGAGTGAGAGAGAAGATGACGCCGTGAGATTGGCGTGTTGTGTTGACTTCCGCATTGAACTTTGACGCAATGGCTGCGTCTCCGCAATAAAAAATATAAAAACTATAAATAATAATCTTTCAAGTGCAAATCGTGTCTCCAGTGTCAGTTTTATATGGGGATAGCCTGCCGGCAGTGTTATAGAAGATTTTGGATCCTCTGAGGAGTGAATTACAAAGGACGCTTTGTGCTGATGACCGTTGGCTGGTGACCTTGGTGCAGGTGAGTCCTTTTTCACTTCTGTTCTGCTACTCTTATCACCTATATCTAAAGGCAGGACAGTTTCCTTGCATACCCTGAACGACTGAGCTAACTCATTCTTCATTTATATGATAAAATCGTTATTTTGTATCCCGCATTTACAGTCCACTTATTTCGAAAAAATAAAAACCCGCTAACCGCTCATACAACATTGGATATTTAACTTTTTATATGAAAGAACTATGTATGTCAAAAAAAATGGAAAGTTACATGGACCTCGACATATTTATAAGGGCACCATGCAGGGAGCCACTTTATCTCCTTTATTATTTGATACTTATGTATCAGAAATATGTAAATTTGTCAAAAATACTCACGTTGAAATGCTACAATTTGCTGGAGATATAGTAATTTACTCAAAACATCATGATGTGAATATAGCTGTTTCGGAATTGAATACAGCTCTAGAACAACTTAATATATATTATAATTATCTCAAATTAGAAATAAGTGTAAAAAAGAGTGCTGTTGTTATCTTCAGTAAAAAATTCCAATCTGATTGTTTACTTGAAAATGTCAAACTAAATGGGGTTGCCATCCCTTTGTGCAGGGAAAAAAAGTTTTTAGGAGTTATATTGGACTCAAAACTTAGCCACATACAATATATTATCGGAAAAGCCTACAAAGCTCTAAATATCTTGTGATGTTTAGCAGGAACTCATTGGGGAGCTGATCCTCTAATACTGGCTAATTTGTATAAAAGCATAGTAAGGAGCCATTTTGACTACAGTTGCTTGGCATATATGCATGTTCCTCCGGCTTTGCTCGCTAAACTTGATGTCGTACAAAACAAAGTACTTAAAATAATAATTGGCGCAATGTGCTCAACCCCGATTAATGCCTTAGAAGTAGAAACTTGCATTATGCCATTAAGAATCAGACGATTAATCTTTTCTGAAAAATTATGTATTAAATCCCTAGCGAGTCAAAACTCCATAATATTAGGAAAGGTAAAACCATATCCATTATTACCGTTAAATGACAAATGTATCACAGCTACCACTTTACTTAATAAAAATTTCATGCTTCCTAATATGCATAGGATGTATACCGAGGTAGAAAATCAATGTCAAAATATATCTAAAACTATAAAATGGCCATATTATAATCATAGTCAGTATAAAAGTACCTTACAAAGTATTAATATTAACATTACTAGAATCAATAATAAATGTGATTTCGCTAGAGCCAGTAGCAAAAAACATGGGTTATACAGAATATTTACTGATGGCAGTAAACAAGAAAATATTACCAGAGCAGCATTTTATGACCAACAAACTAAAACTTCCAAATGTTATAGATTAAATACCAATTGTTCGATATTCACTGCAGAAGCATATGCTATCCTTAAAGCGTTACATCACCTGATAAGTATCGACAATGGTAATAAGTTTTTAATTATATCTGATAGTATGCCAGTACTTACTGATCTCAGTAATATAAATTGCAATTATAAAACTTGTTTTATTTTGTACTCTATCAGAGAAACAATAAAACTGTAGAGCTCATGTGGGTTCCATCTCACAGTGGTATAGAGGGAAATGAGATAGTTGATAAGATAGCTTTAATGGGAATCAACGAAATCTCCGTGGAAGACTCATGTTTGATTCCATTTACTGATTTCTACGCTAATATAAAAGAATACGCCACTAATCTCTGAAAAGAATATCGAAACAAGACTACTGAAACCACAGGCCGTTGGTACGCTGCAATTCAAAAAACTATTCCCACAAAGCCTTGGTACCAAAAAATAAAAGATGGAAACAGACAGTTCATTACACAAATGGCAAGATTGCGATTTGGACATGTCAGAACACCAGCCCATTTAAATCGAGTTAATATAAAAGTGCCAATGGAATGCGACCATTGTGATGAAAAAGATAAACCTGTTGACTTAAACCATTTTATACAAGATTGTGCTGCATTTAATCTCCAAAGATTATATTTTGTTGCAAAGTTGAAAGAACTATTTAAAAATGAAGATAACATGCCCCGCCAGATCGAAGAGATGCTAAAGGATATGAGAATTTATCCTCTGCTCTATGACTATTTGCAAAACACTGTTGGTAACATTTAATGGGAAAAAAAAATGGAGTAAGAAAAATTACATAAGAGATGGCTAAAAGGACCTGTTTCCAAGCCATAAACAATTCCAAAAAAAAAAAAATTATCGCAGTGTCAAACGTCAATAAAAGGTACATCCATCCATCCATCCATCAGCCTGTTTCGTCCACTGCTGGACAAAGGCCTTTCCAGGACTTCGCCTCTCTTGGCGGTCCTCCTGGAAGAAGTGCCCATACTCACACACGCTGGGCAGGCGGGTTGGTGAGCGCGGTGCCGAAACCCTTGCACCAGTGACGCCGCTGCCCGTCACCAGTCTAATTTATATAAGGCCCGGCAATTGGGGATGGATATACCGCTATCCATCAGTCCCAGGCAATGGTGGGCCGCCTGGTTTTTTGCCTGAGAGCTGTCCTCTTACTCTCCCCCGAATAACTTCGGGAAGGTTTCCGAGTAAGATGGTGGTACCTCCACAGTCGAGCCCGGCATTAGCTCTACCAGCCAAACACCAACCACCAAAACACCACATACAATGCCATAAAACGATGGCATAAAATTGACCGCGTTTTACACTGAAGTGGCTGTTTTGTAATTCAGAATTCCTTCGCGTAATCGCTGAGAGTCCGACACGGTACTGTAGCGGTGACTAGGCTAGCGAAACCAGCCTTCTAGCTTGTCCATAGAGTGTATATAAAAAATCGGAGGCGTCGAAGAAGCGCGCCACCAGCCAGCTAGCTCCAGCTCGTTCGTCCGTGTCTGCTCTTCACGGCACGGTGTTAGGTGCCGCGCTATGAGCGCCGGAGCCGATGCAAAAATGACACAAAATGTGAGATTATGATTTTACAAGAAATTGTTATTTAGAGATCTTTCGATTTTGTTGGAGGGATTTCAGGGAACATTCCTCCATCCTCCCCAACCCCCAACCCCCTTTTCCTTCCTTTAATTTTTAGGCACAAAGAAGAGGAATAATAATTTTTCAAAAAAATAAGCATAGCTTCAAAACTATGTACTTACTTCCGGACGGGGGCGTGTTTCTAGAGAGGGAGGGGACCCCCTTCCCCCACTCACCCTTACCCCTATACGCAAGTACCGGGCGTCTATAGTTTTACCGTACCAAGGTGTGGTGTTAAAGTTGTGGGAACTCAGAAACGAGGCGCGAGTATGCTGATCCCGATGAATACGTTGCGCATTCAAAGAATAAGGAATCTCGAAGTACGGACACGTACGCTTCTGTCAGCAGTCCTTAAGTGCTATGGACAACAACGTAGACGCACGCGCGCGTTGCTAATCGGAGGCTATCAAACATCACAAGTCTATCACAAGTGTTTCACGAAGGATCCCGCGGTGATGAGCGATGTACATATGTAGGTAACTAAAACTCAAACCTTATATTGTATGTACATAAATTATTTTAAAGCTAAGGGTTGTTGCACTACAAACATTTTTTGGATTGATAGAACAGGAGGATAAAGAGATAATCTAATAATTTTATTTTGTTTTATATAGTATGTTCGCTTTAAAACGTATTTGAACGCACATTGTATGTGTCAAGATATTTGTTTTTTTTTGATATGGCAACACGAATGGTCGATTGGTGTCATGAACGTGTGTCCGGATATATTGATGGCGTTTTCAGACAACAAGAGTTGCAAGGTTATGTGTTTAGTATTTCAAGGAAATAAGTAGTTAAAATAGAGAAATAAACCAGTTGATCAGTGTGAACTGTGATCCGGGACATGTACACGAAAAGTTTCGTAAATCCGATAATAGTGGAAGGTGATGAGACAAGATTTTCATTACCACGTTTAGCAGAAATCGTGATACCTTTAACGGGTTGGGCTGGCCCAGGGCTAGAGGGTTGCGTTTAGGAATCTACATCTGCAAACTGCTGCTGGTCGTTTGTCAGAAATCTCCGTGCCGAGGTCGACGACAGTCAACGTCAGAAGAAGGGAAACGCACACCCAGGGGACCTGTGCCTTCCTCTGAGCCAGGGCTGAGTCGTGACCCGGATCGAGCGCGGAGGACCCGTCCAGGACGAGAAAGTGAACTTTAATGTGAGTGTTTGAACCATTCACCCTTGTAACGGGATTTAATATATTAGGCCGCCTCTTGTGGAAAGCCCCTTTCTGTCAGGATTTAGTCTTTGTACAATATAAATGGGTCCAGCACGCGAAATCTAAATTGCTCCTGTCGAGAGGGGGGTTTATCATACATAGTATGTATGTTACTCAATTTTTGGCCTGATTATCCGACTTTCTCTTGTCCTGTAGTTTCCATCTCTTTACGAACAAATGTTTTATTCATATAATAATTATTATTGCAATTTAGGTACATAAATATATACACTTATCGCACGTTAGAATATATTAAATAAGTAAAATGATTAAATTTAAAAGAGGAAAATACAATTTATTCAATTAGGTTTTGGGTATAAATATTTAATTAATAAGTTAATAGACGTACCTTATCTACATTAAAGGTATATTAAATATATATTGCTACTTAATTTTTGGCCTGATTATCCAACTTTCTCTTGTCCATTTATAATAATGATTATTATATTAATACAACATTGTTTTAGTAAGGAGATAGAAAGTACAGTTTAATACAGAATACAAAAGAGACAGAATATGAGCATTACGACGATGACGAATTGGAAGCCAATTAAGACCCGAACGAAATCCAGAAATGTGATGTACTCGTATAAAATCAGCCCTAATGTTCTAGCGTTTGTGAACTACAAAAAAGCCTTCTATGCTATGCTATTTTGCAGTCCTTGCAGCGATGCCAAGTTGACTGGCGTTATGTTGAAGTGCTCTATAGGTTTTCATGGTGAGCCAGTTTGTATGAGAATTGATTAAGTAAAAGACAATAAAGGCCTTTAATTCGCGTTGAGTTAAGAACCCGATTTCTTGACAGCACTATGAGGCCGTAATCTTCTGTAGGAGCTATTAGTTTCAACTTGATATTCTCACGTGGAGATGCTGAAATGTCTCTATGACTCCGCTACGATGTCCGTCCAAGTACAGAATGTACAAACAAGACTTTCAGCCTTACACCTTCAGCGCGGCCTGAGAGAGGGAGATGTCATCTTCTCTGAATATATAAAAGACAAACCTGACGTCTACCAACGCACAGCCGAAACTATTGAACGGATTTCGCTGAAATTTGGCATACAGATAGTTGCAATGACGTAGGCATCTGCTAAGAAAGGATTTTTTTAAATTTGCCCCCTAAATGGGTGAACTGAACTCCACGCGGACGAAGTCACGGGCAAAAGCTAGTTTCCCCAAAACTGTTTACCGCCGTGCTAAAGGACGTCTTTAAAACACTAGACTAGAATGGACGATGGATAAATGTAAACGGAGAGTACATTTAATAATGGCGGAATCGCGGCAGGAACCGGAAGAAATGGTGCGCGGCCTAAGCGACTCTTCGAGACGAGTGGGCCTGTGGATGAATTTGGATAAGACTAAGGTCATGTCCAACTGTCACGTCATCCAAGGGCCAGTAACCGTCGACAACTACTTCATCGCCGAGGCCGAATACGATAGGGTTGGACAGCATTCGGAAAGTTGAAGTTGTTGAAAACGAAAAAGCAGCTGAGGCTAGTCGCCCAAGCCAAAGCTGCGGAGGTGAGCATGAGTGTCTCCGCTTTGTTACGCAAAGGCTAAGAGGCTGCACTTTCCGCAGCACCGAACCCAATGCAAAAGTTAATTTGGGTCAAAAAATTAATTTCTATATTCATAGGTAAACCTAAAAACCAATTTCTGCAACTGGTAGGTTCAAATGGCTTAAAGATCGACTCTGCGAACTAAACTTGAATTTATATATAAACTTTGAAAATAAAATCAATTTCTATAACATTCCCCATTTTGAGGTTATTATCATATGATTTTTAAAATTTGATAAAAAATAACCGCGCGCTTCCGGCCAGAAACCTCCTTTTTGAACCCCACCCTTTCTCCCCAAAGGTTTGATAAATTATAACAAAAATTAAACTCTTAAAATTAGATTTACAAAAAATTACAAAAAAACTGTGCGTTTCCGGCAAGGGGGTATACACCTCCACAACCCCCGACCCCCGACACAATCTAATAATTGATTAAAAATGAAATTAAATTATTTTTTAGGGGGATATCTGGAAATTCAGCAAAATAAAAAATTTTGACCCCTTCATTTGAGATGATTGTCATTGTCTAGAACTTATTGAGTAGAGTACAAAATATATTTTCTTACCTTCAAAAATAAAGAAATGAATCAAATTTGTCAGTTTAAGACCATTATTATTACGGAGTCTATTTTAAAACCGGCCAAGTGCGTATCGGGCCACGCGCAGTTAAGGGTTCCGTAGTTGTCTGGTACATTTTATAAGTTGATCTGTCTACTAATACAGATCGCGCCAAACTTCAAGTCCCATACATTTAGAGGAACAGCCCATACATTGTGTATTTAGAGGGGACTAAAAGTTTGGCGCGACCTGTACTCGTAAACCTGTAAAGCGTACTTAGCCGTGATAGTTTTCCTTTTAACTTTATTATATATACTACTTCTGTAAATTTTTCCACATATCCTTATACAACTGTTAAGCTGGGGGGATTTCTTACTTATTTATTTTATTTTATTTTATTTTATTATTAATACAAAAATCCACAGCACATACAATAAAGAATAACATATAAAAGATCAACTGAACAGAGGCCAATAATGGATTTTTCTTATACTAAATTATATTTCTTATACAAAAATATGCTATCTCTAAATCGAAAAATATTTTTAAAACACCCGTAATGTTTTTGAACGACCTATCTAACGATACCACTATGGGATAGACGAGAAAAAAAAATCATCCCCAAGTTGCGTGTATGGAAGGAGAAAACAAAACAAAAAAATTTTTCGTGTTTTTTACCATTTTGTTGGCGTAATTGATATGTATACCCATACCAAATTACAGATTTCTAGTCCTAATAGTCAGACGGACATGGCGAAACTATAAGGGTTCCTTGTCAGACTACGGAACCCTAAAAACTAAACTGGTTAGGAATTTGGAGTTTACTATGTGAAAACGCCGATTTTTAATATAGGTTTCGAGTAACGTACCGAATATTTAAACAACTTTACAGTTTTGTTTCATACATTTTGTAGGTACCGATAAGTTTGTGTTTTTCTTTTCAACATATAAAATTTCGATCTAATAACGGTCGGTGGTATATCCATCTCTATCACACTCTTAATGCGTGCATCAGAGATGGACGTATGCTCGAACGATAAACGACCGACCGAATCGTTTTGGTAGTGCGGGGCCTGTTTTGACTTCGAAGTCGAAGCCCCGATGTGTCCGCCAGCTGGTTCTCCTACGTCATGATGACGTTATGTAATATTATGATGTTAAAAAATAAAAAAACTAACTGAACTAAATAAAATTACACGAATTATGAGCTTGTGCTATATCGTTACAAATTCATGAAAGATTTGCTAAAAATTCCCTTAAAAACTAAATACGTAATAGTACAAAATAAAATATTCTTATAATCTTCCACCGTAGCAACAGCAGTTGGTTTATCTATGAAGGCATATTAGATATGGTTAGATAAGATTCTTCTTAAATAGGCATTAGTTAATGACAATCACGTGTTGAAGATTACATAAATTTCTCGTTTTTAGGGTTCCGTCAAAAAATAAAAAGCTATTTTGCGGAATGTATTACGGTATTTGTTGACAAACGTGAGTAGGCAAATAATAAAAATATTCACGTTATACATAATCAGTCGAACCAACTTTAATATCTATTAGGTACGTTTTTTCTTGCTCTTGTTTTGGGCGCCAATGTTATGCTTAATATTGCCACAAATAATATACCTGTAGGTAGAAAGGCAAATAACATCATTCTTGTGAAACTGCGATACTAAAACAAAAGTGGATTGAGTCGTTCGTGGCATTGTTGTTGATAAATACCTACATTAAGAATTTTCATTACATTTTTTTATATTTCCTGCTATCTTTCAGACAATCACTATTTCCACTGTTGGGCTCGTAATATGTGCAGAAATTCTTGCTATTTCGCGTTCTCGTCAAACAATGTACTATTTAAAGCTGATTTGTTCACGTACCTACATTAACGGAACTCGTTATTTGCGTACGACGTACACTTCACAAACTTTGATTGTATAGAATAAACGTAGATATAAAAAAACAAGTAACATCAGCAAAATTGCGATAAATTAAAATAATAATAAACCAAAATAATTAATAATATTTAGAGTATTCCATAGCGAGGGATTTCGCTACACAAATATACTCGCATATGTACCTATATATCTGTATAATGATGATCGGCTCTCGCTGCTTCACGGCACGGGGAGTCTTCTCTGGATGTAAGTATTTATTGTCTTAGTTACTCATTTTTACACTTGCACAAATCAAATATGCCTAATGAAAGCATGGAATCAATATTAGCACTAGCTGTTAAACATGTCGCCGCTCATAATGTTCTCCGCGTCCCCGGGTGCTCGACTTTAGGAGCTTATTGGATTCTCCTCCTTCGGAATCGAATTAAAGAGAGGGCCTTTTTGAATGCCATTTCATTTAATTATGATTTCATATTAACACTAGCTTTTGCCCGCGGCTCCCCCCGCGTGGAAGAGATTTTCGTGCAAATAAAGAAAACAAAATAATATGATTTTTTGAACAATAATATGCAACGGTCACCATGTTTTACCAAAGTGCTAATAAAGACCAATAAAATAAGCCCAAACTCGATGGGTCTGCTGTTATCCGTTGAAGAGATCCCGTACCCACCTCCCACAGTCCCATCATTAGATCCTGGTCACCATCTTCTACAAAAATACTCATCAATGCCGATCAAATAAACTTAAACTTGAGAGGTCTCCTAAAAAAAACATTTACCAGTGGATGATTGAAACCCCGACGATGAGACTACATACGTACGACTACGCAAGGCGTACATACCACACAATTAACTAAAAATCTTATTGAGCGCTTAAAGAATTTTTAAAGTCAGTTCAGTAGTTCTAGATATTACCCGTTATATGCAAACGAACAAACAAATCTTTCTTCTTTATATAATAGTGTAGACAAACTTTAACGTGAGTTGATTTGAACCAGACTGCGTCAAACATGCAGCGCCATCTAGTGTATTAAAATAAAAACAATTTCAAAGCCAGCTTACTGAGCCGTTATCCAGGATAGTCAAATCTGCAAATTTATATTGTTTTGGTTATTGTTGTTGAAGCCAATACCGCTTGAGACCTAAGTTAAACGTTTCAAGATACTTCCAATGCATTTATTTAGAAATTAGGAGTACGGTCGGTCTTACGAACAAATGCCGCGAATATTATTCATACTAGAGAAAACTAGCACCATCTATTAGAACTCAATGTGAAGGGAGGATGCAGACTGTAGGACAAATCGTGGCTCAGTCTATGGCTGACAAACGCGAAAGGAGCTATCACCGTGACCTTGCGCCCCCACCCAACGACGGACCATTCAAATGTAACTTGTGCGGAAGATTTGCCGATCCCGTACTGGGTTAATTAGTCACACATAGATAAGTGCAAAAGAACGGGCGTCCAAAATGGACGCAATGGCCTTTGATTGATAACATTTAAAGTTGCTTTAAAAATATCTTACATTATAGGCAATAACTATTTGCGTTGATGATAGCTTAATGTGTTTACGTCGCACGGTGCGCATAATGCTGCACGGCATGCATTTGGCGAACGATAAGATATGTGAAAAGTAAAATCCGTTTTGATAAATAATATTTAAATTTAAATATTCATAATAAATAACATACTGGTGATGGAACTGCCACCTTTTTACTTCATACGTTTTGCGCCACATTGATTCTGCAACGACCTCGCTATATGTATAGGCTGGCTGATTTTAGCCAGTAACTTGTAATTCGTAGTTTACTCAAATCAACAGAGTTATTTCGTCATGAAATTGGCTTCCAAATCAATTTTACTAATGTTTAATGTCAAAATAATAATAATTTAATCTGGATAATTTGATTATGTGCTCACTATACTCGTATTTAGCCATGTGTTTGGTTTCATGTTGCTCAGAAATATTTTAAAGTTTAAAATATATTGCTAATAGTGCTGACCTTACTGTCAAAAATATTACGCAGATGTTATATGCATAGTATGTTAAGACTTGTTAATATAAAGAAATTAATGGTGTAACAAATAAACGCCAGTTAATAAAAGGAGTGAACAAAATCAGACAGTATTCATTTAAATTAAAGAACTGAAAAAGATACCATGAATATATTGTGTTTTATTATAGTAGCAATTACTGTAATATTTCAAACATGTTTGGCTGAAACCACAAATGAAACAGCTCTGCTGGACTACAAAGCGATATTTGGAACTTCTCCTCGAACAGACTTGGACTTCATGGAACTATGTGAGTACGACGGATACCATTGTGAGAACCATACTGTTACTACTCAAGATGGATATATTCTTAGCTTATTTAGACTTCCTAGAAATGAAAATTGCTCAAATGGTGAAAACAGATCCCCAATAGTCTTTATGCACGGATTATACTTGACAAGTGACGACTGCATCATCGCTGGGCCAGGCAAAGCACATTGTTACATCTACAGTGACGCTTGCAATGATGTTTGGGTGCCAAATAATAGAGGAAATAGGTATAGTAGACGCCATACTTCCATGAATCCAGATACAAATGCCAATTTCTGGGATTTTGCTGTTGATGAAATTGCTGCCTATGATATACCTGCCGTCATAGACTATGTTTTAAACAAAACTCAAAAGGAGAAGATAATCTACGTGGCACATTCACAGGGAGTTACTGCATTGATTCTTTTATGTGCAAAGCAACCAGAGTACAATGAAAAAGTTGAAATAGGCTTCGGCCTTTCAACGACAGCTTGGCAATACAACGCAAGATTCGTTGTGGTGGAAATTACGGGTGTTATTTCTCCTCTTCTTACTACTGCAGTCAACGGTGGAGTAAATGGCGAGATACTTCGTCACGGTGGAATAACAAACAAAGTTGGGTCATTAATCTGTAGTTTAACAACTTTGGCTTATCCTTTATGCTCCGTTTTCCTGTTTGCAGTGCTAGGTTACAATGAATTCCAGATCACCAAAGACGTTCTCCCTGTTGTCATCTCACATATACCCGGTGGAACTTCTCTAAAAAACTTCAATCGTTGGGGTCAAATACGGAAGAATGGTTTCACCGAATATGACTATGGACTGCTACAAAATTACAAAACGTACGGACAAGCAACTCCACCAGAATTTGACCTTAGTGCTGTTTCAATGAGATGGGTATTTATTAGTAGTCTCAATGACTATGTTGGTGACCCAAAAGATATCGAAACGTTGGTTTCTAAATTATCAAATGCATCACAGTTTATTCTTGAAGATAAGACTTTTGGTCATTTAGATTTTGTTTATGGTAAAGATATTCCTAATTATATAACACCTAAAATATTTTCGACTCTTGCTTCAGGAGAAGATCAATGCTAAATTATATGTTTTGTTGTAAAAGCGACAACAGTGTATATATAGTCGTAAATATAAACATGGTACCTATATTAAAAGCTTTTTTTTACCCACTACAATGTGTACTCCTCTTTTTTAAACTGGGTGGGAATTTACTGGTAACTTTTTAAGAAATATGGGTATTTAAGTTTAGGAAAAAGTGAAAATTATTTTAATTTGCGTGATATGCTATCATTCATTGAGGAGTTCCACTGCCTACCTCTGAATACCATCACCAGATCACAACCAAACTAAAATGGAACTTACCTGAAAGCAAACCCTTCCAAACAAAACAAAAATCTTTCAAATCGGTTAAGAAATACCGGAGATATTTGCCATACCGAGTGACTGGCGTTCTGCTGCCGATCTCTGAAGACCATCATTAGATCACGACTAAACTAAAATGGGACCTACCTGAAAGCAAACCCTAACAAGAAAAACTTTTTTTTATCAAATGGGTTAAGACATTGTCATGGATTTATGGGGTAACATATAAAAAACAAAGAAAAAAAAATCGATTTGAGAACCTCCTTCTTTTTGAAATCGGTTAAAAATCCCTTTCTGATTCGACTTGTTTCATTAAAATTACTGCATAACTTCTCTAAGTTATGTCGCAATGATACATGGCCTGTCCTAGAAACAGGTAATCCAAAGGCTCAAAAAAAACTTTAAATAAAAAATGTTTATTAAAACGTTCAACTAAATAATTTGCTTGTTTGAGTCGCCATGATTTGCTTCTTTTAATATGATTCAAAGCATGATTACAGGATGCCGCCAGCCCCGCATAATTAGGTTTCTTGGGCTTAAGCGGGTCCCGTTTTGTTAATGACAGTAAAAGTTTTTATAATAAAATACCAAAGGAAATACTTGGTCTTTCAGAAATAAAAAGAAAAGTCTATACAAATTTTTGCGAAACTTTAGAATGCATGGTGTTAACTTTTTTTCTTTAGTTTGTTAAGAAGCGATAAATGTCCGGCTTAATTCAGGTTTATCTGAAAAAAAAAATAGAAAAGAAAATTATAATAAATTTGAAAATTTCTGGAATGTGATTGCAGAATCAGTATTTTTAATTTTATCAAGACCTTTAGATATATACCAAAACAAGTTCCAAATGATGCTTTAAATGCTATTTAGTAATTTCAGTATTCAATTAAACAAATTGAAACTTAGCCATGTTGATGATATTGTAACTCACTTGCTGGTCCCCGTATTTGTTTAAGAATTTTAGTTTTATTAATTGTAATAATTTATTTACGTCGTATTTTTTCCTATTTTCCGCTATTTCTGATCGTGCGGTGGTCTTAATAGCCACTGCAAAATGTGCTGATATGAACCTTATTTCGATAGCATTTCTGTCAATATTTGTAAAGATTCTGCTAATTTTCCAAACCCTATAAATAATCTGCTAATTTGGCAAACGCTCTAACACGCATATTTCATTTTCCACAACTGATTGCGTTCTTATAACAGTTAATTAACCGTCTAAAAAGAATACGAAGTATTTTTTTAAATTATTTTTTTATTTAGGTTTTCTATTTTATTTTAATATTTAAGAACATTTTGAATAAACACATGAAGTTGTAAATGCATAGATCAGTTAAATATATTTTAGTTTTGTTTTTAAGCATAAGTTTTTTACTTTGTATATATTTATTTGTTTTATACCTATACAGACCATTCATCATAACTTGTCCCTTACCGTCATGTTGGCATCACCGCTTGTCAAACTTTTGCTGTCATTATAGTTGTCAGTCAGATTTTCCAAAATTATTTGATAAAATTATGTAATAATATTGCCAAAGCCGTTGAATAATAGTGCAAAAGAGATTGTGTTGAAGGTACGCCTTTTGTGAAAGAGAAAATGCAAACAATGCACCGTGATTCCTTTTGATCGGATCTTGACGGGTTAGTAAAATAGGGTTACAAATAATAATTTGCTAATCACTTTTGCAGACATGTCGGAAAAAAACGTTCACATTAAGTCACCTGGAAAAAATCACCAAAAACGTAAAAAACAGGAGCTCGACGATTTCGAACAAACGTCGTCGAGCTAGAACAAGAAATAAAAAATACCGTTTTAGTACAGAGATACATGTATAGATATTCATACAATTAGATCATATGTATTGTTTGCGAAATACAAATCAATAAATAATTGATAATTTTGATTTTTTCATTCTTTACATTTTATTTTCAATAAAAAGTTGTCTAATTAACATATAAAAACGCAGTTAAGTAAATGTTAGGAATGTGTAGTAGGGTGAATGCTACGTGAGCCATTGGCAACATTATATGCAGTGCTACCATTTCTAAGCCAGGGGACTTCTTATAGTGAATGGTCTGTAGTTTACGTTTAAATCAACCATTTCCTGTTAAATGTAAAAAAAAAATATTTTTTTTATTGGTCTATTGGATAGAATAGACTTTCATCAGTTGACCACCTTTTATAATTACTTATTAACAAGGACCTACATCATAGCTGTAAACTTTTAAGACCTGACATTTACAAAAGTAAATTGTTCGATCATTCGAAAATATTTTCAGACGAATACTTGGCTTTCTAACCGTTTTATTTTGTTTCGAAAATAAAATAAATGGACAAAAATGTGCAAGTGAAATAAGAAAATTTTGATTAGCAGTTACAGCTTAATTCATATTGAGGAGTCGCTAAGTAATCAAAATAAAGGTTCAAAGACACATATCTTTGAAATTACATAGTGACTTGACATCCATTGTTCAATAACAAATCTGGATATTTGAGACGCAGGTCAGGATTTCGATGAGAACGAATTACAATAATCATTCGTCTGAGCGTCGCGTGCGCATGTCAATCAGTGAGACCTGGCGATGACGGGTCATCATCTCATCAAAAGGTTGACCTGTACCTTAAATATAAATAAATATAATTAAATATAAATCATACGTTTGTGCGTTCATTTAACGTATATTGCAATGCCATATTTAGTCAAAATTTGAAAAAAGATTTACACGGGTTTATTACTATTTTATGTTTAGTTTAGATAACACGTTCTGTGTTCAAAGCTTCCAGATAGGTACATACTAGGCGTTCGAATGTAGCGACAGGTCCTCGGGGAAATATTACCCGTCTAGAAATATCAAACGGAAGCTAACATTCTTATTAAAGATCGGTAGCTCTGTGTTCATATATAAACTTTTACTTTGCTTGTGGAAGATGATTTGACTGCTCTATGTCATAGTAGTAGTAATTAACAAGCTAAGGCTAGCTTTGTCATATTATTATACAAAAACGTTATTATTTAAAAAGCATGAGTGATGGTGAATAATTGTGCTCGATTCCAGGTGAAATACTTTTTTTTTAAACTTCAAATGTAGTTTATGTTTTCTCTAAAACCTCAAATGCAATTTATGTTTTTTTCTAAAGTTGATGACAAGAGTCCACTGATCAAATAACTCTATCTCTAAATGAAATGAAATGAATACTTTATGTTTGCAATGTAGATACATAAATACACTTATCGCACGTTAGAATATATTGAAAAAGTAAAATGATAATTAAAAGAGAAAATACAATTAAAATAAATTAGGATTTGGGTATATAACTTAACTAGCTTTTGCCCGCGGCTACGCCTGGGTTGAAGAGATTTTCGTGGAAATAGGGAAAACAAAAGAATATGATTTTTTTAACGACAATATGCAACGGTCACCATGTTTTACCAAAGTGCTAATAAATACCAATCAAATAAGCCCAAACTCGAAGGATCTGCTGTTGTCAGTTAAGGAGTCCCGTACTTCCCATCTTCTTCATCACACCCTGGTCACCTTTTTTACAAAAGAAAATATTTACTCTAAAAACAAATGAAAAAAAAAAAGTGAAAAAAAAAATACCGGTTGGGGTTTGAACCCACGACGATCGGCTACGCTATATAATAATGATCGCTAACCAATCTAACCATGTATTAAATATTAATACGTTACATACATTTAAATATATACCTACCTCCACCCATTCGATTAGTCTTGCTAAGAAGAAGGGCAAGAAACTTACCAAGATCATGCCTTTTTTCGATCATCATATTATCTATACTAATAAAATATTGTTTCAGTAAAGATATAGAAAGTACAGAACAAGAGAAAGTCAGATAATCAGGCCAAAAATTGAGTAACATGGTATAAAAAATTATTAGATTATCTCTTTACCCTCCTGTTCTATCAATCCTACCATCTTTTACAGTCAGAATAAATTTTGTGCATCTATCTATAAAATATCATATTGAAAACAATATAATGTGAATTTTTGAATTGCAACAACCCTTATCCTTAAAATAATTTAAGTACATACAATATAAGGTTTGAGATGAATTAACACCATGCATTTTATCTTCCAAATATTCACTAATACTATAGTAAGCTTTGCTATAAAGACTTTTCCTACTATTTTCTGAAAGATCAAGTATTTCCTTCGGTATTTTGTTCTAAAAACGAATACTGTAACCAACAAAGGAAGTACTTGTATTGTTTTTGAAAAGTACAAATTAAAACATTAGTTGGTTTTTAACTAAGTAAATATCCTGTTTTAATTTATAGCCATTTACCCATAAAAATTAATTAAATTTTCAAACAAAACACGTTAAATGAATACCGTTTTTTGTTAAATGTAAATATTTTGGAGATATTTATTACGGTATTACCTTTGTTGTATTTTCTAATATATTTAAAATGATTTCAAGCAAAACTTCATTTGATATACGGGGTGTAAATAGAATTCGACCATTAAATAAAACCACATCCTCTACTGATCATACAGAACAACTATTCGAAAAAAAAACACCACACAAATTTTCAGAGAAAAAGATATTCAACTGTAACTCAAAGACTTTATCTCGTAGGAAGAAGGTCTATTTCAGAACGCTGTACCGTAACAGCTGTTTCATGGAAGACACTCACTCGAAACTCGCCCGTATGTCGGTGCGTTAGGGTTCACGCATTTTTGTTTGGAACTCAATTATTTCCCAAACTAAGGGTGGCCGCGGGTATGATTCTTGGGAAAAAGTGGTTCAGTTGGGTCGGTAGAATATGTGGTTTCATTTAATGGTTGCAGTCTATTTACACCCGGTATAAGTTGAAGTGATAATAGTAGTTTATGCTATAAGTGCGGTAAGGAGGCAATAGCTTACGAGGACGATTTGAAACACGAGCGATGATCACAATGCATAGTGTGAGTGAATAAATAAAAAATCAAACAAGGAGTATTCCAAATGAATTTTAGGCGGACATTTAAGTTGCTTACTTAACGGAAATAAGCTGTTTTCAGTTTAATGCGTTCGTAGCTCGTTTCTGTCAAGTCTATCTATGGTACAAAAGAAAAGATTGGCAACATTTTTTCGATAAATAAAAAAAAACAATAGTGTGGTAAAGTTGACTTTGAGAACAGTTTTGAAACATATAAAATAGATCTTTTCGAGCACTTGCGTTGAAAGGAATATTACGCTGAGCTCTAATTACTTTTGTTTGGGATCGCTATTACAGATTTAACAAAACAAAACACTGAAGGTACCCGTGTATGTACTCGTACATGTCGTCAGCCAATCGTACAACTCGGCATGTCACGATATGCCTCGGCCTGTGATCTTTCGAATTCGAAAATCGTTTTGTTTTAACAGAAATATGTAATGATCGGCCTAGGTAAATTATGATAGGCCTTAAATAATTTAACGATATGCCGACGACATTAGGTATAATAAGTCTGTTAACGGAAAGAGCTAGAAGCCACGGATGCAAATATTAGAGGTTGAGTGAGGGGGGGGGGGGGAGGGAGGGTTCCTCGACGACGGAAGCGGCGCGGATGGGGACGGATACCACAACGGAAGCTCTTCGGAGAAGATTTATTGATGTTGAGTCCTCTGATGGGTTTTCCTCTACGTGTATGTACGTTAGATCACGAGCGTAGGTGATTATTGACCCATATATGAAAAAAGCCATATGATAAGAAAAAAAATATTGATAAAAAAGACATGATCTTGTTAAGTTTCTCGCCCTTCTTCTTAGCAAGATTAATCGAATGGGCGGAATTAGGCATTATATCTGTTTATTTATCTATTAACCTATTTTAAGCAGGTATATAAAATATTTTAATTTTTTACTTATGATAGTATATATTTGGTAAGACAATATAATATTTATGGTCTATTCAGTTTATTTATCAACTTATTTATTAATTGCATTATGTATAACTAGTTTTTGCTCGCGGCTCCGCCCGCATGTTATTCGGTTTAACGACATGCTTTTTTCGGGATAAAGTAGCGTTTGTGTTAAGTTAGGGTATAAGCTATATCCATTCAAAATTTCATCCAAATCCGTTCAGCCGTTTCAGCGTGAAAGAGTAACAAACATACATACACACACACACCCTCACACAAACTTTCGCATTTATAATATTAGTTATTATGTATAATATATACTCGTGATAAGTGTGATGTGATAATATTCTTATTCCAATAAGTCTTTATTTTATGCATATGTATAACTTTATTAGCCCAACTTAAGCCCAGTTTTTTTATATATTTCCCGTATTATATTAGTTAAATCATATAATATTATTTTTATAAAGATCAGATTGGACATGTAAACATTTGCTAACACTTAAATCTCAAGATGCTCTCTTACCTTAGGTGCCAGAGCAACTACTCGTTTTTATATAACAGTTAGCTGATCATCATTATATTTTTGTTTCGTGTTACCTGTGTTAATTTTTGTGTCAATAAAGAGTTATTTTATTTTTTACTTTATGTATCTGTCTTATTAATAAAGATTTTGAATCTTTGAATCGTTATTACAGGCAGTTTTTCAAATGGGCGTGGATGGTGAAATCCAAAACTATATAGAATAGCGACACATGCTCGCAGGGGTTCCGGGATATATGTGGATGAAAAACAAAACTGCTTCATTCGATTTTTGAGAAAATAATATCTCTGGGTGGAAACCGTATCTGTCAACTTTCAATAAAAAAGCATTCTATATAATTACTGCAACATACGATATAGTATCACGTGAGTGTGGACGGCCACAAAGGAATTAGCGAAAATTTTACAAAAAGAAGGAAACGGTCGTAGTCAAGTTATCAGGGTGATCAATAGGCTATACCTAAGGAGTGTTAAAAAAATAACGCCCAAGCTGAAAACGGGGCAGAGATTGAATAAACGCTGGCGGAGCCGCGGGTGAAGGGCCAGTTGAAAATAAAAACTTAATGAGTTTAGCAGCAAAACATAGCAAGTATACCAAATAGCTAAAAAATTTGAACCAAAGAATAAATGTTTTATTATTATCTCGCACTAAGAGTCAGTTTCCTTCATGTGTGTGAAATACAATCGTAACGCAGTACATTATTCTCAAGGTAACGAGTTTGGAACGGCACAAGCTGACCGTGATTGCGGGAGACGATAGCAGAACTTTGTCGACTCGCAGGGACCTGTTGAATGGGACAGAGTTATTTCAGAAACCCTTAAGTGAGATAAATTTAACTTTATGATGTAAGTGACCTTTGGCAAAAAATCGTACGATCCACTGCGAGGCTATATAATTGTATCCATCCACTGCGAGGCTATATAATGGTATCCTTTCACTGCGAGGCTATATAAGGTCCTACAATAATAAGTAATAATAATTCTAGGGTAGATAAACTGAAAATTTCAATGGAAAGGTGAAAAAAAAGTTCGCAAAAAAAATATTTTTCATTGGAAATTCGCTTTTCATGGATACTGTATCACATCTTGATTTTTTTCACTTTGAATTGTAGTACCTTATATAATTGTATCCTTCCACTGCGAGGCTATATAATTGTGTCCTTCCACTGCATGGCTATATAATTGCATCCTTCCACTGCGAGGCTATATAATTGTATCCTTTCACTGCGAGGCTATATAATTGTATCCTTCCACTGCGAGGCTATATAATTGTATCCTTCCACTGCGAGGCTATATAATTGTATCCTTCCACTGCGAGGCTATATACCTATAATTGTATCCTTCCACTGCGAGGCTATATTATTGCATCCTTCTACTGCGAGGCTATATAATTGTATTTATCCTTTGCAAGGCTGTATAATTGCATCCTTCTACTGCGAGGCTATATAATTGTATCCTTCCACTGTGAGGCTATATAATTGTATCCTTCCACTGCGAGGCTATATAATTGTATCCTTCCACTGCGAGGCTATAAAATTGTATCCTTCCACTGCGAGGCTATATAATAGTATCCTTCTACTGCGAGACTAAATAATTTTGTCCATCCACTGCAAGGCTATATAATTGTATCCTTCCACTGTGAGGCTATATAATTGTATCCTTCCACTGCGAGGCTATATAATCGTATCCTTCCACTGTGAGGCTATATAATTGTATCCTTCCACTGCGAGGCTATATAATTGTATTTATCCTCTGCAAGGCTGTATAATTGCATCCTTCTACTGCGAGGCTATATAATTGTATCCTTCCACTGCGAGGCTATATAATTGTATCCATCCACTGCAAGGCTATATAATTGCATCCTTCTACTGCGAGGCTATAAAATTGTATCTTTCCACTGCGAGGCTATAAAATTGTATCTTTCCACTGCGAGGCTATATAATTTGAAAGAAATTCCAAAATAACATAACTATAACCAGCAAAACTGAGAAAAATAACTAAAAGACTCTCGCTCAAAATACGTGCTCGTTTGTAAAGTTATCATATTTATTTAAGTACCTATATAATGCGTGTGTAGTTAATCGAAAGATCAAATCTATTTTGTTTCTGATGTCTTACTTATTGTTTCAGTGTTGTAATGTGGTAATTAATGATGATGTGTAATACGAAACCGGTAGCCTAAGTTAGAATAAAAATAAATATATGTGGAATAAAAGTACAAGAATTTGTGTATAATTTATTCAAGATGATATTCCACCAAGAACCATCAATCGAATCCATCCAATATGTGGTAATTAATACCTTCCACCCTATTTCCAGAAAGTTAAGGGTTCAAAACTGTGAAACCTAATTATGTAAGCCATGTAGGGCGGTCATGCAGTAATTTAATAGCTTGTCGACTTGTCCTCTCTAAAATAAGTCGTCGAGGTACATAAGCCGTGTAAAGTGGAAAAGATTATCTCTATGCCCACCTGAATGATACATTAAGTATATAGGTACATCGCATTCCTTAAGGATTCATGCATTATGTATTTTTTATTCGTTAGAGATTACTTAACTAATTATGAGCAGTAAATCCGGAAACTTACAAAAAGTACAGTATAAAAGTAAATATAACTAGAAAAACTAAAGCATTAATTTTAATTTATCTCTAACGCTTTCGTTAGTAATTTTACTTTGAAGATTTCGTTTAGATTTACTATTATTTTTTTTTGAAAATTATTTATGTTTCTTCTGATTAGGGCTATTTAATTAAAACAATTTCGTATTAATTGTACAGCATAACAGACTGATCCAAGTAATTGAACAATTAGTAAATGATTAAATACAAAAGGAGTCACACCTTACAGTATAAATTGTTATAAATTATGACAAAAGCATATCACAACAATCCAAACAAAATACAAAAGTGATCCAAATTTAAAACAAATCGATGGGTAATTTTCTGAATATTATAAATGTACCTATGTCAACTGAAAAAAAAAGCCCGGACAACTGCGACTCAGACTCGCCCACTGAGGGTTCCGTTAAAGACTATATTTCTTATGATTTAATTACAAATGTGTAGTTTTCAGATTTTCCCTTATACTTGTAGTATAAGGCGGTTTACTTAATCATATCATTAATCAGGTCATTAATGATATTGAGGATCAAGTAAAATTTAGTAAATGCTCCCTTTTTGCTGACGATCTCAAGTTGTACAGACCAATATACGATTTATCCGATGTTGATCTTCTTCAGAAGGACTTAAAAACGGTCCAGGAATGGTGTGTAAATAATAAAATGTTACTTAACCCTAACAAATGCTATCACATCAAATTTACAAGAAAATTGAATATCGTGCCTTCTTCATATACAATTAACGATACGCCACTAAAGGAGGTCGCTACGATTCGCGATCTTGGAATCATTTTGGATAGCAAATTGTCATTTGCAGCACACTATGATAGTATAGTTACTAAGGCTGCTAAGCTTTGTGGTTTTATTAAAAGAACGTGCCAAGAATTCAAGAATGTTTTCCCTATTACAACTTTATTTTATGCTTTTGTTCGTAGCACATTAGAGTTTACATCTGTGGCTTGGAGTCCTTTTTACCAAACACACATAGACAGAATAGAACGCGTGCAACGCAGTTTTACTAGATATCTAGCGTATCGGGATAAGTCTTGTCCTTTTCGTGCAGATTATCCACAAAGACTCAATCATTTCAAGATGGCTTCCCTTGAACACCGCAGATGCTTAAATGATCTTATAGCCCTTCACAAAATTGTCAATGGAAATTTGCAATTGCCTGGTGTTCTTTCAGAATTAAACTTTGCTGTACCTAGGAGCAACATTATAAGACCTAATAAAAGGCGAAAAGTTTTTGAACCTCTCACTCATTTAACAAATGTAGGTAAATTTTCTCCTTTAAATAGAATGTCGGTTTGCTATAATAATCTTTATGATAATAACAGCGACATTGATATCTTTTGCAATTCCTTGGCAATGTTTAAATTGAATATAAACAAAACTAAGACATGGTTGACTTGCAAGACCGCCGATATGAATATCAATTATTTTTGTGAGTTATGAGAAAAGTTCATAAAAAAAAAAAAAATTTTAGTCAAATAATTGGGCTAAGCTTAATTAATGTTTTTTTTTTTAATTTGTAACTTGTTAGTTTTTATTTGTTTATGCAAGCTTTGTTTGTGGCTGCTTTTGTAGTTACTCATATAATTTGGCATATTTTTAATTTTGTTTAATTAAGGTTTATTATTTTTGAAAATTGTACCGGATTTATATGTGAGGGCTGTGTGCTCCTATAATTTGCATCACTCTGCAGGACAAATGTATAGAACTAAGAATATGTTTGAAATCGGAGTATACAGTTGGAGCTCCTTAATAAATAAATAAATAAATAAATAAATAAATTACTTGCCAAATTTCATTGTTCTAGGTCAACGGAAAATACACTTTAAATTTTGATTCCCTTGAGAGTGTCAAAATATACGTTTCTTTCGGCATAAATGGCTACACTTTTTACGTTAACTCAGAAGTTTGATTTTTTCACAGCTTCAAGGGACCGTAGACTTGAGTTTGGTTTTAATTTCAACTAGATACCTTTACGCGTTCCCGAGATAAAGGGTCTTGTGGACGCATGGACGGACCGACGGGCAGACGGACAGACAGACGGACAACAAAGCGATCCTATAAGGGCTCCGTTTTTTCTTCCTAAAGTACGGAACCCTAAAAAGAGTGGCAAGGGAAACACGACGGCGGCGGCTTTAAATAACAACAATATCCTGATTGAATTTCGTCGAACCCTGTAACATCATTCGGCCGAGCGAACCGAGCGACGTTCGTATTACTTTTATTTAACATCGGAAACATTCGGATATCTGTTTTTGTTTTGTGAAGGGGTTAGCGAGGAAAGGAAGCCATCCAATTGAATTAAATTAAATTTCAGGCTCCATAAATAATCATGCTCCGCAAATAATAAGCAAAAACTTCAGAAAAATATAGGTCCAATAATAATTATTATTTGTACTTAATTACTTTGTTATTTTCATTGAATAATATTATGATATTTAATTCTAGAACAGAACAGATCATTTACGGTTACAATACTTCTATACCCTTATACTGGTGCTAAGAGTTACATTACTTCCTTACCCTTGTATACTTGTGCTAAGAAATACAATACTTTCGTACTCTTAAACTGGTGCTAAGATTTATAATACTTTCTTATCCTTATACTGGTGCTAAATATTACAATCAGAATAAATATTTGCATTAGACCAATATGGTACACAAATCAGTATAAAAACGATTCTTACAAAGTATAAAATAGAATAAAATTTGTAAATGAATAAAATATCACAGTAAAATCATTTAAAAAAACATAATATCATGTCCTAACAAATATTACAGTAAACATTAAATAGAAAAATAACTACCTATATAAGAAGAAAATAGTAAGACTATGTTTACACAATAAAATGAGGTGAAGAATAAAATGTATAAAAAATAACCAACGATCTTGAAATTGTACCTTTTATTAATTAATTAATTATACAGTAACGTCTATGCAAATTATAATTTGAAACAAGTCAACATATTAGAATAATATTATTAATTGACATCTTTGAAAAATTCATTTAAACTATAGAAAGGTTTCCGAAGCAGGTACGTTTTTAACTTATTTTGAAAGATATTCAGGTTGCCACTTTCTTTTATAGTTTTGTCTAGTTTGTTAAAAACTTTTACTCCCGTATACACTAGACTTTATCATATCTAGGGGCAGCAATTACTTACCCTTATACTGGTGCTAAGAAATATATACTGCATTGTATCGTATGTGTACAACGACGTACGCTTGTACATACTTGTACATACATCAATGTACTTACAAAGTATCCCATGTATTGTATGTTTCTCTGTTACAAAGTATCCCATGTTACAGGAAGGTTCTGCAATAGCAAAACAGTCGCCATATTCAAGGTTTGATCCCTAAACGCCGAGTTGTAAATGATTTAGTTTAAAATTTTGGTTATTGTAGACTTCTTCTTTTGTTTATGTACTGCCCAGCCTTGCTGTTTACTTACGACCTTGATTATTGGCATGTTTTTAACATTTTAATGCTTTTGTATGGCGACTAAGAACAATCATCTAAAATACGATTTTGTAGTTCGACTTACTTGAGTGGCAACCAACTGTTAAATTCATAATCCACGAAAAATAAATTATAGACCTCAGATCAATCAAAAATAAAGATACTAGCGTCACGGACTTTTTTTGAGGACTCTTTGGCAGTGCACTTGGATGATCAGGTGACAATATAATGAAACCAAATATGCGCAAATAATTTATATTTATATACCTGAACCTTCCTCGTGAATCAGTCCGTCTATTGGTGAAAACCGAATGAAAATCTCCACAGTAGTTTCTGAGATTAGCGCGACACAAACACCGACAGTTGCGGCGAAAGGAAATCAATTTACAATATGTATTGATTGGTGATATAGGTTTATATATATAAATGTATGCCTCTCTGTTTATACCCAAGAAAAAATTTAGAGAATATGATATCAAAGTAGCTCCTGCTCTTTGTAAAATAAATATTTTTTACACTTTTCACAACTAAAATTAAATATCAAAAATTAAATTACTTAAGTACTTTTTGTTGGCACCATTATAAGGTTCTGTACTTCAAAATGAAAAACACGGAACCCTTTTAAGATCACTTCGCTATCCATCTGTCTGTTTAGATCCTTTTTATCGGATGCCGTGTAATAAAGTTGAAACTAATACCTCCTACAGCAGAGCTAACATGGATGAAGATAATAGAGAAGTTATGTCTCTCGAAGAGAACACTGTTCCTGATTACGTGATCATCGCCTCGATAAAACAACTCATCCTGTGTGTCTATTGGTGAAACGTTTCACGAGAGACAAAATTTCTCTATACTAGCCATAACCGGACTCATGGTGCTGTAAAAAAAAAAGGCTTTTAACTCAACGCGACTTAAATGTCCTTAATGACTTTTACGTAATCAATCTCTTTCAAATCGGCTCACTATGAAAACCTATAGGGTACTTCCAGTTTACTTTGAAACTTGAAATTCCATACACGATTAGGTCATAGAAAAAAAAAAAATTACCGATATTTAATTATAAGTTTCAAGTTTTGAGGTGGTAGAGCTGATGCCGGGCTCGACTGTGGAGGTACCACCATCTTACTCGCAAATCCTCCCGAAGTTATTCGGGGGAGAGTAAGAGAACAGCTCTCAGGCAAAACCAGGCGGCCCACCATTGCCTGAGACCGATGGATGGCGGTATATCCATCCCCAATTGCCGGACCTTATATAGCGTGAAATTCAATCAACCGACCAAATTTACAGTGGACACTCGGTTAGTGATCAAGAACAAGGTTCAATGACCCTTCAGGTGAAATTCGAAAAAAAAAAATTTTTTCCCGTAGTGTCTGCACTAGTAATTGTACTTAAACTATTCCAACCAGTACGGGAGTAAAAATATGTATTTTTCGAATTTGGCCAAAAGGATTACTGAACCGTGTTCTTGATCACTAACTGAGTCTCCAGTATGAATTTGGTCGGTTGATTGAATTTCACCCTATATAAAACAGAATGGTGACGGGCAGCGGCGTCACTGGTACAAGGGTTTTGGCACCGCGCTCACCAACCCTCCTGCCCAGCGTATGTTAGTATGGGCAATTTTTCCAGGAGCAATTTTTCCAGGAGGACCGCCAAGAGTGGTGAAATCCTGGAAAGGCCTATGTCCAGCAGTGGACGAAACAGGCTGATGGATGGAGAGGATGGAAGTTTTAAGTTGGTTATTATTACTGTTAGTGGAATAAGTTTGTGTTTTAAAAGGTATGTAACTAAAACACGACTCAAGAGGTATTTTTATGAAAACATAAAGTAAATTATGTCAAATTTTTAATGCATTAATTCAGTTTAGTATTTTTAGGCTTTCGAGTTTTGGGCTTTTGATCTATAGGTATATTGATGTATTGATTATTGAGTGGAGGATGTGAATGCCGAATATAACTTATGTTAATCGTTTTTAAGAGTGTAGTATGTAAGAACAAACTGTTTTTTTCATTTTAAGTGAATTCGTATGTATTCTTATGAGAAATAAATTTCTTAAACTCTATGTACGGACCCCTCAGGGCATTAGCTCTACTCGCGCTTGACCAGTTTATTGTTGTACTTGTTATATAGAAGTGCTCAATACATATAATGTTACATAAATGTATGCAGCGAAATTCATACTGGAGGTATCACGGGTCGATAACACCTTAAGGCTGGACTTGTGTTTCTAGGGAACACAAAAAAAACAATTTACGAATTTCATAAGGGTCACCGAACCTTGATACTGTGCACTTACCGAGTCTTCGGTATTCATAAAATTTGTCTACATAAATGAATGTCACCTTGTTACTCTACCTATACCTACACAGTAAAGCTAAATAAAACGAGAAGCAAACGTCACGAGTTGCTTCCCGCGTAATTCGTAACAATTCAAGGAAGACGTCGGACTCACATGATTACATAGGTTTGTTTAGTTAAACCGTGGTCCCTTTTTGTTGATGACGACGAAATGGTTGACTTTGCTTTCTGGTCAAAAGGATAAAAGGGTCCCCGTTGTGTTGACAAGAAATTAAGTTCGAGAGAAGTGTACATTTAATATTATGGTTTAAATAAAAATATGGTTTTATTAAATTTATAACTGGTAAAATTTAATGATCATTTAAATATTTTAAAATAAGAATTTATTTAATTTACCTTGATATATTATGTACTTTGTGCAATAAAAAGCCTCTGAAATGTATTTGTGTACGGAAATAAGCCTTACACTCATAAACTAAGGTCGTCGTCGTTAAAAATCGTCAGTGAAACATGGGTGTACTCTGCAATACTTCTGAACCACTTCAAACGCATTCATAAAGTAAAGTAGTTTCAGAAGAGATTCCCTAGTTGTGACCGCCTCTATCCGACAACTATCAACGTTGGAGCGATTGTTCAAGTATCACAGCGCACATCAGCCAAACCTCACTTTAAAGGGCTAGGTATCCTCACATTACCGTCGCGTCGGTTGCGGTCTTCATGCACGAGAATAATTCTCTGATTGGTGTGATAAGTGATTATTTAATATTCTATTTCTACTATTTGATATTTAATTTATTATTGCAATTTATTTAAATTAAATTCCATGTGACATACTCGTAGTAATAAAGTACCTGTAATGGACAAATATCAATAAATATGTTCTATTGGTTAGTAGACCAGACATTTGAAGTCCTGACGTGAAGATCTGAGTGCGTGCTTGGCCACTGTTCGGTTTAAAAGCGTTCGGAACGCGCAAGTATGTGTCAGATTCTATTATTTTGATATGGCAACACGGGTTGTAAAAAAAGTGAAATGTCAAAGTTGTTTCTTCCGGTTTTACTGTCACATTTTGCTCTCGAGGAGATGCGGGTAAAAAATGGATTCAACCAGTGTTGAAGTAATTATTGTGTATTTCAAGGAAATAAACAGTGGAAAAGTGGTAAAATAACCCAATTAATGAGCATTAATTGCGAGCTAAATTGTGTGTCCGAACAGTTTCGGGAATCGGTCGCCGGTGGAAAATTATGTGAATGGATTTTTGGATTTTCATTAGCACGATTCACGGAAATCGTGGTAGAGGTCTGGGTCGAGCTAGCTCTGGGTTAGGGGTTGAGTTTAGAGAATTCCTCCGGAAGCTGCTGGCGGGGCCAGTAGTTTGTCGAAGACCTGTGACGCGCCAGACCGACGAGAGGACAACGCTGTCTGCCCAGACACCAAGATTGAGTCTGGTGGTTTGCATCCAGCGCAGAAGTTCAAGAAGTAAGGCTGCATCCGAATGTGAGTCTTTGAACCATTTACCCTTCAGAAAGGAATTTTAGTATATAAGAACCCCCTTTGTATGGGAAGCCCCTTTCTGACAGGTTTTAACCTCCTTATAATATTCAAATGGGTCCAGCACGCGAGGTTTAAACCATATCTGTGGAGAGGGGGGCTTTTCACAGACAGCCACGTTGCTTCTGATATCCCCTCGAGAATTCATTTCTGAACGGCTAAGCTGGTTGGTCTGCCTATTCATTAGTTAGAGGGTAAAAATAAAGGTTGTTTTGTTGTTAGTTAATTGTTTTTAAGGTTCCGTACCTCCAGAGGAAAAAACTGAGCCTTTATATAATCACTTTTTTATCCGTCTGTCCGTCCGTCCGTCTGTCTCTCAGGATCCTTTATCTCAGGAACGCGTGGAGGTCACAAGTTTAAATTAAAATCATATACTCAAGTCTAAGTCGAACTTCCAAGTTAATGTTAAAAAGATACGGCCGTTTATGCCGCAAAAACGTAAATTTCGACACTCTCAAGGGAATCAAAATTTATAGGATATTTTCCGTTGACCTAGAACTATGAAATTTGGCAAGTAATACCGTCTTATACCACAAATATAGGGAAAAGTCTGAAAACTATACATTTGTAATTAAATTGTAAAAACTATAGTCTTTAACGGAACGGTGGGCGAGTCTGACTCGCACTTGTCCGGTTTCTTACATGCACACCGGCTACTGGTTCCTAGCACTGAGATGAACTCTTTGGAGTTTAAAACACCTCATATCAAATGTTGACAAATAAATTTAAAAATGTACAAACATACATGCACACATCCTTATATGTATTTATAGCACACCGTGCGTAAAATGACCACTTTACGCACGCTGCGCTTGCGTAAAGTCGGCATTTTCCGCACTTTTGCTATAAAATATTATACGAAACTCGTGCGAGAAACGTTTCATCGCTCTCGTATCGTAATGTACTATTATAATATCTAGTACATTTTTAAATCAGGGAAGCAATTAAGATCCCGAACCTTTCTCGATTAATGACAATGATAAAGTAATGTTCAGTTTTGAACCATTTGGAGCTCTGTTACTACCAGGTGTTCGAGTAATGGAAGGCACAAGTCCCCAGGGAAATATCAGCGGTCCAGTATCTGAGCAAGCAATATGGAAGGAAAACTAGCTTTGTGTCTAACCACAGGACACGGAATTGCGTTTTCTTTGCTTGTGGAAGATGTCTTGATTGCCTTGGTTTGAATGTGAACACGATACCAATACTCGCTGTTACGATGGTGACTTTTATGTTTTTTACAATAAGGTGGATATTTGATGGTTCTTAATAATAATGAAAGTAGAATAAACGCAATACTTGCATATCATTTGTTTGTACAATTTTTAATTCAAAAATAAAAAGTATAGTCTTACAAAGAAGCAAGCTTTTGGAAAGAGGACATCCGACAACATACACGTGGAAACAAGAAAAGTGATTTAGACACCAGTTTCCAGCCTATTCAACTTAAACTGGTTTTATTCAAAGCTCATGATGTGCTTCCTTTTCACGCAAAGAATGACTGATTCACAGTTACGTTCCGTCTGCGGCAAGAACTTAATTATTATCCGACCCATGTTGGGCTCTACTACTGTATGCCTGTAACATTATTTAAAGCGTATTGTACATCCTTATATACAAGCAACTTGTGGATAAACTACACACAAAAGTCCATCAGCGCTCTGCGGGTACAATACAATAACGCGTTCAGGATGTTGTTGGGACTGCCGTGGCGCTGCAGCGCGTCCGGAATGTTCGCCGAGGCGCGTACTGACTGTTTTCAGGCAATATTGCGCAAAAAAACAGTCTCACTTCTGAGCAGAGTTCGAGGCAGTGACAACAGCATTCTGAGGGTGATTGCTGAAAATACGGAGGGTCCTATTATGGAGCATTGGGTTCAGCGTATTAAACATCCCAATTCTTTATACGGGCTAATGCGTTGACTTGTCTATAGATATTTAATTTAATTTAATTTAATTTTTGTAAACTTTTGTGTAACTTAATTTTTGTATTGTTTGTCTTATAATTTTAATGTTTAAAATATGGATTTTTATCCGAAATAAATTATTTTGATATTTTGATTTGATTTGATTTAATATAAGTTTTTCTTTTGTTTTCTATACTATAGTATTATTGTTCCACGTTTGGATTGGGAATGAGGTGCTAACGTCAACTTCACGCGAATGTATGAAATGACAGTTAATTACCAAAGCTAGACTGTGCAAAAATACGTAATAGCAGTTTATGCTAAAAGTGCGTAAAGGGGCAATATCTTACGAGGAACGATTTAAAACACGAGCGATAGGCGAGACAGACAGATTTGACAAATAAAATTGTAAGATTGTTGGGTAGTAAATTCAGCAAACAGTTTAGACACCTAAATCATTTCATATCTTGTAAAAGCAATATTGTTGATCATCATAAGTAAGTACATAAAACGCAAAAATTTGATTATTATTTTACTTGATGGGCTTACGTATCTAAGTAATCAATTCATTCCTCCTAACTATTATGCAAACGGTACTTTTGAATCCCAATCCAATCGTGGAACAATAATACCACATGTTGCTAACAGCCTTATCTGTGTTGAATTAGAGACTACCTTTTCTTTCCGAATTTTAATAAAGTCAATTATTTGACTCAAATGTTTCTTATTTAAATAACTACTCCTCAGTCTCCCTAATTCATAGTAATTCAAACCAAACTTATCATAAAAAATCAAACTTTAAGCAAATTAAACTGACGCCCATATTGTTTTACGTATGTACTATCTTATGCCCGCGGCTCCGCCCACGTGTTATTCGGTTTAACGACATGCTTTTTTCCGAGATAAAGGGTAACCTATGTGTTAAATTAGGGTATAGGCTATATCCATTCTAAATTTCATCCAAATCCGTTCAGCTGTTTCAGCGTGAAAGAGTAACAAACATACACACACACACACACGCACAAACTTTCGCATTTATAATATTAGTAGGAAGTAGAATTTATTTATTATCCCGTAAATTAAATATGTTATAGGCAAACAAACATAAAAATAGACGTTCATCATCATATTTTTTTTTAATTATAGATTTCTCTCAACATATTGTGTTGTGTGTGTATTTATTAATAGACTTTTACTGACGCCAGACCCGGGATAGGGCCCGAAACATATCTCACTGTCAATTGTTATTTTATTTAATTATAATATGTAATTGTTACCCTTCGGCTTTTATTTATAAATATTTATATATAGTTAAAATATATCTAGTTAAAATATGCACATAAATAAATTAGCAAGATATATTTCGAGTCTTTTTGGTTTCGGCATCAGTTGCATTGACAGTGAAAAATAAATATAAAAATGTCAGGTAAAAAAAAAGAAAAGAAAGTAAGAAAATAGTAGTTTTGTGTGCCTGCTACAGAGCACAAGAAGTGTAGATTTGGCTCGAGAGGTTAGCTGTGGTTTGATTAAATGTTGTTTATTTTATTTAGTAATATATACGTATAAAACTCTATAATAAAGACAAACAAGTCACTAAATATTATTTACGGTAAATATGAACAAATTTCCTTATTTTTTCCTTTCTTAATGCAGTGGACGAAAACCTTTTCTCCCGTTCTTCAATTTTCAAGGTTCAGGAACTATTTATCATCCGGCTACACAAATCCTGATTGAAGTTCCTCACAAAAGGACGAATCTGTCATTTTGGCGCTGCGTGGTGCAATCAATCATCTCCAGTGGTTGAGCACTCGGATATTTATCGCCATTTGGATACTGATGATGAAGGACCTTGCGTTTGGAACTGATCCTGGGGGAGGCCACATTCCAGGAATTTGTATGAACTTCTAGAATATAACTGACACGTAGAAAACAGATATTTGTGCACTTCATACTGTACATTTAAATATTTTAGTATTCATCATACATACCTGTATAATTGTTGGTTTGTTTGTAAATTGATACTCTGCGAGTAATCAACGGATCGGAATAAAGGTTTTGTAGAGGGATAATTTATGCCTATTTTTGTACTGAGATAGTGGGTCATTTCCTTTAGGGACCAACAAGACAATACCATAACAAATACCTAGTACATAACCTATTATGAAAGAAGTGGTTGTACACCCACTTACTATTGCTGTTGACTACATACCGTTGTGATTAGTGAATGCCATGACAGCGTCCTAAGAACGGCACTCGTCTTGAAAATGTCCAAATTGTGTCGCTGAGATAGTTGACATGTAGTCAACAATAAAAATAATACGTGAGTGAAAACCGTAGCATTTTGTGTGTCAGCTCACGCAATTTTAATATAGGTAGTTTATTAGATTTCCCTAATCTCCTAAAAGAGAAGGCATATATTACGAATCTCCATCTATGTATATACAATCCTGACACACTTCTATTTCTTCTTCCATAATATTCAATAAGTATCAAACAAGCTGTTTAATCCTACTAATATTATAAATGCGAAAGTTAGTGTGTGTGTGTATGTTTGTTACTCTTTCACGCTGAAACGGCTGGACGGATTTGGATGAAATTTATAATGGATATAGCTTATACTCTAACTTAACACATAGGCTACTTTATATCCCGGAAAAAATCATTTTGTTAAACCGAATAACACGCGGTTGGAGCCACGGGCAAAAGCTAGTAATTTAATAATAATACAAACTTTAGTTCTTTTATTTACAAGTTGTTGGTAAAATAAAGGTAAACTCTAATGAAATCATTCAAACGGAAACATACTGTAGTAAGTAATGTAAAGTAGGTACCGGACTTTGTCCTAGATTAGATAACAATGAGTCGTTTCAGCTACAAGAACTCTTTCTACTCAACTCTTACATAAAACGGCTATGAAATTACATTCTCCAGTTTCCATTTCGAAGAAATAATGGACGTGCCGGAAATATCGGGTCTGGCAGTAACCAAGTTTAACATAGTCATGTCGCCAAGTGGACTTGATGTAGAAAAAATATTGTAAATTTAAGCTTAATTTTTTTATTTTATTTAATTGTTTTTATAAATTAGTTTAAAATATTGTTTACGGTATACACAAGGTACATGCCTGTCTCGTTAGTTATAAAAAAATAGAGAGACATACATTCTAAAATTTTTGATGTTTTATCGTTAACTACTCTTTAATAAAGTGTTTGGATAAAAATAATAACTAATATGGTATAAACAGTGTGAACAAATCGTTACTTTTAGGATGATTTCTCAAATTCTCTTACTAGTTAGTGGCAACCGAGAGACACCACCCTACTTCCACAAAGTTTAGGGTCTTTAACTAGGAAACCTAATTACCTTCCATGTAGCGCGGTCATGCAGTAATTTGATAAGCGACCTTATGGAATTATAGTCAGGAGATTTTACTGGATTGCTGTCGTTAGACCCCTCACTGCGACAACGAGATTACAGTGGTGCGATGTAAATTATGCGCCTCAGCCATCATCAGTTTAAGTATTTCCCGAAGATAAACGAAGATTGCCGACTCGCTAACTTATTCTGTACTGCACAATAAAATATTTCTATAAGGTGTCTATAATGTTGCTAATTTATTAAATTAATGGCCTAATTATGATTGTGCAAAGATTACGTAGACCAATTTATTTTACGTAATTGTTTAACTAGAACTTGGTTACGGACGTGTTTGTATCTTTGCTACTCGGTGTCGACATTTGTTTTAAACTGAAAAAAACCAGTCAAGTGCTAGAAAGTGCCTTTCTGTGAAATACACAAAATGAAATGTAGGCTTCCGGTACATGAGCCGAGATTGTTCTTGAACAAGTATACTCGTAGAGGAACAAAAAAAAAATATTTCGTATTTCACAAACAGGGTCATTGAGCCTTGGTCCTGACCACTTAACGAGTCTCCAATATGAATTTGGCTACATAAATAAAAGCCCCATCGTGATTTTTTTAGGCGAAAAGACACATTGGTTGTAAGATAGCGTCGTATTCCAGGGTTTGTCATACCTAGCAAAAAAAGTTGAGAAAAGTAAAGTTAAATAACGGATTAGGAAAATTACGCACAACACGCCATTTCCCCATTTCCATTTTTTTAATTTACCCACATTTTAAACCTTTTTTGCCAGGATTTTTATACGCATCACAGTGGAAAGAGGATGAGATGTCACGCTTGATGTGTCTATCCTCGATCCGCGATCCTTGTTCGCTCCGCAGTGCGTGAACCAAACGGAGTACCACGACGTCTGAGGGCACTTCAGTCGAGCTCGAAGGATCATCCGTTATCCCGTCTCTGACGTCACCACACCCCTCTCATCGCACTATCAATTACATATTTTACAAATGCTTGTGGTCCGTTTGGGTGTGCAGTAAAATTTATAGGTAAGCTACAATTATTTTCAGTTGCAAATTAATACGAATCGTGATTGAAGCTTTTAAATTAAAATCAAACAAGAGAACCGCATTAAAGTCACCATTGGCTGAAATATATTAACTTTCAATTAGTATTATTCATAGAACATAAATAAACTGATTGATTGTCGAGGTAATTTCGAGGGCCTACAATAACAATTTTCTGATTGAATTTCACAGTGGCCAGGAACATCGCTCGACCAATCAAATCAAGCTATGCTCACTGTTCACAACATGAAATCTGTTTTTGTACTTGGTGAACGAGAAATGGAGGCAGCAGAAGAAAGCAGCTCTGCGGCGTATCTGTGCAGAGTCAAACTTGACTGCCGCTACCTAATCTAACTCCCCACTTACAAGGTGTCTCCGGAGTCTCCAGATAGGGAGCACCCTGGCTTGACTTTATTATCACCGAATAAAGTAGATTAATAATTTTGATGTTCTATGGCCGATTTTAGAGGAATTTTTCACGCTTAACACAAACTTGTTTGTTGGTTCAAAGTTCAGCAACTGCCGCGACTAAATAATGAACTACTAACGTTCAGTAACAACCAAACAATTGTGATATTACTATTAACACTACTGTATTAAAGTTCCTTTTCACGAAGAGACCCGTGGATAAGCAAATTTCGTGGATAAACAACAAGTACTGTAACAGGGAAAGCTTTAGCGACGATCAATTCTCAGACAGCGTTCTAGATCCTGGTTCAGATCTATCTTACTTATCAAACTATAGGTACCTATATAACTTTCGTCACGAAAATAGCATTTTGGTAATTTTTGTAATTATAATTAGAAATTAAACTTGAAATTGATTGAAACTGTAAGAAATTAGAATTTTTGTTCTTTCGCTTTGGCTACTGATAAATTTATTTGCCCGATAATTTGCATATTTATCATTTTTATATCAACAATATTCAACACAATCGTCACGACATGAATCCCCGAGGAGGTGTCAGAGGTGTACCAACGTGCGAAAAATGCAAATCGCAGTCTACGTGGTTTACCCGTTATTACCGACGATGAGAACGTAATAAGTGGTAAGCCCTATCGCCGTACTTTGGGCACAAACACAAATGAATGTGCACCGCAGCAATTGAATCCACGACTTCTAGGTTAGCAGGCAAGCGCTCTACCACTCGGTCACAACAATTATTATCCTATAAGATGGATGCGAGCCACGATCTGGACTGCCATCTAATGTTTCAGCGATTTGGCACTGAAATAGATTAACATTAAAAAGGTATGGAGGCATTTGAAGATAAAATAGGCTGTAAAGATTAAAATTTACACTTAATCAAGTTATTTAAAATGTAAAACTTATTAAAGTGTTGAACTGGCTTGAATATGCAGAGGTCGAAAGGGTTTGTGCTTTTTTTGCCGAATTATGTTTCTGAATACGAGGGGACGAAATGTATTTAAACTTTTCAAACAAAATGAAAGGGACATTCTCGATTTAAAATCGTCAATTTGAAAATGTAGCAGATACAATTAAATTAAGAAAATATTTTATGTCAACATTTTTTGACCCACGAAATGTGAAGATGCCAAAAATTTCACATAGCTTAAGGACTATACGATAAACATTGTAGCTGATTTTGATGAAGTTTTTCTTGTAATAAGCTTCTTAATAACTGCTAGAAAATCATAGCCTAATAATTGGCAAAAATTGATCAATAAACCTCCGAAACCCATTATCCTCTCTTTGGCGCAGGCTCGAGACTCCAGCTCACAAGTGACAGATGACAAATGACAGGGCCATGACGCCCAAAGTGTCCCTGGAGAAAGTTCTATTGTACTATGATGTAAATATTTTGTAGATAAACCTTCATATTATGTGCTTGTAATGCATTTAATAAAAGAGATTTGATCATCCGTTCCTGGTTGGATCTGTCGATCAAATATAATTTGATCAAAATATCATAAATTCCTTCATTAGTAAGGATAATATTTATATAGAAATCAAATAAAGAAGAACTTTTCGTGTTGCTTCTTTATCACACTATTATTATAAATGCGAAAGTTTGTGTGTGTGTGTGTGTATGTGTGTGTCTGTATGTTTGTTACTCTTTGACGCTGATACGGCCGAATGGATTTGGATGAAATTTAGAATGGATTTAGCTTATACCCTAATTTAACACATAGGATACTTTTTATCCCGGAAAAAAGCATGTCGTTAAACCTGAAAACAGCGGGCGGAACCGCGGGCAAAGGCTAGTAAATAATAAATCTTTAGAGGAAAGGTGATAGTGACTAAACCGATAAATAGTGATAAAAATAAAATTCAATCGAATGTACCAGGCCTGGCAAATACAAGTATAACTTCGACTTCCCAATCCAAGCGCACCACTATAGGTATTCATTCACTTTATAGATAGAACTTGAAGGCTACTGAGACTGGGAATGAATTAGATCACGCTCGGAATATCTCAAATGTCAGTGGTTTGTAGCTGCTCTCACGGGCACGTATCTATTGGGGAGGGGGGGGGGGGACCGACCGCTTAGAAAGCACTTTCCTGCATGAAGCATTACCTTCGAAAAACAAATAAAACCGATCATTAGCAGTTTGAAAACCATTCAATGTGTGGTATTACGAGTATAGTCACTAAAATTAGGGTGGGTGCTATGATAACAAAATAGACTCACTATGACTTATGACTCACCTTGATTTTACGGTAATAATTCAAAGTTTTGGTAAACTTAAAGAGCGATCTTCATCAGGCTTCGAAGGGTGCCCCGGCTCGCGTGGTATTCGTATTTGGGCTGGCCCTATGGAAACTGCCCGATTTTCTCGGATTGTGGTATTAGTAAAAACCTGGCACGACAATCATGTACGGAAAGTGTTTACAAAACAACTGAATGCACTGAGTCCGTGTTTCAGTTTAATGATCACGTGCTCTTAACGGCGCAGCGGTTAGAAGAGGTTTATTTCAATTTAATTCCAGAAAATTACTGAATTGCTAGAAACAGTATAAATGTCGCTTCGTGTTGATTCATCTAGTAGTTTTGAAAATCTTTGGTAAAAAACCAACAAAGTTTTATTACTATACACGAGTATCGTTAGGAAGTAGGATTGGTTTATTAGTTGACTGCAGATTAATAGCTATTATGTTGTGCACCTCCACGATACTAAGTCCTGGATACGTACCAGTCTCGGAGTTTGTGCTCGTATCTGATATTCGTGGAATCACATTAAGCGTGAACTGGTTGACGAGACAATTTCAGGAAAATGTATTATTCCCGGTCATATTGTGCTAACTTTTAATGTGTTCCGCTAAATTATGCATTCAATAAATATATTTAACGAATTTAACTTTATGCTCTAGTCATCACTCTTCGGTTATAGCTGACATATTTTCCTTTTTAGTAAATTTCCGCCTCTGTGGTGAAGTGGTTCAAGTACTCGAGCAGTAATCTGGAAGTCATGGCTTCGAATCCCGTAAGGGCTCATTTGTTTTGAGTCTGCGCATTTCGGAAGGCATGTTGAGCTGTGGGTCCAGGTCTGGGGCCAAAGTACAACAATAGGACTCATCATCATCACCACTCATCACGTTGGGACGTAACAGTCGTCGGTGAAATGTGGGTGTACGAGTGTAGAATGTGCCAAGGATTCGTTTTTCTAAAATAGGCATACATCGAGAAACAAGAAATTTTAGAGAGCTATTTGACAAATCACCCGTAATGGCTAGATTGTCAAACTGACGGTCAAACACCCACCCAATAATCTTTTTCATTTTACGGGTTCCGTACCCAAAAGGTAACCAACGGGACCCTATTACTAAGGCTCCGCTGTCCGTCTGTCTGTCTGTCCGTCTGTCACCAGGCTGTATCTCATGAACCGTGATAGTGAGACAGTTGAAATTTTCACCGATGATGTATTTCAGTTGCCGCTATAAAAACAAATACAAAAACTGGCCAAGTGCGAGTTGGACCTGCGCACTCTCATACAACACACATGATTTTTTTGGCGTTTTTATAGATAATGGTACGGAACCCTTCGTGCGCGAGTCCGAGTCGCACTTGGCCGGTTTTATCTCATCACGAGATATGCCCGATCGCACAATATGACCAAAATAACCTCGCTTTGTCGTAAACATAATACAATATATACATTGTAAATCGTACGTATTCATAACTATATACAAGTCAATCATCACAAAGACAAACTTGGACTTTAACGTGGCTTGCAGTTAACTTCATAAAGGCAATGTTGGCGCGTTCCTGTAAGTTTCCTGCATCTTTGCTTTGTCACATTGCTTGATTAATTTATAACTAAGCACCCGTGATTTTTACGACACGATGATTTAACACATTCTTGTCCTCATTCGCATAAATGCGTCGAAACTAGCGTTGAAGATTCCGAAAGAAACAACACTTCCTACCACTTTTCTTTCCTTGAAATATCCATAACTAAACTGTTGGAAATATATATAATATATTCTTGTAAACAAGTAGAAAAAAATTAGTTTCATTAATTTTCTTAGAGTAGGTATTTAATATAATTGTGCTAATAAAATTAATATTTATAAAATTAATAAATTATATTATTATTAAATATACATTACTTTTACAATTTAACAATAGATAATAAACTAAAAATCCTAAAATAAAAAAAACTATATTCCATTTGATTTTACGTTTTATGATATACAAACTAATAGCATAAACTATCCTAGTTATAGACAGTTAAGTAGGCACCTATGTATAATTAGAAACAAGTAAGAGATAAATTTAGTTATTGATATGAAATCACTTTATAAAGTTTTAAGGAATGGCTAACTAATATTTAAGAAAGAACATCAAATATAACGATACTTAAACAGGTTTTTTTTTATAATAAAATGTTTTCTAGCATCTCTTTTTGAAACATTCAAATAAAATAAATAAAAACAAAAACTACGCTATTTGAAATAAATTATTCTCGCCTATTTCAACGCTAGTCTAAACTACAAAGCCAGAAACTATGGATTTGTAGAGCCGTTTTCGTAGGCATTACCGTAGTAGTTGCTACGGCGACCCGTCTTAGCGTTTGCTACGGCGACCCGTCGGCATTTGCTACGTTGCGCCAGCCGTAGCGAAAGTCACCAATTAGTGATATATAATATGAACGCGGCTGGAAACCCCGATTTTTTGAGTAAACAGAGAACTTGTATCTAAGCCGTGCGGGGAAGGAACGATATAGAATGTGATTGGTTCACGTACAAGGATCCTAATCTAGAGATATTTAATTAATCAAGCTTTGTAAGTACTACGCTTACATTATACATATTACATTACATTATATAATATTCATTTGCAATTTTTGAAATATATTTAAAGGTTGATAGGTAGGTAATGCATGAGTATTAAGTATAATTTTGTGTTGACATAAGTTTAGATAATTGCCTGTTAGATGTTATTCAATAATTACTGTATAATTATTTCAATTTAAATCTTAATAATAATTAAATGTGCTACAAGTTGGCTTTAATAATAATATGGAATACATGGGACGGCTTTGAATGTTGCGTCACACTCTTACCATTGAACATACAATATTTTTCTATATTATTTCTATTAATCGTCGGTGAAAAGCGGGTGTGCCAAGTGTGGACTGTAAGTTGCATTATACAGTTCACACTTGGGTACACTTCTAACTCCCCCTAGGAGATTCATGTCGTAACGACATACATGTATTATTTCCAAGTCAAATAAAAAAGGATAAAGTGGTAGATGACAGCTGTGAAGCATGGTGTGATGTGAGGTTACAGCTCGTTTTGACTCAGAAACTGGAGAGTTTTTCATGAGTTCAGAGGTTTGGGCCCCAGCTGGGGGGTTGAGGACCGCAGGGATCGATGAAAGGAGATCTGCAGTAATGCAGACGATTTAATCTACATCTACACTATTACTTATATAAAGAGGAAAGATTTGTTTGTTGTTTCTTTGTTTGTATGTTTGAGGTAAACTTTGGAACTACTAAACCAATTCTAAAAATTCTTTCTTTTGTAAAAAACTACACTATTTTTGAGTAACATAAGCTATAATTTATTTTATTAAAATTAATTTTTCAGTATGAAATTTTAATATTTGTGAAACAAGTTGGAAGCTTGAAAAAGTGACTATAGCCAAGTTTAAGCGTAGGCACATTAATAGTATGGTTTAAGTAATGATTTTTTCCCATACTCGAAGACTTTATCAGTTTAATATGTCTACAGATTTATATCTACAACGATCCGGACACACCTATTGCTAATATTTAGCTCGAAAAAGTGATTACAGCTAGGTTTAAGTAACGTATACGAGGAAGCTGTATCAGTTTAATCTGTCTACAGATTTCCATCTTCGACGACCCTGACACACCTTTAGCAAATTTTTAACCAACTTGGAAAAAGAGAATGTTTTCAATTTGACTGTATGTTCTTATAGTTTTTTTTTTGGTATATTACTCTACGACTCCGTCATTTCTAAGCCGATTTTTAGATTTTTGTTTTTGTTTGGAAGGTTGTGCTTTCAAGTAGGCCAGGCTTTAGTTTTGTCTTGATCTAATGATGGTCTTCAGAGAGAGGCAGTGGAACTCCTCAATGGACGACATTTGTGTTAGTGTGCTGAATTCTGTATATTACTTGAAAATTTGACTACCTGAGTCACCCCCTTTCTATTTCTATTACTTTTCTTCAATGTATACGCACAGCAGTTTCTACTGTTTTATTCATATGTATTGATTAAAAACCTTTGATAATGCGGTGATACCGAAACCGGTTGTGATTAATATAATTTTTGTGAAACGAGTACGAGTGTAGTTATTCATCATGTTGTCTCGAGTAATAGAAGATGTACAAGTATAAAGTAACCTGCAAATTGTTGATATTGTCTTGTTAAACACAGTCCTTATGTATTGAAATATACAGAGGAAGCTGGTATGCACTGGTACACAGAGGCAGCCAGTATATTTCACTGGTATACAGTGGTAGATGATATAAAACTAAAACTGTGCCATTTTCCACGGAAACCCTAAAATAAGGAATTAAGGTTGAATAAAAACAATTTCGTTTATTGTTACACGAGAGACTTTTCAAAGATCTTTATAATTTAATCAAGTTGGAGTGAAGTAAACCAAACAAAGCCACTTGTTGTTTATGTCTTTTTCAGAGTGTTTCTTTGTGTATTTTCATTAATATTATGAGATAAATTTTAACGTTATAAACAAAAAAGCTTCGCTTCGTTCGCACAGAAAGCTACCTAATTTTATCACCTGGACAAAATAAAAAATGCTTAAATGAGAAAGTTGCTTTTCTGTTTGTTCTCTTTGTAATACTGTCTCTGAAAACATTTGCAGTTAAACTGTATGCTTGTAGGGGGAGGAATACGCACAAGATGACAATATATTTAAAATTTTATATTTTTAACTTCATGCAGATAGGTTAAATTTCACGGTAGAATAGCAAATCATCTTAGCTTACATTAAGACTTTTAATTTAGAAAAATCAATAATTTTGCCGGGTAATGACAAATAATCCAAAACCTATTATTAATATCTTTGCAGTTTAATTAGCAGACAAAAGCTAGTACTATAAATGTTTTAAGTTTTTCAAATAATATTTCTGAAAAGCTTCACATATAAGCTGATCATGTCCCCATTCAGGCAGCCCCGATATCTCTATTGTTTGTGCTCCATTATCTTTTCATTCAGTCTAAAGGTTATTCCTATGCATAACGCGAGGCTAACTCAGTTATTACAACTGACATGGCAGATGTAATTCAGTTACCTCAGCTTCACTTATCCATCTACCTACCTACATATACCTTTATGGGTTTAGATTGCTTTCAACGTCTTGACTTAATAAGATTTTCTATGAATATCTCTTCAGTTTATTTATGCTCGCGATTGTTAGCGCTAAGTGAAACTTGGGAAGTCTTGATTAAATATTCCATTACTAGTTTCGCTGTTTATTTTTAGAATACCCTCCCAACTGTTCTCAGTTATTAAAGTTGTTTCAAGGGATGTTATAACCAAGATTACGAGTCATTACGATGGAGGCATTGATCATGTTGAAATTGGTTTATATTTATTTGGTACGATTAGCAAAGTGTGATTTCATTCAAATATAGCAATCTTGTTTGTGTTAAAAAAACATAAGTCTCAACAGATAACACAAGACTTTCCAGTGTTCTCTATTTGACTCTTCTGAAATCCTTTATTATTTTTATTTTATCATTTAGCACAGCACGTTTGACTTAGAAATGAAGGTCAAAGAAATCAAATTCAAGCTTTTCGAAGAACCTTGTTAAAGTGAGTTTAGAGCTCAACTCAATGTGGAATAAATAGGTCGAATTTCTTAGAATGGCATGGCAGTTCTAAACTCTAAATAACTTGGAATATAATATTGTATGAAAATTCAATCTCTTGACCGATTCTTTTAGTTATAGGCACAAGATAAGGTCGTCAAAGAAGTTCGTAGATGTTCTTCGCCAGATTCACATATCCGCCATTTTTTAGACTGTAATCATTTGTCAAGCCTATTTAGTGGTAGAGGTTTACAAACTAATAAAATATGTCATTTAACAGATTGTCCTAAAGTGTTTCTTTACCGACTTATTTGGAGGAAAAGTAGCAACTATGTTAGCAAAATTGTAAAAATTTGCTTTATGTTACCAACCTGTCCAAATAAGATTATCTACAAATGTTGAGCAAAGATTCGATTCCTACTCTAATTAAGGTTTTTGAAGTGAAAACAGTCAGTTTTAGAGCTATCGAGGTGACAAATAGTCAACGACGAGAACTGTCAAGGTGGCAAGAGTAAACAACGAGAGCTGTCGAAGCTACAACAATCAACTTCAAAAGCTATCAAAGTGACAACAGTCTACATCAGGAGCTATTGAAGTGACAACAGTTAACATTGAGAGCTATAAAGGTGACAAAAGTCAATGTCGGGAGCTATCAAGGTGACGACAGTCAACATCGAGAGCTATCAAGGTGACAACCGTCAACTTTGAGAGCTATCAAGATGACAACAGTCAACCGAAAAAGCTATAAAAGTGACAACAGTCAACGCTGAGAGCTACAAGGTGACAACACTCAACTTCAAATTCAGGAGCTTTTACTCGAATACGTCATCGGTATTTTTAATGCAAATGCTTTGAACTTCTTATCTTAAGTTCTACGCTTTATTTTAAAAGCTTTATCAAAGAACTAAATTTAACATAAACCATAGCCGTAGAATGCAGAAAACATAAGAACCTTGTGTTTACTATTGTTTCCTTAACAATAAAGACACGTTCTCGTTTCTACACCCCAAAACCTACCAATGAACAGTCAACCTTGTCTTTTTATAATAAGCTTCAGGATTGGTTAGACAGGAGAATATCGGGGTACTTTGAGCATCAGGCCTCGTCGGAACGAGCCCCGAGTGGCTCGTAAAGTCGGCCACAGTAAAATGTTAACGCGCACGTACAAGCTACGTATTAGGTCGTTAATGACTTAACAACATTAGAGGTGATGGGAGTTGCTGTCCAGCTTTTATTTGCCCTTAAGTTCTGACCTGCCTGACAGGATAGCTTAAGGTTTACTTGCGATGCGACACGGCTAGACACCATCTAACATAACCTTGGTTGTGGCTCCGAAGCATAAGGAAATCATGAAGTGCAAGTCACATTACATTCAAAATACAACTTATATATAATTTTGTTTATTTTATTTTATATTTATCGCGTCTGCGGCCAGTGTCTTGGGTACCCTGCCCAGTGACAGCGACGAGTTAAATAAAGTCTTTATTCAATTTAATTTTTATAATATTATTTAGTTAAGTTTTTTATATTTTAGAATGTATTATAATTTTAGCATAATTTTGTTTAAGATTATTCTATTGTATTATGTAGAATATTTAATTATCATGGAAAATATGTTTAATCGCAAAATATAATTTTTATTAATAAAATTTTTATATATTTTGGACAAAGTTATTTCTATGTAACTAATAATATTTATAAATGTCAGATTTATTTATATATTTTGTAAACAGACCTATTTCATAAATAAGTCAAGTAGCGCCACGACATGAATCCTCGAGGGGTTGTCAGAGGTATTCCCAAGTGCGAACTGTGAAATGCAAGTCATAGTTCACACTTGGTAAATCCACTTTTCACCGATGATTATTACGTCCATAACGTGATGGGTGGAGAAGTACTGTCGCCGTACTTTTGCACAAATGGACCAACAGTTTGACGTGCATACCGAAGCACGCCGACTGAATTATTAAACTCACGACATCTAGGTTAGCAGGTGAGCGCTCTACCATAGGGCTACAGAGAAGGTATAATATTAACTTTGAAATTATATTATTTTTCACATAGGTGACTAAAATATTCCATGGTGACATGACGATTAGTAGAAAGTATGACAATAACTTCTTTGAGAAATGTACCTACGTTCATTAGTCAACAACTACCTACTCTTAATCATGATATTATTTGTTTTTAGAAGTCTTGTTATTACATCTGAATATATTATCTTAGGCAAATTTTCAGTAAGTGCCTACAGCAAATCAGCTTTAACATAAATGTTATAATTGAGTCTAACTTGATTTTATTTTGTATTTTTCATGAAAAAGATAGAGCTCCGAATATTAAATAACCCATAATGTATCGCTTTATATAAAAGTAAAATAACTGAGAATATGATCAAATAAGGGTTTGAATTGCGTACCATATAATATAATATCACAATAAATAATAATATACACAGTGGCCTGCTGTTTATGCTCTCTATATTTATGAACTTTTTCATAATAAGATCCCGATCCGTCAGATGGCTGCAATTAATTTCCTATGTATGCGTCATTAAAGTAAAAATATTGCTATTTTACTTTTATCAGTAAATGAAATTTCGGTTCAGTTAGAGATCGGTAACAAACAGGTTCAGATGTTCACCACCCTATTTGCCGTGCCATCGCGCAGGAACTTGGGACCTGAACTTTACTAAGGGGTGAACAATCACGGATGGCTTATATTGAAACATTTGTGCAGGGGTTTTGAAATAGATTCCGAGAAACCCCCCAAATTCATATTTATATTAAAAACTGTTGTCACGTTATAGCATGACTAAACCACATCAAATAGAAGATATATGATATAAGGAATGCTTACTATACGTTTTCAATCATAAAAATTAACACATATTTGTACAAAATCCCTTTTAAAGTCACCCGCAATCTGCCTACACAATTTTTGCGCACGTGCCAGAATTCAGAGTTCCAATTAATTCTGCGCACCATTAAGATTTTCGTTTTCAAACTTTGCTTTAAGAAATTTTAATTTTCATACTATATTTTACTGTTAGAGCTACGTCGCTACGTCGATGCTACGTCGTACTAAATGCTTATGGCTTTCCCAAGAAATTGGGATTATATAAATGTATTATTTTAATTCTACTTATTCAGAATATTTGTCCAACTCTCAATATCGGGCCCGACCCTCGGCTCCTCCAATTTATTTAAATGAACCACTTGAGCTTTCTCTTGAAGGGTTGTGAACTATCTGAGACGGCTAATACAGTCTAACTTTAGTTTTGTAGCGGTCCCGGCGGACTCGCACCGTTTGAGCGGTGTCCGATGTTACTGTCGCACAATTGTGGAATAGTAAACGTTTAACTTTGGCAATTTCCACAAATTATTAATATAAATCTCGGGTCTTAATTGCGTAAAATAAAGACATAGCTTAATGTGCTTGACTTTTCATCGACATCGAAGGCAAAAACATTTATAAATAAACATCTTTCAAATAAACATTTCCAATGAACTGAATTATTGCACATTATGAAATACAGATAAGTGCAGTAGTCGATCATTGAAGGTTTCGCATCGTACTATCAAACAAAAATATTTATTGCGAAAAGTAAACTCAAGTTTCTTAAGTGGGTACTGATGGCAGAAAAACAGCGGGCCTATATATGTAACTTAAGTGTTGGTTGATCTATGGTTGCTATTCACAAAAAATAGATAAAAAATTAACTTCCAAATAACCTTCAATGGGTATTGAACTATTTACGAATCGTGACGTCATTGCAAGTGCGAACGTATCCTAAGATAAGCGGATATGTATGTTTTCTACGATAGGCGGATATAATGTTTTCTACTCGGTTTGGAAACATAATTAGGGGGCAGGTCCACTATCACTGCGGCGTCATAGCCCTTACAATCGTTTACAAAGAGGGAGCTTGAACTTGAACATTTAATGAATAAACTCAGTAATTGTAGTAAGATATGACTAAGGATCTCGCGATACGTGTCCTTTATTTCTGCGTTCATGCCCAACTTTGGTAGAATATAGTGATCAGCTGTTAAATTATTTAATACGCTGATTTTAAGGTTTAACTCACTTATTTTACGAGGAAATGACCCTTGTTTTGGTCAGATGGGCTTTCTGAATTGAAATTAATATAAAACTTTCTTCTTAGAAAGATAGAGGACTTCTTGTTCCTCTATCCATCGACGCGTCAATTCTTACTCCTTTAACGTCATCACATTACTTAATCGGATGAGTGATGACTTGAACTGCATCTGATCCAACAACATGAGATGTATTGATATTGAAGATAAGCCAACTTCAAAGTTTCAATCGAATAGAAGTCCTGCGAAACAATTTTTGGAAGCGCTTTTTCGCAGAATATAACATGAAACTACAACAAATTACCAAATGGTATCAAAACTATGAAGTTTGGTGCAAGATCTTTAGCTCTTATTGAGGACCTTTCACTAAAATCTCTTCTTGGAATCTAGGACGTGTTACCCACTAATTTACTGAGTTTGACGATATCAACAGGGTGACTGAACGTCACACTAACAGAAACACCATTTGGTAATCATATAATACAACGTCTTCTTCCAATTGGTATTATATTATAGTGGAGACTCTGGAGTCACGTCGCGTTTGGCGTTAGTTTCAATTCAAGGCGTTCGTGGCACAAGTGTCGAGTAGGCTGCCCATTTTCATAAAGAAGGACTTGTGACCGAAGGGCGTGGTATACCGGCGATTTTGCGGTAAATGACCACCTCTACCACCAGACCGACATAGTGACGTTGTGCCCAAATAATTTTTTAGTTTATAAGTATAACATGGTTTTATAATGTATCATTATTTTTTAAAGTATTCATTGTTATGGGCCTCGTTCTTACCTGAAAAAAAAAAAAAAAAAATACTAAAGCAAAGATTTTACAAATTAAAACCGTCACTTCAGTTAATGCAAAGAATTGATGTCATTACCTCAAATATAGGAGTGCCTCTTAATAACTCTTCAATCTAGCGGAATTTTATACGTGATTTAAATGCTGCCTTGGCGTGGAGTAAGAAACAAGATTTTTTTTACACAAATATGAAATTTTAAAATCATTTCTGTATTTCGTATTGATTTCAGATTGATACGTCTAGCCGTTTCTGAGAAAAGGGGGTCTTAGTAGACAGACAGGACGGACACGACAGACAGCTAGATAGACGGCCAGTAAAAAGATCCTTTGCCCAAGAATTCTTTTCTGGCGTCTGGATCTCTAAAACAGACGAAAAAATTAAAATATGTACTTATATTTATGAGTTTTTTATTTCTTTTTAGGCAATACGCAGAATAATTTTCAGTTGTGTATTTTTTCGTCTGCGAAAATATACCGTAATGTTTTCAGTAACAGTTGAGTAGGTAAACATATATTCATATCACAGTAGATGAAACGAAAATGTTGAAGAAATAAGAGACGAGCAATGTTTACGTAGGAAAATAAAATAAACAATGTTAATCGAAGAGGTTATGTTTGCATCTGTGAAGTTCATTTAAAGAGAAGGTGACTTAGTTATCAATAGGATGACGCAACGGTGGGCGTACTTTAGACTTTGCAGCGTGAGCATCGAATCAATGTTGCTGTCCTAATTTTCCAACTGCAATACCTGGATACCTGGAATTTACTGTCAAATGGTGTTAAAGTGGCACCATGTTAGGCCTTCTGGTCAATAAATAGGCTAAAGTGCGCGTCGGCTAAGGAAGAGGCTTTTAATACCTATTGTTGCGTCCACAAGGCAGGGGCTTCTTAGAAAATGCGGAGTGTAACTTTAAACGTGCAAATGTGTGTGTACGAAAGGCTCCGGCAGGCACACACCCTAACGCAATGTGCATATACGCGATTTACTACAAGTAGAGCAGATTAGACGAGCTTGCTTGCATAACTAGATTCGTGACGTGGAAGTTTAATGTCACTAGCAGGTATTTAGAATTATATTATGCACAATGACGCTTAAAATGAGATTAAAACAGTGGTAAGCTGTTACCTTTATAAAGAAAAACAAGTCAGTGAATTAGCGACCGAAGGTCTTTTCAAAAGGCTAGTTTGAAATATTTTATGAATCCAAGTACTTTTTTGAGAGAAAAGACAAACCGATATGATTTCTGTTATTGTAAAAGCTGGGTATGTACTTAACTATCTACTAGTAAGTATTTTAAACATAAAATTTATCTAGAACGGTGTTGATATCTTTTCTTGCTAATTTTGTAGAAGTAACTAGATACTTTTGACTTATGAAAGGTTAATGTATTTTTTTTCTGAGAGCCCTTATTGTAGTGGTTTCAAAAAGTTTTCAGTTTGTCTAAATCGATCTGAACTGAAGCTGTAAAAGACTTTTGGCATCATGAACCATGAATGTGGGCAAACTGAAGATTTTTATGAGTTTCAAACTGAGGACTGCACTCAACTCGATACCCGCTTTCGTTTCTTAAGGTAGCGTTCCGTAGTATATTTTTATTGTGAACACGTCACGTATGCCCCGTCCAGTGTCAGCAACGCAAACTTCGCGTCAATTGCAAAAAGTACCGCTAGTGTCAACGACGCGGACTTCGCGTCGCGGTAAAGCGGGAACGTTCCGATATTTGAAGTTTTTATAGTTATACCGGAAGTGAGCGGCAAAAAATTCCTACATTGACTTTATTTAGTTGGCTGTCTGTAAGATTTAATTTAATTGGTTGAATATGAACGAATGAGCTTTAAAATAATTATTTTCGATTCCAACAAGTCTGGATCGAGCCGCCATTACTGCCGGTTGCCGCGTTTTTTACGTCTGTAATTATTTGCTCCTTTTGTACAAAGTGAAGAGTTTTATAAAAATAATTTATATAGTAAACGCGTAATATTATAGGACAGGTTCTAGTGGTATTTGAATGTCCGTGAGAGGTGTGTGTAAAGTGTTGTGAGGATGAAATGTGGTACGGGCGGGTGAAATGTTTCGTCAAATTGGGTAAAATGCCTACCTATTTTAAAATTTAGGTATGTGTTAGACATAAGGAATTAGGTAATTTTCTCAGGTTTCTGTTGATATAAGTATCACACTTTGCCTAAAATATAACCTAACATGACGAAATACGTGGATTTATAAATCCTGTGCCGAGTGTGAACTGTGAAAATACAAGCCACAGTCCACACTCGGCACACCCGCGTTTCATCGACGATTATTACGTCCGAGCGTGATGGGTGGTTAGCCCTATCACCGTTCTTCAGGCTACACGCTTTTTAAGTGCATGCCCTTCACCGTTCAGCAAGTGGTAAGTATTAAATACTATGCACATAAATTCCGAAAAACTCATTGGTGCATGCCCGGCCAGGGATCGATCCTGGGTCTCAAAGATTGAGAGGCCAGAGTTCTACCCCTGAGCTACCGCCGCGCCGCTTTTATGTAGTAACTAACAGTTAATATTGTTTGAGTGCGTGCGACTCACGTGATGGTGGGCGGCGGCGAGGCGTGCACGAGGCAAGGCAGCACCACGTCCCCCCCGCGGCGCACGCTCGCCTCCCACGGCGCGTGCAGGACAGCGCGCGGGGCCGAGGGACCGCTCATCGCTGGAGAACAAACATCAACTCTTACCTATTGGAGTGTTTTATAGGCGATTAGGCTCACTCTCTATCACGTTGGAATGTAAAAATCGTCAGATTGAATCGTCAAAAGAGGGTGCCCGACTTTAGAAACAGATGTCATGAATTCTATTGCCATATTTTTTTTTGTTTTTCCTTCTAATCATGATAGGAAAAATTTCATAGAATACACTCATTGTTTCTAAGAGCTTTTCATCAAGAAGTTTCAGTGCTATCAGATAACCCATTACCCCGCGTCTCCTGTAACCTCGCTGGGAAAGCAAACGTGTTAAAACAAAGAGTTGAGTTGCGCAATATCTCTGTGACGAGTGAAGCAGTATGTTGGGAACGATATATCTTTTCTCAGGCTCAATGTCCGATGCTGCAGAGTATTTGCTTATCTCTATTATAAGACACATCATGAACATCCTGAGCCGAGATACCCGTATAGGAGGCCCTCAGGTGAATATAATTATAATGAATAGAAAATCGCTTGAACTATCCCACAAAATAATTTATTTCCCGACTGGTTTTTCCTTTATGGCATTTTCAAAGGAAATTGTTATAATGATATCTTAAGGGCTCCATAGTGCTAAACTTCAGTTTTGCATCGGATTCAGTTTCGACGATGTAAACAACAAAAATTGGAAAAAAAAGGTGTAATATTTAACTCAAGGCCTAATTTCACTGATTTAAACAATAATTTAATATTTTAAAATTACATGTTTTTTATAAAAGTTATATTTATAAATACTTTTAAATGTGGCTGCAAATACTAAATCCTTCTTAAATTTTACATTTTTATTTTAAAATACGACAAAATTATCGCAGGCGAAATTAATTTTTAATTTTGCATATGTTAAATTGTATTTACTTTCTCTGGAGGCAATTTATTTGTAGAGATGTGATTTTTATTATTTACAATATTATGTAGTTGTACAAGTATAATTCTTTCTATCAAATTCTAATTCTAATAAATTATTTTGTAAAATAGATACATAAGGTATACGTTTTACAGGTCAAATCTAATATTTAAGAAACCAATAGTATATGATTAAAATATATATAATACGGGAAATACATAAAATATAGATTTAAGTTGAGCTACTAAAATTGAAAAATAACATTACTTCAATAAAATTAAACTTAATTAACAATCTGAAATCTTAAAATTACGTAAAACGTACAAAAAAAAATATACCTATATACTAAATAAAATATTTTCTCTAAATCAACGCCGTCGATTGGCAGGGTCCCTAAAAGGCTGGAAGCATTCCCCCGTTGAATGGCTAGGCTGATACGCTGCCCGAGGTATGTCCCAGCCCTTGGGTCTCCCAACGGCCCTAATGTTTCTACTCCAATAAAATTATACACCCGCATAAAATAAAGAAATAGAGGACTAAAAACATTATAAATACTTATTGTAATGAATAAATAAGTTAATAAATAAACCTAATAAACCATAAATAAATATATACAATAAGACCTAGTAAACCGTGTTCAACACAGTTTATTGTGGCCTGTGGGGTAATTTTTCAGCGCTAATCAGACTCCTACGCTGGTCTGGTAAGTATTGGTATAATGGGCAAATGTTTGTGACACGATCCAGCAGGCACGTACACAAGTGTAACGAGTACATACACGACTTTCGGTTCTTTCCCGCTATGCCATCCATCAATAGTACCTGGTCCCAGCTAGAATTTGTCAACCCGTGTGAGGGTCGTGTATGGTCTTGTTTGTCTGTAGATATGGTCGATTGCAAGGACAGTACTTACGAGCAACGTCCAGATGGTGCGGCGCACTGCGGCGACGTTCCCCGGTGAGCGCGTCGAGCACGGAGCACGCGAACTGCGCGCGCGCATCGTCTGCGCCCAGTGCCCGCAGCACCAGCCGCCAGCCCTCGTCCACCAGCAGGGTCGCTCCTGTCACACATTCGTATTGATTCACCAACTTACGAAAACACTATATTTTACTTAGAGCTCTTATTGCAGTGATTTTAATCTGAAACCAGTTTACTTAACCTAATCCCATCAAAAACATCTACATAGATCTGATAACTTTTTAACCGTGAAAGCGTTATGAGCTTCTGAGTCTTGGCGGCCTAGTTTACATGAAATGTTTTTGATGGCATTGTGAGGCGGCGCTAAGCGCGCGCATCGCGTTTGATACCCTTTCCATCCTCTCACCCCTTGGATCACAGATAGTTAATTAAGGTTCCAGAAGTGTGTCAAACAGGACCCTATTACTAAGCCTCCGTTGTGTCCGTCTGTCACAGGGGTCTACAGTTTCAGCGGTTATAGATAGCCACTGATAGTTACTGGATTACTAATTTCACCAAACTGATACTATGGCCTCTAATTAAAATAAAATTGATACCCATGTGTCGTCTACATAAAAAAATCTTCAAAAAAGCAAGTTTTTGCCGTTATCGTGTCCCCTCCCCTCCCTTATCTCCGAAACTAGAAGACCGAAAAATATATAAAAAGTCATGGTGATGATTGATGACGTAATATGTAAAGATTATAAGAAAAATACCGCGGTACTTTATACTTTATACTTTATTGTACACATAAATATAATTACAATTGAGGTTAGAAATAGGATGTACACAGGCGAGCTTATCTCTAAGTAGAGATTTCTTCCAGCAAACCCCTGTGATAAATAAAAAAAATCATAATAAATTAATAAGTAGACATACCTGTACACAAAACTACGCATCACACTATTAAATTAAAATTTTAATACATATATATATATATATATATATATCCCTACATATACATACACAGCATAACTACATTCTATTACATACATGAATCTTTGCATAAACAATAGATATAGGTAATAATATACATACATATAGCGTGTACATTATGTACGTACACACTTACATACTATACAAATTCACTTATGGAAGAGAAAGATAGTTCTCTTTTAGTCTTTTTTTAAAAATACCAATTGTTGGACAGTCACGGATGTTTTGGGGAAGTGAGTTCCACAATCTGATAGCCACGACATTAAAGGACTGGCCGAAAGCACATGATTTGTGCACTGGAGTTTTAAGTAGAGAGACAGTACGTGTCCGAACCGGCCTGTCTCTAGAAAAATGCAGTAGTACGAATCGTTCACGAAGATAAGAAGGGGAGCGAGGATTAGTGAGAATACTGAAAAGCTGAGTGAGAATATGGAAATCACGACGTTGACGGATAGGTAGCCATTTAAGTTCTTTGCGGAAAAGGGAGACATGGTCGAATTTACGTAAGCCATATATAAAACGAATAGCCAGATTTTGCAGGCGCTCGAGCTTATTTAGTAACTCTTCGTTGGCATCAAGGAAACTGACATCGGCATAGTCGATCAATGGAAGAAGTAGAGATTGCGCAAGAGAAATTTTAGTTTTAAAAGGCAGGAAGTTCTGGAGGCGCTTTAAAGAGTGAAATGCTCTATGCACTCTTTTGCTGATCTCATTGACTTGAGGAGTCCACGACAAGTGGCAATCAAAAACAACTCCTAGATTCTTGGCAGTTTTAGAAAAGACAATAGGTACCCCATTATAAACTACAGCTGGTAAAGTATTGTCACTCAATTTCTGTAACATGTACCGGCTACCAAGTAGCATGGCTTGCGATTTGTTTGGGTTAACAACAAGTCCAAATGATTGAGCCCAATTTTGTATTTTGGTGAGATCTTCATTCATCTTTATAACGGCAGATTTTGCCTGATCCACTGGAGAATGGCAATAGAGCTGCAAATCATCTGCGTAAAGATGGTAGAGAGAAGATAAATTGTCGGTGATTGAGTTAATAAAAACTGAAAACAGGAGAGGAGAAAGAACGCCACCTTGAGGAACGCCAGCTGTGAGCTCACACCACCCCGATGTAACATCATCAGAGCGTATGCACTGCTGGCGACCATGAAGATAAGTATCAAACCATTCTAATACTAGAGGAGATACGTTAAGAGAGCTAAGGATTCCTAACAGTACGTCAAAATTTACACAGTTAAACGCACTGCTAAAATCTAATAATGTTAGCACAGTCACATTTTTGCTGTCGATTGCTAAACGAATATCGTCTGTAACCTTGAGTAGAGCAGTGACCGTGCTATGTCCGCTACGAAACCCTGATTGAAATTGGTTATTAGGGTTCCTTACTCAAGAGGGTGTCGAATTGTTTGTCAGGCGCAAGAATTTAAGCGCCTTGTTTTTGTCGCCTTGACCCATTTTTGGGGTGGGGGGTTAGAGGGTAACATATTTTTATTGGGATTGTGCAAATCGTAGCTTTCATACCAAATTTCAAATTTCTGGGACCTTTGGAAGTTGGGATATATTTTTTTAATAATACTGGACCGGACCCCCCTTAAGGGAGATCGGAGACTGAAAGTTACGGATTTCTTAATTTATTTGTTGTTTGTGTACTAACCCTAGCCCGCATACCCAATTTCAGCTTTCTAGGACTTTTGGATGTTAGGATTTAAAAAAAATAATAATACAGAACTGGACCCCCCTTAGAGGATGAAAGTTACAGATTTCTTAATTTATCTGTTGTTCGTGTGCTAACCCTAGTCTGTATACCAAATTTCAGCTTTCTAGGACTTCAGGAAGTACCCTAGAGGTTTTGATGATCATCAGTGAGTGAGTGAGTGAGTAGCAAAATCGACGTATTTTAGGCATTAACAAAATTCAAAGTATAAAAGCTAGACAAATGAAACTTATCATGTTTAGTAAAACTACTTACCACATCTTATCTTGATAACCCAATGCCCCTGTTGCCAGGAACAACCACCACCAACCCTTGTTTCCATCAATCTTGGTATAAAAGGGGGAAGCGGGGGATCACGTGCGGAGGGAGGGCCTTTCTTGAGTTCCTCTACACAAAATACTGTTCCCCTTCTAGAGGGAGTAACCTAATTGCTAGCGTTTGTTACATAAAGATAAGACGCCACAATTACAACTTCGGCGCCGAGTGGCACATTGTTTCTTTGAAGGAGGTAGGCATCAGCTTACCTGCTATAACTTGCGTTTGTTGTGTCAATCACGTGCAAAATCCCGCAGCTGTCTGGAGTTTACCTCTGAGAGGACAAGGTCACATTACCAGCTCTGCCCTGTCCCGGTCCCAGCATGTTCTGCAGCATCCCCCCACACTCTTCGGTGTACAAATCAAGATTCAAGTTATAGCAAGAAATCTCTGAAATAGCCTCGTTCATCGCGCTGTCTACCCATCCTGCCATTGAGTTATGACCTCCACCATTAAAATTAACTTTTAACAAAAAACAAATCTCGTGTTATGTGCTGTCATACGTTGAGAATTCTGTAGTGATGAGGTTAGGATCGAAGGTCGGGTAGCATAATATTTTTTTTGTTTGTCTCTCGTGTTTATCTGCCATCAGTCGCCAGACTATAATCAGATGTGTTGAGGATGATATCATGGCGTTTGAAAGAACTGACCACTGCCAGAATACTCCTTTATGAGTCGAGCGCATCTGCTCGTTTCAATCGCTTTATGGAACTGGACACGTCCAGCAGGTTTGACGCTAGTGCATTAGGGTGATTGGCTAACCGCATCTTATATTTGTTTTTGTGGGTAGATGTTTCTTCTTGTATGCTAAGTACTCCCAAGTATTCATGTACTTCAGTTGTTTTGATAAACTACGGAGCATTTGAGATTGTCCTGAGAGCATTGTTTTGAAATCTTTGAAGACACATGATGTTTGAGTTAGCAGACGTCCCCCATAGTTGTTAACGAAGAATTTTTTCAAAATATTTGTTTACTTGAAATTAGTTTCTAATTAATATTTTCTAGTTTGTAATGCACTGTAAATAATGTTTAAATAAAATACGGTAAACTAGTGTAGGAACTTCGGAAAGTCAAACCATCATTTTGCAACAATTAGCACTTTATTCTCTGCATGCGACAAATTTGGATACACAATTTAAATTAATAAAAAACGCAGTGACCACGAATTTAAGGCGAATTGTTTTTTGCAAAATACATTTCTGATTCACAGCTTAAAAACTAAACACAGAACTCAGCATTAAATCGGTTTGTAGATGGGTGGTGCGTGTGAAGACCTTCCCTTTGAAAGAGAAGCTCCATTGTACTAGTACATTGTCTAGTAATAAGGGTAAAATTTATCAACCTTAGCAGCACTATTTTTTTCTCAACTATTTACTTATTGCCTGCTAAAAAGTGTAAATTCACGGTATTTTGTATGCCAGCAGCACTACGCCACTGCCTTCACGCATGATGACGTCACCTGCTCCGGCCACTCCCGCTGCATCCTCAGCTACATCATCAATAGTATTGACCAGCACCATGTCATCCCTGTACAAAGCAGCGACCAAGGCGTGTTCCCGCAGCACCAGTGGTACCCAACATGCCAGCAGCTCTGGGCTCCGCACGCGATCAGGTCACCTATATCGACTACTCCCGCTACACCCTCACCCGCGTCATCAGCAGTAGTGACGAGCACCGTGTCGTCCCTGTACCAAGCGGTGACCGAGGCGTGGTCCCGCAGCGCCAGCGGCACCCAGCATGCCAGCAGCGCCGGGCCTCATGGCTCCGCACGCGATCAGGTCACCTACATCGACTACTCCCGCTACACCCTCACCCGCATCATCAGCAGTAGTGACGAGCACCGTGTCGTCCCTGTACCAAGCGGTGACCGAGGCGTGGTCCCGCAGCGCCAGCGGCACCCAGCATGCCAGCAGCGCCGGGCCTCATGGCTCCGCACGCGATCAGGTCACCTACATCGACTACTCCCGCTACACCCTCACCCGCGTCATCGGCAGTAGTGACGAGCACCGTGTCGTCCCTGTACCAAGCGGCGACCGAGGCGTGGTCCCGCAGCGCCGGCGGCACCCAGCATGCCAGCAGCGCCGGGCCCCCCGCCTCCGCGCGCGATGACGTCACCCGCACTGACCACTCCTGCCACACCACTGCGGACAATGAGATAAACCTATTTGTTAACTTGCTTCAGCACTATCTTTTTTTTGGGTTAATACGGTAATTAAAATTTAACTATATTAAATGAGTAAAAGCTGATTTTAAAACAAACTATTTGAAATTAACAATATTTTTTAGTGCTCAGAAAAGCTGTTTTCACTTGGATACTGAGCGACGTTTAGCGCGTAAGGGTTTGATTCAACGCGTTACTCTTTTTTTTTCCAAGAGGTTATTCATGCAATTCATCCTAAAAATTATACAATTTGGTCAAGAGTTTTTATTATATCCTGAGATAAATAGCTATTAGTAAAACACATAAATTTGGGGATCTGACACAAAACAATATTGCCGGTTCTCAATCAATTTTATTTCTGAGTTACAAACTGAATGAACTGAACTAGGAACAGAAGTATACAAATATGAGCATGCTACATGTGAAACAAAATTGCCTTCATTTTACGACGGGTTCCTCATAAATTTACATCGAGATTTTACAAAATGGAGGCACGCAGAAAGACTTCAAAACATCAACGAAGTTAAAAATAAAATAAGCTTCTGACTTTTGTAGTAGACTTTTGACTTTTGTAATTGACTTCCTAAAAATATCAGATTTATATGCGAAATCTTCAATGATACCTAAACATATTGCTCGGTTTATACAAAATAAAATAAAACCCTCTTAATTTTTCTGATACGAAATGTAAAAAGACATGAAAACTACATTACAGGTAACCCAACTATCGAATGGCGAAATTTGGAAAAGACCAGCAGTGGACGAATACGGGCTGATGGGTGGATGGATGGATGATAATTTCTTATACACTCGTTCTTCGTGTTTGAAGAAACAGACTTTAACTCCCGTATTTATTTACTTTATTACAGGTTTCTATATAGGTATTCATAACCCGAAAAACGGGGCAACCCTAGGTGCAGGGCCTACTAGAGGTATTTTTTCAAATTACCAGCATACATCAAATTTTAGAGTAATGTTCGGACTGAAAGTAAAGAACAAAAAAAAACCTTTAAAGTTCATAAATAAATTGTACCGCATTAAATTGGAAATTTTTACTGTGAGTAAAGTTTTCAGAAATGAATCGATTTGATAAGATAATAAAAATCAGTATCTCAAAATTCCAGTACAAAAATAGCGAAATGTAATTGTAAAACATTGTTTACAAATAAGAAAATTTTACACGTATCTATTTATTTATTTATTTCGGATGCAAACAGTCTTATAAAATGTACAGTATTACAAAAAGGTTTACTATTGGACTTGGAGATCCAGTTATATATATCTAAGTAGGTAATAGAACTCAACACTTCACACAAATAATGCAACTTAAATATAGGTACAAATCTTAACAAAAATATAGAACATTCGTAGGAATATTAAAGGTATGAATCAGACAATGCTTGACATAACTTGTATTTAAATGAATTTAATGTATGCCTAAACAAATCCAGTTCTAGGAATTCTTTATTGTAAGTATCCTCACTTCGCCTGAAGAAATTGTTACTTGTATAGTTTCCTGAGAAAGTCTGAATAGAGAATAATTTTTTACTGCGAGAACTGTAACCAGGTACTCTTAATGATATTTTACTTAGTAGACTGGGGGAGTCAATATAGTTATTAAGAATTTTATGAAGAAAAACTAAGTCAAACTGCTTACGTCTGCTTGCCAGCGATAGTAAATGGTGACGATTAAGAGAATCATTGTAAGTCATACCAAAAAATCCACTCTTGTAGTTCAAAGATTTAACAAATTTCTTCTGAACCCTTTCAACGCGCGCCACGTGACACGCATAGTATGGATTCCAAACTACACTAGCAAAATCCAGGAGTGACCGAACATAGCTAAAATAAAGTATTTTCAGTGTAAATGGTTTAGTAAAAGGTTTAGATATTCTAAGGATAAATCCCAATTGCTTAAAAGCTTTTTGAATTATATAGTCAATATGTAGGATAAATGATAATTTTGAATCCATGATGACGCCAAGATCTCGAACATGTTGTTCTCTATTAAGTTGCTGATTGTTTAATTTGTAATTAAATTGTATAGGCTGATGCTTACGACTAAACGAAATAGTATAGCATTTGTCTAGATTTAAGAATAATTGATTATGAGAGAAATAATCAAAAATGCTATCAAGATCATTCTGTAACAACGAACAATCTTCAACAGAGGAGATAGCTCTGAAAAATTTGGCGTCATCCGCAAATAATAAAAATTGAGAGTTATGGATATGTGTATAAATATCGTTTATGTATAAAATAAACAATAATGGACCGATATGAGATCCCTGGGGAATTCCAGATGGAATTTCTAGGTATCCTGAAATAAAACCCTTCAGTGCGACAACCTGACTTCGGTTTTCTATGTAAGATTTTATCCATCGAAGTAAATCGCCATGTACTCCGACCCTCCAGAGCTTTTCAATAAGAAGGTCATGATTAATTTTATCAAATGCTTTGGAAAAGTCGGAATACACAACGTCTACCTGAAGTTTCTTGTCCATGGAACTTCTTAAGAAGTCGGTAAAAGTAAGCATGTTAGTTTCAACAGAGCGCCCTTTACAAAATCCATGCTGGTTTGGCAGTATGTGATTCCGGACGTGAGATGTTAGTTGCTTGGTTACCATCTTTTCAAATATTTTACCGAAAACACATAATTTTGAGATGGCCCTATACTGAGTTATGTCGTTTCTCTTATCATTTTTGGGTATCGGTGTAATTAGGGCTTGTTTCCAAACTGATGGAAAAGTACCAGAACTGATAGACTTCTGAAAGATAAGCGCTAAGGGTATGGACAATTGTTCAGCACAGTTAGCAATAAGCAGCGGATGTATGCCATCCGGACCAGCGCCCTTATGAACGTCGACTCCCTCGAGCTCGCGACGGACAGCACCCAAAGACAGCGCGACAGTGTGTCTACGTACAAATATTAAATTACAATAAAGTATTTCTCCACGCGGTCAGACAGTGAAGAGTGAAAGCAACACCGCACGGCATCACGGAGTAGTCGCGTGTCGCGATACATTGTTTTTCAGTTGAATTACTTTTTATTGATTTTGCAATAATATACAAATACTTATAAGAATATACATTTTCATTAATGATCATGATAACCAAAACACAAAAAAAAGAAAGATAAAAACCGGCCAAGTGCGTGTCGGGCCACGCGCAGTGTAGGGTTCCGTAGTTGCCCAGTACATTTTATAAGTTGGTCTACTAATACAGATTGCGCCAAACTTCTAGTCCCATACATTTAGAAGAACAGCCCATACATTGTCGTGCTTAGAGGGGATTCAAAGTTTGGCGTGATCTGTACTCGCAAACCTGTAAAGCCTACTTAGTTGTGATAGTTTTCTTTTTAAACTCATTACACCGGGCGTAAATAGACTTTAGAGAGAGCGTCGTCCGTGAAACAGCTTCAAGCTTCACTAAGGGTGTCCGCGGGTATGATTCTCGGCAAAAGTGGTTCAGTAAGGTCGGTATAATATGTGGTTTCATTTGATGGTAGCAGTCTATTTACGTATCTGTATATACTACTTCTGTGAATTTCTTCACATATCCATAAACAACCATTTATTTAAGGTTAATATTGCGCCAAAATAAATCCCTAAATCGAAAAATGGATTTCACACACCCACAATGATTTTGAACGACCTATCTAACGATACCCAAAACTATGGGACAGATGCGAAAAAAAAATCATACCCAATTTACGGGTATAGGATGTAGGTAGTTTGAAAAATTTTTTTTTCATGATTTTATTTGTCTTTTCTAGTACTTATAGTGTCTGAGCTAAGCTTCGGACAGACGGACATGGCAAAACTATAAGGGTTCCTTGTTGGACTACGGAACCCTAAAAAAGCACAACATAATTTATTAAGGCAATTGGAAGACAGTAACTTTTGGAACAGTTTTTTTGTGGTGCGAGCTTGTTTGTTTTGCGAGCCCCTTTGCTACAGCCTATGTAGCATGTACTTAAATATGGCACTGCATTAGCATTTGCCAACAAATAAACTTTAACCTGCAAAAACTGCGCTATTTTACAGCCTTACAACTTCTAAAAAACAAATTTAAATTATTCTTAATTTAAATTGTTATTCGAACCTGTAAAGTTTCGTAGTACTAAGAAGGATAAGAGAAATTAAAGAAACAAAAGAAAATAGGAGGTAAATATGGTCGGGCACATATTCAGACACGACTACTTTATAGCAAACATACGGAGGGAAGAATAGAAGAAAATAGAGGACGAGGAAGACAGAGGACGAGTTATATAGGCCAATTAATAGAAAGGCCGGAGTCGTGTTTTACCAAGAACTGAAGGAATTGGCATTGGCAATTGGAAACAACTATTCCAACAAGAGCTTTACTCTTAAATAAACGAAGAGGAGAAAATTTTGTCGTATATGTTTTTAATATAGTAACTTGGATCCATCAAACCGAGTAGATAGATAAATATTACAATTTTTATTACAAGTTTTGATAATTATATAGTATTGAGTTAAACATATAAAACACTATAATATTTAAATAGACCTTTAATTATCTAATTTGCCTACAAATTCTATAAAAATATAGCATTACAAAACTAAACGGATATAAATTTTAACTCAAAATTAAATAAATGTATAAATTACTTATAAACGCCTTTATTAAACATATATTTTTATCTGCTATACTGCACACTCTTCTGCTTCTTCCACATTCATTTATATAGACATACAATCTCTTCTATTCCAGCTGCTTTTGACTTTGGCTTTTTTTAGTAATGTGGTCAGCATACGTCCTTCTATGGCGACGATCGAACTTTACCTTCCACTTGCACAACATCAATTTCTTTCACTCTACATTTATTCACCCTCTCTTAAGCCCAAATCAGCGAGGAAATTTTTTTCTGTTTTAGTCAATAGATGTTCTTTCAAGTCACAATGTCGATATTTTTCATTTTATCACTTTTTTAACCACATTCACTCTTATTCCAATGTCACCTTCACACTTTCCATCGAACGTAAATTCATAACCGAGATAGACAACTCGTTTATTTATTCTACTCTGTCGTTTCCAACCTTAACCTTGCATTTAGTCACCGCTTTATAACTTTCTAGCATTCTTTATATAATACCTGTATTTTTCCTAAGTTCTTTTTCATTCCTTTCCTTTCTCTATTTTATGCGGGTGTAAAATTTTATTACATTTTAGTAGCACAACCAATTTTTTTTTTAATTTCCGTATTATAATTATTTTTTTCATATTCTTTTTTTATAAAGTTTTTTGTATCTATTTTACAGTGTAAATATAAAAACAGAGGTAGATATTTTACAAAATAAATATTTTGATTTTGATTTTAAAGGCATAATCCATAATTGTTACAATCTCTTACAGCTCACTCGTCGATGTAGCAAGGAAAACTTGGTCATCGGCGTATTGTTTAACTCCTCTAGAGATGTTAAGCCATTCAAAGTATGCCCTGTTATCCTGATGATAACACAGGAATTCTCGTTAAGAGATTGCTATGTGGCTACTCACTCAATACACAAATAGCGTTGTCCACAAGTCATCCGTCACCACTCTATCATAAGCTTTTTATAAATCCACAAATACACAAACACCTTCAGTGTTTCTACAAACAATTGTCAGATATGCTTCGTAAAGAACATACCCGATCTACGCAACTCAACCTCATAAAGCCTGCTTGTATATCCTAAATTATTTCCATTGTTTCATTTATCACCCTCGATATCAAACACTTTGCGTACAATTTGCTGACTATAGCAAGACTTACTTATGCCAGGATAGCTTGTTCATTCCTCCTCTGAACCTTTTCCTTTATAAGGCGGGACGATGACAACCTTGCACACAACTGGAACACGACCGCTCGTCCTGTACATATTAAAGATTCCCAATTCCCCTTAGCATCTCTATTGACACTCATAACTAGCCGCTTCTTCAGATTTCATACCTTTAATTTCCTGTGAAATTTTTTTCATACCTACGAGTATCACGCTTTCTTCGTCGTTCTTTTTACAAGTGATTTGAGGAGTTCGTTGTGTTTCCTTTCAAAATTATTTCATTATTACATAAAGAAAAAAAAACACGTGTTGCCACCACAGACATATAATTATTTATTATACGTCTGTGGTTGCCACGGCAACGAAACAAAATCATACGCATCGTCCGTTGACATTTGCACGGTCGCAAGTCGCAACTGACATATTTTTCTTCAGAAAGAGACAAACTTCGGATAAGAAATAACGGCCTAATTTTTGTCATTACGAGCGTTTGTGTCATTTTTCTTCAAAGCTATGGTATCGCTTACGAAAAAGCGCTTAAATTTCATTTAGACGAGAACAAGGCCTTCTTTCTTTCAAAATAAATTCAATAACGTAACTAAGATGCGCCCTATATTTTTAAGTCTATTTTGCTAAGTGACCTTTTTCGCTAGCAAAGTTCAATATATTTAGATAATTCACCCCTTTTTCCTTGCTGTATCTCAATGAAAATAACATAAGTGACATAAAAATAAAAATTCAGGAAGATAGATAGGTAATGTAATATAAAATCAATGAGGTAAAAAATTAAATTAAGGCCTTCATTGTTACGAAGGTAGTATACATATATGTATGTTGAGAGTGACAGGTATCTTAACATAAAACTACATACTCTACGAATAGTACTGAACAACTTGGTCAAATGAAAAAGAAATGGACTTGCCTATACAAATTTTGCAGGAGGTTACATAATATTAATAATGTAATCTTTATTTCAGGCAATGCCCATAGTGTTAGTAACAAGGTCTTAAAAACTATATTAGTATTACAATAATGGTGTAATTAATTTAACTTAATCTAACTGAATCTTGTGCCACTGCCTGTCGAAGTGGTATGCAATGACACCCAGTGACGCAAGATGGGACCGCTCGTCCTCTCGGCAAACACTTTCAGGAGGCTGTTAGAGCTATCCCTAACCCTGCACAACAAGGATGCCACCCTCTTACAAATTATCGCATGAAAGCCGTCTGTATAAGATTCAGTGAACATCCCCGAAGCACTGCAGAATCGAGGCAATCCCAACAGCATCCTGAATGCGTTGGTATATTGGACACGCAGGGTGCTGTAAGATTTTTGTGTAAAGTTGATCCACAGGCTGCAGGTATAAAAAGATTGGCAAAATGCCATAAATAAGGTTATCTTGACGTTTTTTGTGCATCGCGCAAACCTACGTACCAACATGTTACACCTCACCGCCAACTCCCTGCGTTCCCTCTCTATATATACATCATCATATAGTTCTTCGTTGACCCAGTGACCCAGGTACTTAAATTGCTTGACTCTGGCAAGGGGAGTACCACAAAGAGAGACAGGAGGCGTGTCATATGTTTTGTTTCCCGCCTTGATGACCAGAAGTTTGCTCTTTTGAGCATTGTACCTAAGCCCATGAGCCATCGCGTAAGATTCACACATCTTTATCATTTTACTAAGGCCGCTGATTGAGGGACTCAGCAGCACCATATCATCTGCATAGCTTATATTGTTCACAGGACTACTGTCGATGGAACACCCAATCCCGGAGCTACTGAGCCCAATAATCAGCTGATTCATGTACAGATTGAAAAGCTTTGGTGAATTCAAACCCCCTTGTCTCACCCCACATTCCAACCTATACACTTCAGACAAACCATTCGTCCATCTAACTACATTTGTCTGTCATACCAGATCTTAAAAAGCTGGATTAGTTCTGGAGGCAAGTCAGAGTCCTCTGCAAGCTTTTTCCAGAGTATGTCGTCAGACACCAAGTCGAAGGCCTTCGATAGGTCCAAAAAGCACGCGTATACGGGTGTCTTCCTTTCAGTGTAGTACTCGACTGTGTTCTTTAGGCAGAGCACTGTAGATTCCGTCGATAGTCCAGGTCGAAACCCAAACTGTGCATCATGTAGATTTAAATATCTACTCAGGTATTGATCAAGCACAAGGTATTTCACACTTTCGCTATAATAGTAGCTAAGGATATTGGCCGATAATTACTTTTATCTGAAGAATGTCCAGTCTTATTTTTCACAATGGGTATAACAAATGTTTTCATTAAATTCGGTGGTAAGTAAGAATGTCGAATACAAAAGTTGAACAGCATAGCCAATACCCTGGGAAGATGGACACCAGCATACTGCAGGTGCTCAATACTGAGCGAGTCGTGTCCTGGTGATTTTCCGCTTTTTATCTTAGTAATAATATTAGCGATGTTTTTCGCAGTAATGTTAACTGAAACTTTATAGTCTTTATTGCACTCGGTATTAGACACTGAACTCGAGACCCTCGCTCCTGGTCCCGAAACAGGCTGAACTGTAAAAAGCTTTCTAAAAATATTCGCTATTTGCTTTGGATCACTGCAACCGTCAACACTCACCGGAATGCTCGGTCTTGGGTTCAATTTATTTGTTTCTTTCCAAAATGTTTCGAAATTTTTATCTGAATGATATTTTGCTATAATATCCATCTTAATTTGTTTTTGATTGTCTTGACACCATCTCAACTTAGACTTGAATAATTTCCGGGTTTTGTACATTTTATCATAATAATAGCCCGAAGATGGTTTACCATTAAGCACCCACAATTGAAACTCAAGTCGAGCCTCCCGGTGTACTTTCAGAACGTATTTACAGATTAATTTTTTATTTAGTAACAGAACGCTTCGCTCCTGTCACCACCACGATCTGGCGATGCCGCCGCATACCACTGATCGTTTCTCCAAATCTTTTACGGTCAATGCTGTTCGGCTTTGGAATGAACTTCCACAAAATCTCAAAGATCTTCCTTCTGTGTCCTCTTTTAAATATAACTTGAAAAAATTTTACCTCTCCTCTCTCTGAATGACTTACTGACTAAGCTACTTGGTTATTTGTATGTATGTATTTGTGTATTTAAGTATGTATTTGTATTTAGTATATTTATAATTAGTTTATAGATTTAGAATTAACTTAGAATGTACCTATGCACTGAGTGAATTTCTTCAATAAAAATGTTTTATATTTTCCCAAGGTTGACAGGAAGAAATTCCTTTTAGGAATAAGTCCGCCCTTGCCTTCTGTCTGTTCTTTGTATATTTGTAAATATCTTGTTCTGTGTGCAATAAAGTGTTTATTCATTCATTCATTAATTTATTTATACCATCCAGTTAAGTACTTGCGTTTTCTAAGCATTTTTACATTATAACTACAAACAGCTGCCTCAGTAAGTATATTGACTATATTATTATACAGATTATTTATAACTGATTTGTGCTCCATATTGTGACACATATATTCTAATAATTGAAATGGAAAATCTACAGTTTTAAGATGTTCATGACAATATTCATAAAATTTATTTATTTGAGGGCAATCTCGTTCTCCCGAAATGACTTTATTTTTCAGTGTAGAACTAGCATTTATTTTTGGTTTTAGTACATTGAAATTACAAGTGACTTCTACCGGGAAATGGTCAGACCAATATACTTCGTACAACACTTTTATACTAATAACTGTTGACTTCGCCACTTCAGATACAACACAGTGGTCCAGCCATCGTTTGCACCCATGTGCCTCACTGATAAAGGTGTAAGTATCAGATCCTAACATTTCCTAACGTTACGCGTATTAAAATGTATATAGGTACATATTCAATTTACTTTAAATACTCTTCTGCTAGAGATGATAAAAGTAAAACATCAGCTATGTAGTGTGGTATAGCTATATATAAAACATTGTTAGCTCTATTTATGTAATAGTGACACGAACATGTGTTCATATAAGTCACAATATTTCAGATATCTCATTACAGTGAGGCTTCTATATTCCCTGAAGCCACTCTGCTGATCTCGATTGGATACACAAACTTTCACGAAGAGTCACAGCGTCTCTATTCAGAGGTAATATAGCCTACATTTGTTTGTTAGAAGCACGGGCAACTTTGTTTGCCTCGGGGCACTCGTCAATTTTTGCTCTCCCGTCGACGTATCCGTTCAGATGTCGTATTGATGAAATACGTCAAAGAAGAACGAAGGAATTTGCAAAGAAACAATGTGACACAACACTGGTTAAAATATTGGTTTTCAAGAAATATATTCAAAGGAAACAATTATGTAAATAGCTTTAAGAAGAAGGGTATAGAAAGGAAATAATTATTCCGTGCAGGATATAAGAATTACGAATGAGATTTACAAGAATAATGATTCGTATTTTATGATAGTTCTTTGTTTTCCGTCTGCAGTATTTACTTGGTTACGTACACAATGTAGGTATGTAACATTAATAAAAAAGTGATTTGCTTTAAAATTGCTTCATTTGCGTTCCACGTACTCATATTTGACGTCACAAGTATCAATAATTCAAGATTTTCCTATTTTTGGAATCCTATACTGGTCAAGTAAGAGTAAAAGTGATTCTTTCTTAAAAAGGCCAGTTTCTGAATTAAGAAAGTCTCGCTAAGTAGATACATAAGTGACGAATTGGCCAATCACAGCGCTGCTTTTTAAAGTTAAGCACTACTTAACTAGAAATGCTCAATTGTGAAATCGGGGGTTAGACGATACCATTTTAAAATTACGATCACTGCACGTATACAGATGGATCAGCAGATGTTTCTGTAGTATTTATTTAAATAAAGAGCAAAAACACGCGTGCACTCTCGTTCACAATCCGCACAATACTGATGCGTCCGTAGACGTGTGCAAATGATGCAGGTATTGCGATATATATTCAAGTCAGACAGTTAAGGCCCCAGGTTTCGTCAAAGCAGTACCTAGTAATCACCGTGTCGCTAGAGAGAAAAGAGCTAACGCCGCTTGCTCTATTGTACGTTCATGTTCAGGCTGTACCAACATTGATGGTATATCAAGCAGTAAGTAGGCTATTCCGAGTGGCTCCGCCGTCAGACGACAGACGGGAGACTGGATGATATCTGATAATAATATACACCCTTGTGAGGATAAGGAAGCCGCTGAAGGTTCGTACTTTTTGAGCTCTAGTATAAAATATTGGGTTCATTAAAGTAATTTTGTAAAATTAACTATATAGCAGAAAAGTTTTGTTTCTGGGATTTACCGGTTAGTAGAAAACATTTTTTTTGCTATCTGTGCAAGTGTCGGTAGGTATTTTTTAAAGTTTAACAAGTATAAATTATGACGAGTTGAATACCGATCAACTTACGAAAGTTCAACAAAAAAAAAATACCTCCAAATTAATGTGAAGTAATTTTATTTTAAATTTTCGGGCGTATACTTACAAAATAAAACATTAAAGCCAATTAAAAACAAAGTTTACATGAAAATTAAGAACGCTGTAAAAACTCGCCTCAATCAAGTTTAACAGGACATTGTTTATTCATTTATCAATTAATTTTCCGGCGTCATTTCAGTTTTACTGCGCTTGTGTGCGTTCATAACCAGATGGAATTTTAATAAAATCGTCGAACGAATTCTTGTTCCGCGGCTAGAAATGACAAGTTATAAGTAAACCTTAACTTTTTAGTTTTCTATACAAAGTTATTGCCAGTAAAAAAAAACGCCATTTTCACTTTATTTCAAAATCTGCAAAATTTAAGTTAAGTCAACAAGATAGGTATGAATCTTAGTTAAGTACTCGTACCAAGGTAGTATTTCGCTCCATATGTAGTAGTCAGCTCCATATGTTGCAAAACGTTGTCAACTAGTTTGATCAAACTTTGTCATGTAAAACTCGCATATGTTGCTGCTTTAACAGCATTATCGTTAATCTAAGACAAACATCAATTTACCAATCACCTAATAATTTCTGAATGCTACAAAGTAGAAGAAAGATGATACGACAAAATTCTGACTGTCTCATGAAAATGGAAGAGGAAGTCCGAGACGAACTTTTAAAAAAAGTCAATGACGTGTGGTGCCGTTCATGGATGATGGCGAGGAGAGGACAATGACGGTTACTCCACCGACAAGAACGTAGGATTACTCTATAAATCACTAGCCAATCGCCTGCGTTCATTCTTGCTCCGTTTTCGGCTTCGGTCAATATTTTATCAACAACCCTTATAATGTTGACCAGATGCCACTAAAATGATAATAAAAAAACGGAACATAAATACAGACACACGGATAAAAAATGGTAGTTTTGGTTTCAGAACAATACTAATAAAACATTTTTTAAATTAAAATATTTTAAAATATAGAAGCGACTTTTTTACAAGTTTGTTAGTATTATAGGCATAATAGTAAAACTAAGTAAATGAAAACCGTGTAATTCTTAAATCCACAACTACTGCTGGTGAGCTTGAAAAGCTACACAAGGTCCGGCTTAAACCAAAAGTAAAGACATATACGATAAACTACAGAGTGGGAATGAGAGAGCTTCATTATAATTTTTATTTTTATTTTTTATGGAAAACTTCAACTAAATAAATACCAAGACAAGGTTCAATTTGATTTAAACTGCAAAAAAACAAATTAAAAGTTATGTAGGTATTTGAATTTAAACTATTATGACATTATATAAATTCTAATAAAATAATTCAATAATATGCTATATAATAAAATATAGTGTTAAGTATATTAGTATGGTATTTCATCGTATTGTATCGTATTGTATGGTATACTGTAAGAATTACAATTTTAGAAACCGTGAAAATGCCCTGTTGTGCAGGCGCAAATTCAAGGGAGGGGGTGGGGGCAATGGATGCAATTGCCACCCCCTGACCAACGACCACAGCACTTTTAAAATATTTATATCGTCAAACAAACAAAGACTTATTCAAATATAAGCATTACATGGTTAACAAACGAAAGTTTCAAGTTTGTGCATAGAACGAATTTCTTTGTAGATAGGTAAAATCAAACAAAAATTGCCCCCCCCCCGGCCCCTTGAGTGAAATCCTAGATCCACGCCTGCTCGTGAGCGTTCGTAATATGCATTACTAAGTAGTAGTTTATCAATTAGTTACAAAATTTATAGATTCATTTATCCCAAAGAATTTGAGAGAGATCAAGTTGAGCGAAAAAGTGTATCTTACTACCCCTACCACCTAATAAATGCTGCTATGTCCCCCTCCCCCCATCCCTGGGTGACCACTATCTGAGTCTCTATTACGAATAATTGCAGTCTGGATATACCTAATACTCGTGCATATATTGTAATTGCTAGATCGTCTTGTTTGTAATTATCTGTTTCAATTAGGGTGTGTCATTTCGTATGGAGAAAAAAAATGATTTTATTTTCAAAATCAAATCAAAATCAAAATATTTATTTTGTAAAATAGATACATAAAGTATACTTTCTACAAGTCGAAGTTAATATTTACAATATATATCTTTAGAATAAAAAAGTAATATGTATATACTAATAAGGGAAATACATACAAAAAATATTTAGGTTGGGCTACTAAAATGTAATTATACACCTGCATAAAATAGAGAAATATAGAAATAAAAAAAAATTAAAAAATAAAACCATAGACTCCATTGCCATAAGACTTCTCAAAAGCTATGATGAGTACATAATGACACCTAATTCTCGTGTAGCAAATATTAGATTTAGAGCTGCCATAACCTAAAACTTTTCATTGCAAAATGTTAAATCAGCTTGTATTATTTTAGGTTTTTCAACCCTAAATTAGGGTTTGCTGCACGAGAATAGGTAACATTTGTTACTAAAAAATGAAAAAAATGCGCTGTCTACTTCGTTATACTTATGGTAGAGCTCGTCAAAACAGCTTGATGTTTTGTAAAAATAGATTTTATTGAATTTATTAGCCATTTAGAAACGATTTTTTGGGTCTGATTAAAATTTGTATTATACTATTCAGAATAAATCGTTATTATTTCTGAAATGGTAAATAAACAGGGAAACAAAAGAAGCCTTAATTTTCTGTCTAATCAACGTTTAAATTAAAACAACAATTTATTCAAATATTGGATGGATTCATTATTTAAAAATAAATATATGTGGAATAAAAGTACAAGAATTTGTGTATAATTTATTCAACAATTTATTCAATTGTAAAAATTATTTAAAATATTGCTCCTGTTCCGGGAAAGTGAGTGAGACTACGTCCAAGGATATTGATGTCATTTAAGAACAGATAGCGAGTGAACCGAGTAATTTCTTTCAGAACTAATAATAAGAATAGTGGTCTATTTAAAATATTGCTCCTGTTCCGAGAAAGTTAGTGAGACTACGTACAAGGATATTGATGTCATTTAAAAACAGATAGCGAGTGAACCGAGTAATTTCTTTCAGAACTAATAATAAGAATAGTGGTCTATTTAAAATATTGCTCCTGTTCCGAGAAAGTTAGTGAGACTACGTACAAGGATATTGATGTCATTTAAGAACAGATAGCGAGTGAACCGAGTAATTTCTTTCAGAACTAATAATAAGAATAGTGGTCTATTTAAAATATTGCTCCTGTTCCGAGAAAGTTAGTGAGACTACGTACAAGGATATTGATGTCATTTAAGAACAGATAGCGAGTGAACCGAGTAATTTCTTTCAGAACTAATAATAAGAATAGTGGTCTATTTAAAATATTGCTCCTGTTCCGAGAAAGTGAGTGAGACTACGTACAAGGATATTGATGTCATTTAAGAACAGATAGCGAGTGAACCGAGTAATTTCTTTCAGAACTAATAATAAGAATAGTGGTCTATTTAAAATATTGCTCCTGTTTCGAGAAAGTGAGTGAGACTACGTACAAGGATATTGATGTCATTTAAGAACAGATAGCGAGTGAACCGAGTAATTTCTTTCAGAACTAATAATAAGAATAGTGGTCTATTTAAAATATTGTTCCTGTTCCGAGAAAGTGAGTGAGACTACGTACAAGGATATTGATGTCATTTAAGAACAGATAGCGAGTGAACCGAGTAATTTCTTTCAGAACTAATAATAAGAATAGTGGTCTATTTAAAATATTGCTCCTGTTCCGAGAAAGTGAGTGAGACTACGTACAAGGATATTGATGTCATTTAAAAACAGATAGCGAGTGAACCGAGTAATTTCTTTCAGAACTAATAATAAGAATAGTGGTCTATTTAAAATATTGCTCCTGTTCCGAGAAAGTGAGTGAGACTACGTACAAGGATATTGATGTCATTTAAGAACAGATAGCGAGTGAACCGAGTAATTTCTTTCAGAACTAATTATAAGAATAGTGGTCTATTTAAAATATTGCTCCTGTTCCGAGAAAGTGAGTGAGACTACGTACAAGGATATTGATGTCATTTAAGAACACATAGCGAGTGAACCGAGTAATTTCTTTCAGAACTAATAATAAGAATAGTGGTCTATTTAAAATATTGCTCCTGTTCCGAGAAAGTGAGTGAGACTACGTACAAGGATATTGATGTCATTTAAGAACAGATAGCGAGTGAACCGAGTAATTTCTTTCAGAACTAATAATAAGAATAGTGGTCTATTTAAAATATTGCTCCTGTTCCGAGAAAGTGAGTGAGACTACGTACAAGGATATTGATGTCATTTAAAAACAGATAGCGAGTGAACCGAGTAATTTCTTTCAGAACTATTAATAAGAATAGTGGTCTATTTGTCTGATTTGATAAGATTTTTTTTTGTAATAACAAAAAAACGACATTGTTTTTTCAATTTATTTATTTGGACCACGAACACCTAGTACACAAATACATTATATCATATTAATTAAATGGGTTTAAAATTATATGTATATACCATTACAGGTGGATACAACATGCATTATAAGGGTACAGACTACAGCTATGCATAATAATAATTAATAACATAACATAAAATTTACTAAATTAATTAAAATAATGTTTCCAAGAGTTAAAATTTATGCTATATATTATAATACTGTGAGGACAATGACAATTTGTACAGTTAAATTTCAAAAAAGTATTGCAACAAACACAAACTAATTTCATGTCGTTGCAGAGCTTCGGCTGTAACAGTCTGTTATTTTTTTGTTGGAAAACTACGCTAATTCTAAATTATTATTCGAATACTTTCTAATTACTCATTTTTATTCTAAAGTACCTTCAGATGTTAAAAACCGATGTTATGGTTTAATACCGCGATGTTTTACTATAATGGGCCTAATTTACATAACCCCGCTTGGATAACCATCAGCGGCTGTATTTTGTCTTTTGCTTCGGGCTAGTTCTATGCACCGAATGATCTATGTTCTCTAACATTTAATGTGATAATTCAGTCTCATTAATATTTATTCAGTCATTATATCCAAAAATATAAAATTTCATTTATTTTATCCCGTCGTCTTTCACATTAAAACTCTTTTACTTTATGAGATTATGTGAAATCATAGTTTTACATACCAAAAGAACATTTCAAATTAATTTAATGTTGGGGAAGTAATTTGAGTTGTCATGCGGTGTTTATTCACAGGTAAGAACTGAAAGTTAAAAGTTACATGAAATGTAACTAATAAATTGAATTAAGAACTTGGTCCCAAGTCGCTTCCTCGCACGCGACGAGTTAAATTAAAGAATGACAAAGAGAATCGTGAACTTTTCGCTTCAAATTAATATCGAGTTTGCAGTTAACTCTCGAATACACATCGTCACGATGTGGATCCCCTATCGGATGTTTCAGAAGAGGTGGTTCTGACATGGGCCGTAAAATGTAAGACACAACTCAGTTTAAAAACCCGCACGGCTGTCAAACAAAAGGGCTCGGACAGAGCAATTGTGCAGGGCATGCGGGGCGAGATGCGGGAGTAAGCCAAAGAGCTAAACAGAGTTTGGAGTTTGGAGTCTCCTCGCTTCACAAGCCCCGCACATCCGCTTCGTCCGACGCGACGCCTTCGTTGGACAACTGTATGGATTTTTAAACTGTGGTCACGGTCCACACTCGATAGTTGTATTTCAGCGTAATGTGTGATGTGCCCTCTCACCGTACTTCGGACACAAACATGGAACCACAGCTCAACGTACCTCCTGAAGCACGCAAGATGAGCTGAACACAAATGTGTCGCTGCGGGATTTGAAACCGCAACCTCCGGATAAGTTGCCGACTGTCCAAACCACTAGCCCACAAAGGCGGTCAACAAAACGTGTAACGACTTTTACAGTTACTAATTACCTGTGACTTGGTGATCATTTCAAACAAACAAACGAGTATCTCAGAGAAACGGTGTAAGTTTATTATCTTAAAGTCTTATCGGCTTTAAATTGAGTTTTTATGAAGCCCAAACTTGATATTTAAGGGGGAGGTATCTCTGAGTTTTCAAAATGAAATTTTGGGCATGACATCGGTAATAAATTACCAAAGAATGCTGACATTCACGGCAAATCACTTCAGTTTTATTACTGCTCTGTTTGCTTATTCCAACTTTTTGCTAGCGGCATGGTCTAAGAACCATCACATATCTGAGGTTCCTGACAAATGAAATAAACTTGTTTGCTTAGAATATACATGGCTCCTTACAAACTTATGATTGAAACGCATAACCCTTCTTCATATTTCCGACCGAAACAAAGATACTTATTTGAAAATAAGAATTTTATAATTTTGTTTGATTCCTTTCTAATATATTTTTTTGTATTTCACGTACATTTTAATTCAAAATGAGAGTATCGTTTCACAAAAAGCTTGGCAAGTACGAGTATTTAACAGTCAATTTTATTTTTAGATTTCGGCAAACAACAAAACCTAACTTTATACCGGTCGGTAGAATATGTGGTTTCATTTAATGGTAGCAGTCTATTTACAGCCGGTATATTTATCAAGCACATGAAAAGTTACAGATAATTATTCAATCCATGTAAGATGTTAAATTACAAAAACATACTACATAGATACCTATTTTCAAGGACTTATGGGCCTATGGACATATAACCAAAGACAAAAAATGGCTCCATGAAATAACAGCCGAAAATTTCTACAACGTTTTACCAACCTTATTCTTGCGTTGACATTTGTCGAGAGAACATCTCACAAGAATATTGTTAAAACATGAAAATGCCATCTTGCGTAGTTAAAGGGTGCCGAAATAATACCCAACATTATTATCAGAGTAATGAGATATCGTTTTTCATGTTGGTATACAATAAGCATGTAGAAAACGCAGGTTGAATTTGGTGAAAAAAATATTGTACTGCCACAGAAATAAGTCATTATGATAGTTTGATTTTGTGCATCGACGGCGTATTTTATATTATGAAGCTAAGAGGCAACTTAATTTGTATTTAGTATTGTAATAGGTTGTCATAAAAAATTGCCACGAATGGTAAATCTGTCGACCATATCTAACACTAGCTTTTGCCCGCGGCTCCGCCCGCGTGTTATTCGGTTTAACGACATGCTTTTTTCCGAGATGAAAAGTAGCCTATGTATTAAGTTAGGGTATACGCTATATCCATTCTAAATTTCATCCAAATCCGTTCAGCCGTTTCAGCGTGAAAGAGTATCAAACATACACACTACACACAAAAACTTTCGCATTTATAATATTAGTGTGATAGTAAAGCCGATTTTGAAGGTTTTAGTTTTAGTCTGACATACATAAAATTAAACTTAGGTATGATTAAAACGAAGAGCCATTTTCAAGTCATCATTTTATAAACGTCAAACTAAAATTTTAGTATACAGCCATAATTTACTCAACTTAGTGATTTTAACTTGTTTTGGTAATTTCAAGGCACATTTTAGAGCTGTCATTAGATTGAATTTGTAAAATTTAGTTCGATTTAAGAGCGTTTAAAAGACTTGCTAATTTTAGTTGGTATGCCCTTCAGAATAGCAAAATATAGTGCTGTCACTTAAAATTACGTTTTTTAGTAAGTTTCTTAGCTTAAAATTAAAACCTTCAAAATCGGCTTTACTGTGATTCTAACCGCTCTCTTTTGCGCTGAAGGACGCCAAACCAGTTTGTCCTAAACTTGGGTTTCTTCGGTCTAACACACTGCACAAAGCGATTTACACGTTTATCAATGTCTTAAACTTAAAATATCTCCTAACAGAGTGAGTACTTCAAAGTTTGTTTCCGAAGTTTTGCCATAAACGAAATGCAGTCGAGGGGGAGGGGCGGGGGGCACGGGGATATGATTTAGTGCCTTTTATTTAGCGAAGGAAAAACAGTCATTAACCATGTCCAGCGGCTTTTAAATGCTTCCTGGTAAAATTATGGTTATTTATTCCGACCAACGTTTTGCATTGACGTGAAAAATGAGGCGCGTAATTAAGGAAAACCAAATAAATTACCTGAAGACAATTTATAATCTGTACCTAATTGTTGATAATTCTATAAGATAAAAAAAGATAAAAGCAGTTTAGAGCCGTACTTGTAAACAAACATTTTACAAAAGTTTAACAACTCGACTAAATGGTTTTTGAGAAGATAAAACTTGAAAACAGCGTCGAGGAAATAAAAGTTAAACTTCAGCTGGGTTGGGGCTCGGTGTGACGTCACCGAAATAGTTGGTGTGTGTAAATCAGTCGCTATCGTATCGCAGGCCTGCATTAGTCCAACCCGCCGATAACTCAGCTGGGACAACTACATTAGACATTCCATTTATCCAGGCTCCCCGATTCAGTGACCCATCGTTGCACGATTGCGTTCTTACAATCTTAGGGAAAGGGGAATTTAAGCCACCGTTTTTATTCCACGCATGACTGCGCTTCCATTGAATGTATCTAAGATAAAACGAAGATATATAAAAAATTAACTTTAATATAGGTATGTATTAAAAGGAATGATAAATACTGAGAAACTTCCTATATTGCGGTTATACCTAATTATTACTAAAGTAAGGCCAACGGGACGATTTAAAAAAGGTAAACAAACTTTCAGTGGTTCAAAACATTCTTAAAATACGTCCGCTGTAAATAAAAAATAGTAAAGAATAGAAAATTTAACTCGTTATTATAAAAAATACAGCCAAATGCGAGTCCTCTCTTAGGATTCCTTACATAATCTGCAGATAATCTGTAAATCATTCCGTTTTAGAGGTACGGAACCCTAAATAAAATTCCTTTTTGGTACGGAATCCTAAAAATTGAAGTTATATTAGTGGTTCAAGTCCGGGAAAATTAATTAATAAGTTGACTTACTTACCTTTTGACGTTTTTTGCGTGGTGATTTGATATCTTTCAAAGTTTGTCTGCCAGGCTGTGATTCCATAATTAAAATCAACAACCACTTACAATAACAGTAAAATCAACAAGAAAAACTAACAGTAACGGTTTAATAATAACAAAAAACTAAACAAATACATAAACGAAAGAATACGTATCACTTCGAACGCAATCCAAACAGGAAAGAACTTGTTTACAAAATTCTAAATGGCGACCTAATGTTGGTAGCTGCGGTACTGACGATCCACGCAACGACAGCTGTCATCGACCGACTGACGCCATTATGTCGACCAATTGACGCCATTATTGCGCACGAGAGATAAGAATGGAGATAACTCAGTAAAGGTCCGATTGTGTACCTTTTTAAATCGTGTCGTTGGCCTTACTTTAGAACTATTTATTGGGATATCTAGGAAGTGGCTATTTTGTTTGAGATAGATAGTATAACACCTATGTTTAAAGCTACTATTTTCTTTAATTTTTACAGAAATCAGCAACGGTAGCACATTCAGTGTTCATATTATGTAGCGTTTCCGGCACTCACATAAACCTGTACCGGTTTTCAGAGGGGCGGCTTATTTTGTTAAGATTATGTAATAATATTTTGTTGTAACCTTGATAAATAAGCTAAAAAAAGTAGCACACCGGACTCTAAATATTGAGATCGTAGAATATTGAGAGGTAAAACCCTGTCGAATTCAAATAGTTTATTTTGTAAAATAAATACATAAAGTATACGTTTTACACGTCAAAAATATCATTAAAAATAAATACGGGAAATACCGGTCGATCATGCACATTAGATACGTACTGAACGGTAAAGAAAAACACGCGGGGTGAACCTGTAAGTGCCTTTAGTGCACAATAACACCACATAGCAGCTCATCCGATAAATAAACCTATTTATTTATTAAAAGTTCACAAATTTGTTAACAGATGTCAGTATTACTTTTTTATTTTCTTTATTTATTTACTTATTTATTCGTCAATACTTTGTGCCATTCGACTGATGAGGCCACAGACCTTGGGCTGAAATATATCGAGTATAACTAAATATTTTAATTTTTTATATAAATAAGTGTCCTAAATAATTAATAAGGCTCAAACAGAGTAAAATATATATTGATTTATAGTTTACACTAAGATTCTTGCACTGACTATCATAGTCATCATAGTAACTTTTCAGAAGTTTAGAAGACACAGTACATTTTCTGAATCGGGCAGTTGCCTGGACTGACCGGTGGGTAGTTTCAAATGTTCAAGAGGTCTATTTCGTGAGAGCGGGCGCGTTAGTTTAACCACTACGTCCAGTAAATAATGAAATGGTTTTAAGTTACCATAAAAATCAAATAAATTTTCCAAACTCTCAGAAGGGTTAAGTCTGAAGGATTAACTTAAGGATTTATTCAACTCACATTATTAAAATTTAAAAATGAATGACCGCCTTAGTGGTGTAGTGCCCACTGACACAGAGGTCGTCGGTTCAAATCCCGTGCACACGTGTGTTCAGTCTGCGTGCTTCCGAACCGCGTTAAGGTCTACTCAAACTGCAATATTAAACCTACGAGTATCCTTGAATTTAAATTCTATCCTCTTATACGAATGATTCAAACAGTTATAAAAACCGGACAAGTGCGAGTCAGACTCGCCCACCGAGGGTTCCGTACAAATTAGCAAAAGTTAAAAAAAATCTACAAAAAGATTTGGTCACCCGTACACTTATGACAGCGCATACCGTTGCTTAACATCGATGATTTTTTTATGATTTAATTACAAATGTATAGTTTTAAGATTGTTTCCGACGATATTACTTGCCAAATTTCATATTTATAATTCAATGGGAAATCCTATTAATTTTGATTCCTTTGAAAGTGTCTAAATATACGATTTTTGCGGCATTAACTTTTTTTTAACAGTTTGATTTTTTCACAGCTTCAAGGGACTCTAGATTTGAGTATATGGTTTTGATACCTCCATGCGTTCTTGAGATAAAAGCTCTTGACAGACAGACAGACGGACAACAAAGTGATCCTATAGGGAAAATATATATAATATAATTAATAAAAATATAATATATAAAAAAAACAATTTATATAAATATTAAAAGACTTTAAATTCTGATAATAAATTACTAAACAATAAGAAACTAGACCTAATCCATCCCATCCTAATAAAATTCTAATTGAATTATGTTGGATTAAAAATTTAAATGCAAAAGTTTAAAATTTTGATCTGTTATAAGGCATAATATGATCAAAAATTAATTATTCGATGTTTAATAAATAAATATGTCTTTACTTTTGACAAGAACAAACCAAAAGTTATCGAAGTTTGTAATGATTTACGCAAGAATTTCCTTTCCCCTTCCGAATGCTTGAAGCGATTTTAATGATTATTTTACCATACTCGAGACAAAAACTATGATAGAAATAAATTTATATATTTTTAAACACTTGGCGATTTATCCATCGCAAGGAGATAACAAGTTGAATTTATATCACTGCGGTATAGAAAATCAGAAAAGTAAATCTAGACGTGATGAGCTCTGAACCGGGATTCAAACCCGGGACTGTGATTTGCGTTTTACAATCCATACTTGAAACCCTCTGATACTCCCTCGAATAAAAATATTAAAACTAAATGATATAAATGTCATGAGGCGTCAGTATGTGCATTACAAGCTAGTTAGATCAAATAGTTACAAAAATATTCGGTGGACAAGTATGGTGGAAAAACTCAACGGTCAAGGTAAGTACCTCGGTGGCGCAATTGGTAGCGCGCTTGTCTGGGAAACAAGAGGTCGCAGGTTCGAATCCTGGCCCGAGGATTTTTTTCAAATTCTTGTCTTTACATTTGTTTCTAATTTATCTTTTCTGGTTTGTAATGCACTGTAATAATAATATTTGGTTAAATCAGACAGGAGAGAGGCGGTAGCTTAGGTTAGAAGGTTAGGTATGGCGAGTCGTGCCACGTAGTAGCGTGACCGCAATACGTAACTTTCGTGGTTATTTGTTTGACCACCATTTAAACAAAAAGCCTGTCATTTAGTTAAGTCACTGAATTTAAACAGATGCCTGCGACATAAACACAACCCCCTACATCTATGGCTCAAACTCTATAATGCACAATTCCATCGGAGGCTATTAGTCAGAGCTTCCGCGTCGTAAATCCGAGTGTCCAAGTTGATTTAACGACGATAATACTTGTGTATGCGGCCGCAACCGTTAATTGATTTATGGCCGTCACTCGATAAGCTCAGATTTATATGACGTTTTGCAAAATTACTGGGCCGTTTCGATGATATCAGTCGTTTTGGGGAGCAGAGGAGCCTTGAATTGTGAAATGAGTTTGAAGATTTTATTATGGAGCCTGGCTTACCTACCGTCCACCACATAGTATCTGTTTCAAAATGTCGGTCTCGAATAAATACAATTCTTTGACAAAAATAAATAAAATAAAAATAAATATATCGTGTGTATAATTTATTCAAACTCCTTTAGTAAAATTTAGGATAAAAAATTTCATACATTGATATTTATAGCCTTTTTATAATAAACGGAACAGTAATTGTATAATCATTACGCTGTAAATATAAATAAAATACTCGTCTGATGCCAGTTTCAAAGTGGGCCAAAATATAACTCTTAAATAAGTTTCTTTTTCTTTAAATAACAATTTACGTAAATAAAAAGCTGAACACAGAGATATATTTATTTAAAAGAAATATGTGTAGTGTTTTAGCATATAAAACTTGCGGAAACCATATTATTAGGTTCCTAGCCAAGTTACTTGTTTTGTCATAATTTTTTGCGATATGTATGTATATTATCGAGTTAACATCAATATTGTAACGCAATACATATCTCCACCTATACTATATTTCGCGACAGGCGGGAGTGCGGGCCGTTTCATACTGACATGTATGTACTCGCCCGCACTCCCGCCGTGTCGCGTACTATAGATACTTGTTATGTATTTGCCATGTATCACTGCCCCTACATTTGCTACATGCTCATGGAGCCTCGCATAGTGTACTCTATCTACGTACAATACGTCCTACTGTAAACCATTGTTCATTGTATTGTTTATGGCCACGAGCTTAGCTCGGACATTGTACCTGTGGAAAAAGCACATAATTTGTGCGTTTTTAAATTCTGATCAAACACATTTTAACGCGTTAGGGCAAAGCCAAAAGGAGTGTTATGTTTTTTGTATCTGTGTATGTACATAGTTCCGCTATTTAATCTAAATGAGACAAAAAATTCAAAAAATTTAAAGATGTATTATAGTGATACCCACAGTTAGCAGTTATCATCTTCATCTACACTCTACACTATTACATATAGGTATATAAAGAGGAAATATTTGTTTGTTTGTTTGTATGTTTGAGGTAAACTTTGGAACTACTGAACCGATTCTAAAAATTCTTTCTTTTGTAAAAAGCTACACTATTGTTGAGTAACATAGGCTATATTTTATTTAAATAAATGTAAGTTTTCAGTTTAAAAATTCAGTATTTGTGAACCATGTCGGGAGAAAAAACGCTGCTGCTGAAAAAATCGGCGTGCCCTGACCAAGTGGTTATTTAAACGTGATAAAACCGGTTGTTTTTCCATACGAAGAAACTGTATCAGTTTAATATGACTAAAGATTTCCATCTACAACGATCCTGACACACCTCTTGCTAATATTAAGCTTGAAAAATTGACTGCAGCCAGGTTTCAGCATAGATACATGAAAAACTGTGGTTTCAGTAATGATTTCTTCCCACATGGCAAAACTGATCAGTTTAATCTGACTACAGATTTCCATCTACAACGATCCTGACACACCTCTTGCTAATGTTAAGCTTGAGAAAATGACTACAGCCAGGTTTATGCACAGATACCTATATTTATATTAAGGGCCCATAATACCTCAATTCACAGTCCTGCTCTAACGCTTCTGCTTTTTAACTGTCTATCCTACTCTAATCAGATGCCGCGCACGCAAAAACACCAGTTATTTTTAAATCGTGGCTACACTGATGGTTTTTTCATTTTTATGGAACAGTCTGCAGCTGCTATAAATTAATATCAGTTATATTATGCAAAGTTTCAGATCGTATTTCAAGTATTAATTGAATGCTATCTGTTTATTGTACGGTTTGGAGGTAACTTTGTAATTTTTTTCTATCGAGAAAATTTAATGATGTCAAGTTTTCACAACAGCATGGATATATCATTAGTCCTCAACTTTATCATTTATTAATTTCAGAGTGATTGTTGCAGTATTGGTTGTTATAAAACAGGATCATGCTAAGCGAAGTTAGGTATTATACACCCTTAAGTAATGATTTTGTCCCATAGTAATTTACGGGAAAACTATATCAGTTTAATCTGACTACAGATTTACATCTACAACGACCCGGACACACCTCTTTAGCTTAAAAAGTGATTTAAGCCAGGTTTATGTATTGATTTTTTCCTATACGAGAAAACTGTATCAGTTTAATCTGACTACAGATTTCCATCTACAACGATCCTGACACACTTCTTGGCACTTTGCTAAAACATAGTAACCAGGGTCTGATGATTGGACTGGAAGATGGGTACGGGATCTCCTCAACGGACAACAGCAGACCCTTCGAGTTTGGGCTTATTGATTGGTATTTATTAGCACTTTGGTAAAACATGGTGAACAAGGTCCGCTGATGGGACTGGAAGGTGGGTACGGGATCTCCTCAACGGACAACGGCAGACCCTTCAAGTTTGGGCTTATTGATTGGTATTTATTAGCACTTTGGTAAAACATGGTGAACAAGGTCTGCTGATGGGACTGGAAGGTGGGTACGGGATCTCCTCAACGGACAACAGCAGACCCTTCGAGTTTGGGCTTATTGATTGGTATTTATTAGCACTTTGGTAAAACATGGTGAACAAGGTCTGCTGATGGGACTGGAAGGTGGGTACGGGATCTCCTCAACGGACAACGGCAGACCCTTCAAGTTTGGGCTTATTGATTGGTATTTATTAGCACTTTGGTAAAACATGGTGAACAAGGTCTGCTGATGGGACTGGAAGGTGGGTACGGGATCTCCTCAACGGACAACAGCAGACCCTTCGAGTTTGGGCTTATTGATTGGTATTTATTAGCACTTTGGTAAAACATGGTGAACAAGGTCTGCTGATGGGACTGGAAGGTGGGTACGGGATCTCCTCAACGGACAACGGCAGACCCTTCGAGTTTGGGCTTATTGATTGGTATTTATTAGCACTTTGGTAAAACATGGTGAACAAGGTCTGCTGATGGGACTGGAAGGTGGGTACGGGATCTCCTCAACGGACAACGGCAGACCCTTCGAGTTTGGACTTATTGATTGATATTTATTAGCACTTTGGTAAAACATGGTGAACAAGGTCTGCTGATGGGACTGGAAGGTGGGTACGGGATCTCCTCAACGGACAACAGCAGACCCTTCGAGTTTGGGCTTATTGATTGGTATTTATTAGCACTTTGGTAAAACATGGTGAACAAGGTCTGCTGATGGGACTGGAAGGTGGGTACGGGATCTCCTCAACGGACAAAAGCAGACCCTTCGAGTTTGGACTTATTTGATTGGTCTTTATTAGCGCCTTGGTTAAACATGGTGTCCGTTGCATATAGTCGTTCAACAAATCATATTCTTTTGTTTTCCTTATTTTCACGAAAATATCCTCGACGCGGGCGGAGCCGTGGGCAAAAGCTTGTTTAATATATATGTATAACTTGCATAAAAAGTGATATAACAATATAGTTACTTTTAAAAGCTTTATGACTTTACTTTTATAACCTACCAATACTGCGTCAAAATGACGAGACAAAAAATCTTCTTCCCACAAATCCAAAGATCTGTTATCGACAAAATTTTAATATAAAATTTTAAGTTTATTGTCTTTCTTGTTGGTGTTTCTAAATCTACCTCAATTAAACTAAGCCAAGACCCATAACCACAACCAACACTTCTCTCGGAACATCCCCTTGCCGCCGACCGCGATATAAAACCTGCCCCACTATAAATACCAACACTCACATGAATACACATCACACATCAGAGACATACACATACTAACCCAATAGCAACTGTAAAACGGAAAATTGCATATACCTGCTAGAATGTCGGCACTGTCCTGCATTCTATGGAGGCGAAACTAAAAATTCACTTCATATACGCATGAGCTAACACCGACACACATCTTCTATAAAAAACAACATTCTGCCCATCCTACTACAAGAGTTCATCTTATACTGGTAGACTAAATAGAAATATATTCATATAAGGTGACTTTTATTTATAATTTTATTACATACATTTATACAGCCAATCTCATACTGCAGTATTGGTAAGTGATCATTAACACGGATCAATAACACTTTTTTGCTGATTTCGCAAAATAAAATCTTGACGTCCCATAGTAATTGACTCAGGGCTGGGCTGGGCTGAACACGAAAATATTAATTTACGAATTTCACAAAAAAGGTAATTGTTACTGAGCACTTACTGAGTCTTAATTAAGAATTTGGCTGCATAAATCAAAGTTACCTTTGATAATTAATAAACTTGAACAAAATTGCAGCAAAAATTACGTTCGTTCATATCTATCCGCTTATTCAGAATGTACTACATATGTATTTTAAAGGAGTCATTATTCGCAATTACTGCACTGGAATGACGAAGAGGGGGTACATTGATCTTCGAGAAATCGTAGTTGCTTTGTTATTCATACGAATTATAATATATGAGTATAATCGGAGGGGTCAGTGGATAAGGCATTGTAAGATAAACATTGAGTATACAGACCATCAATATTTTATTGTCTAGTGAATGTCGAAGTACTAGTTAATAAAATTCCATATTTTCAAAAGGAAGCAAGAAATATGCAATTCAGCGGAAACAATGTTTGCATTGACAAAGTGGAACAACATAGTTCACATTTTAAATCATTAGTTAATGTGTTATTAAACCACATTACCGTTTATCGCAGCTATAGATTCACACTTTTCAAATTTCTTTAAAATACAACATGTATATGAATATTAAGTTTGAATCTGTAAAATTATTATTATTATTATTATTATTTACTGGATACACCGTATCAAGTTTCAAGGTGAGCCTTGTCTGGTAGTCATATAATTTGATTTGTATTTTTTGTACATTTTCTGTCTTACTACTGACTCTTACTACTAAATGATTCTTGGCTTAGATTCATAATCTTTTGTATCTATTACTACTCGAAATAATAACAACTCTTCGCATAAAATGTTTTTCCCAATTTTAAATGAAATGGGTTGAAGCCAAAACAAAATTTATTTGAATTGTTGTCCATGTCTCTGTATGTACGAGTATATTCCGTTTTAATTAGAGAATCGCTGAACGGATTTAGATGCGTTTTATATATTTATTGTTATCGTAGTGACCCTGGTCAACATATAGGCTATTATGTTGTTGATAAAATAACACCTAGGCTTAGAACGGGGCAGAAATTGAATAAGCGCGGGTGAAAGTATAGTCACAATATTGTTCAGATTTCGTCTCACTAGTTTCACTGTCATGGTACAGTTTCTTTGGTGGCAGATTTACCTAACGGTTCCTTGCGGTCAAACTGGCAAACGGGTTATCGATAAGTTTTCAGTTTCTGTAAATATAAACTGAACTGTTTAAATTATTCATGTTAAACAAACACTTCTCAGCAAGTGCTCAGAAAGAAACTCAAAAATATTATTTTGTTGTTGTGACATACGACGCGACGACGCCATCTTGCAGTTCCTAGACTATTCCACATGCTCAGTTCTCTCTATGCCGAATGATCAGTGGCCCGAACTTTGTCCTCAGCTATTGCTCACAGTTCACATCACACTCTATGATTCACAGAGACAAATTCTGAGGTATTATTGCAAACTTAATAATATTGTGGTATGTCTAGTTGTGTTTAAATATTTATTTTAATTTGAATAAATTTGAATTGATATCCCGTATTGTTTATTAATTACTGTAAATACGGTTGAGCGATGTAATTAATATAAATATATATACATATATGTTATAACTTCTATTGAAGAACGAACGTAACAAAATACCGTGGTACCAACTTGGTACATACCACTTTGGATACTGAGACTGAAGTCACCGGTTAACAATTTTTTTGCAGAATGATTATGACCAGTTCGCGTACGGAAGCGCTTCAAGCTATGATGAAAATGTAATTGACATATGTAGTCGCCGATGGAATATAAAGCAGACAGATTACGGACAGCTAAGTCGTTTGGTTGCAGGAAATCTGAGCAGAGATACTGAATGTTTCTTAGCTTGTGTTTTTAGACGGAACGACTTGGTAAGAAAATTGCATGTAAAGAATAATGGGTACTTTTGGATGAAACTTGGCCAGATCAAGATTTATTCTAGCTTCCAGTTGACTGAAAAAATATGTTTTCCCTCAGATTTTTAAAAAGAAAAGGTTCCACCTTAATAAGACCATTGGTAGGCATCATAGAAATCTGAATAACTATGAACTAGAAGTTGCAATGCCGCGGTGACCTTTTCGACGCACAGGTGACTCCTTGGTCACCAGCGCTAGGCCGGCGAATTTCGTACTGCTCAAACCGTTGAAGGAGAAACATTTTATAAATATGGGGTTTTAAAGCATAAATAAATGAGTAAACTCTTCCAAAACCTGTAATTATAGACTATAAAGGGGGTTACATTTCATCTGTAAGTAATTTGATGACAAAAATATAGTTTTTGTAAGAAGTTAGCGATATAAAATATTTCTAACAACAGTATAGTCAACAAGTATTACCCATAAGTTGGTTCCATATTACAACATCTATTGCTGTTTATGTACCTAAATATTTAGAATGTAATAAACTGCACGCAACGCAGTAATGTAATCTAAAACTTGCGATTTTTCCCAGCATGCGCATAGTTCATGGTACAGCCGCAGGGGGCTGTAGTGACTTAGCAAGTGACCAAATGTTTTTGTATACGTGAGCAATGTGTGAGCACAACTTTCAGTGCTTGTTGAGTGAATGTTACATGTTCAACGTAAGATTCATAATCGATTATACTGAACATATTTTTCAGTAATGATTTTTACAAGTGATCGTGTGCGAGATACGTTTCCGTTGCTCTCAGTTATCCATCACACACGCGTAAAGAAGCGGCGACATTGTTTACGAAAGGGCTCGCGTTGGATACAATTTCTAATTCACGTAGTCGAGTAGGCTTTACTCGTGGTTGAACGTGTACATACACACTGCGGTAGTGTGTGTGCCAGCGTGCCTCCAGTTAGGTCTCATGTCCTCACAGTTTCCGCGACGCTAACTGCTGCGAACATTGCCAGCACGCCATATATTTTTATTTTTTAAGTCTACTAACATTAAAACTTTAATAGTTTGTTATTTTTTTTCTTTTAGGGAGGATAAACTATCGCCAAAGACTTTCATTTTCTACAAGAAGACTATAATTTCATGAAAGTGAATAACAATGAGAGTTTTATCGACAGTTTTTTTACTTGCCAAGAGCTTTGTGACATTTGTCGAACAATTTTCTTATGCTAACCGTTCTCGCTTCCGCTATCACTCACACTTTAATACTTAAACAGACACGTGTTTACCCCAAGTAAAGCCTGCTCGACTTCGTTTATACCAACAACCATCTTCAAATTTCTATGGAGATCAGCGGTCTAAATATTTTGGACTTCTGAACGTCACGTCCCTGGTACTGGAGCTTTGATGCTATAACAAACAAAAAATGTAAAATCTCCTTCGTTTTTGAAGTTAAATGAAACAAACATTAAAACCTCTCATGAGGGAGGAGCACTCATTCAGTCTTTATATTGGATAAACTTGCTTCTAACCAGGCTAAAAGTGCCCGTTATTCTTCTCCCTAAAGGTGTAAAATAAATATATTTTATCTAACCTCATATCGTAAAATCCTCATTACGAACTCAAAACTACTGGCATGATGAAAAATATTTTTTATGAACGTCTCTAAAAAATTTAATTATAGTCTCCGAACAACAAAATGCTATAAAAAAACTTTTTCTGAGACTTCAGTACATGTGATACTAACTAGGAAGGCAAAGGGAACTTAGCCCATACAGCCATGTCTGAGGTTTAATATAAAATAGCAATGAGGTTTTTATATTATGTTTTTCGATTCATACAAAATAGTAACGAGGTTACAGTTCAAATTTATTTTCGGCCAGGTATTGTCTATGGCTTACGGCGCGTTGGAATCGGTCTGTCAATGGATGAACTGTTTGTTGCGCCATAGTTTTCGAGGAAATGTATTTATCAGGGCGCTCTTGCCATCAACACCGTTGTTTACGTTACTCCAATTGTTTTTAATCAAAATTATCCAAAGCAGTAGTGTTTTATAGTTTAAATATTTTCCATGTTTTTTGTTAATTGGTGAAGTTCATCAGTGAGTGTTATCACGTCTGTTCTCGGCATATTTTAAAATTTAAGTTCTAAATTGTGCTCTTACCCTCCACTGTGCTCACATACTTAGTTTTTTTATATTCTCCTTTTAAAAGTAGTGTTATGAGAATCAAATGTTTTGTCCCTTTTCACTGTTTGGTATAGTTAGTCCATGAGTGTTATCCCGTCGAAATTTTTCGGATTATACTATTTAAATGAAGATCAGTTTGCGAACGAAGGATTGTGCTCTTACCCTCCACTGTGCTCACATACTTCGGATTACATTATTATCTGCAATTTAATAAGTGTTAAATAGTGGAAATCATCGTGAAAGTTTCTTAATGATTTCAGTGCTACAACTTATTGAAATAAACTGTAAAAGAATACTTTCGGTAAATTATCTAAACGGCGACATCTGTTGGAGATCCCATGAACCAATTTCCCCTGCGATTGACTGTAAGACGTGCGCGCTCGCATCATTGTCATTAGTGTGTGTGTGTAACCTTGCTACCTGAGCTGAACTCGAGGTTACTGGTCCAGAAGACAGAGGGCGTTCTAGTTTATTTATTTCAAGTTAGCAAAGTGACAACCAAAGTTGCGTCCACGAACGGCCGCAAGATGTCAGACTCTGTTATTTGCTTTAAATGCAAATCTGTTGCAGAAAAAAACAACACGGTACTATGCAGCATATGTCAAAATAGATACGAATTTGATTGTATAGGGTATCCAGAGAATCTTTACCGCCTTTTGGATGTAAAAATCAAAAAGAAATGGTCATGTAAATATTGCAAAAATTCAACCAATATGATGAGAAATGAACAATCTGAATTTTTCTCACCTAACAAGAATGTCACTACTCGTAAAAGAAATCAAATAAACATTCCAACACATAACTCCTTTTCTTCATTAGAGGAAGAAAATTTTGAGACCTCATCTCCTCAATCTACACCTGAAAAACATAATAAAAATAGAAGTTGTCCGGAAATTGGTGAAAACTTATATGAGAAGACAGAATTATTGACAAAAAAATTAGAAATCTTACAGGGAAAATTAGATTCTGCGGATCAAGCAATCGAAGAGCTAATTTCGGAAAATTCTACACTTAAGAAGATTATTGAAGAGTATGTGTCGAAAAATAAAGCATTAAAGGATATATGTGTCTCTACCCGCAAATCAACTCCTTCTTCCACAAACAAGAAAAAGAAAACTCTCGGAGAAACTCAGTTAAATTTCACACCAAATGACAAAAGGAGTTCATTAAATCAAAGCTGTGATGATATGGACCTAAATGAAGAGCAAAAAAGTGTTAATTCAATTTTAGACAGAAATAGTAAAACTAAAAACAAGATTTGCATGCTTAGCACAAATAATCGTAACAAAATGTTAATAACTTCTGAGCATATATTAAGCGACAAATTTAATATCTGCCATTATCTAACCCCAGGGGTTGGAGTTAAATCTTTATTGTGTAACTTAGAAGCGAAAATAACAGATTTTACAATGGACGACTATTGTTTGATATTTATTGGCGAGAAGGATTTTGAAAAAACTCAGAACTACAACGATCTGGTTGTTTATATCAGACAAACTTTACTTGCTTTGAACCATACTAATATTGTAATTTGTGTCCCGACTTTTAAATACTATAACAATGATATTTTTAATTGGAGGGTGGAACAATTTAACGGTTTATTGAACTTGGATATTCAGAAGTACGAGTACGCTTATTCACTGGACAGTAATCTAAATCTTACATATGACCACAAAATGTTCAATTTGTACACTTGCCGGGTAAATAATTTTGGATGGAATATGATATTTAAAGATGTACGTGAACTTCTTACACAGATAGAGGATTACAACATTATGAACTTGAGTGCAACATATATGCCTAACGAGAACAAATTAAAATCAACTGAGATGGATTTTTTTCGTTTATAAATATATACACTTAATGCATCAAAACATAGCCGGGTTACGTAGTAAGTCTGATCAGCTTATGGTATGTCTATCAGAGTTGCAAGATAGGGATATGAATATTGATGTTATATGCATTACCGAGCACAACATGCGAATAAGTTCTAATAGAGATTCTGTATTAATACAAAATTATAGAATAGCAGCCTCTTATGCTAGAAATAAAGGGAGAGGGGGAGCTTGTATTTTAGTAAAAAATGGCCACTATTATAGGGAATTACCAGAAATAGCCAATTTGTCAATATGTGGAATTTTCGAATGCTGTGCTTTGGAGTTAACTAAACTCAAATTAATAATTCTGTGTATATACAGGGTACCTAAGTACACAAAATTATATTTTAATATATTTTTTGATAAGCTTGAGTCTCTGTTGCAAAAATGTGTTATTAAAAAAACTTACAATATAGTTCTCTGTGGAGATTTTAATATCGATATTTTGAAAAATAATAACATAAAACATGAATTTGAAAACTGTCTTAAAAATTATGATCTAGAATTAGTAGTAAAACAAGCAACTAGACTTAGGAGTGGCTCTTGTATTGACAATATTGCAATATGTAAATCAATAAGTAAGAAAAGTAATTGTGACGTACTGGAATTTGCCATATCGGATCATACTGCTCAAATATTGAAAATGCCCGTAAAAACTACATGTATTATTGATTCCTGGCGTGTAAAAAAACGTGACTTTAGCAATCTTAATCTAGAAAAGTTTGGACAGTGCATGGACAATCTATCTTTTAATGATATATATACAATTAGTGACCCATCCAAAGCTTATTATCTCTTTATTGATAACTTTAAATTATTTTATGAATTATGTTTTCCTATATGTGATGTGTCAATTAAAGCTAACAAGACAACAAAATGGATAACTCCAGGTATAAAGCGAAGTAGTAAGTTAAAGAGAAAGTTACTATGGAAATATAGATTAAAATCAAACACAATTAATAAAGTAAGGTATCAAAACTACACAAGAATATTTCAGAAAGTCTTGAAGCAAACTCAACGTGTACAGAATATTAACTTTATTAAAACATCTGATAACATTACTAAATCGGCATGGAAAATCATAAACAGATCCAAACTTAACAAACCCAAGGATGAAATTTGCAAAGTAAAACAAAATAACTTGGCTATTACTGACCCACAAGAAATTGCTGAATGTTTTAATGAATATTATATAAATAAAATACAACAATTTCCAGAGGCAGATAAGAAAATAAATTTAAATTTTAATTCTAGTCTTAACTCTATCTTCATACCACCAAGTACTCGAAGTGAGATCATAAGTATTATAAAAAAACTAAAAAATAAAAATAGTGTTGGGCATGATGGAGTACCCGCTAAGGTTGTAAAATATGTTGCCGAATACATAGCTCCACATTTAAGTTACTTGTTAAATTTAAGCATTAGTGCAGGGATTTTTCCCGATAGTATGAAAATAGCAGTTATAAAGCCTCTTTTCAAAAAAAATTGCAAGGAAGATATGTCAGATTACAGACCGATTGCTCATCTGACAACATTTGCAAAAATTTTTGAAAAGTTTATTCATAAGAAACTGTATCTTTACATGGAAAAAAAGAAATTATTCTCAAATGAACAGCAAGGCTTTAGAAAAGACAGATCAACAAATTTGGCGATATTTAACTTATTAAAAAAAATTACACTCAATATTGACAAAAGGCAACATGTTAGCGCGATATTTATGGACATGACACAAGCGTTCGATTATGTTGACCATGAAATTTTATTACGCAAACTTAACCATTATGGGATCAGAGGAAATATTTTAAAATTAATAGAATCTTATTTATTAAATAGAAAGCAATACATTGAATTATCTAAAATCAACATTGATACAAAAAGAGAAGAAATCTATCAATCAAGTCATAAAATCGTTAGGTTTGGAGTGCCACAGGGCAGTGTCCTGGGACCTCTATTGTTTATAATTTATATAAATGATTTGCCCAGGCATATACAGTACCCCATGACACTTTTTGCCGATGACAGTACAGTGATGATAGAGAATAATAATCAAAATCATTATCAACTTGAAATTAACAGCACTTTGAGTAGCATAATTTCTTGGATGAAAAATAATAACTTGCTAGTTAATCTAATAAAAACAAAAATAATGCAATTTCGACAACGTGTTCCAGCACTAGTAATAGACATAAATTACAAGGGTTCTAAAATAGAAGAAGTTGAGACCTTAAAATTCCTAGGAATAACAATTGATAAATCACTCACTTGGAAAAAACATGCTGAAATATTGTGCTCAAAACTGTCCGCTTCTTCCTATGCTCTGTTTAGGCTATCTCAAATAGTAGACATTGCTACTGTTCTGTCAGCATATCATGGTCTCGTTGCCTCGGTTTTAAGATATGGAGTAATTTTTTGGGGTAACTGTACAGATAGAGAAACTATTTTTAAAAGTCAAAAACGATGTCTCCGAGCAATGTTTGGTCTCAAAACTAATAACAGTTGTAAACCTTTATTTAAAAAGTACAGTATATTAACGTTGCCTTCATTGTATATATTAGAGGTAGCGCTATTTGTAAAACAGAATCCTGATTTGTTTGAAAATGTAAAAGTTGCAGCATTTCATGGTCGTCTTCGTCCACGCGATCTCACTAAAATCTACCACAGACCCACAAACACTGCATTGCTGATGAAAAGTGTATTTGGTATGGCGCCAATGTTATACAATAAAATTCCATTGGAAATAAGAATGTGCCCTGTAAACCTATTTAAGAGTAAATTGAATAGATTACTAACACAAAAATGCTATTACACCATAAAAGAATTTTTGAATGATAATTTGTAATCTATACTGACCATACTATTAGGAATATGATTGTAAATATATATTAATAATAATCAAATCAACTTTCAATAAAAATAATAATTATTATTATAAATAGAGTTATCGAATATTATTTTAATAGATTGTACCTAAAATGTGTTTATTTTAAGAAGGCATGCAATGTGTGTAATTTCTATTTGTACGCTGTGAGGCAAACATGAAGAACTTTATGTGTTAACAATGACATCTGTATGTATTTCTACTCATGTTTTTACAAATAAATTATATTTTGATTTTGATTTTTTTACTTACAGTGGTTTTAAGTGGTTCTCAGGGCGCTGAAACGTGGTCTCTTACAAAGGGTCTGATCCACCGATTTAAGGTCGCTCGGCGAGCTATGGAGCGGGCTATGCTTGGGGTATCTCTGATGGATAGAATCCGAAACGAGGAGATCCGTCGGAGATCGAAAGTAACCGACATAGCCTGCAGAATCAGTAAGCTGAAGTGGCAGTGGACAGGCCATATTTGCCGCCGACATGATGGCCGTTGGGGCCAAAAGGCTTTAGAATGGAGACCACGTACAGCAAAGCGTAGTGTAGGTCGACCTCGTGCCCGCTGGACCGACGACCTGAAGGACGTTGCGGGGGGCAGCTGGATGAGGAGGACGGAGGACCGACATGAGTGGCGAAATTTGGGAAAGACATATGTCCAGCAGTGGACGAACACGGGCTGATGGATGGATGGATGGTGGTTTTAAGGGTCAAAATAATTGTTTTGCCCTATAATTACTGACAGCAGGGATGGTGATGAATGATATTTGACTCCACCTGACATTCTGGAAATAACGACGGAAATTACGAACACTTTCAGAACAAGCTTTTACAAGAATAATCAAAAATGACTGACGACAAATTTATAAAAATTATGAAAACAGGTTAGTAGGCATGAGTTTAGATAAAGTAGTGAATGAAACTATACATAACTAGGTATTAAAACACTCGCGTTCTATTGACTGACACTCGTGTTTTTAATAACCTTTTTATGTATCAGTTTCATAAACTACTATTAAATTATAACAATTGAATAAAAGATGCGCTATTACAACATGAATCTCCGAGAGAGGTGTGGGGTCGGGGTTTCGGACGTGTTTCCAAGTATTTACTATTTAAATGTAAGTCACGAAGTCTTAACTTACCCACGTTTCACCGACGATTACTACGAACTACAAATTATTTAAGATACATTTTAATGTTCTCCTATGGGATTTCATCCCATTTAAGTCTGTTCACTAATTTAATTGGTACGGAACCGTCAGGGCTCGAGCCCTATTCGCACTTAAACGGTTTTATTCATTTTCCTTATTTATTGATGATTAAATGAAGTTGCAAGGATAACATTCGCCCATCGACCAAAGTAGGGAAATATTAAATATATGTATAAAGTTATGTAATATATTTACTGGTGAAATCATTAACATTTTAGATGAATGACGAAGGAATGGTCTTGTCTGAAAACATTCCCACACAATGGCCAAAAGTTTGGGCTCATACTATTTCACAAAAAGAACTGAAGAATTCTCAGCACCATGGAAATATTTGTGGAACAAAAGGTAAAGTGAGTATTGATGTCGATTCAGTGTAACCATCCTTAAAATATTTGATAGGACTAAACTTAATTTAATCATTCTATCTTTATCAAAAAGAAAAGGTCATGATGCTTAAAATAAGTTAGTCCTGTCAGATAAGTACTTAAAGTCGTGTTATACCGAATCGACACCAATGTCTTACAAATATTAAGCACATTTTGTCTTTATAACATTAAGGATAATACCGAGACCAAAGAAGGATATAATTTTTATATTATTAGATACGTAAAGGTCCTATTTCCACGAAGAATGGCTCATTTCTTGAGAATATAATTCATATACAAAATACTGTTGTTTTTTAAAAAGCCGTTATTATCGAAAACTGGTTCACTAAAATTTCATTTCCATATTTTCTTAACGTCTTTAATATTTCCAAAAATGTCATGAATGATAATAATATTGTTTCCTTTAAATATTGGTAATAAACACTATTAAAATAAAAATAGATTTTCAATATGCCGGGTGTAAATAGAGAGCGAACATTAAATAAAACCACATACTCTACTGATCATACGGAACAACTGTTCGAAAAAAAAACTAGCAAAAATCTTCAGATATTCAACTGTAACTCAAGGACTTTATCTCTTAGGAGAGGTCTATTTTAGAACGCTGCACCGTAATAGCTGTTTCACGGACGACGCTCTCTCTAAACTCACCCGTATATCAGTGCGTCAGGGTTCACGCATTTTTGTTTGGAACTCAATTATTTCCGAAACTAAGGGTGTCCGTGGGTATGATTCTTGGGAAAAGTATCAGTTTATTTTTAACACTTGGTACAACTTCGTTATTATTGTCATTTATTGCACATACAAGTAGTATTATTAGTAAAACCTCGAAATTTTTTTAAAAATTAATTTATCATAAATATTAATTTAAATTATACAGAACTTTTTGTTCAATCACTATTACGGTCTAATCGGTTTTAACGTTTTTTTTATTTATCTGGGTTCAATTAGTTGAAAAACTTAAATAAATTAACTTAAAAGAACCAAACTATCCTTAAAAAATATAAAAACAAAATTCATACATCAATAAATAAAAATTCCTACAAATAAAAAACCTCATCCAAATCGCTGATATACGAAATATAAATTATATTTTAATAATAATATTAATATAAAAAAGCCCTTGAGAGTGCTAAATAGTGAAACCAGTTGGGTATTATATGGAGTATAAATATTATGTGCATAAGCAAAAGTGTTAAAAATAAACATAAGATTTCGAATATTTTATAAGTAACCTAGAGTTTGCATCTACGGTTTAGAATCCTTGTACTATATTGTTTAATCCTTGTACTGAAATGATTAGAGCGAACCCAAAACAAACGGTTCTGATGTTTTACCGTTAATTAGATTTAAGAGGGTTGATAACAGTTTTCCACACAAGTGCGTGCGTACATAAAGACATATATGTCGCAGGACGTACAGAAAAAACGGTTCAATGCAAGAATTAAAGGATTTTTGCAAAAAAGCCCGGATATACTTTAATTAAAATTAAAGGAGTTTTGTAATATAATGAATATTTAAAAACAAGCCAGGTGATTGTAAACTTCCCGTTAAGAACTAAAGCTCATTTTTGATTGAAAAACACTTGTACTTGTCCACTGATTTATATTATTTCCCTTACCGGTTTCGCTGTTAAAGCATTATCAAAGGTTTTTTGGTTGTTTGTAAAAACAAACCGTATTATACGTAAAAACAAACCAAAACAAAAAACCTTTGATAATGCTTTAACAGCGAAACCGGTAAGGGAAATAATGTAAATCAGTGGACAAGTACAAGTGTTTTTCAATCAAAAATGTATCAAAAGTTCCACCAAGTGCCAACAATCACGAGCATCAACTCCAACTAAAGCTCAGCTCTGAATTTTCCGATTTACTTTTCGGATTTTGTATACATACCGTAATTAAATAAATTTAATTGACTCCCCGGTACGGCTACTCATGACACCATACCGGATCACTTTGAGTCGCTTGGCGGCGAGGTTCATCCATGAGGGTGGTGACAAGCCATAACATGTAAACCCAATACGCCAATATGTTTTGACTTCTTTTTTCGGGACCCTTGCAATCATCCTATTTAGGATTTTAACGTTAATCCGTTTTTTTTTTATCATCCTGCAACATGTAATGTTAACGTGCAGTAAGAAGGTTTGGGTCTCGATACCGGTTACCAACTGCGTAAAATATTTCTCAATGCAAGTGCTCGTAGAGACCTTTTTTATATGCTTCAAAACTGGTGCAAACTAACTGCTTCCATTGCGGTGTGACGAATGAGGTCACAATTTAATATAATTTTCGACCTGCATTGTCTATGACTGCCGGCGCGCGACTGTTGGATTTTGGCGCCATAGCTTACATGGAAATTATTATGTACTGTGGTTTTATGGGTCAAACCAAAAGTATTATTTTGCCCTAAAATTACGAACAGCAGTGATGGTGATGATAATTTGACTCCACCCGACATTCTGGAAATAATGACGGAAATTACGAACACTTTTAGAACGAGCTTTAACAAGAAAAATCAAAAATGGCTAACGACAAATTTTATCAAGATTATTATGAAAACAGGTAGTTAGGCATGAGTTTAGATAAAGTAGTGTATGAAACTATACATAACTAGGTATTAAAATACTCGTGTTCTATTAAAAACCTCCTAACAAAAATTAGCACTTTAAAACTTAATATTTCGCTAAAGTATCCCTAAATCGAAAAATTGTTTCCACACACCCACAACGTTTTTAAAAGAATGCCCGCCTAAAGTTCATTTGGAGTATTTATTTATTTATTGTTTGTTTGTTTCTTTAATTACGTTTCACTGATTTACTTCCACTATGCATTGAAAAACGTAGTATGTTACGTGTGGGTAAGGGCATTAACTCACTTGTAACGTTTAAAACACTCGCTTGTCGCTAGTGTTTCAAATCATCCTCGTAAGCTATTGCCTCCTTACCGCACTTATAGCATAAACTGCTATCGTGCTAGCGAGTGTCGAGGGAGACCTTAACTCTTGGTAGGCTTACAGATAAGTTCTTCGTTTCAGCAAACAACGAAGTACGACGCAGACGCAGTTTGTTAGAGAGACTATGTGTGGGCGCAGCGATCATGTTCAGGTGTATGATTGAACTGGAGAAAAGGAAACATTCATCAGACAGCAGATACAATATTACTTACGTCCGGTTAATGTAAACTTTCATGGTCATCAGCCATCAGTGTTCGTGTTACAACCAACCCATAACGTTAGGTTAATTTAATATCTTATTTGTTCTAAAAACTAAAGTACTAACTTTTAGTATTCGTGAACGTACTCAACCCCCTGGAGCCTTTTCTGTTAAAGTTCATTGTCATGGTTGCATTAATACCTCCTCGTGTCACTGTTATATCCTATCTAACGCTACTTCAGTAAAATATCTTGGTGTCATCATTAACAGAAACCTCTCTTGGTCGGAACATATTGAGGCTTTAACAGCACGTGTGCGTAAGCTAATCCATGTTTCTTGTCAGTCTTTGTCAGTCTATAATAACATACTGTTTGCCTGCGTGGGGTGGCACACACAAATCCAAGATTTTAAAACTTGAAAGAGCACAGAGGGCCGTTCTTAAAGTAATCAATTATAAACCCTATAAATACCCGACAAAGGACCTCTATGCTGAAAATTCGGTCCTTACAGTAAGGCAGCTCTTCATCAGAGATGCCATAGTAAACCTACACAAAAATCCGATTGAACTTTTTGGTAAAGATAGACGTAAAGATATTGTTTTTAAAATACCACACTGCAGAACCGCCTTTGCCCAAACCTTTAGTCGGTTTTTGGGACCTTTTTTATATTAACGTGCACGGCGAAACGACAACAGCGCAGATAATCTGCTCTGTCAATTTAATTTTGTTTAAGTGGTTTAAACAACTTAATTTAATTTACATCTGCATTTAGCTAAAGTTCCGATCTATGTAGCAGTGAAAGTATAAAAGTGTTTTATCTTGAGAGACATCAGGGAAAGTACATAATTCCAATTTCTAAATAAATTCTAACCAAGCATCGGGCTCGCTTCGCGTCAGCGCTGTGTGTGTGTGACTCATACGTAAATCGGCAGCCCTCAATCTTTCGGACACGAATATTCGATTACTGACAACAATGGAGTGTTCTACATGCAAAGGTGCCATAGCGGTAACGCAAAAGCGGCTTAAATGCACCAAATGTCAAGATCATTTCCATGTGGAATGCCTACGAGTCAATTCCGACGAGGTTGTTCGCAACTCCTGGATCTGTGCTCAATGTAAGTCAAAAAAAACAACAAAAATTAAGACTAATGACGGATCATCAGCAGGAGGAAATCTGAAAGAAAAGTCAAACACCACTCCTGTTCGTCCTGCAGGGTCTGTCACCGGTACCGGGACTGCACAAGCCGAGAATGACGAAAGTCTGGTCACCCTTCTTAAACGATTATCAAGTCAAGTTAGCAGTATAGAAAATAGGATGGAATCACTACAGAGGGTTCAAGATGATCTGAAGCAGGTTAAGGAGGATATCAGCAGCATTAAGGTTTCTTTAAATGAAAGGATGGATGACCTGAGCAGTAGAATAATAGATATGGAGAGCAAGGTCGAGTCATTTGGCAGGTGTAAAGATGAAATAGAAGATCTCAAAAAACTTGTTTATGGCGTTATAGCAGATAGTGACAGGAAAGATCAGTGGGCAAGACGTTCAAACATCGAGTTAATTGGCATCCCGGAAAAAAAAGGTGAAAACCTGTTACTGATTGTCAAAAATTTAGCTCAAAAATGCAATTTTATTCTGCAACCTGATGTTGATATCGATTTTGTGACCCGAGTTGCGGCCAGAGGTAATCTTGCAGCGCCCGAAAATGAAACAAAGACTAAGAGACCGAAACCGATAATAATAAAAATGCAAGCCCGTTTTCGAAAGGATGATTTTCTGGCTTCTCTTAGAAAACTGAAGAATTTAAAAGCTATGGATATTGGTTTTACGGGAAATGAAAGTAGAATATTTGCAAATCACCATTTGACTGCAAAGAATAAAAGCCTACTACGACAAAGCAAGACGTTAGTCAAGGAGAAGAACTATGCTACTTGCTGGGTTAAAAACTGTACTATAATGGTCCGGCGTACCTTAGAATCATCGGTTATTCATATCAATAACGAGGAGGATCTAAAAAAGATAAAGTAGTAGGTATTATTTCATGTTGTATGTTTAAAAATGTTTATATGTTTCTGAATTTTTGTTCTGGAATGTTTTTATGTTATACTTGTTTAAATATATTTGACCTACAACGAGAGATTCAATGTTACGTCATTGAACTCATAAATTATGTTGATCACAAGAAGGAATTGCAAGGTTTGAGAACCACTGATAGCTTCGAGCCGATAACCAACCCAGTTAGTTCAATCTCGAATGTTTTACCGCTCGTAGTTGTTGATCACGTTGCCGCGCACATTTTGTCAGCCTACCTTCTGTTTGATAATAATCTACTAATTAATAATGAATATACTTGTCCCTATATGCCCCATTACATTTCACCAATATCTTTTGCTGTCATAGTGCTTTGTAAGTATTTTATGGGGTTTTCGATTGAATTTAACAGTCATTATTTAATGGGCAGAAACTATGCCATTTACGGATACTGCTTTATAAGGTCTAAAGTAACTAAAAAACTCAAATTAAACAACGCTTTTATAACTGAAGGACAACATTTTCGAGAATTAGTCCAATTTATTGGTGGTTTTATTTATGAAAGGCATAATGTTTGTGTTTTTACGATAAATACATTAACAATTATTACAATTAAGCAGTTTGAGTTGTTAATACTATTAGCAATTTATAGAAGACTGTCAAGGCGTACTGAGTTAGCATATTCTTATACGAAACAAAGTAATATGTTCTTGTGCAAACCTGTTTTATTACGAATCTTAGGATTTATTACCAGAATTGCCGTGGGTTACGGACTAAAACGCAGCTATTCTTGCATAACTTGTTATTACAGGATATTTATGACATAGTTTGTTTGACTGAAACATATCTGTTGCCAGGCATATTCGATAGAGAGGTATTTGACGATAGATATTTAGTATTTGATGTGACCGTGATTACGAGGCGCGCAATATGCAGGCGGGTGGGGGGGCGTTGATCGCTGTCCGCCGAGAGTTTGATGCCGTCGCGAGGGACGCGAGCGCCCAGCCACCGTATTTAGTTGATGCAGAAATTGCTCACGTCGTGATAAATACCAACCAATCAACTGGATCTAAGAAGATTAGAATTTTCTGTGGATACTTCCCGCATGGGAATTCGCAAGTACAGTCTGAATCGCATTATTTCGAATTTGTGTCAAACCTATTTTTGTCTAATTTAGACGATGTTTACATTATTTTGGGCGATTTTAACATATCTCATGCGATTTGGACATCTTCAACTAAAAATAATGGATCTTTTGATCTAATAAACCCATCAAGTGGACCCTTAGAACATAACATGTTGTCATTTTTGAACTTCACAGATTTTTATCAATTTAACCACGTACCTAATAGCAATAACCGTTACTTGGATCTGGTCATTTCAAACTGTATTTGTGAAGTGACACGCTGCTCACCTATCTCTTTGCCAGAAGATGCGCATCATCCATCTTTGATGGTAACAGCGGAGGTGAACTATACGGAGCGAAGTTTACCACCCGCTCAGAGATCCGTTCGTAAATTTTTTGCGGCGGATTATGAAATTATAAAAAAGAATTTGCCCAGTTAGACTGGAAGACCGAAGTTGTCACAGACGATATTGAAGAAGCAGTAGACAGATTTTATGGTATCTTGAGTAATATTATCGATCGTTATGTTCCAACTAAGATTCCATCTTCTGGTCGTAGATATCCTATCTGGTATTCTAAGGGCTTAATTAAGCTTATAAATCAAAAACTTAGAGTACACCGCCGATGGAAGGTTTACGGCAGACAAAGTGACTATGATCTCTTCTCTGAGCTGCGTCAACAACAAAAAGAAGCTCAATCTGCCTGTTATAACTTTTACATATCAAGAGCTGAAGAAAATATTAAAAAAGATTCAAAAAAATTCTGGGCTTACATTAAATCTAAGAAGTGTAATTCTACAGACTTTCCCAGTTCAGTATACTTGGACGATCGTGTAGCAGATAATGGCAAGGCAGTGGTTGAGTTGTTCAGTGAATTTTTTGTAAATGTATTTGAACCAGATTTTCCCTGTTCCAATACTAATAATGATAATGATCACATTCTAACTGTAGGATCGGTTGAGATTAATGTTCCTATAGTCGAAAAATATTTAAAAGCTCTTAATGTTTCAAAAGGAGCAGGACCCGATGGAATTCACCCAGTATTCTTGCAAAGATGTGCTTCAAATCTTGCAATTCCTTTGTCATTTCTCTTTCGTAAATCCTTAGAAAGTGGCACCTTTCCCAAATGCTGGAAACAGTCTTTTACGGTTCCAATTTTTAAAAATGGTGACAAACGCAATGTAGCAGACTACAGGGGAATTTCAAAATTGTCTATTATTGCTAAAATGTTTGAGAAAATAATTTATGATGCCCTTTTTCCTATTATAAGACCAGTCATAACAGAGCGGCAACATGGCTTTATCAGTGAGCGATCGGTTGAAACCAACCTCTGTGAGGTAACTGACAGAGTTTTGACTGCATTAGGTGACGGATACCAGGTCGACGCCGTGTATACCGACTACTCCAAAGCGTTCGATAAAATTTGTCACTCTATTTTAATTGAAATAGGCGTTACCTTGCGGAAGTCCATCACTAAGTAAAGGATATATGAATATAATTTGCAATATTCCGCTAAACAATTCTTGTCGTGCTATTCAAAATGCAGACTCGTGCACCGCCCGCCCGCCCGCATAAAAACATGCAACAAGCAAGCGATACAAGCAAAGCAATCTTAAATAACAAGCAAGAAAACTTATCGACACGTGTTTCGCCTCTGAACGAGGCATCCTCGGGATGTGTTGCTAGCCCGGCTTCTCCGCAGCAACTGATGTTGTTCGTCCGACAGCTCAGCAGCTAGTGACGAGCCGCCGACCAAAACTCGCCTTTTATACACCGGCCTGACTAGTTGTTTGGTGGGGAAAATGGGGAGACGAAAACATGCGTAACAGTGGGGTAGTGGTAAAGTTAGTTTGTTCGTTTAGTAAATCAGGGTTATTCTTGTTTTTTAGTATTTCTAATTGTTCTAACACACACATTCTTAAACCTTTTTTACAAATATGTTTTACTTCAAATGAATGGTTATCAGGCAAACTATGACCGGACTCTAATAGATGTTTTGCAAAGTGTGATTTTTCAGGATGATTATTTCTATGGGCTGAGATATGTTCTTTGTACCTAGTGTCAAAACTGCGACCTGTTTGACCTACATAAACACCGTTACAATCATTGCAAGACAATTTGTAAATACCAGACTGTTGTTTTTTATCTAATTTGTCCTTACCATTGCAAATACGCTTTATCTTATTTTTGGTTCTGAATGCAACGCGAACACCACAACGCCGAAAAATCTTCGCAACCCGTTCAGAAATTGGACCTAGATAAGTTATGCTTGTTTTATATTTCTGAACACTCGTCCTTTCAGGCTGTAAAGCAGACAAACTGTTTCTAATAATGATATTCTGTTTTTTGTGGACTAATCTATCAACCATTTTTGCACTATACCCGTTATTCACAGCAATCTGATATATTATGTTGAGTTCTTTTTCAAAGTTGTCAGGACTTAGAGGCACCGTCATCAATCTGTGAACATAACAACGAAATGCTGCAAGCTTATGTTCCCAAGGGTGACAAGATGAAGAAGGTATTACAGTATCGGTGTGTGTTGGCTTGCGGTATATTTGAAATTCATGTTTATTCTGTGCCCGAGTAATCGTTAAATCTAGAAAATTAAGGGAGTTTTCTTGTTCGACTTCTAATTTAAATTTTATTTTGGGGTGAATTTTGTTCAATTTGTCAACAAATACATCGAGCTGGTAGACCCCAAAATAAAATTTAAATTAGAAGTCGAACAAGAAAACTCCCTTAATTTTCTAGATTTAACGATTACTCGGGCACAGAATAAACATGAATTTCAAATAAACCGCAAGCCAACACACACCGATACTGTAATACCTTCTTCATCTTGTCACCCTTGGGAACATAAGCTTGCAGCATTTCGTTGTTATGTTCACAGATTGATGACGGTGCCTCTAAGTCCTGACAACTTTGAAAAAGAACTCAACATAATATATCAGATTGCTGTGAATAACGGGTATAGTGCAAAAATGGTTGATAGATTAGTCCACAAAAAACAGAATATCATTATTAGAAACAGTTTGTCTGCTTTACAGCCTGAAAGGACGAGTGTTCAGAAATATAAAACAAGCATAACTTATCTAGGTCCAATTTCTGAACGGGTTGCGAAGATTTTTCGGCGTTGTGGTGTTCGCGTTGCATTCAGAACCAAAAATAAGATAAAGCGTATTTGCAATGGTAAGGACAAATTAGATAAAAAACAACAGTCTGGTATTTACAAATTGTCTTGCAATGATTGTAACGGTGTTTATGTAGGTCAAACAGGTCGCAGTTTTGAAACTAGGTACAAAGAACATATCTCAGCCCATAGAAATAATCATCCTGAAAAATCACACTTTGCAAAACATCTATTAGAGTCCGGTCATAGTTTGCCTGATAACCATTCATTTGAAGTAAAACATATTTGTAAAAAAGGTTTAAGAATGTGTGTGTTAGAACAATTAGAAATACTAAAAAACAAGAATGACCCTGATTTACTAAACGAACAAACTAACTTTACCACTACCCCACTGTTACGCATGTTTTCGTCTCCCCATTTTCCCCACCAAACAACTAGTCAGGCCGGTGTATAAAAGGCGAGTTTTGGTCGGCGGCTCGTCACTAGCTGCTGAGCTGTTGGACGAACAACATCAGTTGCTGCGGAGCGGCTGGGCGAGCAACACATCAGTTGCTGCGGAGAAGCCGGGCTAGCAACACATCCCGAGGATGCCTCGTTCAGAGGCGAAACACGTGTCGATAAGTTTTCTTGATTGTTATTTAAGATTGCTTTGCTTGTATCGCTTGCTTGTTGCATGTTTTTATGCGGGCGGGCGGGCGGTGCACGAGTCTGCATTTTGAATAGCACGACAAGAATTGTTTAGCGGAATATTGCAAATTATATTCATATATCCTTTACTCTATTTTAATTATAAAATTGGAGCGGTTTGGTATACACGGTGATCTTCTTAGATGGCTGGAGTCTTATTTGCGGCAAAGAACCCAGGCAGTTACTATAAAGGGATACGTATCATCGTTTGTCCCCATCACCTCAGGTGTTCCCCAGGGTTCACACCTCGGCCCACTTTTGTTCAACATATTTATCAATGATATAATTCAATATATTGAATTCTCTAATGTTTTATTGTATGCAGATGACAAAAAGATCTATTACGTTATCAAAAGTAACGAAGACTGCATATTATTGCAAAAGGATTTAGACAACTTAGGTAGGTATTGTGACACTAATAAAATTCATTTAAATTTAGATAAATGTTGCGTAATAAGTTTTTCTAGAAAGGTTTCCGAGCTCAATTACAATTATTCTCTGTTAAATACACAACTCAAAAGGGTGACTGAAGTAAAAGATCTTGGTGTACTTATTGATAAGGAACTTTCTTTTAGAAATCATATTGAAAAATGTACTGCTAAAGCTTATCGAATGCTTGGGTTTGTACTTAGACAAGGTAGGGAGTTTAAAAATTCAAGCACCCTGAACATCTTGTATAATGCCTATGTAAGATCTTGCCTGGAGTACGGATCAGTTGTCTGGAATCCCATTTACAACATACATATTAACTTAATTGAAAAAATTCACAAGAAATTTATCAAGTATTTGAATTTCAAACAAAAAGGTAACTTAAACTTTAATTTCAATCCTCAGTCAATCTGCTCACTTGAAGACAGGCGAACTTGTCGTGATCAAACTTTCCTTTTTAAAATTTTAAATAACTATTTGGACTCTCCTTATCCGTTAAGCAGAATAGGATTCAAGTGTCAAACTTATAATTCTCGTAAAAGAAACTTGTTCAGCGTTCCTTTTGCCGGTACAAAGTATGTTAAAAATAGATTTTTAATCAGGGCTTGTGATACTTACAATAAGGACTTCAGTGATATTGATATTTTGCATCTTTCGTTGGGTCAATTCAAGAGTGAGTTATATAACACTTTTATCAAAAAAATTAAGCATGTATTATATTTTTTTTTTCCTTTGCTCCTTTGCTTGTTTACTTTTGATTCTCTTTTTTTTTTAAATATATATAATTAACTTTTAAAGCCATTTGGCTATACTGTTTGTGTTGATGTTTTTAGTTTTGTATGTTGTGTATTTGTCGTGCATTAATTTTATTTGTTTTTAAAATTGTTAAGTGGAAACTGTTTTTGGTTAAATTGTAAGCTATAATATTATCACTACGTATGTAAGAAATGATAACTGTTTGTTTCCCAATAAAGAAAATGAAATGAAATGAAATAATAGACTAAGTGCATCTACAGAATTAAAACAATTATCTTTACAGTCTCTGAAACAAGCCCTAAATATCATGTTGGGACGCTTGGACTATGATAATACAGAAAAGTTATCGGTAATAATTAAATAAATTTAGTCTTTATAATTCTGTACTACACCGGGATACAAAAAACAGTCAATAACAATAATAATAATAGTAAAAATAATTTTACATACGTCATTTTACTTTCTCCAACTACACAAATCAACACAAAGTACATACACTGCAACTCATGCACCACTCAACTACATGTTGAGATCTCCACTACACACACAATATTTGCATGCATTTATGTAGTTGTATTATCATATTAAATATCCTGTATTATTGATTATTATATAAAAACCCGTATATCATTTATTTATTATGTAAATTATTAAAATTTAGTTAAATTTATTTTACCAAATTTAGACTACACTATACCAGGTAAAATCTTCGGTTGGTTTAGGTATAGTATACTTAAACCAATCGAAGATTATAAACGGCGAGCTATCCGACCGTCAAACAGTTTATACGTGGGACGCACTATAAGTTTCCGGAATGAATATGAAAAAATACTATTAAAGGTACAAAATTAATTTATTGTTTTTCAAAATAATCTCCCTTGGCGTCTATGCACTTTTTCATTCGATCAAACCAGTTTTGAAAACTTTTGTGCCACTCCCCTGTGGTGACCTCTGAAACGTGTTTTTCATACTCCTCGACAGCCTCTTCTGGTGATGAAAATCGTTGACCGCGTAATTGGTTCTTAATTTTTGGGAACAGAAAAAAGTCACAAGGTGCCAGGTCGGGACTGTATGCAGGATGACTCATGAGTTCTACATTTTTCGTCTTCAAAAAGTCGTTTGTCTGTCTGGCCATGTGAGAACTAGCATTGTCGTGGTGCAGGATGATACGGCGTTTACGGTTATTTTTACGGAGTTCGTCAATAACTTCCGGCAAACAAATGGTCGTGTACCAGTCACTATTCACGGTACGACGATTCTCTAAAGCAACAGTAGCCACGTGTCCAGTTTTATTAAAAAAAGAAGCAATCATCCGCTTAGATGCACTTTTCACGCGCGCCACTTTGGTTGGTTTCGGCTCTTCTTGAAAGACCCATACGCTCGATTGCTGCTTTGTTTTGGGATCGTAGCAATAAATCCATGTTTCGTCACCTGTTACTATGTCCCACACCAAATTTGACGCACCTTCGTTGAATCTGGTAAGCATGGCACTGCACCAAGTGACGCGGTCCGTTTTTTGAGCCTCGGTCAAGTTGTGTGGGATCCACCGCGAGCACAGCTTTCTCACACCCAAATGTTTGTGTAGGATTGATTGTATTTGACTCATGCCTATTTCTAAGGATGCGCGAATTTCATGGTAGGTCACATGCCTGTCTGTTTCAATCATACGGCGCACAGCATCGATGTTTTTGTTGGTCACAGCGGTGGACGGCCGACCATCGCGAGATTCGTCACTGAGATTGATACGACCACGCTTGAATTCTGCAAACCAGCTATAAACAGTCGTCTTGCATGGTGCTTCACTGCCAAAAGCTGTTTCAAGCCGAGCGATGCTCTGTTGAGCTGTCAAATTACACTTAAAATCGTAGAAAATCATACTACGAAAATTTTCCCGAGTTAAATCCATGTTGATATAGACACACAATTTTTTAAATGGCGCCACAAGGTAAAAACAAAAGACAGTCAGATGAAACAAACTGCATTCTACAGCCAAAGAGTTCTATTTTCAAATGTTGCAATAAATTTTTAAATATTGTTTATGTAAGTGGCCAGTTCCGGAAACTTTTAGTGTTACCTATGTACTAGCACGGTGGGTAGTTTTCGGCCCTCGATATAAGTGAACAACTACTGTACATTAGTGTTTGAAACTTTTTGTATATTATTTAGGTTATAAATACAGTAATTTAAGGAAATCTGTAATATTTATATATGTACGTAATTGCAATTTACGTACATATAAAGGTAAATAAGATAAACTTAAGTAATATATTAAGATACTTATAAATTATTTCCTATTGTACTTATATAAATAAATTCATTCATTCATTCTAACTTTCTTTTGTGTTTTCCTATTTCACTTCCTTATAATGTACATGATCTGTAATCAAAATGGTGGAAATAAATTTTTTTTTTTCATTTTCAGATACTTAAACATTTATTAGTAAGTTTCTTGCCCATAATGCGTGTATTTATATGTATGTGTGTATTTATGTAGGTATGTAACGATGACTTTTGGTTGGTCCTAGGTTGCAATAGCTTTGTGTGTCTGCCTGATTTCGTTATTATGAGTTAATATCCATCTTTATTATTCAAATTCATGACATTAAATTAAAACTCGTTTGAAATAAGATTATTGAAATAAGTTAAATTTCTGGGAAAAACATGTTTTATTGCGTTTAAATTTGTATTACGGATTAAATTTACTCGTAATTATCACAGTAGGTATTTTAAAGATGTTTTCTTTTATCTGAATAATTCATACAAATGAAAAGATCAGTGTAACAATACACATGTTACGGGTAAAGTCCAAAAAAAGTCAAAATTAGGTGAGATGACGAGCGAGTTAGGTTGACATATTAATAAACATTGGGCGCTAAACGAAGCGGAGCGGAGCGAGGCGACCCCTGAAGTTTTGTATAACATTACCCGGGTAAACCTAGGTTTACCCTATCTTCTAGTATTACCCGTAACATATACAGGCTGAATCAAACGAATGCCCCCTGGAGGGAAAGTATCTTAAATATTAGAGATAGCAAATTTTACTTAAGGAAACCTTTATTTTCATTTTAAAGATAAGGAAAACTACATTCAAAAAATTTATTAACATTCAGTATTTTTATGATACCGATCGACAGGGTCAAGCAAAAGAACCAAATTCTTCTTAGTAACATAGTATCGTAAATTAAAGAAAGACCATTAAGTTTAACAGTTTCATAACAAAAGCCTTAAGGCGAGGCATTGATAAACTTTTAATTCAAATCGGCGCCTTAGGGGAGTGGAGCGAGGGGGACTTACTCCATACAGATATGCGCTCACAAACTAGTTCATGCCGTAAGGTCGTATGCGGCAAAACAGTATTTTTCATTTAAAATGACAACTATAAGTAATTTAATAAATCGAATCGGCCATATTGAAGTGTATTTGTAGAATAATTTAAATAAAAACTTAGAGGCTTAATTCGCTCCCGTTTGTTAGTAAAATAGAAATCTCTGTTTTAAAAGAGGTTTTCTAAATATTTTTTTCTCTGCTATGAAAATTAATCAATCAACTAAATTTTCGGGCAAAATGAAATGCTTAATCTAGTACATAAATTGGTAATTACATATGTTTTTTTATTGCTGAGAAACATGGAGATCCATATCGCCAAAATTTCGTGGCGTCGCCTTTCAATATTGGTTTAAGTGTGGAAAAGACGCAGCTAAATATATATTTTGCATTCATTTTACTGAACAACATTTTAAAATTACACGTCGATTAAATAATATTTTATTTCCTGCATCTTTTTCGTACTTCTAACAATATTGAATTTTGGGATATCTTTTAAAGTCATAAAAATGTAAACTTTTATGGTTTTTGTTTAATTTACGATACTATGTTATTTGAAAGAATTTGGTTCATATGTTTGACCCTTTCGATTGGTATCGAAAAAATACTGGTTGTGGTTACGCTAAATTAGTATAAAAAATATAAATTATCTCAAACCATTCTACCTACCCTTTCCTACCGTGCATCACCTTTGACACCCCACCACAGCGCCGCAACAAGCTGCGCGCGCATCATCGATTCCCAATGTGATTGGACGATGAAGATCTGACCAGTGGCCAGTCAGTTGTTGTTGCTCTTCCGCCCGCGCTGTGATAACTGCTAACACACGCGTCGTACTTATTAAAAGTAATTACCGTAGACAATAACGTGTACAGCTGTAGTTCATGACCAGCTTCACATATCGCCCATCCGCTAAATGAACTGTCCTATATCTTGTGATAACCGTGTGTGGAATCGAGGACTCAATAACGGACACTGAGAAGCCGCCATTGTGGACGCCATCCCGTATGATCGAAGCTAATTGCAGCGGACACCATCAGGTTAGTGCACGGTTTCCAGCTTCCCTCCTCTCTCATCATCCATTTGTGAATGAGATTCAATTCCGTTTATGCATTTGGTAAACGCAAGTATAGGCGTGATCATTGTTGGTCCTTCGAAACCGGATATTTCCACCCGCCCTTGTTAGGATTGCCCTTACAAGTATTTATTTAACCGCTTTACTTTATATTTATATTATATTAAATACGCAATATATTATAATAAGTAAATTCATAAAATTGTTCACCTACCGCTCCGATAAATATACGTTACGCGCTTTCCCGCTCATTTTAGTCGCCTATTATTCTTCCACGTAAGTATTATACTTGCACATATTACATACTCACTACATATATATATATATATATATATATAATACTTTTCTACAGTATTTGTTTTACGTATTTCGTAAATAATATTCGCCATCTACCTACCTATCTAACGGCTAAGGTTCGCACTCGATCGATTCATTATCATAATCAGGATCCCGCTCACAACTTATTGTTGTTTCACTTTAGTTAATGATTATCGTACTTCGTGTATCAGTTGCCTAATTGTACAATTATCGAAATGGCCAAAACCGAAGTGTCCGATCCTGAGCTATCTATTTTAGTAGCAAAACGCAATGTCATATTTGAATGTTTACAAAATATGTACGATTTGTCGAACACTATAGTTATAGACACAGACGCGAAGGACGAAGACGTAGGTACCTTTTTAGACGCTAGCAGTAACGTTGATACTCTCCGGGCTGAATTTATAAGTATACTGGATTCATATAACAAACGATTGTTAACCCTAAATGCCGCCGCGAATCCAGAATATAAAAGCTTGATTTCCTTCGAACGATTGTACAGTCGCATTAAGCGACTTACTACTCAGTACAGTCGCGAACTATGTAACTCAACGCAGCCCAGTGATTTACCGCAAAAAAGTAAACCTCGATTGCCAGCTATCGAATTAATGTCATTTAATGGCGAATTTCGCTCATGGCCGCTGTTTTACGCGAGTTTTAAATCGACGATACACGATAATTCATCGCTGACAGATGCTGAAAAGCTTTATTACCTTTTAGGAAAAATATCAGGCAAAGCTCAATCCGCGTGTTCAGGCATTACGCCCTGTGCAGAAAATTACCAGCTTATGTTTAAAACGTTGGTAGATAAATACGAAGACAAACGGATGCTCGCTTCCACATATATGAATCAAATGTTCGAGTTTAAGCCGATACCTAACGCCTCCGCTAATAACTTTGAATCATTTATTGATACATATGTAAACGCCGTCCAAGCCCTTAAAAACTTAAAAATAAAAGATCTGAGCGACTTGTTTATTTTGCATGTCGCTCTTAAGAAACTAGACTCGGATACTGTACGCGCGTTCGAAATGCATAAGAATTCTAACGAAATACCCTCTTTCGATAGCTTGGTGGACTTTGTTAGGAATCAGTCGAAAATTCTCCAACGCGCACCAGTTGCAACTACCCTCAAATTACCGAGTAGCACTTCGAAGAAAGCTAACGACCGCGATCGTCCTCATTCGAATAATAATATGAATAATGTTGCTTCTCCGCCGAACTATCAAGCTTATGTTAGCACGTTTGACAACAATAACATGCATAAATGTTTGTGTACCAATATTACCCACCAACATTTATTTAAATGTACGGAATTTAATACTATGACACCGCAGCAACGCTTTAGAGCGATTAAGGAGTGTAACGGTTGCGTGAACTGTTTAAGTATTAAACACAGGGTTTCGTCGTGTAATTCTAACTCGACTTGCCGGGTCTGTAAGCTGAAACATCATTCGTTGCTTCATTTCAACCGCGAACCCACGACCCTCCGGCCCTCCGCGACACTAACTACTGTGCCGCCGATCGTGCCCCGCACGCCCGCGCTCGCATCTACTGACACTCCGCCGATATCGCCGCGCGCGGACGTGGCGCTGTGTGCAACGTCCATTGCCGCTCCGCCCCTGATGCCACGTGACTTGCGCATTGCCAACGAGCAGTGTACCACTGTGTTATTGGCTACCGCTCAAGTCGCCACTCGCGACGCCCGCAATAATACACAAAACGTTAGAATAATCCTAGACACGGCCAGCCAAGGAAACTTTATTTTAAGGGAGTGCTGTGATCGTTTAGGTATTCACGCTCAGGAAGTAAAAGGCACAGTAGTGAAAGGCTTCGCAGGCTCAGAAAACGTAGTAAACAGCTCTGTTAATTTCGAGTTTGCATCCCGCTATAATTCCGAGATTAAATATAATGTTAACTGTTTGGTCGTAGATCGGATTACGGATAGTTTGCCAACCGCTCTCGTCGATGTATCCGCTCTGCCACATTTGAAAAATTTACCGCTCGCGGACGATACTTTCGCGACGCCTAATAAAATTGATGTTTTGATAGGCGCATCCTTATTTCCGCATTTGATATTACCCGGTGTAGTACACGGTGACTCATCGGCACCACCCGCTATAGAAACTGTGCTCGGATACGTGATCATGGGTTCAGTACCCACCGCTAATTACAATGCAGCATCTTTAACGTCGTGCTGTGCCACAGTGCTTGAGCCTGTGGACGTAATTATTAAACAATTCTTCGAGCTTGAAGAAGTACCCGGCCCGCCCATTCAGCGTTCAGAAGACACTGAATGTGAAGAATTTTATCGCTCAACTATAGAAAGAGATCCAATAAGCGGTCGTTACACTGTCGCTTTACCGTTTCGTGACGATGTTTACTCGTTAGGTGACTCACATGAAATCGCCCGCAAGCGCTTTTTGTGTTTAGAACGCAAGCTAGAGGCGTCCCCCAAATTAAGAGCTGCTTGTGATACTGCGATTAGGGAGTACCTAAGCAAAGACTACTTGTCTCCCGCACCTCCGGATGACTCGCGGTTACCATCATATGTCATCCCGCACCACGGTGTCGTTCGCGAGGATAAACCTTTGCGTCCTGTTCTGGACGCCAGCTGTGAATCGACCTCTAAGGTATCTTTGAACCAAATTCTCCACAGTGGCCCGAATCTTCAGGGCGATCTCTTTCAGATTATTCTAAACTTCCGCTTATATCCCATCGCTATGACTGCCGACTGTCGGCAGATGTTTCTCCAATTAATTTTACGAGATGAAGATCGTCGCTTCCAAAGAATATTTTATCGCTTTAGCCCGCAAGAACCTCTGGTACTATATCAATTTAACCGAGTCTGCTTTGGATTAAAATCGAGCCCCTTCCATGCACTGCGCACGGTAAAGCAGCTAATTAGCGACGACGGACATAAATACCCGCTTGCGAAGGAAATTGCTTCCTCATCACTTTATATGGACGACATTGCATTTTCTGTTCTTGATGAAAATCTCGCACCCGTCATCTGCAAGCAGCTGATCGATCTGTTCAAGGGAGCTCAGTGGGACATGGTCAAGTGGAACAGTAATTCCCAGTCCATTCTCGATAGCATACCTGTATCGCATAAACTTAGCTCGGGAGTAGAATTCGATAAAAACGTACAGCATAAAATACTAGGCTTGCATTGGTCTACTGAAATAGATGAATTTTTCTTCAAGCTGTCGCCGCCGGAAGATAAGTGCACTAAGCGCTCTATCTTATCCACAATCGCTAAGCTGTGGGATATCATGGGGTTCGTGGCACCCACAGTCTTATTTGCAAAGCTTCTTATCAAGCAGCTCTGGCAGCTGAAGATCGACTGGGACGATGCGCCGCCTCCCCACCTCGTCAAGGTATGGCGTCAATATTGTACTGAACTTCCATTACTGAACGAGTTCCGCATTCCACGACATGTAAGTGTGACTGATAATTGCGTCGTCTCTGTGGTTGGGTTTTCAGACGCGAGTGAGGATGCTTACGGCGGAGTAGTATATCTACACGTTAAATCCAATGACGACATAACGGTGCAGTTGGTTTGCGCTAAATCTAAAGTAGCGCCCACTACACCACATACTATCGCACGTATGGAACTTTGCGCAGCTGTGTTGCTTTCGAAATTAATGCGAACAGTCTTAAATAATTATGCCCCCCGCTTTGCTGTAAATGTTTACGCGTTCATCGACTCTAAAGTAGCACTTTATTGGATAAAGAGCTCGCCCCACCGTTGGCAGACCTTTGTCGCCAATCGCGTAGCTATGGTAACGGAGAACGTTCCCGCTGAGAATTTTCATCATGTCTCTGGATCAGAAAATCCCGCAGACTGTCTCTCTCGCGGTGTCACTCCTCGGAAATTAACTACTCACCCGCTATGGCTTCACGGGCCTTCATGGTTAGCTATGGACTCCTCTCAGTGGCCCATTAACGATGAAGATACTGTGTCATGTCACGACATACTTGAGCAGAAATTATTAGCTCACCCGGTCTTTACACCCGCAACTAACTATATTTACGAGCTTGCTCTTCGAATGTCCTCGTGGAGTAAACTTCTGCGAGTGATCGTGTTCGTCTATAGATTCATGAAGTTATTACCCCGCCGCGATTCCGCGTCTATTACATCCGCAGATTTGGACTTTGCAGAAAGTAAATTGCTGCAAGTTCTACAACATAAATACTTTTCCGACGAAATTTCTAATTTACAAAATGACAAGCCATGCTCTCCCGCCTTAATAAATTGAGACCATTTATAGACAAAGGACTTATTCGAGTTGGCGGAAGACTGTCCAACTCCGAACTCGATTTCACACAAAAACACCCTATTATTTTGCCGCGTCACGACCATGTCGTGGATTTACTTATTGACTATCACCACAAATTGCACTTGCACGCAGGTCCGGAGCTCTTAATGTCGCTGCTGAGGCAGAAGTTTTGGATTATGTCCGCGCGTCGTGTAGTGCGACAAAGAATACATAAGTGTAATAGGTGTTTTAGAATGAAACCGCAAGCTACTTTCCCGCTCATGGCTGACTTACCTGACAGTCGCACCCGCCCTGCAGTAAAGGCGTTTACACATTCAGGCTGCGATTACGCTGGCCCTATCGCATATACTCCGGTGAGACGTAGAGGAGTAAAAAGTGAGAAGGCATATATCTGTGTATTCACATGCCTAACAACCCGCGCTGTACATATTGAGGTAGCTACAGATCTAAGCACCCCTAGCTTCTTGGCAGCTTTAAAAAGATTCCTATCGCGTCGCGGCCCCGTTCAAAATATGCATTCCGATAATGGGACTAACTTTGTAGGAGCTAACACGTATCTAAAGGAACTCTATCGTTTCATAAATGACGAATATCGTCCTCGTTTCGAAGAGGAACTTACTCAAAACCGCATAACTTGGAAGTTTAACTGCCCAGCAAGTGGTCATTTCGGTGGATGTTGGGAAAGTATGGTGAAGGTTATAAAAAACCATCTCTTCAAGGTTATAGGTCAACAGCTTCTGTCGTATGAGGAGCTCATCACCGTCCTCGTACAAGTTGAATGTCTGTTGAACTCGCGCCCCCTCACCGTACTAAGTCCTGACCCTGCAGAGCCCGCTGCTCTAACGCCAAGCCACTTTCTGCATACCGCGCCTTTATACTCTTTGCCCGCGCCTGAAGTAGAGTCAGACAATGTGTCCTTGCTTCATAGACATTCGCTCCTAGACAAATTGGTTCAGTCGTTCTGGAGGCGATGGAGTATCGAGTATTTACATGGTTTGCAAGTTGGGCAGAAATGGAATACGCCTTCCGCGCCTATCACCCCAGGGATGGTCGTAGTAATCATCGTTGAAGGCTCTCCGATTCTAACTTGGCCGTTGGCGATTGTAGAGAAGGTTCACCCCGCTAAAGACGGAACTGTGCGAGTAGCGACGGTCAAAACCGCAAAAGGTACTTACCTTCGTCCTGTCGTTCGGTTGTGCCCTCTCCCCAATCAATAGTTTAGCCATTCTTATTATGAGTTGCAATTATTCTTTACATATTTATGATTTTTATATATTTATGATATACCTACTTTATTCGTGACCATATACTGTCACAAATTACGCTATTTTTCACATATTTGTTTGTTATTAATATTATATTATCTCCGCATTATTATGGTTGTTTTTTAAAGGTGACCCTTTAAGGGCGGCTGGAAATGGTTACGCTAAATTAGTATAAAAAATATAAATTATCTCAAACCATTCTACCTACCCTTTCCTACCGTGCATCACCTTTGACACCCCACCACAGCGCCGCAACAAGCTGCGCGCGCATCATCGATTCCCAATGTGATTGGACGATGAAGATCTGACCAGTGGCCAGTCAGTTGTTGTTGCTCTTCCGCCCGCGCTGTGATAACTGCTAACACACGCGTCGTACTTATTAAAAGTAATTACCGTAGACAATAACGTGTACAGCTGTAGTTCATGACCAGCTTCACATATCGCCCATCCGCTAAATGAACTGTCCTATATCTTGTGATAACCGTGTGTGGAATCGAGGACTCAATAACGGACACTGAGAAGCCGCCATTGTGGACGCCATCCCGTATGATCGAAGCTAATTGCAGCGGACACCATCAGGTTAGTGCACGGTTTCCAGCTTCCCTCCTCTCTCATCATCCATTTGTGAATGAGATTCAATTCCGTTTATGCATTTGGTAAACGCAAGTATAGGCGTGATCAGGTTGTTTTTATTCACATTTGTCCGGTTCAATTCCCGGTTTATGCAAGTGATTTTTTAAATTATTTGAATCCAGTTTTCCTTAACTTTTAAAATAAAATAAAGGTTCCTCTAAGTAATTTTTCCTATCTTTAATATTTAAGGTTCTTTCTCTCCAGGGGGATTCGTTTGTTTCATCCTGTAAAATATATTATATTTCACGTTTACTCAATGACATTATAATACAAAAAAAACCTTATTGCTTATACTTATTTAATACATTTACCTACAAATGTATAAAACAACACTGCAAAACTATGTTTGTCAAGTCATGTTGCCCCACAATTAAAAAGAAATCCCTATTTATTCCTTTACTTGTGCCAGAATCCTTTCTTTCGTGGTAAATTTCAAGTTTTTAATTCAACTGGAAGTGGCCTGTAAGTTTTTGATGGTGAGCCAATTTTATGAAATTAATTACGTAACGTGCAATAACTTTTATTTGCGTCGAGTAAGAAGCCTAATTCTTAACAGCACCATGGGACGTTCTGTAAGAGGTATCCGTTTCAACTTGATATTTCACACGGGACCTGAGAGAAAGGGTCTTGACAGATGGACAGACAGGCGGACAACAAAGTGATCCTATAACGGTTGCGTTTTTACATTTTGAGGTACGGTACCCCAAAAAGCATCATACTAAATCCCTTCAACCATCTACATAAAGCTTGGCCATAAAATTATTATACTTTTGCACCCTTTAAAGCCGACCCTGTCGTACCCTTTTCAGCGCCCGGGGTATGTTTAGACCGACCGGTCTATATGTTTTATTGCATTACACTCTAAACATGGATCACAATTTGACTCATCCGAATGTCAGTGAACATAAGTTTGGTTTCGTTTTAAAGGGAAACGTTAGGAAATAGCATTTATTTATATATGGAATTCAACGCACTTAAATAAAATGTTGGTTATTTTTGTTATATTTGTACTTAAATAATTAAATTTTAAATGCTTCTTTAAATAATTTGGCCAAAAGAGAGTTGGCCTCGCGCATAGAGGGTTCCGTACCACCGCAGGTGTGGAACTGTGGAACCAAAAGATCATTATGGCAAATAACAAAAATACACAATGCCAAAGCAACATCAAGGCTACAAAAACAAGCTGCTAAAATGGTAGCGCCTGATAAAAACTTTAGCGCCGTCTGCATACGGAACCCAACTTTTTTTTGTTTTCATTTAGAGTATGTGCCAAAATCTGATTAAACTCAGAACTTGTATGAAGATCCGAAACCAATAACATTTCAAAATGCCACCTTTCCGAGGTTCTCCGCTTAGGTTTTTTTTTCGTTTTATAATTTGTCGTGATAGAAGCCATAGTAACACGTATTCTGTAAAAAATAAACTTTATACTTATACGGTTGAAGCTGTAGACTCGTGTCAGACGGACATTTTGGCACCCTCCGGTATAGAACCCTAAAAAAACAGCTCTATATTTTAGTGTACCCGTCAGCAATATATAATCCAAAATAACTGGTGCGATTGGCCTGGCGTTCCTTTTAGAAGATCTATTTGAAAGAAACCTCAATATTATATATTATTTACCTCACTATCTGCGAAAATCTCTCTCGAAAGAAAATCGATCCGAAAACGAAAACTGGAAACATATATTATATCACAAAGTTCCACTTATAGTATTTGTATGTTGGTACTGTAAAATACAATTTTTATTTAATTAAAGTATATATACATCTTAGAATACAAACTAAAATAAACATTATTTATAACGATGGATGCTAGGTTCAAACATTATTAACATAGTTACCAATAGATTGTAATTTTATTTTTATTATTATATTAAAGTTAATATAGTTAAATTCACATTGTAAAATACGTTTTCAACAAAATAGGTTCCTACTTCCGTGAACAAAGGTCCTGAAGTCAAAGATCTTGAAAGTGAACCAGCATCGGTTCAATTTAATCATTTAACTCAAAAGAAATGCTGACTTTCCATTTAGTTCCAGTGTTCCAATATGGAACCAATCTCGATCGAATGTATTTGTACGATTATTTGAAGTCAACTAAAATGAAGTTCCTTTTAGTGAGTAAAAATAATATCCAAATTTATGTTCTCAGAGTTCTGTTAAAAGAAAATAATTTGGTCAAGTGCGAGTCAGACTCACGCAGAAAGGGTTCCGTATCACCGGGTGCGGAACATTTTAAATATTATGGTAAATAATAACGATATACATGCCAAAGAAACATCAAGGCTACAAAAAACAAGTCAATAAAGGGTAGCCCCCGAAAAAATTTGGCAACGTCTGGGTACGAAACCCTGGGTACCTTTTATTATTTTAAAAATCTTTATGGGCAAGCTTTTAAATTCTCATGGCAATTTATTAAAAAAATATATTGCCATGTAAGAAACATAATTTTTAAATATATTCAATTTACATTAGGGCATATACAGTTTATCGATATGCCTATTTTGCTTTTCGTAAGCATCTTTATTATTTAGAAAATGGTCTTGCTATTGTGCCACAAACAAATTTCTTCAATGTACAGTACATACACGTAAAATTTTAAATTTTTGGAATAACCTTAAATGAATTCTCAACCTATACAGAGTTTCCCCACATAATTAAACCACAGCTGAGAACTGAAGAGACATATCTATCCATGGTAGGCCGTAATCGCTGCTGTTTGAGATATTGTATTTCTAACATTTGTTTCGCATCTAAAGTTACCTTTGTGCATGACGCGGCTCGCGATTATACCACACATCTAAGCTGCACAGTAACCTCACTTTTGGAAAGGTGCACTGTACGAAATGTCATCGAGAGGGCTGTTTATGTGTTTACAGGCGCAGTCGAGCGGGTTTCAAAATGCGCACGCAAATACTTTCACAAAAACCCACTCTATCTGAATAGGATTACCAATTTATCAGCCGATTGAGAGCCCCTGTGTCCACCTTTTTTATAATGAAATCTTAACGATTGCTTAAAGTCAAAAATATAAGACGTGTCACACAATTGACGCTATTAGTAAATTATTAATGTGAGTTAATAATATAGTTAGTTTATAAGATATACGGGTAATATGTTCTTTTTGCACACTGTTTTTAAGGTAGATTATGCTGACACTATATTTTTTTATGATCATGTAATACGCATACTGTCGCAAATCAACCTTTCATTTAATTTTATTTTATCTATATACTCGGGAACACCTTCGGCACCCCCCGGGGTTTTGATGTCGTGACGATGTATGATAAAGAACTAGAGGCAAGGGTTGTAAATGCAATCATGTAATCTCATTTTAAAATAAAAATTCTCGTGTTCAAATTTGCCGCGCCGCCCGCTCTCGATTCCGCTCGTATAAACGCGTCACGTCCAAAGTTAACTTTATTCGTTTTCGTCAATAGTATGACATAAGCTCAAATTATCGATTTTGAGACCAAATACTGACGCCTTAGTTCCAAACCTAATATCAAAAGCTGCATAGACCCGCTCTACACGAATACGTATAAAGTTGCGTCTCCGCACATCATTGTTGTCTAAACTCCATCGAGCTTTACCCTTGTTAACTCGCCACTACAGTCTGTGCACCACAGACTAAAGTTCAACTGTTCCAAAATTCACTGAACTATAGCACCAATATTCACAGACTTAATATAATAACGAAAGGCACGGGGCGGCAATTCACAGAGTACGAGACCGACGACGACGGTGCGGCGGTTGTTCTTTATGATCCATGTAGGTAGGGGGCATATGTCGATAGTGAGGTCTGTAAGCTGTGACGATCCTTTGAACCCCAGGTCTCAGACCCTTGTACGGGTTGTGACAGTTTTGATTATTCTCTGTGGCAGTACACTCGCCCGCAGGTGAAGTTAACTGTTATTGAGAGGTTGCCGTGCGGGAAAAAGTAAATATGTAGGGTTCCGTACCGTCGGTATATCTGTCTGTTCGTCTGTCACAGGGGTAATAGGCAGAAAGTTGAAATTTTCACAAAATACGTGTTACTATAGTTTCTACCACGATATAAAAAAATGAAATTCCCCATACAAGAAACCTCCAAAAAAGTTGCATTATTATACCGGTAATTGTTTTGACTCTCACTGAAAGACGGAAATACAGACAAGTTTATAAATTTTGTAATCCATCCATCAGCCTGTTTCATCCACTGCTGGACATAGGCGTTTCCAGGATTTCACCACTCTTGGCGGCCCTCCTGGAAGAAATGCCCATACTCACACACGCTGGGTGGACGGGTTGGTGAGCGCGGTGCCGAAACCCTTGCACCAGTGACGCCGCTGCCCGTCACCAGTCTGTATTATATAAGGCCCGGCAATTGGGGATGGATATACCGCCATCCATCGGTCCCAGGCAATGGTGGGCCGTAATGTGTAATATTACGTAATGGTGGGTTGTAATATTGTTTTCAACACATGTGCTTATAGTGGCCCTTATTGCAGTGTTCTTAGGGACATAATGCAGCATATTAAACACGTGTGCTTTTTTCATTATCGCACTAGTGTTTTTTACATTACAGTTTTTTTTTTAAATCTTAGCAAAGAGTTTTGATGTCTTGAGAAATAGTTAAGTTTTTGCGAATAAATAGACTGCCTCAGTTAAAATATAATAAATAATTATTTAATTTCATCAAATTATTGATTTTATCGACAAGTTAACTCAATTTTTGTTGTAAATTCAAAAATATTCAGTTTGTTAATATTTGGCTGTTTGGCAATAATTGGCTGTTTGGCTTTTTGCGTCAGTGCCTCTATTACCATCTGCGCAAAAACCAAAATCTCCGCCGCTATGTTTCAAAGAAAATTCTCAGTTCATAGCTGTGGTTTCGATTATGTGGAAAAAAGACAGTGAAATTTTATTATTTTTCCTCGCAAGTGTGTTGAAAAACGTATGAAACGCGTGAGCATTAGACATTGCAGGCCGAGCCTAACGCAGCTCACTTGTATCATAATGTACTATTAACAACTATAAAGGAAAAAAAAAAAAGTAAGGTTCCGTATGCAGACGGAGCCAAAGTTTTTGTCTGGCGCTACTATTTTAGCAGCTTATTGTTGTAGTTTTGATGTTGCTTTGTATGTATATTGTTGTTATTTACCTTAATCTTTAAGGGTTCCACACTTGTATTTTGGGACGAAACCCTTTGTGCGCAGGTCCATCTCGCACTTGTATAAGTTTTTTGATAAATACAGGGTGTATTATTAACGTGCTCAGAAAATTAAACCACATCTCTCTGGTCAATCACACAGATAAACTTTTTTTTACAAATATTTTTCGTTTATATGTTAATAGGAAAGTGTTTTATTTTTGTTGTTTTGTTTAAACTTTTGAAGTTTTACTAAGGAAATGGTTCGGTGTAATCATTAGTAATCAGAGTTTAGTTTTCTGAGTACATCTTTACGACTCCGGTATATGCTGCGGTAAGATGAATACTTTGTTATACATATGGTCACGAGATGAATCCCCAAGAAGGTGTCAATAGTATTCGGTCATAATCCACACTCGGTACACCCGCATTTCACCGACAATTATTACGTCCCAACGTGATGAGTACTGAGCCCTATCGCCGTACTTCGAGAAAAAATACACGCTTTTAGTGCATGCAGTTTTCCTCACGGTGTTTTCCTTCACCATGCAGCAAGTATTATTAGATAAGAACGTAAATACTATGCACATATATTCTGAAAAACTTATTGATGCATGCTTGACCGGGGATCAGACCTGGGTCTCAAGATTGAAGAGGGCATTGGTCTTCTGTCTCAGCTACCGCCGCTTTTGTCGCAAGCGCAATTCTGAGAAGAAAGTAGTGCGTCTATTCCCTACATCGGGCCTGTTCTTCCCAGTTATCGCTTTTGTAAAATCAGTATATACCGCAATACATTTATTCCAGTTAAAATTTTAGTTATTTGTTCAATCAGTTAAAACTTCAAAAAGCTTTTCGATGGTCGCACGACCCGGTACTGATTTTCAATATAGGAAAATATTCCCAATTGAACCCTCACGTCGGTGAAATACAAAAACTAAGCCAAGTCCGACACAACAAACGGAATGGCAAAATATTTACTGGATCGCCTTGTTAATTATTTAATTGTGAAAATCGATTTTAATATCATTAATAAGTCTCGATATTGCGTTTTAAAAATATATTTTTTGTCGCGTTGGTAATGCTAAACTTCGATAAACGTACTGAATGGAAACGTCATCGTCAAACGTCAGATTTCGCCTGACTAGTTTCGCTGTATTCGTACAGTTTCTTCGGAGGCAAACATGGTTACGCGGTGGTTCCCCGTTTGACACAATATCAGTATGAATCTAAACCACGAATCTTTTAGTAGTAAAATTCGATAAACGTTAAGGTTTAAAGATACTTTATTCTTACTAAAGACAATATGTCACTTACATAAGAAGAGATCTTAATTAATTAATTATAGTTTCGTCCATCCGCACAGACAACAATTGAAGGTGTTAGTAAGCTCCGCAGTTCACTTCTTTAATCTTATAACCACCTCTCTAACACCAGTTATTATTTATTTAAAATATGTTGAGCCAATTTACGCTTGAAATCATTAAAGAGTTCAGAATTTTTAATTTCTGAGGGTAGATTGTTAAAAAGCTGTGCTCCCTCATATGTAAACATTCTTTTGCCGTAATTTGTTCGGATCTTTGGTAGTATGACGTAGCTAGGCCGTCTTGTGGAGCGTTTAGACACTTGCCTGTGCTGGATAAATGAGATTGATGTGTGAATTGATTTTCTTAACATTTTTCTAACAAGGATGCATGTGCTGTAAATATATAATTGTTTTAGATTCATAATGTTGGTTTGTTTGTATAATGTAGTAGTTGGTGTTAAGTAGGGATAGTGAAATAACATTTTGATTAATTTATTTTGGATGATCTGCAGACCAGATAAATTGGTCTTACATGCACTGCCCCATATTTCGATAAGATATATGAGATGTGATTTTATCAACGAATTATATATTGTCATTCGCACTTTTCGGGGGAGAGAACGTACAATGCCACGTAGAGAACCCATTAGTGAAGATAGTTTTTTCTTTAGATATTCAATATGCGGCTTCCACGTTAATCGGTTGTCAATTCGCAATCCTAGATACTTTTCTTCGTGTTTCTCTTGTATTGGCATGTTGTTGATTGTTAATGGGGGATATGTATCTATAGGTTTGTTTTTTGCTTTAAATATAATATAGGATGTTTTAGAGACGTTGATTGTTAACAAGTTTGACTGCAACCAGCAGTTTAGAGCGTTCAAGTCTTCTTGTGCTAAAGCAATAATGTCACGTATGGAGGAACCAAAGTAGAATAGGCATGTGTCGTCTGCATATAGGGTTATATGCCCATGTAATCCTAAATCAGTCATCATCATCATCGTATGGCCTTGGTATCCTGCTTTATCTTAGTATTTTCTATTTTATATATACAGCTACAATTCTAAATCCAGGTTTGATAGCCATACTTTTGCCTGAGGTGTTAACTTATGTAGCTGCTCCAGCCCACCAGAAAACCTTCTGTTGGGGCACTCTTCCACGATGTGACGGATAGTTTGTTCCGAGGCTCCACAGTCACAACGAGGTGAGTCAGCTATATCCCACTGATGCATGTTGTAGTTGCACCTTGCCACGCCAGTACGAATTCTATTCAGCGTAGTCCATAGCTTACGGTGTTCTCTAAAACCTGGTTGTGTGGCAGACGGGTCAGATATGATGTCCGCCTCTGAACATTTTTCTTCTCGCCATTTTGCCCGCCATTCAGTCTGGATGTCAGTTTGGTGTTTGATCTTGGCATCAATCCAGATTGGTTTGCGGGAAGGAAGTCGCTGAGGTGGTATCTGGTCTAATGTTTTCCTTATAGGCATTTTGTGTGGGGCCTCGTTGAATGCTCTAGTCCATTCACTAGCAGTTGCTTGCTCTCTCCTGAGCTGTGGTGGGGCTATGTGTGCTAGCACCGGTAGCCACGGTATCGGAGTTGGCTTGAGGGTGCCCGATATAATTCGCATCACTCTGTTTAGTTGGACATCTATTTTATTTGTATGTGCGCTTTGGTACCACACCGGAGCGCAGAACTCAGCGGTGGAGTACACCAAGGCAAGTGCGGAGGTACGAAGGACGTCAGCGCGAGCTCCCCACGTCGTGCCAGCTAGCCGGCCAATTAGGTTGACTCGAGTCTTCAGCTTTTGGGCGACGTTCTCCAGGTGATCACGGAAGGTCAGAGATCTGTCTAGGATAACACCTAGGTATTTTGGGGAAAAATTATGACGTAATATTTTTCCACAGAATGTCACCCGAAGTTCACATCGAGCCAGGCTGTTTGAGAGATGAAAGGCGCTTACTTCAGTTTTTGTAGGGTTTGGTTGAAGTCGCCACTGCGTATAATATTTGTTCAGCTCACGAAGATCTTCACATAGCACAGCTTCTGCATCTTCAAACTTTTTTCCTTGGAAAGCCAGGGCCAGGTCATCAGCGTATATGAATTTTTCCGATCGGGTGCTGGGCATGTCACTAGTGTACACATTGAACAAAAGCGGGGCCAAAACAGAACCCTGAGGGAGACCGTTCTTCAGCAGCTTGTAAGTACTTTCTTCGGCGCCGAGCATCACTTTGATGTTGCGTGGCCCCAGCATGCGTTTTAGCAGGAAGAAGATTTTCTTACATGGTACTATGCTGCTGAGCTTGTGTAGCAGGCCGTTGATCCAGACAGTATCGTAGGCTGCTTTTAAATCGACGAACGCTACAAACGTCTTTTCCCCTCGCTGAAAACCAGCCTCTATGAATGATGTAAGGGCCAAGACTTGATCAGCGCAGCTACGGTTTGCTCTAAATCCGGCTTGTTCCGTCGGTATCGTTGGGTTCACTGCTGGGGAGATGCGATTGTATATTAGGCGTTCAAGCAACTTATAAGTGACGCTCAGCAGGGTTATTGGCCTGTAACTCGCTGGATCGTCCTCTGGTTTCCCGGGCTTGAGAATGGCTACTACTTTAGCTTCGAGAAATATTTTTGGTAGAGTACTTGTTTCCAGGATGTTATTAAAGAAACCTAGTAACCATCGTCTACCTTTGTTGCCTAGGTAGGTAAGGAATTCCGGGTAGATATGATCAAAACCCGCCGCTTTGCCACATCTTACGTTACTGAGTGCCACTGCCAGCTCACGGCCCGTGAAAGGAGAACTGAACTCATCTCTGGGTTTGAGACCTCTGACGTAATTGACATGTTTTATTCTGATCTGTTTGGCAAATGACTTATCTACCTTCGCACAGTTTGTTAGGTTTTGAAGGTGCCGGGCAACCTCATTCGGGTGTATTGGAGGCTCCTTTGCATCAGGTGCTGTTGCTCCTCCCAATTTACGCAGCAGGGTCCAGCTCTCTTTGCTGGAGTGGGTGAAATTCATGCCTTCCACACTTTTAGTCCATATTTTGCGCCGGGATTCGTCAAGTGCGTTCATGAGTTTATGCGCCGCCTGAGGGTCACTTGTGGACTGAAATTCCTGATAGGCTTCTTCCGCTTCTACTGTCCAGCCAGGTATGTATTCCTTGCGAAAACCTCGCGGGATATGCCGTTTGGCCCCACTTAAAACGATCTTGCAGAAACGCCCATAATTTTCTGCGGAAGGTTTGAGCCAGCGTAGGGTGGAGTCCACCTGGTGACTGTAAGCATCCCAATCAGCCTTAGTAAAGTTCCATCGGGATTTGGGAACCGACATAACAAGGGGAACTTCAAGTCCGATTTTTATTAGAGCCGGGCGGTGTTGGCTACGCGGGAAATTAGTCAGAATTTTTCGCGTGGTTGGAAGAATGTTGCCGCAGTGGTCCTGCGACACGAAACAGAGATCGGGGTTTGTGTCACTTTTCCAGCGAGCCGATCGGAATGAGCCTCTATCTTTAGGATCGAAAATCAGATGGATATTCTCTTTTTCAGCCCAGTCAGATAGGATCTCGCCACACGAAGTTTTTGAGGAATATCCCCATGATGTGTGGTGGCTGTTGAAGTCGCCAAGGTAAATTGCAGGGTGGGGGAGCTTAGGCAAAGGTGGCTTAGGAAAGACACTGTTTGGAGGCTTATATACGGCTATCACTGTTATATTGGAAATTTGAACTTTAATTATTTCTAAATTATTTTCGCTTGAAATTTCTAACACTTTTGACTGATTTAAAGAAGACTTCACATATACTGCCGATCCATAAATAGGTGAAAGTGTATAAGCTAAGAGACTGAAACCAGGGATATAGCCTCGTCTATCAAAATTATCCTAAATCAGTGATGCTGTTTATATAAATTAAAAACAATAAAGGGCCTAAAATTGATCCCTGCGGGACACCAAAGGATATAAGTTGGGGTTCACTTTGATACTCGCTGATTTTTACTATCTGCTTCCTATTCATCAGATATGACTCAAACATACTGAGTGCAATGCCGTTTATTCCAATCGCGCTGAGTTTCCGTATTAGTAGGTTATGACTCACCGTATCAAATGCTTTCTTCAGATCAATAAAAATTCCTAGTGTAATCTTTTTACCATCGATATTCTGTCTAATCTTAGTGATTACATCTACGGTTGCAGCTAGGGTATTGCTTTTTGGCCTAAAGCCGAATTGCCGTTCTGTAATGTAGTTGATGGAAATTAAGTAGGATTCTAAGCGTTTATAAAGAATTTTATCAAAAATTTTCGAGAGAACTGGAAGAACTGAGATCGGTCTATAATTGCCTGGGTCGGTTTTTAAGCCAGATTTGTAGATGGGAGAGACTTTTGCGATTTTGAGTGTGTCGGGGAAGTGTCCTCTCAAAAGAGCTTCATTTATGCATTTGGTTAGTTGAGGGACTATCAAAGTTTTCAGGCATTTGATAACTTTAGTGCTGATGCCATCCAAACCAGTACTTGAGTTGGAGTCTAAGTCATCTATTATTTTAGTTACTTCACTATCTGTAGTTGGTGCTAGGTCTGTTAGTTGTGTTGTTCTGTCTGAGGAACCTGGTGATGGGATGGTAGTATCAGTTTTGTGGATGTATGAAGGGATTTCTTTAGCCAATAGCGGTCCAATAGATGAAAAGTAATTATTGAAGGTATTGCAAATTACAGTGGGATCGGTAATGGTTTTTGAATCACTTACAAGTTTAGGGAGAGCACAGCTAGTTTTTAATTTATTGTTAGAGAGGTCGTTAATTAGACTCCACATCTTCTTGGGTTTGTTGCTGCATTTCTTGAATTGATTGTGGTAATACGAATCTTTTGTTGCCTTGATAAGATTAGCTGTAGTATTTTTCTTCATATTAAACTGGTTCTGTAAAGTGACATTTTCAGGGTCCTCTTGTAATTTAGCCCATAGCTCATTTCTCTGATTAATAAGTATATAAATAAGTAAGAATTTTTACTTTTTGTGGTTTTTAGGGGCTCACTATACTAAAAATAAACCATCAAGTGCGAGTGTGACTCGTGTCGTGAGGGTTCCGTATCATTCCAATACGCTAGTAGACTTAAATGATTTGATTAGACCTATCATAGAAAATGTATGAAACAAAACTGCACAATTAAGTTGGTCGAGTACTTACGTACGTAACCCTAAACCTATATTAAAAATCAGCGTTTTCAGTATTTGTTCTTTAAATAGAGTATATGGCAAATAATATATAGAATATTCTAAATTCCCAACTAGTTTAGTTTTTGAGATAGACCCCGGAACAAAAATAGTCTAAAATTGACAACTTTGATTCCTTTGATCATTGGTGTTTTCCGACTCCCTTTTCATGGGACCCCCCCTTGAAAATTAATTTTATTTAATTATCAATCAAATATTCGGTTTTGGGAAATCATTTTACATAACATATCCAAATTTCAGATCTGGCCTCATTTCGTCAGCAAGCTAGAAACCTGTGACATACGGACTGACAGATGGACAGATAAACACATGGACAGACGGATAGATGGACAGACAGCAGAGCAACTTTAAAAAGGTTCCCTGATGCCTTCAGGAACCCTAAAAAACTGAGAAACAATGATACAGAATAACGTTCGTTAGTTTCCTCCTATTGACGCTTCATATACGATGCTACGAGCTACGACGCTACGACGACGCTATAATATAGCACTATATAGCTCACAGCATTGTAGTTTGGATTATTTGTGGTAATAATATATCAGTTCTTTATTCTTAAGAAACCGGCCAAGTGCTAGTAGGACTCGCGCACGAAGGGTTCCGTACCATTATCCATAAAAACGGCAAAAAATTCATGTCTGTTATATGGGAGCCCCCTTAAATATTATTTTTATTTTAATTTAATTATAAATTTTTAAGGTGAATATATAACTAAATATTCTGTGAATCTTTCAAGCGTCTACCTGTTGCCGTTATCAATATCATGCAAAAACAAGCAATAGAATCACGTTTGTTGTATGGGAGCCCTCTTTAATATTTATTTTAAATCTATATTTCAGTATTTTTTGTTATAGCGACAACAGAAATACATCATCTTTGCAAATTTCAACAGTCTAACTATCACGGTTCATGACATATAGCCTGGTGACAGATGGACGGACGGACAGCGGAGTCTTAGTAATGGTCCCGTTGGTTACCCTTTGGGTACGGAACCCTAAAAAAGACGTTGGTAAAACTAAAAGAACACATCATAAAGTTAAATTCCTTGCAATATCTTGCGGTTCGTTCGTAGTTTTGTGCTGTTATTAGCATACCAATATTTTTTCCTCACCCAATAAAATATACCCTATATAAATAAATTTATATATTTCTTGTAATATAACATCAAAAATATTCTAACCGTAAGAGTTTCAAGGAAAGCTTGCAATTCCAGGCTCCAAAAAGACAGACACAGTAGTAGACCAGCGAGCCCTCAGCCAGCCCTTGAGTCGACAGGGCTTTGAGTCAGCCGCCGCCGCCGGCTCACACTCGTGTCTCACACACAGCTTCATACTCGTGTCACACACACACATACACACTCAACAGTGCCACGCGCTAGTGGAACAGCAGCGCTGATTCTGTGTTTTCTACTGGGATATTTTACTGGATTACGTAGATGGCAAAACTGGATAATCTTTATTAAAGTTCTCCAAGAACTTTGTAAGAAAAACAATGGCAGAGTGAGTTGTTCGGAAAATCTTAATATGTACACACGGCCACGCGCTCTTCTTTAAGTTTTTGTAATATTCATCCAATACTATTAAAATTAAATTTGTAATCGACATCTAGAAAAAGACTCTAAGGATTTCGATTAAACTAACAGTATAAGGGTTTTCGGGACGAAAAATCGATTTAGCAAGGTCTCATATAGGTAAAATGTATTTTCTGCAAGTTTTCAGGAGGAAAACATCATATCATCCATGCAGCAAAATTTTAAGGGTTTGCTCTGATTATTGCGAACATAATAATATTGTAAATGGATCAAGTTGTCTATAAATATTTATTGTTTTATTTGAATTTTAATTGTAATATTGTTTATTAATTACTGTGATAGGTATAACCGTTGTAATTAATTAGTTAAATAAATAAATAAATATCGTCTTGCCTTCGTACAAGATTGTTTTAGTTGATAGAGCGTCCGCTTGGCGCGCAAGAAGTCCCTGGTTCAAACCACGCCGGAGTAAACGTCTTTTTTTCGTTGTCTATTTATGTCCACAAAGATACGAGTATGTATGTTTTTCTTTTTTTAAATAACGCGTTTGTTCTGAAAGTATTTTACTCGAGCGGTATTTATTACTCGTAATCTACCATCTTATTTACATACGAGTACCTACCAAATTTCTAACTATTTCACTGATACTACAGAATAGTCGAAAAGTATTTGGACAATTATTTTATTGTAATGTTTTTAAAATGTATATATATTTTTTTATAAATTTAAATCACATTTACGCAAGTGAGGACAGATCTGCCGTGGTTTACTGTGACGAGTTTTAGACTGTACATACCCACTTGTACATAATGCCTGGGATCTGTGCCTCCGTATTTGCTGTCTAGCTGCTGCTATAAAAAAGTACTATCCTGACACTTTTCTGGACAAAGATCATGTTAAATTAATTTATAAGACTTACAGATTTCAACAATTTTTAGGCAAAGCGATAATACTTTTCGTGGTATTTATTTTTAATATTTAATTCTTAATTCTTTATTGTACACAGAAAAAATAATATACAATGTTGGTCTTAAATGTAATGTACAGTGGCGAGCTTATCTCAAAAATGAGATTTATTCCAGCAAACCAATCCTGAAAGTGAATATTTTATTAGATAGGATATTTCATCCCTAGGGACCTACTTACTAAAGTTGCTTTTGATAGGTAACTATGAGAGCAGTGAGGAGTTGGCAAAGTAAAATGCACTTGCAATATACAATCAAATACATAGAAGTCCTTTTTATCTTTTTTAAGATTGTTGCATCGTTGGTTCAACTTATATTTTTCTTTCCTTTCCAATACGAAATTTAAGCAAAACTGGTATTTACAGTGAATATTTCTACACGAATATGAGGTATATATTTCTATTAGTTATAAATAGAACAGTATTTATATTCGTAGACGGTAATTATAGTAACAGTTGTTTCATTGCAAGTACATAAACTAACCCCTAATAATTGCTGATACGAGTATGTTGTACACACCTCTTCTGGTTAAAACCAAGTATTAATATCAAAGTAAATCTCAGCCCCAATCTAAGCCTACACATGACCTGCAGCGGTGTCAAACAACAAGGATAGCTTTGAGTTCAGTCAGCAGTTGGTATGTAGAGATCCGGTACGTACGATTTACTGACTAGTGATATAGGAGACGAGGATTATTTGGTCAACAATACGTGTATATTATGTATGTATACATATACGAGTATCAGCCAAGTGTTCCTCATACGTAGGTTGCTACGAAAGCTTTGAGCTGTATAAACACTATTCTTATTTTCTAAAAATAACTTTAATGTTTCTCAAAATAAACTCCTCCAAGGTCTATATGTCGCCACATTTTCAAAAATAAAAATAAAATTTAAAAAATCGTCGAGGTCGAAGAAAAGCCAATTAAATTCTTGTACTGTCTCAACCGAGTTCATGAATGTCCGGCCACGCATCATTTCTTGACGGAGGGGAATAAAAAAAGTCACACGGACCAGGTCAGGCTGTAGAGAGGATTGTCAGATTCCGTATAATGTTAAGTTTCTTTTATAATTATAGAATATCATCACGAAACGATTTTCTTGGGAGCATGATTGCAAGCTGGACTGAAATTGTCTTTTTTTATTTATTGAATTAAATTGCAGTGAACTAAATTAACTTGAATTTATTATGCTCCTTGAGAAGTACCTTTTGATAGTTTTTATACAGCTAAAAACTTTTGTAGCCACCTACGTATCATCTGTCACTGTGTGTAGCTCTTAGAATCAAAGTGTTTACACTAGACCTGACAACTTGCCTGTTTCGGTGATTGTACGCAGTACCGGAGACAGTAGCTTTGTTCGTAGTTGTAATAAACTACCCTCGAGGCTGCGATAAACGTTAAACCACGGCATTCGGCCGGAATGTGCGAGTTGGTTTACTACTGACTAAACAAACCGGAAATACTCTGCTTTAATTAAAAGTAGAACGTTTAACGTTATGAATTAGGTCAATAATATTAATTTATTAAAAGTAGAACCTCAGTTCAGTAATATTAATTAAATTGCCTGTTGCCCGCGGCTCTACTCACGTTTATTAAATCTCTGCTCTATTTTCGGTTTAGGTGTTATTTTATCAACACTTCCTTGTAACCTTTATGTTGCCTCGTGTCACTACGATGATAATAAGGAAAACTGTAACCAAATAAGTTCAGTAGTTCTCGAGTTAAAACTAAAAATACATACAGATTCTAGAAAGCTTCAGTCCAATAATAATAACCCATTTAATTTAAACTTTCGCAAAAATATTCAATGTAAAGGCAGGGCTTTTTACTACTATAATATTGGTATAGATATAGACAGGTTATATTTAGCATGGACCTAAGATCATATGAAACTTCAATATAGGTACACGTATTGTTGTTGTTTGTCTAAAGCTCACAGAACACCTGGATACTGGTATTTTGTATCTGCCTTTACCGCCTCTGTGCTCGAGGGTTAGATGTCACGGGTTTAAAGAGTAGAAGCACATTTACTCGTATGTTTGATCTACATGCTTCGGAGGACACGTTTAACTGTGAGTCCGTATTTGTTCCCCAAGTACAGCGTCAGGTCTCACCAACTATCACGCTGGGACGTAATAATCGTCAGTGAAACGTGAATCTTCGAGTCCACAATCAAAACCCTGCTGACCGCCCCCGGAGATTTATGTCGTGACCGTACCGTATCGTATGTGTGATCCTGATATTGAAACACCTAATCGATATGAGAGTTTCCTGAAACTGAATGTTTACTTTACGTAAGATGGTCAACTACAATTAGAGAGCACCGATATAACTTCAACCTGGAGGTAACCTTTAATGTCTATGTTACTGAAGCGGTACATAATCCAGAACCATCAGTTTGTGGATATACCGAGCTGCTAGAAAGTGCAGAGCTCACAGGTGCGTCCGACAAGCCAGCTGGTTGAACAGCTGTGCAGCTGAAGTTGGTTCGAGCCGGTTGTTGCGGTGTCGGTATTGTTCCGATAAATGTACTATATTAATAACTATTTCAAATATCTGCTCTCGTGTAAATGGATTACAAATTGTGACGTACAGCGTCTGTAGCGGAATACGTGGCACTTTGTCGTCTGAGGAAAAGATGCAAGTGATCGATCACGAATTTTACAAAACAAAACAACACAAGAGAAAAGGGTTCCGCAGCATTATGGGAGTGCAAAAACGGCAAAAAAATAATGTCTGTTGTATGGCAGTGCACGGGTCCGACTCTCACTTCGCTAGTTTTAGTATTTGTTGTTATAGCGGCAAAATAAATACATCATCTGTTAAAATTTCAACTATCAAACTGTCACGGTTCATGAGATACAGCCTGGTGACAGACGGACGGACGGACGGACGGACTGCGGAGTCTTAGTAATAGGGTCCCGTTAGATTACCCTTTGGGTCGGAAACCCTAAGAATTACACGATTGAGTCGAATGGGTGAGGTTGGGTAATATATTGATTGGTAACTATCATGTGTATCGTAATACTTTTAACTAAAACAAGCCAATGAATTTGTTATAACGTTTTGGTGTTTGTTTTCCTGAGCAATCCTTATTATTTATCACTATTTTATAAACATAAACTAAATACTATATATTGTGAAAAAAAAGATAGACGACGCATAGAATAGGACAAAAAAAGTCAAGTAGATTTAGGCAACTAAGGGCGGTCTTTTCGCTTAGAGCGATTTCTTCTAGACATTATTTTAGTGGACTATACCGGTTGTAAATAGACTACTACCATTAAATGAAACCACATATTCTACTGAACCACTTTTCCCAAGAATCATACTCGCGCCCACCCTTCTTAGTTTGGGAAATAATTGAGTTCCAAAAAAAATGCGTGAACCCTAATGCACCGACATACGAGTGAGTTTCGAGAGAGCGCGTCTGTAAAACAGCTGTTCCGGTGCAGCGTTCTAAAACAGACCTTCCTCCTATGAGATAAAGTCTTTTAGTTAAAGTTGAATATATTTTTCTCTGAAGATTTGCCCGGGGTTTTTTTTGAAAAGTTGTTCAGTATGATCAGATGAGTATGTGGTTTTATTTAATAGTCGCACTCTATTTACAGCCTGTCTATAAATACAAATAACCGGCCAAATGCGTGTCGGGTCACGCGCATTGAAGGGTTCCGTAGTTGCCCAGTACATTTTATAAGTTGATCTACAGATCGTGCCAAACTTCTGGTCCGCTCGGAAGTTGAGGGGACAAAAAATTTGGCGTGACCTGTACTTATAAACCTGTTAAGCGTACTTGCCTGTGACAGTTTTCCTTTTAATTGCATTATTTTTTCACATATCCATAAACAACCGTTTAGCTAGGGGGGGTGGACACTTGACTCTAACAACAGCACTTTAAAGCTTAATATTTTGCCAACGGACCCCTAAATAGAAAAATGGTTTTCACACATCCACAATGTTTTTCAACGATCTATCTAACGATACCCACACTATGGGATAAATGAGAAAAAAAATTATGCTCAATTTATGTGTATGGGAGGTACCCTTAAAACATTTTTTTTCATGATTTTCTTTTACCGTTTTATTGGTGCGATGTATGCCCATGCCAAATTACAGCTTTCTAGTACTAATAGTCTCTGAGCTAAACCGCAGAGAGACGGACAGACGGACATGGCGAAACTATAAGGCTTCCTTGTCAGACTACGGAACCCTAAAAATGACATTAACATACAATTAATATATAATACGGATATATGTATAAGTACCTGTACAGTAGTTCTTTTTACTGAATTTGGTCCAGTTGTCTGTGTAAGGTCGTAAATTTGTGTTTAGACAGAGATTACCAAGTAAATGAATAATTTAATTAGTTTCCATTAGACTTAAGTTTGACGAAAGGTCTCGTTAATGCTGTGTTTATGTGCAGGCTTCACGCTGCATCAAAGCAACCTCTAACCTGAGGTCAAAAGGGGTGAGGGGGAAGCATTCACTTTGCACTTTACGCTATTTGATGAAACTCGGCAAGGTTTAACTTGCAATTTTAACAAATACTAATGAATTTCGTTTAAGTATACCACAGACGTACACACCAATTATTAATATTAAACGCATAGATTCGACTTGAAGCAATTTTAGCTCAGTGAATTACGAGCTATTTTAGATATAAATATTGCTTGTTTCCAAACAAAATATATACGAGAGATTAGTCTAAGTATTAACAAATATGTTTCAAGCATAAGCCAGCCAAAACAACCCATTTTTATACGTTTCTTCATACCATGTAGCTTAAATGTCGCTTGGTTTTTAAATGAAAACTTACCATCGCTATTTAAACGTTAGGTATAGTCTGTATGTCTGTGGTTTATACAAGTTATGTTAACCCTAGAAGGTGGTATGCCGACCAAATAGGCGACATGCTGAAGAAGGGCAAAGTAAAAAGTACCCGGAATAGAAGAGCTTGTATGACTACATTTATGGATGTAGAAGTAAAAGAGGTGTGTCAGGATCGTAGCAGATGGAAATCTGTAGTCTCTGCCTGCCCCTCTGGGAGACAGGCGTGAGTATATTGTATGTATGTATGATGTTAACCCTCTAATTTTTATGATTGTTAAGACCATAGATCGCAGTCGCGATCACGGCTCGGACCCATCTTACAGACTCAATACTGTATACACACGATATTACAGGAGTAACCAAGGTTTTCAACCTCACCATTTCACTTCATTTAAACGCAACGAGTATTAGTGAGCCGAACTTCAAAGAAAACAAACAAATACAGGAATAAGTGAAGACTGTTTTTTCTTTTGAAATAGTACCTATAGTTACTTTACTTTTTGGATTTCTTGTAAGCTTTGTTATTTGTCTTTTAGGGTCCCGTAGTTAACAAGGAACCCTTCTAGTTTTGCCGTGTCTGTCCGTCTGTCTACCCGTGGCTTAAAAACTCTTTGTCATAGAAAGCGGGAGTGATGCAGGAGTTGCTTTGGTAAAGCACATATTTGACGCTTGGGAAGCAAAGCAGGATGCGTTCGGTGTATTTTGTTACCTCTCAAAAGCTTTTCATTGCGTTAATCATGAAACACTTTTATGTAAATTGGATCACTATGGAGTTTTGGCGTTATTTAAGTCATACCTTAGTGACCGGATTCAAAAGGTAGACATACATGGAGTAAAGTCATCTAGTTCATTGGTCAAAATGGATGTCTAAATTCTAAATTCTAAATTCGTAGCGGGGGCGATGAGTCCTGCACTGAATCTCCGTGATCGTGAGTATTGTGCACTTCCCCGCGGTCGGCTAGCCCAGCCAGGACAACTCCTTGAAATAGAGCCGAACGGCTTCAGCCTGCCGACACAAAATCTGGTCCAGAGAAAGGGAGATGGAGCTCATTGCGATCCCTGCGTTACGTCTCATGTCATCAGTGGCGGGGCAGTGAAGCAGCACATGCTCCACCGTCTCATCTGCGTCTAAGCACCCTCAACATAGGGGGCTGTCAGTAACACCTGTAGTGAAAAGGTGTCTGTTCAGGTTGTTTGGGTGTCCCGCAGGGCTCCATTTTGGGACCCTTATTGTTTTTAATGTACATAAATGACCTTCCTTACTAAGTTGAAGACTTATATTCTTGATGACGCGAATTCAACTCTCTCCCTGATTCTTGATTGGTTCACTGCAAACAATTTAGTTCTAAATGCAAAAAAGACGAAATGTATAAAATTTACATTACCAAATGTAATTCAAGTAGATGTCAGTTTATTTTTGCAGGGGTCCAAGCTGGAGTTAGTAAACGAAACTAAGTTTTTAGGTATTACTATAGACTCTCGTCTTCAGTGGGGTACCCACATTGAAGCTCTCTGTGGCAGTCTTAGTTCAGCCGCTTACGCCGTTAGACGCATAAGGCAGATTACTGATGAGGATACTGCTAGATTAGTATATTTTAGTTATTTTCACAGCATTATGTCATATGGCATAATATTGTGGAGTAGAGCCGCGGATATAGAAGCAGTCTTTGTATTGCAAAAGAGAGCAATTTGGTCTATTTATAACATGAAGTATCGAGATTCATAAAGAGAAAAGTTTAAGGAAATGAATATATTTACGGTCCCATGTGAATTTATTTATCAAGTTATTAGATATGTCAGAAAAAATATTAATAATCTCCCGAGGCTTGGTGTGCACCACTCTGTTGAAACCAGAAACAAACAAAAACTAGCTTTTCCAAAATTCAGACTTGCCAAGGTAGGTACCTCTTTTGTAGGACATGGTATAAGACTTTACAATAAACTTCCAAAGGAGGTCCTTGGTTTGCCTGAAAATAAGTTAAAACTATACATTAAGCTTATTTATATTAAAAAAGCTTATTATAAAATCAATGATTATCTGGACGATAATGAAGCATGGTGTAATAAATAATAATAATCTTTATCAAAATTGTAAGTCATAATTAGCAAATTTTAATACGAAATGTTTGATTCCTCTAAAGGCTAATCTTAAGCCCTTTATAGTTAACTAATATGTAAACTGACTTTGCTGTAAAAGATAATAAACAATGTAAGACGGATCGACTAAGATCAATATTTTTTTTTCTCTTGGACATAATTCCTATGGTTTTATATTTGCCTTTACTTAAGTAGGTATAAGAAAATTGTAAAGATTAAGTTTATGTTACAAATGAAAAAATTCATTTTTGCTAAGTTTCTTGCCCTTCTTATTAGCAATACTAATCGAATGGTGCGGATAGTTAGGCATTATGTATACATAATATTTTTATTCCTATATTTCTTTATTTTATGCAGGTGTATAACTTTATTACATTTCAGTAGCCCAACCTTAATATTTTTTGGATGTATTTCCCGTATTTATTTACCAACTTGTTTGTTCGTTGCATTATTTTTATATAATATTTTTATTCCTAGATTTCTCTATTTTATTTAGGTGTATAATTAAATTTTTGTAGCCCAACCTAAATATTTTTTGTATATATTTCCCTTATTAGTATATACATATTATTTTTTTATATTTTTTTATTCTAAAGATATTTATTGTAAAGATTAACTTTGACTTGTAGAAAGTATACTTTATGTATCTATTTTAAAAAATAAATATTTTGATTTTGAAGCTGTTATTTAGTATGTTAATAAATATTAATCACGTTACACGTTGGTGGACACGGAAGTAACTCGATAGTTTTGTTGTACGACAGTCTTTCAATTTATACAAGCCTATACTATCACATAACCATAGGGTATTACTTTGTAATGTGACGCTGTCAACTTCTTTTGGGTCTTACGATGATAAATATATTTACCCTTATTCCTATAAATTTAAAGTTAAAATTAGTCAAAATATGTCAAGAAACGAAGCCTTATAGACTCCTGTATAAAAATATTTTTTATTATTTTATTTTTATGCTTTATGGTTGTCATTTAGGTTTTTTAATGATGTGACAGGAGTCTATAAGGCTTCATTTCTTGACATATTTTGACTAGTTTTAAAGTTAAAATATGTCAAGAAACGAAGCCTTATAGACTCCTGTCACATCATTAAAAAACCTAAATGACACCCATTGTACCAGAACAAACCTCGGATCGAGGCGTTCTGTTAGCACTCGCTAACATTTTGTGGTAAGATGGTGCCACTACCTTCGGATTACTATTGATGTCTTGATATTAGCTGAGGGTGGAAGCGACATCTGCTTAATATGTGGGAAACTCTTGAGTTCGGAGGTAGATTAGGTTCATTGAAAAGAATGTTACAACAAACATAAAAGTATCAGTTGTTTAGGTTAGATGGCATTACTTCCGGGATTAGAAAATAAAACAGACCTTATTTCCTTATTTTACTCAGGAAATGAAGAAATATTATTCAAATAAATTCCATATGTTTTATTCTTAATGTTTGGAAGCAGGGAAAGAGTGAAAATTACGTGAATCGAGTAAAGATGTTGTTTCTATACTAAATTACGCGAACATTAAATTCGCGCCGAAAACGGGTATTTCATGGCTATGTATCATGCATGGAATTAAAGATTTTCGGGTGTCTACAGTTGCTAAGCGAAATGGGTCCACTAAGCGAGGAGAAGAAATGTCTTTTGAGGAGAGAGATTTGGGGGGCTTTACACAAGTAAGGAATGCAGAAGGCGGGCTATGGGGGCGCAATAGCGGGAAATTGGGTAAACTTTGATTCAAGAAGTTCCGTCAAAATTCGCTGTCTTTCCGTCATAATGGCGCTGTTATTGTTAAATTGCCAGAGCCCGCTAGAATTTAGTATTGGGGGAAAAGAGGGCGACACTGCGCATCTTGCAATAAACTCATGAACTTTGGTATAGTACAGATTAGGTGAATTGGTTTTAAGGCTATGTCAAAAGTACCACTTGTTTCAGCTAGGTGGCGTATTTAGCAAAGCAGTAAAGGAAACAGATTCCATTTTCGTATTTTAATTCAAAATAAAGTAAAACCTGCTCAAATGAATTTTAGATATTTTCATTATCTTAATAATTGGTGGTAAGGAAAATTAGAATCACGAAAAATACTATTTCAAGCTAAAAAGGAAAACATTATGATTGCTGTAGTCCGGATGTCGGCGTTGAGATTTCATGACCATATAAGGTAATACGGAAATGAGAGAATGCGTGGGCCGTGGATACGGGGAGTGACAAGAAGTGAGCGGGGTATGAAAGAATCGGCGTGGCTTGGCGCCGGAAGTGAGTCGATAAAAGTGGTTGTAGGGCGGGAACGGCCCCCAGTCTTCGAAGGTGAGTCTTCGGAGTTCAGTCTTCGAGGTCCGTCAAGCGAGGCACAAGTGCAGTAATTAGTCGCGAATTTATTTTCTTGGGTTTTAATTTTATAAGGGCGTTTGTTTTATAGTTATATTATTTTGCTCGGGGTTATTTTCTTCAAAGTCCTGTCGGAATTATTTAGAGTGTGGGATACTTTTCGAGAAAGTGCAGTTTAAATTTAGAGATCCGCGAGTGTTTGTTCGAGACGATTTCCGTAAAAGGACGAATATGTAGATCGGTTATAGGGCATTCCTTTTGAGACTTGTTTCAAATGATTTCCTAAGAATTCTGGGGTCTGCTTTATATTTTAAATAATATAAGGTAAAGCTGGATGTTGCGGCTGTGAAAGGCTTTGAGCTCTAGGGCTCGGCTGGCCGGGGGAAGGATGGAAAAAGCCTCATTAAGAATCGCGGTTATTTGTGTTATATAGTTCAGACCAGTTCTCGGGACGCAGATATCAGACCTGGGCGTGGGGTTTTGTAGTTTACTGGGGTTTGGTAATAGGGATATTAGCGCGGGAGCTACTCGGTGTTTCGAGCGTGGCAATGGGTGTCTCTGGGTTTAGTTTGGGGGTATTTTCAGTAGGCTTGACGGCTAATAGGTAGGGAAAATATGTGATGCTAAACAAAGAGGTGTCTCTTTGGGGATTTAGTGCGGGGGAACCTAACTGTGACGACAAACCGCACCATTTCCTTCAACCTCTCCGGAGGGGCAGTCGTTTTGAGATGACGCTGCAGCGGTTTAGTTATACCGTATAATATCTCCCATTTCTGACGTTACCATGTGATGTTGCCTGGGCGATCACGAGAGAAGTGTGAACCGGACATTGCCCCTCCAGGTTATCATCCGTGGCGCAGTCTTGGTCTTTATGTATATATTAATATATTTATCACACAACCATATAGGGAACTTCCGGTCAGTTGGGTGAGGCCCTTACCTTGAATCACCCGCTGACTGGCACGGAGAGTTTATAGGCAGTAGGTACACGTAGAGGAGAAAACTCGCCTCGCTTCTTTATTTTAGACTAGTTGAGGGATGTGATTTCCGCTGTGACTCTTTGGGAATCACCGCACAAACACAATTAAATGTAAATGTGAGATTTTATCTCTAGTTTTGGGTTTTACACATTTGGCAGACTAGGAATTCTCATTCTAGGTACAAATGATAGGCAGGTAAAGTTTGGATAGTCAATTTAGTCAAGATATTTGTTAGGATGCATTACACAATCACACAATTAAAAGTAAATGTGAGATTTTATCTCTAGTTTTGTTTTACACCAAAATAGGCTGAGAATTCTCTTGGCTATTCCCGGGTAGCCAGATCAGTCAAGGAACTTGCGGGAATGCTAGGACGTTACAAGGAATTTTAGGACGTTAGAATTTCACGTAGGGTCGCAAGAAGGGACAATAAATTGATTAGAACACAGTCAGGTATTATAGAAAAATGTAGGACGTTAGAATTGTGCTCTGAGAAAATAGGGTTCTGAAGGTTGTAGGCTCCTGGTAGTGTATGTTTTAGTCAATTATGTTTTGGTGTTACATGTAGGCACGTTCAGGTTAGGATCCGTAGGCTTTGAAGGTTTTTAAGGGGGTAATTCTTGTAGAACCACGGATTGGTGAAATTTAGGTCAAATAGGTAGGCGGATATCAGCTAGGTTCCAGATTTTAGTTTGAAAAGAATAGGCGAATTTCAGAAGTTAATATGGCAGAATTTGTTTAGATCAATCTTGTAACGACGTGTCGAAAGCATTCAGTGGAAAGCCTCCCTGATTGTCTGGTCGAGAAAGCCCTTTAAATGACTGAAAGTTATTTTGTTGTGAAGTAAAGATAAGTAATGTTTTGCTCTTAATTTGCTATCAGATAGATTAAACTTGTGATCTTCGTTCTCTGATTAGATAAAGAAGGTTCGACCTCAAGCTCAGAAACACTCCTACTTACACGAGTGTCTAGTTTTTCAAGATAACCTTTTATTGAGATAAACTGTTTTGGTGTGAGAACTATCAGTTCAGAGTTTGGAGCAAAGTCCAGTTCTAAGTCTTAATTACAGTAAATAATTCTGGAATCATAATTTCCTTATAAAAAAGGAAGATTTCAATATAAATAAATTTACCAAAGTAAGTAGCTTGGTTTCCATAGAAAAGGAATGATTTCTATTTGTGAATAATATTGCCTGAAAAATAAAGGTAATGAGTAGATGCATTTGTTCATACTAAGGGAAAATCCCACCCTTTTAGCCAAGCAATGCCGTGCTAATAAGAATCTTCTGTATACCAAACGGAACAGAAATCTTAGTTCGTCAAGTGTGAATAGATATATCTCTCCTTGAATTAATATTCTCAAGTACAATGTGGCCGAGAGATAGCCTTAAATACTGCTGAAACTATTCTGGATCTAACAAGGAAACCAGCTAGCTGAAATTATATCTATCTGAGTGAGACATCTTTCATATAATTATAGCTTTGATTCTGAGACATCAGAACGGCTACTTACTAACTGGAATTCAGAAGAATTGAAATTAGTCAGACTAGTAGAACCGAATTAGTTATCTGTATGACTGAATTAATCCAGTATTGACTGCTAATAAATTTCTGTTAGAATAAACTACCTTAAAGCTGTTCTCATGTAGAATTCAGTAGGTTCAGAGATTAGACTTGTGATAAGGAGAAGTATGCAGCTTTTACTGAAGTAATTAATATTTCACAGTAAGGTCACGATATTTAATTACGAGTAGGTACGCCTTGAGGTTTCTTAGTGATTCTTCCTCCAAGGTGTGTAGACAGGGAATCACTGTTCTTAGGTTTTCTTAAAATAAATAATGTACAATAGAAACAAACTAAAGTTTTATAATTTAAAGACTACTTAAAGATTTTATAATGAGACTATAGTAGTGTTTGGTAGAAATTAAAGGCTTGCCAACATGAACGATTTACTATTACAAAGTAACAAATCTTACAAATATTCAGTATAATAATATTGCCTTATTAAATTAAAATATCTAAGTACTTAGTGCCCTGTAGCACGGTACAAATAATGTATCATCAAACTAAATGCAAAATTAAAGTCTATAATAATATAAAGTATTAAATCACAATTTCAAATAAAACTATATAAAACCTTTGTTAAATAATTAAATCACAATTTCCAATAAAACTAAATAAAACCTTTGTTAAAAAAATTCACGGGTTATTCCCCATCCGAAAGGTAAGGGCTTTTATGTTCGACTTATACTCTTATTATCTAGGAGTATAATCTTCTCATCTATTACTTTACCTAAGCAGAACCATAGAAGCTTTTGCCTTTACCGAACCCAAATTAACCGGTAGGGGCTATTAAACAAAAAACATAAAATTGCGGTATCTTCTAGATGAATTATATTTAGTTTCAGTTACTCCTCTCACTCTCTTACATAAGCCTAGTCAATAGGTGATATTCTCTTGGATAGTTTCAATTCAGTATTGACATCATATAATAACTTAGCTAGGCGCAGATGTTATTCTATTTACTAGGGTCAGAGGAACTATTTACTTCTCGGATACTTTAGGTAATTTAACTAGACTTATTAGGAAATGTTGAGTTCGGATTCATTCTTATTATCACTAAAAGAACTAGGGTTACTTAAATACGGTTCACAACGAGGGGTCCTATCACAGCTGCTAGACGATCATTTGGCCTAATACTAGACTATCACCCTCCAAACCTTGTTTGTATTTATAATTAGTGTTTCGCGGTTTCACAAGTTCAAGCTACATGTGAGAAGGTAGGTGGGTAGGCAGTGAGACGAAAAGTGGGTAGTTAGCAGAAAAGTTGGTAGGTAGGTGAGGTTAGTGTGTTAGGGTCTTAGATGTGGGGGGAAATGTTTCAATTAGAAGCCGTGACCAGAATATTACAGTTTTTGCAATTATAATGTTAAAATTAACTACTAGGACATATGTCGGAATAAAGTTTTAACATTATCATGGTTGTATCGTTGTATTTTGAATTCATTTTAGCATTTTTGTTTCATTAAAGCACTGTGATCATGTTTTTAATAGCTGGGATATTGTATTGCGATTTCTAGTATTTATTTGGTTGGAGTGTGTTAGTCTAGTTCAATTGTTGCACGTGAGACGGAGGTGTTTTAAGAGTGATATTTAGTTTCTATGTAGTAAATTCATTCAGCGGTAACAGAGATGCACATTATTATCTTTTCCTTAGTGCGATTGGGTGAAGTGAAGTTCTTGGTTTGGAAGTAGACTGGATTATCCACATTGCATACACCTGGGTAGCTTCTCAGGCGTGATTGGACATACATCATATGTATGTATATAGGGCTTTTAGAACGCTACCATGGTAGGCTGTATCTGAAAAGTAGAAAAAGATAATTAATTTTGGGCGAATATATGGAGAATGTCTGTAATGTTGTGAATAGTTATACCTATTTCATCATTGAGAAGCTATTGCATAAATTCACTTTAATATTTTAGTATAAAAGGGTTCTGTATGACGTTGTAGGACTAATGAGCATTGTTTATTAAAGTAGCCCAGGTAATTTAGGCCACTTTTGGATTGCAATACTATAGATGTTTGCTCAAGATAGCAGTACTAATAACCAATATGAATGACCGGTATAGGAAAACGTAGTTTTAATGCGTTCTTGATGATTAGGCAATTGTAAAACAGGTTAGAATGAATATACGTACCATTGTATGAGATGAGTTCGGCTCGGTTAATTGGGTTATCCTTGGTAATCTGTAGTTGTAGGTTTCATTGATATCATCAACGCCATGTCCAATTTTGCACCTTTGAGAATCATCCTGAGTTGCGCTAAGTTCATAATAATGTTGTCCCGAGCTGAAGGTGCATTCCATCTTCATCTCAACGCACGCACAAGTTAGTTAATTTATTATTTATAGGGATATCAGAGATATCTCAATTGTGATGGTTTTGAACTATTCAAAAGTGGTTTGTTTGTTTTGACTGTCATTAATCGCATTGGTTTCTTTTTTAGTATTCCTTAACGGCTCTGGACTAAAAGTCCATTTGTCCATATTTGGGGGTTTTTGCGTTGACCGGTCCGATGTCGGGGTCGTACGCCGCCGGTGCGATATCGGGGCAAGTAAAATGTATGGAATGAGTAGTCTTTCACATTTCCCGATCCGGTATCGGATATCGGATCCGACACCGATGTGTTGGCGGCACTATCGGACGCCCGTGAGCCATCGGACGATAATGTTTGTATGTTGATATACGTATATCTAAATTGTCTCTGTGTGCGCTTGCATTTCCTTAGGCCCCAAAGCCATTCGAATATGTGTGTCTTGTTTCTTGATATTGGTTGTCAGATGAGTTAGCAAATAATCATATTGTGGATTCACTTGTAGGAAAGTAATTAAAGAACTTTCTCGGTGCGTTTTGTAGCTCTCTAAAAGAGTATAAAATGTTCTCTCTGAATATTTATCTTCCGCGATGGGATGTATCCAAAATTGTCTTAGTTTTCCGTAATGACCTGTCCGCACTAAAGCTATCGAGCAAATGGCCATATCGGAGCGATTTTGTTGGGTAATGCAAAAACAGCACATGGTGTCGGCTATCGGATGTTGGCTGTCGTCGTCTGGCACCCGTGTTGGGTTGGATAGTGTGGAAACGTTCTTAGTCTCATGGAACGGAAGCGACGCGTGCGACCGTGTGTTCAAAAACAAAAGCAGTGTTAGTGGACAAGTTTAATTGCTTTAGAAAATGTTTTTCATCTTCGTGTAGTAAATACTTTGTTTCAATTATGGGGGATTGCTTGGCAGCACTGTGGTATTATTTTAGTGCTTTTCGAAATTATTAAATTGTTTTACTAGAATAAAGTAAAGACGTGGTTAGTTATGTACTTCGGGCTAAAAAGATGTACAATCGTATGTACGGAGTAGGGTTCACGTATTTAAATAGGACGTGAGGAATCGATTGTGTTTTGCTCTCACTTATTTAGTAATGAGTTATGTGCACAAATACTTAGGTATAAACCTGCAAATCTGAAGTCGACTAGGGATGACGTCACACTTCGGAAACAATCGCATGAGTTTACATTGCGGGTCGGTTAGTAAACGTGGTATACATTGCGACTCGAGTAGAAATGAGATATTATGTGTTTTATTTTATAATCTTATTACGAACACATAATAATATGTAGTAGGAAGAGGATGAAAAAATGTTTAGAAATAACGGGAATATTTACTGATGTTAGACTGAGCCGTAAAGTTAATATTAAAATTCGTTATCCCCTTTTAGACCGAAATATTTCTGAAAAATAATTTTTCAATTAATAATTTCGGTAACTAACAACGTGAAATTCTATATAAGGATTATTTATGATCATATTAGTTTGCTCAATAATATTTAATCAGGCAGGGATGTGGGAATATTATAGGAAGTTTTACGGTTCAGATATGGTAGTCATCCATCCATCCATCTGCCCGTGTTCGTCCAGTGCTGAGCATGGGCCTTTCCCAAATTTCGCCATTCATGTCGCCGCCGCGCCGTCCACGATGTCCTCAGGTTGTCGGTCCGGCAGGCATGTGGTCGGCCTGCACTGCGCTTTGCTGTACGTTGTCTCCATTCTAAAGCCTTTCGGCCCCAACGGCCATCATGTCGGCGACACCTAGATACCTGGCTTGCGAATGTACGTACACATTTTGGGCTGTGGCAATGTTAGTGATGAGTTTGACCAACTTGTGTTATCCAACAAAAGGAAAATAGACTTATTATTTCATTTGTGTTTAATGTTACATTGCATGATTATGCAATTTTCTAAATGCAAGATAGGTTGTTCGGTCGAGATTTGAGTTTTTCTGAACGAGTTTAAGCTGCGTTCTTGTTCTTAATTTCAGTATGAAACGATCAATTTTATCCAAATCCAAGCTTTAGGGCCGCTCTTATGATTATTACGATCAAAGGAATCTATCATCTACATGATGTTTTCCGTGGTTAGTCATATGTATGAAGGATATGTGAGTAGATGTGTAGGGTGACAACAAAGCTTTTCTGTTCAATTTGTCCTTCTTTCACTTTTTGATTATTCGCTATTTATTGGTTTGATCACATTTTAATCTCAAACACAAACGACAGGTCCAGAACGGTTAGAAATGGCTTACATCACAATGCGTGGCAAACAAAAATAATCAAACTAATTTGAAGTTTTTATAAGTAGTGCTTCCTTTTGACAACTCTTAGTAGTTACTGGCATTATCACAAACCGGTAAAAGAATAACATTAGTTAGACAACGGCATGGACGGGTGAAGAATGCCGTTGCATGATTTACTTGTATAATGTGTTATTGATATGACGAATGTACTTCGATGACTGTCGTCGCCTATATTAAAATTATACTAGCTTCAGTTTGTCCCGTGGAAACCATCTGCTCACTTTTAGTCAAGGAATATTAACTATATTGCGCCAAGGAGAAAATTATCGTAGTGTTACCGGTCTTATTTATCAGGTAGAACGGTTTTGTATTGCCCACAATCGTTTAGCAATAATATTATCCTAGTAATGAATGGGTGGATGATAAGTCTTGTTCTGCGCTCCTATCGATGAAAAGTTTGAAAGAATGAGGGTCGCTCGGTAAGGTTGCGTAAGAGTTCTTTGCGGACGGAAGGTAGATGCACTAATAGAAAAAGGAGGTTTATGAAGGTGATCGTTGTTAAATGTTTTTATGTTAGATGACGTTCATTTATTTGTTCAGTGATGACGTGGTAGTCTGAATCGGTAATATTAGCGAGACTTAACCCATATATGCCCAGTGGGTAAATAACGACCCATCACCTAGCCACTTATGGTAATGCACCGTGATATCAAACTGTATGCATGTTTTTCGTACTACCCACATTTTTTCATTGCCAAGGAACGTATCTAGAAGTAAGTCGTGTGCGCTTGTGCTAATACGTGTGTTTTCATACAATTATTGTCCGTGAAAAATTACTTCAGTTTTATTTGGCGAAAAGTTGCTACCAGAGCGGAAATAAATGTAAGTACTGTTTTTACTTATTGATATTTGTTTGTTTTATCAGGTGTTATTGGAAGATGAGTAAGTGTGTCAGGTTATGTGAAAACATTTTTTATGATAAAAATTGTTTTATTCGTTGAAATTGACGCGAATATTTCATTGGGTCGTTATCGACCCCGTGGGCAAATACCATGACTCATGTTTTTGTACTGTTTTTTTATCAGGTCTCGCCGTCAGCTTACTGCACATGAGATTCTTGACTGCCTCGAGTCTTTTGATGTTGAGGATGTTCAAGGCTTGGACGTGTACATTGATCCGCCTTGCAGTGGCATTTTATCTGATGGTGACTCGGATGAAGAGGATGGAAACGACGTCGACCGGATGAACCGACATCAGTTGCTAGTACCAGCCGAGCTTGTAGTTCATCGCCACCAAGATGACGAAGACGTAGCAGATGATAATCCTACCCCAAGTTCATCAGTCGCCGATAATGAACGTGCCCGACCTTCAACTTCCGCACCAAAGAGGCTTCGACGAGCAAGAAATGAAAGCGAAACAGCTGCGTTAGAAGACGGCATACGGCCCAATGTTGAAGCCAGCGAGCTACGACCTCGACATTGGGTCAAGCGCGACTTGAGGCCGCAACAGGAACAGTGGGTGCAGCCGGCGCCACGTGCTGTTCTGACGCTCTCTAAGGACAGTGAACCTATAGAATTACTCATAATAGATACTCAGCAGCTGCTAAGAACAAAATTGAAATTGATCAGCCAAATTTAATTTCCCAATATAATAAGTACATGGGTGGCGTAGATAGACTGGACGCTAATGTTGGTGTCTACAGAATAGCCATCAGAGGGAAGAAGTGGTACTCATCAATCTTGATGTGGCTTATTGACGTTGCAGTAAACAACTGTTTTTTGCTCGCTAGATCCCTTGGATCGACTATGGATACACTGGAACACCGCAGAGCTCTAGCCAGATCGCTTTTGCAGAAGTATGGAGATATGAAGAGTCAGCCTGGGCCATCACCTGCGAGACATTTTTCAATTTCAGTACCTCAATCGGTCCGGAAACATAAAGCTGATCATATGATTCTCACAGGTCAAGAGAGGAAAAGATGTGCTGTTTGTAAGAACAAAACGAACAAAATGTGCCGCAAATGTAAAGTAAACCTCCATGATAAATGTTTCGCAATGTATCACGATACAAATTAGTAATAAAATATTTTTTTCTCTCTCTAAGCCGTGTTTTAGTTCATAATTGTTTTCTTACAAAATCAATTTTATGGGTCAGTGTATATGCCCCAGGGGTCGTTAGCGACCCACTGAAAAAAAAATACTTCCAGACCTGAAAACTGAAAACTTTCACCATACTTGATAAAAGTGGTCAAAATTGACTAACATATCTAAAAATTAGTAAAATCAGTGACCAAAAAAGTTCTGGGCATATATGGGTTAAAGAAAACTATTTTAATTTTGCGGTGACGCTTTGCGATGTCGTTATAACTTTTGTTTATATTTTGCGTTGCGTTGAAAACAAAGGTTTTTACAAAATAAAAAAAATCTTGCATCGATAAGAGAAGTGAAAAGGGGTTCGAGTGTTCGATCCTTGTAGTGTGATTGATAAAGAATGGGTAATGATAATTTACGAGAAAACAATTTCTTTGGTAGCGTTATAGCGTAGGTGCGGAAAGTGAAATGTGATGATGGGCTATGACGATAAGTTACAAGAGATTAACTTCATTGGTAATGTTATAGCGTAGGTGTGGTGAATCAATTGCGGGAATATGCAAGAGCTTGTTGCTTACTAAGGCATGAAGGGCATCACACTAATATTATGAATGCGAAAGTTTGTGTGTGTGTGTGTATGATTGTTACTCTTGCACGCTGAAACGGCTAGACAGATTTGGATGACATTTAGAATGAATATAGCTTATACCCCAAATTAACACATAGGCTACTTTTATCCCGGAAAAAAAAATCATGTCGTTAAACTGAATAACGCACGGGCGGAGCCGCGGGAAAAAGCTAGTAGTTCATAAAGGAAATAATAGTTTTGTGGCAAGTTTAGAAGTGTGGAAAATAAGTATGTTTCAAAGTTATTGAGAAAAGGGGAGTTAAGTGAGATATGATTTGAATGAAGTTATAAGTAAATGAAAGGGGAAATAAAATTAGTGGTTAGGCAAATAATAATTTTGTTTATCTACTTCTATGCTGAGGTTTAAACTGGTGTTGAGAGGATTTGTAGTTCAGTAAATTGGAAGCTAGCGGTTATCGTCGGGTACTAAGCAATTATAAGAGAGAAATTATTAGGAATTGATAAAATGGGACACCTGGGTAGGTTATCAACGAATCGTATGTACTCGTATGTATGTATCGAGAGTTTCGTTTCAGTTAAATGAGATCCCCTTAGAAAACTTTTGCATTAATAATAAAAGATAAACAATATAAGATTCGGGTTTTGAAAATAGGTAGGCCCTTGTGTACTCATAGTATTCACTTTTGATGTGATCTTAAGAATGAGAGAGAAGTATTTTTAGGTAGCGACGGAGGGGCACTTTTTAGTATGAATACCTACATTTAATAGGGTGGAACTCAGAGCGAAATTTAGGTCAAGTAGGCATGGGTTAGTCCGGAAGGATTAGTACGTGGACTTAGATAAGTTAGTAAAATTTCAAGTCATTGAAGAATAATACCCACATGGTATTAAAATAGCTAAATTGTTTCATCGTAACTTATTTAAATGGATGCTAAACTTTTCTTTGGAATCGGTATGTAACAGGATAAACCGTATAACTTGATGGTCGTAAGAAAGTAAACTTAAGCGAGAAAAGTATACGTTAGAGTTTCAGTGTTAGATATTCGGTATTTTGTAAAATCTGAGAGTCGTGTGTATAGAGTTGTGTACATTTTACATACCTATATTATTCTGAAACTAATTAAAATAAATAAATGGCTTACAAACGATGAGTGTGTAACCTTGCACAATTTATAAGAGTTCCACGGACGAAGTGGGAATTCGTAGCTTACTATACTTAACTATGAGAATTTGCCAGATAGAATGAATGGTAATATCTGACAAGGTGAAGTCAGGTTTACAAGCTGGAGGGTCGGAGTTTTAAAAGGATGATAGTCTGGGAGATTTATGGATAAAATGAGAACTCGAATGTACTTCAGAATGTGTCAAATAGGAGTCAAGTTAGGGTGAGTGAATTTATAACGCAGGGTTCTGTACCGGCGCTGTGATATACGAAATCGAAGAACTAGTATGACCTCGTAGATAGAAGTGGAAGAGGCGAAAGAGGTGTGTCGGAATCATAGTGGATGAAAGTTGACAGTATTTGTCTATCCCTTCAGGAGATAGGCGTGAATAAGTATGTTCGTCTGATGTTTGAACGGTGTCTATTTTCTAATCCTCGAATACGATAGTTGCTTAAATATAGTAGGGTACTTGCGGAATATCACTTAATTATATAGAATTTGTGAAAATCAAGAATAAACTTTTGTTTATAAAATAAGAACTTGCGTGATTAGAATAATGGATGTGGAGGAGACAAAGAATGTGTGTGTTAGGGTCGTGGCAATCGGAAGTATATGGTCTCTGCCTACCACTTTGTGAGACGGATATGAGTATATATGTATGTACTTGTATGTACTATGTATGTTACGAAATTAGTCAACAATATACTACAGACCTTATTGGCGCGAAGGCTACGAACAGTAGAGATAGGGCCATAACAGTTTTGTGACGGAAGAACGGACGAACATTAAATTCATTAGTTAGTGTGATCTTATTGTTACTCTGAGGTACGGAACTCTAGTACAAATATTATATACATATGAGTTTCGGGTAATATTTGATGACAGAGATAGCGTTTGACGGTTTAATAGAATGTTAGAAACAAGTGGGTATTATGGTAGAGAGGAGAAACGTTTCGAGCGAAGAAACGGGTTCCATATATTGGTGTAAAAAAATTAACATAATATACATGTCGAGACATTCGTAGTGGCTAATGACCATGAAGACGTCTTCAGTCGAAAACCAGGGGGGTCGGGTTTAGTTGAGAGGTTTAGATGGCTTAGGTGAATTTTATTCTTTTCACTTTTATGTTGCTACAACTGAATATTTTTGATAACGGTATTCACTATACGGTATATGTTATATTCAAATCGTAGTCTACGGGTGAACAAACTTTACATACCCTGTAGTATTAACGTGCAGCGTCTTATTAAAATCACATGTTCGCCTAGGTAACATTTAAATTAAAAATATGGTTTTGAACCATTTTGGATTATAGGGATTGATTGCCCCATGCAGTATAGGTGAATTAAGCTGTTTTACAGAGTGTTAAATCTAGTAGTTTAGAGGATGAGTTGTGACCATACTGTGATAGACAGAGGAATTCTACCGTGAAGGTTTCATTCTGCACTTTGGTTGCAGGACCTTAATTACAGCGAACAGCTTTATATGCAGTGACGCAATATTTCAAAGACGTCAATTCAAAGGGAAAATATCGTGATTTGTAGCGGAAATTACGAGTAAAGGACGGATCTAAAGACATGTGCGCATTTACAATTGTAATATTTACATTTCTAATTAGGGAAGCTTAAACTTATTCCGGAGGAGAATGCTCGGTACGTTCTCCCTTTTTCTTGACGAATTCTTTTTTTGTATCTTTCTTCATTGTCTACCGCCGTACTTACCTCTATGATGTTGTAGACATTACACCACTATAATTCTCTCAGTTTCGGGTTGAGTTGTTGGGACATGCAATATGCAAGTAGACGATTCTAGAGTCAGGAGAAATTATGTGAGGGGCGGAATAACTTGAGTATGAGACAATTTATTTACTTGTACGTTATTGGTTACGGAGGCTAGGATCGTTTTCATTATCCTTTTAAAGATTAAATAAAGTAGTTGACCAAATAGTAGACTGTAAATCTTTAAATTTTGACGAGGGCCTAGATACTTTTGTAAGATAGTGCCTGAATTTAGTTTATTGCTTGAGAATTTTATAACAACATGTAAATGAGCGGGGGAATAGGATAATTTAGGGATCGAAATATTTTTATCGAGTATCTTCGCAATGAGTCTGGTGCAACGTGTCACTTATGAGTTTTGGTTCTGTTTCATCGTTAATTCTATGGACAAGATAATCTTATACGTCAATTTTATGGTTGTATCTATCTATTTAAATCCTGACACATTAGACACAAAAGTATACCGTTGGCTCAAGTAAATGGTTCCTCGTCATGAAGTCTGGTTTTATGATTAGGCCCCAGGGTTTTCAAAGTCACAGTTAGTGCCAGAATGATCTCATACCTCTTAAGGTTTAAACTCTTATAATCGAATGATGAAATAGTTAGGAAAGTATCAAACTTTCAGAGAGTGAGGCCCAGAAATATAGAGAAATTAAGTAGTTAGGTAATTTCTAACGGCGCGTGAATTGGGCAAGTTGTTCAGCGACATTGGGCCTAAGTAGAGATGGCAGACAATAAGTTGATATCGGGGAAATGTCTCAATCTTAAAGTTATAATCAAGATTAAATTTAGCTAAATTAATTGCGATCATGTCAACGAAAACAGCAAAGCTACGGAATGTGAACAATTAGATATATAAAAAATTGTAGGGACATCTTTGGTTATTTAGATTAGGGAGACCTAGGGAAAGTTTTAATTGTAGGAAATGTTGGTTTGAGTCAAATTATTTGATGTGATTTAGGGTTAAGGGTTGAAACGGCTTACACGCTACATGCTACAGAGCCATTGGGACGATAAACCTGGTCAAACAGGAAAGTCTGTATTGAATGAGCTGGTGGATCCTTAGAGTGGCGAGAAAGAGAAATCCACGCGTGGTACATTTGGGAAGTATGAAGAAAAAGGGAAAGAGGATTTTAATGGTATTGTAGTGTAATAATGTAAAATAATACTATAATATTTATTAAAGAGAATGCAGGTTGTAAAAGAGGGCTCTAAGGAGGCAACAGTTTTGACAGTATAGATGAAGTTATTGTAGCTTGGACCAGAGGCACTACACCTTGCAAACGGTTTATTATGGAAAATTGGAGTTAGGTTAAATTACGAAAAGAAGTACATGATAAACCCGCACTATACAGAAGCTCTTACTCCCTTTTCGGCAACTGCACACTCACCAGGAAACTTATGGGGCTTGCAAGGGGAAGGGCTCTAGCTGAGATAGTTAAATTAAAGGATAACCTTTATGAGGCGGTTCATCGCTTGGTATCTGGTGGAATTAGAGATAGTCCATGGCAAATCTAGTGTTAATCGAAAAATTGGATTGGGTTAGAAGGCCATCTTATTGCCACTAGGGCATACTGGATTCACAACCCGGTACTCTCGTTTCGTCAGATTTCTTGCAATCGAAGTAATAGTTATCCATAATTAAGTTATTGCGAGGTTGGAGTCCGGATACTTGCGGGATTCTGTTAGTGGATTGGTTTAAAAACGCACACACCCAACTACATTCTGGAAAAAGCCATAATAATTTGTTTTGTAATCAGTGGTCTCTGCATGTTGTGTGTATGTTCGTTACTCTTTCACACTGAAACAGCTGGACGGATTTGGATGAAATTTAGAATAGATTTAGTTTATACCCTAACTTAACACATAGGCTACTTTTTATCCCGGAAAAAAAGCATGTCGTTAAACCGAATTCTTCAACAGTGGCAGAAGGCCCACGTCCAGCAGTGGACGAAACAGGCATCAGGATGGATGGACTGAAAGAAGAACTATGATAGAAATTAATTTCTATATTTTTTAAACACTTGGCGATTTATGCATGCGCGGTTACGTTGTTACACTCGCGGTAGCACGATACCATCTCAAGATATTCTTGATTTGAATATCGTGGTCTAGGAGGCATTTTTAAAGAATGCGCGCGAGAAAAATTCCTTCGGCTGAACTAATGTATGCTACGTAAATTTTGAGGGTCGAGCTGTACCAGAACAAACCTCGGATCGAGGCGTTCTGTTAGCACTCGCTAACATTTTGTGGTAAGATGGTGCCACTACCTTCGGATTACTATTGATGTCTTGATATTAGCTGAGGGTGGAAGCGACATCTGCTTAATATGTGGGAAACTCTTGAGTTCGGAGGTAGATTAGGTTCATTGAAAAGAATGTTACAACAAACATAAAAGTATCAGTTGTTTAGGTTAGATGGCATTACTTCCGGGATTAGAAAATAAAACAGACCTTATTTCCTTATTTTACTCAGGAAATGAAGAAATATTATTCAAATAAATTCCATATGTTTTATTCTTAATGTTTGGAAGCAGGGAAAGAGTGAAAATTACGTGAATCGAGTAAAGATGTTGTTTCTATACTAAATTACGCGAACATTAAATTCGCGCCGAAAACGGGTATTTCATGGCTATGTATCATGCATGGAATTAAAGATTTTCGGGTGTCTACAGTTGCTAAGCGAAATGGGTCCACTAAGCGAGGAGAAGAAATGTCTTTTGAGGAGAGAGATTTGGGGGGCTTTACACAAGTAAGGAATGCAGAAGGCGGGCTATGGGGGCGCAATAGCGGGAAATTGGGTAAACTTTGATTCAAGAAGTTCCGTCAAAATTCGCTGTCTTTCCGTCATAATGGCGCTGTTATTGTTAAATTGCCAGAGCCCGCTAGAATTTAGTATTGGGGGAAAAGAGGGCGACACTGCGCATCTTGCAATAAACCCATGAACTTTGGTATAGTACAGATTAGGTGAATTGGTTTTAAGGCTATGTCAAAAGTACCACTTGTTTCAGCTAGGTGGCGTATTTAGCAAAGCAGTAAAGGAAACAGATTCCATTTTCGTATTTTAATTCAAAATAAAGTAAAACCTGCTCAAATGAATTTTAGATATTTTCATTATCTTAATAATTGGTGGTAAGGAAAATTAGAATCACGAAAAATACTATTTCAAGCTAAAAAGGAAAACATTATGATTGCTGTAGTCCGGATGTCGGCGTTGAGATTTCATGACCATATAAGGTAATACGGAAATGAGAGAATGCGTGGGCCGTGGATACGGGGAGTGACAAGAAGTGAGCGGGGTATGAAAGAATCGGCGTGGCTTGGCGCCGGAAGTGAGTCGATAAAAGTGGTTGTAGGGCGGGAACGGCCCCCAGTCTTCGAAGGTGAGTCTTCGGAGTTCAGTCTTCGAGGTCCGTCAAGCGAGGCACAAGTGCAGTAATTAGTCGCGAATTTATTTTCTTGGGTTTTAATTTTATAAGGGCGTTTGTTTTATAGTTATATTATTTTGCTCGGGGTTATTTTCTTCAAAGTCCTGTCGGAATTATTTAGAGTGTGGGATACTTTTCGAGAAAGTGCAGTTTAAATTTAGAGATCCGCGAGTGTTTGTTCGAGACGATTTCCGTAAAAGGACGAATATGTAGATCGGTTATAGGGCATTCCTTTTGAGACTTGTTTCAAATGATTTCCTAAGAATTCTGGGGTCTGCTTTATATTTTATATAATATAAGGTAAAGCTGGATGTTGCGGCTGTGAAAGGCTTTGAGCTCTAGGGCTCGGCTGGCCGGGGGAAGGATGGAAAAAGCCTCATTAAGAATCGCGGTTATTTGTGTTATATAGTTCAGACCAGTTCTCGGGACGCAGATATCAGACCTGGGCGTGGGGTTTTGTAGTTTACTGGGGTTTGGTAATAGGGATATTAGCGCGGGAGCTACTCGGTGTTTCGAGCGTGGCAATGGGTGTCTCTGGGTTTAGTTTGGGGGTATTTTCAGTAGGCTTGACGGCTAATAGGTAGGGAAAATATGTGATGCTAAACAAAGAGGTGTCTCTTTGGGGATTTAGTGCGGGGGAACCTAACTGTGACGACAAACCGCACCATTTCCTTCAACCTCTCCGGAGGGGCAGTCGTTTTGAGATGACGCTGCAGCGGTTTAGTTATACCGTATAATATCTCCCATTTCTGACGTTACCATGTGATGTTGCCTGGGCGATCACGAGAGAAGTGTGAACCGGACATTGCCCCTCCAGGTTATCATCCGTGGCGCAGTCTTGGTCTTTATGTATATATTAATATATTTATCACACAACCATATAGGGAACTTCCGGTCAGTTGGGTGAGGCCCTTACCTTGAATCACCCGCTGACTGGCACGGAGAGTTTATAGGCAGTAGGTACACGTAGAGGAGAAAACTCGCCTCGCTTCTTTATTTTAGACTAGTTGAGGGATGTGATTTCCGCTGTGACTCTTTGGGAATCACCGCACAAACACAATTAAATGTAAATGTGAGATTTTATCTCTAGTTTTGGGTTTTACACATTTGGCAGACTAGGAATTCTCATTCTAGGTACAAATGATAGGCAGGTAAAGTTTGGATAGTCAATTTAGTCAAGATATTTGTTAGGATGCATTACACAATCACACAATTAAAAGTAAATGTGAGATTTTATCTCTAGTTTTGTTTTACACCAAAATAGGCTGAGAATTCTCTTGGCTATTCCCGGGTAGCCAGATCAGTCAAGGAACTTGCGGGAATGCTAGGACGTTACAAGGAATTTTAGGACGTTAGAATTTCACGTAGGGTCGCAAGAAGGGACAATAAATTGATTAGAACACAGTCAGGTATTATAGAAAAATGTAGGACGTTAGAATTGTGCTCTGAGAAAATAGGGTTCTGAAGGTTGTAGGCTCCTGGTAGTGTATGTTTTAGTCAATTATGTTTTGGTGTTACATGTAGGCACGTTCAGGTTAGGATCCGTAGGCTTTGAAGGTTTTTAAGGGGGTAATTCTTGTAGAACCACGGATTGGTGAAATTTAGGTCAAATAGGTAGGCGGATATCAGCTAGGTTCCAGATTTTAGTTTGAAAAGAATAGGCGAATTTCAGAAGTTAATATGGCAGAATTTGTTTAGATCAATCTTGTAACGACGTGTCGAAAGCATTCAGTGGAAAGCCTCCCTGATTGTCTGGTCGAGAAAGCCCTTTAAATGACTGAAAGTTATTTTGTTGTGAAGTAAAGATAAGTAATGTTTTGCTCTTAATTTGCTATCAGATAGATTAAACTTGTGATCTTCGTTCTCTGATTAGATAAAGAAGGTTCGACCTCAAGCTCAGAAACACTCCTACTTACACGAGTGTCTAGTTTTTCAAGATAACCTTTTATTGAGATAAACTGTTTTGGTGTGAGAACTATCAGTTCAGAGTTTGGAGCAAAGTCCAGTTCTAAGTCTTAATTACAGTAAATAATTCTGGAATCATAATTTCCTTATAAAAAAGGAAGATTTCAATATAAATAAATTTACCAAAGTAAGTAGCTTGGTTTCCATAGAAAAGGAATGATTTCTATTTGTGAATAATATTGCCTGAAAAATAAAGGTAATGAGTAGATGCATTTGTTCATACTAAGGGAAAATCCCACCCTTTTAGCCAAGCAATGCCGTGCTAATAAGAATCTTCTGTATACCAAACGGAACAGAAATCTTAGTTCGTCAAGTGTGAATAGATATATCTCTCCTTGAATTAATATTCTCAAGTACAATGTGGCCGAGAGATAGCCTTAAATACTGCTGAAACTATTCTGGATCTAACAAGGAAACCAGCTAGCTGAAATTATATCTATCTGAGTGAGACATCTTTCATATAATTATAGCTTTGATTCTGAGACATCAGAACGGCTACTTACTAACTGGAATTCAGAAGAATTGAAATTAGTCAGACTAGTAGAACCGAATTAGTTATCTGTATGACTGAATTAATCCAGTATTGACTGCTAATAAATTTCTGTTAGAATAAACTACCTTAAAGCTGTTCTCATGTAGAATTCAGTAGGTTCAGAGATTAGACTTGTGATAAGGAGAAGTATGCAGCTTTTACTGAAGTAATTAATATTTCACAGTAAGGTCACGATATTTAATTACGAGTAGGTACGCCTTGAGGTTTCTTAGTGATTCTTCCTCCAAGGTGTGTAGACAGGGAATCACTGTTCTTAGGTTTTCTTAAAATAAATAATGTACAATAGAAACAAACTAAAGTTTTATAATTTAAAGACTACTTAAAGATTTTATAATGAGACTATAGTAGTGTTTGGTAGAAATTAAAGGCTTGCCAACATGAACGATTTACTATTACAAAGTAACAAATCTTACAAATATTCAGTATAATAATATTGCCTTATTAAATTAAAATATCTAAGTACTTAGTGCCCTGTAGCACGGTACAAATAATGTATCATCAAACTAAATGCAAAATTAAAGTCTATAATAATATAAAGTATTAAATCACAATTTCAAATAAAACTATATAAAACCTTTGTTAAATAATTAAATCACAATTTCCAATAAAACTAAATAAAACCTTTGTTAAAAAAATTCACGGGTTATTCCCCATCCGAAAGGTAAGGGCTTTTATGTTCGACTTATACTCTTATTATCTAGGAGTATAATCTTCTCATCTATTACTTTACCTAAGCAGAACCATAGAAGCTTTTGCCTTTACCGAACCCAAATTAACCGGTAGGGGCTATTAAACAAAAAACATAAAATTGCGGTATCTTCTAGATGAATTATATTTAGTTTCAGTTACTCCTCTCACTCTCTTACATAAGCCTAGTCAATAGGTGATATTCTCTTGGATAGTTTCAATTCAGTATTGACATCATATAATAACTTAGCTAGGCGCAGATGTTATTCTATTTACTAGGGTCAGAGGAACTATTTACTTCTCGGATACTTTAGGTAATTTAACTAGACTTATTAGGAAATGTTGAGTTCGGATTCATTCTTATTATCACTAAAAGAACTAGGGTTACTTAAATACGGTTCACAACGAGGGGTCCTATCACAGCTGCTAGACGATCATTTGGCCTAATACTAGACTATCACCCTCCAAACCTTGTTTGTATTTATAATTAGTGTTTCGCGGTTTCACAAGTTCAAGCTACATGTGAGAAGGTAGGTGGGTAGGCAGTGAGACGAAAAGTGGGTAGTTAGCAGAAAAGTTGGTAGGTAGGTGAGGTTAGTGTGTTAGGGTCTTAGATGTGGGGGGAAATGTTTCACCATTAAGCATAAAAATAAAATAATTAAAAAATATTTTTTTAGTGTGCCCGTTAATGATGATATTTTTTTTCGTCTATCCCATTGTAAGGAATGTTGTTCGATAGGTATTACAAAAATATAGCGAGTGTGTGAAAATAATTTTCCGTTAAGGGATTCGTTTGCAAAAAATTAAGCTTTAGTCCTAATTTTTGGTAGAGTCAAGTGCCCCCCCTGCCAGTAAAGTGGTTGTTTTTGGATATGTAAAAAATTCATCAGCAGTAGTAATATATAACGAAGATAAAAGGAAAACTATCACAGCTAAGAAGGCTTCACAAGTTAACAAGTAATAGGTAGTCGATCAACATAATTTTGCAGTTTTGATTTATACATTTTCCTAGGTTTTGCTGGCAGAAATGTATTTCTGATTAGAGGTAAGCTCGCCTAATTTAAGACTGCTTGTATGTAAAACTTTTCTGTGTAATAAACAATATTAGTTTTCTAGGTGTATAATGATAACTTTGTATTTTTTATTGAAATCATTTTATTCTATCAACTTATTTGAATGGTACGGTACGGAACCCTCAGGCGTGAGTTCTACTCGAAAGCTTTTTCTCGGCTTTTACTCTTCGTTTTTAGGGACTTTTTGGGTTTTATCCTCAAGTGAAGCTCATAGATAGGGAATACAAAATAACACAGTCTTTTATAATAATTTACTGGCATTTAGTGTTACTTTTCAATTTTAACTGGTCAAGACAAGGCCAAAGTGGAACCAAACAGCTAATTTAGCAATAGCCTCTCGGAGTATCGATGCAATTCCAAGAGCACTCTGTTAAGCAGTGAACATAGACTGCTGCCCGGATAGAGAGCGATACGTCAGTTAGTGCAGTGCCGGTACTTGGGTAATGGTCAATAGGTACTTAGCTTGAAACCGGAAACGAAGCTCCGTTAAATGAATTTAATTAATTCAATTTATGTTGCTATATGATATACTGTACCTACTAGCCTTTTGCCGCCGCCCGCCCTAAAAATCTTGAACAACTATTAATAACACTTTTGTGAAATTTGAATTTGGAAAAATCCTTTTGGAGCGATTGCCTGTCGTAAGAAATTACGATTAATAATCTTGATTACTTAAAAGAACTTGTACTGTTTTTATAAACTTTTTATAAGCTAGTAGAAAGTACCTGCCCAAAGTGTAGGCTCTGTAATTCCAGAGATTTTGTGACGAGTAAGTAAATGGGTAACTGGTCTTATGTACTATGTACTTGCTCTACTACATTAGTTTTTTAGGGTTCCGTAGTACCTAAAAGGAACCTTACGGTGAGACTCCGTTGTCCGTCCGTCCGTCCATCCAACACCTACTGTCAGTGTACATTCTGTACGTCCGTCCATCCGTAAGTCACAGCCTCATAACTTTAGCACCGTTAAAGGTAAAGATTTCAAATTTGCTACAAAAATAGCATTCACCTGCCTACACAATATGGTGTAATAAAAATCTATTTCCAATACAAAAGTGAGATTAAAAATATCCTAAAAATACATAACGGATATCAAATTGTACATATTAAGGAGCTGATTATAAAAATATATACTTTCACCAATTTCGAGAAATCTTTGAAAAACCTCAAAAAATTCACGCCCCAACCCCCTTATTTCCGAAACTGGTGGACCCAAAAAAATAAAAAAAATCACGATTATAGGTCATAACTGGCCAATTACAGAAAAACTATAGCGAATAAAAAAAAAGTTTAACACATATGAGAATCATAAAAATAAATTAAAAAAATGTTTTATAAAAATACGGTATGGGTATCAAATTGTAGATATTATAGAGTTGATTATAAAAATAGGTATATACTTTTACTATATTTACTGGCGCACAGATTTCGAGAAATCATTGAAAAACCACAAAAAATGCATGTCCCCCCCTTATTTCCGAAACTGGCGGACCGAAAAAAAATGAAAAAAATCATGGTGATTTCGGATTATGTAAAGATTACAGGAAAAATGTAGCAGTTGAGAAATTCACGATAGTAAAATGACAAAATTAAATTTTTCATCCTCGAGTTTAATTTCGAGTACGGTATAAAAATATTTGTGTCCCTTTTTTGTGGTACAATCAATTCTTTTTTTAGTTTTCATAAACAGTTGTGGGCAAGATTTTAAATACTTTTTTCCTGACTGTTCCGAAAACTGTCGAATTACGGAACCCTAGGTATGCGAGTATGACTTGCACTTGACCGGTTTTTTATTATGTACTCGCCCTACTACACTAGCTTTGCCTTAGCTCTGCCCGCGCTGAAGGAATAACAATCCTTTTTCTAGTAGGTGGTACGTGTTCTAGTTAAGAAACCTATCAGCTACAACCTTGTAGGTCCCTATAGTTCAGGAAATTTTGTGATATGCGAGTGGTTTTTCCTTTTTGTTATATGAATTTAAATAATAAATTCAACACGAAATTGGAAATCATCATGGCGGGAAAGCTTTTCAGTGCTCAATAACATTCAAAACAGCATCATCCTTTCATTTTAATTGTTTATTTTGTGAATAGTGATTAACCTAATTTCGAATGCGTATTTTAACAAAATTAAATAAACACACAATTTTCAAAATATTTCGGCCTCTTCTATGAGGCCGTCATCAGTTGATTGGTCACTCAACTGATGACGGCCTCATAGAAGAGGCCGAAATATTTTGAAAATTGTGTGTTTATTTAATTTTTATTGATATAAGCAATATTTAAAGAAAATAAAAGGCTAAATATAGCAATTATATCTTTATTTATATTTTAACAAAACAAACAAACATATCGTCACTACATGAATCCCCAAGGGGGTGTCGGAGATGTAAGTCACTGTCCACACCTGGTACACCCGCGTTTAACCGACGATTATTACGTCCCAAAGTGATGGGTAGTGAGTACTAGTGAGCCGTATCGCCGTACTTCGGGCACAATTACACGCTATGTAGGGCATGCAGGTTTCCTCACGATGTTTTCCTTCACCGTTCAGCAAGTAGTAAGTATTTGGTAATAACCAGTGGTCAGCGTAGGTGGTGCCATTCATGAATGCTAGCATAACGTGGACATGCCCTTATTCTGGGATCAGATCTTGATTTCCGGGATTCGCATTTAATTATCAATTCAAAAGGAAATGAATTTGTCACATGACAGCAATGTATAAGCCCCGGCAAATTTCCTCGCACGATTTGATTGTTATTAATAATATAATTATTATTCCACCGAAATAATTAACAATTAAAGCGAAATATCGCTACCCATAAAGTAAATAGGTAATCAATAGAATTTTAGAATCCCGGGATCCAGGGGGTCCTCCTCCATATTATTCATAATGTTTGAGGTCGTTCACCCCAAATGGCACTACCTACGGCGACCACTGACACAAATAATATGTACCTGCTTGCGTATTTTAAGTGTGTTTGAAATGTTATTGTATTTGTTGCTATTGCTTTTTCTGTAATCAAATAAATTAAAACATTTATTGGAAAAGTAATTCATGACATGACATAATATAGTAGATTGTTGCATCAAGCAGAAAGTTCCTTTTTATCGCACTGAGTGTTAGTTTGAAGCCCGAGCTTCAGCGAAAGAACTTTCAGTCCAAAAGAACTCATGTGCATATTTTAACTAGAATTAATATAAATATATATGAATATTTATAAAGAAAAGCCTATAACTTATTATCGGCGCACTAATTGGGCAGTTCAAAACTATAGGTAGTTTTTTATTTTTCTCAAAGACATTATAATTATGACTAAGTAGCAGACCAAACATAAGGATTAAATAGCCTGGCAATTTATTCCATACAAAAAATAAGCTACATTTAGGTTTCATGGTACGAAGAAACGTATAGAAATTGGTTGTTTGGCTGGCTTATTCTTGAAACTTATTTATTAATTCCTAAACAAATCTCTAGTAAATATTTTGTTTGGAAACAAGCAATATTTATTATTAAAAGAGCCCGAAGTTCACTGAGCTAAAATTGCCACCCGTCGACTCTATGCGTTTATTATTAACGTTAGGTCTGCTACTATATTATACGTCTTTGATTTTTCTATACCTATCAAGACTATCAACCTAATCGTTTGCTTATAAATCCACTCGAGAAGTTAGTATTTGATTATGAAAAATACTGGCACTAGTTTTTTTTTTTGTTTATGGTTAACGTTTTTGTTCAGTTTTCCTTATTTTAAATTGTTTGCAAAAATAAAAATAGCGCTGATTGGCCTATGGCTCATCATCGGCCCGCTGATAAGGTAATTTAAAACTAGATTTGCAGCTTTAGAGTTAGCACCAGCACTGAAGTCCTCTGGATTAAAGCATTTTGGTTCATATTCCATAGACAATAAATACTGACGCGGGACTTCAGTGGTGGCGCGGCAGTAAAGTATGTATGTTAATCCATTATTGCATTGTTTTCAGGGCAATAATGGATTTTTATATAGGAGACTTATGTATCTGCATTATTATGGAGCAGAAAAGTGCTACTTTGTGCATACTATTTAGGCTAGTAATGTCGAAATTAAAACAAAGTTGGAAGAAACTTATCGCACGTCAGGTGTATATAATAATGGTTTTCGAACTTACGTGTAATCCTAAGAACAAAGTGCCATCTTTTGAGTCTTTAAAAAATGCTATCACTGTGAAGGTTCCCATCCTAGTTTGGCCGCGAACCCTTCCGCCCAGGAAGCCGGGACCCTGGAGGCCGTATACACTGCCTCACGGTAAAAGCTCCTTTAATAATCAATTTCGTAATGGTCGGTTAATATCACATTTTATGGCGGAGTTTTGAAACTGATTTCGGGATATAACTCCCACGAGTTTAGAGGAACGTGCGGTTGTTACAAATGTTTATTTTATATTTTATTGTTTACTCCTATTGAAAACAATAAATTTCTGATAATGGTAGTTATTAGAAATATTTCGTTAATTTTTTTAATTTTTTAGTAACTGTGTTTTAAATATAATAAAATTTTAAATAAATATTAAATAGGAAATAGAAACGCATGTCATAATATAAATATGTTTTTCTTATTTGTTTTATTTCCCTTTAATTTAGTGTCAACTCTATAGCAAATCGCTATTTAACAGTATTGTCAAAATGAACAATTTGAATTTGTTTGTATTGTAGCCCGTTGTGTATGACACAAACTAGGTACTGACCTGCCAGCGTGCGCATGTCCCGCGAGACGACCGCGCCGTGCGCGTTGTGCGCCCGACACCGGTACACGGCAGCATGCACGTCCTGCCGATACCGTGCCGCCGGGAACGGCAGCAGCACCAGCGTGCCGTTCTCCAGCACCTGCCTGCGGACAACATGGTGCTGCATTACATCACGTGCTGGCGGTTGTTAGATAAGTCACTTCTAATTATACTGCCAAATTCACACTGGAGACTCAGTCAGTGGTCAGAACAGAGGTTCAATGACCCTTTATGTGAAATATGCAAAATAAAGTTTAGACTTACTATACTAATTGACTATGAGTTGTTCGTAAATTAGCTATACTATGTGTACACATTTTATTTTGCGTTTTTCACAAAAAGGCTCATTGAACCTTGGCCCTGAACACTCACCGAGTCTCCAGTATGAATTTAGCTATATAATTTAAAAGTCACCTTATATAAGGTGCTATCAAAAAATCTGCCACGGCCACAATGGGAGACTGCATTGTGTCTACACCTAGATTACAATAGTAACGATATTTTATTTATCTAACGTCATACATTTTTTCATACAAAAATGTGCGTATACGAGGAGGGATCAAAAAGTAGTAAGAATGAGAAAGAATAAAATTAATATTAATAACTTAATAATTTATTTTTCTGCATAGTCTCCGACTCTCTCTAGGCACCAAGTCCAGCGGTTTTCCAAGAAAAAAATTGTCTTGGTCCTGCAAAAAGCAAAGGTGATGGAACAGCACGCCCCTTCGAAGTTTCCCTCTCCTTTTCTCTTTGATGGCATTCCTCAACTTGGGAATTAAAGCTGCATAATATTGGCCAGTAACAGTGGTTCTACGCTCCAGGTAATCAATCAACAATGTCTCTTCTGAGTCCCAAAATATTGAGGCCATAACCTTGCCAGCCGATGCCACGGCACGAAACTTCTTCGGGGTCGGTGATGATGGCCGTTTCCATTGCGAAGATTGCTGTTTTGTCTCTGGATCAAAATGATGGACCCATGTTTTTGTCCATTGTTACGAAACGAAACAAAAAGTTTTCAGAATCTTCTTGAAACTTGTCCAACAATGTCTTTGAAATGTCAAGTCGATTTCGTTTCTGAATGTCGGTTTACATTCTTGCGGAGTTTTTTCTCATATTCAGAGATTGTTTCAATATGGATTGAATACTTCCATATGAAATTCCTGTTTCTTGAACTAAGTAACGGATGGTAACTCTTCGATCGCTCAATACAATTTTCTCGACTTTCACAACATTTTCTTGGGTGACTGACATCGATGGACGGCTGCAACAATATTCGTCTTCCGTGCTCGTTCTCCTTACTCGAAATTGAGAAGCCCACCTTGCGACAGTGGAATACGGCGGAACAGATTCTCCTAATGTTGCCTTCAGATCTCAGTGAATCTCTTGCGTCGATGTATTTAATAACGGCTCGCGCTTCGTTTTTCTCCATTTTCGAGAACACCTTCCGACGAAGCATACAAATGACTACATCCAGAAAAAAAACAAAAGAGAATCGAAGATTTTTTTCCTTATTAATGTTACAAATATCTGAGCTATGCCTGCCAGTATTTATTTTTTTTCTTACCAAGGAGTATATAACTTTTTGATCCCTCGTGGAAAGTTAGAATTGATTTACTTGTATGAAACCGTCCCGCAGTAACACAAAACAGTTGGAAAGAGATTATTTGACGAAACGACACATCGCGCGTAGCTTGTGAACCACGTTATGTAGAATAAAGTAAATACATATTTATTTATACTATTCCGGGGTACAAAATTTCTTCACTATTGTAATCTATATACACAATACTGTCTCCCATTGCAGTCGTGGCAGATATTTTTAGAACAAAAAACAACAACATGAATCCCGAGGGGTTGTTACGAGCAACTTTATTATTTGCGCAAAGCTGAGGTTCGGTAGTGCATGTAGCCACACTTGGCCAAAAAACTGCTGTTAAACGAGGAGTTACATGATTTTGGTAAGATTTTAGACGTGTCCATACTTATTTTTGGTTAATATTAATCTACATAACATTTTCGATGCGTTAATGGTATAATTTTTTGTCTTTATCTAAAACGATAAAAACACGTTCAGCTATACCTTTGGTAGGGAAATGTTTAATTTACGTCTTTCAGAGGTTTGTTGTTAAAATATGATTAAAATTTCATGATTTTAGTCACTATTTGGGCATTGATTTGGGTAATGAATGACAATAGACTTTGTTTAAAATATAATAAAAGCATGCCACAATAGCGTTTGTATGGCGCTTTGCGCTTGATGTATGCCCTTAACTTCACGCTTCGCCTGCTTTTACTCTCCCTCTATCTGGATAAGAGCACTTCAACCTAGGTGCACGCATTCTATCAAGACAGTAGCCAAGAGGACAAAAAAAACAAACTTATTTACAGTTCAACATATTTTCGCTTATTACCGGTAAACCATTACTCTTTTTAGTGAACTTTTCGTTTGTTATTTCACGCTAGAAAAGTTTCTTTACAGCTATTTTTGTTCTATCGATTTCCCAAACAATTTTATACATACTAAATTTAAAGTAGTCAGCCACCGGAATAAAATGAATGAATATTTCAGTACGCTAGAAATAGCAAACCCATTTTCACCTTTACTGAAGAGATCAATAATTGCAGCCTATTGTAGTTTAATATACTTAGTAAAATAACATAAAAAAATGAAATATTTTATATGTTGGGTCCTATCCGGTGTCATTGTGACTGATGCCGGACACAGGATACGGCCTGAAATATATTTCACAATTTTTCCTACTTAATGTTACTATTATAGTATTTATGTTACAATTAAAACCCGTTTTCAGTTGAAACCCGTTTTACCGAGTAGCAACTAGTTCTGACTGAAAGACAATTTATATATTTAACTCAATTAAAGACGAAAAAGTAATTAAAAGTAATATTTTCATTATGTTGTAACTTATAAAAGCTCAGCAGAGTGACTGTAACATAAAATAAAAACCGGCCAAGTGCATGTCGGGCCACGCGCAATGTAGGGTTCCGTAGTTGCCCGGTACATATAAGTTAGTCTACTAATACAGACCGCGCCAAACTTCAGGTCCCATACATTATAGGGGGCCAAAAGTTTGGCGCGACCTGTACTCGTAAACCTGTGAAGCCTACTTAGCTGTGATAGTTTTACTTTTAAATTCATCATATACTACTTCTGTGAATTTTTTCACATTTCTATAAACAACCGTTTAGCCGGCAGGGGGGGAGGGGACGCTCCACTCTAACTTAAAACACACCTACAATGTTTTTGAACGGCCTATACAACGATACCCCATATACCCCCTATGGGATAGACGAGAAAAAAAAAATTCATCCCCAGTTTACTTGTATGAGAGGGAACCCTAAAAAATTTTTTTTTTAAGATTTTATTTTACCATTTTGTCGGCGTGATTAATATTTATATCCATGCCAAATTACAGCTTTCTAGTACTAATAGTCTCTGCGCTAAGCCACGGACAAACGGACAGACGGACATGGCGAAACTATAAGAGCTCCTTGTCGGACTACGGAACCCTAATAATGCGTAATGAATTATACAGGAATGAATAGCCGATGCAATATCACGATTGATATAATAAGCTACTTGTGTACGACTGGGTTTTTACAAGCAATATAAGATTATGTAGCTGTTTGTCAAACACGAAGAACAACTAAACTTTAGCTACAGACTCTGTACTGTAGGACAAAGGTATTTTGAACATAAAGAACTACCTAGAGAGATGGAGTACCATTCCTCCCTCAGTAATCCAAAAATTGCCGATTTAGGACGATGGCAAAAAACAGAGCTTTATTGAGTTTTTAAGATTGGAATTATTATAATAGTTATAAAATAAAATTAATCTTTATTTTAAAGTACATAAAACAAAGTTATATTATGCAATATTAAACGTTATATTTACCAAGTGAAGCTGAACCTAGATTCGTAGGAAACACTGGTATCTTTGTCTTTGTATGGCTTTGTAGCTGTAGTTATATCACTGTATAAACTCTTGGGTTTTGAAAAGCTTGCTAAAGTCTTGTAAATGATTACTAACCGCGTTGCTCACTAGGTGTCGATTAAGTAAAAAAAACAAGCTAACGAAATATAAACTTGATTTTTTTTATAGTTCTTAATTAAAAATAATGCTCAAGATATAATATTTACAAAGAGAATAAAATAAGAAACAGCCTAAATTAAGAAAAATCAATCTACGCTAGCTACCATAGGGCAGGGTCCCCAGCCGGATTTGGATTGCAGTTACAAGGCTCTTCTTAACTTTTATGTTGACTGCAACCTTGGCTATTATACTTGCCACAATCTAAGAGGCCCGTTTTGACAGCTAGAAACGACCATAGAAGGTAACTTTAAATGAAATAAACGAAACCGTAAACAAATAATTATTACCTTATTGTATTAAAATAAAACCGTAAATTGTTATTATCACTTTATACATATAATATGACAGATAATATTTCAAGTATTATTTTTACTCGAATTCCAAAATAAAAGGCAAATTTTAATTACCAGGAAATGTCTCAAAAACGGTTACGTTTTTATTCGATTATTTTTTAATAATAGTGTTGTAACCAATTAATCGCTTAATATCACCGAATTAATTCGACTCCACATAAAAATATTAATTGGATAAATATAAGATGACTTTCGTTTACAAAGCCCGATTCATACTGGAGACTCGGTTCGTAGGCAGGACCAAGGTTCAAAGTCACTTTCTGTGAAATACTCAAACAAAAATTTAGATTTCCTATTCTAATAGAGTCGAGGTTGTTCTTGAACAAGTACAGAAGCCAAAATTTTTTTTCGTATATCGCAAATTGTAATTAGTCCTGACCAATTATCGAGTCTCCAGTATGAATTTGGCTATACGAGTATTAACGAAAGTCACCTTATATTAATAAAATAATTGTAATGATCTGTAATCAGCTTAAATGAACTCGGTATATACTCAGAGCCACAAGGCCAGGTGTAAACCTTTAAATCTTTTTTTTGCAACTGTTAATGACGATTAGGTGATACTCAGGTACTTTTTAGTTCTGAACTTTTATATGCATTTATAACGGTGACGCGTAATTTCACTGGAAAATTTAATCAGATTAAAAATATTTAAAAAACGGATTGGACTCACTTTTTTAACTGTGCAAGGAGGCACAGGTCGAGCTTTATGATGTCAACTCACTCTAATTTTAATGAATGTATATAATCAGATTATTGTGCCAAATACGTTATATACCACTTTTATAACTTCTAAACTAAACGTAATGATAAAACAGCATTGTTTCTTATTTTTTAGGGTTCCGTACCTCAAGAGAAAAAAACGAAGCCTTTACAGGATCACTTTGATGTCCGTCCGTCTGTCTGTCTGTCAAGACCATTTATCTTGGTAACGCGTAGAGGTATCGAGTTGACATTAAAACCATATACGAGTATGTACTCAGATCTACAGTCCCTTAAAGTTGTGGAATAATCAAACTTCTAAGTTAACGTAAAAAAAGATACGGCCGTTTATGCCGCAAAAAACGTTTTTTCGAAATTCTCAAGTGAATCAAAATTTATAGGGTATTTTCCGTTGACCTAGAACTATGAAATTTGGCAAGTAATACCGTCTTATACTACAAGTATAGGGAAATATCTGAAAACTATACATTTGTAATTGAATCACGAAAAATATAGTGTTTATCGGAATCCTTAGTGGGCGCGTCCAACTCGCATTTGTCCGGTTTTTAGGGTTCCGTAGTTTTATTTAAGAAACGATTCACAGGTAAAGGTAAAATCATAAAACATTGTATCAATTACATCAATCACCGCTTGTTAACCACAGCGCCATCTGTGATGACTTGTTGACGGATAGGTAGCTTCTCAACCTTGTTGTACCGAGATTCAATGATAGATAGCGCTAAATTCATTATTAATTATTCATTGTTTGGGCTTGTCGTCGTGTCGAGCTCCCAGTAAACGCATGTTTAAACGCTACACGATATCCAGCGCTTTTTTCAGGCACAGCTTATACCTCTTTTGAAGTCATAAATTACAACATTACAAAATATCACTGGCACAATAAGAATATCCATTTCAAATGATTTTCATGTCGAAAAATATAAAACATCTGAAGTGTGCGTGTGCATCAAAAATATTTTTATTTTTGTGAATAATAACGCTCATATTATAGTAAATTATACCAATAAAGCAATAAAAAACACTATAAATTACTGAGCAAACGGGATATAGTTACAATTCAGTGGAAAAAATTAGTCACTCATAGTCAATACAAGTTCTATCTGGAACTAATAATATAAGCAATGAACATAGAAATAATCCAAACAATCACAAACTGATAGAATTTTAAATCAATTTCTCGTGAGAATCGGTTATTCTAGTTACCGATTTGTTTGATTCACACCCCTATGTACGTTGCGATGAAATATGCCAAGACGGGCCTCTTATATTGTGACAACTTTTAGTAGCTTACTTTTTTATGTATTGCTTCTATGCATAAATTATATTTTATAATATATATCTCACAATAATTTATTTTTGTGTGTTTTATTAGTTATATAATATTAAGTATATAAAAAATTATAATTTAAACGACAAAAAGTCTATAAATTGCATTTATTTCTATGAATAAATGAAATATGTCCAACTAAATTTGGCAAAACAAAGCCTTTAGTTTTCATTCAATTTTCAAATGAATGATATACTCGTATCGGTAGTTTTCATGCTAACAATGTATTGTGAAAATGCATCACCAGTTGAGAGGTCAGTCATCAAACTTTTTTATCGGCCGAGATAGGATTGTTTCAAACAATGTCCTTTGTTCGGGAGAACAGGACAACGTTATAGTATATGGTTTCATTCACCACAAGGTTTCACTTGGCGATAAATTCGGTCTGTCGAGCGAATACCCGATTTTATGTCCTTTCGAAATGTTGGGGTTATTATTATTAACGATGACGATCATTCAACAGATCGGCTTTTCGCCGATGTGTGTCTACCTTAATGTTATATATTCTATATTTTTTATCTCTTGAAAAGAAGCGGAGACAGCCAATTCAGCAGAACAATTTCTCAGCAGTTCGACTTTAATTTCAATGTAGAAAAGAAAAAAAGTGTGTCTTAACGTCGTCGAAGGCAACCGGGTTCCATCAATGCAGCACAGTAACTGAAGGATATTTGGGACAAGTGAGGAGTTCAGTATCAAAATTATGCTCACGCAGCGGAACTTTTGTCTCGCTCGCGGTCACTTGCGGCAGACCTGTTGTCTCGCTTTGTCTCGCTTTGTCTCGCTCGCTCGTATTGGAAGAATTTGTGGCCAAAAAAATTTTTCGTTACCCTAATAATTTAACGTTGAATAGTTAAATTATAAGTATGAAGGGCAATTCAAAAACACCCAAAATAGAAGAATCTATAAATAGATAGGTGTAGAAATAGCAAACGAGATTTTTGTCAGGATCGCTTACCTTGTGCTTACCTACGAGTGTATATACTTTTTAGTATGAACATAGTTGCAGGTTATATAAATTAAGTAATGATAAGTTGGAAGTCATTTAAAAAAGGTAATTTTATTTATTTCTTGTAGGATTGCTTCCAAACCCTAAGCTCATGTGTGTAAGACACGTAACGTTTTGTAAATATTAGGTACACGGACATCTATACTTAAAGAACTTTATTTATCACGGAACCTTAAAAAAGAAGCGAGTATCGAATTAAGGACAAATTGCAGTCGGGTGTTTTTTGCTGGAAAAAGACAGGACCGCCAGGCGAGGTAATTGGCGTTGGTCCGGGAACTTCCCAGTATAAAACGGGAATATTTTAAAGGTGTGCTTGTGCATGTTTGAGCTGAAGCCGAGTGGTAGCAAATTGACCCAGAAAGGTTACCGTTACTGGGACCTGGTCAAAGGGAAATAAACTAGCGTTTATATACCGTTGTTGACATCTGAGTGCAGCGAGGGAAGGCGTGCGGGCTCCAGCTCACAGCCCGGTACATACCTATACATAAATAACTAAACTTTCGTGTGTATGTATAGCACGCGTGATACATTCTCAAATGTATTTAAAGTGTGTAAGCCAGCTGTGTATACAAAATAAACTGGGTTACTTGTACAAACTTTCTCCTAAAAACTCGCATGTCTAAGTATTTCAGAAAAGCGATGGCAAATTCACGTCTCGAGATTTCAATTTGTGGAATTTGGTCCATTTGAATTTTTCATTAAGCGAATAAAGAAGCTTTTGTTAATCGAATCGCAACGAAACACGGAAAACGCAAGAAAAAACTTTCTTTTGATTCATAATTGATTCGAAATTGAAAACGCTGGGCTCTATCTTAATGAATTATTTTTATCTAAGAGTTTTCTTATGCTGATATTCTTTTGATTAGTAGAAAAAAGTTTAAATCTTGATAAAGCACCGTTTTCGGCAAAAAAGCTAAATTGGCTTTCTCGAAGGAACCTTCAAGGAAGTTGTATGAAGTTAGCGCGACAATAATAAAAGTTAAAACGTTAATGTGCTGCTTCTTAGGCGGTGAATACTCGGAAACATGGGAAAAGTTTTAGGAAAATCCATTTTCAAAACAAAAACAATACCTCAGAGTGTCGACGATGGGTGTTTCGTGCCGGATATTGGTTCAGGTGTTATTGAAAAACAGATTACGATGTATCGTTTGTTTTGTTAAAAAAACTAAAAAGATCTCTTTAAACACCTGGGTGGCTATTCTCGCAACTTTTTTCACACGCTTTATTTTTCATACTAAGTACTTAAAAGACATGTTATAAATCCGTGCAAAAGGTTATCTTAAAAGTTTGACACGTTTCCTTATAAAGAGCTTCTGAAGATCATCCGCCTTCCACCTTCGCAAATTTACACATAATTGCTAAGGCAGATTTCGGGTGGTTTTAAAAGTAATTTCTACGTATATGTGCATTGATTTTTTTTTTAAGCATATAGTTAGCATTCCTTATATTTCATTGTTTTTATTTTATGAAGCTGAGTCACTCCTCTTTATATTGTAGCATACTGTAGGCAGAAGTCGAACGACTGATATTTTGAGTGAAAAACGATACCAGAATAGCCGTCCTGTACATACAAATTTACAAGGGTACTGATATTTTATCACTTCTGTAATTTGAGCTCATAATTTGGATGGTGAGACGGATAACACTTACTACTTGACAAGAAACTGTAAATTGCAACATGTGAAGTATAGCGGGGTACATTGTACGTAGTCGTAAATGTTTTAATTACTGAAATTTAAAGAGATTCATTTATATATTTTTTAATGTATTTTTTTTTAGTTGCTCAGTAGAAATTACCAAAAAGACATTTTGGGATGGCTTATTGCCTCAAAATCTTATTTTTACTGTCAAGTCCGTTTTCAACTCGAGATGTAATACTTACATCGTTTCTACTGATTCCGCGAAATTACCTTAAGAGGCCTGTAGTTGGCGGCTTGAAGTCAGTCAAACATATCGCTATGTTTGCTATTTCATTCTACATTCAACTTCAGATTATACAAGGTGTAAATGCAAAGTCAAGAATCCCTTTAGGGTATGAAAGTGTACATGATTCTGATGTCATTACGAGAACAAAAAATATCCCTTGATTTTTCACAAAAAAATCCATAATTTTTCTAAGCTATGGCTACGCAGCTCACCGGCCTCTCCGCACACCTAATTGCACCCCGCAACCCGCACCCCTCATCCGAGTGGCGGGCGACCATGAGGGTGTCCACGCGATTAGTGTATTTTGAGTAAAGAAAATCATAAACTGGTACCTTATTTAGAGATCCCAGTATTTAAAATAATATATTTACCGATATATCATACTAACACACCCTTGAAGGATTCTTGACTTTGCTTTTACACCCCGTAGAGCATTGACTGAATTTATTGGTTGGCCCGAACGTTCATTTCCCGAGCTCGTACGGAACTAACCGAACACGGTGTGAGAGGCAAGCTAACGCGAGACAACATTCAGGTTTTGAAAATACTCGGGAATGGTTTTGGTGGAGAAATATCTCAAAAATCGAAATGAAACAAAAATACTTTTGAATAGTGTAAAATATATTATGCTGTGAAACTAAAAATAATTGATTTGTTATATCAAAATATGTGTCATTTATCAAAATATATGTAAAATCCAGGACTTTTATACGCTTGTAACTTTTGTAAGTATTTGATTTTGTATTTGAAATAAGCCCGTTTGAAAATTGAAATCGGACGTTTTGAATTGTCAACAACAAAACAAGACAATTAAATTCATTCGATAGCCAAAAATGTACGATTTCAATTGTCAAATGGGCTAATTTGCTTATCCGAATAGCCATAATGACAATATATTTGAATACAATTGGCTTATACAATTGCACCTCAGATCAGTAAACGATACACATCTACCTTAGAATTAATTTCGCTTATTATTGGAGGACCTTTTAGGTATCCGCATCTTAGTTTTGTATTGGATAATGTAAATATTACATTTGTTTTCTTTGCATTAAACACTAAATTACTGGTAGTTCAACACCTCAAGTTGAACTACTATGGTTTAGCTATCTTAAAAGAAGTTTTCTTCTAAATTGGCTTTCATAATATAGATTCACAATACAGTCCCTATAACCAATTAAATATAGAGAGAACGCTTAAAAATTAAAATTATATCATTGCGGTGTATAAAAGCAGAAAAGTAAATCTAGCTTTGAGGAGCTCAGAACTGGGATTCAAACTTGGGAATTTGATGTGAACACTCAACAAAAGTGAATTGTAATCGGCTTCAAGAGAAGAGAGATCCTGAATATTCCTTTAGCAAGTACGTTCGTTTCGCGCGGTGAGGATTCCGATCTGCCAATTGTTATCATGCAGTTTCCTCCGAGGAAATCTACTCTTGCAACTCTTGATTCATGCTTCTTTGACTTCTTACGACTTGTTATGAAATCGTGACGCAAGAACAGGCACTTTATATTTTTGCAGAAAATACAGAAAAAATTGGAAGAGGTTTATTTATACCGATAGATAAGTGGACTGACAGTAGTCTTGGTCTAGAGTAAAAACAGAATAAACTTTATGCTATAACGATTTAGTTTTAAAAAAGATTGAGAAAGGTGAAGAATCCTGCAAAAAATAGAATCTTATTTTTCTTAATTTAAATAATACATAAGAACATAAATATATTTTGTTATTTTTAGTTGCCGTATTTTTATGTAGAATTATATTTCAACGATCGATTAAAAAAATGTGAACTTTTAATTTGTATGCAGCAAAGCCTTTTAAATATGTCTTTCCGCAAACAGAATGAAATAAACCTGGTGATAGGCAGGCAGCCTCCTTGTTTCATGCCCTTTCAAACTATTGAAAGTTGGATCCGTCTGGTTTACTTGAATACGTGCCATACTGTCATAGATATATTCTATGACGTTAATGTAGTCTTACGAAACTTCGTCTCTATGTAGAGCTTGCTTACTCGACCAAGTCGAAGGCCTTCATAAAATCAAGATACTGCAAGATAAAAAAACAATTTTTTTTTTTTTTTTTTATTGTTTATTTTCCAAAGACAAATATATATACATTTTGATTAAAATAAAAGCCATCCGACTAAAACCACATGGTTTATACGCGGTATGGCGAGATCGCTAACTTATGCTAACTAGACATAGACTTATATACAAGTTTAACAACCCGCAGCCACAGGCTGCTGATGTTCGAGAAAATAAAGCTTTATGGCACTCCTTCGCTTTTTGTTGCTGCTACAATTTTTTATGCTATTTAGAGTATTAATAGATAATTCGTTTAGAAATAAAGGAAGCATGTATTCCCAAGTTCGCGTTCCATATAAATTATTATAGGTAGGTAGTTCATAAGTGGGTAGGTAAGTTAGAAATAAATTTCAAGTAAAACAAATCGAAGGCGATGTATTTCGCTATATGTACTTTAAAATAAATGTTTCAATTAATATTAACCCAACTTTAGACAAAAAAATATTGCTTGGTAACAATAAAATAAAACTCCTTTCTGACTTCGACTATAACGGTTATGATACTGACGATTCATAGAGAAAAGTAGCTTGAATAAAAAATAAGGTACGAATCATAACGAAGAAAATCTTTGCACCTAATTAAATATAAAAAAATCGCGATATTCCTAATCAACATCACTTTTCACACGTCAACACGTTGTCAATGTGTAGGTCGGTACACTCAAAAAGATTTTCATATCTGAGACACGCATTATGAGGGTTATAGGAATGAGTATACGACCGAACGATATTCGATCGACTTTTTCACTTTGGAGTAGCCCCTTATTCTATTCAATGCGCCTCTGAAGTTCGTCTCTCCCTCTCTTTCGTCTGTCCGTCTCGCCGGAGCAAAAAAAATCAAAATCAAAATATTTATTTTTGCAAAATAGATACATAAAGTATACTTTCTACAAGCCAAAGTTAATTTTAACAATATACTTTATCTTTAGAATATAAAAAAATGTATAATAATACGGGAAATAAAGTATACACATGCATAAATAAATGATAGTCGTAAGTTTATAAATAAATAAATAAATAAAATAGAGGAATCTAGGAATAAAAATATAAAATATTATATATACATAATGCAATGAAGAAATATGTTCATAAATAAACACGGGAAATACATACAAAAAATATTAAGGTTGGGCTACTTAAATGTAATAAAGTTATACACCTGCACGAGAACCATGGTGTACACGAGCTTGTTATCAAATGGGTCACCAATATGCTGAGCAAGCGCGCTGCATACATTGAAACATCAGAGCGGACACGCTGCCAGGTAACAAAGGGATGCCCTCAAGGAGGAGTCTTGTCACCACTGCTCTGGGTAGCTGTTATCAATGACCTCCTCATAGAACTGAACAAGGATGGTTTTTGCACGGTAGGTTATGCAGATGACTTAGTTATCATGATATCAGGACTTTTCGAAGGAACGCTGTGCAGTAAGATGCAGTTGGCGTTACGGAAAGTCGAGGACTGGTGTGGCAAGCATAACCTATCCGTAAATCCACAGAAGACTGAACTTATTCTATTCACCAAGAAGAAGAAGTTAAGTCAACTAAAACTTCCTAAATTATTTGGTACCCAGCTAGCTCTCAGTAAGGAGGTAAAATACCTTGGTGTCTGGCTTGACGACAAGTTACTGTGGGGTAAGCAGGTAGAACACATAATAAAGAAGGCAACGAACACACTATGGCAGTGCAGGCGAGCAGTGGGCAGGGACTGGGGACTTACACCCAAACTCTGCAAATGGCTGTACACAGTAGTGGTAAGACCGGTACTAACTTATGGAGCATTGGTGTGGTGGCCAAGAACAGAGTTAATTACAGCCGAGAACAAACTACAGCAACTCCAAAGACTGGCATGTACACTGATCAGCGGATGCATGAGATCAACACCCTCCGCAGCACTGGACATCCTACTAGGGCTCACACCGCCATATCTGCATATACAGCAGAAGGCGATGGTTGCAGCCCTTCGGGTGAAGTCCACTGGTCAATGGAAAGGTAACAATATAAAAACCAATCACTGTTGAATCCTGGAACGAGCTTTAGAGATTGTACCAGAGGCAGTCACAGGAACGGACAGGATACCGAAATCCTACATAATGGACCATAGATACGAGATACACTCTCAGGGAGAACCAAGCTCCAATCGAAAGGTACTGGCTTTTTACACTGCTCCAAAAGGAAGGATGGCAGTGCTGGTTGCAGCTACGTGTCTCCGGAACTAGGGCTCAGTAAAGCAGTTCCACTCAACAGCTTAACAACGGTGTTTCAAACCGAGACGGCAAGTATACTCCTAGCAGCTAAGGCAGCGACCGCAATTTGCACAAGTAGGCCTTTCGACATACAGGAGGTCACAATCACTACAGACAGCATGGCTACATTAACAGCGCTATGCAAACCTGTAAGTAGATCCAAAATCATAGTAGATTGTCATGGGGAACTACAAAACCTATCAACGATGTGCAAGGTAAATATATACCGGACCAGGGCACACAACGGAAATGAAGGTAACGAACAAGCAGATTCTCTTGCTAAATTAGCATCCCACATGGAAGTAACGGCACATGGCATTAACCTGTGTCGACCATCGGCGGAAGCAATCAGGGGGGAACTCAGAAAACACACACTGACCATACACAACAAAAAGTGGGCGGAACGAAACGACTGCCATCTATCAAGAAGAATGGTACCGCAGTCAAATGGTAAAGTAACACGATACTTACTAAAATTAAAAAGGTCCGATCTACGTGAAATGGTAGGTATCATAACTGGGCACTGTAACCTGAATAAGCACCTTTTCACTACAGGTGGCACCGATAGCCCTCTATGTAGAGGGTGCCTTCTAGAGGACGAGACAGTGGAACATGTGCTACTCCACTGCTCTGCAACCGAAGACATAAGACGAAAAGCAGGGATCGCGACGAACTCCACCTTCCCTTCACTGGGCCAGTTTTTGTGTCAGCATGCTGAAGCTGTTCGGCTCTACTTCAAGGAGCTGTCCTGGCTGGGCTGACTGACCGGGGGGAAGTGCACAATACTCACGATCACGGAGAGTCAGTGCAGGACTCATCGCCCCCGCTACGAATTTAGAATTTAGAATTTTATACACCTGCATAAAATATAGAAATATAGGCATAAAAATATTATATATACATAATGCCTAACCATCCGCACCATTCGATTAGTATTGCTAAGAAGAAGGCAAGAAACTTAGCAAACATTCCTTTTTTCAAAATAAAACATATGATACAAAATAATATATATACCTACTCAAGTAAAGGCATAAAAAAATATAAGACTGCAGGAATTAGTCACGAGAAAAAAAATATATCTTAGTCAACCCGTCTCATATTGTCTATTACCTTTAAAAAAGTAAGTTTACATATTAGTTAATTTTAAGCCTTTAGGGGAATCATACAGTAATAAAATATGATAATTATTAATTAAAATATTGAATAAGATTATTATTATTTATTACACCATGCTTCATGCTTACTTCACTCGAACGCATTCAAGTTTGGCGTGAACTGTACCCAAGCAATGAAAAGAAAAAAACGATTGCCAGTTGTCTTGGGTCGCCTCAAACCTTTGTTTTACATTCGCATTTTTTTCGAAAAGAAACTTTACATAATATTATGTATAACACTTAACTCAGAAAGCGGCATAAATCCCTATTATATAGACGTAATTTATTTCTTAATAACATTAAAATTGGGAGTGAAGTTGGGCAAATGTTTCTAAAATATACCTAATACCAACATTACAAAAACAATTTTCGTTAGTAAATATTTACTGTCAGTGGCAGAAACAAAGAGCTAATTAAAGTTCAAATCTTGTTACAAACACACAAAGAGTGAGTTTTGACCTAAAACCGAAATTTGCATGACCCTTATAAGCCTCCCGCTTAACTTTCAGCATAAATTTTTGTCATTTGCAACGTAATAATTTTATTACTAAACATGAAAAACACGACTTCACTATTACGTACAAAATAAAGGAAAAATATTGAAACCCTTTCTTTATCTTTGGCTGAGATAGGCAGTACTCAGGTTTTTTTTGCCATATACATTTTTGAGACTCCATATTTTTATCATCCATCCATCCATCAGCCTGTTTCGTCCACTGCTGGACATAGGCCTTTCCAATCTTGGCGGTCCTCCTGGAAGAAATGCCCATACTCACACACGCTGGGCAGGCGGGTTGGTGAGCAATCCATCGGTCCCAAGCAATGGTGGGCCACCTGGTTTTGCCTAAGAGCTGTTCTCTTACTCTCTCCCAAATAACTTCGGGAGGTTTTGCGAGTAAGATGGTGGTACCTCCACAGTCGAGCCCGGCATCAGCTCTACCACCTATATTTTTATCAATCAATATTAAATAAAAAGCTTTGTTCTTTCTGGCTCACTGACTGACAACAACCGCTTTAGCTAACTTTTTTGTAAAACTTTAACCCCATGGGGGCGCGGATTTTCAAAAATCCTTTCTTAGAATGCGTTTTCACTTCTCTTTAAATACTCCGCCCAAATAACAAGTCTCTAAGTAGACTTAGAGACTTAAGTAGACTTAGTAGACTTTTCCCATCAGAACAAAGTATATTTACATCATATTTACTTGTTGATTCTGAAAACTCCTTTCTTAATGCAGCCTTAATCCGAAAATACAAGTTTAGTTATTTCTTTTACAGGGGTTTAGGTTAAAAATACTCAGGAAATATGGTTTTTCTTACATACGTTTGCACCTACTTTCACTTTTTAAAGGAAGATTTTTTTATGGTTTAAAAAAAACAAATCGAAAGTGTCCAAACTTGACATTCCTACTATTATCGATTAAAAGTTCCATTTCCTCTTCATCCTCAGACCTTGGACCAGGGTTTGATGATGAACTATTCTCAATCACTTCACAGGTGACTTGAGAAAACCCAAGCACTACCGTTGTATGGCTACTATTAGAAGAATATCCTTTTTTATGAGAAACTTACCCTTACCTTTTAGTTTTGAAATTGTCAAAGGGTAGTGCTTCGATGAAAAAAGAGTTTTAAGAAAACATTAAGTGTAAATAAAATGTTACAAAATAAATACATAAATAGGTAACTTATAATCAAATACTTATACATATACTACTTTTATATGCTAATAATGAATACACCATGGGGGCGCGGATTTTCAAAAATCCTTTCTTAGAATGCGTTTTCACTTCTCTTTAAATACTCCGCCCAAATAACAAGTCTCTAAGTCTACTTAAGTCTCTAAGTCTACTTAGAGACTTGTTATTTGGGCGGAGTATTTAAAGAGAAGTGAAAGCTCCGCCCAAATAACAAGTCTCTAAGTCTACTTAAGTTTCTAAGTCTACTTAAGTCTACTTAAGTTTCTAAGTCTACTTAAGTCTACTTAAGTCTCTAAGTCTACTTAAGTCTACTTGGGGCGCGGATTTTCAAAAATCCTTTCTTAGAATGCGTTTTCACTTCTCTTTAAATACTCCGCCCAAATAACAAGTCTCTAAGTCTACTTAAGTCTCAACAAGTAAATATGATGTAAATATACTTTGTTCTGATGGGAAAATCTATAGTAAAAAGTTCTATGGGAAAATCTGATTCAAATTTATATCCGAAACCCTCACAGACAAAGTCGCGCGCAAAACCTTTGACATACTCGTAAAACATTTATTTCTTATGGAAGGTACAAATTACTTGTATATTTTCACTTTAATATTACTTCTTCTAACAAGATAAATCTAGCAATAAATTATTTAACCAAAGAGCTTGGATAAATAAAAAATTGAACTCACACACATAAATAGAGAAATAAAAAAGCATTACCCTCTTTTGTGTTTAACATAGTCAGACAACAAAGGTCAAAAAGCCAGATTCGGCTAAAAATGTATAAAAATATACCTTTGCTTTTTATGTTTACTTGCCGGTTTATTCAGCGAATATGTGTAAAAATAATTAACACAAACAATAAAAGATCAAAATAAAAGAACAGCAATTTTATACAGAGACTTCAGATTTATTTGTGCTGTTTTAAAATATGATATTTTTCGTAAAATATAATACCATTCATTAAATCATTTTTGGGCGTGTGTTGGATTTCAGAGATTTATATTTTCACGTCATTATAATTTTCGAACCTCAACGTGGAGGGTTTAAAGATAAAAAAAGTTTGTTGCGATCATATTTATCCTCGTGGTTAATTTTAGAGTTCAGCCAAAGATAATCCGTGAAACAGAAATATACTAGTAAAGGAAATGCTAAGAATGGTGTGAGGTGTGGCGTGTGGTAATGTCAGTTCACAGAATATTGTCACTCCATTCCGTGGCTTCTCGTGGATGTCGTAAAAGGTAACCAAGGTAATCCTAAAAAGTTAAACCAACAATCTATGTTAGTAGATCAGTCGAGTCCGACACTAGCTCTACCACCAATTGAAGTCCGGTCAATAATTTTGCAAAAATGTTTTGTATGTCATTCTGCTGTTTCATTTCGGCAAAGACTATCAGGAGATAACCGATAAAATATTAATCGTCGAGTAATCATCCTCGAGGGCATAGAGATCTTATAATATTATTCTAATCTCGAGGGGCTATCAGAGATATATCCGAGTGTGGACTACTACGAATAGCAAACAGTCCACCACGATTCACCGATGATTAGGTATGGCTAAACGTGTCCTCCGAAGCACGTAGACTAAACATACATATGTGCGTACAGAATTTGAACCCGTGACCTCGGGATAAGTGATCAACTACTCGAACTACTAGGTGGTAATTTTAAGCGTATTTTTAAGTTGAGCAAAAAGGAGCCCTGTTAATGTCCCTCTGCGGTCGGTCGTCGGTCCGTCTGTGCATCTGTCGATCCGTCCGTATGTCACGGGTCTCTAGCTTACAGACGGAATGAGGAACAGATCTGAGGATATGTGTCATGTAAAATGTTGACCCGATACCGGATATTGAATTAAATTAATTTTCAGGGAGGGTTCCATAAATGAAAAAGGAGCCGTAAGTTATTTATATTATTCTTACCTCGTCATGTGGGTAAATACATTTTTTATTACTTTTCTATCTCCAAGAATTAAGAATGGGGTGTCATCAAAGTTGTACATTTTAGACCATCTTTGTGACGGGGTCTATCCTAAAAACTAAATTTTGGAATTTTCTGTATATTATTTGTCATTATTATACTCTATTTATACAACAAATACTGAAAACGTTGACTTTTAATATAGGTTTAGGGTTACGTATCCGAATACTCGACCAAGTTAATTTTGCTGTTTTGTTTCGTACGTTTTGTAGGTTTTGATAAGTATATAATTTTTTAAAGTTTATTGAGGTACAGTACCTCAGGACGCGAGTAACAGGTACTGAGAACTCCTTAGTTTAGAAACAAGGTCAGTTAACCTTCATTGCGAGAACCAAAAATAAATAATGGATTTTGACGTTTTTTTCAGTTCTGGCAAAATTAAGTGGTAGCTTATGCACTAGGACGCCGTCTCTCAATATTCAGACCAAGATTTGAACTTGTACCTAATTGTTGTGCAACGTATTCGTTTATGTACTTACCACTTTGTAAACGGTAAATGAAAACACTGGCAAAAGCAAACCGGCAGGCCCTACAAGTATATCTTAGAACTCTAAGCACGGCAAAAAGGCTCATCTCCAATGTATTGCTGGTCGAAAAACTGTTGCCAAAAGAGGATGCCGTCTGGTGATGACTGTTGTTGTGACATGTTTTTGGTTCTGTTAATTTTAGGCTAAATATGCTGTAAATAATTTAGCATGTGGGAGCATACTCACGCACAAAGGGTTCCATACCTCCTCAAGATACGGGTGCGGAACCCCAAAGATGGTAAATAACACCAACATACAAGCCGAAGCAACATTAAGGCTCCAAGAAACAGATGTGAAAGCTTAAGGCAGCTAAAATGGTAGCGCCGACAAACAATATGTACGAAACCTACTTTTTATTATTTTTTGTTTTACTTTGAAGTATGTTCTGCAATTTGACTAAATTAAAAACTTGTATGTGTTACCGTCTTTAAGTAACACCAACAAGCAATAACGTTTAAATAATTAAACTTTTTTGAGGTTTCTTGTATGGATATTGTGTTATTTTTTTATTTTATTTAATTATTTGTCTTGATAAAGGCCATAATAACACGTATTCTGTGAAAATTTCAGCTTTCTGCCTATTAAGGTGTAGACCCCTGTGATAGACGGACGGACAGACAAACAGTGGAGGCTTAGTAATATGGTCCCGTTTAGCACCCTTCGGGTACGGAACCCTAAAAAGGAGAAGTCTAATGTTAATATCAAAGGCTAATGTTATATGTAAACGTGATGCCAAAGAGTATCGAAGACGTTTTTCTTTTTACTCTGAAAGAATATTTAAGTTGTAAGTATGCTCGAAGCAGCGAACTCAAAGAGATTTGAAAATAAATTCTTAAATATGAAGCTAAATTTCAATTTACAAAAAAAAGCCTTCTGTAAATTTGTACGTACTCCGGTATATTTTTGCTCTACTATTGCTGCGTCCACCAGTAAAATTTAATTTCACATCATCTTGAAACTCGTTGCCATTTACATAATGCTGGCTTTGAACGCAGCGCGCTAAATATATTTTGGGGGTCGCCTCAAGTCGCCTGCTACGAAACGACGTTAACCTCCTATTTCACTGTTAAGACTTTGATGCTTAAGAACGGACAGAAAGGGTTATAGCTACGCTTTTTTTACTCGGTGTAAAATATGGCGTAGCAATGAGGTGTTATTTAATTATAATTTTCATTAAAATTATAGTGAGTTGTTATCATTAATGTTTTGAATATGGATAAGACTCATTTTTTTAAAATTATTATTTATGTTTTGAAATAATTTCTAAGCAATATAAGAAAGCAAAGTGGTTTATTCATTCTCAACAAAGGTAGTATAACAAACAAACAGAATAACGCAGGAGTCACAACATAAAGGTACCTCTTTTATTTTTAGTACGTTTGTGTAGGAAAACCTAAAATGGCGGAATTCTTTGTTAGTTTAATGTTTAACCCGCATTTCCACAGAAACTCAAGTTTTTCAAGTATTCTTGTACACAAGTATAAGACTTGAAAATGTTAGTCGCTGAAAATATGGACCAATCAGGCAGCGATTTTATTGCAGTTCTGTTGCTTCAATATTCAAGCAGCTCTAGAAGTTTGTATTTACAAAATGATAAATGGATTGTATTGGTGAAAGTGAAATATATTTATTCAACGTACGAGTAACAGGATTTCAAGCAATAGCAATACCTATAAGATTACTTAACTTTTTAGACATTAAATCATTTACACTAAAAGGTTTTCTTTTTCGATGGAATACAATTTATCAAAATATAATATTAAAATTGGTTTATATCTGCGACTTCGTCCGCGTGGAGATTCTTCCTTAATCCTTAGCATCAGATTGCACTACTTTATTGTTATGATGAATGTATTTTCTTTACAATTAGCGCTACAAGAATAACATCAACATTAATTATTAAATCAGTTTCAGTGATGCTTAAATAAAGGCTTTTAAAAAGGGTTTTTATGTATTGTTTTATTTTGTTATTTTTGGTGAATAACGTTATTCTGCTCGTCACACCTTTTATTTAACCATGTCAAAAAGGTAGTAAAAGAAATTCAGTCCGTCAATCTAGGGTGTCCACTGTCCACCATATCGAATTTAAAATGACGTCATGAATTCTGCTTGGCAAACACTTTCATTCTTTTAACTATCCAAGTAGTTTCGAGTTCATAATGAGAATTTTACGATATGAGGTTAGATAAATATTATTATTAGAGTGCAGGTCGCAGGTTCGAATAGTTTCGAATAGATAGTTCCGGAGATTTTTTTTAAATTCTGGTTTTTGAATTTATTTCTAATTTATCATTTCTAACTTGGAATGCACTCTCCTAATATTTACATAGAGTAAGAAATTGGTTTGTGGAAATAACCCGTATTTAATTTGCGAACCAACTATTATTATTTAGCTATTATTATTTAGCTAACATTATTTAGCTCGCATATCGCCCCTGAAGTTATTCGGGGGAGAGTAAGAGGACAGCTCGCAGACAGGCACAAATCCAGGTAGCCCACCAAGCCTGGGACCGTGTGATGGCGGTATATCCATCCCGAATTGCCAGACCTTAAATAAACAGACTAGTGACGGGCAGCGGCGTCACTAGTGCGAGAGGTTCTGGCACCGCGCTCACCAACCCGCCTGCCCAGCGTGTGTGAGTATGGGCATCTCTTCCCAATGTACACAAAAAATAAACGGCCCCCAGTCCCCGGCAGCCCCACTATTCCCGATTACGGTGGCGGTCGTGGTAATGGTGGGGCAGGGGGTGCTAAGAGTCTCCGGTTGAGTGGCCACCAACACCGACGACTTTTTTTTTTGGCGACGTATAATACACGGACGTTACGGGAAGACAGACACCTCGCTGAGCTCGAGTCAGAGTTAGGTAGAATCAACTGGCATATTCTGGGGCTATCGGAAGTCCGACGATCAGGTGAGGAAACCATAACCCTAGAGTCAGGACACCTGCTCTACTATCGAGAGGGCGATCAATTGTCTGTCGGTGGAGTTGGCATGCTGGTCAACAAAGACCTCACTAGCAACGTGTTAGAAATCGGTAGTGTCTCTACTCGGGTGGCATATCTTGTTCTTAGACTTAACAAGAGATATTCTCTTAAAGTCATTCAAGTGTATGCCCCCACGTCGAGCGACTCCGATGATGTAGTCGAGGCCGTCTATGATGACATATCAAAGGCCAGACATAACACCACCAAGACACATTTTACCGTTGTTATGGGGGACTTCAACTCCAAAGTGGGAGTACAAGAGTGTGGTGAATCGGTAATCGGACCATACGGTTATGGCTGCAGAAACCCTCGGGGCCAGATGCTGGTTAGCTTCCTTGAAAGCCAGGGGCTCTATTTGATGAATTCATTCTTTAAAAAGAAGCCTCAAAGGAAGTGGACCTGGCGAAGCCCTGATGGTAAGACTAAAAATGAGATAGACTTCATAATGACGGATCAAAAGCACATAATTCAAGATGTATCCGTGATCAACAGGTTTTGTACCGGTAGCGATCACCGACTTGTCCGAAGCATCTTGAATATCGACTTACAGCTTGAGAGAAACCGTCTGATGAAGCCTACGCTCCGCCCTTCTCTGCGCCAAACCGCTGTGGGATCCGAAAAGTTCCAAATGGAACTTCAGAACCGATTTGCCCTGTTAGAAACCACTGAGGACGTTGACCAGCTTGCTAACAATTTCACGAATGTCGTGCGCGAGGTAGGCAGGGCTTATTTTAAGCCGGAGCGAAAGACTAAGGAGTCCAAAATTTCGAGTGGAACTCTGGACCTGATGAGGCAGAGACGGGAAATGTCTTCAGATTCTGCAGATTACTCCCTTCTTAACAAGCGCGTTAAAAGGCAAATTCGTTTTGACCTGCGCCAACATAACACTCGCGTCATTGAAGACGCGATCAAGCGAAACAAAGGCTCAAAAGTTTTTACCCAGCAGTTAGGAAGGACTAATCTGACGAAGCTGAAGACATCTGACTATAGAACCGTTACCTCTAGGCCAGAGATCCTCGCCGAAATCGAGAAATTTTATGGGCTCCTATATTCTTCACACGCTCCCAAGCCAACTGCTCGCGATAAAGACGACAAACGTGCACCTCTAGTCCGCCACTACACCGATGAACTCCCGGATGTCGAAATGGGTGAGATTAGGATAGCTCTTGAACAGCTGAAAAACAATAAGGCGCCGGGCGAGGACGGCATCACAACTGAACTCCTGAAAGCTGGAGGTTACCCTATACTCGGACAGCTACAGGACCTCTTTAATGCCGTCATTCGCACAGGTACTACGCCAAAGGAGTGGAGCAGGAGTCTGGTCATTTTGTTCTTCAAAAAAGGGGACAAAATCCTACTTAAGAACTATAGACCAATTGCGCTCCTGAGCCACACCTACAAGCTGTTCTCAAGAGTTATCACGAATCGTCTCGCCCAACGATTCGACGACTTCCAACCACCAGAGCAGGCTGGGTTTCGAAAAGGCTACAGCACCGTGGACCACATTCACACGCTAAGGCAGGTTATACAGAAAACCCAAGAGTATAATCAGCCCTTATGTCTAGCGTTTGTGGACTACGAGAAAGCCTTCGACTCCATCGAAACTTGGTCTGTTCTACAGTCCTTGCAGCGTTGCCAAGTTGACTGGCGTTACGTGGAGTTGTTGAAATGTCTGTATGACTCCGCTACGATGTCCGTCCAAGTACAGGGTGTACAAACAAGACCGATACATCTTCAGCGCGGCGTGAGACAGGGAGATGTTATTTCTCCAAAACTGTTTACCGCCGCGCTGGAGGACGTCTTTAAAACACTAGACTGGAGTGGACGAGGCATAAACGTAAACGGAGAGTACATTTCACATCTTCGCTTTGCCGATGACATCGTCATAATGGCGGAATCGCTGCAGGAACTAGAGGAAATGATGCGCGGCCTTGGCGATTCTTCGAGACGAGTGGGCCTGCGGATGAATTTGGATAAGACTAAGGTCATGTCCAACTGTCACGTCATCCAAGGGCCAATAACCGTCGACAATGTCAGCATCGAAGTTGTTCAAAAATATGTTTATCTGGGTCAAGTCATACAGCTGGATAAAAACAACTTCGACGCCGAGGCTGACAGAAGAATATGCTTGGGTTGGGCAGCATTCGGAAAGTTGCGTCACATATTTACGTCGTCAATACCGCAGTGCTTAAAGGCTAAGATGTTCAACCAGTGCGTCCTTCCTGTGATGACGTATGGCGCTGAGACGTGGTCTCTTACAAAGGGTCTGATCCACCGGTTTAAGGTCGCACAGCGAGCTATGGAGCGGGCTATGCTTGGGGTATCTCTGATGGATAGAATCCGAAATGAGGAGATCCGTCGGAGATCTAAAGTAACCGACATAGCCTGCAGAATCAGTAAGTTGAAGTGGCAGTGGGCAGGCCATATTTGTCGCTGACATGATGGCCGTTGGGGCCGAAAGGCTTTAGAATTTACTTTAGAATTTAATTTTAGCCTTTACTTGAGTAGGTATGTATATGATTTTGTATCATATGTTTTATTTTGAAAAAAGGAATGTTTGCTAAGTTTCTTGCCCTTCTTCTTAGCAATACTAATCGAATGGTGCGGATGGTTAGGCATTATGTATATACAATATTTTTATTCCTATATTTCTATATTTTATGCAAGTGTATAACTTTATTACATTTTAGTAGCCCACCCTTAATATTTTTTGTATGTATTTCCCGTTTTTATTATTTCTTCATTGTATTATGTATATATCATATTTTTATTCCTAGATTCCCCTATTTTATTTATTTTTTATTTATTTAAAAACTTACGACTATCATTTATTAATGCAGGTGTATATTTTATTTCCCGTATTATTATATATTTTTTTTATATTCTAAAGACATATTATATTGTGTAAATTAACTTTGACTTGTAGAAAGTATACTTAATGTATCTATTTTGCAAAAATAAATATTTTGATTTGATTTGATTTGATTTGAATGGAGACCACGTACAGCAAAACGTAGTGTAGGACCACCTCGTGCCCGCTGGACCGACGACCTGAAAGACGTTGCGGGGGGCGGCTGGATGAGGAGGACGGAGGACCGACATGAGTGGCGAAATTTGGGAAAGGCCTATGTCCAGCAGTGGACGAACACGGGCTGATGGATGGATGGATGGATTATTTAGCTCATTCTTAGTTATAAACATAATGTTTTTGGCAGAGCACGTTCACGTTTACGCGGGTTCCTAGATCATTCCGTACGTCCGGCTGACGGAAACGGGTCGGTCCAGGAGAAAACGTAGACAGTTCTTATTTTCCGGGAAAAGATCATAAATTCTTCAAACAACGATCGTTTTGTTTGAGCACAAAAACCTCGAGATAATTCAACCAGTATTGTTGAACATGGTAACGAGTAGCAAGCGCTCTGGCGGCGGCGGGCAAGTAGCTTTGTAAGCAGAAAGAATACAAATATTACACTTGTGGAACCATAATGTATGTAATATAGTATAATCTTAGAATTGTAACTTTGTAACAATTTTTTGTATTTTTCACAAATTATATTGATTTATATTCTCAGAAAAAGTCAGTAAGTTTTGAAAAAATCAATTAATGACTAAAATTGAAGGGTGCAGCGAAAGAACAAGGAATGTCACATTTTTTTAACTTTGTTTTTTATTGTCAAAACATATTTTTCTAATAAAGTCTCGTTTTCAATCACAAAAAACTAAAATACAATAAGGGATCAAAAGTAGGTTTTTCGATTGGACTGAATGTGAAACAAACGGGAAGACGATTTTTCATTGGCCTGAAATAATCGCAAATTTTTTTTTGTTTTTGCAAAGTATTAAGTTATGAAAATATAAGAAAATATATTTCATATTATATACAAATTGTAAATTTTCAATAGTATTTTGAGTATCATTAAAAATATGTTTGCACATTCAAAGGTCCACATGCGTTTTTTCGAAATGTACTCAGATGGACATTGCCTGTTCTTTCCCTGCACCCTTCAATTATAAAAAAATCTCTAAGCAATATCCATCGTCACCACATGAATCTCCGGGGAGATGTCAGATCCAAAATGTAACACACTTTGTTCATTGTTTCATAATAAAAACGAGAACAACTAACCCTCCAAGTTTCGTATGCGTACACTGTCCGCATAACTTTTTGCATACCCGAAATGTCGTATGCGTACACTGTCCGCATAAGGACGTTCCGATTTTCAACTTGAACTTTTGTTCTATAAAATTCTGCGTATCGACACGCAACAAAAACGAAAAGTTTGTTTAGAATGTTGGCTTTACCGGAAGTGTACTTTGATTGGTCGAAATCGATGGTATGATACCAAAATGAATAAAATTCTCGAGCAAGTCTGCGGCCCGCCGCCATTTGCCTTTCTGACGTAAAGAGTGAGAGTGAAGTGAAGAAATTAGTAATAAATTAGTAATAGTGATATTTACATAAAAATAATTCATGTAGTAACCGCGTAATATATTAGGGAGTGTTCTAGTGATATTTTATTGCTTGTGAAATATGTGAATCGGTGAATATGGATCAAATTGTGTGGTGATCTAGTGAAAATTTTTGTGGAAGTGAAATGCAATCGACGAAAATGTCTACTCATCTTTATTTTCGAGGTAAGTGGTATACATAATCTCATTCCTTATTTCATTGTGCTTATTCTCATATATAACACTATGCCTAAAATATAACCTAACATAACGAAATACATGGATTTCTAAATCCGGTCGGCAGGAATTTTTTCCTAGAATTTTTTCGACATTCTGGCCTGGCGGGAATGGCTTGTAGGGACACATTCAATAGGCTAATGGACGTGTCAAACGGGGAACTGCCGCGTAACCATGTTTGCCTCCAAAGAAACTGCACAAATACAGTGAAACTAGTCAAGCGAAGTCTGACCATTAAATTGTGAGTAGCCGTTTCAATATTAGTATGAATCAAAACCACGAATCTCTTAGTAGTAAAAAATTGGTGTATGTGCTCAAAAATCTGTTATTGCTTATAACTTAAACTTGCTTACATATCAAATGCCTAAGCTTTATATTGTTTCAGTTTGTTAAAGGGATGAACAAATTATGAAATTGAACTTTGATCAGTCTATGAATAATCTGCGCTACCACAGAATTTAACTTGTTCTTTAATCATAACGTTTACGTGGTTAGTTTCGTATCATAAGTATTATAGGTGAATAAACATACTTTCTCAAGATACCGGTAAATTGCTTTTAATTATTAGTAAGTTTATTTTTATTAATACAAACAAACAATTTTTTTCAAAAGAAATAATTTTTCATAAAAATAACAAAAACATTTTTTTCCTCGGGTACCCCAAAAACAATAATTCTACTCGAATTTTTTACAATTATTACAATCTTTTTAAAAACTTTGTCTGAGACCAATTTTAACTCTGTAAATCTATTGGATTCTAAGATTAAAAAGCGTAACGGAGACACATAACGAAATAAAAACGTTTTTTTTTTCCTTTTCTGCGCCTCGCCTGGTCTACAAAACTGAATTTTAAAATAAAGTCTAAAGATATGCAGGTGCCTTTGCTAAAACAATAAAAACTTTAGTCTTTGAAATTGATGGAAGAAATAAAAGTATTTGAAATAATTCCCGAGAAACCGAGAGTCGTTAAACAGTGCACTAAGGAGCGAACTTTGGACATAAGATATCGTATAAACAAGTTTTTAAGTCAGTTGCTCCCACAAGACAACAAACGACGACGCTTTATATTATTTTACTTTCTTTCCTTTTTTAAAATGCCAAAGATAAGTGTTATAGAGAAGGGACAGAAGATCAGGTGAAAGAATACAAGAATTATTAAAAAAGTACACGAAAATTTATTTGTGTTAATGCAGATACGTTTGGAAGTTATTACTTGTCATAAGGTAATTTGATTGTGCTTTAAAGGCTTTGGAATGATGGGCACAGCAGGATAGGTACCTGTGCCTTTTACTACCATGCTTGGGTTGGGACACTTGCAGCGACTTAGGGGTAATCGTGACGGGAGAGTGGTTGGAGGCAGTTGCTCAGTATGAGTTACTCGCCCGTTACCGCCTACAGTAGATACTGCGGAAATCCCTGACCAGCCGGTTTATGCCTTGCTTACTTTCACTCTCCCGCTTTGCGGGTGAGTGCGTTTCGTGCTAGATCTCATCGGCGCTTTCTATCAATAGCGGCATTGGCCAAGTGCAAGCCCAATTGTGTGTTTAGAAAAAATATTTTTCAATGCAATTGCTTGTAGAGACCCATTTTATATGCATCAAAACTGTTTGCTTGTGTTGCAAAGTCGTTTTTTCCACACAGGTGCTTTTCATTTTTTTTTATTTACTGAGCGAATGTTGGAAATCTTTTCTTTTGTACTATAGATAGACTTGACGGAAATTAACTGCTTTCAGTTTGATACGGTCATAGGATGCGCTCAGTTTGATCGTCGAATGACAACCGCCTAACACTGACAGCAGGACAGTATTAAATGTGACTAAAAGCAGCCTACAAACGCACCAAACTGAAAGCAGTTTATTTCCATTAAGTTGGCATCTTGCATGTAAAGAAAAAGAAAAAGAATGCCCGCCGAAAGTTCATTTGGAGTATTTATTGTTCGTTTGTTGTGTTTCATTTATTTACTCACACTATGCATTGAAAAACGTGGGTAAGGGCAATAACTTACTCTTAACGTTTAAAACACTTGCTTATAGTTAACGCCTCCTTACCGCACTTAGATCAAAAACTACTACTAATATGCAATTCTTACTCAGAGATATCCTAGCAAAGTCAAACATGGTCTGTTTTTCCAATTTAATTACAGCTAACGTTCCTTAAGAAGGCTACATCTAGTTACTCGCTAATTGAAATAAGCCCTGAAACCAACCGCTTAATTTCTTAAATTACACATTTACAGCTAGAAAATAACTGGTTAACCCCTTATTTATGAAGTTAATAAAAGTAAAAGGTGGTGTAAAACTTAATTTCCCGGGGCTAAGCGAAGTCATTAAAATGTTTGTACGTTTAAGCCGCCGCCACTGTGGTCTTCTTACAATGGCGTCTCTCAGATCTGTAGACAGTCTTGTTTACTCGAGGTTCTGCTGTTTACGCTTGTTTATGACTTTATTATTGAATTTTATTGCTGACAAAGTATATTAATAAACTTTGAATAACATAAGATAAAGAAGCTCTATAAAAGAAATGTCAGTAAATCGAAAATTAACAATCTTTTCAAGTGTGTACTGTCAACGATCAAGTCAGAAGGAAGTCTTATGGTGCAAAAGTCACTTCTAAAAAGGTCAGGAAACAAAAATTTTAAAAAAACTTGGTAAATAAAAGTGGCAAAGTTTTTTTTTGTATGGCGGACAGACAATCTCTCTATTATTTTCCATACTAAAAAAACCTCAAGCGTGACGATTATCATCAAAAGAAAAAATGAAATTGAAAATTAAACCCTTGTCACGTCGAGGGCATGATACGATTATATTGGAGTCAGAAATGAAAAAGTGCTCTCGGGGCGATTGAGGATAAGAAACTTGTTCGAAAGACAAACGACTGTTTTAGTTATCTTTTTGGAGATAAAACGTCAAATAAATAATTACGAGTAAGTTTGTTTATTTTATTGTATCTAACTTTCAGTTTGCTTAAGAATCTTTATATTCCTATGTGACGATAAGTCTAACGCTACTTTACTACAGATCACTCACTACGACGTAGCCCACGTCACTACGACGTAGCACATGCGACTACGACGTAGCATACGCCACTCGATAGTTAGTTATTCGCGTCTTCACTGTTTAAGTTTATGGGAACATATATGTAACAATTAAAAATTAGATTTTTAGGATTCCGTACCCGAAGGGTGCCAAACGGGACCCTATTACCAAGCCTCCACTCTCTGTCTGTCTGTCTGTCCGTTCGTCTGTCACAGGGGTCTAACAGCTTCAACCGTAATAGATATACAGTTGAAATTTAGGTTGGCTTTTAATATCATCTACCTTTACTTGGAGTACATGACAATGCATTGGAGCTTAGGGGTCCGTCTAAAAGCCGACTTACTGATAGGTTAAAAATGTTCAAAAACCGACTCAGCGCACGCCAACTCTATACAGTCTTGTTGTTACTACCCCTAGAGTGTATATAAGACGATGGAGGCGCGGAGGGAGGGCAGCCCCCAGACGCCGTAATAATGCGCAGGCAACCATGCAAGCCGTAGCGGCTGAGGCTGGTCGCCAGCAAGCCGAAGCTGCGGAGGTAAGCATGGGTGTTTGCGCTTTGTTACGTAAGGGCGAAGGGTCTGCACTTCCTGCAGCGCCGGATCTGAAGAAGAAGTGAATATGTGTCAAATAAGTGACTTCTGTAGTAACAGGTTCAAATGGTACAAAAATCAACTTTTACACTGGTAGGTTGGAATGATTTAAACACCGACTCTGCGAACCCAATAACAAAATTTGTGTGAAAAAGAAATCAATTTTTGTAATAATATTATATTTTGAGGTTATTTTCACACGTTTTTTAATATTCAATAAAAACGCGCGCGCGTCTCCGGCAAGAAAAAGCGGCACAGGGGGTTCTCCCCCCCCCTCCGCCTTACCCCCTTACCGCCCACACCACCTAAATCAGGTAGATGATATCAAAAAATTAACCGAAATTTTTACCAAACTCGTGTTACTATAGCTTCTACCACGGAAAATAATGAAAATGAAAAAATAATCGCAACGAGGTCACCATACAAATAAACTACGAAAAAAGGTTTTTTTAACGTTGTTTTCTTTAGCTCCATCAAGTTTCAAATTTGGTTACATTGTTGTAAGTACTCTAACGTAAAATAATAATAAAATTGGGATTTTGTACTCACAGCGTGCTATTTGTTTATCAGGCGCTACCATTTTACCGCCTTGTATTTTGTCGCCTTAATATTGCTATAGCATCTATGTATATTGTTGATATGTATGTTTTAGGGTTCCATAAACGTATTGCGTGGTGGTACGGAACCCTTTGTGCACGAGTCCGACTTGCACTTGGCCAAATTATTCAAACTAATAGTGAGGTTCCTAATATTAGGTATCCATCCATCCATCCATCCATCCATCAGCCTACTTCGTCTACTGCTGGACATAGGCCTTTCCAGGATTTCGCCACTCTTGGCGGCCTCCTGGAAGAAATGCCCATACTCACACACGCTGGCCAGGCGGGTTGGTGAGCGCGGTGCCAAAACCCTTACACCAGTGACGCCGCTGCCCGTCACTAGTCAGTTTTAAATAAGTCCCGGCGATTGGGGATGGATATACCGCCATCCATCGGTCCCAGGCAATGATGGGCCGCCTGGTTTTGCCTGAGAGCTGTTCTCTTACTTTTGCGAGTAAGATGGTGGTACCTCCACTGTCGAGCCTGGCATCAGCTCTACCACCTAGAATTATATTATATTAGGTATACGTGCAGTGTATATAGTTGTGTAGATTTTTCTTAAAAACTGTTCAAATTAAGATACAAACCAGTTCCTAACTCAAAATGAAAAATTGGTACCGTTATATTTCAAAAACGGAAAACTTTGCTGCCCGTCTGTCTGTCTGTCTATCCATCCGTCGAGACCCTTTTTCTCGGATCCTAATTCAATTAAGTTTAAACTAATACCGCCTACAGACGTCTACTACCTTAAAGAGCTTTTAAAATATAAGGTTTCAAGGCGAACTCAAAACTGGCTCACCATGAAATCCAACAAGATACTTCTAGTTGTCATCGAAACTTCAAATACCATTTACAATTAGATAGCACACGTCTAGGAAAATATCTGAAAATTACCGATATTTAATTATTCAAGAAGTCTTTGAGTGCAACATAATCAGGCTCTTTGGACAAGTACAGTTAAATAGGTGTTGAGTTGATCGCTCATAACCGCCCGTGAATTAAGTTTATATTTTAAACGGTGTGTACGAGTATGAGTCCTGCTCACACTTGGCCATTTTTTGTCTTTATATCTGCACAATACACACCCAGAAGATATCTTCAGCAATGCGTGTAATTTATTCAATTAAGTGAAAATTTCTTCAGCAAAACTATGATAAGAAATTAAATATTCAAATAGGTTGGCGTTAACCTCGAAGTTGTATTCTCCAAGATGGCGCTTGTCGGCGCTTACAAAAGAATTACATTTGAAAAACGTGCCGCTTTCAAATGGAACGCTTTACTTTTTTGTTTATTTCTTAATTTAGGACGCTTAGTGTAACAAAAGGAGTAATTAATAATGGAATTAAATATGGGTGACTTGTGTCATGATGAATTGTTTAGTGTCCCTGAAACTCCTGAACAGGCTTACAAACATTGAAAAGGTAGTTCATTTGTATTTCCTTAACTTTCTTATAAATACAAAAAATAAAGACTTTGTGATTTACTTTGTAAAAAATTACAATTAAAATTTTTAAAATTTGGATTGGTTGCAAGCAATCCACATGACTGTGTTTTTGTTTTTTATTCTCATTTTTTGCAATAATTTTAACGTTATCCATTTGAAAAATCCTTTGCAGAATATATTCGGTATAATGCTTCATCCTGTAATGTATCAATGTACTATGAATATAGTATATGGGATGATGGCGTCACGCCGCACAGTACACAAACTAATAAATAGAAAAAGTGAAGACAACTAAGGTATTTTAATAATGGGTACAATAGAATAATTTCAATGTTCAATCACACTAATATTATAAATGCGAATGTTTGTGTGTGTGTGTGTGTATATGTTTGTTACTCTTTCACGCTAAAACGGCTGGACGGATTTGGATGAAATTTAGAATGGATATAGCTTGTACCCTAACTTAATACATAGGCTACTTTTCATCCCAGAAAAAAGCATGACGTTAAACCAAATAAAACGCGAGCGGAGCCGCGGGAAAAAGCTAGTTATACATATACATGAAAAATGCAAATTACGTTTTTTTCGGGATCCGTAGTCCGACAAGGAACCCTTATAGTTTTCCCATGTCATTCCATCTGTCCGCGGCTTAGCTCAGACACTACTAGTACTAGAAAGCTGTTATTTGGTATGGATAAACATATTAATCACGCCGACAAAACGGTATAAGAAAAAAATGTTTTTTTTTTAGGTTATCTCCCATACACGTAAATTGGGGATGAATTTTTTTCGTGTCTATCCCATAGGGGTATCGTTCGATAGGTCGTTCAAAAATATTATGAGATTTATGAGTAATTGTTAACCAGTTGTTGATTTAGGGATACGTTGGTGAAATATTAAGCTTTAAAGTGCTAATTTTTGTTGGAGTCAAATGCCCACCTACCCTTGCCGGCTAAACAGTTGCTTATAAATATGTGAAAAAAATTAAGAGAAGCAGTTTATATAATGAAGTTAAAAGGAAAACTATCACAGCTAAGTAGGCTTCACAGGTTTACGAGTACAGGTTGCGCCAAACTTTTAGTTCCCTCTAACCACGACAATGTATGGGCCATTCTTCAGGAGAGCAACTTCCGAGCGGACTAGAAGCTTAACACGAACTGTATTAGTACGTCAATTTATTACACAAGACAAGAGTCATGGTTAAATATAAAGGTTATTAATGTCCCTTCGAAAGTAGATTAAGAAGCCGCTTTGCCAATACCCAAATCGAAACCAACAAGTTTTTGTTGGCTCTACTGAGAAAAACTACAACAACAACTCACAATCTCAATTTAATTTATTCTATTTACACCCGATTTGAGTACCATTACTTGTTTTATATTTATGTGGACTTTTGTTATTTAGGTTTATGCCCATTTTTATATTTCAGTATTTAAGTATGTTTGTTGTTTTTATATTTAAGTAATTATTAATTTATTTATTATGTAACTATTTATTTAAAAGTTAGGTATATTTAAGGTAGTTTTAAGTTCATATTATCTCCACATTTTTAGTTTTTATATCACGTGTTTTTTATGTGTGCACATTTGATCACGCACTTTTACTTAATATTTCCTTAGCACCTAGGTTTTGGTGGCAGAAATCTCTTTCAGAGATAAGCTCGCCTATAGCACATTTAATTTAGGACTGCTTGTACGTATAACTTTTCTGTGCAATAAAGAATATGAATATGAAATTATCATAAGAAACTCTTCTCAAGCTTTAAATATGTACATGGTGTGGATCCAGTAATTGTCTACCGTTTTACACTTGACAGAGTTTTCAATAATTTGTGCCGGTGTCGGCGGCGTTGTTCCCCAGTGTGTGCCGCGCTGCGTCCAGGTAACGCCTTTGTTTCGTGTAATGTCTTGTTTTGCTCATGCATATTCACGCAGAGCCGTATATATACGAGGCGTTATGGCGCCTCTGACAGCGCTACAAATATTGTTAATGTATGTCTTTCGTTGTAATTTGAAAACAAACACTGGTAATAATGGACTTGCTTATTATTAATTACAGTTAGGAGTTATTTAGAGTGTTGCCAAGAAAAATAAACTGCTATCGATTTGTGATTTTGTCTGTTTGTTTTTTTATTTGTTTTTCTGTCTGCAGATAGCCGAAAAACTGACGATGACATCTCACGTGATGTGGTAGAATTGGAAACCAATTTATTCTTTTGTGATTTTGCGGTTCAACGATTCAATGATTCAAAATGTTTATTTGTGAAATACATACATAAAGTTTACGTTTTACATGTCCAATCTAATCTTAATATAAAATAATATTATATGATTAAACTAATATATTACGGGAAATATATAAAAAACTGGGCTTAAGTTGGGCTAATAAATTTATCCATATGGCTAAAATAAAGACTTATTGAAATAATAATATTATTATAGGTACATAATGCTATTAAAAAATAAGTTGATAAATAAACTGAATAGACCATAAATAAATATAATGCCTAACCAAATATATACTAACATAAGAAAAAAAATTAATATTGCAATGAACATAATATACATAATGCAATGAATAAATAAGTTATAAGATAAATAAACTATAAATAGATATAATGCCTATCCCGCCCATTCAATTAATCTCGCTAAGAAGAAGGACAAGAAACTTAGCAAGATCATGTCTTTTTTATCAATATTTTTTTTGGCTTTGGTTTGCTTTTATATCTAATAATCGCATACGAAGAAAAAAACAAGATGCTTCCTTTATTACTTAAATAATTTTAAAAACACCAGGTAAGTTTATTCTTACGCAAATGTAAAAGACTATTAAAAGTGTCCCATAAAATATGAATAATGAACTGAAGTTTCAAGACTCCATTAAACTAGCAAAGAGTAAGTATGAGTAGTAAATCTTAAGACATGTTCGAATGCGGTAACAATTTGCGAAAGTTATTCGCGTCGCAGAACCGACTCGCCTTATTCAAACAACTTGCATCTATAACGCAGCGGCTCCCAAACTACGTGACAAACTCTCTGCCAAATACTTTAATGCAATACTTGAATCCACATTTTCATTGCTACTAAACTGTTTGCCGATTAGGCAACAGAGATCACGCCAAGCCGTTCACGGTCTATATTTACGCGTTCCTTGTTTCCTTCGACAGGAAGCGATGCGTTCAGTTAATGGACCGTTAAAAGATTTGCTCGTCAGGAAATGGTGACATTTTATTTACATCTGAGAAAGTTATTGCTTTGGAAATGTTACCTTTTTATTTGCTGGCTAATCTCCTGCGTTTTCGCTTATGTAGTATACAAATAACTAAAAATAAATATATATAATTTAGCTATATAAAGCCTTTAGTTTCTTTTAACTTGTATTAATAATGAAAAAAACTGATGCCGGCCCCATAGTGGGCCGAAATATATTTCGAAAATCAATATTTTTTTTCATTATTAATACAAGTTAAAAGATACAAATAACTAAAATACATAATAATTATTTAAGGTATATATACACGCTACCAAACCAAACCAAATAACCAAACAAATGCCCCCTGGAGGAAAAGTACCTTAAATATTAAAGATGGCAAATTTTACTAAAAGGAACCTTTATTTCATAGTTAAAGTTTAGGAAAACTGCAATCAAAGAATCAAAAAACATTTTATTTTCTTCTAACAAAATTGAATTTTGGAATATCTTTAAATGTTTTGTAATTAAAATGTAAAATTTCATGGTTTTTCTTTAATTTACGATACTATGTTACTAAGCAGAATTTGGTTCATATGTTTGACCCTTTCGATCGGTATCATAAAAATAAAGAATGTTTTTTTTTTCACATTTGTCCGGTTCGATTCCCGGCTTATACAGGTAATTTTTTTAAATTCTTTGAATTCAGTTTTCCTAAACTTTATAATAAAATAAAGGTGTTCTTATGTAAGTAAAATTTGCTATCTCTAACATTTAAGGTACTTTCCATCCAGGGGCATTCGTTTGGTGCAGCCTGTATATATACCGGGTGTGATCGTTAAGTGTGACCAACCGATATTCCGTAACTATCACAGATATCAAAAAAATATTAAACTGATATCGAAATTATGTTACCTAATCAGTAAAATGACATCAATAACTTTTTGAAAATCAAACGAGAAGTATTCAAAATTTTGACATTAAACGCTCCCATACATTTAATTCAGTATGAGATTAACAAGGACGTCACTTCGAACATCTGCTTTGAATACAAAATTTTGCACTTACTTAGAAATAAATATTATTAAAGATAGTTTTATTACTTTGTTTGGTTAATAAACAGTTTACTTTAATATCAGTGCTAAGCTAAAATAACTTTTTAAAGTAAGGAAACGAAAACCTTTCTACTAATCTCATACTAAATGTATGGGAGTGTTTAATGTCAAAATTTTGAATTCTTTTCGTTTGATTTTCAAAAAGTTATTGATATCATTTTGCTGATTAGGTAACGTACTTTCGATATCAGTTTAAAAAAATTGATATCTGTAATAGTTACGGAATAATCGCCTGGTCACACTTAACGATTACATCCTGTATACAGTGAAATGATATATATAAACAATATAATGTTCTCAAGATATATTTCGGGCCCTAGCTGAGCCCGGCATCAGTTGAGTATAAAAAATATTGACCCTTAAAATTTCATAAAATATATACACATTGGGATAGAGAAAGTACGGAACCTTATTGATATATTTTCTCGTAAATCTGTCTATGTGCAAGTTAAATAAATTTAACTATTTACATTTTAGGTTTGTCCGTCTGTCTGTAGGTTAACTTATAACTATAGTTATAATTGTATTTTAATTATTCTAGGTTTTGATGTCTTTTCATGAGTTTGTCGGTGGGAAGAATTTTATTTAAAAGATTTAAACAATAGGCAACCTTGGTGTCTGTATCAGTAGGTACTTAGTGTAGTTTATTTAAGCCGTGACTATAATGTGCACCAAGTGCCCATATGAAAGAGGGACTCCCATGTCCTGAGCTTTATGTCAGTTAGTGCGGGGTGGAATGATTTAATGATTCTTACGGTGAAACACCGGTTGAAGGTCTGGTTGTGTAGGCGTGTGTGGGTGGGTATGGATAAAATGTTATTTGTTGTTTTGTAAGTGTGTCGATGTTGATTAATTCATTATTTTAGCTATCCCTAAAAAGTGGCCTTTTTGTTATAAGGTTACAAACAAACCAACCTTCAGGTTAGATATATATAAGTGGAATTACAGTGAAAGATCGGAATAAAGGAAACTTTGAGAAAGTCTGTCTCAAACACCTGCTTGTGTAGTTACATGCACATGTATGTATGTACATATATGTATAAATAATGTAACGAGTGTAGCGCGTTACGGTTCGTTAGTTCCGACAACTGCGATAAACTACGGAGAGCGATATATACTCAGAGTACACTCGGAGCACAGAGACGTGCACAATAAATTGAAATAATATATTCATAAAAACTTATTTAAATTAAAAAAGTTCAATCAATTGAATTTTTTAAATTATGTTGTGATTTTATATATATTTGCGTATATACCGATTTTATATGAATAATAATAAGAATCTATTCTAAGATCTTGTTTATTTTTTATATAAAACCTTTGTGAGTGTTCATAGTAAAGATATATTCAGACAAACAAACCGAAAATCGGCCTGATAATCAGAACTTTTATAATAAGCTTTTTTAGGGAAATACTGCTTAGTATTATATAGGTAGTTTAAACTTATTATCTGGCAAACTAAGGACCCCCTGAGGAAGTTTATTGTAAAGTCTTATATCACGTTCTACAAAAGAGGAACTTACTTTGTAAGTCTGTTTTTTGAAAAGCAGTTTTTGTTTCTATAGAGTGATGTTCACCAAGCCTCGGAAAAGTATCAATATTTTTATCAATGCAAGTGCTCATAAAGTCCTATTTTATATTCGTCTAAACTGTTGTCAAAGTCAACTTAAGGGGTAACGTTTCGAGCTCAGTGCAAAGTGCATAACATAAGTTTGTTTACCTTATTTTAAAATAAAATGTATGAAATAAAATAGTTCCATCTTATTTTGCGACTATTGTTAAATAATTATCAGGGGTTTTTAGCAGAATTGCGTCATTTTATGCACAAAACACGCTTTTATGTTTGTATACCCATTCATTTACAACGTAATACATAAAATTACAAAATTTTGGTAGAAAAGCCTAATTGACACTAAACAATGGTCGCGAAATGCCATATATCACATTTATTTAGTACTTTTTATGCAATAGTAAGAAAAACAATCATAAGTTCTGCATTTTGCACCGAGCTCGAAACTTTCCCCCTTAACCACAATAGTGTTTTATGTTTATTGATTTATTGAAAAAACGTAGCCAGTCTTTTCTTGTGTACCATAGATAGACTAAACTTCTGTATTAAATTGTTCTACTTACCCTACATTGGAGACTTTGTTCTCCCAGTCTTTAAGAATAATCGTATTAATTACGTTTTATTTATTTGCTCACACTTTGCATTGAAAAACGTATTATGATACTCGTGCGTAAGGGCAATAACTTACTAGTAACGTTTAAAACACTCGCTTATCGCTCGTGTTTCAAATGGTCCTCGTAAGCTTTTGACATATTTAATAACTCGGTAAATACATTCAAATAGAACAGTTCATATATTAATTTCTTGAAATTTTTCTCTCAATGAGTGTCTGTGTTTCATGTTTTAAATAGCCTGAATTGCTCTCTTCTGCTAACCAGACTGCTTTTATATCCGCAGTTGTACCCCACAGCAGTACGCCGTATGAGATAATGCTGTAAAAATAACAAAATTATACTAATGTAGCAGTAATCAGCAGTATCCTCATCAGTAATTTGCCTTATGCATCTAATAACTCAGAGACTCAGAGATTTTTTTTTGTCTTATATTATAAATTTAACAATTATCCTTAAAAGTGGTAATTATTATTTATCACATTATTTACATCAAAACACTACGTAATTATTGAAATAATTATACATTTTATGGACACTTACACAACACTTATTCACATTCACTCACTCGGCTTGTTCACACCTCCCCTTCTCTCCCACTCACAAACATCCTTCCACTCTCACACACCTTTACACACCCTCACTCACGAATAAGAACTTACATTCAACACTTTTGTTTCTTTTGTTTTTGATTTATATTTAAAATGTGTTTTTTTTGTTTTGTTTCTTAACTTTATATAACTTATACTTGCGACTGTCGGCACTTGGTGAAACATGGAAAGCATCTTGATGAAAACCACTTGTACACTGTTTACACAAAATTTACTAAACTATAGGTACTTTTAACCCAACCGGTTTCGAAATTTAATTCATTTTCAAGGGCTTAAATAAAATACTACTTAAATTTCAGTAAAATTGTTTATAAAACTTTAGCGTTTTGTTCTATGTACACACTTGTATAATTTATGGCTGTGGAAGAGTGGGGTCTTCTAACACAAATATTTTATACTAACAAGAAGGTCTCAACAATGTTTTTGTTAAAATGTGTTTTTTACTGAAATAAATATTTTGTATTTGTATTAACGTATGCGTCTTAACCAAGTAAAAGTTGACGACTTTCCTTTATTTCACGCTTTTAGCCTTCATATTCACAATTGGACGATATATTTGGACGTTATTTTGCAACGGAGATTCGATGATATCGTTGTAAACGACAAAGTGTGTAAACAGCACATAAGGGGACATTTAGGACTTTGAGGTCAAGTTGATCAGAGGTGGAGCCACTGTTCAGATTTTAATTTGGAATCTTTCTTGTCAAATAACAATGTTAATTGAAATAGGCGTTACCTTGCGGAAGTCCATCACTAAGTAAAGGATATATGAATATAATTTGCAATATCCCGCTAAACAAGCGGAATATTGCAAATTATATTCATATATCCTTTAGCTGTTTAGCGGAATATTGCAAATTATATTCATATATCCTTTACTTAAATAACAATGTATCTATCAAAACTTTAAGTTTCCAAAAGCGATCAGTTATCCTTATTTAACATAATGTTTAAGTTTACGAGTATAACGAAAATATTTTCAATAAAAATGTGAAATTACAAGTTTCCTCAAAAACAAAAGAAAACACGAGTAAGGTACATGAATCAATTCTGTAAACAAGGTTTTCAATTTTCTCCAATCAACTTTTTCTAAGAATAGCAGAGAGCAGCTTAGAGCAGGAGGAGAGTCAGCTACTGTGAGTGCCCTCGCTTGATAGGGTTTTATCAATTTACTTACATAATTGGATGTGAACGTACCAATTATCGGGACAAACAAACAACAGAAAATGTTCTCGGAGTGCTTGGTAACGACAGTTTAAACTTGTTTTATCCGTTCGTTCTTATAGTTTCACACCAGTTTGTCTATAGTTTGTTCATGTTAGCATAATAGTAAAAATTGTAAAAATGTATGTAGGTGCCAAATTAAATATGCATCCATAAAAAAGTAATAATTACGGTTTAATAAAAATGGTAGACAAAATCCCGGTCATCCTAATTTGTGGGTGACATTTAAGTGAAAACGAATTGTCGACTGCTTTTATCTTTAGCATTTTAACTTTACTTTTAACGATAGTTAATAAATAAACTCAAGGCGGTAGAAATCATTGCAGCGAAAAAGAAGATAAACGTATACTAACTTTTAAATAAAACAGATACCTACATATTTAATAATAACATTTAAAATGATATGTAAAATTCTGCCAAATGGCTGCATGCTCAGCAAATGTCATGTTTTGTTTTTGCATTAAAACAATTACAATCAGGGCTGGTTTCCAGCATGTACCTACCATGGCTGTTGTTGATATATGTAGGGTAGCACATGCAGTGTTCATTAAAAATACTTAGTAGCTTCTTTGCCTAACTATGGTTATTATTACGGTAGTTGTATTTATTTATTTCGCGGATATATTGCACATGTGATTTGATATGTGATTTATCACTTAAATTTTACTTGGTTTTAGCCAGATAGCCCTATGAATGAAAGACCTTCGCGTCACCGTGGCCGGGTCGGGTCGTGTCGAGCATCCGATTGGATCACTTGATACTCCTCCAAAAGCGGAATTCAAAATAGCTTCTGATCGATACAACCAGAAATAAAATACACCTTACTACTAGGGATGTGACACAAAACTGATGCATTTTTAATATTAGTATTACCGTGCGTTATTAAGGAAGATACTAATACGAAATCATTTCGGTTCATTGGTGTCCGTCTAGCTGTCAAAAAGCCTAATTCTAAACCATTAACCCTGGGAAGTCAAAGTTTAGTTACAAAATTTCCAGGACTAATTTTTAAAACAAAATTATCGGTTAAAGTACATGACGTATTAAATTTAAGTAAAATTTTATTTTTATAGCGCAAAAATCATAATTTCTTTATTATTTTTCATGAAAGTTATTAGTAGTGTTCGATAGGATAATTATACAGGTTGTAAATAGAGTGTGACCACTAAATAAAACCACATATATATTTATCCATCGCAAGGAGATAGTAAATTAAATGATTGATGAAATGATCATACTGAACAAATGATCAAAAAAACCCCACGCAAATCATCAGAGAAAAAGGTATTCCACTGTAACTAAAAGACTTTATCTCCTAGGGGGAAGGTCTATTTTAGAACGCTGCACCGGAACAGCTGTTTCACGGACGACGCTCTCTCTAAACTCACCCGTATGTCGGTGCGTTAGGGTTCACGCATTTTTATTTGGAACTCAATTATTTCCCGAACTAAGGATGTCTGCGCTGCCGCGGGTATGTTTCTTGGGAAAAGTGGTTCAGTAGGGTCGGTAGAATATTTGGTTTAATTTAATGGTAACAGTCTATTTACATCCGGTATAAACGTAAAACATATACAAGAAAAAAATTAAATTGAACAAAATTTATAGCTTTAATAAAATGATGTTTTTTGATTTAAAATTAACAACCAAAATACTTTCAAAACAAACCTGTATATTTTCTGTCGAGATAACAAGTTAGAATTATTCAAACAATAACAACGTTAGATTTTGCTTTTATAAGCATAATGTCCCAACCCCGAGTCAGCCGAACTATTCAAACTAGCTGATACATATTTCATGTGCCGCGCACTGGTCTGGAATCTTTGTCGTAAAAGAATAGGATAATTTTATAGATAAAACACATTATAGAAGGTGAACTCCCAGCGAAGTTCGTGGCCTGTTTTTTATGGCTTTGTTTAGAAGCTTTGGAAGCTTGTCTTGTCGCCGGAAAGTTTACTAAGTATTTTATGGCCTCGGTGATGATTTGCTGAAAGATGTAGGCGTTCCGTGTATTAAAAGTGTACACGATACCGGTAAAAATAGGTTTTCTTATTAACTTATTATTTAAAAAACCTGTAAATTTTGTACAGGCAGGTTCAAATTTTTTTTTAATTTTTGCTGGTTTATTTCTTTGGGAATGGTATTCATTCATAACCCAGCGGATATACTAATGGAATCAATTAAAAAATCATTTAATTTCCGAGTCATGTTTATTTTTGTAAATTTATGTGTTTTTGTGTGGATATTTACTTATTGTTCACTGTTGTAACTGATCTTGATCGAGGATCAGATATGTAGCTGACGTAAATAATTTAAAGGAAAAAAAACGTCGAATCTCATTTGCAAACGTTCATGGGTTCCACGACGGTAATAAAGCATGTTTTATTATTTTATAAAAATTCAACAATAGAAATAATTTAAAAACCCTTGCGAAAATGAAAATAGAGATTTCGTATTGTAACAAAACTTGTATATTGTTGAAATTGTTATAAAATGATAAAGCATGCTTTTTACGACATTTGAACAAATCAACGTTTGGAAAAGTGACTCGAAATTTATGTTTTTCACATCGTATACAAAATATTTACACCTCAACCAAGATCTGTTAGAAAACATTAAGGTCTTCTTCAACATGGTTAACTCTATCCTTAGTAGACAATAGAACACGGAACTAGGCAAGCGCACTTATCCCCCTTGTGTTTGTTTTGCAGCTTTTGATTTAGTGTGACATATCAATTTTGTGCAGGAGTGTGCGTGAATGAGTAAATGTGTGCTGCGCGTGTTTACCTCCCCTCCCGTGAAAAACGGCAGGATAATTTCAGTACTAAGAGTCGCGCTTTGTCAACCGAAAAAAGTGACTCGAGACTCTGAGCCACACGCTACGTTACTTCTTAGTTCAAGTTATAGTGGACCAACTCGAAGTTACAGAGAGGACGATTGGACATTATATGGTTTCGTTTAAAGACACCTGTCCATTTACATTTAGGATGTCGCAGCAGCTATAAAGTATCGATTTATATCGTATCGATATATTTCAGAATGATCGAAATTTATGTCGATATATCGAAAAAAATATATTTATATTCAATACACCGGGTACATTTTAGTAACACAATTTTGTACACATAGTATTTATTTAAATAAATGCAAAAAGAGCATTGTTAAGGATAATATGATTTATTTTGTAACAATGATTTTTTTCGAGGACTCTAGGGCAGTTTTTATCAGAGTTTCTACTATAAAAATATTAGTTTGATTATGTTTTTGATACTTGATTTTTAATATTGATATATCGATTTATAGAAATATAAAATATCGCGTAAAAATATCGATTTATCGTCCAATAAACATCGATATATCGATATTTAGTTTACATCCGGTATTTTACACTGTTCTCGATAAAACTTCTCCAGTGCACCTTTTATTTGTGACACGTATCTGTCACCAGCATGTTGCGAACTAAAAATCTATCCTTTCAACGTTGTATGTAAACTTCTCAGTTTTGCTCAGTACTTACCTGTGTCCTGATTTTATTTTATATTTTGCGACAACTCATACATTATTAAATTTTTGACCCTTTCGCAAGGCTTTGTATGCTTAACTTTTTAGCCACTAATTAGCGAAATTAAATTATACCATTTCCGGAATATAACAACAACTGTCGGTGTGTTGTCTCATGAACAGGCGCGAGGGTTCCAGCCACGAACATCTCCATTGGAGACCTTACATTTAGCGTCGTTATTATTGCATTCATCTCTAATGATATGCTTGTTGGTTACCTTTAAAGTAATTGAAAAATATACCATCATTCTGTAAGAGTAGTCATATTTATTTACCTACTAGCTTTTACCCGCGGCTCCGCCCGCATGTTATTCAGTTTGACGACATGTATTTTTCCGGAATAAAAAGTAGCCTATGTGTTAAGTTAGGGTGTAAGCTATGTCCATTCTAAATTTTATCTAAATCCGTTCTGCCGTTTCAGCGTGAAAGAGTAACAAACATACACACACACACACACACACACACACGCGCGCAGAATCTTTCGCATTTATAATATTAGTAGGAAGTAAGATAAGATAGGATTACCTGATATATAAATGAGAGAAAGTCGAGTATCGGCTCACTAATCTACCAACGCCTTTGTGACTGAGTGGTAGGGCGCCCAGAGTGAGCTAACACATTAATTTATGTTCAGTCTGTGTGTTTCGGAACGCACGTCAAACTTTTGGTCCCTTTGTCCCGAAGTGCGGCGATAGGGCTCACGTCCATCAGGTTTGGAACGTAATAATCGTCAGTGAAAAGCGGGTGTACCAAGTGTGGACTATGACCTGCATTTCACAGTTCACACTCGGGAACACCTCTGACACCCCCTCGGGGGTTCATGTCATGGCATTATTAAATGATTAATTGGATTGAATTCTGGAATGATTAATTGAAATAGGCGTTACCTTGTGGAAGTCCATCATTGAGTAAAGGATATATGAATATAATTTGCAATATTCCGCTAAATAATTCTTGTCGTGCTATTCAAAATGCAGACTCGTGCACCGCCCGCCCGCCCGCATAAAAACATGCAACAAGCAAGCAATACAAGCAAAGCAATCTTAAATAACAAGCAAGAAAACTTATCTAGATAACTATGATTGATATTCTGGAATCCCGTAGAAGATAGTATAGTCGTAAACAAAGAGGGGACTGTTGTTTGCGTTCACACGGGATTATCCCGATTACCGTTCAGTGCCTGCCTCATAACAATTGGTCTGTGGTGCCTGCACACGTCTCTAGGATTGTGCTAAGGAGCATAGAATCTGGTTTACTGACCTAGGGTGGTAGTAAGGAGAATAGAATCTGCATCGCTGTACCGTGTCTCCGGAGTCTTCACAACGAAACAAACATAGCCATACGATAAATATATCAAGATATCCGCATCAACACAATAGTAGATTTGAGATGAATCTGAATCGGAGTGACGCGCTGTGCTGGCGTGACGCCTGTCACTAATCCCGGGCTGCTCCATCACAGATTCAACGTATTTCACCGAGCTTTTTCAGGCACTGGATTTTAGCTTTTCGGCTTTTTAGGGATTTTTCAAAGCGACATTGTTTGATTGAAGTGAAGTTTTTCAATGACAATAAACAGAATTGTGCTTTCAAACAGTTATAAAATCTGTGCTTAAAAATTCAGAGAAACCAGATAGACCCTTCAGACTTGTGTGAATCACAATAATTAATTATAACGTATTATTTAATATTACTCCCAGCTAAAATATAGCTTCCATCGAGATAAAAACGATGTACACAAGTAAAATGTACTTCATGCTGAAACAGACGTCTCTTTGATATATCAACTTCAACACAATTTTGCTGAAATCCCATAAAAGTCCTGAATTCACAATAATCTATAGGTAGTAATAATAAAAAAGCAAAATTTCATGTCTGTAAACGGAATATTTTTTTAAAATTGTAATATTGTAAATTAAATAAATTGTACTGAAGCCAAAACTTCCATTTTTAGAATTTTTTGTCTATCTGTCTATATATTACGTTTTAACTCGAGTACCATTCAACGGATTTGGATGCGGTTTTCTTTATTATGATCATAGTAACTAACCCCTTAAAGGAATGCTATCGAGGTCTACGATGATCAGTCTTTTGAGTGATTTTTCAGATAAAACGGAACAGACAGAAAAATAAACAGAGAGTCAGATAAAAAATCCAAAAAGTATCAGTTTGGCTCCAATACATTACCAAATAACCCATTTAATTTTAAATTTCGCAAAAATAATTAGTACGCGATTTTTTTACTACATTACGAGTATTATGAAGATAAAGATAGAATTGTGACGACACGAATCCCCGAGGAGGGATACACCCGCCTTTCACTGATGATTATAACGTCCTAAACGTGATGTGTGGTGAGCCCTTTCGCCGCACTTCAGGCACAAATGGATCCATCCATCCATCCATTCATAAGCCTGTTTCGTCCACTGCTGGACATAGGCCTTTCCAGGATTTCGCCACTCTTGGTGGTCCCCCTGGAAGAAATGCCCATACTCACGCACGCTGGGCAGGCGGGTTGGTGAGCGCGGTGCCGAAACCCTTGCACCAGTGACGCCACTGCCCGTAACTAGTCTGTTTTATATAAGGCCCGGCAATTGGGGATGGTTATACCGCCATCCATCGGTTCCAAGCAATGGTGGGCCGCCTGGTTTTGCCTGAGAGCTGTCGTCTTACTCTCTCCCGAATAACTTCGGAAGGATTTGCCAGTAAGATGGTGGTACCACCACAGTCGAGCCCGGCTTCAGCTTTACCACCTATTAAATGGACCAACACACACAAATACATGAGCACTGCGGGGATTGAACCTGCTACCTCTGGGCCAGCAGGCGAGCGCTCTACCACTCGGCCATTAGTGCGTGATATTGTTACCAAGTGCAATATATGCATGGAGTGAGGAAACGCATGTTCCAAACTGACATAGTAATCTTCCCTGACTCAAACATAACAACATTACACAGAACTAGATCAGCTCACTGGAGACGTCGGCTGGCGGGTGGAATTGAGCTGCTCACATCTACGACCATGCCGATGCACTCGCACTTACAATAACTTGACATCGTTAGAAAATACGTGTAAGTATTAGATTAATTTTATAAGGTACATAATAATTTTATATACGATCCGAGCCATGTTCTTGACGGAAGTTGTCGATTATCAATAATTCTACGTATTAATCTACATTTAGCGTTAGCAGGTATAAGCTCAATACAAAGTACTTATGAATATTTTTTTACCAGGCTAGGTGATATTATTAGTGGTTGTTTCCCAGAATTCAAAATATACTTGTTCATCCTTGGGTCCACACGGGGACGACTGGAAGTGTTGTAGATCAATGCACCACAAAACTGAGGCTTCAAAACCGGCAATTATTAGTACAAGTTCTTAGAAAATTGCGTCAAATGATTTTCTTATCGTTTTAATTCAATCCTTTATACATTATATGCTAAAAAGGGTATTGCTTTAGTAATTTGCGGCAGAGGTATAGGTTTGTTGGGGGGGTTTTTTGAATTTTTTTTTGCTTTTTGGGTGTTATAATCATAAATTTAGGGCATATTTATAAAATAGGGATGGCAGGAGCTGAAAGACCTCCCCTTATACTTATAAGAGAACACAGCACCCCCCACCCTTTTTTTATTTATTTTTACAACAATTTATGTTACAAGTTGAAGCGAATCGAAGTCATTATTGGTTTTTGAGGGATTTGAACCTACCAATGCAGAAGTCGATTTTTGGACCATTTGAACCTATCATTGCTGAGTAACTTTTTTATATAAATTTACTTCTGCATCGGCTACGGCACTGCGGGAAGTGCAGCCCCATTCACCCTTGTGTAACAAAGCTCAGGCAACTATGCGAGCCGTGGCTGCGGGAGCTGCCATCCCTCCACGCCTCAGGCTTTTATATACACTCTAGGGATAGTATACACAAGACTTTATAGAGTCAGGGTGTGCTGACTCGGTTTTTGAACCGTCTCAAAATTAAACTCGGTAGCTGTGAAAATATCATAAATTTTGAGATTTTACAATCTAACTTTCGCTTCAGATTCGCTCCAAAATGAAAAATAAATTTCGGTAAAATAAAAAAGGGGACTTCTGCATTCCTCGTTTATAACGGGGGGGGTCTTCTATCTCCCCCCACCCCTACTTTAAAAATATAAATTGTATTTATGACAATAAACTCAAAAAAATAAATAGAAAAGGGGTGGTTTTCACACCCCACTTTTAGGAGGACCACCCATGAACATGAGACATCCCTGACCCAATTTTCTGCCGCAAGATACTAAAGTCAACCCAGCACGTCTCCTAGGGCAGCGGTAGCTATCAGCCGAGGTGCGAGGGGTGCAGCGGCACCCTCGAGTACCTGCCAGGCGAGGTGCGTGGGGAGAACCCATAATCCCGTGCTGTTCGAGACCATGAGCTGGGAGGGGGAGGGAGGGGCTCCATCACTCACCTAAGGCCAGGCACGTCATCCACAGTGGTGCCGTCGGGCAGTTGCCAGGCGAGGTGCGGGGGGGGCGAGCCGTGTGCCGCGCACGACACGCGCGCTCCCGTGCTGTTGGAGAACACGAGGCGGGAGGGGGGCTCCATCAGGAACACCGGCCCGTGCTCCTGCCCTTGCCCACCTGGAACGAAACGAACATATCGTCAAGATATGGAGGGGGCATCAAAGAATTTACATCCCCGAGGGAGTGACAGAGGTCTGAAATGAAACGGACAAGCTACGTAACTGAGAATCAAGTGTACAATAAGTAGCGAGCTGTTATAAAATCGCGACTCGTGACAATAGAACTGAGCGCTCCAAGGAGTCAAATACCAGGACCTGTCCATGGTTAAGGCGTGTTAAATTAATTTCTTGTGTCAAAATAACTAAAGTTAAAACAGGAAAAGATATCGCCGATGTTTATATCGTAGAGACGAGAGAGTATCAGAGTGATCCCGAGTGTAGACCGTCACTAGAACAGCCAACACTCGTACACCCTCTTTGTACCGACGGTCTGCACGTCCCCACGTGATGGGGGGAGAGAGGGGGGGGGGGGGGGTCATCGCCGCACTTAAGGACATCCAGAAAAAAAAACTGAAAAACCGGAGTAAATTTTATAACAATAACAAACAGAGAAAAGTGAAATAGTACTTTAATATGGTTTGGTAACAAGTTCGACCATCATTCGAACCATTCCCTATTAAAACACTCGTTCGATACTACTAAAAACCTCGGAGAGGGCAAGTACCAGTTTCATTAATTACAATTTATGCACCAGTTTCATAAATTTGTATTAAAGCATAATTTTGTAAAGAGCAGAAAACTTTATTATCGTCGATCGCAAATAGAATATGAGGTATATTGCACTTTTTTGAGTTCATATTCAGGATTTTACGATGTGAGCGTGGAGAAAATATTTTAAAGTTCCTGTATCCGACAGTCTGTTTGGGAAGCAGTTAGCAACTGGCTTTATTTCATAAATCTGCACTTTACGTACGGCAACTTTCATGTCTGTTATAACTGCCTAGTTTACTAATTAGATCATTGTTATCCAAGAGCAAATTTAGAAGTTTAAGATGGAAGCTATGTCTTCAACAAAACCAAAAGGAAACGAAGCAAATGTGTGTGAATTTGTTGGCAAATGATAACAATACGGAAATATACTATATAACTAATACACAATTATTTTAATGAAATACTTATTAAATTTTGATGGAGTTTTTGTACCGGGTGTAAATAGACTGCTACCATTAAATGAAACCACATTTTCTACCGACCCTACTGAACCACTTTTCCTAAGAATCATACCCGCGGACACCTTAGTTTAGGAAATAATTGAGTTCCAAACAAAAATGCGTGAACCCTAACTCACCGACATACGGGCGAAGCTGTTTGGCGGACGACGCTCTCTCTAAACTCGCCCGTATGTCGTTGGGTTCATGCATTTTTGTTTGGAATATGTGGTTTCATTTAATGGTAGCAGTCTATTTACATCCGGTATAAGGTCCTACAATAATAATTGAAAATAATTATAGGGTAGATCATGTATCGTTAACTGATCAAATTCCAAAAGAGGAAAAAATTTTTTACAGAAACAATTTTTTCTGTTCCCAGTACAAAGTGGTTCAATCAGCTGGCTAAATTTCGATGGAAAGGAAAAAAAAGTACCCATAATTTTTTTTTTTTTTTCGGTGGGTTATGGTCTGTTAGGGTAGGGATACTCTATCATTTTTTTCACTTTGTATTTTAGGACCTTATGTAGATAAACTGAATAAAATTAAGGTAAAATTGATATATATTATTTCGGTCCCTATCTTGGGTCCAGCGTCGCGTCGGTCACAATGTTACTGTCATTATTTTTTTCTAAAAGATAATAAATTTAACTAAGAATGGGTTAAGCTCGAAACAGTTTTGGCATTACCATACCTTCGAGTAGATTCAATAAATAAAAATAATGGTAAAAAATTGCCCTGTTGACTGAGCAGCTATCTTACTTGATATTGTTCAAATTATCATGTTTTTTTGTAGTTGATGTTAGACAGTAAATATTGAAGAATACCTTATCATATTTTTTTATTTCATGATAACAATATAAGTAAGATAATATACCTATTAATAGATATGTTGACATACTGCCTTAATGTAATATTTCATTAATTTGATTGATTCATGCATCATTAGAATTACCAGGTGGTAGAGCTGGTGCCGGGCTTGACTGTGGACGTACCACCAAACATCATCTTACTCGCAAATCCTCGCGAAGTTATTCGGAGGAGAGTATAAAAAGACAGCTCGCAGACAGGCACAACCAGGTGGCCCACCATTGCCTGGAACCGATCGATAGCGGTATATCCTTACCAAATTGCCAGGCCTTATAAAAGACAAACTGGTGACGGGCAGCGACGTGACTGGTGCGAGAGTTTGGGCACCGTGCTCACCAACCCACTTGCTCAGCGTGTGTGAGTATAAGCATTTCTTTCAGGAGGATCGCCAAGAGTGGCGAAATCTTGGAAAGTCCTATGTGTTAAGAATAAGGAAATAAGTAGTTCCTATAAAAGGACGTTGGCGCTAGTGTTGCGCGACTTGTGCTCTCTCTCTTCCTGTACGCCATGGTGTGGTGTGTGTCATATATCGTGTGCACAATATAATTACGTTGTATCTCAGATTGTGTTTCTTTCCGCCGGTTCCCAATAAATCTCAACAGGTTATGGACCAGTATACGCGAGTGCATAAAAGAGAATAGTTATTTCGAAGAATTTGGACAGTTTTTCTGTGTCGACGGTGCGGCGTCGGTACACGTGCATTTCGTTAGCGCGGTACATCGGCAGCAAGCAAGATGGAGTTCGGCTCCTTGAACCTCGCCAAACGATTTGGTGGTGAAGGTTATCGACAATGGAAGTTCCAGATTCGGTGCGCATTGAGAGCAAAAGGCCTGTGTGACCATATAACCTCAAAAGGCCCGACGGCTAGCGATGATTTGACAAAAGTCAAAGAGAGGCAAAGCTGGGAAAAAGAAGACATGTACATCATAAGTTCCAGCATGGAAATTTCACAAATAACGCTCATAGAAACTTGTTCGACTGCTAAAGAAATGATCGACAAGTTAGATTCTATCTATGAATTAAAAAGCGAAAATTCCAAGATGATTTTGCATGGAAAATTTCACAATGTCAAAATGGCGGAAGGTGAAAGAATGGCCGAGTTTATAGCTAGAGTTGAGAATATTGCTAAGGAATTAAGCGATGCAGACGAAAAACTCAGCGAAATGAGCGTAGTAACCAAAATATTAGGGTCATTGCCCGATAGATACAGAATGTTACGTCAAGCATGGCTCTCGTTAGATTCTTCTAAGCAAACGTTATCTAACTTGACAGCTCGACTCCTGGATGAAGAAAGCACATTTAAAACTGAAGAAGCTGAGGTGGCTTTGGCTGCTACAAAGAGCGTCGAGTCCAAAAGAAATGGGGGCGCAGGCAGCAGTAGTACAGTTAACTCAAAGAAGCGGCAAACATTCAAGTGTTTCAAGTGTCACAGACGTGGTCATTTTGCCCGAGATTGTCGAAGCCCTGCAGCTGGGAGCAGTTCGAATAAACAGTCAGCATTTACTGTGGACATGCCCGAGGCGAATGCAGTGGACAGTGATGACTCTTGTTGGATTCTTGACAGTGGTGCATCGGCACATATGACATTTCGCCTTGATTATTTAAGCAATTTCAAGCCTTCAGTGAACTGTGTGCGTTTGGGAGACAAAAGTGAACTAACAGTTATGGGTTCGGGTACAGTGAACATTAAAAAGTTTTTAAATGGACAGTGGTACAGTTCAACAATCAATGAGGTGCTGTATGTGCCTAGTTTGAAGCGTAACTTGTTTTCAGAAGGTGTTGTGACATCAAAAGGGTTCAGTGTAATGAAAAACAAGGACTTTGCTGTTTTGAAAGACAGTAACGGAAGTGTTGTTGGCTCGGGAATAAAGCAGTCAAACAACCTGTATAAATTGTTGTTCAAAACCATGTTGACAACAAATAGAAGTGACTGTGAAGTGAACAGTGCTACAGTTACCCTAAAACGGTGGCATGAAAGACTTGGCCATGTGTGTGTCAAGACCTTACATGAAATGATTCGGAATGGACATTTGCCTAAGGTCGATGATCTCAGTGACTTTTTCTGCGAAGCATATGTACTTGGCAAACAACATAGAGTGCTATTCAGAAAAGCTTCTGATAGGAAGGACAAAGTGTATAGTGACCTTTGTGGGCCAATGCCTATAGAATCAGTTGGTGGAGCAAGATATTTCATAACATTTATTGATAGTGCCACTGGTTTTATACATATTGAGCTTTTAAAACTAAAAAGTGAAGCACTGGAAGCATTTAAGAGGTATGTGCAACTAGTACAAAACAAATTTAATAGAAGAGTAACAATTTTACATAGTGACAATGGTAAAGAATACCAGAATGAGCAGTTCAAGAAGTTTGCAGCAGAAAAGGGGATAGAACTTGAATACACAGCCCCGTTTAACCCGAAACAGAATGGCAGAAGTGAACGAACAAATAGAACCATTATGGAGGGAGCTCGCTCAATGTTGTATGCCAGAGAGCTACCATTATACTTATGGGCAGAGGCTGTTCAGACTTCGGTTTATTTGATAAATAGGAGATCAAATAATGAGAAAACTCCATTTTAGTTGTGGACAAACATGAAACCTGATCTGTCACATGTGAGAACATTTGGATGCACTGCTTATGTGCATGTTCCAAAGGAAAAGAGAAACAAGCTAGACAAGAAAAGCAGGAAACTCATTCTAGTTGGATATGACAGAAATTCAGATAGTTACAGATTGTTTGATCCATTGACTAAAAAGGTGACTGTGTCGCGGGATGTAATTTTTATTGAAAAACAGATGACTGTCGGTGAGACTACAGACGAAGCAACAGAGTATGTTTTAGACATTGATGATAAAGAATCGTCATATGATTATGAAGAATCATCATACGACTATGAAGCTTTTGAAGGATTTTATCAGGAGATGATAAAGAAAATTACCACAGAAAGCAAAGAAGCAACTGAGACAGAAAATAGAGATTCAACTGTCAGCTTGCAAGAAGAAATAGCTGATCCTTCAAATAAGGAAAGTGACAAACCAAGATACAACTTGAGATCTAGAGAAAAGGTTGAAGAAGCAAACCTTATAGAGCTCTTTGAACCTGAGACCTATGAAGAGGCCATGAAATGTAAAGGAAAAGAGAAATGGGTTCAAGCGATAAAAGAAGAGCTAGAATCACACAGAGAATGTAATACTTGGGAGCTAGTTGAACTACCTAGTAATAAAACAACAGTTGGTAGCAAATGGGTCTTTAAAGTTAAAGAAAATCCAAACGGATCACCGAAGTATAAAGCGCGTTTGTGTGCAAAGGGGTATTCACAGCAAAAAGGCATAGATTACCAAGAAACATTTGCTCCCACTGTTCGTTATGATACAATTAGAGTTTTGTTGTCACTTGCAGCATGTAACAAACTGAAGATGGTACAGTTTGATGTAAAGACTGCTTTTCTCTACGGTGACTTATCTGAGGAAGTTTATATGGATCCACCTCAGGGTATGCAAACTCATGGTCTTGTATGCAAATTAATTAAATCTTTATATGGACTTAAACAGTCTTCTCGATGCTGGTATAGTCGTTTTAATACATTTTTAAAGGCCCATGGTTTTGTAAACTCGGAAGGTGATAAATGTTTGTATATTTGCAATGATGATGTAGAACCAATATACTTACTGTTGTATGTAGACGATGGTCTTATTTTGTGTAGAAGTCAGGACAAATTAGATGGATTTGTTGAAATATTAAATAAAGAATTTCAGATTACTACAATGAAACCAAAAGACTTTGTAGGTATTGAGATAAAAATACTAGATAATGGTTGTATTTTTATTACACAAGAGAAATATGTAGCTAAAATTATTAAAAGGTTCAATATAGAAAATACTAAGAAATGTAGTATTCCAGCTGATCCAAATCTTAAGTTGAACAATAATAATAATGGTGAGTGTAAAATGCCATATCGTGAGGCGGTTGGATCACTCATGTTTGCTGCCATAGGAACTAGATCAGACATTTATTTTGCTGTATGTATGGTTAGTAGATTTTTAAATTGTTTTGATAACATTCACTGGGCAGCTGTCAAACAGATTTTAAAATATTGTAATGCCACAAAACAATTGGGAATTTTATATGGCCAGGGTAATAATACCATCACAGGTTTTTCAGATGCTGATTATGGCAATTGTATTGACACCAGAAAGTCTGTCTATGGTTATGTATTCTTGATGAATGGTGGTGCTATTACCTTGAGCTCACAAAGACAGAAGTGTGTTACTCTGTCTACTATGGAGGCTGAGTATGTAGCAGCTTGCTCAGCTACTAAAAAGTTGATGTGGTTAAGATAAGTTATGCAAAGTGTAGGAATTGTAATGTCAAAGATAACTTTATTTCTGGACAACCAAAGTGCAATAAAGTTAGTACTAAATCAAGACTTTCACAAACGGTCAAAGCATATTGATATACAGTATCATTATATAAAAGAAAAATATGCTCAGGGTTTTCTAGAGATAAAGTATATTAATTCAAAAGAGCAAGCTGCTGATAGCTTTACCAAAGCTTTACCTAGAGTTCAATTTGATATGTTAAAAGAAAAGATAGGTATTGTTGCTTTTTAAAGAGTTAATTTAAGTTAAGATGAGTAGAATACAGTTTTGGTGGGAGATACTTATTTGGTGGGAGTGTTAAGAATAAGGAAATAGATAGTTCCTATAAAAGGACGTTGGCGCTAGTGTTGCGCGACTTGTGCTCTCTCTCTTCCTGTACGCCATGGTGTGGTGTGTGTCATATATCGTGTGCACAATATAATTACGTTGTATCTCAGATTGTGTTTCTTTCCGCCGGTTCCCAATAAATCTCAATACTATGTCCAGCAGTGGTCGCAGTGGAAGGATGGATTATTAAAATTATAATAATACATTATTAATTTTGTTCATTTATCCTATGTGTAGGTGGTTGAGCTGATGCCGAGCTCGACTGTGGAAGTACCACCATCTTACTCGCAAATCCTCCCGAAGTTATTTGGGGGAGAGTAAGAGAACAGCCCTCAGGCAAAACCAGGCGGCCCACCATTGCCTGGGACCGATGGATGGCGGTATATCCATCCACAATTGCCGGGACTTATATAAAACGGACTGGTGACGGGCAGCGGCGTCACTGGTGCAAGGGTTTCGGCACCGCGCTCACCAACCCGCCTGCCCAGCGTGTGTGATTATGGGCATTTCTTCTTCTATGAGCATTTCTTGGGGAACCGCCAAGAGTGGCGTAATCCTGGAAAGGCCTATGTCCAGCAGTGGACGAAACAGGCTGATGGATGGATGGATTTATCCTATCGCTAAAACGGCAATAAAGTGCAAACTAGCTCGCACTCGCGCTAAAAATTTCTCGATATAAATAACTACCTTCAACTTTTTAATTTTTGTTTAAATTATTTATTTCTATTAACTTTAGAATGGTACGGAACCCTCAAGTCGCGAGTTCTAGCCGCAGTTGACTAGTATTACCTATTTAAACTTGCAAAAATAGTTAATATATGACACATTAAGTTTAAAAAAACACACTACCTATAAAAAATATCAAATAACTCATAATAATACTTCACTGATGATACAACTTTCAACAATAAAATAAAATAAAGTAAAATTACATATAGTTTTTTAATTCCAACAAGTGAGACTCTTGTGACATTTTGATTTACACAAGAGATTTGACTTTTTACATTTGCATTTGTGCAGAGAAGGCACACAGCGACGAGGACCGTGTTTATTACTTAAACTTATTCCTACTAGTTATTATAAATAATGTCTAGATGAAGTGATTAATTAATCACTATATTTACTCAATTTGGTCAATACACATAATATCTAGCCATTATGTATAATCGCTATTTAATTACTTTGTCTGTATATGTTATATATTGTCTGTATATAATATAGATGTGAGCCCGAATTTTATTTTAAATTGTGTTCTCACGTATCATATATTTATTTCTTTTTAAAAATGCGATTAGGAAAAACGACACCACGAGCTCGTATTACATGGGGATCTTTTTGTTACAAATGAAATATGAAATTCTAATAAATAAACAGGGTTCAATGTTGGTATCATCGACCAAAAACTAAAGTCCAAAGTTATGTTGACGTGAATGCGTTTCACGGCTTTGTACTCCATTTCATTACTTTGTCGTTATGCTTTGTTAAAACGAAGCATGTTTGTGTTGTTTTCTAAATGTGTGAATACATTTTTGGAAAATTAGACAAATTCCTTAGTAGGTATATACATATAGAACAGATTCTACGATTCGACCCATCTATATATAGGACACAATCGCTTTCAACTATTATTTAAAAAAGATATTAGAAAACTAAACGGCAAAGGGCAGATTAGTTAATGGTAATTAGTAAACGCAGGAGAATGGAATAGTACATGGTTCACCGAGTGGAGAAAGAGGCCGATTACCAACGAGGGTGTAGTTTGAGGTCCGAGGCGCAGCCGAGGGCCTCAATACACACGAATTGGGAATCGCACTTTCTCCCGAGTGATACATAGTGCTTTATACTACATCTGCGAGGAAAATAAAAGACACAATCTTCGGTTGAAGAAAACACTTGTACTGTTTCACAAAATTAATATATTTATATTTCCGACTAGTTTCGCCTTAACGGCATTTTCCAGGATTTAATAAATTAACGAGTATATCACAAAAGCTGTTCATGTATGTGACAATAATCTCCAAAACCTTTTTTTCTTCTTCAACCATGATGATGTTTCACCAAGTGCCGACAATCGCAAGTATTAACATGACAAAATCTTTAATTAAAGTTTATATTAAAATTATTACAGTTATTGAAACTCAGTGTTATACTTTTCCCAGGGAGATTAATTTTGGTTTGGGACGTTTGAGACAAAGCAGAAGAGATAATTGATTGTGCTACTACTAAGAGGTTGTCAATAACTGCTTGGGCAGTTTCTTTTAATTCTGGTGGCGTCACTCATTCTTCTATATCACTACTAGACGACATTTTGAGTTACTTTTAATAAAGATACAACCAAAGAAACAGATTGATGACTCGCGTTCGATTTGCAGTTTTTAATTTCTTTTTTTAATTATGTACATAAATAACAAATGGCCAGTATTATTTTGCTAACTCCGTCTTACATAGGTGTACTGATGAGTACGAATGACATTTCTGTGACGTAGACATGTTCTTCCTTTCACGACCACGCTTTCTCGCAGAGGTCCTGTGTCAGGTAGATAGACTGTCAAACACCAGCCAGTAGTTCCTTTCTCGTTGATTTTCATGCAAATAACTTATATATATATATATATTTATTTTTCATCCAACTTTAAAATTTTCCGCTTGCACACAACTTAACACACACTCTTTCAACACCTTACACGCACACATAAATCAATCACACACAAACAGAGGAATTATTATTTAAGTGTTTTCTATAGTAAAGTCCTGTCTTCAATTAATCCTATTATATTTGAATTTCATATTTGTGTAATTTCGTTATTGGCACTATCATTGTTCTATGTATAATATAATATAAATCTTTATTTCACAACTTAATCATACAAAATAATTTACAGTGTTTAGGGTCTCCATTTAAGTAAGGAATTACCTGTATTAGGAGACCTCGCTCTTCCATAGCATTACAATATACCTATATTTACATGAACAAGTTGAGATGAATAATTGCAAAGTAAAGTTAATTTAGTACTCGTACGTGTAGTAGTTAGAAAAGAAGTTACAATTAGGAATTCTGAAGCAAGCTTTTTGACATTAAGAGTTGTTGAAAAATTTACATTTTTTTACAGTACAAGCTTAACTACATTTATTACTTGTTGTTCAGGTATATTCTAGTTTTCGATAGAACAGTACTGAATGATATTTAAAGTGTTTTGCTTCAGAATCGCACTTACTGAGTTCTATATAATATTATTTTTATAAACCTAAAGTTATAAAAGAAGTAGGTACTACTAACATTGTTTATTGTGCTTGTATTTTTAACATAAGAAGTAAAGCACTTTGTGAGTGTATATGAGAGTTTGTGATAGAAGGTCGGCTGTGCGTGTGTGTAATGTAGGGTGATTGGTGTATGTGAATGTGTGGAAGAATGTGGTGTGTAGTGAGTGTAAGAGTAAATGTATGTGTATGCTTGATTTATGCTTTCAGCCGCTTATAACAAAGATTGAGGATATATTTGGAAATACATAAATATACTTCTAGACAAGGTAGATGTATAAGTAGGTAAGTTAAGGTTATAACAATATTATTTAAGAACAGACTCAGTCTCATCATAGCTTCTCCTCTTAAGCCAGTTAGAGTTATCTTACAGTCATAACTATTGAGTGCATAAATTTTAACTTGAGCATTAATTTTATTGTATAAATGCTCGGATTGCTTGATATATTGTCTACTGGCAAAAGCAGATTTGGCAGAAACTTTCGGGACTACGACGTGTTTTCTTCGTTTATGAAGAATACTAGGGTCATAAGTAATAGACTTAAGTTTCCTCAAAACAGTGTGAAGAACATATAATTTTCTAATAGTCAGAAGGTCGCTTATTTTATAAAGTTCTTCAGTAGGAAATCTATATCTTTTAAAACTCATAACTTTTAACAGGGATCGTTGAGCTCGTTCTAATTCCAATAATTTAGTTTTTGTTGCCCCTCCCCAGATTGATATACAGTAAGTAAGAACAGATTGTGCTAGGCTGACGAATGTATGTATTCTATCCCGTTACATATGCTGTGAAATACCAATAAATAATTTTTAATTTAATTTAATTTAATTTAATTTAAATTTAGACATAAAAACTTTTTGTCTTTTGGCATTATGGTTCAAGCTAGGTTATGTACCAAGAAGTTTATACGCTTTTTAATGTAACATTTATGCTTATCGTACGGATGTTGTCACAAATAAAAAACAACAGCACGTTAATGGATTTTCATATACTTTTTCTGCCCTCTCAGCACGTTAACAATGGATTTTCATACATTTTTTCCGCCCGCATATTGGTATGACAGCAATGACGTATATTCTCCATCGTTTTCGAAAAAGAAAGAAGGAACTTTCCAAGCAAGTGTAATATAAAATAGATTTATTCTCTTGAAAAGGCACCTGTTATACTTGTATATACCTATACTCGTAGGAATAGGTTCAGCACTTGGTAGCCTGTCTTTCTGTCTGTCAATAAAAACATTTTTTAGAGATCTCATATTCAAGCGAATACGAGTACAATACAGATTCTCATAAAACAATTTAAGGTGCCAAGTTAAAATTATTAACAATATAAATCATTTGGTAAGTTCGATATTTTTTAATTTATTTTGTTCACTGTTCACAATACTTTTAAAAAGTCAGCCCCATACCTAAGTTTATTTAAAGTGTACATAACATTCTAAGGATGATTGCGGACTGAATGAATTGTCCCATCCAGAAATTCTGGATGGAACAATCCATTGGGTTATTTAAAAAATCAATTTTGTTCATGTTCCCCTTGTTTTACAAACCCAGTTTTAAGCCTAACACTAACCTACCTATGGATTTTTAATCTGAAAATAAAAAGTCATTTATTTCTTTATTTTATTTAGTTCAGCAAAAAAGAAAAAAAGACTGTCTTCTGACTCAATGCGATAAGAAAGAAAAAGTTATTTAAGTCAGGTATTATTTCACAAAGTTCCTTTAATATTTTGCTAATTCACTTCATAATGAATAATCAAATAATAAAAATAATAATAATCCCCCGTCCTAAATGAATCGATCCCTGGGTTCGTGAACGATCAGGTTTCTAAATTTGTTAATTGTTCTGAACGTTTGACCAAAATTAATCCGTACATGGCATTCTTTATAATACGTTTCTGCCTTTTTGTCCCTAAATTAACCTACGTTCTCCGCTGCTGCCCTCTCTGGAAATTTGATCCACTATTAAAAATTATGGATAATACCCTTCAACAAACATTGGTAAGGATACTGAATTGTTCACTCACCGACCGGTGCTGGACCCAAGCTTCAATACCGGTCCGCTTCGGTGGCCTAGGGATCCGCAAAATCTCCAGTGTGGCATTCCCTGCTTTTCTGTCATCCGTCTATGGCACGCATCACCTATTCGGTACTGTAATTTTCCCCTCACTAGGTGACATAGAGACATCGTGCTTGACGGAGGCCAGGGATTCATGGGTGCAAGCCTGTCCTGGTGAGGATCTGCCCGCCGATTTGACATTACAAAGATTGTGGGACGAGCCTTTCTGCTGTAAGGTACAAAACGACCTATTGGAGACTGCTTCTGACTCAGCAGATCGAGCACGTCTTCTGGCATCTGGCGAACGGGAGTCAGGTTTCTGGCTGCACGCTGTACCATCAACTAACATCGGCACGCAGCTGGATAGAGTAACTTTCTCCCTTGCCATAAGCCTCCATCTCGGCGCAAGGACGAACGAGCCATATCGCTGTCGGTGTGGCACAGAAGTCGATCAGCTTCGAAACCATGGCCTCTCATGTCGACGCAGTGCTGGCCGCTTCCCGTGGCATACCAGTTTAAACGATGTCATCCGCAGGGCCCTTGCCACCGTCAACGTACCGGCTATTTTAGAACCGGTAGGCTTATCGCGTGACGATGGCAAGAGGCCCGATGGGATGACATTAATCCCCTGGAAGAACGGCAGGGCATTGGTGTGGGACGCTACGTGTGTCGTCGATACTTTAGCACCGTCCCACACCGGTGTGACTGCTGTCAGGGCTGGCGCAGCCGCGGCAGCGGCAGAAGCACACAAGAGACGCGGATATGCTGGCCTCAGTTTGGACTGCATATTTGCGCCTTTTGGCGTTGAGACCCTCGGGCCGTGGGGTCCAGAAGCAAAACTCCTTTTCAAGGAGCTAGCTACGCGGCTGGTCGACGTCTGTGGGGACCCGAGGGCTGGCGCGTATTTTGGCCAGAGAATTAGTCTGGCCATACAAAGAGAAAACGCAGCTAGCCTTCTAGGTACCCTTTCACATGACGACGGTGATCTGGCTAATATTTTTTATTTAGTTTAATTTTAATAAACTTATATTTTTAGGTAGGAATTTTCTTTTTATTTTCAATAATATATATTTTTGTATTGATCTCTTTGATCTTTCATTTTTATAATCATTTTATTTTATATATATACAAAAATCACGTTTTTTAATAGCCAGATATATTTCGACAATTATTATTGTCGGCATCAGTGGAATACACATAAAATATAATATTATAAAAAAAAAAATTGTATGGGCTTTTTTTTGTGGAGATGCTAAAATAATTTATTTCTGTTTATTTAGACCTGGACCGTAATGGGCACCAAGCGACCATATACAGGACCCTTCCCATGTTTTGAGTTGAAAATATATTAAGTTATATAATTTTAGTTTTTTAAATAGTTTTTAGTAGTAATGTTGTTAGTTTAATTTTATTTAAATATTGTTAACAAAATTAGTTATCTTAATAAAAAATAAATAATTTTTGTTCATACTCTATTTTCAAAATCAATTATGCGACTGTTGAGTTGAAGTGTGATTTATGTTGAGAATGTATAAGTAGGTATTGTTTTAAGATCGATAATAATATATGTCCTAATCAACATATGATTGTATAAATTAAAGTTATTTACTTGATCTCCTTTGGGTAAACGCAACCGCTTTCACTAGCTAGACGTTGATTTAACTGAAACTAGGTGTAGATACCGGAGAAACAGAACGTATTAATAACAAAATCACGTGTTTTATTATTCTTCCCTCGATACTGATTGTTTATGCGCCCCTTTGGTCAGGACACATTAACTGTTCGTTTTGTTTATTTTATTAAATTAATTTAGTATCCCACTTTTCATACTTTCACATTACGCGAAATTATAATTTTTTCACAACTGGAATAAATCGCTTTAAGTTATTAGTCCGCCCTTGTATGAAATTGTGTGTTCGAAACTTTGTACTCGAGGGATCTGCTGTATAGACGCACCGTAGGAATTGTAAATACACTTGTTCATTAATACATACAGTGGTTTAGCCAACCCTAATTAATAATGACTCTAATGGAGGCCGGTGACCACAGACCGCGCTAAGTGCACCAGAACAGAATATAATAGGGAACGGAAAAGGGAAACAATACGAGTATTATATTTCTGTATTGAATATTTGTGGAGTGACAAATGTAGAAGAAGCAAAAAAAGTTTGTCCGGATCGTAGCAGATGGAAATCTGTAGTCTCTGCCTACCCCTCTGGGAGACAGACTAGAGTACATATATGTATGTAATAATGTGTGGAGTGAGTCAGGACCAGTTCTCGTGTTTCTTCATATTCATAATTCTGGAATGAATAACGTACATCGCAACAGTAACTGTACTAGTGATTGACACAGATATGAAACGGTGTGTTTAAACTAACGGAATACGACAGCATACTCGTAAGTGTGAAACTTTCCTAGGGTTTGTGTTAGCCTGTGCATGAGGCAAATATCTCTCCATGAGGATGCTGTCACCTGATGATGGATATATTGGATTGTAGTAGATGGTTATTGTTCAGCAAAAAAAGTTTCAGAGAAAGCAGATCCCTGAGAAAGTCTGGCATTAATTTACCTAAAACCAACCGAGCAGCTCTCAGTGACCACTCTTATAATCGACCATTTACCTACAGCAACTTACTTAGCTGCCTAAGTGCACAGGCATAAAGAAATTCTATAAAAATAAAGAGCCTCAACGTGTTTGTTTAAATTTAGCATAAAAACAATGAATGTATACAAAAACTTGTTCTAAATATACAGAATAAGGTATATATAACACAGGTAAAAATAGAACCCCATCTAGCTATAACAAAGGAAGCAGATCTATGTTCGAAATAAAACAAATACATGTTTTGTTACGTTTGTCATAAACCATAATAAAAAAATTAGAAATCGGCCAAGTGCATGTCCGCCCCGCGCCGTGTAGGGTTCCGTAGGTGCCCACTACATTTTATAAGTTGGTCTACTAATACAAACTTCTAGTCTGCTCGGAAGTTGCTCTCCCGAAGAACGGCCATACATATTGTCGTGTTTAGAGGGGAGTAAAAGTATGGCGCGACTGTACTTGTAAACCTGTAAAGCCCTCTTAACTATGATAGTTTTCCTTTTAAATTAATTAAATGTTACTACTTCTGTGAATTTTTTCACATATTCATAAAAAACCGTTTAGCCGGCAGGGGGGAGACATTAGCAATTTAAAGCTTAATATTTCGCCAACGGATCCCTTAATCGAAAAATTGTTTTCACACACTCACAATGTTTTTGGATTACCTATCCAACGTTGCCCCACATTATGGGACATTATGGGATAGAAGAGAAAAAGAAATCCCTAGTGTACGTGTATGGAAGGTCCCCTTAAGAAACTATTTTTTCGAGATTTTATTTTACCACTTTGTCGGCGTAATTAATATGTATACCCGTGTCAAATAACAGCTTTCTAGTTCTAATAGTATCTGAGCTAAGCCGCGGACAGACGGACATGGCGAAATTATAAGGGTTCCTCGTCGGACTACGGAACTCTAAAAATAATATATTGACCGTCAAAAGAAGCACTATAATACTCCGGTGACAGAGACGACGCTCTACAAAACCTACGTCTACCATAGCCAATGTGCATTATTGTGCCTAGAGATTAACTTCAAAAAAACAAAATTAATACCGTTTCACCCCTTTCAAAAAAACCCAATTCATATAAATTTCACATTTGACAATACCAAACTCGAAGTAGTAAATGATTTCTCGCTGCTTGGATTGCATATAGATACAAATATCAACTGGAAAGTGCACACACAAAATATATGTTCAAAATTATCTAAATTCGCTTATGCACTCCGCGAAGTAAAAAAGTCCACCGATCTAAAAACGGCTATCGTCACCTACTATGCTTATGCATATGCATGGCTTAGTTATGTCATTATCCTGTGGGGAAACAGCACTAATGCTTCAACCGTTTTTACTCTCCAAAAAAGGCTTATTAGAATATTAGTAAATATAAAAACAACCGACAGTTATAGACCTCACTTTATACAACACGAAATTCTCACACTACCTTGTATCTATATACTTGAAACCTTTAAGTTCGCCCGAAAGTACCCCGAGTTTTATAAAAAACGCGAAGATCTAACAAGTCGTACCCTGAGACCTAGACACGGATTAGCACTACCACCCTCTCAGCTAAAAATGCACTCCTCAGGACCATTATCCATGTCCATAAAAATTTATAATAAATTACCAATGTATTTAATAAAAGAAGCAAATGATATTCAATTTTTTAAATTACTAATACAGCTATTGACCGCAAAATGTTATTACACTATCAACGAATATTTAAATGATAAATTATAAAATACAAATAATATTAAAAGAAAACTGACAAATAAAACTGGGAATTTAAATATTTTAATAACTTAATAATTAATCCTTAATAATAACAATGATAATAAAAATAATAGTAAATAATTAATAATACATAATAATAATAATAATAAGAATAAATTTCTTTATTGCGCAAAACTTACATACTAAGATACCTTGCTCTTCCATATAACAGGTAGGTAGCTATTAATTTGTAACAATTTTAAATATTTTTATGTAGCATAATAAGTTGCTTATAGTAGGATCTTCACAAATAATAAATCTATAATAATAAAATGCCGTCCTCTCTTATATTGCTGTGCCTGGACAAGGTCCATAATGATCTAATAATATTAATGTTTTTCACCTGTGTATATACATTATGGAATGCAATAAAATATATGAATATGAATATGAATACGCATTATTTATTTATTTATTTGGAGCACCAATGTTACATACACAAATAGTATGACAATAGTAGGTAGGGTTTAAATCCGTGTGTCGTAACGTTACAGGTGCACACATATTTCAAAATATTGCAATTATGCAGTGAGAAATACCGAAAATATGTACGGTCTATAATAAGTCACATGTCGTGTCGCATAAGTTGGTGCATTCATTCAACATTTGGGCCCCAAAAAAAAAAACTTCTTTTATACAGTTATGTGTTCTTTTAGTGATTCAGATTCATATATTTCAATAAAACTAGGGGCTTAATTTTGAACCTGTATATTTGTAATGTATAATTGATAAAACCCATTTGCCAATTCATAACCATGACGTACAAAATGAAGGTTCTTTTCAAGCACATTATAACTACATGATATGTACATATTACAGAAATATGAAACACATACGACGTTGGTAAACTTTTTCCATTAAGGTATGTATCTACTTTGTTACAGCTCACCACCTCATTTCTCTAATGCTCAGGAGAAGCTCGAAGTATTCGTAACATAAAGTGTATACATATTTATCTTTAGACAGTAACGCGTTATGTTTACGTTTATAATACCGTCTTTCCGCCACAGCCTCCTTTACACTCATGCCTTTACCATTTTACCTTATTGAAATTTAGATTATTATTCAAACTCCGAATGAAATTGAGTCTTATTTCACATAACCTTTAAAGTTCAATACTGAAGTTGAAGTGTAAATATGATTAACTTGCACGCAAAAACATTAGCATATAAACAAGAAAAGAGACAACTTTGAGAATTGTGCAGCATATTACTTGTATTTAATGAAACTGTTGAGGGAAGTTATTTTCTTATAGAAATGAACAAAAGATATCAAATGGTGATCTATTATTTTATTAATTCCTTGGCGGACAAAGTACTGCTACAAGCGTTGCATTTCCATTATTATGTAATCTATTTTATGACAATAATTTCTAAACTTTCAATTTTTAGGTTTCCGTAGTACCTAAAAGGTACAAAAGAAACCTTTATGGTGAGACTCTGTTGTCCGTCCGTCCGTTCGTCTGTATGTCACAGCCTCATAACTTTAGAACCGCTAACTTAAAAATTGCTACAAAAATAGCATTTACTACACAATATAAGGTAAAAAAAAAATTCAAAATATTTCCAATACAAGAGCGAGAAAAATATCTTAAAAATACAATATTGGTGTCAAATTGTAAGTATTAAATAGCTTATTATAAAAATATATACCTTTACGATATTTACTGGCACCAATTTCGAGAAATCTTTGAAAAACCAAAATAAAAATTGATTTTCAATTTCTCTCTCATGCAATTGTTTGAGTTTGAGTGTTTTCGTTTATCATAATATTTATGTCACAATATACCTTGATAATTAAACTAACTGCATAATCATCATACAAAAATCAATGAACAAATGCATAACAATAAATTAGCTTGAGATTACCGTGTACAGAAGTTAGTTTCAAGTTTTGACCAACATCGGACCTTAATGGAGCTTAAAGTAACAGAGAGTGGCCTAAATTGTAGGGTTTTCAAATTTATGGACTCATATTTCATTCTTTATGAAATCCTTTATATCGGCCTGGGTTAACAACAGAGTTATCGTCTACGCTCGGCGGAAGCGCACAATCTTGTGTTTTGTGTTTTATGTTTGCAACACTGCAGTCTAGAGTGCCTAGTTCACACTACGGTATTATGTTCTTACATGTTGCTCTCACAACACAAAGCGATGAAAATTAAACATTAACATTGCCGAGCAATTATGGTGCGGTATAAATGTTTTATAGTGCTGCGTAGATTTGTGGAATGGAAAATGTTAAGACAATTATTGGGCGAAGCTCTTTTGAAAAAATGTTTATATAATTATGAAAGCTAAAATTGCAGCTTTATGAATTTGTGTGTTTGTAACAAAAACAACACTACTATGCGTTTTACTTTAAACAAAAATTTCAATTCAGTTGAAAATTATATCTCAACCCATAACCCTTCTGTTTGCAAGTATAACAAAATACGGAAGAATTTGCGGCCAAGAAGCCAGTTCTCGTAGAATATACAGAGAATCTGTAACAAAACAAAATGGTTTCCAGAATAATTGAAACCACTTAGCAGAGTGCAATTAGCTCCGAACCTAAACACACATTCACATGCGCACTTCGGAGTTGCAGAACAAAAGCAGCGTCTTAGATATGCTGGAATATGGTCCAACTAGTTAATATGTGTATTGTTCTATTTGGAGTAATATGCTCTCAGGTTAATTTATTATTCATCAGATAAACTCTCTTTTAGTGTGTAATATCCATCCATTAGTCTGTTTCATCCACTGCTGGACATAGGCCTTTCCAGGATTTCACCACTCTTGGCGGTCCTCCTGAAATAAATGCCCATACTCACACACGCTTAGCAGGTGGGTTGGTGAGCGCGGTGCCGAAACCCTTGCACCAGTGACGCCGCTGCCCGTCACCAGTCTGTTTTATCCATCGGTCCTAGGCAATGGTGGGCCGCCTGGTTTTGCCTGAGAGCTGTTCTCTTACTCTCCCCCGATTAACTTCGGGAGGATTTGTTAGTAAGATGGTGGTACCTCCACAGTCGAGCCCGGCATCAGCTCTAACACCTGTATGTATATGTCTAATATATTTTATAATAAATACTACCGGGATGAATATGACAAATATGACGAAATGTTGGACGCCTCGTTATTTTTGGGAACTTTTAATTTTGAAGTCAATTAATATGTTAATGGGAGCAACTCGTTGACGAGCAAAGTTACGTATAGAAACTGGTCAAATGCTCGTGCCCTGAGGTTTCCAACATATTTCGACGAGTTATAAGGACTAAACAAACTTGACAAGATCATTCTACTCCATATATACAAAGGTTCTAATTGAGTTGGTCCTTAATTTCTTCTTGATTAATTAAATATCGGTAATTTTCATATTTTTCCTGGACATCACACGTTTAATAAAGTAGTAAAAAGTCGTTTCTATACATTTAATATTTTCGCGAAATTTTAAATGAAATGCGTTCGTGGTATGCAACAATATTTTTTTGAATTTTTGGCTTTCTGTCTGTATATATGTTCCGTTTTAACTCGATAACCATTCGACGGATTTGGATGCATTTGTTTTTATTGTCGCCGTCGTGACCTTGGTCAACACCTGCCATCCGTGGTCAAAACTTAGGCTATAAGGGGGGTTTTCATAAAATAATATGCCCAAACCGAAAGCGGGGCAAAGATTGAATAAACGGTTTTAACTCAAAAACCGCTCAACAGATTTGGATGCGGTTTTTTTTATTATCATCGTAGTGACCCTGGTCGAAACAAAGGCTACTTATGAATTAGCGCTCAAGTCAAAAACGGGCAGCGATTGAATAAATGCGGGCGAAGCCGCGGGCAAGGGCTAGTGATAAATAAAACCTAATTGTGACCGGAATGTCAAGTTTCTAAGTCCAAGTGGAAGTACTCTTCTATTTGGGATGGATACACCGCCATCAGTCGGTTCCAGGAATGGTGGGATACCCGGTTATTGCCTGTTTGAGAGCTGTCCTCTCTCTCCCCCCCGAATAACTTCGGGAGGAGGGGGGGTTACGAATAAGTTGGTAGTACCTCCACAGTCCAGCCTGGTTTCAGCTCTACCACCTATGATAATATAATACGAATATGTGATGTATGTAAATAATAATTGAAAATTTTGACGCACCGTGTTACAAAATATTAAATTTTATATAATGGTGTTGCGACCGGTGTCATCGACTTGCATCTCTCAGTAATTTGATGTTTTAGAAATGTTTGTTGGCGCTCTCACAGGTACCTATCATACAATTTACGGCTTATTTGATGACAGGTTTATTGCATGTCCCGTATGTATCCGTTAAATAAATTTTATATAATGGTGTTGCGACCGGTGTCATCGACTTGCATCTCTCAGTAATTTGATGTTTTAGAAATGTTCATTGGCGCTCTCACAGGTACCAATCATACAATTTACGGCTTATTTGATGACAGGTTTATTGCATGTCCCGTATGTATCCGTTAAATAAATTTTATATAATGGTGTTGCGACCGGTGTCATCGACTTGCATCTCTCAGTAATTTGATGTTTTAGAAATGTTTGTTGGCGCTCTCACAGGTACCAATCATACAATTTACGGCTTATTTGATGACAGGTTTATTGCATGTCCCGTATGTATCCGTTAAATAAATTTTATATAATGGTGTTGCGACCGGTGTCATCGACTTGCATCTCTCAGTAATTTGATGTTTTAGAAATGTTCATTGGCGCTCTCATAGGTACCAATCATACAATTTACGGCTTATTTGATGACAGGTTTATTGCATGTCCCGTATGTATCCGTTAAATAAATTTTATATAATGGTGTTGCGACCGGTGTCATCGACTTGCATCTCTCAGTAATTTGATGTTTTAGAAATGTTCATTGGCGCTCTCATAGGTACCAATCATACAATTTACGGCTTATTTGATGACAGGTTTATTGCATGTCCCGTATGTATCCGTTAAATAAATTTTATATAATGGTGTTGCGACCGGTGTCATCGACTTGCATCTCTCAGTAATTTGATGTTTTAGAAATGTTTGTTGGCGCTCTCACAGGTACCAATCATACAATTTACGGCTTATTTGATGACAGGTTTATTGCATGTCCCGTATGTATCCGTTAAATAAATTTTATATAATGGTGTTGCGACCGGTGTCATCGACTTGCATCTCTCAGTAATTTGATGTTTTAGAAATGTTTGTTGGCGCTCTCACAGGTACCTATCATACAATTTACGGCTTATTTGATGACAGGTTTATTGCATGTCCCGTATGTATCCGTTAAATAAATTTTATATAATGGTGTTGCGACCGGTGTCATCGACTTGCATCTCTCAGTAATTTGATGTTTTAGAAATGTTTGTTGGCGCTCTCACAGGTACCAATCATACAATTTACGGCTTATTTGATGACAGGTTTATTGCATGTCCCGTATGTATCCGTTAAATAAATTTTATATAATGGTGTTGCGACCGGTGTCATCGACTTGCATCTCTCAGTAATTTGATGTTTTAGAAATGTTTGTTGGCGCTCTCACAGGTACCAATCATACAATTTACGGCTTATTTGATGACAGGTTTATTGCATGTCCCGTATGTATCCGTTAAATAAATTTTATATAATGGTGTTGCGACCGGTGTCATCGACTTGCATCTCTCAGTAATTTGATGTTTTAGAAATGTTTGTTGGCGCTCTCACAGGTACCAATCATACAATTTACGGCTTATTTGATGACAGGTTTATTGCATGTCCCGTATGTATCCGTTAAATAAATTTTATATAATGGTGTTGCGACCGGTGTCATCGACTTGCATCTCTCAGTAATTTGATGTTTTAGAAATGTTTGTTGGCGCTCTCACAGGTACCAATCATACAATTTACGGCTTATTTGATGACAGGTTTATTGCATGTCCCGTATGTATCCGTTAAATAAATTTTATATAATGGTGTTGCGACCGGTGTCATCGACTTGCATCTCTCAGTAATTTGATGTTTTAGAAATGTTTGTTGGCGCTCTCACAGGTACCAATCATACAATTTACGGCTTATTTGATGACAGGTTTATTGCATGTCCCGTATGTATCCGTTAAATAAATTTTATATAATGGTGTTGCGACCGGTGTCATCGACTTGCATCTCTCAGTAATTTGATGTTTTAGAAATGTTTGTTGGCGCTCTCACAGGTACCAATCATACAATTTACGGCCTATTTGATGACAGGTTTATTGCATGTCCCGTATGTATCCGTTAAATAAATTTTATATAATGGTGTTGCGACCGGTGTCATCGACTTGCATCTCTCAGTAATTTGATGTTTTAGAAATGTTTGTTGGCGCTCTCACAGGTACCAATCATACAATTTACGGCTTATTTGATGACAGGTTTATTGCATGTCCCGTATGTATCCGTTAAATAAATTTTATATAATGGTGTTGCGACCGGTGTCATCGACTTGCATCTCTCAGTAATTTGATGTTTTAGAAATGTTTGTTGGCGCTCTCACAGGTACCAATCATACAATTTACGGCTTATTTGATGACAGGTTTATTGCATGTCCCGTATGTATCCGTTAAATAAATTTTATATAATGGTGTTGCGACCGGTGTCATCGACTTGCATCTCTCAGTAATTTGATGTTTTAGAAATGTTTGTTGGCGCTCTCACAGGTACCAATCATACAATTTACGGCCTATTTGATGACAGGTTTATTGCATGTCCCGTATGTATCCGTTAAATAAATTTTATATAATGGTGTTGCGACCGGTGTCATCGACTTGCATCTCTCAGTAATTTGATGTTTTAGAAATGTTTGTTGGCGCTCTCACAGGTACCAATCATACAATTTACGGCTTATTTGATGACAGGTTTATTGCATGTCCCGTATGTATCCGTTAAATAAATTTTATATAATGGTGTTGCGACCGGTGTCATCGACTTGCATCTCTCAGTAATTTGATGTTTTAGAAATGTTTGTTGGCGCTCTCACAGGTACCAATCATACAATTTACGGCTTATTTGATGACAGGTTTATTGCATGTCCCGTATGTATCCGTTAAATAAATTTTATATAATGGTGTTGCGACCGGTGTCATCGACTTGCATCTCTCAGTAATTTGATGTTTTAGAAATGTTTGTTGGCGCTCTCACAGGTACCAATCATACAATTTACGGCTTATTTGATGACAGGTTTATTGCATGTCCCGTATGTATCCGTTAAATAAATTTTATATAATGGTGTTGCGACCGGTGTCATCGACTTGCATCTCTCAGTAATTTGATGTTTTAGAAATGTTTGTTGGCGCTCTCACAGGTACCAATCATACAATTTACGGCTTATTTGATGACAGGTTTATTGCATGTCCCGTATGTATCCGTTAAATAAATTTTATATAATGGTGTTGCGACCGGTGTCATCGACTTGCATCTCTCAGTAATTTGATGTTTTAGAAATGTTTGTTGGCGCTCTCACAGGTACCAATCATACAATTTACGGCTTATTTGATGACAGGTTTATTGCATGTCCCGTATGTATCCGTTAAATAAATTTTATATAATGGTGTTGCGACCGGTGTCATCGACTTGCATCTCTCAGTAATTTGATGTTTTAGAAATGTTTGTTGGCGCTCTCACAGGTACCAATCATACAATTTACGGCTTATTTGATGACAGGTTTATTGCATGTCCCGTATGTATCCGTTAAATAAATTTTATATAATGGTGTTGCGACCGGTGTCATCGACTTGCATCTCTCAGTAATTTGATGTTTTAGAAATGTTTGTTGGCGCTCTCACAGGTACCAATCATACAATTTACGGCTTATTTGATGACAGGTTTATTGCATGTCCCGTATGTATCCGTTAAATAAATTTTATATAATGGTGTTGCGACCGGTGTCATCGACTTGCATCTCTCAGTAATTTGATGTTTTAGAAATGTTTGTTGGCGCTCTCACAGGTACCAATCATACAATTTACGGCTTATTTGATGACAGGTTTATTGCATGTCCCGTATGTATCCGTTAAATAAATTTTATATAATGGTGTTGCGACCGGTGTCATCGACTTGCATCTCTCAGTAATTTGATGTTTTAGAAATGTTTGTTGGCGCTCTCACAGGTACCAATCATACAATTTACGGCTTATTTGATGACAGGTTTATTGCATGTCCCGTATGTATCCGTTAAATAAATTTTATATAATGGTGTTGCGACCGGCGTCATCGACTTGCATCTCTCAGTAATTTGATGTTTTAGAAATGTTTGTTGGCGCTCTCACAGGTACCAATCATACAATTTACGGCTTATTTGATGACAGGTTTATTGCATGTCCCGTATGTATCCGTTAAATAAATTTTATATAATGGTGTTGCGACCGGTGTCATCGACTTGCATCTCTCAGTAATTTGATGTTTTAGAAATGTTTGTTGGCGCTCTCACAGGTACCAATCATACAATTTACGGCTTATTTGATGACAGGTTTATTGCATGTCCCGTATGTATCCGTTAAATAAATTTTATATAATGGTGTTGCGACCGGTGTCATCGACTTGCATCTCTCAGTAATTTGATGTTTTAGAAATGTTTGTTGGCGCTCTCACAGGTACCAATCATACAATTTACGGCTTATTTGATGACAGGTTTATTGCATGTCCCGTATGTATCCGTTAAATAAATTTTATATAATGGTGTTGCGACCGGTGTCATCGACTTGCATCTCTCAGTAATTTGATGTTTTAGAAATGTTTGTTGGCGCTCTCACAGGTACCAATCATACAATTTACGGCTTATTTGATGACAGGTTTATTGCATGTCCCGTATGTATCCGTTAAATAAATTTTATATAATGGTGTTGCGACCGGTGTCATCGACTTGCATCTCTCAGTAATTTGATGTTTTAGAAATGTTTGTTGGCGCTCTCACAGGTACCAATCATACAATTTACGGCTTATTTGATGACAGGTTTATTGCATGTCCCGTATGTATCCGTTAAATAAATTTTATATAATGGTGTTGCGACCGGTGTCATCGACTTGCATCTCTCAGTAATTTGATGTTTTAGAAATGTTTGTTGGCGCTCTCACAGGTACCAATCATACAATTTACGGCTTATTTGATGACAGGTTTATTGCATGTCCCGTATGTATCCGTTAAATAAATTTTATATAATGGTGTTGCGACCGGTGTCATCGACTTGCATCTCTCAGTAATTTTATGTTTTAGAAATGTTTGTTGGCGCTCTCACAGGTACCAATCATACAATTTACGGCTTATTTGATGACAGGTTTATTGCATGTCCCGTATGTATCCGTTAAATAAATTTTATATAATGGTGTTGCGACCGGTGTCATCGACTTGCATCTCTCAGTAATTTGATGTTTTAGAAATGTTTGTTGGCGCTCTCACAGGTACCAATCATACAATTTACGGCTTATTTGATGACAGGTTTATTGCATGTCCCGTATGTATCCGTTAAATAAATTTTATATAATGGTGTTGCGACCGGTGTCATCGACTTGCATCTCTCAGTAATTTGATGTTTTAGAAATGTTTGTTGGCGCTCTCACAGGTACCAATCATACAATTTACGGCTTATTTGATGACAGGTTTATTGCATGTCCCGTATGTATCCGTTAAATAAATTTTATATAATGGTGTTGCGACCGGTGTCATCGACTTGCATCTCTCAGTAATTTGATGTTTTAGAAATGTTTGTTGGCGCTCTCACAGGTACCAATCATACAATTTACGGCTTATTTGATGACAGGTTTATTGCATGTCCCGTATGTATCCGTTAAATAAATTTTATATTTCAAATCACCCTAAACATTTATGTACGGGTGTGTTTCGTCCATACATCATAATATTTGCAAGTACGTATTTACTGGAACCATAAAACTACCAATACTAATAACCAAGCCAAGTTCAAGCCAAGAATGAGAAATAGCGAGCAGCACCCTTCTGTACCTATATATTACACGAACCATTTGGAGCCACTTTTGAACCCTTCATAACGCAAAAACTATTTAACATAAACATACCAAATTTGGTTTATATATATACCCCCCCTAGATAAAACAGTACCCCGAATTTTATAAACACAGCTAAACTTTTATATATTTCTATATACAGGCTGTAAATATAATGCAACCAATAAATAAAACCACATACTCTACTGATCATACTGAACATTCGGGAAAAAAACCCGCACAAATCTTCAGAGAAAAAAACATTCAACTGTAAATCAAAGACTTTATCTCGTAGGAGGAAGGTCTATTTCAGAACGCTGCACCGTAACAGCTGTTTCACGGACGACGCTCTCTCTAAACTCGCCCGTATGTCGGTGCGTTAGGGTTCACGCATTTTTATTAGGAACTCAATTATTTCCCGAACTAAGGGTGTCCGCGCTGCCGCGGGTATGATTCTTGGGAAAAGTGGTTCAGTAGGGTCGGCAGAGTATGTGGTTTCATTTAATGGTAGTAGTCTATTTACACCCAGTATACTATAGTATATTGACATCCAAAAATCATCATTTTTTTGACTGATTGACTGACACATATGTAGAACAAAAACCTAAACCACTTCCAGTTGACATAGAAAGTTAAATTTTGGCATACAGTTAGATAAGTGTGTGTTTACAAAGGAAAGACCGGCCAAGTGCGTGTGGGGCTAAGCGCAGTGTAGGGTACCGTAGTTGCCCAATACATTTTATAAGTTGGTGTACTAATACAGATCGCGCCAAACTTCTAGTCCGCTCGGAAGTTGCGCTCCCAAGAACGGCCCATACATTTGTTGTTTAAAGGGGACAAAATGTTTGGCGCGACCTGTACTCGTAAACCTGTAAAGCCTTCTTAGCTGTGATAGTTTTCCTTGTAACTTAATTAATATACTACTTCTGTGAATATTTTCACATATTCAGAAACAACCGTTAGCCAGTTTAGCAGGGGGACTTGAATCTAACAAAAATTAGCAATGATTTTGATTTTGATGATGATCAATGATTTTAAACCACCTATTCAACGATAACCCACTATGGGATAGAGGAGAAAAAAAAATCATCCTCTATTTACGCGTATATCTACCCTTAAAAAAATTTCAAGAATTTATTTCAGCTCTTTGTCGGCGAGATTTATATCCATAATTATCCATTCCAAATTTCTAGTACTAAAAGTCTATGAGCTAAGCCGCGGACAGACGGACAGATGGACATGGTGAAACTATAAGGGTTCCTTGTCGGACTACGGAACCCTTAAAAACAAACAAGTGCGAGTCAAGGGCTCCGATCAAGACTATATTTTTTAATGATTTAATTACAAATGTATAGTTTTTAGATTTTTCCCTATACTTGTAGTATAAGACGGTATTACTTGCCAAATTTTATAGTTCTAGGTCAACGAAATATACCCTATAATTTTTTATTCCCATAAGAGTGTCGAAATACATCGAAATAAATCGACATACATGAACAGTTTTTGTGATATACTCGTACATTTATTAAAACTAGTCGTAAATACATATAATAATTTTGTGAAACAGTACAAGTGTTTTCTTCAACCGTGATGATATTTCACCAAGTGCCGACAATCGCAAGTATTAACTTTGTCGAAATGTACGTTTTTTGCCTTACCTTTTTCCTTGTTATACGCAACGCCTGTGCGAAGCAACCACGTTGTCATGATTACTTGCACTACTTGCTACTAGATGGCGCCACACGTTTTTAAATGGTGGATTCGTGCGTAGGTAGTCGGAGATTCATTTTTGATAGTGGGGTAAAAGATTTTTTGTCCAATGAGCTTGGACAAAAGAGAAGGACACCTGTGCGAGTTGTATCTTTATTTATCGTAATTCTCGCTATAATACGTACAAAAAACATAAGGAAAGTTTTGTGCCTACCCTACTTAAAAATCCCTATTTACGCCACTGCCCGAAGGGCAAAATGGAGCCGTATTAATGTCGCTCTGCTGTCTGTCCGTCCGTCCGTATGTCACAGGTATCTAGCTTGCAGACGGAAAGAGCTACAGATCTGAAAGGATATGTTATGTAAAATGTCGACCGAAAACTATTAAATGAAAAATTAAATAAAATTAATTTTCATGAGGGAACAGGAAAAAGCAATTTTTTGTCTTCCCCCGGCTTGTGGGGTGTAATTGTCTAGAACCCATTAGGTAGAGTACAATTATTATCTCCAAAGATAAAGAAATAGGGGGCCATTAGTTGTCAAATTTTTGTGACGGGGTTTATCTCAAATATTGTGATATATTATGTGCCATATAGTGTAATAAAACAACAAATACCGAAAACGTAAATTTTTAGGGTTCCGAACCCAAAAGGTAACCAACGGGACCCTATTACTAAGACTACGCTATCCGTCTGTCTGTCCGTCTGTTACCAGGCTGTATCTCATGAACCGTGATAGATTTTCACAGATGATGTGTTTCTATTGCCGCTATAACAAAAAATACTAAAAGTAGAATAAAATAAATATTGAATGGGGCCCCCATACAACTAACGTGATTTTTTTGCCGTTTTTATAGATAATGGTACGAACCCTTCATGCGCGAGTCCGACTCGCACTTGGCCGGTTTTTTTAATAATCCATCCATCAGCCTGTTTCGTCCACTGCTGGATTTCCAGGATTTCGCCAATCTTGGCGGTCCTTCTGGAAGAAATGCCCATACTCACACACGCTGGGCAGGCGGGTTGGTGAGCGCGGTGCCGAAACCCTTGCACCAGTGACGCCGCTGCCCGTCACCAGTCTGTTTTATATAAGGCTCGGCAATTGGGGTTGGATAAACCGCCATCCATCGGTCCCAGGCAATGGTGGGCCGCCTGGTTTTGCCTGAGAGCTGTTCTCTTACTCTCCCCCGAATAACTTCGGGAGGATTTCCGACTAAGATGGTGGTACCTCCACAGTCGAGCCCGGCGTCAGCTCTACCACCTATGATTTAATAATAATAATAATTAATCTTTATTTCAGGTAAGGTACCCATATAAAAATAAGAATATTTATTTAGACCAAAAAGTATGCATGTTAACAGTTTGCTTATAAACTAGAAGAAAAAAGCTTATATAATTATGTACTGTCAGTTAGTAGCATCTGCTGCTGAAAAGGTTGTGAGCCTGTGACTCAGCATACCGCCTCCGTCCTGAGGTATGTACCAAACTAAATAAATTAAAACTTCAAAATATTAATAACTAGCTTTTGCCCACGGCTCCGCCCGCGTCGAAGAGATTTTCGTGGAAATAATGAAAACAAAAGAATATGATTTTTTGAACGACAATATGCGACGGTCACCATGTTTTACCAAAGTGCTAATAAATACCAATCAAATAAGCCCAAACTTGAAGGGTCTGCTGTTATCCGTTGAGGAGATCCCGTATCCACCTCCCACAGTCCCGTCATTAGATCCTGGTCACCATGTTCTACAAAAATACTCATCAATACCGATCAAATAAACATAAACTTGAGAGATCTCCTAAAAAAACCATTTAGCAATGGATGATTGAAACCCTGACGATGAGACTACATACGTACGACTACGCAAGGCGTCCATACCACACGATTAACTAAAAATCTTTATGAGTGCTTAAAGAATTTTTAAAGTCAGTTCAGTAGTTCTAGATATTACATATTATATGCAAACAAACAAACAAATCTTTCTTCTCTATATAATAGTGTAGACAAACTTTAACGTGAGTTGATTTGAACCAGACTGCGTCAAATTCGATATTTTGAAACATGCAGCGCCATCTAGTGTATTAAAATAAAAACAATTTCAACGCCAGCTTACTGAGCCGTTATCCAGGATAGCTTCCCAGAGATGGCGTTTTCTAAGCACTTGAAAATAAAAATATTTTACTTATTGGTCTTTGCGCAGTCAAAAAATATAATTTTATCTTTAATATTTTTTTACAAAAGAAAATATTTTTTCTGAAAATAAAATAAAAAAATAAAAAATAAAAAGTGAAAACAAATTTTACCAGTCGGGGTTTGAGCCCGCGACGATCGACAATGCTACGGCGGTGAACATTCCATATGTCTCACTAAAATTCTCATTGCGCTGCTTTCTTTTGTCATAGCGTGATGATACATAGCCTTAAACCTTTCCGAAGAAATGCTTTATCTTTCAGTGAAAACTGCATCAAAATCCATTGAGTGGTTCTCAAGTTATAAGCGAACGAACAGACAGACGGACAGACAGACAGACAGACAAACGTTGTATTTTATATGTATAGAGAGGAGAAGAGATACATAACTAGATTTTAGCAACAGTATAACATATTTACAAGGTACTTAAAATCTACTTAAATTAAATTGTGAAGTGCATAGGCAGATTATGTCCTCTCTTTGTGTGTAGTGTTTGAGTGTGTGTAAGCTATAGGGTAAATTTATTACATATTTATTTAATAAATAAATATTTATACACGAATTGATAATAGGTCTATAATATCATCTTAAAAAGGAGTATACAATAAAATTAAAACAAGATTAAATTAAATTCGTACATAGATTTTCCAAGTAAACAACCACTAACAAAGAATAATTATTTCCTGTTATTAGTCTGGTACACTTACAGCCAGTGTTTAACCTTTAACTGGTGACCTGCGCGTCTCACAGACACCGCGTCTTTTTTTATGATGTCTCTCCCCAATTTTTCATCGCTTCCCGCCGCGCGCCTCAGCACCTTTCGCATTTACCTTGCCCTTGGACTCAGTGACACGTGCGCCCGCCCATCGACGGCCGTATTGTCTGTGTGGAGCTCTCACCGCCTCACAAACGTCAGGTCAGTGATAATATGTTTTCACCAATAATGTCTATTGATCGTTACCTCACAGTTAGTGTTCATAATTTCATAGTGTCTGAAAAACGTGACGCCGATAGTAACGTTTTTTTTATAGAATGTCTCACGATAACCTTTAAAGTTCTGCATGAATCCGAGGGTCTAGATGAAGTAGAGTGAGCGTCGGTAGATCCTGAGATACAAGGTATAGGGGATACAAACAACAGTGGTGAGCCGTCTTTGGAAAGAGCCACAGATACAGAAGAAACTGAGCAACAAAATGACAACGAAATCGATGCAGATGGTCATCACAACCACCTACAAGATTGGCAAGAACACTGCTGCATAGTATTGTACATATGTGATTGTTAATATACAACGTGAAACCTAAATCATTTTGCTAACGAAAACTCGATATGAACAACTTTCACTTTGAAACAAACCCTGAAATCGCGAAAAAAAAATCAGCTGTTTCATATATTTTGGTCGAGCAGGTATTTAACTTTTATATGGAACAGCTGATATTTTTTTCGCGATTTCACGGTTGGCTTCATAGTAAAAGTTGTTCATATGGACGAGCACTATCACCAGTTTTCGTTAACAAAATGACTTTTATTTATCATTGTATATATAATGATAGACTACCTCGCAAGTTGCGCTCGACTACAGAAAGGGTCATTGGTGTTAGTGAAACACCACCTCGACCAACAAGTTGAACAATCATCTGTTCTAGTCGTCTAAAACGACATACTAGATTCTCGTGTTTTATAATAAACCTTTGTGTCTAAACTGCTGCAAGCAAATTTGCGATGACTGTGTACGTAACCATTACTACTAGCTACTATTTTGGCAGTTGTAGTTTTTTATTTTTGTATTATAGAGTAAGTTAAATGATAACATTTTGTTGCTTTATGTCTAAATATACAAAAAAGAATGTTAGTTAAGTTCTGAATGTTTATTTTAGGGTACCGGAAGGCCCATTTTAAGTTCGTTCCTATTTTACTGAAGAAGTGCCATAGATAAATAAAAACTGATTTCTAGAGGTAATATGTTGTTTGATTTTACCCATATTAAATTTATCGTATAAATTAATACGTATTTTGTTCTATGTTTAGCTTGAAATTTCCTTTTTGCTTACCATTTTTTTGTATTATCCATTTCAAATTTACGTTTCTGAAACGTCACATCACTGGATATGTCCCACGGACACCAGGTCACCAGTCAAAGGTTAAGGTTATTAATGAAAAGAACCCTCAGGGTACGAGTGCTGCTCGCTCTTGACCAGTTTTTATTTTATTTGTTGCAACGTTGCTATTGTATTACAAATATATTCGATAATCAGATGAAGTGATTATTCGCTTTTTGCTTTTACTGACATAACCTTTTTAGGGTTCCGTACCCAAAGGGTGCCAACGGGGACCCCATTCCTAATAAGCTTCCGCTATCTATCTGTCCGTCCGTCTGTCACAGTGGTTTACAGCTTTAACCATAGAAAGTTGAAATTTGATTTGTTTTATTTGATTTGATTTTGATGACTGTAACACATAAAAGTTTAAAATTTATTCAGAATGTAGAATATAAAACGAAAAAATAATAAAACGTAGGGTTTCACAAGCACACGGTGCCTATTTTTTTGTCAGGCGCTACCAATTTATTGTTGTTATTTACCATATTTTTACGGTTCCGCACCCGTATTGTGGAGTGGTACGAAACCCTTTGTGCGCGAGTCTGACTCGCACTTTGTCAAATTATATTGTTCAATATTATTAAGAGGGAAGGGGTGAGGGACGATGCCGCTCCATTTTCTTCACAATTACCAGCCACTACGGTACAGAAACTAAAGATCTCTCAATTGAAGCCGGGGATCAAACCTAACCTCGCGATCTCGAATACTGTACTCACCCATGGCGAAGAGTATGATGAAGGCGGACACGAACCAGGAGCCCATGATGACGTCACGGTGACGCTACATCCTCACAGACAACTCCGGGCCGCGGCGGCCATGCGCGACGGTCTGGAACAATGTATTCACTATATATAAGCTACCATAAGTTATTTAAGGCGAGGAATTGATGAACTTTTACTTTCAAATCGACGCCTTAGGGGAGTGGAGTGAGGGGGACTTACTTCATACAAATATGCGCTCACGAACTAGCTTAAGCGACAAAACAGTATTTTTCATTTAAAAGATTCAAAGATTCAAAAGATTCAAAATGTTTATTTGTAAAATAGATACATAAAGTATACGTTTTACATGTCAAATCTAATCTGTATAAAAATCATATTTTATAATGAAACAATATAGGTATATGATACTTACGGGAAATATATAAAAAAATCATATTTTCATATTTTTACATAGGAGCTTCATTCGCTCCCGTTTGTCAGTAAAATGGAAATCTCTGTTTTAAAAGAGGTTTTCTAAATATTTTTTTCTCTGCTATGAAAATTTATCAATGAACTAAATATTCGCGTAAAATGATGTCAATGAAAAGCTTAATCTTGTATATTAATTGGTAATTACATATGTTTTTTATTGCTGAGAAAAATGTAAATCAATGTCGCCAAAACTTCCAATGCGTCGCCTTAATATTTTAAGGACAGCCATCACGCGCAAACGACTTATAACCGCCAATACAAAGTTTTAAGGTGTCTGTAAAATGTTTCTATAATATTTTAGGCTGCATCCTAGATCTAAATACCAATACAAATAGTTTATTGGACTAAATAGAAATAGCACACATATAGTCAAAAAGAGCATTCTTAAATAAAATATAAAAATAATTGTACTACAAAAAATAATAATTAGACCCTGGCATCTGCGCTGGCTACATAGCCGTCCTGCAGCATGACAGTATCAAAAAATAATAATTAGTTTGAATGTATACAAAAATAGTAATTATTATTTTAAACGCACGCATATTTTGTAAATCTGTGAGGGTGTGTGTTACGGGTAACAAGGTATGTATGTAAGGGGGTATTAGAGAGTGTGAGTGTACGAGGTGTGTGAATGTGTGACTGTAGATGAGTGTTTATGGTATGAGTTAAATTTGAGAATACCAAATCGTATCAATTTATTTATTTAGTTATCACCAGCAGCTCCTCCGTATCATCATAATCAAGGTTCGTTAACCACAATTTGAACTTATGGGTATATTGTTTTGGTTCCACGACGTCTGAAGATCTAATAAATTTATTAAAAATGTAAGGCCCTAAGAAACTCTGAAAACCCTGGGCAATGCAGATTTTGCAAAAAGGTGTATCTAAATTACATTTTCTTCGGTTCTTTATTAATGAGCGATTCTTATGCAAGTTTGATAATTTCCTTATAATAGGGAGTAGGAATAGCTGTCGAACTGATAAAACATTGCACTCAGTCAAAGGTTTACGTGTTGAGTACCTATACGTTTTTTTTTAAATATAACTTTAAGTAAGGCTCTAAGGCTTTTACTAGGTGGTAGAGCTGATGCCGGGCTCGACTGTGGAGGTACCACCATCTTACTCGCAAATCCTCCCGAAGTTATTCGGGGGAGAGTAAGAGAACAGCTCTCAGGCAAAACCAGGCGGCCTACCATTGCCTGGGACCGATGGATGGCGGTATATCCATCCCCAATTGCCGGGCCTTATAAAAAACAGATTGGTGACGGGCAGCGGCGTCACTGGTGCAAGGGTTTCGGCACCGCGCTCACCAACCCGCCTACCCAGCGTGTGTGAGTATGGGCATTTCTTCCAGGAGGACCGCCAAGAGTGGCGAAATCCTGGAAAGGCCTATGTCCAGCAGTGGACGAAACAGGCTGATGGATGGATGGAAGGCTCTCTGTACTCTTTCAACTTATATTAATGTAGTTTAGAAGTTTTAGAATAAATCTATGACAAACAATCCATAAAAAACGTAAATTTAACAGTTTTTTACCAAAAGTGTAGCCGAATGCGTTTTAATTAATTTAGATAAAATTAAAAAACTTATTTTGCATAAAAAATTTCATCTTGATTAATTCAACCAATTATATAATTGAATACCTTCACATATTAGCAACAATTTCGTTTTTCCTCTTGGCATACGTGTGCTCTTGGCGAAATTGATGCGATTGTATTGTTTCATCGAACGAACGTACACGTAACAGCGAAATATTACATTTGATCACACCCACACCTGAGTTACTGTGCTCATGATGTTATTAATTAAACATTTTGTGTCGTTCGTTATGAATATATACCGGGTGTAAATAGAGTGCGACCATTAAATGAAACCACATATTCTACCGACCCTACTGAACCACTTTTCCCAAGAGTCATACCCGCGGGCACCCTTAGTTTAGGAAATAATTGAGTTCCAAACAAAAAGCGTGAACCCTAACGTACCGACATACGGGCGAGGTTAGAGAGAGCGTCGTCCGTGAAACCTGCAGCTGTCCCCATACAGTAAACCTCGAAAGAAAGTGCATTTATTAACGTATTACATGCAAGTTTCAGCACACATTGTTGTACACACTCTAGAAATAACAGCAAATAATAAAATTAGGGTTACACACTCAGAGGGTGCTGAATTGTTTGTCCAGCGGTACTATTTTGCACCTTGTTTTTTGTGGCCATAATGTTACTTTATCACCTAATTTTGTGGTTTTAATGTTGTTATAACACCTAATATTGTTGATATGTATTTTTTTAGGGTTCCATTCCCATATTTTGTGGTGGTACCTGTAATTTGGCATGGCTATAAATATTAATAACGCAGAAAAAGTGGGTAAATAAAACGTTGCAGAATTGTTTTTTTTTGTGTACCTCCCCTACACGCAAAGTGGGGATGAATTTATTTTCTTGCATCTATCCCATAGTGTTGGGTATCGTTGGATGGGTTGTTCACAAATATTGCGGGTGTGTGAAAACCATTTTTCTATTCAGGGATCCCTTTGTGAAATATTAAGCTTTAAATTGCAAATCAGAACTTTGTCGACTGTTGAATCAGAAGTCAAGTGTATCCCCCTTATTCCAGCTAAACAGTCATTTTTGGATATGAGAGAAGCTCACGGCAGTAATATATTACAAGGAAATTAAAAGAAAACTATCACAGCTAAATAGGCTTTATAAGTTATCGCGTAACAGTAAATTTTGAAGGAAACGGTAAGTTTGTGATTTTTATCCGAATTATTTAAGTCTAATAACTTATTTGAATGCTACGGAACCCTCAGGTGCGTGTCCTATTCGCACTTGACCGGTTTTTTATTTTTTCATATTTAATACAAGAAATAAAAAAATGTACTAGCAACACCGCGAGTAACGTTTCGTTTTAGGCATAATGAGTCGCACCATTTGGCTGTTTTGTTTTTGTCGTTGGTGTCACGAAGAGTGTGCATTCTAAATTATTTAATGATAAATCGGTTTCGTATCCTCAGAGAACCATACAATTTTTACACTGCAAAATAGGGGGTTGAAATTCGTGCGTAAGTAATATTTAAGTACGAGTATTATGTGTAAGCTAACGCCTGTTTTTTCTTCTATTGGGCTATTCCATATAATATTCTTATTCTTATTCTTATTCTTTATTGTACACAAAAAAGGAGATTACAAATACGAGGGGTGGCTGATATAAAATCTCCTTTGTTAAAGAAAGTTTAAAAAATGTTACTGGCCACTATATTCTCGTATTCTTTGTTTATTCCTTTTTTAAAAATTATGACACTTATTTGTTTCTACGAGTTCATTTTTTTTTGTCGCGTCTTCGTTTTCATCAAGTTGCAATAAAATTAAAAGTGGATAAAATTGAGTATCGCGCTGTGATTAAATTCCTCGGTAAAGAAGGGAATACGCCGACGCAGGTCCGAGAGCGCGTGTTTAAGGTGTTCGGAGATTCATGTCCTTCCGAATTTGTAATAAAGTTTTTGTCAAAGCAGTTTAAACAAAACCGTGTGAGCTTAGAAGACGATCCCCGTAGTGGAAGGCCCATTTCTGCAGTTACCGCAGATAATGTGGAAAAAGTGAAGAAACTGATCCTTGCCGATCGGCTAATTAAGCAGTGGGAAATAGCTAGAGATGTTGGCATTAGCAAGGAACGAGTTCATGAAATAATTCATGAACATTTGGGAATGTCCAAGGTGAGCGCGCGTTGGGTGCCTAAAATGTTGATCCCGTTTGATTAGCAAAAGCGTGTGGAATGTTGTCAGTCATTTTTAGACTTGGTAAAGGATAAAGAGGAAGAAATTATCTTGCGAATAGTGACCTGTGATGAAACTTGGATTCGTCAGTGGGATCCCGAAAGCAAACAAGAATCGATGCAATGGAAATTTAAAGGGGAAAAACCACCAAGGAAGTTTAAGGTCCGGCTGTCAGCGGGCAAACTAATGGCAACCATTTTTTGGGATGTTGAGGGGATTCTTATGATATATTACCTGCCAAAAAACACCACGATGAATGCTGAATACTATGCGAACTTACTTGACCAGCTATGCAAAAAAATAAAAGAAGACAGGAGGGGCAAACTTAGCAAAGGCGTTTTGATTTTGCATGATAATGCACCCGCGCACACGGCCTTTAAGGCGCGGTCATCTCTGACAAAAAACGGCTTTACAGAGATCAACCACCCACCCTATAGTCCAGACCTGGCTCCCTCTGACTACTTCTTATTTAAAAATTTAAAGAAAAATTTGAGAGGGCGCAGATTTTCAACAGACGAAGAGATGAAGGACGCTGTGAATGACTATTTTGACGATCAAAATAATAATTATTATTTTATTAGTATGATGTCACTTATTGACAAATGTCGTAAGTGCATTTCAGTTGCAGGGGACTATATTGAAAAATAAAAAATAAATCATTAATCCATATATTTTTTTTCATAGTCAGGTAGATTACTTTTCAGCCACCCCTCGTATTTGATACAATAATTTGAGTACAGCGGCGAGCTTATCTCTCAAAGAGATTTTTTATAGCAAACCGAATGAGTATAGGAGTGCTTTAAAAAATAAATAGGTAACCATATGTGTACGTACTACATACTAAAATACTTACATAGGTGTATAAAATATATATAAATATATAAATATATCTAACATACATACTAATATAACTAACTCTAATATAAACTGACTATATATAAACATGACATAACGATACATGATAATTGATAATACAGCAATAAATAATTAAACATATTTAGGATAGCTTAAGGATTTGCTGAATAGTATTCCTTTAGTTTCTTTTTAAAAGAGGAGATAGTGCGACAATCTCGGATTGTGTACGGAAGAGAATTCCACAGCCTGATGGCTCTAACAGTGAACGAATTTGCGAAAGCTCCGGTATTGTGAGAAGGCGTTTTAAGGAGTGTGACTGTGTGCGACCTGAGTGGTTTATTGATATCTCTGCTAAACAGGAAGTTGAAGCGCTCACGAAGATAATCCGGAGCTGTTGAACTCTTGAGGACATTGAAAAGGCAACACAACGTATGGAGATTTCTGCGCTTCCGAATAGGGAGCCATTTAAGTTCCGCGCGGTAGTATGAAACGTGGTCGTATTTGCGCAAGCCATACACGAATCTGATGCCCAGATTCTGCAACCTTTCCAATTTACCCAAGAGCTCTTCATTCGCGTCTATAAAACAAACGTCAGCGTAATCGATTAGAGGTAGAAGAAGAGACTGTGCGAGAGTGACTTTAGTTACGAAGGGGAGGAATTTCTGGAGGCGTTTGAGCGAATGGAAAGCAGCAAAGACACGTCGGCTAATCTCAGTAACGTGCGATGACCAAGATAAATTGCAGTCAAAGATAACCCCTAGATTTTTCACCGTTTTCATGTAGGCAATCGGGATGTTATTAAAAGAAATCTGTGGTACACTAAATGAACTAAGGGAATTGGTCATGTATCTAGTTCCAATGATAATGGCTTGAGATTTCTTTGGATTGACTAAAAGACCGTAAGATTTAGCCCAATCATGAATGTTATTTAGATCATGGTTCATAAAAGAAATGGCAGAGTTAATTTCAGCTATGTTAAAATGGCGGTAGATTTGCAAATCGTCTGCATAAAGATGGTAGCTAGAAGAGAGAACATCAGAAATGGAATTAATGAATACGGAGAAGAGAAGTGGAGAAAGGACGCCGCCTTGAGGTACACCTGCAGTTAGTTGGCACCACTCCGAGGTAACCTCGTCCGAGCGTATGCACTGTAGGCGATCCCTCAGATAAGTATCAAACCATTCAGTAACCAGAGGAGATACGTTAAGAGAGTCGAGAATACCAAGAAGGACATCGAAGTCTACGCAATTAAAGGCACTGCTAAAGTCTAAAAGTGTCAATATAGTAAGTTCCTTATTGTCCATTGCTAGCCGTATGTCATCAGTTACTTTTAAAAGAGCAGAGACAGTACTGTGACCAGCGCGAAAGCCAGATTGAAATTTATTAAGAAGTTTGTTATCAGATAGGTACAAGGATAATTGGTTGTGTACAAGGGTTTCAAGGACTTTAGAGAGAATCGGTAGGATGGATATGGGACGAAAATCTGAGAAGGAGGTAGGATTTGAGGATTTAGGAAGAGGAATAACATGTGCCTTTTTCCATGCTGCAGGAAATGCACTTGTGACTAGTGAGTAGTTAATGATATGAACCAAAATATGTAGCAATTCTTCTTGGATAAGATGTAACATATGATGACATATTTTGTCATCACCGATAGCTTTTGAAGAAATTGAAAGGATTGCTCTCTTAACGTCACTCTTGGATACTGTTTTGAAGCTAAAGGGAGTGCAAATGGGTTTTGGCTTATTTTTTAAATACGAAAGAGTGTTAGTTTTAGTGGAGTCATCTAACGTGACAGGAGAATGAGAAAAATGCAAATTAAGTGCAACGAAGTCAAGATGACCCGGATGGGTTTTAGGAGATTTGCCAATCCCAAGTGTTTTTAAAAACTTCCAAACCTGTGCAGGATTGTAGTTTTCGATGGATTCGTGAATATGGCGCCTCTTAGCATTTCTACACATCCTTGTGCAGCGATTGCGCAGTTTCTTATATGCCTCAAAGTTATCATCACTAGGATATCTCTTATACTTACGCTTTGCTTTATCCCGTTTTGCCATTGCGTTCTTTATAGTTTGGGTAAGCCAGGGTGCAGGTAGATGTTTGACTTTAATTTTTTTGACCGGAGCATGTATGTCAAAGAGAGACGTCAATATTGAATTAAAATTTTCTACCTTGGTATCAATCGTAGTAGCGTCGATTACCGGAGACCAGTCTAAAGCCAATGCATCCGCTCTAAGTGCCTCCAGGTTCACACCTTTGAAACTTCGCAATAGAAGGAATTTGGGCTGATGTTTTGGAGGTCTAATTTTATAAGAAAGAAAGATTAAATCGTGATAAGAAAAGGGGGCATCGAATTGACCATGACAGGTAACTTTATGAGGACACGAGACAATGATTAGATCTAGAAGAGAAGGGACACAGTGGGGTTGATGATGAGTCGCGGAAAGAGGCAGGATTTTCATGTTTAGAGAAGATATTATGGAAGTTAATATAATATATAGGTTATAACCTTGGCTTTGGGATTATTGTCATAAACCATTATCTATTACTCTCTTGATCTACTTCATTTTTATCTCTTTATATAATCTGTGAGAATGTTAAGGCGATAGACCATTGTTATTGTCAAAAATGTATCTATTTCTGTTTTTTCTCCTATCAAATAAATAAATTCCCACCGGCTCACGTGGTGTGTTGCGAGTAACATCGGACTACGCTAAATGTTCCCATCAGATCACGTGGTCGGATGCAACTACAAAATTATAATGTTTTTTTTTTCTCAAAGGACCACTGAGTCGTTCCATCCATCCATTCATCAGCCTGTTTCGTCCACTGCTGGACATAGGCCTTTTCAGGATTTCGCCACTCTTGGCGGTCCTCCTGGAAGAAATGCCCATACTCACACACGCTGGGCAGGCGGGTCGGTGAGCGCGGTGCCGAAACCCTTGCACCAGTGACGCCGCTGCCCGTCACCAGTCTGTTTTATGTAAGGCCCAGCAGTTGGGGATGGATATACCGCCATCCATCGGTCCCAGGCAATGGTGAGCCGCCTGGTTTTGCCTGAGAGCTGTTCTCTTACTCTCCCCCGAATAACTTCGGGAGGATTTGCGAGTAAGGTGGTGGTACCTCCACAGTCGAGCCCGGCATCAGCTCTACCACGTAAACTGAGCCGTTGCAACTACTTTATTAAATGGGAAAGTGTTATCACAGTAAAATGTCAGCTTATATTTTTAAATTATATTATAAGATAATTATATTTCGATAATTATATTTATTGGCAGTGTTTCCATGATTGTTATTGATAAAATATTCCTTATTATCTCCTTATTGGGTTAGGAAAATAAACAATGTAAATTTATTGAAATAAAAAGTCTTTTATTCTTGATTCAGAACAATCGTTGTCATAAAACTGCGTCAAAAAACAAAGGTACCTACATCTCCAAAAAGTGAAAACATAAACCAAACTAGGATTACTTTGAAAAATAAAACGTCCAAATTGAAATTCTCATAATTCGTATCACTTTTGTTTAAAAATAAACAATTTCAGTATGTTAAATGCAGTATGAATTTCAAAACATAAATAAAATACAGTTACCCAAAATAATAATGAAATAGTAGTTTATGAAACTGGTACATAAAAAGGTTATTAAAAACACGAGTGTCAGTTTAAAAAACGACCCAAAGGCGAGTTTTTTAATAGAACACGAGTGTTTAAATACCTAGTTATGTAAAGTTTCATACACTACTTTATCTAAACTCATGCCTACTAACCTGTTTCCATAATTTTTGTAAATTTGTCGTCAGTCATTTTTGATTATTCTTGTAAAAGCTTGTTCTGAAAGTGTTCGTAATTTCCGTCGTTATTTCCAAAATGTCAGGTGGAGTCAAATATCATTCATCACCATCCCTGCTGTTAGTAATTTTAAGGCAAAATAATTCTTTTGACCCATAAAACCACAATAAGTTATATTTAAATTTCCTCGAAAATAGTCGAAAACTATGGCACAACAAACAGTTCATCCATTGACAGACCGTCGAGTCCAACGCGCCGTAAGCCATAGACAATACCTGGCCGAAAATAAAGTTGACTGTAACCTCGTTACTGTTTTGTATTTATTGGAGAACATTATATAAAAACCTCATTGGTATTTTATATTAAACCTCAGACATGGCTGTATGGGCTAAGTTCCCTTTGCCTTCCTAGTTAATATCACATGTACTGTAACCTCAGAAAAAGTTTTTTATAGTATTTTGTTGTTCGGGGACCTATACTATAATTTAAATTTTTAATTTTTTTAGAGTCGTTCATGAAAAATATTTTTCATTATGCCAGTAGTTTTGAGTTCATAATGAGGATTTTACGATATCAGGTTAGATAAGATAGCTTTTTTAAATACCTGATTGACGTTTCCAGTTTTCTCATGTTTTTAAATTCATCCTGTTAACTTTACTTAAATCAAGAATAAAAGACTTATTTTTCCATTTAATTTACAGACATTCGTGGTTTAGATTCATACTGACATTGAATCGGCTACTCACGAGTTCCGTAGCCAAAGGGTAACCAATGGGACCCTATTACTAAGACTCCGCTGTCCGTCTGTCACCAGGCTGTATCTCACGAACCATGATAGTGAAACAGTTGAAATTTTCACAGATGATGTATTTCTGTTGCCGCTAAACAAATACAAAACCGGCCAAGTGTGAGTCGGACCTGCGCACTCTATACAACAGAGAAATGATTTTTTGCCCTTTTTATAGATAATAGTACTTCGTGCCTGAGTCCAACTCGCACTTGGCCGGTTTTATTAATAGTCAGATTAGTTTCACTTATTCGTATAGTTTCTTTGGAGGCAAACATGGTTAAGCGGCGGTTCCTCTTTTGACACTGTGTGTCAAATACAGTGAAACTATAGGCTGTCCGGGATATCATGATATGGGTGACAGTTCGTAATTTTCCGTTTCACCTATACTATTCACACCATACTCCATACACCCATGTGCAGAAGAAAATAATAGGTTTTATAAATAATGTATATCATTATTGTAAAAATGCAATAAATAATACCTCTATAAATTGAAACGAAAATCTCAGTGTATTCGTTAAATTTAACAGAAAAAGGTTCGGAAAATAATAATGTCTTTTTGCAACTTGATACGTGGATCGGAACCTCAACCCATAGGTACTGACACTACATAATCGAAAATATATCGATGAATCGGTGCGGACATCTCATAGGATCGCGTCAGTATGAGTGCATCTGGTATGCGATTTGTGCTTTCGTTGCGGTTGCTTTACGTGCTACTTGTTTTGACGTTTGTTACAGTTTTTGTTGATTTTTTGTTTTGTTATTAGTGAAATTCCGAGAAAAACAAAAAAGAAATCTTTGATCTCTCAAGCTCTGGAGTTATTGGTTCGTTTACTTTAATTAATTTAGTAATTAACAAAAAGTAGTTTGGATAATCAATCAAATATAAAATCGATTTGATAGTCCTTGTTAACTTTCTCGATACAAAAAAAATCGATTATATTTCGTTAAAGTACATCACTGTAACTGTCAACTTTGAACTGCCACCCATATCATGATATCTCGGACAGCCTATAGTCAGGCGAAATCTGACTATATTAGAAATTGTGAGTAGCCGTTTCAATATCAGTATTAATTTACAGAGTTTATTTTTCCAACACAATTAGAAGATTATGAGGAATATTGACAATAACAATTTCTATTTAGAGCTGTGTATCATTGCTATAAAATTATTTGGTTATCAAAATGGCACAAGATAAAAAAATATAATTAAGTTTTCCTTATTAGGCGTGGAAGTCCTTAATGCTTTAGGTTAAATTTGATTGATATAAAATTTTAGTAAGTTGAATATGAACATTTAAAGCTGGAAGGAGGGGGCATTAAAAACAATTTTTTACCATTCTAAACTTATAAAAAGCGTCATAGGAAATGGGGAATGGCTTGCAAAAAATATTGTTGTGGTATTGTAAAAAATATTTTTCGGCTCTCCTGTGAAGTTGAGTTTTATATTATTTAGATGGCCTTACCGTAATGGTTCCGTTTGTATCGTCAAGCTAACGAAACCCTCAAAATGTCGCAACACAGTAATTTAATAGAGCATTTCGTAGTTCAGGTGGTGTTCCCTCATTGGCCGGGTATTTAAAGCGATCTTTTATTGCGTTCGACGGCGCAGGAGCAGCGGTGGATGGCACATAAATCTCCAGCCGGCAACTCGTAAAACAAAGTAGAAAAGTAAAATTAAGACATCCCCGAGCGACTGTCCTAACTCCTACTGCGTGATCTACGTCGAGGGCGCAGTTGCACAGATACGTCGCTCCTTGTTCAATTTAAAATATACAGTGGCGAAAGTCTTGAATCCTGATGGTCTAGCTAGTACAGAAGCATAGATGAAAGCCACATAAAATATTTTGTAAAACGGACAATACATTAATGTATTATTGCTGTTGACTACATGCCAACTTATTCTTGGTTACAATTTCGACGTTTAGTGGCCGTTTGAAAACGACAGTGAGATTTGAAAATACCGAAATTGTATCAGGGAAATAGTTGACATGTAGTCATATACGTGCATATACATAATATTCGTGTATCAACATATTTCACATGTCAGCTCACGTGAGTTTTAAATCTAAATGGGTATAATCTAAGTGCTCAACAAAACGGATAAATGCTCATCAAATATGGCCAAAGTCCGAATATAGGTAGCGACGACGAGCGAAAGCGAAGAGGAGCGTGTAAGGTTGACATCTTTAATGCATATTGGGAACCGAGCAAAGCGGAGCTTATTATAAAGCGTTATATACACCTACATAAAATAGAGAAATAAAAATATTATATATACATGATGCAATGAAACAATAAGTTGATAAATAAATACGGGAAATAAATACAAAAAATATGAAGGTACTAAATACTAAAATGTAATAAAATTATACCCTGCATAAAATATAGAAATATAGGAATAATAGTAGATTATTAACCAAGGGCTGTATGACATCAATTGCATACGAGGTTTTTGGCGCCTGAGCGAAGCGAAGGCGCTAATTAACCCGAGTATGCAATTGATGCTTACGCCCGAGATAAATACTCTGCTTTACATATCGATTGTGAGGTAAGTAAACAACAAGACAGCAGGTTTCAATGAACATTTATTAAGAAGAAAAAAATGTGTATTTAATTAAAATTAATAGTAAAATTATTACAATTTGTAAGAGATATGGTCACGTTCTTTTTAGGAATATTTATAGTTTGAATATGAGTTTGTGATGATAAGACTTGAGTTTGAGTGACTTGAGGTTCTTGCATCGTAAATGGCGGCAGTTGACTGGTACTATTTTCTTCATTAAAAAATGGCTCAGATGATGTGCTTTGACGTGGTGATTTCAAGTTTATATTTTCTGTTATTTTAGAAGTAATTTTGCTTTTGTTTGCCACCGAATCTTCGATATAACCTTCGGCCACTTTGCTGGACTTCCAGCCGCCGTGCCTTTTTAACAGAGTGAGGTTGGCTCCCGAATCAGCCAATAGAGTCGCTGATGTTCTGCGAAAGCAATGCCCGGTGTATAACTCTACGTTACTCAGTTTTAAATATGTGGCTATTTGCTTTGGCATGCCTGTAAATTTGTTTTTTCCTATTACTTGTCTGTGGCATTTTCCTTTACTGTAATTAAGAAAAAAACGATTTGTATCCACGTTTTCAGGCCGAAGAGCTTGATATTTTTCAACATAATTTGCAAATTCTTCATGCACAACAAATGACCGGTCAATTTTAGTTTTCGTGTTAGGCAGTTTTATGAGTAGTAATTTGTTATGTTTTTCTACATTTTCTATTGTCAAGTTTGTCAATTCCACGGTTCTGCAGGCTCCCGATATCCCAAAAATTAGAACAACCTGTAAAAAAGACATAAGTTGTATTAAAGGCACCAAATTCGCATAGTATTTTTGTGAAATATTTTGTTAACTTATTAAAAAGGGCAAGTAAATACTTAGGTACCTTTATTGTTAAATAAATTTCATCCGGAGCTTCATTTAAGAATTTCTGTACTTCTTCTGCAGTAAATACCTTCGATTTCTTGCTTTTAAAGCCGTCAGACTGCCTTTTCAAGAAAGCAGTAAGTTTAGAAAAATCTTTCAAATTCACGTCATGTTTTGTCATCATTGTAGATTTTAGCATGGAATAAAAGCACCATAAACTGGAAGGTTGTAGCCTCTTAGATAATTCATCAAAATATGATATAAAAACAGAAAGAGATTTCACTTTTTTTTCTGACCGCCATTTCATAAATTCGTCGTATGCCTTTACATATCTTTCTTTCGAGTTCGGCGGTAATATATTTTCGACAACTGTTTTTGCCCTTTCTTTAATAAAATCGGGCGTTAGATCTATGTCTTCGTCACTAGACATGTTTAAAACTTTTGAAAAAGAACTCAAACAAGAAAATTAATTACTTTCGCGATGCTTTCGCGCCTACTAGTAGACTGCCTTTTTTTTTCACGCACGCAAGCGCGTCAAATCTTGCTGGCCAGTTTGATTTTTAAATCAATTCCATCTAACATACGATGTGGAAACAAATAGTTCCATATTTAAAATAAAATCTTTATAAAATAAATTGTCTAGCTTCCGATTCGAGTAATTAATCGATACCGAGAAAAAAAAAATTAACTTTTTAAAAATATTCTTCATGCAGTATGAGTATGACAGTTCTTTTTTCAAATTCCAAAACCTATGCTGTAATGATAGTCATACACCCCGGCATTCAGGGGTGTAAGGGTGTACTTACAGAGCAAGAGATATGTAAAATATTATATATACATAATGCAATGAACAAATATGAAAAATTAATTACATAAACCATAACTAAAAATAATGCCTAGCCATCCGCACCATTCGAGTATTGTTAAAAAGAAGGGCAAGAAACTTAGCAAACAAGTCTTTTTTCAATTTTCCTTTTTTTCAATAAATATTTGGTACAAAATCATATTCTATACAAATTTTTATACCTACATAGCTAAAGGCATAAAAAATACAAGACTGCAGAAATTATGCCACGAGAAAAAAAGTATCTTAGTCAACCCATCTCATATTGTTCATTACCTTTTACAACAAGGTCAGTTGACATAATGTTAATTAAGTTTAGGTCTTTAAAGGAATCATACAGTATTCAAATATGCTAATTATTAATTAAAATTTTGATTCAGATTATTATTATTTATTACACCATGCTTCATTATCATCCAAATAATCATTGATTTTATAATAAGCTTTCTTAAGTAGTCCCTGCTTAATATATAGTTTAAACTTATTTTCAGGCAAACTAAGGACCTCCTCTGGAAGCTTATTGTAAAATCTTATACCATGTCCTACAAAAGAGGTACCTACTTTGGCAGGTCTTAATTTTGGAAAAGCTAGTTTATTTTTGTTTCTGGTTTCAACAGAGTGGTGCACACCAAGCCTCGGGAGATTATCAATATTTTTTCTGACATATCTAATAACTTGATAAATAAATTCACATGGGACCGTAAATATATTAATTTCCTTGAACTTTTCTCTAAATGAATCTCGATACTTCATGTTATAAATAGACCGAATTGCTCTCTTTTCCAAGACAAAGACTGCTTCTATATCCGCGGCTCTACCCCACAACATTATGCCATGGAAATAGTACGGAACCCTTCGTGCGCGAGCCCGACTCTCACTTGGCTGGTTTTTATGTTTATTCAATATTTAATAACTTCAAAAAAAATATTAGTTCAACACAGGTCAAAATTAGATGTAATATACAGGATTGCTCATGCTGTGTTCTGCCTAAAATGTCATACATATATTTGATAACATAAACACAAAGATCAAGAAATCACATGAAATTTTTAAATTAATTATTTAATATATTTTTAATGCTCGTCACGCCTTTTGAAAATTGACGGTCGCATTAAAATTAAAATGAGATTTAAGTATAAATTAATGTAATTTTTACATGCTACTCAATAGTTATTTATTTATTCATTTATGTAATATCAAAGAAAATTTATTTCATGCAGTATTGTAGTAAAATCTTAAAATTTACTTAGAAAGTCGAATGATAAGGTACACATTTCAAAAATAAATGAATACAAATAATATTTTATGATTATGAACAAAAAGATATTAATATAATTAATGTAATTTTTACATGCTACTCAATAGTTATTTATTTATTCATTTATGTAATATCAAAGAAAATTTATTTCATGCAGTATTGTAGTAAAATCTTAAAATTTACTTAGAAAGTCGAATGATAAGGTACACATTTCAAAAATAAATGAATACAAATAATATCTTATGATTATGAACAAAAAGATAATAAAGTTTATGTTGTTTTTGCAACTAGCGAATTGAACTTAACGGAATAAACTGCAATAAATATTTTGAGTTACCACATTACCAAAGATAGCATTGCCCAATCAACTAAGACTGTAAGATTTTCTGTAATAATCTTTGAATTGCCATGTTGCCATTACAATAATAATTATATATTGCGTATCGTATCTGCAGAGCTGCTCGTTCGACATCTCTGTGTGATACAGGAGCCGAGACTCCGCCAGTAATTTATCAAAGCTTTGCCTCTTTCTGAAAAACTCTCGTCACTGAAATTTATGGTCCTTTCAGAAGATTTATGGTGCGCAACTTTTTATAATTGTTTCTTGATGTTCTGATATTAATTTGTTATTTACGTTAAAGCAGAGAAGTTGCTTAGAAATTAGAAAATTATTCCGTTACTTTTTGGTGAGAAGTTATGCGCAAACTTTAAATCAGTATGATTAAGCACTTGTGTACTTACTTTAAACAAGCTAACAAACTAATATTTTATGATTTATAACAATCCAAAGTTCACAACATCAACACAACAACAACAACAATACAGCTTTATTTGTACACCAGAAAAAAATGAAACAAAAAGTAATCCATCCATCCATCAGCCTGTTTCGTCCACTGCTGGACATAGGCCTTTCCAGGATTTCGCCACTCTTGATGGTCCTCCTGGAAGAAATGCCCATACTCACACAAGCTGGGCAGGCGGGTTGGTAAGCGCGGGGCCGAAACCTTCGCATTAGTGACGCCGCTGCCCGTCACTAGTATGTTTTATATTTATTACACCATGCTTCATTATCGTCCAAATAAAAAGTAATGTAACACTTAATCTAACTTATTAGGTAAGCACAAACAGGCGGTCTTATCGCTTAAAGCGATCTCTTCCAGACAACCTTTGGGTGGAAGAAACTGGTCAAAAGGATAACTATTATACTATATTGGCAATGGATGGATGAATGGTAATATAAATGCTAATAATACTATACTTATATACTTTACATATATAAAGAGAAATAATATTTATGTAATCAGAGTGAAAGGTAATTATGTTTGACTAGTCTCTTGAAGACAGGCAGGGAAGGGGCTCTTCTAATAGGTAAAGGAAGATCATTCCACAATCGAACAGCTTGGACTGAGAACGAATTATTAAAGAAAGACGATGAATGCATCGGCGTGGTAAGAAGCAGATTCTGAGAGGACCGTAAAATGCGGTCATGAGTACCATGAAGATATCGAAACCGAGTTTTTAGGTAAGAGGGAGTTGAAGGATTATTCAACACAGAATACAAGAGAGACAGGATATGAGCATTACGGCGACGACGAATGGGAAGCCAATTTAATCGGGAGCGGAATTCAGATATGTGATCGAATTTACGAAGATCAAAAATAAACCTAATACAGAAATTTTTAAGACGTTCGAGCTTATCAAGCTGAACCTCAGTAACTTCAAGGTAGCAGACATCGGCATAATCGAGAACGGGTAGTAACAGAGAATGTGCAAGCGCAATTTTAGTAGCAGTCAGAAAGAAATTCCGAAGCCTTCTTAAAGATCCTGCTGTCGCAAACAACTTCCTGCAAACTTCATTTATTTGTGGATCCCAAGACAAGCAACTATCTAACAGGAGACCTAGGCTTTTCACTTTGTTACTGAATGGAATTAGTGTCCCTTCAAATATAATTTCAGGTAGCAGTTGCCAGTCAATCCTGGCTGTGTATGTTTGTGTTTCCGGCGGCGGCCTGCTACGCGCACCGCGCCGCTTTACGCCCCGCGTCTCCTTGTTCGTCGCCTAACAGTCAGTAACTATGTAGTAAATCACTCGTCTCGCTAAATGACAATGGACAATATTTTCTGCCTATTTCCTTTTAATTTTGTTATTTTGTATTTTATTTATATATTATTATGGACATTATGTTTATTTATAACTCATGTACTTATCCATTATTATAAATAAACATAATGTGTATTAATTTCCACCAGGTGCCAACAATCACAAGCATCAACTATATTATTATGGAAAAATGTGACTTGCGTACGAAGGTTATTATGCTAAATAAAATGTTCAAAAGACGTTTAAGAGTTAACACAGCAACTAAATTAGTTTCATTTTTAAAACAATCACACTGACCTGTTAGTAAGAGTCACATGAAAATAAAATGGCGGCAGCAAAATTATCTTGTTGAAAACTTAGTTGCAAACATAATTTCATAATTGATTCTTGACATATTTCTATAATTTCACGTCGAATTAATTTTTATATCCTGCAAAATGTGTTATTTTATTACAGATAGACGGTACCCTTGATAATGGTGTAAAACCGAAAACGGATGAAATAAATATAATTACTGTGAAACAAGTACAGGTGCAGTTAATCATCATGTTATAATTTTGTCCGTTTTTTTTAATTTGCTCGCATTAGTGATGACAAGTACAGTGTTACTCACGGGTACAATTGATAACTTAACTCCCTTATATAACAATCTACTATAACTAGACTGGTTTTACTGTATTAGAATTTTCATGTTTTTTTACAATCTTATTAATTATTTTTTGCAAAAAATTGTATGCAGTCATAATATCAAAATGTTTACACCAAGTTCCGATAGTCACGGGCATCAATTACATAAAAAATTTACTCCAAATAAGCTAAATAAAAGCTTAAAAGTTAGAATTAATATTATTTAATTAATATTATAGGCCTAGTTTTCCAAATGAACATATGTAAAAATACTGTCTATTGTACTCAGTATACACAAATATATAATAAATACATAGTTTGAATGAATGAATGTCTTCAGCAAAAACTTGTTATTGACTTCCGACTACTAATGACCGATCCACTGGGTAGAGGTATTTATTAGCTGTATACACCAGGATTGTAGCAGCCGATGCTACTTACGATCTATCCTCGTTTGCTCAACAAATTAGTGCATACTTTAACTAGTAAATAAAGAGGAATAGCGCGAATAGGTTTTTAGATTATCGTAAGTAATGTTGGGGAAAAACTCTTTTCGCAAATAGTATGTATGAACTTATAATAAAATCTCTTTGGCTATACCATTTGTATCTGGCTGGTTTTGGTATTATTAAAAATTTTAAATTTTGATGCAGTGTCTGTGAGAGTAGCACGAATTTGGTTTAAGCGTTTTCAATCCGGAAATTTTGTTGTCCAAGATTCACCTCGCTCTGGGCGCCCTGTTACGGATAAAATGGATGTCATTTTTGAAAAAGTGGAGCAAGATCGGCATATCAGTAGTTATGATGTAGCTGAAGAACTGGGGATTGACAATAAAACAGTTTTGGCGCATTTGAAAAAAGCTGGGTACACAAAAAAGCTCGATATTTGGGTGCCTCATCAGCTCACTGAAAGAAACTTAATGAACCATGTACTCATTTGTGATTCTTTATTACGATGTAATGAAACCGAACCATTTTTGAAAAACAAGATAACTGGTGATGAAAAGTGGATCACGCACAACAAGAACGTGCGAAAAAAGTCGTGGTCAAAGGCTGGTCAGGCTTTACAGACTCTGGCGAAACCCTGGTTATCTCGCAACAAGGTAATGCTGTGTGTATGGTGGGATTGGAAGGGCATTATTCATTATGAGCTGTTACCGCCAGGCAGGACCATCGATTCTGAACTCTACTGTGAACAACTGATGAGATTAAAGCAAGAAGTTGAGAGAAAGTGGCTGGAATTAGTCAACAGAAGGGGTGTGGTTTTTCATCATGATAACGCTAGACCTCAAACATATTTAGCCACCCAGCAAAAATTAAGAGAGTTTGGCTGGGACGTATTAATGCATCCGCCTTATAGTCCTGACCTTGCACCTTCAGATTTCCACTTGTTTCGGTATCTTCAGAATTCTTTAGGCAGTGTCAGGTTAACATCACGAGAGGACTGCCAAAACCACTTGTCGCTGTTTTTTGATCAGAAGCCCTAGAATTTCTATAGCAATGGGATCATGTCCCTACCTACAAGATGGCAGAAAGTTTTCGAACAAAATGGCACCTACATACTTTAGTTAAATGTAAATGAACTTTATTAAAAACGTTTTGAATTTTCATATAAAATGTGAAGAAACTTTTTCCCCAACCTAAATAAAGCGGAAAAAGATATCTCTCAACTACACTAAGAATGAATAAAGTACATAAGATTATATAAAGTAACATAATTTTAATTTCAAATTATCACGCATATAAGCCAGCCGTTATTTTATGTACATAAAGATATCGTCACGACAGGAATCCCCAAGTGGGTGTCAGAGGTAATCACAAGTCTGATCTGTTAAATGCAAATCACTGTCTAGTGTTGGAACACCCGATTTTCACAGACGTCCCAAACGTAATGGGGATGTACCCTATCGCTGTATTTCGGACACAAATTGATAAACAGCTTAGACCGAACACACATTAAAATGTTCCGCGTGGATTGAACCAACAATGACCTCTGGGTTATAGGCGAGCGCTCTTTCACTCGGCTATAGAGGCGGCATTTTTTCAAAGGTTTTGGGAATGTTTATAGTGTAGGTAGATTCTTAAAAAATTGATGAAAACTTCTGCGTCAGCTATGTACCAGAGTTTGTTGAATCTATGATAACTAAAAAAAAACTTTTTAGAGGAATATGTACTCGTATATTTCGCGACAGGCGGGAGTGCTGGCCATTTCATACTGACATGTATGTACTCGCCCGCACTCCCGCCATGTCCCGTACTATATGTATATTCATTTTCATACAAAAATATAACCCTAAATATCGTCATAACATCAGTATAAAAACATGAATGCTTATGAAGAACAAAAGCTTTGCAATGATCAAAGTACACATACAGTGAATCTAAAGACACTTTGAACAATTCTCGATCCATTTGAAAAGCTTTTTGTCCTATTCAAAGCCTAGCTTTGTGGGAAATCAAGGCTTTATACATTTTTTTCTCTTCGTTGCCAATCTCCCAGTGAGATGTTGACTATCCGTTTCTCTTTGAGTCCTGCTAAACGATTCATGCGGTCGTTGAACACATTATTAATTTACATTAGTGTGTGAGAGGTGCGTTAGGATCGCAGACAGCGCGTGGAAGTGTGCGTCTGGCTGACGAGATCAATTATGCAGCACTCAGGAGAGAAATATGAACTCGTATAAGATAGCACCTCTAATTTACTTTGCGTGTTACACATACGTTTGTTAAAAGCAAGTGACATTGAAGAGCTTTGTTCTTGGTTCCAATGTCTGTTGCCACAGAAAATATTCTTGTCTCATCTTGAGTCTTCTCCTTTTCCAGATGGTTGGAAAATATTCAAAATGATTTTATTCAAAGGGCTTTCGTTTTCTCTTAGTTAATTAAATACCCACCAATCTTATTTTAAAATGCAAAAATATAAAGTTATTTAAATTTTAGTAAACAAATTGATGATTAAACATTTTGTGTTCTTGTTTTTACCCACATTTTCTTAGACGAGACTATGAGTAGAAATGAAAAATATGCGTAAGTATAATTATTTTACAACTTTGTTAGAAATAACTTTTTATATTTTGATACTTGGTAATCTTGCTATCGCAAAATTAAACAATATTTGTCATAGAAACATAATAATATTAACATTTATTTTTAGGTTTGAACCTCTGTTCAGAGTTCCTTACATCTAGATTTACTTTCACATAATATATTTTTTTGCATAGGTACATTTTTTTAATACTGTTTTACAACATTTTAGGAAATCATAAAGCTGACAAAAGCGTTCTCGTAAACCTTTATATAAAATAGCAAAAGCGACGACAAAGTAACAATTTATTGAAAAGTAAAGCAAACATTTCCCGACGAAACTTAACGAGAATCGTATTGAATATACATTATTACGTTAGGAAAGAAAGAAACATTGAGAGAGTCCTCCAACTTGTGACAACTTTCGTCTGATCAACTTCATATACAAATGTATGTATATGATTGTTCATGTACATTCATATGTATACCTATATTGCGAAGAAATCTTTTATCATTTAATAAAATTGAAAAAATTATGTAAAAGGAAACATTTACACGTCGATTCCTAGTTCAGAGATCCTGATCCAGGTTTTCTTTTTTCTATACCGCAATAATATATGTTTTTGTGTCTCGTTGCGAAATCCTCAAGTCTAAAAATACTATGTACCTACATATACCGCCGGTAAACAACTATTACGGTCGTAGGTTGAAAGTACCATTGTTTATTAACTTAATAAATAAGCTACCAGATTGTGTAGTAAATGAGAGAAAGCTTTCCAAAGCTAAAGATTTGCTAAAAAAGTATTATCTGTCATAATTAACTTCAAACTTATGTATCAGTTACCAAGTATTATTTATATTTATATTAAGTATTAAGGTGTGTTCATAAAGGACAAAAGTAGTTAGGGTTGAGTTAATTTAAGTAGAAACTATTAAAGCTGCTACGTTTTCGCAGACAAACTGCAAAGTTTTGCGAAATTTATGTACCTAGTATAAGTAAATTACCTGTGTGTTAAATAAAAAAAAAAAAAAAAAAAAAAAATATAAATGTATTTTTATCACAGTTTCGTGATGTATGAGTCGATATGAGTTTAATTGCCTCAGTGGTTTAATGGTTCGAGTACTCGTGACGGAGTGGTGTCGTGTTCAAATCACGGAGTGGCACATTTGTGTTCAATCTGCGGGCTTAAAAGTGCGCCTCACGTGGGTCTAATTTGTACCCAAAGTACAGCAATAGCAATAAGGGCCCAGGGCCGGATAAAATAAGATCATTCTATCTAAAACATACAGCTTCTACAATCTGTGTTCCATTGACTTTGCTCTTAAACGCAAGTCTTCACGTTGGGATCATCCCTGCAAAATGAAAGATAGCTCATGTGACTCCTATTCATAAGGGAGGTGCTAAAAATCTTATTAAACATTACCGTCCCATTTCTCTCCTATCAATAATCTCCAAAGTATTTGAAATGTTAATTCACAACAAAGTATATCCTTACGTTGAACCACTTCTAGATACTCGTCAGCACGGATTTGTGAAATCAAAATCTACCGTTTCAAACCTTTTATCCTACACAAATTTTCTTTTTAAAGCTCTTGATGATGGTATAGCTGTTGATTCAGTGTACACAGACTTCAGAAAAGCCTTTGATAAAGTGGATCATAAGCTTCTGCTGCAAAAAAGATGGTTTTCATCTTTCTTGTGCATGAGACAACAGGCTGTTGGTTTGAATGGGCATATCTCGTCCTACATTACTGTAACATCTGGAGTCCCCCAAGGCTCAATTATAGGGCCACTGCTTTTTACAATATTTATAAATGATTTTACACTATGTTTTAAGTACTCTGAGATTTTGATGTATGCAGATGATCTAAAATATACAAACGTATAGATAACAATAATGATTGTCTGCAATTACAGGACGATCTAAACCGACTGTTTACTTACTGCATTGATAATAAAATCGTACTTGCTGAGAACAAATGCAAAGTAATGGCTTTCTCTAAGAAGAGGCATAAACACTGTTTTCTCTACAAGCTTGAGAATGTTTTCTTGGAAGTTGTCAATCAAATACGTGACCTTGGCGTTTTATTTGACTCTAAATTGACATTTGACCTCCACATTGAAGATATCATAAAAAAAGCATATCGGATGCTAGGATTTATTCTTAGATTGGCCAAATGCTTTAAAAACCCCCTCACATATATAATTTTGTATCAGAGTCTGGTGAGGTCAAAATTAGAATATGCCTCAGCAATATGGAATCCGGTGTTTGATATCTATGTTCGGAAGGTTGAAATGATCCAAAAAAGATTTGTACGTGCCTTGGACTATCGTCTTAATCACAGCCGTCTGTCCTAAAGCGATCTTCTTGCCAAGTTTGGGCTTATGTCTCTTGCAGATCGCCGACATGTGACTGATTCAGTAATTCTTCGAAATATAAGTGTTGGAGAATATAAATGTGCAGACCTCTTAAGTCAGATTAACTTCCAACTACCCAGTCTCCGTCATCGTAGTAATAGACCCAAATATCTCTTTCATCTCAGAAGAACTAGAACTCAGAATGGAAAAGGAGCTCCGATACATCGTATGTGCAATTACTACAATGATAATGTTTTAAATATAGATTTCTTTTACTGCTCTCGTAACAGATATAAAAATAAAGTAAAGAAAGCGTTCATAGAAAAGAAAAAAAAAAAAAAACAAAAGAAATAGGGTAAAGCAGAAATATATGTCTTATTCTTAGGTAAATATAAAATGTATCTTTTTCTTTATGAATTTTTAGTTTTGATGATTTTTTATTTTAAGTTTGCATGTGCATGCTGTAGGTTTTTTGCTTAGTCTGTATTTTTGGCTTTGGGTTTATAGCCAATATTGTCATAAACCATTTATCTATTACTTTCTTCATCTGCTTCATTTTTATCTCTTTATGTAATTTGTGAGAATGTTAAGGGAATAGATATACTTAAACTAATGTTATCACCATTGTTATTGTCAAACATGTATTATTTCTGGTTTTTCTCCTATCAAATAAATTAAAATAATAAAATGAAAAAATATTGCTCAACCATCCCGCTGAGATGTAATAATCGTCGGTAAAACGTGGGTGAACTGTAAATTCCATTTCACAACATATCTGATACCGCCTCAGGGATTCATCTCGTGACGGTGTAATCAATATGTATTCTTGACTACACAATGCTCTTACAGGTGACGGAGGGCATTGGATAATGGCCTGTAACACAAGACGTCCTCTAGATGTTTCATATTTGACTGACAACGACGCCCAGTGGGTCGAAGTTTGACTTGTCTTCTTTGTTTCAATATCGCCATAATAAACATAAAAGTATGTTAATAATTATTAATGTCCCATCTTATATGGTTTACTATTGCTAATTTCTCTACAGTCCTGTAAAGGTCAATTTTTGCATTTATTGTAAAACACCATTGGGTAGCTATTTTTGAATTAATTCAGAGAAATGTAGGCAGATAACGTAGATAATTGGTCAATTAAGGATCCGTATAGTGTCGACTCCACAGCTTGAAATAATCTTTTCACATGGCGTACCTTATCTTTCAGATCAATAAATAAAGAAAAATATGAATATACCTAAAAAAATTACGCTTTTAACGTCTTAAAGAGCCTTCCTCAATGCACATTGTTTTTTTTTAAATAAGTAAACAAATGACTTTGTAAGTGTATATTAGAATATTTTAATAATTTCTCATTAAGTATCTAGACTTATTTAATAAAACTCATTTTTCATGAGCGCTGGTTTCTCATTACAACTACGGATCAGAGCACGCTATTAAACAAAAAGAAACGTCATATTAAGGTCCATGAATAACAGTTCTGATTGATGCGAAAGAAGTGCTCAAGACTCAAGCCCCTTCAACTCTTCTAACATATCAATAAAATAACGCTTGCCTGATTCGTGTTTGTGTTGTATGTAGCGCGCGCCTTATTGCTGCTACGAAAATAGCGTACGTAGCACTGAGGGCTACGGCGTAGCGGTTTTTCGTGTGTAGTTAATATCTGCGTATTTTTAAGAGACTGACTCATTGTATTATTTTGTATTATTATCATTTTATTAGTAAAAACTATCTTGATTGCGATATATAGCTTTAGTTTAATCTGTATTTGCCCGAAAATACCGTTATAATAAAGTATTTATTACGAATTAACACTGTTTAAAGTGAATCATCATTGCGGAATTGGAAAGAAAATGGGTAAGTTCGCTAGTTTTGAGGAACTTGGATAGCTCAGAGCAATAGCCCGGTAAGCGAGGGGTCTCGGGTTCAAATCCCAAGTTTCATACACCCATACTGTCTTTTTTCTGCATTTCTTAATTTGTATCTCCTTGCGAAAGATAAACCCCCAAGTGTTAAAAATATAGACTTTTATTTCTTTCTTCCAATGATAGAAATAAATTTATATATTTTAAACACTTGGCGATTTATCTATCGCAAGGAGATAAAAAATTAAATGTTATATAATTGCGGATACAAAATCAGAAAAGTAAATCTGGACGTGAGGAGCTCTGACCCGGGACTCGAACCCGGGACCTCTCGCTTACCGGGCGGTTGCTCTGGATAGCGCAGTGGTAGAGCAACCACCCAGTAAGCGAGAGGTCCCAGGTTCAAGTCCCGGTTCAGAGCTCCTAACGTCTAGATTTACTTTTTCGATTTTATATACCGCAATGATATAAAATTTAATTTCATTTCTATCATCGTTTTGTTTACAGCGCTATTTCAGGGCCTGCTGATGGGACAGCTTGTTCCTGCAAATACTATTATTTTTGCCTATATTGGTTTGGTATGTATGCCATTTAGGCAACTAGCTAAAGTATCATAGCAAAATTAAATGCAGCATTCAAATCTAACAAGCAAACGGACATTCTCATCTAAAGAATTAGTACGGATGACTGAATTGTGCGTGCGTAGAGTTGATTCGGTCCGTGACAATAATCTGATAGCGCTGGAACAAGCAATTTGTTGTGAAGAATCGGTGGCGGCGTTAGCAGCGGCGGCGACGACGACGAAGCGATAGCGGTGAAGGGAGCTTTGATAAATTGTGGGCCTTTAATTAAAGATTTGAGATTATTATGATCATATCTTCAACAACGTTAAATATGCGTGTTTTCGTATAAAAAAGAAATGTTTTATACACAATTTCGTTGAGATTTCATTATTAGTTGCTTACTGCTGAAAAAAAAAACAAAAATTATAAAAAAAACAAATCATAAATAATATACTTAACCATCCATCAGCCTGTCTTTGTCCACTGCGATTTTATCACTCTTGGTGGTCCTCTGGGAAGTGAGTGTAATGTGTGAGTGTGACACTTGTAATGCATGGTATTTGTTAACTCGTCGCAAGATGTGCCCTGATGTCAGAGATGTTTGCAAGTTGACATTGTCCCTTTAACATTCACCACTCGCTCACTCTCGGTTTAGCGAATATTTTTAACATCCTAAAGTGACAGGGGCTGAGCCCTCATCGCAATTTGTGCAGATGTTAGAGTATAGATATCCCATCGATGTTTTCATTCAACGTTCACCATGTGGTCAAAATTGTACATAGCAGACTTCGAATCTGGCTCTCTAAATGCAGAGCCCATCGTTCTAACAACTGAGATATTGCTGTTTATACTTTTGATTTTTTTATTTATTTATTTAAGCCAAACTATAGATTTTCACAAAGATACAATTAAAAGTAATAAAATTAAGGAAACATGTCATGCTTAAAAAGTAAAAATTTAACAATATGTGATCAAGCTTGCATGAAAATGTCAAATGTCAAAAATAATTAATCCTATTAACTTTTCACTTTTCCACTTACATGTTCATTTTAAATGTTTATTATAGTATTATACTACTGTATACTTTGATTACTTATTATCTGTTAAACTGTTAAAACTTCGGTACATATTTTTAATCATTATTTGCATTACAGTACTTTCTATGATAAGTACATTTGTGAATAACACATCCTCACATAAAATAATAATATAAACTGCATCTCAAAAAAGATCTTCGATATACCACCACCGTCCACTCATTAAATTTTGTAATAAGAACACGATATTTTACATCAAAACACATCCTGCTCTCGGCACCTAACCTAAAAAGAGTATACCTTAATTAAACGGCACACACTCGACAGGATTTTCACCCTGCGATTCACAGGTCACATCATGCTCTTAATTACTACCTACCTAGGTACACGAGTGAGCTTGTGTCTCGCTCCACCGAGGGTTGCGGGAAGAGGAAGGCGCGAGAGAGGCACAGGACTGCGGACGGGCACAACCGACCGCGGCGGTGGCACGGCGCGAACTAAATCTGTGCTGGAGTAAGCTGGGGTCAGGTCAGATGAATGCTGGGGCGCGTTCAGAAGGATACAGATTTTTGATAATAAATCGTGTAAATATTTAAACAGTACGGTGTTTTCAACGCCAATTTGCATGGACGGTGTGACGTGTCAAGGGTTGGGATCTGAGTAATTTTATTAGGTTACTCAGATTTGGTTTTGTTAAAAGATATATCTTTGCCTCAATAAAATGGTAATTTTTTTATTAAGAGTATAATATAAAGAAATAATGCAAAGTTTTCTTACTTGTTACATCGTAGCCCCAACTTTTTATCACGGGCCAAAATTAGAATAGAAAAAGCTTTATTTGATGTCACACAACTAAAATACAATATAAGCAATAATAAACAAGACAGAAGTGACACCCAAAAGGCCTCCACTCAGCATGTGTCATGGCACCATTCTGTACCACGACGCTGGTCTTCCGTGGACACCTCGCACAGGGTACGTTGTTTAGCAAGTAAAATAAGTAGCATCCAATATCCTAATCCGTAGAAATACTGATGTGAGATGACAAATTGATTACAACATTTGAGATGACAATTGATTGATTACATTACAATTATTACACACGTTTACAGAAAAACAGACATACCGAAATGAAAATATTATAAACAAAAGGAAGGTGTATTTGAGTTACCTATTTTTCTGTGAATCAGTTAGGTATTTTTTATATCTTAACTTAAAACAATTTAATGTGGCTATGTTACGCATCGGTGGAGGTATATTAATCCAGCATTTTGTAGCGGAATAACGAAAACTGCCACGAATTGCAGCTGTACGATGTTTCGGACAGATCAGACGAGAAGCTAGTCTAATATGACGAGAAGAAAAGTTAAGTTTATGGTACAGATATGAGGGAGTATGTGATTTCACAATACCAAAGACAAGGCAAGGAAAATGAAGTGAACGCCTATTTGCCATATTCATTAAATTATTTTTATTTAGGTAGGGAGTAACATGGGCTCTACGAGGAATATAAAAACAAAATCGTGCGCAGGCGTTCTGGATACTTTGTATTATTCTTTTAGTTTTCTCCAAAATGCAACCACCAATAACTATATCTGCATAGTTCAGCTTGGACAGTATCAGAGATTCACATAAAAATATTCTTATTTCCTCACTTAAAAACTGTCGCACCTGATACAGAACTTTAAGCCTGTAATAACAACTTTTAATAGTCTCTAACACATGATTATGAAATTGTAGTCTGCCGTCCATTATAACACCAAGATTATGAGCTTGCTGAACTTGATCTATACAACTACCAGAAATTTGCACTATCGGATTATGACTGTTAACACAATTAATTTGAGATTTCGATCCTAGAACCATAAACTTGGATTTTCCAGCATTAAGAACGAGGAAATTCTTGTCGGACCAAGCTGATATACGTTCTAGGTCTTGATTTAATTGTATAACTGCTGAAAGAGTTTCATTTGGTTTGAAAGATATATATACTTGAAGGTCATCTGCATAGATATGATATTGGCATTTTTTTATATTATAAGTTACATCAGCAGTGTATAGAATAAAAAGAATCGGCCCTAAAATTGAGCCCTGAGGAACCCCCCTGGTGATAGCCGAAGACTTCGAATATTTCTTTGTACCTGCATCCCTACATACCTCAACCTTTTGAGAGCGACCGTTCAAATAGCTAGAAAACCACTTGAGTGAAAGTTTGTCGAAACCATAATATGTTAATTTTGATACAAGCAACGAGTGATTTATGGTTTCAAACGCGCGAGAAAAGTCTAGTAATGCAAGAAGTGTGCCCTGTCCTACATCTTGACCAGCCAGAACATCATCAACCACATCCAATAAGGCTGTCTTATTTTTCAGAAAATTATTCACCATTGTTACTTTTACAAGATTAATTATACGGTTATCTGTAAATATGTAAAAGTTTTATGCTTACAGGCACTATCTACTTAAATCGTTCCAGATACAAAACACATTCAAGACATAAAATTATACCCACGAGTGAAGTATCATTAAAACTATTTTATGCGGAACACAATATAATTACGCAATCAATTCATCACCTAAAACTCCTCGTAGAATAGATACCATGCTTTATTAATCCCAATAGACCAATATTGCGAACAGAATGCGAAAACCAACGTGACAGTGTGAAAACGTCCCTAGATCCAGCATCCCACACCCACGCAGATACAACCCTTATAAACACACGCACACATGCGTGTCCGGCGTCGTTCGTTGCCGACAGTTTGACACCTCCGCCTTTGTGTTAGTGTACACGACACTGCCACTTTACTTCGTGTAAAAACGAAACATGTCTGTGTGTCGCTTCAGATGAAGAAGGGGTAAAAGGGGATGAGCGCGGGGTAAAGGAACTTGCTTTAACTGACGTTTCGTTAAAATACGCGTGGAAAAAATGACTGCACTGCAAGTGTGTATTTTCAAAATGGCCGCCACCCGAAGCGCGCATGCGTGGCAGTATGGCGGGCTTTTGAAGTCGACTCGGGGAAGGTAAAGGACACTCGTGTGAAGTGGACGATGAATTAAATGAGTTCATTTACAAGCTGACTTTGATTAAGGTAGTGAAGCAGGTGGATACCGTGGGTAGTGTGAGTAGAGCGCCTTATGTCAACAGACTGTATTATGTTATTGTACACATATAGCTCTGTGGACGAGAGGTAGAGCACTCGCCTGCTCACTCAGAGATCGTGGGTTCAATCCGAGGTGTATTATAATTTGTGTACGGTTTAAGTGCTTCGGAAGGCGCGTTAGGCTGTTGGTCCATTTGTACCCGAAGTACGGCGATAGGGCTTGTAACAAAATAAGGTCTTCATGTGGATACTTATTCGTCATTTATTTATATATTTATTTATTTAAATATTTATCTATTCAAATAATTTGGCTATAGTAATTTGTGATCGTCTAGTATATATTTTGGTGGGACCTCTACATTGTATTCATAACGGTTAAAATAAACAGAGAAATAGAATTTTGATCCGGACGTCGTACTAAATGGGTACAGGTATACAAATTCAGAATTTATCGAATAAAAGGTGAGAAATCGTAAGCGTGAAGTATTTCATGCGACTTAGTTGGATAATGATATATTAGGTAGTATATCGGCGCCACAGGAAAGCTTGCCCACAGAAAGAGTGTAATATTATTGTTTCCTCTCCAAACAATACGACACTTATGTCGCTATAGCTATAAGGTTACAAATGTTATCGAATCCGTACAGATTTGGCATAGTCGACTGTATCATTACTTGGAAAGCACAAGGTATTTTAAATTTTAAACGTCGTAAGAAATTAAGGACACATTCTATTTCAAAGTCAAACACTGCTGACATAGGATCGACGTCAATATTATGATATTAAATTTTGGTCCCGCCCCTGGCTAAGTTTGTTGAAATTGACATTTAGATGGGGCCAGTAGTTTAATAAAATTGAAAATACGAGTAGGTACTGTAGCCAAAAGTATCAACTTTGGTTGCTACAGGTTTACAATTCATTCCGTCTGGGATGTAATAATCTTCTGTGGAGACCGCATCAAGTTAGACACTTCGGACTTTGTACCTATCTTATATTCTTCTCTGTAGGGGCTAATGTCGTACTGTATATATAACTTGATGTGGTCTTCACTGTACCAAGTGTAGACTCTCTGACACTTCCCCATGGATTCGTGTCATGACTAAATGTATTTATATTTGTTGTTTTATGTTTTTTATAGGAATTCAAAAACAAGGTCTCTATCCGTATGTTTGTATCTTTGTTTCTTTGTTGAAGTATATATCTCAAATAACATTTACGTAATTATACATATATAACACGACACCGCTAAATGTTATTTATTTTATTGATTTTGTAATAAAAAATACAAGAAGAAAATAATGCGACAGGCGGACAATAAATTGAAACTATAAAGGTTACTTTTTTCCATTTTGAAGTACGAAACCCCGAAAAAAAATTCAGCAAAACGTTTTTTTTAAGAACACACCTGTGTTGACAGTATAGTTATATTCATACCTACATTTTTTTTATTTATTAAAAAAAAATATGCTTTAGTTTAATAACTTGAACATTTTTAACAAAATTAAAACTAAATAATCCTAAAAACTTGAACAAACCAAAGACCGAAAATGAATATATTATTATTTAAACTGAGTAAATTAATTAAATTTTATTTCATCCTTTCTTGACGCATATAATGCTCCTTGACAACGACACAACGCGAGTGTATATTAGCGGGAAATATTAAGTAATCGTAGCACTCGCTACGCCGTAGCAAATACGGGGACATTATATAGCACGGTGGTGCGTCGCCAAGTTCCCTGACAGCTAGCGATACGCAGAACAGACTATATTACCACGTAGCCTTACCTTGGACCCCTATGTAACTTTGCTTGGTACTTTTCACATTTTTGTTTTTGCTGGGATAAAAACATTAAATAAAACATAATATTTTGTCTCGTACTAATTTATTACAAATTTATTTTTGTATTTGCTGATCCAGAATATAGGTGAGTTTATTGATTTAGGTACTCTTAAATTATTACTGAATTTCTATTTATAAATAGCTTCATTCTTGAACCGGAAGGCGAGTTTAGGTTAAAAATCACGAGTGTTTGCCGAAAAACCGACCAATCTGCGCGTGCGCGGCAAGTTCTCATAGGAAAAATGATAAAATTCGCTTGATCTGTCGTTACAGATATAATAGATTATCAAACAAACTTACCATAAGTGATGTTCGATCATTATTATATGAAGTGCTTCGTTTGAAGATATATTTACCACGTAGTATCACCTGTCCACTCGGCAACAAATACGCAATTTTCAGAGCAGAAACAAAACTAAAAAAATAAACTGTTCCTTGTCTCTGATCCAACCCTATCTAATGTATGGTACAGCTGTCAACTTCATTATTTCAGAGTACTGACTCAACTTGATGGCTGGGGTCTACTCTATATAGAGCTCATGGGGATGGGCGGGAATATATCTTCAAACGAAGCACTTCATATAATAATGATCGAACATCACTTATGGTAAGTTCGTTTGATCATCTATTACATGTCAGTGCTTCGTTTTCGATATATTTACCACGCAGTTATTCAGAGAAATTCATCAAGTTGTGTGATTCACTAAAAGAATTTTTCTTTTTAATTTAAATATTTATTAAATATTAAGTAATTAAAATCTAAAAATTATAATGGAGGTTTCTTACTCCTCAAACACAATTTTCATTGTTCAAGGCATGCATAATTTGCCAACTAAAAATACAAGTATACATATATGTATAGAGTTGATGCTCGTGATTGTTGGCACTTGGTGGAACTTTTGAAACATTTTTTGTTTGATAAACACTTGTACTTGTCCACTTATTTATATTAATTTCCCTTACCGGTTTCGCTGTTAAAGCATTATCAAAGGTTTGTTTGGTTGTTTACGTACAATATATTGTACAACAAAAAATATATGTATAGCAAAATAATTAGATTAGTACCTATTCTTACGGCACACTTAAATTAGTCTTACTTGTAGGCAAGTAGTTCCATATTAAACAAAATATTAAAAAACTTTTTAAAATCAAAATTATGTATGGAAAGCATAAGTATTTATCATATATTTATTCAACGTGACAAAACAGCATTAACAAATTGGTCAGTCTCATTGTTTAAGGGTCTATCATAGAAACTTGCAAACGTTTGGGACGAACACATCAGACCAGCTGTCTGACGAATCACATCTATTGAGACACCCTTAGCCTTGGCTGAGGAGGTGGACGCGTGGCGCGTGCTTTGTCCTGTAAACCAGCGACTTATTGTAGACGGTGCAGCAGCAGGTTTGTATGGTCTTTTGGCTGTTATTATGAGATGGTCTATATTTTCTGTTATATTTTTGGTCAGACTGACATAGTCGCGAATAACAACCGCTGGGTAAATCTGAGGATTTACATCAAATTTTAATTTTAAATAAAGCTGCTGTCGCCCAGGAGCAGATATTTATTGGATCTGTAATTAGAATATCAACCTCGCTACTTGACACAGATAAATTACTATTTTTTATCAAAGAAAGAGCTGAGCTTCACACAGTGCAAGTAAGGTAACCACCAAGGTTTTTGAAATTTGGTCTAGGTTTAGCCCTTAATGGGGGTACCAGTTGGCTAATACTGACAAGACTATGTTAGGGTCCCAAGTTGTATTATATTTTGGAATTTGGGGTCTAGACCAATAAAAAACCTTGCAAAGTCTCTTAATGCGGCCATCAGCTCCTACTCTTATATGGGATCCTACTAATAATGAAAATGCTGCTCTATATGAGTTAAGAGTTGCAAAAGAAGCATTTTCATTATTTAGCACTGCTTCACCAGAAAAGACATAACTTCTGGTACAGAGGTCTTAGAAGGATCCTCATTATTATCTTCACAAAATTTTCACCATGCTTTATATGTGACATTATATTGTTTAAGAGTGTTACCAGATAAGGAAGTCAACATGACATCTAGAGCTGAAGTGGGGACGAACCGCTTTAACATTGCTTTTCCGGCAACCAGGATAAGTTGATGGCTGAGAGAGTGGCTGGTCCTTAAAGGAGAATGTTAAAGATTGTCTTTAGGACCAAAGAACATAAGTGCTGACACCAACATTTCACTCAAAAGAGGAAACCAAGGCTGTGATGGCCAATAGGGTAAAACCATAATTCCTGTTGCTCTGTCATTTCTTATCTTTTGTAGACATTTCAAAATTAAACTGAACGGCGGCGCGGGAAAGCATAAAAGTAGTAATCAGTCCACTGTAATGTGAAGGCATCTATGTTCCTTGCTTCAAGTATACGCTTCCATGAAACATATGCCTCACACTTGGCATTCACTCTTGAGACAAAGAGGTCTATGACAGGACAAACCTAACTTGTAAGTAATAGTATCAAAAACATCCTGACTCAGTTCCCATTATGTGTTTGGGTTAAAGATTCTAGATTCCTCATCAGCTTCTTTATTATCCGAAGACCTAATGTATGGTGCAAACAACCATATGCTCCTCTCCTCACACCATTGCCATATGTTCTTAACTAGATTGTTTAAGTGTGGAAATTGAATACTTCCCATTCGGTTTATATAAGAAATAGCGGTCTTATTGTCCACCTTTAAATAATAATAGTGACAATTTTCGTTGGTCTTAACAAGACATTTCAAGGCTTGAAAAACGGCTAATAACTCAAGATAGTTTATATAGAAAACTGCTTCCTCCCTTTTCCGTGTCCCATTGACCCTATTGTCATTACAGGCTGCTCCCCAGCCAATTCGGGACGCATCACTAAATATTTCTAGGTCGAAAATCATGGACCTGATGGGTTTTTCTACCGTGTATATATTTGATGACCACCAAGTAAGGTCCAACTTAGCATCATGGAGTAATGAAAATTTTCCTTCAAAATTGCCATTATTATTTGATAATGCTAGATAATTTTGGCGAGCTAGGAATTTGGTACAAACCCATCCATACTCCACGGTAGGACAAGCTGCTATAAGCACCCAGTTACATGTGCCAGTTGTTGAATCGTCCGTGTATCTGAATTCAAAAACCTAATAACCAATTTAAACATGTAGTTCCTCTTATCAAGTGGCAGTTCTATGATCATCTCGGCATAGTTGAATACATAAGAATTGGCAAGACTGTGGTGCTTCTAAAACACATTTTTGGTAATTGACAACAAAGCCTAGGTATTCTAGAAGAGATATTGTTTGTTTTACATTGATAAAGCCAATATTGTAATAAGACCCAAAGCAAAGGGCAAAGCATTAAATTCATACAAGCCTGAATTTACCAGATTACTGAAATCACAGTTGGTACTGCATTTATTTCGCTGTTATCAATTACTGGAAGAGAATGTTGGAAGCGAAGGTATTTTCTATAATTTTTTGTTATAGGCAAAACCAGATATGCCTCTTTGATATACATCTTAGCTAAAAAATCACCTTTTATAATCAATGCCGCTGCAGATCTATAATCCTCCATCTTAAAATGGGGAGCATTAATGAACTTATTGAGTTGTTTTGAGTTTAAAATGAATCTTTTACAAGTATCAGGTTTAGGTATTAGAAATATCTTAGATATGAACTGGTTTGAACATGGTTTACACAACTGTGTAGGTCCCATGTTCAAAAGTTTACTGATTGCCAGATTTATGTCCTCATTCTCTTTTTGAGAAGCCGGACTAAATGTACTTGGAACATGAACTTGGTATAGTGTACTACGAAAAGGGATTGAATATCCTTTAAGATGATCCAATATGGCATCGTCTTTAGGTATTTTTCTCCAACACGTTTGAAAATAATATAATCAGTCAGCATGACCTACCTCTTTAATGAGTACGAGGCTTGTCAAGCCGGGCCTTTTTTGGGGGGCTGAGATGCAGGGAGTGGAGGCCTGCGGTTGGTCATCATTGAGGACGATTGGTATTTCTTGTGTCCGCCTCGAGCTGGAGTCCTGACTGATCCCTGATATTGGGGCGGACCCTGTAAGTTTCCCTGTTTTGGAAAACTTCTGTTTAAAACCGGAGCCTTTGGAGTCTTTTTTTTATACTTGCACCACTTTTTTATAAACTTTTACTTTATCGGCCAAGTTGTTGCCAAAAATAATATCTCTAATTGACATCCTTAATTACATCCAGGAGCTTCTTGTCTAATGTGGGAGTAATTAATTTCGCCTTCCCACGGTCTGGCAATGGTGAAATTCATTTCAATCTTCTAGATGTTTCACTAAACAGCTGTATGACTGGCAACTTATCTGGGTCATTACCTATAACCAACGATGTCAGGGCCTTATTAAGGGCCGCTTTGCTGATTCCCAATTGCGATTGCTCAGACTCTATCTTTTTTTCCCTGCTGACTGCTACCGGTGGAATAGCTGCTGCAATTTCCCGGTTAAGTTTAGGTGCCTCTAAGAATTTGCAATTCTCAGGTACAACGCAGTGCTTGCCCAACAGAAATTGCCTGGCTTCTTTTCCTATGCTTTTCTCTAAAATCACCATCCAACGGCGGGCAAGGTCTCCGTTTATATTGGGGCCATACCTTGGATTGCAGACCATGAGGTCTTCCAGTGCCATAAACACAGCCGGATCCAAGTTCTCCTCAGCTGGAGGCTCTTGGTTTTCATCACCCCCCTCTTTTTGCAGCTCATTGACCTTGGCGACCTCCGGGGTGAGCGAGTCTTGACCTGTAGTGGCCCCTTTAGCACATCTTTTGAAGATGTAGTATAATTACCATCGCAATGCCTCACGGACATTACCCAGGTAAGACTTTTCGTGTGGATATGACGTATACACCACGAAAGAGATTTCAAACAGTGTCTGTGCATCTTGTACACAACCCACTGAGACTCGCATTGAAAGATTCTTCTGTACACAGTATTATTTTTATCACCATCCTTATCCTCTTGAAAAACGGGATCGTGTGAGTAAGCCGCGACAGAACGCAATCGGTTTCATTATTCTTTTTGTCTTCGTTCAATGTGTCGAATTTTTCTAAGATAGTGCTCCAACTTATCGTCTTCAATTCTGTGTCTCTTGGACATCTTTTTCAAGGCTTTTCAACAAAGAAATCACTTAAAAACAAACAAAAATGATAAGGTTAGAACGTATCGTTGCCACGCAAACGGAAGAAGAAAGTTGACAGTTGTACCATACATTAGATAGGGTTGGATCAGAGATAAGGAAAAGTTTATTTTTTCAGTTTTGTTTCTGCTCTGAAAATTGCGTATTTGTTGCCGAGTGGACAGGAGATACTACGTGGTAAATATATCGAAAACGAAGCACTGACATGTAATCGTTTTCGCAGAGTGTAAAAACTTTAAATATTTTTACACCCCAGGGTTTGGTGTTTCAAACCATATCAGAAAATTCTCTTTTGTTCTTTTTATCAGAATTAGGAAATAAAAATAACATTTCAACAAAAAAGTCAAAACTAGGTGTGAAGGCGAGCAAAAAGCGATTCTAGGTTTATACGTAAATAAATAAGGGAGACGAGCGAAACGGTGCGGAAAGAGGCGACCTGTAGTTTCATTATATGTATAGGTAAAAATACTGATAAAAAAGACATGATCTTGCTAAGTTTCTTGCCCTTCTTCTTAGCAAGATTAATCGAATGGGCGGATGTAGGCATTATATCTATTTATAGTTTATTTATCTATCAACTTATTTATTCAATGAATTATCTAGGTATGTATATACAATATTTTAATTTCTTACTTATGTTAGTATATATTTGGCTAGGCATTATATTTATTTAGGGTCTATTCAGTTTATTTATCAACTTATATATTAATTACATTGTGTAGTTATAATAATATTCGTATTCAAATAAGTCTTTATTTTATGCATTTAACTTTTGTAGCCCAACTTAAATATAGTTTTTTTATATTTTTCCCGTGTCATATTTGTTAATCATAAAATATTATTTTTATACAGATTAGATTTGACATGTAAAACGTATACTTTATGTATCTATTTTACAAATAAACAATTTGAATTTGAATTGAATTTTGAATTTGAATTTGGTACGCAAAAACCCTCCTTTTTAAAACGGCAGAAGAATAATGATATACTCGTACTATGTGATTACAGCGGCACGGCGAGCGTTTAGCCACACTTACTAATTTATGAACATACAAATAAGTATTTGAACTTTTTCGTGTATATTTTACATACTTCCTAAATTAGTTTGGTGGTCTTTTTAATTATTTTAAACTAAAATAGCACACCAGCTTTATTATTTCTCATCTGTGTAGACCGAAAAATCTTATATTTTTCTTACTCGATTTCCTTTTTAATTTTGTAATTGTATTAGCTATTATGCTAAGCATCCAAGTATCCAATTTAATTTAATTATCATTTGCCATTTATCACCACTTCTCATCACATACATACCATCACTCGTCTATTACAACTAACTTCACGTAATTCCTAGTCCAAGATTTTCTGCTGGAATGTTTCGTTACCGTCAATATTATTGAGAAAAAATTTTAGTTTTAATTGGTTACATTAACATTAACATAATTATTAGAAATAACAATCCTCCTTTTATCGCCTCATTTAAAATATGGAAAATTCTCCCCCGAGTGTGACGTCAGCGACGACTCTGTGTAACGCTGACGTTGCGAAGGTTCCTCCGCTTACAGGTTTATTCAAATGTGCGCCCTCAGGTGTAGCCGCCCAGCCAAGGCGGGCGGGGATACGAAAATTTGCTCACGTCGTTCCAATTGTAGCCGTGGAGGTGCGTGCTCATTGTTGTTATCTGAACGGAGGCTTTCATCAAAATTCAATTTGTCATTCAACATTTCCATTTTCAGTTAGTTTAATTTTCGTTTCGCTTAGTTTTGACCGCAAATATTCTTAAGAAAGTTCCATTATATATCATATTCATAACAATATTATTCTAATTATATCAGTAAACATTTCCCATTGTAAAAGTTATTCATATTGTTTATAAAACAACCAAAATTTCAATGTGGCAATAAATATATAATCATGCATTTGAATTTCATGTAATTTTCTATATACCTATACCTATATATACTTCACGAAATCATTTTCGAAAGCCAAAATCATGTAATTAATATTAATATTTACTCACACAGAATTTGAACAAATACCTTACCGGCTAAACTCTATTTTAAGCCAAACTAGATTTTCGGAAATCCTTCAGCGCGGAAAAAGAGCCGGTGCGGTGTTAGGTTAAAACGTTAGGTACGGGGCGCGACCGCTATACACACCGTTCGTGGTAATTTTTTTATTAAACTCGGAACTTCTTAAGCCTAGGCCAACCTATTTTGTCCTAAAATCGGATTTGGCGGGTTACATATACATTGTAAGCAATAAAAGCAGAATTAAGATATTTATGCGTACCGAACATTAAATGTTTATCTCAAACGAAACTCCATTTCTCTTGTATCTTAATAGCTCGATATTTAAAGTGCCTCACTGAAGGAAGGCGAAAGCAATGTTACTGTCATAGCCGTTATGGGGGCACATTACCATCACAAGTAATATTGCTACATTATACTCGTTTATCGGTAAACAAGTAAGCCGAAAATCACCGGAATAATACTCACATAAAATGTTATGAGTGTGTAGGTAACATGCCAATCACACGTGCCAGCCTGGATCGGTTGTGATGAACATACAAGCAAGTCTCACAGGTGAAACTAGATTAGACGAATGAGAAGGAATTGATGGTCATGTCTGCCGTCTCTTGGTTGACCTTATCAAATATTATTATGAAGAAAACAATTTGAATAGAATATTGTACTGAATTGTTACTTACTCGTACGTATAATCTATATTTTAATAATTTTACAGAAGTATGTTTAATTATTATTTATCTTTAACATAAAGGCTTTTATTTTTAGAAATGCAATTAAGTTGTTTTAATAATTTATTGCATGTACACTTGCCAAATATAATTTATTTAAATACTTTTGAAATTTAAGCGCTTGATAACGCTGTGATAGCAAAACTGGTTCAGCAGTGTATATTTGAGAATATTTGAAAACGTACAAGCGTTTTCTGTATACAACCAATAATACCAATAATACCAATAATACAGCTGATTCTGAAGGCTATAATTTTAGTTTTAGTGCTGTCAAAACTTGAAATTTTCCAAAGTAATACTTCTGTTGTTTACTAAAGAACTATTTTGGAATGAAGAAAATTTAGTTTTGACAGCACAAAAACTAAGATTAAAGCCTTCAAAATCGGCTTTATTAGGTATCTTAGATCATTTTAGCTCGAAGCAAGTTTCATTTTGTAACCAGTTAAAGTAGGTCACTGTAGGCGACGCGGGGATATAACTGTAAACATTTATCTTTTCATCTGTAGTTAGTTGCAGTCACAGACTGGGTGAGCTGATCCCGGCGCCAACAACCCCGGAACGCCGTGACGTCACAGGACCGATGACATTAGATTTTGAGATAATGATGGGATATAAACGCTTTAAACGTATGTCTGTGTTTAAACGACACATTTTTTCATTACAAGTACATGATTCAAAGATTCAATATGATATTATAGATATATTGTAGATTATTAGATAATAGTCAAATGACTGGCTAAGTAAGTTATTTGTTTGTACATGTGTTATACATCTGTGTACGTATATTGTGTATTTATGTGTAGTATTTGTATTGTTAAGATTAAAGGTACCGTAAAACCGTTACCGGTTAGGTAAAATAACTTTTTATTATTTACGAGGATGCACTCATGCAAATTCTGGGATAAAAGTGTTTTTATATTTTTCTACGGTTGACTGTAATATATTTCTTGTAGGAATAAATCCGCCCTTGCCTTCTGCCTGATTCTTTAACTTTGTAAGTATTTTTTTTTGTGCAAATAACAATGCTGTAGATCAATTATATCAGTAGCCCAACTTGTTTTTTTCATAAAACTATTAACCATATTATTCTTATTTATCATAATATATTGCTTTTCAAAGATTAATATTGATCTGTGAAAGGTGTACTTTATGGAACAATTTTACAAAATAACTATTTGAATTTGAATATGAGGACCAATTTTTGTATTGCAGCAACAAAATAATGGTTATTTAAATGTAACTTACTAACTGTATTTAGTTAACTAATTATACTAACAGTTAATGGTTTATAGTTTTCCTGTAATTGGCCAGTTATGGTCTATAATCGTAATTTTTTTCATTTTTTTCGATCCACCAGTTTCGGAAATAAGGGTGGGGACATGCATTTTTCGTGGATTTTCAAAGATTTCTCAAAATCGGTGCCAGTAAATATAGAAAAGTATATAATTTTTTAATCAACTCCTTAATGTCTACAGTTTGATATCCATATTGTATTTATAAGATATATTTTTTTATTTTTCTATATTTTGTATTGGAAATATTTTGAACGGTTTCAAATTTTTCTTTTTTTTATACCGTTCTATGTAGGCAAGTGGATGCTATTGTTGTGGCAAATTTCAAGTCTTTATCTTTAACGGTGCTAAAGTTGGATGAACAACGGAGTCTCATCATAAGGGTTCCTTTTACCTTTCAGGTACTACGGAACTCTAAAAAGATGACAACCATATAATATAATTTTTTATTCCTATATTTCTCTATTTTGCAGGTGTATCATTTTATAACAGTTTAGTAGCTCAACCAACATTTTACTTTTTGTACGTATTAATATTTTTTTAAATCATGTCCTGTTGTTTGATAATAGAGTCATTTTGTGGTGACGGTCGGGACATTTTTACAATATTTTGTAAATATCTCCAATATAAAATGTGAACTTCTAAGGATACAATACGTTAAGTTGTGACTAAATAAATGTTTTTAATCCTGTCATACCTTAAATATTGTATTTACGCTCTTAACTGTACGGAATTGTCATTTGAATGTGCGTGACGGTCGGGACATCGAATCACCTATTCACTCTATGTTATGGCATACTACTTGAAAATTCAGATCAACCACAAACCTTGAAATGACAAAAAAATAATTAATACTTAATATATTTTCTTTAATTTGATAAACATGACAAGTTGGTGGATAGAACCAATTCATCCCTAGTAATATTCAAAAACTGTGATAGTTAGGACAATGAACTGTGACGGTCGGGACGAGTAACATTATAAGACAAACAAATACAAATAAAGTGAGTATTTTTTAAATTCAACTTTGTATGATGCTTTTTAAAGAAAATAACAATCCTTTAAGAATATTTTTGGCAATGGTTTCAAGTTTATTAGTACATAAGCATAAGGATCTACCGTGTATTATGTCATTTAAATATTTTTTTATTCTGCTTGGCCCAGGTTTTGGTGATTGTGACGCAGCAGCTTTGCGATCTTTTACGTGATTTTTAGTAGCTTCATCAGATTTTCTTTCTACTTAAATAACATTTTCAGAATTATCTAACAATTATACATAGGCTCCCAAATTTTCTGTCGCTTTGTTTTATTTACATTAATTATTGGTTGAATAAGCGTCCGAGTGGTTCAGCTCGTCTTTTTGCACCAATATGGCCGTTAATGTATTTGTGGTTTTTCGGGTAGTTCAAAAGCATTTACCGTGTAGACATGCACTAAAGCTAGAGTTTCACACAAAAACTACAATCCAAACCAAACCATAACTTGTTATAAATGTCAACACTAGTGCAAAACCAGTAATGAGCTCAAGTGGTCAGTAACAGATTGTGTAGGTCGGCACACTGTGACGGTCGGGACAGCTATTTTCTACAACATAAAAAAAACAAATTAATTCCCAGTCATGAAATAATATTCTTGAATAAACAAAGATTAGTTATTAGTTAATTATCACAGTTTTAGGTTAAAACAAACTAATGTCAATTTTCCAGTGACGGTTGGGATATGAAACGTAAAGTTGTTCAAGGCGAAATAGTGCAGAAAGTTGCTTACCATTTCAAAATGTTTTGCGTATAAAAAAACTTGAAGATACTTTACTATTCCACACACACGCAAAAATTTGTAAGTAAAACCAAATGTACCAAAACATGTACCAAACCACATAACAAAGCACCACTGCTATTACTATAGAAGAAAATTACTGAAAAAAATGTACTTTATAAAAAAGTGTGACTGATTCGTAAAGTATAGATTACATACTACATTCTCTGCATTAAAATAAATAGATTTTAATTTTAATTTTTTACTAGTGAAGTGACCGTTAGCGTGGAATGCCCCAATAGTAGTTTATGAAACTGGTACATAAAAAGGTTATTAAAAACACGAGTGTCAGTTTAAAAAACGACCCGAAGGTGAGTTTTTTGATAGGACACGAGTGTTTTAATACCTAGTTATGTGTAGTTTCTTAAACTACTTTATCTAAACTCATGCAACTAATCTGTTTTCATAATCTTGATAAAATTTGTTGTTAGCCATATTTGATTTTTCTTGTAAAAACCCGTTCCAAAAGTGTTCGTAATTTCCGTCGTTATTTCCAGAATGTCAGGTAGAGTCAAATTATCATCACCATCACTGCTATTAGTAGTTTTAGGGCAAAATAATACTTTTGATTTGACCCATAAAACCACAGTAAATTATAATTTCCACGGAAGCTGTGGCGCAAAAATCTAACAGTCTACCATGCATGTGTACGCGTTGCTCGCGCTGGCAGCCATGGACAATGCATGCCGAAAATAAAATTAAATTGTGACCTCATTCATCACGCCGCTATATTATTTAGTAAGTGCTAAAAAATATTATATGATAACCTCATTGGTATTTGATATTAAACCTCAGACATAGCTGTATGGGCTAAGTTCCCTTTGCCTTCCTAGTTAGTATCACATGTACTGTAATCTCGGAAAAAGTTATTTTATAGCATTATGTTGTTCGGATACCTATACTATAATTTAAATTTTTTGTGTTTTAGAGACCTTCATGAAAAATATTTTTTATTATGCCAGTAGTTTTGAGTTTGTAATGAGGATTTTACGATTTGAGATTAGATAATAGCACCTTATGAAACTGGTACATAAAATAATACAACACGAGTGTTTTAATACCTAGTTATGTATAGTTTCATACATTACTTTATCTAAACTCATTATAACCTGTTTTCATAATGTTGATAAAATTTGTCGTTAGCCATTTTTTATTTTTCTTGTAAAAGCTTGTTCTAAAAGTGTACGTAATTTTCGTCGTTATTTCCAAAATGTCAGGTGGAGTCAAATATCATCACCATCCCTGCTGTCAGTAATTTTAAGGTAAAATAATTCTTTTGAGTCATAAAACCACAATAAGTAATATATAAATTTCCTCGAAAATAGTCGAAAACTATAGCACAACAAACAGTTCATCCATTGACAGACCGTCGAGTCCAACGCGCCGTAAGCCATAGACAATACCTGTCCGAAAATAAAGTTGACTGTAACCTCGTTACTGTTTTGTATGTATTGGAGAACATTATATAAAAACCTCATTGGTATTTGATATTAGTATGGACTAAGTTCCCTTTGCCTTCCTAGTTAGTATCACATATACTGTAATCTCAGAAAAAGTTATTTTATAGCATTATGTTGTTCGGAGACCTATACTATAATTTTATTTTTTCGTGTTTTAGAGACTTTCATGAAAAATAATTTTCATTATGCCAGTAGTTTTGAGTTTGTAATGAGGACTTTACGGTATGAGGTTATATAAAGATTAAGTTTTGACCTGTAGAAAGTATACTTAATGTACTTTATCTATTTTACAAATAAACTTTTTAAATTTAGAATTTCCAATACTATGCATATTTCACATATAAACATTGCACATATAAATTCCGAAGAACTCTTGGTGCATGCTCGACCGGGTATCGAACCTGGGTCTCAAGATTGAGAGGCCAGCGCACTATGGAAAATGGTAGACTTCTTCTTATCGTGTGGGCTGCAAGATGGTAGAACAACGGCATCTCAGAAATGGTTTTTACCAGTGTCACTACCGTAATATATTATATTATATTCTCTTTGGTCACTACTGACACAATTTTTGAATTTTATTTTATTGTGAGTCAAACTTTACTATACTAAAAGAATTTGACATAAGTTATACAAAATAAATATATATTTTTTCAGTGGCACAATGTTTTTGGATGTACATGAATAGTCTGCTCACTTCATCACTTTAAAAGTTAATTTCTCATTCAACTTTGTAGGTATGAATAAATGTACTGTACTGTCTCTGTTTTGTTTAACTTTTTTTTTAATTGTAGCCTGAAATAAATGAATTTATTTATTTATTATTAACTGTATATCAATTATTATTTTTTTTTTGAAATTATTGATGTATGTATTGTAATAGAACGCATTGGATTAACTGTAATGTTATACATTTTAATTTAATAAATAAATGTATTATATAAGGTGATTTTAATTTATACTGCCGAACTCGTACTGGAGGCTTGATAAGTGATCAGTAACACGGATCGATAACACTTTTTGCCAATTTCGCAAAACAAAATCTCGACGTCCCATAGGTAGTAATTGACTCGTGGCTGGGCTTGCGTTTATAAGGAGCACGAAAAGAATAATTTACGAATTTTACAAAAAGGGTTATTGAAGCTTGTTACTGAGCACTTACCGAGTCTTCAGTAAGATTTTGGCTGCATAAATAAAAGTAAACATATATTTTTCTGAAAAGCTCATGTTTTGTTTATTTTAAAACTGGTATGTTTTTAATTTATATGCTTCAGTTTAAGTAGATAATTCTTTAAGTTCATCGAGACATTTCTCAAATAAACCCACGTTTGCCTACGCTTTACATTTAATGTGGATTTGTAGCCTAGATAATCATAAGAAGCATTTATAAAAAATAGCTGTGGAAATTTGCGAACTCCGAAATAATTGGGAAGAATATGTCTTTATTTATTAAACTTTTTTTTTTATCTAAAGTCTTTATTACAAATATAACATAGCTTATTGAAAGTTTACAACCCAGTGTACATTAAAGCCAGTGTACATTAACCCAGTGTATATTAAAAAATAAACAATAGACAGAAGCATCACACAATTATTTTTTCTTGTCTTTTTTCATTTCATGTTTCACGAAGAATAATAAAAAAAAAAAAAACTATAAAAAAATTCCATCCATCCATCAGCCTGTTTCGTCCACTCCTGGACAAATGCCTTTCCAGAATTTTTCTACTCTTGGGGGTCCTCCTGGAAGAAATGCCCATACTCACACACGCTGGGTAGGCGAGAACGAGAACACTGAACGGATTTGGATGTGTTTTTTTTTTAAAGCATCGTAGTGATCAACACTTGGTCAACATTTTACGCTTTAAGGAGTGTTGATAAAATAACGAACAAGCTGAAAACGGGCAGAGATTGAATAAACGCGGGCGAAGCTGCGGGTGAAAGGCTAGTATACCGATAAATGGAGAGAAAATCGAGCTAAAGAAAGAAAGATGTTTCTGTACTTACATTTGTTTGTCACAATTTAGTTAACGAATTAAACATACATTTGACATTTGGCTGACATTTGAGATGCAGCTGCGAAAATATACGGTGACGTAATTGATGTAAATATAATAAACAGGTGTCGTAGAAACATTAAAGTGCAATGTTTTATGAAGGTTTATTAAATGGGTGTTATTCTTACGCCAATAGTAATCTTTATCTAATTGCCTAAATTTCCTAACAGATTCATGATTTCATAATTCCTGTAAATCATATTTCCATTATTTGTTTGAAAGTTGATTTCAAGGTTTTATATCTCTGTATTTAAATTTCGTTTTTATATCCAGTTTGATTACTAAAATTAAGTCGTTAAAGACAGTCTGTCTTCAGTGTCATCCGTTTTCATGATAAGATTCGTAATAACTTTTAAAAGGTGACACTTTTCAAAAATTTCATTGTAGTTTCTGTTAGCTTAATGTTTGTTCATTCCTATAAAATTTGTTTTGTAAAATTTGGATTCGTAATTCCTAAAATAAAAGGAAAAACGTTTGTACTGAAAACTGAGTTATCTTCAAATTCTCTATACAAAACGGCAATTTCAAAGGATAAGTCCTATTATTTACAAATCCCGTACACTTGGCAGATTCCAGAGGTATCCATATACTGCCATTTTAACAAAATGTGAAAAAGAAAATTTCAAAAAAAGAACAGATGCAATTTTTTCATTTTCTTGCCCTTCTTCTTTAGTGTAGTAAGACTTATCGAATGAGTAGATTTAGGCATATTTAAATTTAACGTAATTGTATTAATTTCAATGTTATTGTTAATTTATAAATCAACTTTGCATCATTTTGTGGATTATATTTAAAATTTATCCCTTTATTTTTTATTTATGCAAGTATAAAATTTTATTTAATTTTATTCAACTTAACTTTTTTTGTATCGTTAACCCACTTATTATATTTATTACCTTTGTTTTTTTTATTTTACTTGAAAATTACATACATGTTACTAGTGTATAAGTCGTGGCCATATTTTAAAGTTGCTTACATCATGAAGCGCCCAACCGAAATATTACACAGTCTTTTGTCTCAAGCATAATGTGCCTTGGTCTGATCTGTCCATATGTCGGGACCATATCTTAGAATTGGTTATTTCATGATCTGCTCAAGTATCATGAAAGCTGTAAAAACTAAAAGGGTACTTTAGTACTGACCATATCGTTTATTCGTTAATGAAATATCTTCATTTCATGAAATGATCGGGCACTTCATGATGTAAATCTTCTCGGCCAAAGACTAAGTCTGGCAATACAACGAGGTAATGTCACCAGTGTCTTGGAAACCCTTCCACAGGGCAGCGATCTGGACCAAATTTTTAACTTGTAGTTTTTCTTTCAGGTAAGTATTTTTTTTTTATTATTATTATGACTATGATTTCTTTAAATTTAGGTTTTATAATTTATTTTGTGTAAGTACCATTTCAATGTGTTTTTAACATCCTGTGTATATGTAAGTAATCTATTCTACAATATGGCCACGCTATATGGTACCTTATATTAACATTGCATAAATAAATCTATTTCATTTAAATTTTTTCCTGACTTCATTTTAGATACAATATTTTATTTCGCAAGCACTTTTTCATCTAACTCTTTGATTAAACCTGAATGTTCTGTATAATCATTTGGCACTTTACTACGAGTATCATCGAGAAACCTGCCATGATTGAAAAAGTCTTCTATCTCTTGCAATGTCCTACTTTTTGTTTCAGGTAGTGCAAAGTACAAATAAAGTAAAGAAACAAATGTCAGTAAATTATAAATTGAAAATGTTCCATAAACATTTAGTTTACGCAGCATATAGGGTGCTGTCTTCAAAGATAACATCATGCAAAAGGAGCTTACAAGTCCAGAGACTGCAATAGCAGACTCTCTGTGGTTTAATGGAAACATCTCACCGAATAATGTCAAAGGTATATTAGCGCATCCTGTAACAGCAAATATATAATAACACACCAACATTGACAAAGATATCCACGGTCTCGCATTTGATAAAGTTCCATTAGAAACTAAAAAAAGATATAAACAAAGACAACTCAAAAGAAATACCGCGCCAACACCACTTCCGAAGAGCAATGTTCTTCTCCGTAAAACTTTGATCAAAATACACGTCAGTAGTGAAGCGATAACAGTGATAATATCTAAGCTTAACGTTAAAGCCAACACTCCAGTCTTACTCCCAGCACTGATTTCACCTATTATCTCTAAAATGTGAGCTGGGAAAATATGTCTGCCAACAGATTCCAACAAAACCATAGAAAAACTGACAATGAAAACGGGTTTTACAAAATCTTTTTGCTTAAATTTCTTTGCAATATTTGTAATTGTATTGAAGACATTATGTTTTTGCCCTTGTTTTTGCAAAATGTTTCTTTCTTTTTGAGCTCGTATCATTGATTTTAATTCTTTTTCTGATCTGTCATCTTTTCCTCTCAGCCAGTAGAATGACTCTTCACTTTGCACAAACATGTTCTTCGAAATCAACCACGAGGGACTCTCCGGCCATGTGATTATGTTCAAAAAAGCTGCTACAAATATAATTGAATTGACTAAAGAAGCTGTACGCCAGTGTATAAAGGTAGCTATTGAATGCATTATTAAACACCCCACACAGTTTGCTGTAGCTTTCAGTTTCAAAAATATGCCTCTATATCTCGGATCAGTATACTCTCCTACTGATGTTGTCCCAACAATAATGACTGAACCCGTACCTAGTCCTTGCAATAGTCTTCCAATAATTATGGTTGCATAATTAGGTGCTAAATAGATGAGTATGCATCCTACAAAAGATGGTATACTCATTATGGCGTTGGTTTTCTTTCGGCCAATGCGTTCCATTAAAAAGGATGTAATTAATATACCAATAGTCATTCCATTGGCTATGACTGATGCTGAAACCAAAAAATAAAATGTTGTATCATATTTCATTCCAAATATGTAGTTACGACCGACGTATATCCCCGAGTAGGTGTCTCGTTGGAACACTCAACGTTCGTACACCCTATTTTCACCAACGATGTGAACATCCCAACTTGATGGAGGTTGAGCCCTGTCGTAGTCCTTCGGGCACAGCAAATGCATGTTTATATAGGTATGTTTAACCCACAGGTTTTCCTTCATCGTCAGCAAGTAATTGTGCAAATAACTATATAACAAATTTACTAATAGTAGTAATACTTTAAGAATAATTTGATAGGACTGTAAATATTTTTTTTAAGTAAAAGTTAAAACAAATGAAAACTTACATAATGTTAAAATTACTTACATATCCATGATCCAGTGCTCAAGTCAATGTTTAACGAAGAATCGGCCTTCAGCCCCGAGAACAGACAAGAGGCGAAAGACAACACTAGACCATGGCCGATGATGTTCAGCGAAACACCAGAAACAACCCATGACTGAAAAATATTTCGTACAATCTCTTAAAAAAGTCATAAATTAAAAAATTCAAAATTAAGTGAAAACTTTAAAATATACCTATGTATTATATTGAACAAAAATTAAACACCTGTCTGAACTCAGTTGAAACCTGTTAAGTTTAAATTAATTAACACTGTACATTTAAAAATAATACTTGTTTATTAAGTTATATCTACAAAATATATATTTTTATTATAAAAATTATTAAATAAATTTTACCTGTTTTATTAAGGGGGCCACCATTATTTAATTGAGTGTATCGACTTCAATGTATCAAAGACACTCTTCAAATATTACAAAACAAATGACCGTGAAAGTCCTCATCAGATCAATGTAAATGATTGGTGGGTAGTACATATAAACAGTAATGATTGTTAATTCAAATTACAGGTTCAAAAAGTAATGAATACTCGTTCTTGAAATACTAGGTAAGCAACTGGTTGTGAGCAACATAAAGCCCGCAAACAGCTACAGCAAAGAGCAGCACGTTAATATAGAGGACTTATGTAAAGTTAAATACCGACTCATTAATGGTGTTTAGACAAGTGTTTTGTTTTTTTACAAATTTTTGTCAATCTTCTACTTAAATGTCATTGGCATATTGTAAAATTCGGCATATTATAATCTGCCTAGGCAGAACGTATTTTTGTTAAAACTAGGGGGTTTCTGTAAAATTTATTTACGCTTACATTTTATTCATACTATTTCCAGCTCCACTGGAAGTGCTCGTCGTGACACATAATATTAACTTTTGGTGAGAGATTTTTGATTTCATACTTCACGATTTTCCTGGGCAAATGGGTGATTTTAATATCGATATTTTAACAGATCGTAAATTTTATTATAGACATAAATTTTTAGGATAACCGACATGCTATAATTTTAGAACTTTAGTAGATTCCATAACTTTTGTAAGAAATAACTCAAAGTCACGTATAGACAATATCATCACAAAAATTCCCCATGACGATGACCGATCGATCTCTAGTGACGTGGACCACAATAATTTGGCAGCTGGTCGTGCTGGGTTAAACTGATTCAAGTTTAGGGCCAACTTGTTAAAGGTCGATTGGGGTATCTTGGGTATCAACTCTTTCCTTGCCAAACTATCAGCTTTATATCGCGGCAGTTTTAAGGAGTGCAATTGAAAAATCAATCTGTTAAAAGATAACAAACTCGCATGGATTGCAAAGGGCATTAGGACGGCTAATAAATTGGAACGATTTTTGAATTCTTTTAACAAAAAACACATTGATGCCTGCGTCTTACTATATCGTACGAGCTATTAAAAATTATACAAAAAATTTGTTAGAAATCTGAAGAAAACTAGTGTTCACAAAGAAAAATTGAATGCAAAATACAATACAAAGGGTATCTGGAAGATCTTGGGTATCAACTCTTTCCTTACTTAACTATCAGCTTTATATCACAGCAGTTATAAGGAGTGCAATAGAAAAATCAATCTGATAAAAGATAACAAACTCGCATGGATTACAAAGGGCATTAGAACGGCTAATAAAATGAAACGATTTTTGAATTCTTTTAACAAAAACCACATTGATGCCAGCGTCTTGCTATATCGTACGAGCTATTAAAATTATACAAAAAAGTTGTTAGAAATCTGAAGAAAACTAGTGTTCACAAAGAAATATTGAATGCAAAAGATAATACAAAGGGTATTTGGAAGGTAGTACCCAAGCACAGAAATAAGAAAAAGTCTTGCTTAAAAAATTAATTTTTGCTTAAGGTAGACAACAAAAATATATTCCATCCCCAGGAAGTCGAACACTTTTCCAGACCAACTTAAAATTGCTAAAGTCATACTTATACACAAGAAAGGATCAAAAACTGACCCCAAAAAGTATATGGCTATCTCACTGCTACCTACGGCTCACTTTGAGAGACTTCTAAAAATTGGGATTTTAAGACACTTAAACAAAAATTGCATAATAAATAGTAGTCAATTCGGTTATCAAAAGAACTTAGGCACAGTAGAAGCAGTTGACGCATTTGTAAATTACGTTTTGTTTGAAATCAGTAAGAAAAACAAAGTGATAGGCCTGTTCTTGGATCTGAGTTCCACTTTTAATACCGTTGATCATGACATCTTGATTAATAAGCTAGAGCATTATGGTACACGAGGAGATGTTTTGAAACTTATTCAAAACTATTTCCAAAATAGGTATCAATTCGTAGAAATTGAGTCCGTTCTAAACAGACAAGCTCGATCTTACAAATCCAGCATTTTAAAAATAATAAGAGGTGTTCCACAAGGATCCATACTGGGACCAATATTTTTTATCGCCTTCACAAATGACCTTATCAATTACATTAAAAAATCAATTGCTGACATTAATCTTGTTGTATATGCAGACGATATGAATCCATTATATCGGCAAAAAATTGGCCCTTTAAGCTTTCTGGAATTGGTTTAGAGTCAACAATTTGGAAGTTAGCACAAATAAAACAAACGCTATTTTGTTTAAATCCAGCGCACAAAATAAGGATGCGCTTTATATTAACATGGCTTTAAATGGCAACGGCATACAACTGGTTGAGATTGTTAGGTTTCTAGGTATTAATATTGACAGCTGCTTAAACTGGAAAGAGAAATTGAATGCTGTAGAAAAGTCAATTAGTTCAGCATGTAACGCTTTGCGCAGTCTTAGGGATAAAATGTCTCTGCAACAACTGAAAATCGTATATTTTGCGTTAGTTGAATCGAAACTACGCTACAGTACTAAATTCTGGGGAAATAGTTTTGCCTACAACATGAATAGGGCTTTCATAGCACAGAAACGGAGCATTAGAACCATGGTTCGCACACCACCTTGAACATCATGTCGAGATTTTTTTAAGAATCATTGACTGCTCCCTGTTTTTATATTTTTGTTTTGGTTTGCGACTTAGTGAAAAGTCTGCATAAATTTGAGAACAATGACACTAATATAAAACGCTTACTGTGAAGAGGGCAAGACGTTTATATAGAAACACCAAGCCACGGCTCAGAGTGGTTAGTAAAACCGTAAAACTGTTCAACAAATTGCCCACTGACATGAAAAATATTGAGAATTTTAATATTTTTAAATGTAGACTAGAAGTACCTATCTGGCTGACAAACTGCTTCTACTATTGAGGGAATATTAAAATCAGTAACTTTCTTTATATTACGGTTGAATTTTTTTTTTATACGTGACATGTTTAATTATTTGCTAATATCCTTTGATTATCTTATTTACATTTTATAAGTGTTTTTTGTTATTAAGTCAACATTATATAATTTTTCTGTTATTTCAAATACAATTTAAAAATTGTTTATGAATAAATAAATGAATGAATGAATTGAACCCAGTAGATGCACCCGAATCGAATTAAGAAGAAGAGTTGCGATGACAACCACGAGAAAGCGAAATACGAGTAACAATCAGGAAGGATTCGAGTGCTTTTATAAGATTGAAGGATAATTTTTATGGTGTTTGAGAGTTGAAGGTCAAAATTTTAATGTTTAAGTAAATTAAATAGTTCTTGTCAATTTTGTTAACAATTGTTTTATTAAGATCCTGCAATAATCGAAAATAACCATAGTGAACTGATACTTAGCCCACTGACATAAAATTTCGAGTTTTGATATTAATTAATTAAATGGAGGCTAAGTTTTTTTACCTAGAGGCATTTTTTGTTCTGATTAGCCTCAAGAATGACAAATTAGGCAAAAAAATGTGTAAGTGGATTTAAACATTAGCATATAAAGTATCTATATTTATATCACTATAAAATTGTAAAATGCGATGAAGTTTTTGAAATTCACTTAGTAACGATGAAAGTTCAACTGTGATTCGCTTGAAGGTAAATTATTCACTTTGAGTCATTGTTGAAATTGTCATTACTGTTAGGATGTTGATTAGATATTTGGAGCGTATAACTAATAAGGATTATGTTAAAAAAAACTCTACAGATAAAAATATAAGCCCGCTAGGCCGAAAATTCTCAAAAAAGACAGTGATAATATTGCAAGGGTTATCACAATTCATAACAATAAAATTAAAACCCAATCGCAATATTTTACGACGATTTTATGAATAGTCTATTGAGTTTACACATTTTTCATTTGCTTTTCAATAAAGTACTGACATCACTATTCCTTACTGAAATTCGTCGAGTCTGAAATAAATAAGTAATCAACGTTTTCTCCTCGATGTTTGACTATTAGTCACGGTAGGAATTAATTCGTTTGGCTGTCCGCCAACTGCAGATTCTGATAATAATTCATTTATCTGTCTGATTGTGTCTGTTATTCCATTTGTAACAATAGGGTCAGTATTATTACTTACTTACTATATTATTCATTACATACACATTAAAACATTAGTGTCGTCGTGATTATCTCTAAAAGATTTATTATAGAAAAACCAAGTAGAAAAAAAACTGGACAAGTGCGTGTCAGACTCGCCCACCGAGGGTTCCGTTAAAAACTATACTTTTTATAATTTATTTACAAATGTATAGTTTTTAGATTTTTCCCTATACTTTTATGAATATTTTTTGTCAAATTTCTTAGGCTCAGATAAAGAAGGTTCTAGGTCAACGGAAAATACCCTATACACTTTGATTCCCTTGAGAAGTATAAATTTTTGCGGCATAAACAGCCGTATTTTTTATGTTAACTTAGAAGTTTGATTTTTTCACAGATCCAAGGGACTATAGACTTTAGTAGGTATATGGTTTTAATTTCAACTCGATACCTTTACGCGTTCCCGAGATAAAGGGTCCTGACAGACAGACGGAAGGACGGACAGTTGGACAACAAAGTGATCCTATAAGTGCTCCGTTTTTAGAACGGAACCCTAAAAACAAAAAAATACACAATTATCATACACGTGCGCAAAAAAAACATTGATATAAAACTAAGATAACAATACTGGTATCAAAATATTTTCCTTCAATTACCACTTTAAATATATTAAAAAAATACGTATTTTACTATACATAATGTATTAGTATTGAAATTGAAATGCAACGTGTTTACAAAGTTCCAGTTAAGAAAGTAAACACTAAATTTGCAGTCAAATTTAAGATATTCTTACATCCATATATTTATAATAAAATGCACAAAATCTGTTACTTCCATAACCTCACTTGTTGCGAAGCTAAACAAAAAGTTAACGACGCTGTTCTCAAATACCAAACAAAGAATTTGAGGCAATTTTAAATATCAGCACTTCATAGGTAGCCCCTCAGACACGATTACACAGTAAACGTATTATATACCAATATATTTAGATACCTATAGTTTCTTCTATTTATTTAGTCTATTTTATTTATTTTATTTTGACTACTTGTTATTTCGCTCGTTGTATTATTTAAATTATGCATATTTTGTAACCTTGTATTGTTTAAAGATTCAAACAAAGGCCCGTTTTACTCACCCTTGTTCGAGTCACCCTGTGTGCGAAAATGTTAAATGTCTGGAATACTTTATGGTTGGTACATTTAAAGTTGTGTGGTTGGTACCCACGAGGCAAGCTCGCTTAGTCTAAGAAAACAAGAATACAGACATATAATTATTACTAGTAATTATACGTCTGTGCACAAGAATAACAAATTTCTCGTAAAATGTTATAAAAACTATATTTTCTCTATTTCTTTATGGTTGGTACATTTAAAGTTGTGTGGTTGGTACCCACGAGGCAAGCTCGCTTAGTCTAAGAAAACAAGAATACAGACATATAATTATTACTAGTAATTATACGTCTGTGCACAAGAATAACAAATTTCTCGTAAAATGTTATAAAAACTATATTTTCTCTATTTCTTTATGGTTGGTACATTTAAAGTTGTGTGGTTGGTACCCACGAGGCAAGCTCGCTTAGTCTAAGAAAACAAGAATACAGACATATAATTATTACTAGTAATTATACGTCTGTGCACAAGAATAACAAATTTCTCGTAAAATGTTATAAAAACTATATTTTCTCTATTTCTTTATGGTTGGTACATTTAAAGTTGTGTGGTTGGTACCCACGAGGCAAGCTCGCTTAGTCTAAGAAAACAAGAATACAGACATATAATTATTACTAGTAATTATACGTCTGTGCACAAGAATAACAAATTTCTCGTAAAATGTTATAAAAACTATATTTTCTCTATTTCTTTATGGTTGGTACATTTAAAGTTGTGTGGTTGGTACCCACGAGGCAAGCTCGCTTAGTCTAAGAAAACAAGAATACAGACATATAATTATTACTAGTAATTATACGTCTGTGCACAAGAATAACAAATTTCTCGTAAAATGTTATAAAAACTATATTTTCTCTATTTCTTTATGGTTGGTACATTTAAAGTTGTGTGGTTGGTACCCACGAGGCAAGCTCGCTTAGTCTAAGAAAACAAGAATACAGACATATAATTATTACTAGTAATTATACGTCTGTGCACAAGAATAACAAATTTCTCGTAAAATGTTATAAAAACTATATTTTCTCTATTTCTTTATGGTTGGTACATTTAAAGTTGTGTGGTTGGTACCCACGAGGCAAGCTCGCTTAGTCTAAGAAAACAAGAATACAGACATATAATTATTACTAGTAATTATACGTCTGTGCACAAGAATAACAAATTTCTCGTAAAATGTTATAAAAACTATATTTTCTCTATTTCTTTATGGTTGGTACATTTAAAGTTGTGTGGTTGGTACCCACGAGGCAAGCTCGCTTAGTCTAAGAAAACAAGAATACAGACATATAATTATTACTAGTAATTATACGTCTGTGCACAAGAATAACAAATTTCTCGTAAAATGTTATAAAAACTATATTTTCTCTATTTCTTTATGGTTGGTACATTTAAAGTTGTGTGGTTGGTACCCACGAGGCAAGCTCGCTTAGTCTAAGAAAACAAGAATACAGACATATAATTATTACTAGTAATTATACGTCTGTGCACAAGAATAACAAATTTCTCGTAAAATGTTATAAAAACTATATTTTCTCTATTTCTTTATGGTTGGTACATTTAAAGTTGTGTGGTTGGTACCCACGAGGCAAGCTCGCTTAGTCTAAGAAAACAAGAATACAGACATATAATTATTACTAGTAATTATACGTCTGTGCACAAGAATAACAAATTTCTCGTAAAATGTTATAAAAACTATATTTTCTCTATTTCTTTATGGTTGGTACATTTAAAGTTGTGTGGTTGGTACCCACGAGGCAAGCTCGCTTAGTCTAAGAAAACAAGAATACAGACATATAATTATTACTAGTAATTATACGTCTGTGCACAAGAATAACAAATTTCTCGTAAAATGTTATAAAAACTATATTTTCTCTATTTCTTTATGGTTGGTACATTTAAAGTTGTGTGGTTGGTACCCACGAGGCAAGCTCGCTTAGTCTAAGAAAACAAGAATACAGACATATAATTATTACTAGTAATTATACGTCTGTGCACAAGAATAACAAATTTCTCATAAAATGTTATAAAAACTATATTTTCTCTATTTCTTTATGGTTGGTACATTTAAAGTTGTGTGGTTGGTACCCACGAGGCAAGCTCGCTTAGTGTAAGAAAACAAGAATACAGACATATAATTATTACTAGTAATTATACGTCTGTGCACAAGAATAACAAATTTCTCGTAAAATGTTATAAAAACTATATTTTCGCTATTTCTTTATGGTTGGTACATTTAAAGTTGTGTGGTTGGTACCCACGAGGCAAGCTCGCTTAGTCTAAGAAAACAAGAATACAGACATAATTATTACTAGTAATTATACGTCTGTGCACAAGAATAACAAATTTCTCGTAAAATGTTATAAAAACTATATTTTCTCTATTTCTTTATGGTTGGTACATTTAAAGTTGTGTGGTTGGTACCCACGAGGCAAGCTCGCTTAGTCTAAGAAAACAAGAATACAGACATATAATTATTACTAGTAATTATACGTCTGTGCACAAGAATAACAAATTTCTCGTAAAATGTTATAAAAACTATATTTTCTCTATTTCTTTATGGTTGGTACATTTAAAGTTGTGTGGTTGGTACCCACGAGGCAAGCTCGCTTAGTCTAAGAAAACAAGAATACAGACATATAATTATTACTAGTAATTATACGTCTGTGCACAAGAATAACAAATTTCTCGTAAAATGTTATAAAAACTATATTTTCTCTATTTCTTTATGGTTGGTACATTTAAAGTTGTGTGGTTGGTACCCACGAGGCAAGCTCGCTTAGTCTAAGAAAACAAGAATACAGACATATAATTATTACTAGTAATTATACGTCTGTGCACAAGAATAACAAATTTCTCGTAAAATGTTATAAAAACTATATTTTCTCTATTTCTTTATGGTTGGTACATTTAAAGTTGTGTGGTTGGTACCCACGAGGCAAGCTCGCTTAGTCTAAGAAAACAAGAATACAGACATATAATTATTACTAGTAATTATACGTCTGTGCACAAGAATAACAAATTTCTCGTAAAATGTTATAAAAACTATATTTTCTCTATTTCTTTATGGTTGGTACATTTAAAGTTGTGTGGTTGGTACCCACGAGGCAATCTCGCTTAGTATAAGAAAACAAGAATACAGACATATAATTATTACTAGTAATTATACGTCTGTGCACAAGAATAACAAATTTCTCGTAAAATGTTATAAAAACTATATTTTCTCTATTTCTTTATGGTTGGTACATTTAAAGTTGTGTGGTTGGTACCCACGAGGCAAGCTCGCTTAGTCTAAGAAAACAAGAATACAGACATATAATTATTACTAGTAATTATACGTCTGTGCACAAGAATAACAAATTTCTCGTAAAATGTTATAAAAACTATATTTTCTCTATTTCTTTATGGTTGGTACATTTAAAGTTGTGTGGTTGGTACCCACGAGGCAAGCTCGCTTAGTCTAAGAAAACAAGAATACAGACATATAATTATTACTAGTAATTATACGTCTGTGCACAAGAATAACAAATTTCTCGTAAAATGTTATAAAAACTATATTTTCTCTATTTCTTTATGGTTGGTACATTTAAAGTTGTGTGGTTGGTACCCACGAGGCAAGCTCGCTTAGTCTAAAAAAACAAGAATACAGACATATAATTATTACTAGTAATTATACGTCTGTGCACAAGAATAACAAATTTCTCGTAAAATGTTATAAAAACTATATTTTCTCTATTTCTTTATGGTTGGTACATTTAAAGTTGTGTGGTTGGTACCCACGAGGCAAGCTCGCTTAGTCTAAGAAAACAAGAATACAGACATATAATTATTACTAGTAATTATACGTCTGTGCACAAGAATAACAAATTTCTCGTAAAATGTTATAAAAACTATATTTTCTCTATTTCTTTATGGTTGGTACATTTAAAGTTGTGTGGTTGGTACCCACGAGGCAAGCTCGCTTAGTCTAAGAAAACAAGAATACAGACATATAATTATTACTAGTAATTATACGTCTGTGCACAAGAATAACAAATTTCTCGTAAAATGTTATAAAAACTATATTTTCGCTATTTCTTTATGGTTGGTACATTTAAAGTTGTGTGGTTGGTACCCACGAGGCAAGCTCGTTTAGTATAAGAAAACAAGAATACAGACATAATTATTACTAGTAATTATACGTCTGTGCACAAGAATAACAAATTATTCGTAAAATGTTATAAAAACTATATTTTCTCTATTTCTTTATGGTTGGTACATTTAAAGTTGTGTGGTTGGTACCCACGAGGCAAGCTCGCTTAGTCTAAGAAAACAAGAATACAGACATATAATTATTACTAGTAATTATACGTCTGTGCACAAGAATAACAAATTTCTCGTAAAATGTTATAAAAACTATATTTTCTCTATTTCTTTATGGTTGGTACATTTAAAGTTGTGTGGTTGGTACCCACGAGGCAAGCTCGCTTAGTCTAAGAAAACAAGAATACAGACATATAATTTTTACTAGTAATTATACGTCTGTGCACAAGAATAACAAATTTCTCGTAAAATGTTATAAAAACTATATTTTCTCTATTTCTTTATGGTTGGTACATTTAAAGTTGTGTGGTTGGTACCCACGAGGCAAGCTCGCTTAGTCTAAGAAAACAAGAATACAGACATATAATTATTACTAGTAATTATACGTCTGTGCACAAGAATAACAAATTTCTCGTAAAATGTTATAAAAACTATATTTTCTCTATTTCTTTATGGTTGGTACATTTAAAGTTGTGTGGTTGGTACCCACGAGGCAAGCTCGCTTAGTCTAAGAAAACAAGAATACAGACATATAATTATTACTAGTAATTATACGTCTGTGCACAAGAATAACAAATTTCTCGTAAAATGTTATAAAAACTATATTTTCTCTATTTCTTTATGGTTGGTACATTTAAAGTTGTGTGGTTGGTACCCACGAGGCAAGCTCGCTTAGTCTAAGAAAACAAGAATACAGACATATAATTATTACTAGTAATTATACGTCTGTGCACAAGAATAACAAATTTCTCGTAAAATGTTATAAAAACTATATTTTCTCTATTTCTTTATGGTTGGTACATTTAAAGTTGTATGGTTGGTACCCACGAGGCAAGCTCGCTTAGTCTAAGAAAACAAGAATACAGACATATAATTATTACTAGTAATTATACGTCTGTGCACAAGAATAACAAATTTCTCGTAAAATGTTATAAAAACTATATTTTCTCTATTTCTTTATGGTTGGTACATTTAAAGTTGTGTGGTTGGTACCCACGAGGCAAGCTCGCTTAGTCTAAGAAAACAAGAATACAGACATATAATTATTACTAGTAATTATACGTCTGTGCACAAGAATAACAAATTTCTCGTAAAATGTTATAAAAACTATATTTTCTCTATTTCTTTATGGTTGGTACATTTAAAGTTGTGTGGTTGGTACCCACGAGGCAAGCTCGCTTAGTCTAAGAAAACAAGAATACAGACATATAATTATTACTAGTAATTATACGTCTGTGCACAAGAATAACAAATTTCTCGTAAAATGTTATAAAAACTATATTTTCTCTATTTCTTTATGGTTGGTACATTTAAAGTTGTGTGGTTGGTACCCACGAGGCAAGCTCGCTTAGTCTAAGAAAACAAGAATACAGACATATAATTATTACTAGTAATTATACGTCTGTGCACAAGAATAACAAATTTCTCGTAAAATGTTATAAAAACTATATTTTCTCTATTTCTTTATGGTTGGTACATTTAAAGTTGTGTGGTTGGTACCCACGAGGCAAGCTCGCTTAGTCTAAGAAAACAAGAATACAGACATATAATTATTACTAGTAATTATACGTCTGTGCACAAGAATAACAAATTTCTCGTAAAATGTTATAAAAACTATATTTTCTCTATTTCTTTATGGTTGGTACATTTAAAGTTGTGTGGTTGGTACCCACGAGGCAAGCTCGCTTAGTCTAAGAAAACAAGAATACAGACATATAATTATTACTAGTAATTATACGTCTGTGCACAAGAATAACAAATTTCTCGTAAAATGTTATAAAAACTATATTTTCTCTATTTCTTTATGGTTGGTACATTTAAAGTTGTGTGGTTGGTACCCACGAGGCAAGCTCGCTTAGTCTAAGAAAACAAGAATACAGACATATAATTATTACTAGTAATTATACGTCTGTGCACAAGAATAACAAATTTCTCGTAAAATGTTATAAAAACTATATTTTCTCTATTTCTTTATGGTTGGTACATTTAAAGTTGTGTGGTTGGTACCCACGAGGCAAGCTCGCTTAGTCTAAGAAAACAAGAATACAGACATATAATTATTACTAGTAATTATACGTCTGTGCACAAGAATAACAAATTTCTAGTAAAATGTTATAAAAACTATATTTTCTCTATTTCTTTATGGTTGGTACATTTAAAGTTGTGTGGTTGGTACCCACGAGGCAAGCTCGCTTAGTCTAAGAAAACAATAATACAGACATATAATTATTACTAGTAATTATACGTCTGTGCACAAGAATAACAAATTTCTCGTAAAATGTTATAAAAACTATATTTTCTCTATTTCTTTATGGTTGGTACATTTAAAGTTGTGTGGTTGGTACCCACGAGGCAAGCTCGCTTAGTCTAAGAAAACAAGAATACAGACATATAATTATTACTAGTAATTATACGTCTGTGCACAAGAATAACAAATTTCTCGTAAAATGTTATAAAAACTATATTTTCTCTATTTCTTTATGGTTGGTACATTTAAAGTTGTGTGGTTGGTACCCACGAGGCAAGCTCGCTTAGTCTAAGAAAACAAGAATACAGACATATAATTATTACTAGTAATTATACGTCTGTGCACAAGAATAACAAATTTCTCGTAAAATGTTATAAAAACTATATTTTCTCTATTTCTTTATGGTTGGTACATTTAAAGTTGTGTGGTTGGTACCCACGAGGCAAGCTCGCTTAGTCTAAGAAAACAAGAATACAGACATATAATTATTACTAGTAATTATACGTCTGTGCACAAGAATAACAAATTTCTCGTAAAATGTTATAAAAACTATATTTTCTCTATTTCTTTATGGTTGGTACATTTAAAGTTGTGTGGTTGGTACCCACGAGGCAAGCTCGCTTAGTCTAAGAAAACAAGAATACAGACATATAATTATTACTAGTAATTATACGTCTGTGCACAAGAATAACAAATTTCTCGTAAAATGTTATAAAAACTATATTTTCTCTATTTCTTTATGGTTGGTACATTTAAAGTTGTGTGGTGTGTACCCACGAGGCAAGCTCGCTTAGTCTAAGAAAACAAGAATACAGACATATAATTATTACTAGTAATTATACGTCTGTGCACAAGAATAACAAATTTCTCGTAAAATGTTATAAAAACTATATTTTCTCTATTTCTTTATGGTTGGTACATTTAAAGTTGTGTGGTTGGTACCCACGAGGCAAGCTCGCTTAGTCTAAGAAAACAAGAATACAGACATATAATTATTACTAGTAATTATACGTCTGTGCACAAGAATAACAAATTTCTCGTAAAATGTTATAAAAACTATATTTTCTCTATTTCTTTATGGTTGGTACATTTAAAGTTGTGTGGTTGGTACCCACGAGGCAAGCTCGCTTAGTCTAAGAAAACAAGAATACAGACATATAATTATTACTAGTAATTATACGTCTGTGCACAAGAATAACAAATTTCTCGTAAAATGTTATAAAAACTATATTTTCTCTATTTCTTTATGGTTGGTACATTTAAAGTTGTGTGGTTGGTACCCACGAGGCAAGCTCGCTTAGTCTAAGAAAACAAGAATACAGACATATAATTATTACTAGTAATTATACGTCTGTGCACAAGAATAACAAATTTCTCGTAAAATGTTATAAAAACTATATTTTCTCTATTTCTTTATGGTTGGTACATTTAAAGTTGTGTGGTTGGTACCCACGAGGCAAGCTCGCTTAGTCTAAGAAAACAAGAATACAGACATATAATTATTACTAGTAATTATACGTCTGTGCACAAGAATAACAAATTTCTCGTAAAATGTTATAAAAACTATATTTTCTCTATTTCTTTATGGTTGGTACATTTAAAGTTGTGTGGTTGGTACCCACGAGGCAAGCTCGCTTAGTCTAAGAAAACAAGAATACAGACATATAATTATTACTAGTAATTATACGTCTGTGCACAAGAATAACAAATTTCTCGTAAAATGTTATAAAAACTATATTTTCTCTATTTCTTTATGGTTGGTACATTTAAAGTTGTGTGGTTGGTACCCACGAGGCAAGCTCGCTTAGTCTAAGAAAACAAGAATACAGACATATAATTATTACTAGTAATTATACGTCTGTGCACAAGAATAACAAATTTCTCGTAAAATGTTATAAAAACTATATTTTCTCTATTTCTTTATGGTTGGTACATTTAAAGTTGTGTGGTTGGTACCCACGAGGCAAGCTCGCTTAGTCTAAGAAAACAAGAATACAGACATATAATTATTACTAGTAATTATACGTCTGTGCACAAGAATAACAAATTTCTCGTAAAATGTTATAAAAACTATATTTTCTCTATTTCTTTATGGTTGGTACATTTAAAGTTGTGTGGTGTGTACCCACGAGGCAAGCTCGCTTAGTCTAAGAAAACAAGAATACAGACATATAATTATTACTAGTAATTATACGTCTGTGCACAAGAATAACAAATTTCTCGTAAAATGTTATAAAAACTATATTTTCTCTATTTCTTTATGGTTGGTACATTTAAAGTTGTGTGGTTGGTACCCACGAGGCAAGCTCGCTTAGTCTAAGAAAACAAGAATACAGACATATAATTATTACTAGTAATTATACGTCTGTGCACAAGAATAACAAATTTCTCGTAAAATGTTATAAAAACTATATTTTCTCTATTTCTTTATGGTTGGTACATTTAAAGTTGTGTGGTTGGTACCCACGAGGCAAGCTCGCTTAGTCTAAGAAAACAAGAATACAGACATATAATTATTACTAGTAATTATACGTCTGTGCACAAGAATAACAAATTTCTCGTAAAATGTTATAAAAACTATATTTTCTCTATTTCTTTATGGTTGGTACATTTAAAGTTGTGTGGTTGGTACCCACGAGGCAAGCTCGCTTAGTCTAAGAAAACAAGAATACAGACATATAATTATTACTAGTAATTATACGTCTGTGCACAAGAATAACAAATTTCTCGTAAAATGTTATAAAAACTATATTTTCTCTATTTCTTTATGGTTGGTACATTTAAAGTTGTGTGGTTGGTACCCACGAGGCAAGCTCGCTTAGTCTAAGAAAACAAGAATACAGACATATAATTATTACTAGTAATTATACGTCTGTGCACAAGAATAACAAATTTCTCGTAAAATGTTATAAAAACTATATTTTCTCTATTTCTTTATGGTTGGTACATTTAAAGTTGTGTGGTTGGTACCCACGAGGCAAGCTCGCTTAGTCTAAGAAAACAAGAATACAGACATATAATTATTACTAGTAATTATACGTCTGTGCACAAGAATAACAAATTTCTCGTAAAATGTTATAAAAACTATATTTTCTCTATTTCTTTATGGTTGGTACATTTAAAGTTGTGTGGTTGGTACCCACGAGGCAAGCTCGCTTAGTCTAAGAAAACAAGAATACAGACATATAATTATTACTAGTAATTATACGTCTGTGCACAAGAATAACAAATTTCTCGTAAAATGTTATAAAAACTATATTTTCTCTATTTCTTTATGGTTGGTACATTTAAAGTTGTGTGGTTGGTACCCACGAGGCAAGCTCGCTTAGTCTAAGAAAACAAGAATACAGACATATAATTATTACTAGTAATTATACGTCTGTGCACAAGAATAACAAATTTCTCGTAAAATGTTATAAAAACTATATTTTCTCTATTTCTTTATGGTTGGTACATTTAAAGTTGTGTGGTTGGTACCCACGAGGCAAGCTCGCTTAGTCTAAGAAAACAAGAATACAGACATATAATTATTACTAGTAATTATACGTCTGTGCACAAGAATAACAAATTTCTCGTAAAATGTTATAAAAACTATATTTTCTCTTTTTCTTTTGGCAGCTCATTTAAATGTATAATAACTGTGTTTGTATAGTCTTTGGAAAATAAATAATTTTGTTTTTTTTTTACTTTTAGTTATATTGTGTATACGTATTCCGCTTAGACAATTTAACACGGGACCTGGCAAAGCGCGACTCTTAGTACTGGAATTAATCTGCCGCTTTCCGCGGGAGGGGAGGTGAACACGCACAGCACACATGTACTCACTCACGCAGACAGACTCCTGCAAAAAATTGATATGTCCCACTAAATCAAAAGCTGCAACACAAACAAAAAACGCGTACACAGGCAAACTTACATGAACAAATTGTTCATGTACTTCGGCAGAGGGGGATAAGTGCGCTTGCTAGGCCCGTGTTATATGGTCTGAGGTTTTCCGTTATTCAGCTTTTATAAGGGAATATTTGGATGCCATACAAAAAGTCTTAGTTGTCTGCTAATAAATAAAATTGAATAAAAAATAATATGTTATATATCGCCCAATCTACCTATATCTTCCAATCCATCTGAAAATGTTGGGTAACCAACATGTCTAAAAAATACAACCAAGTACTCAAAAATCTTGTCTATTCTAGCTCTTAAACGTCCCATTTTTACGTCGATTATTCTTAAATAACAACTTTTTTTTTTGAATTTGAAAACATTAACCCCATATAGACTATGATGATTAATTGCTTTTAACATATATTTTTGTTTTCTAAGGCGGTAGCATCCACTCACCCCCCTATGAATCAAATGTAACTATTGATTATATCACTACCCAAACAGCCTAAAAAGGTTTTTGACGTATCTAAAATACTTACGGCATAGTGGACGTTGATAAATCACACTTTATATGTATAAAGTTTTCAGAAAACCAAATTTTATAAAAAATACATAATTATTGTTTTAGAAGACATGAGAAAATATGAGAAATAAACCCAAATTATATAAACATAAAACTTATTTTTAAGTTTCAGCCAGATTATCGCTTGCCTTGTATTTGATAAGTCTCATAGACTATGTTTATTCTATCTAGCTTACTCGCCCACGACTCTAGCTATGTTCATTCTGTACTCTCACATAATGTTTTCCCAATGCCCACTTCACCTTAACTAAAGTTAAACAGAAAAGCCGCGTTGTGATGTAAGTCAATGTTTGAGAATTTTTTCATGTGCGTTAGTTACTCGTTTTTAGGGTTCCGTAGTCCGACAAGGAACCCTTATACCTACAGATTCGCCATGTCCGTCTGTTCGTCTGTCCGTCTGTCCGCGACTTAGCTCAGAGACTATTAGTACTAGAAATCTGTAATTTGGCATGGATATAAATATAAATCACGCCAACAAAATGGTAAAATAAAATATTGAAAAAAATAATTTTTAACGGTACCTTTCGTACACGTAAACAGGAGATGAATTTTTTTTTCTCGTCCATCCCATAGTGTGGGTATCGTTGGATAGGTCGTTAAAAAACATTGTGGGTGTGTCAAAACTATTTTTAGATTTAGAGATCCGTCGGCGAAATATTAAGCTTTAAAGTGAAAATTTTAGTTAGAGTGGAGCGTCCCCCCTGCTGGATAAACGGTTGTTTATATAAATGTGAAAAAATTCACAGAAGTAGTATATATAATGAATTTAAAAGGAAAACTATCACAGCAAAGTAGGCTTTACCGGTTTACGAGTACAAGCAACTTTTGGTCCCCTCTAATGTATGGGACTAGAAGTTTGGCGCGGTCTGTATTAGTATACCAACTTATATGTACCGGGCAACTACGGAACCCTACATTGCGCGTGGCCCGACACGCACTTGGCCAGTTTTAATATTTAATATCAGATAGTTACTGGCAGATGCCATCACTGTATGGGGAAACTGAAATGAAAGTCCTCATTTGCCAAAAAAATGCAACAAGTATCTTACCGGGTTACACATATTTACAACGGCGCAAAATTATTTCAAATTAAATTCCATTTCGACTGTTGTTTCATTGTGAGCGGTGTGTCAGCGTGAGATTGTAAAATCCGTTACTTTATAATTTAACTAGGTTTATAAACAACCTAACAAAAAACTACCGTTAAATATCTAATAATAATATCGTTTATTTTCAGGCAATTACTTTACAATAAGTAATGGCTCATAGATACGATATATACCTTATATTCTAACATACACAAATAAAATAATAGTAACTTAAATTTACTTTTAATAACTTTATTGATTCAGAATATAATCTATGTAAATATAAATTGAAATTTTTGCATGCCAGTCTTGGCGAAATATATATAATAATCAATTTCCATCCATCCATCCATCAGCCTGTTTCGTCCTCCTGGAAGAAATTCCCGTACTCACACACGCTGGGCAGGCGGGTTGGTGAGCGCGGTGCCGAAACCCTTGCACCAGTGACGCCGCTGCCCGTCACCAGTCTAATTTATATAAGGCCCGGCAATTGGGGATGGATATACCGCCATCCATCGGTCCCAGGCAGTGGTGGGCCGCCTGGTTTTGCCTGAGAGCTGTTCTCTTACTCTCCCCCGAATTACTTCGGGAGGATTTCCGAGTAAGATGGTGGTACCTCCACAGTCGAGCCCGGCATTAGCTCTACCACCTAATATAAATCAATTTAGCATCAAAATATTACCTTATTTTATGCAAATAAATTGTTTGAGTTTGAGTTGAGGTTTACAATGTAATATTTGAAAACTAGCATTCCTTTATTTTAGGGTTGTTCCTTTTCATTGGCGCCTCTCTGTAGCGACGGAAAACTATCCCTTCCGGCCAAAAGTCAGAACCGAGGTAAAATGCTGCTTGCACAGTCAGCTAACACTCTAATGCTGAAAGACTGAAAGTGTGTTAGTCTTTCTGACGTCAGCAGCTCTATTTGTAATCTCACTAGTTAAATTATAAACTATCCGATCGTAATTGGATCAAAATAGAGAAACGATTAGTTCCTAGGTTTTGAATCTAACTATTCGTTTTATTCTCTGATGAATTAATGAATAGAATAATGAATAGAATCCGAAATGAGGCAGAATCAGTAAGTTGAAGTGGCAGTGGACAGGCCATATTTGCCACCTACATGGCGTCTGTGAGGGCCGAAAGACTTTAGAATGGAGACCACGTACAGCAAAGTGTAGTTTAGGCCGACCTCGTGCCCGCTGGACCCACGACCTGAAGGACGTTGTGGGTGGCGGCTGGATGAGGAGGACGGAGGACCGCCATGAGTGGCAAATTTTGGAAAAGCCTATGTCCAGCAGTGGACGAACACGGGCTGATGGATTCGTTAGATTTATTGGGAACTAGGAGTAAAATTAGCTATTATCAAAAAACCGAGATGGCATAAAGGCCGACACAATTCAAACCAACCATAAGTAGTAACAGGCACTTTAGCATTTTTTTTCTGAAAATATAGACTAAATCATGGAGATACATACTGTTCTTTAACTTTCAGGTGGTATTTTTTACAACGAAATTATTTTTTGAAAATCTGTTTGGAGAAATGGGAATGTGACGTAATAGTCATACCGTTTAGGCTCAATAGGGAGAGTTCCTTGACGAAAAGAAAGAATGAAAAAAAAATTGGGGATAAAATCTAAAGAAAGGATTACTGAAAATAAAAAAAGCAGACGTCAGTTTTGACATCACTTTTTTTTTCCTGTGGGCAATGGCCTATTTCCTGTTATGCCTAAATGACATGACTATTACGTCATCAAAGCTATTTATTCAGTTCTTGAATATTTTCATGTCTATCTTATGTATTTCAAGGAGAAAAAAAATTTATACTTTTATATGACATTCAAAAAAGTCTATTCCTTTCAAAAAAAGTTGCTGTTATGGTATTCTGGACCATTCGAATTACGCGATCATGCGAAATTGTTTTAGCAGACAAAAAAAAACTAAACTTTTTCTCGAAAAAGCGTGATTGAAACAATTACAAAAGTCTAGAACAAAGAGTCAAAAATAGGTGCAACGTCGAGCGGAGTGTTCGGTTTATATGTAAATAAATTGGTATAATGGGACTATGTTTACGCCAGAATTCAGTTCTTCACGAAAAGCACGTTTTCGTGTGAAAGCGACGCTTTTTCATAAACAATCTAGCTTTTTCGTAAAAACCAAAATATACCAAAAGCGCAGTCATATGAAACTAAATACCTACATAACAAAGGGAAAAATAAATCAACATTAGTGTTTTCGTCAACTTTCACTTTATTCGTTCCACAGTACCAGTATTTACACATACAACATAGAGGCAGTGATGTATTGATGTGAGTCTATAATCGGCTTGAAATAGACAATAGTTAAAAAGGGTGACATTTAGTCACGTTTGCTGTGTTTTGATTTAGAAGTTTGGAATTTTCTGGGGAGTATAAAAACTGTAAATTTTTGGAAAGGTATATATACCAATAAACCTAATTATACACACATATTCATCTTCATAGGTACATATAGTATATTTTTAAGCAAAATAAACAACATAAATTGTTACTTACCTACTGTTTAAGCAAGCACTCGCAATTATAAAATTTCTTTAATTTTTGGGTTGGACCTAGCTTCAACTTAATGTTGTTGCCTTGTGAAGTTGAACTAGGCTGACACTCGGAACTAGGTTGAAACTGGACTTGTTTAGTATATTTTAACAAGTTTTTGTAATGAAGGAATTTCATTTTTCATTTTTATAGGCAATAATAAAAACGATTTTTTTGATTTACCGCAAGTTGATATCTTAAAAAAACATTTAATTATTTTTTTACTGGTAAGGTTATTTACGTTTTATTTTGGTTATGTCGAGCAAACTGGAAGTGACCGTTAGATCAGTCTTGTTTATTTGATACTATTCATTATATTTGTTTCTTTTCAAGGTCTGAATACGAGTGACAAATCACAAGTTGCTCAGGTAACTTCTCAAGATCTGGCACTTATCAACTGGAACCTATGTATATTCGATTGACAGTAGGCATTCTGCTTCATAGGCAATCGCTGTTTTAGGCAATCGCTGTTTTAGGCACTTCGCTCAGAAGAGTTGTATACTGTGTCAGTCTTCCGATGACAATGATAAGTTCGAGCAAAATCCTCGGATACATTCTTACTAGCGCTTGTGGATGTACCTAGTAGCAGAAAGGGCCAGTTTTCAAGATATCGATGTCCATAATTGTTTTTTAATTGCTAATACTATACCTTTTCAACAATTGTACAAATTTTATTTTAAAATCTCCACAAAATTTCAGTGAAATTACATAGTGAACCTGACTAATTGTGCACCAGCCGATGTCACAATATTTACTTCGGGTTCTTTTTGCAACGGATACAATTGTAACTTATGGAATATTTAGTTGTGTAACCTACATTATAAACCTGTATTATCTGTATAAGTGCATTATATTAGAAATAATCGCATAATTAATGTACTAATTGGTAATCTGTAACTAACTGGATGTTGCAACATGCTTAGAAATAATTTGAGATTAAAGTGGAATTGTTCATTAGGTAGGTAGGTAGAATAAATCATTGAGGAAAATCGTATATTTTCATCATTTCACAATTTTTATAGCAAAATTTGGCACCCGGTTTCTAAACTTATAATTCCAAATAGGCCTTATTTTTCATTTTCATATACAAAACTTTTCGAAATAACTATTTACAATTTGAACTACTTTTGTATTTAACTTTGATTTTTTACCTATCAGTATTCTCTAATGAATAACGTTGCTTACAACAGTCTTTATTGTCTTTTGTTCATACATGTATTGTAAAATCTCTTCTCTCCTGCTCCTGTCGTTGCTGATACCTGAAACAAGCAGTAAACTGAAAATCTGTAACTTTTAGCGTCATCTATCGGGTGGTGCGTCAACTTTTCCAACCAAGAGAGAGACGGGCGGGATGGTTGTGAGACAAGAAGCCGTCGCGTCGCAGTCATCTTTGCAACAAGTTAAACTAACCCCTACAAGATGTCGCTAGACAAGAGCAGCGTGTTTTTGAGAACATAAATACTTAGAATCTCCTTAGTTGTAGATTTTTAGGGTTCCGTAGTACGAAGAGGAACCCTTATAGTTTCGCCATGTCCGTCTGTCCGTCCGTCCGTCCGTCTGTCCGCAGCTTAGCTCAGAGACTATTAGACTGTAAAGCTGAAATTTGGCATGAGTATACATATCAATCACGCTGACAAAATAATAAAATAAAAACATAAAAAAAAAATTATAAGGGTACCTCCCATACACGTAAATTAGGGATGAATTTTTTTCTCATCTATCCCATAGTGTGGGGTATCGTTAGATAGGTCGTTCAAAAACATTGTCGGTGTGTGAAAGCCATTTTTCGATTTAAGGATCCGTTGATGAAATATTAAATTTTTGGTAAGAGTCAATTGTCAAGCTGGCTAAACGGTTGTTTGTGGATGTGTGAAAAATTCACAGAAGTAGCATATATAATTAAAAAGGAAAACTATCACAGCTAAGTAGGCTCTACAGGTTTACGAGTACAGATCGCGCCAAACTTTTAGTCTCCTCTAAACACGACAATCTATAGGCCGTTCTTCTAAATGTATGGGACTAGAAGTTGGGCGCGATATGTATTAGTAGACCAACTTATAAAATGTACCGGGCATCTACGGAACCCTACACTGTGCGTAGCCCAACACGTACTTGGCCGGTTTTTAATGTTTTATTTATGTGTAATCAGATACTGCCAAAAATCATCAATAGCCTCCCAAGAGTTGCAAAAATGGTATTTTAATAATAAAAATAATTATATGACAAAACTTAAAAAGTACATGGTGCAATGTAGTGAACTTAACTACATTTTGTAAATAAAATAAGCTAAATTAACCTATTGTATGTATAAAGTGTAATGTAGAACTCACTATCTGCAGATAAACCCTCGTGGCTTACGAAGTCGTTATTGTGATAAGATTTAATACTGAGACATTGCAATTACCCTGACAACACAATATTTTTTTATATGTTATAACAAGATCAAAAAGTGTGTCAGTGGAAGTATCAGGTATGGTACCTAGAACTAGTGGGTGTGTGATGCCGCCGATGCCGACGCCGCGCCTTGTCGGCGGGGGCGAGTCGCGGCGCGGCGGGGGGCAGGGAGCGCGCGTCCGCCGCCGACTCCGCCGACGAGTCCGTCAGCGGACGGAACACCTCGCCTGCGCACAACACATGAAGCGTGTATTTGTGCCCAAAGTACGGTGAGTAGGCTCTTCCTACCACGTTGGGACGTTAAAATTGTCGGTTAAAAGAGGATGTTCCAGTAACTGTGCAATCTCGGAAACACTTATGACTCCCCGTGGAGAGTCATGTCGTGATGATTTGTTGATTGAATTGAAGTATTACATAACATACAAAATTAGATATTACATAAATATAACAGAAAAATGAGTAATACTTTTAAAAGGGATGTTTTGGTATCAAGATTGGAATTAAATTCTTAAACACTAAATTGGAAATATATTTTGATTTTGATTTTTCCGGTGGTAGGTGGGGACACCCTATAGACAGGTACCTTTAGAAGTGGCGAGGGACATCCGGTAGGAGACGTTGGAGGTGCACTCGGTGCAGGGCGAGCCGCTCGAGTCCGAGTCCGACTCGCTGCGCCGCACCATCAGCGTCATACAGTAGGTAGACACCCTATAGACAGGTACCTTTAGAAGTGGCGAGGGGCATCCGGTAGGAGACGTTGGAGGTGCACTCGGTGCAGGGCGAGCCGCTCGAGTCCGAGTCCGACTCGCTGCGCCGCACCATCAGCGTCATACAGTAGGTAGACACCCTATAGACAGGTACCTTTAGAAGTGGCGAGGGGCATCCGGTAGGAGACGTTGGAGGTGCACTCGGTGCAGGGCGAGCCGCTCGAGTCCGAGTCCGACTCGCTGCGCCGCACCATCAGCGTCATACAGTAGGTAGACACCCTATAGACAGGTACCTTTAGAAGTGGCGAGGGGCATCCGGTAGGAGACGTTGGAGGTGCACTCGGTGCAGGGCGAGCCGCTCGAGTCCGAGTCCGACTCGCTGCGCCGCACCATCAGCGTCATACAGTAGGTAGACACCCTATAGACAGGTACCTTTAGAAGTGGCGAGGGGCATCCGGTAGGAGACGTTGGAGGTGCACTCGGTGCAGGGCGAGCCGCTCGAGTCCGAGTCCGACTCGCTGCGCCGCACCATCAGCGTCATACAGTAGGTAGACACCCTATAGACAGGTACCTTTAGAAGTGGCGAGGGGCATCCGGTAGGAGACGTTGGAGGTGCACTCGGTGCAGGGCGAGCCGCTCGAGTCCGAGTCCGACTCGCTGCGCCGCACCATCAGCGTCATACAGTAGGTAGACACCCTATAGACAGGTACCTTTAGAAGTGGCGAGGGGCATCCGGTAGGAGACGTTGGAGGTGCACTCGGTGCAGGGCGAGCCGCTCGAGTCCGAGTCCGACTCGCTGCGCCGCACCATCAGCGTCATACAGTAGGTAGACACCCTATAGACAGGTACCTTTAGAAGTGGCGAGGGGCATCCGGTAGGAGACGTTGGAGGTGCACTCGGTGCAGGGCGAGCCGCTCGAGTCCGAGTCCGACTCGCTGCGCCGCACCATCAGCGTCATACAGTAGGTAGACACCCTATAGACAGGTACCTTTAGAAGTGGCGAGGGGCATCCGGTAGGAGACGTTGGAGGTGCACTCGGTGCAGGGCGAGCCGCTCGAGTCCAAGTCCGACTTGTCGCTCCGCACCATCAGCGTCATACAGTAGGTAGACACCCTATAGACAGGTACCTTTAGAAGTGGCGAGGGGCACCCGGTAGGAGACGTTGGAGGTGCACTCGGTGCAGGGCGAGCCGCTCGAGTCCGAGTCCGACTCGTCGCGCCGCACCATCAGCGTCATACAGTAGGTAGACACCCTATAGACAGGTACCTTTAGAAGTGGCGAGGGGCATCCGGTAGGAGACGTTGGAGGTGCACTCGGTGCAGGGCGAGCCGCTCGAGTCCGAGTCCGACTCGCTGCGCCGCACCATCAGCGTCATACAGTAGGTAGACACCCTATAGACAGGTACCTTTAGAAGTGGCGAGGGACATCCGGTAGGAGACGTTGGAGGTGCACTCGGTGCAGGGCGAGCCGCTCGAGTCCGAGTCCGACTCGCTGCGCCGCACCATCAGCGTCATACAGTAGGTAGACACCCTATAGACAGGTACCTTTAGAAGTGGCGAGGGACATCCGGTAGGAGACGTTGGAGGTGCACTCGCTGCAGGGCGAGCCGCTCGAGTCCAAGTCCGACTTGTCGCTCCGCACCATCAGCGTCATACAGTAGGTAGACACCCTATAGACAGGTACCTTTAGAAGTGGCGAGGGACATCCGGTAGGAGACGTTGGAGGTGCACTCGCTGCAGGGCGAGCCGCTCGAGTCCAAGTCCGACTTGTCGCTCCGCACCATCAGCGTCATACAGTAGGTAGACACCCTATAGACAGGTACCTTTAGAAGTGGCGAGGGGCACCCGGTAGGAGACGTTGGAGGTGCACTCGGTGCAGGGCGAGCCGCTCGAGTCCGAGTCCGACTCGTCGCGCCGCACCATCAGCGTCATACAGTAGGTAGACACCCTATAGACAGGTACCTTTAGAAGTGGCGAGGGGCATCCGGTAGGAGACGTTGGAGGTGCACTCGGTGCAGGGCGAGCCGCTCGAGTCCGAGTCCGACTCGCTGCGCCGCACCATCAGCGTCATACAGTAGGTAGACACCCTATAGACAGGTACCTTTAGAAGTGGCGAGGGGCATCCGGTAGGAGACGTTGGAGGTGCACTCGGTGCAGGGCGAGCCGCTCGAGTCCGAGTCCGACTCGCTGCGCCGCACCATCAGCGTCATACAGTAGGTAGACACCCTATAGACAGGTACCTTTAGAAGTGGCGAGGGGCATCCGGTAGGAGACGTTGGAGGTGCACTCGGTGCAGGGCGAGCCGCTCGAGTCCGAGTCCGACTCGCTGCGCCGCACCATCAGCGTCATACAGTAGGTAGACACCCTATAGACAGGTACCTTTAGAAGTGGCGAGGGGCATCCGGTAGGAGACGTTGGAGGTGCACTCGGTGCAGGGCGAGCCGCTCGAGTCCGAGTCCGACTCGTCGCGCCGCACCATCAGCGTCATCGCGCGGGACAAACTGTACTCCTCTGAAACACAATATTAAACTCTACAAATTCTCTTTGTCACTAAATTGATACTAAATCGTAGTCCAGACCGTGGCTCGGAAATTCATCATCTCTTGTATTTATTAAATTTTATTTAAGTTTAATCAATATTTTAGTTTACTAGATGTTGCCCGCTGTTTCACCCGCGTTGAATTAGTTTTTGTGTACTCCTATAAAATCAGTCAATATCATTCGGACTGTTACCTACAGTAAACACAGCTGGTGAAATGTGTGTGTTATGCGCTTCTGTTTACAATTTTGAGTGTCTCTTTTATATTTCTTCCATGGGAACAAAGGGAAAAATTAGTTTTTGTCCTATTCAAAGTCTAGAGCTACATTTATGCAAAATTTCAGCCTAATCGGTTTCGTAAGCATGGCGTGAAAGGGTGACACATCACTTTTCTATCGAAATTTGAAAGCTCATTTTCATCTCATGGGAATTGATTTTACTGAATTTAATAATTTTTGGGATAAAAAGTAACCTATGTCCTATTCCAGGTCTAGAACTACATTCATGTAAAATTTCAGTCCAATCGGTTCAGTAGTTACGGCGTGAAAGAGCAACAAACATCCATCCATACATCCAAACTTTTGCATTTATAATATTAGTGGGTTAAGTAAGCTTGGTGGTTATGGGTATGAATATTTATGTACCCTACCCACTCACATACCAATAATATATGTATATTTGAAGTGAAATAAAAGAGTCTTTAGTAAGTAAAACTTGTAGTTTGTATTGTCCTTTCGTAATAGCTACAAGTCTGTATACGACACATATGATTAATACTACACAAAAGCTCAGAGATGACTCGGTCTGCGGGCATCGGGTCTCTATACGCCGTGCAATGTCAAGTTACACATTGTGTCACTACATAAGAATTCATTTTGATTTGCATAAATATATTTCGAAATGTAAAAATGTAAAGTTTTAAGATTTTTTACTTTAATTGTAGTATAATATGGTATTACTTGCCAAATTTCTTAGTCCAAGGTCGAAATAAAGGTTTTTTGCGGCATAAATGGCCGTATCTTTTTTTACGTCAAACTTAGAAGATTAATTTTTTCACAGCTTCAAGGGACTGTAGACTTGAGTATATGGTTTTAATTTCAGCTCGATACCTCAACGCGTTTCTGAGATAAAGGGTCTTGACAGACATACGGACAGACGGACAACAAAGTGATCAAAAGGGTTCCGTTTTATCCTATTGAGGTTATTGTAAAAATTTCATGTAAAAATAAAAGCCAAAGGCGGTCCCTATACAAGAAACCTGGCAAATGTAGCACTTTTAACGTTATTTATTTCAGCTCTATCTTAAAGACTATAATAATACAATTTTTAAATTTGGTCAGGTTGTACATTCTATAACCACGCGTTATTTTTAGAGCTGCGTGACGTATCTTGAATATGCTGGATATATCATGCAGCCAGCTCCATATAAACTTTTCCTTTTCCCAATATCATTGGATTTATTAGCATTGCAGTTTTTGAATTAAAAATATTTATATTAGACCAGAAAATTTTTGTTTCGACAACAGAAGCCAGTGCAGCTCACTCACCAGCGTTACTGAAGGAGCTGTGCTTGTGCGTGTGCAACTGCGGGCGCGCAGGCGCGGCGGCGAGCGGAGCGTCGTCCCGCGCGAACGTGCGCAGTGTTCCCGCGCACACTGCGCCCCCCGCCCCCGCCCCCGCCCCGCTCTCCACCTCCGATGCCGCGCCGCCCGACATGCTGAATGTCGCGTATGGACTGATCTCGTACATCTCTGTAATTAATATAGATTTACAAGATAAAGTTCTGGATAAATGTTACGGACCCAAACAAAACATAATGCAACGATGCAATAACTTGCTTGTGACGACGCTATGTCACGTCGTGATAATTTCCCATGCGATGTCGCTAAGTTCAGACTGTACGAAAGGCACGCGTTAAGTTAGCTGTCACCAAACAGACCATGTCACCGTCAAAGTTCCAAGAAAGTGCAATTACACGACGTCACATTGTGTCACGACACACAACGTCACCATCATTATTATATCTTCATAATGTAGTTTGGAGGTCAGTTGGCTTATTGCTTGCCATTCGTTGTTTTATTCCTCAAGTATCTGAAGCTTTTTAGTCCAGTCCACTCTTTGTGACGTTCTTTTTTCGGAAATTTTGCCTTTGAGAATCAACTTGGAGGATTTGTAGACGGAACCTCTTTGCAAATGCCCAAAAAACACGATGTCACAAGACCCTAAGCTCTTAAATGCAGGAATGACAATAACTCTTACCTTGTTGTTCCTTCTTGGAGAGTGGGAGTTTGATCGGTGACGAAGTGTAAACTTGCTGGCAGTTCCGATGGTTGTCTCGTTTCTCTACAGACTTGTTGTCGTCGTCTTCCGAGATCTCTCCCTGCTGGTAACCTTTCCTGAAGCACTTGGCTGTAGAGCTGAAAATGACCGCTGATTATTGTCTCTTTTACACATTGTAATTTTTCATCCACAAAATAATGTCCTATTAAAGATTATACCATGATGTTCAAATCATTAAATCAATTTTAATGAATAGGATTCTTACGAAATAAAAGTGGTACTAAATCATAAATGTCTTGAAGTATGGAGAAATGAAATGCTAGCAACACATCCCGAGGATGCCTCGTTCAGAGGCGAAACACGTGTTGATAAGTTCTCTTGCTTGATATTTAAGATTACTTTGCTTGTATGCTCGTATTGCTTGCTTGTTGCATGTTTTATGCGGGGGGCGGGCGGGCGGTGCACGAGTCTGCGTTTTGAATAGCATGACAAGAATTGCTTAGCGGATAATTGCAAATTATAATTCATATATCCATAAGTGTACGGACTTTGTCCACACATTTATTAACTTAACACAATTAATATTTCCTAATGACATAGTTTACTTAAGTCAAGGTCGCTTACACGGCATCCACTAGTATTGAGGCCAATTTCTAGTGCCATACGGAAAACGATGTCCAAAGAATACTGCTAGCGACACATAATTAAGCAAGTTCTAAATTCATGTACAAAAGTTAGTTGGTTTCGTGCCGCTCACGAACAATAACATAACAATTTATTTATAACATCCATCCATCCATCAGCCTGTTTCGTCCACTGCTGGACATAGGCCTTTCCAGGATTTCGCCACTCTTTGCGGTCCTCCTGGAAGAAATGCCCATACTCACACACGCTGGGCAGGCGGGTTGGTGAGCGCGGTGCCGAAACCCTTGCACCAGTGACGCCGCTGCCCGTCACCAGTCTAATTTATATAAGGCTCGGCAATTGGGGATGGATATACCGCCATCCATCGGTCCCAGGCAATGGTGGGCCGCCTGGTTTTTTTGCCTGAGAGCTGTCCTCTTACTCTCCCCCGAATAACTACGGGAGGGTTTCCGAGTAAGATGGTGGTACCTCCACAGTCGAGCCCGGCATTAGCTCTACCACCTTTAACCCTTATAACATAACATTTTATATCCTTTATAACAGTGTAACATTTATATTATATTAAACAATATTATTAACATTAACATAACAATTCTTTCCACTACTATCCTGCCAAGGCATCTGGACTCGTGGTATCGCTCGGTCGACGCGTGCGGATCACGAGTACCTTCTGTAAGGGTGCGCTAGTCCGATATTAGCCCCTAGCTTCCAATAAGTTAGTTCGATAGTTCCAATTAGTTCCGCAAGGTAACGCCTAGTTAAATCAATTAGCATGTACACTGCCTTGGTTGTATACCTAAGCTATAGTGAGAAATATTGTGGCTTCGTGTTTTGTCGGGTAAGTTAATTTTATCCTTATCTTTTTGACGTAACGTAAACTAATAAAAACCATAAAATTTAGTATTAAGTTGTAAAAAAAAATTAAAAATTAAATTAAATTAAATAAAATAAATACGATTATAATAATAAATACGATTATTCATAGATTTTGCGAATGCCGATAAATAATGAAGTCGCAGTATTTCTCACTTGACCTTATACGTAAAAGTTAATACAACAAACCAAGAGGAAACATTTAATTGGCCAGACTTATAGTCATTCATACGTTAAAAACAGTTTACTGAATTAATTTTACCGATTAAAAAAAACTTATTTCCTTGGATTTTAAGAGAATCCTGCAACTTTTCCCAAGATACAACTTTTTGCGCTGTGTATAAAGCACGTTCTGTGATTTCTCGAATAGAAAATTGCGAGCCACCACCATATAGGAAAATAACATGTTATTTCAATAAGGGTACCTACAGAACGCTAAATATGTAGCTGATTTGGCCTTGACCAGTTTTTGTTTTTCGCATTTAATTGTTTAAAACAAGGAAATTATCCAAATATAGTACGTACATATAATACGAAGTAACCACAAACTGTATCTGAATTCATAAATTTTCTTAGGTGACGAATTGAGCAATCTCAGCACTCCATTACATAGTAAAGTATTGCTTAACGTGAAATTTTCAAATGGTAAGTCAGCAGCTAGACTTGTGAAAGATAAGATTACCTCCTTCTCCAGGCCAGCACGGCCAGCAGCAGCAGACACGAGACGGAGGCGAGCGCGGCCGTCGCTCCCAACATGGCCGCCGCCCCGCCTCCCGCCCCGCCCTCCGCTGGGGGAAACACCGCCGGGGTCGGGATGCGCTCTGAAACATTCAATCATTCTACGAATATGTACTTCTGAAATTTTAATAATTACTTGTAACAATTAGCTCATAATATGTACGTAGGTTGCTACGAAATATTTTAGCTGCATAAAAACCTTTTTTTTTTACAGACAACTTTAATGTTTCTCAAAATAAACTCCTCCAAGGTCTATATATCACCACATTTTCGAAAACGAATCCTCAAAACATTCAAAAAACGCGTTACACGTACTGCCTCGACCGAGTTCATGAATGGCTGGCCATTCATCATTTTCTTTACGGTGGGGAATAAAAAAAAATCACACGGGCCAGGTCAAGGTGTAGAGAGGATTGTCATATTTCGTTAATATTAATACATTTCTTATAATCATAGAATATCATCACGAAACGACTTTCTTGAGAGAATCATTGCAAAATAAAACTGGACTGACTTAGTCCGCAAAACATGAAAAATAAAAATTGCCAGTATGCGATTTTATTACACAAATAGATTAATAGTTAAATTAACTTTAATTTATTTTGCTCTATAAGAAGTAGCTGTTGATAGTTTTTATACAGCTAAAAACTTCCGTAGCAACCTACGTAGAATACGTACCATCAATATAGAACAGAATACTAACAAAGGTTCTGTAGGCCAAGATAGTACGTTACATAAATTTTCACCTTGTGAAGATGACATGTTGATGCTTGCTATCTTGACATGAATCCATTTTCAACCGTCACAGTACAAACTTGTACACCCACGTTCTACTGACGATTATTACGTCCCGGTGCCTCTATTATGCTCTATTGTCGTACTGCAGGCACCAAAGTGCCATGCAATTGAATCCACGCTCTCCAGGCTAGTAGTTAAGGCTCGAGACCTCTTCTTTAGGTCAAGAAGTTCACACTATTAAATCAGAGAGGCAGTCAACTTGGAAATAATAAAAGCTAAGGCTCTTCTGTATTTTATCTTACAATACAGAAATAGAAGGGAAGTTGCTTGAACGGTTATCAAGACAAGAAAGGTCATAGATAACTCTTAAAACAAAACTTACCCCCACTGTCAGTCAACGTTGAAAAGTAGTATGTTCCTAGCGTCGTCCCAGCAGCACTCGTGGCTAGAACCTTCAGATGATACCAGGTCGCTACACTCAGGTCACACATGGCTACTGGGTCCGCCATAGAGAGCACCCTCTCTGTCCTCCAAGTGGCCTCTTCAAAGCTTCGTATGGAGATCAAGAAGGAGCTGACGGGACAGCCATTGCTCTCCCAAGTGAGGAGGTTCAAGCGAAGGCAAGTGCTGTTTGTGGATATAAGGTCCTTTTCAGGAGCAGCCTTTGAAGCTGAAATTGACGATGCATTTGATTTGATTAACTCTATGAACAATGCGCCAAACACAAATCATACAGCGTGAAATAGATATTCCAGAGAACAGGTGAGAGGTGGTTTTAAGTGTATTTTGTAAACGGTAACATTTTATCAACACCCGTAAACCATACGTTTTAACATAGGTAATGCGTAATCCTTATAGCCGTACTTTGAGCACAAAACACGCTTTTATGGTTTACCAAATAGTGTTCTCCATCACTGTTCAGCAGATGGTAACTATACAAATACTATGCACATCATTCCAATAAACGTATTGGTGTATGCTCGTTAGCGGGATTCGAAACTGGATCTCAAGTATGGTGTCCTACGGAATGAGCCACCGGTGCTAGTTGAAATTTTGGAGTTCTACGGAATGAGCTACCGGTGCTAGCTGAAAGTTTGGAGTTCTAGAGCTATCGGTGCTAGTTGAAAGCTTATTTTTGTCTAAAATGGGCCTCGAGTTCTAGATGGTACTTACGTCCTCCTTTCGTGTTTGTAATCAGTTCCTCGCTAGGTTCTGAAGCACCAACACTGTTGTGCGCCGTGAGTCGAATCTTGTACAGAGCTCCACACGATAATCTCTCCAGAGTGAGAGAGCGAGTTTCAGCTGGAACCCTCGTTGAGTACCAATTCAATTGGTCGTTTCTGGAGTATTCTACAGTGTAACCTGTAATTCAAAGATATTGTAAGTTTTTTAGCATGAAGTTAAAAGAGTTTCACTCATAAGAGTGAAAAATAACTTCACGTGCAAAATAAATATTACAGGATGGAGCAAACAAAAAAAAATCTTCTATAACAAAATTAAGTATTTTAAAAGCGATGGAATTCGCAAAAAAATTAACTTTAATTTTCTATCTGACGGACAATGATACAAGTAGTGAAGTTTATTACAAGACTGTAACAAAGTAAGACATCACAATACGTTCCGTCAAGAATCAACAGAGACACTTTTTGGAAAACCGGTCAAAAACGGTTATTCTTGCATAAATTCGCATAATTTAGTTGTAGCTGTATGTATAGTCTACTCATACTCACTATGCACAGCAGCTCCACCATCCACGGGCACCTCCCACGCCACCTGAAGCCTGGAGGCTGCAGCGGTGGTGAGGCGAGGGCGCGGCGCCGCGGGGGGCAACAACGCCGTCACCTCCCACCACACGCGCTCCTCACCCCAACGGTTGCGGACGAAGCAGCTGTAGTTGTCTGACTGCGGACGATCGAGACCTGGAGATATCAGTGTCAAGTGAATGAATGAATGTGTTAGTAATAAGAGGGTAGGAGATTCTTTTGTACGAGTCAGTCTAAGGCTGAGATTCAGAGTGCATTTTGAGTCCGAACTCAATCTTACAAACGTCAAAAAGCGACGTGATCTCATACTAGAGTGAAGTTTGTAAGATTGAGTTCGGACTCAAAATGCACTCTTAATCATAGATAGCTGTTCAAGTGAGACGTTGTTTCCTTTTTTTTCTCATTGAATCCCGAAATAACAGTGGCGCAGTCCGAACTTTACGCGTGTGATTTAATAATAACCATTTCTACCTGGTGAAAATGGCATCAAGAACATTTGGTGTGTTAAATGTGTTCAATCACAAAACACATGAATGGGTGCTGTTCAACGGTCAACTGCAACAATGGTTCCTAGCGAATGAAATAACCAGCGAAACAGACAAATCAGGAGCAAAACGTCAAGCTATCTTACTCAGTAGTTTATACGAAACTACTTACAGACTCATCAGGGATCTAGCACTTCCTAAAGATGTCGGTACCCTAACCTATCAAGAGGTTATCAACTTGTTCCACGGCCATTTCCAAACAAAGAGGTGTACTTTTGCGGAGCGTCACAAGTTCCATTGTGCCGTTCAATAATCAGAAGTTTCCTTAGCGCAATGGTCAGCTTGCTTGGAGTATCTCTTATGGATAGAATCCGAAACGAGGAGATCCGTCGGAAATCGAAAGTAACCGACATAGCCTGCAGAATCAGTAAGTTGAAGTGGCAGTCGCCGACATTATGGCCGTTGGGGCCGAAGGGCTCTAGAATGGAGACCACGTACAGCAAAGCGTAGTGTACGCCGACCTCGCGCCCACTGGACCGACGACCTGAAGGACGTTGCGGGGGGCGGCTGGATGAGGAGGACGGAGGACTGACATGAATGGCGAAATTTGGGAAATTTGGCCTATGTCCAGCAGTGGACGAACACGGGCTGATGGATGGATGGAATGGTCAGCGCGTGTACGTGGTTTGGGCATGGAATGTAGTTTCCCGGTGACGTCACTAGTAGACACTTTGCGAGATCGCTTTGTGCTCGGTATGGCCTGTGGTCCCGAGCGGGATCGTCTGTTCAACGAGCCCATGGAACAGCTGACGTTGCAAGAGGCGTTCCGTTTGGCGGAAGGCGTGCGCTGCGCAAGAGAAGGATCCAAGGAAAAACTTTGACGGTTGTGTCAATTTCGCCTAAAATCCTGTTCCTGAAAAAAATCCTACTGGATAGTCAGTCGAGTATAAGACTTTTGAACCCCAAAAATTTCGGAACCTTGGCCCATTGAAATTTGGCCCAAGGGGTACCAAAAAAAAAAAAAAAAATTGTAAAAAAAATTTTTTTTGCCCTTCTCGGGGCGGTTTGTCTTGGAAGGGCCTTTTTTTCCAAAAAAAGTATTTCAACTTAAAAAAATATTTTCCGAGGCGCTAAAAAAAATTCGTTTTGATCCATATCTCCTAAACTTTTAAAGCTAGACCCCTGTTGATGGTATTCTAAGAAAAGGACTCGACGAGATCTACCCGAATATGCAAAAATATTTTATACACAACGGGCACTAGGCTATATCTCGGGAACGGTTGGAGCTAAGGCAACTGGATTTTCACTATAGTAAATGGCTCGACAAGGGCTACCCGATGACAAAAAAATGGACATTTGACAGGTTTTGACAGTTTTTTTTAAATTGCCTTCGGAACGGCTGGGGCTAGCGCTTCCGGGTTTGGACTCGAATGACGAGTAATACGAGCACTTTTCGACCGATGGCATCAGAGACAATGCGGCGCGAGACATCAGTAACATGACGTCAGTCGAGCAGCGCTCACGTGTCGAAAATTCGCAAAGTTGAGTGCGGATCGAAAACGGAAAAGAACAGAAGTTATTTTTCAAGAAAATTAAAATGGTGCAGAAGGAGCATCTGCTTCCCCGTCGCGGACCAATTCGGATGCACAAATACGCGTGTGGAAATCTTGAAATTTGTTTGTTCACAGGCGTTATGTCGAGGATACTTATATTAATCTAAGAATTAAATAATTATCATTCAACGTTGTAGTTTTATTTTGTAACCTTTTCCTTAACCCGACTTCCTCGTCGCTCAGCGACAATATTTTTTCGAATTCCGTAGATTTATTTCCAATGTGCTCGATAGTCGTGTGAGGCACGAAATCTGTGTTTTTTTTAAATAGTATCCCCCATATATAATAGGTATCGTTCGATAGGTCGTTTCAAAACATTACGGGTGTGCGAAAACTATTTTTCGATTTAGGGAGCCGTTGGCGAAATATTAAATTTTAAAGTGCTAATTTTAAGTCAAGTGTCCCCCCCCCCCCGCTGGCTAAACGGTTGCTTATGAATATGTACAAAAATTCACAGAAGTAGCTGTAAAAGCTAAGTAGCGTTTACAGGTTTACTTGGCCGGTTTCATTTAGTTTGTTTTCAAATGTCGTGGTATTATTACATAATTTTATAACACTAGGGATTGAATTTTAGATTTTAGGGCTGACAACAAAAATAGATTTCTGTGACTTTTGTACTTACTAAGTATAACAAGGTCTATGCCTTCGACCACGTATCGAGTATCAGCAGTGAGTGGCGGGGAAGGTCGTTTCCTGCTCCAAGATCTGACTGGAGGCGGGGAGCCGACTGCCGCACAGCGCAGGCGCACTTGACGACCGGCCGCTTTCAAGACACGACGACCAAATGACGTCACTTTTGCTGGCGCTGGAAGTTGAATAAAAAGAATTTGTAACAAGTACTTATTTGTATTTGAACTGTATGCCATTTGCCATTTTTATTTTTTTTAGCAAATGTTTTCAAGAACTAATCCATTCATTAACTGGTTTGTCCACTGCTGGACAAGATAAGCTTTCCAAGATTTTTCCTTTCTTGGCGGTCTTCTTGGAAGAAATGCCCATACTTATATTTTGGTTGATAAGCGCGTTGTCGAAACCCTATAGCACCAGTGACACCGCTGCCCGTCACCAGTCTGTTTTATATAAGGTAACCACCGTATTTGTATCCAAATTTATACTGAAGACTCTGAAAGTGGTCAGGACCAAGATTCAATGACCCTGTTCTCGAAATACGAAAAATAGTTTTTACCTTACTTGTTCAAGAACAACCTCCACTCAATTAGTATCCATTCATCCATCAGCCCGTGTTCGTCCACTGCTCAGCCTGTGTTCGTCCACTGCTGGACATAGGCCTTTCCCAAATTTCGTCACTCATGTCGGTCCTCCGTCCTCCTCATCCAGCCGCCCCCCGCGAAGTCCTTCAGTTCGTCGGTCCAGTGGGCACGAGGTCGGCCTACACTACGCTTTGCTATACGTGGTCTCCATTCTAAAGCCCTTAGGCCCCAACATCCATCATGTCAGCTACAAATATGGCCTGCCCACTGTCACTTCAACTTACTGATTCTACAGGCTATGTCGGTTACTTTCGATCTCCAACGGATCTTCTCATTTCAGATTCTATCCATCAGAGATACCCCAAGCATAGCCCGCTCCATAGCTTGCTGAGCGACTTTAAATTGGTGGATCAAGCCCTTTGTAAGAGACCACGTCTCAGCGCCATACGTCATCACAGGAAGGACGCACTGGTTGTACATCTTAGCCTTTAAGCACTGCGGTATCGACGACGTAAATATATGACGCCACTTTCCGAATGCTGCCCAACCCAAGCATATTCTCTGTCAGCCTCGGCGTCGAAGTTGTTTTTATCCAGCTGTATGACTTGACCCAGATTAACATATTTTTGAACAACTTTGATGCTGATATTGTCGACGGTTATTGGCCCTTGGATGACGTGATAGATGGACATGACCTTAGTCTTATCCAAATTCATCCGCAGGCCCACTCGTCTCGAAGAATCGCTAAGGCCGCGCATCATTGCCTCCAGTTCCTGCAGCGGTTCTGCCATTATCAGCGATTCCGTGATTATCAATAACCAAGATAGGTAGCTTGCCCACAAGATTTTCTTCGTTCTGTCAGGCATGGTTATCTCTCAAGAAAAGTAAACAAACCATTCCTAATTTGGCAGCAAGACTTTTAGATGAAGAAAACGGTCAAATCAAGAGGAAAGTGAAACCGCGCTGGCAGTGTCAAAGTCTAGCCATCGGTCACAATCTCAAGGAAAATTCAAAGTTCAGGCCAACTTGCTACATTTGTCAAAAGAAAGGTCATTTAGCAAAGGATTTCCGACTGTCCAAGAAATAACAACATGGAAGTTCTTCGAATACATCACAGAGCCATTACTCAGCATGTAATACTTACGGTGGAGAGTCAATGGATGACTGGATCCTGGATAGTGGGGCATCGGCCCATATGTCTCACAATGAAGGAACTATTAACAGAACTTAGTGTGTCATCATCAGTGAAGATAGTAAGATTAGGTAATGACATTGAGCTCAAAGTGTATGGTGTAGGTACAGTGGAAATTGAGAAGTGCATACATGGTCAGTGGTATAGATCAATAATCACTGATGTACTCTTTATTCCGGACTTGAGAAGAAATTTATTATCTGAAGGTGTGCTAACCAACAAAGGTTATACAATCACAAAAATGGACCAAAGTGCAGAAATACATAAAGATGGACAACTACAAGCATGTGCGGTACGTAAACAAAATAATTTGTATTATGTGTTGTTCAGGTCAGTTGTTCAGAGAGAAGCTAATGTGTCAAGTAGATAACTTAAAGTTATGGCATGAAAGGCTAGGTCACATTAATGTAAAGTCATTGAAAAGTTTGGCGAAGGACACAGGTATCACTATAGAGAAAAGGAATGTTCAATTTTTCTGTGAGCCATGTATGTATGGTAAACAACACAACTTGCCTTTTAAAACTCAATTGCACTGTAAAGTAAATGCACTAGGTGATATTATATATAGTGATGTTTGTGTGATGTCCATGCCTTCTGTAAATGGTTCAAGATATTTTGTTTTGTTCAAAGATATTTTTTCAGGCTAAAGGGTGGTTTTCTTTATTGAAAATAAAAATGATGTCTTTGATTGTTTTAAAGAATACTGTACACAAATTAAAAATAAGTATGGTAGAGATGTCAAGATATTTCACTCAGATAATGGCACAGAGTATAAAAATAGTCAGTTTATTAGTTACCTAAAGAGCAAAGGTATAGAGTTCATTGCATCGGCTCCATACACGCCGGAGAAAAATGGTTGTGCAGAGCGGCCATAGTAGCAGGAGCGAGGACCATAGTAGAAAGTAGTCGGTCAATGTTATATGCCAAAGATTTACTAATTATATATTAAGTTAATTGTGCGGTGTACATTTTGAATAGGACACCTAACACTCAGGCTCCAGGCTCTACACCATTTGAATTGTGGACAGGTACTAAACCAAAACTGAACCATGTGCGTGTGTTTGGGTCAGAAGCATACATGCATGTACCTGACCAGTTGAGAACAAAACTAGAACAAAAGGCCAAGAAATTGATTCTAGTTGGTTATGAAGGCAATAACAAACTATCCTCAAGCAACATACAATGTTTACTTTCTCAAAGTCACTTCCTTTTCTGTGCAAAAGACGACATTACGCAGTCGCCAACACTGTTTCCACCCACTTTAAAACTGCTTTCGCTCAGCGCTTCTTTTGCTATCTTGGTAGCATACTTTTTAAAGGCAAATAGGGTACTTACTATGAAAATACTACTACTTGCAAAAGTAATTGTAGTAGAATGCTGTCAACCTGGTAATTAGGCCTCTGCTACGCAGGTACGGAAAAGCTCTTCGAGACCAATTCCTAATTTCATTATTTTTTGTTTTTATTTAAATTTTTACTGTATTTGACAAGAGAGAACAGCCATACCGATGTGTGAAATGTTTTGTAGGTATTGGTTTATTTTCTTCTTAAATTTAAATTTATTTTCATTGCATGTCCTTGTTCATCATAGATAATAAATAAAGTAGAATCGTCGTTTTTGTATGTTAGTTCCTACCGATTATGACAAAACTAATGTTATGTGTTTTGTTCAGATACTCATATTTCTTTATAAATTTATTGTTATTGCATGTCTTTGCTCAACATTGATAATAAATAAAGTAAAATCGACGTTCTTGTATGTTAGTTTTTACTGATTATCTCAAAACTAATGTTTCGTGTTTTGTTCGGATACTCTTATTTCTTCTTGAATTTATTGTTACTGCTTGTCCTTGTTTAACAAAAATAATAATAATGTATAACGACGTTTTGGTAAATTATTGTCAAAATCAATGTGCCTTTGTTCAGATGTTCACTTCTTTTTATAAACATACTTAGGCACCTACTTGTTCGGTACGCAACATTTATAATATAATTAAACACTTATTTCGTTCTGCACAACTGGAAAAGCACTGATGCCTATACTACGGTTTTTACTATATTAGGCATCAGTAGCCATTTCATTATTGCTCAGTAACATGACATTGTAAAGTACTGTGTTTTTGTATTGTATAATATATGTTAAATAGCCTAATGTTTTGTTCAAATTGATGGTAACAATAAATATTTTCATTTTCAATTATCGTTTATTTAATCCATTGACCAAGAAGATTAAAGTGTCTAGAAATGTGATATTCAATGAAAATGCTATGCCAAGTATTAGAAAGAATATTGTCAACATCATGTTCGATAATGAAGAAAATCAAAATATGCACAGGAGCAAAACTGAAAAAGATAAAGAAATTTGTACTGGCTTACCAAATGAAAGTATGGATGAAGTTGCTCACTTGCCAAAAAACAACATGGAAGATTTTTGTGACTTACCAATTGTGACTGAAGGTGATGAAACAAACAATGAACCATTAGTAAGCAGTGATGAAGCTGCTGAAATGTCACATATTTACAATTTGAGGCCAAAGCAGAATCTGAAGAAACCACAGTTCTTGAATGAATATGAGCTAAATATATGTAAATTGATGATACCTGAAACATATGATGAAGCAATGAAAAGCCCCAAAAGGGAACAGTGGAAGAAAGCTATAAAAGAAGAATTACTAGCATCGGAGGAGAAATGAAACATGGGAATTACCACCCTTACCACAGAGTAAGAAAGCGATTCCATCAAAATGGGTTCTTAAGGTAAAGATATCACCTGACAATGGGAAGCACAGGTTCAAGGCTAGATTATGTGCAAATGGATGCTCTCAGAAATATGGCATTGATTATACAGAAACGTTTACTCCAACAGTCCGATATGACTCGGTTAGAGTTCTTCTGGCAACAACTGTTTGTAAAGGCTACAAACTCAGGCAATTTGATGTCACAACCGCCTTTTTATATGGTGATCTAAACGAAGTATTCATGAGACCACCTGTTGGATTGAATGTTGAAGAAAACCTGTATTGCAAAGTGAAGAAATCTTTATAAGGTTTAAAACAAGCGACAAGATGCTATCATGAGAAGTTTTGCAAATACTTACTGGAATTGGTATTGATGCCAACATCAGCTGATAAATGTGTCAACAAAGGACTGATTAATGAAGAGATAGTATTACTTGTCTTATATGTCGATGATGGCTTGATAATTGTTAAAATAATGATACAATTAAAGAAGTATTAGATAAAATACAATTAAAATTTGATATCATTGTAAACTTACCTTTAACATTTGTGGGCATACAAATACGAAGCCCCATTTAGCTGAAGGGTCTATTTTTATTCACCAGCTGGCCTACATTGAGAAGGTTCTGGAAATGTTTAATATGTCTGATGCAAACTCTCTATCAGTTCCATTTGCCCCAACTGTCAATTAGTGACTGCACGGAAAACTGAAGAGTCTGATGCTGAGAACTTACCATATAGATCACTTGTTGGTAGTCTAACTTATGCAACAATAACTACTAGACCAGATATTTCCTATGCAGTGGGAGTACTAAGTAGGTACTCAGAAAAATATGATCAGACTCATTGGAATGCAGCTAAGCGTGTGCTGCGCTATCTACAGGCTACAAAAGGGTGTGTTATTATGTTTAAACCAACTGAGAATCAAGAAATATTTGGCTATTCTGATTCAGACTTTGCTGGAGACAAGGATACCCGGAAGTCAACATCGGGATATCTATTCTTAATGATGGGGGGGCCGGTGACATGGACAAGTCAACGAGAGTCAACTGTTTCACAATCAACTACTAAAGCTGAATATATTGCAGCTTCATTGGCTTGTAGGGAAGAGAGCTGATATAGATTCATGTTGCAATAACCTGACTATTATATTCATGGATAATCAGAGTGCCATGGAACTTATAAAAAATCCAGTCTTTCACAAAAGAAGTAAACATAATGACATCAAGTATCATTATATTAGAGAGAAATATGAGGAAAATGTCATTGATATTAAATATGTACCAACTAAGCAACAGTTAGCTGATGTGTTAACAAAACCTTTAGCTAGGAACGACTTTAATAACTTGGTTAACTTAATGTTATCTTAATTCGCCTATTTAAATGTTTATTAAAGATAAAAATTTGAATATTGTTTTCATTTTGTTCAGAAGTTATGTTTCAGAAATTTCAAAATAAAAAGACTGTATTGGTATATAAAGCTTTTATTAAATAAATATAGCAGTTTCATTTTAGACAGAAATGTAGAAGTTTTCTTTTGTGACATGTGAATAAAATATAGTAATGTAGTGAGTATTTTGAATAACTTTGCGTTGTAATGTAGATGAGCTATTTTCTGGATATAGTGGGAGTGTTAAGAAAGTAATATCAAGAACGCAGCTCAATGTTACTCTGTTAAATTTGTTTGTGTTTACTATAGTGGCGCCTCTGGCGGTTTTCTCTTGAAAACTTCCTTGTTTGAAGAATGTCCATTAAACGAGTTTCTTTTTGTAAAGTAAATTAGCTTTTTATTGTGTATCGCACAACCCTGCAACTTAAAAGCCACAAAAAGCTTCAACAGGCTATATAAAAGAAAGTCACATTTTATAAGGGCTTGCAACTGTGGACAGACATAGCACCATCAATTGGTCCCAGGCACAGTGGGCCACCTGTTTGTGCCTGTTTGAGACTTATCCTCTTACTATTATTGTCCGAAGTTATTTGGGTTACTTTGCGAGTAAGATATATAGTGGTACCTATACAGTAGGGCTCTACCAGCTCTACAACCAAATTATTATAACTGTTATGATAGGACATTTTAAGTTTATTGCAAAACATAGAAGGAAATATCAATAAAAAAATAGGAAAAGGAAGACCTAGACGCTACTTAACTCATGTAAAAGAGAAAGTTATATTGAGAGGTCAAATCATTAGGAGAAGAAATAGAAGAATGGCGCCTACTGCACCGATTGTGGTTCAATTTTTATTTGATCCTCTTTCTCAACCCTGAATATTATGTCATTATTAAAACTCAAAATAATTTAGTTTGTTTGGTTTTATTTCAGTTTTTTTAAGCTTAGCAAAAAAGTATAGCTATTAGAAAAGTATATTATTTTGCAACATAATGTGATGAAACATGTGTTATATTTTATATAATATTTATATCATGTTTCAAAGCTAATGACAAGAATCAAACTGGTTTAGATATGTAAGTTTTAAAAGGTCTAACCTACATATAATTTTAAGGGTGTCACATTAGACCATAGTTCTTAGTCTTCCCACGACCACGTAACGTAAAATCGATAAGAAACTTTGGAGACATCTTCAAAAGGTAATGAATATTTATAATTTTATGGGTAAAACAGCATTTGTCACAGTGAGTACCTCTGGCATTAGGCTTCCTCGGCACGATGGCGCTCATCTCTCCCTCCCCGGAGGCCGTGGCCGCCGTCACCCAGAACTCATACACCTGATGCTCCCGCAGACCTCGAACTTCCACCGAGAATTCCTCCTCCTCGTCCTTATGGAGTACCATTTGTTGAGAGTGTTGGCCGGTTCTGCTGACAGCAAATACATCGTTCGTTTTGTAGCTAGAAAATCTTTTCCTTTTATGGTTGGAAGCTAGATTATATAAATAATTAGTCCGTATTCAAATCCTCCCAGTAAGTCAAGAATGCTCTAATAAAAGACATTTTCTCAAAAATACATTGTAATATTACCATTACATACTGTAAAGACCTACCAGAAAATACTTCATCTTGGCGAGCTATTAAAAGTGTCCAGGTAATCTGAATAACTGTCCAGGAAATTCGTATGAAAATCCATTACATACCATATGTTCACAAAGTATATTTCATATGTTTTCTTTTTAAAACTATCCGTGTCTATGTCTATAAAAGACTAAAGAGGTTTTTCTCGTTGTTTTTTTTTTCTTAGTTCTTAGCGTTCCTCTATTTAAATGGCGTTGTCTATGAAGAAGGCTCTCAAGAAGGCTACATGGCGGTAAATACCTTTGCCCAGCTGGCAATAATAATAAAAATTAGGGTAAAAGCGGGAATTTATTTTGCTATAAATTTTAGTTGAAAGTATTTTCTGCAAATTAATTACAAAATGAAAACTCAAGAAATCAATAACAATAAACATGACTAATCGCGCAAATATGAGCAAGTAAGTAACACTTATTATTTCCTAGTCAATTTATTATATTTGATACTAGCTTTTGCCCGCGGCTAAGCCCGCGTGTTATTTGGTTTAACGGCATGCTTTTTTCTGGGATAAAAAATAGCTTATGTGTTAAGTTAGGGTATAAGCTATATCTGTTCTAAATTTCATCCAAATCCGTTTAGCCGTTACAGCCTGAAAGAGTAACAAACAAACACACACATACAAACTTTCGCATTTATAATATAAGTGTGATGTGATAACTCACTATGGTGGAAAACATAAAAATGTCTCTTTTTATTTTTGAGGAAAGCATTATACTTTCTTCGACCATGAATTAGCAATCCTGGCCTCGTATATAAAACTCCTCGCCCTACTTTTAACTTACTCGTCCAGGATTGCTTATTTCCTGGTCTTAGCAGTAATGTACTATATGAGCACTGCGATATTGAAAAGTACTGTGATGAAACCTGCGTGGTCTAAAAATCGTATATTTGTGCCTGAAATACGGCAATAAGCATATCCTTATCACGTCGGATGGGACGTTGATGATCGAAGGATGGGACAAACAAATCATCAGTGAAATATATAAGTATTGGCTGTTTATCTGCATCAGAACTTATTTCATCTGTAAGATGGATCCGAGCCAGAATCTGAAGAAATTTATGAGAATAAAGTGAGCGAATAGCATACGTTTTTGTAGTTAAACACTGACAGATGACGACGAAGATGACAGTAATAAAGAATAACTTAGGCCTACCTCTGTGGTCTGCTATAGACTGTGTAGTGTTTTATCTTGCCGTTTCTTTGTATCGGCGGCAACCAGCTCACTACCACCGTGTCTTCAGAGTTGGGCAACGCTTTAATATCTGCCGGCGCCCCAGGTACTGCAATGTTGCAAAAAGAGATCACGTCAATAAATCACGTACCTTCTGAACTCATGTAATGCTATAGTATAATGATATAACTCACTATCTTCATGGGTGACACAGTACACTGGGGTACTGACAGGCCCCGCCCCGGCGCTGGTCCGCGCTCGCACCGACACAGAATAGTTTGCAGCTCGGATGAGCGATTGTAGAACTGTCTCCATACCCCCTGAACGACGGGACTCCACTTGAGCTTCAAGCTGGTCTATGGGCTGTCGATAAAAAAACAATTGATTTATGATGAAGATTTTATGCTGGTTGGATTTTTAGTCTCTGGAAAGCCAAAAGCTGATGATTCCCTTCCTTAATAATTTAATAATTTGAAACCGGTAGCCTAAGCAATAATAAAAATGAATATTTGTGGAATAAAAGGTACAAGAATTTGTGTATAATTTATTCAAGAAGGTGTGTTACATTTTTTATGAAACAGCAGATTCTTTTTTTGCTATTTTTGGGCTCGGCTGTCGAGGTGGTGGCACCTTACTTGCAAACCCTCCAGAAGTTATTCGAGAGAGCAAAGGGATAGCTCTCAATCAAACAGGCAGAACTAACTAGTTCATCATTGGATGGCGTCCTTAAAAAAACAGACTGGTGACGGAAAGCAGCGATATAGTATGAGGATTTCGGCACCGCGCTCACTGACTCGCCTGCTCAGTGTGTGTGAGTAATGAAATGAATAATTTATTTCTGCAATATAGGTACATAAATACACTTATCGCACGTTAGGATTTATTAAATAAATTAAATTTAAAACAGGAAATTTAATATATTAAAATAGGTTTTGGGTTTGCTTAGTATGGACATTTCTTAATGCGAAATCTTGGAAAGGCCTTTGTTCAGCAGTGGACGAAACAGTCTGACAGATGAATGAAATTTCTATGTTGCTTGTGTTGTAAATGTTTTTGGCTTATCAGCAGCTAAAAATCCAACCAGCACGTATTTAAATGAAGAATGTAGTGTCCTGGGGATGAAATCACCTCATAAACTACTTCGTATCCCAACAGAACGCCTCCACGGCTAGCTGCGGGTGGGGGCTCCCACCATACACGCAGTGACTGGGCAGATAGTGGTTCACATCTCACTCGCTGGGGAGGGGCTTCTGGAACTGTAAAATACAATGGGGAGGTAGACCCAAAAGAGACCGGAATAGTGATGACAGGCAGGCATATATAGTATCAATTACTGATTTGTTACCGCCTTCTCCAAAATTTTTGTGGAAGTCTCTGGAAATACTGATCTCTCTTTTGCTGACACTCTCTCAGTTGCCGGGCAAGCAAGCTTCATTCTAGTTCAGATCGATGCTTCCTATCTGGTGCGGTAAACCCATTGCGTGTAAAAAAACCGGTTAAGTGCGAGTCAGACTCGCATACCTAAGGTTCCGTAATTCGACAGTTTTGGGGACAGTCAGGAAGAAGGTATTTAAAATCTTGCCCACAACTGTTTATGATAACTAAAAAAAGAATTGATTGTAGCACAAAAGAGAAACAAATATTTTTATACTGTACTCAAAATAAACTCTTTGATGAAAAATTTAATTTTATCATTTTGTTATCGTGTATTTCTCACCCGCTATATCTTTCCTGCAAATTTTGCGTAATCCCAAATCACCATGATTTATTACATATTTTTAGTTCATTAGTTTCTGAAATAAGAAGACATGCATTGTTTCGTGGTTTTTGAAAGATTTCTCTAAATCGGTGCCAGAAATATAGTAATAAAAGTATATATTTTTATAACCAACTCTTTGATATCTGCAATTTGATACCCATATTGTATTTTTATAAAATACCCACCACCCGTTTCGGTTTTTTTTTTGTGGATTTTCAAAGATTTCTCAAAATCGGAGCCAGTAAATGTAGTAAAAGTGTATATTTTTATGATTACTTCTTTAATATCTACAATTTGATACCCATATTGTATTTTTAGGATATTCTTTTTTTCTCTTTTGCTTTGGAAATATTATAAACAATTTAAAATTTTTTTTCATACCGTATTATGTAACTAAGTGAATGCTATTTTTGTGGAAAATTTCAAGTCTTTATCTGTAACGATGCCAAAGTTATGAGACTGTGAAATACGGATTCTCACCATAAAGGTTTCTTTTACCTTTCAGGTATTACGGAACCTTAAAAATATATCAGACATGTTTCGGCTCACCTCCTTCTAAAGTAGTAGCAGTGAGCGGCGCGGACGCAGGCCCCGCTCCAACCGCGTTGAAGGCGCGCACTCTGATGTCGTAGTGCGCATGCGTCCTCAGCGCCGGTAGCAGCACCTCCGCCGCACCCCACCCCGCCACTGTCAGCGAGCTGCTGCTGTTGTCGGTGGCGCCAGCCTCGCGCCAAGTAACCACGTACCCGAGTAGCTCGCCGTTCCACGAGTCTTGGGGAGGGGACTAAAATAAACATAAAAACTGTCAAGTGCGCGTATATAGGACTCCAACTCTTACGGTTCCGTACATACACAATAATAGTCCCGGTGCAGTATATACGAGTATGACCAATTTAACTTGACACTTACAATACATTAAAATCTATGTATCCAAGAGATAAAATTAAGTTATTCTCCGATATGTCCTTCAATAATTAAATATTGGTAATTTTTCTTATACCCGTACTGTATACTACTCGTGAACGGAATTTAAAGTTTATAAGTCAACTGAAAAGTGATTTTCATGGTGAGCCACTTTGTATGAAATTGATTACGTAAATAGCAATAACTTTTTTTCCACTGAGTTGAAAACCTGATTTTTTGAGAGCATCATGGAGCCGCAGATTTCTGTAAGAGGTATTAGTTTTAATTTGATATCTCTCAATGGACTCTTATACGGACAACACAGTGATCGTATAAGGGTTTCGTTTTTTAATTTCAAGGTACGGAATCCTAAAAATCTTGTTACATTTAAAATATTCGTAAATTCTTAACATAGAAAATCCTCAAAGCGAGAAAACTTGTTTACAAATCCTGAAGTTCGAAGCATGGAATAAATTACGTCTATTTTATAAAGGTCCTTTAGGATATTTCCATTTTGATTTATGATATTTGAATTTTCTTGCCTATCAACTTGCTCGTACGTAGGATCAGATTCACGATGGGTTTTTACTCGTGATCAGGTTTTTGTGAGCAATTATTCTGATAGAACGTATGGAATGAAACGTTTTCTCCAGTTTTAGTGTATAATCTAAATGGGCGTGTCCTCTTTATAAGGGGTACTTTATTAATAAAAGGTTTCAAATTCATGAGATTATTTAATTTTGCCTACCTTCCAATTGACCAATAACTCTCCGGGTGCAGTGGCCTGAACTTTGACATTGTGAGGTGGTTCCGATGGTGCTGAAAACATAACCAAGCTTTATAAATGTCAGAGGGGTTCCCAGCTGTGGACTTTCATTAAAACAGTTTAACACTGATAACACCCTCTTTTCAGCGACCCTTTTAATGTGCTAAAGTACAGAGGAATTAGGTTTTTTTCCGCTCTTCCGGCACAAATACTTGCTTTGGAAGTTTATTTCATTGTCAGTAAGTTGTATGTTAACAAAACACAATGAACCTTCCTTTGGAAATGTTGTTACCTTCTTCCAATGTCTTCACAATCACCGGCTCGGAGTACTCGCTCTCTCCGATTGTGTTGACTGCAGCTATCCTCATGGCGTACGCGGTCGCTGGACGGAGACCTTCTACTCTATATTCCAACGCCATTTCTTCAGCTGATTCTGATAGATCGAGCCTGGAAGCATTATCAAACACGTATTGCAAGAGAATAAATGAATTGTTTACTGAGTTAAAATAACTGGGTATTTATAGAGGTGATGGCTTCCTGGTATTTATGTACAATTTGGGCTAGTACTAGAAGATGGATTTGACGTTAGTCAATCGAAGATGGTGTCACAAATTTGTATTCTAAGAGCTTCGACGAGGAAGGGGTGAGCAGTAGGTATGAAATTTTAAACATGGCAAGCGTTTGCCGACACTAACTGACTTGTTTATTCGATGCCCGTTTTTGAGATGGAGATTTTTGTCGGCACTATAGAGTGACAAACGGAAAAAGATTCCCGTAAATACAATAATATTGTCTTGATGTACCTTTTATACCCAAAATCGGTCAGAATGTATAAATGTTTATATGATAAGTTGAGATCTGATGAGTAGCATCGAGAAAATATTGAATTATTGACGAAATAAAACCACTGAAATGTGCAAAATCGGTCTAACCTTTCTACAACTCTTTCAGCCGAGATTTCTCTGGTCGGTGCCTCGGTCCAGTCATCCCTCTCTGCTCGTTGTCTCTCTCCCACAACGCGGTATTGTAGTCTGTATGTGCTTATCTTAGCGTTACCGTCGTAGCCACGACGCCAGGATAGCGTCGTGCCTCTCGGACCACGGTGGGAGACGTGGAGGCCTCGAGGGGCGTCAGGGAATTCTGAATAGTTTCAAAAATAAAACTCTTGTGAGCTTATACTATACACAAAAATATTTAAAAACTAATATATGCCCACGTATTATTATTGTTAACAACATGTCAACGCCTTCACTGATACTATTTTGGAATATTGGAGGCAAGACGACATAAGACGACGTTGCTATTTTATTTTTACATTGAAAGTCGTTGTCAAACCGTCATTCGCCGAAACAGTGGGCATGTAGTAAGTGTATGTCTAAGTGTATAAGTATAAATATGTAATCATCTTTGTGCACTAAGCAATGTTACCTTGCACAGCGAGATAGATAAGCAGCTCATCTCTACCGTACGTATTCTCAGCTCTGCACCGGTAGACCCCGGAGTCGTGTCGCTCCGCGTGCGCAATGCTCAGTTGAGAACTGACGCCGGCTTCTGAACGCTTCTCCGATACTGCCACTCTAGAATAATGAGACAGGACATGCTTTTGCAAGAAAGCGATAATGTTTTTATGCATACAGATTAAACAGACAATAGTTTGTGTCAAACGGTAAAAACGGTTGTGAATAAATCAGTGTATAAATTAACTAACGAGCAAGTATTATATTTCATTCCATACTAACACATTGGCTCGCATCTCCCTTTAATTTACTTAAGGGCACTGGAACATCTTCTGTAAACTTCGATGGTACTGTTATTCCATTTTCCAACACTGCTAAGAATCTGGGCGTTATTTTTGACAGCACACTTTCTTGGGTCACACAGATCAACGAAGTAAGCAGAAAAGTCCATGGAGCTTTTCATTCCCTGAAGCGACTCGAGAACTTCCTCCCTTACAAAACTAAAGTCTCTCTTGCTCAGTCTCTTCTCCTACCGCTTATTGACGACGCAGATGTCTGTTTTCTTGATGCCAATGTGGAGCTGGTCAATAAGCTTGAACGTTTTCAAAATCTTGGTATTAGATTCATCTATGGTTTACGTAAATATGATCATGTATCTCATTTTCGTCGTGAGCTTCAATGGCTCTCCATTCGACTTCGTCGTCACTTTCATATTCTAACTCAACTCTATAGTATAATCAATAACCCCCTTTCCCCTGATTATCTCCGTGTTCGTTTTGAGACCCTGTTTTCAACGAACAAAATTCCCCGATCACACACTGTTTCTCTCCTTAAAACCCCATTACATAGTTCTGCGTCGTTTAGCAAGTCTTTTAACGTTGAGGCTGTCAGACTCTGGAACTCGCTTCCAGCAAATATTCGTGATTGTCCCTCTATGAATATATTTAAAAGGCGACTCAAAGAGCACTATACATAGGTAACACTAAAAGTTTCCGGAACTGGCCACTTACATAAACAATATTTAAAAATTTATTGCAACATTTGAAAATAGAACTCTTTGGCTGTAGAATGCAGTTTGTTTCATATGACTGTCTTTTGTTTTTACCTTGTGGCGCCATTTAAAAAATTGTGTGTCTGCATCAACATGGATTTAACTCGGGAAAATTTTCGTAGTATGATTTTCTACGATTTTAAGTGTAATTTGGCAGCTCAACAGAGCATCGCTCGGCTTGAAACAGCTTTTGGCAATGAAGCACCATGCAAGACGACTGTTTATAGCTGGTTTGCAGAATTCAAGCGTGGTCGTATCAATCTCAGTGACGAATCTCGCGATGGTCGGCCGTCCACCGCTGTGACCAACAAAAACATCGATGCTGTGCGCCGTATGATTGAAACAGACAGGCATGTGACCTACCATGAAATTCGCGCATCCTTAGAAATAGGAATGAGTCAAATACAATCAATCCTACACAAACATTTGGGTGTGAGAAAGCTGTGCTCGCGGTGGATCCCACACAACTTGACCGAGGCTCAAAAAACGGACCGCGTCACTTGGTGCAGTGCCATGCTTACCAGATTCAACGAAGGTGCGTCAAATTTGGTGTGGGACATAGTAACAGGTGACGAAACATGGATTTATTGCTACGATCCCAAAACAAAGCAGCAATCGAGCGTATGGGTCTTTCAAGATGAGCCGAAACCAACCAAAGTGGCGCGCGTGAAAAGTGCATCTAAGCGGATGATTGCTTCTTTTTTTAATAAAACTGGACACGTGGCTACTGTTGCTTTAGAGAATCGTCGTACCGTGAATAGTGACTGGTACACGACCATTTGTTTTGCCGGAAGTTATTGACGAACTCCGTAAAAATAACCGTAAACGCCGTATCATTCTGCACCACGACAATGCTAGTTCTCACACGGCCAGACAGACAAACGACTTTTTGAAGACGAAAAATGTAGAACTCATGAGTCATCCTGCATACAGTCCCGACCTGGCACCTTGTGACTTTTTTCTGTTCCCAAAAATTAAGAACCAATTACGCGGTCAACGATTTTCATCACCAGAAGAGGCTGTCGAGGAGTATGAAAAACACGTTTCAGAGGTCACCACAGGGGAGTGGCACAAAAGTTTTCAAAACTGGTTTGATCGAATGAAAAAGTGCATAGACGCCAAGGGAGATTATTTTGAAAAACAATAAATTAATGTTGTACCTTTAATAGTATTTTTTCATATTCATTCCGGAAACTTATAGTGCGTCCCACGTATATCACTCTCATGAGTACCTTTTAGCATTTTAATATAGTATCATTAGTATATATGTATGTATTAGTATTCTTATTTATATATTAATAAGTATATATGTATTAGATTATGTATTATATATTATTATATATTATTCAATTATTAATAAATGTACACTTATGTATGTCTACCTATTTACTATCTTTTCTCTAATCCCCAGAGGTAAACTGGAAGAAATCTCTTCTTAGAGATAAGTTTGCTTTTGTACATGTTTATTTGTTTAGTTTTATTTAAAAATAAGTTTTTAGTGTACAATAAAGAATAAAGAATAAAGAATAATAAAACGGAACACACCTGTAAGTGGTAAAGTCGACTCTCTTCATGTTGTGCGTCCACTGCAGCGTGATGGGCGGGTCTCCGAGTGCGTCACACTGCAGCGTCAACTGCGATGTGCGCTTCACCGTCATATTCCGCGACGAGTACTCAAAGTGGGCGGGCTCTGGGAGTGAGACAGTAGTTTTTAAATTAGATATTTACTTTCTAAAATAATATATGAAAATGACAATGTGACTTATGTATGTAAGAATAAGTAAGCTTACGTAGCTTACTAAATATTTTGAACATACCAGTCTGGTGCTTATTTTTAAACGTATATATTTAATGTTCTAGAAAATCACTGAATTAGTGTTTCGTGTTACCGTTGACAGAGATCCGAATGATCTTGGAGAGTCCACGGCCGATCCCATTCTCGGCGCGGCACAAGTATTGCCCCTCGTGGTGGTGCGCCGCCGGACCGATGCTCAGCGAGCCGTTCGGGAGGACGGAGAACTGCAGGTCCAGGTTCGACACTGGACGGAACTCTCCCACACCACTGCCTACAATAGTTTTGATTATGTTTATGTTAGATCGGCTCTCAACGTACTTCGTATCTTTTATCTGCACACTCTAATAAGCATATTTACTAAACAACTTCCCGTAAGAAACAAATGTCCGCAAATGAACAAGTTGTTCGTATGGATGAGTACTTTTACCAGTTTTAGTTTCCAAAACCGCAAATGTCACGGTGTATTTAATTCAAATATTGTTATTTTTGTGTAAATTGCCATAATATTTTCATTTTTGAGAAAGTTATTCGTATGCTTGATAGAGAATGGAGATAAATGGCACTGTAACTCCATTAAAACATAACAGTCTATTTACATTCTGTTTATTGTTTGGTATAGTTGTACTTTTGTCGATTTCTAGAAAGTGCTCTGTTACTGTGTAGAACATGATAAAATTAACCTTGGCCTTTCAACCATACGATTCTTGGTTCAGGATATCCTCGAGTTGAGCAATGAGCCAATATTTGTGTTCCGAGTAGTGCCGACACGTCTTGAGGCTCGTGGATCCATGATGGAGCAACTGAAATATACATTATCTTCAAAAATAATCTTTACTTCTGATGATAATATGAGGTGTTATCGTAATAATTTACCCTTAACAGCAAGGCGAGCTGTATGGTTGACTTCAGCAGCAGAATTCGTTGCAACACATGTGTATTCTCCACTATGTTTAGACGTCACATGGGAAAATATTAGAAAACTAAACTCATCTAATGACTTCTCTTGGACCTAAAACAGAAAAATATGTTTAATATATTACCATAATTTGATAAATAATTGAGTTACCCAGTAAAATGTTATCCTATTGATAAAAATCTGGTTCACCTGTAAAGAGGAAGGTATATGCTGACCATCCTTCAGCCAAGAGAAGTACACAGGTTTGTCACCGGATGTGATTCCACACAGTACTTGGACAGAACTGCCTTCCACTAAATCAGATGGAAACATAAACCCTGCTATTCGTGGTGGATCTGAAAACATGGTTGTTGTTTATTCGCTACTATTTGATTTGTAACAATAATTCCTTTAGAGATAAAGCGTCCTACAAACATAATAATTATTTGAAGTTACTGTTTATTATCATTTACCCCATTCAAATATGATTTCATATTAAAGACTAATAAAAAGGACTTCAGCAGGTTGAAGTGGCAGTTATTTTAATATTTCTGGTCTTGGCAAGCATTTTACTCTTGTATACAGACAAACTCAGCCATATCTATCACCTGCACTTACTTCTGACAAAGATCTGTATATCCTTCTGTGCGTACTGCCCCGAGGGCGCCGTCACCCTGCACGAGTAGACCCCCGCGTCAGCAGCCTCAGCGGGCCACAGCAGCAGCTCTCCCCCTGCGCCCGCCGCCGCGCGCCCCGCGTCCGCCGCGCCACCCGCGCCCACCGCCACACCGGCGCGTGCCCACCGGATCTCACTGGCCAGTAAACCACCCTTTGGTACACAAGGTTAAACACATCCAGAAATAGTTCAGACCACCAGTGGTCTAGTGGGCCGAGTACTCGACTACTAATCCGGAGGTCGCAGGTTCAAATCTCGTAGGGGCACGTTTGTGTTCAGACTGCGTGCTTCGGACGACACGTTAAGTTGTGATCTATCCATTACGCTGGGGCAGAATAAACATAGGTGTACTGTCACTTTTAGAGTCTATATTTGGAAACACCCCCGACACCCCCTCGACGATTTATGTCATGCTGTTTATTTATATGTTTGTTTATATTTCAGTTATTCATATTACATTTTATTTTATATACCTACATAAAATGTAGGAGAATAGTAACATACACCTATAGCAACATTAGTCACATAAACATTCAAATAAATTAAATTATAAAAGAAACCCAGATAGAGAAGGAGAAAACAAAAAGAACTTTGTTGTGATAAAAAAAAAAAAGAACTTGTTTGTCTACTAGTTGTGTATGAGCAAAACGAAGTGAAAAAGGAAACTTATAATTTTACTAAGCAAATGCACCTCCATCAACCTGATTGGAAATCCGGAGTATGGACAATAGATGGTCGTGTTGAGACCGGCGACCACGCGCACCGGACCGATGCTCCTGATGGATGGAGGACCTGAGCAAGATAAATATATCGTATTTTATATTGGCTTAGGATCTAGAAGTGCTCTTTCCGGAAATATATTTACCGCAAATTTGTTTTTACTTTTAATTTCTTACATTCAAATTTAATCTTAATCCATAGTTGAATAATGTCCAATCCAAGCCATTTTGTTTTAAACATGTCTAGTAGTTTACAAAACATAATGTTGTACAACATTGTATGGATTTCTTATATTTATTAGAGTCTAAAAGTACTCCCGCAGAGTCCTGATGATGATGATTCATCATGTAACCGACACCTCGGCTGTGTTCCCCAAAAAAAGTGAGTGAATTATTTGAGTCTGTTTGCAACGAAAGCATAATAAAGAATAGCGTAATATAAACAAAAGCGATCGCCATCTTAAGGCGGTACCGCAAAAATATTGTCACTTTTTGGAATCCGGTAACTAGACTTCCAAGAAGAAACTACTTGTTTAATAAATTAGTATAACATTTTTGAAACCTTTTTCTAGACTTCTACTGAACAGAAACGCGATTGAAAAACTTTTACTCGGTAGAAGTAATTATTGAAATGGGGTCTTCAAACACACTTTTTCTCAATTTTTGACGAATAGGAATCGTGTAGAGTATTTATAGTACATTATGATACAAGTGAGCTGCGTTGGACATTACAGTCGAGGCGGGAGTAAATGGAGCCAAGAGTGTAATGCTCACGCGTTTCATACGACGTTTTTCAACAAACTTGAGAGGAAAAATTATAAAATTTTTAACATAATGAAAAACACAGCTATGAACTAATAATTTTCTTTGAAAAATGCCGGTGGAGATTTTGTTTTTTGCGCAGATGGAAATAGAGGCACTGACGCAAAAAGCCAAACAGCCAAATATTGCCAAACAGACAAATATTTAATATTAACAAACTGAATATTTTTGTATTTACAACAAAAATTTGAGTTAATGTGTTGATAGCAATAAATAATTTGATGAAATTAAATGACTATTTATTATATTTCAACTGAGACAGTCTATTTATTCTCAAAAACTTTACCATTTCCCAAGACATCAAAACTCTTTGCTAAGATTAATAAAAAACTGTAAAATAAAAACACTAGTGTGATAAGGTAAAGTAAAAAGCACGCGTGTTTAATATGCTGCATTATGTCCCTGAGAACGCTGCAATAAGGGCCATTTTATAAGCAAGTGTGTTGTAAAATATATTTTATTAGATTGGTTTGAACAATATTAATATAGAGGCTGAAGAAAAATTTGCTGGCTATTTCTGTTTTTTTCCTATATAATGAAGCTACTTTTATCTATTTTGCCCTGAATCCGTCCCTCTCACGCTGTGTGTCTTTCCGCTTGGAGTGACAGTGACCGTTGAATAATTCACATATCACCCTAAGGCGCGCTGATGTTCAGTAGCGGACTCACCGTAGACATTGAGTCTAGTGGAGTGTTACGCGGCTCCGCGCGAGTTACTAGCGCGACACGTGTAGCGAACGCCGTCCTCGGGCCGCACCGCGCTGATGTTCAGTAGCGGACTCACCGTAGACATTGAGTCTAGTGGAGTGTTGCGTGGCTCTGCGCGAGTTACTAGCGCGACACGTGTAGCGACCGCCGTCCTCGGGCCGCACCGCGCTGATGTTCAGTAGCGGACTCACCGTAGACATTGAGTCTAGTGGAGTGTTGCGTGGCTCCGCGCGAGTTACTAGCGCGACACGTGTAGCGACCGCCGTCCTCGGGCCGCACCGCGCTGATGTTCAGTAGCGGACTCACCGTAGACATTGAGTCTAGTGGAGTGTTGCGTGGCTCTGCGCGAGTTACTAGCGCGACACGTGTAGCGACCGCCGTCCTCGGGCCGCACCGCGCTGATGTTCAGTAGCGGACTCACCGTAGACATTGAGTCTAGTGGAGTGTTGCGTGGCTCCGCGCGAGTTACTAGCGCGACACGTGTAGCGACCGCCGTCCTCGGGCCGCACCGCGCTGATGTTCAGTAGCGGACTCACCGTAGACATTGAGTCTAGTGGAGTGTTGCGTGGCTCCGCGCGAGTTACTAGCGCGACACGTGTAGCGACCGCCGTCCTCGGGCCGCACCGCGCTGATGTTCAGTAGCGGACTCACCGTAGACATTGAGTCTAGTGGAGTGTTGCGTGGCTCCGCGCGAGTTACTAGCGCGACACGTGTAGCGACCGCCGTCCTCGGGCCGCACCGCGCTGATGTTCAGTAGCGGACTCACCGTAGACATTGAGTCTAGTGGAGTGTTGCGTGGCTCTGCGCGAGTTACTAGCGCGACACGTGTAGCGACCGCCGTCCTCGGGCCGCACCGCGCTGATGTTCAGTAGCGGACTCACCGTAGACATTGAGTCTAGTGGAGTGTTGCGTGGCTCCGCGTGAGTTACTAGCGCGACACGTGTAGCGACCGCCGTCCTCGGGCCGCACCGCGCTGATGTTCAGTAGCGGACTCACCGTAGACATTGAGTCTAGTGGAGTGTTGCGTGGCTCCGCGCGAGTTACTAGCGCGACACGTGTAGCGACCGCCGTCCTCGGGCCGCACCGCGCTGATGTTCAGTAGCGGACTCACCGTAGACATTGAGTCTAGTGGAGTGTTACGCGGCTCCGCGCGAGTTACTAGCGCGACACGTGTAGCGACCGCCGTCCTCGGGCCGCACCGCGCTGATGTTCAGTAGCGGACTCACCGTAGACATTGAGTCTAGTGGAGTGTTGCGTGGCTCCGCGCGAGTTACTAGCGCGACACGTGTAGCGACCGCCGTCCTCGGGCCGCACCGCGCTGATGTTCAGTAGCGGTCTCACCGTAGACATTGAGTCTAGTGGAGTGTTGCGTGGCTCCGCGCGAGTTACTAGCGCGACACGTGTAGCGACCGCCGTCCTCAGGCCGCACCGCGCTGATGTTCAGTAGCGGACTCACCGTAGACATTGAGTCTAGTGGAGTGTTGCGTGGCTCCGCGCGAGTTACTAGCGCGACACGTGTAGCAACCGCCGCCCTCGGGCCGCACCGCGCTGATGTTCAGTAGCGGACTCACCGTAGACATTGAGTCTAGTGGAGTGTTGCGTGGCTCCGCGCGAGTTACTAGCGCGACACGTGTAGCGACCGCCGTCCTCGGGCCGCACCGCGCTGATGTTCAGTAGCGGACTCACCGTAGACATTGAGTCTAGTGGAGTGTTGCGTGGCTCCGCGCGAGTTACTAGCGCGACACGTGTAGCGACCGCCGTCCTCAGGCCGCACCGCGCTGATGTTCAGTAGCGGACTCACCGTAGACATTGAGTCTAGTGGAGTGTTGCGTGGCTCCGCGCGAGTTACTAGCGCGACACGTGTAGCAACCGCCGCCCTCGGGCCGCACCGCGCTGATGTTCAGTAGCGGACTCACCGTAGACATTGAGTCTAGTGGAGTGTTGCGTGGCTCCGCGCGAGTTACTAGCGCGACACGTGTAGCGACCGCCGTCCTCGGGCCGCACCGCGCTGATGTTCAGTAGCGGACTCACCGTAGACATTGAGTCTAGTGGAGTGTTGCGTGGCTCCGCGCGAGTTACTAGCGCGACACGTGTAGCGACCGCCGTCCTCGGGCCGCACCGCGCTGATGTTCAGTAGCGGACTCACCGTAGACATTGAGTCTAGTGGAGTGTTGCGTGGCTCCGCGCGAGTTACTAGCGCGACACGTGTAGCGACCGCCGTCCTCGGGCCGCACCGCGCTGATGTTCAGTAGCGGACTCACCGTAGACATTGAGTCTAGTGGAGTGTCGCGTGGCTCCGCGCGAGTTACTAGCGCGACACGTGTAGCGACCGCCGTCCTCGGGCCGCACCGCGCTGATGTTCAGTAGCGGACTCACCGTAGACATTGAGTCTAGTGGAGTGTCGCGTGGCTCCGCACGAGTTACTAGCGCGACACGTGTAGCGACCGCCGTCCTCGGGCCGCACCGCGCTGATGTTCAGTAGCGGACTCACCGTAGACATTGAGTCTAGTGGAGTGTTGCGTGGCTCCGCGCGAGTTACTAGCGCGACACGTGTAGCGACCGCCGTCCTCGGGCCGCACCGCGCTGATGTTCAGTAGCGGACTCACCGTAGACATTGAGTCTAGTGGAGTGTCGCGTGGCTCCGCGCGAGTTACTAGCGCAACACGTGTAGCGACCGCCGTCCTCGGGCCGCACCGCGCTGATGTTCAGTAGCGGACTCACCGTAGACATTGAGTCTAGTGGAGTGTTGCGTGGCTCCGCGCGAGTTACTAGCGCGACACGTGTAGCGACCGCCGTCCTCGGGCCGCACCGCGCTGATGTTCAGTAGCGGACTCACCGTAGACATTGAGTCTAGTGGAGTGTCGCGTGGCTCCGCGCGAGTTACTAGCGCGACACGTGTAGCGACCGCCGTCCTCGGGCCGCACCGCGCTGATGTTCAGTAGCGGACTCACCGTAGACATTGAGTCTAGTGGAGTGTTGCGTGGCTCCGCGCGAGTTACTAGCGCGACACGTGTAGCGACCGCCGTCCTCGGGCCGCACCGCGCTGATGTTCAGTAGCGGACTCACCGTAGACATTGAGTCTAGTGGAGTGTTGCGTGGCTCCGCGCGAGTTACTAGCGCGACACGTGTAGCGACCGCCGTCCTCGGGCCGCACCGCGCTGATGTTCAGTAGCGGACTCACCGTAGACATTGAGTCTAGTGGAGTGTTGCGTGGCTCCGCGCGAGTTACTAGCGCGACACGTGTAGCGACCGCCGTCCTCGGGCCGCACCGCGCTGATGTTCAGTAGCGGACTCACCGTAGACATTGAGTCTAGTGGAGTGTTGCGTGGCTCCGCGCGAGTTACTAGCGCGACACGTGTAGCGACCGCCGTCCTCGGGCCGCACCGCGCTGATGTTCAGTAGCGGACTCACCGTAGACATTGAGTCTAGTGGAGTGTTGCGTGGCTCCGCGCGAGTTACTAGCGCGACACGTGTAGCGACCGCCGTCCTCGGGCCGCACCGCGCTGATGTTCAGGTAGCTGACCACATCACCGGCGCCGTTCATGAACTGCGTGATGGTCCTGGAATCAACACAGAGCAGAATATAGTTTTTTCTCCTACCATTAAAGTTAATAGTTTGTTCAAGTGTTTACCTCTGAGCAGTATTATGTTCTTCGAGCGGCTGCGAGTCCAGCAGCCAGGTGAACCTGGGCGCGGGCGCCCCCGAGGCGGCACAGTGCAGGGCCAGCGCGGGGCCTGGGTGCAGAGCTTGCTCGATGAATGTATAGTGCAGCTCCGGCGCTGTGTCTGCAACCAAGGACAGCTGTTTACTGACAAGGAAGTAGCTGCAGGTTAGGATATTGATAGATAAAAGTGAATGTGCTTGTAAACTTTCATTTCCGAGTTTCTCGTATTGCGTACTCGTCACTTGGGATCTAAAGAAAATAAAATTTGAATAAAACGACAGCAACATAGCAGAATAAATAAAACATATAAATATAAATATTTACACTGTAAAAGCTCAAGAGTTATTTATTTTTAAATATATATATAGTAAAATTATAAATAAAAACAATAAAATTTTCTCTTGAGAAATATATCTTGATATATTTAAGACCTTAACTGGGCTCCGCATCAGTTAGGGTCCGAAAGATATTATATCTTAAGATTTTTTTTGTTGTTTATATTTATCATTTTACTATATATATATATCTTTAATAACAATTATAAATAAATGGAGAAATAAATTATGGAAAGAAAGGACTTTAAAAAAATGCACAAAGAAAAAGGCAAAAAAAGATATTGTTTTGTTTTACTTGAAATTTGGTATAAAATTTTGCACGAAGAGGATCGTAAACTCAACAAAGCTCAAGAGGGAAATGAAAAACGATAGCAATTTATAGAGATGTTCTAAATTACTTGTTTGATTTATAACGTCGCCTATGTCCATTTTCTGGAATCAGCAAAACGGCAATAAATCTTTATTCCCTGAAGCAGATTATCAATATCAACAGAAAATCCAATTAACGCTGCAGTAATTCCACAGCCTCCACGCCATCAATCCCCCTCCACCTGCGGGGTAGTGTCAGCGGGGCGAGGGAAGCTGACCACGTCCAATATACGGCGTCGCTCGTTTATCAGCCATCATAGCCGCCTCCGCCATTAGCCGGCGAAAATATAGCCCTCCTGACGATAACAAATAACGCCAAGAAGAGCTCAGTCTGTCGTCCCGCTCTAATTACTGACAATATAATCTGCTCCGCTGACAAAATGGAGCCGTACACTGGAGATTAAGTGGTTATCAGATGACGTTGGTACGTCATTGCTGTAACCTGATTTGAGATGAACGAATGTCGATACTTGGTAAACTGATTTACGATGCAAAACTTAGCAAATTAGAGTACGACGTTAACGAATGAAAACAATCCAGTGTGGCACGAATACCTCTTATTAATCCCTGCCCCTCACACACATACTCTTTTTACCTGAGGAGCTGATTGAGTTTAAAGTTATGGCGACCTGTATTTGCATTCACCTTTTCTTTTCAATGCAATATTTTTTAAATTTACTTTTGTTAAATCACTATGCCCTTATTAATAATTTATATGAAGTGATACGGAAGAGCGGGGTCTTTTATATTTCTACCACAAGAACGACAGAAGAGAAATACATATAATGTTTCTTCTTGTATGAAGACTCTAACTACTGTAAAAACCGTAAATTTAAGTTGGTGTAATAAATTATTAAGATTTGATTTTTGAACCATAATCACTAACTGGACTAAACTAAGCCAATATACACTGAGGTATGTTATAAAAACTAAATAACATCCATTTAGATTACATATTTTTGAATATTTATTTGCCATAACTACGCTGATAAGACCTACCTAGAACGAAGGGCGCTCACCCAGAATGCGGGAGAGTGAAAGCAGGTGAGACTGTCCAGAGACTCCCGTTGAATCTACGGAAGGTTTTATCGGGCGAATGACTGAGGAATTAATGAATTCTTCAATCTTCTGTTAATGCGCAGCATGAGCCCGCTCTCCCCGCTGCGCCCGCAGCTCTGGTAGCTAGGAAACTACCAAAATGAATACGATGTCCATTTCCCACCCAAAACAATCTTGTGATCGAGCAACAATTTTTGGAACGTACCACATTCGAACGTTAATGTATTGTTAGTGAAATTAATTAAAATGAAATGAATATCTACTTTATTCTGAAAATGTAGGTTTTAAATATATTTACCGCACGTTAGGATTTATTAAATAATAAGGAAAAACACAATATTATTAAATTAGGTTTTGGGTTAGCTTACATTTAATGAGTTAATACATGTACATGATCTAAAATTAAGGTATATTTAATTTATACAATTATGTGGGTATATGCGATCTGATAATAATAGCTACTACCCATGTACTAAATACTAGTACGTTACATATGCAAATAAAATACATGCCTTACTCCGCCCATTCGATTAGTCTTGCTTGCTAAGGAGAAGGGCAAGAAACATAGCAAGATCATGTTTTGTTAAATAGCATTAATTCAAGAATGGATAATTGAATTGATCAAACGACATTGTTACTTTTTTCCAAGGTCAACTATCGATAGTCACGGAACACTAGTATATCCATCCCCAATTGCTGGGCATTATATAAAACATTTGCGTCACTGGTGCAAGGGTTTCGGCACCGCGCTCACCAACCCACCTGCTTAGCCTGTGTGAGTATCGGCGAAATTCTGGAAAGGCCTATGGACCGCCTGCACGAGACTTTTCTGTTATGTTATATCCTTTATTGTACACACACAGAAACTTAAACTAAGATAACAAAAAAAGTAAAAAATATGCACAAAGGCGAGCTTACCTCTTCAAGAGGTTTCTTCCAGCCAACCAGTACTGTGGTGAAAGAATACACGAAATAGGTTGGCAGCAAGTATACAAAAGGATTTTAGCAACTTATTCTATACAAATAAAATAATAAAAATATAAATTATAGATATAAATATAATGGATATAAATGAATAAATACAAATATATATTAATATATACTTAAATGATTTAAATTACATACTTAAATATTACTCATACGAGAGGAAGTGCTCTTAGTACTGTGCTAGAAATCGTGACGGCAAAGTCTAAACAAATTAACGTTATTTTCTTTGCATGAAAATTGGCACGATCACTCCACCATATCAAACAACCATTTCTATCGCAGCAAAGAAAGTTTTTGCCATCAAAAATCTGTTGCTGCAGCCATCAGTTTTTACTTGCGACCACGAGGTTTGAGCTGGCACTGAGCCCGAGCGAATTACATAAAAAACACTTCGATTAAAAACCTTGATTAAATTATGTAAAAACACTTAATCTTACTAACTTATTATTAAATATCAAGGAGAAGTCTAACCTTCCTTGTTGTTATTTACCAAAAAATATCGTAAAAGTTTTGACGGTGAATCAATCAATTCAAAAGAAATTAAACAACTTTGTTTTCTGGAGCCCTAGAACTGTAGCTTTTTGTTATGATCGCTTTATTATGTTGAAATATTTTGAAGTTTTGCTACGATTATTCTATCGAGATTATCCTTCATTGAGTCTTCAAATGTATTCGAGTGTCACATCAACCCGTGGTCACATCCGATTCATCAGATAAATCCATTGGCTCATTTGCCTCGTTTAGTGTGTATTGCGTACATTCCATTAGAGCCGTCGTTGTGATGTATGTGTGAGTGAAGTTAGATCGGGAGAGGATGTGAGAATGTGTGTATGTCAGGGTTTGTGGCCGGTGACAAATGAGCTGTCAGCGGCATCCTCTGTTATTATGTTTGGTCTCTCACTAGCCTCTTGATCATATTAACAATATTTCTTTCACAAAAGTTAGATCGGGAGAGGATGTGAGAATGTGTGTATGTCAGGGTTTGTGGCCGGTGACAAATGAGCTGTCAGCGGCATCCTCTGTTATTATGTTTGGTCTCTCACTAGCCTCTTGATCATATTAACAATATTTCTTTCACAAAAGTTAGATCGGGAGAGGATGTGAGAATGTGTGTATGTCAGGGTTTGTGGCCGGTGACAAATGAGCTGTCAGCGGCATCCTCTGTTATTATGTTTGGTCTCTCACTAGCCTCTTGATCATATTAACAATATTTCTTTCACAAAAGTTAGATCGGGAGAGGATGTGAGAATGTGTGTATGTCAGGGTTTGTGGCCGGTGACAAATGAGCTGTCAGCGGCATCCTCTGTTATTATGTTTGGTATCTCACTAGCCTCTTGATCATATTATCAATATTTCTTTCACAAAAGTTAGATCGGGAGAGGATGTGAGAATGTGTGTATGTCAGGGTTTGTGGCCGGTGACAAATGAGCTGTCAGCGGCATCCTCTGTTATTATGTTTGGTATCTCACTAGCCTCTTGATCATATTAACAATATTTCTTTCACAAAAGTTAGATCGGGAGAGGATGTGAGAATGTGTGTATGTCAGGGTTTGTGGCCGGTGACAAATGAGCTGTCAGCGGCATCCTCTGTTATTATGTTTGGTATCTCACTAGCCTCTTGATCATATTAACAATATTTCTTTCACAAAAGTTAGATCGGGAGAGGATGTGAGAATGTGTGTATGTCAGGGTTTGTGGCCGGTGACAAATGAGCTGTCAGCGGCATCCTCTGTTATTATGTTTGGTATCTCACTAGCCTCTTGATCATATTAACAATATTTCTTTCACAAAAGTTAGATCGGGAGAGGATGTGAGAATGTGTGTATGTCAGGGTTTGTGGCCGGTGACAAATGAGCTGTCAGCGGCATCCTCTGTTATTATGTTTGGTATCTCACTAGCCTCTTGATCATATTAACAATATTTCTTTCACAAAAGTTAGATCGGGAGAGGATGTGAGAATGTGTGTATGTCAGGGTTTGTGGCCGGTGACAAATGAGCTGTCAGCGGCATCCTCTGTTATTATGTTTGGTCTCTCACTAGCCTCTTGATCATATTGACTGTTCGGTTTAAAAGCGTTCGGAACGCGCAAGTATGTCTCAGATTCTATTTTACTGATATGGTAACACTAGTTGTAAAAAAGTGAAATGTCAAAGTTGTTTTTTCCGGTTTACTGTCAATCTTGGTCTCAGGGAGATATGTGTAAAAATGGATTCAACCAGTGTTGAAGTAATTATTATGTATTTCAAGGAAATAAACAGTGGAAAAGTGGTGAAATAATTTTATTGATAAGCATCAATCGCGATCCGAGTCGTGCGTGAAAAGTTTCGCGAAATATTATTACAAGTGGAGTGGGATGCAACCAGATTTGCAATTCCACGTCTTAACAAGTGTTATTTCTTATGGGATTGGCATGCCTGGGTTAGATATTGGTGTTTAGGTAAACTCCCGAAAGCTGCTGGATGAGCCAGTAGTTCAACACAGACCTGTAACGTGCCGAGGGCGACAAAGGTCAACGAGCTGACCCCTGACCTCCTATCAGCCAGGGTTGAATCTGGCCACCCGAATGCAGTTTCGACGACCAGTCAAGGACGTGGACTTCAACACTAACGTGAGTGTTTAATCGTTTACCCTTCAGAAAGGAATTTTAGTATATAAGAACCCCCTTTGTATGGGAAGCCCCTTTCTGACAGGTTTTAACCTCCTTATAATTTTCAAATGGGTCCAGCACGCGAGGTTTAAACCATATCTTTAGAGAGGGGGGCTTTTCACATACATTTGCTGGTAGCAGAGCGTGGTTAAGTTGTTTAATATCGGATATTAAACAACCCCGGACCAAGATATATTCTGTTTATATAAGCCGAACCGATATAGTAGCTCCGTTGACCTAAGATAATTTGTGAATTATACTTTGTTTTAGGTAGGTAGTTTGGAACCTTGTAACCTAAAGCGAGATCAAATAGAATATTTTGTTATTTCTTATACTACAGTACTCGGACTGTGTATATGAATAGGTTTATGTAAGCTGGAAGGATATTTACACAGCTCCTTTAGCTTTAGGTATTGTATTATATGTTGTATTGTGGATAAACATATAACTTTATAAGCGCGGTTAAGTCTAGTGAACCCGGACAAAACTATAATAGTTTGTAAATTCATACAGCATAACCATTGCTAGCAAGCGAAGCGGCTTAATTATTAGTTATATAGTTGTTGAAAGCCTCGGCTTATATACGAGGGGTGGCTGATATAAAATCTCCTTTGTTAAAGAAAGTTTAAAAAATGTTACTGGCCACTATATTCTCGTATTCTTTGTTTATTCCTTTTTTAAAAATTATGACACTTATTTGTTTCTACGAGTTCAATTTTTTTTGGCGCGTCTTCGTTTTTATCAAGTTGCAATAAAATTAAAAATGGATAAAATTGAGTATCGCGCTGTGATTAAATTCCTCGGTAAAGAAGGGAATACGCCGACGCAGATCCGAGAGCGCATGTTTAAGGTGTTCGGAGATTCATGTCCTTCCGAATTTGTAATAAAGTTTTGGTCAAAGCAGTTTAAACAAGGCCGTGTGAGCTTAGAAGACGATCCCCGTAGTGGAAGGCCCATTTCTGCAGTTACCGCAGATAATGTGGAAAAAGTGAAGAAACTGATCCTTGCCGATCGGCGAATTAAGCAGTGGGAAATAGCTAGAGATGTTGGCATTAGCAAGGAACGAGTTCATGAAATAATTCATGAACATTTGGGAATGTCCAAGGTGAGCGCACGTTGGGTGCCTAAAATGTTGACCCCGTTTGATAAGCAAAGGCGTGTGGAATGTTGTCAGTCATTTTTAGACTTGGTAAAGGATAAAGAGGAAGAAACTATCTTGCGAATAGTGACCTGTGATGAAACTTGGATTCGTCAGTGGGATCCCGAAAGCAAACAAGAATCGATGCAATGGAAATTTAAAGGGGAAAAACCACCAAGGAAGTTTAAGGTCCGGCTGTCAGCGGGCAAACTAATGGCAACCATTTTTTGGGATTTTGAGGGGATTCTTATGATAGATTACCTGCCAAAAAACACCACGATGAATGCTGAATACTATGCGAACTTACTTGACCAGCTACGCAAAAAAATAAAAGAAGACAGGAGGGGCAAACTTAGCAAAGGCGTTTTGATTTTGCATGATAATGCACCCGCGCACACGGCCTTTAAGGCGCGGTCATCTCTGACAAAAAACGGCTTTACAGAGATCAACCACCCACCCTATAGTCCAGACCTGGCTCCCTCTGACTACTTCTTATTAAATTTTTATTTAAAGAAAAATTTGAGAGGGCGCAGATTTTCAACAGACGAAGAGATGAAGGACGCTGTGAATGACTATTTTGATGATCAAAATAATAATTATTATTTTAATGGTATGCTGTCACTTATTGACAAATGTCGTAAGTGCATTTCAGTTGCAGGGGACTATATTGAAAAATAAAAAATAAATTATTAATCCATGTATTTTCTTTCATAGTCAGGTAGATTACTTTTCAGCCACCCCTCGTAAATTACAAATTACATAGCAGGGCTAATGTGTAATGTGTAGTTTTTGGTTAGTGAATCATATTAACTAAGCGAGCGCTTAGGTATAATATTATAACAACGTACATAGGTTATGTTACAACTTGGAATTGTTAAATTTGTTTGTTTTGGAGTATGTTTAGTCTTTAACAAGTGTTTAATGTGATTACATACTTTCAGAAGCCAATGACCTTTGGATATACTGTTAGTTAGTGCTACAGTTTGGTTTATATTGTTTATTTTGAATGAAAACTTCTTGACACTTGCGATTGAGGCTTGGACATAGTTGTTTGTCAAAAGTGTAGCATACATGTAACTAACTGGTTTGTGTTGTATGGATTATATATATATAGCAGCAGAAACGGTCTGTCTGTCTGTTCATAAAGTTATGATATTGTGTTTATTTGAAAATGTTTGAGTGATATATAGCAACAGAAAAGGTCTGTCTGTTTGTTTATAAAGTTATGATATTGTATTTGTTTGTACGCATTTGAGTATTAAAAATTGGTTTTGGTTGAACTCGCATAATTGAACAACAGGGTTGTATTGTGTATTATTGTATTGAAATTAGCATACTGATTAGAGTCTAGTATATTTGGGTCTACAATAGGATTGTATACGGGGACGTTTGTGATTCGTGCCAGAGTTAGTTCGGTTTTTAAATTGTTGGTATTTTCTTTGATTTTCCGGTCTACAATGTCGAGGACTTCTCCGAGGAACATCTTGGCCAGCCAGCTGCGCTGGTTTGTCAGCGTTCAAGGCTTGTTGGCTCGAGCTGATCGGGGCGATGCAGTCCTGGAGCGGTACTCACAGATGGAGGATCGCCTCGAGAAAGCTGAGCAGGCGCTCATTGAGCTGTTGGACCAGGAGCTGCCACCGGAGGTAATGGCTAGCCCTAATAATGACATGGATCAAATTATGGATATTTATAATGAGGTCACACAGGTCGCCTGTCAGATTAAAAAGCGACAGTCAGGTGTTTCGAGCACACCTGATGTAAGACATGCAGCGCAAGGTACATCGTTGCACAGTAGGCTCCCTACTTTGGAGTTAGGACATTTTGACGGTACCATGGAGCTATGGGTGCCATATAAGGATATGTTCACCTCGTTGGTTGACAGTAGGCAGGATTTAACCAACGCACAAAAGATGGCATATTTGATGTCCACTTTAGAAAGTGAGGCAAAGAGCTTAGTGCAACATTTAAGAGTAGAGGACGATTCTTATAGCATAGCGTGGGAACTATTAAATAATAGATATCAGAATGTCCGTCTGTTGGCCGATGCTCATACGAGCCAATTGTTAAGTTTGCCTAGGGTAGGTAATAAGGCTCAAATTCGAACGCAGTTACTGACCCCGGTTACAGTAGCCTGTAACGCGATAAACACGTTAGGTTTGCCCGTGGATGAGTGGTCGTTCTTGTTGGTACACATTATTTTGGGTAAGTTACCGTCTGATACTCGTTCACGTTTCGAACGTGAGACCGCGGAAAGGGAGGACAAGGCTCTTCCTACTTTCACTGATTTGATGAAGTTTTTAGAATTTGAGGCTAGGGCCGTGGAATCTTCATCGACTTCGGAGGTGGCGCCACCTGCCGGAAGTTTCAGGGAACCCGCCGGTAATTCGGGGCGAAGGGGGCCACAGGGAGTGCAACCGCTTCGGGGACGCGTTGCTGCACGTCTGGCTGCACTGGCCGCTGTGGCTGAGAGCCCAAATTGCCACCAGTGTGGACGCCCAGGACACGCGTTATCGCAGTGCCATGATTTTGCTGCATTACCGGTAGTGGACAGACGGCGATTAGTTAAAATTAATAAACTGTGCTATTTTTGTTTAGAGGACCATTTAGCGCGCGAGTGCTCCAGACAGCGAATGTGTAGAGAATGTGGCCGGCCACATAATGATTTAATTTGTGCGAACAGGTCTGGAGCCTACGGTCACGCCACGAGCGGGGGAGCCGCGGCGCAGTCCACCTATCAGTCACGTCCGTCGAGTGGCCCCTCTCAAGGACGAGGAGCGCACCCGTCAGAGAGTGGAGAGAGCCCTCGCGTGAGTCGTGCTCAGTTTGATAGTGGTGTGAATCGTGCGCCTGCGGTACGAGGCTATATTGCGGACCCGGGTGGGGGACCCCTCATGGGGGGGGGTTCAACGGGTCAGGGCCGCACTCAGGATATTAGGAGTGGACCCCATGCTTCCGCTACAGCGGGCCCGAGTAGGGACCCCCCGAGGGGGGGGGCTCCACGGGCGGGGGCCCCACTCAAGGTTGTATGAGTGGACCCCAGTTTGCCGAACCAGTGCCTGCGCCCACTGTAGGACAGTATAGCAGGGCGGAGCCACAGCGATACTCTCCGCCGATACACGAGTATCCGCGGTTAGAGTATCACCCGCCTTATTCGAGATATGGTAGGGTAGCGGGTTACGCACCACCTCGGATGGCATTGTGTATACGCTCACCATATATGGGGCAATGGATGCACCCTAGATTGGAGGGGCCGGGCCCCCAATAATTTGTCTGCCCCTGTACCGGTGCGGAGCCGAGGACAGTTCTTCGGCCCACCATATTAGTTAGTAGTTGGGGCCCCCCGGGGGGAGATTCAGTTAGAGTAAGGACCACTGTTGAATTTCGGGACGTGTATGCATGATCGGATAGTCAGGTTGCGCGAGCATGGCTACGCGCATCCCCACGTACTTTAGAGTTTTTTGTAGGAAACCGGGTTTCACAAATTCAGAATATAATTATTCATATTAAATTGGAGGCACGTCCCAGGTGAATGTAATCCTGCAGAGTGCGCATCTAGGGGCTGCACAGCGCCGGAGTTGGTGTCGCATCATCTATAGTGGGGGCCGGAGTGGTTTAAAGAAACAGATTTCTTGGCCTGTCCAGCAGTTGGATAGGACACCCCAGATTTTACCCGGGTTGCGTGTGCATGCTCTAGTTCTAGGGACCAAACTAATTCCTGATTGGACGCCGTGAGTTGGGTCACCGTGCGTTGAGACGCTGGGGCGTCGCGACGGTGGCATCGGCACGGTGTGCGTCGGGTCGGAGCACGCAAGTCGCCATCCTTTGTTGTTACCCAAGGAGGGCCTTTGATGAGGCGTTTGCTGTCCGACCGACATGTTTGTAACTCACACGCGGGATGAAACGTGTTATTGGCGATTTTACAGCGAGAGTTTTGGATTTTGTCAACTTGCCGGGTAATTCGCAATGTTCTCTTCTCCTGTGTTCTTTGTTACAGGCTGCGAGCCTTGTCGATGCAGCCGCAGATAGGAGATCTGCCAGCTGATGGGATCACACAGTCGAGACCTTTTGATGGAGTGGCTACGGACGTGGGGGGACCGTTCCTCGTCCGAACGTCTAGCCTTCGCAACGCTCGGATTGTTAAGGCGTACCTGTGAGTATTCGTGTGTCTGTCCACCAAGGCCGTCCACTTGGGATTAGAGTCCTCGTTGTCCGTGGAGGCCTTCGTCGTTGCATTAGACCGATTAGTATCGCGTAGAGGTTTGCTTTTTTAGTTAGTTCAGACAACGGCACGAATTACAAGGGTACCGCAAATTACTTGAAAAGATGTATACATTTTAGAAGATAATTGTATTTAGTTAAGTCATGGTTATTATCTGAAATCGGCCAAGACCCACCTCCGCCGCGTCATTGGGGATGTAATCTTATTGAAAGATGCGAATTTGGAATTCTTCGTATTGGCGACGTGGTCGCATTATTAAATTGGTAGTTGGCGGGGATGAGACTCCTCGCGCCGCTGAGGTGTTGGTCGAAGGTTTGATTCTGTGACGAGCCTTGGCGACTCTCTCCCGGCTCCCGGTTGAGTAAGCTAGCGGTCTGATAAGGATAACAGCCCGGAGCGGGGGATTGTTCGGTTTAAAAGCGTTCGGAACGCGCAAGTATGTCTCAGATTCTATTTTACTGATATGGTAACACTAGTTGTAAAAAAGTGAAATGTCAAAGTTGTTTTTTCCGGTTTACTGTCAATCTTGGTCTCAGGGAGATATGTGTAAAAATGGATTCAACCAGTGTTGAAGTAATTATTATGTATTTCAAGGAAATAAACAGTGGAAAAGTGGTGAAATAATTTTATTGATAAGCATCAATCGCGATCCGAGTCGTGCGTGAAAAGTTTCGCGAAATATTATTACAAGTACCGTTATGGTCCATACTCATAAGGTTTATTTCGGCAACGCCTGTAATGGGCAAGGAGATTGATGCGATACAAAAATTCCGTTGTGACATAGCACAACACAACTTACTTTTATTATATAAGTATTCGCACACTTGTACATGCTATCACGATAAACGGTTGTGTTCACTTTGCATTTTTAATTGTTTGTTGTTACGAGTATGTGGCTCTCTCATAAACACGGAGATATTATTTGAGAACATTTGTCAAAAAAAAACACAAAAAGATATTTATAAATATAAAGCTTCACATTGTATATACACCAACCATATTATTAGCTTCTCGGGAACCAAATGCACATTATTATATTGTCAATTGTGTCCCCAACTATCACACTCTAACATTAAATCTACTATGAACCAGTTAGATAAAATTACCCATCACAAAATAGGTATTATCCCTTCTTTATTGATTATTATAATTATAAAATCATATAATTTGTATCTACGTACCTACATACATCTATCACACATTCAAAAATGAATAATCGCAAAGGTAAACGTTTGATCATAGGATTACTTAATGTCAGATCTCTCAATACCGGCAAGGACGAATTCACTGTTACGATGGAGAAATATAAGCCAGATATACTGGCACTAAACGAAACGTGGCTAAAGGAAGGACAGGACACATGCGCACCTAAAATTCCCGGATATACATTGAAGCTTCTCCCACGACCAAGCGATAAAAGAGGCGGTGGTGTAGGTTTTTACATACGCTCAGGAATTCGCACCAGAAATCGACCTCACCCTCCATCTAACTTGGAACAAATGTGGCTCGAAGTGAACATAGTTGGCGTGGGACGTATAGCTATCGGCACCGCGTATCGTCCAGAGTCAGGTGTTACAGTTAGCTGTGCAATTGACGCCTTAAGTCAGTCTATTAGCACATTCGGCTACTGCAATCATATTTTCCTTATCACAGATTTTAATGTTGATCTTTTGCTACCTTCCAAGTCCCCAGCTCCCGAAGTGATCACTTTTTTCAACCAACAAAACCTTTCTCAACTAGTAAATGAACCAACTCGAATAACAGAATCAACAGCCACTCTCCTTGACTTATTTATTACAGATAGCCCGGAATTGGTCTGTAAGATAGATGTCCATCACAATCGGGCACTTAGTGATCATGGCATTGTTTTGGCGGAACTGCACATTAAAAAACCAAAAGAAATCCCCCAATTTGTATTCAAGCGTCTTCTAAACAAAATAAACTACGATGAATTTATGTTAGACTTGAACTCCTTACCATGGTTCTCTATTACTGTACTAAGTAACGTGGATGAGATGCTAAATCTGTTTAATGAATTTATAATCAATTTATTTGACAAACACGCGCCACTGAAACGAATTCGCGCCTCACATAAGCAACATCCATGGATCACAGACGTTATTAAAATAATGATGACATACCGGGATGAAGCACTGAAGCGAGCTAATAAGACTAAATTAGATAGCCACTATCAATACTATAAACAACTAAAAAACTTAGTTAATAGCTCTTTGAAAAAAGAAAAAGTTGCTTTTTTCAAAGACTATGTCAATAAAAACATCAAAAAACCACAGCACATGTGGAAATATCTAAGGCGCTCATCTGTTACATATAAACCCGATCAGTCACACATACCTAAGCATTTGAATAGCCCGGACGAAATTAACAAGTTCTTCTTGGATGTCCCTGGAAGCCCAGATACTCAATCAGATAAAATGCAATATTACGCTCACAATAGATATACGTTCAGTGAATTTAATTTAGAATTATGTTCTGAGGATCTGGTAAATAAAATCATTCAATCAATAGGTACAAACGCTTCTGGATTTGACACAATCTCTATAGACATGATACGTATGACTCTCCCCTGCACATTGCCAATAATAACATTAATAATTAATAAGTCTTTAGAGACAAATACCGTTCCCAAAGCGTGGAAGTTGGCTAAAGTAAAGCCTTTGCCAAAAACGAACGTAGTGGAGCAGGTCAAAGACTTAAGAGCTATCAGCTTACTACCAGCACTGTCAAAAATTATTGAAAGGGTGGTAAGTGTGCAGCTAACCAAATATTTAGAAAAGGAGAAGATTCTCCCTATCATGCAATCTGGCTTTCGCAGCGGAAGAGGCACAGACACATCACTAGCTCACGTCACCGATGACATTCTGGCAGCTTCAGATAAGGGCCAAGGAAGTATTCTCGTACTTCTAGATTTTTCCCGTGCATTCGACTGCCTTAATACCAAGTTGCTTTTAGCTAAACTAAGGTACTATGGTATATCAAAAACAGCTTGCTCATGGTTTCAGTCATATCTAAACGATAGACAGCAGTATGTTGAAACTATCGATGAGAACGGGAACCTGAAACAGTCGAGAATCCTTGATGTACCGAGGGGATGCCCTCAGGGTTCCATTTTGAGTCCGCTATTATTTATTATATATACTGCTGATCTGCCTAAATGTCTAAAACATTGTAAAGTGCATCTTTATGCGGACGATACCCAAATATACCGCTCATTTGCCCCACTCCATACAGATGAAAATATACAAGCGATAAATGAAGACCTTAACTCCATAACAAGTTGGTCAAAAGAAAATTGCCTTGTAATAAATCCTAAAAAATCCAAATTTCTGGTACTAGGTACCAAACATCAGTCTAGCGCAATCACAAAACAACCACCTATTCTTAAAATAGATAACAAAATAATAGATATGGTAAAATCTGCTAGAAACTTGGGGCTAATTATTGACAATGAATTAAGATTTATAGATCACATAAACTACAAGATCAGAAACGCTTTTTATAGGCTCAAAGTACTATATGGATATCGAGAATTTCTATCCGAAGAAGTACGAATAACTCTAACTGAAACACTTGTATTATCGCTGTTCAATTTCGGGGATGTCGTATATGGCCCGAGAATATTTGCTAAGACAGAGCGTGCAATTCAACGCGTACAAAACGCATGCGCTCGCTTCTGTTTCTCAATACCCAGTCGAGCTCATATCACACCATTCCTCAATAAAAAAGGTATCCTCAAAATGGCAGCACGCCGACAATTGCATTTAACTAATCTTGTACACAAAGTTGTGCATAAGCAAGTACCAGAATACCTTCATCAAAAAATAACTTGGAAAAAGGATATTCTCACGTATAACACAAGAAACAGATCCAATAATAAAATGAACATACCCATACATAAAACTGTCGGATATAAAGGAAGCTTCAGTTACGCAGCATCCAAAATTTGGAACGATTTACCTCCGCCCCTAAGAGAAATAAGATCCCCAAATACATTTAAAACTAAATGGCGTTATTTGTTACTACTGAAGCAACAACAAGATCCTGCATATCTATAAATATTTCTTTTTTACGAAGCATATAAATATTTCATGAAAACATCTATATATTACAAGTATATAAATATGATATTTTATTTAAGATTTCATAAACACTTCATATAAACACTTTTTTATTTTATTTTTTAGGTATTATTCTTTTTTATTATTTATTTATTTATTATTTAATTATATTTTTTAGTGTACTGTTACATACAAACATTGCTGTCTTTCTGTTTATTATCTGTAAACTAATTGTGTAAAGCGCTCTTATATAGATGAATCCGCATATTATAGAAAATTATAAGATGACCTCCACTTTAATTTTATTGCAGAGTATTCATCTAATATTTTTTAAGTTTAGCATAGTAAAAGGGGCAGTCTGAAAACCAGCATTGCGTTGTTGCTACACAACACGCAACATGTCTGAGATTGTTCCTTTTGCCACATTAAGTGCGGAGGAATACTATTATTATTTTTAGTTAAGTTCTTTAGTTTAACATGTATTTTCTGTATTTCTGTGTACATGTTGTGGCAATAAATACTTTTTGACTTTGACTTTGACTTTGACAAGTGGAGTGGGATGCAACCAGATTTGCAATTCCACGTCTTAACAAGTGTTATTTCTTATGGGATTGGCATGCCTGGGTTAGATATTGGTGTTTAGGTAAACTCCCGAAAGCTGCTGGATGAGCCAGTAGTTCAACACAGACCTGTAACGTGCCGAGGGCGACAAAGGTCAACGAGCTGACCCCTGACCTCCTATCAGCCAGGGTTGAATCTGGCCACCCGAATGCAGTTTCGACGACCAGTCAAGGACGTGGACTTCAACACTAACGTGAGTGTTTAATCGTTTACCCTTCAGAAAGGAATTTTAGTATATAAGAACCCCCTTTGTATGGGAAGCCCCTTTCTGACAGGTTTTAACCTCCTTATAATTTTCAACGCGAGGTTTAAACCATATCTGTAGAGAGGGGGGCTTTTCACATACATTAACAATATTTCTTTCACAAAAGTTAGATCGGGAGAGGATGTGAGAATGTGTGTATGTCAGGGTTTGTGGCCGGTGACAAATGAGCTGTCAGCGGCATCCTCTGTTATTATGTTTGGTCTCTCACTAGCCTCTTGATCATATTAACAATATTTCTTTCACAAAAGTTAGATCAGGAGAGGATGTGAGAATGTGTGTATGTCAGGGTTTGTGGCCGGTGACAAATGAGCTGTCAGCGGCATCCTCTGTTATTATGTTTGGTCTCTCACTAGCCTCTTGATCATATTAACAATATTTCTTTCACAAAAGTTAGATCGGGAGAGGATGTGAGAATGTGTGTATGTCAGGGTTTGTGGCCGGTGACAAATGAGCTGTCAGCGGCATCCTCTGTTATTATGTTTGGTCTCTCACTAGCCTCTTGATCATATTAACAATATTTCTTTCACAAAAGTTAGATCGGGAGAGGATGTGAGAATGTGTGTATGTCAGGGTTTGTGGCCGGTGACAAATGAGCTGTCAGCGGCATCCTCTGTTATTATGTTTGGTCTCTCACTAGCCTCTTGATCATATTAACAATATTTCTTTCACAAAAGTTAGATCGGGAGAGGATGTGAGAATGTGTGTATGTCAGGGTTTGTGGCCGGTGACAAATGAGCTGTCAGCGGCATCCTCTGTTATTATGTTTGGTCTCTCACTAGCCTCTTGATCATATTAACAATATTTCTTTCACAAAAGTTAGATCGGGAGAGGATGTGAGAATGTGTGTATGTCAGGGTTTGTGGCCGGTGACAAATGAGCTGTCAGCGGCATCCTGTTATTATGTTTGGTCTCTCACTAGCCTCTTGATCATATTAACAATATTTCTTTCACAAAAGTTAGATCGGGAGAGGATGTGAGAATGTGTGTATGTCAGGGTTTGTGGCCGGTGACAAATGAGCTGTCAGCGGCATCCTCTGTTATTATGTTTGGTATCTCACTAGCCTCTTGATCATATTAACAATATTTCTTTCACAAAAGTTAGATCGGGAGAGGATGTGAGAATGTGTGTATGTCAGGGTTTGTGGCCGGTGACAAATGAGCTGTCAGCGGCATCCTCTGTTATTATGTTTGGTCTCTCACTAGCCTCTTGATCATATTAACAATATTTCTTTCACAAAAGTTAGATCGGGAGAGGATGTGAGAATGTGTGTATGTCAGGGTTTGTGGCCGGTGACAAATGAGCTGTCAGCGGCATCCTCTGTTATTATGTTTGGTATCTCACTAGCCTCTTGATCATATTAACAATATTTCTTTCACAAAAGTTAGATCGGGAGAGGATGTGAGAATGTGTGTATGTCAGGGTTTGTGGCCGGTGACAAATGAGCTGTCAGCGGCATCCTCTGTTATTATGTTTGGTCTCTCACTAGCCTCTTGATCATATTAACAATATATCTTTCACAAAAGTTAGATCGGGAGAGGATGTGAGAATGTGTGTATGTCAGGGTTTGTGGCCGGTGACAAATGAGCTGTCAGCGGCATCCTCTGTTATTATGTTTGGTCTCTCACTAGCCTCTTGATCATATTAACAATATTTCTTTCACAAAAGTTAGATCGGGAGAGGATGTGAGAATGTGTGTATGTCAGGGTTTGTGGCCGGTGACAAATGAGCTGTCAGCGGCATCCTCTGTTATTATGTTTGGTCTCTCACTAGCCTCTTGATCATATTAACAATATTTCTTTCACAAAAGTTAGATCGGGAGAGGATGTGAGAATGTGTGTATGTCAGGGTTTGTGGCCGGTGACAAATGAGCTGTCAGCGGCATCCTCTGTTATTATGTTTGGTATCTCACTAGCCTCTTGATCATATTAACAATATTTCTTTCACAAAAGTTAGATCGGGAGAGGATGTGAGAATGTGTGTATGTCAGGGTTTGTGGCCGGTGACAAATGAGCTGTCAGCGGCATCCTCTGTTATTATGTTTGGTCTCTCACTAGCCTCTTGATCATATTAACAATATTTCTTCCACAAAAGTTAGATCGGGAGAGGATGTGAGAATGTGTGTATGTCAGGGTTTGTGGCCGGTGACAAATGAGCTGTCAGCGGCATCCTCTGTTATTATGTTTGGTCTCTCACTAGCCTCTTGATCATATTAACAATATTTCTTTCACAAAAGTTAGATCGGGAGAGGATGTGAGAATGTGTGTATGTCAGGGTTTGTGGCCGGTGACAAATGAGCTGTCAGCGGCATCCTCTGTTATTATGTTTGGTCTCTCACTAGCCTCTTGATCATATTAACAATATTTCTTTCACAAAAGTTAGATCGGGAGAGGATGTGAGAATGTGTGTATGTCAGGGTTTGTGGCCGGTGACAAATGAGCTGTCAGCGGCATCCTCTGTTATTATGTTTGGTCTCTCACTAGCCTCTTGATCATATTAACAATATTTCTTTCACAAAAGTTAGATCGGGAGAGGATGTGAGAATGTGTGTATGTCAGGGTTTGTGGCCGGTGACAAATGAGCTGTCAGCGGCATCCTCTGTTATTATGTTTGGTATCTCACTAGCCTCTTGATCATATTAACAATATTTCTTTCACAAAAGTTAGATCGGGAGAGGATGTGAGAATGTGTGTATGTCAGGGTTTGTGGCCGGTGACAAATGAGCTGTCAGCGGCATCCTCTGTTATTATGTTTGGTATCTCACTAGCCTCTTGATCATATTAACAATATTTCTTTCACAAAAGTTAGATCGGGAGAGGATGTGAGAATGTGTGTATGTCAGGGTTTGTGGCCGGTGACAAATGAGCTGTCAGCGGCATCCTCTGTTATTATGTTTGGTCTCTCACTAGCCTCTTGATCATATTAACAATATTTCTTTCACAAAAGTTAGATCGGGAGAGGATGTGAGAATGTGTGTATGTCAGGGTTTGTGGCCGGTGACAAATGAGCTGTCAGCGGCATCCTCTGTTATTATGTTTGGTCTCTCACTAGCCTCTTGATCATATTAACAATATTTCTTTCACAAAAGTTAGATCGGGAGAGGATGTGAGAATGTGTGTATGTCAGGGTTTGTGGCCGGTGACAAATGAGCTGTCAGCGGCATCCTCTGTTATTATGTTTGGTCTCTCACTAGCCTCTTGATCATATTAACAATATTTCTTTCACAAAAGTTAGATCGGGAGAGGATGTGAGAATGTGTGTATGTCAGGGTTTGTGGCCGGTGACAAATGAGCTTCAGCGGCATCCTCTGTTATTATGTTTGGTCTCTCACTAGCCTCTTGATCATATTAACAATATTTCTTTCACAAAAGTTAGATCGGGAGAGGATGTGAGAATGTGTGTATGTCAGGGTTTGTGGCCGGTGACAAATGAGCTGTCAGCGGCATCCTCTGTTATTATGTTTGGTCTCTCACTAGCCTCTTGATCATATTAACATTATTTCTTTCACAAAAGTTAGATCGGGAAAGGATGTGAGAATGTGTGTATGTCAGGGTTTGTGGCCGGTGACAAATGAGCTGTCAGCGGCATCCTCTGTTATTATGTTTGGTCTCTCACTAGCCTCTTGATCATATTAACAATATTTCTTTCACAAAAGTTAGATCGGGAGAGGATGTGAGAATGTGTGTATGTCAGGGTTTGTGGCCGGTGACAAATGAGCTTCAGCGGCATCCTCTGTTATTATGTTTGGTCTCTCACTAGCCTCTTGATCATATTAACAATATTTCTTTCACAAAAGTTAGATCGGGAGAGGATGTGAGAATGTGTGTATGTCAGGGTTTGTGGCCGGTGACAAATGAGCTGTCAGCGGCATCCTCTGTTATTATGTTTGGTCTCTCACTAGCCTCTTGATCATATTAACAATATTTCTTTCACAAAAGTTAGATCGGGAGAGGATGTGAGAATGTGTGTATGTCAGGGTTTGTGGCCGGTGACAAATGAGCTGTCAGCGGCATCCTCTGTTATTATGTTTGGTCTCTCACTAGCCTCTTGATCATATTAACAATATTTCTTTCACAAAAGTTAGATCGGGAGAGGATGTGAGAATGTGTGTATGTCAGGGTTTGTGGCCGGTGACAAATGAGCTTCAGCGGCATCCTCTGTTATTATGTTTGGTCTCTCACTAGCCTCTTGATCATATTAACAATATTTCTTTCACAAAAGTTAGATCGGGAGAGGATGTGAGAATGTGTGTATGTCAGGGTTTGTGGCCGGTGACAAATGAGCTGTCAGCGGCATCCTCTGTTATTATGTTTGGTCTCTCACTAGCCTCTTGATCATGTTAACAATATTTCTTTCACAAAAGTTAGATCGGGAGAGGATGTGAGAATGTGTGTATGTCAGGGTTTGTGGCCGGTGACAAATGAGCTGTCAGCGGCATCCTCTGTTATTATGTTTGGTCTCTCACTAGCCTCTTGATCATATTAACAATATTTCTTTCACAAAAGTTAGATCGGGAGAGGATGTGAGAATGTGTGTATGTCAGGGTTTGTGGCCGGTGACAAATGAGCTGTCAGCGGCATCCTCTGTTATTATGTTTGGTCTCTCACTAGCCTCTTGATCATATTAACAATATTTCTTTCACAAAAGTTAGATCGGGAGAGGATGTGAGAATGTGTGTATGTCAGGGTTTGTGGCCGGTGACAAATGAGCTGTCAGCGGCATCCTCTGTTATTATGTTTGGTCTCTCACTAGCCTCTTGATCATATTAACAATATTTCTTTCACAAAAGTTAGATCGGGAGAGGATGTGAGAATGTGTGTATGTCAGGGTTTGTGGCCGGTGACAAATGAGCTGTCAGCGGCATCCTCTGTTATTATGTTTGGTCTCTCACTAGCCTCTTGATCATATTAACAATATTTCTTTCACAAAAGTTAGATCGGGAGAGGATGTGAGAATGTGTGTATGTCAGGGTTTGTGGCCGGTGACAAATGAGCTGTCAGCGGCATCCTCTGTTATTATGTTTGGTCTCTCACTAGCCTCTTGATCATATTAACAATATTTCTTTCACAAAAGTTAGATCGGGAGAGGATGTGAGAATGTGTGTATGTCAGGGTTTGTGGCCGGTGACAAATGAGCTGTCAGCGGCATCCTCTGTTATTATGTTTGGTATCTCACTAGCCTCTTGATCATATTAACAATATTTCTTTCACAAAAGTTAGATCGGGAGAGGATGTGAGAATGTGTGTATGTCAGGGTTTGTGGCCGGTGACAAATGAGCTGTCAGCGGCATCCTCTGTTATTATGTTTGGTCTCTCACTAGCCTCTTGATCATGTTAACAATATTTCTTTCACAAAAGTTAGATCGGGAGAGGATGTGAGAATGTGTGTATGTCAGGGTTTGTGGCCGGTGACAAATGAGCTGTCAGCGGCATCCTCTGTTATTATGTTTGGTCTCTCACTAGCCTCTTGATCATATTAACAATATTTCTTTCACAAAAGTTAGATCGGGAGAGGATGTGAGAATGTGTGTATGTCAGGGTTTGTGGCCGGTGACAAATGAGCTGTCAGCGGCATCCTCTGTTATTATGTTTGGTCTCTCACTAGCCTCTTGATCATATTAACAATATTTCTTTCACAAAAGTGTCGACTGTCTGTCTGCATTTCATATGAATCCATTGTTTTTAGGGTTCCGTAACCAAATGGTGCCAAATGAGACCCTAATATTAAGCCTCTACTGTCTGTCTGTCTGTCCATCCGTATGTCACAGGGGTCTACAGCTTCACCCGTTAGGTAGACAGTTGAAATTTTCAAAAAAGGCTTGTTACTATGGCTTTTTTCATGAAATATAAAAAAATATTCAAGAAATGGAAATGGATGTCTCCAAAAAGATACCTCGACTAAATAGCATATTTTCAACAGTTTTTGTTCCAGCTCTATCTTTGAAACGGTAATACATACAAGATTAAAATTTAGTCAGATAATAGTAAATACTCCGTAATAAAATAACAAAAAATAAAAACCGGTCAAGTGCGAGTAGGACTCGTGCCCTGAGGGTTCGTAATATTCAAACAAATTAATAGACTTAAATGATTTGAATAAAAATCACAAACTTATCATCAACTAGTAAATATATGAAACAAAACTGCAAAATAGAGTTGGTGGAGTATTCGGGTACGGAACTCTTAACTTACATTAAAATACCGGCCAAGTGCGAGTCGGACTTGCGCACTAAGGGTTCCGTACCATTATCTATAAAAACGGCAAAAAAATCATGTCTGTTGTATGGGAGCTCCCCTTAAATATTGGTTTTATTGTAATTCAATGAATATAATATAAATCAATTACATATACTTAATGTAATTGAATATTTCAAGCGTCTACCTGTTGCCGTTATCAATACCGAGCAAAAATAAGCAAAAAAATCACGTTTGTTGTATGGGATCCCCCTTTCATATTTATTTAATTGTGTTTTTTAGTATTTTGTTGTTATAGCTGCAACAGAAATACATCATCTGTGAAAATTGTCTGACTATCACGGTTCATGAGATACAGCCTGGTGACAGACGGACGGACGGACCGACGGACGGACCGACGGACGGACTGACGGACGGACCGACGGACGGACCGACGGACGGACCGACGGACGGATGGACGGACAGCGGAATCTTAGTAATAGGGTCCCGTTGGTTACCCTTTGGGTACGGAACCCTAAAAATCAGCGTTTTCAGTATTTATTATTTAAATACACAATATGGCACATAATATACGTGCAGCAAATTACGAATTTACGGGTTGAACCAAACGAATGCCCCCTGGAGAAAAAGTACCTTAAATAGTAGAGATAGCAAATTTTACTTAAGGAAACCTTTATTTTATTGTTAAAGATAAGGAAAACTGCATTTAAATTATTTTAAAAAATCACCTGCGTAAGCCGGGAACTGAACCGGACAAATATGAAAAAAAAAGATCCTGTATTTTTATGATACCGATCGAAATGGTCAAACATATGAACCAAATTCTTCGAAATAATATACTATCGTAAATTAAAGGAAAACCATGAAATTTTACATTTTAATAACAAAACTTTTAAATATATCCAAAAATTTAATACTATTAATGAAAAAACAAATTCTACAAATGCAGTTTTCCTTAACTTTAAAAATAAAATATAGGTTCCCTTAAGTAAAATTTGCTATCTTTAATATTTAAGGTACTTTCTCTCCAGGGGGCATTCGTTTGGTTCAGCCTGTTTATCTAGTTTAGTTTTTGACATAGACCCCGTAAAAAAATGGTCTAAAACTGACAACTTTGATGTCCTCCCATTTCTTTGTTTTTGGAGATAAAAAAAGACTCTCGATATTGATTTTTAAGAAAATAAAAACTGTATTCAAAGCTTATTGAAAAATGGCCAGGAATCGAAACTTCTAATTTGACAAACAAACCACTTTGTATTAGTTTGGCATCATTTGACAATGTTGCTAATAAAAACCAAATCTTGCAAAGAAAAAAGTCGTTTCAAATGAAAGGAAATGTTTTATTTTTTGTATTTTTTAATCAACTCGTAACATTTTTATTTGTTTTTTTATAAAATCGTTGTAAGGTCAACGCGAGACAAGTCCAATTTAGTTTGGGGATCACAAATAAATCATTCAGTTATTATTTGTTTTTTGGTAAATCCAAGATTTTTATCTTTTTTTATCTTATCTTTTATGATGATGGTGTAGCCTAGGTATAAACGAGTATTTTTGTTATACTCATTTCAAGTATTCACTTTTACACGGGTTCTATTGAAAGTAATTTTTCCAGAGGAATTTTTAGTTCAGCATCTATTCTAATGTGCAAGAATTTAATGTCATACACCTACAATTTAAAAAATCATTAATTTGAACCGTGATTTGAACACAATACAAAACTGAGGCATTGCTATGGATTTGACACAGGTAACGTTTCTTTGCAAGACTTGCAAATCTAACGTAATGATAATTATAAATAAAAATGTCTTATGTCTTATGTCTTGGTTCTTACTAAGAACTGTATCAAATATGATACATTAATACAGTATTTTTTACAAAATAAGCAGGTTCGATTTTGTATTTTCAAAAAGCTGTGTACACGTATACAGTTTTTATTTTCTCTAAAATCTATGACGAGAGCAATTCGAGCAACTTTCTTTATCTCTTGTAGTAAGTGCTTTCCTGCACTGATCATCCATCAAAACTCGTTCCATGTATATTGTTAAACAAGTACAAATTGCTATTGTTATTCATCATGTTGTTCTGCAAGTATCAATCATATGAAAATGTCGTTGTTAAAAACCATAGATAAATTAAAATGCTACCACTACCACAAAGTAGATTTAGTATCTACCTAGTTCATATAAACAAGGCTGCTTTCAACAGCTTAACAGTAAATTTGCTCGGCACTGTATGTCTATGCAATTAGCTGAAACGGAACGTTCGACAATAAATCCCGCGGAACGGAACGCAGGAAGCAATAAACTACGGTAAAGGTGGAGACGCTGAATATTCCAATGAGCTTCCTTTACTCTTCACTGACATTTTTTATAAGTCAGAGAGTACCTCGAACAGGGAATACTATGAGTTCTTGCTCGTGGTCACGTCTAACAATCTACATTCAGTAATGATGGGCAGAATTATGAACACCCCTGATTCCTTTAAGTTGACCAGGGTGATAATACGATGATAATAAAATAACCGCATCCAAATCCGTTGAGGACCACAGTGGTCCTCGAGTTTAAGCATAATACAAACAGGCAGACAGAGAAACATTCCATCACAAGCTACGTAGGCTTTACAAGTTAACGAATAATAGACGACCAACGTATTTTGCAGTTTTGTTTCATACATTTGATCATACAAGTCATCATTATTTTATCCATCCATCCATCCATCAGCCTGTTTCGTCCACTGCTGGACATAGGCCTTTCCAGTATTTCGCCACTCTTGGCGGTCCTCCTGGAACAACTGCCCATACTCACACACGCTGGGCACTCGGGTTGGTGAGCGCGGTGCCGAAACCCTTGCACCAGTGACGCCGCTGCCCGTCACCAGTCTGTTTTATATAAGGCTCGGCAATTGGGGATGGATAAACCGCCATCCATCGGTCCCAGGCAATGGTGGGCCGCCTGGTTTTGCTTAAGAGCTGTTCTCTTACTCTCCCCCGAATAACTTCGGGAGGATTGGCGAGTAAGATGGTGGTATCTCCGCAGTCGAGCTCGGCATCAGCTCTACCACCTATAATATTATATACTAGTCATATATATTTTATACTAGTCATTTATATATTTATTATTTGAATAACATCCACATCACACATCCAATCTTATATCAAGTCATTTTATATTTAGCTAATCAACTTATCATCTTTATGTTATATACAAGTTATTGTTTTTAAATTTTAAGGTTCTATTCTTCTAAATATTTGATTTGCTAGTGAAAACTAGCCAGGTCTAATGTTGAGGTTCAATAGATCATAAGTTATTTACTTGCTTTGTGTAAATAAATCGACTATTAGAATTTATTATGTCATATTTTTAAATAGAAAACATTGTTGTATAAGTCGTTGGTTGTAGCAGAAAAAATAACAAGAAATTGATTTTTAAACATGTTTTAAATTTGTCTTTTGTGGGTGAAGTCGACAACTCCCATTTTCACATTTATGTTTTTGGTGGGATTATATTCTACTTTGTAAATTAAAAGTTACCTGTACATTAATGCATTATGTTGCATTATATTCTCGTCGGTAGATTCATGTTCAATAATCTCAGTCAGATGAATCGGTTTAACTGAAAAAGCTCCTTTCCTTCAATTAAGTGAGACAGTTTCACAGTTTTAAAGATATTTATCTTGAAACGGATCTCACAAATTCTAAATTCAAATCCTTGGGAAGGCTTTTGTGCCTGATTTATGACTTTGAAGGAAAGACTTCAGCGTCGCTGGAATATTGGTTCATAATTGACTAATAAGAAAATCGAGTAAATTTTAAATTGAATAAATCAACCAGATTCAGCAGTTTTTCTTTAATTAATCCTCGTGAGTAAGTAGTTTAGTATAGAGTCTCCAGTTTTTAATGTTTTTTAAGCAAATATATCAGCTTTAGATCCTGTTGTTTTTGCTTTAGGTTGGCATGATGCCAAAACTTTTAGTACATTTCATCATATTGCCTAGTTCTCATTATCATCCATGCTTCTAATAATAACGTTGCGTTAGATGAAATATTAACTTATCGACTTCTAAATCCAAACTACGCATGTAACGGAACTCTCGTTCAGCTAAATGTAATAATGTAAGCAATAAACGCTCCTCATCTCAGGAATGGGCATCGTTATGAGCTGGTCAAGTTAATTAATAAAGCGACGGACAAGTGCGAGCAGCACTTACTTAGCACCCAATTACTTACGTAGACAGTAGGAACGTGGAACACATTCAATTTTTTTTTAGTTTTGAGGCTAGAGGAAGTGCATGGTCAGCACTAACCTCGCCCTAATCTAAGCACTAATCTTTGAATAAATTGTAATAAATGAAATTTACCGAATTCAGCAATTCCGTAAATTTTCAAATTAAACAAAAAAGGAACTGTGAATCTGTGTGTTCTGTTTTGAATATAATGCAAGTTTTTGTTAATTGTAGTTTGTAAAAAGTGCACATTTCCGGAAGGGTTATATAATATTGAGTAAGAAATGAATATTGAATTTTTCCAATTTACGTGTGTTTAAAGTCCCTTGTGCTAAATTTTTTGATTCTGTCAATGGTATGTTACCAAGGCTGAGTTAAATAGTAGTTTATCCTACAAATGCGTAAAGGAGGCAGTAGCTTACGAGGAACGATTTGAAACACGAGCGATAAGCGAGTTCCAAATGAACTTTAGGCGGGAATTCTTTTTCTTTGTCTTTGCACGCGAGTTGCCAACTTGACGGAAATAAGCTGCTTTCAGTTTGATGCGTTTGAAGGCTGCTTTCAGAGATACATAACATAAATTTTGGCTGCCCGAAAATGTCGATTCTTTAGATACAAAGAATGTTGTTAACAAGAAAGACCGATCGATAACATTGTATTTTTTTAAATAATGTACAGAGAATGCAAGTGGCCGGTATCATTTTGCGAACTCGCACATTAGAACTTTTTGTATTTCGGCATTATAATCAAAAAGTTCTAAATCATATACGATTAAATGAGGTTGAGAATAGTACCAAGAAGTTTATTTTAACCAGATTCCAGTATCTTTCTTGTTATCTATAATATCAAAAGTAATAAAAAAGTAAAAATCAGGCGCGAATCGGTTGATTAAGTTTCATCTGAATTTTCAATTTGTAACGTTTTCATTTCATTTCATCAAATTTAACGCAGCCTATAAGTCCTTGCTACCTGAATAAAGAAAATTTTTATTTTATTTTATTTATTTTACTATAAACGCATCAAACTGAAACCAGCTCATTTCTGTTAAGTCTATCTATGGTACGATAACACTGGCAACTCTTTTCGATAAATAAAAAAATGAAACATATCTCAGACATGGCTGTATGAATTAAGTTCCATTTGCCTTCCCACTCTGTATGGGAACAAAACTAAAATAATAAATAAAAAAAAAATAAAAAATAAAACACTCCTGCGGTAAAGTTGACTTTGAGAACAGATTAGACGCATATAACAGAACTTAACGAGCACTTGCATTGAAAATTAAATGATGTAGTTAGAAATTCCGTGTATTTTTAAGCCCTTAAGTAAGAAGGCAGCCTTACTTTTTGTACAGATCTAGGGAACAGCAGACTGTGCAACACTTGTGTATTTTCGGAGCGTAGATGACGAAAGCAGATACTATAAAGTAACTCACGGGAGTGAGGTACATGGGGGAGCCCGAAAAATAACTACCGCAGACAGTACTTAAATTCTTGTAATTAACCACTTTTTAAATTTTAATATATTTAATAATAGCAACCCACTACCAAAACAACCCCGACACTCAATACAACTGAACTTGACCGGTAGAGTGGTCCCTAAACCTTAAACGTATCAGCGTTTGCTCGTGATTCAGTATGTAAGTGTACCACCGTAGGAAAATTGATAAATTTTTTTACAGGATCGTCCGCAAATCAATAGTGAAAAAACAAAAAGAAAGAAACTAGACGTCGTAACATGTGGCAACTCAGCAAAAAATATCAAATCAAATCATTTGTTCTCTAATATAGGGTACAAAATATACACTTATTATGTTCTAATGTACAAAAACAATGTTACAAAATATAATACGGAAAAATGCAGTTAAAAAAGAAAATAACGGCTAACAATTGCTTAAATAAAAGTATAGAAATAAATAATAATTAATGTAATCCAATAAATACAATAAAATTGAGATATTAAGTAATAGAAATGTATAATATCATAGACTAAAGACTAAAGTATATAAAGAATAAACATTATTCCTGACTCCGCCCATTTGATTAATTTTGCTAAAAACAAGGGCAAAAAACTTAGCAAGATCATCAATATTGTGAATTCGTCTGGTGATGTGTTGTTTTGAGATTTTTTGACGTAACACTTTATTTCATTGTTATTCTGAATGATAAAAAAATTTAAAAAAAGACTCTTAACAAAGATTCATAAAACAAATAAATGTCTAAAGGCAACGACGACCCAGATATACTTAATATAGACACGGATTTGTGTTTTTCAGATCGTTTGTTTTTATGTAGACTAATATTTTATATTGTTTTTTTATTATCATTTTGACATTTCTTTTTACATATTGACATGAACATTTTATGACTTAAACTTAGCATATATTAGGACTATAAAAAAAGTGATAAACTATATGAGACAGGTGAATGATGTTTTGCTTAGTATTTTAACTTACTACCTCATTAGATAGGTAGACTAAGATATATAGGTATATATTTTTTTCTCATGACACAATTTCCTTCTGTCTTTTATATTTTTATCCTTTTATTGTTTAGTATTATTTTATATAAGTAAAAAAAAACTGTAATAGTATTAAGCCATATTCAATATTTAATATTTAATTTTTTTACTCATTTTAGTATATATTTGGCTAGGCATTATATTTATTTATTTATGGTCTATTCAGTTTAATTATCAACTTATTTATTAATTGCATTATGGAGGTATAATAATACTCTTATTCCAATAAGTCTTTATTTTATGCATGTGTATAACTTTAGTAGCCCAACTTAAATATAGTTTATTTATATATTTCCCGTATCATATTTGTTTCATCATAAAATATTATTTTTATACAGATTAGATTTGACATGTAAAACGTATACTTTATGTATCTATTTTACAAATAAACAATTTGAATCTTGAAACTTGTTGATTTTTTGTAAATTCGTAGGAGCTTCGTGTAATTTTTTTAAATTAACATAGTAAGAAAGGAAATTTTATAGTGAATACAAAAGATATAAGACTCAATGCAATATAATGTAAACTTGGGAAGATGTCTGTGTTTTAGTAGAAGCAACGCGAAGAAGAAAGACGCAGACAATATTGTTTGGTGCTGACCTCCGAGCCTGAGTTCAGCGGCGGCCTGCGCACTGTCCAGGTCCCGCTCAGCGAAGCACTGGTACATTCCGCGGTGCGCGCGCACCACGCCATGCACCCGCAGTACCCTGTCGCCGCCGCCCAGCGGCACCCCGTCGTGCAGCCAGCGCACGCGCGCCTCGCCGCCCCCGCCGCCCCCGCCGCCCCCGCCGCCGGACACGCTGCAGTTGAACGCTACCGAGCTGCCAGAGTTCGCGATCTGTCGACAGATTTTATTTTACTTTCTTTATTGATTTGAGCTCGAGACGATAGTAAAATAGTAGGATAATAAAAATCATAAATTAATAACCCCTTTTCAAATTAATAATAGTAATATTACAACCTAAGAAATTCCTTACAAATTTAAACTACCCATTTTAAAACCTAAATTTTATATTAACATGCTTAGAACGTTCTCCGTTATATTGAAGGTAACATGGGGTAACTTCGGCTTAAAAAGGAACATTGCATGAAATTAGAAATTCAATAATATAGATTGTTATTTTATGATAGAAATTAAAGCAAGGAGATGCAAAGCAGCTGGGTCCGATACCGTCTTCCAGCTACTTTGAAACCAAAACATATTTCTGTTTATCCACATTGTTTTAAATATCGTTCTTCATTTGATGCTTTGCTCAACACCAGTCTGCAAATAAGGTGCGCTTTGCTGCTATGTCTACTCCCTAAACTTAGTATTCGTATAAAACTGAACGTTGTTAAGTTTGTTTGTCACTAGCCCATAATAAACAAAAAAAACTTTAGGCTGACTGAACATTGCTTAAATATCTTTAAAAAATCTCGGAGAGTGCTAGCCAAGAAACAAAATAAACAGTTGAAGAAAAACATATATATATATATCGTCATGATATGAATCCCCGAGGGGGTGTAAGAGGTGTTCCGGGTGTGAACTGTGAAATGCAAGTCACAACCCGCGTTTCTCCAACGATTATTAAGTCCCAACGTGATGGGTGTTGAGCCCTATCGCCGTTCTTCGGGCACAAATACATGCTTTTTAGGGCATGCAGGTTTCCTCACGATGTTTTCCTTCACTGTTCAGCAAGTGGTATGAATTAAATACTCTGCACATAAATTTCGAAAAACTCATTTTTTTTTCCAGCCGGGGATCGAACCTGGATCTCAAAGATTGAGAGGCCAGCGTTCTATCCCTGAGCTACCGCCGCTACTGCCGTTGAAGAACTGGGCAAAAATCTAGCCACTCACAGAAGTATTCGCAACAATAAAGGCCTACGCCGTTACGTTACGACGGCGTAGCACTACGAGGGTGCGTTTTTATGTTCGCAGAAAGGCGGGGTAGGGAGTGTAAAAAAACACGGAAGTGTTTTTTCTTTAAATTCACCTCGGACCCTTATACATTTTTTTTTAATTCGATTAACTCGTTTATCCATCAAAAAAAATGTTTTTGTCCTTGTCGGAAAAATACGCCGAAATTGCGTCCTTAACTTCTTCATCGGTAGTAAATTTCTTCCCATCTACTTCTTTTTTCATATTTGGAAAGAGATAATAATTGCTTGGAGCAAGATATGAACTGTAGGGTAGGTGACCCAAAATCTCGAAACTCAGTTTGTGCAAGGCAGCCAGCACAATACTATTAGTGTGGACGGGCGCATTGTCCTACAGGAGCAAGACGCCTTTCATGAGTTGTCCCCTTTCTTTTTTCTCTGATTGCTTCATTTAAACAACCCAGGACTGAAGTGTAGTATGCTCCGGTAATATGGACGCCTTTGTTCATATTATAATTAATCAAATCAAATTAATATCTGGGGGCACGTCAGTGCCCCCGCCAAGTCGAGCTAAAAGGCGGCACGGCCGTACCATCCTTTTCTCAATTCCTTCTACATCCCTACAACCAACAAGAGCTTTCCGGCCGCCTACTTATGACACTTTAAACTTTTTGGGCGGTGGTGTGGTGTTTTTTATGCCACTGCATGTAGTCTTGCTTAGACTCAGGTTCATAGTGATGAACTCAAATTTCGCTTTCAGTAACAATTCGGCTCAAAAAATTATCTTTGCCTTCCTTAGAGAGGTCCAAAAACGCACGTGTAAATTCAATGCGCCGCACGCCGTCGTTTTTGCGGTAGCGTGAGCATTCTTGGCACCCGTGTTGCTATGACCTTAGTCATGACAAGGTGGCCATGAAGAATTAAAAAAATCAGTTTTAAAAAATCCAACCATTTCTGCAAGTTGTTTCTTTTTGAGACGTGCGTCTTCCAAAATTAATTCTTCTACTCTTTGAACAAGTTCTGTAGTGGTCACCTCGATTCACTGTCCAGGCCGGGGACCTTTGACTGATTCTCTGCCTTGCTTAAAAAATATTGTATCACTTATAAATCATGGTTTTTCCAGGGCAAGAGTCTCTTTAAACTGGTGACATCTATTACAATATGGTTTGTGCAGACTTTCCTTGCTTAGTAAGGAACTTGAAGATGGTACGGTACTCAATTTTCTTCATATTCAATCATTTATTCCGGATTCAGTTGCTTGATGGACGGTAGCTTAAAAACCAATGATCCCATTATGATAAAACTTTGTATTTATACTACTACTGAGTCACTGAACACGTTCAGACTTGAAACAGCTCCCGTCTGCCCTTCGAACCCTGACTTTCCGTGAACATTAGTCCGTAGCACTAATATAACGTTTAAAATGTGTTTCAACAACACCTCCTTAGATCTTTTATACATTCGTAAATTAAATAGTAACTCTGTAATCCTTTCCCAAAACTTTAAATAACTGAAAAAAAGTTTATACTCTTCAGTCGCCTCTTTCTCAGTGAAGTGCGGGGCGCACCCTCTCATGCATTATTCACCGGACACGCAAGTGGCACGTCACGTGGAACGTGGCATCTCCACTGTACTATTTAGTGTACCAACGAGGAAGTCTTGAGCTTATGATATATCGTGATAGTTTATTTGAAAATTTAAGAAGCCTCAAGATTCAATATCTAAATAAAATAAATACTGGTCATGTTTAGCTAAAAGCGATTTTATTCAAAGTGGATACAAACTTACGAATATTGGTCTCGTCGTGAATCTAGTTTGAATCAAAGAGATCAGTTTATTAAATCTAAATAACATATCATAAGTAATGCTAATACTATTTCTTTAATAACATACATCCCTATATAATTAAAAACGAGAAAAAAATTACTGATTTAAACTTAATTAATTGAGGCTGGACTTAATTTAAATCGGTCCGAAAGACAATTAATGCCCAACAGTAGGCAATCAAGGGTCGAGGTATATAGGAAGGTAATACGCACATAGGTACGTCAACGAAAAATGCCAGGTACTTTCCTTCGCTAACAAGCAAGCATTGGAAATCGACAGATATATATACAACGCCATGAACGAGTTGATGAAAGCGTAAACTTGTTGACATTATATTGTGCTTCCTCTTTATTCTTACCTACGGTTCCCAAACCGAGAATCCAAAGTCCAAACTCAAGGTGTTCCGACGAGCAAAAGAGCACAGCATTCTATGTGTAAAACGGACCAACCATGCTCTGGAGCATTGCTGACGTTGGTGTGCAGACAGCAAAACTAAAACTGACAGGCCACGTTGGCCAAGTTGGTGCCAATGACGGCTTTCGACGGCCAGGCAGACCAAAAAGATGATGATGGGATAGTATCCGCTCATTTAACTGGGCTAGTCGGAAGTAAAGCAGGACCGCGATGCCTGGTTACAGCAACACTACATAAAAAGCATATATTAATTAAAAAGCAGACATTAGTAAAATCATTAACTTTGTATAAGAGTCTTACATACCTTATAGTATGTTGTTATTCAACGCGATTAAGACCCCAGTACATCAGTCAAATCACCGCTGTCAAGGAGGAAGTGTCCGTGTCATTATTTAAAACACAAAGGCAATTTAGCATACATTTTATTGTGTTCGTCAAAGGACAATCCCCCAATGAAGCATGATTCAGAAAGAACTAGAAGTCTAGAACAAGATTAAATATTTAAAGAACATGTGTATTAGACTAAAGTTGCTCTTAAAGTTAAAAAAGACAAGGAACATGTCTCCAGTACATCAGTCAAATCACCGCTGTCAAGGAGGAAGTGTCCGTGTCATTATTTAAAACACAAAGGCAATTTAGCATACATTTTATTGTGTTCGTCAAAGGACAATCCCCCAATGAAGCATGATTCAGAAAGAACTAGAAGTCTAGAACAAGATTAAATATTTAAAGAACATGTGTATTAGACTAAAGTTGCTCTTAAAGTTAAAAAAGTCAAGGAACATGTACGTTAAAAAAAATTGCTAATATTTGGAAACTTTCTATGGGTAGTTGCTGAGGGAAGCTAAAGAAACAGCTATAAGTACTGGTCATCACTTTCACAGAAGTCATTTGACACGGTGATCGATAATGCTTGGAATATTACCAGGACACGGTATCTGTAGGTTTGTCAACTCTGCCAAAGATATGCAGGCTTAAAAAGCAGAAAATTAGTCATATTTGTTTTGAGTTCACATAATTTTAAAACCATTCTATGCTCAATCTTTTAACCAAATCCTTTTTTCACCTCTCTAGCCCCCGATTTCACAGTAGAGAATATTGTAATTGGCTGATTCATCGCGTAAGTATCGCATAGCGAAATTTTCTTAATTTAGAAGCTGACTATGAGTCTCTTTACTCCATGTATCTAAAAGATATATTTGTACATGATTGAATTTCAATATCTGTGTGAAAGTTTCAGCTGCTCCATAAGGCTCCTACAACTCGTCGACATTCGATCAGCGAGCGGTTGACATCGCCAGAGTCGTGACTCGTGTCTCGTGACTGTGACTAGGGCTGCCATCCGTCTTTTTCTCCCAGGATTTGTTCTATTTTGGAGAGCATCTAGGGTGAGTTTTCAAGAAGAAGTTGTTTGTGTAGGACATGATATAAGATTTTAGAATAATCTTCCAGCGGAGGTCCTTAGTTTGCCTGAAAATAAGTTTAAACTATACATTAAGCAGGGACTACTTAAAAAAGCTTATTATAAAATCAATGATTATCTGGACGATAATGAAGCATGGTGTAATAAATAATAATAATAATCTTTATCAAAATTGTGAGTCATAATTAGCAAATTTTAATACGAAATGTTTGATTCCTCTAAAGGCTAATCTTAAGCCCTTTATAGTTAAGGGCTTGTATTGGGTCTTTCAACTGTTTTTTTTTTTAATATGCTGAGTCAACTAGTTATCTGATCAATGTAAAACATGAACACGTGTTTTTTCAGACCTTTGTCTTTCCGTTGTCAAGTCGGTTACCTAATTGGACACATTTCGCTCGATAGATTTTATTTTTGAAAATGATGCTTTTTAAAGTTATTTTTTCGTTTTATGTCTAAACGGCTTGAGTTTTATATCTGAAATTACTGCTATAACAAGAAAATTTTGTTTATTTTCCGATGTCAGGTGGAAAAACTCCTACATCAAATACTTTTTCGTAAAATCCAGAAAAACCTCCAAAATTCACTGATTTTGCGTGCCGCCAGCGCGCGAAGCGAGCATTCTGATGTATACTTTCTGACAATACACTGAAGTTCAAAATCGCTCAGTAAGATTATCGTGCACCAGGGATAAGGCCTTAATTAATATGTAAACTGACTTTGCTGTAAAAGGTAATAGACAATGTAAGACGGATTCACTAAGATCAATTTTTTTTTTCTCTTGGACTTAATTCCTATGGTTTTATATTTGCCTTTACTTAAGTAGGTATAAGAAAATTGTATAGATTAAGTTTATGTTACAAATGAAAAAATTCATGTTTGCTTAGTTTTTTGCCCTTCTTCTTAACAATACTAATCGAATGGAATATTTTTATTCCTATATTTCTTTATTTTATGTAGGTGTAGGTATTATTTATGTAATAAAACATTTTAGTCGCCCAACCTTAATATTTTTTGGATGTATTTCCCGTATTTATTTATCAACTTGGTTGTACGTTGCATCATTTATATATAATATTTTTATTCCTAGATTTCTCTTTTATATGTAGGTGTATAATTACATTTTTGTAGCCCAACCTAAATATTTTTTTCATTTATTTCCCTTAATAGTATATAACATATTATTTTTTTCATACTTTTTTATTCTAAGGATATTTATTGTAAAGATTAACTTTGACTTGTAGAAAGTATACTTTATGCTATCTATTTTACAAAATAAATAATTTGATTTGATTAGATTTGATTTGAAGCATTTTTATAACCGGAGAACCGCGATTATAAATAAATTATTATTTATTTATTTATTTATTTATTTATTTACTGAAAAAAGTTAGTAATACAAAAACTTAAATAGACCTAACCTAGGGTTAGTAGAATACAAAAATATACAACGGTTCGGACTTATTCTATAGGCAGGGTCCGACCCAATAAAAACATTGTACATTATGTATAACCAACATGTACGTTGCACATATTATTGCGAATGTAAGTGCTCCGATACTAGAGTTCTCCGTAACACGGAAGCACTATGAAGTTATTTTTCGCCAGAAGGCGCCCAGTGCACAAAGTTCGTAGAGTAATTTAATTTATTTTTGTGGTGTAAGCCGAATATATATATATATATATACATATATAGATACGTACATATACTTATATATAACATAATACATACAAATATAGGATTTTAAAGTCGGTAAAAATGTAATAAATGAAGTTTTTGTTTAAAGATTATTCAAAATTATGATTCGATACACATCAGTTTTTCAATATAGTCATAAGATTTTGATAAAAGCCAAGTACGGAGATTTCTTATTAAATTATTTTTTAGTTTGGTTTTATCTGCTAAAGGTATTTCTTTGATGATTTGATTGTAAACGAATGGACCTAAGAAAATTTTAAAGCGGTTAGCAAATGCAGAGCGTACTCGAGGGACTTTGAGTTTGCCTTCAAGTCTAACTGACCTGTAACCTTCATCTCGATTGGCTGCAAAAGCGACCTCTTGAAATGTCAATTTTGTTACAATATTGGAAATAAAAAGTCTACGAACACTTAGTATTCCACTTTCACGATGTAGAAGGTTCGTGTCGTAACGAAATGGTTTTTTCAACATTACTTTGATAACCATTCGCTGAGCTCTTTCTAGCTGCAAAATTTTTGTTTTGGCTGCGCCACCCCAGGAGTCAATGCAATAAGAGAGTAAGCTTTGGCACATGGCGTAGTATACACTTAATTTAAGCTTATTGTGAAGAATATTCTTAAGGGACCCGAAAATGAAGGACAACTTTCGTATCCGCCCAGAAAGAGTTTTAATGTGTTCGTGCCAGTTGAGTCTGTCATCAAGAACAACCCCTAGGTAGTGGACTGTTCTCACACGTTCGATGGTATTGCATTGACAACGAGAGACAGAGGAATCAGTGAAGTTGTTACAAGTGTGAATTTTCAGAGATTGACTGTCATCTACGACTGTGTGATATGTTTTTGTAAAGCATAAGTACTTAGTTTTGCTTATGTTCAGCGTTAGTAAATTCTTGTCGAGCCACTCTTTAATCAACGCAACTCCACGATTTGCTTTGCTGAAGACTGTATCCCAATTAGAGTCAGTAAAAATGAGGGCAGTATCATCCGCATAATTAAAACTAGCCTTTGTTCAAAATTTGCTGTGTAATCATGATACATTGTTAGTTTCATTCGTTTTCTATTAAATAAATTAACGGTACGCACACACGCGTAATTTAGCACGCCCTAACCTTCTCTGCTCTCCTCACTGACGAAAATAACATGCAAAACGACCGAATAAAAAAAACTCTTCATTTATGGAGTTGATGCTCGTGATTGTTGGTACTTGGTGGAACTTTTGAAACATTTTTTGTTTGATAAACACTTGTACTTGTCCACTTATTTATATTAATTTCCCTTACCGGTTTCGCTGTTAAATCATTATCATATTGATTGATTGAATCAAAAAATCTCTTCATTTATATTGCAAAATGAACTTTTTGTAGGTATATGGCTGAAAAAAAGACCAGTTTCATCAAAATATTTGCAGGATGCGGAAATATAGGTGTTGGCAGAGTGGCAGCCCTACTCGTGAGTCGTGACATGTCGACTGGTGCGACGCGGCAGTACCAGCGCGATGATGGTCTGAATATTTATCTTTCAATTTTCTTCTGCCTCGCGATGTGATACGAATTCAGTACACCGTCAATGAGCAACTGGATATCTTGAGAAAATTCTATTTGAGATACACTTCTTCTTTCATATACAACATATCATCATAATATGTAGAGTCAGCGATAAAAGAATGTGTTAAGAATACAGATGGAATGTTTGATGCATAACGATCTGTATTATTAAAGTGTTTCTCAATGATTATCGTTGATTTTGTTTGGTAATATTTAACAAATAATATTGTTTCAACGTACGCTCTTGAAAAAGCAATAAATTGGATATTATTATAATAAATTGGATGATTATCCTCAATTAACTCAAAGCTTAACGTTATGAAAATGCCAGAACTTTCAACGATCTACTTTATGAGAATATTATCATGTCTATAGATAAATTGATTCCTATATCAAAGTAACTAGCTTCTTGCCCGTGGCTTTAAAAGCAGGCGATTCAAATTTCAAATACTTCATTTTATAAAATAGATACATAAAACATACGGTCTACAGGTCAAATCTAATATTTATAAATTTAGACTAATTATTTTGACATTATGCTGTTGCAAATTATAATCGCAATCGGTTTAGTAGTTACAAAGTTATGTGGTATAGATATCTACACTAATAATAGAATAGTTCTAAAAGTCGTGTCTATACATTTTCTTATATTTTACCACTTTAAGAATTTTTGCCTGTGTATGTTCCATTTTAACTCTAAAACCATTCAACGAATTTATACGGTTTTATTTATTATCATTATAGTGACTCAGATCAACAGCTCTAAGGGGTGTTGGTAAAATAACTTCCAAGCCAAAAACGGGGCAGACATTAAATAAACGTTGGCAGATCCTTAGGCAATAGGCTAGTGGTGAATATAAAAACCGGAACCTTTAAATTGATCGCTTACATGTTGAATTAAAAAGTCACCTATCAAATCCCTATTGATGAGTGAATGCACCTAAAGTATATGGCATAGGCTAGGAAAAAATGTTACTACCCGTCCAATACGAAACGGCCCAATGTCAAATACTTTATTTGCTTTTAATAGAGGCAATTATTGGTTAGCTAATTGACATTTTTGTCTTGGGACCGTAATAAAAGATAATAATTACGCGCGAAGCAGCAGGAGGGTTTTTAGCCAATACTGAAATATTTTATAGGCAAACAATTTTTGGATTTCAGTAGATTAACTTTAAATTTGTATTACCTATATAATAATAAAAAACAAGTAAATCCCGCAACCAATTTCTTCTAAGAAACATTTTGAAACCAAATATATAGGGTTCATAAATATTTTCTGATATTTATGTATATATTAAGATTTTTTATAGAACGTTTGCTTCCTAATTCATCAACAAATCAAGTATATATTTTTCAATATGAAGTGAGTCCTAATTACCTTAAAAGAACCCTAAAAAATCTGGCGCTGTTCATGTTGTAGGCTCGGGTATAGCCTCAACAGAAGTTTTAAGTGCACAGGAACACTTAATGCAGAAGAGATCCTACATTATATTATTAAATAAACAGTTATTCGTTTTGCAACTGGTGGAGTGAATGCCGGGCTCGACTACCGGGCTACCACCAAGTTACTCGGGCGAGAGTAAGAGCGCGTGCTCAAACAGACACAAGCAGGTGGCCCACCATGGGACTGAATGATGGCGGTATATCCATCCGCAATCGCCAAGCCTTATAATATAAAACACGCTGGTGACAGGCAGCGGCGTGACTAATGCACGGGTTTCGGCACCGCATTCACTAACTCGCCTATGTGTGAGTATGGAAATTGTTTCTAAGGGGACCGCCAAGAAAGGCTTATGTCCCGCAGTGAACGAACCAGGCTGTTGGATGGATGGTGGATGGATTACCTCTTTAACTTGTTCTCAACTTCATGATCCTAATTCCAGAGACATTTTGATTGGGATTTTGGGAGTTGATAATGTAGTAAGAATTTTCAAATCTCATTTTATTTGTAAAACACAAACATTAACCATTATTTCACCAGGTCTACCGTTTAATCCTATCTGTTCCCCCGGTAGTGGCGAAGTGAGGGAGAAACATTCGTTACTATCGTTGCTCAGACTCTTTCTGATAGAACTTCATCGTTCATCGACTTGCATACTTATACTCGAAAATAATAATTAAGAATTTGTTCCCAGATTAGGAATATCTGGTAACAGTTAGTCAAATACCACTTCTTCAATAAAAAGAACAAAAATTTGTTAAAGGTTCCCTAGCACCCGAGCTAGACAGCGTACGATCTGTATTACGGTTATGGCTTCTCGTAGCGTCGTTCCGGAATATGAAAAGTCGTTGAAGGATTTGTTAGTAATGCGGGTTTTGGTCTAACTGCCCAGGCTGCGCCGCGTGTAGGTATTCGATGTGGTTGCACGTCAGTTCACGCCACTCAGGGAAACTTCTCATATGAACCCCAAAATAAACTATAATATTGGTTGGATTCGATTGATGGTTCTTGGTGGAATTAGGGTTCCGTAGTCCGACAAGGAACCCTTATAGTTTCGCCATATCCGTCTGTCTGTCTGTCCGCGACTTAGCTCAAAGACTATTTTGTACTAGAAAGCTATAATTTGGTATGGGTTTACATATCAATTACGCCAATAAAATGGTAAAAAAATACTTATACTGCCATATACTTAAATTGGGGATGAAATTTTTTTTCTCGTCTATCCCGTAGTGTGGGGCATCGTTGGATAGGTTGTTCAAAAACATTATGGGTGTGTGAAACTATTTTTCGATTTAGAGATCCGTTGACGAAATATTAAGCTCTAAAGAGCTAATTCGGCACCCACGAGCCAAACTTGCTTAGTCTGGGGCCACAAGAATACTTTACTTGTAAAATATTTTAAGGAATTAATTTTAAGGCAAATATTTTGTAATTTGATTCAACTGTATGAATAAATATGTGTTACTAGTTTCTAGGTAAATTGTCTCTTTGAAAATAAATGACTGTGTGTTTTTTTTTTTTTTTTTTGGAGTCAATCCACCCTGCCGGCTAAACGGTTATTTATGGATATGTGGAAAAATTCACATAAATATAGGTATAATTAAGTTAAAAGGAAAACTATCACATCTAAGTAGGCTTAAGAGGTTTACTAGTACAGGTCGCGCCAACTTTTAGTCCCCTCAAAACATGACAATATAAAAGCCGTTCTTTTAAATGCATGGGACTAGAAGTTTGACGCGATTTGTATTATTAGACCAACTTATAAAATGTACCGGGCAACTACGGAACCCTACACTGCGCGTGGCCCAACACGCACTTGGCCGGTTTTTTTATATGAACTTCAGTGTAACATTTTACTCGATGCGCGCTTCACCGGTACTGGCCGAGTTGAACGCTCGATGTTCATCTTTATCTATCCAGTTGAACTCGTTGAGTAGGTGTGTGTGTACCTGCAGCTGCGGATGGACGGTGACGCGGAGAGGCGCGCGCACGTCCAGACGCACGTCGCGGCGCTGCTCGCCGTGCTGGTTGTGCGCGCGGCACGTCCACACGCCCGAGTCCGACAGCTGCGCGCGTCGCACCACCAGCACCTGCTGCGACACCGACACGCGGATGTCCGTCGTCAGCGGAGTCACGCGTCCGCCGGTGTGGCGGAACCAGCTGCGATATCGTCTACCATTCTTTATTAAGATCTTAAATCTGATTTTATTGAGATATGATTTGAGTAAACCATTTGAAAAAAATATATGCAAAACTACAGAATATTTGCAATTTATATCGAGACCTTTAACTAAAAAAATACCAAGAACATAAATAAATTGGACATTTTTACTGTTCGCTGAAAGACTTTACAAGGGTAACATTGTATTTGTAAATAGGTAATTTAATTACTATGTATGTAATACTGTAAATGAAAGGACAATTGTAGTATGATTGAATAAAATAATTATAGTTAAATGAATAATGTAATGTAACAGAATATTTGTCAGCGGATGATTCTCCGATGGCACACACCTGTAGGTGGGGGGCGGGTTGCCGACTGCGCAACACACGAGGCGCACGTCCCCCCCCTGCTGCACCCCCTCCTCCGTCGCGCTCGTCACCATGCGCGGCGCCATGCTGCCCCCCGGGTCTATCGAAATCCAAATATTTTAGAGATCACAACAAATAAAAAAAAACAATTAGAAAAATTCATCTTAAACGGGGCTCTAACTCGTGTCTCTACCTATCGCAAGCCAGTGACTTGTTCAGTTTGTCCACCGAGATCTTCTAGACTCTTCAGAATTTTGTAACTATTTGATACCCCCCGGTTAGAACACACCATCGCTCACGTGGAAATTGTCCGCATTACACGCCTTATTCTACGAACCAGAGATGGCCTTGATCTCTAAGTGATATGTCTAGTCTCAGACACAGTTCTCATAAACTAAGATCACAGGATTTATAGCAAATTATATCGTTCTAGAAACTCTAAATATGTATAGAGAAAAATATTTTTCATCATTAATGCTCTGAAAGTAAGTCGTATTTAACTTGAAATGTAAAGGAGGCAAATATATTTCATTTGCAAACCTAGGGAGGTAAGTAAATTTGAACGAAGTGAAGTTGAACGAGTGTCCCGTACAGTCACTAACTAGTGAGTAACTCGTCTCGGTAAATGACAACGGAAAATAATATATCTTTCCTCTTTCCTTTTTATTTTGTTATGCTGTATTTTAATTATATTATTTTGGAAAAATGTGACTTACATGAAATAGGTACGACCGGGCCGATATAAAAGGACGTATGCCGACCAAATAGGCGATAAACTGAAGAAAGGCAAAGTAAAAATTACCCGGAATAGAAGAGCTTGTATGACTAGATTGATGAATGTAAAAGAAGTGAAATCGTAGCAGATGGAAATCTGTAGTCTCTGCGTACTCCTATGAGATACATATATGAGTATATTTATGTATGTATTTTTAAAACAATCACACTGTACAGTAAGACACGATAGAACAAGACAAAAGAAAAAGTCACATGAAAAGAAAATGGTGGCAATTATCTTGTTGGAAACGTTGTTGCAAACATAATTTTGTAAGTTTTTATATTTCCTCGCATTAGTGATGAAAAGTAGAGTGTTACACATGGGTGTAAGTGATCAATTGCACCCGAGATATTTGGCGCACGATCGAGCAAAGCGAACTGACCCCCCTTGTATAATAATCTACTAGGAATCACTTGGTGCTCATGAAACTCACGTGTAACAGTGAGCATGACTGGAGGACTCCGTCTCTTGTCGCCGGTGAGTGCGTGCTGCAGCTCGCAGCTGTAAGAGCTGGCGTCGTCGGTGCGCACCTGTCGCACCACCAGGTACTCGCCTCGCCCACCTCCGACTATGTACTGGCTTTCTGATCCAAACAAACAAATCTAATTAACCCACAGAAAAAATATAATTTTCCATTAAATGATTTGATTTTACGTTTTCCAAAAGGTCAAATGTGGAGCTAACACAACTTGCACAGTAATACAATGGTACCGCTGTGTGAGTCAACACAAGTTGGGCAGTAATTTCACTGTGTAAAGCCAGTAAAGATGACGTTATAATAGCAGAATTATTTTGTATGGGAGCTAAATATTTCCCATGATTTTGCGAAGTTCATTAATAAAAGACCTTTGTTCTACATGTTCTGTCTCATAAACACGCTCATGGGATCAACTAATTGTTATATTAGGACGCTCCGGCGCGGACAGAAGTTATTCCAACAGGATCTAATTATGAGGCTTCGTTATAAAACAGAAACTGAGTCAAGCCTCGGTGTCTGTCTATCTGCTTGTCTGTCGGCAGCATAACCAGCATCATTACACTGCGCCAAGGCCACAAGAAGGTCCACAGCTACATTGGTGGCCTACACAGTGGGTTAAGAAGGGATAGAGAGAGAGAAGTGTAGAGACGCCTCGTAGGTGAATAAAATGTTAGGCAAGCAGCTCTGTGTAAGCTGAATTTCAGTTTATTGCCACTTGATCAGGGTAGCTTTTTATTTAAGTGTTTTATCTTTTGTAAGTCGTTATACCATTTCTTCTGTGGCATAACTTAAAAAAGGTTAGGCAGTTTGCGATAAAATTAAGAAAACTAATTGAGAAGTACACTGAGTCAATTAAATATGAAAACTATGTTTAAACTATGTGTTCATTAATAAAAATAAAAATAAACTTATTACCTGACAAGTTTAAAACTAACGCTAATTGCACGGAAATAGAAAACCATAATATTTGAATTTATACTCGTTCTTAATATCTACTAATAATTTAAATCCTGAAACAACAAAACCAACAAGATGCCCGTTTGTATATTATGTTAAAATCTAAAAAACTTTATTATAATAAAATTAATCAAAATGTGATATAAAATATTTTTTAAGAATGAAACGATACGTCAAGAGTCCTTTTAATTAATCAAGGTAACAGCTAGTTAGCATTCTGTAACAATAAAATATTTTATTTTCTACTTCTTAGTAAAGTTACATTACAGGAAGATTTGATTTCACAAATCATACATTGTGAGGCACAAATCATCAAATCTCGGGCAGCGAGTGTCGCCAGCAAATACATAAAGTTGAAGCTATCGAGTAGAAATTCGTCGTAAAGTTTCATCTAATAAATAGAACGTAACACCCGAACAGATAAAAGAGTGGCCGTAAAGTGCTCATGACTTTGAAATTAGACGACAACTTCGATTCGATGCACTTACACATTTATAGGAGCTGGCGGCGGACGACCCGAAATTTCAAATACGTACCCGAAAACTTTACAGGGCTTTCTTTTCGAACTGATAAATGTTGCAACGTGCTGAAATAAAAATCTGCGTTTCTTTATTGAAGTGAGAGTCGGACTCGCCAACTGAGGGTTTCGTTAAAGACTTATTTTATTTTTACGATTTAATTACAAATGTATAGTTTTCATATTTTTCTCTATACTTGTAGTATAAGACGGTATTACTTGCCTTTCATAGTTCAAGGTCAACGAAAACTACTCTATAAATTTTGATTCTCTTGAAAGTGTCGAAATATATGTTTTTCGCGGCATAAACAGCCGCAAAAAACGTATATTCAAGGGACTGTAGACTTGAGTACATATTATGGTTTTAATTTCAACTTGATACCACCACGCGTTCCTGAGATAAAGGGTCTTGACAGACGGACAGACAGACAGACGGACAACAAAGTGATCCTATAAGGGCTCCGTTTTTTCCTTTTGAGGCATGGAACCCTAAAAAGAGCGATTAAGTGTTTAAATACAAAACCTGTTTTGGTTTAGTAAATAAAAATTTAATGCTAATTAAAGATTCAGAAGATAAAGCAAATATGTTTTAAGCGGTAAATCTACGAGCGTAAGTTTTATATTCGTTCGATCCCATTCCTCAAAAGTTGAACCAGCCCCGAGTGCAGATTGCCGCTGCCGTCACCAGTTACGATCTGATAACTTTCAGTTGGAGTTTTTCAATGAATTCTAAATGTTCTTCTGCGAGTACTGGACTTAAAGCTCTCCCCTCTCTCTTGCACATAAAGCTTTTATGTACTGCTGTTCCTTTTATTCCGCTTTTCGTAGATTGTTTCAAGTGTTAACTGATGTCGCGAGGAGATACTGTCCTTACTTTGTCGACAAAATGAAGGCCCTTTGTATTCCCTTTTTGTAAAGTGTATTGTTTCTTTATCTACATTGTCGACGCAGTACAGTATCCATTTTCATAAAAACGTTGTTATTAAATAGTCATATTGGGGTCTTTGTCATGCAAATAAATCTTCAGTTAAACAATAAATAATACTTTCAATAACAATTAAAATTTATAACACACATTGGAGGTAGTTTGAAGTTAAATAACGTAAATAACGATTTCTCAAAAATATATTGTAATATTACCATTACCTATTGTAAAGACCTACCAGAAAATACTTCATCTTAGCGAGCTATTAAAAGTGTCCAGGAAATCTGAATAACTGTCCAGGAAATTCGTATAACAATCCATTACATACCATATGTTCACTGAGTATATTTCATATGTTTTCTTTTTAAAACCATCCTTGTCTATGTGTATAAGAGACTAAATAGGGTTTTCTCGTTGTTTTTTTTTCTTAGTTCTTAGCATTCCTCTAGGTGGCGTTGTCCATGAAGAAGACCAGAAGGCTAAATGGCGGTAAATACTAGGGTGGCCCAAAAAATATAAATTTGGATATTTCTTCCCCCACAAGGCTCTTTTTGTTCCATATGAACTCAAACACCCCTATGAAAATTTTAAACGAATTCCAATAATATTTAGGGGTCGCTATGATTTGAAACTTTTTTGGGTATAATGAAAAATCAGGCATTTTTAAAGGCAGTATGTTTTGGCAGTTTTATAATACTTTAAAATAAAAATATAATAAATTACCAAAGTTTGATTACAATAAAACTATTAAGTAATATTTATCAATCTTTGCTTATCTCCTGAACTCATTTACAGGAAATTATAGATAGATTAAGAGGCCACTGGGTATTTCTTTCTATATAGATCGAAGACATGAATAATATATTGTTTTTGCTATTATTTTGTTGTATTGCAAGAATTGAATTTTGTATTAAATTGACTATTTTCATTTGACTAACATTTTCCTGCATTTAGACGAAAATTTCATCAGTATGATACTGTGACGGATCTGTTACTCAAAATGCCTCCGGTTTGCTATGACCATAATTGATTATTAAGTCAGAAAGAATTTTTGTTCGTTGTATAAACATGACGTCCGTCCTGTAACAGAAACGTTTCTTGATCATCCAGAGTTTTGCCATCTAGCCCTCATAAAGACTTTTTTGTTGGGGGTTTCTGTAGGTTTTCAACCATTGCTCTTTTGCTCTCGGGACTGACTCTACAATCGAATAAAGAAAGACCGATTAAATGTTCTGAAAAATACCACAGGTGGCGGCAAAATGCTGTCAGGGCCCTGGTCCTGATCTTCTGGTTAAGATATTCTTTGACCTGCGCGAGAAAATATGTCGTTCAATGGGGCTTTTGCTGCTAGCGGGGATTCTTTCCAACATAGCCCGTAAATAAGACTTACAAACAAACATCATTCTGTAACCATTGACACAGTTTTGTACTATGCCATTGATGTGTGACAATTCGTTTTGCTGCTGCAGTCACTATGAACTGGTTCTAAAATAGGTACATTTTCAGGCAATTAATAGCCTTCACCAACTAGCGAGCTTGATGTATGTAGGTGCATGAAACTTAGCTTCAGCAATTGTTTCCGAATTGTTAAGGAAGATACGACACAAGCTCAGTAGCTCGAGGTAATCATCTCTGGGCTGTTGATTTTTATCTTTTCACTGTAGTATCGTCTCATTTTTTGGTGAAATGAAATGAGTTCCACGGTTTCATATAAATTGCCTCTGCCAACAGTGAATTTTTATCGATCAATTTCCGGCCCGTTCTTTTGAAAACATTTAAACAGCTGATGATGTCTGTTCCAATGCTTGGTCCGAACAACGCGGTGAACACACACATCAGAGAGAATCACTTCTAAAACATGATATCGCAAGCGCGAATATCAAAAATATATTCACGTAGTACTTGTTGATTTCTTAAAATTATTTTACTTACAAATCATAGCGACTCCGTTTTGGTACACATACTTTTTATGGATAAACGAACAAGATAAGTCTTGTGGAGAAAGAAAAAAAAAGCAAAAAAAATGTTTCATACTAACGTGAACCACCCTAGTAAATACCTTTGCCCAGCTGGCAATAATAAAAAAAAGTTGCGTAAAAGCGGGAATTTATGTTTCTATAAATTTTAGTTGAAAGTATTTTGTGCAAATAAATTACAAAATGAGTTCAGAAGCGGGCTCTGATATAGATTGTACTCCACTAATTCTTTGCTGAAGAAATCAAAAACAATAAACATTATTAATCGCCCAAATATGAGCAAGCAAGTAATTTTTAATATTTCCTAGTCAGTTTATTATATTTGATATAACTTAATGAGAAACATGAAAATGTCTCATTTTGTTTTTGAGAAAAGCACTATACTTGCTTTGACCATGAATTAGCAATCCTGGCCTCGTGTATAAAACTTCTGGCCCTACGGGCTCGGACTTTTAACTTACTCGTCCAGGATTGCTTATTTCCTGGTCTTAGCAGTAATATTCTATTAATAACGTATCTGAAAACTTCCGGGTACTCATTAATTAGCAGCAATATTAAAGGTAACCACAGCGACTGCATGATGCCAGTCAAGTTCTCTTGGGTTTGAACAAAGCACTCTCTTCATTAAAATGTTCCGCTTCTGCGATCAATGAGACTCGTGTAGCGGCGTGACGTCCCATTCACGTGTAGCCCTCGTCTCACTGTACTGAGTACTTGAGCCACCGTGTTACTAAATTACTTTCAGTCTTATGGAATACTCTTCTACCAGAACCCCATTCTAACAGTAATCGGCAATATTTTAAGGACTATTGCTTGGCAATAATAACTTGACCGACGCAATACCTTCACGAATAGAAGACACGCTAAGGATCGTGTCGGATCGGTCGGGGTGACTTGGGCCAGTATCCTTATCATTCCTTTTGTGAAGTCGCAGAAAACGATACAAGTTTATGAAACTTATGGGATTTGAAGCCGTAGTTTCTGGAACAGCGAGCCAAATGTAACCACCAAGTCGCAGAGGCGATTAAATTTTTTATTCTTGAGGATAACAAACTTCGTGAATAAAGAAAAATGCCTCCATTTTCACTTTTTCAGCAAATAAAAGAGAAGTGTCATTTCAAGCACTTTAGAACTTCGAAATAGCGCCCTAAGTCTTCTTGTGAAAGGTGGAATGGAGAAAAAGAGAGCCTGAACGAGATCATATCTACGATGTCGTCTTTTGAAGAACATCAATTCTTGCACGAAATAAAAACAGGCTTGAGAGATAAAAAAACGCACTTGATGATAAATATATTTAAAAATATAAATATAACGGGTAATGTAAATAACATAAAACAAAAAACGATGTCTAACAAACTATTTGTCCAGATTTTTAGATTACCGCTACACAAATTTGTAACTAAAATGGAGAGGTTTTTTGGAAAAAACTCATTTTTACTGAAATATATAATCTATGTTAAATTTTACTCAAAAATATTGCCACTGCTTTATTTTTTTATTTATTTATTCAGACTTCCTACTTCTGTAAATTTTTTGAAAATATTTTTATTTCATTTGTTGTGGTTATAATTGTGATTGTTTAATTTATGGAAAAATAATAAACCGTTCCAAAGTAGTTAACAATATAAAGTTTCTAGTTTGATCATAAATTTTAAATAATCAAGCAAAAAATACTTACATTTTTAAGTTCTTTTTGAACACAGGTTGTCCATTTTAATAATATTATTTACATTTCTTTTTATTTCAATGGCGTATCATAAATGGCCCCCCGATTGCTGTTCCTACCTTGAGGGCCGCTAGTAAACATGAAATTTTATTCTGGCCGTATGTAGTCCTAGGCAGATTTAATAATTATATTTTTATTTTTTGATATTTTAAACAACAAAGTTCTATTTATATTACTTAATATTATATGGAAAATAAATAATTATTTATACTTAAAAAATACTAGATATAAGTTTCACAATAATAATTTTTCACCTTCTTTCCTATAGAAATGTTTTTTTTTTAAATTCCAATATTCTTTAAAACCCAATTCAACTCCAAAGTGTCAAGTAAACTGTGGGCGAGTTTTAATGATATCCAGGCAACATTAGAAATCGCACCAGACAGTTCGAAATTCACATTCCTCGGAAGGGTTTCAAAACAACTATTGGGTTACAGTTCGTTTACCTTCATTTTCTTTCGTCTCGTCCTAAATAATGTCTTATCATATCTATCTAATCTTATACAGGTTTATATAAACCTAACAGGATAAGGCCTACGCACTATTTACCTAAAACTTGTCTATAAATAAACTATGTATTTTTTTTTCGTGTCGATTTTTAAACGCTAGGAATTAAATTCGCGTCGCTCCATTTAAAGATATTCGTTTTGTAACAGATCTCTACTGCGTTTTTGTTGGTCAGAAGTTTTATTCTGTTTAAAACTGTCTGACAGCGGTTATACTAAGGAGAATTTGACTCCACTTGATTTTGGAATGAAATGTAAATTATGCACAATCTTTTACCATCAAAATTAAGAAAAACTTATGAGTAATGTAACAAATATTTTATTAATCAGAACATTAGGTAGGTTTTATTGAATTTGTCTTATTTAAGGATCCTATTACAAGAGTTAAGGTAAAGTAGTGACACCTCTGTGGCCGAGTTTTAGAGCTCCCACCTGCTAACTTAGAGATCGTGGGTGAGGTGCACAATAATTGTGTTTGGTTTGCTTCCTTTGGGAGGCACATTAGGCTGTTGGTCTATTTGTGCCTGAAATACGTCGATAGGGCTCACCACTTATCAAGTTTGGGACGTTATAATCTTCGGTGAAAATCAGGTGTACCAAGTGTGAACGTGATTTACATTTCACACTTTACACGACTTAGGAAACACCTCTAACACCCCTACGAGGATTCATGTCGTGACGATAAGTTTTTTTAAATGTATGATTCTGCAAATTATGACGTATTAAAACACTCTTGTGATACTATTAAAAACCTTGCCTATTAGATTTGGTTTTAAAACTCACAAGTTTGTTATATTAAACTTTATGTGCGCCAGATTCTTAATAACTAATATTATAACACATTCTTGACAATAGGTAAACAATTTTATGCAAAATTACAAATTTATTTAATCCTCTTAAGACGAGTCATAACCATGCATATCGAGATGAGAACGAAAACTATTTTTAATGGACACTTATAAAAGTTGAATTTCATGCGTTACAGGCTAGGGCACTTTCGATACTGTTTCGTCTCCGTTACTATTGAAAAAGCTTGAAAGCATTGGTATTAGAGGTATTCCTTTGGAACTATTCAGGGACTATCTTTCTGAGCGTTCTCAATGTGTTAGGGTTGGGGAATTTACAAGACGTCCACTGCGTGTCACTTTTGGGGTTCCGCAGGGCAGCATTCTCGGTCCAACACTTTTCTTAGTCTATATTAACGACATGTGCAGTCTTCCACTCAAAAATGGTAAAATTATCACCTTCGCTGATGACACAGTTCTCCTGTTCCGGGGAGAGGACTGGACTAACAAGTTCAAACTAGCACAATTCGGCTTTGATAAGGTTTTTGGATGGCTGGTGCGCCATAAACTAACACTTAATGCTGATAAAACCAAATGTGTTATGTTTTCAATAAGAAGGCCTCAATTACCACTACCTGTTCACAAAGTTCTGGCTCATTCTTTCTGTTATACTGGATCTACAAGTCGGGTTGACACATTAGTTCCCTACAGTCCTACTCCCCTCTGCAACTGCATATAACTTGAATTAGTATCCAGCATCAGATATTTGGGTGTGACAATTTACTGTCACTTTACCTGCAAGCAACATATTACGAACATCACCCTTAGAGTGAGAAGACTCATGGCTGTTTTTTAAAAATGTACGACATGTAGCAGATTCGAAGATAGTACGAATGCTTTATTTCACATTGTGCCAATCTATCATTACTTACTGCATTGTATAATTTTTAAACTAATATGTGGATTTAACAAAAAGAAATCTTTTAACCTCTTCTTAATTTGAGTTTTAGTACCTTTGTAGTCTTTTATGTCTTGTGGAATAGCATTGAATAATTTTGGAATAAGCCAATTTTTGCAACGTTTTCCATAAAAATTTGAAACTTTTGGAACTACTAATTTAACAGATATTTGTGACCTAGTTTGATGTCCATGTTTAATTTTTATTTTGTATTCGTTGTTCCAAAATTCTTCTATTGCTATCAAAAATAAACACTTTTTGTGTGCTGGAAGAATTTTGCATTTCTCATACAACAATTCATAATTTTCTTTATGTTCAGTTTTGGTTTTTTCGCCAACCATAAGCTTCAAAAATCTTGTTTGAATTTCTTTTATTCTTTGAACTTTACTTTTAAATGTAATGCCGTAGCATTCTATTCCATAAGACAGAACTGAATCAACCAAAGCGTGATACAGCATGTAAAGAATTGATCTGGGAGTACAGAAACTTAAACTTTTAAATTTGCTTAGCAATACTCTTAGTTTATCGCAAACATTATTTATCTGAAATTTCCAACAAAATCTGTTATCTACTGTTAAACCTAAATATTTGTATTTTTTTACATTATCTATAAAAGGACATGAACAATTTATATGATTTGTATGTAGACAGTCGTATGTATGTCCCTTTAATTTTATATCGTTAATTACACATTTCCGATAACTGGAAGAGATATTCAGTAATTTTGTTTTTTTGTTATTTAGTAAGATACCATTATCGTGAGCCCACTTTGTAATATTGTCCAGATCTTCTTGTAAGTTATTTTCTATAGTAAGTGGATCTGTACCAGCATACATGAGGCATGTGTCATCAGCAAACATGTATTTAAGACATTTTTTTACTGTAGATACCATACTGTTCACGTGTAATATGTAACAAACTGGACCAGTAACAGAACCTTGCGCTACGCCATATTTTGCCACTTTTTTAGAACTAAACTCGTTTGCCACCTTCACCGTTAAAGTTCGATTTTTTAGATCCACTTTCATCTCAAGCAGTTAAAAGAGTAGAATGATCAAGGGTGTCGAAAGCTTTTTTAAAGTCAATAAAAAGTACAACCACTTGATTTTGTTTATTTAGAGCAGAATTTATTTCATTAGCAAATTTAGACAATAATTTTGTAGTATTTTTACCTTTTTGAAAACCGTATTGAGAATCAGTTATAATATAATTTTTTCTTAAATATGTAGAAACCTGGTTCACTATGACTTTTTCAACAATTTTATTTAAAGATGGTAAAACAGCTATTGGTCTATAATCTCCAGTATTCAAATGACTACCATTTTTAAACAAAGGTCTTACTATTGAGGTTTTAAGCTCATCAGGATATTTTTGACTTTTTATAGACAAATTAATAAAATGTGCTATAACAGGACTTAACTCTTTTTTAAGTTGTTTTATATCACTCATTCGTATATTATCTATTCCTGGAGATTTTTTTTGCGTTTAAGGATTCAATGGTTTTAACAACTATGTTTTCGGTGATTTTTTTATATCTCATAGATTTGTTTTGATATGTTGTGTAACTCTCTCTATTTAATAGTAATATATCACACTTATGCTTTATTTCTTCGATTTCATTACTAAACGTATTAGAAAAATTTTCACACATGCTTTTGGCATCATGAATTTTACCCATATGTTTCATTATTACTTCATCTACTGACTTCTTCTCTTTGCCTAGCCATTTATTGATATATTCCCAGATTTTCCTAATATTCGTGCCTGCTTCTATAATAAGTCTCTTTTTGTAGTTATTTTTAGCCAAATTAACTGCCTTATTAGTTTTATTTCTCCATCTATTGTATGCTAAACGGCAGGCTTTGTTACTAGGATTACTTTTCCATCTTCTAAATAAATCATCATTATGTATCATTAAGTTTTGAAGTTCTTGTGTTATCCAAGGACAAGCCCGTCGCTCAGAATATTCTTGAGGAGTAATTTCTTTACAATTTTTACTATAAATATTGTTAAAAGCATTTTTTATCCTATTATATAATTGTAAAGGACATGTTTCATCCAAAAAAAGTTTCCATTTTAAATTTTTTAGTTCCATCTGTATAATTTCATTTTTGTACAATTTTATGTTTTTAGTTTGAACTTGATTTTTACTTGTAAGTTTTGCAGCTAAAGAAATAAAATAATGGTCAGCTAATTTTTTTCTATTATGGCCGAAGTATTTTCAGTTGAAACCTTAACAAATATATGATCTAAACAAGATTGACATAGGTGTTCGAGCCTAAATTCTTCTCTCGTGATGCCTTGAATTTTTTTATCAAAACCATATTCGCTAAACGTATTTTCATATTTAATTACATTATTATTTTCTCTTTCCAATAAATCGATATTCATGTCTCCTAGTATAATTACCTCATCATTTGGCAAGAACATTTTCAATAAGTTGTCAACCTCCGTTAAAAATATAGATGTGGTATCTTTATTGTTGATTTTAGGGGGTCTATAGAGTACAACAAGGTGAAGTTCGGTTGTACCGTAAAAGAAAGTACTTATAACACTCTCAGTAACATTTAAGGTTATGTTCGTAGTAACAAATGATATATATTTTTTATGAAATATTAGGATACCTCCACATCCACCAGATCTTCCTTGCCGAGTTTTATGAAACATATCATATCCATCTAGGCTGTACCCCAATACTTTATCTTCTGTAACGTTTATCTCAGTTAGCACAATAACATGTACGGTTCCTTTACAACTATTTAACACTACTTCTAATTCAGCAAAGTGTTTCCGAAGAGATCTTAAATTTATATGAATAATATTAAGAAATTCCTTTGAATCAAATGAATTAATCCATGCATCTATTGACGTAAATCTATCTGTTTCTTTAGTTTCAAATATTTCTTCGAACTCATTCATAACGAAACAAATGAAATTCACGTTTCAAATAAATAAAACAAAGTTAGACCTAAGCGTTTGATGCCGATACGTTGCCTTATTTTGTTGTAGATACTTCTCGTTTTTCACCTTTCTCATCTTCCGTGGAGCTTATTTGTGTTGTTAGTTTTTTAACATCCATTATGCTGTACAGGGGAATAACTTTTGTATTTTCCTCCTTTCGACACATAATACGCCCGTGTTTCACCCATAAAAATCTATAGGCTGGTTTTAGTTTTTGCTTGGCATTCCACAATAACTCCTTGTTATAATTTGTTAAGCTTTCATTAATGAATACGGGATCCTTCGAACCATCTTGGTATACATCAGAGTTCTTGCGAACTTTTCCTCTTTTAGAGAACCATTCTTCCTTTGCAGTATTAGTGCGGAATCTGATTATAAGTGGTAGGTTGTTGCTTTGTTCAGCTGATTTTTTACCCTTTTTAACTCGCCATGCACGTTCTATATTATCTAGATCAGCAGAATCCACACCTAGTTTTGAAGCAATCGAGTTCAAAAGAACCGGTATGTTTTCATTTGCTCTCATTTTTAATCCCGTAATATCCAGATTTTTCTTTTTATCTTCTTGTTCAATTGTATGAACTCTAATTTCTAATGCCGCATTCATATTTTCTAGATGCTGGCATCTGTTTTGCAAGTCGTTGATTTTTTTGCTTGCACTTTCATTGTATCGGTAGCTTCTCTTTGGAGCTTTAACATTTCGTCATAGCTGGCAGCATAAAAGTCCGTTTTTGATTTTATTTCAAATACTACTGCCATCTTTGAGTTTAACTCTGCCAAAAGAGACGCAATCGTCACAGACTTTGGATCCAAATTCAGAAAAGGTTCCGCTAGCGATTCGGTTTCCAGTACCTTGTTTTCACGGCCTTTATTATTTTTTTGCGGATTTGGTGAGCAATTCCTTTTTTCTAGGCAATCGTCACACATGCCCGAACTGATAGATTCCGAATAATTTTCAAGTCATTTCTTAGCTTTATGATAAAGCCCTTTGCACTTGCCTGCACATATAAACGATTCTTCGGGTTTCGTCGTGGACAGAAACAATTTGCACTTTTTACATTGAGGTGGCATTGCTAGCGTCACGCACACCGTCGATGAACAACAAAAAACTGGTATAACGTCAACACTCGCCGAGAGCGCACGAGCGAATATCACCCTCTCATTCACACACACACACTCTCACACACACACACAACACACACACTCACACTTCACAAAATACACCTCCGCACACACCTTAGTTTATTATAAGCTTCCTATCTGGAAGCTGCATGCTTTGTAATCAAATATAAATTTTGTAAATTGTTAGTAATAGTAATATACATATATATATATATATATATATATATATATATATTATTTTTAATGTATTCATGTAATCATAAATATTATAAATATTGTAAAGCAAGAGCTTGTCGCCTATAGCACCGGTACAAACACTCTTGTAGGCGTCAAGCTAATCCTAACCTTTTTGTGTAAATTTCACTATGAATAAAGCATAATCTATTCTATTCTATTCTATACAAGTCCATTATTATGACATTATTCTGCAGCTGTAGCTACTCACTCAGACTTCCGAAATAAAAACGGTAATTTTTGCTCAAACTTCTCAGATCTCTGCAACGAGAGCATATTTTTAAGGTTTAGTTTGCAATTTATTTTTACTGTGACCAAATACATTATACCAATTTTGTTCAAATATTCATTAAATTAGTGGTCTCAGCAATGCTTTGTATATTTTTTTCGAGGCTTTGAGTCTCAGAGTAGCACCTCCCCTTAACTCTCATTGTCACTAAAACAATAGTAAGACAATAGATCGCATTTCAGATCGTGGCTGTGATACATCACACAGATCGATAATCATGAAACATAATGAACCGTTACTTTAAACGGCGTTTGATGGTGCTCTAGTAGAGTGTATAAGTACCTACCTACCTATAATGTTTCATGTTTAGATTAGATTAACTGTAAGTCGCTAAGAGACGTCTGTATAAAATTTTATGACTCTGACATTCACTTTTATGGTTTTCGGAACGACACATAGCGTTTATGTAATTATCATAAAATGGCTATGCGTATGTTCTGGGTATAGCAAATGTCTTATCTTGTAATACTCAACTAATGTAGTAATAACTCATGGGTTGTTATTTTTCCAGATTACCATAAAGAACAATCGTGTGATAGTAGAGCTAGGAACATACTATCGGACGCGTTCTTAAGCTGCGATTGACGGTTGCATTTGGTAAGTATGTACAATAGGATGACATGGAAATTTTCTACACCATTCACACACCAGGTAGTCGTTATCGATAATTTTTTTGGTACGCAACAAAATGAGAATTAAATTATTATTACCTTTTCATATAAAGTTACATTTTATTCATCACAATCAACATGAAATAAACTTATATAACATTGCTACATACATTCAAGGAATCTGTTCTGAACAGAAATTGTTCATCTGGCCCTACTGATTTTGATTCGGATTTTATTCTTGACATAGTTCTTTTCGATACATAATGTACATATGTATGTGTACAACACAGCCCCCTCGAGTCTCTGATTCTTAGAATATTTTTAACAATTATTTTTTCGTTCAATGTCGCTATTTTCTAAAACTTCTCTGGCTAGTTCTCGCGCTTGAGAATGGATTAATGCTTTTTTTATTTTAACACGTGAAGAAAAGGCAACTGAAATTATTTTCGATATAAAACTAAAAGCAAATGAATGAGATCGAAATCGGTAAACGTGGTCGATGCCGACTTGTGCAGCGCTACGACTAAAATGGCGCAGGTGCTGGCGGGTGTGCAGGGTGTCACCCCCTCCACGACTCACCTCATACCTAGATTGCCATGTCGACCTGTCGTCATTAGATCATCGAACCTGATTTCCTAGCAATCATTCCACAATAAATGTCAAAGAGGACACATTGCTACGTTGTAGTCTGGATAGATATATATTTTAGCTACGGTGTAACAAGTGCTACGACTGCATGGCATTGCCGCTTTATTAATTGCTACGTTGGAGTCTGGATGGATATATTTTAGCTACGGCGTAGCAAGCACTACGACTGCATGGCATTAAAATAAAATAAAAAATAAAAATAAAAATCATTTAATTCAGAACTGGGTTCCATATGATCACACAAAAAAAATAAAAATTAACAATAGAACTAAAATAAAGCGGTAATAAAAACGATATAATTTTGATTACTAATTGCCGCTTTAATCATTGCTACGTTGGAGTCTGGATGGATATATTTTAGCTACGGCGTAGCAAGCACTACGACTGCATGGCATTGCCGCTTTATTCATTGCTACGTTAGAGTCTGGATGGATGTATTTTAGCTACGGCGTAGCAAGTATTACGACTGCATGACATCCCGCTTTCGGTTTAAGGTTCGGTGACCCTTTTTGGAAAATTAAAAATATATTTATTATCCGTTTCCTTTAGACGCAAGTCCAGATCCGATTCAGTACAATGAACAGTCAACATTTTGTTTTTTATGTTACGCAAAAAATATTATTGATCCGTGATACGATACTGACCAATTACCAAGCCTCCAGGATGAATTTGGCTGCATAAATTAATTAAACCTTGTATATCAGCACGACATTGTAAATTCTTAAGTTTATTATTTAATTAAGTTAATTTATAAGCAACCGTGAAAAATCCACCGTGAAATTATAATATAACTAGTGAAATACTTAATTATTACTACAGATTAATTTCTGAAGTGTTATATTTTAATTGAAAACAGTAATCTAATTACAAAAACAAAAATACTTTTAATATAAACATAAAACCTATCTAAGAAATTAAATCAAAATTACTAATATCAAATGAATAAATAAATACGCGATAAAACATTAAACAAAATAAAACATATTTTCTCAACCATTGCCACCGGGTAGGGTGCCCAAGAAACTAGCAGCATTACTCCTTTGGATCACCAAATTGATCCTCTCGCCGAGGTAAGCCCCAGCCCTTGGGTCACCAGAGGCTTCGACAGTGAGATTATAAACTATCAGATTTTCCAATGTTAATGTGGCTGATACAGAGTTAAATCTTTAATATTCGACTTAAATTTATTTAAATTTCAGCCTTATCATTTGCAAATTATACCGCAAACAGAAAGAGAGAAACTGAAACATTTTGGAAGTTTGCGAACAAACTCTAAGTCCCTTCACTGTACAGACTGATAATGATACAGCTCAATGGTAAACACTTAAAGATTATGCCGAGACAAGAAACTAACCAAGTTCTACGTGCGGGGTGGGTACGCGGGGGCGGGCGGGAACTAGATAGACGTCAGAGGGGAAGGTGCGGAAGGGCGGGGGATAATTTCAGCAACTCCTGCATCTGCATCAAAGAGAACATTAAACTTGCATTAACGTCGCTTAAGTTTTATTGAAAGTTTTAATTTTATTCGGTTCAGTATTTCGCCGAGGCGTCTCCGGACTGCAGGGGGGAGTTTGTTTGGAAGATTCTTTTGTAGAAAACGGCTTTTGTTGTTGTGTTTTTGGCTCTCCATGAATCTGCTAATACCGTTGTATTAAACAATACATTTTTTGTATATGATAGTAATCTTTTTAACATACATACGTCAGAAATGAGAAACTGTGTGTGTATTTTACACTTGTATGCAGTAACTGTTGATTACTGTCACTTTAGACTTAACCATGTAATTTATACTCGTTTACTCAAAAATGAATTTGAAAATTATTTTGACAACCTTGTTTGAGCAAAGTCGACCTTGCCGTTTTGTTTCAAGGAACGGCCGGCAAAGTTTTGCTGGCCGCTCTAACAGGCCGGCAAAACATTGCCGGCCTCTATTTTGACGTTTCAAAGCTTTAAGAATTCAAATGCAAAAAGATTTTATTTAAAACACAGCTGTTTGTATTTATAGAGATAGGTACAAAAATATTTTCGGATAAAGTTTTAGATTTCCTAGTGATTTTCCACTGCACAAATTTTTCATATGCAAGCTTATATTTTTCCTTTGAGTTTCGCGGTATCAAATTTTCAACCACTAATTTAGCTTCATCTTTAATGTCTGGCGGTGTTAAACACATTGAATCGGAAGAATTTTCGCTTTGAGAGTTAATTTTTAGCAAAAAAGTCACTAAATAAATACAAAATTTTCTCTGAACCGCGCTTTTGTTACTTTTTTTTTTAAGCAATGGTAGTTGGAGCTATACAGCCAAATATGGAATATTTTATTTTTTTAAGCAATGGTAGTTGGAACTGTACAGCCAAATATGAAATAAAAATATATTTTTTTTAAATTACTTGCTGCTTTTGTTTTGATTAGGTACTTGCATTTTTGAGTAAGGCCTTGGCCTTACAAGCCTTGGCCTACAATGACTGCTTCGCTGGTCACGCTATGATTGCCTCGCGCTAGTCTAGCTACGCTCTAGGCCTTCTAGCTTGGCCGTCATTGCAGCCCTTGCTGTGTCGGCCTGGAGCTGCGCTGTCGGTCATCATCAGCGCGACCAGAAAAGTAGTCATTATAAACCGCGACAGTAATGTACTATTACATCATCTTATTGATGTACACTATGAGCAGGTCAACTATGTTTCGTAGATTTGAATTTCGTAATTACCTATATTATGAGCGATCTCTCCAAAATCGACAGCTGTCCTGGTTTAGCAAAACAGTTATTCTAGCGCCAAGGAACGACACTGTTCACAATATCAATTAGATGATATTCAATCAAATAAATTCCTTTTCCACGAATATCTCTCTAATGCGCACTAGCAGAAAAAAACTATAAATCCGCCTCTGGTATGTCACTTGACAGGCTAAAACAATAAAGTGATGCCGCATATTTTTTTCAAAAACGCCAAAATGCCAAAACTGTGCAACGACACAAGCCTATGGGTTTTAAAGCAGCACAACCATCTGTTGGAGCTAATGACCAGTTTTGGTTTTGGGGAAAACTTATAACTCCCAGAATACCACTAATTGCAAATGACTTTCCGTTTCAATTTAAGCGGCTTCAATATCCTGTATGCGTTTGTTTTGCCATAAATATCAATAAGGAGCAGATACAGACCCTAAAGACTGTTGGGGTTAACTAGAATTCAATTGTATGTTGCCATGCTATGATACGAATTAGTTTGCACAGCAATCATCTTATATCGTGTACACGGAGGCACTTATTTAATAATATTTTTTATAGCACACCGTGCGTAAAATGACCGCTTTACGCACGCTGCGCTTGCGTAAAGTCGGCATTTTCCGCACTTTTGCTATAAAATATTATACGATACTCTATACTAAACTTGTATTTTTTCCACATATGGTCGCTCGAAACATATTGTTTCTTTGTTTACCTTATTTACTCAAAAATCTCTGGGGAAAGAGCTGTATGTAAAAGCTAGTAAATTATAGCTATTTTATTGTTAGGTCTCAGAAAAATGTTCATGTGGTATTCTTAATTTCTAAAATTAATGTTAACGATTTATTTACACAAATTAAAAAAAACGAACCTTTTGCCACCCTCCAATGACACTTGAAAGAACCTTTATTATTGTGCTTGTTAATCTGTTTATAGCAAAACAAACATCTCTTTGTCAGATGGGGAACAGGGGGGAAGGAGGTACGCGGGAGGAGAAAAGGTGCCGCAGCGCTAAGCCTCTGAGCCTCTAATGTGACACACGACGTTATAATAGTTTATAGCTTTTAATGTGCAGGTAGATACAACATTCTTTTTTGTGACCCAGCTGACCCAATCGTCTTACCCCCTTTTGCACACCGCACCGCGAAACGCGTTAGCAAAACTGCGTTAAAATTTGTCTCAGTACCTATATGAAAACATATCACGTATGTTGCACTGTTGCATTTTGTTCTATCTATTTTCGCGTTTCGCTATCAATTCGTAAAAGTTTCGAGCATCGGTCTGCAAAGAGTGTTAAAGTTTTCAATTTAAGCTTGAGGAACTGGACTCCAGAGTTTCTTTTTTGAGTCAGTACTCTTTTATGTGATCTAAGTTGCATATACTGAATGAACTTTTTACGAGCATCTATGAGAGATCCGATTTTGTGTATTAAAATCTCAACATCAAATTTCTCTTGATAAGCCATGGAGCTTTTTATAGAAATCATTATAAAATATTTCAAATATAAATATTTACATGTATTTGATTACTCAAATAAAATATCGTAAGTGCATTTTCCAAAACATGTTTTCTCTTATATTTAAACATTACATAACTGTTGTTCGTGCAACATTTTAGAGGCTCTAGGTGTACAAACACGATAGGGCTGTCATTATCTAAGCAGTGAATTAATTACGACCTAAACCTTCGGATACATCGGCTGGATTATTCGCTACAGCGGTAATGAACTGCCATTATAGTGTAAACAAGACCTAGCATATTAAATATTATGTAACGGATTTTATTAGAGGTAAGATTAAAGCTTTTGAGTATGCAGTCACATTAAAAGGATTTTGTTAAAATAAATGGAAGGTATAATGCAATACTGCTTTAATCTACAGGTACTTTTGACTTTGACTTAGAAGAAGTTATAACTGAAAATGGCAATCAACTGCACCAATTAAACCTGATGTTTTGTTTTTTGACAAATTATATTAAACATAAGCATAAATTATGTCTTGGTTGAATATAAATTGGTTAGAATATGAGTAGGACTCGCGTTCTTCCGTTACAATATACCAGTTTACCTGTTACTATTACGTAAATAATTTTTATCTAACCTCATATCGTAAAATCCTCATTCCTAAAAACTACTAGCATAGTGAAAAATATTTTTCCTAAACGTCTCTAAAAAATTAAAAAATTAAATTATAGTATAGGTCTCCGAACAACATTATGCTATAAAAAATATTTTTCTGAGATTACAGTACATGTGATACTAACTAGGAAGGCAAAGGGAACTTAGACCATACAGCCATGTATGAGGTTTAATATCAAATACCAATGAGGTTTTTATATAATGTTCTCCAATACATACGAAATAGTAACGAGGTTACAGTTCAAATTTATTTTCGGCCAGGTGTTGTCTATGGCTTACGGCGCGTTGGAATCGGTCTGTCAATGGATGAACTGTTTGTTGCGCCATAGTTTTCGAGGAAATGTATTTATTACTTACAGTGGCTTTATGGGTCAAAAGAATTATTTTGCCCTAAAATTACTGACAGCAGGGATGGTGATAAATTGATGATATTTGATTCCACCTGACATTCTGGAAATAACGATGGAAAACAAGAACAGAACAAACTTTTACAAGAATAATCAAAAATGGCTAACGTCACATTTACAAAAAATATGAAAACAGGTTAGTAGGCATGAGTTTAGATAAAGTAGTGTATGAAACTATACATAACTAGGTTTTAAAACACTCGTGTTCTATAAAAAAACTCGCCTTTGGCTCGTTTTTAAACTGACACTCGTGTTTTTAATAACCTTTTTATGTACCAGTTTCATAAACCACTAATAAAAGTAATACCAAATTAAATTGTTATAGTTCAATGCACATTAAATAAAACGAGTTACTACAATGATTTTCAGTTTCTTTTTTTTTTACTTGGTCGTTTATGAACTTCAAGTCAAAGACAAGTATCCAATCCTATGATCGTTACTTTGGAATAATTGTTTTAACGGTGATATTGAGCTGCAGACTTTATTGACATATCACACACAACACAACACAACACAACCATTCCAAAGGAGACAGGATAGCAAAAATAATCTACGAGGGACAGATTTTTTTCTTCTAAGAAACAGAACACTAAAAATGAAAAACAAATGAAAGTGGTCATTTAAATATGTCTGCAAATGACAAAGAGCTCTCCAAATAAACTGCGGAAGTTCCATAAAAAAATCTAATTATCTACTCTACTCATTAAATTTGAAGGACACACTAATTGCTTAGCGAGCCCCGATTCAGAAACGTTAATCGAATTTCTAGAGTTTAATCGAGAGAAATTAGAACTCGTAAAGAAAGCTCGCGCGGCACTGTCACCGACAGCCGCGCTTTGTTGGTACAAATTTTTAATTTCCCACCCCTTTTGCCTCAGCGATACGTACCCCCACTGATTCAGCTACAATCGTTCACACTCCCTTCCCCCCTTTCTCCTAAATGGCCGATTGTTTTGAAGGTTATCGAAAGCTTTAAGTATTTTCTACTTTTCTACGATAAGTGAACTTTAATCGGTACTAAAAACTGGTCGATTTATGACTTCGGTATTTAAACAACAAAAATGAAACTTTTTCTATCAAATATAAAGAAAATAAAACCCAAATTATATAATTAAGTAACTTTTTTAAATATATTGTCATTTAATTACTGAGTGTATCTGTCGTGACCAGATCACAGAATTGAACATTTCATGAAGTAGTCGACCATTTCATGAAATGATTGCATTAAATGTTCAACGTTTAACGATTTGGTCAGCGACGTTTGACTATTTCATGAAATGCGATCATTGCATGAAATGGTCGACTATTTCATGAAATATTCAACGTCGTCGGAAAAAAAATAGTTTCCAAAAACGAATAAGCACGGCTTTTTTATTTCCAACCAAAAGACTAAATATATCTTGTCACGCTTTCAAGTATATATTTTTTTAATTTTCCATACCAACAACTTTAATCCCCTAATTCATCACGAATATATTTCAAAAACGTTTAACCACGGAAGTTGATAGTTGTGATTGTCGGCACTTGGTGGAATTCATCAAACATTGTTGTGATGAAAACACTTGTACTTTCCACAAATAATATTTAATACTAGCTACACTACCCAACCGGTTTCACTATTTTCACGATTGTTTATTGCACGGACATCTAGTAATACAAACATTCCTTAAAATACCTATATGTATTTTAGTTAATTTAAATGTAAACGATCGTTTATTGCTCGGAGATCTAGCAATAAAACTATTATTTCAAATATTCAAGTTCATTTAAAAGCCCGAGTAATTTTTCAAATTCTTGTGTTTACATTTGTTTCTAATGTATCTTTTCTGGTTTTTAATGCACTCTAATATTATTATTTAAACCTTTCATTTCCTATTTTTATATTTATTTATTGAATGTGGAGGATGTGCCCGAAACTGAGGACGGTCGCTCCGCATCTGAAGTTAGGCAATTCACCAAGCAGGAGGTAGCCCATGTTGTGCGTCACATGACACGAGCCAAGTCGCCGGGACATGATGGTCTCAGTGTCGAGCACATCCTCTATGCTGGGGACGGTATCTTTGATCTGTTGATTTACCTCTTGAACCTATGTATCAAGCACTGCTATTAACCGAAAACGATGATAAAGACAATTGTGGTACCGGTTGTTAAGAATAAAACCGGTAATCTGTCAAGGCTTAATAATGACAGACCGATATCCTTGGGAACTATTGCCGGAAAAATCTTCAAAAAGTTGCTGCATCCGGAACTTACGAACGATTTAAGAATTGACGAGGCTCAGTTTGGTTTTCGTCCCGGTGTGTCGAGGGATTCTGCTATAGTAGCCTTAAAATATGCAGCTAATTACTATACGAACAGGCACACGTCTGTATACGCCTGTTTTATTGACTTAAGTAGAGCGTTAGATTAAGTCAATTATAAAATCAGGAATGTATCACCTTGCGTAGTAAATTTGTCAAGGCACTGGTACGAGAACTAAACTAATAGCGTGAAATGGGACGACGCACACTCTTAATGAATACAAGTTAGAGTGTGGCATGCGCCAAGGTGGGCTCACCTCTCTGGATCTATTTAACCTGTATATAAACGGGTTGATCGAGGAGCTGGGAAGCACCCAGATCGGTTGGCACATTGAGGGCGTATGTATGAATAGCCTAGGTTACGCGGATGAGATGGTGCTTCTCTGCCCCTCGATTAACAGTCTTCGTAAAGGTAGAGGTCCGGAGAGGGTACCGTCTGCATTTATATGGTGCGCCGGTCCGGATGGTGAACAGTTCCGATATCTAGGTCACATTCTGACGGAGAATCTTTGCGATGACTGTGATCTCGAACGTGAGCACAAAAGTGCACTAAGGAGGTTTAGATTACGCCGTTCAAGGCCTATTGCCAAAGCTACTACACCTCTCATCTGTGGATTAAATAATAGGTTGGGGAAAAAGTTTCTTCGCATTTTATATGAAAATTCAAAACATTTTTTAGTAAAGTTTATTTACATTTAACTAAAGTATGTAGGTGCCATTTTGTTCGATAACTTTCTGCCATCTTGTAGGTAGGGACATGATCCCATTGCTATAGAAATTCTAGGGCTTCTGATAAAAAAACCGCGAGAAGTGGTTTTGGCAGTCCTTTCGTGATGTTAACCTGACACTGCCTAAAGAATTCTGAAGAGACCGAAACAAGTAGAAATCTGAAGGTGCAAGGTCAGGACTATACGGCAGATGCATTGATACGTCTCAGCCAAACTCTTTAAATTTTTTCTGAGTGGCTAAAGATGTGTGAGGTCTAGCGTTATCATGATGAAAAACCACACCCCTTCTGTTGTCTAATTCCGGCCGCTTTCTCTCAACTTCTCGCTTTAATCTCATCAGTTGTTCGCAGTAGAGTTCAGAATCGATGGTCCTGCTTGGCGGTAACAGCTCATAATGAGCCCTTCCAGTCCCACCATACACACAGCATTACCTTATTGCGAGATAACCCGGGTTTCGCCAGAGTCTGTGAAGCCTGACCAGCCTTTGACCACGACCTTTTTTGCACGTTCTTGTCGCACGTGATCCACTTTTCATCACCAGTTATCAGGTTTTTCAAAAATGGTTCGGTTTCATTACGTCGTAATAAAGAATCACAAATGAGTACACGGTTCATTAAATTTCTTATAGTGAGCACATGAGGCACCCAAATATCGAGCTTTTTTGTGTACCCAGCTTTTTTCAAATGCGCCAAAAATGTTTTGCGGTCAATCCCCGGTTCTTCAGCTACATCGTTACCACTGATATGCCGATCTTGCTCCACTTTTTCAAAAATGGCATCCATTTTATCCGTAACAGGGCGCCCAGAGCGAGTTGCATCTTTGACATCAAAATTTCCGGATTGAAAACGCTTACACCAAATTTGTGCTACTCTTACAGACACTGCACTAGGTCCATAAACATCACGAATTTTTTTCGCGGCTTGCGTTGCATTTTTACCTTTTTTGTTGTAAAATTTTAAAATGTATCGAATTTCTTCATTAGATTCACTCATCTTAACAGTAAGAAAAACAAATGAAAATCACACATTTTACCTAATTTGAATTTGGAATTATCTTTTTTAAAATTTAAACTTTTTAATAATCCCAAAATGCCTATAAGGAAAACACTAGACCAGATACCACCTCAGCGACTTCCTTCCCGCAAACCAATCTGGATTGATGCTAAGATCAAACACCAAACCGACATCCAGACTGAGTGGCGGGCAAAATGGCGAGAAGAAAAATGTTCAGAGGCGGACATCATATCTGACCCGTCTGCCACACAACCAGGTTTTAGAGAACACCGTAAGCTATGGACTACGCTGAATAGAATTCGTACTGGCGTGGCAAGGTGCAACTACAACATGCATCAGTGGGATATAGCTGACTCACCTCGTTGTGACTGTGGAGCCTCGGAACAAACTATCCGTCACATCGTGGAAGAGTGCCCCAACAGAAGGTTTTCTGGTGGGCTGGAGTAGCTACATAATTTAACACCTCAGGCAAAAGTATGGCTAACAAACCTGGATTTAGAATTGTAGCTGTATATATAGAATAGAAAATAAAGCAGGATACCAAGGCCATACGATGATGATGATGATCCCAAAATCAGCCAGATACAAATGGTATAGCCAAAGAGATTTTATTATAAGTTGATACATACTATTTGCGAAAAGAGTTTTTCCCCAACTATTAAATTTAACTTCGTATTGGGGCACTCTCCCGCAGGGCAGTAATCTGGAGGCAATCTTTTTTTTATGATTATTGCGTATATGCTGGATTGAGTTTCTTTTTGGTTTATGTATTTAATTTATTTTATTTTAAGATCTATATTTATATTATTTATAGTTAGTTTATTCTTAGAAATTCATATTTTAGTTGAAAGTGTTTTGTGCCAATTTATGTTGATGAAATAAAATAAACACTTCGTATTATAAATAAATTATTTGGCCAAGTGCGAGTCAGACTCTTGCACAAAGAGTTCCGTACCACCATACAAAACGGGTTAGGAACCCTAAAAACGTGATAAAAAACAGCAATATAATATAGATACCATATCAAAATAAAGGCGTCAAAAAAGCTGTCAAATAATTTGGCATCCCTTGAGTGCGAAACCCTAAATTTTATTTTTTATTCTTTTACTTTGAAGTCTCTATAGCAATTTGACAAAATTTGAAACTACCGTCTTTAAGATAGAGCTGTAACAAATAAAATTAAAAAAATAGCATTATTTATGTATTTTTTGTTATAAAACTTTCAAAAATATCAAAAACAAAGGGACCCCACCCTTTGTTTTTTATATTTTTGAAAGTTTTATTATTTGTCGTGGTAAAAGCCATAGGAATACATATACTATGAAAGTTTCAACTGTCTACCTATTACGGCTGAGGCTGTAGACCCCATTACAGATTAGACATTACATACGGACGGACAGACAGACAGCTTAGTAATAGGGTCCCGTTTGGCACCCTTCGGGTACGGAACCCTAAAACAGGATTGGTGTCCCAAAGTCAACGCTAGTCGCGGTGTTCCAACGAGTAAATGTATGGTTATATTCAAATAAACAAAAACCCAAGGGTTCCGTTAATATCGTTTAAAACCCAAACTTATTCCATGTATAATTATAGTGACCAACTCAACTTGACACGATCCATTGAATTCTGTGCACATAAGGAGTCTAATTAAGTTGGAGGTTAATGATTTCTTGAAAAATTTAATCGATGGCCCTCGCGATTAAATGTGTAATCACAAAAGTACAAGTTTAAAGGTGAAATAAAGAACTGTCGTCACGATTGGTCGACGCTTCCGTAGATCCCAGGGCTGGCACATACCTCGACTAAAGAATTGGCTCAGCGACTCAACGAGGAAATGCCGCCAGTATCCTGGATACTCTTCCACGAGACGACAGCGATTTCGGCCCAATTTTTCACCTGATTTAACTATATAATTTTATTACAAATTTTTGCTAGGTAGTATGTTAGTTTAGTTTATTTTGTATTATTGGGCTGAAATAAAAAAAAATTCCAGAAGTTACACAATGAAAAAATTATATTCCAGTAAAAAGCGCAACAGGAAGGATAAAGGAAATTAAACTCAAAAAAAATTACTGGCATGGGGTCACAAAATAACGACGAATCCTTTTATTCCCCTGATGTGATTGCCACTGAAAAGCAAACATTGACGCGAGTTAAGAAGCTAGCAGGCGAGAAATTCGGAACGCGGCAAATACTTTTTTTACAAGCGAATGTGCCTTGGCCCATGCGAGTAATTAAAAATAGTTGGTCTACAGGTCTTTGGACGGACAAACATATGCAAACAAATAAACATACATATATCCTTCACTTTTTCATTTTTGTACTCAGCGCTTGAGTCGATTTTTATCAAAATTTCGATTACGGTTATTACATGATTACAAAATGTATGTACTTAAATATATAAAACGTCTTCTTGTCGCTCAAAAGGAAAAGCTAAATTAGTATAGTAAAACTATAAAATGTAAAATGTATGTAAAATTTAAATATAATAATAGTTTGATGCTGATGTACCCCTTTAACGATGCCCTAATTGATGAGCAGCGCAATTAAATAACGAAAAAATAGCCTTGATTTTAATTTCACCTGACTTAGACGACCTTGTTAGTTGTGTCATTGAAATTTTTCAAATACCTCAGATCTCTTCCTGAGCACACTTCGCATTCTCTTCATTATTTACCGGTAGCGTCTCCGAGTGCAATGACAACGTCAACGGTTTCGTCCAGTGCGTGACAGTAACGGGGTATATTCCATAGTATATTCCAGGGTATATTGCATCTAAGCAACGTATTCATTTCTTAGCAAGATATGAAATTACGACGAGTGCATCAAGATGCAATTATTATTGACAACGGTCTCTTTGTTGTTCTAATTATAAACAAAAAAAAAACATTTTATTGAAAGCAACTGATGTAGCAGACGCAAAACGGAACACGACCACGTGTTTATGAGAAGGTCGTAAGTGCCCGCTTGCGCTGCCCAGTAAGCCACACCATGTTCTCTGCTCCCCCACGACTCCTCCATCACTCACTAGTGTCTCCGAGCACGATGCTCGACGCTGTCCTTCAGCCAGTGCGAAACAGTAACGTTCAGTTTGACGGTGGCTGGCACCTCGTACATCATCAGCACGCCCTGCCAGTCACGCCATGTCTCCCATCCCTTGCGACTCCTCCATCATACACCAGTATCTCTAATCACGCCTGATAGCTCGTACTGCCTGACCGTGGCCCGTACCTATCATGTAATCAGAACCCCCAGTCACCTGCCGCGTGACCGCAGCCGGCACCTCGCAGGTCAAAGGCACTACACCTTCACCAACCATGCCACGTGTCACTTACCGGTGTCTCCGAGCATGACGCCGTCCCTGAGCCAGCGCGTGACAGTCACGTGCTGCTTGATTGTGGCCGGTACCTCGCACGTCATCAGCACCGCCCCACCAGCCATGCCGTGCGTCGCCGTCACTCGCGCCTCCCACGGGACATCCATCACTGTCAACAATATTATTGTTAGCATACATTCCAGAAGACTTGGAGGGACAATAATCTTTTAAGATGACGTTGCTACACGCCACGAAGTTAATTAACAAATAAATCTATACTTAGTAATAATAGCTTTTTAACTACAAATCAAATATATGAAATAGGGTAGATGTTGAGAAATGTTCTGAATAAAATTAGCATACGCTGCCGCTTTGTTCGCAAAATTTCCCCGAAAACCAACAAAACAACGCTTTAACTAGGACTTTACTAAGCTATATAATACTTATGTGAGAGTTACTCGCACGAGCCGCAGCGTGACGTGACACGCGGAGTAGAGCACAATAGTACACAATGGTAATTAATTACGCGAATCGCGGCTCATGACGGATGTCAGCGACAAATGTGTGACGTCACATGTACGAACGGACTGGTGGGTGACGTATTGTTTATAATAACCCTGGAATGAAACTCACAATACTATAGATTGAGTGTACAAAGAAAAACTGGTACTTAACTAAGCGTTTAGTATCATGTCTAGTCTATGTAAAAAGTCGCTAATATTTGTCTAAATCTTTACTTTATCAATTTTAAAATTTACATTCTATTGTGTTGTCTTGGGGTCAGTTAAGAATTAGAAAGACTTATTATTTTTAGTTAACTACATAACAAGGTGTCAAAAAATTTCAGTCGGGTACTGTGTGATAAAAACAACTTTGACGCCGAAGCTGACAGAAGAATATGCTTGGGTTGCGCAGCATTCGGAAAGTTGCGTCACATATTTACCGTCGTCAATACCGCAGTGCTTAAAGGCTAAGTATACAACCAGTGCGTCCTTCCTGTGATGACGTATGGCGCTGAGACGTGGTCTCTTACAAAGTGTCTGATCCACCGATTTATGGTCGCTCAGCGAGCTATGGAGCGGGCTATGCTTGGGGTAACTCAGATGGATAGAATCCGAAATGAGGAGATCCGTCGGAGATCGAAAGTGACCGACATAGCCTGCAGAATCAGTAAGTTGATGTGGCAGTGGGCAGGCCATATTTGTCGCCGACATGATGGCCGTTGGGGCCCAAAGGCTTTAGAATGGAGACCACGTACAGCAAAGCGTAGTGTAGGCTGATCTTGTGCCCGCTGGGCCATCGACCTGAAGGACGTTTTGGGTAGCGGCTGGATGAGGAGGACGGAGGACCGACTTGAGTGGCGAAATTTGAGAAAGGCCTATCTCCACCATTGGACAAACACGAGCTGATGGATGGATGGACTGTGTGGGAGAGCTGTGTTGGCCAGCTTTTAGTTCTGTTGCGAGCGGGTGGTGGATCGGTGTAACTTTTCTCGAACTTGTACAATCTAATTTGTGTTTGTGGCCTTGCCTTTTATGGGGTGGTGGATCCCTTTCTCTTTTGATGTAATCTGCTTTCTTACATGAAGTTTATTTAAATTCATTTTCTTAGCTAGGCCAAACGTCCGTGGAAGGTTTAGTGAAGGACCTAATGCTTTTTTAAAATTTGAAGCTCACATTAAGGTGGTTAAACCGAATCTCGGTGCAAAATGCACATCATGATATTGTTTTCCTTACTTTTGAATAAAAAGTATGCAAATATTGCGTTTTAAAGCAATTAGCGGAAATTGATTACTAACAATAGGGATCTCACATTTAGATTATGTAATTTTATGCCTTGCATTTTGATAAAGTTTGATTACAACGTTAAATACGCTTTTAGGTTTGTTAATCGAATGCAATCAAAATGTAAATCATGACGTTCATAACACATCGGCAACGATTTGGCATGCTCAGTCTTGCTGCGGAATATTGTCCCAGGTCCTTCTGAAGTGCGAAAAAAGTTGGTCTTCTGTAGCCAGATTTTCGGGGGCTTCCCTCAGAGCTTTTCTTTGAAGTATATCCCATGCGTGCTCAATGGGATTTACGTCTTGTGATTGCGCAGGCCATTCTAAGGCCCTAACATTACTATCCTGCAACCAAGCTGCTACCGTTCTCACCGTATATGCCCGGGCATTGTCGTGCATGAGCAGGAAATCTTGCCCCATTTGTATTCTGTGGGGTAAGATTATGGGCCCCGGCACCTGTTGGCGATATCTTTCTGCCGTCATATTGCCCCGCACCCAAACGAGGTCCGTCCGTCCTCCAAGGCGAATTCCTGCCCAAATCATAATTGTTCCTCCTTGGTATGGGTGGACTTCCTGGAGGTGCTGGAGTCGGTTCCATTGCCCGGGAACTCTCTAAACACGCGTCCTTCGTGAATCTGGATGGAAGCCGTACCTGGATTCATCCGTGAACAGCACATTGGACCATTGCTCGCCGCCACAGTCCACGTGGTTCCGAACCCATTCCAATCGCAGTCCACGATTGCCTCTCCGTAAGGCTGGGACCCGGAGTGGTCTACGAGAGCGTAGGTTGGCTTCATGCAGTCGTCTCCTTACAGTTTGGTTACTCACAAGCACTTGGTGTTCCACCTGCAGCCTTTGGACCAATTGAGTCGCTGTTACATTTGGTTGAGCTCTTGCAGCAATTTGCAAAAATCGGTCTTGTCTGGGGGTAGTGATGCGACTTGGCTCCCGATGCCCCTCCGCTACTTCACCTGTGACACGATAGCGTATCCAAAATCTTGAAATGACGTTTTGGTGGGTCCCTATTGCTTCAGCGACATCACGTTGAACAGACCCAGCTTCCAGCATTCCTACAGCCCGTAAAATTTCCGCCCTAGTTAAATGCTGGCGTTGCATGGCTAGAACAGCTCAATTTGCACTTAATCTTTAAGTCTTCAAATGAAAAAAACTGTTACAAAACAATTTTAATTTTTTTAATTTTTTCAAAATTTCGCTTATATGAAAATTCGCTCTCCTACACATCAAGACATTTTTAACCACAGAAACAAAAGATTTTTCAAAAATTTGAATTTGGAACTACTTCGAAATAAATGACGAACAAATTGGTGTATAAAAGATTTTATGCGGTCAGCACTTTTTGAATTATTTAATTGAGTATGAAATATCCCTGAACCGTGTTGATGTGTTTAATATCTAGTATAAATCACTATACAATAAATGTTTTTGTTCACATTTATCTGGAGGAATTAAATGCGGAAATCGAATAATATCTTTTAATTTATAATAAAATATCAAATAACCGTATTTGCGTCTTTCGATTCTATCTAGAATTCTGCATGTCGCCATCTTTCTACGTCACACACCTCTCGCTCACACACTTAACCATCTCTTTCACTCCTATATTTATATGCGCAGAATGGTGGTCTATGTAATATAATTTACTACGCTACAGTAAAATGTCATCTAGAAAGTACTCTTTATGACTTCCACCTTTATGAAAACAAGTCCAAGATTTCTCTACGGTAAAATGAAGTTCCTTTCTTTTAATAATATGTCTGGTATTAAGTCGAGGAGATGACGTCACACCAGTGTTTCTCATCGGGCGCTGCGACAGTGGACGCGGTTGTGATGATAAAGCGCGGTGTACGGTGTGCGGTGAGCCAGCAATGAATAATAAGTAGCGTACAGGGCTGCTGATTTCCCTCGCCGCCGATGGCACACGCCCAAAACAAGATCACGCTTTATTGCTTATCGCACTTAGGTGGGAAACTTTTCAGGTGGTTCGAGATTTTATAGGTAGTCAACATTTACACTACGTTTGACACAGTGAGTATTCTAAATCAGAGTTTATTTAAGCTACACAGTAGTATCTTTGAATTATTCCACATAACATTCTCAGTTCATGGGCCAGCTAGCCAAATCTATGGAAATTATATAATTTGGTACTAATTTTCTTTTTCACCCTAGTTAGGTAAATTCGTTGGGATGTTTATAAACTATGATGGTTATCTGTGGATGACGTCATATTTTTTGTGTAGAAATAGTTTTTTTTTTCTGTTGCCCTTTTGTAGGGTAATAATTATTCCTCCGCATTAATTCAACTTCATTTGCACATTTTTTTTTAAGTTATTTTGTATGATGATCAGTACGAGTATGAACTTTTATTCAAAAATGAAAGACAGAAATAAATTTTTATCCGGTATTGCATATTTTTCTCTTTTGTGCACTGTTTTTGACGAAGAAATCAAAATAAAATAAAGACTGTAAAATAAACGTTCTCAATAATGGAATTAAAATTAGAAACGTGTTTTTGATGGAGTGAAAGGGATTTTTTTAAATAAACACAATTTTTATAAAAATAATTGGAAGCTCATATTTCCACACTCCATAAAATTTGAATGACGGTTATTAGGCTTATGATTAAGAATTATTTTATAGCTACCGAGTTTAAAACAAAAAATCATTTAAATCGGTGGAAACACAATATTTCTTTTTATTGATTAAAATTAGTGTAAGGTGACACCATAAATGCGTAATCATCGTACCAGGCATGCCTTTAAGTTCTGTCGTTTACATATTTGCCGCCAATTTTGAATTTAGAACTGTTCAATATTCAAATTTGGTGAATTTAGAATTTCAAAACAAATGAAAGAATTAGGTTTAATGCAATTGTTTAGTCACAGCGTTGTTTTGAATCTGTCAGGTCACGTACGAAAATGAATCTTACTAAGGAAAATGCCCGTGCAATCATTTTATATAACTTCCGAAGAGGCCTAACACGGATTCAGTGTTCCAAAGAGCTAACATTTGTGTTACATGATGAAGCCCCATGTCTGCGGACTGTCGAACGCTGGTATTTAGAATTCCAACGTGGATATACCAGTCTTAGTGACAAATCTCATGAAGGACGTCCAAAATCCACCTTCACTGAAGATAACATTGTCGATGTGAGAGATCTAATCCTCGAAGATCGTCATGTGACATATCGGGAGATAGAGGCGTTATTAGGCACCTCAGGGACAACCATTCAGAAGATCTTGCACGAGGCGCTTGGTGTGAGAAAGCTAGTTTCCCGTTGGATCCCGCATTTGCTTTCCAACGATCATAAGAAGGCCCGCGTCAGATGGTGTAAGAAAACTCTTCAAAGGTTCACCCGAGGAGAGCCAAATCACGTCTACGACATCATCAGTGGTGACTAATCTTGGATCTATGCCTACGATCCTGATTCCAAACAACAATCCACAATCTGGGTCTTCAAAGACGAACCAAAGCTGACTAAAGTTGTTCGCTCTCGAAGCACTTCAAAGAAGATGGTGGCTACGTTCGTGGCCAAAACCGGGTATGTTGTACAGTTGCACTTGAAGATCGTAGAACGATTAATGCAGAGTGGTATACCACAGTTTTTTTACCACAAGTCGTCGCCGAACTTCGGAAATTTAACCCAAAGCGACGCATCCTCCTACATCATGACAACGCAAGCTCACACAAACGATTGAGTATTTGAAGCAGGAAAACGTAGAAATTCTTGACCATCCTCCATACAGTCCTGACCTAAGCCCTAACAATTTCTTTACATTTCCTAAAATTAAGAAAACTCATCGTGGTCAAAGTCCAGTCCGGTGAAGAAGCAGTCGACGCTTTCAAATCAGCCATATTGAACACCCCCACTTTGGACTGGAATAAATGTTTTAATAACTGGTTCGAGCGAATGGAAAAGTGTTGTTAACTACGTGGAGAATACTTTGAAAAACAATAAAAAGTATAGGTTCAGATGTTTTTGTTTCTTCAAACGACAAAACTTAAAAGGCATGCCTTTGTATATTCCTGCGTTTTTCATAATTATTTAAAGTTGTATGTTAAGTTGTGTGATCCATTTTTTCGCCTCTAGAGTGAGGTTATGTAACTCGGCAAGGCCTCCTGGACAGCAGCTGGTCGGGCACTCACCCACAATGTGGGCTACGGTTTGTTTGGTGCACAACAGTCGCAGCTTGGTGAGCTTTTTAGGCCCCATTTGTGAAGGTGGTAGTTACATCGAGCTACACCCGTACGTAGCTGGTTCAGAGTTGCCCAGGTCTTTCGGCTCTCTTGAAACCCTGCCGGTGGGATAGACGGGTCCGGTATGAGAGCAGTTGGACAGTCCCGAGCCGCCCAGTTTCTTCTCCATTCAGCGTTCATATCGAAAGGCCTCTCTAGCATGGGATCAGACCAAATAGTCTTACGCGATGGAAGCCGAGCACACGGTAGGTGGTTAAGTGTGTTGGTGATAGGCATTGGATGTGAAGCTTAGTTGGTATTAGCTTTTGAGCATTCCATCGCTGCTGCTTGTGTTCTGCGCTAATTGGGAGGCGCTATGTGAGACAGAGCTGGTAACCATTCCATATGTGTAGGTCGGAGGGTACCTGTGATGATGCGCATAAGTCTGTTGAGCTGTATGTCGATCCTGTCAGTATGTGCACCCCGGTACCAGACTGGAGAACAGTATTCAGCCGTACAGTAAGCCAGGGACAGAGCGGAGGTACGCAGAACATCAGCGCGAGCTCCCCAAGTGGTGACAGCTAGACCCCTCATAGCCTATGTGTTGATAATAAAAAAAATGAATCCAAATCCGTTCAGTGGTTCTGGAGTTAAAACGGCACATACATACAGACAAAAATTCAAAAAATTGTGATTTTTGCCTCAGCACAATACTAACAACCCATTTCATTTAAAATTTCGCGATAATATTCAATGTACAGACATGACATATTTACTAAACCTACTTTATTAATAATAAGTATAATAGATAACCTATTTACCCGTTAACTAATATTGAGTTAGACTTATTTTTTATTGATAAAAAAATTGCAGTCTCTCGGCCCGTTACGTGGAAACAAATCGAACGACAAATTCAAATCCATAACATTTCAAAATATTAACCCGCAAATTTCATTAGCTATTTAGAAAGTAGGTAAAAACTTCGATTGTATTAAAAAAAAACGAAATGGCATGACCATAGAGCTCAATATATAAAATGTCATTGACACTTAACATTGACAGCTAGTATTTTTATTTATTGCTAGGCAAATGCTTTCTAGCTTTTCAGCCCATATCCTTAAAATTTGTTTCAACATATCTCTAGAACTAAGGAACAAAAAAAAATTAAACGCTTTTCGGAATAAGAACAAAAATAGTAATAAAAATAGTTTAGTAATTTAACTTTAAAAATTAATTTTATCATAATTTGCTACACCCTAGGGTAAAATCACATTGATTCTAATTGTCCTGTAAATGTTTATTTAAGATCTTTAATATATACATGTGATTTAATGCAATAAATAAATGAAATATAATATCTCCATAGAATTTTTATTTTTGTACCTTAACAGAAATGAAAACTTTATTTTATTTATTTATAACACTTTTTGCACATTTACAAAAATTATATGGGAGACAGATTAACGAAACAAACAAATATTGTGTACAAAGGCGGCACTTATTGCTAATAGCAATATCTTCCAGGCAACCTTTGGAAGCATACAGAGAGATAGACAAAGAAATTACATGGAAGGTGTAAATGCTAATTATAAAAAAGGAGACTAAGAAGAAAATACATTATCTAGGGCATAAACTTACATATACTTACAAATTCATGAACCTACTTAAATTAATACTTAAATTAAAATATACACATATATACTCATAACTATAAAAAATAAATAAACATTAAATAAATATACATAATACTGGATATTCGAATTCTACTATGATGGGTACTCTGTTGAGAAAAATTGTTTTAATTTTATTTTAAATGAATTCGTATTTTTCAGTGACTGAATAGACACAGGTAATCGATTCCAAAGTCTTGCAGCGTGTACAGAAAAAGAATCGCTATAAAATCCGGTTCTGTTTTCGGGAATAGCCAACCTTTCACTGTTGCCCGAGCGCATTGCACGCCCGCGCTCTGTAATAAATGTAAAACGTTCACGGAGGTAACTAGGAGCAGATTTATTGTTTAAGACACTATGGAGAAGATTAAGGATGTGAGCATTTCTGCGAAGACGAATGGGGAGCCAATTTAACTGCGAACGGAACTGTGAAACATGATCGTATTTACGAAGAGAAAAGATAAAGCGAATACATAAATTTTGAAGTCGTTCGAGTTTATTGAGAAGCTCCTCAGTGAGATCTAAATAACAGGAGTCCGCGTAATCTAGAATGGGGAGAAGAAAAGACTGTGCTAGCATAATTTTGGTTTTGATTGGCAGAAAGCTCTGCATGCGTTTTAATGCGTGAAAGGTACCGTACATCTTTCTGCTTAAAGATTCCACGTGTGGAGCCCAAGACAGCGTTCTATCAAACGTCACACCCAAGTTTTTCACTGTATCTGTGTAAGAGATTACCGAAGTATTAAATATAAGCCTTGGAATTGCGTCGATATCAATCTTAGACCGCATACGCGAACTACCAATAATTATAGCTTGCGACTTACTGGGGTTGACCAGCAAGCCGAAGGCCTTAGCCCATACTGATATTGTACTTAAGTCCTTATTCAGAGCACAAATTGCTTCATTAATGCCATCTACAGGTGCATCAACATAGAGCTGCAGGTCATCAGCATAAAAGTGGTAGCGAGAAGATAACTGTTTGGCAAGGATGTTTATGAATATAGAAAAAAGTAATGGAGACAAGACACCACCCTGCGGTACACCTGTTGTTAATGGACACCAGTCCGAAAAACAATCACAGGCCTTGACGCACTGTTGGCGACCGCGAAGATATGATTCAAACCAAGAGATGACGGCTGGAGAAATGTTAAGCGTGCGTAACGCCCCTAGCAGAAGGTCAAAGTCAACTGAGTTGAAGGCGTTGCTAAAATCAAGCAACGTAAGAACTGTGAGACGCTGCTTCTCCATATTAAAACGGATATCATCAGTGACTTTGACAAGGGCAGTTACAGTGCTGTGACCGGGACGAAAACCAGACTGTAGCGGGTTAACTAAATTGTTTCGGGACAGGTATTCACTCAATTGAGTATGGACAATTTTCTCAAGGACTTTGGATAGGAAGGGAAGTATGGAAATTGGGCGATAATTTTTATAGGATGTAGGATTATTGATCTTAGGTAGTGGTATAACAAAAGCTTGTTTCCACGAAGAGGGAAATGTGTTGCTGGCCATAGAGTCTTTAAAAAGTTGTGTGAGAGGAGGAAGCAACACATCTAGGATAGGTGTGAGCATGTCCAAGCCTATGCAGTCACTACCAACAGCTTTCGAGGAAATGGAGAGGATACACTTCTTAACATTCTCAACCGTGACATTATTAAAATTAAAAGGTTCATGCTCGAGAGTAGGCAAATTGTTTAAATAATTTAGGGAATTACTTTTGATCGACTGTTCAACAATCATCGGAGGAGTTGTAAAGAAATTGTTGAGACCATTTAGGTCTACGTTTGTAGGTGAAGAAGTAGAGGTTTTGCCTACACCAAGAGTCTTAAGAAATTGCCATATGTTATTTCTGTTACATTTGTCTATAGAGGAGTGAATGTGGCGTCTTTGTGCATCTCTACACACTCTATTGCATCTGTTCCTGTACTCCTTAAACAATTTAAAATTTTCTTCTGTAGCATTAGCCTGATATTTTGAACTGGCATGGTCACGTAATGCTTGCAGTCTTTTAATTTTTGGTGTGAGCCAAGGAGCTGGAGGATGTTTCACTGTGACTGGTCTGAGAGGAGCGTGCTTATCATATAGCTCAGTAATAATTTTACTAAGTACTACGACCTTTTGACTAACATCAATAGTCTCATCAAAACCAGACCAATTAATGTTATTGGCGTCCGCAAGCAACGCATCCTTGTCAATTGCACCAAAATTACGCAGCAGAAGAGAGTGTTTTATATGTTTTGGGGGGCGAATTTTGTACGAGAGATAAATAAGGTGATGATGGGAAAAACCAGCTGCAGTTAACTGACCGTGTGTTGCCACACGGTCAGTAGATGAGGTAATTATTAAATCTAAGAGAGAAGGAACACAGTTTGGAAAGAAATGAGTCGCCTTGAGCGGCAAAATGTTTAAATTGAGAGAACTGAGTAGGGATTGCAGCTTGGCCGAACGAGAGTCTTGTTTTAGGAGGCAGGTATTAAAATCACCCAAAATAATAGTATGATCGTATTGTGGACAAAGATCATCAAGAAGATTCTCAAAGGAAGAAAAATAGTCTATTCTGAGATTGGGGCTGTAGAAGACACCGAGAAGAACTTTTCTATAATTGAGGCTTACTTCAAGAAACAAATGCTCAGCTGATTCAGAGTATGCTGACGGAGATTGATTGACTATTTTATAGGGAATATGACCACGCAGGTAAACAGCAACTCCGCCACCACCTTTATCAGTACGATCATTACGAATTAACTGAAAACCAGGAATCGAAACGAGAGTTGAGGGGAGAGTGGGCTTGAGGAGACTTTCAGAAACTAGGACAGCATGAATATTTGGATTATTTTCAAAAGTAGACAGGAGATAAGCATAATGCGCATCAAGGCTTTGGGCGTTTATATGAACCACGTTGAAATTTTTAGAGAGAGAGGAATATGTGGACTCAAGAATGTCATGTAGGGTCGAAATATTTGTGTCGTTGTCACTAAAGAATTCATCAGAGTTATCCGAACATGAAAAGAACTCGTCTTCAATATCAATATCCATCACAAATAATATATATAATATAATATGAATAAAATAAACTAAATATAACTAAAAACTTATTATAAAATACAGTACACTATATAAAACCGGTTTCTTTCTTAGATTTTCACCTGCCAGTTGTACAATTAAACAAATTACAGTAAGAATATTTTTTTACATATTTTTCTATGAAATAGGAATAGCAAAGAATCAAAGTGGACACCAAAAAGAACAAGAATTTATACAAAGGCTGAAGATAAACTTGTGTATTGTAATAATATAAATTGACAATTAATAAGATAATAAGCAACTGAGTAGGTAGGTACATTTAAATAAACTATCTCAATCCTAGATTATACTATCTATTCCGTAGCTAAGCACAAGAAAACGAAATGTGTTTACGATTTAAAAATAAGTAAGCAAGAATCAAGTGACAGAGACATACAGCCCGACGACGTATCTATGAGCCCGACTGCCGACAATGCCGCGGAAGATATTCAAAACCGTAGGTATTTATCGCCGCAGCTGACGACGAGTGACAGAGCCCTGTCCCGGTGCAGATCATGTCTTTTTATAAGTAAGCAAGAATCAAGTGACAGAGACATACAGCCCGACGACGTATCTATGAGCCCGACTGCCGACAATGCCGCGGAAGATATTCAAAACCGTAGTAGGTATTTATCGCCGCAGCTGACGACGAGTGACAGAGCCCTGTCCCGGTGCAGATCATGTCTTTTTATAAGTAAGCAAGAATCAAGTGACAGAGACATACAGCCCGACGACGTATCTATGAGCCCGACTGCCGACAATGCCGCGGAAGATATTCAAAACCGTAGTAGGTATTTATCGCCGCAGCTGACGACGAGTGACAGAGCCCTGTCCCGGTGCAGATCATGTCTTTTTATAAGTAAGCAAGAATCAAGTGACAGAGACATACAGCCCGACGACGTATCTATGAGCCCGACTGCCGACAATGCCGCGGAAGATATTCAAAACCGTAGTAGGTATTTATCGCCGCAGCTGACGACGAGTGACAGAGCCCTGTCCCGGTGCAGATCATGTCTTTTTATAAGTAAGCAAGAATCAAGTGACAGAGACATACAGCCCGACGACGTATCTATGAGCCCGACTGCCGACAATGCCGCGGAAGATATTCAAAACCGTAGGTATTTATCGCCGCAGCTGACGACGAGGGACAGAGCCCTGTCCCGGTGCAGATCATGTCTTTTTATAAGTAAGCAAGAATCAAGTGACAGAGACATACAGCCCGACGACGTATCTATGAGCCCGACTGCCGACAATGCCGCGGAAGATATTCAAAACCGTAGGTATTTATCGCCGCAGCTGACGACGAGTGACAGAGCCCTGTCCCGGTGCAGATCATGTCTTTTTATAAGTCTAAAAATCATTAATTTATAATTCTATGTGGAATAATACTTAACTTACTTAATTTTGCAGTTTATTTTTAAACAAACCAAAAATATATTATGGTAATGATAAGATAGTTATTTATTTTTTTCAAATTATATAGGCTACTAATTTATTTGAATAGTACGAAACAGGGCGCAACTCCTATCAGTTTACTATAAAGATTAAAGATACTCGTGTCAAGTACGAATCAGTACCTACGTCTGATATAATTAATAGATGATGAGGACACACGACGACGTGCCCAAGCACCAAGCACGGGCTGTTGACAACGAAACTTCTATAAGCGCAGATTAAACCTCTACAAAGTTATACTTTCACTTGAGAACATGAAAAATAGTATTTGTTGAAGAGGGGAATAAGGATAATTTGGTATCAGAGAGACGTTGGTCGCTGGAGTAGTGGGTAGAGTAGCGAGTGCTGGGGTGCATTGTTCGAGGGCACGATTAGGGCGGCAAAAGGCGGTGAAGAGCTGTTGAGAGATGTCGGTTCGTGGATACGCAGTCGTCGAGTGTGCAGCGGCGGCCCTTAACGCCTTGTGACGGCTATTGTTGAGCTGTTAAAGAGTCTGGAGGAGGCTCAGAAACATTGTATTTCTAAACAAAAATATCCTACCGACTTACATAACCCCAGGGGTATTGGAGGTATTTTGGAGGATGATCTGCTAATAAATCAGTCAACACTCGTACACCCACTTTTTACCGAAGATGTTTTCGTTTTAACGTGCTAAGGGGTGAGCCTACAATAAATACATGTTTTTAAGGGCACACTGAAGGTTTATCTCAAAGTGTTTTCCTTCACTTTTCAGCAAGTTGTAAGTATATGCACATAAATTCCCAAAAGCTCATTGTTGCACGGAACATCTGAACCCGCGTTTCAAGAAATCATTGTTCCGCCGATTAAGTTACCGCTGCTTGGGTTTCATTACTTACATAATTAAAAAGTTGTAGATTATGCACTAAGGGAATAAAGCAGTGTCTAACGTTGCGGGCGGCATATTGAACCCTGAGCGTAACGAAGGACTCTAGAGTTATATAGAGTCCTGTCCTGAGTCCTGAGTGAAGCGAGGGGTTCAAGATGCCCAAGACGAAGACAGGGTTTATTCCAGAGGAGCACTCTACTTTTCTCACCTTCTGCGTGACAATAAGCCAGGGCTCCATAAATTAAGTAATTATTTTGTACTAAATAAAAATCAAAAGTGAATGTTGATGTTAGAATATTGTGTTTGATGCTCATTGTAGATCTGAGTATTGAATAAATGCACCATAGGCTTCTTGACTTTCGAGTTTCTGCTAAATGTTAGAAATAAACTAAAAAGGAGAATCGTGAAAAAAAAATCTGCTGTTTCATACATTTGGATCGAGTAGGTATTTAACTTTTCTATGGAACAGCTGATACGACACACGATTTCATGGTTGGCTCCATAGTAAAAGTTTTTCATATGGACGAGTACTATCACCAGTTTTCGTTACCAAAATGACTTAAATTTCACGTTGTATAAAAAATAACCTTCTGAGAGAACCACCATAAAGGGCCTTAAAATCATTCATACTTCTTTATCATTTATATTTTTAACTCATCCATCAATCTGTCGACTATAATCTGTCAAATTAATTTTTTAATTTTTTTTAGTACTTACTTTGTAATTTATAATTTCTGACTGATACCAACCTACATAAAGGTCGAAATATATTTCAAATATATCTTCTGTTTTTAACTTCTATGTACATATATATATATATATTTAAATACTGTGTAAAAAGAAAAAGACGAATAAGTTAAATATTTATATCTTTAATATTTTTTTAACAAGTAATACATATTGTTTAAAATTAGATTATTTAGTGCGATTGCCAATTCAATCTTTTTATTTTGTAGATAGTCCTACTTTTTTCCTTTCTGTTGCCTTCTACTTCTTGACAGGTAAGTACACTGATTAATTCACTGCAAATGTAACTTTGTAATACTATATATTTATATTGAATTACAAAGTTATTCATTCAGTTGGTATATCTAGAAAAAGACCGAAAGTGGAAAATATTTTAGTTTTTCCTTGATTTTTACACTAAACACTAATTGTTTTCGAAATTTGAAGCTTCTATGTCTGCTAGAAGTACCTTAGCGTTTTGATAATCGGTCAGTCAGTCAGTCAGTCAATCAGTCAGTGAGTGAGTGACAAAATTGAGAAACTTTGAGAAGTTATAATTTTTATACTTCTTTTTCAAATTAAATGAAATTTGAAATATACCGTGTTTATACAATGCCTGATTGGTTACTAAAAATTCAGATTTCTAGTTCTATCCACAACGAAGTCATAGGGGGGTCAAAAATGGCCTGAACTGTTTCGAGAAAAGGATGGTACGGCTGTAATATACAGCACCAAACACCGTCTTTTTTTTCACATCTTTGTAAACGCAATCTTTTCATTTTTTTTTGAGTTCTGCTTATGGTGGCCTGTTTGATCTTCGAACAAACCTCTTTACAATGCCATATAGGCATTTTTTTACTTAGAGTTTTCCACGAGTTTCCACACGATTTTGACGTTCCCAATTCAAATCACTTTATTCCCTAGGGAGTTTCATACATAGTTGAGGTTGCATGATATGTACTCGTAATTGGACATAGTCGTAAGGTGATGTGAAAAAAAAATCTAGGAAAAAAGTTTTATATTGTTTAAGCTAATTAAGATATACCCACAAAGTTGTGTGGTAAACATATACTGGTATTGATACCCGCAACGACAATAATATGATAAATTGTCACCAATTATCACTTTATTATTACTTCTGATTAACTGAAAAGTAGTTTAACGCTAATTTCGTCGATACAGGTATTGCCGCCTCCAACAGCAACTACACGAATCCGCTCGGACTATCCAATAACGAGTTGTCAACTTCACACCGGGGATAACTGTCATGTAGACCTTGCAAAAATACTTAAAGGGATTATACAGTAAACAAGATAGAGTCAGGTTGAGGTAAAGATGGCTCGTAAAGCCTCTCAAGCTTATGTAATAGCTAACATAAATGAATTTCAACGAAAAAGAAATATCTGACAATAAGATCAAACCCTAACACCAAAGTCTTGTCAGAAATCATGAAATCCTCTCCTCAAAGCGTCATCCAGCGAACCAATCTCTCGCCGGAAAATTCCTTCACGCGGCTCTTCAGCTGATTCCATTTGCGGGCCTTTTTCATCTCACAAAGGCCGAGGTGAGGCACAATCTCGACGCCTTGTGACCTCGGACATCGGCCCTCGTCCGACCTTCTATTCGGAATCCTATTTGCATTCTAAGCTCCAGCCCTATTGACATGGAAAGGTGTTGAAAGGTTGACAAGTAATGTAAGTGGAAGAATGCTTAATACTTTCTTTTGGTTGTCGTCCTTAGGTCGCTTGATCCTGAATCCTCGTAGAAGTAAATATTTTTGATGAGAAGTTTTGTTTTATCAACGACAGACGAATGGAAACTTAGCGTATTTTTCACATAAATTGTACAGTTCTCTCTTATTCCAGTATGTCATACCCATGACTCGGCCAATAACTGCACTTATACCGGGTACAAACGCTCGCGTTTCTGTCTACAAAACCATGTAATTCGTGGAAATTTTGACATACATAAATTTACTGCAAGTTTTCAGAATTAGTAAAGCAACGTGAAATTTTAATTTCTGCAGATATTTTTCTTAGGGTCACTTGCTCGGTATCATCATCATTATTATTTCTTGATAATGCCTTTAGGCGAAACCAGTTGGAGTTACCCGTATTAAAGTTAATATCAATGAAACAGTACATATATGTATATATAGAGATGTTGATGATCTATAAGTGCTGAAATCGAAAGTATTACCATAATCGTTGTTCAGTATGATCAGTAGATTACTTGTCCATTTAAACCGATATTTTCAATGATTTCCAAACATTATTAAAACTAACATGACGAGGGAACGACATTTGAAATTATGATAAGGGTTTCGATGAAGATCGTGAATACAATATTTGGGAAAGGCGTTGTATATTTGGGTTTTCATTTACACAAAATACTCGATTGTATATTTTATTTATTAAACAGAAAAAATATTAAATATAAATATAGATATAAAATGAGACAACATCTAAAATTATAGCAACATATATCAACGGTCTCACTCGGAGCTCTATAATGCTAAATTTCGGTTTTGCATCGGATACAGTTCCGTCTATAAAGGTAACAAAAATTTGGAAAAATTGTGGTATATTGTATGACTTAAGACCATGATTAATTTAAACTTCACAAATATTTTCATCTTGTGACCATTAAACTTCAAAAATGTTTCTACGAAAAAAGCAATTGAGCTCTTGTAATTCAAAACCGACCAAAACAAAAATAACACACGCATATACCAAAAAAAATATCTTAATTACATAATTTTTTATCGTTTATGTCCTAATGTCACCGCTATTTCATTAACCAATGTATTGCATGCGAAGTATTTGATTAAAGCAGGATAGATAAATAAATAAATAAAAGCGTTAGGGCAAGATTGAAGTTAACTATTAAGGAGTCCCTTAATATCCTCATATGCGATTGTAGCAATACACAAGGAGAAGCAAAAAATATAAAAATTCATGAGGTCCCCAATCCTATACTTACGCCGAAAATGTAGATAGGTTTTTCGTTTTTACTCTTAAGCGCGTCTTTTGAATTCACATCAGGCGACTTCAGGCGAGCCCCGGAAAGGCAGGATTGAATATAAGAAGGCCACTCACGTCCGGTTGTCGTTTTTGTACACACGCGACGCGACGCGCCGCCACGCGACGACTCACCAAATAAAGAAAAGGTCAGGCTTACTCCTCTCGTTAAGTGAAATAAACTAAACAAATACAGGGAAAGTGTAAATATTGTGTGAGAATGGGCTCTATAAATAAGGAATTTAGGTTCATGTTTCGCAGCAAGAAAGAAAATCGGCTTAGTTTCAAACATTACTCGTAGTCTGTTTGACCTTACATTTATTATTTTTAACTTATTTCTAACAAAAAATATATTACTTTATTAGCCCAGCGGAAATACCAATAATATCGATGAAAATAAACATTTAATTTCCGAGTCAAGTTTTATTATTAAATAGGTTCTATTGTTTGGATATTTACTTGACTAGTGTATACTTTTCTAGCTGATATTGGTCGAGGACTAGATATTTGCAAGTGACGTGAATAACATAAAGTTAAAAAAGACGAACCACTTTTGCAAACGTTTATATGTTCAAAGACGGTAATAAAGCATACCTTATGATTTTATAACAATTTCAACAATGTAAATAAAAATCAATTTTTGTTGCGAAAATGAAAATTAATTTACATTATTGAAATTGTTACAAAATTATAAAACACTGTTACTGTCTTTAAACAAATAAACAAATAAAAGTTGCAATATTCCTACCCCTCAACCAAGATCTTTTATGAAACATAAAGGTCCTAAAGGTGTAAACTCAGTCCGCTAAAACTGAAAAAAGTGACTCGTGAATCAATAATAATTGTTGCAAATTAATTTCTATCGGACTATATCAGTTTGTAAGATAAGCAATTATTTGTTAGCTATTTTAAGATTTCAATTTTGTACCGACACACAAACAAAACACTTTAGAACAAATCGATTCTTTGTTATCAGAAAAGGGTGTTAATGGAAAGGTCGAGGATGTCAGATTTCCGTGAGGGGTCAAGGAGGGATTTTCCGAACGACACCCCCTCCTCCGTTCTCAATCTCTTTCAATTTCAGGGGTGGATTAAGAGAGGTTGAGCACAGCCTGAACGGCTCGCTAATGGCAATTTATTTGGAAAACTTCAATATTAGTTGATGCTGAAAAATTCGATTATTTGGTGAGCTTTGAGAATGATTCTGTTTGAGCTTTGAGAATGATTCTGTTTGAGCTTTGAGAATGATTCTGTTTGAGGCTTTTTGTTTTTGGTTGACCGTGAACGACCAAACCGAAAATTGATGACAATGTTCCCATTTAGCTTATGGACAATGTGTGCAGTCAGTATGTCTCCTCATAAGAAGCGACATATTCTATAAATCGCAATCTATAAAGGCTTCACTCCAACTTTATTAAATAGTCTGTAAAGCGCCGACGTGCGGATGTTCTGAAGGTATAGTAGGCTAGTAGTAGCTAATGTTATTATTTTGTTTTATTTTATAAATCCTGTACCTAATGAAAAAAAAAATACAATTGACTTTTAAGTGTGAATTAATAATATAATATTTTAAAATGTTCGTAATTAATATTATTAGTATGAAATGGTATTAGTTTGATAATAATTTTATTGTAATTCTTGTTCAATAAACAAAAAGCCCTGCAATGTTTTTAAATGCAACTTATTGTTTGACCATTATCTGTATTCATTTCGGGGTAACATAACTAAATGTAATATGGTTTTCCAAAATATTATTACGAACTTCAGGTCTGTGTAGTCGCTAAGTTAATTCTTACATCTAAAAGAAAGGCCTATCAGCCAAACCTGGCTGACGGAAACACTTGTCTCAATAATAGAAAACATAATTTCGGTCAGGCCGAGCTGTTTTACTGTGTTTACGGAAACCTAAAAGTATGATCGAGAATATGACTTAACCGTGATATGAATCCTACATGACGCGTCACTCGCACAGAAGCCGTTCGCCGTGACGCGGCGGCAATAACGCCGGTCTGCGGTGACGTCAGCTCACTTGTACCTGATATATTGCGATGGGATTATCCATTGCAGCTGTATTCTAGGACAAAATCTAATTCATAAAAAAAAACACTTGACTTTGCAATGGTAATTAATGGTATCCTTGTAAACCTAATTTGAGAACTATTTCACTGAAAAGCAGTACAAATATATGTAATTGGCTAAAAAGTAGCATTTGATTGACATTAGCAAAAAAGCGAGGCCGATCGGGTGAATTAAAGTGTCTATACAGTGGACAAGCGCAAGTGTACTTTACCCATGATATACCGGACGTGTTTATATAGGTACAGTGGACAAGCGCGAGTGTACTTTACCCATGATATACCGGACGTGTTTATATAGGTACAGTGGACAAGCGCGAGTGTACTTTACCCATGATATACCGGACGTGTTTATATAGGTACAGTGGACAAGCGCGAGTGTACTTTACCCATGATATACCGGACGTGTTTATATAGGTACAGTGGACAAGCGCGAGTGTACTTTACCCATGATATACCGGACGTGTTTATATAGGTACAGTGGACAAGCGCGAGTGTACTTTACCCATGATATACCGGACGTGTTTATATAGGTACAGTGGACAAGCGCAAGTGTACTTTACCCATGATATACCGGACGTGTTTATATAGGTACAGTGGACAAGCGCGAGTGTACTTTACCCATGATATACCGGACGTGTTTATATAGGTACAGTGGACAAGCGCAAGTGTACTTTACCCATGATATACCGGACGTGTTTATATAGGTACAGTGGACAAGCGCAAGTGTACTTTACCCATGATATACCGGACGTGTTTATATAGGTACAGTGGACAAGCGCAAGTGTACTTTACCCATGATATACCGGACGTGTTTATATAGGTACAGTGGACAAGCGCGAGTGTACTTTACCCATGATATACCGGACGTGTTTTTATAGGTACAGTGGACAAGCGCGAGTGTACTTTACCCATGATATACCGGACGTGTTTTTATAGGTACAGTGGACAAGCGCGAGTGTACTTTACCCATGATATACCGGACGTGTTTATATAGGTACAGTGGACAAGCGCAAGTGTACTTTACCCATGATATACCGGACGTGTTTATATAGGTACAGTGGACAAGCGCAAGTGTACTTTACCCATGATATACCGGACGTGTTTATATAGGTACAGTGGACAAGCGCAAGTGTACTTTACCCATGATATACCGGACGTGTTTATATAGGTACAGTGGACAAGCGCGAGTGTACTTTACCCATGATATACCGGACGTGTTTTTATAGGTACAGTGGACAAGCGCGAGTGTACTTTACCCATGATATACCGGACGTGTTTATATAGGTACAGTGGACAAGCGCGAGTGTACTTTACCCATGATATACCGGACGTGTTTATATAGGTACAGTGGACAAGCGCAAGTGTACTTTACCCATGATATACCGGACGTGTTTATATAGGTACAGTGGACAAGCGCAAGTGTACTTTACCCATGATATACCGGACGTGTTTATATAGGTACAGTGGACAAGCGCGAGTGTACTTTACCCATGATATACCGGACGTGTTTATATAGGTACAGTGGACAAGCGCAAGTGTACTTAACCCATGATATACCGGACGTGTTTATATAGGTACAGTGGACAAGCGCAAGTGTACTTTACCCATGATATACCGGACGTGTTTATATAGGTACAGTGGACAAGCGCAAGTGTACTTTACCCATGATATACCGGACGTGTTTATATAGGTACAGTGGACAAGCGCAAGTGTACTTTACCCATGATATACCGGACGTGTTTATATAGGTACAGTGGACAAGCGCAAGTGTACTTTACCCATGATATACCGGACGTGTTTATATAGGTACAGTGGACAAGCGCAAGTGTACTTTACCCATGATATACCGGACGTGTTTTTATAGGTACAGTGGACAAGCGCGAGTGTACTTTACCCATGATATACCAGACGTGTTTATATAGGTACAGTGGACAAGCGCAAGTGTACTTTACCCATGATATACCGGACGTGTTTATATAGGTACAGTGGACAAGCGCGAGTGTACTTTACCCATGATATACCGGACGTGTTTATATAGGTACAGTGAAAAAGCGCAAGTGTACTTTACCCATGATATACCGGAAGTGCTTATACAGTAGACAAGCACAAGTGTACTTTAACCATTATGTACCGCACGTGTTTATACAGTGGACAAGCGCAAGTGTACTTTGCCCATGATATACCGGACGTGTTTATATAGGTACAGTGAAAAAGCGCAAGTGTACTTTACCCATGATATACCGGAAGTGCTTATACAGTAGACAAGCACAAGTGTACTTCACCCATTATGTACCGCACGTGTTTATACAGTGGACAAGCGCAAGTGTACTTTGCCCATGATATACCGGACGTGTTTATATAGGTACAGTGAAAAAGCGCAAGTGTACTTTACCCATGATATACCGGAAGTGCTTATACAGTAGACAAGCACAAGTGTACTTTACCCATTATGTACCGCACGTGTTTATACAGTGGACAAGCGCAAGTGTACTTTACCCATGATATACCGGACGTGTTTATATAGGTACAGTGAAAAAGCGCAAGTGTACTTTACCCATGATATACCGGAAGTGCTTATACAGTAGACAAGCACAAGTGTACTTTACCCATTATGTACCGCACGTGTTTATACAGTGGACAAGCGCAAGTGTACTTTACCCATGATATACCGGACGTGTTTTTATAGGTACAGTGGACAAGCGCAAGTGTACTTTACCCATGATATACCGGACGTGTTTATATAGGTACAGTGAAAAAGCGCAAGTGTACTTTACCCATGATATACCGGAAGTGCTTATACAGTAGACAAGCACAAGTGTACTTTACCCATTATGTACCGCACGTGTTTATACAGTGGACAAGCGCAAGTGTACTTTGCCCATGATATACCGGACGTGTTTATATAGGTACAGTGAAAAAGCGCAAGTGTACTTTACCCATGATATACCGGAAGTGCTTATACAGTAGACAAGCACAAGTGTACTTTACCCATTATGTACCGCACGTGTTTATACAGTGGACAAGCGCAAGTGTACTTTACCCATGATATACCGGACGTGTTTTTATAGGTACAGTGGACAAGCGCAAGTGTACTTTACCCATGATATACCGGACGTGTTTATATAGGTACAGTGAAAAAGCGCAAGTGTACTTTACCCATGATATACCGGAAGTGCTTATACAGTAGACAAGCACAAGTGTACTTTACCCATTATGTACCGCACGTGTTTATACAGTGGACAAGCGCAAGTGTACTTTACCCATGATATACCGGACGTGTTTTTATAGGTACAGTGAAAAAGCGCAAGTGTACTTTACCCATGATATACCGGAAGTGCTTATACAGTAGACAAGCACAAGTGTACTTTACCCATTATGTACCGCACGTGTTTATACAGTGGACAAGCGCAAGTGTACTTTACCCATGATATACCGGACGTGTTTATATAGGTACAGTGAAAAAGCGCAAGTGTACTTTACCCATGATATACCGGAAGTGCTTATACAGTAGACAAGCACAAGTGTACTTTACCCATTATGTACCGCACGTGTTTATACAGTGGACAAGCGCAAGTGTACTTTGCCCATGATATACCGGACGTGTTTATATAGGTACAGTGAAAAAGCGCAAGTGTACTTTACCCATGATATACCGGAAGTGCTTATACAGTAGACAAGCACAAGTGTACTTTACCCATTATGTACCGCACGTGTTTATACAGTGGACAAGCGCAAGTGTACTTTGCCCATGATATACCGGACGTGTTTATATAGGTACAGTGAAAAAGCGCAAGTGTACTTTACCCATGATATACCGGAAGTGCTTATACAGTAGACAAGCACAAGTGTACTTTACCCATTATGTACCGCACGTGTTTATACAGTGGACAAGCGCAAGTGTACTTTACCCATGATATACCGGACGTGTTTATATAGGTACAGTGAAAAAGCGCAAGTGTACTTTACCCATGATATACCGGAAGTGCTTATACAGTAGACAAGCACAAGTGTACTTTACCCATTATGTACCGCACGTGTTTATACAGTGGACAAGCGCAAGTGTACTTTACCCATGATATACCGGACGTGTTTATATAGGTACAGTGAAAAAGCGCAAGTGTACTTTACCCATGATATACCGGAAGTGCTTATACAGTAGACAAGCACAAGTGTACTTTACCCATTATGTACCGCACGTGTTTATACAGTGGACAAGCGCGAGTGTACTTTACCCATGATATACCGGACGTGTTTAAGACTGATGTACAATTTTTGTGTCTATCTGTGAACAGGAAACATTACAAACACAATATTGTTAAATCAGTTCGCGCGGCTCTGGATGGGATTTACGATTTTTCGTTTTAATGACGTTTCACATAAAAGCTTTGGTTTAAGCCTTAAGGTATCGTTTGTATCTGCAGAGCCAGTTGCGTGAAATCGTTACAGGCAAAAGAATAAAGAAAGTTTCCATCTTGTCCACTGTTCGCCACAAAACGTTTGATTTGAACATTAGTAGGTTTGGCTGACAACCCAGCAGCGTGCTTGGTATCGTAGAGTACATAACATTAGTGCACATACCAGCCTCCAGCCGCATGTCGCGCGACAGCACGGTGCCCACGACGCTGGCAGCTCGGCAGCGGTACACGGCCGCGTGCACGTCACTGCGGTACTGCGCCGCCGAGAACGCGCCGAACCAGAGCGTGCCGTTCGGTAGCGTCCCTCTGTTGGCAAAGATGAGGTACATGTTGATGATGCACGAGGTTCCTTATCTAATTCTGCATCTACGTATCGCTGAGCATCCCTAACGGTGACATTAACGTGCGCTGGGGAGGCCTGTGTTTAATTTAAACAATACGATTAACCTGCATTATTTGTTCCTAAAAATTTGGAACTTTTGTTAAAACAATTTAAAAAATATATAAGTTAGGAGGTAGTTAGGTGGTAGAGCTGATGCCGGGCTCGACTGTGGAGGTACCACGATCGTACTCGCAGTCCTCCCCGAATTTATTCGGGGGAGAGTAAGACGACAATTCCCAAACAGTCACAACACAACCAGGCGGCGCACCATGCTTTGTCCATCCCCAATTACCGGCTTTTATACAAGGCGACTTTCGTTTATATAGCCGAATTCATACTGAAGACTCGCTGAGTAGTCAGGACCAAGTTTCAATTAACCTTTCTGTGAAATACGCAAAACAAAATTTAGACTTCCTGTACTAATTATTCGAGGTTGTTCTTGACCAACTACACGTACTACATTAAAATAATTTTCGTAATTCGGAGTTTTCAGTATGAATTTGGCTGCATAAACAAAAGTCACCTTTTACAAAAAAGACTGGTGACGGGTAGCGGCGTCACTGGTGCAAGGTTTCGGCACCACGCCCGCCAACCCACCTCCTACAACCCACTTACTACTGGCATTATTACTCAAAGCAGCCTCCCGAAGCCTTGAAGGATGCTTGAAAATCCAATGGTTCACTGCGGGAATATGCGTGTTGATTAATTAAGTATATTACCTATATAGTATTATTATGTTAATTAGGTATTTTTCATGTTTTATTTTCTTTCGTGTCCAGGTTTCTACTGGTCAGATTTATTTATTTATATATGCTCAGTATATAATTATTATTATATATATATATTATATTGCATGCCCTAATATTTCCTTCTTAATAAGCCTTGTTATGAATTGTAAATAATATAGTTTATAGTTTGTAGGATAGCTGCTCACATTGTTACACACTGCTGTTTGCTGTAAAGTAGTTATTACTCTTAGCTTAAGATTTTTCATACTTTATTATTTCCTTTTTGTAGATTGCAATATCTTGTCAATATTTTGCGTCATCCTTTGAGGTGATAGCCATTTTGATGCACTTTTGATCCTGTTTAACAGGAGTTGAAGTGTTCAATAAATAAATATGCTCCTCCTTAAACCCACCTCCCCGCGTGTGTTAGTATGAACATTTCCTCCAGGAGGACCACCAAGACTGGCATAATCTTGGAAAGGCCGAAATCCAGCCGTGGGTTACCGGTTACAATTTATGCAGGCTTATTTTATTATAAGTTTTGTACGTTGGAACTTAAAAATTCGAGACTTTTACTTATCAAACAACTAAAATAGGCACTGTTCAATAAGTAAAATATGAAAACTGTCACAAAATTTTAGAAATGAGAAGTAAATCTTTAAATGGTCTCGTTAAATAAGATATATCTTTATGATTTTATTAACGATTCGATAAAATAGGGCTGGTGTCGCTCTTACTAGTACTTCAACAAAAATGACAAACAAAGCCTCAATTTTGAACCAACACTGTACGAGCTAACGCACACTTGTACATATTACTCAATAATCATTTACCTAATTAATACATTTTGTCAGCTTGCACTTTTGTACTTAGCAACTTGGTGAAAACGATACGAATAAAGCAGTGTACGATCATCACTCGTGGGGTTTGGTTCTTAGCTCTCTTCGGAGTCACCATCCCTTAGCAGCAACCCTAGCGTTAGCACCCCAGTTTTACTGGTGTATGAATCTCACCATACATCAAATGGTCCTTCGAGCTTTTGGAACTAGCGGGACCTTACGCGAGTGAACATTCCTCTAGTCCTACGATCTTTGAGCTATCGTTTAGCAATCGTTTTGCGTGTCACTACCTAGTGTTTGGTTTGTGAGCAGTGCACCCGCACTTAATAACTTTAGTGACTTTGACCATATTAGAGCAAACTTGTGAACATTATATAAATTCTGCGTTTTTATGGGTCGAGAGACTCAGTCAGCATACAGCAGCCTTTCTTCCCGTGGGTCAGGAGACTCACTCAGAACCAGCAATCAGCAGCTTTTCTTCCCGTGGGTCAGGAGACTCACACAGCATCAACAACCAGCAGCTTTTCTTCTCGTGAGTCAGGAGATTCACTCAGCAACCAGCAGTACTTTTCGTGAGTCAGAAGACTCGCCTAGCAGCAGCATTCAAGTAAGATCGTTTATATTTTACTTGCTTAACCAGCTACGATGACGGACTTCGAGGCAATATTCAAACGCCAAGGGGAACTCGTCAACGAAATCCAGCGTCTCGGTTCTAACTTTGACAAGGACTCTGCACATCGCAAGACATCGGAGTATTTACAACTACGGTTAGAAACTTTAGACAGCCTCTGGGGAGAGTTCTTGAGAAATCATCAAACACTTCAAGAGGTAGAGATTAAATCGCAAAGGTATTTTACCGAAACTATTTTCGAGCGAACCAAGACATATTATACGGACATTCGTGCTAAGATTTCGTCTTCCGCACTGAAATATTCGGGTTTAGGTGGTACAGGTTTAGGTAAAGGCCTAGAGAGCGCCACAGCTAGCTGCAGCAAGATCGACGAGCTTTTGTCCCTTCAAAGGACTAATTTTCGAGCTTTTAGGCGACTGATAGCAAGCATCGAGGTGAACGAAATCAGTGAGAAGTGGGAGCTAGAAGATGAGCTACGCAGCATCCAATCCAGGTGGAGCACTATCGACAAGCTTCACCTACAAGTAGACAATATTCTGGAAGGTGAAGATGAGGATTATCAAGATGAGTTTGCAAAACAAGAAATAGCATTTAAGAAGATGAAAAGGGCGCTAAACCAAAAATTATCTGCCACCTCTCACATTCAGCTAGCTACACCCATACTAGAAATACCAATTTTTACCGGGAAATACACTCATTGGCCTACGTTCTTCAATTTATACTCCAAATCAATACACGACAATAACTTTTTATCAAATGGGCAAAAAATGCAGCATCTTAAGGGTAAAGTGAGAGGAGAGGCCGAACGTTTAATCCAGCATTTAAACATCTCTGATGGTAATTATGATATAGCGTGGGAAATACTGACACATCGATATAATAACCCGCAAGTACTATTCATCACCTACATTGAAACCTTCTTAAATCAGCCCAGCATCAGTAAGCAGACGTCGTACGAGATCAAACGTCTGTACGACACCACTACGGAATGTATCCATGCCATTCATAACCTGGGTTTGGATACCAGCACCTGGGATCCGTTATTGGTTCATCTATTAACCAAGAAGCTGGACAGCGACACCTACAGCGCCTACAAAGAAGCACGAAAGTCTCCAAGAGATTTAGCCTCTCTTGATGAGCTAATGACGTTTCTCGAGAGTAAATTTATCGCTTTAGAGCCGACGCATAAGCGAGAAAAAGAAAGTTCTACGTCAATAAAGCCAGCTACAGCCCAGCAGCATTCTAAGGCTCACTACAAGCCAACCTATAACTATAGGTACACACAAAAGGGGTATCAAGCAGCATCTACATCCACTTATAAGTGTCCCCTATGCAATTTTAATCACGAGCTCTATAGGTGCCAAAAGTTTCTAAACATGCCAGCGGAAACACAATTAAGGTCAGTTGCGAAATTGAAATTGTGTAAAAATTGTCTGTTTAAACACGCAGACGATAAATGCACTTCAATCAAAAGGTGCAAAGTTTGCGAAAGCGAGCATCATACGACACTACACACCGCGTGCGCAGGGTCATCGCTCCCAGCAAATAAGTTCGCGATGGAACCGAACCCCCACGTGCAGTCAGTCACGCTACCACTGACTAAGCCGCTTAGCAACAAACTTCATACAGCGAATCATGTTGCCGTTAACGGCGACGAAGTTTTATTAGCTACTGTTTTATTAAAAATAAAGGCGATTGACGGCAATTATGTAACACTATGTGCTTTACTGGACCAAGGTAGCCAAATTAATTTGTGTTCGGAAAATGCCGCCCAGCTGTTAGGGTTGCCGCGCCGAAAGTTTAGCACATCAGTATCTGGTGTAGGTATCAGCAATAAACAAAGCAAAAGCCTTGTGACTCTTGAATGTAAATCTATCTACGATGATTACAGCTTTAACACGGTAGCATCCGTTATTCCTCGAGTTGTTAGCGATCTTCCTAACGTTTCATTTGCTAAGCGATCATGGCCACACATTCAGCACTTGAACTTAGCGGATCCTGAGTACAATGTATCTAAGCCTATCGACTTACTACTGGACGCCTGCGTGTACTCAGATGTCATTATGAATGGTCTAGTTAAAGGCGAGCATGACGTCCCCTTAGCTCAGCAGACAAAATTAGGATGGATTTTGTCAGGTAACGTCAAAACATTTAATTGCAGCGTAGTTACCAATAATTTATTAGAAATATCCAAGTATTGGGAGATGGAAGATATTCCTTGCACAGCATCCGAATTGACAGAAGAAGAACAATATTGTGAAGAGCATTATGTAACTACCACAAAGCGTCTTAAGGACAGTCAGATCCTTGTTCAGGAAACTGACCAGCATCTCCAATCAATCGTCTGGAGGGAGTCTCCAAATGAGCCGCTCCAGGAGTATCTAATCACGACCGTGACATACGGTACAAAAGCTGCTCCTTACTTAGCCATGCGCACACTAAGACAGCTAGGACAAGATGACGCCTCGAAATATCCACTAGCAGCAGCAGCTCTTCAAAATCATTTCTACATGGATGATTTACTCAGCGGACATAATACATTAGCAGAAATTAAAGAATTACAGCGACAACTAATTAAGAGCTTAAAGGGCGCAGGGATGAATTTGAGAAAGTGGTCAGCAAATGATTCAGAGCTCTTAAAAGGTTTATCTTCGGAGCAGCTCGACAAGCCTTTTGATTTTAAATCTTCAGAGTCCCGCAAAACCTTAGGGCTTAGATGGACGCCCTCGTCTGATTCATTCATGTTTACAGACCGAGTAGAGCATTTCGAGCAATGTAAAACAAAACGCCAGCTACTATCAGAAATATCTAAGATATTTGATCCGTTAGGCTGGCTATCGCCAGTCACGATCAGAGCTAAGCTTCTTTTTCAAAAAACATGGGCCACTGATTTAGGATGGGATGATGAAACCCCAAAGGATATCCAAAAAGAGTGGACTCAACTTCGTAGCGATCTTCAAAACATTAGTCAGTTTAATATACCTAGATATTTAGGTGACACACGAAAAGCATTCCAACTACACGGCTATAGTGACGCTTCAGAAAAAGCTTACGCCTGCTCTGTCTACCTTGTATCGTACGACGATAAAGGCGAGTACATATCACGAGTCGTCATAGCAAAAACAAAATTAGCACCGTTAAAGAAAAAAGTTTCTTTACCACGATTAGAACTCTGTGGTGCGTTGCTTCTAGCACAATTAATGAAGACCGTGAAAGACTCTTTAGCAAGCACCAACTTTCAAGTATGTGCCTGGACTGACTCTACAGTAGTTCTAGGATGGCTGCATGGCGACATTACCCGTTGGAAACAATTCGTATCGAATCGGGTTCAGCAAATCATTAACATTATACCAGCGTGTAAATGGAACCATGTCCGCTCTGAAGATAACGCAGCAGACTGCGCCACCAGAGGAGCAACTGTCGCAAAGCTTCAAAACAATCCACTATGGTGGAACGGCCCAGAATGGCTAGTTAACTTTGATCCCAGTAACATCAAAACAAAAACTTACGAAACGCCAACTTTGGAAGCAAAAAAGGTCTATGTAAACACAGCCTTACAACAATCTTACTCAATATTCATTAATGAATTAATAACAAACAATAGCTCCGCCACTCGAGTCGCAAAGATAGTGGCTTGGGTGTCGCGTTTCACTGCAGCGTTGCGACACAAAGCTACGGAACATAATACCTTCTTATCAACAAAAGAAATAAATGAAGCTTATCAACGTATTATTAAACATATACAAGCAACACATTTTGAAAGCGATTCAGAAAACATTAACTTACCAGCACGTTGGCAGCTAGTACAGGCTATGAATAAGCAGTTTTGGAAACTTTGGTCAACAGACTATCTTCAACAGCTTCAAGTACGATCCAAGTGGAAAGTACCCACCAAAAATCTCGACGTTGATAGCATTGTGATTATCAAAGAGGACAATCTGCCTCCAGGAAAGTGGGCTCTCGGTAAAGTTCAAGAGCTACACCCAGGCAAGGATGGCTACGTCAGGGTTGTCTCTATTAAAACAAAAAACAATATCCTGAAGCGACCTGTAACTAAGCTAATACCACTACCTATTGTAGCAGCAACAGACGAGGACATCTCAATACAGCAGCATCCTCATCAGCGAAATCCAACACCTGAAGACAGAAACAGACAAGCACGTAGCAAGAAGCAAGCCACATTTAAGAAATGTTTCACAATAGCGCTATTACTATTTTCCATGATTTTATCTCCATCTACCCAGCAAGACGTCTCGCACAGCAACGTAACGGCATTTAACGATAATAGAGCATTATATTTCGACAAAATTTCAAATCTACAATATATCAGAGATGAGTGAAGGTTAGTAGTCTACTATAATCTCACGGGCTACTGGCAAGCGATTACGGACATGGAAACTTACGTAAAACACCTAAAAGGCATGACGTTGAAGTCTAGTATGCAATATAAGAGCATAACTGATCAGCTAGCTCACGAACTAACAGAAATTGAACATTACAATCGACTACTACAAGCCTCTAGCTGCAAACGACAAAAGAGAGGCTTAGTAAATGGTTTCGGGAATTTAGCGAACTATTTATTTGGTGTTCTAGACGATAAATTTGCTCTGCAGTATGCAAAGGACATCGAAAAGATTACTTATAATGAAAATCATCAAAAACAGCTTATCAAAAATCAGACGATAATTATTGAAGCAGAATATAACAAAATACAGCGCAATGAACAGATAATGAACAAACAATTTTCTCAAACTAACGACCATCTACAAATTTTATCGACTGAGATTAATGAAATACGATCAGAGACGAACATAGGTCTTTATATAACTTCATCAGCTTTAGCAGCCAGCATCATCCTTGAGAACCTGATACGCATGCAGAACTCTATCATCGTCATTTACCGGCACTACCCAATAATGATCCACACCACCAAAGGTTAACTGGAAGACAATGCTAAATAGCATTAAGTTCGCCTCGTGTACAATGTTTTTAGTGCAATAAAGAATTTTTATTATTATTATTATTATCGATATTGTAACAGATATCACTCACGGACGCATCGATACACATTTATTAGCTATCGAACAATTAGAAAAACAAATAAATTTTATATCGGCCCAGCTACGGGGTGACCTAAAAGTACCTGTAGATACTGAAAATATCCGTGACGTATATAAACTACTAAAGGTGTTCACAAGAGTCTACAAGAAATATCTCATCATTGAGATAAAGGTTCCATTAATTAGCAATGAAATCTACGAGCTCGATCAAATTATAAGCATTCCATATAATAAAGGAAAAAATTCCTACCTTACTGTACCTACCTACCCATATCTAGCATTTAACCTAAGAAAGGACGAGGTTATATTCCTATCAGACCACGACCTACAAAATTGTCTGTATGGATCTGAAGATAACATTTTGTGCATTTTAGACAAACCAGTTTATGATTTAAATCTGAAGCAAAACATCTGTAACATAACTAAAATTAACGCAAGCAAAAATATAACGCCCTGTGTTTATGAACAATCACCATGTGTAAATAGATGGATTAAGTTACACAGACAAAACGTCTGGTTGTACTCTTGTTGCGATAAATGCGACATTCGCACATTTTGCCCAGCTGGTATGACAGTAAGTACCTTATCAGGCAACGGCCTTCTCGATATAGGTCAAGGCTGCACTCTTAAAGGAGACACCTTCACCATTCATTCGCACAACAACTTTCTAAGAAAAGTTATTATTTTACCTACTATAAAAGCCCCAGTGGTGTCGATTCTAAACACCGTCATTAATACATCTGTACCGAATTATGACTTCACTACAGAAAATCATGAGCAAGCTCATCGTAAAATACTGAATGAGATAAGTATTTTAAAGCAAGAACAAGAGTCAGTTTCCAGTCTTAGCACTCATGACATTCATCATTACTCCATAGTCTATGGAATACTGACTATCCTACTAGTAGGCGGCATCATCTTCGTCGTTCTAAGGCGCAGAAGGATGCGGCACGTTCAGCTTGCGAGGCTCTCAGTGTCTCCCGGGGCAGGAGCCTCGGTGAGCCGAGCCGTCGCCACACGACATTGTGTTGTTAGTGAAAGGCATTTGTGTAGCGAGTGCAGTGAATTACGTAATAAATCAGTGAGCATGGGCATTTTAAGTGTAGACACAGGCGCGGCGCCTCCAAAACCACCGCGATCCTTGTCGATTCCGATTCCCAGTGACGCTTTAAGCGAAATAGCGGGCCAGTGATTTCATATCTAATAACAGTGAATAATTATTATATCATGGACATGAACATTAAATATTTAAAATTTTTAAGCATTAGTATTAGCTAGAATTGTTTTCATCTTGTTACACTTAAAACATTTTTATAACATTTAGCTTAGTTTCAGCTTATTGTCTTTATAGCTTTCTTTACCATTTTAATAATAAGACAACTTTTTTCCTTTTTTCGAGTTGGCAAGATGTACGAGCTAACGCACACTTGTACATATTACTCAATAATCATTTACCTAATTAATACATTTTGTCAGCTTGCACTTTTGTACTTAGCAACTTGGTGAAAACGATACGAATAAAGCAGTGTACGATCATCACTCGTGGGGTTTGGTTCTTAGCTCTCTTCGGAGTCACCATCCCTTAGCAGCAACCCTAGCGTTAGCACCCCAGTTTTACTGGTGTATGAAGCTCATCATACAAACACTATGAGTTTCATAATCTCCTACTACTTATAGTTACCGTGTTATAGCTTAAAATATCATACAAGTATTGTACAAATATTCATAAAAAATAAATGCGTGGAATCTTTTAAAGCACCAATAGATCGATAAAATTTGGGACGAGTTTTCTAAGAAGTTTCTTTGGGCATAAAAATAGAATGAAAAGAGCATTAAAGCAAAATTATAATTAATTACCAGATCCATTCAAACTTCGCTTTCAAAATGTCATTTCACAAATGAATATTTATTTAACAAAACGTTTGTTCGTGATGAAGATGAATGATGGGCGGTTCTCGGATGGGAATCAACTTTGAATGAAATAGAAAAAATAAGCTGCAAGAAAAACGGTGCCCATTGAAAGCGAAGGGAGCCGGGTCCGACACTGATAAGATTCCGTACCATTAATAAACGTCGGACCTAGAGAAATGATATCTTTTACCGTACAGATTTAGATTTTTTATGAGAAACTGTGATGAGGGAGGTCAGAACGTTTCGTGTAAATCCGTTTATACTTATTTGTAGCAGGGGTCGTACTGGCGCCGGACATTTTAGTTTGAAATACTTACACCTCGGTCAGTATCATCAGAATCATCACTGTATGTATGGTGAAATTAAATCAATCGACCGAATTCATACCGGAGACTCAGTTAGTGATCAAGAACATGGTTCAGTAATCCTTTTGGCCAATTTCGAAAAGTAAATTTTTTTGCTCCCTTACTGGTTGGGCTAGTATAAGTACAAATCCTAGCGTAGGCACAATGCGGCAAAAAAAATATATTTTCGAATTTTACCTGGAGGGTCATTAAACCTTGTTAGTGATGACTAACCGAGTCTCCAGTATCTATTTGGTCGGTTGATTTAATTTCACCAAGTATAGGTAATAATATTTGTACCTCGTTGATTAATAGGTAACCAGCCTGTAAAAGGTGATGATGATGAACTATAATTGAGACAGGTAGACAAAGAAATATTTTCCCGATGATATAAACTGCTCTTGCCTTGAATATTTTTTTAGGTTAAATGTAAAGGAAAATCTTGCTAACTACTACTTGCTTGTAAGAACTTGCTCAGTTTCTTACCCTTCTTCATAGCAGACTAATCGAATGGGCGGAATTATTTATTTATCGGATTTTTATTAATTTATCAACTTTCTTGTCTAAATTTTAAAACATTTATTATTTATTCCTTTAACTATGAAAGTATATTTGAGAAGTGTCTGTTCAAAATGAGGAATTTACCTAAATCACAATTTTTTAGGAATTAAGAGAAACTGATACCTAATTATAAAAATATGTACATGAGTGAATTTGTATCATAAATTCATAACATAAGTAATAAATAGAAAAATAGCTAGCTTTTACCCGCGGCTCCGCCCGCGTGTTATTCGGTTTAACGACATGCTTTTTTCCGGGATAAAAGTAACCTATGTGTTAAGTTAGGGTATAAGCTATATCCATTCTAAATTTCATCCAAATCCGTCCAGCCGTTTCAGGATGAAAGAGTAACAAACATACACACACACACACACACAAACACAAACACACACAAACACACACAAACACACACACACACACACACACAAACACACACACACACACAAACACACACACACCAACGCACAAACTTTCGCATTTATAATATTAGTCCCAACTATAATATACCATGTGTAAATATGTAGATACCTTTTACAGAAACCACATATTCTACTGCTCACTCTGAACAACATATCCCAAGAAACATTCGCGCGCAGATCATTGGCTTGAGCAATATTTGAATTTAAAACAAATATGCGTGAACCTTACGGCACCGAGATACGGACGTGTTAAAAGACAGCATCATCCTTAAGATGATGTCCTGTGTTCCTTTTTTGTATTTAGATTGAGATACTAACATACCATTATTACTAACATAAGATATGGATCTCGGTCTGAAATAAATATGCCCTCTCTTTCTTTCGTTCTTAGGATAGCTGTACACGCGCAACGTTCTAAAATAGACCTTCGTCCTGCCATCCAACTTCCTACTAATATTATAAATGCGAAAGTATGTGTGTGTGTGTGTGTGTGTGTGTGTGTGTGTGTGTGTGTGTGTATGTTTGTTACTCATTCACGATGAAACGGCTCAACGGATTTGTATGAAATTTAGAATGGATATAGCTTATAGCCTAACTTAACACAAAGATTACTTTTTATCCCGGAAAAAAGCATGTCGTTAAGCCGAATAAAAAACGCGGGCGGAGCCGCGGGCAAAAGCTAGTAGTCTATAAATTAAAGGTAAATATTTTCTTCCTGACGATTTGCACAGGAATGTTTTTTGGGAAAAGTGGTTCAGTATGATCAGTTGAGAGCGTGGTTACATTTATAGATCGCTGTCCATTTATTGATTTGTTTGTTTGTTACCTAAGACCTTGACAAATACCCAATGGATCGACATTAAAAGTAGGTCCACAAGCATTTTTATTAAGATATGGGCTATTTTCTGAGCTTCGGCTATTTTCTGACAGATATAAATCCATTATAACTGCCACCGTTAAGGGTCACGTGTTGATAAAACTAAAACACGGGTTCAGCTTGGTGCCGCTATTTTGTTAATTCCTTCTACGGGGGTAGTGTTGGACCCATTCTACTAATATAATCCTAGAACATTAAGCACTTCCCCAGTGACCACCCCAATGCAAATACCACGTTAATAAAGTTTGTTAATTACATGTTCATATTAGAAATATGAACTGCTATGTAATCAACTTATACTCAACCACAACAACTTAGGGGAACTTACACTTGACAAATACGAATGCCGTTGATGGTAAGTTAACACAAAACTCAGTTAGTGTAGCTATACGTTTATTATCGTGTTATGCCAATTTGATCTACCACCAGCCCAGCAGTTTGTTAAGCTATATTATCCCCAGGTGTTATATAAAAAAACTGCTTCCAGGAAAATATCACCTCGCCGCCTATATTTATCAAAAACACATCACACACAATCTTTTCATGAAAATATACAGTCATGAAATATACGGAAAATTTAATTTCATGCAAAAACTAATTTAGCTTTACAAATACCTATACATTACAAAGCCAAAAACTGATGGATTAACTTTGGCTATTAGAGCTAATCATTCTACTAATTATTTATTTTATAATTTATTAATGTATATTTTGTAAAGCATATTGAAATGTTATTTTAAAATTACTGCACCGCCTATTTAATATTCATCAATCACCTTTTAAACCAGATTCTACCCAAATGTTGTCTGGAAGAGATCGCTATAAGCGATAAAGCCGCCTGATTGTACCTACTATTTATTTTGCTATTGTAATTTATATTATTTTTGTTTTCTTTTGTGTGGTGTGCAAATAAAGTTGTATGGTATTGTATTGTATCATTCAAATATAATATTACCAAACAATTACTATAGGTACATAAAAGTAAAAATTTCGTGTTTATTTAAAAATTTCAATAAAAACTTAAAGTTGGAAACTTGGGTGTAAAGAAAAAGAAAAAGAAAGCCAGCCTATAGTTCATTTGGAGTATTTGTTATTTTTTTAATTATGTTCCATTTATTTACTCGCACTATGCAGTGACAAACGTAGTACGATACACGTGGGTAAGGGCAATAACTTACTCGTTACGTCTCAAACATTTGCTCATCGCTCGTGTTTCAAAACGTCCTCGTAAGCTATTGCTTCCATATCGCACTTGTAGCATAAACTATCATTTTAACACACCGACGGCTTGCATAACTATAATTTAAAATCAGAGGACAAGAAAACGTCAAAATTTCAGTCAAAATGTATATTCGGGATTCGATTTTGACACACGCCACAGAGACTTGTACAAATATGCAGAGATATCACAAAACTAAAGGTTCCGACCAAAAAAAGAATATTCATGTTGCAGTGAGCTGCGTAAAATGTAACATAGTTTTTTGTGAAATCATAACTATTTAATGGTCAGCTTAGTTAAATAAAATAAAATAATAAAGAAAGTAAACAGACGTAATATCTATTAAAATATTTCCGCAATAACACAAATTAATTTGAAGCAATAATGATATGTGCTTTTATGGATGCCAGCAGTGTACCCCAAAATAATAAGCCTTCTGCAGCTATGTACATATACTCGGTGTGCGTTAGAAAGAACCGCCGCCCGCCCCCGCGCCGCCCGCCCTAACTCTTCGACAGCAGACCGCATCATTAGAGCTCCTGACGCGATGCGCGGCTCTAATTAGAAGCCGACACGACAGTCAGGAGTCTACTCATATTCACCTCCGCTCTCAATTAGTATTTCCGCCACCATCCAGTACAGTGACACACAAAAATCTGTAAATATGCCTTCGTCATCATGCAGCTGGCAAACATCGTGCACTAACGAACAAACTCCTATTGAGACTCGTCAAAATGTAGTCTGGGAGTAATTCTTCAAAATACTGCTTCCAATGTTATTTTGTAATAGCTACAACGTAAATTATAATTTAACATTAATGCTAAAGAAATTATCAACTAAAGAATGTAGGTTTATAAATATTATTATTAGAGTGCATTATAAACTGAAAAAGATAAATTAGAAACAAATGTAAAGACAAGAATTTGAAAAAATTCCTCGGGCCAGGATTCGAACCTGTGACCATATTGTAGCGAAGACAGCGCCATCTGTTCCTAAGAACAAGGCGTGAAATCACATAACGCCCTCATGAGCGTTCAGTATGGGCATTACAAGCTGTTTAGATCAAATAGTTACAAAAATATTCGGTGGACAAGTATGGTGGAAAAATTCAACGGTCTAGGTAAGTACCTCGGTGGCGCAGTCGGTAGCGCGCTTGTCTTGATAACAAGAGGTCGCAGGTTTGAATCCTGGCCCGAGGAATTTTTTCAAATTCTTGTCTTTACATTTGTTTCTAATTTATCTCCCAGTTTATAATGCACTCTAATAATAACATTTAGAGTATTCCAAAGCGATGGATTTCGCAATAAAAACATAATCTTAATGCAGGTTTCGTTACCAAAAACATATTCTTTTTGAACAAGTACATAATACGAGTATAATTGAGTAAATATACATACCTCTATCTAGACCTTTTATGGAACAAAAAGCCATTCGTTATGTCAATTTTAAGTTTTAATTTTATTTAATTATTATACCTACAAGTTTACACTTATGTACTTGTATATATAAAGAGGTGTGGTGTGTAATCTCTAAAACAAGTGAACTAACTTAAAAAAATCTTTTACTGTTGTAATGATTAGACTCTTTACTTGGACTTAGAGTATTTCCCCGGGAACGGGCAGTTCCCTAGGCATATAGTAATATTTCTTACATGAGCGTGGAGGAATGATGTGATGAGCTAAAGGATATTTATTTGTATTTGTATAGAATTTTCTACCAAGTTTACGAGCTACTCGGTTCTAACAATAAAATCTGTGACAAACTTGCGGACTCACGGACGGACAAATAAGTGTCAAGATATTGAATGGATAATGTTTGTTGTTTCACTTTATTGCTAAGTTTATAAAATATATTTTTTACTGCTTTTGTAAAAGTCGTGCTATTCTCGTATATAGAACTGTATTTCAAATAAATCGCAAAATAATTTTGTTAGTAAACTACATAAGCACCATAAATATGAGGAAAAACAAATGGAGTGAAACGCGAAATACAGAAGATCTTCATGTAAATCCAAGTTTCAATAAATTAGAAGCAAAATGTAGCGCGGCTAATAAGTGGGGTCGAATGACAAAGGAGCGGGGTCGAGCCAGTCGCAATGAAAGGCTCAGAGATCAGTTCCCAATTGCATGAATTAAGAAAGAACTACCATGTTTGAAGTACTTAGAGATACCTTTGTAATAAAATAGTTTTTATCTGGCTCTAAAGTTACAAAACGTTTGAATTTCGAGACACTACAACGAGAACAGCAAAAAGTGATAAAACAGGTAAAGGATTCAATTTTGTGCAGTCATTATCGAAATGTTCATACAATCATAGTCCTATAGTCATACATACGGCTCTCATGGAATTATTTTTCACTTGCAATATCAGTCATCTGACCTTTGTAGGGTGAAATATATACCATGCGATGTAAAGTCTAGACTGAACTTGACATATTTCACTCACACTCACTCACATATTTGAGGTTCAACTGTTTACTTTATATTTGCTTGCTCGAGATGTTTACTTCCTATAGCTTAAATAGTTATTAAATTAATAGTTTGTTATAATAATAATTACAATAACTTAAAACATAAAAACAAAAACTTATTCTAAACTAAAATTACCTCACAATATAAATTACACACTTAAAATAACTACAAAAAATATACCTCATCTAAAATTGACCCCTGCGGCATGGTGCCCAGAAAGCTGGCCACATTTCCTCTTTGAATGGACAAACTTATACGTTGGCCGAGGAATGCGCCAGCCCTCTGGTCACCCGATGTTTCCACTAAAAGAACTAATAGATTTTTTACTAGTTTTTTGGCGCTGGGACCCCACGGGCTGAAAGTTTCAACCCCAAACGGCTCAAACATATAAAAGCTTCCTAAGGACGCATATTTGCGCCGTTTGGAGTTTTCAGCAGTTTGGGCGGCCACGCCAGCGGCCCTGATGGATTGGGAGACGTGGGAGGGCGCCAGCGTATCGACGCAGGTCGCATCCCACACTAGCGGCCTCCCCTGTCTCCAAGGTATTAAAGTCATACCGTCGGGTCTCCTGCCATCATCACGTGCAATTCCTGTTGGTTCCAGAATAGCAGGCACGTTGACGGTAGCAAGAGCCCTTCGGATGATATCATTCAGGGCCGCATGGCGAGAGCGCCGACCCGCACTCAATCGACAAGACAGCCCGTGGTGTCCCAGGTTGTCAACATCGTGGCCGCAGGGGCAACGATGTGGGTGAGTTAAAGCCGAGCCAAGGCGCAGTGCAATGGCCACCCTGAACGAGTTGTCGTCCAACAGGGTTCCGATGTTGGACGACGGCAGAGCCTATAGCCAGTAGCCTGACTCACGTGTTGTGACGGCAGTGAGTCGAGCTCGGTCGATGTCAGAAGGACCAGAAGAAATTAGTTCAATTTGTGTTTTTTTACAAATGGGTTCGTCCCACTGCCTTTGGATGGCGGGTTTTTCCGGAGGAACTTCATTCGGGCAAGCCATCGACCGAGCAAGTTTGGCCTCCATACAGCAAGAGACCTCAATATCCCCTAATGAGGGGTGTAAAATTTTCTTATACAAGGCCTCAGTGCTGTGTATGGAAGACAAAAATGCCGGAAGCGCGACACTTGCGACCGTTCTGATCCCTCACGAAACCTTATAGGGAGCGTGGCCTGGACCCAACATCTGTCGGTAATAGAACAATTTAGAATTTTTGTTAAGGCTAAACGGATATTCGTATCAATCGTGACGGAGAGAAGCGACTCTAACTTGAACATGGGACTGCAACGGAGTACATACGTAAATTTTGGAACAAATAGGCAGAATCTTATAATTTGAAAAGTCATGTGGGTTTTAATTTTTGAAAGATTTGGTAGGGTATCTAGAAACTTTGTTTGTTGGCCCGATGATGTGTCAAACGAAACCGGCAGCCTAAGTAATAATAAAAATAAATATTAGTGGAATAAAAGTACAAGACAATGTTCACTAAAACATTGTTGTTTATAAATATTGATTATTTGAAAAAAAAAACATGATCTTGATTTATTGCCTATTCTTTCTAGCAAGACTAGTCGAATGGCAGAGTTAGGCATATTATTATTTATAAATGTAACGTATTAGTATTTAGTAAGTATATGCGTATCTATTATTATTATCATATCGTATAATATACATAATTGTATACATTAAATATACCTTTATTTTAGTTCATGTACGTGTATTTACTTATTAAATATAAGCAAACCCAAAACCTATTTTAATATATTGTATTTCCTCTTTATCTCTTTCCTAATACATTTAATTATTTTTATTACCTCTTCAATAAATTCTAACGTGCGATAAGTGTATTTATGTACCTATATTGCAGAAGTAAAGTATGAATTCATTTCATTTCATCTCAAGAATTTGTGTAAGGTATAGTTTATTAATCATATAATCTTAAGAAACTGGTCTGTGCGAGTACCATAATTGTATTATTGAAATAGTTTTATACTTGACAATACACTAGATATATATTTACAATAGATTTGAAAATATTAACTGAAATTACAAACATTTACCTGCAAAACGTATTAAACAAAACCGCAAAATTAAGTAGTAATTGCACACAGAATGAGAATTATATGATTATCAGGTCTTTTTATTTCACTTGTCAGAAGATACTTTTTGGTACTTCAAGGTCACCGGGAAGTACCCCTTAGCTTTAGACGACCAGTTAGTGAGTTCGATTTTTGTTGAAAACACGCTTTAAAAGATTTTATCTTCTTATTGCTATAGACTAGAAACTTTATGTTTTACTCTACTAGTGCAGATATTTGTAATAGCAAGCTCAGTCTGAGAAAAAGGGCCTCGATATACCAACAGACGGGCAGATGGAGCGACGGACAACAAAGTGACCCTTTATATGTAAGGTAAGGAATTCGCAATATACTTTTTAAATCGAGTAAATTCAAACACATCCATAAAAAAACCCTTTCAAATATCCTTAAATTTGCCTTTACCATTTCCCTCACTACCAGAACAGCCGCCCTGTCAGTATCCTGAGGCCCCGTCTCAAAATATACGTAAGTACAGTGGAGCCCACATCAAGCTAAACACTTTCAGTATAAGCTGACCTCTCATTGTATAGGCTTCCCGTACAGTGAGAGGTCAGGTTATACTCAATGTGTATAGCTTGATGTGGGCTCCACTGTACATTCTTTGACGGTTTGTATTTTATTGGTATACATTTAGGCTCTAAATAATTTAGATGTACATGTTAATGAGATGTGCATATTGATGGTCATCAGAGATAAAATTAACTTAGCAAGAGTTGCATTGACCTCTCAATGAAGAGGTGAAATCCATTTGGTAGGCATGTTGAAAAAATGGGTTTATTTTTCCGTTCTATTCACTTGTATAGGTATGCCCTTCTATATTATAAGAATCACAGTCACAGAATAACAAACTTGAACAGCCCTTAATAATTTGTGTTTTGGAAGAAAAATAATCTTATCAAGAGCATTATTTACCTTAGAATAGGTAAAATGTAACAAATGTGACGTTGAAAGATACCAATGCTGCAAAAAGCGGTGCTGTTGAGCTTATGTAATTGTTTTCCTTAGCAAACAAGTGTCATGTCAAAACCATCAAGTCAAATATAGTATAAGAGACTAAAGCTGCCGCTGCATGGTATCGAGTGTACGTCACGTCGCGCCGTGTACCTGAGTACGTACTTGGCGCCGCGCTGCGTACATACGTCCCACACCACGTGACTCGCGCCATAATTCAATATCCTTCCACTGAATTATTCATAAATCTCGACATGCGATTAGGGAATACAGAGATTTTATTTGCCTTTCGTCAAAAGGATTATTTGAATGTCTTTTATCTTTCATGCGCTATTGTTGATAATGATAAGTAACCGAGCATGTTGTAAGCTCTGTTCCGGAGCTCAGCCATTAACTTTTTTGCTGTAAGGTTCTCTTGTTTAGGTATTCCAATGTTTTCTGAAAAGCTCGTGTGTACTTCTTAAGGCAGAATGTAACCGACATTTCCCTATAAATTTTAATTTAAAAAATACATGGCAATTTAATGATTATATTTAATGATTAACCAAACAAAAACTTTAACAGAGAAAAAAAATGGGGCTTTGTAGCTCTTGAAAATAAATTTCATTGCTGAAATTTCTGAATTGTGAGCGACCATTACTATTTATTGAAAATGTTTATATCTCTACATTTTATTTAATAAAAAAACAAGTTTTTTCTCTATTTAAGTCCTAGTTTTCTATTCAAGTATGATTCAAGTATGAGTTTTAACAGAATCCATGTAGCTTGCCACAAAAAATTCGACTCTTATCCCTGTCCGTTCAAAATTTTTTTCGCTTTACTCGTCGATAGGCGTAGTTGCACCTCGTCTTGATATAAGTTGTGTTAAAAAAACATTTATTTGCCATACGGAAGCAAATTTCCATTAAAATATAAATTTCTTGAATTTAAATGCGAATGCAAGTGGAATGACGTGAAAAATCTATGTAAATCTGGTGGACGATAATGCCCAACCAGGAAAGGACAAATATGCTGGCCACATTGGCGACACACTGAAGAAGTGCAAATGAAAAGCACTCGAAGTTAATATAAATGAGGTTGTATGGCTAAATTAATGGATGTGGAAGAGGCGAAAGAGATGTGTCAGGATCGAAGCAGATGGAAATCTGTAGTCTCTGTCTATAGATGTGCGTATAATCTCTTTGACCTACGTTTGTGAACAATCAATAAATATCAGCAACAAACTGAACCTTTGCTACACAGTTCTCGTTATCTAAGAACCTTTTTTAACTTTCAGAAATCCGCTAAATATCATAATAATATTGGTAGTTCTATGTTCCGAAATCATTACGGTATGAATGGGAAAACTGAATGCAAATTTGTTCAGCCGTTACGGTGTGATTGCGTAGAACAAATATCCGAAATTTTGCATTTGTTATATCAGTAGGAAAATTCGAAATTCCTCAAATAGGTTAACCGTATTAGAACATGCCCAAAACATTTCATTTTCACATGAATGTATCAAATGGTTCAAGCAAAACTTTGAATTATTCTACCTGGTAACATACCTTCGCAAATAGGATTTGGTCCTTTCAAGGAAAGGATCATAATATCATGTAGGTTCGGGCTTGTTTGCTCCGAGAGCTAATTTCAACAATAACACGCTGCCCCTTGGAATGGACCAACTTAATTCATCAAGTGGGCGACACCAATTTCCAAACTTTATGGAACAAACTCACATAGCCAACATTGTAACGGGTGTAATTTAAACTAGCTGGCTGGGACTCGGGTGTGGTACAAAGTGTACTTGTGTTATTGACAAAGTATTGGTGAAAAGGAAAATTATTATAAATTTATTTATGAAATTCAAGTTTATTTGTTAGCTAGTTTAAATTTTGAAACGGTTTTGTTTAGATTATAATGTTCGTGTTATATGTAAAGCATAATTAGTGCCACAATTTAGAATAAGTGATATCTCCCAAAGTGTTCACGTTTCTTTTTTATTTTGTTACATTTACAAAGTGTTATTGAAATCATTAACTAGGATTTATTCAAATAGTCATATAAAATAAATTTCCCTTTTTTTAACATACAGTGATGTGCTCATTCAGAGGAGACAAATTAAAATAAATCGTTACGGTGTGAAGTAAAACACAATAGAGAGTTAAATTTGGATTAAGAGGGTTTTGAATCTTAAAACGCCAAGCAGCTCACTTTTAAGTTAAACACATGAGTAAGTTGCGAGTTGTGTTGAAACCTGCTTAGTTAAGTTATTAAACGCTCGCTAAGGGGTCCCGGGTTTGCATCGGGCTTATCCTCTCTCACATCCAAATTTACTTTTCTATTGCGTTTCCATAGCTTAGTAATATATGTTAATGAGATTTGTTCAACCTGAATAAATTATTCATTTTCACAGACAATTTCTGCTTATCGTATTTGTCAGTGATACTCTTAATGGTATGAATACACAGGGCCAGGTTGACGTGATTTACACTGATTTTGAAAAGGCTTTCGATCGTGTGGATCACGTTATCCTGCTCCGTAAACTACAAGAACTAGGTATTCAAGGGGACTTGTTTCGCTGGATGAAATCCTATGTAACAAACCGTAGGCAGGCTGTGGTTGTGGGTGGGAACAAGTCTGACTTCATTTCTATTCCCTCTGGCGTTCCACAGGGTTCGTTATTAGGTCCACTGCTTTACGTTGCTTATTTGTATGACATAGCTGAATGCTTTCAGCACTCTAAATACTTGCTTTATGCGGACGATAAGAAGATTTATTTTAACATAAAAAATATCACTGACTGTCACCATCTCCAGGATGACTTAAAAAGACTGTGAATTTTATGATAGAAACTTAATTAGTGTAAATATTGACAAATGTGTTCAGATTTCCTTCACCAGAAACCCAAATCCCATTAATTTCACATACAACCTAAATGGTGTAAACTTAATTAAAACTAACAAAGTTAAAGATCTAGGCATTGTCCTAGACTCTAAATTAACCTTCTCTGTACATATTGAATCGATTGTCAACAAAGCCCTTAAGAATTTGGGATTTGTCATCCGTGTAAGTAGGCCTTTCACAGACTCGACATGTATTAAAATCTTATATTACGCCTATGTTCGTAGCGTGCTAGAATATTGCAGTCCTGTCTGGAGTCCGCAATACGCTAAATATGACAGTGATATTGAACGTATACAACGGAAGTTCTTAAAGCATCTAAACTATCGTTCACAGACAAAGTGTAGGGACTATGAGGAGTCCTGCGTTCGCCACGGTGTGTTACCACTGCGTGACAGACGTATCATCTCTGACATGTCATTACTGCATGATGTGTGTTCAGGTGCACTTGACTGTCCAGCTTTGGTAACAGAGATGTTACGTCTGTCAGCCCCGTTCACCCGGACTCGACATACCAAGTTATTTGCCACCCCCCTCTCGCGCACTAACTACATGTCGAATTGTGTCTGCCGCCGGCTTCCTACAACGTATAATAAGCGCTTCGCGGATTTAGATCTGTTCTGTACAAGTAAAATTACGTTTAAACGCAACGTATTCCAGCAGATAAAGGACCTAATGTAAACTACTATATTAAATGAACATTTCTTTTATGTTTAATATTCAATATTATTATATTTTATAGTTAATTAGAATAAAATAAATAAATTATTCCATGTAAACCCACCTTTATCCAAACTCTTAACCTGTTTATTAAAGCCACACGATGAGACACACACACACTCACACACATATACATGCACACTAATCACTTGACACACACAACCCTTTAGTTTTTAATACGGAGTCTTGCTTGCGTCTTTTTATTTAAATTTATTCAGTAGTTATAGTTATGTTCCTCGTCTTTTAAAATATATTGTTAGCGTAATGAAATCCGTCATTGGCACTATTTCTTGATGTTATTTTTATGTTATCTTTAAAACTGTACTTGCTGTGGATTTTTGTTTATAAATAAAATAAAATAAAATAAATAAAATTATCGCTTGCGCCCTTACATAAGGGTTTAGTCCAAATATTAGTGTCACAAGTAAAGGACCTTTAATTGAAGTCCACAGGTCACAATGAGGCCCAAGTATTACGTAATAAGGCCTAGCTCTTTCTATTCAGTTATTCACGTTACGTCACAATATGTTACATGCGTACTTGGAGATGTTAGTGTGAATCAGTCTGTATGGAAAAGTCTTTCATTTAATTCTGAAGAAATTGTTCTATGAATATCAGAACATTCCTTTCCAAAACATATGAAAATATTCACAGTGATAAAGTGTTGCATCATTGTTTGCTTTATTCAAGGCAGGTAAACCTGAAGATTTATCAAATTTTGCACCGATATCAGTACATCCAGTTTTGAGTTAAGTATTTGAATAGTTCAATCAAAATAACTGTTCCGCAGTCAATATTTTGAATTTTCTAGGGGAGGCCTACCGCTGGTGCTGGTGTTGCTCTAATTATACATATTAAAAATGATGCTTGGGAGGGGAAACAGGATACTTTTGGTATGACCTATCCAAAGTATTTTTTTGCATCGATCATAAAACACTTCTGAGAATTGGAGCATTATGGCGTTGGTGAATTATATATTCCTGATTGTACTCAGAAATTTTACATAAGTGGTGTTCAATCTTTGGGATCCAAAGTTAAGATGGATGTACCTCAAGGCTGGATATTGGGACTTTTGACATTTTTAGCCAACTTCATAAAGAGAGGAGGTTCTCAATTTGACTTTATTTTCTTTTATATATTATATGTTAATGACTTACTATACCCAGTGTACGACTTATCTGACATAGCAATATTCATATATAACATTTTTTTATTAAAACACAATTAAGTAAATACTATGCTGAGCTGGTTCACAATTAATAATTTAGTGCCTTATGTAAAGAAAATAAAATGTATTAAATTTACATCAACTAATGTAAAACAAGTAGATATAACCGTAGATATAAACGTAGATTGGAATTGATTCGGATGGAACCAAGTTAGAACTGGTAAACGACAAAAAATTCCTCAGAATTACTGTAGATTTTTATATAAGGCTTACGTAAATTCGACCATGTCTCCCTTTTCCGCAAAGAACTTAAATGGCTACCTATCCGTCAACGTCGTGATTTCCATATTCTCACTCAGCTTTTCAGTATTCTCACAAATCCTCGCTCCCCTTCTTATCTTCGTGAACGATTCGTACCACTGCATTTTTCTAGAGACAGGCCGGTTTGGACACGTACTGTCTCTCTACTTAAAACTCCAGTGCACAAATCATGTGCTTTCGGCCAGTCCTTTAATGTCGTGGCTATCAGATTGTGGAACTCACTTCCCCAAAACATCCGTGACTGTCCAACAATTGGTATTTTTAAAAAAAGACTAAAAGAGCACTATCTTTCTCTTCCTATATATCTATACCTATATCTATTGTTTATGCAAAGATTCATGTATGTAATAGAATGTAGTTATGCTGTGTATGTATATGTAGGGATATATATATATATATAGGTATATGTATTAAAATTTTAATTTAATAGTGTGATGCGTAGTTTTGTGAACACGTATGTCTACTCATTCATTTATTATGATTTTTATTTATCAGAGGGGTTTGCTGGAAGAAATCTCTACTTAGAGATAAGCTCGCCTGTGTACATCCTATTTCTAACTTCAATTGTTAATATATTTATGTGTACAATAAAGTATAAAGTATAGATAATAAACTACAATGGGGTTCACATATAAAAACTTTACGTAGCAGAATTAGTTCAGCTGCTTTTGCTGTGAGAAGAATTAGAGAATAAACTGATATAGCCACAGCACGACTAGTATACTTTAAGCTACTTTCATAGTATTGTGTCGCATTGTACCCTACTTTAGGGTAGAAGCGCTGACAAAGAAACTGTTTTTGTTCTTCAGAAAAGAGCTATAAGGTTTGTTTATAACTGAAAATGTCTTGAGTAACTAAGAGAAAACTTCAAGGAAATAAGAAATATTACTGTAAGATAGTATGTAGCAGGTACATAAACTTCAATAGGTCAGACGAAAAACTTTGTCTCCTAACATATTGTACCCACATACGTAGTAATTCACACTGATATTAAATCTACTGAACACGCGTTAACACTCTAATACCCCAATCTCAAAGTTAAATATAGTTAACCAACTTAATATCCGGTTTGAACCCGATTTGCGCGTGTCCTGAGTGTGATATTATGATTATTGGTTGTGAAACGATTCTCATAAAGGATCTTTAGGAGGATTATACACTACGTTTGTTTGTAAGTATCTCACGCACGCACTTGCTCTATTGTTATTTTGATGTTACTTTACATACATTTCATCCATCCATCCATCCACCAGCCTGTAACCGACAACTGTTGGACACAGGTTTATGCCTTTCCACTATTACGCCACTCTTGGCTGTCCTCCGTCCTCATCATTCAGCTGCCACCCACAAATCCTTCAAATCGTTGGTCCAGCGGGCAAGAGGTTGGCTTACGCTACGCTTTGCTGTACGTGGTCTCCATTCTAACGCCATTCGGCCCTCCGACGGATCTCCCCGCTTCTGATTTTCAAGCATACCCCGCTCCATAACTCATTGAACGATCTCAAACTGGGAGATCAAGCCCTCTGTAAGAGTCCAGGTCTCAGCACCGCACGTCATCACAGGAAGGACGCACTGATTGAACATCTAAGCCTCGGTATTGACGACGTAAATGTAATCCCCAAATGCAGCCCATCCCAAACATATTCTTCTGTTAGCCTCGGCGTCAGAATTGTTTTACCCAGCTAGATAACTTGACCCAGGTACACATATTTTTGAAAAACTTCGATGCTAACATTGTTGATGGTTACGGGCGCTTGGATGAGGTGAAGGTTGGACATGACCTTAGTCTTATCCAAATTCATCTGCAGGCCCACTCGTCTCGAAGAATCGCTTAGGCTGCGCACCATTTCCTCCAGTTCCTGCAGCGTTTCCGCCATAGTGACCATGTCATCAGAAAAGCGAAGAAGTGGAATGTATTCTCCATTTACATATATGCCTCGTCTATTCCAGTAGGTATATTGTCTTGAAGATGTCCTCCAGCGCGGCGGTAAATAGTTTTGAAGAAATAACATCTCCCTGTCTCACGCCGCGCTGAAGTTGTATTGGTCTCGTTTGTACACCCTGTCCTTGAACGGACATCGCAGCGGAGGCATAAAGACATTTTAGCATCTCCACGTACCGCCAGTCAACTTGGCATCGCTGCAAGGACTACAGAACAGACAAGTTTCGATGGAGTCGAAGGCTTTCTCGTAGTCCACAAACGCTACACATTAAGGCTGGTTTATACTCATATATTCAATGATACTAAATCGTTTTCTTATTCATATTATTTATAATATTTAATTCATAGTAAGGTTCATAGAAATTCTAATATTATCTAATTCGGTTAAAATAGTGAAGACTCACAAACGAGGCCGCGGGTTCAAATTTTGTATTAGCACACATGGTGTTCAACATACAGGCCCTGAATGGCACGTTAAGAAGATCGTCCCTGCAAAACGATAAAATTTATTCTTCCTTGTTTAAAGATTCTAGCAACACTACATATAAAAAAACAGGAGCTCTGCCGAATATAATGCACACTCTTATTGAAACAGAATCTTCAGACGTCATTCCAGTATTGAAATATAAAATAACAAAGTTGGCTCTAAGAAAAGTTATCTGTCGAGTTTTAAGAATAACATAAGCAAAAATTCATATATATTATTTCTACGTTAAATTCTGCATAAATTTAATTAAACTCTGAAATGAACAGATTATATGATACAACCTTTTATTTTTATGAAATTCGTCATAAAAGTCGCCATTTTGACTTTTTACCATGCAATCTCGCAAGTGGGCGCGCGAAAGCGAACTCAAGTGAGTGTAAATAGCCTAATCCAAAACTATAAGGAATAGCGAAACGACGTACCTACTTACTCTCTCATTCCTTGATACAAACTCACAACAATATGAAATTACCCTAAATTTAACATTTCCATCCATCCATCCATCAGCCTGTTTCGTCCACTCCTGGACATAGGCCTTTCCAGGATTTCGACACTCTTGGTGGTCCTCCTGGAAGAAATACCCATAGGTACTCACACACGCTGGGCAGGCGGGTTGGTGAACGCGGTGCCGAAACCGTTGCACTAGTGACGCCGCTGCCCGTCACTAGTCTAGTAAAGTAGTCGGTCAGTGTGAACACTGCTTTAGTTAGGGGTCAACGGGTAAGCAAACGAAAATCAGCGCAAACCATTTTGTATGCTCTGAACTTCGATGAGCGAGGGCTCAGCTCCACTAGGGATTTGTAAATAAAAGGTACTCTGTTACATTTGAAATTGGTAATTAATCCTAAAATTAAATTAAATCATCAGCTTATTCAAGAAATTTTTATTCAATATTTAAAATTTTTACCAACATTTGAGTTGGTTTGTTTGTTATCTTAAACTATAAAACTAGTCAATAAATCCCAAAGACACTTTTGCAACTGGATAAGATTTAAGTAACACGAAGAAGTCTTATATGCCTTAATTTTATTTTTGATCTTCTTTATAACTTATAAATTTATTAATTTTCTACATTTTACTCCATTCCAAGATAAACAAACAAATTTAATAAATTAGCACTTTGAATACACAATGTAGGGTTTTGTTTTTGAAAAACAATTGTGTTTATTTAAGTTTTTGTATCTTGTTAGTATATATATAGTATATATCAGTATAATACTGTTATTTTTATTTAAAAGTAAAATAAATAAGTTGTTTCATTAACAATTATTCTCGATATAAAAATTATTCAAATGAGGTCTTCAAACATATTTCATTAGACGCGTTTTAAAAATATCTAGATTTTTGATTAAGAAAATCTTGAGATGATTATTTGAAATAAGCGTTACCTTGCGGAAGTTCATCACTAAGTAAAGGATATATGAATATAATTTGCAAAATTCCGCTAAACAATTTAGCGGAATATTGCAAATTATATTCATATATCCTTTACTTAAGAAAGTCTTGCTAGTTATTTTAGATTCTATACAAAAATAAAAAATGAAATATTTTCTCCTTCACCCCGAATCTGCAGCTCTCCAACTGTGCGTTTTTTCGGTTCTTTCTTTTTCGCTTGGAGAGACAGTGATGTAAGTAATTTTCTCATAGTACCTTAAAGACTAGATAAATAGGCATATACCCATATTGACCGTGACCTACTGTATATTTCAATAGAAATATCACATACTAGCCTTTCTGTGCTTGAAAATTACAAAAAACAGTCAATTTTAAATGTCTTGTTTTCTACAATAAAATTTAGTTATGTTTTTTTAAAGCTGTTTATGTTTGCTGTAAATAAAACGGGTTTTATTAATTTAAATTACGAAACAAATTGCTACGAAAGAATTTTTATCCTATATGATGCGAGCCACATAAACCAAAGTTGAAAGTTTAATATAGTTACTCGTTGGTTGATGAAGACAAATATGTAGTACCTAGATAACCTTTAATCCCACAGCGTTGTATGTACTCGTAACAATGTACAATTAAAACGCTTTCAAAAAGAATTGTTGAAGTTTCCACGTGCGTCACAACAGCGGTTCTTCTTTCTTTTCCTTAAATACCCTTTCGTGTTAACTGAGGTATGAAACGCGCAGGAATCCTGACAAAGGACGCGTAATAATTATTCCTTTTTTGAACCGTTGTCTGCGGGCAGTTGACTCACTGACTGAACAGCTTTGAGCTCTTACTTCTGTCTGCTTGGATCCGCCTGCCACAGCAAGCCTTTGTGCAAATATTTCCAAAGGATCTTTTTATCATTTCAATCTGAATCACGGAGCTGTCAATGTCAAAGGCTAAAACATTATCAAATCTAACAATTAACTTTTTATATATCAAATCAAATATAACTTTTAAAACTGAGGTTAAAATGCGTGGAATTATTGCAACCAAAAATTTTAATACTTGTATCCTAGTAAAAGGTATTCAAATTCAAAGTGAAAAAAAAAAATACTTCCAAGCAAAAATTTAGAGAAAATGAATTAAGAATTTTCTGTGCAAAATATCAAATAAAGTTTTTTTTTAGCAGTAATTAAGAAAACAGGATAATTTAAAAGTTTTTGTCAAAGCAGTTGCAATTAGAAGAGATAAAAGAACAGCTCGCTACACGAGGAGCTGGGGTTAGGGCTCGCACACAGAACTCTTTGTGTCATCACGAGGGTCCAGTTCAAGTTTTATTGTAGTTGGAGAGTTTATTTGTGTCCGCGGTGGACTGAGGTCCGGCTTGTTATTATACGGGACTAACCACAGGACACGGCTGCACTAACCGTCAGCCATCATGATGGGACAAATATGAGTCGATGAAAAGTACTAAATAAAGGAAGGCTAAATTAGCCTAACCACAAAGGTACTGTAGTAGCTATATTTTTTTCTAAAAACAAAACTGCTAACTATGACAACCAAAATAAATAATTATTTTAAGAAAAAATCCTCCGCTTATTTATGTTTAACCTCAAAAGCTTGTTATTTTTTTGGAGCTGGTTTCTTTTTTTTCTAGATGACCATGCAATCCAATTAAGACAAAAGTCAGAAAAGTAGGGCGGTGTCAGAGATACAAGCGTAAACCCTTTAAGTGAATACTTCTTATGTTGCCTCTCTATCAATCATAATAATATTGTACCAATGATCTTACAAGATCAATTCAACATTCCGATGAATTAATAAGCATTAACTTGTCATGAATAATAACTAATAAGTAATAACAAATAAGGAACGATTAAAAAACGAATCATATTATTGTTCGTTCGGTTGTTTCGGGAGTTACGTGTCCATCCATCCATCAGCCTGTTTCGTCCACTGCTGGACATAGGCCTTTCCAGGAGTTCACCACTCTTGGCGGTCCTCCTGGAAGAAATGCCCATACTCACATACGCTGGGCAGGTGGGTTGGTGAGCGCGGTGCCGAAACCCTTGCACTAGTGACGCCGCTGCCCGTCACCAGTCTGATTTATATAAGGCCCGGCAATTGGGGATGGATATACCGCCATCCGTCGGTCCCAGGCAATGGTGCGCCGCCTGGTTTTTTGCCTGAGAGCTGTCCTCTTACTCTCCCCCGAATAACTTCGGGAGGATTTCCGAGTAAGATGGTGGTACCTCCACAGTCGAGCCCTGCATTAGCTCTACCACCTAATAGTTACGTATAAGTTCTGAAAATGGCCCCCCCCCTTGTACTAACCACTTCAAAATCAATCTTAAGTCTGTATTCAATCAACAAGAATTGTTCCAACCGAATACCAAATCGGGTGACAAGATTTTCGATTTACTTTACAAGTGAAACAAGCCCCAAAGGGAAAGTTAAATGGAAAGTAATGGAAACAGACCGAATGGAAAAAGTTTCCCGACCGGTTTCCTTCCACGAGTGATTTTTCAATTAACCAAACGATTCTGCGGAATTTCGAAAATGTTTGAGGCAAATATATTTTTTTAACTTATTTACAATAAACGAATAATTATTTTAAAATTTACATAAATACTTTAAATCCTTACAATATCGATTAGCTTGAATAATATTTGGGCTTATTAAGCCATTTTTCATTGTTGATTATGTTGTGTTTGGCTTACAGACCTAAAAGTTATTAATGTGTATTAATTTAGTAGTTATACAAAGTAGGAATACACCCACGTGAATAAAAATATGTCCATGCTGGTCCCATGTCATCTAGTTCAATAGGTACAAGCCTAGGTATGCAATTCAGTCCCAGTTGCTATTCCTTGTGTGATATACTAAGCTCAAGCCCTTGGATACCAAGACAAGGAAGAGGACGTTGTACCATTTTCTAGTTTGATCTTTGCATTATTCATAATTATTATTAGTCTTGCAAGTAATAACTCTATAAAAAAATAATACATTGACAGAAACAACTTTGTGACGATACATTAAACTAGGCACATAAACTCGATGACCAAATAAACAAACATCACAGATGTAACACAAACAACAATATTTAAAAGATTCCGCTTCTCTGGATCAATTAGCCGCCGTGCTGCTCAAAATTCTGCTTTTGTTTGTTTTCAATTGTGTGGTTTTGAAACAGTCCTGCTTTTATTTACATTCAATTACTGAAGTTCGATTTAGTTCATGCTGCGAATATTTCAAACACTCCATACGCATAAATAAAGGTATTACAAAAATATAAACTTTTTCGCTTAGCCAGAAAAGAGCGAAAGATGTAACTAAAAAGGGCAAAAAAAAGGTACAAGATAATAAGAGCTTAAAAGGAATATAGGCACAAAGTTAAAGCTAATAACCACCTTCTTGACTCTAAAAAAGCTTTAAAGGTTATATCTATATTAAACTAACAGCTGTGCCAGCAATCACCTCAAAAGTAACTATATTCTTTTGATCCATCACATTTCTGGAGTTACGAAGTCCAGGCGTTCCCTAGGTAAGGAGATATGGCATTTTGTCATATCTGTGTGTTGCAGCTTCAATCTCAGAATCCACTTTACCTGCCGAGCTGAAATTTAACTCTGACATGGCTGGCAACAACAATTAATTTACTGTGGGAAAAACATGTTAAAAAGACAATATTTTTAGCATACCTATACGGGATTATTCTTTGCTCGCAGTCACAGCTGATAAAAAGGCCTGCATAAAAGGGTACGTTAAACGTAAAAAATTGATGTTTTTCAAATTTACATCCAACGCACAAAATTATATTAAAATTTCCAAAGGTATGAAAATAACGATTCCTTTTTTATTTTGAGGCGAAAAAAAGACTGAAAAGGGTCACGGTAGTAACACATCGAAAATTCTACATAATAAAACTGATTTGGAAATAATTAGACCAAAATGACCATTTTACTACAACAAAATCTTAGATAAACCAATTACGGTGTGTGGTTGAAATGAAGGAGTCACAATAATGTACATAATATATATAGTAGACCATAATGTAGAGAATCGGCTATTTCTGCAGAAAATCAGAATGACTAAACAGAACATCCTGTGATCGTTGCGATAGGGAAATATTACTTACATATTTTAATTTCATAGGAACTGTTATATTCATAATATATTTATATACTTATATTGTTAGGGGGGTAAAAGTTAAAATATTAATAAATCCTAAGATTTTCTGGTAAAACCAAAAAAATTATCAAGTGTAAATATTAAATATGCTTTTTTAAAAATACATTAAAATACTTAAAAAAGGTTCACAATTTCATTATAATAATGTTTATACTGTTAAGAAATCGTCTATTCTTGTAAATTAAATAACAAGTGTGGTAATTGAATTGAACATGTTTTTATTTATTTGAGTCCACAAATAAAGCCTAAAATACAAACAAATTTCTATTACAAAGAAAGCCTCCTAAACCTGTCATCCTCCAAAATACCGTTCGTTCTAAATCTTGTAGATGGAATTTATGTAGAAATGGGCTTCTTTTGTTGGCCGTACCATCAGAATGAGCGACGGCCGACCCGACTCAGCCGCGGAGTGCGGAGGCGCGAGCTGCCCTTATTGCCGCATTAAGGAGAGGATAACGGCAGAGATTACTTTACTCGCATATTTTTTTCCTGATATTGTTTTGCAAATAAGTGGAGGTGCATCATCTTTTATATATTTTTGACCGCAGTGATAGGGCAATCACAATAATATATTTAGAATGTTCTATCACACCTCTGTACGGTAGGGTTGGCACCATCATCATCTATACTAATAATGAATTAGTAAAAATCTTGATTATTCACAAAAACACTTGTACACTAGTTTCATTTAATTTAATAGACTTTTCTAGGCGGTTTCGGAAATTATTCCATCATCAGTGGATACGTAGGTCTTAATATTATTTACGAGCCATTAACGAACATCGTTTGTATACAATACTAGCTTTTGCCCGCGGTTCCAACCGCGTCGAATGGATTTTCGTGGAAATAAGGAAAACAAAAGAATATGATTTTTTGAACGACAATATTGAACGGTCATCATGTTTTTACCAAAGTGCTAATAAATACCAATCAAATAAGCCCAAACTCGAAGGATCTGCTGTTGTGCGTTGAGGAGATCTCGTACCCACCTTCCAGTTCCATCAGCAGACCCTAGTTACCAAGTTTTACCAAAGTGCTAATAAATACCAATAAAATAAGCCCAAACTTGAAGGATCTGCTGTTGTCCGTTGAGAAGATCCCCTATCCACCATCCAGTCCATCAGACCCTGGTCATCATGTTTTACCAATGTGCTAATAAATACCAATCAAATAAGCCCAAGCTTGAAGGATCTGCTGTTGTCCGTTGAGGAGATCCCGTACCCACCTTTCAGTCCCATCAGCAGACCCTAGTCACCAAGTTTTACCAAAGTGCTAATAAATACCAATCAAATAAGCCCAAACTTGAAGGATCTGCTGTTGTCCGTTGAGGAGATCCCGTACCCGTATTCCAGGCGTATGTTTTACTAAAGAGCAAATAAAGACCACCTAGTAAACAGTCTAGTGGCCCGATAGACGTCCTCGTCCCGTCTCCTTGTTCTATAAGGTCATCGTTTATGTGACTTAAATACGTCTTTAGGATGGGATTTGGGCCCACTTTAAACGTCTCCTCGTCGTGTAAGCATCGTATAACAGTACTTTTTAGTCTAACTAGACGTATAGTCGACGTATATACATCGTCGCTGTGTCCACTAGGCGTATAATGATACCTGCTACGATGAATATACGCCTGCATGGCGGGTAATGGTCCGCAATGGGACCATTATAGAACGGGGTGGCTTATCGTGTTAATATGTGAGCGTAGCTTAACCTAAAATTAAAATTTCTAGGTGACGGTGACGCTTTATTTATTAGATAATCTCAGTGGCCATATTAACATTGAAAAAATAATATGAAAAGTACGTAAATAACGTATTTCTCAGCTAAAATCTATGGGGACTTAAGTTTATTGATAAATATGTGGTAGGTTTGAAGTAATATTTTCATGCGCTCCAAAAATTCTTTAGTATTAATATTTTTTAATTAAAATTTTAATCTGTACTATTTCTAACTGAATAAATATTATATAATTGACTACTTTATAGTTTAGTCTTTAATTGAGTGAGATTAAATATTATATAATAATATTAAATCTCACTCAATTTCTAACTGAAGTCATAGGTCGATATACAGACATATATGTTTTGAGTGCAAAAGTGAAACTCCCCGTGCCTATTTTTTCTAGTTATGGAAAAAAACCCAAAGTTAAACATTTTTACTGTCCCTAAAAATTAAAGTTTTTAAATATCTCGATGTTTTTCAAATATCAATAGCTTTTTGTATAGCTACTTAAAGGTTTAATAATTGTTCGAATTTTGTGCTTTGTTAGATTATCTTAAGATTTAAGTTACGCCCGAGAGATATTTCATTTTATTTTTCAGTTTAATTTTTTTTTCTTCCAAAGTCAGTGATTTCTTCAATTTATTTTAACAGAAATAAAAAACATGGTTACGGGAGTTTTATTCTTGCACTCAAGATACATAATTATCTGTATTTACCCATCCATGACTTCAGTAAAAATGTGTGATTACGAGGGTTTTAAAACACTGTGCAATAGAATTGGGGTTCATAAAAAATTATAAAATCAGAAATTATCTTATAACAATAAGATTTATATTAAGATTAATTACAATGGTTTTCATTCGTTTTTCATTAGATCCATTTTACAAACAATTACACATTCAAAATAGTGGAAGTTTTATAAAAGTCCATTCGAAAACCTTAATCGGTCTATTTTACGTATAGAGGGCGTATAAGCTCTCTAGAGGACATATAAAGGATGCAATCGTAACTATTTACCTGCTTGTTTTATAATGATTAGCATCACAACGTATAGACGACCACTGAACGTATTAACGTTTTATAACCGACAAAACCGTGACCGTTACACGCCAACGAGGCTTATAGACGGCGTTGTGAAGACTAGTTTATTAGTCTTATAATATAGACGAAAAGACGTCTTTAAGACATTATTGTATGCCAAAAAACTGATAAAACTAAACAGACCGATTATGTACCACTATAAGACAAAGTGTAAGCAACAATACTATAATAAAACGTTTATACAATCAGTAGACGTATAGGCGCTTGGCTACACGACCAAATTGTTTGCTAGGCAATCAAATAAGCCCAAACTCGAACTCTGTATCCGTTGAGGAAATCCCGTACCATAACTTCTAATTACCTACTACCAGTAGAATAGTAAATTCCAAAAATCTTTCAATGACGATAACTTTTTTTTGAGATCTGATTTTAATGATATAAAGCCTATATTATATTTCAAATTACGTTTTGTACAGCTGTGAAAACTACGTGATAATCTGTTCAGTAGTTTTAGAAATGTGCGTGAACATACAGACAGACAGACAGACTCTTCATTACTCTTCTTTAGTCACCCCCTTTTTATTTCTATTACTTTTCTTATGTGACGCTGTCAACTTCTTTTGGGTCTTACGAATGTGACACAAAGATTGTGTTAAAAATATTTATCCTTATTCCCATGGATTAAGGTGCAAATTAGGAAAAAAATATGTCAAAAACGACGCCTATTAGACGTCCGTCACATCACTAAGAAACCTAAATGACGCCTATGGGCGTCGTCGTGTCCATCAACGTGTTAAATTTTACTCGCAATTTGCAATTTAAAACAAAATTATGAGTTATACATTTTTACAATTTTGTATAAACACTTATTCATTCAATTTGATTTGTTTCCATTTTCAATTTTATTGCCATTGGAAATGAAATAAAAGTTGTATGGAATGCTTTCAGCTGAAATTATCTACTTGCCGTTTAACAATAGCTCTTGCAGGTAAATATTCTATGTGTACTGTAGATGAACTACTCCCGTTATTATATGGAAATAAATATATATGGTCCTGTATAGTACACTTTGAATGCGTTTTGCCCACAGCCGCCCGCCCCCCCAACGCCGCCGCCCGCCCGAGGCAACCATTGGGCAGCGCATCAACTGGCCGCTACAGAATACAATGTTTATCCACATGTTATGCAAAAATTTGTACACGGTTGCAAACAAAAAAGATTATATGTTGTATGATGTGTAATGTTCACGAGTTTTTTAAATTTACTCAATAACTTTAAGATTATGGATAGTGGATTATTGATAGAGATAGTATTTGGGATATAAAGGCTCGGTGTACTCGTGACACAAAGTGTACCCCCATTTCATCCTCTCACACCTAAAGTGTGAATGTCTAAAAATCCTTTCTTAGTTCACCATTACACACCTTAAGGAAAAATATTCAAAATTTCATATTTCTATCTTCAGTATGTTATCTGTCAGTCAGCCAATCAGTCATGGAACATACCTATACACACACATTTAAATTGAAAGTGGTTTTTTCAAAGATTGTGAAAAAATATATAAAAAGTGATAATAAACAAATACCAAAACTTAGTTACACCTACGTACTTCATTTTGTTTAATATGTTTGAGGTAACACTGCGTTTTCATCATAACATATTAAAAGAAATCATAAAACCATGGCGAGAAAAATGTTTGTCTCTAAATTGTATTTTAAATAATATATATTTTTGTTACCCTTAATTTTTTTGAGTTTATATTTTTATATGAGTATAAAAACACGAAATTAGATATCCAGATATATTTTGACAATTATTTTTGCAATTTTGCATTAGTACATGGGACAAGTAGGAAAAAATGTAGAAATAAATTTTCAGATAATAATTTTCTCTTTATTCGATCATCCATTGGAAAGCATTCTCGATGACTTTAAGACAGACGCGTTATCATAACTAGGATTGATGTTGCTTTTTGGTATTTCTCAGAGTAAACTAAATTATCATTATGATTGTTATCTATTTACTTTTACTAGAAAAACTTATAATAGTACACGAGTGTTTTAATACCCAGTTATGTATAGTTTCATACACTACTTTATCTAAACTCATGCCTACTAACCAGTTTTCATAATGTTGGAGAATTTTTCGTTACCCATTTTTGATTGTTCTTGTAAAAGTTTTGTTCTAAAAGTGTACGTAATTTTCGTCGTTATTTCCAGAATGTCAGGTGGAGTCAAATATCATCACCATCCTTGCTGTCAGTGATTTTAGGGCAAAATAATTCTTTTGACCTAAAAACCACAGTAAGTAATAAATACGTTTCCTCGAAAACTATGGCGCAACAAACAGTTGATCCATAAACAGACCGAGTCTAAGGCGTCGTAAGCCATAGACAATACCTGGCCGAAAATAAAAGTTGACTGTAACCTCGTTACTGTTTTGTATGTATTATGTATTGGAGAACATTATATGATAACCTCATTGGTATTTGATATTAAACCTCAGACATGGCTGTATGGGCTAAGTTCCCTTTGCCTTCCTCGTTAGTATAACATGTACTGTAATCTCAAGAAAAAGTTTGTTAGGAAGGCAAAGAATACTTAGTCCATTAAGTCATGTCTGAAGGTTGGATATCTAATACCAATGAGGTTTTTAGTACAACAGTACGACCTGACCAAGGAGGTAAAATGGCGCTGCTAGACCTCACCGCTATGAAAATTCCTTGTGACCGAACCTCACATGCGTGCGATATTGCGGCCCGACCAAAGAGTTTAAGTGGCGGTGCAAGACCTTACCGCTATAAAACCTCATTTGCCTGGTGCATAACCTCACATCACATATTAAGATATCTATGCCTTGCATGCATGCCTTGTGGACTGCTTATGGGACTGCTAGATTTCTAACGTCTTAATTTAGATGATTAATTTTATATTTACTGCTTCTGTTAGTTTTATTCTGGGCAAAAATGGCTGAGAAAATTATGAATAATGTCATTACAGCAAATTCAAGAAAAGCTTACGACGAATTTTGCCAAGTTTTTGTGGATTGAAAAATAAGTATATAAATATTTGTATAAGCTTAGATCAAGTAGTGGATGAAACTGTACATAAATAACCAGTTTTAACAACTACTATAACCGAACAATCTTCATAGTAGTTCATATACCTACCTAAAAAGGTAGCAGCCGATATCTTGTCTTTCACTTTTATGATAGAGACATAACTTATATTTAATTATAAAATTTAACTATTTTATATTTACCAATTTGACCTCACACTAATTTCTTATGAAACAGGTAACAATTCGCGACGGTCTCCTCAGGCGGAACGCTTTAAAGTTTAACTCCGCCCCTTGTTGGGCCGCACACGATACTTTCTCAAAGTTATCTAACAAAGTCTCTGTGAGCAAAACGTTAGCAAAAGGCAATATTATAGAATTTTCTAACCCTATCAGGTTTACGCCTGAACACACCGAATGGAGATGTAACCATAAAATATGACACCGTTAAGACCGCAACTGCTTATAACTACGTTTTATGACAGGCGCGTAGCAGACGAAATTAATCTCTAGCGCGTCTCATTAAGAGTTATGAGACGAGAACAGTTAATTTTCTGGTATTAGAGACGCGACGTGCAGCCCGGACCCTCCGAGGTACTCGCGGGGAGGATGTTTGCTCACAACAAGCTAACTTAATTAACAAACGACTGGTACATAATGATGTGGTGTTGTTTACTCTGTCATCAAAGTAAACGGTATTTGCTCTAAGCTCTTATTTAATGGACAGTAATTAAAATGATTATCGGGCTATAACAAATAACGTGCTTCTATTACCTAAAGGCAAAATTTAAATGCTTGTGACGGTTGAACAATAAGTTTTCTTCATAAGTACTAGAACAGTTTTTTAAACCTTTGAATAATTGTCTAATTCTAGATTTCTGTACTTCTTAATATGTTTCTTAAGAAATTTTAAATCCAAACAAAAAATAATTTGGTCGGACGCACGCACAAAGGGTTTGGTACCACCGGACAATACGGGTACGGAATCCTAAGAACATGCACATCCAAATTCAAATAATTTATTCTGTGAAATAGATACAATGAATAAAGTATACTTTCTACAAGTCAATATAAATCTTTTAAAAATAAAATGTACATAATAAATTATAAATAAATAAGTATAAGGTGACTCTCGTCTTCACAGCCAAGCTCATACCGGAGACCCGGCAAGTGGCAGGACCAAGGCTCAATGACCCCTTCCGCGACATACGCTAAATAACATTCAGACACACACTAATTGAGTCGAATTTGTTCTGAATTATGTATAAAGGAACAAAAATATGTCTCGTACTTCGCAAACAGGGTCACCGAAACCCCGGCCTTGACCCCCCACCGAGTCCCAAAGTCATCCTATAAAATACGTGAAATATATTTAAAAAATTGTATGTAAGTTAGGTTACTTAAATGTATATAGGTTATACAGGTGCATAAAACATACATAATGCATTATGATTAATTGAAATAGGCGTTACCTTGCGGAAGTCCATCACTAAGTAAAGGATATATGAATATAATTTGCAATATTCCGCTAAACAATTCTTGTCGTGCTATTCAAAATGCAGACTCGTGCACCGCCCGCCCGCCCGCATAAAAACATGCAACAAGCAAGCAATACAAGCAAAGCAATCTTAAATAACAAGCAAGAAAACTTATCGACACGTGTTTCGCCTCTGAACGAGGCATCCTCGGGATGTGTTGCTAGCCCGGCTTCTGTGTGTCTATTTGGGAGCGGGCATGAAGCTCACACACCAGCGTGTGGCATGTCACGAGGCGGCGCAGCTACACACGTCTACGTGGGAGCGGGTATGAAACTCAACAACACAAACTAGTTGTGTGCCGCGAGGTGGCGTGGCTGCATACGTCTACTAAGGAGTAGATTAAGCTCTGCAACACAAACTATTGTGGCGCGGCTAGGTACTCGTATGTCTATTTGGGAGCGGGCATGAAGCTCACACACCAGCGTGTGGCATGTCACGAGGCGGCGCAGCTACACACGTCTACGTGGGAGCGGGTATGAAACTCAACAAGACAAACGGTCGACGTCAGCGTAAATGAAGACCGAGCGACCCGACGTGCACAATCTGCCGAGGTGAGCGTGCTCTTGTATTTGCCCTCATTTCTCTAAATCAGCACGATTTTATTAGAAAGGAGGACAAGAAAAAAGTCTGTTAGATTTATAGTACATATAAGGTCTCCTTCCATGCAGATCATCAGCTTGAAAATAAACTTTAGCTATGCTCACATATGAAACTTGTCCTCAGGTATCATCTTTGCTTGCTTTGGGGATTTTAATATTGATTGATTTCACTCAGATCTGAACTACCTAGAATACTTCCCGCTATGAATGAAATTTCTAATTAGGTATTTCCTAAGATTCGGTTTAACTGCTTATCTTATTGATGAGTCAACAACTTGTGAAGTGAAGACACTTTCATAGACTAATTTTATTCTAATGTTAATTTAAAATGTGGTACCATCAATTCTGTTTTTAGTCATCATAAACAGTTATGGGCAAGATTTTAAATACCTTCATCCTGCTTGTTCCCAAAACTGTCGAATTACGGAACCCTACTAGGCAGTCCTGGATTTGCCATTAGGCCGTATAGGCCGCTGCCTAGGGGCGGCAGATTTTAAAAAGGCATTCGCTCACTTTGGTAAGCCGTCAAGTTCGTGCACGATTTATGAACATAATAATCAAGTCACTTGTGGATAGATGAGTTTTTTATCTATTAAACGTTAAACCTCATTTGGGCAAATAGTCTTAATAGTAAGTCCAGCGTTATTCGCCCCCCCTCCGCCATGTTACCCGCTCACACGAGCGCACAAAACGCGCCGACCTTGCCTCGACGCCCGCACCTCGCCGCCTGCGCCGCCTCCGCCCGGCACGACACCAAAGAATATAAACAACGATGTTCCAAGCCCTAGAATTATCATTCCATTCCATAAAGAAACTGTTTCAAATCATGTCCCCAGTTTGTTATAGTTATACAATTATAGCTACATCTATACACCGAAACAAAACAAGAATAAAATAAAAGCCATGTTTTGATTTTTAGAAAATAGATCTTATATTTACAGAATATTTGGTCTGTGTTGGTACCTCGCTGGCGCAATTGGTAGCGCACTTGTCTTGATAACAAGAGGTTGCAGGTTCGAATCCTAGCCCGAGGAATTTTTTAAAATTCCTGTTGTTTCATTTGTTTTTAATTTCTCTTTTCTAGTTTGAAATGCAATCTAATAATAATATTTAAAATTTGTTTTCCACAAGCGATCTTAAGAAAAAAGATATTTTACGTTCGTAGGTCATAAGAAGTCGTAAAATCATCATCACCAACCAGCTATTCAAGAGCTCAATGATTATTATTATTTATAACTTTCAACTATAAATTAATACATTAGGGTACAAAATTGATTGCATTCTACTGTCAATTTACGACGTGCTATTATTGAAACATGAATTATAATGATAGGAAAGAGATAAGAACAAGGCGAGTAAATACAAATACTTTCCGTTAAAGTAAAGAAATCTTTACGGTTTTTGTATTATTTATTATGTTTTAGCATAAACCTATAACTTTGATGTCATAAGAGGAAGTCAACTCGCCACCAGCATTTTTTTCGTTCCCTCCAGTGTCGATTTTGCACTTCTTTAAAGAAAAAATTTACATACTTGCGTCTTGGCGGTCACGCGCAGAATAAACGAAAAATCCACTCCTCAACTGAATTGAGTGGATTTTTGCCGGGTCGCTTTTGGTGCGCGCCGATGCAGAATCTAGAGCTTGGAACATCGTTGAATATAAATGACATTGCCATAATGCGGTAAGAGGCATATTAAACGTCAAATGACAAAATTGAAATAAATAATCCTAAGAGAGTCTTTTAAAATTAAAACCTTTACTGAGAGCAAAATTAGAAAAAAGGCATAATGCTTACGTCCATTTTAAAGTTTTTTTTTTGTGTGTAGACCGCTTTGGTCAATCTTTCGACACAAATATTAACGAAAAAAAGCTCAGTCTCTTGTGCAATACTATTGCAATGATTTAGAGGATGATTTGATACAGGAATGTGTTCATTTTCAAAGTCATATTTTCTCTAACAAGACTGCTGAAAAATCAGGATCCTCCTTACTATATACCTACCTCTAAATTTTTGAAGAACCGGCAGATGTCTTGGTGCAATGTTTATTCGAACTTGGATACAGCACTTTGCATCGCGCTTTGCACTCCAGCCACAAATTGTTCGGGAGAAAGAAGCTTTTCATGTTTAAAGCGCAGAATTACCAAAGGTCTTCATTATCACAAGAAAATCTGAACTCTTTGGCGCTTCTATTTCTAAAGGCTTATACTAAATTAAAATACTTAATTAAGACCATTAGCTATGACGATATTATAAATGATTTTGCCTTTAAAAATCCCGAAAAAAACTGTAATTTTTGTTTCATTATACTACACTTGAATTATATAACTAATTCATTCTTTCAGTTCAATTTTCAATAACTAGGCACCTAACGTACCAACTTAAATGGGTACGTAAAATTTTTCGTAACTTTAAAAGGCCTAGGAAGTAAGTGAACAAAAAAGGAGGCAGAGGCGGCAAAAAGTGAGGTGGCCTATACTTGAGAAAATTCTAAATCCGGCACTGCTACTAGGTATGCGAGTCTGACTCGCACTTAGCCGGTTTTTTTATTTCTTTTTTTTCCGCATTCCTACTGATGATTTCAACTATTTGCCTCAGCTCAAATGGTACAAACAAACGGTATTGACATAAATCCAAGAATGCATAAAACATATTACGCTGTATCAAGAAAAGCAATTCTTGCAAAAGAATACGATCAACAAAAACAATCCATTGCTTTCAAATCACCGAAAGCCAGCCCTAAGCATAATTTCCCTATTTTACGATATTCCTTCGATAACCGCAGGAAATCCTGACGGGTTGGAAGTGGAAGGGAAATCCGGATAAGTATCAGAACATCGGCATCTTCACACGATCGTTTTGTGTCGGAGTGTTTACTTGAGCCGCATTGTTTCTCAGCGCTCGGTGGCGGGCGACCGAACTTGCACGAGTCGAGCCGAGCCCTGCCGATCACTATAATGCTATAATGGCACTAAGTGCAATAGACGAAGAGTACTAAAACTACGATTATGGAATGCAATAAGCATTTTAATTTTACCCTCTTACACATACATAATAAATTAGTAAATCTGGGTTACGTTGCTTGGTGCAGGATTCAGGATGTTGTTACCGCTCCTTGATGGCACTTGGTGGAATTTAAAAAAAACGGTCAAGTGCGAGTCAGACTCGCACACACCTAGGAATCCGTAATTTGACAGTTTTGGGAACAGTCAAGAAGAAGGTATTTAAAATCATGCCCATAAATGTTTATGATAGTACCACAAAAGAGAGACTCAAATATTTTAGTTTAGGTGTAAGCGGACTAAAACTACTTTTTCAATGCAAGTGCTCGTAAAGTTCTGTTTTATATGCGTCTAATCCGTTGTCAAAGTCAACTTTACCGCACGAGTGCTTAATGTTTAATTTTTTTTAGTTTTGTTTTCCCCACATAGTGGGAAGGCAAATGAACTGAGCTCATACAGCCATGTCCGAGGTATGTTTTATTTTTTTAAATTATCGAAAACAGTTGCCAGTCTTATCTTGTGTAGTTGATGTTAGATGAGATTGTTTGATGCGTTCATTGGCTGCGTTCAGTTTGATTGATGAAATAAAATGAAAACTGTTTAGACGACATTTTGAGTAGGTAGTAACTGTACAAATTGAAAATTCTGATGAAACTTAACCAACCAATCATTTGATATAATATGTAAAAAATAAAAAATATATCGCAACGACATGAATCCCCGAGGGGGTGTCAGAGGTGTTCCAGATGTGAACTGTGAAATGCAAGTGACAGTCCACTTTCACACGGGTTGGAATGTTCAATATCCACAATGCGCATTTTTGGACCGAGACGAATCCTCGTGTTGTTCGGCCTGACCACTTTCAGATACGATTTAGTGTTAACGTGTGGGTGGGCATACTCGGCAATAGAGTTCTTGGACCAGTTTTCTTGGACAGACTGAACGGGGAAACATATCTTCGCTTACTGCGAACCCGTGTAAGCAGAATGTTGGAACGTATTCCTCTTGAAGAAATAAGTGGACTGCACTTCCAACATGATGGAGCACCAGCTCATTTACACCCATCCGCGTTTCACCGACGATTATTACGCCCCAACGTGATGGGTGGTGAGCCCTATCGCCGTTCTTCGGGAACAAATACACGCCTTTTAGGGCATACAGGTCTCCTTACGATGTTTTCTTTCACCGTTCAGCAAGTGGTAAGTATTAAAGACTCTGCAGATAAATTCCGAAAATCTCATTAGTGCATGCCCCGGCCGGGGATCGAACCTGGATCTCAAGGATTGAGAGGCCAGCGTTCTACCCCTAAGCTACCACCGCTATTTTTTTGATAATATACCGGGTGTAAATAGAGTGCAACCATTAAATGAAACCCCATATTCCAACGACCCTACTGAACCACTTTTCCCAAGAGTCATACTAACTCGCCCGTATGTCGGTGCGTTAGGGTTCACGCATTTTTGTTTGGAACTCAATTATTTCCTAAACTAAGGCTGTCCGCGGGTATGACTCTTGGGAAAAGTGGTTCAGTAGGATCAGTAGAATATGTGGTTCCATTTAATGGTCGTACTCTATTTACACCCGGTATAGGTACTTAATAAGAAGGATACTGAAATCTGGTTAAAATAAATTTCTTGGTAGGTAACCTCATTTAATTGTAATATGAATAAAAACTTTTGGGCAAAAAGTTTTAATATTTGAGTTCGCGAAATGATACCTGGCCACTTGCATTCTGAGTACATTATTAAAAAAAATACAACGTTAACGATCGGTCTACCTTGTTAACAACATTCTTTATATCTAAAGAATGATTTCGGGCAGCCATTGTTGTTTACATTATTCAAATAAGCTGGTGGAGTCGAATTATCTTATGTATGACTGAAAGCAGCTTATTTCCGTCAAGTCAGCAACTTGCGTGCAAAGAAAGAGAATAGCCGCCCAAAGTTCATTTGAAGTAAGTATTTATTGTTTGTTTGTTTCTTTAATTACGCTTAATTTATTTACTCACACTATGCATTGAAAAACGTAGTATGATACAAGTGCGCGAGGGCAGCCTTCGAACGCATCAAACTGAAAGCAGCTTATTTCCGTCAAGTCGGCAACTTGCGTGCAAAGAAAGAGAATGGCCGCCCAAAGTTCATTTGAAGTAAGTATTTATTGTTTGTTTGTTTTTTTAATTACGCTTAATTTATTTACTCACACTATGCATTGAAAAACGTAGTATGATACACGTGCGTAAGGGCAATAACTTACTCATAACGTTTAAAACACTCGCTTATCGCTCGTGTTTCAAATCGTTCCTAGTATAAGCTATTGCCTCCTGTACGCACTCGTAGCATAAACTACTATTTATGTTCTAGTGCATAAAAGTTTTTATTTTTTCAAAGACTATGGCAATAGGCCTTAAAGCCAAATACACAGTTCAACTTCATTGACAAACTTTTTCAAACTCAATAGTGTTCGCGCTAAGAGTCTATCATTTTAGCGCGAACTGACAGGACAGCGATGAACACGGACTCTTCAGATGATGCTCAGAAGGATATACAGTGACTTAAACAAATATCAAATAAAATATATAAACCTCAGACATGCATGTCTAATTATTTATTTACGTTATTTAGACATGGCTGTGTGGGCTAAGTTACCTTTGCCTTCCCAAACGGCGGCAGAAAAAAAAAGTAGTGGCGGGAAAGAGATGTTGTTTTTCTCAGCATTACATATTTAGTTGTTTGATCATTTAAATTTGCGATAAATATTACTGAAATATGTAAGTTATAATGATGAAATATTTAAATTTAGTTTCGTCATTTTGCTATCATGAATTACTCAGCCGCTATATTTTTCCTGTAATCTTTACGTAATCCCAAATTATCATGATTTTGTTCATATTTTTCGGTTCATTAGTTTCGGACATGCATTTTGTTGTGGTTTTTCAATGATTTCTCGAAATCGGTGCCACTAAATATAGTAAAAATATATTTTTTAAAATAAGTTATTTAATGTCTAGAATTGGATATCCATATTGTATTTTTATAAAATATTATTGTTGTTTATTTTACATTTTTATATATTTCTCATTTGTTATCAATGTTTTTAATCGCTATAGTTTTCCTGTAATGGAAAATGTGGCCTTTAATCGTGATTTTTTTCGGTCCACCAGATTCTAGAATAAGGGGGTGTCATGCATTTTTTGTGGTTTTTCAAAGATTTCTCGGAAATGGTGCCAGTAAATATGGTAGAAGTATATAATATATTTTTACAATCAGCTCTTCTATATCTACAATCTGATATCCATATTGCATCCTTAGGATATTTTTTTTATTTTATCTCTTTTGTATTGGAATTATTTTTAACAATTTTTGTATCTACTTCATTATGTAAGCAAGTGAATGCTATTTTTGTGGCAAATTTCAAGTCTTACTGACTTACTGACGAACCGTTTTAACTCAAAAACCACACAATGGATTTGGATGTGTTTTTATCATCTTAGTGACCCTTGTCAACATATAAGCTATAAGAAGTGTTGATAAAATAACTACCAAGCCGAAAACGGGGCAGAGATTGAAAAAACGCGTGTGGAGCTGCGGGCCAAGGTATATTATATTATTATCTGTGACATTCCATGCATACATCGTCCCAACATGAATCCCCAAGGGTGTTCGACGTGTTTCCGAGCATGGACTTTGAAATATACAAGCCACAGTTCACACTACTTGAGACTAACGCTTCACTGAAGATTATTTCATCCCATCGTGATGAGGGGGAGAGGGGGGATTCTGACAAGGTTCGGGCTGGGATCAAAATATCACAAAGTAAACAAAAAATAGAGTTTTTGTTTGTTAGTGTATGTATCCCTTAGGGGGAGGGGGTAAAAACCATAAAAACTTTTACAAATAAAGACATTTGTATTTGAAACCGTTACTTAGCCCGTGGAACATAGTGATGCATGTTTGTTGCAAAAAATGTATTGCTACTTGCGGATTACCTTTTCTGTGTAAAAGTGCACCTGAATTGAATCGGGGGAGGCATTAGCCCGCAATCTGTACAAATATTCGCCAGTGAACAGAAGAAGTCAAAACCTGAGTGATCCCATTACATTCAGTGGTGCTCTACATTGTAAACGGTAGCACATAATATTAGCATACCGCTCTCGTAACATCGAATAGTTATACGTTATGTCAGTGCTGACTGCGGCGGGCAGAGATCTGATGTTGAGTGAGGGGAGGCTTCCTGTTACAGCTTGTTATTGTACGATGTATCACCTTGAACCTTCAGTTTATTCACAAGTACATAGCCTCGGTGAGGATAGTCGTTCGAACGTCCGGGCCCAGGCACGTAGGGGCACATTTGTGTTTGATCTGCATGCTCTGGAATGCACGTTATGCTGCTCATCACGCATCATGCCGGGATGTAATGATCGTCGGTGAATCCTGGGTGCACGAGTGGTCCACAATCCATTCGTACTCGGAAACGTCATCGACACCCCTTCGAGCATTAACATTATAAGGTCCTACAATAATAAGTGAAAATAATCAGTGTTTACCCGTGGTCCCGGTGGGTGGACCCATGACCGGGTCCACGGGTAATTTTAATTACCCATGGTTCCATGGCATTAGGGATTGTTCCCTGGACTTCTGACTATTCTAGGGTAGATCATGTATCGTCACTGATGAAATTCCAGAAGAATAAATTTTTTGCTCAAATAATTTTTTCACTTCCCAGTACAAAGTGGTTCAATCAGCTGACTAAATTTCTATGGAAAGGTAAAAAAAAGTACGCAAAAAAACATTTTATTTTGGTGGAATGTGCTCTTTTAGGGATACTCTATAATCTATTGAATTTTTTTCAATTTGAATTGTAGAAATCAGAATCTCCACTGTGAATTTCGCTATACTAACCAAAGTCACCTAATATTTTCATGTATTCTACAGTTTAGTTGTGAAATTACTTATTGTAAATTACTCCTGATATTAAGAAAAATTCTTAGTTTTAGAAAAATTTGTAAAATAATATTATTAAAAAGTACTAAAACGTGTATTTAAAGCGTGGCACTGTTGATATACTTAGATACGAGTAACGAATACACATATTTTATGTAAAATACGCGTTTATTTGAGCAAAAGCTTCACGCACTTATCACATCGCGCTGACGGGGCTCGGATATTGTAAGCCACAATGCGATAAATTGGACTCGCAAGCCTTTCACGATGAACGAACAATGACTGAGCATACAGTGTGTATATGTGTGTATACGTTTACATGTGTGTATAGCTGTTTAATAAACAAGCGCCTAATAAATCTGTTTCTTTGTTTCAACGGCACCACATTTTTAATATTGAACATGAACAGAGCTCCGGTAAAATTGGCGCCCCATTTGCAAATTTTCACAATTATAGGTATAAGGTGACTTTGATTTATGCAGCTGAACGCATACTGGAGGCTCGGTAAACGATCAGTACCTAACACGTATCGATAATACTTTTTGCTAATATCGCAAAATAAAATCTCGACGTTCCATAGTAATTAATTCAGGGCTGGGCTTGCGTTTGTAAGGAGCACGAAAAGAATGAATTACGAATTTCACAAAAAGAATCATCGAACCTTGCTACTGAGCACTTACTGAGTCTTCAGTAAGAATTTGGCTGCATGAATTAAAGTCACCTTATATATTGGACCGGCCCCAAAAAAACTCACAGTTGATTTTCAAAATCAGCAAGGAAACGTGTATGCATATTTTCACGACCGTAGGTAGGTTTTTGGGTTACATTGTTCAGTATGATCTGTAGAATATGAGGTTTTATAAAAATAAACTGTCCATTTATATTGTATATCCAGTCGATTAACTGTATTCTTAGCTATCCTACTTTTAGATCTGCCCCGTTTTTGGATTAAGCGTAATCAATCAATATTCATAACAGCCTACATGTTGATGAGGATCACTACGATGGTAATAAAGAAAACCGCATTCATTGGGTAGTTCTCGAGTTAAAACGCAACATACATACATACATGCCGGTAAAAGGCTAAACAAATTAAAAAAATCATAAATAATATGAGTATTAAAAAATCATCAGGAATAGATAACATAAGGTTAATAGATTTGAGGCGCGTGGTAGACGAGATAAGCCCAGTCTTGGCTAAATTAACTAACATGTGCATTAAATCGGGCACCTGCCCGGAACAATTAAAAAAAGCTATAATTAGACCAATTTATAAAGGAGGACAAAAAAAAGAATACACGAATTACAGACCAATAGCGATTTTGTCTATTATAGATAAAATACTTGAAAAAACTATATTTTATCAAATAAGCAATTTTTTAGATAAACACAACGTTTTAAATAATATACAGTTTGGATTTCAAAAAAAAAAAAGTACGACACAACTTTTATCAGAATTTACTAGTGATATAAATAATAGTTTAAATGACAAAAAATGTGTATTAGCTGTCTTTATCGACTATAAGAAGGCGTTCGATACTCTTGAACACGAACAGTTGTTGGAATCATTGTCGGAAGCAGGAATCAGTGGCCCCATGCAGGCGTGGGTGCGAGATTGGCTGCGGCGGCGCGGGCTGGTGGTGCGCGTGGGAGGCGCTACCAGTAGCCTGCGCCCTGTCATCAGCGGCGTGCCCACTTTCTCCATCGGCGGACCCCCTTGTTATTTACTCCATGTAAACTCACTGCCTACAGTAATATCAAAATGTAAAAAATATATGTTTGCTGACGACTTATGTATGACCTATGACGGATATAACCTTGAGGAAATGTTACTAACTATCTAAAATGACCTAGACAATGTTACTAAATGGTCACATGACAATGGGCTCATTATAAATGCCAATAAGACAAAGTTTATGCATATAAAATCACCGTATTCTCATAGAAAAGACAAAATGTGTATGATCAAAATACATACGTATGAATGTTTACATCAAAATATAAACAAGACGAATCAAATCCATTGTAACTGTGACTGCTTAGAAAAAGTTGATACTTTTACCTATCTCGGCCTTAAAATTGATTCAAGTTTCAGTTGGATAAATCATATAGAATCGGTAATAGATCGGCTCAGGAAACTGTTAGGCAGATTTTATTATCTTCACTTTAAAGTACCTAAATGTGTGTTAAAATGTCTTTACTCTTCCCTGGTTGAATCTATAATTGATTATGGATTGGACAGTTATGGTCTGACCTTCGAGTCTCATCTGAAAAAGATTGAAAAATTACAGACAAGGTTTTTAAAACTGTTGGTAACAAGAAAAGTCAAGGCAAACTGTAAAGGAGACTATCATAAATTGTTTAAAATATGTAATGTAATGCCAGTTTGTAAAAAAGTTGAATATTTAATAATAAAGAATGAATTTCATAACTATGCCACGTATAAGCGAGAACCGGCCCGCGGGGGGCAAGTCACGCGCCGTGCGGAAAGGGGAGCGGGGCGCAGCGGTTGGCTTGCCTGTCGCCCGCCGGTAAACAACTATTACGGTCGTAGGTTGAAAGGACCATTGTTTATTAACTTAATAAATAAGCTACCAGATTGTGTAGTAAATGAGAGAAAGCTTTCCAAAGCTAAAGATTTGCTAAAAAAGTATTATCTGTCATAATTAACTTCAAACTTATGTATCAGTTACCAAGTATTATTTATATTTATATTAAGTATTAAGGTGTGTTCATAAAGGACAAAAGTAGTTAGGGTTGAGTTAATTTAAGTAGAAACTATTAAAGCTGCTACGTTTTCGCAGACAAACTGCAAAGTTTTGCGAAATTTATGTACCTAGTATAAGTAAATTACCTGTGTATTAAATAAAAAAAAAAAAAAAAAAAAAAAAAAAAAAAAAAACATACAGACAGACAAAAATAAAAAATAAAGTAGTTTAGCTTCAATACAATACTACAACAACAATTTATTTATTTAAAGTTTAAACATGGTTGCATCCTTATTACATATTTATGTAGGTACCAATAGGTACATACTTATGTATGTTTCTATCGTAACTTAAATAACGTAGCAAGAACACAATTTTAATTGTGAGCTTCAGATTTAAAGAGGCCTACGGCCCTTAACTAAATCTTCCGCGAGCGTCGCCTAGCTAAGAAATATTATAAATAAAAATCTATCTATAACAACGCAGAGTACACAAAAGGAAAAAAGGAACCACCACCACACAAAATACAAGCCCACAAACACACAAAAAAATTGTACCTATCTGCTGATCGGGGAAAGCCCCGCCGACCCACCACCCGCTAGCATCACCACGATCAGAGTGGAAGCTGGTCCGCACAGCCTTACCAGACAGTTACTATCGATCGGCATGTTTTCACATAACTCGTTACGTTGCTAAATAAGAAAAACTTAAAGCTGAATAAACCTATTTGACCCTGTTGCAATTTGCAATACAGCAGAATTTTAACTTCGAATAATAAAGTTTTTTTTTAAATCATAATAGTCCTGCGAGCCAGTACATTGTTCAGACAGTTGATGAGTGAGATTAGTATACAATAAAAACACATGAATTCCGACTTTATGAGGATTAAAATAGGAACCAGTTCACAAGCGAATAAGAATAATGATAGGTTCAGTTAAACAAGTTTTATCACGATGAGTTTAGGATTACCCACATATTCAGCAAAAAAAATCGATGAAAAATTGCTTACTTCAACTTGAAACTTAAAACTCGTTCGCTGATCACCGTGCTATTTTTAAAGGGTGCTGAGCAGAGATCATTATAGTATAGGTATGTTAAATTAGGTACCATACCAACCAACAAATACAGACTCGAGGAAATTATTCTTGATGCAAAAATAAAGTTTTGCAAAAATAAGGTTTAGTAGTAACATATCATAATTTGGCCTATGAAATTATATTTATAAACCTGCTTTCACTCTCCTTTCTACCTAGCTCCTTCAACCACAATACGCATTTTCTGCGGAAAGGTTTTTTTGTTTTCCGTAATAACTTTAGGGTGTGATCAACGCAGTTGTATATTCGTGGACCTAAAAAAGATAGTGCTCTTTGCCCAAAAATAGTACGACACAGAGGTTTCGAATGAATTATGGTTAAGATGAACGAATGTAGCTACCTGAAGTATGTAAGTTTGCCTGATATTTAAAACATCTGCTTCTTTGTATAGTAAATCAGAAGAGTAACGATAGGGTTTACGTAAAATTACTTTTAGAACTGCACGTTGCGCCAGTTCTACTACCTCTAAATTTGTTCTTGCTGCACCGCCCCATGCAGTGATCCCGTACAATATTAAGGAATGACATAGAGAATGATAGACTGACAAGACAGTCTTTCTATCCACAATATTCCTCAGTCTGGCAAAGAAGTGTATCAATTTGCGCAATCTAGAAGCAAGTTTATTTAGATGGTTCTTCCAATTTAGATGACAGTCTATGAATATACCCAAATATTTTATAGAATCTACCTTTTCTAGTTCTTCACACTCACAGTTAACATTTTTACAGTTACTTTGATAGAAAATAAGTTTATGATTATTTTCTTTATTATGTAAGATTCTATCTGTTATACTAGTAACCCCTTTCATAGGAGTCGGATATACATTGTAATATGTAAATGTATTATGGTCAATAAAAAATTTTTTATGTTATGTTATTTAATTTAAATGTTTGAAAAAACATTAAATGAACAGATACCACTTTTTAAGGCTCCGTTGTCCGACAAGCAACCCTTATATTTTCGCCATGTCCGTCTGTCCGTCCGTCCGTCCGTCCGTCTGTCCGCGGCTTAGCTCAGAGACTATTAGTACTAGAAAGCTGTACTTTGGCATGAGTTTACATATTAATCACAACGACAAAATTGTAAAATATATACATAATTTTTTTTAAGGGTATATCTACACGTAAATGGGGGATGAATTTTTTTTCTCATCTATCCCATAGTGTGGGGTGTCGTTAGATAGGTCGTTCAAAAACATTGTGGGTGTATCAAAACCATTTTTCTATTTAGGGATCCGTTGGCGAAATATTAAGCTTTAAATTACAAATTTTTGTTAGAGTGGGGTGTCTCTCCCTGCCGGCTAAACGGTTGTTTATGGATATGTGGAAAAATTCACAGAAGTACTATAGGTATATACAATGAACAAAGGAAAACTATGTATCACAGCTAAGTAGGCTTTACAGGTTTACGAGAACAGGTCGCGCCAAACTTTTAATCCCCTCTAAACACGACAATGTATGGGCCGTTCTTCTAAATATATGGGACTGGAAGTTTGGCGCGATCTGTCTTAGTAGAAAACTTATAAAATGTACCGGGCAACTATGGAACCCTACACTTCACGTGACCCGACACGCTCTTCGCCGGTTTTTACTACTTTATTATCCATCCATCCATCAGCCCGTGTTCGTCCACTGCTGGACATAGGCCTTTCCCAAATTTCGCAACTCATGTCGGTCCTCCGTCCTCCTCATCCAGCCGCCCCCTGCAACGTCCTTCAGGTCGTCGGTCCAGCGAGCGCGAGGTTGGCCTACACTATGCTTTGCTGTACGTGGTCTCCATTCTAAAGCCTTTCGGCCCCAACGGCCATCATGTCGGCGGCAAATATGGCCTGCCCACTGCCACTTCAACTTACTGATTCTGCAGGCTATGTCGGTTACTTTCGATCTCCGACGGATCTCCTCATTTCGGATTCTATCCATCAGAGATACCCCAAGCGCATAGCGCTGAGCGACCTTAAACCGGTGGATCAGGCCCTTTGTAAGAGGCCACGTCTCAGCGCCATACGTCATCACAGGAAGGACGCACTGGTTGTACATCTTAGCCTTTAAGCACTGCGGTATTGACGATGTAAATATATGACGCAACTTTCCAAATGCTGCCCAACCCAAGCATATTCTTCTGTCAGCCTCGGCGTCGAAGTTGTTTTTATCCAGCTGTATGACTTGACCCAGATAAACATATTTTTGAACAACTTCGATGCTAACATTGTCGACGGTTATTGGCCCTTGGATGACGTGATAGTTGGACATAACCTTAGTCTTATCAAAATTCATCCGCAGGCCCACTCGTCTCTAAGAATCGCTAAGGCCACGCATCATTTCCTCCAGTTCCTGCAGCAATTCCGCCATTATAACGATGTCATCGGCAAAGCGAAGATGTGAAATGTACTCTCCGTTTACGTTTATGCCTCGTCCATTCCAGTCTAGTGTTTTAAAAACGTCCTCCAGCGCGGCGGTAAACAGTTTTGGAGAAATAACATCTCCCTGTCTCACGCCGCGCTGAAGATGTATCGGTCTTGTTTGTACTTGGACGGACATTGTAGCGGAGTCATACAGACATTTCAACAACTCCACGTAATGCCAGTCAACTTGGCAACGCTGTAAGGACTGCAGAACAGATCAAGTTTCGATGGAGTCGAAGGCTTTCTCGTAGTCCACAAACGCTAGACATAAGGGCTGATTATACTCTTGAGTTTTCTGTATAACCTGCCTTAGCGTGTGAATGTGGTCCACGGTGCTGTAGCCTTTTCGAAACTCAGCCTGCTCTGGAGGTTGGAAGTCGTCGAATCGTTGAGCGAGACGATTCGTGATAACTCTTGAGAACAGCTTGTAGGTGTGGCTCAGGAGCGTAATTGGTCTATAGTTCTTAAGTAGGATTTTGTCCCCTTTTTTGAAGAACAAAATGACCAGACTCCTGCTCCACTCCTTTGGCGTAGTACCTGTGCGAATGACGGCATTAAAGAGGTCCTGTAGCTGTCCGAGTATAGGGTAACCTCCAGCTTTCAGGAGTTCAAGTGTGATGCCGTCCTCGCCCGTCGCCTTGTTGTTTTTCAGCTGTTCAAGAGCTATCCTAATCTCACCCATTTCGACATCCGAGAATTCATCGGTTTAGTGGCGGACCAGAGGTGCACGTTTGTCGTCTTCATCGTGAGCTTGGGAGCGTGTGAAGAATATAGGAGCCCATAAAATTTCTCGATTTCGGCGAGGATTTCTGGCCTAGAGGTAACAGTTCTATTGTCAGATGTCTTCGTCAGATTGGTCCTTCCTAACTGCTGGGCAAAAACTTTTGAGCCTTTATTTCGCTGGATCGCGTCTTCAATGACGTGAGTGTTATGTTGGCGCAGGTCAAAACGAATTTGCCTTTTAACACGCTTGTTTAGAAGGGAACAATCTGCAGAATCTGAAGACATTTCCCGTCTCTGCCTCATCAGGTCCAGAGTTCCACTCGAAATTTTGGACTCCTTAGTCCTTCGCTCCGGCTTAAAATAAGCACTCCCTATCTCGCGCACTATCTTTATTATTAGTATAGATAATTTCTTAATAAATACACTTGTATTGTTTCACTGATATTCACTTTATTTAAACTGGTTTAACCTTAGACTTCATCAGTCTTTCCTGTGATGACTACTGATGACTTACGGCGCTGAGACGTGGACACTTACAAAGGGCTTGATTCGCTCAACAATAGGGTAGATCGATTTTTGCGTTTTTTGGATTTTCATTTAACCCGGGTGCGGAAAAGTTGCTACAAGAAAACAGATAAATGAAAAAAAAAGTTTAAAAATATCTTTTAATGTTTTGTACTGCCCCAAGGGGGTTGAAGTTTAACAAAATGTATGAAAGGAAAAAAAAGTTTTTAATATTTTGTATATTTGTTTTAGTAAAAGCCATATAAAGTATATCATAAAAATATTCGTCTAATCACATGTCTCAAATTAAATAAAAACTGTGCAAATTAATAGAATTTCCCATTTGAGGCATTTTCATCACATTTTTTTATCGTACGACTTCGGAACGCAACAGAATTTTCATGACCTATTTTTGTAAATTGCTTACATAACAAAAATATTAAAAAGGATTTTTTTTCCTTTCATACATTTTGTTAAACTGCAAGTACAGTACAAAACATTAAAATATATTTTTTTTACTATTTTTTTTATTTATCTGTTTACTTGTAGCAACTTTTACGCATCCAGGCCAAATGAAAATCTAAAAAACGCAAAAATCGAACCACCCTACTCAACGAGCTATGGACCAGGCTATGCTTGAGATACAAAGAACCTGACCATTAATGCCTGCCGAATTATTTAGTAAGTTAAAGTGGCACTGGGCGGATCATATCTGTCACCGACGTGATGGCCGTCGGGGCCGAAAGGTGTTAGAATGGAGACGACGCACAGCAAAGCGTAAGGTAGACCGACGTCGTGCCCGCTAAACCGACGATCTGATAGACGTTGCAGCTGGATGAGGAGGACGGAGGACCGCCAAGAGTGGCGTAATATTTGAAAGGCCTATGTCTAGCGGTAGACGATGACAGGCTGATGGATAGGATGGATGGATTGTATTGTACATGTGATAGTTTTCATAGCAGGTGCTAGTTCCTATATACAACGTGAAATTTAAGTCATTTTGTTAACGAAAACTGGTGATAGTACTCGTCCATATGAACAACTTTTACTATGAAGCTAACCCTGAAATCGTGAGAAAAATATCAGCTGTTCCATAGAAAAGTTAAATACCTACTCGACCCAAATGTATGAAACAGCTGATTCACGATTTCAGGGTTGGCTTCATAGTAAAAGTTGTTCATATGGACTAGTTCTATCACCAGTTTTCGTTAACAAAATGACTTAAATTTCACGTTTTATAAGTGAGCCGCACCTTCCGATTTTATTCTACAAAAGCTGCTATATGAGCCAGGAAGTCTGTCTGGGAAATAGATCAAAGCTAATTGGGCAGATTCCTCTGTGACGTACGAGGTACTCGCTGTGGAACGCTTCTTGCTTTCTGGAAATATAAGTAAATTGTTATTTTTACTGAGCCAACAAATAAAACCTCACTTTAGTAATTTTTTTTCCTTTCCTCGTTTTAATGTTTAGAACCGGCCAGCATATCAGGTGTGTGTAGAAAACTTCGTTTTTTATTTATCATACATACATACTAATGAACATACATATACTCACGCCTGTCTCCCAGAGGGGTAGGCAATCTGCTATGATCCTGACACACCTCTTTTGCTTCTACATCGATTAATCTACTCATACAAACTCTTCTATTTTGGGTACTTTTTACGTTTTGTTTATCATACATACATACTAATGAACATACATATACTCACGCCTGTCTCCCAGAGGGGTAGGCAATCTGCTATGATCCTGACACACCTCTTTTGCTTCTACATCGATTAATCTACTCATACAAACTCTTCTATTTTGGGTACTTTTTACTTTTTGTTTATCATTATACATTTATTCAGATGGATCATTACATAGAGTACAAATGTTTAGGGTTCCTTGTCGGTTCCGAAGTCCGATAAGGAACCCTTATAGTTTCACCATGTCCGTCTATCCGTCCGTCCACCCGTCCGTCCATCCGTCCGTCTGTCCGCGGGTTAGCTCAGAGACTATTAATACTAGAAGGCTGTAATTTGGCATGAGTATATGTGCATATTAATTACGTCGACAAAACAGTACAATAAAATCATGTTTTTTTTTTTTCAGGAGTACCTCCCGTATACTTAAATTGCGGATGATTTTTTTTCTCGTCTATCCCATGGTGTGGGGTATCGTTGGATAGGTCGTTCAAAAACATTGTGTGTATCTCACAACAATTTATCGATTCAGGGATCCGTTGGTGAAATATTAAGCTTTAAAGTGCGGATGGTTAGGCATTATTTTTATTTATGGTTTATCTATTTAATTTTTCAACACATTTGTTCATTGCATTATGCATACCATATTATATTTTATTCCTATACTTCTTTATTGTTATGCAGGTGTATCACTTTATTACATTTTAGTGACCCAACCTAAATATTTTTTGTATGTATTTCCCGTATTTATTTATCAACTTATTTGTTCATTGCATTATGTATATATAATTATTCTTTTTCCTAGATTTCTCTATGTATTTCCCGTATTATTATATATTTTTTTTATATTCTAAATATTTATATTGTTAAGATTAACTTTGACATGTAGAAAGTATACTTTATGATTATGAATCTATTTTACAAAATAAATATTTTGATTTTGGATTTTAATTTTTGTTAGAGTCAAGTGTCCCCCCCCTGCCTGCTAAACGGTTGTTTATGAATCTGTGACAAAATTTACAGAAGTATATCGTTACGGGTAAAGCCCGAAAAAGGTCAAAAATAGGTGCGACAACGAGCGAAGCGAGGAGGAGCGTGTTAGGTTGACACGTTTATAAATATTGGGTGCCGAGCGAAGCGGAGCGGAGTGGAGCGAGGCGAACTTCGAACTTTTGTATAACATTCCCGGGGTAAACCTAGGTTAGTATTACCCGTAACATAATATATATAATGAAGTTAAAAGGGAAACTATCACAGCTAAGTAGACTTCACAGGTTTACGAGTACATATCGCACTAAACTTTTAGTCTCCTTTAAACACGACAAAATGTATCGGCCGTTTTTCAGGAGAGCAAATTCCGAGCTGAATAGAAGTTTGGCGCGATCTGTATTAGTAGACCCACTTATAAAATGTACTGGGCAACTACGGAACCCTACACTGCGCGTGTCCCGACACGTACATGGCCGGTTTTATGATTAATATCAAATAAACTGGTCAAGTGCGAGTAGGACTCGTGCCCTGAGGGTTCCGTACATACCTTTTAAAATAGAGACGTATTCCACAAGTAATTATAAATGTCCAAAGTAAATTGACTGACACTGTCTTGCGATATTTTTAACTCTATGTATGCAAAGGGTCTAATTAAGTTGTTTTTTTATTTCTTCTTGAATAATTAAATATTGGTATCTTTCTGCCTTTTTTCCTAAACGTTTGCTGTAAGACCTGATTGTGAATGAAATTTTAAGTTTCTAAGTCAACTTTTTTTTCTTTTATAGCTTAGTTTAGATATTAAATTATTATTTTTGTAGGTTATTAGTTTATTTAAGTTTTTATTGAGTTGGTCTTTATGTATCTATTTTACAAAATACAAATTATGTTACTGGACGTACCCCGTAGGTTTTTATCTAATTTGTATGAAATTTATTACGTAAAAGGCAGTTACTTTTTCCTGCGCTAAGTTAGAAACCTGATATTTGAACAGAACTATGGGGCCTTAGACTTCTGTAGGAGGTGAGTTTGACGATGCACATGATTCTAGTTGTTCGTTAATACAGTCGTTAATCATCAAACAGACCGAACTCACAACGTCATACTGACACTGGGCACTAGCAGAGCATGCACTAAGTTCGGATACGACCCACTACATCCGTTTCGACAAGGCTTCAGTATTAGTGAGGGAGAAATTCACCATTCCTCGCAAAGTACACGAAGCCATCAAGATAAGTCGTCATCCCAACTTCAACAGAGACCATGGTTGGCAGCTGGCTTTGTCTTGGAAACTGATTCTCGACGGATCGAGAAACTTTAGGACAGTGCCCAGTGACAGTGATGACGTTGTGAGTTCGGTTTGTTTAATTAACGACTCTAATAATGAACAATTAGAACCATGTGCATCGTCAAACCCACCTCTATCGATGACGCAGCCGACTGTCAGCGCAAGGGCCGTGAACGCCGCGTCGTTGTAGTCGTCCTAAGAACGACACTCGCCTTGAAAATGCCAAAATTGTCTCGGTGACACAGTTGGCATATGGTCAAAAATAATAATACGTGAGTGCTAAAGCCGGTATTTAATAATAAGTTAGAATGCCAGCTCACGTGAGTTTTAATAATATTCTGTAGGAAGTTTCAGCTTAATTAATTTTTTTTACAAAAGTAAAACCGAGATTTCTACAATGGCAAAAACTGATTTCATTTTGCCTTTTCAGGGCTGACTTTATTATTTTTGATAAATAGGTAAGCAAGTAGGTACTTCCCCAGTTTTCGTTTCCAAAGCAACTTAAATTCAGCGTGTGCTGTAAATTTGCTGGATCCGCAAGTCTTGAGTAATAAATAATAAATTTTAAAGACTAATAATTATAATAATCATAATAAATAAATGAAGATATTTTATCAAAAGGATTTTAACGATGAAGACCCCACTGAGGGATCAAAATATAGTGCATTAAATTGTGTATTATTGGAAATATTATTATTAGAGTGCATTACAAACTAGAAAAGATCAATTAGAAACAAATGTAAAGACAAGAATTCGAAAAAATCCTCGGGCCAAGATTCGAACCTGCGACCTCTTGTTATCAAGACAATCCATCTATCCTTCAGCCTGTTTCGTCCACTGCTGGACAGAGGCCTTTCCAGGATTTCCGCACTCTTGGCGGTCCTCCTGGAAGAAATGACCATACTCACACACGCTGGACAGGCGGGTTGGTAAGCGCGGTGCCGAAACCCTTGCACCAGTAACGCCGCTGCCCGTCACCAGTCTGTTTTATATAAGCCCCGGCAATTGGGGATGGATATACCGCCATCCATCGGTCCCAGGTAATGGTGGGCCGCCTGGTTTTGCCTGAGAGCTGTCCTCTTACTCTCCCCGAATAACTTCGGGATGATTTGCGAGTAAGATGGTGGTACCTCCACAGTCGAGCTCGGCATCAACTTTACCACCCAGATATCAAGACAAGCGCGCTATCAATTGCGTCACCGACGTAATTATCCTAGAGCATTGAATTTTTCCACCATACCTGTCCACAGAACATTTTTTGTAACTATTTGATCTAACCATCTAGTAAGGCACATACTAAACGCTCACGAGGGCGTTATATTATTTCGAATCCTAGCCCAAGTAATATTATCGAATTCTTGTCTTTTAATTTGTTTCTAATTGATCTTTTCTAGTTTGTAATGCACTCTTACAATATTATTTAGAGTATTTCAAAGCGATGGATATCGCTATATAAACATAATCTTAGGGTATTTATTTGTTTGTATTAATAAAAATACAATTTACTTATAATTATAATTTATAGTATTTTTTAATAACAGCCTATCCACAATTAACGAAATATGTAATAACCATAGAGTAGTAACACTCGGGGGCAATTAGTTACGACGCCATGTTTGTGGAGTGTTGCTGACAGAGATGGACGACTGAACGCAAACATTACCGACAAGTGTGCCGACCAGGCGCCGTATACAAGTAGTATAGGAGCAGGAAAAACCAAAATAGTGTAACTTTAGGCAACCCGGCTTCATTACAGTTTTAATTCTGAGTGGTCTGACCCAGAAAACCTATGATTTGATGGAGAGGAGCGGGTCCTTTAGTCACAGATGGTTCAAAATATTATTTGAAATATCGAGTTCCTGAGGTGACCTGAGGTTACAAGTTTTAGTTTTATCCCAAGACCCAACAAATTGGGACTCTTCAAAATCCATGTTCAAAATGATACAATTTAGGAATGATATACATTTCCAGATATCTCAAGTGAAATTCATTACTTTTCAGATTGAAATTTTACAGATCAAAAGATATTATAAGAAAAACCTCATTGATCTATACATATAATAAAACAGTTGAAACCGCTGTGCATTAAAGAAAAGTAATAGAAATAGAGAGGGGGTGACTAAAGAAGAGTAAGAACACAAATCAACGATTTCAAGAATTCTTTTCTGTCTGTCTGAACGGATTTTCATGTAGTTTCCACAGCTGTACAGAACTTAAATTGGAATAGAATGTAGGCTTTATTTCATTAAAATCGGATCTCGGAAAAAAGTCATCGTCATTTAAAGATTTTTGGAATTTACTTTTCTACTGGTAGTAATTGGAAGAGTACGGAATCTCCTCAACGGACAACAGAAGACCCTTCGAGTTTGAGCTTATTTGATTGGTACGAGTATTTATTAGCACTTTGGTAAAAACATGGTGACCGTTGCATATTGTCGTTAAAAAAATCATATTCGTTTGTTTTTCTTCCTTATTTCCACGAAAATTCATTCGACGAGGGCGGAGCCGCGGGCAAAAGCCGGAGATCCCGTTGGGATAGTTCTATTGGTTATTAAAGGGACCCGTAGCTGTATTGTAAGTTCAGAATAATAAAAACTAAAACACGACATATCTTTTTTGTAAAAGATGCAAGTTTTGAATCCCTTTAGGGTGCACAAGCAAACCTCGCACTCTTGTGTTAGGTATTTTATTGCCCGCGGGCAGTCTCGCAGCCTCTCACTCACCTCACACTAACATAGGTAATGTGATTTGCAGCGGTTATTTTACGATTAAACACAAATGTGTTTGCATTTAGCATAGCATTTTCCTTTCACTACAAGCACTAAGGCACGGTCAAAGTGAAATATTAATTTCGCTAAATATGTGCGCGTGAGACGACCAGTGACACAAGTTCCCCGTATGAAAGCCGGAAGGTAATCATGTATTAATTTAGAAATTATGTGTTAATCATAATAAAAGTATAAAACGATTCAAAAACGTCTTCAAACGCAGTGTAGATGACTGAGCAGCTTTAACAGCCATAGTATCCGCTCCCCCTCGGCCAGTCTTAAATTTTCTTTTTAAGAAAACAAAAAATTACAACTGTGAGAAATTTGTACTTGCCTAAAGTTACGTATTCCATTTTAATGGTCATCAGCCCTAATATTTTTTTGACTGTAGTTGATAGTACGGTCGAAGAGAGATCACTGTAAGGAAAGGCTAAGAGTGTAGACAGAGCCCATTATAAAATTTATGGTCGTATAAACGTACGCAGCGAAAACTTAAATATATCTATAATATGCCTGTCTAGTGAGACGAATATTTAACTAACTGACAAATAACTACTTTCACTTCAGTTGGTGGTAGGCCTTACAAATTATCTCACAAGAGGTACAAACAAAATACTTGTGAGTGACCTTTACAAAGCTACTTTTAACTTATACAATTTAAATTAAATCGAGGAAATGATTTGGTCTGTAAGATGGATCTGCAGCTCATGGCCGTGAAGCATGTGAGAAGAGTTCAGTATTCGCAATAGCGTCCGTCCGGCGTCCGATAGGGGCAAGGGAGAGGGGGGAGGTAAGGGGTCCGGAGCAGACAGCTGATCGATCAACCATGTTGTGCTGAAATGCCTGAAATATACAACGCAGCCGGGTGGAAGCTGCTAGCTGGGCGACCGAAAAAGCTAAAACCAGATCCTTATTCCTTTTATACAACGTCTATTTTGCGAAAACACGCCTTTATCAAACTTAATCTACCTACCCATAAGTTGTAAAAATGCAGATTACCTAAATACACAAAAGCTCGAACCTTAATAGAATTTCTGGAAGAAAGTGTCTGAGCTATCGGCCGTGTGAGATTGTCGCGGATGGGCCGCCCGCCGCCCGCCCGCCCCGCCCGCGCCCGCCGCCACGTCGCGAGGTTATTACGTTAACGAAGACAAACTGGTGCCGGCATGACGCGAATATGAACAGCCAAATACATCCTGAGGTGGTGGACGTAGAGAGGTAGCGGACTTAAGGATACTTCGAAGAACTTTTTCAAATTAGCACTGTTCGCCTTTATGTAGTGGTGTAATGTGCATACAGCAAAAACTAATTAAAACTGTCACAGAGACACCTTCATCACAAAATTTGGTCTGGACCAAGTATAACCCGCGCTGTTAGTTTTCAGTAGGTACCATATTTATTAAATTAATTAATTAATTTAAAAAAATTATTGTAACAAACTTCAAATGTTACAGCAAACATCACTAAAAAGATTAAAATAATATATACAGCGTGAAATTAAAGTCATTTTGCTAACGAAAACTGGTGACAGTACTCGTCCATATGAACAACTTTTACTATGGAGCCAACCCTGAAATCATGAAAAAAATATCAGCTGTTCCATAGAAAAGTTAAATACCTACTCGACCCAAATGTATGAAACAGCAGATTTTTTTTCACGATTTCAGGCTTGGCTTCATAGTAAAAGTTGTTCCTAAATCAAATCAAATCAAAATATTTATTTTGCAAAATAGATACATAAACTATACTTTCTACAATTTAGGTTGGGGAAAAAGTTTCTTCGCATTTTATATGAAAATTCAAAACAAAACTTAACTAAAGTACGTAGGTGCCATTTTGTTCGATAACTTTCTGTCCTCTTGTAGGTAGCGACATGATCCCATTGCTATAGAAACTCTGGAGCTTCTGATCAAAAAACCACGACAAGTGGTTTTGGCAGTCCTCTCGTGATATTAACCTGACACTGCCTAAAGAATTCTGAAGAGACCGAAACAAGTGGAAATCTGAAGGTGCAAGGTCAGGACTATACGGCGGATCCATTAATACGTCCCAGCCATACTCTCTTAATTTTTGCTGAGTGGCTAAAGATGTGTGAGGTCTAGCGTTATCATGATGAAAAACCAAACCCCTTCTGTTGACTAATTCCGGCCGCTTTCTCTCAACTTCTTGCTTTAATCTCATCAGTTGTTCGCAGTAGAGTTCAGAATCGATGGTCCTGCCTGGCGGTAACAGCTCATAATGAATAATGCCCTTCCAATCCCACCATACACACAGCATTACCTTGTTGCGAGATAACCGGGGTTTTGCCAGAGTCTGACCAGCCTTTGACCACGACCTTTTTCACACGTTCTTGTCGTACGTGATCCACTTTTCATCACCAGTTATCAGGTTTTTCAAAAATGGTTCGGTTTCATTACGTCGTAATAAAGAATCACAAATGAGTACACGGTTCATTAAGTTTCTTTCAGTGAGCTCATGACGTACCCAAATATCGAGCTTTTTTGTGTACCTTACTTTTTTCAAATGCGCCAAAACTGTCAAAGTTGACAAAAAACAAGTTGCTAAAATAGTAGCGCTTGACAAACAACCCTTTGAGTAAAGTATGTTCTACAATCTGACCAAATTTCAAACTTATATTTAAAGCTGCATATAAGGTCAGATTGAGCACCTCATTTTGCATCAATCAGAACTGAACTCTACATCGTTTCCTTTTAGTTTAAAATAGCGCGCTCTCAGCCGTGGCTGTTACGACCACCAAGAAACACGCGCCCACAAAAATCTGCGTTTTTATTTAATAACTCTGCATCTAGATAACATTTTTAAAATATTCTGAGATGAGCTAACAATGTCATTAGTTAACTTTTTTAATACAAATTTCAAGGCTATATGATTTAAGGAAGGTCCTTTAACACTCGAAAAACATGACTTCGAGATTTTTTTCTATAATTTAAAGATTTTGCGTTTTTTATAAGATGAATCTATCAGCACTATAGTCTACTATCTATATAATTTTAACTATACCGATTAACAAAGTTACAAAATATGATATGCTCATTTGAAGTTGTGCATCTAGCCTTAATACGGACCCTTAACATATAACTGAAACAAATAACGTTAAAAATGCAACTTTTTCTATGTTTTTTTATATGGGGACCTCCATTATGTTAATTTATTTATTATTTTCTGTGATAGAGGCCATGGTTATTCGCATTCTGTTAAAATTTCAACTAGCCAACTATTACAGTTGATAAAAAAAAACTAATAATTATTTTGCTGTATAGGTATTAATTCATACACAGTATTTAAATAATTATGCAAATCATGATTGAAGAAGACCTCGTGGTGACGGAAATACAGTATTCGAAGTGATTCCATAGTGTGCCACACCACACGCGAGCACTACAGATTCCTTCTCCCGCTTTCTCTCTTATCTTGGAGTGGTACCGATAAGCCGCGGCGTCAGAGACGCTCTCACATAATATATCAATGATTCATCACGAGGCGAGAGTTGAGATGACTCGAGATATCACGCGGTCGGGACTTGGGAGTCGAGAGTCGTCAGGAGGCAGTCGGGGCGACAATAATATCCGCAAATATTACAGTCACGCTACTTACTCATTTTATTCCTTGAGTTTAAATTAAATTGTATAATATTAATAATAATTATATATAAATTAAATATTTTTTTCGTTAAATTATTTACTAGCTGTTATCCGCAGCTCCATCGGCGCCAAAGTTGTAACTTATCAATCAAGAATAAGTTCTTAATGTCCGAATTGTATCAATAAGAGTTATCATATTTCATGCAGCATGCTGAGTGATTCATACATACAAAAAGAATTCCATACCATCAACCAATCAAGAGTTCACTGCTCGATATGATATTATTTTTATAAAACCTCGGCCGCGCTCTTTTCTACTTTTTATCGAACTATGAATAAATATCTATGTTTGAAAAGACTCTAAATGGGGATTTTCAGATTTAAATATTATTATTTTTAAAGAGGAATTTAAATATAGATAGAAACGGTACGTTCCAAAACATGCCATAAAACTGTGACTCGCGTTAATACGTGCGGATGCGTCCCGAAATTTGTCTGTGTGAAAACATTACATGAATTTATATGTAACAAAGAACTATATTATAACCTGCAAATATGCGATGAATGTGATAATGACAATAATATGGACCCCCGCTGCTCAATGATATTTTCCTATTTATAAAAAACTACAATGCTCCTGAAGGACGTTGTGTGTGGCGGCTGGATAAGGAGGACGGAGGACCGACATGAGTGGTGAAATTTGGGAAAGGCCTATGTCCAGCAGTGGATGAACACGGGCTGATGGATGGATGGATGGAAACCTACAATTTCTTAATATTATAACTGGTTCAAAAGGACTCAGTATACAGAGCCTTTTAATAGTGAAAAAAAAATGTATTAACATGTATGGTACACACACAAGGAAAGGTTAGTCAACTTTCTGTCAAAAGTGTAATAAATAAAAATAAAACATAACTGCAGTAAAAATCAATTCATCAACAGTTTTAATGCATATAATAAGGTCTAAAGACACATGCATTGATAACAGAAAAAAACGGAAACTTTTTTAACAAAAAAAGTACAAGAACATAGAAATATAAATATCTTCTGTACCGATAATAAATTACCTAATTAGAAAGTCATATTTGAACGTTGAATATTTTATCAAAATTTTTATGATTGGGTTATTAGTTTAATGTACTGAAGTCAAAACTATATTTTTTTTTGTCTTTTTGGCTGCCTGTCCGTCAATCACTCGGTTTTTATACATGTTTCGTTTTAACTTGAAAACCACTTAATGGTTTTGGATGCAGTTTTATTTATTCCAACGTAGAGATGTTGGTGCGTAAAATAACTCCCAAACCAAAAACGGAGCACATATTTAATAAACATAATAATGATAGGCTAGTTATGAAAGTCAAATAATTGTGACAATGTTTGTATAACTGAACAAGTCAATTGACGAATTGGCGCTGGCTTTCAGCAGACACGTTAGCTCATTCAATACAATCTGTGAAGTTCAAGTGTCCTTACCTTGCAGTGTTTCGGTTTAGGGGCATGTTGGCAGTGAACATGGTGAAAAGCTGAGGGCTGATGATAGAACCCTATGGAGCACTTCATTTTACCTACAGGCCTGTCTGGTGAACATACTTCTTCATCATCATTCAATACTGCAACATGTGTCTTTTACTTCAGTAAGACCGAAACCATTGACTTGCGTCAGAGACTACGCCGTAGCAATACCGCTTGGCTAGTAACTCTGTGATTAAATGATAAGTCCATCTAAATTACGAATAAAATAAGTTCGGTCAGTCTCATTGCTATGACTGAATATTTTCATAATTTTCATGAATATTTACTGAAAGTAACGAAATCAAAAGCTCTATCACCATGGCACGGAACGGATAACTAATTCAGTTTGCAAATGAGGTATCGTGCAACATGCGTCACTTACTATCAAACAGATTCACGAACCGGTGATTCAGAGGGATATAACAATGTCACCTCTATTTTTCTTGTAACAAAAACCTGAACTAATATTCGTATGACAAATATTGTGTAGTTTGTAGCTACGGTAATCCAAAGGGAAACTTGCAAATAGCACGCGGAATTATGTAAGCCCTAGTTTAATTTTGCATTTGCTTTTGGTATTACCCAGTCGAGCGTGGTCACCATCCGGGCGTGGTCACCATCCGGGCGTGGTGCATAAACAACCAACACCCCCACATGTACGAATCCACTGGAAACTAAACATACTTGCGGATCCGATACAAAGGGTCGCTTCTAATTTCATCGAGTAATATTGCAACAAGTTTTTCTTCATAATTTTGCATACAGTTAATTGAAAAATAAAATATTAGTAAAAATCTGAATGTATGTACATAGGTAACACTAAAAGTTTCCGGAACTGGCCACTTACATAAACAATATTTAAAAATTTATTGCAACATTTGAAAATAGAACTCTTTGGCTGTAGAATGCAGTTTGTTTCATCTGACTGTCTTTTGTTTTTACCTTGTGGCGCCATTTAAAAAATTGTGTGTCTGCATCAACATGGATTTAACTCGGGAAAATTTTCGTAGTATGATTTTCTACGATTTTAAGCGTAATTTGACAGCTCAACAGAGCATCGCTCGGCTTGAAACAGCTTTTGGCAATGAAGCACCATGCAAGACGACTGTTTATAGCTGGTTTGCAGAATTCAAGCGTGGTCGTATCAATCTCAGTGATGAATCTCGCGACGGTCGGACGTCCACCGCTGTGACCAACAAAAACATCGATGCTGTGCGCCGTATGATTGAAACAGACAGGCATGTGACCTACCATGAAATTCGCGCATCCTTAGAAATAGGCATGAGTCAAATACAATCAATCCTACACAAACATTTGGGTGTGAGAAAGCTGTGCTCGCGGTGGATCCCACACAACTTGACCGAGGCTCAAAAAACGGACCGCGTCACTTGGTGCAGTGCCATGCTTACCAGATTCAACGAAGGTGCGTCAAATTTGGTGTGGGACATAGTAACAGGTGACGAAACATGGATTTATTGCTACGATCCCAAAACAAAGCAGCAATCGAGCGTATGGGTCTTTCAAGATGAGCCGAAACCAACCAAAGTGGCGCGCGTGAAAAGTGCATCTAAGCGGATGATTGCTTCTTTTTTTAATAAAACTGGACACGTGGCTACTGTTGCTTTAGAGAATCGTCGTACCGTGAATAGTGACTGGTACACGACCATTTGTTTGCCGGAAGTTATTGACGAACTCCGTAAAAATAACCGTAAACGCCGTATCATCCTGCACCACGACAATGCTAGTTCTCACACGGCCAGACAGACAAACGACTTTTTGAAGACGAAAAATGTAGAACTCATGAGTCATCCTGCATACAGTCCCGACCTGGCACCTTGTGACTTTTTTCTGTTCCCAAAAATTAAGAACCAATTACGCGGTCAACGATTTTCATCACCAGAAGAGGCTGTCGAGGAGTATGAAAAACACGTTTCAGAGGTCACCACAGGGGAGTGGCACAAAAGTTTTCAAAACTGGTTTGATCGAATGAAAAACTGCATAGACGCCAAGGGAGATTATTTTGAAAAACAATAAATTAATTTTGTACCTTTAATAGTATTTTTTCATATTCATTCCGGAAACTTATAGTGCGTCCCACGTATGAACATGATTGTGTTACAAAAGGCCCAAGTTACAAGCCCGAGCACCTGCGGCTATAACATTAATTATGTAGACGGTACTCACGTGTGCTCAGTGCATGCGCATGGTGGTTAGTTGCCATCTACGAGCCCAGCGCCGTACCGACTAGGAGTCGAAGTGGTCGCCATGATCACAAACGGTATTAACCGATCATCAACAACATCATAGAAAGGCAGAAGAATAGTAAATTTAGTTGTGAATCACAGTGCAATTAACCTGCTCATTTATCGATTTATCGATGACAATTTAATACTGCGGAAATAAGAAGGGTTAATGTGTATATCTAATATTAAAACAATTTTAAACTTTCGAAAAAAAAGAACCATTACAATTCATTAATAAAATCTTAAAATTGTTTCAGCGCATTTTCGTATAAATTCTCAAGTTTTAATCTTTTCCAAAGTTAGGTGAGAGTATATCAGAGACAGAGAGAGACGAGGGTCGACACACGTCCGACGGATCCCTGCATAATGGGCTACGGAACCCGGGGCTGAAGCCAGACCCTTCCCGATATTGGCAGCGATGGATAACCCCCGCCGAACCGATTCTATTAATCGGATTGAGAACTCGAAACGTGACAAAATTCATTTCTTCTTTGTGCGAGTAATTTCGATGAGTTTGCACTTGTACGTAGTAGAACAATGAAGTCGAAATTAATCAAGAGAAAAAAAAATAAGTAAGGTAAATAAAACCGTAATAACTCAAAATTAGCTTTTAAGATTTTTGAATAATTTCTGTGGACTAGTGTTGTGAGTAATCGACCTCGATTAACCCGGAGATCGCAAGTTTGAATCAGATTGCACATTTTGTGTGCGGTCGACGTACTTTGGAGGGCACGTTACTCTGTGGGTCTGAATTTGTGCCTAAAATACGGAGTTATAGAACTCACCACTTATCATCATACGTATTAATCGTCGGTAAACCACGACGGTGCGAGTGTGGGTTAACACTTCACAGTCCTTACTTGAGAATTCATATCGTGACTACATTTTTTATTTTACTTATTTTATTATTTAATGGCCTGTGAAACCAAAAAATAGCATTAGACTATATAATTTTGTTTCCATAATTTGAAAAACATGCTTCAACAGTCGAGCTTCTCGGGTAACAGTTGGCGATCCGCTAAAAGCTTTGTTTCGGAAAGCGTATTTTTCCGTTCCCCCAGCATTAGCAGCCGTCATTAAGAGCGGGGTGTTAATCTGGTCATTTCAAAGTTACTAAAGAGCTCAATCCTTCTCTTAAAACTCGTTCGAAACTCGAAGAGGGCTTTGTGAAACAATTTATTGTGGGAAAGCGTCAGGCATCGCTCTTTATTTACCTCACAATTGTTCAAAAGTAGACTTAACTGACTTTTGGATAGATATTTGACTTTAAAATTCGCAAAACCGGGTTTATTCCAAGTTTTCTTCTCTTATTTTGTAATAACCGAATAAAAAGTGTACATAAAGTAACTAAAATATAGAAGAGATGGATCAAGGTGAAACTAGAGTAGAAGTAGAGTTAAAAAAAATTACACGAAATACCCCGAATTGTGTCGAATTTGCTTGAAAACAAAACGAGTAAAATGACCAATAGTAGGTACCCGAAGGCTGTTTATGTTTAAACCTCTACTCAACACAAGGGCAAAGGGGTCAAGAGATTAACGAGCAGCTAAATAAATTTGTGGCAGCCCTGTCAAATAGAGCCTGTACCTAGAGGTCGGCCCAGGAAGTAGTGAGCCGAGCGTATAGGCTCGTGGTACAGGGATGTAAGTTGCTCTACATCAGTGGTTCCTAAACTAGGAGTTATTAACTCCGTGTCGAAGGAGCTATTCATCAGGGAAAATTAAGTAAAGTTTACTACGATTTCACTAAATAATACACTTGCATTAAAAAAACCAAACAGTAAATGATAATGATATGTTACATAATGCAATAAACACTTCAAAGTTGACAGATAAATAAGCAAAAAGACAAAATATAAATCATGCCTATCTCAACCCATGTTAAGAAAAAGGGCAAGAAACTCGGCGAGATCATGTTTTTGTTTTTAAGTGATTTTATTTTTCACTTTTTAGGGTTCCGTTTCCTGTTTAGGTTCCCCAAACTGAAAAAACGGGTGCCTTATAAATCCAATTACTTTGTTGTTCGTCGGTAGGTTTTTCTCGGGCTCTGTGAGAATTATAAAGTTTAAACTAATAACTAATACAGAAGTCTGCGGCTTAAGCTAGATATAAAACATCATTATCTCTACCCATTTAATTAGTCTTGTTAAGAAAAAGGGCAAGAAACTTGGCAAGATCATGTTTTAAGTGTTTTTTTTTGCTTTTTTAGGTTCCGTTTCCTTTTTGGATTCCCTAAACTGAAAAATGGATGCTTATAAGTACAGTTACTTTGTTGTTCGTTTGTTCGTTTTTCTCGGGCTCTGTGAGAGTTATAAAGTTTAAACTAATAACTAATACAGAAGTCTGCGGCTCTATGAAAAAAAAGAATATTTAATTATTCCAGAAGATATTAGAGACTCACATAATAAGACACTTCGAAAATTAATACATGGTAAGTGTCGAGTTAAGTTAGGTGTTCATAACTGCACGTATCATCATTTTGCGTTTCAAACGGTATGTACGGAACTTTCAGGGTACGAGTCCTACTCGCACTTAGCCATTTTATTATATTTTTTTCTGTAAAGGCAAGTATTTATACTTCAGTTAAAAAGCAATGCAGAAAGATTATATTACATAAGGAAAAAAATACCTTTATTTATCTGTCCCATATAGTCTACATTCTACAGTCAGTTTATACGTTAAGTTTTAAGAGGAAGTTTAAGTTTGGAAATTGTACCAACTACAGACGATTATGAATATCGGGGTAAAAACAAATTGATAAAAACTGTAATTCTCATAATTTTGTTTAAAATTTACTAGTAGCGCAACATTATGATTGGAGACACAAACAAAGTAATCATTACAATATTTTTGAGGTTTTATTTCAGTTGTGGGTAAACACCCTTTCCTATTTAGTGCATAGGGTTGACAAGACGAAAAAGGTTGGAAACCGTTGCTCTATATGTACCGAGCGCTAACTACACGTAATTTAGCCGATGATTTATTAACCACCCTGATATAGTAATTTGTTAATTTGTAGTGTGAATTTCTAACTTGGGTACGAGTTTGTACTCGTACGTGTTATTTAGTACATTTCGTGGTAATTAGTCACTTGGAAGTTACGGATGTGATGGAAAGTGAATGTAACGTAAAATTTGTATTTGTTTTGTTTATGCAATATCTGTTTCCTACTTCGTAAAATTTACACAGTACAAAATAAATGAGAGTACGTTACAAATGTAAAATTGCAAATGTCCAACGTTCCCGCCAAATATTATTTGAATCATCATTGGGCTCATCAGTTAGGTAATATCGAGGTATTTGAAATAACTCACTTGTTTCAGAGGTAGGCCATTCAACAATATACTCGATAGTACCTAGTCAGGCCCCTTGTTTATACTTAGAACGGCATACATGTAATTTTTTCAAGTTTCACAATTAATGTATGCACAAATTCTCAGTCAAAATAAAACTTGATTTCATTGGCATAGCTTAAATGTTATTTATGCATATAATATATAATTTTAGTTAACAGTGTTTTTAATTGTATGAGACAAGTATTTTGATACTAAGATATGTGCAGTTTTATGCACCACTTTATCTTAACTCATGCAATAGATAGTTACGTAAATAAAATGTTGGTAACATACATTTTGTCGTAAGCTTTACTTGATTTTGCTGATAATAAAATGGTTCGCTATTTTCACTGCTCATTATCGCAGTTGCCAGAAATTTTTGCCCAGAACTAAACAACACAATAAATATTGAATTAATAACTTACCTAAATTATGGCGCCAAAATCTATCTAGTCTATTTTACAAAATAAATATTTTGATTTGATTTGATTTGATTTGGACCCGCGCACTCCCATAACACAGACATAATTTTTTTGCCGTTTTTATATATAATGGTACAGAACCCTTCGTGCGCGAGTCCGACTCGCACTTGGCCGGTTTTTATTTACGTATGGTAACTCACACTATACATTAGCGTACAAAAAATAAATTAACAATACTAAATTTAACAACAGATAAAATTGTTTATTGTGTGCAAATTTTTCATATTTCGCTCAAAAGAAGACTGATTTTATGAAAAGTTCAATCACGGTCGCTTCCAATTCACGAAAATTTAATTTTGTTTGATTTATGTTTGTTTGAATGAGGGGTAATTATATATTATTCTCTTTTTAGGGTTCCGTAGTCCGACAAGGAACCCTTATAGTTTCGCCATGTCCGTCCGTCTTTCCGTCTGTCCGCGGCTTAGCTCAGAGACTATTAGAATACCTACCCCTCATACACGTAAACTGAAGATGATTTTTTTTTCTTGTCTGGCCCAGTGTGGGGTATTGTTGGATAAGTCGTTCAAACACATCGAGGGTGTGTGAAAATCATTTTTTGATTTGCTAATTTTTGTTAGAGTCAAGCGTCTCCCTCCCCTGCCGGCTAAACGGTTGTTTAAAGATAATTTGTGAAAAAATTCACAGAAGTAGTATACCGGGTGTAAATAGACTACTACCATTAAATGAACCCACATATTCCACTGAACCACTTTTCCCAAGAATCATACCTGCGGACATGTGGTTTCATCTAATGGTAGCAGTCTATTTATACCCGGTATATAATGAATTTAAAAGGAAAACTATCACAGGTAAGTAGGCTTTACAGGTTCACGAGTACAGGTCGCGCCAAACTTTTAGCCCCCTCTAAACACGACAATGTATGGGCCGTTCTTTGAAATGTATGGGACTAGAAGTTTGGCGCGATCTGGCTGGTTTTTTCGTACACAATGAGTCGAAAAAAACAGAATGAATAACTGATAGTAGAATTTTATATTGCATTAATTTCTACCTAGGTACAGGTTTACTCGTACTAGTTACAAATAAGATTTGGAATGTACACAAGATTATCAAAGTGTATTGGACGTAAAAGTGGGTAATTATTATTTTAATAATAATAACAAATGTAAATCCGTAAAAATTTCCCAACACCTCGTATTTCATTACTTAATAAATTAATTTGTAACTACGCACTAGAGAAGCAATGACTGACCACGACCAGGGGCTTTATTGTCAAACGCACCGTGATTGGTTAGAAATGACATACATTAAACATAATTTTTAGTTAATCACGACTCCTGCTGTCTATAAAATACAGTGCAGCTGTGGAAGTGGCCAAAGTATTGGCCAAATAAAGCGAACCATAGCTGAGAGGGTCGAGGAACACATTACAGCTGTAAAAAACAGGCAAATAAATAAATCAGCGATTGCAGAACACCTGCTAACGGCTGGTTCAAACCACTGGATAGAACTTCATGACCCAAAAACCCTTTCTACTGACCGCCACTACTACCCGAGAATTGTGCGAGAAGCAATTGAAATTAAAAAACACCCAAAAAAATTCAATCGGGATGACGGGTTTAAGTTATCTTCGGCATGTAGTTCAGTCATACAGAAATTTAAACCTCGCGATTTATCTTCGAACATTTGCCTCGATACTGTTAGTGTTGTGTGTCGTGTGTGATGAAAGAAACAATTAATTAACAAAATACAAAGTGCGGGTAGGAAAAAGAAAAATAATGTGCTACCTACCGCCGGCTCGCCAAGGACATTTTTGCTGCTACTCTCGTCAGTTAGCTTGTGACCACGACAGCCTACAGAGGCGTCGAAACGTCAAGCACATATCTATTAAGGTGTGTTGTTAGTTATCGCGTGTAAGACCCCAATACAAAGTTAATAATGTGTGAAAATCGCGAAAGTTTAAAGTTCACTAATCACGGCAAGTTTGATGACTATAGTGATAGATATTGAAGATGGATTATAAGAAGGCAGATTGATTGGTGTTGTTAACCTTCAACTTTCCTTTTTATATCATGAAATGAAACTAGTTAGATGTTAACCATTATTTTTTTCATTAAAATGAAGGTACGTGTCCATCATAACAAAATATATATAACAGCTAAGACTCCTTTGATTTTTACTAGAAAAACTGGTGTTTCGGTAAAACTTAAGAATGACCTGCACCAGGCTTCGCGGGATGCAACACCCTTGCGAGGAATGGGTTGTTCTCTTGAAAACGAAGTGAGCCTTAACTGTAATTTTAATTTGTTAAGCGGGCGATAAATATGTACCTGAGTCCCGCAAGGTCAGAGACTGGCGCGCCGTCCTCCGTGAGCCAGGCGACGACCGGCGGCGGCGACCCGTGCGCCGCGCACCACACCTGCGCGCCCGAGCTGTTGGAGAACTGCAGCCGCGGCGGCGGCTCCATCAGGAACAGCAGCTGGCCCGTCGACGACCGAGCTGGGGACAACCACACTCACTCTGTCATCGTCAGTGGAACAGTTGGGGCTAGGGTGGACGGCGACGAAAGCGCATCTTTGGAGCTTGGAAAAAAAGGGAGTGCAAGCTTACATCCAAGGTACGCTTTAGAAGTAAGCTTTTTTAATATTCAAAGTGAAAAAAAGTTAAGAGGTGATTGAGTATCACTGATAGACTACTTTCCACCAAAAATATTTTTTATTTGCACGAACTTTCTTTTTCCATCGGGGCTAATCTGATTGAACTACTTTGTACTGGATAGTGAAAACTATTTGGCCAAGAATTTTCTTTTCTTCTTTAATGTGATTAGCTGATCAGTTAACGATACACAATCTGGCCTCTAATTATTATCTCTTATAATTTTTTCAGTAAATGATTTCACTTATTTTAAATTATGTACTTAATTTAAGAAATATGAATAAAGATAAAGCTTATTTTTTTTTTTTGCGAATCAGTCGGTACATATTTATTTGTCAAAAAGTATGGCTTGGCCGTTTCATGGAACTATTGCATGACATAATATTATAAACCATGGAAATGTCTGTCTGATGACCACTAAACGGCCAAGCCATACTTTTTGACGAAAATGTAGGTTTGTAGAGTTAGGGCTTATAGAGTTAAAGGCTTGGCTCTACACGAGATCTGATAACTTTTTATCCGTGAAAGCGTTATTAGCTTCTGTGTCTTGGCGATCTTTACATGAAATGTTTTTGATGGGATTAAATATGTCTGTGTATAGGTGGTAAAGCTGATGCCGGGCTCGACTGTGGAGGTACCACCATCTTACTCGCAAATCCTCCCGAAGATATTCGGGGGAGAGTGAGAGAACAGCTCTCAGGCAAAACCAGGCTGCCCACCATTGCCTGGGCCCGATGGATGGCGGTCTATCCATCCCCAATTGCCAGGCCTTATATAAAACAGACTGGTGACGGGCAGTGGCGTCACTGGTGCAAGGGGTTCGGCACCGCGCTTACCAACCCGCTTGCCCAGCGTGTGTGAGTATGGGTATTTCTTCCAGGAGAATCGCCAAGAGTGGCGAAATCCTGGAAAGGCTTATGTCCAGTAGTGGGCGAAACAGGCTGATTGATGAAATATGTCTATATGAAAAAAAAAAAACTATCTTATCTGTAAAGACCCAAATTTATTGTTGTTTGTTGATGAACTTTGCTGATCACATAGAATATGGAGGACAGAAAAATGTTAACATTAAGGGCTTGTTCGAAAACAAATTGTCTTACATTTCGGTCTTAAAGTTCTCAAAGTTTTCTGGGCCTCTATTGAGGCTACTGCAGTAGCACAAGTTAAATGTATAATTGATTTAAAAATCAAAGCTTCCCGTCTTAAAATAAAACTTAAAATGACTGTAGTAGGTGCCAAGGAATATTTTTAGGCGTGGGTATTGCAAACATGTATATCAACCCTGTTTATATTTAGTCCTTAGGTACGCTACCCGCACTGTGATCATTTAGTACATAGCATATTAGGTATATACCTGTACGCTGGCGCATGCCAATTAAGTCAAATACAGCAATGTGCGAGTATATATAGGTAGAGTATGTGTAGAGCGTGGAAAGTAACTTGATGCTAAATGATTTGAAGTTGTGACGTATATTGTTTTAAATATGGAAAACGTCTTGTTAGCGTCCAATAGTAGCGTATATTTCAGACATTGAGTACCTACATCTATATCGAAAATCATACACTTTGCAATTAAGAATCCGTAACAAAACCACGTATTATATTGCTATTTCCAATTTATCATGAAGTAAACTTCCGCGCACTGAGAAAAATTTAATGTGTCGTCAGTGTGGTTGCGCCCACAGATATACGTAGAAAAATTGGATAGACGTACGTAAAGAGTCCGCTACTTTTTGATACAATTTTCGTTATCATTAATTAGAAAATTTAAAGTCACCTTTTCAGTACAATCCAATAAAATTTATGCTCGATAACAGGATGGTTACGAAAAATTTAAAAACCCTTACATTTAGAAAGCTGTATTATTTTATCACTACCTTATAGACTAAGATAGTTCATTAAATACATAGTTCACCTCTACATACAAACTTTAAAATCACTTTTTTCGCAAATAAGTACAATATAATTAATTGAAATAGGCGTTACCTTGCGGAAGTCCATCACTAAGTAAAGGATATATGAATAAATGTATAATCTAGTGTCACTAGCTGCTGAGCTATCGGGCGAACAACATCAGTTGCTGCGGAGCGGCTGGGCGAGCAACACATCAGTTGCTGCGGAGAAGCCGAGCTAGCAACACATCCTGAGGATGCCTCGTTCAGAGGCGAAACACGTGTCGATAAGTTTTCTTGCTTGTTATTTAAGATTGCTTTGCTTGTATTGCTTGCTTGTTGCATGTTTTTAGGCGGACGGGCGGGTGGTGCACGAGTCTGCATTTTGAATAGCACGACAAGAATTGTTTAACGGAATATTGCAACTTATATTCATATATCCTTTGCTTACAATATAATTGCTAAGAATTTCAAAAGTTATAACAGAGTGCAACTGACTGTCCAATCATTAAAACAATTATCAATATAAATCGTTATCTTTTAAAAATCCCCTGTATGGAAGAACTCTTGACAAAATCGAACCAAACGAGATTTTGTACTCCATTTTCTACTTAAGGTTTTACGTTTTTTCTTCACCATTACACATACTGTCTTCGAGAGCTCGTATGTGCTGTCACTTCCACTTATGTATTTCAATTTAAATACTTCCCACCACTCATCTTTTATTCATCTTCCCTACTTACTTAAACCACCAATAATGTGTTGGTACATAGATAAGCATAATTATCTATTCTGAAACACAGGTAAGCTATTGATACTTATTAGTACAACGTTAAAGTCTACTTCTGAACGTACCGTAGTGTATCCGTATACCCAAATATAAGATTATCTATCTTGCAGCATGTATTCCCATCTGTGCTAATAATTTGGTAGGCTTAATTAGGATGTGGATAGATGGGGCTTAAACTTGCTACGTCCGGATATCAGCTTTAAGTAGTTTTATTACAGTTTACTGACAAAAGGTGTATACGCAAAGTTGCTTTCCTTTATACATCGGTACAGCTTAGTTAGAAGCATACATAATGTGTGTTGGGGAACGCAATTGTGTTAAAAATATGAGAAGTACACGATGCGTATATGAATGTAACTTGTAAGCCCTACAAAGACACTACGGACCAATATTAAACCATTCTTCACTTCAAATAAGAGAGCAGTTTAATATCCCCATATGACGGGAAGAAAGTTAATAAAACGAAATTACTCGCTCCGAGGCTTAGACGCGGCTTAGGGCAGGAAGCACTCAAATTTACGGTCCCGTCTCCTGGTCTATAAAATGAGCGCTTTGACCGTCTTAGTATCAGTAGAGTGTCCACACGACGCCTGCTGCTACGGCGGCTGATGCTTCAAATTAAGTTACGGAAGTTTACTGGTATATTTACAAACTTTCGTAAATCATTCGAGTATCCCAAAATAATAAATCCCCTGATTGAATCATGTTAATGGTCCATAGCATCGGACGATATGCATTGACGTGTACCTCATAGTCAGCAGTCGAAGTAGAGAGACAAGATTCATAAATAATACATCGTGACGACGTTAATCCTCGTGAGGGGTGTCAGCTTTGTTTCAGAGAATGCAAGTCACACATTTCACCGGCGATTATTACGTTCCGATGTGATAAGAACATACCTTCGGAAGCCTGCAATCAAAATACAAAATTCTCCTATAAGATTTAAACCCGCAATCAAATTATCTGAGCCCAACACGATCATGGCCGTTTTTTATACTTAATCATATCACAAAGACGTTATAGATAGGATGGCTGTGCTCAATGTGTGCATTGCTCTCATGCAAGTTCAAACCGAGCAATTCTAAGATTGTTGTAATCCAATAAAACTAAATACATTATGAATATTCCTGCATAAACATGAACACACTTCAAGTTGTAAGCCATGAATCCATATCACGACGACGACGTCGTAGCCAAAATAAAATTATCATAATCCCTTCAGCCGCCGCTCGGCGACCCGAGCTTGCTAGTGAGAAACATTTTAACTCTATATTACTTTGACCCTTTCAGGTCGCATCTCCTCCGTGTTAAACTGAGCCCTGAAGGCTTTGATATGCCAATGTGTATGCCAGGCATGTCCTTGCAGCGAAAATTGAAATTTACTTGAGACGCAGGATTTATGTTGGGCCAAGACGTGCCTCGCTTTGATTGTGACACTAAACTGTGGGTCGTACAAACAAGCTGAATCTATTTCATGTGTGCAGCCTGTTAGTTCAATGTACGATACGATCTGAACCTTATGATTATGAATGTCAAATAAGAACTTTCATTAGGGACGGTGAGAGACGGTAAGTATACATTTGATATTTACTTGAGACGCAGGATTTATGTTGGGCCAAGACGTGCCTCGCTTTGATTGTGACACTAAACTGTGGGTCGTACAAACAAGCTGAATCTATTTCATGTGTGCAGCCTGTTTGTTCAATGTACGATACGATCTGAACCTTATGATTATGAATGTCAAATAAGAACTTTCATTAGGGACGGTGAGAGACGGTAAGTATACATTTGATATTTACTTGAGACGCAGGATTTATGTTGGGCCAAGACGTGCCTCGCTTTGATTGTGACACTAAACTGTGGGTCGTACAAACAAGCTGAATCTATTTCATGTGTGCAGCCTGTTAGTTCAATGTACGATACGATCTGAACCTTATGATTATGAATGTCAAATAAGAACTTTCATTAGGGACGGTGAGAGACGGTAAGTATACATTTGATATTTACTTGAGACGCAGGATTTATGTTGGGCCAAGACGTGCCTCGCTTTGATTGTGACACTAAACTGTGGGTCGTACAAACAAGCTGAATCTATTTCATGTGTGCAGCCTGTTTGTTCAATGTACGATACGATCTGAACCTTATGATTATGAATGTCAAATAAGAACTTTCATTAGGGACGGTGAGAGACGGTAAGTATACATTTGATATTTACTTGAGACGCAGGATTTATGTTGGGCCAAGACGTGCCTCGCTTTGATTGTGACACTAAACTGTGGGTCGTACAAACAAGCTGAATCTATTTCATGTGTGCAGCCTGTTAGTTCAATGTACGATACGATCTGAACCTTATGATTATGAATGTCAAATAAGAACTTTCATTAGGGACGGTGAGAGACGGTAAGTATACATTTGGTTTTTATGTATACTTAATTCCTAATGGATTGTATTGTATGTGAGTAAGAAAAATCAGTTCATGTAAAATATCAAAACTTGTGAAAACCCATTGTGTATATCTCCCCTTATCTGAGTATATGCTGGCATCGACTGTTCTACATTTCGGTATATAATAATTTATATTAGACATTATAATAAATAATACAAGGGTTGTCTGTCAGAGGTAAGCAGTGGAATGCAAGTCACATTCCTCACTCGTATCTCGTACTGCAAAATTTTACCAACAAGATGGGTAGTGACAACTATCGCCATTTAAACGTACTATATTGTTCAAATTATTGTACAAATAGATAAATCATACCATAAGCCCCATGAATGTTCAACAAACAGTGTCTAGAGCCAACCCCCACAACTTCCCAGGCTGTGTGCACACTCGCCTCACCAGGATGATGTAACGTACACAGCTGATCCCTCATAAACGAGCGGTTCGGCGAACACTTTAACGTGAAATACTAAAACGTGCAATAATTTTTAAGCACTCCTTGCCTCGTAAACCTGCCATGTGTCTTTTAGGACCCAAATAACGTGTTCTTGAAATAAAATGACATCGGAATAAAAATAAATAAGAAACTACTGAAAAATCATTAATTTGTTATTTTTAAATTGCTTATAGCTTTTTACAATTTAAGTTAAATTAAACCAAAACAATTTAAACAAAAACATCTGAAAATATTTCATGTGCACCTGAATTATCTTGTTAAGGGATGAAACAAGCTGTAATCGAAATAAATCTTTCCTGTATTTAAACGAAAATATAGAAGTGAAGTCCATACATTATGGTTTTTTATATAATGCTGTTTCAAAAAGTAACAAAAGTGTATATTTTGTTTTCACAAGAAATAAATAAAGTCATAACAAACAATATTATAAATAAAATTGTTCTTCGAACAAAAATTATTGTACAAAGGCAAGCTTAATACTAATCCCATCAAAAACATAAATGTGAAAATGTGGCCGAGTTCAATGCAAAGGCGGTGCAGGATTGTCGGCTTCGCTAAAATAAGGGAATATTGGGTGCCGACTGACGAGGCTTATGGAGGCTCCTTCAGCTATAACCGCAATAATGTACAACGTTCTTCACTTATTTAAAAAAAAGTTTGTTAGGGTCCTTGCTACTGGATACGTGGAACGTGCGAAGGTCTATTTTTGAATTTTGTTTATTTTTAAACTAGTACAGTGGTTTTTTAATTTTTTTGTCAACCCTGAATCTTACATTAACTGAGTTATACATTTTTTTATCTAACCTCATATCGTAAAATCCTCATTACCAACTCAAAATTACTGGCATAATGGAAAAATATTTTTCATTAACGTCTCTAAAAATCAAACTCCGAACAATATAATGCTATAGAAAATTTTTCACATTCCAGAGGTCAGCACAGAGGTCAAAGTTAGGATGGAAGATGAAAGATACAGTTCGGAATGCAGATATACGATATATTTCGGCTCAAATGGAAGTGGGCTGGCCACACTGCCAGAACCACGGATGGACGATGGAGTGAACGGGTCCTACACTGGTTTCTAAGAGATGGCCAAAGATTAGCAGGGAGACTAAAGCAGCGCTGGTGCAACGATATAATTGCGATTGCTGGACCAGCATGGACAAGATTGGCCCAAAACCGAAAAGACTGGGCTGCTATGGAGGGGCCTTTTACCCAATCAGGGTGCCCAAACAGCCAAAAAATAAACCTTTTGTAAATAAAACTTAATTGTATAGGTATAATTTATTCTTAGTTTAATAATTATTAACTTTTATTCAAAATATTATTACTTATCTATGACTTAAAATGACTTTATAATGTTACATAACTAATTAACATAGCTGAAATTAACATTTACATTATAAAAATAACAATTACATAATTAATTATATAAAAATGACGTATAAGGTAATTCAACTGTATCGACTACATTAAAATTAAATATAAGAAGCACAATATTGCAAATATAATAATATTTGATGTTATATAATTTAAAAATCATGATAGGTTATAAGACTTTCAAATAAGCTAAAGTTTATTGTTATTTTTATATTTTTTTTGTACAAAATAAGGAAATAAATATTAGTTTTAAGTATCGTATGTTTAAGCAATGCAATGTTATTAATTTGTATTTTTGGAAAATAAAGCACATTATTATTATTAGTTTACTAAGAGTTAACATCATTTTTTTTTTATTTCTTTTATATTGTATGTAAGGCTTATGATTTTTCGAGTTAAAGTTTTATTAATTATTAAATTAAATGTAATGAATTATATATAATTAATTGAATGGCAATCTTCTTGTCTACTTTTCTTGTGTAATAGTATTAGACAAGCGAGTCTTGTTTGCAGGATAAAAAAGTATGCAGTCGCAAGACATTAACATCTAAGTGATAAGAGCTGAAGTTTAGAACAGAACCAAGAGTATAATATAAGGAGATAGAGAAGAGCAATATTGAAAGAATAAGATCGAAATTTTCCCAATTATAATTTTTATATTCTATTTTTTGTAACTTTCTTCAATTACTTAAATTGCATAAATATCGACTTTTGACCTAAATTCGCATAAAATTGCTAGAAAACTGTGAGGGACTGACCGTGCCCTGATTCACACAAATACGTCAGGCAATGACCCGCTCAATAAGACTTTAACTTAAACAGCGAGATAATTACTTACGACATTAGCTTCTCCCCCCACCGGCTGCTTGGTACCCCCTCACCCCTCCCCCCTGCAGAAGCAGTTGTGTGACCGATCTCTACAAGGGTCATTAATCTCCGTCCAGTAATTTTATATGTCTGGGATAACGCACTTTTGTGTGTACACCGGATATATGTTTATGTAGCGTAATTAGTAATTAGCAAGTAATAGTGACAAGTTCAAGTGACATACCGAAGTACGTTTATCAATTGTAAGGTAGCGGTACAACATTGTTATTGAGCGTTAAAATTGACAATTAAATTAACTGTATTTGTATTTAAACTAACGTTATTACAGGTTAAAATTCGAATTAAGTTAGGTTAATATTTAGTAGTACATTATTATTTGAGTGAATTGGAATTTTTATCTTCCCGAGCGTTAGTTTGTAGCCCGAGCGCTAGCGAAAGCTCAAAATACGCGAGAGTCGTGAACTTCATAACCGGGTATTCCTTCAACCAACTACACGAGATTTATAAACAAGGGCCAGCACGAAAAACATCGAACTAATTTTTTTTTCCACTTTAATGTCCATCTACCAGGCTATTTGTCCGTCTGCCTGTCAAGCTGTAATCATATCAGAATCAAAATATGCATTTCGTTTATATACCCAAATTCACACTGGAGACTCGCTAAGTGGTTAGGACCAAGGTTCCTATGCTATGGCAGACAACTTTCCCGGGAGGATGTCACATTATCTACTCGATCATACACATGATGTATATATGAGAATTATACTGTCATCGGGTCGTTAGGAATTCGAGACGAACTTTGATTATTTAAGAGGAACTAAGGAAATTGTTAACAAACATGATAACGTAACCGTATGTTTTGATGTTGTATCAGCTACAAAACCAAAAAAAGATACTGGACAACTCTGCAACAGAAGGCATTTAATTTAAAGTCTCGCACGGCGCGGGAGTTAATCCCACTCTTCGGTTTTTAGTATGCAAGAAGTCAATAATAATTATTATATTAGAAAAAATCATCATTTGAATATAAAAAAGGCCAAAACAGATTGGCTTGCCATGTCTTGCCACAACTAGCTTCACCACAGTAGAAAAGTCCCCTGCTCAGGATTTAATCCGGTAGTTTGGGTGAAATATACTTGTTATATATTAGTGCATTTAATTACAGTCTGGAGCTGTGCGCGGTGCCGCCACGCGGGACTGCACTTCCGCTGGAGCCGTGAGCCGCGGCCCGACCGGAACTCACGCACACAGGGGCGCCCTCTGCTGTGAAACAATAGCGGAACTCATATACCATCATAACCCGTGGTTATATACGAGCTGTGAATGTATCTAAACTATTCTCAATATATCTAAACAACTTTATTCATACCAACTAAGAAAGAGTTAATATTTGATAGGATTAAATAAGGTTACTTTAAAACGTGGAAAACTCCGCAAAGATGTCCAATATGACCATAAAGTTTCTAAAATGAACTTGGTTTAGAAGATTCATTCTTTATTAGGTTAACGCGTCATAAGGGTATTTATCAAACCTCACATCGTAAAATCCTCACTATGAACTCAAAACTACTTGCATAGCGAAAAAAAAAAAGTTTATGAACATCTCTAACAAAGAAAAATAATAGTAGTTTATGAAACTGGTACATGAAAAGGTTATTAAAAACACGAGTGTCAGTTTAAAAAACGAGCCCAAGGCGAGTTTTTTAATGGAACACGAGTGTTTTAATACCTAGTTATGTATAGTTATGTATAGTTTCATACACTACTTTATCTAAACTCACGCCTAACAACCTGTTTTCATCAGAACCTTAATAAAATTTGTCGTTAGCCATTTTTGATTTTTCTTGTAAAAGCTCGTTCTAAATATTCTCTAACATGTACTAAATAATATTGCGGCGTGACAAAGGAGGTTAAAATTTCATTTTATTTTCAGCCTGCATTTTCTATAGCTGCCGGCGTACGCAACGCGTACAGATGCGTGGTGGATTGTTGGATTTTGGACCCATAGCTTACGTGGAAATTACTATATTATAATTTAATATACGAGGGGTGGCTGAAAAGTAATCTACCTGACTATGAAAGAAAATACATGGATTAATAATTTATTTTTTATTTTTCAATATAGTCCCCTGCAACTGAAATGCACTTACGACATTTGTCAATAAGTGACAGCATACCATTAAAATAATAATTATTATTTTGATCGTCAAAATAGTCATTCACAGCGTCCTTCATCTCTTCGTCTGTTGAAAATCTGCGCCCTCTCAAATTTTTCTTTAAATTTTTAAATAAGAAGTAGTCAGAGGGAGCCAGGTCTGGACTATAGGGTGGGTGGTTGATCTCTGTAAAGCCGTTTTTTGTCAGAGATGACCGCGCCTTAAAGGCCGTGTGCGCGGGTGCATTATCATGCAAAATCAAAACGCCTTTGCTAAGTTTGCCCCTCCTGTCTTCTTTTATTTTTTTGCGTAGCTGGTCAAGTAAGTTCGCATAGTATTCAGCATTCATCGTGGTGTTTTTTGGCAGGTAATCTATCATAAGAATCCCCTCAACATCCCAAAAAATGGTTGCCATTAGTTTGCCCGCTGACAGCCGGACCTTAAACTTCCTTGGTGGTTTTTCCCCTTTAAATTTCCATTGCATCGATTCTTGTTTGCTTTCGGGATCCCACTGACGAATCCAAGTTTCATCACAGGTCACTATTCGCAAGATAGTTTCTTCCTCTTTATCCTTTACCAAGTCTAAAAATGACTGACAACATTCCACACGCCTTTGCTTATCAAACGGGGTCAACATTTTAGGCACCCAACGTGCGCTCACCTTGGACATTTCCAAATGTTCATGAATTATTTCATGAACTCGTTCCTCGCTAATGCCAACATCTCTAGCTATTTCCCACTGCTTAATTCGCCGATCGGCAAGGATCAGTTTCTTCACTTTTTCCACATTATCTGCGGTAACTGCAGAAATGGGCCTTCCACTACGGGGATCGTCTTCTAAGCTCACACGGCCTTGTTTAAACTGCTTTGACCAAAACTTTATTACAAATTCGGAAGGACATGAATCTCCGAACACCTTAAACATGCGCTCTCGGATCTGCGTCGGCGTATTCCCTTCTTTACCGAGGAATTTAATCACAGCGCGATACTCAATTTTATCCATTTTTAATTTTATTGCAACTTGATAAAAACGAAGACGCGCCAAAAAAAATTGAACTCGTAGAAACAAATAAGTGTCATAATTTTTAAAAAAGGAATAAACAAAGAATACGAGAATATAGTGGCCAGTAACATTTTTTAAACTTTCTTTAACAAAGGAGATTTTATATCAGCCACCCCTCGTAAATAAATTTATTGTGGTTTTATGCATCAAATCAAAAGTATTATCATAATTAAATTCACTTGTACTTGTTTCACTGGTTTTAATTTTAAGGTTTACACGTTAATCCCGACCGGTTTCGGTTAATACACCATTCTCAAGGGATACAGAAATTCGGGAAATTAAACTAACATTACGACGAGTCGTTAAAAATGTACACAATGATCATGTCGAGTCATGACACAATTTCCTTCTGTCTTTTATATTTTTATCCTTTTCTAATACATTGTTTAGTATTATTTTATATAAGTAAAAAAAAAACGTAATAGTATTAAGGCATATTCAGAAAAAAAATACTGATAAAAAAAGACATGATCTTGCTAAGTTTCTTGCCCTTCTTCTTAGCAAGATTAATCGAATGGGCGGATTTAGGCATTATACCTATTTATAGCTCATTTATCTACTAACTTAGTATATATTTGGCTAGGCATTATATTTATTTAGGGTCTATGTTATAATAATATTCGTATTCCAATAAGTCTTTATTTTATGCATTTAACTTTTGTAGCCCAACTTAAATATAGTTTTTTTATATTTTTCCCTTATCTTTTTTTTTTATTATAAAATATTATTTTTATACAGATTAGATTTGACATGTAAAACGTATACCTACTTTATGTATCTATTTTACAAATAAACAATTTGAATTGAATTTGAATTTTGAACATATTATAATACAACAATAGCTAAATATTCAAAGACAACAATACGTCGTGGCCCGATCAAGTAGGTTTTATGGCGGTGCGTGCGTCATTGCGGCCCGACCAAAGAGTTTTCGTGGCGGTGTGAGACCTCACCGCTATAAAACCTCTTTTGCCTAATGCAAATCCTCACATGCATGCGCGATGGACTGCTAAATTTTTTAAGCCATAATTTAGATAATTAATTTATAATTTACTGTTTCTGTTAGTTAAAAGTTTTATTCTGGGCAAAAATGTGTGACAACAATAGTCGAGTGATACTGAGCAACGAAAACGATGAACAATTTCATAACAGCAAAATTGAGAAATGCTTTTGACAAAATTCACAAGTTCTTACAGTTTGAAAAATAGCTAGTTAACTATTCTATGACTTTAAATAAAGAAGTGTATGAAACTGTATATAACTAAAACACGAGTTTACGAGTGAGCGGCGGTAGCTCAAGGATAGAACGCTGACCTCTCAATCTTTGATATCCAAGAATTCATGTGCTGAGTATTTAATACTTATCACTTGCTGAACGGTGAAGGAAACATCGTAAGGAAACCTGCATGCCCTAAAAAGCGTGTATTTGTGTCCGAAGGTGCATCACGTTGGGACGTAAAAATCGTTGTCGGTGAAACACGGGTGTGCCGAGTGTGGACTGTGACTTGCATTTCACAGTTCACACCTGGAACACCTGTGACACCCCCTCGGTGACGACATATTTAAGTAAAAAAACTTAAAAACGAGCCTCTAACCTCTTTATGTACCAGTTTCATAAACTACGATTATGTACCTGCATTACAGAAATAAAGTATTAATTTAATTTCATTTATTAAGTACCTAAATTAAATTTTAATCTCCGTTAGTACTTTGACTTTAGTACCAGACTTATTCTTCTCATTCTTCCTATTGAGAAGCCTTGCTTGAAGCATTCAACGAATCTCCACATAAAATGTCTATAAGAAAAACGCTAGACCAGATACCACCTCAGCGACTTCCTTCCCGCAAACCAATCTGGATTGATGCTAAGATCAAACACCAAACCGACATCCAGACTGAGTGGCGGGCAAAATGGCGAGAAGAACAATGTTCAGAGGCGGACATCATATCTGACCCGTCTGCCACACAACCAGGTTTTAGAGAACACCGTAAGCTATGGACTACGCTGAATAAAATTCGTACTGGTGTGGCAAGGTGCAACTACAACATGCATCAGTGGGATATAGCTGACTCACCTCGTTGTGACTGTGGAGCCTCGGAACAAACTATCCGTCACATCGTGGAAGAGTGCCCCAACAGAAGGTTTTCTGGTGGGCTGGAGTAGCTACATAAGCTAACACCTCAGGCAAAAGTATGGCTATCAAACCTGGACTTGGAATAATTCTATATCCCACTGATGCATGTTGTAGTTGCACCTTGCCACGAATTATTCCAAGTTCAGGTTTGATAGCCATACTTTTGCCTGAGGTGTTAGCTTATGTAGCTGCTCCAGCCCACCAGAAAACCTTATTTATTTATTTATTTAATTATTGTAACTGAATAGGTATATATAATACCAAGCCCACACGATGATGATGAGAAGCCTTGCTTTAACTTTTTATTATTAAATGCCTTTAGCCCGCGGCTCCGCTCGCGTTTAATCAATCTCTGCCCCGTTTACAGGTTGGGCGTTATTTTACCGACAATCCCTTTATCCTACTTGCAGATATAATATTGACAAAGGTCACTAAGATGATAGTAAAAAAGATTAAAAGTTCTCGAGTTAAAATGAAACATAGATACATACATACAAACAGACAAAAAATCTAAAAATTCAAGTTTTGGCTTCGGTACAATACTAATAACCTATTTCATTTAATTTACTTTAAAGTTTTCAAAGTATAGACACGACTTATCTTTATATAGACTAAGGGTATTTAAAGTTAAATGCTTCCAGTATACAGTTCACAATATCCGATAAGATACGCGTACTTATAGAGATACACAAAGTAAAGTCCATATTTGTCTCGGTAAATCAAACAATGGCATAACTTCAACTTCAACAACTAAACTACTTTTGTTCTAAAGTTAAACATCTAGTCGGAAGCTCCAGTTTGTTTATCAACCAACTAAAATATGAACTGTGTAAATTACTCACTTTTGTGTACTCACTACACACACACTCTGGAAGGGCCTGTGTTGACCACCGTTTAGTTTTTGAAAGTTCCTGAAGCAATAATTTAATACCCTGCTAGAAAGATTCAGCTTGTACGTTGAAACTTTGTAATAGTTTTTTTAAGCAACTGTACAGAATATTCCAAGCGTTTCCAGAATAACGGTAACTTTATCAGTGCACATAGTTTACATTCCAGCCACTGTTTAGGCTTCCGTCCAAACAGCACGAGTAATAAAATTGTACAATCTTACATAAAGTGACTCTAATTTGTACAGGCAAACCCATACTGAAGGCTCGGTAAGTGATCAGTAACACGGATCGATAACACTTTTTGCTGATTTTGCAAAATAAAATCTTAACTCGGGGCTGGGCTTGCGTTTGTAAGGAACAACAAAAGAATAATTTACTAATTTCACAAAAAGGGTAATTGTACCTTGTTACTGAGCACTTACTGAGTCTTCACTAAGAATTTGGCTGCATAAAGTCACCTGTTTGAGAAATATGAAAAAAAATGTTGTGTCCCTAAACTTTCTTAAGACCAACCTTGACTAAACTGGTATATGAAGTTTAAATTTTATTTTGCGTATTCCTGGGAAAGGAAAATCTCTACTATTATTACTAGTTAGTAGTAAGTTGTCCACAGCTCCACCCGTAATGAATAAAAACTTTACTCGGCGTCTCTTTATACTAAGATAGTTACAATGATTGTTGTGATGAAAACACTTGTACTTTTCCACAAATTAATTAATAAATAATTCTGCCCCACTAGTTCAGCCATGGCTATAATGTATACCGGGTGTAAATAGAGTGCGACCATTAAATGAAACCACATATTCCAGCGACGAGTATAAGCTGCACCCCAATCACTTCTCCAATTATTTCACGTGCATAGTTACGAGTACATATCGATACATAGCGTACATTAAAAACTTAAAGGTCTTAATAAAATTGAAGTGTTATAATATAACTTTATAAGACAAGGAAACGTATTTGATGGGTCATCAAATAATGATCGTAAAAACTTGTATCCCTCTCAGAAAATTCCATTATTTGATCGTAAATTCGTGTTACCGTCCCGGGGGCGAGGGGGCAAGGGGAGTAATTTTTAATGGCTACTCATGTTCTCTAGTTAAACAACAAAATGAAGCCGGTATACGAGGGTTAATTGTTATTTGTGCACTCCTTATAACCCTAAAACGAAATAAAGTCACATTCAAATTTTGAAAAAATTAAGTATCGCTCTTATTTATTGTTTCGTATCAAATAAACAAACCTTCAAAGTATTTCGACGGGTTTCTAGATGTTTTTAAGTTTTCTTCAGTTCAACATACGTACCCTCTTGAATATTTTAGACGATAACAACTAGCCATACCTACAACATATGGCTTTCTTTAGGTGAAGTCAGATTCATCTAAATATATAAGAAAATACCCTGACTAACTGACTGACTGATCTATCACCGCCTTAATCAAACGGCTGGACGTTGAAACCTGAAATGTTGATAGAAAGTTTCTTTTTGCGACGTAGACATGGGCTAAGAAAGGATTTTTTCTATTTACCCCGAGATGCCTCAAATACGGGATGAAAGTTTGTATAAGAGTTCACTGTGTTTGGAATTTATTCTTTTGGTTGAAAATAATAAGAAGTAAAAGAGAAATAAGAGTTTGTAAGAAAAACCTCCACTTTCCTCTTTGTATAGTAAAAAATTAACTATTTGTGTCTCGTTAAAATCATCACGCACGACCCACAACATTGAGGTACAAATCCGAAGAAACAAATCCTTTGGATGAATGTTAAATGTAATGTTAAATGTTAATTTTGATGAACAATGGAATGATTTCCAACGGAGTACAAGAAATAGAAATGGTTATAAAGAGCGGGATATTCTGGTATACTTACCTACATGCTGAGGAAGTATGTATGGGAGCGGGTTCTAAGCGGCTTAAACTGGAAGCTACCATCGTAATCTCTGGCAAAATCTCTCTTCGTTGAAAACAATGTTAATATGCTCGTATTTTGGGAGTAAGTGTTCACAAATGTGGGTTTGGTTTATAAAAAATATATTTCTCTCACAATGTCACAAAGTTAACATTACTATTATATTAAGTAAATAAATATTTATAATTAATCGACTTCCTTGTTTTTATTACAGAGTTTATATATAGGATACCAGCTTTTGCCCGCGGCTTCGCCCGCGCTGATTTCGTTTTTGTGTACTCATATAAAATCTGTTCATATTTTTCTGACCGTTTATTTTATAGTACCTATATGACCGAAAGATTTTTTTGTCTTAGTGTTTAAATGAAATGGGTTACTTGTTTTGTACTGAGGCCGAAACAACAAATTTTAGCATTTTTGTCTGTCTGTCTGTGTCTGTTTTTCGTTTTAACTCGAGAAGAACTAAACGGATTTGGATGCAGTTTTTTTATAATCATCGTAGTGACCCTAGTCATCACATAGGCTATAAGGGGTGTTCATAAAGTAACGCCCAAGGCGGAAACGGGGAAAAGATTGAATAAACGCTCTTATAACTGTCTAGAACCACTCAACGAATTTGGATGCGTTTTTTTTTTATTATCATCTTAGTTAAAGTGTTCAACACATAGGCTATAAAGAGTGTTTATAAAATAACGTACGAAAGGAAAACGGGGCAAAGATTGAATAAACGCTTTAACTCTGGAACCATTCAACGGGTTTGGTTGTTACGCCTAAGTTTGCTTGGTGCAAGTCGGCCTAAGATGTTAGTGTGTAAAGTATTATTTTATTTTATTTTATTTTTATTATAGAAGTATGTACCCAATTAGATTTTATCATCATGTTTATATAATAAACCGGTGCGAGCACGTCTCGCGTACTGAGGGTTCCGTAGGATTTGAATAAGTTAGTAGATATAAAATAAAGTCTTAAAAAATTACAAACTTAATTTTGCAGTTATTTAAGATTTAGATTATCTGTTCGAGAAGTGGACTGTAAGTTTTATGATTTTAGTTCTTTCTGTCGAGGCGTAATTCTTGGCACTGATCTTCACTAAAATAAAGGGATAACCACTCACCTTGACCGCCGAGGGCTGAGCAGAATCCAGGACGTGGCGAGGTGGATTAAATCAGTTCTCCTAGCTGGCCAGCTGCACAATCACTAATTATGTACACAAAACTATGTATATAGAGGTAGCATGTAAAGTCCGTTAATATCATCACTAGACAGAGGTTTTGGGAGACCGACCGACCGTGACGAGTGCCGAAGGACAAGAGCGCCAGACTCGTTCTCTTGTGACTCTTACCCGCATTCTCATTAGTCGCAGATATCGCGATTACCCACAATATTAAAAAATGAATATCAATGCCTGAACATCCCGCCGCCTAACCAAGGTCTACCTTGGTTACTTATCCATAGGTAACCTACATAATTTTGAAATGGGCCGCATCAGGTCCCCATTTTGAGTCTTGACAACTGCGATTCTAACAATTCCATCTCTACCTGGCAATAGGTTGAGAATCCGACCGCGTTTCCAATGTAACGAGGAATGATTATCTTCTTTTATCAACACTAAGTCATTTTCCTTAGGAGATTCCGTTACCGAAGTCCACTTATAACGTTGTTGTAAAGTATGTAGATACTCATTTTTCCATCGCATCCAAAAATGTTGAGACAACTTTTGCAACAATTGATATCTACTTAAACGGTACGTTTTTACGTGTGTGAGTGAGTCTTCCGGTAGAGCAACAAGTGGTTGCCCAATTAAAAAATGACCCGGAGTCAAAACTTCGAGATCGCCGGGATCCGTGCTTAAAGGGCACAATGGTCGAGAGTTCATGACAGCCTCTACCTTTGTAAAGAACGTAGTTAGCTCTTCAAACGTGAGCTTTGCGTCCCCGAGCACGCGCCGAGCGTGTGTCTTAGCCGACTTGACAGCTGCCTCAAAAATACCTCCATGGTTTGGGCTCGATGGTGCATTAAATAGCCATGTAATGTTTTGTCGAGTCAGGTTCCGTTGTATATCCGATTGATTATCTCGCAATAAAATATAGAAATCCTTTAAATATCTGTCTGTTCCCGTAAAATTAGTACCGCAATCCGACCGAATTAACGATGGTAGTCCTCTGCGAGAAACAAAGCGAGTGAGAGCCGCGACGAAGGCTTCCACCGAGAGATCCGATACTATCTCTAAATGCACTGCATTTTATAAGTTTAGTGTTTCGTAAAGAGCTGGTTTTTATAAAATAAGGGCCGGCAAAATCCGTTCCGACTCCTAAGAATGGTCGTATACCCCTGACACGATCAGGTGGCAAATCAGCCATAAAGGGTTGCGTAGGGCGGGTCTTAGACCGATAGCATTGAATGCATTTGAATGTAATATTCCGTGTTATCCGCCGAGCCAAAACAATCCAGTAATTCCGTGATAATATAGCCGCGAGTGCGTTAGCTCCGACATGGCAATGTATCTGATGGTAATATGTCACAAATAATTCCGTAAACCGACCTTTACTAGGTAATAAAATCTGATGACGAGCATCATAAGGTAAATCCGCCGCACCTATACGTCCGCCAACCCAAAGTAATCCATCTTTGTCGATAAATAAGTTTAGTCTCCGCATACTACTCTTAATAGGTTTATCTGACAATAAAGCCGATAATTCTTCATGAAAGTAATTACCTTGCACCATCCGAATTAAATGTAAAATTGTCCTTTTACGTTTCGAGACCGAAATGCAACCGTATAATCGTGAATCTTTATTCAAACAATTATTTGCAAACCGTAACAAATATGATACAACATTTATCAATTTATCAAATGAGCTATACCGATTAAATAAAAATTCCAAATCCAAATCCTCATTTATAGTTGCGATATTAGCCGTTTTAACTTTATTTTTAAGTCCAGGTAACAAATCTGATGGAAAATCTGAGCTTTCACTCGGCCACATTTCCGGGGGTTGATACAACCACTCCGGGCCCCACCACAGCTGATGTTGCGATAGATCCGCCGCGGTCGCACCGCGCGACGCCACATCCGCACAATTTATTTCACCTGGCACATGTCTCCAGTGAATTGGTACCGCAGACGAATTTATTTGAGACACCCTGTTGCCTTCAAATACTTGCAGATTATGAGGAGGTGTACGAAGCCACGCGAGCACTATAGTGCTGTCACACCATCCTACTACCTCTTCAAATTGAATGTGTTTCATTGAAGAAACAACATGATTTATAAGGGTAGTAAGTAGCGCAGCCCCATTCAATTCTAATTTAGGAATAGTCTGTTTTGTCTTCAGTGGGGCTACTCTCGACTTTGCGATGAGTAGTCTCACGAGAACGCCGCCGTTTTCTTGTGTCGACCGAACATAAACAACTGCCGCATGACCTACGCTTGAACCGTCGCAAAATCCATGAAGTGTATAGCGCGCATCTCCTTCCGGTTTCAAACATCTCGGTATACTTAAAAGTTGTAAATTGGGTAAATCCGATATCATTTCCCGCCACTGCCGAGCAATGTCCTCCGATACTGGTGCGTCCCAGTCAATTCCGCATTTATCACTAGCATTTGTCACTTGCTGCAACAAGAGTTTAAAATAAATTATACACAAATTCTTGTACTTTTATTCCACATATATTTATTTTTAAGAGTTTAAAAGTAAATACTACCGGAGATATCCAACCGAGTGGATCGTATAATCGAGCCGACGTAGAAAGTATATTTCGCCGAGTCACCACATTAATTAATGGCAAATTCACAATGTATGTAAAACTATCCGAAGTTGGATTCCATTGTAGTCCAAGCATTTTATTAAAACTTAAACCAGACGTACCATCGAATGTACGAGGGGTTTCTAGATGATCCGGAGGTAAACCGTTTAACAATTCCGGTACGTTAGATGACCATTTACGCAATTCGTAACCGGCCGATTTCATAAGAGCTATTAGCTCATCTTTCAGTTCCTGAGCTTCCTGCAGACTGTCCGCACCGCCGTTTAAATCATCCACATAACTATTTCGCAACAAAAGCCGAGCCGCCCGTGTTTTAATTGTGTCATCTTCATGAGAACTCTCCGATTTAAGCAACTCATCGTATGCTAATTGATGAAGGCACCGTATTGCAATAAAGGGGCTAGACTTTAAGCCATATGTATTAGTTGTCAATTCATAAACAAGTAACGGTTCCGAGGGAGACGCTCTCCAGTAAATCAGCTGATATCTACGATCCTCAGGACAAATCCACGTCTGACGAAACATCATTTTAGCATCCGTCGTAAAAACTATGCGCGGCCATCGAAAATTCATTATGATATCCGTTATATCATTTTGCAGTCGCTCACCCGTATATAAACAACTATTTAAGCAGACGCCTGTACTAGAGGGAACGCTCCCGTCATAAACTATACGAATTTTATTTACATCTCCCGATTTTTTAAAAACACCATGGTGTGCCAAAACATAATATTCTTGACCCGAATTAAAATCAAAATTTGAAACCTCCATGTGTCCAAGCGAAATATATTCATTCATAAATTGAACATACTTATCACGAAATTCAGATTGCCGTTCCATCCTACGCTCAAGTGCCGCAAACCTTTTCAAGGCCGTTTGCCGAGAATCGCCCAATCGCGGATGATCCGGTTTAATAGGAAGCCGAACTATATATTTCCCATTCATATCACGTGACGTAGTTGACGTAAACAAATGTTCACACTCAATATCCGCCGGGTCTTTAATTTTAGCCATCGGTGGTTCTTCAGACCGCCAAAATTTCTCCACCGCCTCTAAGAGAGAGATACCCGAAAATACCGAATTTTCTATTTCATTCCAATGTGTAGGACCGAAAATTGCGAAATCAAAAATTGTGCCTAAAGCATAAGGACCGTTCTTAAGTAAATTAATTTTCTCACCGTTCAAAATTTTGCCCAATATATCGCAACCAAAAATTATGTCTATTGTTGACGTCCGACATGAGCCGTCATCCGATAATTTAATACGTGATCTTGGAATATTTATTCTACAAGCTAAATATGAAGTAGGATTCTTCAAAATGACCGCTGTAACCGATAACAAAGGATTTTCCGAGTTAACAGGCTTAAAATGTATCGTAACAATACTTTGACTACCGCTAGTCTGTACACCGCCGATGCCTGTTAAAGAAGTTTGTGTGTGATGTCGCTTTAATCCCAAATTAGTCACAAATTCGCTTTTAATTATTGTTACCTGTGACCCGAGATCTAATAACCCAAGCGCTTGAATAAATTCATTATTTGATTTTTTAACCTCAACAATAACCGTGGGTAAAATAACATTATCCGATATCTGTGGAGTTGAAGCGACACTACATGTTTTTAATTGCTATTCCGAACTATTATTTTGACGACGAGACGCAGTCGGGCTTGGCGAACGTTCGGAGTCCCGTACCCCATACCCACGTGAACTATGCCCAAAAGCTGTTGCATTATCACCACGCTGCCGCTGATACTGCACGCTGTTGTTACTGGTGCGCTCCGGCACTGGCGAACGGCGTGAATTGTTCCGCCCGCGCGGACTGCTACCACGTCGTGAAAGGGGTGACGAGCGTCGATCCCTAGCCAGTGTAACCATTGCCTGTCTACCATGTTGTCTGTTATCTATATGTGTATTAGAGCGCGCCGTCGACATCGTACAAATTAATTTATTATGCCCAACATTACCACACAAATTGCATGGTATATTTCTACTACACGAAGCAGCCGCATGTTGTCCGAAACATCTAAAGCACAGTTCGTTATTTTTAACCCAATCTTTCCGATCAAATGTTGTCAAATTACCAAATTTAAAACACTCGTAAATTGCGTGACCCGAAAGTTTGCAAAATAAACAATGTTTCCTATAGCCACCGCTGCCGCCGCCACCGCCACCGCTACCGACGCCGCCGACGCCGCCGCCGCCGGCGCCGCTCCCGCTGCTTATATTACCGCGATCTAAACGCGCGTTGTTATTGTTATCTACAACATGAACATTACGCTCCGGCCGCCGAGTGCGCTCTGCATATGTAATAACCGGTTCCGCGATGGCAGTATCCATCAATCTACATTCATTTTGTAAAAATTCCGTCAACTGATTAAATGTCGGTAAATTAACCGTATTACCGCCGTACTTCTGTTCAAAACGAGATTTTACGTCGATGGGTAGCTTTGGCAAACTAATATGTAACAATAAATAACTCCATTCGTCCGTAGGTAAACCTAAATTATTTAAAGCTCGCGTCGATTCCAATAAGGGATTAAGTATCTTAATCCTCAGACCTATATTTTTATTTAGCACCGGCAAATGAAGAATTCGCGAAATATGAGAGTCCGCAATCATCCGTTTATTCTCATATCTTCCCTTTAGAATATCTAACGCCGTATCTAATGACTCATCAATCATTGGCAGGTGTCTGATTAAGGAATGCGGTTCGTTTTTAACGTTTGAAAATAAGTAGTGAAACTTCTCCGTTTTTGATATATCTTTCCGAGATAGCACCAAAGAGGTAAATAAACTAATAAAACTAGTCCATGAATAAATATCACCATCAAATGCCACTAAATGAATAGGGGGTAACCGTGCCGTTTGTGTACTCTCAGTAGGTACGTGCGTGCCCCCTAAGTTCGAGAATCCCGCCGATACCGCATCCAGCTGGTTGTACCATAGCTCAGCTTCACTAAATTGTTTTTCATACAAATTTATAATATCTGTATCGGATTCACTATTCAAAATGCTTTCATACGACTCGCTCAATAACAAATACTTATCTTCGAGTTTACGTAACCGAGCAGAAATAACACTCGAAGTATAAATTTTTAGAATTTATCATTTCAAACGTACCCTTTAACCAATCATATCGTACTTTGAACTTGGTTTGAGAAGTTTTCGCCGCCATCTTACCTCAATAACGGAACATCCAAATGATAAATCGATATTACGTAATCAAAACGAATGTTTATTTTAATACAGGACTATGGGACTAATAAACCGATACCGAGTAAATGCTATATCGATAGCTAAATAATTAGCAGACTATTTAAATTAACACCGAGAGTGAACAAAGAAATTACGTACCTACGACTATAAACGAAAAAACTATCCGGCCGATGGACCAAATTATGTTCGAGAAGTGGACTGTAAGTTTTATGATTTTAGTTCTTTCTGTCGAGGCGTAATTCTTGGCACTGATCTTCACTAAAATAAAGGGATAACCACTCACCTTGACCGCCGAGGGCTGAGCAGAATCCAGGACGTGGCGAGGTGGATTAAATCAGTTCTCCTAGCTGGCCAGCTGCACAATCACTAATTATGTACACAAAACTATGTATATAGAGGTAGCATGTAAAGTCCGTTAATATCATCACTAGACAGAGGTTTTGGGAGACCGACCGACCGTGACGAGTGCCAAAGGACAAGAGCGCCAGACTCGTTCTCTTGTGACTCTTACCCGCATTCTCATTAGTCGCAGATATCGCGATTACCCACAATATTAAAAAATGAATATCAATGCCTGAACATTATCTATTAAATATATTATTCCATTTACAGTTTATTGCAAATTTACATAAATTTGTTGTTATGATACATAACGAACAGAAATTCTAAATCTCTAACTAGTGTAGTTTTAGAGATAGACCCCGAAGCAAAAGTGGTCTGAAACTGACAACTTATTCGACTCCCAATTTAATTAATTATGAAGATAAAAAAACATTTAATTAAGTACATTTTGTACTCTTTTCAATGAGTTAGGCAACGAAAACCCACATATAAATATTTTTTGGCTCCCCTTTCCCCACAGAAAAATTACTGAATTTCAATATTCGCTTTTGCGTCAATATTCTACAATAATTATCAAAATTTAGGTCTTTAACTAATTACGTCTAAGAGCTATAAGATCAGTGACATAATATGAACGAACGGACAGCGGAGCTCCGTTTTTCCCTTTGAGTACAAACGGCACTTCGAACGAATGCGCTTCACCCGCCCCGCGTCGCACTTCACCCCGCTCTCGGTACTTACGGGGCGAGCCGGGGTGAATGCACTGATATGTCGGGAAAAAATAGGGAAAATATTTGATACTTCCTAACATTTATATAAACTTGATTCCGAAACCGTTTTTTACAAAAAAATATATTACAATCGAACTTTAATATGAGAACTTACTGACCAGACCAAGAACAATTTTGTGCTTAATCAAAGTAAACTGGTCCAAATTAACATTGAGGAGATAGAGAGTAGTAAACCGTGCAGCAACGTTGACCAAATACAACAAATACAGTAAACTGCAGCGAGTTGCGGACAGGTGCTGGAAGTGGATGTGGGGATATTAACAAAGTAAACTGGTCTAAATTAACATTGAGGAGATAGAATGTAGTAAACAGTGCAGCAACGTTGACCAAATACAACAAATACAGTAAACTGCAGCGAGTTACGGACAGGTGCTGGAAGTGGATGTGCGGATATTAACAAAGTAAACTGGTCTAAATTAACATTGAGGAGATAGAGTGTAGTAAACAGTGCAGCAACGTTGACCAAATACAACAAATGCAGTAAACTGCAGCGAGTTGCGGACAGGTGCTGGAAGTGGATGTGGCGATATTAACAAAGTAAACTGGTCCAAATTAACATTGAGGAGATAGAGTGTAGTAAACAGTGCAGCAACGTTGACCAAATACAACAAATACAGTAAACTGCAGCGAGTTGCGGACAGGTGCTGGAAGTGGATGTGGGGATATTAACAAAGTAAACTGGTCCAAATTAACATTGAGGAGATAGAGTGTAGTAAACAGTGCAGCAACGTTGACCAAATACAACAAATTTAGTAAACTGCAGCGAGTTGCGGACAGGTGCTGGAAGTGGATGTGGGGATATTAACAAAGTAAACTGGTCCAAATTAACATTGAGGAGATAGAGTGTAGTAAACAGTGCAGCAACGTTGACCAAATACAACAAATACAGTAAACTGCAGCGAGTTGCGGACAGGTGCTGGAAGTGGATGTGGGGATATTAACAAAGTTGCAAAGTGTCACCCACTTGATCGTATTACATCAGGGTGCAGATCAGAGTAAGCTGATTGTCATTAGCTAGGGAGATGCATTCTGTGAGATCCGGCTGCAATTATCGATTCTAATTCGTCTTTATGTACGCTTATATTTCAAAATACGACAAATACAGTAAACTGCAGCGAGTTGCGGACAGGTGCTGGAAGTGGATGTGGGGATATTAACAAAGTAAACTGGTCCAAATTAACATTGAGGAGATAGAGTGTAGTAAACAGTGCAGCAACGTTGACCAAATACAACAAATACAGTAAACTGCAGCGAGTTGCGGACAGGGGCTGGAAGTGGATGTGGGGATATTAACAAAGTAAACTGGTCCAAATTAACATTGAGGAGATAGAGTGTAGTAAACAGTGCAGCAACGTTAACCAAATAGAACAAATACAGTAAACTGCAGCGAGTTGCGGACAGGTGCTGGAAGTGGATGTGGGGATATTAACAAAGTAAACTGGTCCAAATTAACATTCAGGAGATAGAGTGTAGTAAACAGTGCAGCAACGTTGACCAAATACAACAAATACAGTAAACTGCAGCGAGTTGCGGACAGGTGCTGGAAGTGGATGTGGGGATATTAACAAAGTTGCAAAGTGTCGCCCACTTGATCGTATTACATCAGGGTGCAGATCAGAGTAAGCTGATTGTCATTAGCTAGGGAGATGCATTCTGTGAGATCCGGCTGCAATTATCGATTCTAGTTCGTCTTTATGTACGCTTATATTTCAAAATACAACAAATACAGTAAACTGCAGCGAGTTGCGGACAGGTGCTGGAAGTGGATGTGGGGATATTAACAAAGTAAACTGGTCCAAATTAACATTGAGGAGATAGAGTGTAGTAAACAGTGCAGCAACGTTGACCAAATACAAAAAATACAGTAAACTGCAGCGAGTTGCGGACAGGTGCTGGAAGTGGATGTGGGGATATTAACAAAGTAAACTGGTCCAAATTAACATTGAGGAGATAGAGTGTAGTAAACAGTGCAGCAACGTTGACCAAATACAACAAATACAGTAAACTGCAGTGAGTTGCGGACAGGTGCTGGAAGTGGATGTGGGGATATTAACAAAGTAAACTGGTCCAAATTAACATTGAGGAGATAGAGTGTAGTAAACAGTGCAGCAACGTTGACCAAATACAACAAATACAGTAAACTGCAGCGAGTTGCGGACAGGTGCTGGAAGTGGATGTGGGGATATTAACAAAGTAAACTGGTCCATATAACATTGAGGAGATAGAGTGTAGTAAACAGTGCAGCAACGTTGACCAAATACAACAAATACAGTAAACTGCAGCGAGTTGCGGACAGGTGCTGGAAGTGGATGTGGGGATATTAACAAAGTAAACTGGTCCAAATTAACATTGAGGAGATAGAGTGTAGTAAACAGTGCAGCAACGTTGACCAAATACAACAAATACAGTAAACTGCAGCGAGTTGCGGCCAGGTGCTGGTAGTAGATGTGGGGATATTAACAAAGTTGCAAAGTGTCGCCCACTTGATCGTATTACATCAGGGTGCAGATCAGAGTAAGCTGATTGTCATTAGCTAGGGAGATGCATTCTGTGAGATCCGGCTGCAATTATCGATTCTAGTTCGTCTTTATGTACGCTTATATTTCAAAATCTAGCGGTTCATATTATACTGTTTTCACTATAAACTTGTGGTTTTTCTTTCAAGTAAAAAGTAATTATTAAGTCTGTATTTATTTTCGCATATTGCTTAAAAGACACTTTAAAGTTTTTACTGCAGTGTCTGTTATTTATTATATACAAGGTCCTACAATAATAAGCGAAAATAATTTCAGGGTAGATCACAGTAAAGAAGAAAATATTTTTTTTGATCTCGTAATTTTTTCCAAAGGAGGTCCTTAGTTTGCCCGAAAATAAGTTTAAACTATACATTAAGCAGGGACTACTTAAAAAAGCTTATTATAAAATCAATGATTATTTGGACGATAATGAAGCATGGTGTAATAAATAATAATAATCTTTATCAAAATTGTAAGTCATAATTAGCAAATTTTAATACGAAATGTTTGATTCCTCTAAAGGCTAATCTTAAACCGTTTATAGTTAATTAATATGTAAACTGACTTTGCTGTAAAAGGTAATGGACAATGTAAGACGGATTGACTAAGATCAATATTTTTATTTTTTCTCTTGGACATAATTCCTATGGTTTTATATTTGCCTTTACTTATGTAGGTATAAGAAAATTGTATAGATTAAGTTTATGTTACAAATGAAAAAAATCATGTTTGCTAAGTTTCTTGCCCTTCTTCTTAGCAATACTAATCGAATGGTGCGGATGGTTAGGCATTATGTATACATAATATTTTTATTCCTATATTTCTTTATTTTATGCGGGTTTATAACTTTATTACATTTTAGTAGCCCAACCTTAATATTTTTTGGATGTATTTCCCTTATTAGTATATAAATATTATTATTTTTTATTTTTTTACTCTAAAGATATTTATTGTAAATATTAACTTTGACTTGTAGAACAACTTGTACTTGTTGTACTTTATGTATCTATTTTACAAAATAAATATTTTGATTTGATTTGATTTGATTGATTTCACTTCCCAGTACAAAGTGGTTCAATTAGCCGACTCAATTTCTATGGAAAGGTGAAAAAAAAGTTTGCGCGATAAAACTTATTTTCGTTGGAAAGTGGTATATTAGGGATACTCAATCATCCTTTAAATTTTTTTCACTTTAAATTGTACGCCGAAGCTTCTTTGAGACTGTTATTTTTTGGTATGTTCAATTTCCCTCTTAATACAAGACATCCTACGGTGCACAGCGGCTTTGCTATTGGAGACTGATTTTGACAGTACCCAACCCGGGCGGAGTCGCGGGCAAAAGTGTTCCAAATTAAAAGATATACTTACATATTTCTCGCGCTATCATGACTTGATAAGTTGCAATAAAAAACAAACATGGAATAATATTGCCTGTTTAATTACAACCGTAATTTAATTTGAAGTCCGTTTGCTTTGGTGTGCCCCAAGGAAGTTTACTTGGGCCTACTTTATTTATTTTATATATTAATGACATTTCCTTGGCCATCAAAAAAGACATCGACGCAATTTGTTATGCCAACGACACAGCAGTTCTTTTCCATGGCAAGACCTCGGAAGACGCTTCAAAGCAGCGCAGCTGGGTATGGATGAGATGAACAAATGGCTCGAAAATAATCTACTTATTTTAAACAAAAGTAAAACTAAACTGTTGTTTTCACATAACAGAAGCCACCGCACCTCCTCAAGAATTGTCAGTGAAGGCTCACATTTTGCCTAGTTGTGTCACCAGAGATAGCTGCAACTGTCCTGTTTTTGAGCGAACACCGTTTATCAGATACCTAGGAATTGTTCTGGATGAAAAGCTAAATTTTCAAAAGCATATTAGTATTCTGAAATCTCGAGTAAGAAAAGTTATTTATATTATGAAACGCTTAAGAAACTGTGCTGATCGGAAGACTCTGCTTTCGGTCTACTACTGCCTATGTCAATCATTACTGACATACTGTATCCTTATCTGGGGTAATTCACCTAAATCTACGCTGGTGAATCTCGAACGGGCTCAACGTGCTGTCCTTAAGGTTATGTTACGTAAACCGTACAGATATGAGACGGACAAACTTTACAAAGAGGTGGGTGTTCTCCGTGTTAGGCAATTATACGTTCTAAAATCCGCATTAAAAATATACAAAGCCATTCTGTCATCTAGTTCAGAACATCAAACTAGACGTGTACAGAGATTAAAAATTGAATCAGTATGTAAGACTCGCTTTGCGCGGCGTTTTCTAATAGTTCCATCCTCAGCATACAATAAAATTATTCAACAATGTAAAATCAGCGACTGTCCCACAGGTCAAGCAAAAATTAAAACAATCAAGTTGTAGTGTTTGTATCTATACAATAGATATATACATTGTCTCATGTACACCAGAGGAGGTAGCTGTCAATCAGGCAGTCACGTGGTTGAGCTTGCCGGGGTTGGACGTGCGCCTACGCTTGTACTGGGTGTGACAGTGAGCCAGTGAATTTGTGTGCCTACAACAAGAGATAGAGATCCTACAAGTGGCGACGAGGTTAAAGGTACCACCTATCTATGACTTTATTTTGCAAAAAGCAGAAAGATTTTCAGAAAAGTAAAAATGTGTTTCAGCGAACAAACGAACATCACTCGTGAAGCTTTGCAATAGGCTGGCTCCACATAGTCTGCATACCATTACAATACTGTTTTACTGGCTTTGGTAGGAAGTTTTATAAATGATAGTTAACAAACTACCTACCTACCTAATAAACTCGATACCAAAGAGAAATTCAACAAAGATTTATTATCTAAATGTAATGACTTAAAACAAGAAATATTTCCAAACTTTGACTAATAAAGATATCCGCATCTTAAATTTATAACGTGATGTAATAGAGGATGTAGTAATTTTGAGATTTAGAAAGATATTTCAGTCGAGTGATATCTATTTGCGCCGCCATTGTTACGTTCTTGTTTACGTTCTGCGGACTGCGTTCCGAATCACGTTCGCATAGATTACGGTAGTGTATGAAATGAGGTATGGTCATGACGTCCACCACTTCACCGCGATCAGCTGTCGTTGGGGGGGTCGGTTACGTAAACAAGCCGGATTGAGCAACGTGCGTGACTCGTGACCGACCACTGACGTGTCGTCGGGTTGTCGGTGTTGTTCTTTGATGGAAAATGGTGGTTTGTAGTAATTCATGACCGCCCCTCAGTGATACCGTGGGCCGAAATATAGCAAGTATAAATTTGTTTTTGTTTCACTGTTCTCATAGTAAACACAGCTATAAATAATTAATGGGGCCGATTTGGAAAAAAAAAAAAAACATGTATATAGAAAAATTACTCTTAGATTTTAGCACTTCTATTAAATTGGATGTGGTTTCCATTAAATTGGATATGGCTTCCATTAAATTGGATGTGGTTTCCATTAAATTGGATGTGACTTCCATTAAATTGGATGTGGTTTCCATTAAATTGGACTTGACTTCCATTAAATTGGATGGGGCTTCCATTAAATTGGATGTGGTTTCCATTAAATTGGATTTGGCTTCCATTAAATTGGATAGCACTTCTATTTGATTAGAAATAATATTTTTTGACTTTCAGTAAATTATACATGTTACTTGAATTGGTACTACAAGATTTCCATTCAATTGGATGTTTTTTTAGGTTACCCCACGCGATCACTATGGCGAATCAAATCCCAATGCCAGAAAAACTGGACTTGGAAGGTGACAGCACTTCGATCGGTCTTAGATGGGAGAAATGGAAAAGGTCGTTACTAATTTATTTAGAAGCAGCTGACATTGAAAGTGCAAAGAAAAAAAGAGCAACATTATTAATCTTAGGTGGAGCTGAACTTCAAGATATATATTACAACTTACCAGGTGCAAGTGTTGAATCAGCTGATGACGTTTTTGAAGTAGCCTTGAAAAAACTTGATGAGCACTTTTTTCCTAAGCAAAACAAGACGTACGAAAGACACATTTTTCGTCAAATAAAACAAGAAGAAAATGATAGCTTTGGAAAATTTCTGATTAAACTTAAAAATCAGGCGACAAAATGCAAATTTGACAATCCAGATGAACATATAATTGATCAAATTATAGGAAGATGTGTTTCGTCAGAATTACGAAAACAGGTTTTGACAATGGGGGATGACGCTACTTTGGACAAGGTCATTACACTAGCCAATACCTTGGAAATAGTAAATCATCAGTTGGAAAGTTACGAGCAAAAGGATAAATTTAAAAGTAATGAAGTAAATGCTATTAAATACATAAACAAAGAAATATCAAAACCGGAGCGAACAGATAGAGGCAAAATTATGAATAAATGTCAAAGATGTAAGAGTGATACGCACACATCCGTAGATTCAACATGTCCAGCAAGAGGAAAGAAATGTCACAGCTGTGGAAAGTTAGGGCATTATCAAAGATGCTGCAAAACAAAGCTGCACCAACAAAATAAACGGAATTTACAACAAAACCAAGACGAAAACCGAAACAGCTATAAAAAACCACGAAAAGAGAATGCAGTAAATTCTCTCGATGAAGAACCACTTCAATATATATTCAATGTAAATGACGACGTAACAATAGAATGTGACATTGGAGCGGTTAAACTAGAAATGCTAATTGATTCAGGGTGTCGACTAAATTTAATATCAGACGAAACCTGGCAGTATCTAAAAAGAAACAACGTTGATTGCTCCAAACAAGTAAAGGAGCCAAACAAAATTTTAGTAGCCTACGGCAGTGAAAAGCCTTTAGATATCAAGGGTTCTTTCGAAGCTGTGATTGAAACTAATGGGAAAATGGACTGTAACACCATCTATGTTGTCGCGAATGGACCAAGGAATTTGCTTGGTAAGGACGCAGCAATACGGTTGGGAGTATTGAAATTAGGAGTTGGTATCAACCAAATTAGTCAGAAACCAAAGGAACCATTTCCAAAATTTAAAAATGTTGTGGTGGATATTCCAATAAAAAAGTCTGTAAGACCTGTTATACAACCATACAGAAGAATACCCATTCCTATTGAAGGAAAGATAAACCAGAAGGTCAAAGAGTTGGAAGACTTGGATATTATAGAAGAAGTGCACGAGCCTTCCCCGTGGGTTTCACCTGTTGTGCCTATACTAAGAGATAATGGAGACATACGTCTATGCATTGACATGAGACGTGCAAACGTAGCCATTCAAAGAGAAAACCATCCATTACCCAGTATGGAACATTTGCTACCCAAGATAAAGGCGCAATTTTTCTCTAAACTTGACATAAAAAATGCCTTCCATCAGGTAGAACTTCATCCTAACTCTAGACAGTTGAATACATTTATAACACCTAGTGGACTTTACAGGTACAAAAGGTTAATGTTTGGAGTAACTTGTGCGCCGGAACTTTTCCAGAAAATTCTTGAAAAAATGCTAATAAAGTGTGAAGGTGTAATCAATTTTATAGATGACATCTTGTGTTGGGGTAACAATGAAGAAGAACATGATTTACGATTGTCCAAATTATTAGAGGTATTAAAAGATAACAATGTCCTACTGAATGAAGAGAAATGTATATACAAAGTGAAGAAAGTTAACTTCTTAGGACACGAATTAACACCGGAAGGAGTGAAACCATTGCCCAAGTATATTGAGAGCATATCGGAATTTAGAGTGCCAAAAACTATTGAAGAATTGCAAAGTTTTCTCGGGTTAGTAAATTACATAAATAAATGGATCCCTAACTTGGCTACAATGACAGAACCATTAAAGGAACTGCTAAGAAAGAAATTGGACAAAAAAGCGAATATTGGAGATAATTGGACAGAGAAACAAAATGAAGCCTTTCTGAAACTGAAAGAAACCCTAACAAAAATAGAAACGTTGGGATACTACGACGTGAAGGACAAAACGCAGGTGATAGCAGACGCAAGTCCCGTAGCACTTGGAGCAGTCTTAGTACAGACTGATAAAAATGGACCAAGAATTGTCGCATATGGGAATCGAACACTATCAGGCTGCGAAAGAAAGTACAGCCAGACAGAAAAAGAGGCCCTTGCTCTTGTTTGGGCTGTCGAACATTTTAATACATTTCTTTTTGGAAAAGAATTTGACTTAATAACGGATCATAAACCACTTGAATTCTTATTTAGTCCAAAATCAAGACCTTGCGCTCGAGTGGAAAGATGGGTTCTTCGCCTGCAAGCATATCGGTATAACGTAAAATATAAGCCCGGAAAGACAAATATTGCAGACCCATTATCACGTTTATGCCAATACTCGGATAAGACAAACCAACAGGAAACTGACGAGTATGTACACCAAATAGTTCATCTGGCAAGACCTCATGCAATCTCTATGAGAGACATAGTCAAAGAATCAGAGAATGATTGTGACATCTCTAACGTTAAAAAAGGAATTTTTAATAACCAGTGGGAGGAATCAGTGAAAACCTATAAAGTATTTGCAGAAGAATTATGTTTTTATGAAAATGTTCTTTTAAGGGGGAACAAAATTGTAATCCCACAAAAACTTAGAAAACAGGTTCTAGACGCAGCCCATGAAGGTCATCCGGGGATCGTGGCTATGAAGGGACGGCTACGATCTAAAGTTTGGTGGCCTCGAATCGATAAAGATGTCGAATTACTAGTGAAGAGTTGCAAAAGATGTACGTTAGTAGGCCTACCCAATCCCCCTACAGCCATGAAACGCAGAGAACTTCCATCCGAACCATGGGTGGACATTGCCATAGACTTGTTAGGGCCATTACCAAATAATGAGTACCTGCTTGTTGTCATTGATTATTACAGCCGGTATAAAGAAGTGAAAGTTACCACAACAATTACAAGTGCACAAATGATTAAGATCCTAAAGGAAATTTTCAGTCGGTTAGGTTATCCACTAACCATTACAGTAGACAATGGGCGGCAATTTGTAAGCGAGGAGTTCAAGGCTTTTTGTCTTGAATGTAACATTAGGGTTTTTAATACGGTTCCATACTGGCCACAGATGAATGGTGAAGTAGAACGCCAAAATAGGGACATAGTAAAAAGACTCAAAATTTGCAAAAGTGAGAAAAAAGACCTTAAGGAATCGTTATATGAGTATCTGATGATGTACAATTCCACTCCCCATTCAGTGACAGGAAAGACTCCATGTGAACTATTTTTCAAAAGGCAAAACAGGGACAAAATTCCTATGTTAAAGGATATAAATAACAAAGAGGATGACTTGGAAGTGAGAGACAGAGATAGATTGCAAAAAGAAAAGGGAAAAGAGTATGGAGACCGGAAAAGAAGAGCTGACGATTCGGAAATAACAGAAGGGGAAAAGGTTTACATAAAGGAAATGGAGAAGATCAACAAGCTGACGACAACTTTCAACTCTACACCATATGTAGTTGAAAAATCAGTTGGGGGAGATGTCACCGTAAGGAATGAAGAAACAGGACAAAAGCTACGTAGGAATGTGATACATTTAAAAAGAGTGGAAGGAAAATGGCAACCTGTAAAAGATGACATTTTGCCAACGGGAGATGATACTATCGATAAATAAAATGATTAGATTAGGAATAAGGAAATTACAATGCTGATTTATCTCACTAATTAATAACATAGCGTTGTTGAAAAATTATTTAACTTTTACTTAAAATAAATTAAAACTGTAATGCTTAGGTCTGTGTCAAATTATTGTATCGGTGTTGATGTAACGAAAAATAAATATAAATAAAAAAAACTTCAATAAGGAAGGGATGTAGTGTTTGTATCTATACAATAGATATATACATTGTCTCATGTACACCAGAGGAGGTAGCTGTCAATCAGGCAGTCACGTGGTTGAGCTTGCCGGGGTTGGACGTGCGCCTACGCTTGTACTGGGTGTGACAGTGAGCCAGTGAATTTGTGTGCCTACAACAAGAGATAGAGATCCTACACAAGTGGTTACTAGAACTTTATTATGATAAAACTGAAGAATTATTGACTGTCATAAAGTAAAGTATGTCAGTTTTTATAATTGTTTCGTTTTTAGTTAATGTATCGTAATACTAAATAACGACATATGCAATAGGTAATTATTTTATCCCCAATTAAACTTTATTTATTTATTTATTATTTTCAAGACATACTAAATTTTAACTTTTATTTTATCCAATTGTATTATTATTTTTAATATTCATGTATCTTGAAAAATTGTAATTTATACTACCATAATCTAAATGATGTAAGGATATTTATTTTAAATGTGTTTCCCAAAATCACTATTACGGAAACTTTTATTTTAATTTGAACGTCTAACGTCCTGTCTACTCCTCTCCGAACCCAATTGGTTTTATACACAATCACTAAGCATCACCTCCTACCCTACGCAACATAATTACCTATTTTGTTAAACAGCATCACAGAATCTCCGCCGGACAGGCCCGGCCTAGCGCGGAGATTACAGTTAATTTAATTAATTAATTAATGTAATACCTAAAACATACTAACTATTGCATAAATTGTAAATAAGTACTTACAATAACTGAAATTGTGTTTGTGTAATGTGTTAAAATCGGATGTACCCTCTTTTTCTAACTGCCTGGTATGTATGATTTTCTTTTTGGAAATAAACGTATTTGTATTTGTAAACAAATAATATAACTAAATGTTTTTATTTCAGACAACATTACAGTCTATAGAGATGTTAGAAGGCCTTATTGCTATAAAAATAAAAATAAAAAATAAAAAATAAAAATGCTTTATTTCTTTAACGTGCTTAAACAATTAATACATTAAGTTCGAGTTCTCCAATTGGGTATGAAAATACCTGTAGTAGGAGTCCCCGCTCTCCTATAGCTAAAAATACGAAATTAAGTAAAGAAACAAAACATATACTTTTACTTACAAAAGTGCCTAACAAATTAATATATTTTAATATTTATTACTACTAGGGTGTGTGAGGGTGTGTGTGAATTGTGTATGTAGGGAGTATGCATGAAGATTGTGTAAGGATGTTTTTATTTGTGTATCCTTCCTAGCCTTATGACTTTGTCTTCGGATCGGATGTATAAAAGGACACTAAGAAGGGTGTGTATGTGGATGTGAAATGTGTGTGACTGTGTGTGTGAATACCTAAATTTTCTGCAATACCTAATAATTGAAATCAATATCAGTTTGGTTGAAGATAACCATAGTAATAAGTTACATAATTTTTAAGTATGATGACCGTATGATATTTACGAATGCTACTCAATGACATTTAATAAATTCTCCGTCTCGTTATAATTCAATGTTTTTATCCAAGTAGTTACTAAGTTTTTACATTCATATAGTGTTTTAGAATATATGTTAAGCTGTTTGTTGATCTTTTTATAAAGATATGTTGCTTGTCTAGTATATTGCTGTCTGGCGAAAGAGGTCTTTGTGCTAGATACAGATGTGGTTATGAGGTCCATCCTTCTCTTATTTAGAACAGTAGGGTCAAACGTTAAATGTTTATGTAGCCTCAAGGTGGTATTTAAAATATATAGCTTTCTTACTGTTAGTAGCTGATACGTAGAATATAATAAATCAGTGGAGAATATTCGTCGTTTAAAAAACATGACTTTCAATAATAGGCGTTGAGCTCTTTCTACTTCTATGTACCTTGTCTTAGAAGCCCCTCCCCAGACTGGAATACAATAGCATATAATAGATTGTGCAAGTGCCACATATATAGTTTTTAATAATAAAATATTATATATGCTATGCTATATACGAGTATAAGAATTAAGGTGAAATATTTAGTGCTGACATAAACAGCTGAATTGAAGTCTCTTTGCTGTCTCTTTTTGAACTGTCCTTTTATATAATTTATCCTAGTCCATGAGCTCTGAATATTGTCAATATAGTATTATAAGAACCTCTCAAACAAGTAATATAATAGCGTACGTGTACATCTTTAATACACTTTCGTATTACACATCGTGTATTGTGATACAAAGTTTACTGAACACAAGTATTCATCAATGCAATCCGCTCCTGAGCAAGTTCCCGCGGAAATGAAGCAAGTTGTGGTCCCCGAAGCCGCTTTGATGCGATCAGCTGATTAACGGAGCTCGCTCGTAGCCAGCTCACCTCATACGTGTGGCTTATTTACCTACTCGTTCTGTACGTACTGTAAGTGTAAGCACTCTTGGAGAACTCTGGTTTTGTACTCATTCAAGAAATATGCAAGTTTAGTTAATTAATAGTAATACATTAATTAAACAGTAATAAATAATCATTAACATGAAAATCGTTTGTTTCGGTTAACTAAAGATCTATAGCATGTTATAAAACTTAAATAGTACGTTAGTAACACGAAAAATAATTCAAAGCCCTAACAACAATTACAAAAAACACTATACCTCTAGATAAAAATGCCCTAATTATTTCAGTAACAATACTGTTCAAAACTTATCTATGACTACATAAAACTCATATCCCCACTTTATAATCGAGAAAAATTGTGAGCAAAGAGAAGTGTAAAGTTGTGAGACGGTGTGAAGTTTTGGATTAAATTCCGTAACGCAATCTGACGAGACAGATCGTAGGGATTCAGCATTAGATCGTGTTTCTGACTTTTCTCAACAGAAGGAAAGTACCTCTGTCTTGCCCTATAGAAAATATAAATGTTCTTATATAAACCCATTTTTAAGATTCAAATCAAAGATTCAGAAAATTTGTCAAAAAACATTTTTACCCGGTATGATAAACTTTTCAAAATAGAGACCATCGAGGGGAAAAATGCCATGCAGCTAAGCCTACTGCCCGTTTTTAATACAGTTTTTTTTATATATAGTCTATGAAGCCAATTTTCAACGCAGTGCATGTTAGTTTTCTTCTTAAAACATCTGTAGTGAAAAACAATAAACGTAGTAATTTCTATATTATTATTATTTATTATTATTTATTTATTTAAAAAGTATAACATTACAGCTTACACCAATGCGTTATACAATTATATATTAAAATTAATTATTGATTAAAATAAAATATAAATTCAATATGTACAATTAAAAAGATAAAGTAAGATATACAATTCATTATAAATAGGGACGTTCCTTTCATTCATCACGCTCACAGAACGCCAGACATTTCTCACTCACAGTCATCAATCTATCAGCAAACAAATCACACTCTGGTACCGAAGACAACAGTGTGTTGAGTGATGACCGGGCCCGGACGAGCGGAGACATGCTACGAGCAACAGTATGCAACGCCGGAACCGACAATAGAACGTGCTTACGAGTTCGGAGGTATTTGTCAGGCACAAACAGTCGACATACTTGATTGGTGAGCTGTGGGCAGTCTGATTCACCACGCAACATGCGACATGCTGCAACAAGCTGCTCACAGTCTCGTCGAACTTCCAACGAGTTGAACCCCAGCATACCAAGGAGGTATTTTGTCGGATACATAAAAGGGTAGTACCCAAATTTCTTTTTGTACAGAAAACGGAGGAACGCTTTCTGCACTTTTTCGAGCAATAGCACGTATGTTGATTCATGAGGGCTCCAGACGATGGCTCCAGTTTCAATCTTACTTCTCACAAGAGCTGTAAAGAGAAGTTCTATTGCTTTTAGATTTTTGAAATCCTTAGCGTTACGAAGAACGAAACCTAGCCTTTTGGAGCAATCAGCAGCCAGGGTCTTTATGTGCTCGTGGAACGTTAGACGAGTATCAAAAGTGACACCAAGGTCTTTGATAGAGTTCACACGAGCAATCATTTCGGACCCAAGCACATAAGTTGCTTCATAGGTCTGGGTCGCCCTCGTGAAAGACACACAAAAGCATTTGCTGGCGTTAAAGTGCAGTTTGTTCTGTACACTCCATCTGTACACAGCGTCTAGGTCCTTCTGTAATAAGTTACAATCAGCCATCTGATTTACATTTAGTATCAGCTTCAGGTCATCAGCATACAGAAGACAAGATACGTGTTTAAGAATGGCCTCTATATCATTAATCATTATAACGAAAAGAAGCGGGCCGAGGATAGAACCTTGACTCACACCTGATCGCGTATGATAAGGTTTTGAGGTGTAACAGCCATACTTGACATACTGTTGTCGGTTTCTGAGATAGTCGGCAAACAGGCTGAGCAGACTTGGAGCAAATCCAATGGCGCACAGCTTTTCAAGTAGGACGTCATTATCAACCCGATCAAAGGCTTTTTTAAAATCGAGGTATGCTACGTCCACTTGGAAGCCACTCTCCATATGACCGGATATAGTGTCCGCCAGCGTCAATAGATTTGTGTTTGTTGATCGACCACTCCTAAATCTGTGTTGTGAATCTGCCAAGTATGGCTGAATTTGAGGGCATAATTTTTTATGCAATATAGTCTCAAAAACCTTGGCTGGAGAACAGAGAATCGCGATAGGGCGATAAAACTCTACATGGGAACGATCTGAGGTCTTAGGGATAGGGCTCACGCGAGATAATTTCCATTGTGTCGGGTACTTGCTACTTGCCAACACTAGGTTAAATAGGTAGCACAAGGGTGTAACAAAAACATCTGCACATGCTTGCAGGACATAAGGCGGAATATTGTCAGGTCCTACTAAACTACGGGGCTTTATTCTACGGAGTACTAATTCTACATCCCGCTCTGAAACATGAGAAATGTTAACGTAATTGGCCGTTCGCGTGTGATCAGTTTGATTTGTGTATTCTGCGCTTAATTTGGGTTCTTCTGGTAAAAATACTCCGGAAAAGAACTCCGCAAATGCAGTTGCAGCCGCCTCACCAACGAATTCCCTGCTCTCATAGCTTACTTTTGGCTCAAACCCTCCCTTAGACTTGAGATTAGCAATGTGCTTCCAGAAAGCCCGCGGATTTGCGTTTAAGTTGGTTTCAAGATCACGTATATACTGGTCGTATTTAAAGGCAAGCTTAGCTTTGATGTCCAACCTAATCTTACTAAAAGCCTCATATACAGCTCTATTTTTGGTTGACTTCCATTTTCGATGAAGTGCAGCTTTATGGTTTATGTCGTTGATTAACTCACCCGTGAACCAAACCGGGTATCTTCGCTGGCTACTCTTTGATCGAATTTTTTTCGGCATGCTGATATCAAATATGTCATATATTTTCTTGTAGAATAATTCGATCGCGGAATCAACGTCTCTACATTCGTATAAAGCAAACCATGAGGCTTGGCAAAGTAGACCATAAAACAGCGCAAAGTCACCTTTAGCAAAGTTCCAGTCACGTTGCGGACTAATATTGCTTGGATCAAGGCGACCAGTACAACGAGATGGGTGCACACTAGCTAATGGGATTACAATGTCTAAGGGAGGGTGATACTTGTCGGTGTGTTCGACCAGACCGATGTCCGCCGCACACACACTCACCCCTCCAACACACTCCGGCGCCAGCACCACGTCTAACTTTCCACCATGCTCATTCTTCACCTCATTTTTCTCTACCATACCACAAAAATTTACGAAATATCCATAGTAATTAAAAATGTTGACAGTGGCACTATTTAAATTTAGATCTCCCAAAATTAATACAGTACCATCAATATTTAAGTATCCGTCTTCTAACAAACAAAACCAATTCATATAGACCTTATCTTGAGCTTTCGGGTGAATATAAATTACACAAACAACAAATACTTCGCCATTAAACGTGAAAGATGCCCAGAGATCTTCTCCATTCTCAGTCTCCAAATCACGTCGACGATGCAGAGTGATACCGGGACGCGCAGCTAGCAGTACTCCTCCGCATGAGGTGGGGGGATCGCGCCGCAGTACGCTCCAGCCTCCTTCGGTTACCTCTGCATCTCCGATTGATGCGTCCAGATTCGTCTCAGAAACAGCTACAATGTCGTGTTCGACCACAAGAAGGTTTTGTCGCCAGTGCTTGAGCTTGGTTCTTAAGCCCCGTACATTCTGATAAATTATATCCAGGCTATGGTCATCTCTTGAATTACAGGTAATTGAAGACGCGCTGTTAGAGTTATCTACGTTGTTCTTGGATATTTTTTGGGCCTAGAAATGGAATCCAGGCTTTGACCCTGGCGTTGTCCGGCCATACAGCAACAGAAATACAACCCTCATAGTACTCAGCAGGAACTCCGATTTTATACGACTTGTAGTCTCCTTTAGGATTGAGTTCTTGGATCGTAAAGGTTCCAGTAGGACATAATGTTGGTAAGTAGCTTTTCACTTCTTCTACTCCAGAGACCATATTCCATAGATGAAAGTAGTGATAACGCTCCACTGCCTTCAGACCTGATGCTGTAGAGCTACCAGTGCAGCGCAAGGATGCTGGGCGGCTTTTGTTCTGGACTGGCAGTCTCTCTTCGTTGCTACTTTCTATCACAGGTAGTAGTTTGTTACCAGATTTTTGAGTCTGTGTTTTAGACTTAATCAATATTGCCTGGTCATCTAGGTTAGTCATACCCACACCTCGAGCTGAACACCGAACTTCTGTAGGTATGTCTGATGGCAAAGCAGGTTTAGCGGCCACTATTTTATTTCTGGGTGAACTAGAGACAACGGTGGCAAAAGTATGCTGCATATTCTTTGACAAGTTTGTGTTTACATCTTGGCTTGGGTGAACTACAGCATTGACTGCCTTTGCATTAAACAGAGATATGAATTTATCTATTTTCTCATTATACATATCTAAAGATGAGGTTACTTTATTAAGGACATTTTTCATAGAGGATATTTCCTGGCGAATCAATCTCATCTCGGCCATCACCCCTAAAAGGTCATTATCAGCGAGTTCTGAAGGGCTTGTTACTTTAGTCTTTTGTCTTCTGATAGTAACGTTCGATACATCTATTTTAAGTGCAGGGCCTTTTGATTTTTGCTCGGTAGCTTTACAGCGACATTCGGGGCAGGCCCAATTAGCTTCATCCACAGCGGTGGCCAAAGTAGCATCACTACAAGCAGTATGAAAAATGTTACTGCAACTAGCAAGCATACAGCAGACTTTACCTTCTCCATCGTCAATGAATTCGCTACAAGCATGGCATAGGGAAGTGATGAGTGAGATAACTCCATTCGCGGAAACTTTAGGCATCGTTACGCACCTTAGTTATTTATTGTAGTAATTGGGTATGATTCAGGATATATATAGGATATATATATATATAAGCTTTTCACTTATTATTCATGTTTAAAAGTGACATGGAGATTATAAAAAATAAATACAATTTTAAATAATGAAAAAAGAAAATTTTTAAATGTTCGAAGGCCGACAAAATTACTTGTGGGTAAAACTATCAGATCGTTTTATAAATGACTTCGAGTCAAGAAAATAGAGTCAATGGTAGTGTAAGAAGAAATGAATTCAATCATAGAAATCTTTGTTCCAGCTAAAGCAAAGGAAAAGTAACCGTAACCGAGTAACCAAGTTTATAATATGTTACTTCTCAAAATAAAAATAAAGGAACTGTTATACGATCGTTTTGTTGTCCGTCGGTCTGTTAGTCTGTCAAGATTCCCTTTCTCGGGCCCCGTTAGACATAATCAAGTTAAAACTAAAATAGAGTCAATGGTAGTGTAAGAAGAAACGAATTCAATCATAGAAATCTTTGTTCCAGCTAAAGTAAAGGAAAAGTAACCGTAATCGAGTAACCAAGTTTATAATATGTTACTTCTCAAAATAAAAATAAAGGAACTGTTATACGATCGTTTTGTTGTCCGTCGGTCTGTTAGTCTGTCAAGATTCCCTTTCTCGGGCCCCGTTAGACATAATCAAGTTTAAACTAAAATAGAGTCAATGGTAGTGTAAGAAGAAACGAATTCAATCATAGAAATCTTTGTTCCAGCTAAAGCAAAGGAAAAGTAACCGTAACCGAGTAACCAAGTTTATAATATGTTACTTCTCAAAATAAAAATAAAGGAACTGTTATACGATCGTTTTGTTGTCCGTCGGTCTGTTAGTCTGTCAAGATTCCCTTTCTCGGGCCCCGTTAGACATAATCAAGTTTAAACTAAAATAGAGTCAATGGTAGTGTAAGAAGAAACGAATTCAATCATAGAAATCTTTGTTCCGGCTAAAGCAAAGGAAAAGTAACCGAGTAACCAAGTTTATAATATGTTACTTCTCAAAATAAAAATAAAGGAACTGTTATACGATCGGTTTGTTGTCCGTCGGTCTGTTAGTCTGTCAAGATTCCCTTTCTCGGGCCCCGTTAGACATAATCAAGTTTAAACTAATACTTTCTACAGAAATATATGGCCTTATAATGCTGGCAAAAGATCACGCTTCATACTCAACGCAAAAAAACTGTTATTGCCCTCTATATAATCAATTTTATACAAATCGGCTCACAATAAAAACCTATAGGATACTTCCAGTTGACTTGAAAGCTTTAAGTTCCGTTTACTATTAGGTCTTCTAGCACACATCTAAGATAAAGTATTAAAATTACCTATATTTCAGTATTCAAGAAAAAATGTGGGTCCAACTTAATTAGACCCTTTGGAAACATAAAGTGTAATATATCGTAAGCGTCAAGTTAAGTTGGCCCTTTAATCTGGCCCTTGGATTCAATCCAGTTGCTCCTGGATTGAATTTATGTTTTAAATATTATGCTTGGAACCCTCAGAGAACGAGTCCTACTCTCCCTTGATCAGTTTTTTTATTGTCTTGTATTGTTTGATAAAAGTACTTTATGCATATAAAGGTTGTTTTTTTTAGAGGTATAGAACTTTAAGTTGGCAACACTTTTTTAACTGGCGGCCATTTTGTCAGCTGTAAAGTGATTTATGTTTAGTTTGGTTTGGCATTTCAACATGAATAGACTGACGCCTGAACAATGCTTCCAAATTGTGCAAATTTATTTTGAAAATCATGGTTCTGTTCGAAAGGCGTATCGCGCATTACGTCCAATTTACGGTTAACATAATCGTCCATCAGAGCAATTAATTCAATTAACTATGAAACGTTTTTGCACCACGTTTACTCTAAATGATAATACGCATCCACAGAGTTGTCGTACAGTGCGTACAGAAGAAGTCATTGCTGCTATAGAGCGTAGCGTAGAGGAAGACCCGAATCAGTCTATCCGCCACCGTGCACAGGAATTGGATATGTGTCCATCCACTATATGGAAGATTTTGCGATTTAACGCCACTTGACTATTTTCTGTGGGGATATGTGAAGTCGCAAGTCTACGCCGATAAGCCCGAAACGATTGACCACTTGGAGGACAACATTCTGGGAGTTATTGCCGATATACGGCCACAAATGTTGGAAAAAGTCATCGAAAATTGGACCTCCAGATTAGACTACGTCCGAGCCAGCCGTGGCGGATATATGCCAGAAGTCTTATTTAAATTATAATGCCAGAAGGTTGTCTTTCGAATAAAATAAATTTCATATCAATAAAGAAAATCATCTTTGTTTTATTCCATTTCAAAGTTCTATACCTCTAAAAAAAAACACACGTTACTAGTTAGGCAATACCTGTATCTAGTGTTTAGTAAAGCAGGCCTCAGTTATTCTGCTAAATCACTTCGTCAGGCAATACCCTTCTTTCCGGCTCTCGGACATAATAATGTAGTATTATGTACAATGTACATATCCGGCTTCTTTTGTTTTCGTTTGCTCTGAACTCTTGATAATGAGTCATACTTTTGTTACTTATCGATGGACCCAGTTCTAATAAAGCAGTCATAACATAACAATAAATCTTATAGTTTTTTATTTCTGTCGGTTAACGTGTTTAATAAGACACGGTTTATGAAAACAGTTTGAAGTGATTGAAACACTTATTCTTTCAGAGAAACAAACGTAATCCTTTATTCCAGAGATATAAAGAGAATAAAGGGTTCTGTTTCGACAATCGGTCAATAGAAAGAAGCACTTTTACGTAGTGGTTCTATTTCATATGTTGCTATGACAAAATGTTATATTTGTTGTGTTTGTAACTGGTAAATTATAAAAAAATCCATTGAAGTATTCGCAGAGCACGTTCCACCCCCGCAGTTCGCCCCACAAATGGGATAAGCGGGATTACGCGTGTTCCCATTATACCGCACCGTTCGTCCCCTCCATCCCCCCTCCCACCCCTGCACCGCAGGCTTTGATGCTGGCTTAGCAGCGCCGCGCAGTTTCTGTTGCGGACTTACTGCTGCCTCTGATCTGACTAACGAGTTCTTACTTATTTGACACTAGGAAAAGAAAAGGTGTCAAACTAAATTAATTAATTAATGAATAGAGTACTTTTGTATGGTGAAAGTGAAAGTACTAGTATGTATGGTGAAAGTGAATGTGTTATCTCTATAATATACGTGTATTGGTAACAATACGCTTGTTCTCTACCGCGCCTTTTGTTATTATGTCGTTGAGAACTAGGATGAAAACCACTCAATCATAAAGTGGGAGAGTGAAAGTAGGTGAGGAATTATTCAGATTGTCCAGGGAGTACCACAACATCTACGGAAGTCGGTAAGGGGCGAACGACTGATACTACGCGGGATCCTTGAACCTCACGCTATTTTAACTTATATTTAACTTATACCAGGGTCTCATTGCATATTTTTATAATGTACATGGATTAATAAATAAAAAATATATATGTCAGCGTCGTTGTGCGAAGCTAGAAATACATAAAGAAAACCACGCGTAAAGCGAAAGTACCACGTGCACCGAGCGGTCGAGTGGGGTGACGCGGCCTCCCCACCACTACTGCATATAAGCCACTGCGCGCAAGAGTAGAGCCGAGCTCCTCCCTGAGTCGAGCCGTGCTCCTCGAGAGTAGAGCCGCGAACACCACCGGACAAGACAACCCAAGGACATGCCCATAGTCATGGGCATCGGAAGACGTCTCAGCAAGGGGGCACCCGCCCCGACGCTGAATACCCACGCCCCAGAAAGGGGGATGTGAGATAGCCAACTCGCGTCGCTGGGGACACTTCTTCTTGTCAGGCACGCTCGGTGCACGGACTGCAGTTTTCTTTATGAAAGTGAAAGTGATAATTACAGTGATAGTTATAACTAAAATAAACTGTGATTAAAATAAAAGTTATTATCAAATTATTAACATCGTTTCAATTATGTCGGACGATTATTCTACATATGTTTATGTTCCAGTGACAGTGATAAATGAGATAATTATTAATAACTATCGCTTAGTATTAATAATTACCACATCATTTGGTAAATGTGATAAATTCAGGTAGATTAATCACTTTGACCAGGGATTTACAGGTTAGGGGAAAGTAATAAATCACGCATAATCAATTAAATTTTGATTAATATTTCATATCGTATTTCTGATAAAACTAGGGGGATTGCCTCGTTCTGCCCCGCTTCACACCGATTCGCTCGGCTCCCTAAATTTTCGTCGTCGCACCTATTCTTTACTTATGGTGAATGATTTTCGGTTTCACACTGTACGGTCTGTATTGGCGCTCCTCACCGGCCCGTAACGATGCTTTGATTCAAAATTCATTACTTTCACCACAGGCACGTAAAAAATATGAAGGATTGTGTTTAACCAATAATGCACATATTACTTCTAAAACGGATAAATACTCACCAAATTGTGTTTCATGAAGTAACTTTCATTTTAGTAACCTTTGTATAGTCAATGATATCGGGGGTCGCCTCGCTCCGCTCCACTTCGCTCGGCTCCCAATGTGTATTTACATGTTAACCTAAAACGCTCCTCCTCGCTTCGCTCGTCGTCGCTACCTATTTTCGGCCTATAGCCTATGGCCTATAGGACTTTGAGCATATTTGGCAAGCTTTTATCCGTTTAGGTGAGCACTTAAATTGTACCCAATTGGCCCTAACCACCGGTGAATGTGATCAATTTATTACTTTCACTGTTTGAATTGGTATTTATTAGATAATAATCACAGAATTATTAATAATTTTCAATTAATCATTCTCACATTGACTGACATAATATATAAGATTACTCTTATTTATGCAGCCATAACCATACTGAAGACTCAGTAAGTAATAGGTATCAAAGTTCGAAGACTCTTTTTGTGAAATTCGATAATTATTATTTTCCTTTTACCTACAAACGCAAGCCTAGCCCCGAGTCAACAACTATGGGAGATAAATATTGTATTTAACGAAATTAGCAAAAAGTGTTATCGATCCGTGTTACTGATCGTGATCACTGATCACTTACCAAGTCTACAGTATGAATTTGGCTGCATAAATTAAAGTCACCTTATACTATATAAATAAATAAATATGCAACTGCCTATTATACGATCTGTCTCACGGTATTCCGTAGTTAGTACTATAAATATTATAAATTTCACCTCATGTATGTATATTATAATTATCAGACGTTTCGCCTGATCCAATAAACATGGTGACTGTTCCTTCATTCAGTGTGAGACTCAACTGGAAGGTACGAGACTAACGTATTCCAATCCGCAGTTCCGCAACTCGCTTAGTTTGAACTTGAGACGATTAACAACTTACGTGACAGGCGTCGGAGCAACCTGGGGCAACTACACACATACTCAAACATATAGGATACTGTGTCTCACTATAGCTATATTGAGTTGCGGAAGTTTCTGGGAAAAATATTATTTTATCACTAAATAGGTTATTTCAATAAATAAATATTTCATATTTAGTGATACAGATACATACATTCGTTAAAATTAGAGTTAGTTGACATCATGAATATTTACACAGTCAAAAAAGTGCCGATTTTAGGGCTCCGTACCTCAAGAGAAAAAAAACGGAACCTGACAAACAATTCAGCACCCTCTGAGTACGGAACCCTAATTTTATTATTTGTTGTTTTAAATTAGAGTATGTACAATAACGTGTGCAAATTAGAAACTTGTATGTATTACCATCTTTAAGGTGGAGCTGAAACAAATACGGCAGAAAAAAACATATTTTCGTGGTTTATTGTGTAGGTTTCAATATATATTTTTTATTTTTGTTTTACGCCATGTTAGAGGCCAACACTTATTCTGTAAAAGTTTCAATTTTCTACCTATTACGGCTGAAGTTGTAGACACCTGCGACTGACAGACAGACAGACAGCGGAGGCTTAAATAGGGTCCGGCTTAGCACTTTTCGTATTCGGGTACGGATTCCTAAAAAATGCATTTGGGTATGTCATTAACATAAATATTGCAAAAATTTAACAAGTATTTTTAGCTTTGCAGCTTTTTTATTAACATAATATACGTATAGCCCCTTAAACAGATACATATAGTCACATCCAGTTGCATGTTTGTACATACACACGAGTGTATCGTGTCATGATGTGTACAATAAATAACGTTTGGTGTTTGATCAAAGTCTGTAACACAATTTAGTACATTTAATTTTCAAACACTGATTTATTTCTATTAGATATCTAAATATCATTGTTAGTCTGCCAAAAGAAATAACACCTACAAAAGTTTATAAATGAGCTTACTTTCGTTTATATAGCCAAATTCATACTAGAGACGCGGTGAAGGATCAGTACTAAGGTTCAAGTGGGTCGAAATATAACCCAAAAATAATTTACCGGCATCAGTCGAATGAACGACACTATACATTGTATTACTTGTATGTTGTCATTGATGTTCATGTTTAATTTATTATTGATATATAAACCCTAGAATGAGTACAAAGCCAAGTCAAATGAATCCCAAACTCAACTCTCGTCACGGGGAGTCGCTCTGAACCACAGAGCCAATCAACTCAACCGTCAACCGAACTACTTCCGCTGAGTGTCTGCTGTCGCAGCAAATCCGTCCGCGATCACGAGCCGCGCCAGCGCGTACCGCGACGCAACGTCGACGCAAACATGCGACATAAAACCGCGACTGTCGCGCGCCACCATTATTGAAATTAAACTGAGAACCTCGTGTTCCGTACAACTTGCACAAATCAAGAATGTACGAGGAAGATTTCTGTAGCTCGTGCTCTAAAAAAATAACAAGAACGAACAAAACCGCCCTGGCCACTAATCGGGGGGTTGTTTGTTCAAACCCTCTGAGAGCATGTGTGTATTCGGTTTGTGAGCTTCGTAATGCAGGTTAAGTTGAAGTTCTATACTTGTGCCATAAATTAGAAGATACGATGCAAATCCTAAGAAAACCATGATTTATCCTGCCAAATTCTTAATGGAGATACCCAGATACCCTGGTGAGCGTTTGTACAGCAAAATGACAGACTTTTTGACGGAACAGGGTTGGATGTGTACGGACGTTACAAGTTTGCAGATAAGTTCAGACACGTTCACGTTCATTAGTGAGGCTCACGGGTGTAAGCGCTGGCTGGACCATTGCATTGTTACCAGCGCAGCCATGCAGTGTGTTATGGACGTGCACGTTCGGTATGACGTATATTGGTCTGACCATATGCCATTAGTTCTCACTTGCAATCTCAATGTCATCAAGGAAAAGACTGTAATTAATAATCCTGTATGTAATACAGTCAAATGGGGACAGAGAAATGAAGAGCAATGTAATTATTATAAGAGTATATGTAATTCAAAGTTGAAGCACATTGACTTGCCTAGTGAGTTTCTAGTATGTTGCGGCAAATACTGTAGTAAGTCATCTCACCATAATATTATAAATAAGATGTATTTACAGATTATAAATATTTTATGTTCGAGTGCAAGTGCCACCTATCAACGTGGGTACAAAGGGCGTAAAAAACCTTTGATCGGCTGGAACAAGCATGTGACCGAAGCTCACAGGAGAGCAAAGCTTGAATTTCATATGTGGGCTTTGTGTGGAAAGCCGTCTTCTGGTGCAATTTTCCACACAATGGTTGAAACACGTAAGGTTTTAAAGGGAAAACTCAAGTGGTGCCAAAGCCACCAAGAGCAAATAAGAATGGATTTAATAGCAAAATACCATGCAAACTCAGACTTTAAAAGTTTCTGGAAAAGCACAAACAAGCTAAACCCTAAGCCTAGCATTCCTGTGAGTGTCGACGGGATCTCCAGCCTTAAGGATATTGCCGAAATGTTTAAACGCAAGTTTGCAATTGAATCACCGTTGGGATTGGCGTGCCGAGAGCTTGATGCTGAATCCCAGAGTGCAGAACAGTTAACAATCATTCTAGCAAAAGATGTCAGGTTCGCAATAAAAAAGATGACAAAAGAAAAGTCGCCTGGGCACTATGGGCTCAGCGTCGAGCATCTTCGACACGCTGGTACTCATTTACCTCGCGTTCTCGCACTCCTGTTTAACCTGTGTCTGAGTCACTCATACCAGTACGTGCCTGGGTGGTACCTATAGTCAAAAATAGAACCGGAGACGTATCGGACGGGACAAATTACAGGCCTATTTCCTTAGCTACCATCACAGCAAAAGTTCTTGACAGTGTGCTCAACTCTCATCTGAATAAACATGTCAAGCTTCGTGACGCCCAGTTCGGCTTCCGGCCTGGGTTGTCGACGGAGACTGCCATTCTCAGTTTAAAGCATACTGTCGGGTACTACACTGACAGGAAAACACCGGTATATGCGTGTTTTCTAGATTTGTCCAAGGCCCTTGATCTTGTCTCGTTCGACGTTCTCTGGCAGAAACTAAAAGAGACAACGCTACCATCGGAGTTAGCTTCTCTTCTGAGATACTGGTATCTAAACCAGGAAAATCATGTGAGATGGGCGGGCGAATTTTCAGAACCATATAAACCAGTGTGCGGAGTGAGGCAGGGGGGATTAAGCTCTCCTATGCTTTTTAATCTGTACATGGATGCGCCGATCGGGGAGCTCAGCAGCACGCATGTCGGCTGTTATATAGACGGTATTTGTCTCAATCATTTAAGCTATGCGGACGACATGGTGTTGCTGGCCCCCTCAGTTGGCGCCCTCCGCCAGCTACTCGCGTTGTGTGAGTCATACACTGCTTCCCATGGGTTGATTTATAATACTAAGAAGTCAGAGTACATGGTCTTCAGGGCTGGAAATAAGTGTTCCTCATCGGTTCTCCCTGTTCTTCTTAACGGTGCACCGCTAAATCGGGTGCATCAGTATAAATACTTGGGGCATTTAGTGACAGATGATCTGAAATACGATGTAGACATGGAGAGGGAACGCAGAGCATTATCAGTCCGGGCAAACATGCTGGCCAGCAGATTCTCCAGATGAACAGATGCAGTAAAAGATTTCATTATTTAAAGCTTAATGCACATCATTGTACTCGGGGGCCCTGTGGTTCAGTTATACTAAAAAGGCTTACAATGCTCTGCGTATCCAGTATAATAACGCTTTTAGGGCTGTGCTGCGGCTGCTGCGTTTTTGTAGTGCGTCGGCGATGTTCGCTTAAGCACGAACCGACGGTTTCGATGCCATATGGCGAAAGAAGTCTGCCTCGGTGCTGCACAGACTCCGGAGCCCCAACACGTACGTGTTATATCCGATCGGTTCGACAATCCGTTTATGTTTAAACTGATTGATCGGACAAGATCACTCTTAGTCATTAATTACTAATATAGAATAAGAGTATTGTTACTAACATAATGGATCCATGTTGTCTGATAAATAAAGATATTATTATTATTAAACGAATCCAACAGAGTAATTTATTTACAAAATTGTTAAAGTTCCACCAAGTGCCAACATCACATAAATCGACTTTACACCAGTAGGCTTGATGTTAAAAACCGGACAAGTGAGTCGGACTCGCCCAACAAGAGGTTTGTTAAATTACAATGTATAGTTTTCAAATTTTTCTTGCCAAATTTTATAGTTCTAGTCTAGGTCACGAAAAATACCCTGAAAATTTTGATTCCCTCGACAGTGTCGAAAAATACGTTTTTTGCGTCATAAACGATCGTATCCTTTCTTACGTTAACTAAGGTGTCATATTTGATAAAACACTATCTTGGGCCCCTCATATTAAATCTCTTAGCCGAAAGATGTTTGGAACCTTCCACTCACTTCGACGCTTGCAGAACTTTTTGCCCATTCGGACCAAAATCATGTTAGCACAATCCCTCCTTCTTCCAATTCTCGATTATGCTGACTCTGGTTTCTTGATCTCACTCAAAAGCTTCTTGACAAGCTTTAGCGCCTACAAAACCTGTGTATACGCTTCATCTTCGGCCTTCGCAAATTTGACCATGCCATGAATTTCGCACACAGCTAAAATGGCTCCCTATTCGTTTTCGTAGAAATACTCATATCCTTTCTCTTCTCTTCACTGTTCTTAACAATGCTTCTGCACCCAATTATCTTCGGGAACGTTTCATTTCCTTTTCTGATCGAGGCAGACTGCAACGCCCTGTCAACCAGAAAAACTTGTGTCTACCTACACATAAAACTGGTTTTTATTCCGACTCTTTTACCGTGCATGCTGCTCTATATCGTTCTAATCGTCTACCTGAATCTGTTCAAATCTGTCGTACTTTAAACACATTTAAAATTAAACTCAAAGCTCGTTACTTTAGTGAGCTTCACTCTTAACTTGTCCACTATTGTTCATGTGCACTCCATATAAGATTATCCGTAATTTATTATATATGTGTAAGTGTATGTACTTGATTATATATGTCTATTTTTTTTAATAAATATTATATTTTTTGTGTAAGTTCATATATTCGTTTATTGTAGCTTTAGGAATGATTATTATTATTAACTTTTTAATTTGTAGTTGACTTTATTTTATATTTACATGCTTCCCTCTATACTTTTTCCTTCTCATCTTGTCTCACTCAAAGGTTGCCTGGTAGATATTGCTATTAGCAATAAGTGCCGCCTTTGTACAATATGTTCTTTTTTATGTCTTGTTTTTATGTATCTTTTGTAAATGTATATTAAGTGTAATAAATAAAATAAATAAATAAGAAGTTTGATTTTTTAGGGTTCCGTACCCAAAGGGTAACCAACGGAACCCAATATTACTAAGACTCCGCTGTCTGTCCGTCCGTCCGTCCGTCCGTCTGTCACCAGGCTGTATTTTTATGATCCGTGATAGTTAGACAGTTGAAATTTTCACAGATGATGTATTTCTGTTGCCGCTATAACAACAAATACTAAAACCGACCAAGTGCGAGTCGGACCCGCGCACTCCCATGCAACAGACATGATTTTTTGCCGTTTTTATAGATAATGGTACGGAACCCTCCGTGCGCGAGTCTGACTCGCACTTGGCCGGTTTTTCACAGCTTCAAGGGACTGATTGGCTTGAGTATATGGTTCTAATGTCAACTCGATACCTCCGCCCGTTCTCGAGATAAGGGGTCTTGACAGACGGATGGACGGACGGATGCACGGACGGACAGACGGACAGACAGACGGATAGACAGAGGGACAACAAAGTGATTCTAGAAGGGCTCCGTTCCTTCCTCTTGAGGTACGAAACCCTAAAAATCGACAAAATATCATCATTTTTGTTTAGCATCTCCTTAATACAGTAGTTATCTGGTATGATTTATATGATTATAAACTGTTGATATATTAAATAGCTATAACTGCTACTTACAATATTTATATAAGACCAGAATTATAAACAATGTCAGAATGTTATCGAATAGGTAACCTAAATATAATAGACTATCTAAATAAATATCTATCTAAATAACATTAGGTTAAGTAAACATATATTTTTGTTAGTTGTAAATTAATAGACGTTTTTAATAAAATAAAGCGCCCTGGTTCTCTACCAGGAAACAAATTTTAATTGGTGAAAGATGGAAGCTTTTTAAAAAAATATTATTTTTGGTATAAATATAATTGCTGTGAAACAAGTCCTACAAGTGTAGTTAATCATAATGTTAATATATATTTTTTTAATTTAATACTATCTCGTAATGCGCTCAAAACCCTTGAAATAAAACAATAACCTTTATCAATAGCCAATAGCAGCCCAAACATCGCAACGTCGGTCGCTAGTGTGACGTCACTGAACGATGCTCGAACGGTCTCCACTTTTGTTTCCGACGTCGCGTCGCGTCGTTTCACAAAAATGTGGAATTGTTTCCGCAAAACGGAATCGGTTCGTGGAATCTCATTCACAAAGTTGCAGCAAAGGGATCTGTTAGATGGCTTGTACGGCTTGTACTTGATATTGCCGATTGTTTTCATCGTTGCATTTTTTAAAGGAAAATCAATATTCACAGAAACCTGTCTACTAATAAAGTTAAAGAAGATTATGATAATAATTTTTACAATGCAAGTGCTCGTAAAGTTCTGTTTTATATTTTTTGTTTGATAAACACTTGTACTTGTCCACTTATTTATATTAATTTCCCTTACCGGTTTCGCTGTTAAAGCATTATCAAAGGTTTGTTTGGTTGTTTACGTACAATATATAACAAAAAATGTTTCAAAAGTTCCACCAAGTGCCAACAATCACGAGCATCAACTTCTGTTTTATATGCGTCTAATCCGTTGTCAAAGTCAACTTTACCGCACGAGTGATTTTTTTTTGTTCGTAGGCTGCGTTCAATTTAATGAAATTAAATGAAAACTGTTTAGACAACATTTTGAGTAGGTACCTAGTTACTTTAAAAATTGAAAATTCTGATGATACTTAACAACCAATTCGCGCCTGATTTTTACTTTTTAATTTCTTTTGATATAATAATACATAGGTAACAAGAAGGATACTGAAATCTGGTTAAAATAAACTTCTCAGTAGGTAACCTCATTTAATCGTAATTTGAATAGGAAATTTTTGATTATAATGCAAAAAGACAAAAAGTTTTAGATCCATCGCAAAATGATACTGGTTACTTGCATTCTCTGTACATTATAAAAAATACAATATCATCGATCGGCCTTCCTTGATAAAAAACATTCCTTGTTTAAAAATTCCTACAATTCAAAGTGAAAAAAATTCAACCTAATAGACCACAAACCAACGAAAAAACCAATGCAAAAAGACAAAAAGTTTTAGATCCATCGCAAAATGATACTGGTTACTTGCATTCTCTGTACATTATAAAAAATACAATATTATCGATCGGCCTTCCTTGATAAAAAACATTCCTTGTTTAAAAATTCCTACAATTCAAAGTGAAAAAAATTCAACCTAATAGACCACAAACCAACGAAAAAACCAATGCAAAAAGACAAAAAGTTTTAGATCCATCGCAAAATGATACTGGTTACTTGCATTCTCTGTACATTATAAAAAATACAATATTATCGATCGGCCTTCCTTGATAAAAAACATTCCTTGTTTAAAAATTCCTACAATTCAAAGTGAAAAAAATTCAACCTAATAGACCACAAACCAACGAAAAAACCAATGCAAAAAGACAAAAAGTTTTAGATCCATCGCAAAATGATACTGGTTACTTGCATTCTCTGTACATTATAAAAAATACAATATTATCGATCGGCCTTCCTTGATAAAAAACATTCCTTGTTTAAAAATTCCTACAATTCAAAGTGAAAAAAATTCAACCTAATAGACCACAAACCAACGAAAAAACCAATGCAAAAAGACAAAAAGTTTTAGATCCATCGCAAAATGATACTGGTTACTTGCATTCTCTGTACATTATAAAAAATACAATATTATCGATCGGCCTTCCTTGATAAAAAACATTCCTTGTTTAAAAATTCCTACAATTCAAAGTGAAAAAAATTCAACCTAATAGACCACAAACCAACGAAAAAACCAATGCAAAAAGACAAAAAGTTTTAGATCCATCGCAAAATGATACTGGTTACTTGCATTCTCTGTACATTATAAAAAAATACAATATTATCGATCGGTCTTCCTTGATAAAAAACATTCTTTGTTTAAAAGGTCCTATAATTCAAAGTGAAAAAAATTCAACCTAATAGACCACAAACCAACGAAAAAAAAATTTTTTTCGCGTCCTTTCTTTAACCCCTCCATTGACATTTAGTCAGCTGATTGAACCACTTTGTACTGGGAAGTAAAAAAAATATTTGAGCAAATTTTTTTTCTTTTTCTGGAATTTGATCAGTGAACGATAGATGATCTACCCTAGAATTATTTTCACTTATTATTGTAGGACTTTATATAAAAAATAGACAATTTCAGGCAGCTTTTGTTGTTTACATTATTGAAATAAGCTGGTGGAGTCAAATTTATGTTGTGTATGACTGAAAGCAGCCTTCGAACGCATCAAACTGAAAGCAGCTTATTTCCGTCAAGTCGGCAACTTGCGTGCAAAGAAAAAGAAAAAGAATGGCCGCCTAAAGTTGATTTGGGGTATTTATTGTTTGTTTCTTTAATTAGGAACGCTTTATTTATTTACTCACACTATGCATTGAAAAACGTAGTATGATACACGTGCGTAAGGGCAATAACTTACTCGTAACATTTAAAGAGATAAGCAAAAACATCAAAGAAAGCACTAGAAGAGATCGTAAAACTAAAAGACTAAGAACTCTAGAAAAGCGCATATTGACAACAGGAAGAACAAGAAAGGCTCTGAAAGAGATACGTGAATACAACAAAGAATGGATACCAAACCTTAAAAACAAACAAGACACTATCACAAACAGAAAAGACATGAACACACTAGCAACTAAATTCTACCAAAACCTTTATTCAAACCATATTTACAAACACCCATAACATGTAAACAGAAGTACCGAAGTAACTAAAACCAACCAAGAACTTGAAATCTTACCAAGTGAAGAAGAGAAAGCCATACTCAGCCAAAAGATGGAAAAAGCACCAGGCCCAGACAAAATCTCAAATGAGATACTAGGAGGAACTTTGAGCGAACTTGTCCCTATACTCACAAAAAATTTCAATGAAGTTTTAATACCTCAACACATACCAGAGCAATGGGAAACATCCCACATTACTCTTATACATAAGAAAGGCTCAAAAGAAGACATAGGAAACTACAGGCCAATAAGCTTGATTTCAAATATTTACAAAGTATTCTCCAAAATCATCCTAAAACGAATTACCACCACATTAGATGAAAACCAACCAATAGAACAAGCTGGCTTCAGAAAGAATTATGCTACGATAGATCACATACATCCCGTGAAGCAAGTTATGGAGAAATACAATGAATATAACAAGGCTTTCATTGACTACACCAAAGCCTTTGACAGTATCAGCCATGAGGCTATATAAAAACAATCAAAACCATATAATGTAACAGCAAAGCAAAAATACAACTTGAAACATTAGGCAATGTCTTTGAAATAAAAAGAGGAGTCCGACAGGGAGATCCTCTGTCTCCCAAATTATTCTCTGCAGTGCTTGAAAACATTTTCCGAAAACTTGATTGGGATCAATTTGGACTTAACATAAATGGAAGAAAACTTAACCACCTTAGGTTTGCAGATGATATTGTCTTATTTGAAGAAAACCCAGAAACTTTACGGAAAATGATACAAGATCTAAACAAAGAAAGCGAAAAAATAGGACTGACAATGAATATAGACAAAACAAAACTACTGACAATCTCTGTAAACATGGAAATTAAGATCAACAACAAGCCACTTGAGTATGTAGACGAGTACACTTACCTAGGCTAGCTCATTTCTCATAAAGACCAATTAACTAAGGAAATAAATAGACGAATAGCCAATGGATGGAAAAGGTACTGGTCACTCAAAGAAGTTATGAAGTCTACACATCTAAGTATTGGGGTAAAACGGAAAGTGTTCAATACATGTATACTTCCTTGCATCACATATGGTTGCGAAATGTGGTCACTCACCAAACACCACAGTGAAATCCTCGAACATTGCCAAAGATCCATGGAAAAAACTAAAGTTGTTGACGAGCTTTCCAAAATAGACTAACAGAAATGGAGATGGACAAGTCACATGATAAGATCTACTCAAGATAAATGGAACAAAATTGTCACAGATTGGTACCCTGGAGATGGCAAACGGAGCAAAGGAAGGCAGCAAAAAAGATGGGAAGACGAGTTAAAACTGACAGCAGGTCCTAACTAGAGAAGAGTTGCTCGAGACAAGAAACAATGGAAGATGTTAGAGGAGGCCTTTGCCAAGAGGCACACTGAACTAAGAGATATTCTATAAATACATAAATAAACTCAAAAATCACAACTCTTAGTTCAGAATAAAGGGCTTATTGATTGATTGATTGATTAATTGAACATTTAAAACACTCACTTGTCGCTCGTGTTTCAAATTGTTCCTCGTATAAGCTATTGCTTCCTTTACGCACTTGTAGCATAAACTACCATTGCAAAATGTTAAATGAAATGATTACTTACTGCGGCTTAACTGTAATTTTCAAATTTTTTTTGTCTATCTGTTCCGTTTTAACTCGGGAACCACTGAACGGATTTGGATTCGGTTTTGTTCGGTAACATCATAGTTCAACATTAAGGCTTTATGAGGTGTTGATAACATAATCGCCAAATTGATTGAAATCACTCACGCAAATGAAGTTGCGGCCCAAAACTGGTATAATGAAGGGTACAGGGGAAGAACACGGAACGTCACATTTTTTAAATTTGTATTTTTTATGTCAAAACATTGTTTTTCTATTAAAGTCTCTTTTTCAATTACAAAAAACTGAAATACAATAAGGGATGGCAATCAAAAGTACGTTTTTCGATTGGCCTGAATGTGAAACAACCGGGAAGACGAATTTTCATTGGCCTGAAAGTGAAATAAATACAAATTTTATTTTAATTTTTTCGTATGATATAAAGTAATAAATTAGTGAAAATAAAAGAAAATATATTTCATATTAGGTACGAATTTATTGAAATATGTGTAAACTTTCAATTGTATATTTATATTATACAGATATCGGACGCACAGCACGGATTCAGGCCGGGACGCAGCACTGCAAGCAATTTACTTAACTTCATGAACTATGTGGTGCCTTCGATCGATGCTGGCATACAAGTCGATGCCGCCTATTTCGACTTCAGGAAGGCATTCGACACGGTCGACAACGATATATTGCTGGAGAAGCTCGCGGCTGTTGGTTGCACCCCACATACACTTGAATTTTTTGCCAACTACATGCGGGATAGGAAGCAGTACGTTGAATACGCCGGTCACAGGTCTAAGCCATACTTTACTCGATCAGGGGTTAGTCAGGGTAGCAATTTGGGCCCTCTAGAATTTATTATCATGATTAATGATCTTCCTGAGGTAGTCACAAGCGCCACGTGTCTTTTGTTTGCAGACGACCTCAAGTTGCTTCAAGCTGTTACCAACAAAGCAGACAGTGAGAAACTGCAACAAGACATTAATAAAGTTGTTGATTGGAGCAAAAAGAATAAATTGTTCTTTAACACATCGAAATGCTCGGTGATCACATTTAGTCGAGCGCGCAATCCTATTCTCCACTCGTACCAAGTAGGCGAATCCCCGATGAAACGAGTACAGCAAGCACGGGACCTAGGAGTGCAGCTCAACGTTGAGCTAACATTTCGTGATCACATTACTAACATCTGTAAAAAAGCTTATAGAAACTTGGGATTTGTTCTTCGCCAAGCTCATAGTTTTACGAACATTAAGGCACTCTGTGCCTTGTACGGCGCCCTTGTAAGAAGTCAGCTGGAGAATAACGCGATCATATGGGCTCCACATGAAGCCAAATACAGCCTCATGTTGGAGCGGATTCAAAATAAATTTACTAGGTACTTGTACCTTAAGCAGTACGGGGTCTATCCGTTCTACCCTTTGATTTATCCAACCTTATTTGTTTTGGGTATGGTTGGATACATCAAACTAGAGGTGAGAAGAGACCTCGTGCTGGCAAAGTATATCTTTGAGTTGTTGCGAGGCAAGCAGTTTAACCCTGGCGTACTACAATACGTGGGACTGTGCGTGCCTGATAAGTACGTAGAGAAACGTCGCCGGCCACCTCTGTTAGTGGTGCCACTTGGAAGGACCAACCTGCTGAGTTGTTCACCGTTTTCAAGAGCTTTGCGATCGCTTAACAAGGTGGCACAAGTGATTGATCTGTTTTCTTGCTCACTGAGTGAATTTACAAAGGTGACACTGTGTTACCTTTCATATCGTACATGAACATATACATGTTGCTTGTAAAATTGTGTTATGTAGGGTAAAATATGTAGTTTTATTTTTATTATTTTATTTTGAAATTGTTTTGTTATATTGTAATTATTATGTGTTATTTGGTACAAGGGTGTTAATTTAAAATTATTGTATATATTATTACTGATTTATGCTACTCTATCGTCTTAGGTCCAGACCTGTAAAGATAGCTGTAAGAAAGTTAAATAAATAAATAAATAAATATTATCATTAAAAATGTATATGCACTTTCAAAGGTTTAAATGCGTTTTTCTCGAAATGTAACCAGATGGACTTTCCCTGTTCTTCCCGTGCACCCTTCGTATACCTATAAAAACTATGATAGAAATAAATTTATATATTTGAAACACTTGGCAATTTATCCATTGCAGGGACATAGCAAATTAAATTTATATCATTGCGGTATAGAAAATCAGAAAAGTAAATCTGGGGACCTGATCCCAGAGACTGCGTCTCGGCAAAAAAGTCAATTATGAATCTAAATATCAACTTTTTTGCACTTGCTTCAAAATGTACTATTATATAGCCATGCTGAAAGTTTGCTTTTAAATAATGGCATTGGAAGATCTGTTATTGCTCTGGGAATTTTGTTGAAGATTCTAATGGCCATCGGATGAATAATATATTTCTTCTAAAAAGTTCAGATTTTATTTTCGTAAAGCAAATTTAGGATGGGTTTTCACAAAGATTAACTTCCAAAACATACATAGTAATCAGAGCCAGGATCGCATTTGCAAGAATCTGTAATTATCTGTAGGTTTAGAACCACAAATTGCATCATGCAAGTATGCACAATTATTGTAAATAATGAAAACTTCTTTGTATCAACGGAATTACCTCAGAGCAAAAAGTAAAGTGGTACTTATACGAGTGATGGGCAGCAAGAGCCACTTTTTCCGTGAAATTCGACTCGATTTATGCAGAGCGAAAACAACACAATTCATTTTTTTATACGCTTTCTGCGAGTACGTGCGCTTTCAAGTTTAGATGCTTTATCTAGATTGATTTCCAGAAATTTTACTTTATCAGATCAACCAATAACTATGTCAAGTTACATGTCTAAATGTTTTTGGCTTGTACTGATGTCAGAAATAAATTTTTAACCGACTTTAAAAAGGAGGAAATTCTCAATTCGACTGTATTTTTTTGGGTATGTTACTCAATAACTCTAGCATATCGCAACCGATTTTTTTTTTGTTTGGAGCAGTTTGCTTCCAGTTAGGTCCCATTTTAGTTTGGTCGTGATCTGATGATGGTCTTCAGAGAAAAGCAGCACAACTCCTCAACGGATGACGGCATCCACTCGATATTGAGGCAAATATTTCCGGAATTTCTTAAACTATTTAAAAAAAAAATCGTTTGGAAGAGTTTGCTTCCAGGTAGGTTCCATTTTAGTTTGGTGGTAATCTGATGATGGTATTCAGAGATAAGCAATAGAACTCCTCAATGGATGACAGCATATCACTCAAAATTGCGGCAAACGCTTTGTAGTAGAATGTTGATTGCAAGGTGTTACTTTAAAATTTACATATATCCACTTGACCTTTGATCCTGGCCTCATCACCATTGAACTCTTAAACGGATGACAGTTAATAATTCGGGATTTGGGGAATATCTTTGTATCACTGTGTTAATTGCAGGATATTACTTGAAAATTGTCATTATGCTACCTAACCTTCGATCTTGGCCTCATCACCATAGAATTTCTCAACGGATGACAGCACATAAGCCGAGATTTTGGAAATTACTTTGTATGAGTGTGTTGATTACAGGGTATTACTTGAAAATTTACAGTATGCCCAGCTGACCTTTGATCCTGGCCTCATCGCCATAGAACACTCAGTGAATGACAGCACATAACTCTAAATTGTGGCAATCGCTTTGTTTTTGTGCGTTCATGGCAGCATATTATTTGAATATTGTCATTTTACCACGGGAACTTTGAATTTGAAACTCCTTAACAGCGCACCATTTGCGATTGAGGCAATCAGAGCACACAGGCACTGTATTCTACCCATTTTTCACAATTTAACACTAAAAAGCGTGAAATAAATAAACTTAAAAAAATTATAATAACCGACTTCAAATGTCATAGCAGACACTCACTAAAAAAGTTTAAAATAATTATGTACATACTGGCAGATGGTACCAAAACAACACTTTTCCTGAAACACATGTTCTCTAGAAGTCGGTGGATTCCCCATGGTATAGAATACAAAAAACAATATGAGAGCGCCGACTTCTAGAGAACATGTGTTTCAGGAAGGTAAGTAATTACTTCAAACTTTTTTAGTGAATGTCTGCTATGACATTTGAAGTCGGTTTTTATTTTTTTGATACAAGTCTATTTTTGTAAGATATATCCGTGGCCACAATAAAAAAAAGTTTATTTCGGACCGTCGATAAGGGCGAAAACTTTCAAAAAAGAGAAAGTCAATTTCTAGCATCAGAATTGTAGTAAACTTTACAGAAATACATGAACATGTAATACGTATATAATTACATATTTTAAGTAAAACTCTGGGCATTTGATTTATTTTATTTACAGACATAAACTCGATGATCTCCATTACTTTCATTAGGGCCATTTTATTTTATCATATTTACATTACAGTGGATAGTAACTACTTCACCTCAACCGCTATTATATTTTAATAACTTATCTGCAGGGACATACCATTCAGATGATTGCCTTATTTATGTTATTGTAATGATAACAGGAAAATGTTGTAAAAAAACGCACCATGATTCTAAGTATAAACAAGAGGCATATAAACAAGAGGGATAGTACATAGAGAAATCAATAATGGCTTCAAAGAATATGTTTTACACTTTTAGGAATGCGAATATTTTCGTGTTGCCCACAATCAAAACAGGAACACATATATCCAAGTAAAAGGGATTCATAACCTTCTTTGTCTAATGTGAAGTGAACAGTCATTAGCTTATAATTCCAACAAACAACTATCCAGAAAGTACCAAAAGATAAGAAGATAGCCTCTGACCCCTCGTCCGTCGATATATAAGAACGCACTGCATCACCCGCCCCAGTGTCACACAAACTTGAGCAAGATGATCGCTTTACTACTGGTAGGCTTAGTGGCGAGTGCTGCCGCCGCGCCGCAGTTCTTCCAGTACCAACCCGAACACAGACCCTACGGACACTTGAGTGACTTCGTCCTCGATGACACCTTCGACACACGCAGGTTCTGGGAGGGACTCGAGGCGACTATGATGCTGGAACACATGCTGGAAGACTTCTACAAGCAGTTCCCGAGCAGCGTCAACACAGAGAGTATCGACGGTAACGAGTACAAGATCATCATTTCACTCCCCAACTTCGAGGAGAAGGACGTCGTGGTGAAGGCGAGAGAGGGCACCCTGATGGTGCAAGCCACTCGTACCAGCAGTGGAGGGAGTCAGCACAGCTATTTAGACATCAGGACTCTGCCAAGCTACGTCGACGTCGCCGGTAGTTGGACTTACAGCGACGATGTTCTGACGATCGTGTTCCCAGTGAAGAGTTTAGCACCCAAGGACTCGACCGAGGAGAGTTTTGTGACGGTGGCGCCAGTGACGGAGAAGAACAGAGACCGTGAGGAGATGGAACCGCAGGACAAGGACGACGAAGGAGATGCGGATGTGGGCGCTAGTCTGCCCAACTTCAAGCGAGGAGAGAAGAGCTTTGAGCGGGGAGACAACGACTTGGAGTTGAAGACCAACCTGATCCCGACGCACCGCACCCCGGTCGAGGCCACCACCTACGCCGTGGATTTGAATAATGAAATCGAGTTCGTGCCAGTGTCTTTGAAGTAAACATAAGAAATTATTTGTGATATTTCTTTAGAATTTAAATATACTTTTAACTTATTTCTGTAAATATCAATATTTTATTTTGTTCCCTGCTTAAGTAAACCAGTCTGTTGTATACCATTCATATCTATTTATGGTTATAAATAAAAGGTTATCGCTTTTGCTGATATAAAGTAGTTTGTTTAACTTTATGAATGATGCCATCGGGCAATAATAATGAATTTAGGAGATTTGAGCTCAATTTCTTTTATGAATATGCATTGTCTTCCACAACGTTGTCTGAATGGCAAAACATGAGAAATTTAACGTACTCGCACTTAAAATAAATATTTTATGAGACAGGAACATTTCCTTCACACAATTAAACATTACTATGTGTGACAACGAGCAAAGGGGTACAATTTGGTTGGCACCTGCCTGTGTACACAATATATAATAATATAATATACAATGAGTGCAATGTTCTGACAGTCAGGAAGCTCTTTGTGCTCAATACAGTCTTGCGTATACATTCTTTCCTGGAGTACGATCCTACACATTTGTTAAATAAGCTTCGTAAAAATAAAGTTTGTCCATTATTGCCTCATAGAACAACATTTGCCAAAAAACATAATTACATCATCGGCCCTTTCTTGTATAACACTATTAACAAATCTTTCCCCATTTATCACCTAACTAAATTCAAATGTAAAACCGTTTTGTCAAATATGTTGATGAAAATTAAATATGAAGAGACAGAGAACCTTCTCCGAGTAGGAGAGTGAAACATATCACAAGTCACAGACCCTTTCAAAACCCTCAACACACACACACACACACACACACACACACACACACCCTCTCACACACCCTCGCACAAACCCTAACCTCGACATCTCACATTACGTCCTACATACATACACACACGTTCATAACATTATACATTCTACTTATTCTCATCCTCTTCTTTGCATGCTATTATCTATAGAATTATGAAAATGTAAATAAAATAATATACTAATATAACATAAAATAGTGTACCTAATAAAGATATACTTAACCCACTAAATCAATTACTATAGAGTAAGTACTTCAAATTTGATTAAAATGTACATTAATTAATATCCCTGATTGCTTTACGTCATTCTCATTACTCGCCATCAAATTTTAAATACCTACAATGTTTGTTATTTTATAAAATAATTGAGATTAATTAAATCCATCATGTATGTTACTTTAGTTAATATAAAGTCAATTTCATGTCTTCTACGTATTTTTATCTATATATTTTGTAATTTTTAACGTTAGCCGGTACACAACAACAAATTCAGAAAATTATCAATTTTGTGAAGAGCGCTGGTTGTTAAATTTCAGGCAGGTTTCTGCCTACCTCAATGACCAGAGTTCCAATTAGTAGTGTAATATGTAATTTTAAATCAATAAATATATTTTTCAATAAATATATTTTGTGTTCTTCACCTCAAGTACTAGACATGAGTCTGCTCAAGAGGGATATCAGGAACCTCTTTATTGTGAAATATGAAACATGACACGTGACACTACACGGCTAGAGCATGAAGATATTTTATTTTTATTTTGTGACGAAAACCTTAAGCAGTCTCTGAAGCATTCTGAAGCAAGCAACCACAGAGTCAGAGCACAGTCTTTTTATGTCAAACTTGTTGGAAGATTTGACATTAAGTTATGCAGCCAAATTCATACTAGAGCCTTGGTAAGTGATAAGTATGAGAACACTTTTTACTTATTTTGAATAATAACATTTTGACTTCCCATAGTGATTGACTCGGGCCTGGGCTAGCGTTTGTAGGGAACACAAAAAGGGTCATCCAACTTTGATACCGAGCATTTACCAAGTTTTCAGTTTGTTTTGGCTGCATACATTAATGTTACCGGATATGTTGCAGGATAATTTGAACAAAGCAGACCAACGCGCTGATCTATATAAATAGTAGAGAAGTAAAAAAGTCGTGTCTGTATGTTCCATTTTAACTCGAAAACCACTCAACGGTATTGGATGCGGTTGTATTTTAATTATCATCGTAATGACCCTGGTCAACATATAGGCTACAAGGGGTGTTAATAAAATAACGTCCAAACCGGAAACGGGGCAGAGATTGTATGAATACGAGCAGAGCGGTCGGCAAAAGGCTACTCCTAAATAAGATGATTTCAAGGGTCTAGATATTGGGAGAAAAGTTGATATGAATAAAAAAGCATAACAGTTCTTAAAATAAAGTTTTCAACTAAGACCTTTTCGCAAAAATCTTAAAATCGTCGCACTGATCAATTTTTCCTGAAAATCCTGAGATAGCATACCATTGCGTAAAATAAAAATTTCTAAAGTATTAATTTCGCATTAAGACCTGTTTCACGTAATATAAACCTTCCAACTGTTGACAGTGAAAGAAAGTTTTATTTACTGTAACAAAAGTTGTATGAGGGGTCACCTTACTCTGTATGGCCTACATCATAATTAAACTAGCCAACCCTACACCCAGAACTGCAGTTAGAGGCCACGTTCATTCAGAAATGACTTTCAAAGAAATACTACCGGTAGCGTTTACGCAAACTCTCGCTATACTGAGTTTGGAAGAAATTAAATTGTTTTCTGCCTCCTTTGCCAAGAAGCAATATAATAACGGAATTATACAGATCGTTAAGGAGAGAGTCAGGAGATCACCGAATTTTCCATCTCATGAAGTTTTACCGTCTGCTGTCGTGTCGGCTGATTAACACCTTCCACGTTGTTTTTAGAGAGCAAAAGTACTCATACTTTCTATTTTAGCAGGAAGTGGTGCCGTATTACAAAACATACATACCAGATTGTCCATTCTTAGGATTTCGTACCTCAAAACAAAAAATGGAACCCATACGGGATCACTGTGTTGTCCGTCTGTCTATCTGTCAAGACCCTTTTTCACGGGCCCCGTGATATATAGGTACCAAGTAAAATTTATTATAATGTAAAAAATTTAAGCTTCTAACATAACGCGAAAATAAGTTATTGTGAGGGACCTGCAGTTGACTTAGAAACTAGAAATTTCATTCACGTTATATATTAAGTATAGGAAAATTTCAGAAAATTACCTACATATTTAATCACACAAGACCCTTTCGATACACAGAGTTTAAGTAACTGCACGTAAAATGAGTTTGTGTTTTAAAAGCCTTCAATGCACGAGTCCTATTCATTAAACCCATTGAAGTATAAAAAAAACGGAAGGAGTTTCGCCAACCAAAAACTGAAGGGCCCATAGTAAGCCTACTCGCGTGTACGCACGAGCCCGGCACGCACACATTCACATCATTTGTAAGCCTAATTCCATAGTGAATCCACTCAAACACGTGTAAACCGGCACCATTGCTATGCTTCAGTCATAGAGTAATTTATAAATTGGGAATAGAGTCATCAGTTTTATCTCGGTTTAGCGACATCTCGTGGGTAACAACGTACTTAGGTCGGTATTGTACCTACCTAAACAGGCATATATACCTCATGTATAGTGCAGCCGTACTGCATTGTATTTTTATTTTTCAACTACTACATATTACCAAATTTAATAAAACAACATTTAACAATTTATTTATAAGTAAACAATACATTTTAGATAATTCTAAAGTGACTTAACTTCACAAGTTTCCGAAAATATCACAATTCACGCGAATCTGAAATAAGATATGTTCGTTAAAATACACTCATCGGGGTTAAAACATAGAATTGCACAAGATTGGTATTTACCACAGTGTAGCACAAAGCACATTTTTTCCCATTTGTAGCAAATCGAAGTCCATTCAACGTAGCCGGGGTCAATAGTAAACAAACACGATCATCGGAGTCCAAATAAAACACAGTCAACAGAATCCATAAAACATTGCCGGGTCGTTAGGTGGTAGAGCTGATGCCGGGCTCAACTGTGGAGGTACCACCATCTTACTCGCAAATCCTCCCGAAGTTATTCGGGGGAGAGTAAGAGAACAGCTCTTAGGAAAAACCAGGCGGCCCACCATTGCTTGGGACCGATGGACAGCGGTATATCCATCCCTAATTGCCGGGCCTTATATAAAACAGACTGGTGACGGGAAGCGGCGTCACTGGTCCAAGGGTTTCGGCACCGCGCTCACCAACCCGCCTGCCCAGCGTGTGTGAGTATGGGCATTTCTTCCAGGAGGACCGCCAAGAGTGGTGAAATCCTGAAAAGGCCTATGTCCAGCAGTGGACGAAACAGGCTGATGGATGGATAGATGGGTCGTAAGTTAACTGATTTAGATTTATCGCAAAATCCTGAATAACACAAATGCAGCTCACAACAGAAACAAACAGATATTTTGAAATTAAAACTAGTGCTGCCAGATCAAAAACCCTATTCAGCGCTAGCAACGCTAAAAAAAGCGCTAGATTCTACAAAATTCGAAGATATATAACGCCAAATTCAAATCCAATTTTCAACAGTAAAAGACATAATGTATAGAAATGAAAACCAACACTTAATAAAACCGCTAAATTCTCCGTTATGAGCAAAAACTCTAAATGCGCGCTAACCATACCAAAAATCCGTTAGATGTAGCGCCGAAAGCGCTAAAATGGCAGCAGTGATTGAAACAACCTCTTGTAGCGCAATCTATTGAGGAACGACGAAAATAAGGCTTCGACGATTTCTCATAGAATGAAAAAGTGGCCTAAGTGAAAAGACCCTGGCTTCAATTGTTGCTTAGCGGCGTCTCCGTCCCCTTTCTTATTCGTCTATGATTAAACCACACAATTTAATATTTATTTTTGTTTCTACGTTCCAACAACCAATCTACAAATTATGGGAAACTTTCGAAGCGACTTAATTATATCGTAACCCTTACCCGTACGGGGTCTTTTAAGGATTCCATAGTACCTGGAGGGTAAAAGGAACCCTTATGGTGAGACTCCGTTGTCCGTCCGTCCGTCCGTCCGTCCGTAAGTCACAGCCCCATAACTTTAGAACTGTTAAGGATAAAAACTTGAAATTTGCCACAAAATAGCATTCACTTGCTTACACAAAACACTGTAAAAAAAAAATATTGTTCCAAATATTTCCAATGCAAAGATGAGAAAAAAAAATATCCTAAAATAAAATATGGGAATCAAATTCTAGATATTAAGAAGCTGATTGTAAAAATATATAATTTTACTACATTTACAGGCTCTGATTTCAAGAAATCTTTGAAACACCACGAAAAAATGCATGCTTATTTTCGAAAGTAATGAACCCAAAAATAAAATAAAAATCATAGTAATTCAGGATTACGTAAAGATTACAGGAAAAATATAGCGGGTGAGAAATTCACGATAGCAAAATGTCATTTTTTTATATATTTCGTGTACCTATTTGTTAAAATATTTGAGTCTCTGTTTTGTGGTATAATCGATTATTTTTTTAGTTATCATAAACAGTCATGTGCAAGATTTTAAATATCTTCTCCCTGACTGTTCCCAAAACTGTCGAATTACGGAACCCTAGGTAGTCTGACTCGCACTTGGCCGGTTTTTTATTTTTCTTGAATTCAGAATATACACAGCTCTGGCTAATTATACAAACAAAAAGCTAGTGTAATAGAACTTCATCGGGCGACTTATCCCTGGATTAATATTTTTGTTAAACACTGCGTTATCTCTTTGCCAGCGCCACTTAGCCCTAGGTCGAGTCCCATTCTGACGTTACCTCCAATTGGAATTGCAAACGCGTTGTTTGACGTGCCACAGAGCCATGCAAATTTGTTCATCTGATCCATCGATGCTGCAAGTCGCGCGGGGCGGCCGGGGCTGAACCACTCTGGACAATGCTAACAAGAGCTGATATAAAAGAGTACGTTTAAGGCCCTTGTAGCCTCAAATAACCTTGAGATATTTTAAACAAAGTCAAAATGAACGTTAAAACCTTGCATTTGATTTTGTAATCGACTGCTCCGAAACTTGCCGTTTACGGCAACGTTGACGCCACGCGCTCTCAATATATCTAGTTTTTATTTATTAACTCTGCTGTAAATCAACATTTTTAAATTTCCTGCAATGAGTTTTATAAGCTATACTTTTTTGTATTTTAGTGTAAGAACCATACAAATAACATTAACGGTTTCAGGGAAATAGCCAATTTTATTCCAAAAACAGCTTGACTTTGGGAAATATTTTCAAGGTGTTTCTTATAGTCGAGAATAATTTCCTGCGATGAAATTGTTCCTTATACTTTAAATAATGATATGTATTTTTTTTTCATAATTCTTAATTCAGCCGTTTAAGAGAATTGATTTCATCAATGGGAGTAATTTTCGGACGACGCTGGGAACACGCGCCTTAAAGTAATATTCAATATCTGTGAAATATATTTATTAGTTCATTTTTATCTATATAGTAAAAAACCGGCCGTGCGAGTCGGACTCGCGCACGGAGGGTTCCGTACCATTATCTATAATAACGACAAAAAATCATGTCTGCTGTATGAGAGCCACCCTTAAATATTAATTTTATTTTAATTTAATTATTTAGTTTTAAAGTGAATAAATAAAGAAATATTCTGTGAATATTTCAAGCGTCTACCTCTTTCCGTTATCAATATCAAGCAAAATGGAGCAGAAAAATCAGGTTTGTTGTATGGGAGCCCCTTTAACATTTATTTTATTCTATTTTTCAGTTTTTGTTGTTTTAGCGACAACAGAAATACATCATCTGTGAAACTTTCAGATGTCTAACTATCACGGTTCATGATATACAGCCTGGTGACAGACAGACAGACAGACGGACAGCGGAGTCTTAGTAATAGGGTCCCGTTGGTTAGCCTTTAGGTACGGAAACCTAAAAAGTCGTGTCTCTGCATTGAACATTTTCGCGAAAATTTAAATGAAATGGGTTGTAGGTATTGTACTGAGGCAAAAACAACAATTATTAGACATTTTGTCTGTCTGTATCTATGTATGTATATTCCGTTTTAACTCGAGAACCAATGAACGGCATTTGGATGCGGTTTTTTATTATCATTGTAGTAACCCTGGTCGACTCATAGGCTATAAATGGTGTTCATAAAATAACACCCAAGCCGAAAACGGAGCAAATACTGAATAATCGCTTTTAACTCGAGAACTACGAATGCTTTTTTTTTAATTACCATACTAGGGTCCCTGATTAACATATGCGGGGTATAAAAGCAAAAGCGCCACTGTATCTAAACTTTTTTTTTTTCAAAAAGCCTACTAATATAGGTATAGTATGTAAGTGCATGCTGTTTTAAATGTTGAATGCACAGTAATTTTATATTCATACGCCTCTCGGCAGAGTGTAGAGCACATAAATTATCATAACATCAAATGTAATACTACCTATATCATGAATAGAAACTTTCTAGCGCCTAGTGTCAAAACCACTCCAATATTTACCTGTTCCTATTTTTTTTGCAATGAATTAAGTAAGATCAATTAAAAACTTTGAGAATAGGTAACACTATTGAAAAGGTCAGATAGATAATAAATAAAAACCGCCCAAGTGCGTGTCGGGCACGCACAGTGTAGGGTTCCGTAGTTGCCCGGTACATTTTATAAGTTGGTCTACTAATACAGATCGCGCCAAACTTCTAGTCCCAATAAATTTAGAAGAACGACTTATACATTGTCGTGCTTAGAGGGGTTCATAAAATAACGCATAAGCCGATAACGGGGCAAAGATTAAACAAACGCGGGCGGAGGCGCAGGCAAAGGCTAGTTTAAATAGCCATGTAAGTAAACAGACTTCTTTAAATAGAATTATTCGTCTCCAAAAATCTAAATTGCCCTTTAAATTACTAAGTCAGCCACAATCAACGCACGTCTGAATAATACAATCTAAGCCACTAGTTATCTTCTATGTAAGCCACTCTAAATATAACTCAGCATGGTGGTTATTTTTTAGCATCTAGATTTGTAACATAAATTCAAGCAGTTTACTTCTAACATATTAATATATGGCACCCAAATATTAATTCTATTAGCTTCTAATTTTACAACTCAGTACGTTTAAAATATAACTCCTCTTACATTAATTGATCGTCAAATTTATCTAAAATTATCATCAAATAGCCAATAATATTGGAACATCAATTTTACGAACCTTGTAAACTATGTTAAACTATTTTGATCTTTTAATTTATCTATCCAACTAAAATTTAGTTTTGCATTAGCCCCGGCACTCGGAGTGCGGCACCTAACACTGTGCAATTCGTCTCAGACGTCCTCACTCGCCGTACGTGTCTGCTCCTCACTGCACGCTGTTGGCGCGCAACTTCGACGCCTCCGATTTTTTAAATACACCCTATGAACACGCTAGAAGGCTGGCTTCGCTAGCCTTATCACCGCTACAGTACCGTGTTGGACTTCTACACTCTCACTGATTTCGCGAAGGAATTCTGAATTACAAAATGGCCACTCCCGTTTAAAACATGGTACATTTTATGCCATCGTTTTAAGGCATTGTACCTTTTATTGCAATACAAACGCACGAATAGCGCTTTCTGATTGGTGCAAATGGTCGCTGTCATCTCGCGCACTCGCGCCAAATCATGCAGTGGCTATTTTCACGATAAAAAAATATGATGAATTTTTTTTCGTGCTAAATTATAAATTATAATATGTTGTCTATTGAATTTTGAATAATATTTTTGTAAGGAGCTTGTGTTGAAGCTGTAAAACAAAAAATGGTAATAAGTTGTAAAATCCGTGGCTAAGTTAGTAAATTAGGTGGCATTGTATAAACCAGAAGGACATGTAAAAATAATTGTTGATCATTCATTACTTGACGCTTTCTTTAATAGATTTAGTTGGCGTTGTAAAAAAGACGAATTCCTTTTTTAGAGGCCAACTCATTTTCCCGTTGCTTAGTTATAAAAAGAGAAGTTTGATCACGTGGGCAAAAAAAATCTGTGGCTAGATTTATAATTTCACGTTTAAATATAAAGTAAGACAATATGTGGTCTAGTATTCGAGCAATAAGTTGTGTTTGGTGTACCAGTACGGCAACGGGGCTCAGCAACCATCACGCTATCGTCAGTGAAACCTGGGTGTACGAGTGGGGACCGTGACCTGCATTTTACGGACCAAACTCGGAAACACCTCTGGCATCCCCTCGAAGATTCATGTCGTGACGATGTACTCTTTTTTCTGAAGGAATCTTTTTTTACGTTAGGCTGAGTGACAAGTTGCAATTATAAGAACAAATTAAATGTATGTAAGCTGAACTCAAGGATCTTCCTTCTGCTATAAATTCAACAAATAATGATCTAGCTCGTATATCAGACTGGAGCACTCAATATGGAATCAAAGTTAATCCCACAAAGACACAAGTTATAATAATTGGTAGCCCTTATTTTGTGTCAAGAGTGGACTTGCAAACTTTACCATAGATATTATTTGATGGAACATATATTCCTTTTAGTAATAAGGTAAACAATCTTGGAATTTTTATCGACAATCGTTTATCCTGGGTGCCACAATTGGAAGAGGTCAGTCGGAAACTGTTTGCTTCTGCAGGTTCAATGAGAAGGCTCCGTAACCTTCTTCCAATTGCTACAAAGACTGCTCTTGCTCAATCTCTCCTTTTACCCCTCCTTGACTTTGCTGGTTTTTGCTACCTCGACCTCACTCAAGAACAATTCGGACGACTTGAGCGACTTCAAAATTTTTGTATAAGATTCATTTTTGGACTCCGTAAATTTGATTACGTTTCGAAATTTCGCTCCCAGCTTGACTGGCTCTCTATTCGCTCACGTCGAAATGTTCATACCCTCTCCATCCTGTACTCTGTTCTTTTTAATCCTTCTTCTCCTTCCTATCTCAAGGAACGTTTCGAGTTTCTTCACCAATCTCATGAACGAACGTTGCGATCTTCTGAAAACATTCAATTAAAAACACCACCACACTCCTCGACTTTCTATGGCAAATCGTTTACCGTTGAAGCTGTGCGTTTGTGGAATGCTTTGCCTATTTCTATAAAATCTTCTCTTTCTTTGGCTATTTTCAAAAGACGAATTAAAGAATTTTTTTTTTCTCCCATAATTAAGATACGAGTTTATTCGTAGATATATTCATTCCTCTCTGATAATGGTATTATGAATATATATTAGTATATATAATATGATATATCGTGTATTCTTATTTATATTGATATGTCGATTGTTTTGTATTTAGGTTACTAGTTTTAATTAGTTTATTTAATACGTAGATATTATCTTTACACCACCTACACCTTATTCTCTGTTTAACATTATCTTCCACCCAAAGGTTGTCTGGAAGAAATCGCTTAAGCGATAAGACCGCCCATTGTACCCTTTCTGTTAAAATGTTTTGTAAATTGTTTCATTATGGTGCACAATAAAGAGTATTTATGTTATGTTATGTTATGTAAGTACTCTAATTTATGATCTTTCACTATATGGGTGCTGCCCGCCAAGACTAGCCAGGCGAAGCGGGGCACTACGTACCTTTTCTCGATTTCCATATAACTTCATAGTATTTAATAATTGTTTACTATTTTTAATTACTTATTCATATAAGAGTGGTATTTAAACTCATATATAGAAAGGTCTGCGTATCGTATATTAACAATTCCGCAAAGTGCGACTCAGAATCGCGTACGAAGGGTTCCATGCCACCATATTATATTCCTATGTCGCAAACAAGGTCATTGAACCCTGGTCCTGACTACTTACCAAGTCTTTTGTATGAAATTGGCTAACCTTTTATTTATGCCAAAGCAACATCAAGACGACAAAAAAAAGATAAAATTGTAGCGCCTAACAAACAATTCGGCAACTTCTGTGTAAAAAACACTTATTAAAAAAAAAAAACTTTAGTTAGAGTATGTAACGACTTGACTTTGAAACTTGTATAAATTATTCACACATTCTTGTACATACTTTTTATTCCACATATATTTATTTTTATTCTAACTTAGGCTACCAGTTTCGTATTACGCATCATCGGGCCAACAAATTATAAATTTAATAACTTTTTAAAACTACATAAATAAAACAAAAAGGAAACATTTTTAGCAAGCAAATATATAAAAAAATATATATGGAATAAAAAGTACAAGAATTTGTGTATAATTTAATGAAGATGATATTCCACCAAGAACCATCAATCGAATCCAACCAATATTTGAAACTTGTATAATATATTATTACCGTCCTTAAGATAGAGTTGAAATAAATAATGTTCAAAAAATTCAACTTTCCCGATATGTTTTATACAGCAACTCCCTTGGGTTCGTTTTTATTATTATTTGCCATGGTAGAGCCATAGAAATACGTATTTTGTTAAAATTTCGTCTGGTTACCTATTGCAGATGAAGCCGATGTATGTAGGTAGACCCATGTGACAGACGGCCTCTTTTAACGTTACTCTTTACGTATTTTTTTTCTTGTAGCAGAATGTTCTTATAATCTATGGAAGTTTTCATTCCATTTTCTGAGACAATATTTCCAGCTTTATTAAACCCGGAATAAAAATAGTGCCTAAGTAATATATTCCGGTACAAAACCTCGAGTACGCAATATGTGCAGACGACGGACAAAAAACCCAAACAACTGCAGCGAAACAATATCCATTGTAAGGTGGGCCATTTCATCCCCAACTACCTACCATTTCTACTAAATACAAAAAAATGCAAGTTTGTTAAAAAAATTAAGGACTGTTGGGTGAATCCATATTGAGTCTGTCCTTTGTAAGAGATTAGGCTGGGATTTCGATGAGCTCCACCTTCTCCTCACTGGATTAAGTAATTCTGTTTTATTTCAAAGATATATCCTGGTTACGCTACGCTGGTTGACCAAGGAAAATGTATATAACTGATTGACCCCTGCTTTAAGATAAAATATTAAGGCGATCACCTGCTGTCTAAAATAATGTGGAAATATATCGTCACGTCACGATATATAAGGTGACTTTCATTTATATAGCCAAGATCGCCAATAGCTGTAGCTGTAACAGACAATTCAAGATCAACCGGGCCACCCTGCCGGCCTGTGATGCCGGCTCACTCCTCGCTACGTGGTTACCTCCCCCCCCCTCCCGCTCGGCCGAGATTCTGGTTTCATTCCACGTCTAGTGTTGTGGGAGCAATTATGGCGGTTAGTTTAATGTGTGCGGGTTATTGTTGTTAGCGCGCAATGTCGCTGGTAGGTACTTACTGTACCCGCGGTCACTGAGTCCTCATGTCTGGACTAAGGCAGTATATGCATTCTGATTTTATTCATTTGTGGGTTTAACATAGAACCGCTATAAACGAGCTTAACCAAATAAAAAATATTTCAGTCGAAAATATATTTTCAAACCGCTTAATATACCGCTCCTTTTACAGAAATAATAATATTGCACTGATCATAGAACGATGCCATAAATCATTGGGTTTTAAACATTCATGCCTGAACAGCAACTCAGATGTGGCCTTGTTCAACCTGGTAATGCTACTTCATTTCACTTACATGCATGCTCGATAAAATTTCAATTCTTGTCAATACTAAATTTACAGCTAAACATAGAGCTGATATAATCTGTGTCAAAAAAAGGTTTAATACTTCATTCAGTAGATGTTTTGTTCTTTTTCTTGGCCCTTTTCTTTATAATTATGTTAATAGATTTCTTGAAGTTCATGGTTTAAATAAATACAACTGTAAGCATAAACTCAAGTCCTGGCTACTGATGAAAGACTACAACGAAACCGAGGCATTTCTTAAACCAGTATGCTGATTTTCTTATGTTTTATTATGTCAACCAAGTTATTATCACTACGGTCAAACGTATACTACTACACACACTTACACAAAACTGCTCATAAACACACCCTCTCATACAAACACACCACTCTCACACACAAACCCGCAAACGAACATAATATCGCAGTCTTATATATTATTTTTTATGCCTTTACTTAAGTAGGTATAAAAATATATATATTTGTAATATAGTTTTGTACCAAATATTTTTGAAGAAAGACATGTTTGGTAAGTTTCTTGCCCTTCTTCTTAGCAATACTAATCGAATGGTGCGGATGGTTAGGCATTATGTATATATAATATTTTTATTCCTATATTTCTCTATTTTATGCAGGTGTAGCTATAACTTTCTTACATTTTAGTAGCCCAACCTTAATATTTTTTGTACGTATTTCCCGTATTTATTTATCAACTTATTTGTTCATTGCATCCTTTATTTATAATATTTTTATCCCTAGATTTCTCTATTTTATGAAGATGTATAATTACATTTTAGTAGCCCAACCTAAATATTTTTTGTATTTATTTCCCTTATTAGTATATACTTTTTATATTCTAAAGATATATTATATTGTTAAAATTAACTTCGACTTGTAGAAAGTATACTCTATGTATCAATTTTCAAAATAAATATTTGGTTTTGATTTTGACACTACACGTACATATTAGTATTACTAGTTATATTGTATACTTTTATTTTTTGCTATAATTTAAATTTGATTAATACATGTAAAATAGTAAAAACCATCCTAAATCAACATATTTTTATAAACATGCAATACAAGATGTGCAGTTATATAATGTCAGCTAGCTAAGACACCTATTTTTCGGGTTGAGCAGTACTACTTATCCTAAGACTACAAGGCTATGCCCTTTTTAGGGAGTAGGGCACTCAAAATTGTTTTGTGTACACTCTAACTCTTTTAATCTGTATGATCTACCTAGTATGTAAGTTTCAAAATGTACACATTTATATTAAATTAACTCTCATTATTATTAAACTGTGAAGATTTTGACACATATAATTTGCATATAATTGTTTAACATTAATACAGAAGACACTCGGCAGCGTCTCCAGGCCCAAGTTAGAAAACGAAAAGGCCCGCCTACGATGTTGCTATTTTGCACGTCTGTTACAGTTCCTGCAAGTACTAAGAATCCTAATTTCATAAATAACACTTTAACAATACTTGAGACACCTTTTCAGTGCAAAAATCCCTATTTTGTTACTAACTGACTGACATGCTCATGTGAAATGTAAACAACAACCAGAGGACTAAGGAACTTGACATTAAAATAGCGATGTAATGTAATGATAGGTCACTGAGCGTATATAAAGAAAAAAATTGAATAATTCAATAATCTATCTAAAGACCAACTTAATTAGACCATTGAATTTAATGGAGTGTAAGTGTCACGTTAGATGGTTACATATAGCTGCACGTGGAATTAATTTGTATTTTAAACGGTATCTACGGAACCCTCACAACATGAGTTTTCTCACTTGATCGGTTTTATTATCTTGCTGTGCACTTTAATCGACACTAATAATGTTATAAGGAGGTAATAGTAGATTATTAACCAAGGGCTGTATGACATCAATTGCATACGAGGTTTTTGGCGCCTGAGCGAAGCGAAGGCGCTAATTAACCCGAGTATGCAATTGATGCTTATGCCCGAGATAAATACTCTGCTTTACATATCGATTGTGAGGTAAGTAAACAACAAGACAGCAGGTTTCAATGAACATTTATTAAGAAGAAAAAAATGTGTATTTAATTAAAATTAATAGTAAAATTATTACAATTTGTAAGAGATATGGTCACGTTCTTTTTAGGAATATTTATAGTTTGAATATGAGTTTGTGATAATAAGACTTGAGTTTGAGTGACTTGAGGTTCTTGCATCGTAAATGGCGGCAGTTGACTGGTACTATTTTCTTCATTAAAAAATGGCTCAGATGATGTGCTTTGACGTGGTGATTTCAAGTTTACATTTTCTGTTATTTTAGAAGTAATTTTGCTTTTGTTTGCCACCAAATCTTCAATATAACCTTCGGCCACTTTGCTGGACTTCCAGCCGCCGTGCCTTTTTAACAGAGTGAGGTTGGCTCCCGAATCAGCCAATAGAGTCGCTGATGTTCTGCGAAAGCAATGCCCGGTGTATAACTCTACGTTACTCAGTTTTAAATATGTGGCTATTTGCTTTGGCATGCCTGTAAATTTGTTTTTTCCTATTACTTGTCTGTGGCATTTTCCTTTACTGTAATTAAGAAAAAAACGATTTGTATCCACGTTCTCAGGCCGAAGAGCTTGATATTTTTCAACATAATTTGCAAATTCTTCATGCACAACAAATGACCGGTCAATTTTAGTTTTCGTGTTAGGCAGTTTTATGAGTAGTAATTTGTTATGTTTTTCTACATTTTCTATTGTCAAGTTTGTCAATTCCACGGTTCTGCAGGCTCCCGATATCCCAAAAATTAGAACAACCTGTAAAAAAGACATAAGTTGTATTAAAGGCACCAAATTCGCATAGTATTTTTGTGAAATATTTTGTTAACTTATTAAAAAGGGCAAGTAAATACGTAGGTACCTTTATTGCTAAATAAATTTCATCCGGAGCTTCATTTAAGAATTTCTGTACTTCTTCTGCAGTAAATACCTTCGATTTCTTGCTTTTAAAGCCGTCAGACTGCCTTTTCAAGAAAGCAGTAAGTTTAGAAAAATCTTTCAAATTCACGTCATGTTTTGTCATCATTGTAGATTTTAGCATGGAATAAAAGCACCATAAACTGGAAGGTTGCAGCCTCTTAGATAATTCATCAAAATATGATATAAAAACACTTTCAGAAAGAGATTTCACTTTTTTTTCTGACCGCCATTTCATAAATTCGTCGTATGCCTTTACATATCTTTCTTTCGAGTTCGGCGGTAATATATTTTCGACAACTGTTTTTGCCCTTTCTTTAATAAAATCGGGCGTTAGATCTATGTCTTCGTCACTAGACATGTCTAAAACTTTTGAAAAAGAACTCAAACAAGAAAATTAATTACTTTCGCGATGCTTTCGCGCCTACTAGTAGACTGCCTTTTTTTTTTCACGCACGCAAGCGCGTCAAATCTTGCTGGCCAGTTTGATTTTTAAATCGATTCCATCTAACATACGATGTGGAAACAAATAGTTCCATATTTAAAATAAAATCTTTATAAAATAAATTGTCTAGATTCCGATTCGAGTAATTAATCGATACCGAGAAAAAAAATATTAACTTTCTGACAGTTCTTTTTTCAAATTCCAAAACCTATGCTGTAATGATAGTCATACACCCCGGCATTCAGGGGTGTAAGGGTGTACTTACAGAGCAAGATATATGTAAAATGTATTATGTGGACCTACTCAACAGATTTTTAAAATTATTTAATTATTATTATGGTCACATGTTTTACTTACAAATACAATACAAATACAAAAATTATTTATTGATACAAAAAAACTTAACCTAGAATAACAATATTGTTTTAAGGCTAAGTATATAAACAGTACAAGTGATCAACTGACTCTTAATAAGGCGAGGCCTCTCATTTAAAAGTCAGTTTCTTCTACTCACGGTGATACAGGTTGAATTTAGCCAAAAAGAGAAGAGCATGCAAATTCCTAACGAAAGGTACAAATCTTATATTAAGGTTTAAAGATACTTTATTCTTACTAAAGACAATATGTCACTTACATAAGAAGAGATCTTAATTAATTAATTATAGTTTCGTCCATCCGCACAGACAATAATTGAAGGTGTTAGTAAGCTCCGCAGTTCACTTCTTTAATCTTATAACCACCTCTCTAACACCAGTTATTATTTATTTAAAATATGTTGAGCCAATTTACGCTTGAAATCATTAAAGAGTTCAGAATTTTTAATTTCTGAGGGTAGATTGTTAAAAAGCTGTGCTCCCTCATATTACTGTATATATTACTATATTACTGTATGATTGATTAATTAGTGTGTGTTTTTTGAGAGTGATGAAAGAGGGTGTGTGTTTGTGTGTGTAAGTGTGTGTTTTGAGTGAGGAATTGAGTAAGTACATCAGTCAGTCAGTGTGAGTCAGTCAGTAAGTGAAAAAAGCTCGAAAAAGGTGATTTTGAAGTGCGTTTCCAAGTACTTGGACACAAAGTTATATATTAGTTTGTATTATGTGGACAGGTTAATTCCCTAGGGATATAATAGCCATTAAACATTCACGTGGGTAATCTTTCGGACTAATAAACCGATTTTGAAAATTCTTTTACTGTTGTTACAGTTAGGCCATATACCTACATCGAAGTACAAAAAAGGCGGAAGGAGTTTCACTAAACAAAAACGAAGCACCCATAGTAAGCCTACTCGCGTGTACACACGAGCCTGGCACCCACACTTTCACGTCATAGTAAGCCTAATTCCATAGTAAATCCACTCAACACTTGTAAACCGGCGCCATTACTATGCTTCAGTTGTTGCTTAGCGACGCGGCGACTCCGTCCCATTTATATTCCTCTATGGCCATTGATGTGCAGATTTTGATCTCTGAGGACGGGCAGATCACATTTGCGTGGGTTAAGCCACCCGCAAAAGGCTATTAGAATATGTTTATGTATTTAAATACAACTTTACAAAAATCTGTGAGATTCTACAAAAACATAATTGTGAAAAAGGGGCCGGGTATAGGTACAAACTCAGTGCAGGTTTCTTAGGGTCATTGCTACCAATATATAAAAAATTACAAGTTTGTATACTCAATTAATTGCACGTATTATATTATGCTCATGATATACTTAAATTTTTAAACCAGCTGTGAAAATTTCCCAAGAAAAAGTTATCCAGTTAGACTTTATAACCACATTATAGGTAACACGGTAAAACGGTAGTTGTTGATCAAAATATTGAGTTCCCGTGTACGTTCAGGAACAATATGTGCTTATTTCATAGTACTAGAACTATTTCACTCACTCCCTCACACACTCGCTCACTCACTCACACACTTTCTTGCTCACTCGCTCAGCTGCCAACTGCCAACAATGTATACAATGTGAAACTTTGTGTAATTTATAATAATAGAACTAATGAAAATCTAAAGTCAGCGCGTATTGCAAAGTAGCTGTAAGGACAATCGCTGCATCTTCAAGTGGAGAAAATTATACTTTCCAATGGACAAATGGCATCCCAAAAAAATAATTGTAAGTATAATATTTTTTTCTCAAAAATACATTGTAATATCACAATAACATACTGTAAAGACCTACCAGAAAATACTTCATCCTGGCGAGCTATTTAAAAGTGTCCAGGAAATCTTAATAACTGTCCACGAAATTCGTACGAAAATCTATTACATATTATATTCACAGAGTACATTTCATGTGTTTTCTTTTTAAAACTATCCGTGTCTACGTTTTTAAGAGACTAGGGGTTTGGCGGTCATAAGGTTTTAAGCGGCCAATTTACAAAGAAAAATAAAATGAATTACAATTTCATGTTTAGAATGTAGAAATGTTTGCTATATTTTATAACTGCAATAACAATAACAAAAATATATAATTTTAATTGATTTTACAGGTATATTTAAAACCATTGAATACTTGAAATTTTACCTCAATGACCGTTTTTCTCGTTCTTTTTCTTTCTTAGCTCTAAGCGTTCTTCTAGATGGTGTTGTACACGAAGAAGGCTGCATGCAGGTAAATTTGTCCAATTTACCATTGCCCAGCTGGCAATAACAAAATAAAAGTTGCGTAAAAGTGGGAATTTATTATGGTGCTTTATATTTTAGTTGAAAGTGTTTTGTGCAAATAAATTACAAAATGAGTTCAGAAGCGGGCTCTGATATAGATTGTACTCCACTAATGCTTTGCTGAAGAAATCAATTACAATAAACATGACTAATCGCCCAAATATGAGCAAGTAAGTAACTTTTAATATTTCTTAGTCAGTTTATTTTATTTGTTAAAACTCATTATCATGAAAAACATGAAAGTGTCTCATTTTATTTTTGAGAAAAGCACTATACTTGCTTCGGCCATTAATTAGCAATCCTGGCCTCGTATATTAAACTTGCCCTACGCGCTCGGACTTTTAACTTACTCGTCCAGGATTGCTTATTTCCTGGTCTTGGCAGTAATGCATTATATGTACAAACTTTGATGTGTACGTCAATGTAGATGCAGGAAACCAGTTTATTTCTAGCTTCAGTCATTCTTTCGAAAGCCGATTCCGATATCTTTAGATATTTATTAGGAAAAAAAGATATTCCAATATAGTATATTTTATTTAAATCCACTAGCGAGGTAAAAGGAAGCAAAAAAACGGCTTAGCACGACGTTTTACTGGAAGACGCGCTATAATGGCCGAGATGTTAACTAATGTTATCACCATTGTTACTGTCAAACATGTATCTATTTCTGTTTTTTCTCCTATCAAATAAATAAAATAAATAAATAAATGCGCGGCGCGCATATTTTCTTTCGGTACGATACGATAAATGTTATACAAGTAAAAAAACAAGTGATAAATCAGTGATTAGATACAAAAGAATGAATGTTATTCTACATCTTAAATTGATTTATTGCCAAGGCTCAAGCAATTTGCGAAACCACGGAATACGGTATATAATCGGGTTCGGTAAAGCGCTATTGTAGCGCTCGAAACATTACTCGCACCCAACCTTTCAAACGCTGATTAGCGCTTTTGACGTTCAAGAGATGAAGTTTAAAATTTTAATTTTTATGTGTGAAACGTATTCTTGGTACATCCATATACCAAGTTTGAAGCTATCTGTAAAATAATTAAGTTCGTTGAAAGTTCGCTACAACTATCTCAAGCATATCCCGGTGCGTAGCGTCGCGGAACGTAGCGTGGTGGAACGTAGTGTAGCGTCAAACTCACGGACGACTGGAACTTTGAAGTCGAATTACTGAAGTTCTAATGAAGCTAATGACGCGCGAAGTGGATGCACTTATCTCTGTCGCTTCCCCTCAACCGCTCCGCCACTGTGTGAGTAGCTGAGCCAAGCGATAACCCGCTCTATCCCCGGTCATCAAGAGCCTTACCAGCAGTTACGTCGTGGTCTACGGAGATGAAACTAGTCGGGCTCGGCCCTCCTCCCGCACCCCTCGAACTAGGACTCCCGGCGCATAGCACACAAGTTGGTGCGGTTGGCTGCTCCAGATAGTTTGTGAAGGAATGCATAATATTACATGTACCTTTCTACATACGTGCGTAACTCTGTTGTATACACAAATATGTTCCTTGATAGATAATGTACTATCAAGTACCAGTGAGTATATACGTACACACACACACACACACACGCATGTAACATGAACCTGGGCTAAATTCACCCACAAGGTGATTGGAACACTTTTGAAACAATCGTGGTATTTATTATGTTGTAGGACAAAAGATGTTTTATTTTGAGTAAATCGGTTTTAAATTTTTCCCATCAAACCTTTTATATAATTTGCAATCAACTTGTATCCTATAATTATTTGATGTAGTCGTGTAACCATGAAGTATTTTAAACTAAAAGAAAAGATGGGTTATAAATATTGTCATAGTTCATCCCTTGAATGAAAATGTTGTCCTCATTATAATAGATTTATCCCTAAATAATAGTTTCGTCCTCAGGATAGTTATATATCTGTAAGTAAAAGGGTTCCATACCCAAAGGGTAACCAACAGGACCCTATTACTAAGACTTCGCTGTCCGTCTGTCTGTCCGTCTGTCTGTCCGTCTGTCAGCAGGCTGTATCTCTAGAACTGTGATAGTTAGACAGTTCAAATTTTCACAGATAATGTATTTCTGTTGCCGTTATAACAATAAATACTAAAAAACAGAATAAAATAAATACTAGTGGGGGCTCCCATACAAAAAACGCAATTTTTTGCTCGATATTGATAACAGCAACAGGTAGACGCTTGAAATATTTACAGAATATTTAGTTATATGTATATTCACTTTAAAAAAAGATAATTCAATTAAAATAAAACACAGTTGCTTTAAACAACGGATACTAAGACAGAATCAAATAAATATATATGTTGGGCTCCCATGCAGCAGACATGATTTTTTTGCCGTTTTTATAGATAATGGTACGGAACCCTTCGTGCACGAGTCCGACTCGCACTTTTCTTTTTTCCTTTTTGTTTTAAGCTGTAAAGAAAATACTCTTTAACTCACACTTGTGTTTTAATAACCTCTTTATGTACCAGTTTCATAAACTGCTATTCCAAGTGTACGGAGTTTTTATATTTCACTCCTAAATCTTATATTGCTAGGGAAATATAATAACGGAAAACAAACGAACAACCCTACAACAACATAATGCACATGTCCGTCCATTTGTCTGGTGTACTAGGAGCGCATGTGCTCGAGGTGGCTTTCTCCGCTAAGACGCCGTTCACAATCCCGCTCAGTAGAGAGCTCTACAGAAATACGAGGCGGCTGAAACAATGCCAGATTCTTGCGGAGAGCTAAATTATGCATGTTGGGAACCTGCACCGGGAAAATTCAGCGGGAAAGCGGTTTAAGAGGCCTGTAGTTGGCGCACACTGGTTCCATATCACGAAATCGTTGACTTAGGGGTAAGTCAATTTGAAGGTCAAGGAATCGAACTGATTTTTTGTAGACTGCTGAAGCTATTACAAATAACTTTTATAAATGTAGTTTTTCTGAAAAAAAAAATTGTATTATTTTTTGTTTGGAGAAAATTATGTTTTTGTCAATTACTTCCGTGCTTCATGTTTATTTAAAATGAAACTTACTACAGGTCATTGAGGAAGTCACGGCCAACATTTTCTTTCATTACACTTATCTGCGAAAATCTGCGCTTTGGAAGCTACAGGCACTTGAAAATATTTAATGAAAAGGTCAAGGAATCGATCTGATTCTTCAATCCCCGTAGAGTACATTAATTTGTATTCGGTCCACGTGCTTTGGAAGACACGGTGCAAAATGCACAACTTGGGGTTGTTTTTCTTATTATTAGTCTTAGTTATTAGTATTAATTACATTTTAGTAGCCCAACCTAAATATTTTTTGTATGTATTTCCCTTATTAGTATATACATATTATTTTTTTATTCTATAGATATATTGTAAAGATTAACTTTGACTTGTAGAAAGTATACTTTATGTAACTATTTTAGAAAATAAATATTTTGCTTTGATTTGATATTTCTAAATAAAATGTAGTATGATATATAGTTTCATCTTATTTTGAGCCTATTGTCTAATGATTATCAGGGGTTTTTAGCAGAATTGCGTCATTTTATTGATTATAGTTCGCTTGAATGTCCATACCAACTTAGAAGCGTGTTTAAAGTTGTTGTGGACATTAATTTACAGCGTAATTAATAAAATTACACAACTTTGGTTGAAAAGAATAATTTACATTAAACTATGGTGGCAAAATGCCATTAATCATATTTATTCAGTATTTTTTATTCAATAATGAGAAAAACAATCATAAGTTGTAACTCCTGCGCCGAGCTCGAAAGAACATCAACACAGCTTTATTTTTACACCAGAAAAAAAGGAAACAAAAAATAATGTAACACTCAATCTAACTTATTAGTTAAGCACAAACAGGCGAAACGTTCCCCCTTAAGCTGTTTGTCCATTTGTGTCCGCAAGTATGGCAATAGTGCTTACCACCGATCACGTTCGGTACGTAACAATCGTCGGTGAACAGAAAGTGTACCAAGTGTGGGCTGTGACTTGCATTTCACTGTTTCCACATTGGAACTCTTCTGGCAACCCCTTGGAGATTCATGTCGTGACCAAACAATTGTATGTGTTAACAAAAAAATCAAATTAAAAATAAAATTATACAAAAATTTCATAATCATTTTCAACTGATGCTGGGCCCAGTGGGGCCTGAAATATATCATTAATGCATTAAATAAGGGAACTTTCTAAACAAACTGTAAATACTATTTAGTTCCAAAAAGTAAACAACTAAGTTAGATTAGGAATTCCTCGAAACTCGATCAGAAAAGTTCTCGTAAACTGTTTAAAAATGTAAAAATGTCTTCAACAACCTTTTGTATGTTTTTTGTACTTTCTGTTGGATTAAGAAAGTTCTTTAACTAATCTATATATTATCTAACTGAGTAACTTCTATACGATATAATTTTTATTTAAGAATAGCTCTTCGGGTGCGTTTTAATACACTATAATATAATCAATAAAATATTATAGTTATTTATGAATTTGTTGATGGTTTTACTTTGTGCCAATAGTCATAGCTTTAATCTTTGTAACTGTTTGCGACGCCAGGAACGATTCAGCTGCATTGACGATTCTCTTTCAACATTGATGTAACTTGAATTTTTAACTAGAAGGGCAGGCTCAGGCATGAAGCCATCAACAAATGAGATAAACAACAGAGATAACCCACCATACAACGAGATATCACACAAACTAAAAAGCAAAACAAATAACGTCTAAAGTTGCTACAAAGAAATCATAAAACTCTCGTCACATTTTCGTTCATAATGCAATTTCCACGGCGTCACGACCCTTGTACTCCGGCTGCATCTCAGCATATTAAGTCAGACGTCACCGGACGAGGGAAGGTTGAGGGGGAGGAACCAAATGACATACTCATTAGAAGCCGCGCTCCTCTGCACTCCTAGTGATAAGAGTAGAATAGGCACGACTGGCACGAGGCAGGGCTAACTCTACCGAGCGGGACTCTACACGCTGCCAACATTTTTAACTGAGCTGTTTTGACAAGAACTAGTATATCTACTATCCTGTGTTTTTTAATTTGGTTTCCACATTCCCAGTTGAGATTTGTGTTAAATTAAATGTGAAAAAGGATGTAGTATTTTTAGACTCTTCAACCAACAAGTAGATTACTGTAAAAGTGTGTTGTTTAATTCAATGAACAAGAACTTGCAGTTTTTTAAGCCCTTGTTAGAAAAAGTGCAAGGTATTATATTTTTATTTCTTATAAAAAATGCAAATTGCAAATATATACAACCTTATGACAAATTAACCTACTACCTACTAACCTACTTTTAACATTAATTAATAAATACAAAAATTAAAATAATGTTGGTTGAAAAGCCATCTAGCGGTTTCCGACCGTAACACCTCGACATATCGTCGAATATGCAACACGCAATACGCACTCGATAACTACCAGAACAAAATATAGAAGACACAAGTCTCTGTGTCTCAAAAGACACTACCCTGATCACTTCCTATGAAAGCACATATTCAATAGACCAAGATTTCACCATAATAATACCAACAACAACAATACCAACCACAACACCCACAACAACAACATTACTTCTTCTAACCAACCACGACTAATCACGACATATTTTCATGGAAGCCGGATTCATACGGGTAGTTATAAATATTAATTTTGCGTTCACTTATTTAAAACTGATCACTCGTTATATCTTTCACTTAATCAGAGCATTTCTACTTCGCTCTTTTCCAATACTTACAAATTCAAACAAAACCTGTAAATAAATAATTCAGCCAATACCTGCCTTGCTAGTCTTCACAACTATTTGCCGTAGCTCCAATTGAGGTGATAATGGACTGAACTGTGTGGAATTGCTCGACAGACAGACATTTTCATCCGATTAACAATTTAGAGACCGAGAGAAATTTTACAATGTTTCGATGAAAATAATTCCAAGAAATTGCTTTGAGAAATGATATTCCAGAGTACTATGTATACTTATTGCATAAAATAAGTATTCAACGTCATCGTCAGATAATATAAATAAAAGAGGTATCGGATTAAATATTCAATTCAATATAGTATATTGAACACACATTTTATTAAATACTAGGTTTTGCTCGTGGCTTTGCCCGCGTATATTAGTTTTCTGGTAGTCATATTGAATCTTTAATGTTTACCTAATGTATCTATAAAAAATTATAAAGAGAGGATGTTTGTGAGTTTGGATTTTGGGGCAATCTCCGGAACCACTGATCGGATTCTGAAAATTCTTTTACATATAACCATCAAGTGAAGAGTCTAACCATTAAAACAGTGGAAGAATTTTCAATACGGAAAGAAAGAAAGAAAGAATAGTTTATTTGTGAACATAGGAAATGTATGTCCGGGGCACAATGAGGGACGGGCGGGGCACAATGAGGGACGGGCGGGGCACAACGGGAAAACAATATTTCTCGTTAGATTATGCATTTTATGTCGCTCACGCATCGTTACAATTATTAATAGTAAACATAAAATGTCTGAAGTAGATGAACAAGAAATATTAAAAAAAACATAATAGTTAAAATTGAAAGTTACCACTAAAGAAATTATCAATTTTATAATAGCATTTATCAAGTTTATTCTTAAGTTCAAATCTCTAATGCTGGTCGGAATTTTATTTTATATTTTTGCAACAATACAGAATATGCTAAGTATGCATTAGAGTTGTTTTTGAGCTCCGTAAACACTTCTATACTGGGCTCCTACATCGTGGAAGTGTACTTGGGAAACCTCAACAAAGAGCTCAGGGTTTGTTTTTACAAATATGGCAACAGTATTTTATGATACCTTAAATACGGTACACAAGTTTCATGCTGTTTCAGACCACACATAGACCGAACACAACATTTCTGAGCCTTAAAGACGCCATTTTTTGCCGTGGTGTTGCCCGAAAAGATTATTCCATATCGCAAAACAGATGCTACTAGTCCATGGTAGGCAGTTAAAACCACGTCTTTGCTAACAATACAAATAAAAAAACTCCTAGATTTTCGCAAACTGATGCAGCTTGAGCCTTCCATGTGAGGTAATTATCGACTAATAATCCGAGAAATTTTGTCACGGATACTTCCTCGATTTGTTTATTATCTGGGGGCACGGCATTGCTCCCGCCAAGTCGAGCTAAAAAGCGGCACGCCATACCATCCTTTTCTCGAAGCAGTTCAGGCCATTTTCGACCCCTTATAACTTCGTTGTGGATAAAACTAGAAGCCTGAATTTTCAATAACCAAGCAGACATTGTATAAACACAGTATATTTCAAATTTCATTTAATTTGAACCAGTAGTTTAATAATTATAACTAGTCAAAGTTTCTCAATTTTGTCACTCACTTACTGACTGACTGACTGACGGATCATCAAAACTCTAAGGCACTTCTAGCAGACATAGAAGCTTTAAATTTAGAATAAAATTAGTGTTTAGTGTATAAATCAAGGAAATACTAAAATATTTTGCAATTTCGGTCCAGTGCTCTAGATACACGAACTGCATAAATAACATTGTATTCTCATATAAATATATAGGATTACAAAGTTACATTTAAGTTTTAAGTAGAAGGTACCGGAAAGAAAAAAAAGTAGGACTGTCTACAAAAAGAAATGAGATGACATCTAAAACAAAACTTGTAAAAAAAACAACAAGTTTCGCAACTTAGTTCTTCTACCGTAAAAAGTTGGTAGATCCATGTAAATCCAAGTCGGTTAATTTATTCAGGGACCTTCTGTCTTAAGTAATTACATAATTAGCTTACCTTACAATATCTTATAGTGACCATATCAATATTAAAAATCTTTATGTTTTAAATAAAAATATTGACCTGGCAATCGCACTAAATAATCTAATTAAATATAATATGTATTACTTGTGAGATACATTGTGTTTTCATGCTAATTAAATAAATATTAAATATATCTGCAGCAATATTAGTAATAGAGCAACAAACTTTGATACGGATTTTATGAAAATTTGGCAAGCTGTTTAATTTATTTTGATTTACTAATTAATTTTATTTCTACAGCAACAAGAGTGTACAATTATTTTGCTGGATTGAGTTATTATGAAATAATTTATTGCACGCACTAATGGACTGACCCCTCTACCTATGTACAGATAGAAATAAATTAAAATCAAACTACTAAAAACATAATAAAATACTTTAATAGCTAATTTCAACTTATAAAATATATATTTATATTTTTTATCGAAATGGTTTTTTCTTATTGTACTGAAGCCAAAACAATCATTTTTAGAATTTTTGTTTGTCTGTCTGTCTGTCTGTATGTATGTATGTATGAATATTTGTTCGACGATAACTCGAGTATCGTTGATCGGAATGTCAAGAAATTTGGTAAGCAAGTAAATAAGGCAAAAAGGTTATAAGTTCAAACTGAGCCAATTCGGTCAAGCGCGAATTGGGCGAGCGCGAGTTCATTGTTCGGGGCGAACTACTAGTTATCGCTATTTTCTAGCTTAAGTCAAATTCAGCTAAGCGTCCGCAATCAGAGTGTGCTGTGTGTACTATAGCGCCGCCGCCCGCCACGCCGCTACGCCGCCCGCCCCGCCGCCGCGCCGCCGCCGCCCGACCGACCGAAATCACCTTAGGCGGCACCGAGAATTTAATTATAAAGGTGGACGGTAAATACAGCCGCTCAAATTATATAAATGTAGAAAGGTACATGTCTACCTGTATAGTGAACCCGTCTAAAGTTCTCAAGGAGCGCGCTCTCTTCCTCTGAAATTCTCTAAGACTCTTGAGCTTGAGGTTCAATTCCTTTTCACAGCATTCTTGACGCGACCGGAAATCGGGAATTATCGTTCAATATTAATATAGGTTTAAATATGAAATTGCCGTTTTAACCTCATGGGGTGAAACTTCAGAGTTTTTCACCAGAATAAATATAACATTCTAAATTTGAAAAATGTACAACATTCGATTGTTTGACTTTCACTTGTTTTTCATTCGCTTTTACAGTAAAAATGGATACATTGTATATGAGAGTAATTTTATAATACGATTCCGAAGTAGCAGAAACAGCTCGCAATATCAATGCTGTGTTTGGAGAAGATACGGCTAATGGACGCACCTTGCGTCGTAGTGGCAACTGCGACTTGATGAATGAATCCCGACGAAGACTAACCACTTAGGTAAATAACGATAAATTGAATGCGATGGAGGAAACCGATCCGTATCAAACTACCAGGAAATTAGCAGCATGGTTTGATGTTTGAATACTCACAATATTGACCCATTTGCATCAAATTGATAGGATAAGATAAGAAAAAATAAGTGCCCCATGATTTGACTAATCTGCAGAGAGAAGCGCGCGTTGAAGCTTGCCTTACCTTGTTGACCCGTTACAAAAATGAAGGGATAGTGGGACAAATTGTGACGCGTGATGAAAAGTGGATTCTTTATGATAATTGCAAGCAAAACACGTAGAAAAGTGGATAATTTAGGATAATTGCGATCGAACAACGCAAAAGCTGACTCCAGGTCAAACGCCGCAACAATGGCCCAAGCTTTCCCATAGAAAAACGATGGTAACTGTATGGTGGTCACTTCAATGGTAGCTATAATTTACTACAGCTTCCTAAGATCCGTTCAAGCAGTAATAGAAGATGTCTACTATACAGAACTTCGAACAATGGCGGCGAAACTCGCAGCGTGACAGCCCCGACTCGTCAACGGATCTTCCACCACTATTGCTCTATGATAACGCAAGACCTCACACTGCTCGAGAAACTGTTATAACACTACAGAACCTACAGGTGGAAACCATCCGTACATGGACATTGTAAGCAATGTTCTTCCCAGGAAGCAGTACAAAACAAACAAGTTAATATACAATATATAAATAGGTATAAATAGTACAAAAAAAGCAGTCCAGGTCCCCAGCGTTCTACCGCAAAGGCATAAATAACCTTCCCACGAGGTAGAAATAATAGACCGTAAGGTTAAATAGGTTTATTGATTAAATTATAATTTTTACCTAAGAAAAAAAATGGTTTAAATTTTTCAGTAGAAGTAAATTTCCAGTGGGGTAAGTCTACCGAATGCGTGAAAAGATTTACCTTTAAGCAAAGGTATTATTTATTTATAAGAACGGCTAACCAACAGGTTAACACCAAATATAATAAATATACACATAATACATAATTATTATGTTTGGGGTGCAATCCAATTATAGGTAACCACAGCATCCATTTTTAATAAGAACAGTATTAAAAGGGTAAGTTAACTATAACTAAAAACAAAATGAAATATAAATACAATAGAACTAGAAAAGCACTTACTAAAATTAAAACCTTTTATCTAATATAATACCCTCCTAAACCGTGAGAATTACCAAGATACGACGTCAATGCAATTCATGTCTTTAATTAAGGTGTTGTGCTCACGACAAATTCTGGGGATGTTACTAAAATATCCCAGGTTGGTCCTCCAAGAAGGGTTTACCAATCCTTGAAGGGTTTAAAATGAATAATTCGGGAGTTGGTACAACAGTTGGCACGGTAATAAATGCGAGTTTAAAGTTCAGAACAAGCGATCATCCCACGCACAATCTTGAAAGAAATAGCTGATCAGCTATCCATCTCCTATTCTCGAATGAAGCGATAAGAAGCGATATCTCTCTCTTTTGGATTTTTTCGATTCTTGCAATACTGAATGTTGTAGTAGGGATTCCATATTGGGTGAACAGTATTCAAGTTTACTCCGTACAAGAGAATACTTTTGCGCTACGCCTTTTATAAGTGACTTTCGTTATATAATCAAATTCATACTGGAGACTCGGTAAGTGATCAAGACCAAGGTTTGATTATACTGCTAGCAAAATATGAACAAATTCAAATCAATCTCAACCCAATAATTAAGAATAGGATAGGATTTTTTTTTTTTTTGAAAAACACTTGTACTTGTCCACTGATTTATATTATTTCCCTTACCGGTTTCGCTGTGACAAGTACAAGTGTTTTTCAATCAAAAATGTATCAAAAGTTCCACCAAGTGACAACAATCACGAGCATCAACTCTATAGGATAGGAAGTCTAAAATTTATGGCTTGGACTATCTCTGCCCCAATGTTGACTTTAGCGTCATTATATCAACACTCCTTATACCTATATATACTCATACTAGCTTTTGCCCGCGGCTCCGCCCACGTATTATTCAGTTTAACGACATGCTTTTTAAAATGAAACTGTAGCATATGTGTTAAGTTAGGGTATAAGCTATATCCATTCCAAATTTCATCCAAGTCCGTCCAGCCGTTTCAGCGTGAAAGAGTAGCAAACATACACACACACACACACACAACCTCACACACACACACACACTAATTTTGAAAGAATATTTCATCAACAGACACGACTTTTTTACTACTTTATTATTAGTTCTGTGGTCAAAAATGTCTGACAATAGTGATCGAGTAATTCGATTTTCGTAAACGAAAATGATAATAAATTTATAACAGCAAAATAAAAATAAAACTGGCCAAGTGCGAGTCGTAGTTAGAGTTAACTTTTAAAACGGCAAAAATACCATGTCCGTTATATGAGAGTGCGCAGGTCCGACTCGCACTTGGCCGGTTTACTGTTATAGCGGCAACAAAAATACATAATTTGTGAAAATTTCAACTGTCTTACTATCACGGTTCATGAGATACAGCCTGGTGACAGACGGACAGACAAACATACAGACAGACAGAGAGATGGACAGCGGAGCCTTAGTAATAGGGTCCCGTAGGTTACCCTTTGGGTTTTTAACAAGTTCTCTGAATTGAGATATGAGTAGGTAACTTTTGCATGAGTTTAAATAAAGTAGCGTAAGAAACTGCACATAACTAGGTATTTAAACACTCGTAATACTAGTCGATACTCGCCAATTCCTTTTTTAAACTCACTCTCGAGTTTTAATAGCCTCTTTATAGACCAGCTTCATAAACCACTGTTTTATTACATACTATTGGACATACGTAAATAAAATACGTAATTTACTAACAGGACTTTATGATATTCGTGAAGATAAATATTATTATGAAAAGGAATCATAGGTAAAGAACATAATAATTTCATTTTCATTACATAAGCAACAAAGGTAAAATTTTAATAAACTTTTGGTGAGGCTGACTTCATATACATTTTTCAGCTATTAATTTGGGCCCGAGCGAGCTTAAGTCGGCTACGTTCATGTTATAACTACTAATAATACTAAAAACCCCACTTTCACTTACTTAAATTTTCTCTCTTTAGAGGAAACTCTTTTATAAAATTATATTTTCGGGTGCAAATAGCTATACTGATTATTTTGTGAAGTATTTTTTATCTTAATATGTTTATTTTCAGATGTAAGACCACCACGTAAACATTTCCCTGTTTTGAAAACATAAAGAGTCTTCTGAGAGTTTAATAAAGAAAATTAAAGCCACGTTGTTGAGAACTAATGGAACAGATTATAACAATAGTTATATAACAGTATGTGTATGTGAAAAAGCCCCCCTCTCTACAGATATGATTTAAACCTCGCGTGCTGGACCCATTTATATATTGAACGAAGACTAAATTCTGTCTGAAAGGGGCTTTCCACACAAAGGGGGGTTCTTATATACTAAAATTCCTTTCTGAAGGGTAAATGTTCATAGACTCACATTTAGGGGCACCTTTACTTTCTGGACGGGACCTCTGCGCTCGACACAATGGAACCCGGTTCGCCTCCGGTCATTTGTACGGCCACGTTCTCACGTTGACCTTCGTCGCCCTCGGCACGTTGTCGAACCACTGGCACATCCAGCAGCTTTCGGGAGTTTACCTAAACACCAATATCTAACCCAGGCATGCCAATCCCCTAAGAAATAACACTTGTTTTGAAACGTGGAAATACAAATCTGTTTGCATCAATGTCCACCGTTAATAAAAGTTCAAAAAACCTTTCACACTCGACTCGGATCGCGATTGATACTTATCAATAGAATTATTTCACCGATTTTTCAACGTTTGTTTCCTTGAAATACATAATCTTTTCAACACTGGTTGACACGAAAAAGCACCTCGCTCCTTGAGCCCAAAATTATGACAGTAAACCGGAAAAAACAACTTTGACATTCCACTTTTTTACAACTCGTGTTGCCATATCAATAAAATAGAATCTGACACATACTTGCGCGTTCCGAACGCTTTTAAACCGAACAGCTTGGTTCTTACACAGTAACTCATACCATCTCATACCCATTGCAGGTACGAAAATTGCAGTTCTTACGGCAGACATAGAATTAAATATTCAAATAGTATGTTTATTTCACGAAAGCTGCCGTAACTGCCAGGACGAAGAGCGCGCGATTATAGACTGAAATGCAACGTAGTAAATATTGTTTTTACCTGATGCAAAATAAGGTATTTAATCTTGCCTATGCCATGTCCTTAACCGAGATTTTACACATGTTTATTTTTTGTTGTAGATCTAAAGACATTTTCAATGCTTTTTGATAGTTACGGGAAGCGTGAAATCCGTGCATTTTTTAAATATTCTGTTATTTATAGTTCATGTACTCACTGTTAACAATTTCACAATTTTCACGTGTGTTTTAGCAAAATCTTGAAAGCCGTAACTTGTTTGTCAACTTCGCCGTCAAATACTTATGAAAAAGAAAAGATTCAAATAAGCTGTCAGAAAACCCCTTATAGTGGCAGCCCCAATATTAAATTACAAATATTATGAGGGTGCACCCAAAACCCATTGATCCATATTTTTACAAAGGTTTTGCGCTAATAACTTGGCATTCCCTGCTATATTTTCATGCTTAGTTTTATGCTCTGTTATCATTATCAGTTGAGGAAATGCAAATCTAAACATGTAACATCGCGTCTTCCAGCTGTCGCTAGTCGGCAGTCGGCTGTCGGCTGTCGGCTGTCGGCAGTCGGCAGTCGGCAGTCGAACGTCGGTAGTGACAGAACGGAAGTACACGAGCATGTGGACGGTACACATAGACCAGACATTTATCGTACGTAACATGTAAGTATGAGTGTTCGGTCGCCATTAAGATTGTATCGGGCGGCTCACATTTACATATTATTGATTGAGCACGAACTGCAGCGACCCTCATGGCGGCTCCTCACATATACCAGATATTTGAATTTATTACATTCCAATTTTCAGACTCGTGAGCATGCTAATGCGAATCACAGATGCAAATTAATATCTATCCCAAATTTAAGCTTTGAGGAAATGGTAATTACTACCTGATTAGTGAGATAATCGATGATGAGCTATTGGTTAAACATGAGTTCATTTTCAGCAGAGGTTTTTTTAAATCTAAATATTGGCTGTTATTATTTTTTTATAATAATGTCAAAAAAACAAAAATGGTCACGAAATAGCATTCAATGGGAAGGAATTTAGTGAGATAAGAGTGTGTCAGAAACCCACCGTTTTTTGAGATGCATTTTTTTTTAAATTTTGCGGTTATATTATACTGAACCTAATATTGCCAAAAAAAGGTAAATTAAAATATTATTGTCTATCCATAGCGCTTCCTGCTTGCTTTTAAATGAAAATCTGTCTTGTCTAAACCAGTATAAAATTGCTCAGGAATTAAGTAAAAATTAACAAAATAAAAATCTGGCTTTAAAAGTTAGATTTTAGCCATTTTGGTGACTGTCATTTTGTTTGCAGTGGAAAATAAAGGATGCGAGGGTCGCAATAGATGAAAAATCATACAATTAATAAACACCGATTGGCGTTTAGTGCCTACAAATGCCGCACTTAAGTAAAATTTAATTGTGTGGACCTGCCACTGCTACCGAACAAATTTCCAATATCTTTCAATTTTAATAAATAAAAATATAGGCACAATAATATACTGAAGATTTGTAGACCCATTTAAACCGTTTAAACTGTTAGGGCACTGAGTCTCATATAGATTAATATACATATCTTTTATTCTGTTAGATCTCTTGTCTTAATAAAATCCTCTTAGACAGCGCCATCACAAGTCTATCCATCCATCCATCAGCCTGTTTGGTCCACTGCTGGACATAGGCCTTTCCAGGATTTCACCACTCTTGGCGGTCCTCCTAGAAGAAATGACCATATTCACACACGCTGGGCAGGCGGGTTGGTGAGCGCGGTACCGAAACCTTTGCACCAGTGACGCCGCTGCCCGTCACCAGTCTGTTTTATATTAGGCCCGGTAATTGGAGATGGGTAATCCGCCATCCATCGGGCCCAGGTAATGGTGGGCCGCCTGGTTTTGCCTGAGAGCTGTTCTCTTACTCTCCCTCGAATAACTTCGGGAGGATTTGCAAGTAAGATGGCGGTACCTCCACAGTCGAGCCCGGCATCAGCTCTACCACCTAAAGTTTAATATAATCTGAGGTGCAATTGTGTAAGCCAATCGTATTCAAATTGATTGTCATATGGCTATTTGGCTAAGCAAATTAGCCCGTCTGACAATTGAAATCGTACATTTTTGACTCTCAAATGATTACGATTGTCTTCTTTTGTTGTTGACAACCAAAATCGTACGATTTCAATTGTCAAATGGACTTATTTGCTTAGCCAAATAGCCATATGACAATCGAATTTGACTACAATTGGCTTACACAATGTGCAACAGAATAGCTCTTCAGAGCCCTTGTTCAATGCAAATTACGCGCAACGCAGCCGCGTCACCTCGCGTCGCGTTATCAGGCCGTGACGACCAAAGAACAGAGTGGGTGACTGAAAAAAATTATGTGTTGCTTATGTGCAAAGCACTCGCGTAAAATCGTAAATATCTTTGTGTAGGTTTATACCTTTAACATTTTTATAAATGTTAAGAAGTGGTTTGTCACGAAATTTTCCAGTTAATTTATTGTAAAGGGTAACAAGATAAACTACCCGCAAAGTTCAACTTAAGTATTTTTTTCAGGAAAAATAAGTTTAAATTCCTAGAAAAACTGAGAAATTTAGTAGAAGAAGCAATAAATCAATTTTAAATGAACACACCCAAAGATATTTTTCATTTATAGCTTTGTTTAAAAAACAACTTTGTGCAAAAAAGCTTGGAATACGACTCGTAAGTTTATGTCGTCTGCCAGTTCAAAGTCCTCTTCAGGCGAACTGTGAAGTTGATTAGCAATTCCGATTCGCGACGCGACGCGGCCTGCACTCGACGCGCGACGACGCGGCAACCAGAGCACCGTCCGTTGTTTGATCTTTACACATGAGAGGGCCAGAAGTATACTGCTAGTTTCTGACATCAAAATATACAGTACAGTCTTTTAAGTCAGTAAGTGAAACTTTAAATTTATTTTTCTCAGTTTCGTTCGGAAACGCTGGCGTTATTTGCAACAAAGTAACGAGTGAAGTACTTTATTTAGAGTGGAGAATTCAAAGCGGATTTTCGGAACCTAGATTTGGTACTTGGTCGCAAAAAAGTAACATCATGGTATTGGGATTTTGTAAGCATGTAGTAATTTAAAAAAGGTTGCAATTAAGATATTAAATGTTATTTTTTGGTTTTTAACCATACGGCTTTCGCGTGCCTACATGAAAAAATGCAAAGAACGATTAAGCAAAGGTAATTTCTACGATTTAAGTGTAGTCAAATGATTAATGATCCAACGTTATAAACATATTGCAATAATTCAAAAAATAAGTATCTTATTTATTCTCTTAAAACAAACTTATATTTATAGATACTTGTAAGAGCTGTTTATTCTTTAATTTCTTTGGGATCGTGTAGCTTTGAGTAATACGTAGATATTGCCAAGAAGAAATATTCCTATAGTATATTAATATATTAAAAATTTAAAACCATATATATTTTTTGATTGGCCTATTTTTCCTTGAAACTGTTATTTTATTTGCATTGAGTTCTCTTTTAACACTTAATTTTTTGTTTCTCCATTTTCGATTTGTTTCTAAGTCTGAAATTTTTGTGAATTAGATTTAGATTTTTTTATTGCTAACAATATTATGAAAAGTTTGTGGCTAGTATGAGTTTCTCGTAATGACCTACGTGTGTATTGGTAGTTAGGAAACACATCCAAATCAAGGATCTTACAGTGGCTAATGGGATTAAAGTACTGTATTACTAGCTTTTGCCCGCGGCTCCACTCGCGTGTTATTCGGTTTAACGACATGCCTATGTGTTAAGTTAGGGTATAAGCTATATTCCTTCTAAATTTCATTCAAATCCGTTCAGCCGTTTCAGCGTGAAAGAGTAACAAACACACACACACACACACACACACACACACACACACACACACACACACACACCCTTTCGCATTTATAATGACGTTAACAAGCTACCATTGATGTATTCTGAGCTAGCTACATTAAATCTTTTAGAAAATTCTTTTACTCGAAAAGTTAAATCTAGCTCCTTTATAAAACTTGTTAAATTACACAACTGATAATAACCATAATCTTGGTACAGAAGGAAAAAACAAATTTAATGTATTTGCTTAAATCACGATGCTAACAAAATTATACATTTTTGTAACTCTATTAATTTCATATTCGTTGATGTTTTCACTCAAAATCAAGTGCTGGTAACACCTATATTTTTACTCTACTGAATGTTTAAATTATTGTTTGGTGGGCTATAAACTTATTAAATACAAGTGTTACTTTGTGTACGGCTTCAACCGCATTGATCAATTGTCTGGTAGCCTTATCGAGTCTGTCAATAATTTCGGACCAATGTTTGTATTCAAGAAAATATAGTGTAAGTGAGGAGTCTTTGTACAATGTCAAATATTACCAAGTAGGTACTTGAAAAGCTTGCTTCTGCCATAAAGCGATCAAAACGCAAAAGCGTGAAAAGTTTGAAAATATCCTCCTAAGGAACAATCTTATAACTGAAGAGCTATCCTGTATTTACCTTCCCGTGGAGAAGTTTATGAAGGGAAAGTACTGACTGGTATCATTCAATCAATAAAAAATGATTTTTTATGATTTACATCGATACACTTTCGCTAGCCATGCGTATGCTTGTGATGACGGCATTATTTTTTTGTATGAACATTTTATATAATTTTCTGAAAAAAATAATCAAATCAAATCAATGTAATGTGTGGGGTATGGTATGAAAGGGACCTTTGAGCTGATTGTTATAATAAACTACACCATTGCATTTCGGCCACCACAGATGGTACCAGTGTTACCTACCTCAAGCATTAATTAAGTGAACACCTAGGTACAACAATTTGTTTATTTTACATCTAAGAAATGGCAATTGCACGCACACGTATCTATTACAGTCTGGTCCAGAAAATGCCTACTTTGTGTTCTTAGCAATCAATTTTATTATTGCATACATACATAATTTTATATTAAGCTTCAACACTAACTACCTAATTACAAATCAAATCAAATCAAAATTATTTATTTTGTAAAATAGATACATAAAGTATACTTTCTACATGTCAAAGTTAATCTTAAGAATTAAAAAAATAATATATATTTGTACTAATAAGGGAAATACATACAAAAAATATTGAGGTTGGGCTACTAAAATGTAATTATACACCTGCATAAATAGAGAAATCTAGGAATAAAAATATTATATATAAATAATTCAACGAACAAACAAGTTGATAAATAAATACGGGAAATACATCCAAAAAATATTAAGGTTGGGCTACTAAAATGTAATAAAGTTATACACCTGCATAAAATAGAGAAATATAGGAATAAAAATATTATATATACATAATGCCTAACCATCCGCACCATTCGATTGGTATTGCTAAGAAGAAGGGCAAGAAGTTTAGAAAACATGTTTTTTTTTCATTTGTAATATAAACTTAATCTATACAATTTTCTTATACCTACTTAACTAAAGGCAAATATAAGACCTGAATTATGTCACGAGAAAAAAAAATGATCTTAGCAACCCGTCTTACATTATCTATTACCTTTTACAGCAAAGTCAGTTTACATATTAATTACCTATAGGGCTTAAGATTAGCCTTTAGAGGAATCAAATATTATTAAAATTAGCTAATTATGACTTACAATTTTGATAAAGATTATTTTTATTTATTACACCATGTTTCACTATCGTCCAAATAATCAATGATTTTATAATAAGCTTTTTTATGTAGTCCCTGCTTAATGTATAGTTTAAACTTATTTTCAGGTAAACTAAGGACATCCTTTGGAAGTTTATTGTAAAATCTTATACCATGTCCTACAAAAGAGCAAGTCTGAATTTTGGGAAAGGTAGTTTATGTTTGTTTCTGGTTTCAGCAAAGTGGTGCACACCAAGGCTCAGGAGATTATCAATATTTTTTCTGACATATCTAATAACTTGGTAAATAAATTCATATGGGACCGTTATAACCTAATTTTACTATTGTATATTCTTATTTGCTTACTTATGGGTTTTAATTAAACAAATAGTAATAAGTCTGTGGCCGTTTGAACTAGAAATTTCCTACTTCGCTGAATTCAAATTGGTGAGTTGCTTGCTGTAAAGTTGTACATACTAAGAGGTTAGAGAAACTTGTGGTAAGTACCTATCCACCATCAAAACTACTAACTTAAATCCTTTAGCATCTCCATCGCTAAAGTGCATTGTTCTCGCATAATATAGGCCAATAGAACTTACCAACAGCAAGGCAGTAAGTAAATAATACGATGACATAAAACACTGCACGAAATAAATAACTTTGTTTACAGAAGTAAAAATAGCTCTTAAACATTTTTCTGACGTCATAAAATGGAATAAATAGTTACTCGGATTTATTTATTTATTTATTTTTATAATATGGAGAACATACAGCTTATATATTTTATACAATATGGAGAGATGAACACAAATAAGCTTAAATAGTCTCACAGGTAGCACTAAAGTAGATTACATTGATCTTAGGAGAATAGATATTTAGATAAAATATAATATAGGTTACATTTATTGCTCAAAATTATTAAAGTTTTTTTATGGATTTTATCTATAACTAAGAAGTTAACTTGGTTGACTGACGTGATGACAAAAATCATCAACAAAAAGTTTTACCATTTCACTACGCTTGGAGTAGAATAAGTTGATTCTATCACTAACTGAATTGAAAAGGGAACATGCTCGAATAAAGTAGGAATTTGGGGGATAATTAGTGCGCGCGCAAGGGATATTCAGACTCATAGATCTCCGAGTAGAGTAAGGAGCCTCAAGTTTTATACGTGATAAAGGGTCTGCAGAGTCAATGTATTCATTTGCTATCTTAGAGAGAAAAATTATGTCGCTACTCCTTCGTCTAAGTTCCAGGGGGAGAATGTGATGCCTTACGCATCGTTTATAATAACAATCATCACTAGTTCTGGTTTTAAACTGCAAATACCTCATATAAACTTCTTTTGAATAGATTCAATTCTATCGATATAGTATGCATAACGCGGGTTCCATACTGAGGAGGCATACTCAAGGACATTGCGAACGTAAGAACAGTAAAGGACTTTGATGGCTTTAACGTTTTTAAAATCGGCGCAAGATCTCATCAGGAAACCCAATGCTTTAGAGGCTTTCTTAATTATGTGGTCAATGTGCTTATCATAAAGCAGTTTGGAGTCCTGAACAATGCCCAAATCACGCATACAGTCCACTCGGGTTAAGAATTGATCGTCTATAGAATATTTATGATTTAATTTGTGTTTTTTTCGTGAGAACGACATCAGCGAGCATTTGGATATATTGAGATCTAGTTTGTTAATCTTACAATATTTTTCAAACCTTTGCAAGTGGTAACAATCCTGATCGCGACATATTTCTTGGAAAATCTTCATGTCGTCTGCGAACAATAGGAAATCAGGAAACAAGCTCCTATGTCATTGATAAAGATCGTGACTAAAATGGGGCCTAACAGGGACCCTTGAGGAACACCTCAGGGAACTTGTCTCCAGAGCGACTGATAACCGTTAATTGCAACCGACTGAGATCGATTTTTTATGTACGAAGAGAACCATCTAAACAAGTTACCGTGAATTCCAGCTTGAAGCAATTTTTGCAGCAATATCACAATGTGAATGATCTATTCGATCAAAGGCCTTGCTATAGTCTGTGTATATTGTGTCAGCTCGGGCTCCTGAGTCCATAATCTTAGAAATTTTGTCATAAAAATGACAAGATTAGATACAGTAGACCTGTTTTGCAAGAAACCGTGTTGTCTGAGGGCATTATAAGTTTGATGGTACACGATTTTTTCAAAGATCTTAGAAAATATGTTGAGTTTGGAGATTGGCCTGTAGTGATTAATAGCATTTCTGTCGCCCTTTTTGTGAACTGGAGTTATGATCGCTTGCTTTCATACTTCAGGTACAATACCTTCCTTTAGAGATCGTTTAAACAGTAGGCTGAGGGGCAGAGCCAGGCTTTTTGCGCATCCAATAATAAAGATTGGGTGTATTCCATCAGGCCCAGCACTTTTATTTGTGTCAAGTGATTTTAAAAGTTTAAGAACTACACCCTCATCAACTTTGACGTCGCAAATACTAACGGAGGATGGATGAATCACACCTCTGGTTGGGTGAGGGGGTGAATCAACATCATTACAAAGGAATGTAGTCTGAAAGTAGTCAGAGAATAAATTACATATAGATTCACCGGAGTCAGCTGATTTATCACCAAAGTGCATACCAGATGGATAAACCCCTTTCGAGATTTTAGAGGACTTAACGTGGGACCAGAACAGTTTGGGAGTAGAGATAATGGTTTCTTGAATGGTTTTAATATATTGTTCATAGCATTCTCTTTCCATATTTTTTATGCGTTCACGAGCAAAAGAGAAGGAATTGTACTCTGAGAGATTACCGTAAATTTTGTATTTGCGGTGGAACTTATTTTTTTCCCTTGGAAGCTTTTTAAGTTCAGTTGACTACCATGGTGGAAAAGATTGTTTGGAAGTAAATTTGTGAGGAACAAATATATCTCTAAGGTTGTATAAGATTTTATAGAAATTATTTAAAGCTTCACATTCATTTAGTAGGGTACATTCATTGATTTTCTCGAACCATGGTACATTATTTCATGCGGATGATTATTGCTTGATAGTTGCCAGATTTATAAAAATATTTAATTCTTCGGTTGTTTTTTAAAGATTGGTGTGAATCGATTTTGGCTTTGATTTCAATGGATTTATGGTGTGCATCTTCAGGGACCAATGGATCCTCACATGCTTTCACTGACACTTGTAGATTGGATAAAACCAAGTCCAGTATTCTATTGTTACAATTTTGAATATTATTATACTGCATAAAGTCACATTGAATGAGGGTATCAAAAAATAAAACCTGACTTTCACCTGAAATGTTAAGGGGATCCAAATGGCATCCATTAGAAATCCATTCAATATTGCTGAGGTTAAAGTCCCCCAATAAAATAAAAGTGTCATTTGGATTGGAGGTAAATATCTCGAACAATTTATCAGTGAATTTTTTTAACTGAGTTGCGAACGAATTCCCGTTATTTTGAGCACAGAGGTAAATGACGCAGAAATGAATTTTGTGTGATTGTCGGCAGTTATTAGTAACGTTAATTGTGATCGATAAGTCCTCAGCTGAAGATCCTTTCTCACCGCGATCATGACACCTCCGCCCCGGCTTTGTCCGGTAGCCTGATGGTCACGGTCACGCCGCCATTTAAGATAATCTTCATTTATCAGCTCCTGGTCGTGGATTCCCTCCAGTAACCAAGATTCGGAGACGGCTACTACATCATATGTACTTAATAGCAAAGACCTTTTAAATGTAGTCGTCTTGGTTCGCAGGCCTCGAGTATTTTGGTAATAAATGCTAAGTTCAGACATCGTTATAGCAGGCATTCAAAAAAGTAGGAACAAAAGTTATGAACATGGCCGCATAATGCATCATATGAAAAATATGTTATACATGTATTAGCATTATCATTCCCGTTAGGATATAATCCTATACACGATAGAAAATAGTAAGTGGAAGTGGGTAGTTTATGAACAACTTTAAAAATAGCAATGCAGAACGAAAGTGATTCGAGCCAGACTGAGGTTTTTTGTATAGGACAATACAACATCGACCTTATTACTCCAAGCATTAGGTAGTGATTATTATGATAATAAACAATATTAGCCAACCGACAATACAATGAGGTAAAATAATACAGTGACAAATAATATACCTTAATTCTATAGTAGATCGGGCTATTATCAAATGGTAATTGAGTGTTTGACGCAAACAAAAGGCACCCAATGTTATTGAATAAGACAAGTAGATAAGCGTGACGATTCTCAAACTTTGGTATGATAATAGGGCCTTGAGTGTAACTAATTTATTTTTTGAAGATCGGCTTCACAGCTTATCGTTATTAGCTTCGATGTAGGAGTTTTCTTTGCTAGAATTTTGCAGTGGCTTACCCAGACGAATTGAAAATTTGCTTCCTTCTTGCGTTCTTTGGCTTTTGACAGGAGTTTTTTGTAGTATACTGTTAAATGGTCATTGACATATACGCGACTGTCACCTTTTTAGCCAATACAATCCAGAGTGAGAGTTTTACGTTTTCGCATTGCTGCAATAAAGTCTTCTTTCTTGTGGCGGTTAATGAACGATACTAGGATAGGCTTGTTGGCCTCCGGGTGGTGGGTTTGAATCCTTGATATGTAATTAATATCCTCCTTCTTGATGGAGTAATCGAGGGTGGCACCGATTTTGAAAGCTATATCGAAAAGGTTCTCGTCCCTCTTTTGTGGGATTCCCTTTATTTCAACGTTATAAGTGCGATGCCATTGTTCTTTCTCTTGCATAGCCTCATTGACTTTTGTAACTCCATTTCCAGAGCAGGTATCAAGCCAGTGAGTTCTTCACATTTCTTCAGTCTGGCCTCCAATGCTCCAAACTTTTCAGTAAATGAGTTCATAGAGTGATGAGCTATTTTAAGAGAAGATTTCATGTGGTTCATATCGTCCTTTATCAATTTGACGTCCTCCAAGAGGTGGTTAAGCGGGGAAAGCTTGGCATTGATTTTCAAAAGCTCCTCATGAATCTTTTCGTTAGATATTGCCGATAGCACCGGGAGATTCGGAGAAGCGGGATGCTCCATAGTAGCAATGGCAGCGCAGTTTTCAGTAGTGGGAACGGGTGACAATCCCGTATCGGTGGCTTGGGTAGTGGCACCAGCATTAGCATTTCGACCAGTTTTGCACTCAGGGCAGCGCCAATTTGACATTTTGGTCTTACCCATACGGCGATAACCAGGTTCGGTTATACCCACACATGCATAGTCAAACCGGCGGTCACATCCACTGCAGCAGGGACCGTCACTCACTTCGGATTGACAGCTTCCACACTTAAACATCATGAGATAAATTGTTGGGAATCACTGATTTATTAAAAGAAACAGACAGCAGAGCGCAGCTAAACAGCCGTGCGTCTCCGTAAAGACCGATTAGCAAACTGTGTTAGTCCGAAAAGTATTTGCGCACGCCAAGCGACGTCTATATAAGGTGACTTTTATTTATGCAGCCAAATTCTTACTGAAGACTCGGTAAGTGCTCAGGGTTCGATAACCCTTTTGTGAAATTCGTAAATTATTCTTTTCGTATTCCTTACAAACGCAAGCCCAGCCCCGAGTCAATTACTATGGGACGTCAAGATTTTATTTTGCGAAATTGGCAAAAAGTGTTATTGATTCGTGTTACTAATCACTTATCAAGCCTTCAGTATGAGTTTGTGTGTATACATTAAAGTCACCTCATAATAAATACTTTAAGCTATGAAGTTTGACCGGCCGGTGAAGAAACCAGTTGTTGTTGTTTTGTAGAAGATGCCTGTTTTCCTAAAAACTCGCAGTATCGTTTTTTTCGACACTATTTTTCCTATTTCTTGCCTCAGATATGAAGCAGAAGTTAGCCGCAATTTTTGACGAAATTCGGATATCCTTGTTCTTGAACTTGAAACTTCAACCTTCAAAATTTATTTGTGCAACATAGGTCAAAATCTAGTAGCGTGTCAAGCCAAGAAAAGAGAACTGGCGAGCAGGACCCGTACACGAACCATTTGGAGCCACCTGTGAACCCTTCATAACTCAAAAACAATTTTACATAAACCCACCGAATTCAGTTTATATATTGAGATCCACTCGATAAACCAGTACCCCAAACTGTAGAAACACAGTTTAATTATTATATTATATATTAACGTTCAAGAATCGTAATTCTTATGACTGATTTATAGATCAAAAACCTAAACCACTTCCAGATGACTTAGAAAGTTCGAATTTGGCATCCAGCTAGGTAATTGTCTGTTTACAAAGGAAAAATTCAGAAAACAGTAAATTTATTATATTTGAAAAATTTTCCAAAACTTAGCGCCTTGCAAAATTATAAGAGCAAAATTTTCTTCTTTCTTCTTCGCAAGAGAATAAGTTCCATGTTTTAGTAATAATAATTTATTGGCCCTGATAAAGTACTTACTTTTCTTCTCAAAGATTTTATTTTATTTTATTTTAACAAAAGTAGACCCTTCGAGTTTGGACTTATTTCATTGGTCTTTATTAGCCCCTTGCTTAAACATAGTGTCCGTATATATAGTCGTTCAAAAAATCATATTCTTTTGCTTTCCTTATTTTTACGAAAATCTCTTCGACGCGGGTGGAGCCGCGGGCTAGAGCTAGTTAATTTATAAGTTTCAACAATTAAAGACAAAGAGGCAAGACTGTGTTTAGTTACTAACTAGAAATAGATTGTTATAAAATTCTTTGCATTCCCCTCTGTCACATAATCAATCTTGCTCTGGGAACTAGCAGTAGATAACCCGATACCGAAAAGCAGTAGTAGAGCGACAGTGGATGAGTATCGTCCTATTGCAAATCTATGCTCGCTTGCCAAGGTTTTCGAGAAAATTTTGCATTATATAATAAATAAACAGGTAAATCCTCTTATCTGCAACCAACAGCATGGCTTTCACTGGGCTATCAGTCGATACCAATTTGCTAAGTTTAACAGATTATATCTCGACCGGTTTGGACTGTAACAGTCAAGTCGATGTCCTTTACTTTGATATGCGTAAAGTATTTGAGAGAGTAGACAATGATGTTCTTCTTTCGAGATTGCAGGCTATTGGTTTCACTCCTGGACTGCTTCGGTTTTTTGCTGATTAATTAAAGGACTAAAAGCAGTTCGTTAGCTATGGCTGCTAAGCATCTCGTCCTTATTTCACACACTCGGGCGTTAGCCAAGGTTCGGTGCTTGGCCCGTTACTGTTCCTTATAATGATTAACGATGTCGTAAAAGTTATCAAACACGCTAAATGTTTGCTATACGCTGACGATATCAAATTATACATGGAAATAAGTGACGCCTGTGATTGTGTATTGCTTCAGAGAGATATTGAGGCTCTAAAAGAATGATGTCGCACAAATTAACTAGAATTTAATATCTCGAAGTGCTACACCATGTCTTTAACTCGTCGTGTCCAGCCGGTCTGCCATGATTACAAGTTAAGCTTATAATAAGCGTAAAAGATATCCCACGTACCACATCCATGAAGGACCTTGGTGTTTAATTCGATCCGAAACTCACATTGAACGACCATATCAGGTGTATCGCTGTTGATTCCTTTAAGCGTCTTAGATTTATGTTGCGCAATATGAGGGATCTAAAAGATCCTTTGACTATAAAGCTGGTATTCTATGGTTTGGTTTGGTCCAAACTAGAATATGGCTGTTCTGTGTAGAATCCTCACGAAGCATCTTACACGTTAATGCTTGAGAAGGTGCAAAAAACTTGTTTAAGGTTTATGTACAAGAATTTTTTCGGCTATTATCCGTTTCTCCACCCGTCAAATTTCTTGCTCGGCATGTTAGGTATGACCTCCTTGATATCTAGACGAAGTAGTTGCGAGTTAATTTTCGCTCCAAAAATTTTGAGGGGAGAAATCGACTGTCCCGAGTACTGGGCTGCTCAGGCAGTTTGCACAGGACAATTGCATGCGATGGCGTTCGTGTCGGAAACGGCAGTTGTTTGCTGCACCCACAAGCCGCACGCACTTTCACGCCAACTCAACAATGTGTAAGATGACGAAAGCTCTCAACGCATTCATTGAGTCCGAACCGTCAGCTGACGTGTTCTTTGATACTAAATGTCAATTAGTTTGTAAGTTTATTAGTTATTGCATGCCCATAAGTTAAGTAAAATTATGTAAACTAAACGTTTACTTAATAATATTAAATAATTGCTGTAATTGTGTTCGCCCGTAGTAATTACAATAAATAAATAATAAATACGATTATACTACAAAAAACCAATTCAACAATATATTACTTAGTGTATCAAACTACTCGACTGTCCAAAAGTTTATTTTATAAACCAGTACGGTGAGTAGTCTGACTTGACCATAAGAATACAAAATATGTTGAAAAAGGTATCTTTAAAACCTACAATAGGTATACCTACTAAAATTTAAAAACAGAGCTGTTCACGAGCTAAAGGCACAGGATAAATTAAAAAGACGCTTTTCCGTAAATTTGGTATAAAATGTTAAAACTGATCCATTTAAAAACAGCTTTATTATGGAATTAATTTATGTGTAACTAATATTAGTAAATATTTTAGCTTTATAAAAGCTTTTTCATTGTTTTTTATTAATTATACAAGGTGAAATTCAATCAACCGACTAAATTTACACTGGAGACTCGGTTAGTGATCAAGAACAAGGTTCAATGACCTTCGAGGTGAAATTCGAAAAATGAATTTTTTTGCCCCGTAGTTCCTGCACTAGGAATTGTACTTGAACTAGTCCAACCAGTACAAGAGCAAAAAAAAATATTTGGCCAAAAGGATTACTGAACCTTGTTCCTAATCACTAACCGAGTCTCCAGTATGAATTTGGTCAGTTGATTGAATTTCACCCTATATATTTGTATGTACACTTTTATATATATGTAAAAAAAGAAATAATAACTTCGAAATATATTTCGATCCACTCGGGATCGTCGTCAGTCGAATATGGAACAGTAGATATATATAAGTTCGATGATATGGTGGAACTTAGTAAACTTATATTTCATTGTATTGTTTGTTATTGCTAAGGGTTTTGATGATTCTCCATATGTTAAATATTTGATAATTGTTTACACGAACCCATATTGGATTATTGGTGCCGATAAAGTTCAATAGATTAAACATAGATGCAGCTGTGTTTGAGATAGTGTGCGCGGGGGTGTACTCGCGTAGTAATAATAAACTTTTGTTTCATATAGTTGTAGTGTATATCCCGCCGAAATCTCCGGACAATGAATATTTTACCCTATTTAGTATTATTGAACTTTTGTGTACAAAGTATAAGAAATTATTAGTTGTAGGTGATTTTAATTTGTTTTCAAGCTCTCTAGATATTAAGAATTACTATGAATATTTTTTAACATATTGTGAATTCACCCAAATGAACACGGTGACAAATAAAAATAACAGGTGGTTAGACTTAGTACTAACTAATACCCAACACGCAAACGTGAAGGTGGTACTTTCCAGCGAGCCTATGGTGAAAGTGGACGCACATCACCCACCACTGCTAGTGGAGTTATGCGCAACGGCGGAGCAGCCAGAACCCGAGCCGACCCTTGCGCCGCCGCTGTCACCGCCGCAGCCGCCGCCGCCCACGCTTCACCCTGCTGACTCGTTTGCCGTTGATGACTTCTTTGTTACCGGGATCGCACAACAGTGGAATTTCAGTAAGGCAAATTTTCCGTTGCTGTATAGTAAAATAGCTAAAATAGATTGGAGTAAACTGTACTTGGAGAAGGACCCCAATATTGCATTAGAGTTTTTTTATTATGTTATCAGAGAAATAATTGATGATTGCGTTCCCAGAAAAATGCGAAAGCCTGTAGGTTCAAGATACTGTTATCCTGAATGGTACACGGCCGATCTAATTCGCGACATTCGTTTGAAGGCAAAATTACATAAAACTTATAAACGAACGGGTTTACAATGTGATTACGTAGAGTTTTCGAAATGTCGGGCGAAGGTAAAAATTAATACTGAACTTGCTGAAAAAAAGTATAATGAGAAATTACAATATCAACTAGCTAATGATCCAAAATCATTTTGGCGTCTCATTAAATCAAAAAAATCAAATAGCACCAAAATAAATATAAAACGGGATGGGGTAATTCTCACCGAAGAAGAGAGTGCCAACCAGTTTGCGAATTTTTTCCAATCAGTTTATAGTAACCGTCCGCCTTGTCTCAGCATGGCAGAGGCATCGAGCGCAACTGCCAGCGGGGGCGGTGGCGTGGGGGCGCCAGCGCGTGTACACCTAGTGGCACTGCACCGCGCTGAAGTGGCCGCAGCGCTAGCGGGACTTGCGCCCAAGCAATCTTCTGGTCCAGATGGAGTTCCTGCCTACGTTCTTAAAGACTGTCGCATGGTTCTTCTTGAGCCTCTACTTCACATATATAATTGCAGTCTTAAAAGTACCACATACCCTGACTTGTGGAAAATCACAAGGGTTATACCGGTTCCTAAAGGTAGATTGGGATCTGATGTAGGTGATTACAGGCCAGTGGCAGTTCTTTCGGTGTTCGCAAAGGTCTTTGAATCAACGTTACAGAAAAGTATCTACAATGAGGTTCATGGTAATTTGTCTCATTCTCAGCATGGTTTCCGTCCGGCACACAGTACTACTAGCAATCTTCTCAACTTCATGTCCTATGTTGTACCGTCGGTAGATGCTGGAGTGCAAGTCGATGCTGCTTATTTTGATTTTAAGAAAGCTTTTGATTCGGTTGACAATGACATTCTTCTAAATAAATTAGCAGCTATCGGCTTCACACCACATTCCCTTAACTTTTTTTGTAGTTACTTGCACAATAAAATGCAGTACGTCCAGTATGGAAATAGCTTTTCGAAGCCTTATTACACACCCTCAGGTGTGAGTCAAGGCAGCAACCTGGGGCCTCTAGAGTTCTTAATTATGATTAATGACCTTCCGAACATCGTACAGGACGCCACGTGCTTGCTATTTGCAGACGATCTCAAGCTGCTCTTAGCTATTAAGGATAAAAATGACTGTGTTAAACTGCAACAAGACATTGATAGAGTAGTGAAATGGAGCCACGACAATAGGTTGCAGTTCAATGGGTCAAAATGTGTACAAATCACGTTTAGTCGCGCGCATACACCGAGGCAACACCAGTACACGCTAGACGGTGACGCGCTAGTGCGAGTTCACTCTGTGCGGGATCTAGGCGTACGGCTATCCTCGGATCTCTCTTTTCGTGATCACATTGTAGACACATGTAAAAGTGCTTTTAAAACCTTGGGATTTGTACTCCGTAGGAGCCAAGGCTTCTCAGATGTACAGACGATAAAAGTATTGTACAATGCACTAGTTAGGAGTAAATTAGAAAGCAACGCGATCATCTGGGCTCCGCATGAAATTAAATATAGTCTCATGCTGGAACGGATCCAAAACAAATTTTTAAGGTTTTTGTATTTAAAACTATTTGGAGTCTATCCAGGCTATCCATTGTTATATCCAACCTTATTTATCTTAGGTATGGTTGGGTTCACCAAAATTCAGGTTAGGAGAGACTTATCTTTAGCGATAACCGTATTTAAGATATTTAGAGGAATGTTGTGCAATCCTACAGTACTTGACAGCATTAGACTGGTGGTTCCGTTTGGTGAGCATGGGCTGCGGCGGCGCGAGGAGCGGCTGCTCTGCGTGCCCGGCGCCAGAACCAACTTGCTTGCGGAAGCGCCGCTAACTAGAGCTATTAAGTTGCTCAATAAAATTTCAGAAAAGACGGACGTTTTCACGTGTTCTCTGGGTGAATTCACAAGGATAACTTTGCAAATTTTATGTTACTATTAGGTTTGTGGTTAATTAATTGTTTTTTATGGCTCTTTGTCCTTGTTTTTTTTTTTCATTTTTTTGTTATTGTGTAAGATGACAATATATGTAGGTAAGTTAATTGTTTTTGGTATTGGATGTGTATGTTGTATAGTAATTATGATGTATATGATGTGTTACTTCACTATTGAATTAGGTCCAGCCTGTAATGATAGTGTAAGTTCCTTAATAAATAAATAAATAAATAAATAAAAATTTGTGTAGGACACGAATAACTTCAAGAACCCTAGACTCAATTAGTAAGATTCCTCTATTTTATGCCGGTGTATATTTTATGTCCCGTATTATTATAGGTATATTTTTTATATTCTAAAGATATATATTGTTAAAATTAACTTTGACTTGTAGAAAGTATACTTTATGTATCTATTTTGCAAAATAAATATTTTGATTTGATTTGATTTAATTTGATTTGACGGGAAGTCTTCATTTTGTTTGCCTATTTCACAGAAAGAGTAATTGCACCTTGGTCCTGATTACTTACTGAGTCTCCAGTGTGAATTTGGCTACATAAATGAAATTCACTTTATATAGTTACTCGTATTAGTGTCTCTCAGTCCAAACCAGAAAGTCTCTTAGTTCTATATAATTATAATAATAATTATGACTTTTAATAAAAGATTGTATAAGGAACGGAAATTATTTCGCTTTAGTTATGTAAATCTTTTCATTATTTTTAGATAAATATAAGTTAATTTCGTCTAATGCGATGGTAACAGAGTCGGTCGCCTGGCGACAGGTACGGTACAAATTCAATTAATTCGGAGCCGCCGCCGCCGGAGGGCGCTGCGCTGGTAGACTACCCGTTTGATAGCGCCGCGGTGTGTGCCCCCGCCCCGCACCGCCCCTCTTCTTACCGTATCAACTGCACACAATATAAGCAGCAGGAGGCGCCTGTATTCCGCTTTATGTAATAATCGGGCAATATAGTGTGTAAATATGGTTCGTGGTGAAAATAATAATATGTATGTACGCGGACGTGGTCTCCATTCTAACGCCTTTCAAATAAGTACGAAATCTGTTAAATAGAGTTAACCGCGTTGTTATTTCATAAATATATTACCTAAATTATACTACTTGAACGTTTAAAGTCCAATAAAGTTCATTAAAGTTTCATTTTCATTTCAACCATTTTTTGACAGACTATTAGTTTCAACTTGTATAATATACAGGATGAACCAAACGAATGGCCCCTGGAGAGAAAGTACCTTAAATATTGAAGATTTTACTTAAAGGAACATTTATTTAATTTTTAAAGTTAAGGAAAACTACATTCAAATAATTTTCAAAAATCACCTGCATTAACCGGGAATCGAACCGGACAAATGTGAAAAAAAAATCCTGTATTTTTATGATACCGTTCGAAAGAGTCAAACAAATGAACCAAATTCTTCTGAGTAACATAGTATCATAGATTAAAGGAAAACCATGAAATTTCACATTTTAGTAACAAAACTTTTAAAGATATCCCAAAATTAAAACTTGTTAGAAGTACCTACGAAAAAGATGCAGGAAATAGATAATTCTATTAATTTTCCTGAACAATTACATTCTGATTTGTTCCTTAAGATTTACTGTATCGATGTGCCATTTTAAAATGTTGTTCATTAAAATTAATAATTCGTTTTTCCTGCGTCCCCGTACTTCAAACAATTTTGAATTTCGGGATACTCTTTAAGGGTTTTGTTATAAAAATGTTAAATTTCATGGTCTTTCTTTAATTTACGATACTATGTTACGAAAGAAGAATTCGGTTAAAATGTTAATATTGACCCTTCTGATCAGTATCATAAAAATACAGGATTTTATTTCACATTTGTCTGATTCGACTCCCGGTTTATGCAGGTGATCTTTTTTAAATTCATTGAATGCAGTTTTACTTAACTTTAAAAATTAAATAAAGGTAAGGAACAGAAATAAAATTTACTGTCTTTAATATTTAAGGTACCTTCATTCCAGGGGGCATTTGTTTGGTTCATCCTGTATATTAATGAAAATTGTACCTCAGACATAAACATAATACACACAGAGTACTGAATAGAGAATTTATTTTTTCGCTTTTCATAGAAATTGACGAGTAGGTATTAAGTATTTATAGGGAGAAGTGAATTTCTTAATTCGATTGTTTTAGAAGTTTCTCTGTGAAAATTAATTAGTTTTATTTTCTGAGCACGTCATTAATACACTCGGTACAATTATAGATTGAAAAGCCTCGCTTCTGTCGATGAAGCACTACTCTTCTCTGTACCAATTATAATTATTAATAATTGATTAATATAATAATTATAAAATATCATTATAAAGTGTTTGTGGAATTGTTAGTTTGTTTGGATGTAAGAGGTAATCTCCAGAACCACTGATTCGAATCTGATTATTGCCATAACAGGAAGCTACATTATCCCTGAGTGTTAAAGACTGTAATTTGTTCCACTTGAATGGGTAGTTCTCTAAGGATATAACCACGTGGATAATCTCTGAAACTTTTGAACATATTTAGAAAAAAAATGCACTGTCCTAGATATAAGAATGCGTAGACTTCATTTGGACCAACGCTATTGTTTGTTCCCTAGGGACGGGCAATTCCTTACACATAGGGTTAGACATATAAAATAATTTTATCATAAGAACCAAAAGTCAAAGCGACGCACTGTAAAATTATAGTTCCAAAAAATATTAACAGATTCGATTGGACTTCCCAAAAACTAAATAAACGCGGGCGAAGCCGCGGGAAAAATTCTGATAGAATATAAAATAGCCATAAATGTATTTTAATATATTATAGGTTCGACATTTGCTACCTTTTTACTCCGATCTACATAAGACATTTTTATTCATAATTATGGTTAATCGTCAAGATAATTGTTTACCTACAAAATAAAATAATAAAATGAATAATAATAAAATGAATGATACATTAATTTTAAAAAATAGTTTTTTTCCAATTACAAATACCAAAAAAAATCATTATAATTATTCCATGTCAAGAAAACGTAAAACTAAACAATGTCAAATTATTAAATTATTTAAAGAAACATTATAAATGTCAAAGGATAATTAATTAATTACAGTTTTAAAATGTAGCATAGCTTTTCTTCTTTTCTTGGTTGTTTCCAATGTTTTATGATCAAGTAAACAAGTTGAGTTAGTAACAGGAAATTGACATCTTGTTGCGCTCATAAGAAGTTAAGATGTTGTTTACAGTTAACAAGATCTTGTTCAATTAACTTTTTTTTCAGTATACCCATTTCGTGTTAGCATTCTGAGAGAAGCAAGTGTTCACAGTAAATGGCGCATTTGCATAGCTTTGTTCAGTCTGGTATTCAATGAGATATTCTCTCATGCTAACTCTGCATATTTCAGATCAAAAATAAGTACGTTGTTTTGCATGGCTGCTGCGATACCTAAAAAGTATTAAAATATCTGCGTGGTAAATTATACGAACTAAAAATGGCATACTCTGAAGACTATCTCAGAGCAGGAACTACTCGTATTTTGCAAGACTTTCTCAACTATGTCCATCCATCCATCAGCCTGTTTCGTCCACTGCTGGACATATGGCTTTCCAGGATTTCGCCACTCTTGGCGGTCCTCCTGGAAGAAATACCCATACTCACTATGTACTTTGTATAAATTTAAATAAATATATTATGTAGAAATAAATATTATTACAAGTCAAATAATGAATTTGTAGAAGAAACACTTTCTTTTCAACAAATATTTTTTTCAACAAGACAAAATATTCATCAAAAAGGTTAAGGTATTGTGCACTGTCAAGGCCAACTGGGTCAGCACCATCGTCCCCGGAGGCCGTGTGTACAGCGTCTATCGTGCAAAATGTATGTTCCTGCGGTCTGGGGCGGGCGGGGCGGCGCGGGGCGGGCGGGTGGTTGCCTGAATCATTGATGCCAAATGACATGTGAATATTGCAACACCAGGCCGTTGTCAGCGGTCGGCGTCTCGTCTTCTATTTTTTGGAGATGGTTTTACTGCTTGAGAAGGGTTATGTTTCGAAATTGTGATCCCAAAAGGGACATATTTTGTTTGTTCAATTGTTTTATTTATATTAGAATTGTATAGTAGACCACCTTCTGTGGTGTTACGTTTCGAATGTCTTGACCACTAATTTACCAGAGGTAGCAAGTTTTAATCTCGCAGAGGCAAATTTCTGTTTTCGTGCTTCGAAAGCCACGCTAAGCAATGGGTGTATTAGAACCCACAGTACAAATTGTTCATACTTAGAGTCTTAGAGTACTGTCTACGGTTTACGGGTTGTCGGGTTAAGTTATTTATACCGGTTGTAAATAGATAGGTGATATAGGTACATGTATATACCTATATGATATCGCATTATCTATAGATACAACTTTAGCACTTGGCCATCATTTGCCATAAAAATTGCAGTTGGTTTAAAAAATAAAATATTATTTCATATTGATGGAATGTTTCTTTGGAAAAGTTATGATAAGTAGACTTAATTTAATATCCATTTATAACTGGTATACAAACAGTCTTTGTGGTAACTATAATAAAAAGGAAGTGGTAATGTTGTATTTAAAAAAAAACTTTTACCTTTAATGTTTTTCTTTATTTATAGTTTTAAGGCCGGCGAATTAACAAAACAAAGAAGAAGTGTTTATAACAAAATGTCGATCAAAACGGCACCTTACACTCAAAAGGGCAAAAGGCTCATGATTGGTTCGTACAGTATCCCATGCCTGCGACACAGGGCCAGTCGTGATTGACCAACTCAAAGACACAGTGAATGCTATTGAAGCCGTCGCCATACAAAACTGTGTTCAAAGCTGTTTATCGGTAATTTTATGGCGTCATTTTTCAGCGCTAATAAAACTTCTATGGTTTTTTAGTTCGCCGGTTCAGGCAGACCATGGTTTGAAGACCATCATCATTCGCAGCACATAATCATTAAAGTATTTTCTACGTAAAGAAATTGACGTGTAGCACTTGTGTTGCAGTATCTTAGACCGGTAAGCAAATACAACCTCGGTGACCTGTGATGTGACGTGAACGAGTATGTATAGTTTATCAAATCAATGCGTTACAATACAACCACGGATTACAACGCACATTCTATGTAGTTCTGTTTGCTTTCGATGTTTGCTCACGCCGATTTATTGCTGCACAACAGAATGGCGCATAAATTATTTTGATGAATTAACTAGAAAATGTATAAAATTGGCTTATGACATACCTTAAAAAGGTTTTTATGTAAAAAAGTTAGCATCAATAATGTTTTCAACGAAAATCTGGCAAACCTCTTTTGTAGCCACAAAATAATACATCTTTTAAGCCCACATGCACCAAACACCTTAGATTAATCTTTACTTATAAAGGTTTTATGCCATATTTTTATCTAACATGGTTTAATGTCATAAGGATATACTCGTACTTACCTAGCATCAAGTTGGATGGAATGAGGAGGCCTAGCAACATAACAGAAACAATGTCTGAAAGGGTCCCAAGTCCCAACTAATGGATAAGCAAACAAGTCCCATTTCAGTTACAAGTGGAGCTCAAGAGTGTGATAAAAGAAAAAAACTGTAAGAGCTACTCTAAAATGCAATTAGATCTACTGGAATGTATAATGGCGAGCGAGCGTCGACAGAACAACGGGAAAACAGATAATTTGTTTTCACGCAAACTCATTACATAACAACTTGAGCAGTAAAGTTATACATACAACATATTTAGTTAAAAATAAGATAAGTTTAAAAAAGTTTATTATTTTGCTTTATCTCTCTAATTTACTAACATAGAAAGAAAAAGCTCTCTAGGTATTTAAACAAATCGATACGTAACCAAATATTTGCTTAAAAGTAAATTCAAGTGATCAAAAAAAAAATAACGTTGTCATATGGTGAATAACTTTCCTCCTCAATCGATCTCAAGAAATTACAACAACCAACTGAAAGAAACTGCTTCTACAAGCTAAAGTAAGTTTTATTATAAATAGCAGTGTATGTAAGTATATCGCTTGGCTCTATTGCCCTATAATCTCAAAGTGGATGTTATTGTTGCTTCCGAACAGTTAATCTCCCGCGTCACGTGATGGAACAGATAACATATCGTTGAGTACAAGATTGTGACACTATCCTTGTATTAAAGTTTATTTATTTATTATTTGGGAGTCTCACAGCTTAATACTTACATAATACATCAATTGATAAACCATGCCATTGACATGTCTTGTCTCCACATATGGATAGACAAGAAAAGAAAATAGTATGATCCTACAAAAATAGACTAATTAAAGGTAATTAAATCGAGATTATACACATTTATCCAAAAAAACACTAGATATTGACTAGGTTGACAAAGCAGTTTGCTAGGTTAACTTTCACAGAAGTGGTACTGTTCCAGAATATGTCAAATCAATTTTTGATTGAGATGTCTAGTGGGACAGAGTACTCAGCTACTAATCTGGAAGAAACTCACGGGTTCAAATCCAGTACGGGCACATTAGTATTCGGTCTGCGTGGTTCGGAATGCACACTAAGCTATGAGTCTATATTCCTTCCAAGTACGGCGACAGGGCTCACCGCCCATCACGCTGGGACGGTGAAACGTGAGTGTACGGGTGTGGTGTGGACTGTGTGTGACTTGCATTTCGCAGTCCGTACTCAGAAACACCTCTGATACCCCCTCGGGGATTCATGTCGTGACGATGCTTTACGAGTGTGTAATATTCGGGTGTCAGAAGTGTCCCGCATTAGCCGGACCAGGTGTTACCTCAGTTCGCGCAGGTCGCTACATCCGGACGAGATAAAAGTTTAATTTACTTTAACGACTGACACTTAAGCTTTATCTAGCGGGAAATAACAATGAAATAACTACAGAACGTTAAGGGGAAGAGAGGATACTCGTAGCGGTAAAACTATTATCTGGAGCCTTAATTTCATTATATTGCTGACCGTATACTAAGCTTGGTGTAATCAGACAGGTACCTTCAAATGAAAACACATAACCTACTGATTGTACATAACAACTTTTCAAAGCAAAATAAACTCGCTGAAAAAAAATTGAACCTTTCCATACCAAATGTGAAGCTTCTATGTTTGCTAGAAGTGCCTTAGAGTTTTGATGATCGGTCAGTCAGTCAGTCAGTCCGTACGGTCCGAAATAGAATTATATCGCACAAACTGTGAGTGAGTGAAAGATAGCACACTATTTTTTTAGTAAGTGCGATAAGGACGCCATGAATTTGAATTAACTGTAGGATAGCTTACAATTAATTCGAACAGCGGGGAGTGAGTGATTGAGTGAGTGACAAAATTGAGAAACTTTGACTAGTTATAATACCGTGTTTATACAATGCCTGCTTGGTAACTGAAAATTCAGGCTTCTAGTTTTATGCACAACAAAGTTATAGGGAGGTCGAAAATGACCTGAACTGCTTCGAGAAAAGGATGGTACGGCCGTGCCGCTTTTTAGCTCGACTTGGTGGGGGTACTGCCGCCGTGCCCCCAGATTAAAGAATTCTAATTGAAATTAAAAAATTACAAATTAAACGATAAAATATTTTGTATGCAAGTGCTGGTAAAGCCATATTTTATATGCATGAAAACTGTTGTCAAATTCAATTTGACCACATTAGTGTTTCTTTTTTTTAATGAGAAACATTTGCAAGTCTTTTCTTGTGTACCAGCTTGTGCTTTCAGTTTGATGCATTCGTAGGCTGCATTCAATTTGATCGTCGGACGATACCTGCCTACTACTGAGAGCAGGACAGGTATGTTATGTATGACTGAAAGCAGCCTTCGAACGCATCAAGCTGAATGCAGCTTATTTCCGTCGAGTTAGCAACTTGCGTGCAAAGAAAAAGAAAAAGAATGCCCGCCTAAAGTTATTTGCAGTATTTGTTGTTTGTTTCTTTAATTAGGTTTCATTTATTCACTCACACTATGCGTTGTAAAACGTAGTATTATACACGTAGGTAAGGGCAATAACTTACTCGCAATGTTTTAAACACACGCTTACCGCTTGTGTAAATCGTCCTCGTAAGGTATTGCCTCCTTACCGCACTTATAGTATAAAGTATTATTTAATTTCCGCAGCATGTTTCTTTGGGAACGTTGTTCAGTATGAGCAGCACATTAAGTTGTTTTATTTAAACATACCTGTCCGTTTACATTCGGTCTGCTGTTGACCGTGTACTGTACACATACGATTTCTAATAGCATTTTCGTTTCAGTATTACTTCAGATAAATATTTCAGTAATTTTATTTTTTACCTTATTTCTGTAATAGTTTAAGCACATAATGTTATGTCCTGTAGACCATAGCAATGAACCTATCTGTAATGACCGTAGACCTATCCGAGAGACCCATTCGCTCGTACCTGAAACAAAAAACGTACAGCTATTAAACAGTGGCAACTACCGTATGCTCGTAGATGGGCACTGGGCAGTAACGTTAAATTTAAGTGCCCTTATAACCGTAGTGTGAACTCGCCGTATAATGATCTCTGTTAAACTTATAGTATGAGAACCGTAGTTGTTACTACTTTGTTTAAAAGGAAGGTCAATGTTTTGTTTAAAAGGAAGGTCAATGCTTAGTTATCTTAAAACTTTATTGTTGCAGGCGTCTGTTGAACGTTGACATCAAGGATCAAGATTATGTATAATATTATTTGAGTTATTAAATTATAATTAAATATTATATACAGGTTGTAAAAACAAAGGCAAGAATCCTTTAGGGCTGTGTTAGTATGATCGGTAAAGATATTATTTTAAATACTGGGATCTCTAAATAAAGTACCAGTACCTCACAATAAGACGATTTTCTTTACTCAAAATACACTAATCGCGTGGACACCCTCACTGGTCGCTGGCCACTCGGATGAGGGGTGCGGGTTGCGGGGTGCAATTGGGTGTGTCGGGGAGGCCGGTGAGCTCCGTAGCCATAGCTTAGAAAACTGATGGAATTTTTTGTGAAAATTCAAGGTATATTTTTTTCGTGTATACTTTTATACCCTAAAGAGATTCTTGACTTTGCATTTACAACCTGTATACACATATACAGGACGTAAATAGAGTGTGACCATTAAATAAAACCACATACTCTACTATTTTACACTATTCAGGTGTAACTCAAAGACTTTATCCCGTAGGAGGAAGGTCTATTTTAGAACGCTGCCCGTATGTTGGTGCGTTAGGGTTCACACTTTTTTGTTTACAACTCAATTATTTCCCAAACTAAGCGTGGTCGCGGGGCGGGTATCATTCTTAGGAAAAGTGGTTCAGTAGGGTCAGTAGAATGTGGTTTCATTTAATGGTAACAGGCTATTTACACCCGGTATGTTACCGGCAACCTGTATAATCCGGTATTCTATGAGGTCCTACAATAATAAGTATATAATTATAGGGTAGATTATGTATCGTTAACTGATCATATACCAGAAGAAATTTTTTTTTTCTTAAAATATTTTTTTCACTTCCCAGTACAAATTGGTTCTATCAGTTGACTAAATTTCTATGAAAAGGTAAAAAAAGTTCGCGCAAAAAATTTTTTTTTTATGGAAAGTGGTCTATTAGGGATACTCTATCAGCTCCTAATTTTTTTTCACTTTGAATTGTAGGACCTTATATACAACACCTAGGTAATGTATAAAATACCAAAAACGTTTTGGTAATGTATAAAATATTATTTATTTTATATTTTGCCTAGGTATTCTATGTAGTACCGAATGCGCAGTTGGTAATGTATATAAAAGACGTGAGCAGAAGCGGGAAATTGCTTTCGGCATGTATTTAAATGATCCTTTATGAACAGAACGTAGCCTTTTTTTGGTTAAATGGTATTTCTGGGTGGTCATAAAAAATAACCGCAAAATAACCTAACCCTCTAACCTAACCTAACGGCTCTCTTCTGCGTTGCAGGACTTCCAAAAAACTAATTTTGGCTGCGAACTTAATATTACCTCACTGATTAGTAATAACTTTACACTTTGCCGGTGGTAATTGATTAGACATTTTAGTATATATCGTCACTACATGAATTCCCGAGTCAGAGGTGTTCCGGGTGTGAACTGTGAAATGCAAGTCACATTCCACATTCGGCACACCCTCATTTCACCGACGATTATTACGTCCCAACACATATCGGGCACAAATACACGCTTGCAGGTTTCCTCACAAAATTACTGAAAAAAAATGCAAAATTTAAAAAAGACAGGTTTGCTAAGTTTCTTGCCCTTTTTCTTAACAAGACTAATGGGCAAATGGTAAGGCATTATTTTTATTTATGAATTATTTAGTTATTTATCAATTGTTTATTCATTTAATTATTTTTACATAATATTTTTATTCCTATATTTCTTTATTTTCTGCAGGGTTATAATTTTATTACATTTTAGTAGCTCAACTTAAATATTTTTTTAATGTATTTCCCGTATTTGTTTTCTTTATATTCTATTGTTTTTGTAAATATTAACTTTGACCTGTAGAAAGTATACTTTATGTATCAATTATATTTTACAAAATAAATATTTTGACTTTGATTTTGTAAACTTCACTTTTCCTGACCGGTCTTTATTATTTCGCTGACTCCAAAGGCTTTTTTAAATATTTTAATTAAATTATTATTTCTTTATGTACCTAATGTTCATGTGCAATTTTACTTAACAGTGAATTTGATTTAAAATTTTATATTAGCATCAACTATGTACATAAAAACAAACAGATGCAAAGTATCATCGTCAAAACTATATTTAACGTCGACCCGATATAGTAACTTTTGAATTTATCGGTGACCTAGTGTTTATGAAACAAGCTCTATACTTGCCGAAGTTTTCAGCATTCTAGTAATCTGTTTAATTTGCACAAAACTTTAATGTTTATTTGGCCTTCGCAGCAGTATCCCAGGGCTTCCAGGAATTCTCAAAATAATGTTGACAATTTAAATGCGAGGCCTTCGAAAATCGAGAGATAAATTAAATTCTAAGAGGCTTTCCAGTTATACAATGGAAAACTTTCCTTTTTAGACTAGTTATTTGTCCGCGGCTTCCCTTACCTGAATTTGATATCATAAGAGCCCATCGTCGTACTATAGGCACATTTTTAATAATGTAATTTTTAATATGTAAGATTAATACCCGTTTTCACTAACGACGAACAAGGCGACGTCTAACTAAGTAACTCCTAATTTAGGTCCATGCTTACCATAAAGTTCTATTTCACCAAACTATTTTTACTATGTGATTCCTAACCCAAAAGTAGCCTAAGTTTTTGATACTTGTCATTGGTTTTGTTTGTCAAGTTTTCCGTTTGCGGCTTTTTTGACGTTTCACAGTACTACAATCTCAAAATCGCGACTGTCACATGCATGTATCAGTTTAGGGGCGCCTAAGCTTTACGCACTCCCGAATCGTGTCGTAACTTTAGGTGATTCCTAACGTCGTTAGTTATGACTTAAGAGTTAGTGAAACGTGTTTTTACTCTTGGCAACTCCTAAATACATAGGCATCTGATTTAGGCGTCTCCTACGGTTAGTGAAAACGGGCATGATACTGGTAACTATGCAAATTTAATGTAAAGTTCTAAATGACAGATGTAGTGTTGACCCACAGCAATCAAACACGGTCTCCACGACTAGTTAATATGATATCTATGATTTCCAAAAGTCTGCAGGTACTTGCAGTAACTGAGCTACCGCCGCGTTTTATATGTGAATTTGAATAATAAAGGGTAAACGTAACGACACAACTCCCGAGGAAATCCACAAGGTACCAGAAACCAGCGCACATGCCGAATCGAAATACAAACTGGCATACTCGTCACTCGACACCAACAGACAGACTGACGTCGCATTTCATATGTAAAGTGAAGAACGTTCCACCAAAGTATCGGGCTGTATACTATACCCGTACGTACCTAATAGGAGGTATATAAAAACGAGTCATACAATTGACAAAACTAGTTGTTAATAAAATAAATATTATATCATGGAACGTGAAAAATGAGACTTTCATTATTTTTACCAAAAATAAAGTAGTAAAAATTCGTGTCTGAACATTGAATATTTTATTTTCATTTTAAATGGAATGAGTTGCTAGCGTTGTACTAAAGCCAAAAATATTTTTAGAAGTTTTGGCTGTCTGTATGCATGAATGTTCCGTTTTAATTCAAAAACCATTTAACGGATTTAGATGCTGTTTTTTTTAATACCATCGTAGTGGCCCTGTAATAGGATATAAGGGTTGTTGATAACAAAACGCCCAAGCTAAAAACGGGGCAGAAATTTAATAAACACGGGCGGATCTGCGGACGAAGGTAACAATAAAGATTTCATCGAGTATTCACACCACATGGAATGAATTATCCGCCAATTATTTTTTTGTTACTGGTTTTAAGCAGTCTGTTCGCAGAACGATATCGAATTTTAACGAAGTATAGCGACCACAGAGTACCTTTAGATATAGCGACTAAGCAATGGTAACGTGTGTATTCTAATATAATAACATAATACTCTCATTGCTCCTCGAATCCGTATCTCTGTCCATCACGAGCCAGCTACTTATCCTATACGTCCACTTAGAGCTACAAGAATCTTCCACTAACTACTTGGCACAAGCCGATACACATAATATGTAACTACTTGATGTATTATGTATTATTTAAAGACTACAGGAAAAATACCGCGGTCAAGATATTATTAGGGTTCCTTACTTAAGAGGGTGTTGAATTGTTTGTCAGGCGAAAGTTTTCTAGCGCCTTGTTTGTTGTCGCCTTGACCTTATTATGGAGTGGAGGGTTGAAGGGTAAAGTTAACAGATATTTTAATATTTTCGTTGGCAGTGTAAAAATCATAGCCTTCATACCAAATTTCAGATTTCTGGGACTTTTGGAAGTTGGGAATATATTTTTTTTATAAATCAAAACTGGACCCCCCTTTAGAGGGCTTGGACCCCTCCAAACCCTCCTAAGTTACATATTTATTATCTTCTTTGTTGTTTGAGTGTTAATCTTAGTCTGCATACCAAATTTCAGCTTTCTAAGACTTCAGGAAGTACCCTAGGTTTTGATGAACATCACTGAGTGAGTGACGAAATCGACGTATTTTAGGCATTAATAAAATTCAAAGTATAAAAGCCAGACAATTGAAACTTATCGTGTTTAATAAGACTGCTTAATACATCTCATCTTGAGAATTTGGTATCTCTAGTATTATTCAAACCGAAGCTATGAGGGTTCGAGATATAACGAAACGCTTCGAGACTCGTCTTGGCGGAGGGCACTACCGTGCCCCCAAATACTTATGAAGGCATTTTGCACATTTCCTATAGACAAAGTTACGGGATTGATTTATTTTTTCTCAAATAATTTACTTCTTATTGATTTTTATATCTTAAAAATAACTATAATAATGTTAAGAGTTTTGCAAGCGATTACTTTTGCTATAAATAAAGTAATTAAAGATCGTCTTAATATTATTTCGAAGTTTAATTTCCAAATGATACAGATATTTTATCCTCAGAAAATATGCCAGTTAAAGTATCAGATTGAATAAACAGATTTCAAATTATCTGTCGAGCCGAGTCTCCAGTGAGAGCGCGCACGGACTCGATCAAAGTTTATCTGCCAAAACGTTAGATTGATGTGAAGTTACTGAACCCGCCAATTCAAATAGAGACCGACTTCCAACTGAACCCCATTATCTAATCCAATAGGCTCCGGGATTTAACTACGTAAATAATTTATATTATAAACAGAGTGGTAATCTTCGCGCGGGTAATTCGATTTCGGCAAATCTTTGTTAGAGATGGAGGGGGAGGGGGTTGAGAAATGGGCGGCGGAGAGGGGGATGTTTGAATTCACTCTATTGTCAGCTATAATCAGATTCATTCCAAGTTGTCGGAATTACTTGGAAATACAATATGCAAGGCGTGTTTATTTTGCTAACTGCTAAGAAATGCCTCCGAATGGAGCTTACAAGAAAATTTCTGTAAATTTTAGTGGGTTTTGTCAATTTCACATTTTGCATTTGCTGTTACAAGAATTAGACAATTGACATAGCCACAGCGCGATTTGTGTATTTTAGCTAATATCATAGTATTATGTCGTATTGTGTTCTTCTTTGGGGTAGAGGTGTTGACATAGAAGCTGAAACCGGCCAAGTGCGAGTCGGACTCGCGCACGAAGGGTTCCGTACCATTATCTATAAAAAACGGCAAATAAATCATGTCTGTTGTATGGCAGTGCGCAAGTCTGACCCGCACTTTGGACGGTTTTAGTATTTGTTGTTATAGCGGCAACACAAATACATCATCTGTGAAAATTTCAACTGACTAACAATTAGGTTCATGAGATACAGCCTGGTGACAGACGGACAGACATACAGACAGATAGACAGACAGACAGGTGGACAAGCGGACGGACAGACGGACAGACGGACAGACGGACGGTGGAGCCTTAGTAATAGGGTCCCGTTGGGTACGGAATCCTAAAAACACCAATGTGCTTCCATGGGTCGAGGCAAGCCACACTATAGGTACCAGAAATAAACATAAAACTTGCTGCTCCAGAATTGAGACTCCACTAAACAAGTACTTCCTTTGTTGGTTATAGTATTAACAAAATACCAAAGGAAATACTTGATTCTTCAGGAAATAAATTTAAAAAACATGTTAAAATAAGTCTTTATAAGAAAGCTTACTATAGTATTAGTGAATATTTGGAAGATAAAAATCCATAGTGTTAATTCATCTCCAATCTTATAGGTATATTTCTTTGAACTTAAATTATTTTAAGGTGGTTTTATAGCAACTCGCGTAAGCTGCTTATTCAATTATATGCGTTACATTTTAGCTGTATTACATTACAACTGTAAACACGCTTTTAATTTTGTAAATGTAATGCAAACAAAATGTAATACATTAAAATACGTAACTTTTTTGTGAAGACTTTAATATTAATAAACTATTTCCGCAAGTTGCTTTAAAACACATTTATTGCATACTTTTTATTCGAAAGTAAGGAAAATAATATAATGATGTGCATTTTGTACCGAGCACAGCGTCACAGCCGCAGCGACACTAGCGTCAGTGACGCCGCGTTAGTGCCGCAGCGGCTGTGACGCGCTAGTCATGTTCGAGGCCCGCGACACTCGCTCCGCCCCACCTCCAGTCATCGCACAATCTGAGTCAGTTGTATTGTTGTGAAACAAAATGAATCGAGCTCTAAGAGATTTGCAAGAACTATTTCCCAAGTTTTGTTTTTTTTTCCGTGTTCATGTATTGATATAAACTTAAATCATATAAAATTTGGTTTTGTGACACCAAAGTAATTAGAAGCTCAATTTCTTCGTCACTGAATCCTTCCGTGGAACTCATTTTTCGCACAAAACCACGTGTTAATCGTCGTGTCGCTGCGTCACACTAGTCCAAGCGCGGCTCAGCCGCTGCGGCCGTCGTCGTCGCGTCAGTGTACCGTGGCTGTGACGCTGCGACAGTGCCGCTCTGGTTGTTTACGCTCCCAAACATTTGCATAGTGCGTAATACCACAGTATTATACTATGGTAATACTGACGCTCTGTCGCGGCGGCCGTGACGCTGCGTCACTGACGCTAGAGCCGCTGTCTTCGGACTCGCACCTTAGGGTTGTTGCAATACAAAAATTCATATTATATTGTTTTTAATATAATACTTTATGAATAGATGTATATAATTTTATTCGGACTGTAAAAGATGATAGGATTGATAGAAGAGTTTTGTTTTAATGTAATTGTAAATTGTAATTTTGTTTTTTATACAATGTTACTCAACTTTTGGCCTGATTATCCTACTTTCTTCTTGTCCTGTAATTTTTATCTCTTTACTAAGACAATGTTGTATTAATATAATGATTTTTGAAAAAATAGTAGTTATTATCATTATCATATAGTATATATATTATTGTATACATTATGAAGCAGGATTAATTTCCGAAACTGGTTGGAAAATTGTAATAAAATAAATGAAACAAGTGTACAAGTGTCTTTGTGAATAATCAAGATGTTGTCTATGTTTCATCAAGTGCTAACGATCGCAAGTATAAATTAGTTAATTTCAAGTAAAAATAATAACCATTTGTTTCAGACAAAAACACCCCTAGAAATATTAATAACCGCTTTATGTGTGATTTAATTATACAATACAGATAATAAAAAAATATTCACTTTTAATCACAACTTAACCATGTGTCTAAATGCATTGAATCTTATGTCACTATATAATTTTATTGTCTCTATACATATAAAATACAACGTCTGTCTGTCTGTTCGTTCGCTTATAACTTGAGAACCACTCAATGGATTTTGATGCAGTTTTCACTAAAAGAAAGCATTTCTTCGGGGAGGTTTAAGGCTATCATCACGCTATGACTAAAGGGAGCAACGCAAAGAGAATTTTAGTGAGACATATGAAAGGTTCACCGCCGTAGCGTAGTCGATCGTCGCGGGTTCAAACCCCGACTGGTATTTGTTTTAATTTTTTATTCTTTTATTTTATTTTCAGAAAAAATATTTCCTTTTGTAAAAGTATATTAAAACTGAAATTATATTTCTTGACCGAGCAAAGACCAATAACTAAAATATTTTTATTTTCAAGTCCTTAGAAAACGCCATCTCTGGGAAGCTATACTGGATAACGGCTCAGTAAGCTAGCGTTGAAATTGTTTTTATTTTAATACACTAGATGGCGCTGCATGTTTCAAAATATCTAATTTGACGCAGTCTGGTTCAAATCAACTCAACTTAAAGTTTGTCTACTCTATTATATAAAGAACAAAAATTTGTTTGTTTGTTTGTTTGCATATAATGGGTAAAATCTAGAACTCGACCCCTCTGGCCTCAATTGTCGTAAACGCCATAAAGGACTTTTTACAGGGGAAGCAAAAAACAAAAAAAAAACAAAAAAAAATTATAATCTTTATTACTTTTTTAGCTATATTGATGATACTTACATAAAAATACTCGTACTGAAATGCTTCAAAAACTCATAAGTATTGCACTGAAGAAGAATGCAGATTTAAGAAGTTAGCATGGAGATACACCCTAAAATAAAACAGTTGAATGGTGTTTACTACCCAAAAATAGTATAATTTTTTTTTGCTGATTAATAATAAAGTAGTAAAAGCATTTTAATAAACAGACAGGCAAGTGATTAAGCAGTAAAAGGCTATTTTAATAAACTAATTTTTATTTTTTTTATTGTGGGCTAAGGTAATTATGTGTTAAGGTAATATTTTATATTCAGATACTTAGCAAAAGCCAGTATACCCTATTTCCATTAATGAAATGTTCAATAATAGGTGGGCATTAATTAATTTTAGGTAAAGGGTGTATAACTCATCGTTTATTGTGTCTTAAATAAAAATATGTTTTAAACTTTGAATCATTTATTTTCATAATTAAATTGTATGCACATGTTTCATGTTCATACATTACGTTTACATTTTTTAACCTTCATTGGATAAGAAAAAGAAAAAATCACGCATTAAATTAAAAAAGGAACTTTTGGTTATTATTAATTTACACGACATTAAAGTAATTAAGCTGCATTTTCATCCTCTTCGTCACTTTCTAATAGGACGTCCAAGACTTGAGCCTCATTTGGAAGTAGTAAATATTCGTTATGGTAACGTTTAGGGATTGTAACAACGTCACAAAGGCGTTTCAGATCCTAAAATTTAGCAGATGAAATCGGTAATCTGCGTTCTTACAGAGGTGATGGCTTAATATCCTTTACTTTCTTCCAGTTCCCATTCTTATTCTTTTCAGCCTTGTTCTTTCCCTTTCCTTTGCCTTTGCCTTTACTTTTTTGCTTGGTATACATTTCTATTATTATTTCTGGAGCACATGGCATCATTGAGTATTTAATTTGCACAGTATATAGTTTTTTTTTAAGTTGCAACTCGGATTTCCTTATTTTTCATTTTCTTTATAGTCTCAGTTGGAAATGTTTTATTGGCAATTTCATTCCAATCCAAAAAGTCTGAATATTCCATGACCTCTACTGTGTAAGGTCGAGGTTTTTTTCTCGGAGATTCAAAATATGTCGGCCACTGTGATGGAGCCCAAACAATTAGTTTTCTGACTTCATTTTCTATCGTGGCATGCGTCGAGTCGGCAGGCATATGCGTGTGACCAGGGAGCAAAAAATTTATCTGTATTACTTCTAAGTTTTTGGAAGTTATTAAAAACTTGTTTAAACGGCCAAAACTGTCTTATTTTTATTTTGACCTCCACAAGAGTCACAGTAAAGAAGCAAATTTTTGACGCCTCTTTCATCTACTATCTCCAAATATTTGTGGAGACAGGTAGCGATTTCATTACTGCCCCTTTTTGCATCGCATTCTCCCCAAGTAAAGCAGTATCCATTCTGTGTACCACTTTCATACACGGTACAATTAAATACCGTATATTTTCTAGAGTAGTATAGAAGCATGCTTTCTCCATAAGGAGTATTCAGTACCTTTTGTAGATCAAAACTAGCAGTTACTGTTGTAACGGTTTTTATATTTTGATGTGCCAAAAATCTAGTATAAGTGGCATCTTTTTCTTTATTGTGTTCTCTCATCTGTTTTTTATCATCTTCACGTAGTTCCTGATCATGTTCGAACTTAACACATAATGGGCATTTGTCTTTTTTTGGGTAGTGAAAACTGATATTAAAGCTATTAAATATATCCCTGAAAATATTTTGACTTACTGCATCACTGCCTTCAATCTCACACCGCTTAGCATAAATTCGATAAACATTAGATATATTTTTTAGTTCCTGTGGTAAATATCTTTTATCGGAAGATTTTCTTTTGTAATGGGAAGGCACAGCTGGGAGATTTTCAATAAATTTTTCGACTTTTAATTTGTGTTCTTCACTATACTTTGATGTATTGTTCGGTTTTCGCATATCCTTTTGTGCTGCTCCTTCATGTGATCTTGATACCGTATACAGTATAGACTTAAAAGACAGATTACGTCTGGTTATAAATAAATATTGTCGTTTACAACCTCCTAGCTACATGATCATTTCATTTGTGTTCAAAGAATATAGTTGTAAAAGACTAACTAGGTCTTATTGTATATTAAAATTGTCACTTACGACCTTGAAGTTACATAATTATTTTATTTTTGTTGAGAGATCATGGTCATAAATTACTTATTTTTAATTTCACAAATCAAATGATCTTTTATGACCTTATAATGAAATCTGTGTTACATTTGTAATAAGTAATAAACGCATTTTATAGACTTTACTTTGAAATTTTACACACATTAAATTGTTTTTCACACCCTTGCAATAAAGATGATTGTGTTCTATTTATCAGTAGCGAAGGATGTTATTATCGCAAAGGTATGCCATACTAATTGTAGTATAGCTGGGCAATATATTTATATTGTTGATATTGCCCAACTATGACCTAGTACTTGTTTACAAAATAAATGTGGATTAACATGGTTAGTAATTCTAAAAGGTAAGCCGATAAGAATCGGTATGTAGGTACTGCCACAGCTATTTACGTCAGTACATCATAGAGCGTATTTTGAAAATTATTTTTTTTGCTTTTACGACAAATATTATGAAATTGTGATTAAGGTTTGATTGGGTCGTAAACGACGTATTTTGTAATCTTCAGATGAAAATGTCTTTTACGTCTTTTCTTCTACAATCGATTGGTGTTTACGTCATAGGATCAAATATTTTGTAAATGAAATGTCTTTTAAGACGTATTTTTTCTATTTTCTTAGTTTTAGACAAAAAAATACAGTAGTAGTAAACGACATTTTTTTGGGATTAGCGGAAGTTTAAATACACTGATCGATAGAGCGAAAAAAAATAAACAAAACTGCATTTCTAACTCATTTTGGCCAAAAGTGGCGTTTACGACCTTTGAGGCCAGAAGGGTCGAACTACTGACCTGACTATAAAAATTCTTTAAGCCCTCAATAAGATTTTTAGTTAATCAAGTGGTATGTACGCCTTGCGTAGTCGTATGTAGTCTCATTGTCGGGGTTTCAATCATCCACTGGTAAATGTTTTTTTAGGAGACCTCTGTAGTTTAAGTTTATTTGATCGGTATTGATGAGTATTTTTGTGGAACATGGTGACCAGGATCTAATGACGGGACTGGAAGGTGGGTACGGGATCTCTTCAACGGATAACAGCAGACCCTTCGAGTTTGGGCTTATTTTATTGGTCTTTATTAGCACTTTGGTAAAACATGGTGACCGTTGCATATTGTCGTTCAAAAAATCATATTCTTTTGTTTTCTTTATTTCCACTAAAATCTCTACGACGCGGGCGGAGCCGCGGGTAAAAGCTTGAAAGCAAATAAAGATAGAATGAGAGCGCTGAACTATGAGACCGTTAGACAGTGACGAACGTTACTGAGCCGACATTTGCCTACTCATCTTGCAGCCAATTAGCATACAGAAAGCTTTGCTGTGTCGCAAATGACATCCATTTTGTAATTATGTCGGCCGGTGTGCCGTTACTGCTAATGAGCAACAAACGCATTATGAAACAATGTGCTCATTTGTAACGTTAAGATAAAATGAGAGCGCTGCATTATGAGACCGTTAGACAGTGACGAACGTTACTGAGCCGACATTTGCCTACTCATCTTGCAGCCAATTAGCATACAGAAAGCTTTGCTGTGTCGCAAATGAAATCCATTTTGTAATTATGTCGGCCGGTGTGCCGTTACTGCTAATGAGCAACAAACGCATCATCAAACAATGTGCTGATTTGTAACGTTAAGATAGAATGAGAGCGCTGCATTATGAGACCGTTAGACAGCGACGAACGTTACTGAGCCGACATTTGCCTACTCATCTTGCAGCCAATTAGCATACAGAAAGCTTTGCTGTGTCGCAAATGACATCCATTTTGTAATTATGTCGGCCGGTGTGCCGTTACTGCTAATGAGCAACAAACGCATTATGAAACAATGTGCTGATTTGTAACGTTAAGATAGAATGAGAGCGCTGCATTATGAGACCGTTAGACAGCGACGAACGTTGCTAAGCCGACATTTGCCTACTCGTCTTGCAGCCAATTAGCATACAGAAAGCTTTGCTGTGTCGCAAATGACATCCATTTTGTAATTATGTCGGCCGGTGTGCCGTTACTGCTAATGAGCAACAAACGCATTATCAAACAATGTGCTGATTTGTAACGTTAAGATAGAATGAGAGCGCTGCATTATGAGACCGTTAGACAGCGACGAACGTTACTGAGCCGACATTTGCCTACTCATCTTGCAGCCAATTAGCATACAGAAAGCTTTGCTGTGTCGCAAATGACATCCATTTTGTAATTATGTCGGCCGGTGTGCCGTTACTGCTAATGAGCAACAAACGCATTATGAAACAATGTGCTGATTTGTAACGTTAAGATAGAATGAGAGCGCTGCATTATGAGACCGTTAGACAGCGACGAACGTTGCTAAGCCGACATTTGCCTACTCATCTTGCAGCCAATTAGCATACAGAAAGCTTTGCTGTGTCGCAAATGACATCCATTTTGTAATTATGTCGGCCGGTGTGCCGTTACTGCTAATGAGCAACAAACGCATTATGAAACAATGTGCTGATTTGTAACGTTAAGATAGAATGAGAGCGCTGCATTATGAGACCGTTAGACAGCGACGAACGTTACTGAGCCGACATTTGCCTACTCATCTTGCAGCCAATTAGCATACAGAAAGCTTTGCTGTGTCGCAAATGACATCCATTTTGTAATTATGTCGGCCGGTGTGCCGTTACTGCTAATGAGCAACAAACGCATTATGAAACAATGTGCTGATTTGTAATGTTAAGATAGAATGAGAGCGCTGCATTATGAGACCGTTAGACAGCGACGAACGTTACTGAGCCGACATTTGCCTACTCATCTTGCAGCCAATTAGCATACAGAAAGCTTTGCTGTGTCGCAAATGACATCCATTTAGTAATTATGTCGGCTGGCGTGCCGTTACTGCTAATGAGCAACAAACGCATTATCAAACATCGTACTGATTTGTTACGTTAAGATAGAATGAGAGCGCTGAACTATAAGATCGTTAGACAGCGACGAACGTTACTGAGCCGACATTTGCCTACTCATCTTGCAGCCAATTAGCATACAGAAAGCTTTGCTGTGTCGCAAATGACATCCATTTTGTAATTATGTCGGCCGGTGTGCCGTTACTGCTAATGAGCAACAAACGCATTATCAAACAATGTGCTGATTTGTAACGTTAAGATAGAATGAGAGCGCTGCATTATGAGACCGTTAGACAGCGACGAACGTTACTGAGCCGACATTTGCCTACTCATCTTGCAGCCAATAAGCATACAGAAAGCTTTGCTGTGTCGCAAATGACATCCATTTTGTAATTATGTCAGCCGGTGTGCCGTTACTGCTAATGAGCAACAAACGCATTATGAAACAATGTGCTGATTTGTAACGTTAAGATAAAATGAGAGCGCTGCATTATGAGACCGTTAGACAGCGACGAACGTTACTGAGCCGACATTTGCCTACTCATCTTGCAGCCAATTAGCATACAGAAAGCTTTGCTGTGTCGCAAATGACATCCATTTTGTAATTATGTCGGCCGGTGTGCCGTTACTGCTAATGAGCAACAAACGCATTATGAAACAATGTGCTGATTTGTAACGTTAAGATAGAATGAGAGCGCTGCATTATGAGACCGTTAGACAGCGACGAACGTTACTGAGCCGACATTTGCCTACTCATCTTGCAGCCAATTAGCATACAGAAAGCTTTGCTCTGTCGCAAATGACATCCATTTTGTAATTATGTCGGCCGGTGTGCCGTTACTGCTAATGAGCAACAAACGCATTATGAAACAATGTGCTGATTTGTAACGTTAAGATAAAATGAGAGCGCTGCATTATGAGACCGTTAGACAGCGACGAACGTTACTGAGCCGACATTTGCCTACTCATCTTGCAGCCAATTAGCATACAGAAAGCTTTGCTGTGTCGCAAATGACATCCATTTTGTAATTATGTCGGCCGGTGTGCCGTTACTGCTAATGAGCAACAAACGCATTATGAAACAATGTGCTGATTTGTAACGTTAAGATAAAATGAGAGCGCTGCATTATGAGACCGTTAGACAGTGACGAACGTTACTGAGCCGACATTTGCCTACTCATCTTGCAGCCAATTAGCATACAGAAAGCTTTGCTGTGTCGCAAATGACATCCATTTTGTAATTATGTCGGCCGGTGTGCCGTTACTGCTAATGAGCAACAAACGCATTATGAAACAATGTGCTGATTTGTAACGTTAAGATAGAATGAGAGCGCTGCATTATGAGACCGTTAGACAGCGACGAACGTTACTGAGCCGACATTTGCCTACTCATCTTGCAGCCAATTAGCATACAGAAAGCTTTGCTGTGTCGCAAATGACATCCATTTTGTAATTATGTCGGCCGGCGTGCCGTTACTGCTAATGAGCAACAAACGCATTATCAAACATGGTACTGATTTGTTACGTTAAGCTGTTAGTGAACTTATTTAACCTAAACAATTGTAAAAATGACAAACGAAAATACTCTACAGGTTTTTGCAATTTGTTGAACGGTAAATTTGAGATCGAATTCCCCACATATTTAAATGAGGCAACTATCGGGCGTGTCCCGAAATTGGCCTAAATACTCAGCGATCAGTGTGAGTGTGGACACTCACTACACACACACACACAAACACACACACACACGCGCACGGCCACGTTCAGCCATTACTCTCTGTCGTCCGCCGGCAGCACAGCGAGACAGCGGGGACAAGAGTCTGAATGTAAATTAACGGCCTACTGGGCAATTATACTTCAAAAGCAAATATGTTCAGTTTGAATTGTACTTTTTTCAGTATTCATCCAGATTCCAATTAATTATTACCGCCTTTGTGGCCGAGTGGTAGGGCGCTCGCCTGCTAACACAGAGGTCATGGGTTTTCGGAGGATCTCGCCGCAAAATGCACATCATAATATTGTTTTCCTTATTTTTGAATAAAAAGTTTGCAATAAATGCGTTTTATAGCAATTCGCGCAAATTGCTTGTTAATAGTTAGATGATCACATGAAAATTATTCAATTATATGCGTTACATTTTAGCTGCATTACATTACAACTGTAAACACGCTTTTAAGTTTATAAATGTAATGAAAACAAAACGTAATACATAACAGTACGTAATTTTTTTGTGAAGACTTTATTATTAATGAACTATTTCCGTAAGTTACTTTAAAACACATTTATTGCATAGTTGGACGTATAGTTTAGCAAAAACGTTCCAAACCACGCAAAGCTAGTTTTGAGATATTGACTTTTGATGTTTATTTTGTATAGGGTGATTCTTTGATTTGGGTTGAAATATTATAACTAGGTATATTTTCGCACACATAACCGATAGCTTGGAATGTTTTTGATATATGAAAATTAGGCACCAGCTGATCGTTTTAACTCATTTTTGACCGTCTTGTGGATTGGAACGTTTTTGCTAAACTACGTCCAATTTTTATTCAAAAGTAAGGAAAACAATATTATGATGTGCATTTTATACCGAGGTCAAAAGTTACCCCCTTAAGCTGTAGGTCCATTTGTGCCCATCACGTTTGGGACGTAATAATCATCGGTGAAAAGCAGGTGTACCATCCATCCATCCATCAGCCAGTTTCGTCCATTGCTGGACATAGGCCTTTAAGATTTCGCCACTCTTGGCGATCCTCCTGGAAGAAATGCCCATACTCACACACGCTGGGCAGGCGGGTTGGTGAGCGCGGTGCTGAAACCCTCGCACCAGTGATGCCGCTGCTCGTCATTGTCTTTTCTTTAAAAGATCCGACATTTTGGAATGGATATACCGCCATCAAACGGTCCCAGGCAGTGGTGGGCCACCTGGTTGTGCTTGTTTGAGAGCTGTCTTCTTACTCTCCCCTTAATAATTTCGGGTGCGTGCATATAACTTTTTGCTGGAAAAGCAATGAGAAGGTCAAGTTTGACGATAAAAATAACATGAAAAGGTATACCAATGTCATAAAAATAGAAAATAGATCACAGTTGCGAGCTCCTTGAGATGCCCTCGGGGATCCATTACGTAACGGTATGTTTCCAATTAATTTCGGTTTAGTTGAGTGAATCGTAGATTTATGAACTCTGTTTGGTGCAACTTGAACATTCAAGTCATGATGTCTCCGGCGAGCAGTATCGTTCTGGCAGTATCACATCAAAGCATTCCCGCTGTCATACCGGTGGAACACTTCGCCAAACTATTCCTTTGTTAGCGAAGTGACGAGCACGGACAGACAAGTTATGTCGTTTAGATATTCATAGAATGGGGACATGACATATTACGTGGCTCCAACTTGTCAAACGAGTCAATACTGTTTTGGTGAAAATCACGCGTTGTCGAGAATATTATAAGTTCACAAACTCCTGCAACTTATCAAATCACAACGAAAACATTGGAAATTGTCATCAAATTACGAGTATTCGAGATTACGAGAGGCAACATGATTGTGACTATGCTAAGTGTGTATGTATAAATTTTGATCAACTTTTAACAGTGACAATGAGAATAAATGAGAAATGTTATTCATACACAGGAACAGCCCTGACAACCCCTCGGGGATTCATGGCGTGGCGATAAGTTTCCTATTAAGTTCAGTTTAGGGAAGTCGATTCTTGAGATTGTCGGCTCTTGGTGAATATTAAGACATTGTTGTGATGAGAAACATTGTGAAAATATGTAATAACTTCGATTTAAAAGACCCTGATGATGATGATCACATAGTGAAACCGGTTGGGTAGAGTAATATTAAATAATAATTGTGGAAATGTAAAAGTGTTTTTTTCACAACAAAATCAGTTTAGTTGAGTGAATCGTAGATTTATAAACTCAGTTATGATGATAAGTACGTTCTTGGCCGCGGCTGTAGTTTGTTGGTTCGAGCATCTCGACCGCTAGCTTGGCTCCCGTACGAGCACACTTGCGTTCGATCTGCGTACTTTGTTAGGTTTATAGGTGTGTGCGAGTCCATATTTGTGCCCGACGTACGGCGACAGGGCTCACCACACATTCCGCTGAAACGTAATAATCTTTGGTGGATTGTGGGTTGATCACAGTATTTGTTTTTATAATAAAATACAAAAGGAAATACTTGGTTTTTCAGACAATACATTTAAAACGCATGTTACAAAATGGCTTTACAATAAAGCTTACTGGATATTAGTGAATATTTAGAAAATAAAAACGCATGATGTTAATTCATCTCAAACATAACGTGCTATATGTACTAACTTATTGTAGATAGATTTATAGGCTAAAGGTTGTTGCAATACTTGTCAAGTGTGAGCAGGGGCCTTATTGTCTAACTTTAATTGCAATCGCCGTACCCATGAATTTGACATCTGAAGGATATTGACGAACTTCACACCGCAATTATTCAACATGAGCTGTCATTTCTAGTCATGGTGATTGTGATCGCAATTTTGAGTGAACGATATCACTAGTTTGACATACAATTGGTATCGGGGCCGTATTGTCTAACTTTTAAGAGCAATCGCCATACCCATGAATTTGACATCTGAAGGATATTGACGAACTTCACACCGCAATTATTCAACATGAGCTGTCATTTCTAGTCATGGTGATTGTGATCGCAATTTTGAGTGAACGATATCACTAGTTTGACATACAATTGGTATCGGGGCCGTATTGTCTAACTTTTAAGGGCAATCGCCATACCTATGAATTTGACATCTGAAGGATATTGACGAACTTCACACCGCAATTATTCAACGTGAGCTGTCATTTCTAGTCATGGTGATTGTGATCGCAATTTTGAGTGAACGATATCACTAGTTTGACATACAATTGGTATCGGGGCCGTATTGTCTAACTTTTAACAGCAATCGCCATACCCATGAATTTGACATCTGAAGGATATTGACGAACTTCACACCGCAATTATTCAACATGAGCTGTCATTTCTAGTCATGGTGATTGTGATCGCAATTTTGAGTGAACGATATCACTAGTTTGACATACAATTGGTATCGGGGCCGTATTGTCTAACTTTTAACGGCAATCGCCATACCTATGAATTTGACATCTGAAAGATATTGACGAACTTCACACCGCAATTATTCAACGTGAGCTGTCATTTCTAGTCATGGTGATTGTGATCGCAATTTTGAGTGAACGATATCACTAGTTTGACATACAATTGGTATCGGGGCCGTATTGTCTAACTTTTAACAGCAATCGCCATACCTATGAATTTGACATCTGAACGATATGGGACGAACTTCACACCGCAATTATTCAACATGAGCTGTCATTTCTAGTCATGGTGATTGTGATCGCAATTTTGAGTGAACGATATCACTAGTTTGACATACAATTGGTATCGGGGCCGTATTGTCTAACTTTTAACGGCAATCGCCATACCTATGAATTTGACATCTGAAAGATATTGACGAACTTCACACCGCAATTATTCAACGTGAGCTGTCATTTCTAGTCATGGTGATTGTGATCGCAATTTTGAGTGAACGATATCACTAGTTTGACATACAATTGGTATCGGGGCCGTATTGTCTAACTTTTAACGGCAATCGCCATACCTATGAATTTGACATCTGAAGGATATTGACGAACTTCACACCGCAATTATTCAACATGAGCTGTCATTTCTAGTCATAGTGATTGTGATCGCAATATTGAGTGAAAGATATCACAAATTTGACGTAAAATGGTATCGCGTATCCAAATCACAAGTTTTAACATCTTTGAAAGCTATCGGAAATGTCAAATGAAGGATTTCACAAATAGGCTGCCTCTTTAAACGGTTTTTAGGCAAATTTGTAATAATTACTCATCTATTATGCACTTTTCATGTAACTAGAGCATGCCCATGACTTCGTCCATGAGGTTTTGGGTTTAAAACAGCCCATTGTACCATGTTCAGAAGGCATGTTCGATACACAAGTTTTCACCGAGTTCCACACCACTGAGGGGTGAATTTCGATAAATGCTTTCTTAGTTCACCTCTAGACATTGACCTATCAATGCTTCTAGCTAGGCCTAGATGTAATAATGAACTTCAATAGCAAGGATCTTCAATTTTATGTTACTACCTATGTATTTTCGCCTTCAGCGTTCTTGGCTGTACCTTGTCTCTCAGTCAGTCAGTCAGCGGTCATGGAGCTGTTATTTATTTATACAGATTGTTGGAGAGTTATAAGAAATACAGTTAATTTTATGTATGAGTTGCATTTTAGCATGGCAAGAACAATTTTGATGGCGCTGGTGGAGGAGTAAAGGCTGACCCATAGATAGTGGCTAGAAAGGAGAATGTTGCAAAAAGAAAGCCATCCACTATTGTTGTGGTGTTTGTCTTGCAGGCATAGACATGACTGGTAGATCAGAGGCGGTGTTTTCATAAATCAGTGAGAATAGGGTTCGCGCACTGGGCAAAAGAGACAGTAGCGAGGCCTGGGGGCTTGCCACCAGAGGCGCAGCAGCCTGCATGTTGTGCTTCAAACAACTGGACTCTACAAACAAAATAAAGATAAAAATATTCAATAAAAAAATTGGATAAGTAGCAATAACACAGAAAGAATGTATTTTTTATAATCTTTATTTTAAAAAAGGTTTTGTCACACAGCGACAATGTCGCCCTTATAAGGTTACACATTTAAGACTAAAGGAACTCAGTAATGTAACAAAAAATAAACTCAACTTTCATTCCCAACTAAACACTAGATAGATTAAAACTTATTAACCTGCAAATCTTGGATGTTCGCTGGAATCTTTCAGAGAATAACTTGCAGGTTCCTGAAAAGTTATATAAATCTAATATTTGCTTATAAATTTTATTTCCAACTTAATTAAAAAATAAAAGCATTTGACATACTTAAACTTAAATATGTATTTACATGTCAATAACAAGAAAAGATTTTCTGTAAAAGGTTTCAAAAATTAAAAATTATTAGCTTTAATACCCAGCAAACATAATGCTAAAGAGGATTCAGCACACCGTCAGCTAGGTGGGCCGATGACATTTCGACGCTAGCTGGTAGAATATGGATGATATTTGCCCAGTATAGGTATTGGTGGTGTAAAAAAAGGAGGCATACCTTGCAAAGGGCAGAAAAATGAGCTATTGATGAAACATACAGTCAATGACACGGTAGCGTACGGTCTATAACTTCAAAATTCAACATCTAGGCAAGGCAAGGGTACTATTTTCGTATTCAGTGACGAAGATTCTATAGTGCATAGGGGTCAGATGCATTTCCGAAAATTTTGACTTTTTTCGTATGTGCCGCCTCTAAAGTGATATGAGTATGGGTCAAAGCAGCAGGTAACATGAATTGCTGGGGCCGCAGCATCAGCATCCAAGTTGGGGCCGAATTGCCAGAAACCTACAGCTCACGTTCTCACGGAACGATACCTAGAACGCCTAGAATAAACATACTTCTTGTAGAATTATCTGCTTTGTTGCCATGCAGCGGTCACCCGCATCTCATAGGCCATGCACCGCTTTGCCACTTTTGCATAATGTAAGCATGACGCTGGACTGCAGCGCAGCATTCATAGCGGGCACTCACAAGATCCACTAGTGCTATAATTGTAGTTCTTTTTCAAACAGGAGTACTAAAGTGGGATGATACCTAAGTGCGACGTGTATCTAAATATCGGCTGACGTGGTCTCAGCATTGCTTTTACACGAGTTAAATACCTTATCACTAAGTCGCCCGATAACCTAACAGTTTCTCGTTTTGGAGAAACCCCGTCTATTTTGTTTATATCTTCTGTGTTATCAGTATTCGGTCAAGAGTCACATACTAGTTGTTTCACCCTACTAAAACTGCATCCGATCTGCATCATTGTCGTTGTTAAGACACGCTCTTATCGCGCACACAATGCCGTATGTGCTTAATAGGTATGTTTTACCTGTATACTAAAGTTACAAACTTTTGACCTGGTTTTCCCTATGAATGCCCGGCATTTATATTATGGTGTTGCGAGCTAAGACAATGCATCGAGTACAGCAATTAAACGTTGTTATCGATGTCCCAAATTGGTAGCGTAATTTTTATCGTAGGTATGTGATACGATCTATAGTGACTATGTGAACACGTGAGTGACTCCCGGGGCCCCAGTATGGGAGCGCAGGATGAATTGTAAATCGTCTATTTTCATAAGGATGAAAGTTTGACTGACGTGGTCCAAAAATATTTTAGTATTCACTCGTTTATTTTAGGAATGATCCAATTACCGCGCCGAACGATAACCCGCACGCGAGGTTGTGGGGAATTCCAAATCGATATTATCCCTATATTGTTTTCTTTATTCGGTACGATAAACAACTGGAGTGGTATAAATTGCTATGCGGGCAGTCAGTGGCTAGACACTACACGGTCAACATTGCTGAAAGAACATCGTATAGACTTAGGAGTCCCGTGACATCCATCCAGAACTCAAGATGCAGTCCCAAGACAGAATACTCAGTTTCCCGGTGGACACCTTCACGAGGCGCGGGCCTTCTATACCCGAGGAGGCCCCTTTCAGCCCCGGCGAAATTCTGCAATTCAATAAAGCATACAAACAGTTTCTTCAGGCGGAACGACAGCTGGACGACCTGACTTTCCTTAACGGGAAGCCATGCCCCGTCCGCTACAACTTTGATCCGACGAGGCCAGAAGAAGATCGTCTGATGGTGAACTGGGACTGGCTCATGCCCTTATTTTGGGGGCCGCCGCCAGGTGAGAGGGATCTCGTGAGGGTGCCCACTATACTGGAGTTTGTTGAAAAGAAGATTCGCTTTTCGAAGTGCAAGGCGGTCGCCGGGGACACCTGTTCCTGCGGCAAGAGGCCTAATGTAGTGGTACCACCGGGACGTGAGTGCAGGATCCCACAGCACTTTCATCATTTCTGCACGGCGCACGTCTCTGCGTGGATAACCAAGTACATGGTCCCGGCGATTCTGCTGAAAGAATCCCAAGAAATCTTTAGAGAGGTCATCCAGAAAGTGCATGAAGGTGATCCGCAAATCCTCGAATACTATTCGACGGGTGACCGGACGGACACAGAAATGTTGCTGCACTCGGCTCGCAACATCAGTGATAATAGTGCTAAATAGTGCAGCAATGCTGCTGCAATGTGACGTTCGCTTATTAAAATAAATATTTGTGTTTATAATATGTTTACTTTTTTTTTCTTGTACCCCTATGAGTGTAGGATGATAGAGAGTTGTGCAGGTAAGGTACTGAGATCATTCCCTCTGACGTTGCTTCAAGTTGAAATTTAGTTTCTCTCGTGACCACTCTATGTTAGATACAATCAAGTCAAGCTTGGACTGCACCAGATGTAACGTCTAGGTAACGTGCTACTAGCTGCTGCATAGCACGTCACATCACTAACGCAGATAAGTTGCAAGGCGTGATGATTAGCGTTATGTGCACATGGGATGCAAAGCTCCGTTATCACAAACTATGCTTGGCATATGCTTATCATATGTCTTGAGCAAGGCCTGAGTGTGCATTCGCCTCTGACTACGTGTATCTGCGACGTTTAGGTATGGAGCTGACCATACAGGAATATGAGACGTCTAAATAAGGTTTTTCTTAACTTTATATCTATGAATAACTGCATGTAAGCCGCAAACAGTATTATGACAAAGACCGGCGGCAATTGGCGTTACATCTGTAACTCCTTATGGACCGATAATACGTATGACCACATGGCACGCTATCGTTTAAATATGGAACAAACTATGTGTCACTACTCAAAAGATAGGTAAATATGATCAGACGACGGGACCTTCATCGAAATATTATTACAGGCTGCCGGCCGAACGTAAGTAGCTCCAGCGTATTACGGCAACCCACGTTTAGTTGGCACTGTCTTGAAATATTCGGGAAAACCCGTGCTATATTCATTTTATGATCTGTATCCGACTGGCGGCGTGTATTTCAAAACGAAATCAAAACTGATGAGTGACCATAGAAAATTACCGGGACATACACGTGTGCTTCATACACGTATACACCTCACTTATACTTAAGATTTGTCATTGTATAGGTGTTACAGGTTTGGTTAGACTATAATTCTAAATATGTATACTTTTCATGATTCCTGTAATGTTAGGACTATGGTATGACAGATACCTTACCTAAACACTGCACCGTACCTACCTATCGCTGCATAGCATGTCGCGGTGCCCCTCTATCGTGTTACAAAGTGTAGTGACCACGGTTATCTATGCATGGATGTAGATTGTACAACATCTTAGTGGATAGAACTAGTACAATATATTATTATCATTATTAAACTAACTACCTAAATATCTAGTATCATGAAGGAAACTGGTATGTCGTGACATTTGTAAGTCGGCATGCATTTTGAAATGAAATAACTATGTATCGGGAACAAGTTTTTTATTTTTATTTTCAAAAACAAACACTCACATGCACAATATACTCAATACTGATGTACACAAATACCTAATACTTATTATATAAACAAATGATCATATCTATGATTAGCACTACTTCGGCCGGTTGAGAGTTCCACGCCACGATGCCTGCTGACGCAAAGCTTCTGCATACTGCATCAAGTGCCTGTCCAGTCGCCGCTGCTCTGCCTTCTGACGTTTTCTCTCCTCACGCTCCAAGTCTTGTCTGCGCTTTTCTGCTTCTTCTTCCGCCCGCTCTTGCTCCTTCCGAGATTTTTCCCCGTTGTCTCGATGAACGGCTTCTCCAGAGTTTCCGCTCATGGTGGATGATGATTTTGTGAATGATGACATGGTGATTTTGTTAAGACTGATCGATTGTACACAGCCTTGTGATTATGGCGAGTGTATATGTGCTAATGATTGATTGTATATGTACTTTCCTCCATTTATACTAACCCGAAAACTACCTAACAAGGACTGGTTGTTCCATAATTATCGCGAATTTTTTCCCACTTGAATAAGCTCGTTATAATGAGGGATAATTCAAATACCGTGACATCATGGTGTACCGCAGTAACGACAGAATTGATAAGCAAATTAGGTAGAGAAACGTATTTTGTGGTAAAATGGCGCAATATCGATGATGTCAACGGGTAATACATGCATATATCGGCAATACCCAGTTATTTTCAGCTGAAAAGGAAAAAATTGATAAGGATAATGCATACAGTTTTACATTTTATTACGGGAGTCATATCATACACTGTGTTAACTTCTGTTAGCTAGCACAATCATGCTCCGTATGGAAAAAAGTATAGGTAAGCTTCAGTACGTGCTCGTTACGGTACAAATGCAACCAACGATTGTTTCAACTCTAACTGCAAGCACCCCGGCATGCTGAGTATGCACGCAGTCTTGCTACGTGACCTGCAGTCTTACTTGACTATGTTGTATGTTCTTCGGATGTTCGGCTCCGACAAGCTATTCCACTACAGCGTTGCAGCGTGCACTCATGTCCGCAAAGGAGTTTACCAAGCGAACCCGAGAGACTTGGGTTTTGTTGAATCGTCCATGCACACCATCGTTAGGTGATGAACACTTAATTACCTCCGCAGGTGTACCTGTACACCTTATCGTAGGTATGCCTCACCGTAGGTATGCCTTACCGTAGGTATGACGTCAAACCTTATCGAACAATGGTGTATTGTTTCATTTTTCCGAACTATTAATATTTCAATAAACCCCACGGACAGGATGAGATCGATTAATTGAACCCGATAACATATTTAATTGAATGAGAGGAAATTAATATAAATACCATTTAAGTTCAGCGATAAGAGCGTTATCGCCGTCGCGGGTGGCCGTTCTTATGCTGTAACGATTTACTGATATGGATGTTGCTACCTACAACCAATTCTACAACAAGGTGCACTTACAGGTTAACAGTAAAGAGTTTTTGCGCTCATATTCACAGAGACCTAAGGTTAGGCTTGAGACTAGGTCTCACTTTTACATAGCAAAACCTAGATAGAACTCAACAATCATATTTTTCCCGAGACCATGCACTGTGCATCAGAGTCGTTGCTCCGCTGTATACATTAGTAGCATCCCCCCTTTCCCCTGGTCCACCATTTTTTATTTTCACCCCGTACGCTCTTGTGTCACTGACTGTAACACTTACTGGAAATGAAATGCACACCGATATCTCTCCAAATATGCTGTCTCTCCCCAGAATATTCATAATTCTCCACTCTTTAAAGGTTTCTGTGTATACACATATACAACTCTTCATTCTCTAGGTAATTTTGTAGCGCCATTGCCTAAACGATTAAGCTTTTCAGTTAGTTGTTCCCACTGATTGTTAACATTTTGTTTAATTCTCTCTCTAACAATATTCTCTGAGCAGGCATTCTGTAAGTAAAATGATATAATATTTTGTTATTAAGAGAAATTAAATAGGTAATGGTATTGATTCGGTGCAGCACAACTTAACTTGTTTGACAGAACTAACCTTATTTTAAGCGCCCTGTCCTTTTTCGATGCAGAAAGACAAAGACAGAATCCTTAAATTAAGTTTACCCCTGTAAAATAAGTCTCGTTACACCGAATCGACACCACTGTTTCATACACAACCGCCAAAATATTTAGGTGAGGCCTACAAGCGGAGGGCAAGTACCATAAGTAACTAATCAATTAATCATAAACACTTTTACATACCTCCTGAATTTCAGTCCTAGTTTAAAAACATTTCCTTGTTCAGTTTTTATTTCTTGCAAAACAAAACTTTCTTGAAAAGAAAACACTAGGGATGCGATTTTAAATCGATTTAATTGAAGATCGATTAATTGGGGCCAAGAAAATCGATTTTGGATCGATTTTTTCGAAGCGATTCGATCTTAGAATCGATCCATACAACCGCAGAATCGTGGACACGATTTTTTGCGGTTTCTCGGAATATTTTGCGAACAAATAACATACAAATAAAAAGAGTACCCACATTTAATTACGTTTCCGGCAAGTATTTGAATTCAAAATTATTATTTATGAAGAGCCTTACTTTTGAAGATAGGAAGTTGGATAGGTAATTGAGACTTAGAAATTGTACGAGCTAACGCACACTTGTACATTTTAGTGAATTAGGTTTTACCTAGGTAATTAATTACATTTTGGCTGCTTGCACTTTGTATTTAGCAATTATTTAGTGAAAACAATACCAAATAGGGCAGTGTTCGATCATCACTTGTTGGGTTTGGTTCTTAGCTCTCTTCGGAGTTACCATCCCTTAACAGATACCCCTAGCTTTACTAGTGTATGAAACTCATCGTCATCATACAGAAATATTGTTACATGATATTAACAAAATAATAATGTTCTGTATGTGCATTTTAAGTAACTTTGGCAATAAAACTTAAAAAAATATTTCTTTAATGTTTTATTTATGAGAAAACAACTACATAGCTTTGCTTACAATAAACTCAGGAAAAATTAACGCTTATGATTTTTACCTAGATTACTAACATAAAAAAATTAATTATCGCTAATTGTGTGAATTTCTGTTCCGATTTTTGTGAATTTGAACTTGTGAATTCACCACGATTCGAAATCGATCTATTTTGGAAAGAATAGACATCCCTGCAGACAGCAACTTTTTGAAATTTCGTTTTAGCGTTTCGTTTCGTGCTTTTATTTATAACTTTCTTTGGTCACTTAAACGAAACAGTACACTTTAGTACAGTATACTTGAGTATACTCGATACTTGAAAAAACTCGATACTTCTGTTGCGGTACCACATCCCTAAGTCTAGGGTTTTTTATTGGAAGCTGCTACGGTACCGCTAACGGTCCTTTAATTTTTAATATGTTGAACCGTAAGCGGTGAACGAATAAAACATGGAAGCGTAACTACTACCGTTCCATTATAGCGCAACAAAAACTCGACCGTGGTGGGTGTGGCTCATAAACTCGGCCGCTCGCTGGTAGCAACCTTGACTTATTAACTATAACATTAATTTTTATGCAACAAAAGTTTAATGTTTTCTAACTTTACGTACATCTTTTCCGGCGTCGATAAGGGACTGCTTCCGTGTTTTATTCGTTCACCGACCATGTCATATTTTAGTTGGCGGAATATCTTCCTTAGCCTAATAAAGTTAAATTTGCAATGTACAGTTCGGAAAGAGAAGCGGTCCTTGAATTTTATAAATTGAACCGTAAGTCATCAAAAAGGCTCGGTACTTTTTTTTCTGCTTATCGTGAATTATTTTAAAATTACGCATGTCGCCTCACTCCGCTTCGCTTCGCTCGGCTCCCTAATATGTGCTTACATGTCAACCCAACCGCTCCTCCTCGCTTTGCTAGTCGTCGCGACCGAACAAATTTAAAACCATAGACCAAACATTAATAATAAACACATAGAGTTGACTTGAAGCAATTTTAGCTCAGTGAGTTACGGGCTCTTTTAGATATAAATATTGCTTGTTTCCAAACAAAATATATACGAGAGATTAGTTTAGGTATTAACAAATATGTTTCAAGCATATGCCAGCCAAAACAACCTATTTTTATAAGTTTCTTCGTACCATGTAGCTTAAATGTCGTTTGGTTTTTGTATGGAAATTTGCCAACGCTATATAATCCTTAGGTTTAGTCTGTATGTCTGTGATTAAAACTAAGGAAGCCGCTAGCGGTTACGTAGTCACTTTAATTTATTATTTGGTTGGTTGGTCACTCATTTCGTTCAGCGATTCAAAGCGATTGTGACTTTAAAACTTACACGATTCCAATTTATAGTCGTAATCACGGTTGTAGCACGATACTCTTGAAGGTATGGCGATTGCAATTAAAGTTAGACAATAAGGCCCCAGGTCTCATGCCCTGAGGGTTCAGCAGCTATGAGTCATCAGCTTAAATTGATACTTACGATCAATTAAACTCTATATGTCAAATGAGTCTAATTAAGTTGATACTAGAAAACTTTCTTTCAAGCGAAAAGTATGAAAGAGTTTATGTTATGTAAATACTGATGAAAAAGACATGATCTTGCTAAGTTTCTTGCCCTTCTTCTTAGCAAGATTAATCGAATGGGCGGATTTAGGCATTATAACTATTTATAGTTTATTTATCTATTAACTTATTTATTCATTGCATTATGTAGGTATGTATATACAATATTTTAATTTCTTACTCATGTTAGTATATATTTTGGCTAGGCATTAATTTTATTTAGGGTCTTTTCAGTTTATTTATCAACTTACTTATTAGTGTAGTTATAATAATATTCTTATTCCAATATGTCTTTATTTTATGCACGTGTTTAACTTAAATATAGTTTTTTTTTTATATATATTTACCGTATCATATTTGTCTCATCATAAAATATTATTTTTATACAGATTAGATTTGAAATGTAAAACGTATACCTTATGTATCTATTTTACAAATAAACAATTTGAATCTTTGAGGCTTTGTTATTTTTTTTTTAATTACTTGTTTTTCTGCCAACGCATTTTTATTGCCTCACAATGTTTGAGAAAAGCACTAGGTATCATGTCTCGGCGGAAACGGGTGTTGCCTGACCCGTACACCTTGTCAGGTAATACTTTTCGTTCCATCCCTCGGATATGATGACTATTAACATTTTTTACTCCACATTTTCCCTACTTTAATGTTTCCTAACATTTAGCGACATGCTTTTTTGGTAATATTGCCAGTGCTGCTTAGTAGAAAGCTTCATTTACTTTCCTTACAAAGTCACTTTTTTCATCCAAAATGAATAGACAACCCAGACACACTGTAATACACACCCTTATTTGTTGTACTTCCTCGTCACGATGAGTTTAATTCATCATTTATTCATTACATTTTTCATTAAAAAAATATATTCCTATTCGTACAAAAACAACAACTGTTTCCATTTCGTTATGGCCTAGTTCCAAATTATCTTTTAAACGGATAGTTTAGATGCCATTCGGTGGCACGTAGGCACTGAAAGTCCACATGTATTTCCAGTCGACAAATTCCACAGCTCCCGTGACTCCCGACCCCAGTGAGCGCGAGGTAGCCGGTGGCACGACGCTCCAGCTACTGTGTTTGTTATGTTACTGTAATGCTGTTGTGTACTCGTAGAAAACAACGTACCCAAATCAAATGCTTGACAAACCTCATTTTGTAGTTTTATTTCATGAATTTTGTAGCTAATGATAAGTTTGCTTTTATTGTTTTTAATTAGAGATTAAAATTTTATCGAAGTTGATGCTTGTGATTGTTGGTACTTGGTGGAAGTTTCGATATATTTTGATTCCAATGCACTTGTAGGTACTTGTCAACTGTATTTATTTTACATAGGTAAATACAATAAATACTGTGGACAAGTGCGAAGAGGGATCAAAAAGTGGTAAGAATGAGATAGAATAAAATGACTATTAATAACTCAATAATTTATTTTTCTACATAGTCTCCGAGTCTCTCTATAGGTACACACCGAGTCCAGCGCTTTTCCAAGGCTTTAAAATCCCTTTCAAAAAAAAAGTTTTGTCTTGGTCCTGCAAAAAGCTCTGCACGGCATCCATCACCTCGTTATCCTCTTCGTACCTGTTTCCCCTCAAGTATTCATTCAATTTGGGAAACTAAAAAAAATCACTAAGTGCCAGAACCGGTGAATAAGGGGGGTGGTCAACCAATTCGAAGCCAGCTTGCTGAATGGCAGCCATCACAACCGCCGAGCTGTGCGCGGGTGCGTTCTCGTGATGAAACAGCACGCCCCTTCGAAGTTTCCCTTTCCTTTTCTCTTTGATGGCATTCCTCGACTTGAGAATTAAAGCTGCATAATATTGGCCAGTAATAGTGGTTCCCCACTCCAGGTAATCAATCAACAATATCCCTTCTGAGTCCCAAAATATTGAGGCCATAACCTTGCCAGCTGATGCCACGGCACGAAACTTTTTCAGGGTCGGTGATGATGGCTGTTTCCATTGCGAAGATTGTTGTTTTGTCTCGGGATCAAAATGATGGACCCTGTTTCGTCCATTGTTACGAAACGTAACATGCTAAGTGCATGACTTTTATATTTATTAACGAATTTCGTAAAAAAAATACATTAATATTTTTTTTTCTAAATGACAAAGTATGGGACATTATAGAAAATCAAACGAACTTACCTGTAAGTGAAGTTCGATGATTATTAAACGATGTGATTCGCCCGAGAGATTACATTAATTATACTTGTAGTAGCACGCTTATGTGCTGCCATCATACACTATTTCAAAGCCAATATCTAAAAAGATTGTACTTGACTCTTTTTCTTTTTTCTGCGGGTAACATCCGCTCCCGCTCAAACTCATACACGTCTTTGTAGATAATCTCAACCTATTTCGTGGTAGTGAATGGGGTAGATCTGAAAGAGCTAGAAACAGGGTCAGGGAGGGTTTGTAATCTCTCGGGCGAATCACATCGTTTAATAATCATCGAACTTCACTTACAGGTAAGTTCGTTTGATTTTCTATTAAACTCAGTGATTCGCCCTTCGAGATTACATTAATTATACTTGTAGATGTTTAGAGAACCACGAAATATGATCAACTGGCAACAACAAATGAAACAGATATTTATAGAAATTAAATTCTGTATTCCTTCCTCAGTATTATAATATCAATAATTCACAAAAGTTTATAATGGTTAGTTATTATTAATTGAACGACATAAAGAGCGGGCAAATGTGTCTGTGGTGTCCGTAGCTACCTCTCTGTTATAAAATCTTGCGAATGTCTCTGAGCTACCTGTCCATCCAGCAGTTTTTTTTAATTAGATCAATACTGACGCCAAGTCTGTTTGCTGCGGATGTTGATGCATGCCTGGTGCTGTGGGCACCGAACACAGAAGAAGAAGAAAAACGTTTATTAATATATACAGTACATGAAACGATACAGTTTAAAAAAAAACATTACAAGAAACAAAGAAAACACAAATATAAACAATATTTAAACAAATCAAAATAATATACAAATGTTGTCGCATGCACTGTAAAATATTAAACTGGCCCTGGCTCAGTAAATGTTGGAGATTATTCTCCAACGCTGGTTTTCAGCCAGTACCATGGTACTCCTCATAGTACCCGTACCAACTTGAAAGAAAATAAAATAGTCGATGTTGACTTGTCTAATTAAAAACTAAATTAATAAGAAAGTTTACAAATGACAAAAGTTAGTATTTAATAAAAAGTAATAATACAGAATAGAATGTCAATATGGTGTAAAATAAAAAATATAATAATATAATGAACAACAAGTGTGCACATTCGAGAAACGGTTATCGCATTAGTAGTATTGTAAAAATTATCGCTGAATCTTTTGAAGGGACAGTAAATGTGAACGATATTTTAGTTTAAAAGTTGATTTAGACGTGAGTAATTTAAGGGGAGGTGGAATATTGTTCCAGCACTTGGTTGAGAGATACCGAAAACTACCTTTAAAAGCTGCAGTTTTGTGTGATGGAGTGAGTAGTAGACATCCAGTTCGTGTATTGTATGAATGAATGGAACCACGCCAGGCAAGCTTTTCATACAGATACTCTGGGACTTTAGTTTTTACTATCCCAAATAACATTGTTGCAAAGTAGAGTTCTTGTCTTTGACAGACACATCCACCCCGTTTTTTCCTAATTTAGCCTTAATCCATGTACTTAAAGTCTGAGATGAAACCTTCTTAAATGGTTTTCTAAGGCTTATAAAAAGAAATTCACAATTTTTTTATCTTAATTCCCTGCTTACAATCATATACTGTTTTAGGGTTCTAGCAGGGCAAATGGAAGGTCTTTCATCAAAACAGGGTAAAATCAACGATGGCTGTAATCTGTTGATTGCTGAAGTTTTAATTTTATCTGGCACAGTGATGACAAATTTATTAGTAAATTCTTTTATATTTTCAAGTTTAATAAGACTTAGTGTCTGCACCCTATGAGCAGTTACTAAGGCCAGTAATGTAACTAACTTTTTTGTTAGATTTTTAAACGAGAGACCTTCATTTGGAGACCAACCACTTAAAAACGTAAGAACAACGGCGGGATCCCACGTTACATCATACCTTGGAAGCGGTGTTCTTAGTTTGTATACCCCTTTCATAAATCGCTTAATTCTATAATCATTCATGATTTTAGGGCCTAATATTAGACTAAGGGCCGATTTAGTAGAATTAATTGTTCCATATTTGTTTCCCTTATCGAAGATTCCAGATAAAAAACCCAAGACGTCTGTAACAGAGGCGTCGTAAAAATCAAGAGGTTTAGTTTGACAATAGGAGTGCCATTGTTTTAAACATGGGTTATATTGTCGTATGGTATTATCAGAAAGAGACGTTAGCATCACCTCGAGTGCGTTAGGGGGCGTGGACTGTCGCAGAAGCGCCGTCCTGATAACACTCCTGCAATCATCGTAAGGTTCCGTGGCAGTTTGTGTTCTACACTGAAAGGTGAGAATAACAACAACTTGTTAGGAGGGAATTCTATTGTATCAGACACTAAGAGTTTATTACAAAGGGGGAACCATGGTTGCATGGGCCATTTTGGAACAACTACGATGCCTTTTGCTGCATCAGTTATGATTTTTTCTAATACGCGTAGTATTAAAGAAAAAGGCGGAAAGGCGTAGAATGAATATGATGACCACGATACGGTAAAAGCATCCACCTTGTAAGATTCTGGGTCCCTATGCCAGGAAATAAACCTTGGACATTTTTTATTTAAACGGCTGGCAAACAAATCAATGTCAGGTATATAGAATCTATGACATATAGACTGATAAGCATAATCTGCTAATTCCCAGTCAACATCAGCGTGGTCACGCCTGGACTCCGCATCAGCCACGACATTGTCATTGGAGCTGATGTACGAAGCAAATATAAATATATTTCTATCTTCGCACCACTGCCACATATTGCGACTCAATGAGTTTAAGTGGGGATATTGAATTCCGCCCATTCTATTAATGTAAGAGATAGCGGTGGTATTGTCAATTCTCATAAGAATTTCACAATCTCTATGTTTTTTAGCGAAAATCTTAAGGGCAAAAAAGGCAGCTTGAAGTTCGAGGTAATTGATATGGTTTTTGAGTTCTTCAAGTGACCATTGCCCACTAGCCGTTTGATCCCCAGAGCTTGCCCCCCAGCCTGAGCGTGACGAGTCCGAATAAATTTCTAATTTATAATCGCCAGATCTAATTGGGTTGTTGACTGTATTGATATGTCGTAACCACCAGTCAAAATCCTTCTTCAGGTAATTAGGTATTTCAATAAGTTGGTCATAGTTATCATTCTCTCTGAGATACAAGAATTTTACTCTCTCAAAAGCCTTTGTGTACATCCATCCATATTTTATGGCTGGGCAGGCTGACACTAGAAGTCCAATGAAATGTGCAAAGTGACGTATAATGCAATAACTCCTCCGTAATCTTTATTCTTTTTTCATCTGTTACACTAATAGTAAGATCCTTAGAGTTAAATATAAATCCCAGAAATTGTATGACTTTACTTGGGGTGGAATTAGTTTTATCCATATTTACAACAAATCCAAGAGATTCAAGACACTTTTTTGTGGCCTGAAAATTTTCAAGACATGCCTTGTACGATTCTGCAAATAGGCATTGGTCATCCAGATAGCAGACTGACAAAAAACCCTTACTACGAAGGTGTTGCATGGCCGGACGCATGAGTTTAGTAAAAATATACGGGGCTATATTAAGACCGAAGGGTAGGACATTAAATTCATAATATTGCCCGAGCCAGTGAAATCTGAGGTACTTTCTGTAAGCAGGATCTATAGAAACTGAAAAGTAGGCATCAAGTAGGCATTTAAAATGAGAAGTTGGAATAAAATTATTTAACTTCTTTAGATTTAAAATAAATCTGTTTTTCCCATTACTCTTGCTAACTAGGAAAATGTCTGATAAGAATTGACCTTTGCATGGAGTACATTTTCTAATAGCACCTATAGACAAAATTGATCGATTTCCAATGACATATTGGAAACCTCCTTACCAGACATCAACCTGGTTTTATTTACGCTCGACTCAGGAACTGTCTGGGTAAAAGGCAATTTTAGACCAGAAACCCATGACAAAATAACGGGGTCATTAGTTAATGATAGCCAGTTTTGATAAAACCAGTGCAGTCTACCGACCTGTAATGTATCAGTCAGTGACGGTTGCCTCTGAAGTTGCGTGTCGTTCTCCGGTCCGGCGGCGGGGCGGGACGACGCGCTGCCTGTGGCTGCTGCTGCCGGCGCCCGCTCGTCGTCGGAGCCGGCCGGTACGCTCGGCGTGACACCGGCTGCCTTGGCGGTGGCGGCGGCGGTGGCGGGCCCCTCCAGTTTAAAGCTCCTGAGGTAGAAGGTCCAGTCGAATACTGAATTTTGTTCCTAATTGGAGCCTTGGGCCGGTTTGACACTGGTTTCAGGTTAGGCCCAGTCTTTGAAATTGCTTTCATAGATTTCAAGTTATCTGAAAGGTTAGTACAAAACAAAAACTGGTCCCTCTTCAAGTCTTTTGTATTATCCTTAATTTCCTTGTTAATGCAGCTTAATAAGAATTTCTTTCTGGAATTTGTTTCTTCGAAATGCATTTCACATAGGATTCTACCAGCATCACTTAGACACTTTAATACCTTGTCTTGATCTTGTGCTTCAGAAGAAATAATATTAGACATCAAGGTACCTATGTTGGAAATAACACAGGCCAGCTGGTTTTGCTTTTCCGACAAAATAGTATCCCGTTTAATAATGTTGTCATTGACGGTCGCCTTTATTTCAGGGTTAAGTATCGGCGCTGACACTAACTTAAGGTTTTTGGGTACTTTGGAGGTCTCTAATATAATTTTCTGTGTATCTTCCTTTAATCCGTTAATAAGGATGTCAGCCCAACGACTAGCTATATCCTTGTGGATACCAATCCCAAAGTCTTCTTCTTTAGCTGGTTCATCACCAAGAATATTTAAAATATTGTCATCTAGCTCCACTGCAGGTTCTTGTTGAATATCCATAATAGGATCCGCCTCATTGTCTTGGAGTTCTGTAAGTACATACCAACCAAAGATAGAAACATTGGTAATTAACCATGATGCAGCCTTACAGGGTACATTCTTAAACAATGGTTGAAAAAAGGTAAACAAACCGTGATGTAGCCTTACAGATTACATTCTAAGTAGGTTTTATTGGTTGGAAAAAACGTCACATTATAGGTCCCCAGTCTTACAGACTAGACTCAATAATGTTAAGACAGTATGACTATATCGATCAACCTTCCAGATTGAACTTCAGTATAGAAAATACATTTTACGTTTGTACGTATTGTATGTTCTCAGTAAGCTATAACGTAACCTTGCAGACTACGCTTTTAGCAACAGTAAGAAACTACAGGGGAGTGTATAATATTATAGTCGTACCGTACCTTGAATATTTTCACCCTCAAACACCGATGCGCCTACAGAATGGTTGTCTGGAAAGGAATTTGGTGGACTTGAATTCGATGAATCATGTCGTTCGCGTCGACGTGCTTTTCGAGCCATTTTCCTTTCTAATCTTCTGATTTTTCGTGAAATGTGATCCTCACTATCACTGCTGCCACGTCTTTTGCGTTTTCCCATGGTTAAACGTTGGTAAAACGGCAAAAAACAACCAAATTCAGAGAAAATAAAATAATTACGTGCGAGATGGCCGCGACACAAAACGTGTATGAGTTTGAGCGGGAGCGGATGTTACCCGCAGAAAAAAGAAAAAGAGTCAAGTACAATCTTTTTAGATATTGGCTTTGAAATAGTGTACGATGGCAGCACATAAGCGTGCTACTACAAGTATAATTAATGTAATCTCGAAGGGCGAATCACTGAGTTTAATATAATTCCTTTATCAAAACGAATAAAGACATTGTGATTCTGAATTTTGCTCTTTGAAGCCATTTCTTCGATTTTATTGTACGCTAGAGAAGACTAGAAAATATTTCTGGTTCATTGCCATTGATGTCAGTATTTGTTATTTTTGTCAGATGACGTCTGTTTTCCTTTCTGTCTGTCTGTCTGTCCGTCTGTCTGTTCGTTCGCTTATAACTTGAGAACCAATCAATGGATTTTGATGCAAATTTCACCGAAAGATAAAGCATTTCTTCGGGAAGGTTTAAAGCTATGTATCATCATAAGCTATTACAAAAGGGAGCAGCGCAATGAAAATTTTAGTGATACATATGGAAGGTTCGCCGCCGTAGCATTGTCGAACGTCGTGGGTTCAAACCCCGACTGGTAAAATTTGTTTTCACTGTTTATTTTTTATTCTTTTATTTTATTTTCAGAAAATATATTTCCTTTTGTTAAAAAAATATTAAAGCTGAAATTATATTTCTTGACTGAGCAAAGACCAATAACTAAAATATTTTTATTTTCAAGTGCTTAGAAAACGCCATCTCTGGGAAGCTATCCTGGATAACGGCTCAGTAAAATGGCGTTGAAATTGTCTATAAACTGGCGTTGAAATTGTTTTTTTTTAATACACTAGATAGCGCTGCATGTTTCAAAATATCGAATTTGACGCAGTCTGGTTCAAATCAATTCACGTTAAAGTTTGTCTACCTACACTATTATTTATAGAAGAAAGATTTGTTTGTTTGTTTGTTTGCATATAATGGGTAATATAGAGAACTACTGAACTGACTATAAAAATTCTTTAAGCGCTCAATAAGATTTTTAGTTAATCATGTGGTATGTACGCCTTGCGTAGTCGTACGTATGTAGTCTCATCGTCGGGATTTCAATCATCCACCGGTAAATGTTTTTTTAGGAGACCTCTTAGCACTTTGGTAAAATATGGTGACCAGGGTCTGCTGATGGGACTGGGAGGTGGGTACGGGATCTCCCCAACGGATAACAGCAGACCCTTCGAGTTTGGGCTTATTCGATTGGTCTTTATTAGCACTTTTGTAAAACATGGTGACCATGGTCTGATGATGGGACTGGAAGGTGGGTGCGGGATCTCCTCAATGGACAACAGCAGACCTTTCGAGTTTTGTCTTATTTTGTTGGTATTTAATGACATCAGCATAAAACGAAAAATATATTACGTTCTGGCTGAGTCTCTAATAGCATACTGCATATCTGCCTGGGGTGGAGCCGCAAAAACACATAAGATGTAGAAATTGCACAACGGGCCGTACTAAAGGTGCTTTTTGGCAAATGCTATCGATTTCCCACTTCAGAACTGTACTCAGAAATAAATGTCCTCAGTGTTCGCAAGCTATTTATTGTCAATATTTTATCTAATTTCTGTTTCTTAGCCAAACCTGTCAGAACACGTTATGGTCACTTACGTAACACTCCCTTCTGTAAGACCATCTTTGCTCACAGGTTTCGAGGGATTCTTGCGCCCTATCTATACAAAACATTGTTGATTGCAAATCATGCTAAAAAATCAGAGAAGCTTTAAAAAGCAGCTGTAAAAAATTGGTTAAATAATAAAAACTATGAAGAAGTCGAACGTCTCCTGGTGGTTCTGACTTGAAGCATTTGTAACGTTTCACACTTTCTTTCTTTCATGTTGCTATGATCAGTTTATAATATCTATGAATCGACCGCATTGGTTATAATTACACATCACTCTTTCAACTTCACACACACACATACTCACCCTCACACAGTACGCTTATAAACACACTTTTTATACATATATATTTACAGACACATTCAAACAGAAACAGTAAGATGGCTTTTATTTTATGTTTTATTTTTTTTTTCTGCATAAGTCTTTCAATATATATATTTTTTAAATGTTTATCAGTTGTATCTCAAATGCTGTTGGCCGTTTTATGGTAACTATCACTCTCGAGACGGCCTTTTAGGTCAGTGTACCGACAGGGACTGTTTTTTTTTCTCTGATGATATATTATTAGCGCATTTAGAAAAATACCCTAGCATGCTAACTTATATAGTTATATAGTTAGTATGCTAGTGTATTTTTCTATGGCTCAATAAATTATTTTGTATTTGTATTTATTAGCACTTTGGTAAAACATGGCGACCAGGGTCTGCTGATGGGACTGGAAGTTGATTATGGAATCTCCTCAACGGATAACAGCAGACTCTTCGAGTTTGGGCTTATTCGATTGGTCTCCATTAGCACTTTGGTAAAACATGATGACCATGGTCTGATGATGGGACTGGAAGGTGGGTATGGGATCTTCTCGACGGACAACAGCAGACCCTTCGAGTTTAGGCTTATTTTGTTGGTATTTATTAGCACTTTCGTAAAACATGGTGACCGTTGCATAAAGTCGTTCAAAAAATCATATTCTTTTGTTTTCCTTATTTCCACGAAAATCTCTTCGACGCGGGCGGAGCCACGGGCAATAGCTAGTTATTAATAAAAATAAAATTTACTAACAAATAAAAGCCATTGACTGGTTTTTAGGGTTTCTTACCCAAAGGGTAACCAACGGGACCCTATTACTAAGACTCCGCTGTCCGTCTGTTTGTCCGTCCGTCTGTTACCAGGCTGTATCCCATGAACCGTGATAGTTGGGCCGTTGAAATTTTCACAGATTAAGTATTTATGTTGCTGCTTTAACAAAAACTACTAAAAAACAGAATAAAATAAATATTAAAGGGGGCTCCCATACAACAATCGTGATTCACAGAACATTAAGTTATATATTCAATTTAAAAATGAATAATTAAATTTAAATTAAGTTTATATTTAAGGGGAGCCTACAACAGACATGATTTTTTTTGCCGTTTTTATAGATAATGGTACGGAACCCTTCGTGCGCGAGTCTGACTCGCACTTGACCGGTATTTTGAAGAAAATTATATTTATCAACCTATTAAATATATAGATGTTATAAAGTCATGTTTTAATTAGCAGTGTTATAATATATGCAGCTTCCTGTGAGCAGGCTATGCTTGAGATACCTTTGATGAATAAAATCCGAAACCGAAGATCCGTCAGAGATCGAAAGTGACCGACATATTGTTCTTAATATACATAAATGACCTTCCTTATTTAGTTAACGACTTATCTGAGATAGTGCTATTCGCTGACGACACGTCACTTATTTTTAAATGTAATAGACATAAAGATATCCTTGATGATGCGAATGTAACTCTATCTATGATTCTTGATTGGTTTACTGTGAATAATTAAAAAAAATGCGTCAAATTCAATATTTTGAAACATGCAGCGCCATCTAGTATCTAACAGCGTAGGCGGCTGAACTTAGTCTACCACAAAGGCCCACATAGAAGGCCTTTGTGGTAGACTAAGTTCATACAACATACGTTTGCTGCGCTGTTAGTAGGATGAGGCAAATCACTGATGAGGGTACTGCTAGATTGGTGTACTTTAGTTATTTTCAAAGCATTATGTCATATGGTATGTTGCTGTGGGGTAGAGCTGCGGATATAAACGCAGTCTTTGTTTTGCAGAAGAGAGCAATTCGAACTATTTACAATATGAAGCACCGGGATTCATTAAGAGAAAAATTCAAAGAAATTAAAATTTTAACAGTTCCTTGTGAATTTATTTCCCAAGTTATTAAATATATCAGAAAAAATATCGATGCTTTCCCAAGGCTCGGTGAGCATCACTCTATAGACACTACGAAGAAACATAAACTGGCTTTTCCAAAAATAAGACTTGCAAAAGAAGCACCTCTTTTGTAGCACATGGTATAAGATTTTACAATAAACTTCCAAAGGAGGTCCTTTGTTTTTCAGAAAATAAGTTTAAATTATAGTCGCCGTCAATAGAAATTGTGGACTATGTAAACTATTTAAACTTATTTTCTGAAAAACAAAGGACCTCCTTTGTTTTTCAGAAAATAAGTTTAAATTATAGTCGCCGTCAATAGAAATTGTGGACTATGTAAACAAACCGTTTTCTCAAGGTTCTATCACGGAGTCTCACTGAACATAATTCCAAATCATGAAGCATCAAGTCTTACTTGCCATTCACTGTATTTCATCATTAAATATTCAATAATCACCAGTTAATTACGGAAAATTATAGAATCAATAGTCAAATCTGTACTGCGACGAGATTGCTGTCATATTTTTTTCTCATCGAATCTGTATTGTCTTTGAAAATTAGTGATGTACGAATCTATTTGAATATAAACCTATTTTATTCGTGATGCAATTTTATTCCGTCTTTTTGTCGATAGCATTACTTCATAATCTTTGACATAACGTGTGTGTGATTCTATCGAGAGCTGTGTGATCTTCCAGTATTGCTCTAAAATCTTTTGTGTTTTCGGTATTCTAACGACTTGGCTTCCCTTTATTAACTTTGTATTGGGGTCTTACTCGCGATAACTAATAACATACCTTAATAGATATGTGCTTGACGTTTCAACGCCTCTGTAGGCTTCTCTTACTGATCTTTCTTTGTGATTTGGATAGTGTTTTACCTTGAAACAACGACAATTGGTTCCGTCATAGTAATGGACAATGCCCCATATCATTCGCGTCAAATCGAAAAGGCGCCCAACATGAGTTGGCGGAAGGAGGCTATCCAAAGCTGGTTGCGCGAAAAAGAAATCAAATTTCAAGAAACCGAAATCAAAGCGAATCTCATAGCTAAAGTAGACAAGCAAAAATATAAAAAAATGTATGTAGATGAGTTGGCGGCATCGAAAAATGTGACAGTTTTGCGCCTTCCACCATATCATTGCGAGCTTAACCCGATAGAGTTGAGTGTTAGAAGGTTACGTTGGAAGGAACAACAAAACATTCAAAATGGACGATGTGAAGATTTGGTTGCTCCAAGGTTTGGCGCGGATCGGGCCAGAATAGTGGGCGAAATGTGTAGCTCATGTCCTAAAAGTAGAAGAAAAAATTAAAGAACTGGATATGATAATAAATACGGCCACCGACGCTGTGACGGAACCATTTGTAATTAACGTGGGCGATTTGACTAGGATTCATCAGAATATTTTAGCGATGAATCAAATAAAGAAAATTAATTAAGCACCTAACATATTTAAATCACATACTTACCCATCTCTAGATAGTTCACCTATTCATAGACAAAGACAACATTGCGCTTTGTTTACATAGTCCACAATTTCTATTGACGGCGACTTTATATATTAAGCAGGGACTCTTGAGAAAAGCATGTTATAAATCAATGACTATTTGGACGATAATGATGCTTGGTGTCATGAGAATATTGATTCTAGCCATAATACTACTGTTCGTTAATTTTCTAACTGATTTGTGTTTTTCAAATCGTTTGTTTTTATGTGGACTAATATTTTTATTTTCTTTTTTTATTAATATTTTGACATTTCTTTTTACATATTGACATGAACATTTAATAACTTAAACTTAGCATTTATTAGTTGATAATCTGACCATAAAAAAAGATAAACTATATGAGACAGGTAGCTGATGTTTTGCTTAGTATTTTAACTTACTACCTCATTAGACAGGTAGACTAAGATGTATTTTTTTCTCCTCGTGACACAATTTCCTTCTGTCTTTTATATTTTTATCCTTTAGTTATTAAAGTTTCATACATTATTTTGTATAATTTTGTGTAAGTTAAAAAGACTGTAATAGTATTAAGCCATATTGAAAAAAAAAAAATACTGATAAAAAAAGACATCATGATCTCGCTAAATTTTTTGCCCTTCTTAGCAAGATTAATCGAATGGGCGGATTTAGGCATTAAATCTGTTTATAGTTTATTTATCTATTTACTTATTTATTCATTGCATTATGTAGGTATATACAATATTTTAATTTTTACTTAAGTTAGTATATATTTGGTTAGGCATTATATTTATTTATGGTCTATTCAGTTTATTTATCAACTTATTTGTTAATTGCATTATGTATAATAATATTATTATTCCAATAAGTCTTTATTTTATGCATGTGTATAACTTTAGTTGGCCAACTTAAATAAAGTTTTTTCTTTATATATATTTCCCGTAAGTATCATATTTGTTTCATTATAAAATATTATTTTTATACAGATTAGATTTGACATGTAAAACGTATACTTTATGTATCTATTTTACAAATAAACATTTTGAATCTTTGAATCTTTGACATAGCCTGTCCAGTCCAACTAGGCTGAAGTGGCAGTGAACAAGCCATATTGGTCGCCGACATGTTGGCCGTTGGGGCCGAAAGCACGGACAGCAAAGCGTAGCGTAGATTGACTTCATGCCCGCTTGATCGACGACCTGAAGGATGTTACGAGTGGCGGCTGGATGAGGAGGACCTACGCCAAGAGTGACGAAACCTTGTAAACCAGCATTGGATGAAGACTGGCTGATTTGATGAATATACGCAGCCACCTAGTTAAAGTTGACTCAAGTTAACTGTGGTTACATCGGAAACACAGTACTTTATTATTAATACGCCTGCTGTTCTTAACAATTTTTCTATAGGCACTTAAAATAATTTGTTTTTAGGGTTCCGTACTCAAACATTTGAAAAAAGAACCCTAATGATGGACTTGGGAATAGTCTTAATAAACATATACGGTATAATAAGCCTTTGCCCAGCAGTAGGAATGCTTGCCGTGACTAAAACATAGAAAACATGAGATGCTGTGTAAGTATTTCAAACCTGCTCTGTACGTAAATCTTAACTTATTCGACCTAGGCTTGTTTTTGTCAGCAACGCAAACGTCGCACTATGGGGCAATTATCAAGAAAAGCTTGTCATAATTCACTTCACCTTTTAAATGTGGTTTAGATAATAAATTATAGTAGATTTTAATTCCAAGTAGATACATGATTGTCTTATAAGCGATTGAGTGAGTTAGGTTAGATAAAACAAATATTTCAGGCATGTTAACGTATTTCCTTATATTTCACATACACATATTATTTCAAATTAAATTATATCAATACTAAACTAGTAGAAATACTGGCGCCACGTGATCCTGAAACAAAAACACAATAAATTATATTGAAACAAATGTATACTATGAAATTCTTAAGTTACGACTTTCCGTAAGTCTTATCATTTTTTATCCAAATGCGCAAATATGCGCAACGACTTTCCGTAAGTCTTATCATTTTTTATCCAAATGCGCAAATATGCGCAAATTATTGACTTCAATCTGGGTAATGTATTGAATGGCGGTTAAAAAAAATAATGTTTTAACTTGGTGAAGTGGGCTGAAAAAAACATAATGCACAAAAATTAACAAAAACTAGATAATCAATTCATACATTAGAAATAACCCTGCTGTATGTACCTGGCGGTATGAATTATGAATATATTTCTGTTACTTACATTCAGGTGGATCCTCTATCTTGATGTAATAGAGAAGATTACTCAAAACTAGCACGATCAAAAAAAAAAATTTTTGAAAACAAGAAAGTTTTTCTGTATTATCGTACGAATCATGTAAGATAGAGACGCCGGCTGACATTACACAAAATGTCGGCGCGTGATGTTATTGACGTCAGTGTGCTATCATAGAACATCTATCTCTCTCACACTTACAGCCCACAGAGTTACAATTATAAAAATTAAAAAAAGTAAATTATGACCAGCTTTTCTTGGTGATTGCCAATAGTGCGTCGGTCGCGTCAATTGCAAGAAGTACCGCTAGTGTCAACGACGCGGACTTCGCGTCGCGGTAAAGCGGCAACGTTCCGATATTTGTATCTTTTTAATTTTACTGGAGTGAGCGCTAAAAAATTCCTAAATTTACTTTGCTTAGTTGGCTGCCTGTTAGATGTCATTTAATTGGTTGAATATGAACGAATGAGCTTTAAAATAATTATTTTCGATTCTAAGTCTGGATCGAGCCGCCATTACTGCCGGTTGCCGCGGTTTTTACGTCTGTAATTATTTGCTATTCTTGTACAAATTAGTGAGAGCTATATAAAAATAATTTATATAGTAAACGTGTTATATTATACGTAACTTTTTATTTTTCAATGCAATTGATAGCGATAACCTTGCAAACAATCCTCCTATATATTACATTACCTATATACTTATATACATTTTTTTAGAGATTAGGTGGAGACAAGGATACAGCTGTCCCATTTGTAAGTGTGTTCTTTGTTCGAGTGACAGAGTCAGCAGAGTTGATAATGTTCGTATAATGGTTGTTGTATACACATTCCAGGAACTGTGAGTGATACGAGTGTATTCCTATTTGATGTATATTAATTATATTTGTTTTGTTCGACGCAAATATTGCGAAAATAAGAGACTTATTATTACACATCCAATTTTAATGAATACGTGGAAGTAAACTGAAAATTCCTTATTTTTTAAAATTAATCTATCAAGTCTTACAGTTAATTGAAAGTTTGGATAAAAGCTTTTCCTACTAGGAATGCATTCATTGTATCATTGGTGGGCAGCTCTTATTTGCTTAATTTACCGTATCTCTTATTTATTTATATATTTTTCACTTCATCGCGGTAACCACAATTTTTTTTCTCTATAGTTTCTAACAATCAAATAAAACTTAAGTCAGAGACATCACATTTAAAAAGCTTAAAGCTCAAAAAGAAACTGGACATAAAAGTAATTACAGCTCCTGATGTCGTCGCGGCGATGTCTATTTCCTGGCGGAAGCTATTCGTCGTCGATCGGCCGAACCCGAGCAAAGACCGGAGTGTGGAACCTACATTATTCATTTTAAATCCTTTCTGCCGACAGCCGGTAGAGTGCCCACGTTCGTTAGTCGAAGTGAACTAATGTTTGGCCACGTGCTTGGTTCATTACTATACATGAAAATATTAAGTAGCCAATAACTGTAACGAAAAAATAAAGTGTTTACTGTAACTTAAAACATATCACACTTTCGGTATACTATCATTTGTAAGTATGGCTGACGTTTAAAAAATAATTTTATTCTAAAATAAATAATATGACTCTTTCTATGCAATAATCAACTAAACACAATAAGTTGTTAGCAAAAACTTGATCAATCAACTCTAAAGCTGCTAAATAATTCCTTTAAACGTAAAAGACAAGAAGTCCCGGAGCTAGTCGCCATGATGGCTACAGCACACAGACGGAGTATTAATGAACCTCTATCTCCCGATCGTCAGTAATAAACTGGGATCATGGCGACGCAGGCTCTCGCGGGGATATTGCCTTCTCCTGAAACCTCTACAGGGAAGGATTAAGAATACGTTCAAAGGTAACAAAAAGGTGACAAACGATTGCATGGGGTTGGCTTTAGGGCTATGTCGATGATTTTTATCTTTCTTCGATTTGGAGCGATCGGTCGTTAGTAAAGCTTAGCGGGTATAAATTTAAAAGATGGTGTTTATAGGTAGTGATACGTGTATGTTCATAAAATAATATCATAAATTTTAAATCATAAGGTTCTTAAAATAATCACTACAGTTGGCAGCCCGCAATCTTTTCGTAATAGCCGCATATTGAAGAAATCAAAGTACATCACAAAAAGTTGTGCCTTGGAAAAAATTGCATGTTTTTTTTAAGTCCAGGGAAAACGTAAGTTTTTCGGTAAAATTTATCAAATAAACAATTTTGAATGACTAGTAGTCATTGACTACCACCTTACAATCTGAGAATTGACGATAGCTGTGACTGGCTGATGTGATGTCAAAATGCCTTTTTTAGGGTTCCGTACCCAAAGGGTAACCAACGGGACTCTAAGACTCACCAGGCTGTATCTCATGAACCGTGATAGTTAGACAGTTGAAATTTTCACAGATGATGTATTTCTGTTGCTGCTATAACAAAAAATACTAAAACCAGCCAAGTTCGAGTCGGACCCGCGTACTGCCATGCAAAAGACATGATTTTTGCCGTTTTTATAGACAATGGTACGGAATCCTCTTGGCCGGTTTTTAATTTTCCATTCCGATTCATGCTATTAACGGTTACGTACTATACTAGTGTACAAACATGCACACATTTGTACACTCAAGTAAAAATTAAGTTACAAAGCGTGTTGAAAAAAGGCAATGACTCGTTTACCTATATGTTTAGATATTTATTTATAAAATAAATGTATATAAACTTTACCAGCTTGTTCTTTTATTTTTGTTTTTTATAATATTAAAGTATGTACTTACACAAAACAATAAAATGTACACAAATAAATAAAAAAATAAAAAATATCAAGATATATTTCGGACCCTACTGGGCCCGGCATCAGTTGATATAATATAAATATGTCTATATAAATATATTATATCAACTGATGCCGGGCCCAGTAGGGTCCGAAATATGTCTTGAAATTATTATTTTTTTATTGTTTTGTTGTACATACTTTGATATTTATTTATGGTTTTGATACAGAATTTATTTGAGCAGAATCCTTTTACTTGATTTAACGGATTAAACATCACGTATTTCATAGATATAACACTGGGTGAAGTTGCAGTAGCAGACCTGCGATTCGCGTTTGCGAAAATTTAAGAATGGTGATTTTATAACAAAGAGACGTTATTACAGGAGCAGTAATGTTATCTTATATCTCATCTTAAAATTATACATTTCGTCTTCTATGAGTTATCGATTGTTGAAGGAAAGATTACTGTTTACACAATGATTTTTTTAGATTTTTGATATCCGCAAGCAATGTGTACAAAGATTGGTGATTGCATTAACTGTATAGGGAGTTTTGTATTCATATAGATTTCATTGTCTGTTCTTCATCCCTTTTTGTAAATCTTCCCCAGTCACCTCGAGCCCTTCTATGTGTTCATTTCCCCCGTCTTGATTTTTTCCTTCGTTTTGCCCGCAATTCCACTATTCCACTCTCACTCGTGTTTGTATGTTCGGTCCGCAGCCGCACCGTCGTCGTCAGACTACATTGTGTCTCGTCGACCAGCTCTGTATAAAATTCAAGTTTTAAAATAAGCTCCTAATTGAGGCTATCGTCCATGAATGGATCAAAACAAAATTTTACCAAATCGGGATCTCATAACATACACTTAGACTCAAAAGTATAATTATTATTCAATCAAGTCTTTGATGCCTGCCTATACTTCTAGAAGAAAATACACGTAGAGTGATCCAAAAGTAATGATAATCGACTATTTCCAGTTAGCAAAAAAATCTTAAAAAAATATTTTTGACTTACCACTATACCCACTAAGTCAACCTAAAAAAAACACATAAATAGGCCTCGATTTCCAGGAGATGCATTTATTTGAATACAAACCACCGAAGAGATAATATCAAAATGGAGAAAAACCGAAATAAGAGCTGTGATCAAGTACCTCTGTTTCAAAAAATGTCCAGCAAAGACATACACAACGACTTGATATAAGCATTGGGGGATTCTGCTTCTCCATATTCTACTGTTGCACGCTGGGCCAAGGAGTTTAAGCTGGGCAGAACATCGACTGAAGTTGAACATCACGAGGGACGCCCATCTACGTCTCTCACCGAAGATAACGTGAAAAAAGTCGAAGATATAGAATTGACATATCGAAGAGTGACGATCAGCCATACAGCTGAGGTCATAGAAATCTCATTTCAAATCAAATCAAATTTCTTTGTTGGAAATAATTGATTTACAAAAAAGATAGTTAAGACTCTGAACCCCGAAGTAAGTACATAAATATTTTAAACGGACATAGGTACAAACAAAAAACATTGATTTTAGCTACCGACAAAATAAATTATGGCTCAATGTATACAATAATAGATAATAATTAAAAAATAGTTAATTAAACTAGGTGGTAGAGCTAATGCCGGGCTCGACTGTGGAGGTACCACCATCTTACTCGCAAATCCTCCCGAAGTTATTCGGGGGAGAGTAAGAGAACAGCTCTCAGGCAAAAACACCAGGCGGCCCACCATTGCCTGGGCCCGATGGATGGCGGTATATCCATCCCCAATTGCCGGGCTTTATATAAAACAGACTGGTGACGGGCAGCGGCGTCACTGGTGCAAGGGTTTTGGCACCGCGCTCACCAACCCGCCTGCCCAGCGTGTGTGAGTATGGGCATTTCTTACAGGAGGACCGCCAAGAGCGGTGAAATCCTGGAAAGGCTTATGTCCAGCAGTGGACGAAACAAGCTGTTGGATGGATGGATGGAGTTAATTAAACTACAAACAAATATTACATAATATGTTAAAACTTAGTGTTCATAAAATCATACTCTGTGAATTCCCTTACTCAGAATCACTAACGGGGTCACAAAAAAATAATTTATATAATTTAAATATTTGCATGCACAAATTTTCAGTTAGTCACAGTGACAAAATAGAATATTTTGACACGAATTCGTACATTCGAGATTTTGTTTTGACAAACGGTACTCTATACCTTCCAAATTTTTATAAAAAACAAATGGCTACTAAGTTAGCTAGCATTTTACCACGTAATGAATCTGTTACAATGTGTGTAACAGGATTTTTTTCAATACCAGTCATAATTGATGGTATTTGTAATAATAATTCTTTTCATAGTTTTGTCCCTATTGACAAAGTTAGTACAAGTACTAACAAAATTGTACCAGATCCTTTTTAGATTCAACGACAACGGGAAAGCCTTCTGTATATAAACTAGTACATCAAAACATACAAGGCGGCTTCCTCGGCAAAATACTTTCAATAGAGTTGTTCCTAGAGGAATCAAAAACAGATATTTTGTGTTTAACTGAGCACCATTTACCGGAACATAATATGCAATTTAATGTTAATAATTTTAGTGTCCTTAGCTGCTATAACAGATTAACTATAGAAAAAGGTGGTTCTATGATTCTAGTCAAGAATAATATAAAGTCAAAAGAAAGAAAAGACATTGTAAAACTTTCTGTTGAACACCAAGTAGAATTGGCTTGTATAGAAATGAGTAAATATATAATTCTTTGTGTCTACCGACCCTCGGGACAAGATTACAATATTTTTGAAAAAACAATGGAAGAAGTGCTAAAGTTATTATTTGATACGAAGAAAAAAATTATCGTCTGTGGAGATTTTAACGTAGATATACTAGAAAAGTCGGATATGACCACGAAATTAATTCAGTTATTCAAATCATTTAATTTGTCTAATGTGTTCTTAGAACCAACTAGAATTACCCAAAATACAGCAACTTGTCTTGATAATATATTCTGTGATTGTGACTACTCAGACAATAAAGTTATTAACCGCTTGCAGTCTGATCACAGTGGCCAAACTGTAACTTTCATACAAAGTGTGAAACAATTGCCCAAAAAAGCATTTTACAGGCCTGTTACAACTCACAGACTGGAATGTTTTCAAGCAAACTTAGAACTTAAATTACCACATTTTAATCTTCTCCAAGATGATCCAAATGCTCTCTTTGCAGACCTGTTTAACATAGTTTCCAAAGAATTTAAAAATACGTTTACATTGCGGAAAGTTTCTAGCAGTAATAAAATCACTTTTAGTGACCGGGCAACGCCAGGTATTTACAAAAGCCGAAATCATTTATACGAATTGTACGACATAAAATCCTACAATAATAATATTGAATTTATTGAACATTTGAAAATATACTCACGTACTTTCAAATTAGTGTGTTTAAAAGCAAAAAGTATATTTCTGAATAAAAAACTTAAAATGGCCGATAACAAAGTAAAAGCAGTATGGAAAATCATAAATACTGAAACTGGGAAGAGTAACAAACGGAATAATGAACTAAAATTGAACATTAACAATGAAGTTTTTACAGGAGATAAAGAAGTTGCGAAGGCCTTTGAACAATTCTTTACTGACATTCCTTCCTTGACAACTAAAGGCTTAAATTCAAGTCCAAGACTTGCACAGGATCTTTTGAGTGATCACGTGCCTCAGTGCCATTCTGTATTTGCGTTAAAGCATATTAATTCACAAACTGTCATTAAAGCATTTAAATCTCTTAACTTTAAAAAAACCGAGGACTTATGGGGCCTATCTGTTAAAGTTGTAAGCTGTATCATTGATTTAATAGCTCCACATTTAGCTTTAATCTTTAATAAATGTGTAGATGATGGTGTCTTTCCTGATTTAATGAAGTTGAGTAAATTGATCCCTCTTTTTAAATCAGGCGACAATGAAGACAACCAACCTTCCAACTATAGACCGGTCTCAGTTTTACCAGTATTTAGTAAGATTTTCGAAAAAATTGTTTTTAATCAATTGTTATCTCATTTTAACTTAAATAAGTTGTTTCACAGTGAACAATATGGATTCACTAAAGGGAGGTCAACCACTGATGCAGGAGTTGCTTTAGTCAAGCACATATTTGACGCTTGGGAAGCAAAGCAGGATGCGTTCGGTGTATTTTGTGACCTCTCAAAAGCTTTTGATTGCGTTAATCATGAAACACTTTTATGTAAATTAGATCACTATGGAGTTAAGGGTAAATCTTTGGCGTTATTTAAGTCATACCTTAGTGACCGATTTCAAAAGGTAGACATTAATGGAGTAAAGTCATCTGGAGCATTAGTCAAAATGGGTGTTCCGCAGGGCTCCATATTGGGGCCCCTATTGTTTTTAATATACATAAATGACCTTCCTTACTTAGTTAGAGACTTATCTGAGATAGTTCTATTCGCAGATGACACGTCACTTATTTGTAAAGTGAATCGACATAATGATATTCTTGATGACGCGAATTCAACCCTCTCTCTGATTCTTGATTGGTTCACTGCAAATAATTTAGTTCTAAATGCAAAAAAGACGAAATGTATAAAGTTTACTTTACCAAATGTAATTCAAGTAGATGTCAGTTTATTTTTGCAGGGGTCCAAGCTGGAGTTAGTTAACGAAACTAAGTTTTTAGGTATTACTATAGACTCTCGTCTTCAGTGGGGTCCCCACATAGAAGCTCTCTGTGGTAGACTTAGTTCAGCCGCATACGCTGTTAGACGCATAAGGCAGATTACTGATGAAGATACTGCTAGATTAGTATATTTCAGTTATTTTCACAGCATTATGTCATATGGCATAATGTTGTGGGGTAGAGCCGCGGATATAGAAGCAGTCTTTGTCTTGCAAAAGAGAGCAATTCGGTCTATTTATAACATGAAGTACCGAGATTCATTAAGAGAAAAGTTCAAAGAAATTAATATATTTACGGTCCCATGTGAATTTATTTATCAAGTTATTAGATATGTCAGAAAAAAAATTGATAATTTCCCGAGGCTTGGTGTGCACCACTCTGTTGAAACCAGAAACAAACATAAACTAGCTTTTCCAAAATTAAGACTTGCCAAAGTAGGTACCTCTTTTGTAGGACATGGTATAAGATTTTACAATAAGCTTCCAGAGGAGGTCCTTAGTTTGCCTGAAAATAAGTTTAAACTATATATTAAGCAGGGACTACTTAAGAAAGCTTATTATAAAATCAATGATTATTTGGATGATAATGAAGCATGGTGTAATAAATAATAATAATCTTATTCAATATTGTAATTAATAATTAGCATATTTTAATACTGTACGATTCCTCTAAAGGCTTAAAATTAATTAATATGTAAACTTACTTTGTTAAAGGTAATAGACAATATGAGACGGGTTGACTAAGATATTTTTTTTTTCTCGTGACTAATTCCCGCAGTCTTATATTTTTTTATGCCTTTACTTGAGTAGGTATGTATATGATTTTGTATCATATGTTTTATTTTGAAAAAAGGAATGTTTGCTAAGTTTCTTGCCCTTCTTCTTAGCAATACTAATCGAATGGTGCGGATGGTTAGGCATTATGTATATACAATATTTTTATTCCTATATTTCTATATTTTATGCAAGTGTATAACTTTATTACATTTTAGTAGCCCACCCTTAATATTTTTTGTATGTATTTCCCGTTTTTATTATTTCTTCATTGTATTATGTATATATAATATTTTTATTCCTAGATTCCCCTATTTTATTTATTTTTTATTTATTTAACTTACGACTATCATTTATTAATGCAGGTGTATATTTTATTTCCCGTATTATTATATATATATATTTTTTTATATTCTAAAGACATATTATATTGTGTAAATTAACTTTGACTTGTAGAAAGTATACTTAATGTATCTATTTTGCAAAAATAAATATTTTGATTTTTGATTTTGATTTAAGTAGATTATTTATAATTATAGTATGAGTTAGACATAATTTCTTTACATAAATACATTACTAAATTGATACTTGGCAGCATTCAAAGGATCCTAATGAACTAATTGCTCATAAAGAAGGTCTCAGCGCGTTGCGTCCCGAGAATGTTTACCGACGTGCAGAAGAAGAAACGAGTCGACATTTCGAAAGCAAATCTCGAAAAGTTCCAGGCAGACCAGGAGAATTTTTTGTTGTGCTTTGTGACCATGGACAAAACATGGATCCACCACTTTGATCCTAAAACGAAACAACAGTCCATGACCTGGAACCCAGCCTCCCCACCGACGCCGAAGAAATTCAAGGTTTCAAGTTCAGCGGGACAGGTCAGCGTCCGTCTTTTCGGATGCTGAAGGATTAATAATGGTGGAGTACCTGAAAAAGAGAGCCACTATTACAGGCTCTCACTAAATTGACCAAATAAGAAGATTGCGGGTGGCCATCTAGCAGAAAAGACGCGGCAAACTGCGAGCTGGAGTGCTGTTTCACCAAGACAACGCACCCGCTCACAAAGCCGCAGTTGCGATGGCTGCCATTCAAGAAACGGGATTCGAATTACTTGACCATTCTCCTTATTCACCAGATCTAGCCTCCAGCAAATTCTACCTCTTTCTTCGGCTCAAAGAACACCTCCAAGATAGAAAATTTGAAGTGATGGCCGCTGTCGATGCGTTTTGGGAGAGTCAGGACAAAGGTTTCTTTTCCAAGAGAATCCTGGGTTTAGAAAAAAGATGGACTAAATGTATTGATTTATTAAGAGATTATGTAGAAAAATAAATGTTGTTATTAATCATTATCACCGTATTTTATGGTCATTATCATAGCTTTTGGATCACCCCTCGTACATATAAGAAAAGTGAACTAATTCAGATTGATCGTGAAATCAACTAAATTTCATTGCTAGCTCAAAACTCCGCAGTTAACAGAAATTATACACCTTTGAAACCTTTGAGACCTTTGCAATTAAACCTTAATTACGTTCGAGACCAAAATGGCGACCCTCAGAGGACTCGTTTAAGGAGCTGAGCTACCGTGACAATATTTGCACTTTTTGGAGCCCTTTAACTACTTTTAAGAAGAATATATAGTAGATAGTTTGATATAATTGTATGGATAACATAAATAAAAACTTTTTCTGAACTCCTATTTGAACAGAAACACGATAGACAAACTTTCACTTTGTAGAAATAATTATTGAAAAGAGGTCTTCAAACAAACTATTTCTCTTCATTTGACGAATAGAAATCATATAAAGAACTCAAAAATATTTTACAATGTGGGTTTTAGGAATATCGATATACTAGTTGAAGGAATTTTTGCCAGCAAATTTAGTTATTTTTTATATAAATAAAAAACAAATCCGTTCCTGTCGCACTACGCGTTTTTCCGCTAAAAGTGACAGTGACCGTTGAAAAATTCACATAATATAATGACCTTAAATCTAGACAAGGCAAGTTTAACTAGTACCTCAACGGCAGAGCACCTTTGTTTTTTCCGACTTAAAAGAAATTCAAAAAGTAGTTTTACACATTTTAGTAGTAATACACCTGCTCAAAATATTATAGATTACGTGCCTGTTTAGCGTGCGTAAACTGACATATTTCGCACTCGTGATTTTTGTTTTTACTACTGACGCCATCTTGGGGAAACTGGCCATATCATTTAGTAAGCATGTAAACCTTTGTTTTATCGGTTTCACTAAAAACTGTTAAGGATGAGTGTTTTCAAACTTTTATATTGTATTATTAAATATAATAGGTTGGGGAAAAACTCTTTTCGCAAATAGTATGTATGAACTTATAATAAAATTTCCCCATATTATACATATATATATATATTAAATTGTAAAAGATGTTTTCAAAATTCAAAACGATTTTAGATGTCATAATTTATATTATTATTTAACTATCTTGGAAATTATTATTAAAAAGATTTTAGAAAAAGAGACATTGTTCTTTGTAGTACAGATTGGTGTTCTTCTGTCGACTTGTATCTGTTTTGATTTGCAACAAAATTGCTTTTATATTATTATTTCATGTAATTTTTCGCAGGTATATCAAAAACGTTGTTTGGTACACGTGCAAAAGTGTTGATGTTTCTCGTCCCGACTGTTTTTTGCTTCGACTGCGTCTCGGCAAAAAAGTCAATCGTGACTTTAATAAATATCAACCTTTTTGCACTTGCATCAAAATGTACTATTATTCGGTATGTGTAGCGTGTTTATGAACTAGATCTGTTTAAAAATTCATTTAATCGATATAAAATTACAAAGGACCCGAGAGTTATTACATCCCGTACAAACTAAACCATAGCAAAGTCCAGTACACATTTATCTGTTCGACAGAACAAACTTCGCCGTGTCAGTGACTAAAATCGAATAAAAAAATTCCAGCAATTTTTCCAGGTCGACCCGTTAGCCTGGCCACTGTGACGTCATGATCGGCCGTCCCGCTCGCTCCTGGCCGCTAGCCAGCTCTCCGCTGTCCGCGCAGCCTATTACCCACGTCCCGCTGTCACTAATTGCTTTTATAGCTTGCACATGCATGTATGTATAGCTTGCAGTGGCATGCATTCTACGGCATGTTTAAAATATTAATGTGTCATGCTATACTTTTGAAGAGCAGTTACGTTTACAGTCGAAATGACTGAGCTATTCTTGAACTTCGGTTTGCATTTCTATTCGGTGGCAGGTTCTCAAGCAATACACCGAAAGCCAAGTGACCATCGAAAAGGAGTGAGTTTTAGCAAGCTCAGCTGTCTCATTGTTGTAAGTTTGTGTTGTTATAATATGTACAAAGAAACGTGACACTGGGTAGGAGGTAAAGAGTCTTTTGCCTTCTAGGGGGTCACGTCACGAAGTTGTTGTTTTTTTTTTCAGGGAACCTTGAAATTTATAAATTTAGCTTATAGTTTTAGCGTTATAAATATACATTAAGACAAAAAAACATTAATACGGTGGCCCAAAAACAAATTTAATTCAAGTAATACATTTTTGGCAACTGGAGATTTTCACCCGATTTAATTATTTTCTCTCAGTGGTCTCAGTACTGGTTTATCGGTTCTAAATACCGTTCCTATCTCTTAGTGGATTCTATATAAGTCGGCTAGTCTTGATTCCTGTCTGCTAGTTTTGTGTTTTCTTACGCAGCAAACTACGAATTACAGGGGACATGCACTTTTTTGTGGTTTTTCAAAGATTTCTTGAAATTAGTGCCAGTTAATATAGCAAAAGTATATTTTTTTATAATCAGCTCTTCAATATCTACAATTTGATACCCATATTGTATTTTTAGGATATTATTTTTTATTTTTCTCACTTTTGCATTGGAAATATTTTTAACAATTTAAAAATTTTCATTTTTTTTCCACCATTTTGTGTATGCAAGTGAATGCTATTTTTGTAGCAAATTTCAAATCTTTACCTTTAACAGTGCCAAAGTTATGAGGCTGTGACATACGGGCGGACGGACAACGGAGTCTCACCATAAAGGTTCCTTTTACCTTTCAGGTACTACGGAACCCTAACAAATCCTAAGATTCGAACATTGAGCGTCGCGGATCACCGTGAGCGTCGAGTCAGCCAGCCTTCGCTTGCCTCCTCACTCATTCAAAACGGACAGAATATGCTTCGGTTATTGCTGTAAAATCCTACTAATCCCACTATCCCATCCCATCCTATCAAATAATATTATAAATGCGGAAGTTGGATGTTAAATGGATTTTTGTTGCTCTTTCACACCGAATCTACTGAACCGATTGGGCTGAAACTTTGCACAAATATGAGACTAGTTCTAGACTTGGAATATGACAAAAGCTACTTTTTTCTTATAAATAATATTATTAAACCAAAAGCAGTGAGATAATTCCTGCAGAAAAGTGATTGTGTATTCTTGTCACACCTTAGACCATAGACAATATTTCTGTGCCTTACACCATTTACACCATTTACACCATTTACACCTACAAACTAAATATGATTTGCAATCATGTCAGTAAGAAGTAAGTATGAAGCTATTCTATCATTAATAAGAAACTACTTAACATACAAAATATCAAATGGAAAAACTATATTGATTGATACTACTGTTCTATTATTTTTTAACTGATTTGTGTTTTTATGTAGACTAATATTTTTATATCGTTTTTTTATTATCATTTTGACAAATCTTTTTACATATTGACATAAACATTTTATAACTTAAACTTAGCATTTATTAGTTGATAAACTGACTATTAAAAAAAAGGGATAAACTATATGAGACAGGTGGATGATGGATTGCTTAGTATTTTAACTTACTACCTCATTAGATAGGTAGACTAAGATATATATTTTTTTTCTCATGGCACAATTTCCTTCTGTCTTTTATATTTTTATCCTTTTTTAATATATTGTTTAGTATTATTTTATATAAGTTAAAAAAAACTGTAATAGTATTAAGCCATATTCAGAAAAAAAAATACTGATAAAAAAGACACGATCTGGCTAAGTTTCTTGCCCTTCTTCTTAGCAAGATTAATCTAATGGGCGGATTTAGGCATTATATCTATTTATAGTTTATTTATCTATTACCTTATTTATTCATTGCATTATGTAAGTATGTATATACAATATTTAATTTTTTTACTTATGTTAGTATATATTTGGCTAAGCATTATATTTATTTATGGTCTATTCAGTTTATTTATCTACTTATTTATTAATTGCATAATGTAGGTATAATAATACTCTTATTCCAATAAGTCCTTTTATTTTATGCATGTGTACGTATAAGTTTAGTAGCCCAACTTAAATACAGTTTTTGTATATATTTCCCGTATCATATTTATATATTCTTTATACAGATTAGATTTGACATGTAAAACGTATACTTTATGTATCTATTTTACAAATAAACAATTTGAATTTGAATTTATAAAAGGGACATAGATAGACCGAGGCGCATAACACCCACATTTCAACAGCTATGTTTACTGTAGGTAACAGAGGGCCAGCCTATTGCCTTCATCATAAGGTGATGTGTGAATTTCTCACCGGTCACTGTCACGCCAAGCGGAAAACGCTGTGAGAGAGGTGGATTCAGACAAAGGAAAAAACTAGCTTCTTTATTTATATAAAAAAATTAAAATAGCTAGCGAAATTTCCTTCAGCCAATATCAACATATTGTTAGAAGCCATATGATAAAATATATTTAAATACTGTACAAGATTTCTTTTCGTCAAAAATTGAGAAAAAGTGTGTTTGAAGACCCCATTTGATTTTTTTTTCCATCGAGTGAAAGTTTTTCAATCGCGTTTCTGGTTAGCAGGAGTCTAAAAAAGGGCCAAAAATATTTTATACTCATTTATCAAACAAGTAGCTTCTTCTTGAAACTAGTTACAGGATTCCAAAAAGTGTCAATATTTTTGCGGTAGTGCCGTAGTACACCGTCACCTGTCATTGGTACTGTGTATGTATTCGTATGTTTCGAAGAGACGAGAACAAGAAATTCTTTCGTTTGAAAACGCGGCTCGGCTTTCGGCTAGGAATCAAAACATTTATTTAAAAAGTTCGTATTCGCAGCTTCTGAATATCAAACTTTAGTTCGACACGCGGTTTGGCCTTCAAAGCGTCTTTGCTTTAGCAGAATTTAAATACACAGAACAAGAAATTGTTTTGTTCCAAAACAAATAAGTTCAAAATCAAATAATAGATAAAGAATAGTTTTGATCTGAATCACGACTCGGCCTTCGGTCTTGCCAAAGACTTTAGCAGAGGATCAAATCGGAGAACAAGAAATAGTTTCGTTTAAAAAACACGGCCTCACTGAAGACACTTTATCGGGACTCAAAACAATAATAAAAAAACTGTTCCGTCAAATAGTACTATAAAATCAACGATACAAAAAATATTGACAGATTTTAAAGGATTACACAAAATCTAATTCAACGCGCGCGAAGTCACGGGCAAAAGTTTGGTCTTGCTCAGTACTGAAAATGTTCATTTATTATAAAAAAAGTGTGTTACATTTCTTTAAGAAATGCTTTGAGCTATAAATCAAACGACTGCAGTTTATTTTATTGTTTCGGACACAGCACAAATACAACATTCAATGATCTAAACGATTGAAAAAATCTTACATTCTGCCTGTACCTACAGTAAATACGTAGTTACTGAACAATTAGTCACGATAGCATTTTCCAGCAGGACAAGTGACATAAATGGTACTTGATATAAAACAAAGGATAATGTTAGACCGAGGCGAGGCGAGGCGAGGTGAGGGTGGAACCAAGTGGCAACATCCGAGTACTTCATAGAAGCCAGATTACTTCATAGAGCGATTCCGCTCCTCGAACACAAATAGAAGTCGACTGGAATGATCCCGCACAGGCAACTTGCCCTTCTAGTGTTTCAATTAAATGCGAACTGACGAGCTCGGCTTTCCGTTTAGCAGGTAACGCACTTTAGTTGCGACTGTTACAATCAAGTTGTTATTTCAAGCTACTGGTTACTATCAAGAAGATCAACTGGTATTATTGAACTTGGATTAATGAGAGTATTAAATCAAAGCATTTGATAAAACCAATAATGATAGAATCTATTTATAAATGTTGAAAGTAAAAATATTTATTATAATTATGACTTAAACAAAAAGCCATTTGGGAAAAATTATGTTTATGTTGAAGTTATTGAAGTATGAGTATGAAATTGATCTCCACAAATTAAAATACATAGTGACAATGGCCGAAGTAACATAAAGTGACAAGGGCCACAGAAACAATAACAGCGAAATTTAGATTCAAATTTTACAATTTAATAATATAATTAACGTGTGATTGTTCGCATTTTGTGGAATTTACTTAATATAATATCTTATGCAGTGCAACACATATTTTATATTATATGTATATATTTTTTTAAGTTTTCGTATTACTTAAGTTTAAAAATGTTAAAGAGGCAATAAATCATGGTTGCTGAGTTAGATTTGTGGGTAGGTTGAGATTTCAAAAAAAGTGTCTTATACCTAAATATTTTTTTCCAAAAAAGTTGTATTTGAAACGGCATTTTCATAGTCATAATATATGTTATAGTAGTACCTATCAATGAAACAAAACGATATTAAAATTAAAATAATGCAAATTGATATTTCCACTGTATATTCCTCGTGCACAAGCAGGAATGGTCAGAAACGGCAGAAACCCAGCGTTGTAGATTTATCTACAGCATTTGCTGAGCTAGGGTCGTTTCATTTTTGCAGTGCTAGATATAATTTGTTAGGAACATTGTATTGTGTATATATTTTGTAGTGTATTTTGCACTGTATTTATGAATAAACATATTTCTATTCTATTCTATTCAGTGGTCACATCATATCAGTGTTCAGAAATTCCTTAATCTCGTAAGCCTCACCCAAAGTGCGTCAAAACACATTTGAACCTTCGTCATTGAGCTAATATCAGCGTTTTGTACCAGGTAATCAGTCCACCTTCATGTGACTGAAATGGATGTAGAGTGGAGCCAGATATTACATAATAATTTCCTCTCCTTTATGCAACGATTCATTGTAACAGGGGCGCGTCGCGTCGGTTGGTCCATCGCTCTCCGGATTAGTTCCCGACTACGGCTTATTGAGCCTTATTAATGTCGGAAACGTCCGATCAGCAATGTCTCTTCAAATGACACGGCATCCCCTGCCTCCCGCGACGTTCTCGACAAGGGGTCCCCAAGGGGAAGACATTACCGAGTAATATGGGTTTTGTTTTACTATTTAAACGATAAAAGCTTCGTTTGCGCTTTTGCCAATGCGTTTTACCGACAGCGATGATGGCTGATATCTTCATTGATGCATTCAGTTTTTAGAACGATGATAAATAAAATAGAGTATGAAATCGTTGTACCTACGATCCTCTTTACGAGTAGAGCGAGATTATCAACAGATTGTAAACTTCTAGGCAATTCATTCGGTCCTATTCCTAGTTCCGATCGATAAATATTATTTTTCTTACAAAATTGTATCGATGAAGATCAGCTTGAAATGTTCCCTCTGTTAACTAGTTCCTTCAGATAAAGAGGGCTAGTGAAGGCCAGTAGAGAGGTACAATGAGAGTTAGCGAGGGATAGAAAGAGCTAGAGAGACCCACGGCCATGATGCCACTAACCTGCTCCTGAGAGGGCAGATGCCTTTAAAGTTTCATCAAACTAACTACTACAGTCTAACTAGAACGCTATCAGCAAGTCTAATAACCTGGTGAGGATATAGCAACAGGAGATAAGAGTTTCTAAAGCTCTTAGTCATCTTTTCTTGGAGTTGTTATTACAGCTTATGTAGGTAGTCTTACTAGGTTATTTTATTAGCATTATTATTTTCTTAACAATTAGTTTTGATCTATTTAGATTGATCAAATAATATGGAAGCAATAAAAACCAATATTTATTTTGTCAATATTTATTTTGAAGTTTCGCAAAACTTTCTGAGTGCACGTATGTACTCGCCCGCACTCCCGCCATGTCGCGTACTATACATTATCGCACTAGTGTTTTTTACATTACAGTATATTTTTAAATCTTGGCAAAGAGTTTTGATGTCTGAGAAACAGTAAAGTTTTTCGGAATACAAAAACTGTCTCAGTTAAAATAAGTATAATAAATTATCATGAAAATTTTATTTACTTACCAAATTATTTATTTTTATCAACAAATGAACACAAATATTTGTTGTAAATACATAAATATTCAGTCTGTAAATATTTAACGGCACGTCTGTAATCGACATGATTTTTAGAGTTAGTAAGACAAGATATCGGAACGTACCATACGTAATGCAGAACACTGGTGCAATTCGAACCGAGACGACAACTGTCAGTGAGTGAGTGAAAATAAGGGAACGAGGAGGCCATTGTTGTATATCGGTTGGAATCGCGCTCGGGCACCACGTGTTCTGGAGAACGTCTGAAGTAATTAATAAAACAGTGTTCGTTGATCATAGTGTCGGGCTTATTGTTGTGATTGACCTATTACGAAAAGATAATCGAGCAAATTGTGTGATTGTCATTTTGGTTGTTTTAACTCCTCGCCCGATTACCCATGCCTCCAATGGATGAAAAGGCAACACAAGATGGGCAAGGCATCCTGCTTGTGCTTTCATATTTAATATTTGGCTGTTTGGCGGGTGCGTCAGAGCCTTTACTTCCATCTGCACGCGCATAAACAAAATCTCCGCGCCATTTTTCATAGAAAATTGGCAATGTATAGCTGTGGTTTTGATTATTTGGAAAAACAAGACACTGAAATTTTATTATTTTTCCTCGCGAGTGTGTTGAAAAACGTCGTTGTATCCCAAAAGGTAGATACGGTACGTTCTATTATCGTCAACTGAAAAATAGACCTCTTTTTTGACAAGCGTCACCGAACCACAGAGATAGAGCTACAAGCTTCAACAGTGGTGCGAGCGAGACAGGCTACATAAAACAGGCCCATTGGGCCTATATTTGCAGTGCTGCGCGTGAGAAGTGGGGTACCGCATCTTCCTTTTGTTTTATCTAAAGTTGTATCATAATGTACTATTGTGTTTTTTTTAACTACACTAAGGCCGTAGACTTACATATAAGAATTCCGGTTTTTTCATTTTGACTATGAATTTGGCTGCATAAATTAATATAACCTTATATTTTATAGCACGGATAATCCGTAACGGATATATTACGTAAATGTTTATTTTCCGCGAATGCTAAGTAATAGGAAGTCCGAACGCCCTAAATACTACCATTTAAACGCCCATGGGATATAATAATCTAAATAAATAAATATAAAACTGCATTAAAAATCCAACAAATCAATATTATTTCAACGTTCACAACATGAAAATCGTCCGCTCCGACCCACACTCAGCCCTCAAGCGCTGAGCTCGGCTCTCCTCAGGGACGCATCATCCTTACACTAGCCGCTGTAATCTCCATTGTAAAGCCTTCCACTAGCTCACAAGTTGCGCTAGATGCTAGACAGCCGCTGTGGAGTATTGGGACTACGTCAAGTTAGGAATTATTGTATACTTGACTGCTGCTGTACGTTGGTTACATGAGAACGTTTAATTTATCATCAGGTCAGGCTCAGTAATTTGTAAGAGATAAACATAACTAGAGAAGCATGCGTCTGAGTAGTACAATATACCTATACTATATATTTTTCGTGTTTTTGGTGCTAGCAATACAAAGAAATTGGACAAAAGCGTTTTGACAAGAACTGCACGTACAGTGGTGTTTAAAAATCTATGGCTCTCGTGGTTTCCTACTTTTTGATAAAAAGTGTGTATTTAACGTATTTGTTACTCAAACAATTAAGCTTGAAAATAAAATAAGTAATTTGACAGATTTTCAATCATTTTTTATTTAACCAATAAAAATTTGGTTACAGGACTTAATACATCTAGGGTAGAAAAAGATATTAATTATAATAATAATCTGGACCTAATTTTGTACTTTTCTTTAAGATAATTTACATTGTTTATTTTTACATCAAAATAATGACTTGTAATACGTGTATGTAATGACAAAATAAACTGAATAATTTCTATTTCTAGTTATTTATATTTTAGCCCTAAACTTTAGTCCTGGGTCCATTGGACCCAACTTCAATCTTTGAACGAATATAAAAACTTCCGCGGGCGCCGCAGCCTCTACCGCTTCTATGTAACTTCCAGCAATAGGCTGAAGCAAGCACATTTGCACAGACATGTTTCGCTCATTACTGCTAAGGTAAGTATCATCATACGCATGAGTCCATTGGACCCAACTTCAATCTTTGAACGAATATAAAAACTCCCGCGGGCGCCGCAGCCTCTACCGCTTCTATGTAACTTCCAGCAATAGGCTGAAGCAAGCACATTTGCACAGACATGTTTCGCTCATTACTGCTAAGGTAAGTATCATCATACGCATGAGTCCATTGGACCCAACTTCAATCTTTGAACGAATATAAAAACTCCCGCGGGCGCCGCAGCCTCTACCGCTTCTATGTAACTTCCAGCAATAGGCTGAAGCAAGCACATTTGCACAGACATGTTTCGCTCATTACTGCTAAGGTAAGTATCATCATACGCATGAGTCCATTGGACCCAACTTCAATCTTTGAACGAATATAAAAACTTCCGCGGGCGCCGCAGCCTCTACCGCTTCTATGTAACTTCCAGCAATAGGCTGAAGCAAGCACATTTGCACGGACATGTTTCGCTCATTACTGCTAAGGTAAGTATCATCATACGCATGAGTCCATTGGACCCAACTTCAATCTTTGAACGAATATAAAAACTTCCGCGGGCGCCGCAGCCTCTACCGCTTCTATGTAACTTCCAGCAATAGGCTGAAGCAAGCACATTTGCACGGACATGTTTCGCTCATTACTGCTAAGGTAAGTATCATCATACGCATGAGTCCATTGGACCCAACTTCAATCTTTGAACGAATATAAAAACTTCCGCGGGCGCCGCAGCCTCTACCGCTTCTATGTAACTTCCAGCAATAGGCTGAAGCAAGCACATTTGCACGGACATGTTTCGCTCATTACAGCTAAGGTAAGTATCATCATACGCATGAGTCCATTGGACCCACCACTATAGATAGATTTTAGATGAAAGATTTTTTCGACAAATGTTTTATTATCTTTTGCGATGCTTTTAAAAAGATTTTTTTTATGTTTAAGAAATAATATTTTTTCATATTATTTTCGTCTATTCATATTATTTTATATATATTTTTCGATACCATGTTTTTAGGTACGGTGGAAAGTGACTGATTCCTTTAAACTAAATAAGAATTAGAAATGTAAGTTCCTTTTATTGATTTTGCATTATAATTACCTTCATGAATGTTTGATTTCAAAGTTTAATAAGAAAAATATCATAAATATGGCATAATCTTATTTTCATCATAATTTTAATATAGATGGATCCAGTAGACCCACCACTATAAAATTTGCTACCTTTCACCACTATACCTATGGGTTAAATTTAATTAAAAGAATGATGGTCTTATTCATAATAAAATTGGAATATAATTAATATTACTGCTCCGCTAACATAATCATTTCATATTATTTCATAATCATTCAAATTCTCTTCGAACACTTCCTGCTCGGCAAGAACAAGTTGTCAGAATCTCCATGAAACTCGATCTGAGAGTAGACAGAAAGACAAACAGAGCCAACTCAACCCGAACATGAGGCACGTCGCGCGGCGGCACGGAGACTCAATTTATAATTAATCTTCTAGCTAATGGGTCTTTACTAACTTCGCCATAATCTGAAGCCACTTAAAATTGCAGAAAGTATTTTATGAGCCTTGATTTAAATGTTCAATTGCCTATCTAAGCCCTTTTCACTCTGCTATCTCCTTTTTTTCTTGTCGTGTGGTTAGTGGCCAGCCTGGTATCGGAGTTGTCCAGGGTCCCATACAGGCGTCTGACATGGTTTAACGACCATTACCTTTAGATATCAGCCGGTACCAACAGCTTGACGTGCTTTCCTAGGCACGGAGGGACCCAGATTTAATTTTCCACTGATGGTAATCCATCCAGATACTGCCCATACCGAGCGTTATATAGCCATACGGATCGAAACTGGACTGATTACAGAGCCGCACGCTGCTGCAGGTACATCCTGGGCCTCGGCAAGTCGATTATTATCAAATAATGTACGTATTTTAAGTTTTATAGAAAACTAAAAGTAAAGCCCCCTTTAGACGATGATCAATTAAGTGTAACAAATGATAAATCATCATAGTCTAATGACTGTCAGACTCGCAATTACCCTAATCTTATCATCGTCTTAAGGTTCTTTGAGCCTCTTATCAGCCTGCTTCGGTTACCTAGAAGTTTTTATTTTGTCATTTGTTATAGGAAAACAAAGTTCGTAGAATTATATAAACTCACCGCGAAATTAATTAATGCGTATAAAAAAATGTTTATGGTCAATGTTGCGCTCGGTGGCACAGAGTACATCTATTTGTTATTTTTAAGGTTCCGTAGTACCTAAAAGGTACAAAAGGAACCTTTATGGTGAGACTCCGTTGTTTATTTTCTATTGGCTATATATTTCATCCAAGTTTACAGTTAGCTTTGTTGACTAACCCATCGATATTTCGATGAATGATATAAATGTGTTTTTAATCGGAAAAAATATTTGCTACCATTAATAGGTTTATCATTTTTGGGGTATCTTGGGTAATGGCTTGTTGGGTTTGTAAAAATTATGAATCTTATTATTTATACATACGAATTTAAAATTAAATTTTCGTAATAACCTAACATTAACTTTATAAGCTAATTGTTGTAATGAGGAACATGGTTTTCTCTGTTAAATTTATTTCTGGTTTATCGACTTATTTGTTCAATGCACTCTGTATTAATATTTTTATTTCTATATTTCTTTATTTTATGCAGTTGTATAATTTTATTACATTCTAGTAGCCCAACCTAAATATTTTTTATGTATTTTCTGTCTTATTTTTTTTTTGCTTAGTTTATTGTTTTTATAAAGATAACTTTTGACCTGTAAAACGTATACTATATACGTATACTACACCTATTTGCTTTACAAAATAAATTATTTGAATTTCAACAATCTACCAACTAATATACGGGCCATGTGTGTACTAGATAACTTTATGTTAGTTTGTGTACAGCAGGAAACTAAGCCCATTGTGGTGCCTTTCTTAGACGTAAGAGGATCAGATGTCCCAGAGAATGACGTGGCTCTATTACTTACTAATGACATGATAATACGTAGTACCGGGTGGTAAAGACAACGTTACAAGCAAACTCAGCTTCTAGCTATTAATTTGAGTAACTACTTAGTTAATATCATGGGCTTTATACTAGTGCCAGACGAGTTGTGTATTCACATGAACCGAAGCGATTACTACGAGAGACCGAAGCAACCTATTGTTTAGATACTTCAGCTCCATCCCGGGTCTTCGCTAAAAGACTTTCAATACTATTTACGTGATCGGTGTATATCCATCCATCCATCAGCTCGTGTTCGTCCACTGCTGGACATAGGCCTTTCCCAAATTAATCAACTCATGGCGGTCTTCCGTCCTCCACATCCAGCCGCCCCCCGCAACGTCTTTCAGGTCGTCGGTCCAGCGGGCACGAGGTCGGCCTACACTACGCTTTGCTGTACGTGGTCTCCATTCTAAAGCCTTTCGATCCCAACGGCCATCATGTCGGTGACAAATACTATATAAATATATTTATGTACATAATTGTTTGCAAATCATAATGAATAATTGTTTGAAAGTATTACAAATTAAGTTCTCAGATGAAGTAAGAGGATAACAAAATATGCGTTTAAGCTCGTTAGTTTAACTTTTAAAAGAGGACTACATGCAAATCTTGACTATAGGTGACTTCATCAATAAGTTTTTTAATGTTGACCAAGATGAAGCTGTATTGAAACTGCTTTTTAGGGTTCCGTACCCAAAGGACAAAACGGAGCCCTGTTTATGTCACTATGCTGTATGTCTGAAATATAAATTGAATTAATTTGTTTTTCAGGGACTGAAACAAAAATAATGTTTATCTTACCCTGATAAGTGAACATATATTAACAGGGTGTAATCTTTGATTGGGACATTTTGTCTATGAGGAGAAAAGGATTGTTACGATTTCGTCAATACTACTACAAGATGCTACTTACTCACCATTAAACCCGAATTCAGAATGCAATCACCCGAAAGTCGTCAATAGTGACATCATTGTTGCTGAAAATACAGGGGGAGGAGGAAGGGGTGAAAAGGGGGGGGAGGTATGACGCAGGTGGGCACTACCTTTGTACACGTCGTCGACACAAAGGGAATAACTGACCGCCATAAACGGGCTACATACGATTGGCCACCTAACGGATAGGTTAATTGAAAGTAAATGTAGGCCTTAGTTGGTGGATGTGCTGCGCCCTCGTCTAAATTACTCCATGAAAAGTCTATCAATCGCACATCATGCTTAGCATTCAATAATTCGTTTTAGGATTTCGTACCTAAAAGGGCAAAACTGATCCCTGTTAATTAATGTCTTACGCCTGTCTGTCTGTCCATCTGTATGTCAAGAGTACATACTCATGAGTCTCTAACTCGTAGATGGAATATGTTGAACACCCGAATTTTTGATATTTATATTGTTTCTAAATCTGAATCTATAAATCACGCATATATTTTTCTTCATATTTTTCTTAGGATCATGCTCTTACATGTCATTAGCAGCTGGGTTTTGTTAATATAAATCTCTTTCAGAGATAACATTGCCTATAGCACATTGATTTTACGACTGCTTCTATATATTAATAACTGTTAGGTATGCAATAAAAGATACAAATTTCAACGAAAAGCCGAATATTGAATAAGAAATTCAAATAAATTCATTCTCGTATTTAAAAAAGGATACCAACAAAATGTTTTTCTGACCTCGGCATGTGGGGTGTTATTGTCTAATTGTTTATATTGGAGAGTGAAGATATACTTTATATAGTTTTAGACTACTTCTGTTACAGGTTCTATCTCAAAAACAAAACTGGTAAGAAATTTGTAATTTCTGTATATGAGAACCCGAACCAACGAATAATAAAAATGCCGATACAAAATTCAAAACAACCCGAAATTTAAAACAAACAAACAAATAAAGTTGATTGATCGTATGTATGGAAACCAAGTAGAGTGAGACACGACTCCCACTTGGTCGGGCTCTTTTTTTAATTCCCTTCATTTTTTTAATAATTTAAACAACACATTTTCATAAGGTGGTAGAGCTGACGCCGGGCTCGACTGTGGAGGTACCACTATCTTACTCGCAAATCCTCCCGAAGTTATTATTATACAGCTCTCAGGCAAAACCAGGCGGCCCACCATTGCCTGGGACCGATGGATGGCGGTAAAACAGACTGGTGACGGGCAGCGGCGTCAATGGTGCAAGGGTTTCGGCACCGCGCTCACCAATCTGCCTCTCCAGCGTGTACGTACGGGCATTTCTTCCAGGAGGATCGCCAGAGTGGTGAAATCCTGGAAAGGCCTATATCCAGCAGTGGAAGAAACAGGTTGATGGATGGATGGATGGATTTTCATTATTACTTAAAAGACATTTTTTACTAAATTGTAGAAAAAGTCCATATCTAAGAGAATCGCTAACAAATCAATACACATAGATAGGACACAAATCTAAATTGAAACCTTGATTAAGTTCAAGGATGTTATCGATAGTGCCAACTTAACGTTTAGAGGATAATGCTTACTCGCTGAGTCATTTATCTTCGTCTTCATGTCCCGACTGACCAACTTCGTGACCGTACTCTAAACCTCTAAATGGATAATAATGTACAAAAGTATGTCATCTATTTTACAACCATTATACTACTAAATTTTATATATAGATTAAAATAAATATGTTTAGTTTTAGTAAAACTCTAAATCCCAATACCTGCCAGTCCCCATACTGAGTGACCAACTCGGGGTTGGACTCGGAGAGATATCAAACTGACCGATTGGTCTCAAAATAAGACGATTAGGATATACTTAGATATGGTTATAGAAATAAGTTTATTTTGCAGTAATATAACAGGTCAGGTTTTAATCTGAAAATAAACAACCAAATTAAATACAAAACTATACTTCAGGGTGGTCCGATATACGAAACGTTTTTTTCTTATTGTCTAGTGTTCTTGTTTAGAACTCTTTAAGCAGAGTATTTATTTTCGTCTCCAATAATAAGAGTTGTCAGTCTTAGACCATGTTTTGTTACAGCGTCTATCTCAAAAAGTAAATAAGTTATGAATTTAGGATATTCTGTTTAATACCTGTCATATACTGTATTTAAACAACAAATATTAAACAGTTTCGGCTTTTATTAGGGTTACGTACTCGAATACTCGACCAACTTAAGTAGGTGGTCGTGTTTCATACATTTTATAGGTACTGATAAGTTTGTAGTTTCTATTAAAATTATTTAATTCTATTTATATATATATATGTATAAGATCCTACAATTCAAAATGAAAAAAATTTAAGAGATGATAGAGTATCCCTAATAGAACACTATCCAACGAAAAAAAAAATGTACGAATTGTTTTTGTACCTTTTCATAGAAATTACTTTGTTACTTTGTACTGGGATGTGAAAAAATTACTTGATTAAAAATCATCTTCTGGATTGTGATCAGTTCACAATACACAATCTACCCCAGAATTATTTTCACTTATTATTGTAGGACCATATATAATATTTAAATAAAATATAAAATAAAAACAGCTGTAAAACTCAACATAAATTTATTTAAATTAAATCTATTAACAATTTAAAATGGTACGGAACCCTCAGGGCGTGAGTCCTACGGTTTTCAGGGTTCCGTCCCGAAGTGTGCCAAACGGGACCCTACTGTCTGTCTGTCACAGGAGTCTACAGCTTCAGACGTAATAGGTAGATGGTTCACTTTTTGACTTTCACACAATATGTCTACCACGACAAATAATAAAAATTTGAAAAATAGAGGGGGTCCCCCCCATACAAGAAACCATGAAAAAATTTCAGCTCTATCATAAAGACGGTAATACATACAAGTTTCAAATTTGATTAGATTGTTATATAATACATACTGTTAAGTGAAAGAATAAATAAATAATGAAAATTAGGGTTTTAACGGCTTTTTTATGGCTTTATGTTGTGATGGTATATAATTGTGGTTTTTTATCATGTATTTAGGGTTCCTTACCCGTTTTATGTGGTGGCACGGAACCCTTTGGGCGCAAGTCTGACTCGCACTTGCCCGAATTATTTGTATCAAAGCGAAGCTTATTACGAGTATGTCACTGTTGCAAAAAATATTATTATAAATGTGTATAATGGCTTGCTTTCTACTGTTCTAGTAACAGTGAAAACTCGACAGATTCAATTAATCGACAGATTCAGTAAAATACTTCTGCAATATTTCGGAATCAATTTATTTTGCTTTAAACCGATCAATCAATCAATAGCCAAAACTATAGAATCTGCACAAACAATGGAAGGTTTTATATCATGGCGCTTCTGTCGCGCGCGGAACGAACCGCTGTGATATATAGCTCCCAAAATGGCGGCGTCGCGTCGTGCGTCCCAGAGCGTCCCCGGCCGGGCGACACCGTTCTACGAACAAGTAATTAACTCTACAAACCAATTAATTTCTACCAGCAGCATATGGATGGATAGTAAGTACATACTGAATCATAAATTAGTGGCTCTTTCCATTTAGTCGAAGCTCTTTCCTTCACTTTGTTGCTCGCTAAACGAAGATTAAGAAATCCAGTGTACCACGTCAAGTCGGGGGAAAGTTGCTTTGGGTAAAAATTATAGGGCGGATTTTAATTACAATTACAGAGAGGGCACAGTTGGACTCAAAATGTTGAATAGAGAAATTACTGAAAAAATACAACGGTGTATTATACTTGGATACCTTGATGACAATCTTGTAGGTCACCGTTAATCTACGTTCATTCAAACATGCGTTTATAATATGTATTTTAATTTATACTCTTCCCGCCTTTATTCCAGAGGGACACATGTTAGTCCACTCTGTGTTGTACAACTTCCAAAACCTGACACTTCGACTGTTGTTACTAGTAACCACAACAAAGTCAAATTGTTGGTAACAGTTGGGACCCAAGTGATTAAGAAACGCAGGATCCAGAGCCCGTACTACCACAACAAAATGAATATTTGGACAATACTGTTGCATGGTATTATAAGTGAGCTTTCTCATTATTAGTACTTAGTATAATTAATTCCCTAGCTTATAATTCCTCTAAAGACTTAACGTTATTTAATTATAATAAGATAAAATGAAAAAGGTGATATGATGAACTTATGAGACCGAATAAGATGTATAGTTTTCTTATGACACGAATTAACACTGTCTTGTATTTTTATCCATAAACCTAAGGTTAAGTAATTTGTTTAGTGTAAGAATTGATTGTAACTAAATTATTAAAATAAGGAAACAAAAAAGACATCATCTTTCTAAATTTCTTGCCCTTCTTCGTAGCAAGACTAATCTAATGGGTGAAATTGGTGGTTGTGTTGAAAACTGGATAGTTCAGTTGGTAGAGCAACCGTCCGGTAAGCAAAAGCTCCCGGGTTCGAATTCCGGTTCAGAGCTCCTCACGTCCAGATTTACTTTTCTGATTTTCTATACCGCAATGATATAAATTTAATTCGAAAATGTTTGGATCAAAAAGCTCTTTTGTTCTCTAATAACAAACTAGAAATAAACATTTATTTGCAGAGCTGCTTTTATTTCCACAAATGTAAAGCAAAAAATCTCATTTGAAATTGCATTAAAACAGCATAGCAATATTCAAAAATAGGGCAATGTTACATCATTGATGAACCGTTTTATCGTGATCTATGACGATTTCTCGATACCAAAATGTAAAGCGGAGTTGACATAGAAGTGAGGGGTCGGATAGAGCTGGTCGTACGAGGTACCAACAGGGAGTTGTTACGAAACCGCAGAGCTTTGAGCTCGCCACCAACGCGCCATTATTCATTCCTGTATACGAGTATGTTTCATTAATCCTCCGACGGTTTGATTTTTATTTTGTTATTTCTGAATGACGCGTTCAGCTCTCAGCCTCAGCGACGTTACCAACTATGGAGATCTTCGACACACAAAACACATCGTGTATAATGAAATCAAACATATCATATTATTTATTTCATCCATCAGCCTATCTCATCCACTGCTGAACTAGGCCCTTCCTGGATTTTGCCCCTATTGGCGGTCTTCCTGGAAGAAATGTCCAAAATTAAAAAATAAATTTCCATGTTTCAGCTTGTTTTAAATGGTTTTTAAGTGGTATGGAATTGTGAAATATACGAATACGCTCAGAAACATGGATAATTTGCTATAAGACTTAAGTTAAAGTTAAGTTAAGAGATATTTCGAAAAAATAAAAACACAAAAATACAATAAACTTAATCCACTAGCACATACGGATCCTCTGGCGCTTATGTGTGTTTGGTCTACGGCGTAGCGGGTCTACAAAGTGGAAAAATAACTGAATTGTAACACTTGCTACGCCGTAGCAAAAAGAAGACGCTAACGCGTCACACACATCAGCGTTAATGTAGATACAATTTGAAAGATGCAATGACTCATAAAAAATCCTGACTGACTGACTCACCGTCACCTATCCTAAACAGTTAGGCCTGAGATCACGAAATTTGGAGGTCAGGTTACTTTTATGACCTAACCATATGGTTATAGTAAAATGAAATGGTATGAAAAAACGGGAAAACCTGTAATCTAAAATAATATGCAATCTATGATCAGTTTAATATTTTAAAATGTTTATAGATCTTAAACATGTTTAATTTAAAGTCTTGAAAAGTTTAATGGCCTTTCTGTAATTTAAGGTTCAATGTTTCTTAAGGTTTCTTTGTTGCTTGACAGTGTCGATAATGGCTAAGGTAAGTAAGTGACTTTTCATAAATCTTTAAATGCACTTTGCATGCACAAATTTTAACTAGGTTTAAAATATAAAGTAACGTAATTTCATCATCCTCTATAAACTACGAATTATCCGGTCAAGCAACTATCTGCAATAACTTAGCATAATATCGCAAGATGCATATAGCATTGTGTATACATGCTTGTGTGTGTGAGTGAAACCATTAAATGTTGGTGTACATACAGTACATAACGTGGTTGAAGCAGTCTCATGCACCTGAGCCATTCGCAGCTACCGTGGCTGTGATGTGTTGGTTTTGCGTAGATACAAGAAAATCGAGGTTGAATTGCCTAAGAAAAGTAGATACTATAATTTTGTGAATGAAAAATCTTTTCGAAATTAATATATTATTATTATGCTCTCCAGTGGAAAACATGCACTAGCAGACGGTGGACCAGCGATCTAATTAATACTGCTGCTTTTGGATGGATTAGGATAGCCAAAGAAAGAAAAAAATTATAAACCTTTGGAGTGCCTATTATATTTAATAAAGCATTATTTTGTTAAAAATCTAATCTTTCTCATGTGTAATAAAGACGTTCTTAAATAACGTATGTCATTATGCACTATTTTTAAATGACTTTAAATAAGGAGGAGGTTCTCAACTCGAATGTTTTTTTTTTGGTATGTTACTCCACAAATCGGGCATATCAAAACCGATTAAAAAAAATTAGATGTTTAAGGAAAAAAGAAGTAAGGAAAAGTGTTATTTTGTTACCATCGGTCCGTATAAAATTATTTTAAACTTTTTAGTGAATGGCTGCTATAATATTTGAAGTCAGTTGTTATTTTTTTTTTTGTTAAAGTTTATTTATTGAGTACATAATTAGGACTTTACGATATGAGTGAAGATCTACTCGGACCAAACTACGGGTAAGTACATAGTAATGTACTCGTCGTTCTGTCCGAGTAGACTTCAGGCTTGAATATAATTTTAAGTAATATATCAACCCAGTTATTACACATAATCATACAAAATTAACTTTGTTGGACGTAGTACGAGTACAGACAACAATAAGCAGCAATTGATGAATTGGAGAGAAGGATGAGAAATCATGGGCTTATTCGTGTAACTTAATGCATTGTATGATCTCGATAATGAAATCATTTGGATAATGAATGACAGATGAATACAGAAGAGAATAGGTTAACACTTATACACTTATACACGAACAACACAAAAATCTAACATAACAATCTTTAAAACTTTAAAATATCTAATTTGTCATGTATGAAAAGGATTATTTTCTATATTTTGCACTATCCGGTGATTCAGCGATCGCCCTAACAGTCACTTTGCGATGCACGCTGATATGAATGTTATTTTAATGTCGCTTCTGTTGATATTTGTGCTGACACACATCGAGCTACTAATTTTGCTTACTAAAGCTACTGAAGTAACTTGCTTTAATTATATACAATCTAACAAAAACCTAAAACTTTTATGAAATAAACTAAACCAAAACTACCTATCAAAATTATTTAATTAAATTAGATAAAAAATTGAGCCGAAATCGCTGTCCTCACGTGGAAGAGTACCCAGGATACTAGCAGCATTACCTCGTTGAATTGCTAGGCCAATTCTTTGGGCGAGGTATGTGCCAGCCCTGGGATCTCCGGAAGCGTCGACCAATTGCGACGACAGTTCTTTGTAGAGCTGCCGCGCTCCCGGCCCCCACGGCCCGAGGGTTTCAACGCCAAAAGGCACAAATATGTATCCTACGCCAAAGGATGCTTATATATAAGTAAGTATTTATAAGTTACTTTATAAGTAACTTGCTTATATATTTTTTCTATAAAACACCCCCTGCTAGTCTAGCATAGCAAGCCATATCGATCTCGATAGCGCGTGATACAGTGCTCTCTCTCACTCTGTTGATCTATTTATAGAGGGACAGACAGTGTATATCGAGCTGTCAAAGCTCGATACGGTCTACTATGCTAGGTACCCTGGTTTATGAGATATATCGGTAAATGATAAGGAAGTATTGTAAAGCCTCTGAAAACTAAAAATAATGGAGTTTTTGCAAAATTTGCGTGGGTGACAGAGTAATAAAATAATGAAGTATGTGTAGTACGTTCAGATGGTACTCATGGTTGCATCATTAAGGTTGTGATTATTGAGCAATCAAGATTATTATTACATACATTGTGTACAAGCGTCATATCAAAAAGCTTGCACCTATCCTCCGAAATCACAAATTGATGGTGCATTTAAAAGTCACAAAGTAATTATGGGCCGTGTAATAAGAACGGAAAATCAAATATTTTAAAATTCTTCTAACTACCTTCGATGACGCTCTTGTAATATTAAATTTAAGGCATTCCAAATACAACATCAGTACTCAACACTATATTACGGACTATGAGTGGTAGAGAGCTTTGATACAGCCTTAATCCATAAAATCATGACAGATATTAATTAGATCAAATCTTGATTTAGCCTTTGTCTCCTCGTATCGTCGCTATGGCAGCAAACTAATTACACGGAGTAGCTTATTATTACCCTGCTGTACTTAATCATTTCAAGACAAGGGTAAGATCATCGAACTCCCTCCAGCCTCATCTTCTGCCCTCTCTATTGTGCGCATCACAGTTGCAAAGCAATTTGAGACAGGTACTACGGGTTCTCATGTTGCTTTTTGTATATTAAATCGTATAGAATAGTTTACTTGTACAACAGACATCCGTAAACCTCAGGACGATGCTTTGAGCTGGGACGGGAGAGGCTATGAGAGGTTTCCTTGCTTTAATTAGCTGCGTCGTTCTGAAGGAGTTCAGCCTTTATTGTATGAGTACATACATACGCGTTGCTAATAGCTATGTAGGATCGTAATTAGATACAATTTCCTAATATGAAGCAGGCAGAACATTTAATTAACAACGCCAGACAAAATAGCTCGTTTACGAGTAAGTCTCTAACAGGTTTCTTTCAATTAGGCAGATACATAAGGATTTCTTGTTGTAATTTTGTACACATGTTGTAAAAACATAAAACCTCTATCCTGTAAGTAACAATGAGTGCTGAACTGGACTCACCTAGTGCAGCCATCAGCAGCATCACGACTACTCCTGCGCCGGCGCCGGCCGCCATCATGCCCACACTCACACTTCACGCTGTAAACAAACGTGTCATTTAACTTCAAAGTTTTATTACACCTATACCATAACTGATTTAGAAAAAATGCAAGGATCACTCTGAAACAGTATTTTGAGTTAACTCATACAGTTTCAGATCAACTAATACATTTATAAGTGAAGCAAGTAAAGTGAAATGTATGCAGCGTGCGTTGTGTGATAGGACAATAAAATTCATAATTGGACTGGAGAGAAACGTGGGGGGCTCGTGAAAACAGCCATTTTCCCGCGTTTTCGTTCAATGCGGGCAAAGCACGGCGGGGTGGGCAATGTAGGGCGGGCAATGGTGGGGCGGGCATTGTTCGCGATCTCATTTGCAGACGGCCCACGAGCCGCGTCTCCGACAAAAAACCAGCGACGGCTGAAAATATTTTGGTATGCTTTAATTTAATCTCAGCAACACATACCTACGGATTAAACTGCGAAATTTTTCGGAAAAATTCTAGCTTTTATTGTCATAATCGTTTTTGGCATTTATTATGTATTCTTCATACACGAATATTAAATGTTATAATAATGTTAGTATTTATATGAACGAGTCAATGTGAGATTCATGTAACGATAAACTGTAAAAATATTTTATATCGGAATTGTCAGTACTGAATGCATTCTTACTCATTCATTTCTCAAAATGTATGATAACTTAAATTAATACTCATTGAGTGACCAGAAACAGGTTTGGTCCCCAATCGGGGTAAAATAATTATGTGAAATATTGCCATTCATTAACTCATACTACAGATTTGGTAAATTTTCAGTAACTGGTTTAGTTACCCTTTTTGTAAAACAAGCAAAAATAAATCCGAGTCTGGGTTGTTCTTGGAAAGCTTAAGATCACAATAAATATATGTATTTCATATATCGCAAAAAGGGCAATTGAAAGTTGGTCCTTACAAATTACTAAGTCTCCTTAATGAATTTGGTTTCATCAATCAAAGTCACTTTATATAAAGTAACTTTTGTTTATACCGCTAAATTCATACTTGAGACTCTGTATGTGGTGAGGACCAAAGTTCCATGACCTTTTCTGTGAAATACGCAAAATTAAGTTAACTTCCTATACTAATTGAGTCGAGGTTATTTTTGAACTAGTACAGAGACATGGAACCTTAGTCCTGACTACTTACCGAGTCTCCAGTGTGAATTTGGCTATATAAACGAAAGTCACTTCATATAAAACCGTTGCTCTAATTTCGAAAAAAAATATTCCAGTAGTTGATTCCGCCGAAACCTATACTAAGAATTTGGCTGGTTAAATTAAAAAAAGCATGAATAAGAGGGTAGTTGATACAGGTAAACTTTCCAACAGATTGTGGAACTGTGTGAAGGAACCCTCATGTTATAAATATTAATAATTGTTAGTAAACTTGAACACCCGGTGAATGCCAAAATTATTACACATCCTTTGTAATTTCTGTCAGAACAGTTTAGCCTGAAGCAAAATGTCCACCATTCTGTACGTTCCTTTGTTATTTTAAATCTTTTGAACAAACAGGTAAAAGGATTAATTTAATAAAATATATCGTTTAGTCACCACCAGCGTTTTGATGAAAATTAAACATATAATCGTACCTATATTAAGATTATTTTGGTCTTTAAGACCTACTGCTGATCTGGAGGTCGCTTATGTACGGTTTTGGAAGGCACGTTAAGCTGTGGGTCTAATCTGTGCGTGCAGTACGGCGATAGGGCTCACCTCTCATCACGCTTGGATGTAAATCATAATCGCCAGAGAAACGTGGGTGGATTGTAGTTTGAAATGAAATGAGATTAAATGAATACCTTATTTTGGCACTGTAGGCACATAAGTGTTATCGCACGTTAGGATATATTGAATAATTAAAAATTTTAAATTTAAAAGATGAAAACACAATATATTTAATAAGGTTTTGGGTTTGCTTATATTAATAAGTTAATACACGTACTTGAACTAAATTTAAAAAAAATATTTACTTTATACGATAATGTATAATACATATGATAATAATAACTACTCATATACTAAATACTAGTACGATACATATATAAATTCATGCCTAACTACACCCATTCGATTAGTCTTGGTAAGAAGAAGGGCAAGAAACTTAGCAAAATCATGTCTTTTTTTCATCATTATTATTTCATGCAACAGTGTTTTAGTAAAGAGAAAGAAAGTACATGACAAGAGAAAGTCGATAATCAGGCCAATAGTTGAGTTCCATAGTATTGAAAACTAAATTAAATTAATAGAAATTGTATTGTGACCTACTGCATTTTTAATTAATGTCATGCCGATGTATTTTTTCAAGTTGTATTATATACCTAGGTTTATTCTAAATACAAGTATACGAAAATAAAACGGCACATTATGTACATAATAAATTATGAAGGTAAATTAATTTAACGTCGTAAAGATATAAATAACAAACCTGCTTCCTTTCAGCACGAGCGTGTTCAGTCCACATTGACCACAACTCAACTTTGAGACACAAAAACCATCCTCAGTAGAGACTTAACAACTCTGAACAAACTAGCGCAAAGAAACTTTATTTCCCGCGAACAAACTTCGTAGCAGGCGCTACGCCGTAGACCGCGGCGCGTAGACCTCGCGCCTTCACCGCGCTACGACGAATGGCTACAAAAGCTGGAGACAGCCTCACTTGGGCGCCACAGACTAATTAAATATCGAGTGAAGTGGCTTAAACTTGCAGTATACAAAGTTTATAATTTAATTGATTGTTTAATATTATTTCCATCTGGATCGCTCTTTGTCATCTCATGTAATGTTAATAGGGTACGTATATCGGGTCATTACGTATGCGCTTGTTTCGGACACATCGAATATGATCCGTATTTTGCGTCGATAACGGACGCTTTGTTTGCAATGTATTGAGCCATCGATTTTCGTTTAATTGTAATTAAGTACAGTTATAAATTAAATTACTCGCATACCTGCATATCTGTTTCGATAATTTTACTTTTTAAACTATATGTTAAATTACAAGTGAAGAAGTTTTTCAGTTATTAAGTTATCAATTTAAAGCTCGCAAAAAAAGCCTACTAAACATATCCAAGTTGTTTTTTTTGTTTGATATAAACTAACGTATTCCTAGAATACTATTCTACGAGTAGCTCGCGAATGAAAAGTCAGTTTTACCAAAATACAATCATAGTTACAAACTTAATGTTGAGTGGTATTAAAAAATGCAGTAAAAAACAACGAGAACTATTATGGCACTATAGGGCTAATCCGACGCTTTAAAATAAACAAAAATTTAAAGAATACTCAAGAAAGTACAAAAAGATTATTAAACTTACACAGAAGGCACAGAACAATTACATAATTAAAACTTCAGACAATAAGTCTAAATCCAGCTGGAAACTAATTAATAAATCAAAAAATATTTTTCCTACAGAACCTATCACGGAAATTAATGTCGAAGAGGCAACATTAACAGATCCTAAGGACATAGCAAATGCCTTCAACAATTTCTTTGTGGATCAAATTAAACATTCTACCACTGAAATAGACAAACATACAAACAAATATAATAACTTCGCATCTTCAATGTTTATGTCCCCTACAACAGCTAACAACGTGCTGAATATTATTAAATCATTAAAAAATAAAAATAGTGTTGGATACGATGGAGTGCATACTAAAGTTATAAAACACGTAGCTAATACAATATCAAGTCATCTTACTTATATAATAAATCTGTGCATTAGTGATGGCACGTACCCTGAAGGTTTAAAACCCATCATAGTAAAACCACTATTTAAGAAAGATGATAGAAAAGACATGAAATTCTATCGACCTGTAGCATTGGTCTCCATATTTTCCAAAATCATTGAAAAAATTATATATAACGCATTAGAATCTTATTTAAATAAATATGACATATTAGTTGACGAACAAAAGGGATTCCGAAAGAAAAGGACAATAAACTTAGCGATATATGACTTTCTTAATAACATTATGCCTAGTGTGGACAAACTTAAACCAAATTGTGCTGTATACATGGACTTAACCAAAGCCTTTGACTTCGTAAATCACAAAATCCTTCTACAAAAGCTCGATTCATACGGAATAAGAGGTAATGTTCTCCGACTAATAGAGTCATATCTTAGCCATAGAAAACAACAGACAGAGATATCTAGAATCTGTCCAATAACTAAAAATGAAATAAAGTATTTATCTGACGAGAGAGAAGTGACATGCGGTGTACCCCAAGGCAGCGTTCTTGGGCCACTACTTTTTTTATTATACATTAATGACTTACCAAAAAATGTTCATCATCCAATGGTGCTATTTGCTGACGACAGCACAGTCACAATTAAAAGCAACACTACCGAAAATTTCGAAAATGACATTAATAACACTTTAAAAGAAATAATAGACTGGCTTAACAATAATAAACTAATTGTAAATCTAGAAAAAACCAAAACAATGAATTTCTATCAACGCGTCAATAAAACGCCAAATATAAATGTTGTATATAAACAACAACGAATTGAAAATGTCTCAACTACCAAATTTCTTGGATTACTAATTGACAATAAGCTAACGTGGAAGGCTCAGGCAGCAAAAATATGTGAAAGACTTGGACAATCAGCATATCTTTTATATAAACTCTCCCAAATCGTCAACAATGACGTCGTTTTAACAGCCTATCACGGCCTTGTTGCATCAGTTCTGCGATATGGTATTATTTTCTGGGGGAATTCCACAATGAGGGAAACCATATTCAAAGCCCAAAAGAGATGTGTTAGATCAATGTGTGGTCTGACACGACGACAGAGCTGTGAACCTTACTTCAAGTCTCTAAAAATACTTACTGTACCATCGCTATACATATTCGAAGTGGCTGTGTTTGTAAAGACTAACCCCTCGCTCTTTGTTAAACTTTCCGAAGTTAAACTTACAGATGTTAGACAACAATTTAGGCATCACTTGTGTATAAGGGAATCAAAAACTGCTCTAATGAAAAAAAGTATCTATTGTATGGCACCTAAAATTTATAATAAAATCCCTAATGACATAAAAGATTTAAAATTAGTACAATTTAAACATAAATTATTCTTTATGTTAATTCAAAAATGTTATTATAGCATCGACAAATTTTTAAATGACAATATTTTGACTGTAATTTAATTTTTTATTACTTTATGATCTTTATTTATATTACTTTGTCACACTGTATGAATAATTATAAATGTAATTAAATTAATATTTGTATGCCGTAAGGCAGATCATGGCGCTCTTATAAAATATTACTAACAACTATTTGTACCTAACATTTATACCCATGTTCACAAATAAATATTTCTGATTCTGATTCTGATTCTGATTAATACGAACATTAATTAATTATATTTACTGTCAAATTTTCAACTTAATATTTAATAATTCATTTTTTTTAAATATATTTGTGTTGTCTGAACAGCCAAACACGTGTATCAACATTTTACCGAAGACTAATCTGAGTATAGCAAATTTATACACTTAAATGAATTCAGCTTTCTCGCAACGTTTTCATTACTGTTCAGTAAATTGAAAGAATAAGTTCATAAATTCCAAAAATATATTTGTACCTAAATTGAAATTTTTAGATGTTTTATTGGATTATTTTTATCTAATTTAGGAATCAGCGTTCATTCAATTCAGTTCAACTCTTACGATAACTTTGAATTTAAACTTCAAATTTCATTTCAAGTTATAGTTGTGTGGAGAATACAAAATTTACCCAGATTGAACTATTTAGTGAAAACAACAATAAGTGCGCCGACACGAGACAATCAGTGCCATGATTATGATATGACACTACGCATTACTACTTACATGTCGATTTGTTCATTAATTTTTGTATTTTATAGCTGAATATTCAATTGAACCGTATATCTTTGAACATTATCAAAAAAGAAGCAGTTAAATTATTGTCTTCACAGTAAAAGTGTGAATGTGGTCCACGGTGCTGTAGCCTTTTCGAAACCCAGCCTGCTCTAGAGGTTGGAAGTCATCGAATCGTTGAGCGAGACGATTCGTGATAACTCTTCAGAACAGTTTGTAGGTGTGGCTCAGGAGTGCGATTGGTCTATAGTTCTTTAGTAGGATTTTGTCCCCTTTTTTGAAGAACAAAATGACCAAGCTCCTGCTCCACTCCTTTGGCGTAGTACCTTTACAAATAACGGCATTAAAGAGGTCCTGTAGCTGTCCGAGTATAGGGTAACCTCCAGCTTTCAGGAGTTCAGTTGTGATGCCGTCCTCGCCCGGCGCCTTATTGTTTTTCAGCTGTTCAAGAGCTATCCTAATCTCACCCATTTCGACATCCGGGAGTTCATCGGTGTAGTGGCGGACTAGAGGTGCACGTTTGTCATCTTTATCGCGAGCAGTTGGCTTGGGAGCGTGTGAAGAATATAGGAGCCCATAAAATTTCTCGATTTCGGCGAGGATCTCTGGCCTAGAGGTAACGGTTCTATTGTCAGATGTCTTCAGCTTCGTCAGATTAGTCCTTCCTAACTGCTGGGCAAAATTTTTTAAGCCTTTATTTCGCTTGATCGCGTCTTCAATGACACGAGTGTTATGTTGGCGCAGGTCAAAATGAATTTGCCTTTTAATGCGCTTGTTAAGAAGGGAGTAATCTGCAGAATCCGAAGACATTTCCCGTCTCTGCCTCATCAGGTCCAGATTTCCACTCGAAATTTTGGACTCCTTAGTCCTTCGCTCCGGCTTAAAATAAGCCCTGCTTACCTCGCGCACGATATTCGTGAAATTGTTAGCAAGCTGCTAAAGCAGGTTATACAGAAAACCCAAGAGTATAATCAGCCTTTATGTCTAGCGTTTGTGGACTACGAGAAAGCCTTCGACTCCATCGAAACTTGGTCTGTTCTGCAGTCTTTGCAGCGATGCCAAGTAGACTGGCGTTTCGTGGAGATGTTGGAATGTCTGTATGACTCCGCTACAATGTCCGTCCAAGTACAGGGTGTACAAACAAGACCGATATATCTTCAGCGCGGCGTGAGACAGGGAGATGTTATTTCCCCAAAACTGTTTACCGCCGCGCTGGAGGACGTCTTTAAAACACTAGACTGGAATGGACGAGGCATAAACGTAAACGGAGAGTACATTTCACATCTTCGTTTTGCCGATGACATCGTGATAATGGCAGAATCGCTGCAGGAACTGGAGGTAATGGTGCGCGGCCTTAGCGATTCTTCGAGACGAGTGGGCCTGCGGATGAATTTGGAGAAGACTAAGGTCATGTCCAACTGTCACGTCATCCAAGGGCCACTAACCGTCGACAATGTCAGCATCGAAGTTGTTCAGAAATATGTTTATCTGGGTCAAGTCATACAGCTGGATAAAAACAACTTCGACGCCGAGGCTGACAGAAGAATATGCTTGGGTTGGGCAGCATTCGGAAAGTTGCGTCACATATTTACGTCGTCAATACCGCAGTGCTTAAAGGCTAAGATGTTCAACCAGTGCGTCCTTCCTGTGATGACGTATGGCGCTGAGACGTGGTCTCTTACAAAGGGCCTGATCCACCGATTTAAGGTCGCTCAGCGAGCTATGGAGCGGGCTATGCTTGGGGTATCTCTGATGGATAGAATCCGAAACGAGGAGATCCGTCGGAGATCGAAAGTAACCGACATAGCCTGCAGAGTCAGTAAGTTGAAGTGGCAGTGGGCAGGCCATATTTGTCACCAAGATGATGGCCGTTGGGGCCGAAAGGCTCTAGAATGGAGACCATGTACAGCAAAGCGTAGTGTAGGCCGACCTCGTGCCCGCTGGACCGACGACCTGAAGGACGTTGCGGGGGGCGGCTGGATGCGGAGGACGGAGGACCGACATGAGTGGTGAAATTTGGGAAAGGCCTATGTCCAGCAGTGGACGAACACGGGCTGATGGATGGATGGACAGTAAAAGTTAACTGTGCCTCCGGTGAATAACGATATAACTCAAAAAAAAAGCCGAAAAACACTTTTTTTGCAAAAATCAAAGGTTCATTTAGATAACATTAAGTTCTATTCCTGTGTATCAGTTCAGCCCCTATGATTAAAGTCGAGTTTGTGCCTTTTGTCATATGAAGTAAACGTGTAATAAACAAAAAAAAAATAAACGTGAAAATCCATCTAATTCTAGTTACATCTAATGTCACAAATCAGAACGCGACTAATTACATTTAAACCATTGCGTACCGCCAAAAAGTTGACATAAACCATTTTGTCATATGTCTATATTCGGTGTTCTGATAGATATTGAAATTACAGTTAGACCATTTTGTACAAAAAACCGAGCAATGTGTTAAAAAAATCTCATTTTGGGTCGAAGTCGAGTTAAACCGTTATTCACCGGAGGCACAGTTTTGTATCCAGATAAATCAACTCTTAAGTATTAACGCTTTGAAAAAAAAATTCCTTATCCCCAGTCCCCTGGGTCGGGGCGGAGGGACGGAGCGGGGGACGAAGTGGCGGAGGTATCGAACCTGAAGCACGTGCTGCATCATAGTTTAAATAAATTATGATTACCCAATGATAACATTGGGTTTAATATCTCTACAAGGTTTTGATTACCATAATAATTAGTTATTCAAAATTTTCCGGTCTGGTAAAGGATCCTTATTCGAACACTAGGTGCGAACAATTAATATTATTTGGCCAAGTATAATTCGGTCTCGTACACAAAGGGTTTCATACAATACCACACAACACAACCACAAAATACGTGTACGGAACCCTAAAAACATTTTAAATAACAACAATAAGTTGCTGAACTAATATCAAGGTGAGAGAGTACTAAAATGTTAGCGCCAGGCGAACAATTTGGCGCTCTCTGAGCACGGAATCTAAATTTATATTATTTGTTGTTTAACTATAGATTACGTACAACAATTTGATTAAATTTAGAAATTGTATGTATGCCATCTTCAGGAAAAAGTTTTATCTTATTTATTTTTCGGGGTTTTTTGTGTATAATAATACAATATTTATTACAATATTTTGTATTGTATTTATTTGCCATGTTAGAGGCTATAGTAACACGTATTCTGTGAACACGTACTCCGTGAATCTGCTGAAGCTGTAGATCCCTGTAACAGATAAATGGAAAGACAGACAGCAGACGGTCGAGGCTTGGTTATTACCCCTATTGGGTCCCGTTTGGCAACCTTTCGGCAACTAACCCTACAAAAGAAGCCCTATAGTCTACCACATGTACCCTGCGTGTGACCCGTCGGTTGGTTTGTCATACACCTACACATTCACATAGACACCCTCACACCGCACAAACACAATCTCTCACACCTCTGGCGTGCACTCCATAGAGGCAAAAATTCACTGCCTACCCTGACAAATAAACATCATTTACGCAATTTTATTTATAATATTTAATCTATTTCCTGATAAAATAACACAGATAATTGCCGTCGTGGGCCATTTTCTGTTAGTAGCGAGAATTTCAACTATGCATTTATGAAGAATGAGTCGCTCGTATGTACACTGGTTCAGTGAGATATTGTTATCTATTAACAATATATTTTCATCACTAATGCTCTGAAAGTAAGTCACATATAACTCGAAATACGGGAGGTAAATTCAATTTACCTACCTAGGGTGGTAAGTACATTTGAAAATCAAACGAGTGTCCCTTACAGTCACTAACTATGTAGTCAATCACTCGTCTCGCTAAATGACAATGGAAAATATCTGTTCTGCCTATTTCCTTCTTATTATGTTATTCTGTATTTTATTTATTATTATTTTATTATTATTATTATGGAAAAATGTTACTTGCGTATATTATATAAATATGCTAAATAAAATCTTAAAAAGACGTTTATGACTTAAAACAGCAACTAAATTAGTTTATAGCACACCGTGCGTAAAATGACCGCCTTACGCACGCTGCGCTTGCGTAAAGTCGGCATTTTCCCCACTTGTGCTATAAAATATTATACGAAACTCGTGCGAGAAACTTTTTCTCGACTCGTGTGATTGCAGTACTCACCAGTAAGACGCGATTGCACAAAAAAAAGAAAAGTCACATGAAAATAAAATGGCGGCAGTAAAATTTTCTTGTTGAAAACGTTGTTGCAAGCATAATTTTGTAATTGATTAAGGACATATTTCATTGATTGGAACTCGAATTTTTTTGTATATCCTGCATAAAAGTATTGTTGGTTATTTAATAGACCCTTGATAATAGTGTAAAACTAAAACCGGTTGGAATAAATATAATTACTGTGAAACAAACAAGTAGTACAGGTGCAGTTTATCATCATGTTATAATATTGTGCTTTTTTTAATTTTCTCGCATTAGTGATGAAAAGTAGAATATTACACATGGGTGTAAGTGATCAATTGCACCCTCTAACTATATGCACCCTTGCCCGCTTCGCTCCCTTGTGCGCCTAAATATCTCTGGTGCAATGGATCACTTACCTCCCTTGGATAACAATCTACTATTTATATTTGTAGCAGCTGTTAAAGTAGAACAGTTACAGTCAAATGAATCAGTGTAAGATTGCATTCTAATATTGAAGTCAGAAATTGGTTGCCTGTTCTTTCTCATACTCAAAGTAATAAATTTTGTTTTTGTTATATTAAGGGTAAGAGTATTGTTTTTCAACCATTTTATCACCTCAGCAAATCCTTTCTCAGCTGTCTAACCGTAAGCCAAGAATCATCTTTAAGAAGCAAAACAGTGTCATCTGCAAACGTGATTATTTTAGTATTCGGGGTTTTCATCAAACAGAGGTCGTTAATATAATCGAGGGTCAATGTAGACCAAAGCACTGAACCCTGCGGAACTCCAAGTGACACTGCTTCTTTAGTGCTTTGGAAATCACCAATCTTTACAGTTTGCTAACGATTAGTCACATTGGCAATAAGCTGTAGTGGCGATCCTCGTATACCAAGGAGATCAAGTTACCGAATTAGTACAGTATATATACATATATATATATTTATTTCCCCAAATTGTACTTTTTTAAATCGTTTTTTAAGTAAGCTTTATCTTTAATATTTGTGTAAAATATGTATTACAATATGTACCTATTTTACGAACTTAAGTATTTTAATTTGTAATATTTAGTGTTACTTATATACCATTTTTATTTTTCTTGTGAATTTGTATTCAGACTTTACAAACCTGCAAATGTTTAAATTATGGTAAATTTTAGTTGTTAATTTTTTTATTGGTATACATAAATTTGTATCCATAATAATTATTGTGAAAGAAAGAAAGAAAATAATATTTTTGGCGCGTTCACAGAAAAAATACATAAAGTTTGCACAGAAGAAAAGGTTCACTTAAATAAGGAGTAATCTATAGATAAAAATAACAACACAACAAAAGGAGCTATGTGCCATCCAAAACATGCTTTAGTTGGCGCTGGTTTTTAACTACCTCCATTACAATTGCATGATAAGGTATGTACTAGTAGTTAACAAATTTATTTACTTATTTGAAAGAAACATTAACAATTGGCAGAAATGACTTATGACTTATAAAAAATGCGTAACAAGACAAAAGACAAAAAAAACAAAAAAAAATTACTGATATATAATTATTAGTAAGTCTTAAACATTGTAGGCTTTCTAAGTATGTTTGTGTCTATTGTATTTTGCTGTAAATTTAATAAACGTATGAAATTAAATTAAATGAAAATGGATATACTGTGAAGCGTACAAACTTACCCACACTTGGAGTTGATGCTCGTGATTGTTGGCACTTGGTGGAACTTTTGAAACATTTTTTGTTTGATAAACACTTGTACTTGTCCACTTATTTATATTAATTTCCCTTACCGGTTTTGCTGTTAAAGCATTATCAAAGGTTTGTTTGGTTGTTTACGTCCAATAAAAATTAATTAAAAATAATTGTACGTAAACAACCAAACAAACCTTTGATAATGCTTTAACAGCGAAACCGGTAAGGGAAATTAATATAAATAAGTGGACAAGTACAAGTGTTTATCAAACAAAGAATGTTACCCACACTTATTTATAACTCAGAGTAATATATGACAAGCCTAAGGGCACAGGACCCTGGATTTTGAAGTGTCACTTTTTGACAACTTTTAAACATTTTTGGTCTTAAACAATAATTATCTAATTGTATCTTTATAAATAATGGTTTTCAGACGTCAAACAAAGTTATTTTTTTCTATTTAATCTTTGTTTAAATGAGGAAACAGTTTGCAGAGATGTCGATGTAAGGGCACATCTACCAGCTACCTGCTCTACGCAAGCCGCGAGCTTTACCAAGTTCAGTGAACTTTTATCAGCGTCTGGCAGCGTTCAACCCGCCCGCCCCGCAAGCCGCGCCCTGTCCCAAGCGGGACACGAGATAACTCCCAGTCTACTCGAACACCTCTCTCCGAGAGCTGGATCAATCACAGTTGATCGCTGGATTTGTTTACCGATCGGTGAAATTTATTAAATTGGGTCACGCGTCTGATGTCCGCTAATTAAACTGAATTAGACTGATTGCAATGAAACCATCGAACGAAGCATAATTATATATTCATGTGTCGTGGGTATGTATAATACGAGTTAATCTACGAAACATTTCTAAATTCTGAATTTGTTTTGGTAAACCTTTTATGAAGGACCGCCAAGAGTGGCGTAATCTTGGAAAGGTCTATGTCCAGCAGTAGACTAAACAGGCTGATGGATGGATGTATGGAAACCTTTTATTTTAGTGAAAAAATAAAAAGATATAATCTTGCTAAGTTTTTTGCCCTTCTTAGCGACACTTATCAAATATGTAATATAATTCAATAATTAATTTAAATATTTGTGTGGAAACATTATTGCAAACAGATTAATGTAGGTACTTGTCAGCATTTGGTTCATACTTTCTGTAGTTTACTTCTGTTTTTCCTTAAACAAATGGGCAGCAATATATTTATTTATTTAACGTTTTTGCATTAACTGATGTTGCGGAAGCTAGAAACTGGCGAAAGGTATTCGTCCATACGTTTTTTTTTTACTGTTGTACCAACCCTCAAATCACGATAACTAATTCGCAATTTTATAGTAAAGTAGTTTTATGTATCTTTGTTATTTTTTCAGGAAGTTGTTCGTATTGATGAGTCCATCTCCAGTTTGCGGCTTCCGCGACATAATCTTAACAACCTTGTTATATTTATTACATTTATTTATACAAGTGACTTCAAGCAGGTACAAGACAAGTCAGTCAAACTTTATTTCCTCAATTTTTAGGGTTCCGTAGTCTGACAAGGAACCCTTATAGTTTCGCCATGTCCGTCTGTCCGGTTGGTTGTTTATAGATATGTAAAAAAATTCACAGAAGTAGTATATATAATGAATTTAAAAGAAAAACTATCACAGCTAAGTATGCTTTACAGGTTTACGAGTACAGGTCGCGCCAAACGTTCCCCTCTATACACGACAATGCATGGGTCGTTCTTTTAAACATATGGGACTAGAAGTTTGGCGCGGTCTATATTAGTAGACCAACTTATAAAATGTACTGGGCAACTACGAAACCCTACACGGCGCGTGGCCCGACATGCACTTGGCCGGTTTTTAGACTTTGGTATACCTCAAAATAAATGAAAAACGCAACCCTTATAGAATCAATCTGTGTCCGTCTGTCCGTCTCTGTGTCAAGCAAGACCTTTTTTCTCGGGCCCCGTTAGAGATATCAAGTACATTTAAAAGACCAAAACAAACTCAAGAACATATTGCCCTTATGTTAACAATTTCATACGGATTGGCTCACCATAAGGTACTTCCAGTTGGCTTATTAACTTTAAATTCCGTTAACACTTAGGTCTTAGAGCATACGTCTAGGAAAAAAACAGAGGATTACCTTTATTTAATTTATCAAGAAGAAATTTTGGACCAATTTAACTAGACCCTTTGGATCCATCCATCCATCCATCAGCCTGTTTCGTCCACTGCTGGACATAGGCCTTTCCAGGATTTAGCCAGTTGGTGGTCCTCCTAGAAGAAATGTCCATACTCACACACGCTGAGCAGGTGGGTTGGTGAGCGCGGTGCCGAAACCCTTGCACCAGTGACGCCAGTCACTAGTCTGTTTTATAGATGGCCCAGCAATTGGGGACGGATATACCGCCATCCATCGGTCCTAGGAAATGGTGGGCGGGTTTTGCCTGAGAGCTGTTCTCTTACTCTCTCCCAAATAACTTCGGGAGGATTTGCGAGTAAGATGGTGGTACCACCTTAGTCGAGCCTGGAATCAGCTCTACCACCTACCTTTTCCTACCTACCCTTTGGATACATAGAGTTTAATACATCGTAAGTGTGAAGTTAAGTTGGTCAATATATAGACAATACCTGGCCGAAAATAAAGTTGACTGTAACCTCGTTACTGTTTTGTTAGTATTGGAGAACATTATATAAAAACCTCATTGGTATTTGATATTAAACCTCAGACATGACTGTTTGGGCTAAGTTCCCTTTGCCTTCCTCGTTAGTATCACATGTACTGTAATCTCAGAAAAAGTTTTTTTATAGCATTATGTTGTTCGGAGACCTATACTATAATTTAATTTTTTAATTTTTTAGAGACGTTCATGAAAAATATTTTTCATTATGCCAGTAGTTTTGAGTTCATAATGAGGATTTTACAATTTGAGGTTAGATAAAGGTATTGACGGAACCCGCGGGGCACGATTCCTAGTCGCAATTTTTGCCTGTGTTGAGCTGATTGTGATTGCTTACATTGTAAATGACTTTTAATAATATATATTTTAATAATTTTACAAGGTCCTACAATAATAAGTGAAAATAACTCTAGGGTAGATTGTGTATTGAAAACTGATCACATTCCAGAAGAAAAAAAGATTTTTTGATCAAGAAAGTAGTTTAGTAAGAGTGGTTCAATCAGCTGACTTAATTTATATTAAGAGATAAAAAAAAAAAATTCGCGCTAAATTTTGTTCTCGGTTGATATTGTTCTATTTGTGATAGTCTATCGTCTCTTAAATTTTTTTAGTTTGAATTGTAGGAACTTATATAAACTTTTATTACAAACTAGTCTTTGCCCGCGGCTCACCTGCGTTTATTCAAACTCTGCCCCGTTTTTGGCTTGGGCCTTATTTTATGAATACCTCTTATAGCCTTATCTATTAGCATTAACTATGGTGAAAATTAAAAACCACGCATTCAAATCCGTTGAGCGGTTCTTGAGTTAAAACGGAACATACATGCAAACAGATAGACTGACAGACATTAAAATTAAAAAAAAATGTTTGAGGCTTCGGCCTCAGTACAATACAAATAACACATTAATTTAAAATTTCGCGAGAATGTTTCATTAATACAGACACGACTTTCTTACTACTTTATTATTAGTAGAGGTAGATACGTATTTAACTTTGAATTTTTGTATACATGAAAATAATTTTATGTGTGACCGCCTCTCTGTAACCGAGTGGTAGAGCGTCCGCCTGCTCACCCAGAGGTCGTGGGTTCAATCCCCATGGTGCACATTAATTTGTGTACGGTCTGCGTGCTTCGAAAGTCACAATAAGCTGTTGGCCCATTTGATTCATATTTCACACTTTGCACTTGGAAATACCTTAGACACCCCTTCGGGGATTCATGTCGTATCGATTATGATCACGGGTTTAATTGTGAAATATATTATAAGAATACTTATTATAAGCGCGTTGTTCAGATGAAACGAAGGTCAAGGTGATATTATGACAACGTTTACTACAATCAGTACCCTAAAACAAAGCAATTCTTGCCATCGCGAATGGTGTGCTGTCATCCATTGAAGAGTTTCAGATTTCAGGTCAAGTGGCGTTATATCAATTTTCAAGTAATACACAGCAATCAGCACACTAACACATAATGATTGCCGCAAACTTGAATTATGTGGTGTCATCCGTTGAAGAGTTCTATGGTGATTGGTCAAGGTCGAAGGTCAGATAGGTTCCTCTTAATTTTCAAATAATACCCTGTAATCAACACCCTATTACAAATCGTTTGCCTCAATGTATATGTTTGAAGACAATCATTAGATCAAGACATAAAATAAAGCCGGTCCACTTGAAAGCACAACCTTCCAAACAAAAAAAGAATTTTACAAATCGGCTAAAAATGACGGAGTAATGGAGTAATATACCCAAAAAAAAACCAAGAAAATACAGTCCAAATAAGAACCTTCTCTTTTTTAAAGTCGGTTAAAAATTTGCAAACTGTGTGTCAGGATCGTTGTAGATGGAAATCTTTAATCAAATTAAACTGATACAGTTTTCCTGTATGGAAAAACGACCAGTTTTTTCACGTTTAACTAACCATTTGGTCAACACACGCTGGTAAAGCAGCTAAACAGCGCTTTTTCTCTCGACTTGATTCACAGATATTGAATTTTCAAACTGAAAACTTATTTTTGTTCCAATAAAATATAGCTTTTATTATTCAGCAATAGTGTAACTTTGTACAAAAGAAAGAATTTTTAGAATCGGGTCAGGAGTTCCAAAGATTAATTTTATTACATACAAACAAATCTTTCCCCTTTATATAATAGTGTGGATAAATATATTTTTGTTTGTATATATAATTTATATTATAATATATAATTTAGCACAGGAATGCGATGTGTGGTTTCAGCAAGGGGAGGCCTTTACCCAGCAGTGGGACAAAATAGAGACTACATAAAAAATATATATATATAATTTAAATATTTAGATTAGTTTAAATATAAATGTTGCTTAGTGCCAAGAGTGAAACTTCAAATAATCACAATCTTCTATATGATGATAGTACTCCTAGTTGAAGTTTTATAAAGAATGTCTGCAGTCAATCTTCCCTGTGTCTCATAATCTTTCCAAAACCATCTCAAAGTGAATTATGCTTAATTTAAACTTCGTAAACTTTTCAGAGTTGCTCTGTTTGTTATCTTCGTCTCAAAGCTTTGTTTACTTCTGCTTCTTGTTGACACTAACAACATTTTTGCCCTCCATCCGACGCCTCCCACCTTCAATTAAAATTTTAAGTATATCAATTTTTATGATAATGCGACAGGTTGTAGGTCTAACAAGAGAAATTTTGTCCACATGCAGGTAACATAAAATATATTGAATTATAAAATGTGTATTTTATATATGTACCTATTTATAAAAATAAACATTTAGGTTTAATTTTTTTTTTTATTTATAGATATCCTGCTGGACTTCATAAAAAATCATTTCAATCGTTTTTTGGATTTTAATTTTTATCTAAACAAAAGCTAATCAATTTACAGCAGAGCCAATAACCAATCAAATTGAAATACGGCATTTGCGTATGACGTATCTGGATACCCACCCGGGTCAATGATTCCTGAAAATTGGTGCTGAATGATGTTCAAATCTAACTCTACAATAATAAAGTTTATTTTCCAATATCGGTGTCTCGGTAGTTGGCTATAAACAATAATCCATTGAGATGGGATCAGCGGCGGCGGATCATGCGAATTACGTCCATTATACTCAGTATTTCAATAATTAAATAAACATGAGAATCATTTTAAATTCCAGTGTTTGAAACATATATATGAATTTCCTGAAATTACGTGTTTTTTTCTTTCAGGCAACTGCTTGCCGTGGTTCACTGCCGCCATGTTGGTTTTTTGTTGGCGGGAATCTGGCAAGTTTCGTAATAAGCGAGGCTTCGTGTCAGGAGGCGTACACTGCTTCCCGCTAGTTGAACACTCGGGTGATGCTAATGAAACTGTGTGTAGCCTTGTTGGATTGTGTGAAACGAAACTTCTTTTTATGACTTGTCGTTTTAACAAAGCATTTAGTTTAATAAAATTCAATTTACTTAAATTTATGGTCATTAAAAAGATATGTGATTCTTTATTTACCAAATTCAGTGGATCTATTATACTTCTGACCATATGTTTTTCAGAAGCGAATAACATAAAGTGAAAAAATATGATCTTAAATGCACATAATCGTGTTCTGTCGATGCACAGGCCATATAAATGAAACCACATTCCACTCTCCGAGCATCTCATCAGTGCCACATTTATGAGCGTAATTGCTAATTAATGTCCAGGTTACAGGGTGCGGGGTGCGGGGTGCATGTAACCCGGTAAGCGACTGTGCGCTGTAGACCTGCCTCTGTACAATTTTCCTCGACAGTACTCGAACATAGAACATCTATTCTCTACTCTCTACCATTTCCATTAAACAAGGCATGCACGGTGACTCTACAAAATAGAGGATTTTGAGGCGCTCTACGAGTACAAATGTTTGGACATCGTTGTCGCAGAGGACCTATTACTCATAATTTTAGTAACGTGTTTATGGGCCATTGTTTTTGTTGATCGTTTATCCATCCGGCATTTCCATTCGGGTGTCGGATGTACCTGTGTTGAGCTTTGTTTATGTGAATCGAGTTGAAACTGTTGGTAAATTGCCTCTAGTTCGGTGCATTTGCTGAAGAAAGCAGACAGCCGTGGTGGTGCTCGCAGGGGAGGTGGATAGAGCCGCCTCTGGGGAAATTTAGGAGATTAATTTAATTGTAGTGACCGCGTGGGCTCGAGCGGGTAACACTGAAGATGGCCACACTGACTTGAAGGCAACTATTGCTATAAATAAGCTCCTAGTAGGATGAATTCGGCAAAGGAACACATTTATTCAGTATCGCCAGCGCAGTGTTTGTTTTAAGGTTACATGTGCAAGTTTTATAGTTTTAGTATTCTATTATAATTATGTAGTATTTGAGTTTTAGTTTTTCAATTCTATTCTTAGGTTAAACTTACGAGTTTAAACAGTTAATTTTCTAGCGTGTAGCATAAAAATGTATTTTGAATTAGTTTTAAACGAATCCCGTGCAATTTATTGTTCATTTCAATACCAAAATAATGTATAATTCTGAATCATTATGCTTCGGAAGGGAAGTTATGCTAACCATACAGCCCACTATCATGCTGGGACGTAATAATCGTCGGTGAAACAAGGATCTATGCAAGTCACAGTCCATAGTGACACCAAGAGGGGACTCATGTCGTGTAGATTTATTGTGGAATTTATAAGTTAATAAATAACATAATAAAGTTTTGTAAATTTTATCTTTATTTAGCGGATGTATGTGTTGTTGTAGCTAATTATTTAAGACTAGCTGTTGCCCGCGGTTTCACCCGCGTTTAATTAGTTTTTGTGTACTCCTATAAAATCAGTCAATATTATTCGGACTGTTACCTACAGTAAATACAGCTGGTGAAATGTGTGTGTTATTCGCCTCTGTTTCCCATTTTGTGTGTCTCTTTTATATTTTTCCATGGGAACAAAGGGAAAAAGTAGTTTTTGTCGTATTCGAAGTCTAGAACTACATTTATGCAAAATTTCAGCCTGATCGGTACCGTAAGCATGGCGTGAAAGGGTGACACATCACCTTTATATAGAAATTTGAAAGCCCCTTTTCATCCCATGGGAACTGATTTATGGGATAAAAAGTAGCCTATGTCCTATTCCAGGTCTCCAACTACGTTCATGTAAAATTTCAGCCCAATCGGTTCAGTAGTTACGGCGTGAAATAGTAACAAACATCCATCCATCCATCCATCCATCCAAACTTTCGCATTTATAATATTAGTGGGATAGAACGAGCAGCAGGACGCACACCTGATCAATGTGTAGAAGCCCAGTAGGTAATACTGCCGTGACGTCACACGCTGGCTGCACTGACGTCACTCTTCACCACAGCGGGCACTTGACAGTAAGTGTTCACTGACACAGGACACATGCACTTTGACTTATTTACGATCATTCTGTAGATTATTTACACAATAGTAGTTGTCGTCACGGGTCTTGAGGATTTGTTGGCAAAAGCGTTAGTCTGGTTTATCCTCACCCTCTCGCAGTGCTCAGCATACTGACGCGCTCTGTACGACATATGTGTAGTGTTACTATATATCACCCCATGGTATCCCAACTGCGTGCTATACTTACTGTATTGGCATGCTGGCTGTCGATCGCAGGGCAGCCGCGCGTGCATTGTCCGTCGTAGATCACTGCTCACAAACTACTCCCGTATGGAGGGGAATATAGAGATATTTATTACATGTGTAAATCATGTTCCTAGCTAAGAATTAAGGGCGAACCCGGAAACAACGTTGTTGTGTAGAGAAGCAGAGACCATTCATGACAAGAAAAGACAATAACTATCCTCACGGTTAGGTAAAAATTAATTCTAATTGATTAAATATTCGTATACAAGCGTTACAGACAGGTGCTAACTCGGGAGGCAGCCACTTGAGCGATATATTATTTTTCAATTAATTTCGTTATTTTTACATTTTGAAATAAACTTTTTATAAAAACAGAGGTCTTTTTTTTTTCATAAAAGAAGACGATCACGGGGTATACTTGTTTTATTTTTATTTTTTCATAAAACAAGTTACACAAATTTGAAGTAAATCTACTAAAATCCAAAAACTGTTTGCCTATAGAATATTTCGAGGTAAAAACCCTCCAATATGCTGTTTCGCGCCGCGAATCGCTCGTGATGATTAGAATACCGCGTCCAAAACAAATAGGTCAATGAGCCAAGCAATATTGTTCGGTTTAAAACCGTTTCGGAACGCGTCATATTATTTGCTAAGGTGTTTTTTAAGCCATCTGGCAACACGCGCTGTCGAGTTGTCAATTGTGACGTTAGACGTCCTTCCGGGAAAAAGGTTTTTTACATAACTAGGTTGCAAGATTTTATATAATTGAGTTTTCTCGGAAATCATTGATTAAAACCGTGAAATAAACCAGTTAATTAGTGTTAACTGTTGTTTGAAACCAATACGCGGAAAGATTCGTGAATTCCGGTGATTGTGTGAGTTGATGACGACAGATTCATTCAAACACATTGTGCTGAAATTATTAGTTTGGGTTTTTATTGGGAAAGCTGGCTTTCGGTTAGGTATTTTGAGTTTAGGGTTCTGGCCTACACCTGCAAACTGCTAGCTGGGCTAGTCGCTTGCCTCCGTGCTACGAGCGACGGACGTGTGTCATCCAGCTGCAGCCGGCGCCGGCTTCTGCAAGCTGTTCTGGAGCGGGTTCCAACAAAGCTGTTGCTCAAAACTGTGAGTGAAATGTTGAATATTCTCCTGCTTTTGTGAATATTTGAGTTCTTAATTTTAAGTTTGGTAAACCTTGTTACCGCCGGTTACTTTTAGTTTCACTACTTCATGGGCCCAGTATTATATGTGTGTAGCCTTGGTGGGTAATTAAGTATATCAAACAAATATCATAGACAGACACAACAGCGATCGTATAAGAATTCCGTTTTTAGGGTTCCGTAGTACCTGAAAGGTAAAAGGAACCTTTACGTTGAGACTCTGTTGTCCGTCCGTCCGTCCGTATGTCACTAACTCATAACTTTAGCACCGTTAAAGATAAAAACTTAAAAGCCACAAAAATAGCATTCACTTGCCTTAGTAATACGCGAAGCGTAAAAAAAAATTAAAAATTTGATATTGTTCAAAATATTTACATTACAAAAGAGAGAAAAATAAAAAAAAATTAAAAAGATCATGATGATTAGATTAGATTGATATAGATTAATAGATGTTAATAGAGTTTAATGGAACGTAAGCTTCAAGTTAAGTTATTATTACCTATTTATAATTTATTTACATAAAATACACATGAAATACATTACAGACACAAATCCAATGCGTAGACAAATTATTTACAAGTTAGACGTTCATAACGTCTCGTGGAATAAGTTTTTATAAAATTGTATGAACGGAACCCCAGGGGACGGGTCCTCCTCATACTTGCCCAGATTTCATTTTGATGTTAACTGGCCTTCAGTGTGAATAGGATCGTTGTTTGTTTACAAGGTGTGATCTGCGTCAAAAATCACACGACGGAAGTTTTCTACCGATCATACAGAATCACTTTTGTTATACCACTTTGTTACACGCGTTTTAAATTTTGCAGCACGACCGTTCGGTAAGCCGTTTATGAGTTGATTATAAATCGCTTTCAGCCCTGTTTCCCCTCTCCCTGGCCTCCGGACCCCGCAGAGGGCTCCAGGGCCCTACTCTGGTCTGGCATCGCCAATTACTGGCATGTTTACGCCACTAACGTGATTACGCCAACGCAGGTTACAGGGATCCCTGTGCACTGACACTTTGTCATTGACAGAGTATGTTTATACCATTATGTCAATACTGGCCTCTCTACCGTGTAAACTACTTGTAATAATTGTCCACGATAGGGGTTATTTCACAACCACCCTGCAAACTCGGTAACGCTGAGGGCAGGATATTACACAAACATAATTTAGGTTTGGAATGTCCACTCGCTGGCGGCGGCGTTGTGGGCCGAGCCAGATAATGACTCCGCTATGTGCGCTTAAACGTAATCTCTTTCATATGCGCATTACTTTTTATTATCAGAGCCAATATTCAAAATAAATGTTTTTCCACGTTTAAGTCATTTTGCTGCTGTATGTGCTTAACGATGGAAGTTGAATACATTTGTTTGATTTCGCATAAAGCTCGTATTCAGTAACCCGGTACGGTACGGTAAGAACAATTGTATAACTGGTGCTGCAGGGTATGGTCGTATAATAACGATAGGTAATTGTTGGTAAACGATTGTGGCGAGTGATGTCTTGGTATAGAAAAGAAAATCATGCGAATCCACGCACGCACTGACTTATATTTCTCTTGGCTTTGAATATCATAGATCAATGGTTTTTTGGAAGGTAATTTCTATGGAGGAAAAGCAAAAGATTCGTCTACATTAGATAGATTAGATTGACGTGAACCATCTACGTACTTACAGTGACATTTATGTATTACGAGTACCTACACTACATTAATACAATATCAGATGTTCGTGTTGTTATATTGCAATTAAGTACGCTTACGGTGCTGCGCTCTGCCCTCACAAAAAAGTAAGCCGCCAGTTACGTCAGTGACTACTTAGTTTAGGTTATAGTGGACCGCCAATACCAACTCAAGGTTATTAGGGCTGCATATAATGTCAGATTAAGCCCCTCATTTTGCATCAATCAGAACTGAACAACGTTTCCTTTTAGTTTAAAATAGCGCGCACTCAGCCGTGGCTGTTACGACCACCAAGAAACACGCGCCCACAAAAATCTGCGTTTTTATTTAATAACTCTGCTTATAGATGCAATTTTTAAAATATTGTAAGATGAGCCGACGATGTCATGTGTTAACTTATTTTTAATACAAATTTCAAGGCTTTATGATTCAAGGAAGGTACCTTAACACTCAAAAAACATGAAATCTAGAAGTAACTTCGTAATTTGTTTATATTGAGCGAATTTAAAGTTTTTGCGTTTTTTCTAAGATCAATCTATCAGCCATAATTATAGTCCACTATCTATATTATTTTTACTATACCGATTGACCAAGTTACACAATGTGATATGCTCATTTGAAGTTGGGCAACTAGCCTCATACGGACCGTCAAAAAAGGTCCTCTGTAACTGGGGGGGGGGGTTCAGACGGTAATGTGGAGAGGCCCGTGCCCCCCTGGCCTCTACCTAGTTACGTCTATGCTAATGTCCGATCAAAGGTATGTATATTTATCGGTCTGAAATAAAGCCGAAAATAATTGTCAATACTGGAGTAGTATTTGTACGAAGAGTACTTCTCTTAATTTTGTTACAATTATTTCATTCCCTGACCTTACGTTTATGAATCAAAGGGCCCAGTGTTTTAACCTGTTAAATTTTGCCTCAAATTTAACGCAAGAGGCTGCTAATTATTTTCTGGTAGATTGCGTCTCAAACAAACACGATCTCTTTGACTAGTGAAGCCATCGTCAGCACAAAGGTTGGGATGCGGGCGCTGGCAACACTACCTACCTTCACTATGAGGCTTTGTTTCCTCATCACTACGACAATAAATAACCAATTGTTAGTGTTGCCAAAATTATGATGAGATATTTTTTACAGTTTTAATAATAATGTAAATACGTTATTTCGTCGATGCGAATGTATTAAGTATTTATTAACAGTTTGTATAGTACCTCAGCAGTAGAACAAAAAATAGCGATGTGTGTAAATATTGGACCAACAAATTTTGTGCATAGATTAGTCAGTTAGCCTGAGCGTTCTTTAATTACTAGCTTTTGCCCGCGGCTCCACCTGCCTGTTATTCGGTTCAACGACATGCTTTTATCCATGATAACAAGTAGCCTATGTGCAGGGTATAAGCTATATCCATTCTAAATTTCATTCAAATCCGTTTAAGCGTGAAAGAGTAACAAATATACACACACACAAACTTTCGCGTTTATAATATAAGTGTAATACGAGTGTGTGGATAAATATTCGACTGCCTCTGAGGCCACGTGGTAGAGCGCTCGCCCGATAACCCTGACGTCGAGGGTGCAAGTTTGTGTTCGGTTTGCGTGGCTCGGAAGATAAGCTCTTGGTGGATTTGTGCCCGAACTACGGGATACGGCTCACCATCCATCACGTTTCGGACGTAATAATTGTCGGTGAAAAGCGGGTATACCAAGTGCTGACTGTGACTTGCATTTCACAGTTCACACTTTGAAACACCTCCGACACTCCCTTGGGGAATCATGTCATGACGATAATGTTTATGTGTATATATGTTATCGTATCATGGCGTAAATTGCTTTTATTGCGACATTGAATGTAATAAATAATAATAAAATTAATTTATTGGCACCAAATTGGCACATTAAAAACCTAAATGACAAAATAATTCCACCTGTGATAATACCTGTAGTACAGGCACTAATCACTTTCATATCGCATACACATGATTAGGTTGATCTTACAATTTTGTATAATAAATAACAGATAATAATAATTAAAAACGCTCAAAATTATGGCCCCCCCAGAACTTTCCCCGATCGTACATGTTATGGACGCACAATTCCAGATTTCCCGTGTATAGTTGCTGATTTTAGGTATCATTAAGTCTACCGTGAAATTTTAATTATTTATGAGTAAGTTGTACTTCTTCTTAGTCTCCTTTTTTATAATTAGCATTTACACCTTCCATGTAATTTCTTTGTCTATCTCTCTGTATGCTTCCAAAGGTTGCCTGGAAGATATTGCTATTAGCAATAAGTGCCGCCTTTGTACACAATATTTGTTTGTTTCGTTAATCTGTCTCCCATATAATTTTTGTAAATGTGCAAAAAGTGTTATAAATAAAAAATAAATAAATAAGTTGGAGTTGAATATTGTGCCTGCGATATGAGTACATACGTACGTGCCGGTCAGTGACCCTTGCCCTAGTGTAATGTTATTTACTGGTGATAATAACTGGCCGACACGAGTGTGGGTTATTGCTGCAACTGTATACTGTATAGCACGAAATAACGAAAAACAATATAACCTCTGTGCTTTGGTCATTCGAGTACTCGACTACTTATCTGTAGGTATTGGATTCAAACCCCGTCGCGGCACATTTGTGTATGGTCTGCATGCCATGGGACCATATTGTGTTCGGAGTACGGCCATAGAGCTCACTGCCAATGTGAGAAAAAAGCAATGCACTCGCTGTGACTTAGACTAGACTTGCATTTCACAGTCCAAACTCGGTAGTCTCTCTGGCATCCCCTTGGGGACTAACGTCGTGACGATGTGTGACAACTGCTCTCGAAACGAGGGGGGGGGGGCAAATAGCGGCAACTGTAGTGTTATAACTAATTATAATGCGTGAAACAATATAAAGTTTATCTAGTTTCAAATATGATAAGTTGAAGTTAAGAAATTAGTTAAATGGAATAAACTGGAGCTTCAGTACTCGTATAGCCGACACGGGGGCAAGGGGGGAAAGGGTAGGGGGCGCCGGCGTCGGCCAACATTTGACAGTTCGCCGCAACTTTTGCATCTCATACTTCATACTAGGAAACTTTATAAAACTTAGTTAAATGGTATAATATCATATTAATAACCTACTTCGTTAAATATATCAACGTATTGTTGTACAAACCTATTGTAAATCACGGACAGGTCCATGTTGTTAACTTTATTATGCTGCAACTTCAAATTATAAATTTCCGATTATAATTTATTTATTTGATGTTATTTTCGCACACAAATCTTGAAATTCATAACCATTTATACAAACAAGTTAAATTAAATAAAAACACAAACACTGCCGATCGTACAGTGCATTAGCTTTTAGAATATACCTCGGGCTCTAGAGCAGGCTTCGGTTTTTGCCGAAAGCACACGAGTCTAAATACTACTTCCTGCTCTGTATAAAACTTTTCATCACTATTTTGAAAAGTTATATAAAGTGAAAATATTAATACAAAATAAACCTTACCTTATAGCAATATAATCGGTTTTTGATTGCACAGTTGATTTATCATAAAAGCAATGGAAAGGCGGTACCACAGAGTACCTTTATATATATGGCGGTACTGACTGATAATTCAAATATAGAAATGATTCAAATGATTCAAATATAGAACAATTATCAATTACTTGTGTCACTTGAGATATACGTGGGACGCACTATAAGTTTCCGGAATGAATATGAAAAAATACTATTAAAGGTACAAAATTAATTTATTGTTTTTCAAAATAATCTCCCTTGGCGTCTATGCACTTTTTCATTCGATCAAACCAGTTTTGAAAACTTTTGTGCCACTCCCCTGTGGTGACCTCCGAAACGTGTTTTTCATACTCCTCGACAGCCTCTTCTGGTGATGAAAATCGTTGACCGCGTAATTGGTTCTTAATTTTTGGGAACAGAAAAAAGTCACAAGGTGCCAGGTCGGGACTGTATGCAGGATGACTCATGAGTTATACATTTTTCGTCTTCAAAAAGTCGTTTGTCTGTCTGGCCGTGTGAGAACTAGCATTGTCGTGGTGCAGGGTGATACGGCGTTTACGGTTATTTTTACAGAGTTCGTCAATAACTTCCGGCAAACAAATGGTCGTGTACCAGTCACTATTCACGGTACGACGATTCTCTAAAGCAACAGTAGCCACGTGTCCAGTTTTATTAAAAAAAGAAGCAATCATCCGCTTAGATGCACTTTTCACGCGCGCCACTTTGGTTGGTTTCGGCTCATCTTGAAAGACCCATACGCTCGATTGCTGCTTTGTTTTGGGATCGTAGTAATAAATCCATGTTTCGTCACCTATAACTATGTCCCACACCAAATTTGACGCACCTTCGTTGAATCTGGTAAGCATGGCACTGCACCAAGTGACGCGGTCCGTTTTTTGAGCCTCGGTCAAGTTATGTGGGATCCACCGCGAGCACAGCTTTCTCACACCCAAATGTTTGTGTAGGATTGATTGTATTTGACTCATGCCTATTTCTAAGGATGCGCGAATTTCATGGTAGGTCACATGCCTGTCTGTTTCAATCATACGGCGCACAATATCGATGTTTTTGTTGGTCACAGCGGTGGACGGCCGACCATCGCGAGATTCGTCACTGAGATTGATACGACCACGCTTGAATTCTGCAAACCAGCTATAAACAGTCGTCTTGCATGGTGCTTCATTGCCAAAAGCTGTTTCAAGCCGAGCGATGCTCTGTTGAGCTCTCAAATTACACTTAAAATCGTAGAAAATCATACTACGAAAATTTTCCCGAGTTAAATCCATGTTGATGCAGACACACAATTTTTTAAATGGCGCCACAAGGTAAAAACAAAAGACAGTCAGATGAAACAAACTGCATTCTACAGCCAAAGAGTTCTATTTTCAAATGTTGCAATAAATTTTTAAATATTGTTTATGTAAGTGGCCAGTTCCGGAAACTTTTAGTGTTACCTATGTATATGTATATAGAGCTGTAAATTCCACTTCCAGGCAACATAAAATAATTGTAATTTAATAAATATCTAAAATGTAAATTATCAAATAATTTTAAATTTACATATACATATCAATATCGGAACTGTCCGTTGCAGTAGCGTCATCATCAGAACTATCATTCAAATTAATGATTAATTGATCACCGTACTTCTGTGCTCATTTTCACATTTAATTGCATGTTCACACACTTTTTCCCATTGCTCTGGACCTATCATATCGACTTTCTCTTGTAACAATCTCTATAGTTGTCATGTTCATATCAATATTATGCTGTGCTACATATCCCTTTATTTGTGACCATATATTTTCAATAGGGTTTAGTTCTATATAGTTATTAGGTAGACATGAAGTAGTATGCACTTCTTGAAGGTTTATATCGTACTGATGATCGAGTTCTGACTTCAAAATTAAGGTGTCATATTAGTTCCGATATTTTAGTTCTATTTCTATGGATATTTCTATTACACGAATATATACGATTCTATCCGATAGTAGCCGAGGTATATTCCAAAAGCTAATTCACTGTACCTAAGAATTTCTCAAAGAAAATGCTAACGCGAATGAAAAAATAAAACAGTTCTATCATACAATATTGACTTAGAGTACTAAAATAAATTGTGCACGTGGAAATTTAAAACCTCGAAATGAAAAAACCTATTGTATTTTATAATGTTCACAGATAATACATGCCTATAGGTATGTACAATTTGAAAGTAACATAAAATTTAAAGATAGAACTTAAATAAACTAACCTATAAAAACCTAAATTACAAAATAAACTATTATTTCTCAAACATGTTCGCCTATCGCTTTTTTTGTCCCAGAGTAAAAATAAAATTAAATGTATGAAAATCCATTTCTGCCCTAGGGAATAAACAGAACACAAAATAAAAAAAAACAAGCTGAAAATGCCATACAGCCAAGCCGACCGCATTTCCGGAAATAGTCATCTCGTTCTCGGAAAGGCAATAGTATTTAAGGCCATGAAAGCCTTTATAAAGACATAGTTGATGCTTGTAATTGTTGGCACTTGGTGGAAATCAATACACATTATGTTTATTTATAACTCATGTACGTATCCACAATATACTTATGTATATTAATTATTATACCCAACCGGTTTCGCTATTAACTACAATTAGTAACCATACAAGTACTATACCCGGTTGGGTATAATATTTAATATAAGTATATTGTGGATAAGTACATGAGTTATAAATAAACATAATGTCTTTATAAAGGTTTCCATTAGTTTTTCATATTTTTATTTTCATATTGAAATATGTAAAGATATAATAGTAATAGCCAATGAATCAAATTCTTAACACCGTGTACATATGTGTAAGTTTTTATGTTTATTTTCTTTTTTAAAGTCTATGGGTAAAAACAGAAAATTTAAAAGGGTTTGAAAAAGTCATCTTAGCTTATGTATACTTGTAAAAACTTTGCCTTTTCCATTCAAATAAAACACGTTACAAAAAGAAAAATAAATGGCGATAAGAAAGTTGTTGTCATACTTACTAAAATTAATCTTAGTGTTAACTATACATAATATAAAAATGAGATTGAGTGGAGAAAAAAGCATTGATACATAACTTATTCTTAAAATGTCTATGGCTAAAAACAGAAAATGTTCAAGTTTTAAAAAAGGTGACAAAGCGAGTTTATTGTGGCGCGTAAACCTTATTATTTTACAAATACTCAATTTGTACCATTGATGGTACTAGTGGGACAAATCAGTGCCATTTGTACCATTGATGGTACTAGTGGGACAAATCAGTGCCACTTGTACCATTGATGGTACTAGTGGGACAAATCAGTGCCATTTGTACCATTGATGGTACTAGTGGGACAAATCAGTGCCACTTGTACCATTGATGGTACTAGTGGGACAAATCAGTGCCATTTGTACCATTGATGGTACTAGTGGGACAAATCAGTGCCATTTGTACCATTGATGGTACTAGTGGGACAAATCAGTGCCACTTGTACCATTGATGGTACTGTTCAATGGTACTAGTGGTGCGGAGGCCGAAGAATGAGTTGGAGTGAAGACAGCAAGTAGCGTCAGTGGTATCGTAGAGATATGAGGTTTAAAAGAAGAAGCCTCTTTGTTCATAAATAACTTGCTTTCAACTAAAGCGAAGAAAAGGTATAAGTAACCGAATTTATGTGTTATTTCCATTAGATTACCAGTTTTTTGCAAATGCATTTTTTATTGCTTCGTTTTCTTTAATAAAAGTACATTGTATGGCTCAGCAGAAACGGCTATTGCCTAACTCGTATTAAAACAGGCCTCAGCAAGCTTCGGCCTACCTAGGTAAATACCATGCCAGGCAATATACCCTTCTTTCCACCCTTCGGACATAATGTACTATACTTAAAAATTAATATAATTTTTTTATTTAGTTTCTTTTGCGGTTTATGTTTCTTTGAACTACTTATTCAGTATGATCATGAGTGGCTACATGTACGTATATATTCCCGGTCTTTATTATGTGAAATAAGTCTTGTTGTAATACAAACTGTTGGTAAGTTTGGGACTGCACAATATTTTCAAGTTCGTTACATAACGTTAGTAGTTCCTGTAATTGCATGTTATATCTCCGATATTGGCGCGATTTCCACAAACGTGGAGACACATGGACAGGTGCAGACGGCATTATGCAAAGCGAGCCACAAGGCGAGTGGTCAGGGCGGGCGCAGGGCGGCGGACGGGCGGCGGCGGCTCGGCAGGCAGCGTGCGGCCGACAGCCGGTATTGGGGTCGGCCATGCGTGCGGCGGACGAGCCCCGGGCGATATGCAGATACCTCTCTCTCCACTGACATCACGAATTGGGAAACTAGCGAGGTACTACTGTTTGTGCTATTATCACAACCTGCACTAGAATATCATGTTGTTTTATGTCAAAACAGTATCAATACTGAGTAGATCAGTAGCAAGCTCTCGAGGTTGACTAGTCGTTATATTTGACCTTCCCGTTGTGTTCTCATCATTTTATTTGGTTAAAGTCCGAAAAAAGTCAAAAAATAGGTGCGACGACGAGCGAAGCGATGACATGTTAATAAACATTGAGCCGAAGTTTTGTATACCCGGGTAAACCTAGGTTTAGGTGCTAATTTTTCTAGCATTACCCGTAACATATACAAAGAAAACATTCGGAAAATTGCTTATTCGGGTCAAGTTGAATTGGTTTTTAATAACTGCTCCTAGAATTTTTTCGTGTTAGGGTATGTACGGCACTTTCAAAGCACGAGTCTTCTTTGCACTTGACTGGTTTTTCTATGCAATGCACTCGACGATACTCATATTTTAAGGAGGTAATTTTTTTTTGTTTGTACATATATAGGAAGTAATCTGTGGCACCACTGAACTGATTTTCTAAATTCTTTTACATCGACATAGGCTATATTTTACAGCAGTATTCGCGTGAGTGATCTCTGGAACTATTACTTTACTGTTCTAATCCTCGGCATCCAATTTGATCTCAATTATTTTTTGATGAAGCCAACAACTTACATTGCCTTTGTACTGAACGCGGCCACTTTTTCAAATTTGTGTTTTTAGTGGAATATTACTTCCAATAACGTAGAGACTTTGTTGATTATAATATATCTGGTGGAGCATACATTAGTGACATCCCCGTATGCAGATTTGTTACTACTTACAGAGCAGTGAAAGCAAATCACTCTGTTGAAACCTCTGCCTTGAAAAACGATAAGTTGTGCCTGATTAACAGCCTTTATAGACAAACAGGGCAAGAGTGCGCCCTACCCCAAAATCAGTGAAAATAAAAAAAACCAAATAAATTTTACATTTTACTTTAATTCGATGTAACATCTAATCTAAGTAATATCTATAAGACTATTATGACTTCGTGTCAACCACTTATAAGAAAATGGATCACATGACACGTTTTTAAATTTTCATATATAAATAAACTTTTTGTCTTTTAGCATTATTAATCAAGTCAGGTTACGTAACAAGAAGTACTCTAACCTCTAGGCTTATCGTACTTATGTTGTACTGACGCTATCAACAAATGTAAAAAAACAGCACGTTAACACTTTTTCATCTCTAATGCTCTGAAAGTAAGTCATATATAACTGGAAATACGGGAGGTAAATCCGATTTACCTCCCTAGGGAGGTAATTAAATTTGAAAATCCAACGAGTGTCCCTTACAATCACTCGTCTCGCCAAATGACAATGGAAAATATCTGTTCTGCCTATTTCCTTTTTATTTTGTTATTCTGTATTTAATTATATATTATCATTGACTATTAAAACAGTCACACGGGCCAGTAAGACGCGATTGCACAAAAAAAAAAAAAAGTCACATGACTATAACATGGCGGTAGTAAAAATATCTTGTTGACAACGTTGTTACAAACATAATTTCATAATTGATTAACGCCATATTTCATTGATTGCACATCGAATTAATTTTTATATCCTGCGAAATGTGTTATTAGTTATTTTATTATAGATAGACCCTTGATAATGGTGTAAAACCGAAAACGGTTGGATAAACATAATTACTGTGGAACAAGTAGAAACAGGTGCAGTTAATCATCATGTTATAATTTTGCAATATATTTTATTTCCTCGCATTAGTGATGAAGAACAGAGTGTTACACACGGGTGTAAGTGATCAATTGCACCCTCGAACTATTTGCTATCTCCGTGGTATAACAATCTACTATTTCCGCCCGCATGTTGGTATGAAAGTAATGACGTATATTTTCCATCGTTTTCCAAAAAGTAAGAAAGTTTTATCCAAACAGGTGTAGTGTAAAGGATATTTTTATAATGTACGTCGTTTTACTGAAATTGTTAAGAGGTCTTGAAGAGCTATATCATCCGACGTTTTATCAAAGAAAACACTTGTGTGTGGGCTCCAGACTCACGTGTCGGTGGGCGATCATTGGGGTATTAATGCGTTGAGGGGACTGTTTAGTGTATACAAAGGTTTGTGTAGGAGCGTTTCGCAAAAGTCAAAAAATAATCTTATTCGTCACGACGACACGGCGAAGTGGTGCCTGACCAAAATTAAATTTTGAAGTTCACATTGACTGCACGCGCTGATTGTGAACTTCGTACTAGCGTATACGCGCTCGCAGCTCGCTCGCCTGACCGTAGACGCACACGTACACAACGACACGCGTCACTAGGGTAGTCCAGTCAACGAAGGGATTGGAAGGTACAATAGTTCCACTGGCGATGATAAAGAGCATTTTATTGTATTCTGTTGAAAAATATACCAAGAGAAAAAAAACATTCGATTAATGCTCACTTAAATGAATCTACAAGAACATACCATATCTCAAAAGAATGAATGAACAAAGTGAATGAACAAATGCGTTTAGAGCGAGTGGGACTCACTCACTAAAGGTGTTCTACTACACTAAGAAAATACCATAAGTGTATCGACATTATTTTACACATAGCGTCATCTACAAGCTTCAGTTCAAAGTAAAAAAAAATCAGAACTGATTATTTTCTTGTAATTTTTATATCATTATTACAAAGATAATTTTTCAGACAATACAAAAAATATTCAGTATATTACATTTTTCTAACTGACCGACCATAGAGTATGCAAGCAGCATGGCCAGAATTTAAAATATGATACCTCATTTTGGTAGATGTTTATTAAAATAAAGTTCTCTTTTTCTACGCTGCTATGCGTCTCTTTTAAGAAAATCTCCAATTTAAGTATGCTACTCGTATAATATGTCACTACAATAAACTAGTAAGTGCTTAAAATTTTTGCTAGTGCATATTGTTTAAATTAAGTATAATATATGTCTGATTTTATTCTTCTTCGTAATATTGTTTTAATTTATTTGTGTATGTTTTTGTGTGGTCTATTTCATTCCATTTCAATTTAATTTTTGAGTCCCGAGAAGACGTGAGGGCACGAGTTCTAGTCGCACTTAACCACTTTTTATTTAATTTCACTAAATTTATAAAAAATAATAATGTTTAATTGATAATGTTTCCACACACAAAAATTTCTGGTACCCAACTTACTGGTCTAGCTGAGTTTGAACCCCTGGTTTTGTATTTAAACTATGTGCAAATTACCAAATGGTTTGTATATAATTGTTTTGTAACCCAACCGTTTTTGCAATTAATTAATTTTTCTCCTCTATTTTAATTTTTTAATAAGACTGAACAAAAATCCCTGCCTAAGATTACAGGATCAATAAAAAAAAAGAATCTGAGGTTTCTTAATTTTCATGAAATTTTATATTCAAAAGATTAAAATAATATCATGCGGTTAAGTTATGTATCCAACAGGACATAATTTGAACTCATTTTTTTTGTTTCGTAAACAAGCACTCGTGTCACAATAGCTCTTATTATGTTATACAGTTACACAAAATAATATACTACAACACATCAAAGTTAACAGGAATTATTCTCAGCAACTGCATACAAAAAATATTCGTTTACTGGACTACATCGCTGCGTCATCTGAGAACTTATTACATTTCTTGTACAAAACAATTTAGTTAGTAAAGTACGTTCTGTCGAGAAGGTCGACCCACAAGATGTTTCGATTTATAATGTTTGCGTTACTGGCTCTCAACTTCGTGGTATCGAGTCATCGGCGACACGGCCATTCGAACCATCATCGGAGGCACCACGGCAGACCGTATGAACACGACACGGAGAAGGTGTTCCGGGACACTGTGAGCAGTCTGACGAAGATCGACAGGAGACTGCAGCAGTTCTGCAGCCAGCACTCGGCGCAGGGCACTGGGGCACTGTTCGAAGCCAGCGGCTACTCGCTGCTGGTGCCCCTCGCTGGCTTCCAGGTGCAACAGATCAACGTGGTGCGGCGACACCGGGTGGTACTCATCAGAGCAGAGCGTCAGGAAGATAACGACACTCTCTTCTTCTCTGACGTCAGAATACTCCCGGAAATGGTTGACTTCCCTAAAGGCGTCTGGGATTTTCAAGCGGAAAGGCTCAAGATATTTTTCCCTTACAAGTCTCAGGATAATGAGTGGTGCTCGGAACGAATCGACGACAAAAAAAGTAAAATTCCTTTTGTTTCCGCAAAAGATGATTATAGAGATATTTTAACTGCTGAAAAAGATCATCGAGGTATTATTGGTGTTGAAAATAATCATAAGGGCGTTGTAGGTGTCGACGAAGACCATCAAGACGTTGTAGCTGTTGAAGAATTTACAGTTCAATTTTCGGATTACATGTAGGGAATAATTTTCCCAATTTAAAAAATTTGTGTAAGATTTTGTTTACCATAATGTTAAAAAGGTCTATTTAAAAATAAAATAAAGATAAGACAAGTGCAAGTAGGTGTCACACCCCGGGGGTTCCGTAGTGTCTTAACAAATGTATATAATACCTGCATAGACTTGAAAGTTAAAACTATCATAAATAGAAGTTGTTGAAAAAATACCTAATTGCAAAAAAGCAGTCCAGTTTAATTTCACGTTAGTATAAATTATATTTTTATATCTACCCACATACTCTCGCAAAAAATTCCTAGTTAGTAACCAAACACAAAGTCTTGCGTCTTTATTGTCTCTAAATTGAATTGTTTAAACTTATAAATTAATTATCATGTTCCCAGTCAATAGTATGTATTTATTGTCTAGCATAGTGAAATCCTTTATTGGCCTTGTTAGCTGATGTTATTATTAGTTTATATTTAATGTATTTGCTGTGGATTTTTGTTCATAAATAAAATAAAAAAATAAAATAAAAATAAAATTACTTGTGCTTGAAGAACTTTATTGGTGCCAAATTTAAATATCAACTGACGAAGTGCGTTTTTAACATGCATAAGTTTAGGGTTTCGTAGCATTTACACATGAAATAAATGAACAGAGTGTGAATAAATATATATAATAAATAAAAAATGTTTATAATAATAGCGACCTCATATCAGTAACTATAAAACATGCAATTATGTTAATACTATTGACTATTCCATTCTATTGTATGCACTATTGTAAAACATTAAATCATTACACGTTACTGAGATATTTTGAGAAAACCATTCTGCTGGAGAAAAATTATAAAATTAAATAAAGGGATTTACTTTGTAGTAATAAGGCGGTTCTTTCTTCTTGTCTTGAAGTCTGAAAACGAATAAGAAGTTCTGTTTCTCAGAATAGTAGTGGGGTAACTTTTTATTATATAGTTTATAAATTTATGCTCGATTTAAACAAAATACTTTTATGAGACATTACGTAATAAGGTAAGCCACGTTCACACCCTGGATCAGCTTGCTGCCGGAACTGAAGAGTCACTTCCATGTGTTGGCAGTTCTTTGTCCGATGAGGAACTAGAATCCGTGCTTTCGACAATCTGCAAGTATGCCTTTATCACTGCAAAACCGCGGTAGTAAACTCGAACTTTTAGCGCACCTTCCCACTACCATTAAGCTCAAAGCGATGATAAGTAAATGAATGATTCACGCAACATGTCCGTAACATCCACTACTGGCCTGTCGTAATCTAACTGACAGCTCATCCATGTAAGATTAAACAAGCACGATGACATCGCATCTCCTTGTCTCACGCCAGAAGGAAGGACGAATTGTTTTCATACCAACAATAAGAATTCCTATCACATTCTGAGGCAATTATGTTTGTTCTATTGTTCTGACGGTATACATAGGTCCCTTTACGTTTTTAAGTTTTTGAATTTTAGTTCCTGTTTGCACCAGGGGTGTTCATAAAATTACGCCCAAGCCGGAAACGAGGTAAATATTGAATAAACGCTTTTATAACTCGAGAACCACTCAACGGATTTGGACGCGGATTTTCTTTATTAAAACTGTAGTTATCCTGGTCAACACATAGACTATAAGGGGTGTTCATAAAGCCCAAACTGAACACGGGGCAAAGATTAAATCAACGCCGGGCAAAGGCTAGTAAGAAATAATGGTATAGCAGAGTTAAGACCCTCGCGTAAGTTGGGATCACCATGGACTGAGAGAGACACAATTAAAAAACGGGTTGCAAGTGCTTGCTACTATCTCAAATTATCTCAGAAATATTTTTGTAAATAATGACCATAGATATTACTGTATAATAATGTCTATGATTATGACACACTAAAAATCGTGTACTATTCTTATTTTGAAAGTATTTTAAGATATGGGCTTGAATTTTGGGCAAACTGTACAAGTATTAAAAGTGTTCTAAATTAAAAAAAAAAGTAGTCAGATTAATTGACAAAGCTCCATATTGTGAACGCTGCAAACCTCTATTCGTTAAACACAAGATACTAACAGTAATCACTCCTTATACAGGTTGAGAATGAACCCCATAGCTATAACAAAGAAAACTGTTCTATGTTCGACATAAAATATACATTGTTTTGTTACTTTTGTCATGATTCATCGTAATAATAAAAAAAGAAATCGACCGTCAAAAAATCACTAATACTCCGGTGACAGAAACGACACTCGAGGAAGCCGAAGCTACATAGCCTTACGTGCAATATTTACCGGCGGGAATATGTACGGTCTATTGTCAGTCACATATCGCATCACATAGGTTGACCATTCATTCGAAATTTGGGAACTTAAAAATAAAAGAGTAAAAATAAAATAAACTTCTTGCTACGGTTTTGTGTTTTATTAGTGATTCTGATTCATAGATTGCAATAAAGCTAGGGGTTTCATTTTCAACCTGTATACTCGTATATACCTCGAATGTAGTTATACAGAGTGGACCAGAAGTCCGATAAAATTTAAAATGTCTATAAAAAAACCGGACAAGTGCGAGTCGGACTCGCCCACCGAGGGCTCCGTTAAGGACTATATTTTTTATGATTTAATTACAAATGTACAGTTTTCAGATTTTTCCCTATACTTGTAATATTAGACGGTATTACTTGCCAAATTTGACAGTTCTAGGTCAACGGAAAATACCCTATGAATTTTGATTCCCTTGAGAGTGTCGAAATGTATGTTTTTTTCGGTATAAACGGCCGTATCTTTTTTTCAAGTAAATTTAGAAGTTTGATATTTTCACAACTTCAAGGGACTGTAGACTTGAGTATATGGTTTTAATTTCAATTCGATACCTATAACAATTGATATTTTTTATTGTTCTCTGACCGAGTTCACAAGGGCTACTCTCTGTATTTTGTGTTATAATTAAGTTTTTTGTATATTGTGTAGATTTATTATATATTGTCTAGTACATTAATTACTATGCAAATATTTCGTGTGTATTTTTTTTTTCATTATTTCTTTTTCTTTTGATATTTTTTATATAATAACTATAATATTACTCGTAGTGTATTTAAGTTACATTACCGTATTAGGCTAGCCTGTAAGGATGGTGTACCTGTTTATATAATAATAAATAAATAATTAGTTAATAAATAAAATCTCGACGCGTTCCCGAAATAAAGGGTCTTGACAGACAGACGGACCGACAGACAGACAACGGGGGCTTATTAATAGGGTCGCGAAGGGTGCCAAACGGGACCCTATTAATTACTTATTCACTTACACTCCCCATACACATACGCAAACACCCTCTCGCACATACTCGTACACACTCCCACACGTACATACCCCCACACATACACACCCTCCCTCACACACACATTTACATACATTGTATTGTAGTATTTCTTTTTAGATTAAGATTAATTAATAATTAGTAATAAAACTTGTGTCTACTTTAAGCTCAAAATATTAATTGTCTTGGTGGTAAAGCGGGGCACCCAGTAAAAACAGATCTTTCAGGTCTAGTACAGGGGCACTTGCAACTTGTTGTTAACTATGTTTTTGAACAATAAAGCTATAATATATATTTTTTTTTATTTATAAGCCCCCGTTGTCTGTCTGTCCGTCCGCCTGTCACAGGGGTCTACAGCTTCAGCTGTTAAAGGTAGCCAGTTGACTTTTTCATGGAATGCATGTCAGTCTAGTGTCACTATAGCCTGTTTATGGCAAATATTTATTTTTTAACCCAACCTTGATCACATACAAGGAATCCTTAGAAAAGTTCCACTTTTTAACATTATTTTCTTTCAATAATACATGCAAGTGTCAAATTTGGTCATATTATACCTAGTGCATGCTTTAAAGTAAAAAATTTAATATAAATATTGAAATTTGGGTTTCTGGGTTCCGTACCGAATCGTTTGTATTTTGTCGCCTTGATGTTACTTTGTCATCTATATTGTTGTTATTTACCATAATGTTTCTAATGTTCCGTACCCTTATTGTGCGGTGGTACGGAACCCTTTGTGCGCGAGTCGAACTCGCACTTGACAAAATTATTAACTAAAAATTTATTTAGTAGGTGTAATTGTTCAAAAACTTATTAAAATATTTGAACATACGAGTACAATTACAAGATATTTGAGTCTCTTTTGTGGCACAGTCAATTCTTTTTTTAGTTATCATAAACAGATATGGGCATGATTTAAAATATCTTCTTCCTGACTGTTTCCAAAACTGTCGAATTACGGAACCGAGTATGCAAGTCTGACTCGCACTTGACCGGTTTTTTTTATTTTCAGATGTAAGGAGTTCAATTTGTTATAAATAAATTAGATGACAGCACTTACTAGATTTACTTATATACGTATATTGCTGGTTCTTCGATTTATTTATTTGGACCATTTTGAACGCCATCTATTGCAGAAAGACAAAATACAGCATCCCTGTAGTAAGCTGTGCTAAACTTAAGAATTTCTTAGGAGACAAAAACAATTTGTTCGAGAAACAACGCCATCTGTGATCGGGTAAGTGAACGAGAAGTTATAGATGAGTGTGTCGCTCTGCCGCATCTGCACGGACTGAAGCGTAGCTTCTGGCGACTAAGTTCCTGAAACGTTACCCAGAGTGCAGTACTGAGCTGCTGAGCTTGGCTGAGCAGTTTGTCATGCAGTACGACCACCCACCAGTGTGGTGGGCCACCACCTTTCTATTCATGTCTTTAATGGCTGATAGAGAATTTAGTAAGAACAGTAGAAAAGGTGCTTCTTAAATATTGACTCATGACATGACTGTAAAATATGACATAATCGTTTATAGACACAAGACAATATACATCAATGGTTTCAGTTCACCCTTAGAAATAAGATTGTGAACTGTTATCAATCTGCAATCACAACAATAGCTTTTGGATCGTTGGTACACATCAGGTCGGTAGCATTCTCTATGCTTTCCAAGACCCTTTGATTTCGTCGAAGGATGCTAAACGACTTTATAAAATTTAACATTTTAACAGTTACGCTCACGTTATTATTGTTCAGGTAGCGATTTGTGTAAGGAATAACTCTGGTACTCGTAAATGTCCTTTGAAAGCAAGTTTTCAGTCTAACATAAGGAGAGATTTAAATAAATTTTATAGCACACTGTGACCTAAACCCGCACTTTACGCACGCTTTTCAGTGACCTAAGTTGCCTATTATTGCACGGCGTTTTGCACTCTCGCTGCGCTCGGGCGCTAACACGCCGTGCAATAATAGGCAACTTAGGTCACACGTATCGTAATGTACTATAAAATACCAGTATGTAAACTTACGGAATCAACAAAGTCTATCTATGAGTAGGTTAAAACATTTATAACACTCTTCTTAGTGAAATAATTTTGATCTATCAACAGCTTTCACAAATAGAGTGTCTTATGTGTAAATAGTAGTGAATTTCTATAGTTAGTTTCATTTCTTCTTACCGTTTGTTTGAAAAGATATGTGCAGCAAATTTATAAATATTATACCCCATATAATCCTCTCAACAACGAGTTATCTTCTCAATATAAATCATGGGCCTTACCTGAGCCCAGCATCAGTTGAGTATGAAAAAATATTGAAAGATAAATAAAATATAGTAAATACATTTGGCACGGACAAAATACGAAGATTTATTTATATTTTAATCAAATTTCTCATATGTCTTCCTGTCTGTAAGTTCCTTAATAATTAAATATGAACAGAAAATCATCTTTTAGTTTTGATTTGTAATTTTTTTTCTAAATTTATTATTATTTCTTCTATGATAGACTACAAAAACTACATAACTTCCAAAATACATTTTTTTGATGATCTAAAGTTGTCTTTTATAATGCTAGTCACAATGCAATGTACCTGTAATAAAAATAGGACGTCTATAAACGGGTCAGCGTGTATATCCTCTATTATATTATAAGATAACAAATAGTTCATTTGTATCTAAAATGTGATATTTTAACTGATAATATAAAATGCTCATTCTGTGATGAATGGCGGCAACTCTACTTATAAACGGTTTCATTTTGTCTTTCCCTCGTCGGCCATGTTTGACGAGGGATCGCAATATTGCGTCGCTTTATGAAGTCTTCTGTGAAAATTTAATCCGCCTTGTGCTCTGCAGCGAGGAAAAGCTAGATTGTGTTTGTAGACAAAGCTTGGAACATAAGTCTCTCTGGTACAAGACAGGATAAGGACTTGATACATCGGCACGGCAGCTATTGAGAACGCAGAACATAGTTGATTAATGGCTCGTGTAAATATCTGTATCGTTACATTCCGAATCTATATATGAACTTATAATAAAATCTCTTCGGCTATACCATTTGTATCTGGCTCATTTTAGTATTATTAAAACGTTTAAATTTTAATAAAGATAATTCCAAATTCAAATAAGGTTAAATCTGTGATTTTCATTTGTTTTTCTTACTGTTAAGATGAGTGAATGTAATGAAGAAATTCGAACCATTTTAAAATTTTACTACAAAAAAGTTAAAAATGCAACGCAAGCCGCGAAAAAAAAATGTGATGTTTATGGACCTAGTGCAGTGTCTGTGAGAGTAGCACAAATTTGGTTTAAGCTTTTTCAATCCGGAAATTTTGATGTCAAAGATGCACCTAGCTCTGGGCGCCACGTTACGAATAAAATGGATGCCATTTTTGAAAAAGTGGAGTAATATCGGCATATCCGTAATTACGATGTAGCTGAATAACTGGGGATTGACCACAAAACAGTTTTGGCGCATTTGGAAAAAGCTGGGTACACAAAAAAGCTCGTTATTTGGGTGCCTCATGAGCTCACTGAAAGAAACTTAATGAACCGTGTACTCATTTGTGTTTATTTATAATGAAACCGAAGCATTTTTGAAAAACCTGATAACTGGTGATGAAAAGTTGATCATGTACGACAAGAACGTGCGAAAAAGGTCGTGGTCAAAGGCTGGTCAGGCTTCACAGACTCTGGCGAAACCCGGGTTATCTCGCAACAAGGTAATGCTGTGTGTATGGTGGGATTGGAAGGGCATTATTCATTATGAGCTGTTACCGCCAAGCAGGACCATCGATTCTGAACTCTACTGCGAACAACTGATGAGATTAAAGCAAGAAGTTGAGAGAAAGCGGCCGGACTTAGTCAACAAAAGGGGTGTGGTTTTTCATCATGATAACGCTAGACCTCACACATCTTTAGCTTCTCAGCAAAAATTAAGAGAGTTTGGCTGGGACGTATTAATATATTCGTCGTATATTTCTGACCTTGCACCTTCAGATTTCCACTTGTTTCGGTCTCTTCAGAATTCTTTAGGCAGTGTCAGGTTAACATCACGAGAGGACTGCCAAAACCACTAGTCGCAGTTTTTTGATCAGAAGCCCCAGAATTTCTATAGCAATGGGATCATGTCCCTACCTACAAGATGGCAGAAAGTTATCGAACAAAATGGAATCTACATACTTTAGTTAAATGTAAATAAACTTTATTAAAAAATATTTTAAATTTTCATATAAAATGCGAAGAAATTTTTCCCCAACCTAATGTTAATAGTTTTATATAATATTTAAAGATTAGATATAAAGAAATTAAACAATCTATTGTGAGTAAACTAATGAGGAGGTCAGTCAATAAAGGTAAGTCTTCACATAACTTGTGTCTCCCTGACCCCGGCGGCCACCTGAGCCGTCGCCATCATTTGTCACACGTCGGCTCCGAGCGCTCCATGCCGTATTACCCTCGATGTGAACTCACGGCGCATGCACACTCTTACTACCCGGGAGTAAATGCTATAAGAGATCGCTTCAGTAGTCGAGTTGAGCGAGATCAGGGAACGAGTAATCCTACAGATTCGTGTAGCAGTAACGGCCGCACTCAGGTACAGACTAAACTCTTCAGGTACAAGATTAACATCACCCCTTTACATAAACTAATCCTCTAGTTTGTCACGCATCGTGAGTAACCCTAAAATGTATCACGCTCTATAAGCAGTTAACACTTCACTTACGTAACTAAGTAACATAAACATATACGCCGTAAGCTAAGCTACACTACTAGCTAAGTGCGAGTTGCCATCGAATGACTTTACTACCGCGAATCGAGTTAAGCTCGGTCTCCAGCGCACGTTTTGTACTACACACTAAACAAAAACGTGTACACAAAACATTGTTTCGCTACACACTTTTACTGATAAGCATGCAGGAGACACAGGGCTTATAAACACAAATATGTAGCGGAACAATATACTGTGTAGACGTTTTGGTGTAGTGTACTCGACAAAACACGCGCTGGAAACCCAACTGAACTCGATTCACGCGGTAGTAAAGTCATTCGATGGCAACTCGCACTTAGCGTTTTGAGATACGGAACTGAAGTACCAAATCTGCACTAAAATCAAAACCTACGTTGCTGTATCCTCGAATCCTGAAACTATTATAATGAATAGGTCTTTAATAAAAATGCTTTGTTTTTAATCAAACAATACAACTGAACATTTAAAACGCCAAGCTAATCCATACAGTGAATGTACCTAAAGCTTCATTTCCCCGGACCATAGTAGGTATATAATACTGTGCCCGGATGGTCTTTGTTAGCTGTAAACTCTTTTGTTCAAGCAACACGAAAGCGAATAGTTGCAAAGTTTGGGTAATAAATACCAGAACACAGTAACCGGCTACCAACTTGTACTGCTAAATATCTAGTCTCATCGCGCGGTGCCACTCGGATCTACTGAGAGCAAGTGCATGAACGCGCCGGTGCCGGTGCAGTGGCTCATTCGTTGGGACACTGCACTCTCAATATTGACTTTACAGTTCGAATACTGCGAGCATACATAAATGATTTTTAGTTTACATGCAAGTATGCTGAACGGTGAAGCAACACTGAGTGAGTGCACATTATAAATCCTACGGTATTGGGTTGTAAGTTCGTAGGTGAGTAGTGGGTAGTGAGTAGTTACAGTCTGAATGTTGAATGTTCCAGTGACTGTCTATGTTAGGGAATATCATTGCATATTATACATTATAAAATGACACAAGATATGTTATTTTTACAAATATCAACTAATATTGTCGTTGCGACAAGCGACAACCCTATTGTGTTCCAGTTGTAAGCGGCCGCACACTGCTGCACACACAGTGGCGCGACCGCCATACATAACCTTCGTGGTTATTTTTTATGACCACCCAGAAATACCATTTACGTAAAAGGTTTAGCTTTGTTCATAAAGGGTAATTTAAATACATGCCCTAATAATTTTTCCGCTCCCGCTCACGACCTTTATATACATTACCGGCTGCGTATTTGGTACTATATACAATACCTAGGCAAAGTATTAAATAAGTAATATTTCAGACATTACCTTAACCTTTTTGGCATTGTATATAGGTACATTACCTAGGTATTGTATACAATACCGGATTTTACAGATTGCCGGTAATATATAGATCTGATATCTGATCTGAACACATCCAGACAGAGGTGGCATCAGTTCAGTTTACCGAATTTATATATCTTTCTGTAAGAAAGACATAATGTGTTGTTTCAATAATAAAGATTTTTCACTCAACTAATTAATCACCTAAACCTAAAAGCAATATAAAATCGCATTTAAATCGTGCTTTGTTACATTAATTAAATATTATTCTATTGAAATGCTCCAAACATTTTCGCTAATTTCTGTTTGTGTGGTTGCATAGTTGATTCATTAAAGACGTGCGTCGTCGCGTTATAGCTAACACCTACATTATGTTATAGTAGTGTGTGTGGTTGCGCTGGAAGCTCGCCCTGAAGTATCCGGTCGCGGGCGGTCTGGGCGGACACGTCGTCGTCGCTAGACGCTAGTAACGAACTAGCGAACTCGTGCCGCGGATAACGGGTAATGCTAGCGTTGCTACTCTCTGTGCCACTGTCTTCATAAATCACAACTTGATCGGCAGAAGTTCGCCCGTAGGTTTCAAGTTACGGTTACTATGAACCTTATTGAATATTTTTGTCAAAGCAACGAGCTCGTTGAGAAACCTCTTTGAAACAATTATATTTACATCAAATGGTGAAGCGCTGTGCTGCGCAAAGTTTAAGTTAAAATTAACTTTGACTTGTAGAAAGTATACTTTATGTATCTATTTTGCAAAAATAAGTATTTTGATTTGATTTGATTTGATATCAAGAAATAAAATTTATTTGAGGTTATTTAAACCGATAAACCTATTATATAAAGTTGTGCAGGCAATTCCTAAATTAATAAAGGTATATTTTCAACTAGACCACCTTTGAATCATTTTAGATAAAATGTTCCGTGAATTGTGGGCTAAGCGAGATGAAATACAGGAACATTTTGAAGTAGTTTCGTACCGCGGTACTCGAACCATTGTTTCATTCGCTCGCTCGGAGTCAGATGAGAATTTGAGATAAATGTTAATGATATTCATATAAAACCGAGCCCAAGCCCGGCAGCCACAGGAGATATCTGCACTGTGCCGCGTCTGTGTGTCTCCGGGCTGCGGCGGAACTTTATTTAGGGTCCCAGTGAAAAATCAGAAGCCACTATGTCTTTGTTACGACGTCTATCATTTATATTTACGCTGAAACTACCAATCCGAAAAAACTAAAATTTGAAATGTAGATGCAATACTAAATGAACATTCCAGGAGAATACTAAAATACACACTAATAAAAACAACGGGACCGAACGAACTATATCTTGTGTATAAAAAATTAGATGAACGTACTAGAAATAAATTATTATTGAATACCGGCTTTAAAACTCACGTATTATTATTGTTGACTATATGCCAACTGTTTCACCGAGACAATTTCGGCATTCTCAAGGAGAGTTCGGCATTCCTAAGAACGACACTCGCCTTGAGAATGCCTGCATTGTCTCGGTGAAACAGTTGGCATATAGTCAACAATAATAATTATATTAGGTATTTATTTTATTATATAGATATTTAATAATGTTCTAGAAATAGTTCAAAGAATATTAAAAACACTTTCTTGAAGGGTAACAAAGGAAAATAATTACAATAGTCAGAACCCGAACGTCGCGTTCGACTCGGTGCGGACATTAAGTGGGTTCAGTAAACAAAGCTCGTCGAGCCCCCGCTTCAGGGCCGCGCCGGGGGGGCTTGGAGGGACGACTCTCTGTTACTTTTATTACATCCTGAGTCCTGCCCTTCTAACAACTATATACCTACAAGTATACGAGAAATTACTTTTTATAAAGCATACATTTTTTATACAAAACAACTTGATTTGAGCCAAAAATGTTTAACAAGTTCCTTTTCTGAAATATTATACAGCTTCAACTGTCACTAAAAAAGGGATTAAAAGAAACAGATAAACCAACAAGTGAAACAGGCAGACAAACAAGTAAGGATTAAGTATATAAAGATCCAGAAACCTTGTAAATGCGTTAGTTTATGTTCTTTGAAACATACACCTTTTAATTATACGAGCAATTTAGCGAAGCCCTTTAAGCTGTAAAGTGATAACATGCAATTAGCTGTCTTACTTAATAGTTCAAATATCTCTTTTAATTATTTATAAAACCAAAGAGACACGAGTAGAGTATTTTATTATTGACATTGACTTGGAAATTAACTAAAAAAACTTCAATGGAAAAGTAAGAAATCATAATCTTCGGTGAAAAGGGATATGATTACTAACCACCAAATAACCTTTCCAAATATCATCAGTGAATCTCGTACACCCACACCTATTACCGCATCACCGAGTGTCTCATTCAAATATCTACTGTGGCCTCATTCCAACAAGGTCACAGGTAGCGTATACTAAATCACGATTTCTAAAATTTATTGAATCTGGAATCTTCACTGACAAATCGGAATCCTTTCAACTCAGATATAATCATCAAAAGCTTGAAAACATCGCTGTGAGTACATCACGTAAGCACATTGATGCAACTCACCCCGCAATACTAGGAGAGTGCGTGTGTGTAAGCTGCACCAACACACACCGAACACTATACAGGATGAACGAAACTAATGCCCCCGGGAGGGAAAGTACCTTAAATATTATAGATAGCAAATTTTACTTATAGGAAGCTTTATTTTATTTTATAAGTTGAAGAAAACTCCATTCAATGAATTTAAAAATCACCTGCATTAACAGGGAATCGAACTGGACAAATGTGTAAAAAAACATCCTGTATTTTTATGAAACCGATCGAAAGGGTAATAGAACATGAAATCAAAGATTTTTAGAATTCTTTTCTCTCTGTCTGTTTGTTCACGCACATCTCTAAAACTACTGAACGGATTTTCATGTAATTTCCACAGCTGTACAATATAAGCTTTGTTCATAGACATCTTATCATATTATTATTTAGATCAGTGGCTTTGTTTCATTGAAATCGGATCTTGGAAAAAAAAGTTATCGTCATTTAAAGATTTTTGGAATTTACTTTTCTACTGGTAGTAATTAGCAGTTATGGTAGGGGATAGTTCGAGTTTGGGCTTATTTGATTGGTCTTTATTAGCGCTTTGGTTTGGAAAACATGGTGACCAGAGTCTGATGATGGGACTGGAATATGGGAACGGGATCTCCCGAACTGACAACAGCAGACCCTTCAAGTTTGGGCTTATTTGATTGGTATTTATTAGCACTATGGTTTAACATGGTGATTAGGGTCGCTGATGGGACTAGAAGGTGGGTACGGGATTTCCTCAACAGACAACAGCAGACCATTTGAGTTTGGGATTATTTGAATGGTATTTATTAGCACTTTGGTTTAACATAGTGACTAGGGTCGCTGATGGGACTAGAAGGTGGGTACGGGGTTTCCTTAACAGACAACAGCAGACCTTTTGAGTTTGGGCTTATTTGATTGGTATTTATTAGCACTTTGGTTTAACATGGTGACTAGGGTCGCTGATGGGACTAGAAGGTGGGTACGGGGTTTCCTCAACAGACAACAGCAGACCTTTTGAGTTTGGACTTATTTGATTGGTATTTTTAGCACTTTGGTTTAACATGGTGACTAGGGTCGCTGATGGGACAAGAAGGTGGGTACGGGATTTCCTCAACAGAAAACAGCAGACCTTTTGAGTTTGGGCTTATTTGATTGGTATTTATTAGCACTATGGTTTAACATGGTGATTAGGGTCGCTGATGGGACTAGAAGGTGGGTACGGGATTTCCTCAACAGACAACAGCAGACCATTTGAGTTTGGGATTATTTGAATGGTATTTATTAGCACTTTGGTTTAACATAGTGACTAGGGTCGCTGATGGGACTAGAAGGTGGCTACGGGGTTTCCTCAACAGACAACAGCAGACCTTTTGAGTTTGGGCTTATTTGATTGGTATTTATTAGCACTTTGGTTTAACATAGTGACTAGGGTCGCTGATGGGACTAGAAGGTGGGTACGGGGTTTCCTCAACAGACAACAGCAGACCTTTTGAGTTTGGGCTTATTTGATTGGTATTTATTAGCACTTTGGTAAAAACATGGTGGTCGTTCAAAAAATCATATTCTCTTGTTTTCTTTACTTCCACGAAAATCCATTCGACGCGGGCGGAGCCGCGGGCAAGAGCTAGTATTTCTTTAGTATTTAAGGTACTTTACCTGCAGGGGGCATTCGTTTGTTTCAGCCTGTATACCTAACATATATATCTATGCGTGTTTATGACAGAGATGTGTGTGTTTGTGTATATAGCAGACAAAGACGCTCCCAGGCTTGCAGAGCAAATGTATTGTGTCGCGAGGACCGGAGCGCTTCCTTTAATTGTTTTGTTACGAAGAAACACTCTCGTTCAGTAAGTAATGGATTCTATACGTTCACAGATTAATGAAACTGTTTGCTTAACACGTATAAAAAAACACTATATGTAATTTTTGTCAGACCTTATGCTTTAATATATTATCCTAAGTTATAAGAAGAAATTATATTTTAAATTGTAATAAAATATTTTGTGTTGTTTTAAATAAATTTCAGGACTGACTATTAAACTTTGCACCCATTTAGATCTCAACTCTTTTGTCGTTGAAGTCAACAAATAAGGCATGAACTTGGCTCTCATTTCACATTTATGTTTTTGACGGGATTATACTTTAGCTAAGTACAGGGATGAATTATTGAAGCGGTTTTTCTTGTTTTTTTATCTGCTTTCTCTGCGTTATGGTTATTTTATTACACACAAACAGATGACAAACATCAAATCGCTTGTGATAACCTACTTACCACCAGGATATCACAATGTACTATTAACGAAAAGATCAATATTGAAGATCCATTTTAGTTCACTACAGTATAAAATTTTCAAGGTGTCACAATGTTTTAGTTCATAAAGCTCTCCTGTAAAACTTTTCTCATCATCCTAACAAAGTATTAAAACGTTAATAATTAATGAGAAGCAGAAGACAATAAAGTGACTCTCGTAAAGTTGTCTGTTGTAGGGATGAGATGAGCTGTATTTTAATTAAATAATAAATTCTTGCCAGTTTTTGTTATAAACTAGATTTTTTTGCGACTTTCCCGCAAAGATTACAAATTTTATGATGCCTCCATGGAGTTGCTCGTTAAACAGAATGGAGACGCGCCTTTACTGCGGATGGTTTTCGACCTGTAAGAAGCATTTTATTATGTTTTGTTTATCAAAAGGAAATAAAAACAAACAATAATGAAACCTATTCCACCATTAATCGGCAAACACTTACTCTCGTAAAATTATAAAATAACGGTCAAGTGCTAGTAGGAGTCGCGCACTTAGGTTTCCGTACCATTCAAATAAGTTAAGATACTTAAATGATTTGAATAAAAATAAACAACTTATTGTTACCTACAGAATGTATAAAACAAAACTGCAAAATTAAGTTGGTTGACTATTACTCTTTAACCGGTATTTTCCTTTAAACTTCGTTACATTATACTTAATAGGTATGTCCCAAACGGATCCCTGAACACACCCGCAATACTCACCTATCCTATATTACTCCACACAATGGGATGGACGAGATAAAAGATTCATCCCCACTTTACGTGTAAGGGGTACTCTAAAACTATTTCTGTAGACATTTTATTTCACCACTTTGTTTATATGTACCATTCCAAATTACAGCTTCCTAGTACATAATAGTCTCCGAGCTAAGTCGCGGACACACAGACAGACGGATGGATATGGCGAAATTAAAAGAGTTCCTTGGAACCCTAAAAAACTGAAATTGCACTTGTAATAAAAAATATATATATTTAATCATTTTAGTGAAAAGTTATAGTGCGTACTTTTTTGTTTAATTTTTGGTGCGAAAAATTATTTGCAACCTCTCTCGCTCACATTGCCCAGACACAAACAGCATCTGTCTACGAGTAGACACATTGCTTTGTAACTTCTTGCAAAAATTCAAATGGCGTGAGCAATGCATGCTTCAACATGATACAGAAAGTATCAACAATAAGTCAAAAGTAAAATTAACAACAATTTTAGATACATTTAACGTATAAACCGGGAGGACATGACCAAGTAACTTTAAGTGATACCACACAATCTTCTGACCAGATTGAACAATTATCTCAAATAACAAACCCGAGGAAATGAAATAGTACATTATATCCGAGGGGAAGAAAGTAGGGTATTGTCTGAGTTAGGAAGCCGAGGACCTGCTATAATACGAGTCAGGTGGTACCCGTTTCCGCCGAGGCATATATAGTGCCTTTCTCAAAATATATGAGGCAATAATTATTTTGAAGATACCTATCCAGTTACACCTTTCATTTAATGAAAGTTCCAACTAACGCTAAATCATGATTTGAATCATTATTAATTTTTTGAAGAAAAAAGTATAAAAATATATAAGACCATCAACAAAATTCCTGTTCGTCTATGATAAGACATAGAATATTGCAAATATTTAGAAAAATTAAAACGTACTCATAACAAAGTGAGGAAAATATAAATGATATAAAACAAAACGAGCAAAAACAAAGAGAACATAAAATCCTCAACAAAAACCTTCCTCCATTCCATGTCCGTAAAACACTTAGCCTCAATTATTAGAGATCTCATTACGAGGAGACTCGATGTCCTCCCTACTGTGTAGTGTGCGTGCAGGGGAAATGTCGTCGGTGTCGAGTGTGAGTGTGTGTGTGTGTGTGTGTGAGGGTGTGTGTGTGTGTGTGAGGGTGTGTGTACAGACACCGACGACTGCACGTACATTGTTCACGTTCCTGGTCGCGGCGCCGGCGCCGGCGCGACGCTCGGGTGCTGACGAATTAAAGTGTTACTATCGTCGGTCACTCGCTTTGAATACTGCCGTAGGATTCGTTTTTGTTGCTAAACACTTTTATAGTAGTTTATGAAACTGGTACATAAAAAGGTTATTAAAAACACGAGTGTTAGTTTAATACCTAGTTATGTATAGTTTCATACACTACTATATCTAAACTCATGCCTAACAACCTGTTTTCATAATCTTGATAAAATAATTCAAGTGTTAGAATCCCGAGCGACGCGAGTGATTCATGGCCCTCAATATAAATCCGTACTTTATTCAAAAGTTTCAACTTTATACCATGACTACGAGAAAAACAAATAATTTAAGCGAAAATAGACATTTAATGAAGAAAAAAATAAATTAAAGTGCACATTAAAATTGGAACATTATTGTGCCCAAATCTTGATTTTCCATTTGCAAAACTCATCGTAGGCTTTGATGTAAACCAGCCGTGATTTGTTGGGTAGCAAGTTTTCTACTACGAGTATATTGGCCGCCCTCTCTTCCATAACTTGAATGCATATTCAATCGATTTATTATAAAGTAACACTAAACTTTGTGTCCGTACAACTTACAGTATTCAAAATGGCGCCAATCTACTAATATGCATTTTTTTTCTGTAATGGCAGCAAAGAACACGAAACGGTTTTTATTCTAATGCTAAACTCCTAATTTGTATGTCGAGTATTCTTTGCGCAAGGAGTTTGTATTGAGTATTTTTGCGCAAGGAGGTTGTGTAAGCATTGAGACGGAGGTCGATTTTATTGGTGTGTTCTAAATTCAAACACCAAAATATTGATTAAAAGGCCTTTTTATTCACGGTTTTCAGTGAATAAAATAAGCTTTTTAGGATGGGAATGGTATAAAGAGTATTTATTCCATCCATCCATCCATCAGCCTGTTTCGTCCACTGCTGGACATAGGCCTTTCCAGGGTTTAATCACTCCTGTAAGAAATGCCCATACTCACACACGCTGGGCAGGCGGGTTGGCGAGCGCGGTGCCGAAGCCCTTGCACCAGTGACGCCCGCGAATATTTATTATTTTGGTGCTTTATATGTTGATTTTTTTGTCTTGTCACAAAATTTGTGTCGTGTTATGAATGAGAGTTACAATTTTGCTACGTCGTAGCAGTTATGTAGACATATGTCATTATGTCCTACGTCGTAGCAGCTCGACGAAATCTAAGTGTGCTACGCTGTAGCAGTTCTGGAGAAATCGATGTGTTTTCTAGGATTGTCGCCAAAAAATATCCTTGCTGAAGCCGCTGAAATAAGCGGGTGCATACAGCACTAAACAACTGTACACCCCAATTAGATGTGGATCCACGATGTAGGTACTAAGTAAGTACAAGTCAACACTCGTACGTACATACTATGTACCTAGTAGTTAAACGAGTGTATTAGGTGGCGGGTCGCGGGTCGCCCGTGACCGCTCGCTTCAGGGACGGTCGAGGGTCGCCCGTGACCGCTCGCTTCAGGGACGGTCGCGGTGTGGGTAAGTGGTGACCGCATGCTCGGGCTTGCAATTATCCTTCCATTCAAACAGGAATTAATTTACTATCCAGATAATTTTGGTATGTCTTAGATTATGTAATAATTTAAAATAAATAATCCTTTGATTTGACAAAGAACTATCTTTACATATTGATGAAATAATATGCATAAGACGACATTTTTTTTTGTAATTACATAATTATTACTAAGCAATTTACGCGAATACACATTAAATTCATCTATTGCATACTATTTAATTAAAAGTAAGGTAAACAATATTAAGATGTACATTTTGCACTAAGATCTCATATTATTACCCCCGTAAGTATTAATGCATTTATAACTATTTCGCAACGTTGCAAAGCAAAAGTGTTGTATTCTTGTGGCATCATTTTGTAAGCTGATGTTTTGAGAATTTCAGTAAGTTATTTGTCCTTATTAGTGATAAAATAAACAAGTAGAATTTAGAAAAGGTATGGTTGTGGTGTATTAGATATTTCGGAAAAACTAGAAAATGTTTCTTGCGTTCGTTGATTTAGAAAAGGCTTTAGGAAGGATAGAGAGTTACTTATCAAATGCCTCTTATATGTCAATGATCGAGTTTTCCTTGATCCATTGACGGATGAGCTGCGAGAGATGGTAACAATAACGAATGATGCCTTTAAAATGGAACGAATGGAAATTAACGTAGAAAAAACATATGTGAGCTAGAGTGGAATGACTGAATTAAAGTTTAATATTGGAGACGAGGAAGTAGAATTGACTGGTTTGTCTATTTACGCGCGATGAAAAGGGAGACGATGACATTGAAAGAAAGGTGAATGCAGCAAATTGGCTATTACATTTATGCATGGTAGTTAATATTGGGTTTGGCAACATAAGCATCAAAGTAGAGTGAATGCAGCAGAAATCCGATTTTAGGGTTCTGTAGTACCTGAAAGGTAAAGGTGAGACTCTGTTGTCCGTCCGTATGTCACAGCCTCATAACTTTTCCACAGTTAAAGATAAAGACTTGAAATTTGCCACAAAAATAGCATTCAGTAGCCTTCATAATACGATTAAAAAAATGAAAAGTTTGAAATTTTTCAATATATTTTCAATACAAAAGAGAGAAAAATAAAAAATAATATCATAAAAATAAAATACAATATGGGTATTAAATTGTAGATATTAAGGAGCTCATTATAAAAATATATACTTTCACTATATTTGCTAGCACCGATTTCGAGAAATCTTTGAAAAACCACAAAAAATGCATGCATGCCCCCCCGAAACTAGTGGACCGAAATAAATTTCGATTATAAGAATTATATACCAACATAACTGGCCAATTTCAGTAATATTATAGCAATTAAAAAAAAGTTAATAACAAATGAGAAAAATAAAAAAATGTAATATAAATAAATACATATTTTGTAAAAATACAATATGGATATTAAATTTTAGATTTTAAAGAGCTTATTATAAAAATATACACTTTTACTATATTTGCTGGCTCCGATTTCCAGAAATCTTTGAAAAACCACAAAAAATGCATGCATGCCCCCCCGAAACTAGTGGACCGAAATAAATTTCGATTATAAGAATTATATACCAACATAACTGGCCAATTTCAGTAAAATTATAGCAATTAAAAAAAAGTTAATAACAAATGAGAAATATAAAAAAATGTAATATAAATAAATACATATTTTGTAAAAATACAATATGGATATTAAATTTTAGATTTTAAAGAGCTTATTATAAAAATATACACTTTTACTATATTTGCTGGCTCCGATTTCGAGAAATCTTTGAAAAACCACAAAAAATGCATGCATGCCCCCCCGAAACTAGTGGATCGAAATAAATTTCGATTATAAGAATTATATACCAACATAACTGGCCAATTTCAGTAAAATTATAGCAATTAAAAAAAAGTTAATAACAAATGAGAAATATAAAAAAATGTAATATAAATAAATACATATTTTGTAAAAATACAATATGGATATTAAATTTTAGATTTTAAAGAGCTTATTATAAAAATATACACTTTTACTATATTTGCTGGCTCCGATTTCGAGAAATCTTTGAAAAACCACAAAAAATGCATGCATGCCCCCCCCGAAACTAGTGGACCGAAATAAATTTCGATTATAAGAATTATATACCAACATAACTGGCCAAATTCAGTAAAATTATAGCAATTAAAAAAAAGTTAATAACAAATGAGAAATATAAAAAAATGTAATATAAATAAATACATATTTTGTAAAAATACAATATGGATATTAAATTTTAGATTTTAAAGAGCTTATTATAAAAATATACACTTTTACTATATTTGCTGGCTCCGAATTCGAGAAATCTTTGAAAAACCACAAAAAATGCATGCATGCCCCCCCGAAACTAGTGGACCGAAATAAATTTCGATTATAAGAATTATATACCAACATAACTGGCCAATTTCAGTAAAATTATAGCAATTAAAAAAAAGTTAATAACAAATGAGAAATATAAAAAAATGTAATATAAATAAATACATATTTTTTAAAAATACAATATGGATATTAAATTTTAGATTTTAAAGAGCTTATCATAAAAATATACACTTTTACTATATTTGCTGGCTCCGATTTCGAGAAATCTTTGAAAAACCACAAAAAATGCATGCATGCCCCCCTGAAACTAGTGGACCGAAATAAATTTCGATTATAAGAATTATATACCAACATAATTGGCCAATTTCAGTAAAATTATAGCAATGAAAAAAAAGTTAATAACAAATGAGAAATATAAAAAAATGTAATATAAATAAATACATATTTTGTAAAAATACAATATGGATATTAAATTTTAGATTTTGAAGAGCTTATTATAAAAATATACACTTTTCCTATATTTGCTGGCTCCGATTTCGAGAAATCTTTGAAAAACCACAAAAAATGCATGCATGCCCCCCCGAAACTAGTGGACCGAAATAAATTTCGATTATAAGAATTATATACCAGCATAACTGGCCAATTTCAGTAAAATCATAGCAATTAAAAAAAAGTTAATAACAAATGAGAAATATAAAAAAAATTAATATAAATAAATACATATTTTGTAAAAATACAATATAGATATTAAATTTTAGATTTTAAAGAGCTTATTATAAAAATATACACTTTTACTATATTTGCTGGCTCCGATTTCGAGAAATCTTTGAAAAACCACAAAAAATGCATGTTATTTCCGAAACGAATGAACCAAAAAATATAAAAAAACATGGTAATTTGGGATTACGTAAAAATTACAGGAAAATATAGCGGGTTAGAAATTCACGATGACAAAAAGACAAAATTTAATTTTTCATCCACGACTTTTATTTCGAGTACAAAATATTCGAGTCTCTCTTTTGTGGTACAATCAATTGTTTTTTTAGTTATCGTGAGCAGTTATGGGCAGGATTTTAAAAACCTTCCTGATTGTTCCCAAAACTGTCGAATTACGGAACCCTAGGTATGCGAGTCTGACTCGCACTTGACCGGTTTTTAAGAGTATGTGTGGTATGCAGAAATTGAATATTAGAAAAAAGAAAAATAACAATATACAAGATCGTTGCTGCCTGATAGATGTAGTGACCAGAATATAAAGCTAATGCTGGAGCATATCATTTAAGAGGAGGAGATGAATGAGAGTAGAGAGACGAAAGAAAAAAATGATGCGTAAGTGGAAGGTATAGCACGACCGGGTTGCCGTGGAAAGACGTTTTCCGGCCAAATTAGTGACTGAAGAAGGGCAAAGTCAAAATATAAAAGAGTTTGTTTCACCAGATTAATCAGGGTTGTGAAGGAAATCCGTCGTGTGAACCAGTGGCGAAGGGTGAACATTTTAAAAAGGGAAGCCGTACAAAAAAATCGCCTTACTCAGAAAGCAACCAAGGAAAATATCAAAATTTTTGCACTTTGCAACTCCCTTTCATCCAAGTGTATTTGACGTATTTAGATTTATGGAAATGTTTGTCAAAGCGAAGAGCACGGAATAAAGAAATCTAGTATGAATCCATTTTCTAAACAAGCCGATGGGAATCGTGTTGTATGGATGGACTTTTCGCCACTACTTCCTACCCCTCTGGGAGATAAGCGTGGGTTTACGTCTACAATAGGCTTGAAATTCGTGATTTTAAGAATACGTCGACAATTTTAAAATTTTAAAACCAGCGCTGATAAACCAAAAATTACAGTAAAAATACAAATTTAAATGGAAAATCTAATAAATGGATATCCCTATAATACCTTATATTACCAATATCCGGAATAATCCGGATACCAAAAATTAGATAATCTCTGGATAGTAACTATATCGCTTGCAAGCCCTAACGACTAGTTGCGCGACGACCCTCGTCACTCAGGCGACGCGACGTCTGATTGCCAGAACGAACTTACTGTCGACCGTCAAGTGATATTTCATCACTTCATCTTCTTCGATAGTTTATCTACAAAACCCTTTGTCTTTTATATTTTACCTAGTACATAGAGACCTTATCATTATAAAACTAGTATTAATGTACGTACTCGCATAATAAATCGGATATTACTGTCTCTAACTTGCGGTTATTTTACGCCCTATTGAGTAAGGAGAATTTTTCAAAGTTTTTGAATAGACGTCGCCGTCACCCTTTGTTTTTAGACGGCGAAATTTTAATTTAAATTTTTAAATGTTATATTATATATTATTTAAAAAACTACAAAAGAAAATTGTGTCGGAAAACACCAGTTTGAAAATTTTCAGTAGCCGCTATACATTCACTTTTTTTAAAGAAAGTAACAGCTTTTATTTATATCAGCCCTTTTACCACGAATAGGATTCAACAATATAAGACTAAATATCACAAAAACACCTAAAATACATAATAAAATACAAAATACCCACAACACTTTCTGTGGGTTCCGCAACGTGTTCCTACATGATTTAGTTGTCTACTGTTCTCACATTGAATTTTAATATTTAATATTATTTATTTCATTATTATTATTATTATTCATTGTTGGATTTCAGAGTTCACATTCGGTAACACCTCTGACACCCCCTCGGGGATTCATGTCGTGAAGATATTTGATGTGATGAACATTATAGCAATTTATTTAAATACTTATTAGTGTATAAACAAAACACATATTTTTAAAATAAATATTGATACCTTCTCTTTTTTTGTTAACAATTCAATCCATAGCTGATGCATCTGAGACACTTATTGGCTAATTATAATTAATCAACTTATTTAAATTTTACCAAATGGTGCTTTATGAATGTCATCGTTTATTCAATTTACGTTTATTACTCGTAAAAGGTGCTGAGCTTCTTTAAAAAGCTAAAATGTTGGTAAGAAATATTCGTGAGGTAAACCACAGCAGTACTTCTCACTATCTGGACGTACAATTTCAACGGTAATATAAGTTTGAGGCTACGTGTACCTCGCCTCCTCCACCCCCATCCCACCCCTCGCTCGTCCTCGCCGCGGCGGGAGCACATTCCCGCTGATATTAAACACAGTGCCCGACGCATTGTCCCCGGTATCTTGGTACACTCGAGTGCGCGGCGTGCCAGCACAATGCGGGGATGTCCCGAATATATGTAACGTGAAGAAAGAATCTGCTCTTTGTTGAAATATTTTACAGCCCAAGGCTGACAGGCACGCTAATCTTAAGGATTACTTTTGTCGCATTCTGGGAAACTTCAAACGATATCCACGAAGCAGCACAAGACAAGCTACCGCCTACTGCACATTTTTAAACAAGCTACTAGATAAAAATTATGAAATGTATCTGGAAGACACACTCATTTAATTTTGAACGGTTACAAGTTTTTGTCCTTGCTGATATTCTTAGAAGGATAAAGTTTAATTCGGAACGAAACTAATGAAGATTAAATCATTGTCAGTGTCTGTCTTTCATATGTACTCGTAAGTTTAAGTTTTCGCAGTATTTATATAAGAAATAAATGGAAACGATTTCATCTTTATTTCTAAAATATTATCCTAGATATAAATAGGTAATCTGTATAGGTAAGTGTAATTTGGAATTTACGAAAATTCAAATTATTGTTTAAATATTAGGTCACCAGCTATTTTCTTATATTTCCTAGAGTCTCAATCCAGCCGTTCTTGAAAAATGAATGTAGACAGGCACCCATTAGAACCCTAAAACTGATAATATTTTTCATTTACTGTATGTTTAAAGCCCTCCGGACCACTAGTACCATTGAACAGTACCATCAATGGTACTAGTGGTACGAAAAATACTGTATTACAACAATAAATAATGTAAACGCCGATTTAGAATGTAAAGGTGACGCAATGTTGATACTATTTACTGTCGGCACTTGGTGGAACTTGGAAAACATAATGTGAACAGAAAATCACTTGTACTCTTCCACAAATGTATTAAATATTTATTTCCTGACCGGCTTCTCTCATTATTATACCCAAACATCAGTCGGTTGGATTCAAAGGCAGTTTTCGATACAGGGCGTCAAAGGTATGGAATGATTTGCCCCCTCCCATTCGAGAATGCAAAACAAAGGAAACATTTCGATCAAATTGAAAAAATATCTTTTAGTAAAACAAAAACAAAAATAACCCTAATCAAGAAAAATTGTTGTTATACCTATATTCTTATATATTTCTTTTTTGTAGATATATATTTTTATATATTTTATTATATGTACATACTTCCTGCACATTCCAATTCCTAGTTTGTAAATCAATCATTAGATATAAGCCACCTAGCATAGGTATAGTTTAAGTTTTAATTTTAGTTTCAGGGTTCAACAGAATAACAGCGCTGTGGCACTTACCGCAGCTTTAAGCTGAGTTGAATCCCTTTTTATTTACCACCTTTTTCTAAATGTTAAAATCCTGTTACTTATATTTATTATGTTATACATTCTTACTCTTTGTTAATTCTAGTTGTGTGTGATTTTTTATGTCTATTTTATGTATTGTTGGAGTTATTAAAAATAAATTGCTTTTCTTTCTTCTTTCTTTCTTCGTCTTTACGGCATTTTTAAAGGAATTGTATAAATCTAAATTAAAACGTTCGCATGAGTAGAATCAATGACAGTGATCAACTGAAACTGAAACCGGGCAGGAAATAAACCTTTAATAAATTTGTGGAATATTACAAGTGATTTTCTGTTCATTATGTAAAGGTTACGTAACCGAATATTCGACCAACTTAATTTTGCAGTTTTGTTTCATAAATTTTGTATTTTGTAGGTAATAAAATTAATTTGTAATATTTGTTCAGATTATTGATGTTTATTCATGTATTTTAACGTTATGAAACCCTCAGGGCGCGAGTCGAACTCGCCCTTGAATGACTTTTCATGATGTACAATTTGATTTGTCCCAAAAATGAATGTTTCAATGAAGCGGTGGTTTCGAAAATTCAAAGAGTTTTCCAGAAAAATCACCTACGGCTCTGTTTTTAAACTCGCACTCGTGTGTTATAAACCTTCTTGTGCAACAGTTTCATAAACTATTATTTTGTTACTTATGTTCCAGTTATATTTTTGCTTACTTGGTTATTTAGATTCTGAGATTTATGTGTGACATACAAATATGACAAAATGAGAATAGTTTCTTGGCTTCAACTTAGTTTCATCCATCCAGTCGTTTCCTAAATCCTCTTTACTTTGACAGTGTTCAAAGGTGTCTAATAAATAACACACTCAGTACAATACAGTTACCGAATATTCGCGTAGTCTCTGCGCCGGTTGGCATGCTGGGTACTTGTTTGTGTGTGCTCATCGCAGAACAAAGAGGATATTATCGCAGACAGAGTCGAGTTCACGAGTGTTCCGGCGCTGGAACACATCAGGTGACCTAAAGACCGGTGCAGCAAAGATCAGACGCCGGCACGGTCCGGCAATGGATTTGCTTTGGTTGGACTTGCCTCATCGGGTTGTGTAATGTGTAAATTGTAATTGTTGGTGTCACAGTTTTATTTTGCAAAATTCGTAAAATTCATTTGGTTTATCAGTTTTAATTTTGCAAAATTCGTTAAATTCATTTGGTGTAACATTTTTTTTATTTTGCAAAATTTGTTAAAATCATGTAGTTTAAACAGTATTCAGAGGGAATTATTTTTATCTAGTAATGTTTGTAACGTAGGGTAAACGTTTTAATTACGTTGCCGATACTAGTTCCGAGAGAACCCACGCGTCTTAACCGCAGTTAGAAACCTTTTTGGATAAGTAATAATTTTAACGGTATAGTAAATTATGGGAGAGGATTGCTTTATGTAGGTTGTATTTGTAGAATTAACTTTTAGGTACCTTAGAGTCAAGTACAGTTTATTACATGTGCGTTACAAATGTACTTGTGAGTGACGGGCATTTTACATGTGCGTTTCGAATATTGTCAGAACACACATAGTGTTCATATTATAAAATAGGCATCGTCTCACCCTAACGTACCTTATTTGTTGTGAATAAATATGTTTTTTTTTGTAAAAGAAGTGTTGAGGGTTTATTTTCATCCTGCTTACATTAGTCACCTTTTATATTAGGTTGGTCAGTACTTTTCCTCAACTTTTCTTTTCTTTTCTTTCTTTTTATTTTGTCCTGATGGAAAAGAGGGGACATTCCGGGTACCCCCATTTATCATCGTGGTACAGTTTCATGACGCCGATTATTGACTATTTATTCCCCTCACTTGTCTCTTTAATGGAACTTAGTAAATAGTTGCCGCCTTCAATCTCCACGCTCGAGGGATCCAACTAATTAAACTTTGAATAGATCCCGTTTGAGGCGCTTTTCTTCATCATCTAACTGATCATTGAGGAGATGAGCTACAATAAAGTATAACTATTTTAATGTTTTTATTTAGTATAAAATCTTTTATAGTAATCACAATTATAAGGTCCTAAAATTTTAAGTAAAACAAATTCAAGGGATGAGTCAGTATCGTTAATGTACCACCTGATAGACGTTATGTTGATGAGTCTACTTGAACAATCCGGCGTTTTTATGTATGTATGTAAGTATGAATGTTTGTTCTACGATAACTCGAGTATCGTTGATACGAGGCATGCCTTTTAAGTTTTGTCGTTTGAGGAAACAAAAACAACTGGAACCTAATAGTACTTTTTATTGTTTTTCAAAGTATTCTCCACGTAGTTTACAACACTTTTCCGTTCGCTTGAACCAGTTATTAAAACATTTATTCCACTTCAACCATATTGAACACCCCCAGTGTTCAATATGGCTGATTTGAAAGCGTCGACTACTTCTTCACCGGACTGGAACCTTTGACCACGAAGAGTTTTCTTAATTTTAGGAAATGTAAAGAAATTGTTAGGGCTTAGGTCAGGACTGTATGGAGGATGGTCAAGAATTTCTACGTTTTCCTGCTTCAAATACTCAATCGTTTGATGAGCGCTGTGTGAGCTTGCATTGTCATGATGTAGGATGATGCGTTGCTTTGGGTTAGATTTCCGAAGTTCGGCGATGACTTGTAGTAAACAAACTGTGGTATACCACTCTGCATTAACCGTTCTACGATCTTCAAGTGCAACTGTCACAGTATGCCCGGTTTTCGCCACGAACGTAGCCACCCTTTTCTTTGAAGTGCTTCGAGAGCGAACAACTTTAGTCGGCTTTGGTTCGTCTTTGAAGACCCAGATTGTGGATTGTTGTTTGCAATCAGGATCGTAGGCATAGATCCAAGATTAATCACCACTGACGATGTCGTAGACGTGATTTGAATCTCCTCGGTTGAACCTTTGAAGAGTTTTCTTACACCGTCTGACGCGGGCCCTCTTATGATCGTCGGAAAGCAAATGCGGGATCCAACGGGAAACTAGCTTTCTCACACCAAGCGCCTCATGCAAGATCTTCTGAATGGTTGTCCCTAAGATGCCTAATAACGCCTCTATCTCTCGATATGTCACATGACGATCTTCGAGGATTAGATCTCTCACAGCAACAATGTTATCTTCAGTGAAGGCGGATTTTGGACGTCCTTCACGAGATTTGTCACTAAGACTGGTATATCCACGTTGAAATTCTAAATACTAGCGTTCGACAGTCCGCAGACATGGGGCTTCATCATGGAATACAGATGTTAGCTCTTCGGAACACTGAATCCGTGTTAGGCCTCTTCGGAAGTTATAGAAAATGATTGCACGGACATTTTCCTTAGTAAGATTCATTTTCGCACATGACCTGACAGATTCAAAACAACGCTGTGACTAAACAATTGCATTAATCCTAATTCTTTCAATTGTTTTGAAATTCTAAATTCACCAAATTTGAATATTGAACAGTTCTAAATTTAAAATTGGCGGCAAATATGTAAACGACAGAACTTAAAAGGCATGCCTGGTAGCAATGACATAAAATTTGGCAGATGAGTAAATAAGACAAAAAGAATTTTCAAGTTCAAACATGAGCCAAATCGGTCAAGCGTGAATCGGGAGAGCGCGAGTTCACAGTTCGGGGCGAACTACTAGTTATATTATTATTTTGGGAATACTTGATCTCGTCTATCTTTCTTGACCAGAAGTATTTGAAACATGTCTGTAAATCACCAAATAATGTGGTATTTTATATATGTTTGTTTGCCGTATATATGGGCTTGACATTTGCCTTGTTGTAGTCGATCCAGGCGGTGGAGAAGTTCTGACGGTTGCGTTTGAACAGTTTACCAGAGAACGTGTCAATGAGAAGAAGCAGCTGCTTACTACCGTGGCGTGGCTGCCATCCGTATATCTTAACAACATTTTGAGTGAAGTTCAGTACGGAAGGAGTTAGATGACTGACCCCGGTCGCTAAGAAGTTTAACAGCGTACCAACGTCAAGGGCCCATTGAAACTGCCCCTCGAGGATAGCATGGGAACACTAAAAACCATTCAGCCAATAATGTTCCAGTTCATCTGCTCCCGTACTTTTCCAGTATGGGGTTTTACGGACTGCAGCAGTTACATCTTCTTCAAGGATTCTGACTGCGTTTATTGGCAAGATTATACACATCCTACCTCGACAACTTCGATCCACGCGCTCTCCCGATGAGTGAGAACCTGTAACGTAGTCTGGTTGCGCGCCAGCGATTTTAGATTTTAACAATCCAAGCACTAAGTAAAAAAGTCATGTGGTAAATCATGAATTTATTGGATTCATACATTAAAATAATAACTCGTAAAGTTAAGAAAGACACAGTGTTCATTTGTGTTGTATATCGCTCGAGCCCGTGGCTGCAGAACAACAAACGGTACGGGAACGTATTCTCCGTGTATTGTTCTAGTTAGAAGACTGCTCTGAGCTTGAAATAGAAATACTTTTGAAAAACAGCAGCTGTTTTATTGCACGAACCCTTAAGAAGGTACTACGAGTATTTGTGGCTGCCCTATTATTCAGTGACATAAAAGCAGCTGTATAGAATGTGGTGCCTCCCAACTGGAATAAAGAAACATTCAGGTCCCTTTCATTGTTTGGGTTACCTCCGCCGCGCCGCCGCGCCGCCACGGCTGCCGGGTTTTGTACAGAAATTAAATGTATCTTTTTCTGAATACATTTTATTCACGCTCTGTCTCACAGTTGTATGGGGCAGGCTTTTTTAAAACATTTTTCCATTTATGAGTAACTAGAGCTTTCGAAATAAAGGAAGAATTTGTGGACTTTTGAAACATTCACAGCTCTCATTATCTACTGGTTTTTAACGAAACTTATCGCTTGTCTTTCTATAATTTTATAATTGACACTTGAAAAGAGTTATAAATAAAATAAAAAAACCGGCCAAGTGCGAGTCGGACTTGCGCACGGAGCAATCCGTACCATTATCTATAAAACCGGCAAAAATATCACGTTTGTTGTATGAGAGCCCCCTTTCATATTTATTTTATTCTGATTTTTAGTATTTGTTGTTATAGCGGCAACAGAAATACATCATCTGTGAAAATTTTAACTGTCTAACTATCACGCGGTTCGTGAGATACAGCCTGGTAACAGACGGACGGAAGGACAGCAGAGTCTTAGTAATAGGGTCCCGTTGGTTATCCTTTGGGTACGGAACTCTAAAAAAGAAAGAAAACGGGAATTTATTGCCAAAATACCTTATTGAAAAAAAAAGGTAAACTTAAATTAACTTTAAAGAGAACAGACACATTTTTAATAATAAAATTTTATATGCTGTGTAAAGTTCTGGCAAATAGCTGCATGCTCAGCAAATGCAGTCTGTTGAAAACAATAACAAAGTCTGTTAAATGCAGGAACAATACCAAATAGCAGCGCTGGTTTTCAGCATGTACCACGGCTGTTGACAGTAAATCCGTGTGTATTGTCACGTGTTTGTCGACTTTTCCTGCATAACTAGTAGGTAGTTCGCCCCGAACTGTCAACGCTAGACCGATTTGGCTCATGGTTAAATGTAAAAATTATTTTTGCCTTATTTACTCGCCTGCCAAATTTCATGACATTCCGATCAACGATACTCGAGTTATCGTCGAACAAACATTCATACATATGTACATACAAACGCTGGAGTGTTTAAGTAGACTCGGAGAGCTCGCTCGCTCTTTCTTCCAAGCAGGTTGGCAGTCTCGGTTCTCCTACTAAGAGGCATTATCTGCTTCTGTTCCCGGGGTTCCAGCACACGTCTGGCGCATGCTAGCTACGCTGCTGGTGCGTTTTAATTTATTCACTCTTACGTTCAAAGTACAAACATATATATTACTGCCACGTTGTCCTACTCGTATAAACTTGTACCTTCCTCGTCGAGGTCTCGGAGGACAGAACTTCAGTAAACTGTAAATCTCTAGTAAGTCCGTGTAACACGATGTGTCAAGTCGGTCGCTGCCGGAGGTGATTATTATTTGTGCCGCTAAGCGCGTTGCGAGTACTTGCGAGTCCCAAGCACAAGCCGCGGTGCGGGGTGCGGGGTGCTCCGCCGGGTGAAGCAGGGGGCGTGGGGGGCAGAGGGGGTTGAGTCCAGTGCTACGTCTACATTTGACCCACAAGTCCCCTCTGTCCCACTGCGGTAACGACAATTTGTGTCGGTTTCTGGAAGCTTTTATTCCCTAGTAGCTATATTGTAGCTATAGGTAGCAGAGGGTAGAACATTAAACATTTTAAATTTAATGGCATGTCTTGCAGGATTTTTACATACTCAATTCTAAACAGCTTGTATAGAACCACTGATTATTATAAAATAATTTACTGTCCAAAAGTGATTGATATAAATCTGCTGTTTGAAGAACTCTGACTGGCGTAAGGTTTGTATTTAAAAGCTAATATAATCGCCTCTGTCCTGTGGTGGTAGTGGTGGTACTTGTGTCTCGACCACTAATTCGGGAGTGGTGGATTTTAATACCATAGGCATTGTTATCGGAAGGCACGCTAAGCTAGGTAAATTATTTAAGAATAACAAAAAAGGGCACATCAGTTTTGTGAAGGTCACTGGCAGGGTACGGAGAAGGTCACTGCCCGAGTACAAACGCCGGCTTTGTAACTAGCTGTACGTCTAACTACCGGGACTAAGAACAATATTTGATTGATTTGTACAAAAATCGCAGCCTCCCTCCCCCCCTGTAACATAATTATTTACCCGCTAACTGCTATACCGACGATTTTGACAAATAGGATCCCAAAAGTAAGTGTAATCCACCATCTTGGTCATCAGCTCTTAGACTAAAGCTTTGGACTCTATTCAGACACTACCTACAGTTGCCCTTTTTACATCAGATAAAAGCTATGTAAACCTTCTTTACATCATGCTCATATTTTATAAGACGTTTTTTAATTTTAAGGCTAAAAGTAAAACTCTTACCCATCATCTTTTTTCAAACTATGCTGAACAAATAAAAATATTTGAATTTGAATAACTATTACACAGCATTCAGTCTGCATAAACCCAATTTAAGCAGCTTGTGTGGTAGGGTCGGGACAAGTCACTGATAGAGTTTCTGATAGTGGTAGGTGTACGGGCAAGGTTTGTAGTAGAAATCGAACACAGAAAACAGTGTTACAGATTAATTAGAAGTAGAAATCGTTTGACTGTAATTTTTCATCTAACTTAAGAAGCTCATCAAATAAACTTTTTCTCATAAAATGAAGAATTAGGAATTATCAATCTTAGTGAAGTTATTTTAAAACCTTAAGAAAAAGTGCGGGCGTTAAGTTGTTAATTAAGGTGGTTGCGATGGTTTTCGTTCCTAAGCTTTATAAACTAGTAGTTCGCCCGAACTGTGAGCTTGCGCTCGCCCGATTCGCACTTGACCAATTTGGCTCATGTATGAATTTGAAAATTCTTTTTGCCTTATTTACTCGCCTGCCAAATTTCATGACATTCCGATCAACGATACTCGAGTTATCGTCGAACAAACATTCATACATACTGTACATACATACAATCTGAGTTAGTTCTAAGTAATTACAATAAATACTATTGTATTTACATTACTATAATTAATAATATATATGTATATTTGATCACATACAAATACATTTTTTTTGTATCTTGTGTGTCACTGTTGTAGTAAAATTACAATGTAAGTTATTATTACCTGAGAGCTAGGAATAGCCCCGAGTGACTCATTTCGTAAACAATATTTGAGGCATTGAGAGCAAGAAAGGCTAATATTATAATATCAATTGTGTCTGGAAATGTTAGGCCTTTCTTGCTCTGAATGCCTCATTTGAACCCATTGTTGGGTAACTGTCAGTAACATACGTAGGCCCTACAATGCAAAGCAACCAGTCGACGTAGGTCCAACTAAAAAATGGTGGCCAAACCTAACTAGCGATAGCTATGTGGGCCAACCGTGCGCCAACAATAAATGCTACCCCGAACTGTGAACTCGCGCTCGCCCAATTCGTGCTTGACCGATTTAGCTCATGTTTGAACTTAAAAAATCTTTTTGCCTAATTTACTCGCCTGCTAAAAATGACATTCCGATCAACAATAGTCGAGTTATCGTCGAACAAACATTCATACATACATACATACATACTGTACATACATATATACAAACGCCGGATTGTTCTAGTAGACTCGGAGAACATCGCTCGCTTCACCCGCTGGTTCAATTAGATATGAATTTAAAGACAAGAATTCGAAAAAAATCCTCGGACCAGGATTCGAACCTGCAACCTCTTGTACCGAGGTACTTATCCTAGACTGTTGAATTCTTCCACCATACTTGTCCACCTTATATTTTTGTAACTATTTGATCCAGGCGGGAACGGATCTCGTGCGTGTTCAGAATTTGCTTTACAAGCTGGTTAGATCGAATAGTTACGAAGATTTATTGTTAAATAGAGTTTTGTCAGTCTGTCTGTTTGTATGTTTCGTTTTAACTCAAGAACAAACGACTCAACGGATTTGGATGAAGTTTTCTTTATTATCATTGTAGTGATACTGGTCAACACATAGGTCATTAAGTAAAGGATGTTGATGAATTAACCGCCAAGCCAAGAACTGTCAATAATAGTTTTTGTGTTACGCGCAAATAAAATTAATTGAAAGAGATTAACACGCCTTGTTATGGGAGAAATCACTCAATCACCATCAGATTTGTGCTGTGTGTGTACCGTGAGACGACAAACAGTTAGATTACTTAATAATGAGAATACGTGGGTAAGCGAATTACAAGTGTCACCCGCTTCTCAATAATCGCTGCTTAGTGTACCAGTCTCCCAAGACAACGCCAACGTCTTTAGAAAGGTTTTAAAATGTATGTGTACCAAACGCGAAGTTCTAAAATTTCATAAAGTAATGTTGCTTACGGAAATGCACCCGAGTATTGTTTTCGACAGGTCTTTGTGAATTTTACAGCGATATGCAATGGAGCAAGTGCAATCTCGTGAGTGCATGCGACCCTACACAACGAGCGTGCCGCGCGATGCGAAGCGAAGCGGTACAAAGCAAACCGCCGCGCCGCCGCCCGCTGTGCAAGCTTTGCCTGACTTGTCTCGCTCGACCTGCGCCTCTTAGTTTATTTAGGAGGCTTTGTCAGATGCACATTACCAGTACATTTATATATGTTTATACCAACCGCACGTATACACTGCAGTTGCATCGGGTGGTTCTTGTGCAGCCGCAAGTCACGCATGGAATATCGAACATAATCATAACTGTAGGCGTCGGTACCAGAACGAAGTTGATCAGCTTCTCTTCTCCTTATAAGTGGACCAAAACTTGGATAAATAAATATTAATATTTATCTACAATGAAACGTAACATACATCTTTGTTGAAATTAAATACCGGTACTTGTCTACAAAATCTATCTCACTCAGCCAACCGTTGTAAGACGCTGTCAATTTCTGTTTACATAAGACACGTCTGATGTTTTGTACGAAGTTCTGGAAGTTTGGGCGGCTCATGATTTGCAGAAAAAATATAAATTAACAGAGAAAGGTATTATTTATAGCATCATAATACTGAATTTAAAAGGAATGAATACTCCCCCTTCATAAAAACTCAAAGTAATGGTTTTGAAATAAGCTGTCGGGTCACAATTGTTTGATTTTTTAAGCGCCAATTATATTAATCATTGTACTTATTTAAAAGATAACTTAGTTAACTGTAGCAGTGCCGGGATAATTTATAATATTTTTGTGTTATTAACAAGTAATTAAATAAAACCTTCGGACGCAGGCCGTTATAGTATTCACAAACAATATTCGGCCAGGCCTTCTTGATTGAATGTTGTCTACCGGACGCTCTCATATTTTTTTCTATTCGTTTAATATTAAGTGGATTAGACACTATTACATTGTGAAAAGGACACTTGTATATATTATTTAGTCTCGTATTAGAAGTATTAGTTCAATTCTGACAGTAACACTGTTTTGAAATACCAACTACGCACGCACGAGTCTATGCTTTAGGGTGGGAAATAAAAACACCAGACAGAGGCGAACAATATTTTACAAATTGACAAGGCGCAGAACGGTGAAGGAAAAGCTGTATGCTCTAAAAAGCATGTATTTGTGCTAGAATCACGGCGATAAGGCTCACCACCCGTCACGTCGGGACGTAATTAACAATCGGCGGTGTGCATTTCGCGGTTCACACTCCGAACCCCTCTGACACCCCTTCGGGGATTCATGTCGTGAGAATATATTTATTATTTAACAAATATTTTAGTTTATTTTCTCTAACTTATCAATCTGACCTAATCTATTGATCCAAAGCACAGAATCACTAATCAGTACTGATCACATAGCACTTTTGTATCTTAGCGGATGTGCGTGACGCCAGCGGCATGTTGGCGCTTTTCAGAATTTCAGCTTGACAGATAATTAGAGCCTCATCTCGTTCAATTGTGCCGGAAATAAAAAAAAATGTGCTTCCAGCCGATCCAAAGCCGATCAAAAGAACGAAAAACAGATTCCGCTGGAGTAACGTTACCCCAGTGGCATGTTTTTTTTTCCTGTGGTCGTAGCTAAATACAAACTAGCTACTTAGGTAGATATAATTAGTTCCCAATTGTTACCCAAAAACAAAATTAGTGCGTCCAGAGGTTTCAGAGTTATTCAGGATGCCGCTGGTATTATTTAGGAGCCCGTTTGACAATTTAAATCATACGGTTTTGGTTGTCAACAAAAAACAAGGCAATCGTATTCATTAGACAGCCAACAATGTACGATTTCAATTGTCAAACGGACTAATTTTCTTAGCTGAATAGCCATATGATAATCAATTTGAATACGATTGGCTTACACAATTGCAACTCAGAATACGGACAAACAGTAAACGCGCCAGAATACGGCCGCGCGCTACTGTGAACGCAATAATGTGGTGGTGTGAGTGAAGCTGCTTTCAAAGCCATGCGTTCGGATGAGAAACTGGATTGGTGCTGCTTAAACTGTCGAGAAAAAGGAAAATTTGAGTGCATCATGGATGAACTAAAGAGGTTTCGTGCTGATTTTGATGTAACATCTAGAAAAATTGATAAAGTCAACGATAAGCTCTCCAAGTTGACCGAAAGGATTGACACCATGGAAAATCGTATAAACATTACTGAAACTAAGTTAGTGGAAGCGAATGAAAAAATTAGCCAACTCCTTCAAGAAAACGACATACGTGACCAATTCCTGCGCTTAAACAACGTGGAAATATCGGGAATTCCCATACAGAAAGGCGAAAATTTAAATAACCTTGCCCTAACATTGTGTCGCAAGGTAGGCGTAGATATTTCACTTTCCGAAATTGACACCATACATCGTGTCAGGCGATTTGATTCGGGGAATGTAGCCGGCGATGCAGCATCGCACTCCCGTCCTCCCGCCATCATCATGCGTTTTCTGCAGAAGAGAAGGAAGGATGAGGTCCTCGCTGCAGTGCGCGCGCGTCGCGGTCTACGAACCTCGGACTTAGAGATTGCTGGACCTCCCGTGGACATCTTTGTAAATGATCACTTAACGCGTACAAATAAGATATTACTTAAACGTGCCAGGGAAGTTAAAGCTGAAAGGAACCTGGAGTTTTTATGGGTTCGTGACTGTAAGATTTTCCTTAGAAAGAATCCAAATTCAAAATCCTTTAAAATTGCCAACGCTTCAGATTTTGATAAAATAAAATGACTTTTCTTATCTATTTGTTTTGTGTATGTTGTGCATTATTATGGTAACACTATAAGAACCTTGAACATAAATTTCATTTATTCTTCACGTTATAAGTTGCAGTATTTTTGTACCAGTGTGAACATGTATATCTATGCAGGTATGTGTATGCAATCTTATTGTAAATTACTGCATTTAATTTATTGTGCTCACTTAAACATAAAGGGATGTACTCGTGCTAGAAACCGTTTTAATATAAAGTTATGCTTCTTTTATATACCTATAGGTATATTAAATCGTCTTATAAATTATAAATTTTGTGTTATTCTATTAATGAATTGCTCATATTTATCGTGTATTGAGGATGAAACAGATTGCTATAAATTCTACGGTATTTTTCATATTTTATGTGTTGTGAGCGTGCATTGGTCGACTTTTCAAATTTCATCACTAATTTTTTTTATGTACGTTTTTGATTTTAGTTAGCGATGATGGCTCCACAGAGTAAACTTAATATTTACTATCAGAACGTAAGAGGGTTGCGCACTAAATCAGATGTTTTTCTTTCTAACGTGGTAAAAAACGAATATGACGTAGTTATTTTGACAGAATCTTGGTTGAATAACGAGTTTAGTAGTAGGGAATATTTTGATGATCGTTACGATGTTTACCGCTGTGACCGTACAGAGGTAGAGGAGTCTGACCGCCGAGGTGGCGGCGTGCTCGTGGCTGTACGCCGAGAGTTGGGCTGCATCCGTCGGGTGAATTGGTGTGCACACCCACCTCTCGAGGAGTTATGGGTGAGTATCCCAATATGTCACCGTACCGACTCATTGAATCGATGTAAATATTTGCATATTGCTTGTGTGTATTTACCCCACAAAACAAGTAAAAATGAAACAATGCACCTCGAATGTTTGTCACGATTTTTTGATAACGCTTGCAAAAATATATCGAGTCATCCCGACGATTTATTTTTCCTGGCAGGCGATTATAATTCAACCTATGCGTCATGGAATACACAATGTGACGGTTCAAAACACTTATCTTTGTCAACCAATAATGATAAAATTGCAACTGTAATTTCTAACTTTATGTCATTTTCGGATTTTAAACAATATAACTGGTGTTTAAATATAAATGCTCGGATCCTTGATTTAATATTTTCAAACAGTAATTGCATAGTCTCACCATGCGAGTTGCCCCTTACCGGTGAAGACTTGAACCACGTATCTCTTGATATAGACCTTCATCTCGGACAATCTTTGCAGAAACTTCTAAAGCCGAAATGTACTAACAATTATATTTTCAATAAAGCAAATTTCGCCGGTATTTCTGCCGGTTTGAGTTCATTTGATTGGAGTTCATTAGAAAATCTGTCCACTGATGAATCTGTCTCTGTTTTTTATTCAATTTTAAATGATCTTATTAAAGAGCATGTGCCTAGGCGTAAAATTTATTCATGCCATCGCTATCCACCCTGGTTTTCCATTGCACTCATTAAGTTAACTAAAGAAAAAAGAAAAATTCATAAAAGGTGGAAATCTTATAGCAATCCTCTTGACTATTTAGAATTCAAATGTTTAAGAGCTCGACAAAGTAAAATGGAAAAAGAATGCTATGACTTGTATATTAGTTATGCCGAAAATAATATAAGTAAATCACCAAAATATTTTTGGAATTTCATTAAGTCAAAATCATCATCTAATGGGATCCCGGATATTATGTCATATAACGGTAAAATTAGTAATAATGGAGAATCCATTTGTGAATTATTTAATGAATATTTTGGTTCAGTTTTTATTACAAGCGACGGTACGTTACCGAATATTCCTGGCTGTGCATCATCTTCATCTGTTGATGTTACTTCCATTAACATGAATGAAACAATAGTTCTTAAACATCTTCAAAAACTTGATACAACAAAAAGTGCTGGTCCTGATGGCATTCATCCACTCATTATTTCTAAATGCGCAAAAGAAATGGCTAAACCCCTTGCTTTAATTTTTAACAAGTCTCTAAAAGAGGGATGTTTTCCAGATGTCTGGAAACAAGCATATATAACACCAATCTTTAAGGGTGGCGACGCAAATGAAGTTCCTAATTATAGACCTATTTCAAAGCTATCTTTGATTGGTAAAGTTTTCGAAAAAATTGTTACGCTTGAGTTAAATCAAATGGTCAAGCAACATATATCAGGTAAACAACATGGTTTTATCAAAGGTAGGAGTGTTGACACAAACCTTGTTACCTTTACTGATTTCATTTTGAATAGTATGGATGATGGATATCAGGTGGATGCCGTGTATACCGATTTCTCTAAAGCATTTGATAAAATTTCTCATAAACTATTAATTTGTAAATTGTATGAGTTCGGTATACACGGCGATCTTCTTAGGTGGATTAAATCCTATATCAGTAACCGCAGCCAGGCTGTTGCTCTTAAGGGGTATATATCAACATTTTTACGCGTGCCTTCTGGTGTTCCACAAGGTTCACATTTGGGCCCTTGCCTTTTCACTATCTATGTTAATGATATTTCAGACAAAGTTTTCAGTGCTAATAACCATCTGCTGTACGCAGATGACACTAAAATTTACAGTGTAATTCGCTGTATTAAAGATAGTGAAAACCTTCAAAATGATCTTAGTAATTTTGTTGACTATTGTAATCAAAATCAACTTATTCTAAATTTTAATAAATGCTACACCATTTCTTTTAGTAGAAAGCTTAATCCACTTTACTTTAATTATAATTTATCGGGTAATATTTTGCAGCGGGTAAGTGAGATTAGAGACCTAGGTGTAACTTTAGATAGTAAACTTCATTTTAATCTTCATATTGATAAAATAATAAATAAGGCATATAAAAAATTGGGATTGATTTTGCGTCTGGGTAAGCCCTTTAAACGGTCAGATACCTATAAAATACTCTATTTTGCATTTGTCCGCAGTCTCTTAGAACACTGTTGTATTGTGTGGAGTCCTCAATACGTTGTCCACATCGATCGTATAGAAAAAATACAAAATAAGTTTTTAAAATCCTTAGACTATCGAACTGGTAACTACTTTGAGGATTATGCTGAATCAGCTACCCGTCATCAAATACCTTCTCTTGCTAAGCGCCGTCAATATTTGGATGCTTTGTTTTTGTTTAAAATTATCAACGGGAAAATTGACTCACCTACTTTACTAGAAAAAGTATTTTTCTATTTGCGCAGACCCTCTTCACGTTCTCGTTACCTATTGTTTAATTCTTTATGTCGAACCAACTACGCTAGCAACACGTATTTAAGACGAGTTTCTAAACTTTATAATGATAAACTAGAATCCACAGACATGTTTTCATCCAGTTTGTATCAATTTAAAAATCTGCTCCGTGAAATTCTTTTCTAATGCATACCTACCATAGAAATGTCATCTCTTTGTTTCCAAAAACAGGTTTTAGTAGTGCTACGAACCAATGTTAGCTCTTAATATAAATAAAAATAAGAACGTGTTTGAATTCCTTCTATAGGTGTGATTTTGTTAGAATTTTGTCTTCACTGTTTATTATCTGTAAGGACCTGCTATTATAAATAATAATAATAATTACCTTAGTCAACACCTTCATGTATCTAAGTTATTTGTTATTCTAAACATCATTGTTTTTTCTAAATTTCAGTCATTTTTCTTTTCATGTCAGTGTGTTGAGTATGCATTTATTTTTGTAAACTCCTGAAGCCTAGCGGTCAAATCACTAAAATATCCTTTTGTTGTACCATTTATGAAACATGTAGTCCTTTTGTTTAATATTTAAGTTTATCATCTTAAGTTTAAGACGTTTTGTTTCTTATAAAATAAATAAATAATAAAAAAATAAATAAATAAAATACGGCGTCCCGCTGAGGGGGAAACTACGTCCACCACTTCCCCTGCTTCACCACCTCCAAAACCTAAAGTTCAGCTTCTCACAGCGCCTTAAGCAAGATAGATAAACAACAAATTACCTGTAGGAGATTTCTTAGATTATTATATTGTTTCATGCGTGCTATTTGATTTGATTTGCGATAAATGTAAAAAAATCGTGACAAAAAGCAAGTTATATTAGATTTGTTTGCGTCGTTTTTCGAGAATAGTGTACGAAGAATATATTTATATCAACAATCAAATCTCAACCTGATAATACTGTTACAAGTTATAAAGTAGACTAATCACTAGTAATCGATTCGTTAGTTCAAATTCACACTTGGCCATCATTCATACTTTTCTTATTTTTATGAGTCCGTCACTCGAGCGGTCGGGAGGATTTGCTTGTGATATTGAGAGCTTGCAAATTATCCTGATACAAAAAATATACAAAGCTCGAGAGAAGTCAGAGTTTGTTTTTACTAATTCGCCTGGGTCGTTTTAATAGAGTTGATGAAACAGTGACGTTATATTGTAAACTTTTCCCGAGATTTACACTAAATAATGGGTAATCTTTCGAACTACTTAACCGTTTCTACAAATTCTTTCTCTAATAAAAAGCTACATTATCCCTGAGTGCCAAAGGCTAAAACTTGTTTCCTGGGCATGAGCGATTCCCAAGAGATAGAGCCAAAATCAAAATCAAAATCAAAATATTTATTTTTGCAAAATAGATACATAAAGTATACTTTCTACAAGTCAAAGTTAATTTTAACAATATAATATATCTTTAGAATATAAAAAAATATATAATAATACGGGAAATAAAGTATACACCTGCATAAATAAATGATAGTCGTAAGTTTTTAAATAAATAAAAAATAAATAAAATAGAGGAAACTAGGAATAAAAATATAAAAATATTATATATACACATAATGCAATGAGGAAATAAGTTCATAAATAAAAACGGGAAATACATACAAAAAATATTAAGGTTGGGCTACTAAAATGTAATAAAGTTATACACCTGTATAAAATATAGAAATATAGGAATAAATACAATTACAATTGCGTACACTTCACAAACTCTCTCTTCTTATCTTGACGAGGATGAAGAGCTAGCATAAACTCATTAGTTGGGAGAGCGAATTGACAGCAGTGATACTGGGAAGAATTTGGCTCAACCTGACATTCTGGAAACTGCAATGAAAATGACGAACAGTCTTTTATCAGCAAAATCAACTAAAACTTACGTGACGATACGCTGCATATACTTTTCCTTATCAGTTCTTTGCATTGCATAGACAACCAAAATTATTCTTAAGGCTATTGCAGTGAAAACTAACCTTTATCGATGAACAAAGAAAACACATCGCGACCATATATTATGGTTAAATTTGTCTTTTTATTTATTTGCTAGCAGCCAAAATATGTTGACGCTTAAAACGTGTTTTATATTTTGACGTTTTAAACGTCAAGTTGTAAGCACTGGTGTTTTCATCTAATCTAATAATATTAGGTTGTAAGGTTGATTAGTGTGCGCCACACCCAAACCTGAAAAGATTCATGTGGTGTCTGCGGTGTTTCTGTATGGGTGGGTGGCGGAGCAGGAAGCACGCTGTCCGGCGATGTAGGACTATGATGACATAATAATTTTATAAATATTTACCAGCTGGTTTGTTAATAGTTGCCAAAGTAAGGCTGGAAAAACTCCGAAAAGGAGATAAAATATTATTTTTATAAAATTTATGATTTTTCTCTGACGTTGACATTTGATGTTTTTTTAAGTAATGTATGAAACTGCACATAACTACTTATATACAAAAACTCTTTGCTTTTGCTTTAACAACCCCTGTTATTACTATTTTCACCGTTTTTGAATTAATAATCAGGACATCACGCGTGTAGATAAAATTAATAAAACCAATTTAGCTGTATCAATCATTGTCACTTTTATATCGTAAACTTACAAAAGTTGAATCCTCAGCAAGTAACTCAGAGCAAACTGTCGAACTTAGAGTGACCTGCTGAACTGAAAATAACTTGCCAAACAAAGGGCGGAGACGCAGAAAAGATAAGCTGAACCATTCACTGGAACCAGTCACTGTTAAAACCAATCGTCAAGAAAACATTTAGAAAATGGAGATCTTTCCTGGACCATTCCGTGGTTCACCGAGCTTGTTCCGAAGAAAAATGATTCTCCAATATTAGATTCCATTTCCGATATGTTATAAACTGTAACGTTGCAGCGAGGGAGCTAAATATTCTCTCGGGCTTCATCGAATACATGCTTTAGTAAACTTTAGAACATAATGTGTAATAAAAAAATCCCTGTACGTGTGTAATAATAATACGTATTTATTGTAATCATACGCGTGCGGAGTTAGTTATCAGATTTAGTCGTTCAACAGTATTTGACACATAACTTACTTGTGCATGATTGGGCCGATGTCAATCAACGTCTGGGTCGGTTAAACCAAAACATACACCATCTAGCGCTGCGGGGAAGGGGGGAGGCGTCAAAGGTCAGGGGGGGGGTTGATGCAGCTCAACACATGAATGTCATTTAATGCATATTGATTGATGTTAAATCAGATGAATAATAGCTATTGAATTGAAACTGCTAGATAACTGTTGAATCTTTAGGTTTCATTGCTTGCTATATTTATTAACAGCTTTTACCGTTTACAGGTAATTGAATGTTTCATTAAGATATTTGTTTATTAGCCGAAGATGATGAGCATTCCATTCATCCATCCATCAGCCTCTTTCGTCCACTGCTGGACATAGGCCTTTCCAGGATTTCGCCACTCTTGGCGGTTCTCCTGAAAGAAATGGCCATACTCACACACGCTGGGCAGGCGGGTTGGTGAGCGCGGTGCCGAAACCCTTGCACCAGTGACGCCGCTGCCCGTCACCAGTCTGATTTATATAAGGCCCGGCGATTGGGGATGGATATACCGCCATCCGTCGGTCCCAAGCAATGGTGGGCCACCTGGTTTTTTTGCCTGAGAGCTGTCCTCTTACTCTCCCCCGAATAACTTCGGGAGGATTTCCGAGTAAGATGGTGGTACCTCCACAGTCGAGCCCGGCATTAGCTCTACCACCTAAAGACGAGCATTACTACATAAAAATTAAGTTGAAAAATTTAAACCAATAAAATTCCTATACAAGAATTTGAATCAATGTCAAGCAGCTATTGAAGTTTTTAGCCAGTGAAAGTTCGAACACTGACAATATTTACTCTCTTGATTAAATTTGTAGGAAAAAAAAGTAAAGTCTAAAGTAAAATAGACCAATAGATTTATCGTAACCCAGTCCCGTTATTATTTTGACTAAAGTTCTAAAAAGTATAATTATATTTACTAATAGTGATCGTACTTTATTATCAATTGAAACTTTCAAGAGTTTCGTTGTTGCTCTAAAAAATCTCTGGCAACCATTATCTGTGTAATAGAGTTAGCAAAAAGCTTATCAGCACAATTGTACAGTACACCGCACTGTACTCTGCGCACTGTAACTGCACGGCGCAACTTACTTGTTGTACAAACTAACGCAGAACTAGCAGCGGATGCGCGCGGTGAAACTATTTGTTGCGAGATGAAAGTAACATTAACTGTATTATGACATGAAAGCATTTCCATTTCGTGCAACTTTCATAACACACAACATGATACATAACGACAAGTTTACGTAGTTCGTAACCGTCCCGTAGACTGGGGTTTAATATACAGTTACGTGGGACGCACTATAAGTTTCTGGAATGAATATGAAAAAATACTATTAAAGGTACAAAATTAATTTATTGTTTTTCAAAATAATCTCCCTTGGCGTCTATGCACTTTTTCATTCGATCAAACCAGTTTTGAAAACATTTGTGCCACTCCCCTGTGGTGACCTCTGAAACGTGTTTTTCATACTCCTCGACAGTCTCTTCTGGTGATGAAAATCGTTGACCGCGTAATTGGTTCTTAATTTTTGGGAACAGAAAAAAGTCACAAGGTGCCAGGTCGGGACTGTATGCAGGATGACTCATGAGTTCTACATTTTTCGTCTTCAAAAAGTCGTTTGTCTGTCTGGCCGTGTGAGAACTAGCATTGTCGTGGTGCAGGATGATACGGCGTTTACGGTTATTTTTACGGAGTTCGTCAATAACTTCCGGCAAACAAATGGTCGTGTACCAGTCCCTATTCACGGTACGACGATTCTCTAAAGCAACAGTAGCCACGTGTCCAGTTTTATTAAAAAAAGAAGCAATCATCCGCTTAGATGCACTTTTCACGCGCGCCACTTTGGTTGGTTTCGGCTCATCTTGAAAGACCCATACGCTCGATTGCTGCTTTGTTTTGGGATCGTAGCAATAAATCCATGTTTCGTCACCTGTTACTATGTCCCACACCAAATTTGACGCACCTTCGTTGAATCTGGTAAGCATGGCACTGCACCAAGTGACGCAGTCCGTTTTTTGAGCCTCGGTCAAGTTGTGTGGGATCCACCGCGAGCACAGCTTTCTCACACCCAAATGTTTGTGTAGGATTGATTGTATTTGACTCATGCCTATTTCTAAGGATGCGCGAATTTCATGGTAGGTCACATGCCTGTCTGTTTCAATCATACGGCGCACAGCATCGATGTTTTTGTTGGTCACAGCGGTGGACGGCCGACCATCGCGAGATTCGTCACTGAGATTGATACGACCACGCTTGAATTCTGCAAACCAGCTATAAACAGTCGTCTTGCATGGTGCTTCATTGCCAAAAGCTGTTTCAAGCCGAGCGATGCTCTGTTGAGCTGTCAAATTACACTTAAAATCGTAGAAAATCATACTACGAAAATTTTCCCGAGTTAAATCCATGTTGATGCAGAAACACAATTTTTTAAATGGCACCACAAGGTAAAAACAAAAGACAGTCAGATGAAACAAACTGCATTCTACAGCCAAAGAGTTCTATTTTCAAATGTTGCAATAAATTTTTAAATATTGTTTATGTAAGTGGCCAGTTCCGGAAACTTTTAGTGTTACCTATGTATATTGTTTTTGTAATCTGGCACACATTATATTGCACTCCTCGATAAATATGTATATTTATGAAGCACGCTAAGTACAAACACCTTAATTAAGTAAATATATGCCTAGCTCAGCCCACTCAATAAGTTTTGCTGAGAAGAAGGGCAAAAAAACTTAATAAAACATGTAGTTGATGCTTGTGATTGTTGGCACTTGGTGGAAATTAATGCATATTGGATAAGTACAAGAGTTAAGTAAACACAATGCTAAAAACCACTCCTAAAAAAAACAGGTGTCTTTTAAGATTTTTGTTCTCCGTCTGTCTGTCTGTCTGTCCATCTATTATTCTCGGGCCTTGTTAGAGACATAAAGTTGAAATTATATTTCCAAAAGAAGTCTGCGGCCCCATTGTGCTGTTAAAATCCGGTTTCTAACTCAATGCAATAATAGTAGTTTATGCTACGAGAGCGTAAAGCAGGCAATAGATTGTACGATAAACGTTACGAGTAAGTTATTGCCCTTACGCACGAGTATCATACTACGTTTTTCAATGCACAGTGTGAGTAAATAAATTAAATGTAATTAAATAAACAAAGAAACAATAAATACATGTGATACGATATAAATGAACTTTAGGCGGGCATTCTTTTTCTTTTTCTTCGCACGCAAGTTGCCGACTTGACGGAATTAAGCTGCTTTCAGTTTGATGCGTTCGAAGGCTGCTTCTAGTCATACATAACATAAATTCGACTCCACCAGCTTATTCTACATAATAATGTTAAAAAAAATGGCTGTCCGATATTGTCTATTCTTTAGATACAAAGAATGTTTTTAACAAGGAAGACCGATCGATAACATTGTATTTTTCTTTAATATTGTACAGAGAATGCAAGTGGCCAGTATCATTTTGCGAACTTCAAACTTTTTGTCTTTTGGCATTATAATCAAAAAGTTCCTATTCATATTACGATTAAATGAGGTGACCTACCAAGAATTTTATTTTAACCAGATCTTCCTTGTATCTTTGTTATCTTTATATAAGGTGACTTTAATTTATTTAGTAAAATTGTTACTGAAGACTCGGTAAGTGCTCAGTAACAAGATTCAGTTACCCTGTTTGAGAAAGTCGTTAATTATTCTTTTCGTGTTCCTTACAAACGCAAGCCCAGAACCGAGTCAATTATGATGAGACGTCAAGATTTTATTTTGCGAAATTAGCAAAAACTGTCATCGATCCGTGATACTGATCACTTACCAAGCCTCTAATAAGAGTTTGGCTGCATAAATTAAAGTCACCTTATATATATTAACAAAAGAAATTAAAAAGTAAAAATCAGGCACTTAATGGTTGATTATGTTTCATCAGAATTTTCAATTTGTAAAGTTACTACCCACGCAAAATGTCGTCTAAATAGTTTTAATTTCATCAGCCTGCGAACCCATCAAACTGAAACACTATTCTAGCATAGCAAACCATATCGAGCTCGATGGCGCTTGATACAGTGCTCTGTCTCACTCTTTTAATTACCTAAAGAGGGACGGACAGTGTATATCGAGCTGTCAAAGCTCGATATGGTCTACTATGCTATGTACCCAGCTCATTTCTGTCAAGTATATCTATGGTACACAAGATAAGACTTTGTTTTCGATAAATTAAAAAAATAAAACATACCTCAGACATTGGTTTAATGAGCTAAGTTCCATTTGCCTTCCCACTATGTAGGGGAACAAAACTAAAAAAATGAAAAATAAAAAATGAAAACCTTAAACACTCGTGCGGTAAAGTTGACTTTGAGAACGGATTAGACGCCTATAAAACAGATCTTTACGAGCACTTGCATTGAAAAAGATATTGCCATTTACGTAATCGATTTCATACAAATTTGCTCACCTTGAAATCAATATTGAAATTCCGTCCCCAATTAGGTTTTATAGCGCATTCCTAGGATTTATTGGATCTGGATCTGCGGCTGAGAGTGCCGCTAGGCAAAAAAACAACAAATACAATGATCTGAAACAAAATTACATTTTTATTCCCACCGCATTTGAAACGACCGGCGTATGGGGCTCTGAGGCCAGGGCATTTCTAAAGGCACTCGGAAGAAAAATAAAAGACAGGTACCAAGACCACTGCTCCATGTCGTACTTGGCGCAAAGGATTTCCCTAGCTATCCAACGTGGGAACGCGGCTAGCGTAATGGGGACCTTTGCACCGGGTACGATGAGGGGCGGACTTTTTGATAGTTGGGGTTTTTGTTTCTAAGTTAATTTTATTTTCATAGCATAGATTCTTCTTTTTCTTTTAGGATTTTTAGTTTATTATATAATGTTAAATTGTAAATAATAATAATGTATATTGTTAGTATTACAGAAATTTCATAACTAGTTCAGGTTTTGAGGTTGACTCCGCAACTTAAATAGTCTTAAAGTCACTTGAATTTGATTTTTTTTAACTAACAACTTTGTCCCCCTATTTCTTTTAAAATTACCTATAATTCATTATTCGAGATGAAATACTAACCAACCTAATAGACCCTTTGGAAACATAGAGTTTAATAGATTGTAAGTGTCACGTAAAGACGGTCATATATAACTGCTCGTGGAATAAGTTTGTATTTTGGACGGCATATACAGAACCCTCAGGGCACAAATACCACTTGTACTTGACCAGTTTTTTATACAAAATTCATAGAATATTTAAGTTAAAGTAAAAAATTCAAGAGGAGAAATTTTAGTCATGAGGTTAAGGTTAAGGATTAAGGTAAAGCAGTCACGATTTAGTCCTACAACTATCGTAGAGCCTGTTCGAGTGTATTTTGATACTCTTAGCGTGGTTCTTGTGCCTATAGGTATACAGTAGAATCCGGATATAACGACGGTCAAGGGACCGGCGATATTACGTCGTACTAACCGGACGACGCACTAAACGACTAACAATTTAAGCTTTTTTTATGTAAGAATTCATATTAATTAATATTTAAATAAAACAAATATGTATCAGAATTAACAAAAAGTAACTTTAATGAAACAACATTGCATGTTTTACCTTTTTCCTAAATGGACTATGGATGAAATTACATAAAATATGTATGTACATAATGTTGTTTGTATTTACTAACGTAGGAAGCCTGTAATTTTAGTTTGCTTGTAACCGATTTTGTTCGATAGTGGGGGGCGAAAGGGAATCGAGGCGGCGAGTTATTGTTTGTGCATGGGTATTGTAAACAACACACTGCACGTCGTTGTTCTAACCGGACGACTTATTGTCAAAATAGGTCGCTATAAGCAGTTGGTCGCTTAAACAGGAGTCGTACTATACGGATATGTTTTCATAGTAAGTCTATATACGTGACGCACTATAAGTGGGACGCACTATAAGTTTCCGGAATGAATATGAAAAAATACTATTAAAGGTACAAAATTAATTATTTTTTTTTCAAAATAATCTCCCTTGGCGTCTATGCACTTTTTCATTCGATCAAACCAGTTTTGAAAACTTTTGTGCCACTCCCCTGTGGTGACCTCTGAAACGTGTTTTTCATACTCCTCGACAGCCTCTTCTGGTGATGAAAATCGTTGACCGCGTAATTGGTTCTTAATTTTTGGGAACAGAAAAAAGTCACAAGGTGCCAGGTCGGGACTGTATGCAGGATGACTCATGAGTTCTACATTTTTCGTCTTCAAAAAGTCGTTTGTCTGTCTGGCCGTGTGAGAACTAGCATTGTCGTGGTGCAGGATGATACGGCGTTTACGGTTATTTTTACGGAGTTCGTCAATAACTTCCGGCAAACAAATGGTCGTGTACCAGTCACTATTCACGGTACGACGATTCTCTAAAGCAACAGTAGCCACGTGTCCAGTTTTATTAAAAAAAGAAGCAATCATCCGCTTAGATGCACTTTTCACGCGCGCCACTTTGGTTGGTTTCGGCTCATCTTGAAAGACCCATACGCTCGATTGCTGCTTTGTTTTGGGATCGTAGCAATAAATCCATGTTTCGTCACCTGTTACTATGTCCCACACCAAATTTGACGCACCTTCGTTGAATCTGGTAAGCATGGCACTGCACCAAGTGACGCGGTCCGTTTTTTGAGCCTCGGTCAAGTTGTGTGGGATCCACCGCGAGCACAGCTTTCTCACACCCAAATGTTTGTGTAGGATTGATTGTATTTGACTCATGCCTATGTCTAAGGATGCGCAAATTTCATGGTAGGTCACATGCCTGTCTGTTTCAATCATACGGCGCACAGCATCGATGTTTTTGTTGGTCACAGCGGTGGACGGCCGACCATCGCGAGATTCGTCACTGAGATTGATACGACCACGCTTGAATTCTGCAAACCAGCTATAAACAGTCGTCTTGCATGGTGCTTCATTGCCAAAAGCTGTTTCAAGCCGAGCGATGCTCTGTTGAGCTGTCAAATTACACTTAAAATCGTAGAAAATCATACTACGAAAATTTTCCCGAGTTAAATCCATGTTGATGCAGACACACAATTTTTTAAATGGCGCCACAAGGTAAAAACAAAAGACAGTCAGATGAAACAAACTGCATTCTACAGCCAAAGAGTTCTATTTTCAAATGTTGCAATAAATTTTTAAATATTGTTTATGTAAGTGGCCAGTTCCGGAAACTTTTAGTGTTACCTATGTAAAACCTACCTTGAGCTTGCGTTTTCGTCGCTAAAAACGGATAGACGTTATAAACGAAGTCGTTCTATTAGGATTCTACTTTACTACATATGTCCATATGTACAAAACGATGTCCACATAACTACATCGCACACAACGAAATATCTACAGAATTACTACAAAGTAGTAAACATCGATGTCTACAGAATTACTACGACGTAGCACACAACTATATATCTACATAATTACTAAGATGTAGCACACAACAATATCTACAGAGCTACTATGACATAGCAATAATAGATGTCTACGGAAATACTACGACGTAGCATAAAACGATATCTACAGAACTACTATGACGTAGCAATAATAGATGTCTACGGAAATACTACGACGTAGCACACAACGATATATCTACATAATTACTAAGATGTAGCACACAACAATATCTACAGAGCTACTATGACGTAGCAATAATAGATGTCTACGGAAATACTATGACGTAGCACACAACGATATATCTACATAATTACTAAGATGTAGCACACAACAATATCTACAGAGCTACTATGACGTAGCAATAACAGATATCTACGGAAATACTACGACGTAGCACACAACGATAAATCTACATAATAATAATAATAATAATAATATCTTTATTTATCAGACAACATGGATCCATTATGTTAGTAACAATACACTTATTCTATATTAGTAATTAATAACTAAGAGTGATCTTGTCCGATCAATCAGTTTAAACATAAACGGATTGTCGAACCGATCGGATATAACACGTAGGAGGGTGTTGGGGCTGCCCCGGAGTCTGTGCAGCAGCGAGGCAGACTTCTTTCGCCATATGGCATCGAAACCGTCGGTTCGTGCCTCAGCGAACATCACCGACGCACTACAAAAACGCGGCAGCCGCAGCACAGCCCTAAAAGCGTTATTATACTGGATACGCAGAGCATTGTAAGCCTTTTTAGTATAACTGAACCACAGGGCCCCCGAGTACAATGATGTGCAGTAAGCTTTAAATAATGAAATTTTTACTGCATCTGTACATCTGGAGAACCTGCGGGCCAGCATGTTTGCCCGGACTGACAATGCTCTGCGTTCCCTCTCCATGTCTACATCGTCTTTCAGATCATCTGTCAATAAATGCCCTAAGTATTTATACTGATGCACCCGATTTAGCGGTGCACCGTTAAGAATAACAGGGAGAACAGATGAGGGACACTTATTTCCAGCCCTGAAGACCATGTACTCTGACTTCTTAGTATTATAAATCAACCCGTGGGAAGCAGCGTATGACTCACACAACGCGAGTAGCTGGCGGAGGGCTCCGACCGAGGGGGCCAGCAACACCATGTCGTCCGCATAGCTTAAATTATTGAGACAAATACCGTCTATATAACAGCCGACATGTGTGCTGCTGAGCTCCCCGATCAGCGCATCCATGTACAGATTAAAAAGCAGAGGAGAGCTTAATCCCCCCTGCCTCACGCCGCACACCGGTTTATATGGTTCTGAAAACTCGCCCGCCCACCTCACACGATTCTCCTGGTTTAGATACCAGTACCTCAGAAGAGAAGCTAACTCCGATGGTAGCGTTGTCTCTTTTAGTTTCTGCCAGAGAACGTCGAACGAGACAAGATCAAAGGCCTTGGACAAATCTAGAAAACACGCATATACCGGTGTTTTCCTGTCAGTGTAGTACCCGACAGTATGCTTTAAACTGAGAATGGCAGTCTCCGTCGACAACCCAGGCCGGAAGCCGAACTGGGCGTCACGAAGCTTGACATGTTTATTCAGATGAGAGTTGAGCACACTGTCAAGAACTTTTGCTGTGATGGTAGCTAAGGAAATAGGCCTGTAATTTGTCCCGTCCGATACGTCTCCGGTTCTATTTTTGACTATAGGTACCACCAGAGTCTGCATAAGCTCTGGAGGCACGTATGAATGACTCAGACACAGGTTAAACAGGAGTGCGAGAACGCGAGGTAAATGAGTACCAGCGTGTCGTAGATGCTCGACGCTGAGTCCATCGTGCCCAGGCGACTTTCCTTTTGTCATCTTTTTTATTGCGAACCTGACATCTTTTGCTAGAATGATTGTTAAATGTTCTGCACTCTGGGATTCAGCATCGAGCTCCCGGCACGCCAATCCCAACGGTGATTCAATTGCAAACTGGCGTTTAAACATTTCGGCAATATCCTTAGGGCTGGAGATCCCGTCGACACTCACAGGAATGCTAGGCTTAGGGTTTAGCTTGTTTGTGCTTTTCCAGAAACTTTTAAAGTCTGAGTTTGCATGGTATTTTGCTATTAAATCCATTCTTATTTGCTCTTGGTGGCTTTGGCACCACTTGAGTTTTCCCTTAAAAACCTTACGTGCTTCAACCATTGCATGGAAAATTGCACCAGAAGACGGCTTTCCACACAAAGCCCACATATGAAATTCAAGCTTTGCTCTCCTGTGAGCTTCGGTCACATGCTTGTTCCAGCCGATCAAAGGTTTTTTACGCCCTTTGTACCCACGTTGATAGGTGGCACTTGCACTCGAACATAAAATATTTATAATCTGTAAATACATCTTATTTATAATATTATGGTGAGATGACTTACTACAGTATTTGCCGCAACATACTTGAAACTCACTAGGCAAGTCAATGTGCTTCAACTTTGAATTACATATACTCTTATAATTATTACATTGTTCTTCATTTCTCTGCCCCCATTTTACTGTATTACATACAGGATTATTAATTACAGTCTTTTCCTTGATGACATTAAGATTGCAAGTAAGAACTAATGGCATATGGTCAGACCAATATACGTCATACCGAACGTGCACGTCCATAACACACTGCATGGCTGCGCTGGTAACAATGCAATGGTCCAGCCAGCGCTTACACCCGTGAGCCTCACTAATGAACGTGAACGTGTCTGAACTTATCTGCAAATTTGTAACGTCCGCACACGTCCAATCCTGTTCCGTCAAAAAGTCTGTCATTTTGCGGTACAAACGCTCACCAGGGTGCGCATTGAAGTCTCCTAATATGAAAACGGTCTCAATATCACTCTCATCTATTATTGCATTGATAGTGCTAAGACAGTCTGTGAATTCTGGCACATTCTCTTCGCAATCCGTAGGCATATAAACTGTTATAATAAGCACAGGCCTGTCATTCGCCGAAGCGCGTATGGCTGCGATACGCGGAGTTGCACATGAAACCACTGATACACACTGAAATACTGACTTGCGCCACAGCAGCGCCACTCCTCCGAAAGGCCTGCCTCTAAGAATGCCAGCAGCTGTGTCGACCGCGGATGTGCCCGTGCTCCCAAAATCTTCATGCACATTTGCCAGATATGACAGCTCTTGCGGCAGCAACCATGTCTCCTGCAACGCAACAATGTCCGCAAAACTGCACAGTTGTTTTATATCTTCTACAGACCTCTTAATATTTTTACAGTTAAATGAAACAAAGGTTGTATTAATCATGTTTATTTGACGAGGTTCTGTTCTCTATTCCATCACTGGCTAGCGGATTTCTATAAGGTCTGAAACGTCGGCATGTGATACCCGCTGGCCAAAGTTCATCATTTAAGAACAAGTCTAACTTTGTATTGGAGACCATTATTTTATAAGCATTGTACTCTTTCTCGGTTCTCATGCGAATTTTCTGTAAAACAACATTTTCTTTAGTTTTCAAAAACACGTACTGTGCAATATCATGGTCTGAAGTATCCTTATGAACGTTCGACACGAACAAAGGTATATTAAGATTTGCAGGCTTAAATTTATCCTCCGGCATGAATGAAGCTTTGCCTCGTACCGCCTCCGACTCTGAAGACCTATTCCTGTACCTCTTTCGCTGCATAACAGACCACACTTCATTTGTGAGGACTGGTTTCCATTTACCTTTGCGCACAATATCTGCCAATGACATGTTTTTAGTTTTGTTTACATCGGTAATAGCGAGTTCGTTAGCGCTTGCTGTCTCCGAACTTGTTTCCGTAGCCAACCGGTTATCAGATGACAATGTAGGTATCATCGCAGTAGGCGCAAGCGAACAGTCGATGCCCGTCCCACTCGCCCTCACTTGCGACTGCGTTACGATATCAGCGGTGTTGACGTTATCGGTTGCGTCGCGTGCGAAAGAGACTGCGCTCATACTCATTCTCTGCAGCGGTGACGAAAACTGGCAGTTAATACTCTCTGCTGTTTCGGGTGTGCTAGTTTTATGGGTGTTATTCGAAATATTTAAAATACTGACTGGGCTACGGTTTCGCTCATTATCTGGTACATAGGCACCCCGTTTCTTGTTTATGTACATATTATTTTCTACATTCCTCAAAGATGCAAACTTCATTTCATTAATCTCTGCTTTTAGAACGTCCACCTGATCGATTGTGGCGCAGGATTCTTTCAGACTTCTCACGTCTGACTTTAACACAACGATTTCCTTTAAAAGTGCTGTGACATCAAGGTGATTAAAACATACGGGTGGTAATTTATCCAGCTTTCTTGCCACAAAAATTGGAGTTTTATCAGGTTCTGTGTTTTTGAAAACACTAATTATGTCCTCAATATCCTTATCTTGCTTGTTCTTGCGCCGCGAAATATTGCGGGTACTTGTAGAAATGGACTGGAAGAACAAATCCTTTGCGGTGGTTATTTCCGCAGTGGTAAAAGAACTCGCACATATTCGGATTAAACTTTCCTCGTCCATTATGTTGATTTTATCCTGAACAAAACATAACAACTCGCTTATAACGATATTGCACTGCGTACACTTTACTTTATCGGACGACATTTTATTCACACCCGATCGCTACAGCGCTCGCGCGGGACTCACTAAGATGTAGCACACAACAATATCTACAGAACTACTATGACGTAGCAATAGCAGATATCTACGGAAATACTACGACGTAGCACACAACGATAAATCTACATAATTACTAAGATGTAGCACACAACAATATCTACAGAACTACTATGACGTAGCAATAGCAGATGTCTACGGAAATACTATGACGTAGCACACAACGATATATCTACATAATTACTAAGATGTAGCACACAACAATATCTACAGAGCTACTATGACGTAGCAATAATAGATGTCTACGGAAATACTACGACGTAGCACACAACGATAAATCTACATAATTACTAAGATGTAGCACACAACAATATCTACAGAACTACTATGACGTAGCAATAGCAGATATCTACGGAAATACTACGACGTAGTACACAACGATATATCTACATAATTACTAAGATGTAGCACACAACAATATCTACAGAACTACTATGACGTAGCAATAGCAGATATCTACGGAAATACTACGACGTAGTACACAACGATATATCTACATAATTACTAAGATGTAGCACACAACAATATCTACAGAACTACTATGACGTAGCAATAGCAGATATCTACGGAAATACTACGACGTAGTACACAACGATATATCTACATAATTACTAAGATGTAGCACACAACAATATCTACAGAACTACTATGACGTAGCAATAATAGATGTCTACGGAAATACTACGGCATAGCACACAACGATATATCTACATAATTACTAAGATGTAGCACACAACAATATCTACAGAACTACTATGACGTAGCAATAATAGATGTCTACGGAAATACTACGGCATAGCACACAACGATATATCTACATAATTACTAAGATGTAGCACACAACAATATCTACAGAACTACTATGACGTAGCAATAATAGATGTCTACGGAAATACTACGGCATAGCACACAACGATATATCTACATAATTACTAAGATGTAGCACACAACAATATCTACAGAACTACTATGACGTAGCAATAACAGATATCTACGGAAATACTACGACGTAGCACACAACGATATATCTACATAATTACTAAGATGTAGCACACAACAATATCTACAGAACTACTATGACGTAGCAATAACAGATATCTACGGAAATACTACGACGTAGCACACAACGATATATCTACATAATTACTAAGATGTAGCACACAACAATATCTACAGAACTACTATGACGTAGCAATAACAGATATCTACGGAAATACTACGACGTAGCACACAACGATATATCTACATAATTACTAAGATGTAGCACACAACAATATCTACAGAACTACTATGACGTAGCAATAATAGATGTCTACGGAAATACTACGGCATAGCACACAACGATATCTACATAATTACTAAGATGTAGCACACAACAATATCTACAGAACTACTATGACGTAGCAATAATAGATGTCTACGGAAATACTACGGCATAGCACACAACGATATCTACATAATTACTAAGATGGCAGTTTAAAAGCAGCATAAGTGAGGTAAAATACGGTGTTCCTCAGGGCAGCATTTTGGGCCTTACCTTATTTATTATCGACATGAATGATCTGCACGATATTCATATGAGTAAGGCCGAAACCATTTGTTACGCTGACGATACTGTAATTATATTCCATGGTGTCAATTGGGAAAAAACTCTGAGGTCAGCTGAGGATGGAATGACTTCCATCTTCAAATGGCTACAAAATAATTTACTCACTCTTAATAATAATAGAACTAAGTACATATGCTTCCATAAAACAGCAGCCTCTGAGCCTCCTTTGCGTGATGGAATCAGAGCACATTCCTGCAATAACTCAAATCATCATCGTCCATGTGACTGTGCTGTGATCCAACGCGTGACCAGTCTAAAATATCTTGGTGTTGTTGTTGATGAAAAACTTAACTTTAAAGAACATATCCTTCAACTCTCAATGAGGACCCTTAAAATAATTGGCATCATGAATAGACTACGAAACTCAGCAAGCTTTCAAATACTTAAATTGGTATATATTGCCCTTTGCCAGTCCCTTCTTTCATATTGCATTTCAGTTTGGGGCAGTGCTTCTAAAACTATCATGATCGTCGTCGAAAGAGCACAACGCTCTGTACTAAAAGTAATGCTGAAAAAACCCTATCGCTATCCCACAGACGTTTTATATAACACAGCTCAGGTCCTTACCGTAGGACAACTGTTCATTCTTAAAACCTGTATTGACTCCCATCGAAACATGAATACCTCGGCAGAGCACAGCTACCTATTAAACAAACGGGCGTTTAGAATGCAAGGGCCAAAAGTAAAAACAGCTTTTGCGAGTAGGTTTGGCAAATTTATAAGCTCTCGTATATACGTATATGCTCTCAGGCACTGCGATTTTAAAGAGTGTTCTGCTTTTAAAGCAAAAGCAAAGATAACAAATTGGCTTTATTCTATTAACTATTAAAAAGTTAATTAATTCTTTCGTCGTAGATAACTTGAAGCCTTAAATTTTAGCAATATTTATGTTAAAAAAATTATTTGTTATTTTTAATTTTCTTTTTTCCCTTGTGTTTGGTGAACATACTTATTTTATAAGTTTTATTCTCAATTGTGTTTTCTTTTGTGTAAGAAAATGTACCTAGATCGATTGTTATCTTTTATTGTTAATAATGATAAGTAATTAATCAATTAATAATTTAACCACTATTGGCACAAATATTTCACTGGTACCCCAAGTTACTAGCGTAGCTGAGTTTGGGGACCCCTGGTAAATTTACTTTTTAAATTACGTGCAATGTACCAAAATTTGTATTATGTTTTATTATTGTAATTTTATTATTCTTGCATTAAATTTATTTTTCTTTTCTTTTCATGTAGCACACAACAATGTCCACCGAGCTACTATGACGTAGCAATAATAGATGTCTACGGAAATACTACGACGTAGCATACAACGATATCTACATAGTTACTACGATGTAGTACACAACGATGTCGTATAGCGTGGCACAGAACTATATGTAGCACACAACGAGTGACAATAAAAAAATTGGCCAAGTTCGCGTCGGACTCACGCACAAAAGGTTCCGTACTACTACACAATATGGGTACGAAACCCTAAATATATACAGGGTAACAACGATATTAGTATGTCGTAACAACATCAAGGAGACACAAAGGGAGCTGCTAAAATGTTAGCGCATGACAAACAATGGGGTTCCCACTGAGTACGGAACCCCAATTTTTATTATTTGTTTTTTTATTTTAGAGAATTTACAGCAATTTGGCCAAATTTGAAATGTGAATGTATTACCATCTTTGATCATACTATCTTGTTACTCAAACTAGAGCACTACGGTGTAAGGAATAACACATTGAAATTATTGAAGTCATACCTCCAAAACAGAAAAGAATTTGTAGAAATTAAAACTATAGAAGTGCAACACGAAAAACAATTCAATTCAAGCACAGCCACGGTCAGAAGAGGAGTCTGTTAAGGTTTAATCTTGGATCCTACTTTTTATCGTGTTCACAAATGACCTTGTTAATTATGTAATGAAAACCATGCCAGAAAATAGGTAAGTTGTGTCTGCAGATGACACTAATGCAATCATTTCTTCTGTAGATATAAAAATCCTTAATGTTAAGGTAAATGATACTCTCAGGACTCTTGATTACTGGTTTAACATAAATGAACTAAAGCTTAATGCAACAAAAACTAGCGCTTTGTTGTTTTAGACTACAGCTGGAAATAAAAATAAACTAGTAATATCTATAAATGGTGACAAAATCCATTTTATGGAAGAGGTTAAGATTTTGAGAACCTGCATAGATTCGCTGCTTAATTGGAAACATGAGCTTAATGCAATTGTAGGATCTATTATCTCAATATGCTACACTCTTAGAAGCTTAAGAGATGAAGTTTGCATTAAAGAGTAAAAACTGTAGATTATGTTCTAGTGGAATCGAGACTGAGGTACAGCATTACATTTTGGTGAAGCAGCTACAAATAAAACATAGAAAAAGCATTTATTTTATAAAAGCGGACAATTCGAACTATGGTTCGTATTCCACAGTAGGAATAATGCAGAAAATAATAGAGTTGATGCTTGTGATAGTTGGCACTTGGTGGAACTTTTGATACATTTTTGATTGAAAAACATTTGTTCTTGTCCACTTATTTATATTATTTCCCTTACCGGTTTCGCTGTTATAGCATTATTAAAGGTTTTTAGGTTAGGTTATATGAATCATATGAATCATAATACTGTACGTTAACAACAAAAAACCTTTGATAACGCTATAGGAGCGAAACCGGTAAGGGAAATAATATAAATAAGTGGACAATTACAAGTGTTTTTCAATCGAAAATGCAGAAAATAATACTTATTTAAAGTTGCACATTTTGACTGCTCCAAGTCGTATACGTCTTGGTTTTTTTATCGGATTTGGTCAAGGTGTTACACAAATTTGAATACAAAACTAGACAGGAAGAGAGATTGAGTTCTTGTCGCAAAGATCTAGCCAAAAGTTTATGTCAAAAGTTAAATATAGTAAATCTCAGTGCGCAATTCCGATCAGTTTCATGCATTGTTTGATAAATTGCCACGTGAGCTAAAAATTATTACGAGTTTCAAAGCAACAGCCAGCTAAACGTACCTTCCGAAGCACGCATATGTAGCGAAGACAAATTAACGTGCACCGTGAGGATTGAACCAACAACCTCTCGGTTAGCAGGCAAGCGCTCTACTACTCGGCTACAAATGCAGTCAATAACCTTATTATTATTCGTTAGTACCTCCAAGCGACCAGGAATGTGAACAACGTATGTACACTCGTCGGTATCTGTAAACACCCACACACACATAGACGATAGTTTGTCCTTACACCCACACACACTACACAATGAAGAGGACATCGAGTCTCCGCTTTTACTGAGGATTTCTAATTGAGGGGCAAGTGGAATGGAATGCTGGAATCGTTTTGTTAATTCTATTTACGTTAACTTATTTAACTCGTATGGTTGTTGTGCTGCTTGTTTTTATGCTAGAATCTTATCAACTATGCGCGAACATTTTTATAAATTTTCACAATTATTACATAATTTTAATCAAAAACAAGTTTAAGACGTCGTCGTCATGACTTAGAATGAGTTAAATATTATTAATTAAATACCCCAAGTATTAATATAATTATTATAATAATATTATTATTCTAAGTTTGGGAAAGGTATCTGTGACTATACAGCCTTAAATTACGTATTCATTTTTTAGATCCATAGACTCAAACGGTTTGGTCTGATTTTTTTCTTCTTCATCTACATATATTTTACTACCAGCTTCTGCCCACGGCTTTACCCGCGTGGCCTACTGGAAACAAATGACATTTTTGTATTCAGAAACAAACATTATAAGCGCTCTTGCTCCACAAGTATACAAACTGACAATATCCCAAGCAAAGCAATTAGGATGAAGTTCTATGTTAAACTAATCTCTAGGATGAGAGTTGTATGGTTTTAACAGAACTCAAACCGATTGTTAAAAGATCTAATTACGAGTAGAAGACAGCCAAAAGTGGATAGTGAATAATTAATATGGTTTTACAACGAAATACGCAGTATTTCATTGTAAACAATATTTTTTTGATTTTCCCTTCAAGTGCTAGAATTACCAGAGTGCTCATGTTGTACGTCTTCAACGACGTAGTTTTTGTAAACTGATATGTATTTGAAGCCCATTACTGATAAACCACTACTCGTCCGACGTACGCTGACGTCGCGTTTCGCCTCTGGCTTTACCCGCGGGGATATTGTATAAACGTATGTAATCTCAAACATAACAATGACAGGTAAATAGCTGTGGTCTAGTGTTTCCCGTTATGTACACAATCACTCGATAATCCTATTGAGTACACTCCATCTCTTCTGACCTAGATCCGGCCACCGGCCCTCTCCTCTCTTGTCTATCCTAAGTCACGCGTATACTATGAGATATACATTTGTGGGTATAAGACTATTTTCGCTGCTTTATTAATTACAGGCTCTATGAAAATTCTAAATTGTTCTCTTACCAGAGAATTAAATTGAGTTTTCCAAAAAACAGGCTTGTGAAGTAGTTTTTTCGCTATTCGAGGACGTCTTATTTAAGACGAGTGAGGGGTCAGGTGCGGGGTGAACTTACTGAGAGGGGTCTAATTGTGTAAGTGATTGGCTTTTATCTGAGACCACTTGTGTAGTATCCTAAAGTTATAAAGGTTCAGTATCTAACAAAATAGCCAGAATGCATTACTACGAGGAAAATTAAATGACTTATCACACAGAATAATACTGTAAAGATATCTATGATTTTTACAGTTTTATTTATTTAAACTTTAGACCACATGAATAGTAGTAAATAACACCTTAAATGAAAAAAGAGAATTTCCTTTGAAGCAAAAAGCTGTATCCTGAGAGCAGCAAGGGATTCTAGAGTAGAATCTCGAGTGTAGCGGGCTGTACAAGAGCCGAGATGTTCATTTTTCTTTGGTTGTTCTGTATTTCAAGTAACGAAAGCTAACTAAAGTTGGCGGTTTTTAGAGTTCCGCACCCAAAGGTCTGTCTGGTCTGTCCGTCCGTCCGTCCGTATGTCACGGGTCTATAGGTTGCAGACGGAACGAGTTAAAGATTTGACATTTGGAAATGTTATGTAGAATGTTGACACAAAACCGAATTTAGAATTTAAAATTAAGTAAATTATTTTTCAGATGTGTTTTTCATTATGGTGTTTCATTTTCATGAAAGAAGAGCAAAAAATATTATGGCGTATCCCGCCATGCCAGCTTTTTTATAGGTATTGTATGTTTATGCTTGTTACAAATTTACTTGGGTGGTGGGTTCACTTAGGCGGAAACACAAAACTAGTTATTGAATAAAATAAAATTAAATAAAATAAAAAATTTCTTTATTCAGGTTATTGTGTTTTTATTTGACTATGAGATCAATGGTTCGAAAGTAGATGTCAGCTTTGGAGTAATTTTAAGAAGGAATCACAAATCAATTTAAAGTTTATAATAGTATGATTTTTATTGTGTTCAGTAGTACTGACTTCCCTTCTGGAAATGTAGAATTTAGTGCGACTAGAGAATCACTTGACCCTACCGTACAGTTACTTTTAGTACTTAGTGTAGGGAACAGGGCACCCCGAGGTACTTTTATATAACACTATATAATGGTTGGAGAAAAACTCTTTTCGCAAATAGTATGTATGAACTTTTAATAAAATCTCTTCGGCTATACCATTAGTATCTGGCTGGTTTTGGTATTATTAAAAAGTTTAAATTTTAAAAACGTTAATTCCAAATTCAAATTTTTGTTCTAAGCGTTTTCAATCCGGAAATTTTAATGTCAAAGATGCACCTCTGGGCGCCCTGTTACGGATAAAATGGATGCCATTTTTGAAAAAGTGGAGCGAGATCGGCATATCAGTAGTTACGATGTAGCTGAAGAACTGGGGATTGACCACAAAACAGTTTTGGCGCATTTGAAAAAAGCTGGGTACACAAAAATACTCGATATTTGGGTGCCTCATGAGCTCACCGAAAGATACAATAATGAACCGTGTACTCATTTGTGATACTTTATTACGACGTAATGAAACTGAACCATTTTTGAAAAACCTGATAACTGCTGATTAAAAGTGGATCACGTACGACAAGAACGTGCGAAAAAGGTCGTGGTCAAAGGCGGTCAGGCTTCACAGACTCTGGCGAAACCTGGGTTATCTCGCAACAAGGTAATGCTGTGTGTATGGTGGGATTGGAAGGGCATTATTCATTATGAGCTGCTACCGCCAGGCAGGACCATCGATTCTGATCTCTACTGCGAACAACTGATGAGATTAAAGCAAGAAGTTGAGAGAAAGCGGCCGGAATTAGTCAACAGAAGGGGTGTGGTTTTTCATCATGATAACGCTAGACCTCATACATCTTTAGCCACTAAGCAATAATTAAGAGAGTTTGGCTGGGACGTATTAATGCATCCGCCGTATAGTCCTGACCTTGCACCTTCAGATTTCCACCTGTTTCGGTCTCTTCAGAATTCTTTAGGCAGTTTCAGGTTAACATCACGAGAGGACTGCCAAAACCAGTTGTCGCGGTTTTTTGATCAGAAGCCCCAGAATTTCTATAGCAATGGGATCATGTCCCTACCTACAAGATGGCAGAAAGTTATCGAACAAAATGGCACCTACATACTTTAGTTAAATGTAAATAAACTGTTTTGAATTTTCATATAAAATGCGAAGAAACTTTTTCCCCAACCTATTATAATATACATACTACAATGTACCATACATTTAAGTTACACTGAATATAAATATAAAAAAAATAAAAAAATATGTTACGGGTAAAGTCCGAAGTTTTGAAAAATCAAAAATAGGTGCGACGACGAGCGAAGTGAGGGCGCATGGATTTTGACAACATTGGACCCCGAAGTTTTGTATAATATTACCCGGGTAACCCTAGATTTACCCGACTTCAGGCTTTATCCGTAACATATATATAATTAAAATTCCTGACTGACTGACTGATATATCAAGACACAGAATAAACCGCCGGTCTTAGAGACATGGAATTTGGAGAGTGTGTTCTTTTTGAAGTGTAGCTATCCACTAAGAAAGGGTTTTTCAAAATTCTTTCCCTAGGAGGGTAAAATGGGGGGTTGAATTTTCTGTGAAACTTTTTATTCTCTGCGTCGATAAACTCGGAAATTGGTACACATACTCTTTAATTAAAGTTAATAGCGCTTCGAAAATACTACACGGCATAGTAGATGGGTATAAGGGGCGCAAACTGTGCCCGGCGCGGGAGTATTATACTAATATTTGCAAGTTATAAGTAAGTAGTTACATGTAAAATATGCGTTTGTGTCTCTATTAAATAATATTTTCTTATAAAAAGTTAGCGAATCTAAACAAAACATGTACTTCCTATATTGTCGTAACATTGTAAGCAGATTATGGCTTGAAAGTCAATTAAATAAGTTTTAGGTATATTTAATACGCGTTCTCAAGGTTTTGAGAACTACCTGTTTTATGCAGGCAACGAAACCAAATCCTGAGCATTTCCATGCTTTGATGCTTATTTCAAAATTCTCTATAATTAATTCAGTGATCACCGGCATTGGAGCTACAACAATCGTATCTCAGTTTATGTGAGCACTGAACAGGCGTACCCCCCCCCCCCCTCGCCCCGTCCCACTCCTGCCCGCTCGCCTCGCTCGGTGCCGCTTTGTCTGCTGCACAATAGGACGCTTTGCCTATTTTCTTACCGTTCTTCTTGTGTTTCCGATTGCAAATTGCTGTTGTCGCCTCGCGACATGGGGGATGATTGTGATCTACCGCTGCGACTAGATGTCGCCTCGCCGCACGCCGCCGGATTAATGAGAATGGAAAGGAGCTTACAAATAATTAATATCTAGTCGTTTATTTGGTTTAGATTTGTTCCGTTGACAAATATTAAAGTTTCGTCTTATCTGAATACTACTGGGAAAATTTCGTTTGTATTTTTACTCAAATTTGTAAAATGTTAGATGCAGTGTTTGTTCTGCTCGTATGTATGTTTCATTAATTAATCAACATAGGCATTCTTCATAGGTCTCTAAAGCCGTAATTTATCATGGATACTATTCAGAAATATATAAGAAATAATCATTCATACGAATATAACGTTTACAACCTACTCGCATTATCTTGAGTTATGATGAGAGAAAATTTCTTAGAAAACTAGAGTGTTTCTGGAAATAACACCTATAATACGTGTATCTTGTTTGGTCACTGGTCACACGGAGCTCAGGGGATCTAATCACTCGACCCTCGTCAGGGCCCCGCCCGCCCTGGCCCCGAGTCCAGCCCTGGCTTTGTCAATCACAAGCTTGATCCTGAGGGGCCGGCTCGAGGTAAACACGACGTGAAATGTCCGGGTTGTGTGTCGGGTGGTTCTGGGCTGAGGTTTCATCTCCCTTCACCAACAACGCATACTCACAAGCTCATTCATGAGTGAGTGTTTTATTGCTGTCTATTCCTGGCATTTACCTGTTAATAAATTGTCATTGAAATTGTTTAGATAGATAGATACGTAGCGGTGTCATGACCGTTTAGTGTTTAAAATACTTTCTCAAAATGCCTTATGTATGGCTACCGCTGAGACGGAAGATGAGAAGGGAAGTAGGATGGGATAGTGGGATTAGTAACGGTTTGCCACCATTAAAATAGAATTACCCATGTTTAATTGCTAACATATACAATAAAGTGTTACCTACCCTTCTCAAATCAGACGTATTTAGGACAGAGTCTGCGGCAATGCTTTTAAGCTTCTTAAAATACCTACATGTGTGTCCCGAAAACCCTTTTAAAAATTCAATTATGCAAGAAAAATAAAACGTTTTACATTCTGTATAAAAAAGCTTCACAAAATGTAGGAAAATCACCAAAAATTATGAATATTGATATCTTTGTTTATCGGAGGAGTCAGTTTTTTTATTTTAAAACAAGAGATCAATACGTTAGCAATATCAAGGTAGATATTGGTATTTACCGGATGTAAATAGAGAGAGCTAATAAAAAACAACAGCGCAAATGTAACAAAAAAATTTACTGCACAGGATTTGTCAAACGTTTAGAAAAAAAAATTGCATTAGTAGAGAATGACGATTCAACCAAACATACGAACTTTTGCGAATAGTTTAGAATCTTGTATTCGTATAAGATATAAAATGTCACAGACGTGTTATAGTGATCCATACTCTAATGTGATGACTCTTGTTGGCAGATGACAGCTAAGTATATTTAAGGTCTATAATAATTATCAAAATTTGTCACTTTAGATACTTTTACCCCCATCCCTATGCATAGTTCACGCCAAACTTGAAGTCGGCTGAGTAAAGTTAGCTCCAGCGAGACGAATAGAGAGAAATAAGTCGGTACCGGTCGAATGACTCCATCCTGTTTCGTCCACTGCTGGAGATAGGTCTTTCCAAGATTTCGCGACTCTTGGCTGTCTTCCTGGAAGAAATGCTCTACACACGATAGGCAGGCGGGTTGGTTAACGCAGTGCCAAAACCCTTGCACCAGAGATGCCGTTGCCCATCACTAGTCTATTTAATATAAGACCCGGCAATTGAGGATGAATGTACAGCCATCAATCGGTCCCAGGCATTGTGGTGGGCCACCTGGTCGTGTCTGTTTGAGAGCTGTCCTTCTACTCTCCCTCGAATAGCGCTGGCGGGTTTGCGAGTATGATGGTGATACCTCCACAGTCGAGCCCGGCATCAGCTCTATCACCTCTAATGACCTATACTACGCAATTGCTCGTGATCCTCCCCCGGTATGGCCACCATGACGGTATGCTGGAACACAAAGATTAGTTTACCTTAGGTGCGGGTGAGGCCGGTGACAAGCGACGGCTGAAGCTTACCACGAGTAAATAGGTACCTATGTCAGGCCAAGATACGATGACCTTACTCGACACTACAGAGATATTTGTTGGTATACCTCTTTATGATCATGACATCTGCGACAAGGCATGCATGCAGCGACAATATTCTTACTTCATCGAACGACAAATTATTGTCTAAACAATATCGTTTTATTTACTAAGTACAGTTCTATTTAATCTAAACTGTACTTCTGAAGTTTGTCTATCGTCTCGTTCATGTATGTTTATCTATAAATTCGAGAGCTTACTTCACTAAAACGCGTTTTAGTTAGACGCAAACTGTAACTAATAAAATGTATACTCTTTTTGTTAAGAAATAAATGAAAATAAAAAATATTGAAAACACGACTGCCGGAATAGAGATTTTATTCGGATTTCAGTGCAGTCGGGGACATACAAAACAACACGTATCTAATGTAATAGTCCCCTGACTACACGGAAATTCGAACTAAATCTCTATACTGTAATACTTTTTTGTATATATTTATAGCCTATTCCAGTCAAAATCCTTTAAGTATTTTAACGATACCACACACTTTGATATCATTTCAGGCATTAAGAATTTGTGGTGAAATATAAAAAAATACCCACATGAACCCTGAAAACAAGACACTCCTTTTTTGGGGTCAGAACACATGAAAAATCATACCACACGCTGCCACGCACCGGGCAGTGGCCGTCACCGCGCAGGAACGTGCTAGAACAATGCTACGTGACTACGAGATACAAGCCCACCATCAGCCAGATATTGACTTCCGCCCACTAGGAGGCTATAATGTACGCTCTACGTAGACGAGTGTTGCGACTCTCCCGGCACTTGATTAAATTCCTCTTCACTTCCAGACGAGTGAACAGAATTTCGCTTTAAGCAACTGAACGGAACTTCTCGCAGATTTTCCTATATGTAATTGTTTAGTGAAAGCTTTAATGCGAATTCTCATTATGATGAGAGGACATCGATGATACAAGGTTAGTTTTTCAAGTGGCCGTGAATGGCCAAATCTGAAACTTAAGGGTATAGCTAAAAATGCTCAAAGGAGCCTCGGGACCAATTTTGAAAAAAACCATTATTACATTTTTACGGGTTACCGATTACGTCACGTACCTCGCGTACTTAGGGAAAAGAAATCCGGCGGCGGAGTCGGGTTCTATGTCAAGTGCGGTATCACGACGTGGAGAGTGATTCATCCCCCAACTAGTAGCGAGATTGAACAAATGTGGGTAGGCGTCAACATTAAATCGGTCAAACTAGTTTAAGGATCGGTGTACAGACCGGACTGAGTGAACATGGATATCTTTCTCGATGCTCTGACAGATTCAATTGCTTCTTTCTCACAATATGACCGAATTGTTGTTCTGGGAGATTATAATGTTGATGTGCTAAAAAACGATAGCGAAACAACACGAATCCATGAATTTCTTACCTACACCAATCTTAAAAATCAAGTAACAAAGCCAACGCATTTTACTGATTCAATCCATCCATCCATCCATCCATCCATCAGCCCGTGTTCGTCCACTGCTGGACATAGGCCTTTCCCAAATTTCGCCACTCATGTCGGTCCTCCGTCCTCCTCATCCAGCCGCCCCCCGCAACGTCCTTCAGGTCGTCGGTCCAGCGGGCACGAGGTCGTCCTACACTACGCTTTGCTGTACGTGGTCTCCATTCTAAAGCCTTTCGGCCCCAACGGCCATCATGTCGTTGACAAATATGGCCTGCCCACTGCCACTTCAACTTACTGATTCTGCAGGCTATGTCGGTTACTTTCGATCTCCGACGGATCTCCTCATTTCGGATTCTATCCATCAGAGATACCCCAAGCATAGCCCGCTCCATAGCTCGCTGAGCGACCTTAAACCGGTGGATCAGACCCTTTGTAAGAGACCACGTCTCAGCGCCATACGTCATCACAGGAAGGACGCACTGGTTGAACATCTTAGCCTTTAAGCACTGCGGTATTGACAACGTAAATATGTGACGCAACTTTCCAAATGCTACCCAACCCAAGCATATTCTTCTGTCAGCCTCGGCGTCGAATTTGTTTTTATCCAGCTGTATGACTTGACCCAGATAAACATATTTTTGAACAACTTCGATGCTGACATTGTCGACGGTTATTGGCCCTTGGATGACGTGACAGTTGGACATGACCTTAGTCTTATCCAAATTCATCCGCAGGCCCACTCGTCTCGAAGAATCGCCAAGACCGCGCATCATTTCCTCTAGTTCCTGCAGCGATTCCGCCATTATGACGATGTCATCGGCAAAACGAAGATGTGAAATGTACTCTCCGTCTACGTTTATGCCTCGTCCATTCTAGTCTAGTGTTTTAAAGACGTCCGTCCTGATTCAAGTGCGATACTAATTGACTTGATATATACCGACGGAAATGTTTTAAATATAACAAATTTGACTAGAGAAAGAGGTCACAATATGATATTTACTGAATTAAAAATAGCTAAAAACAAGCCAAATCCGAGGTGGTCGTATCGCAGAGACTTGAGTTTTATTAATCTTGACAGTTTTAACCGAGACCTACAAAACGTTGATTTTGAATATATAAAATCATAACACTCCGTTGATGAAATGGTTTCTGTATTTAATAATGAGATCTTCAAACTTTTTGATACTCATGCACCCACTAGAAAAACTCGTATTAAAGACAAACCAACACCTGGCTTACTGACAACGTGCGAAAAATGATGAAATTGTGTGGCAAAGCACTTAAAAAATATAAATAATACAATTCAATTTCTACACAAGATGACTATAAAAACCTTAAGGCCCTAGTTTCTTCTAGTATTATTTTGAGAAAAAGGCATATTTCAAGCATTTTATAAATAATAATATAAATAGCTCCAAATGACATTGGAAAAATCTCAAAAACACTATTCTTCCCGATTTCAAAAATAAAAGTGAGATGCTTGATTACCTTACCAACCCTGATGAAATTAATAAACTTTTTTTATATCTGCCAGGCGACAATAACGTTATCATTTCACACCTTACATATTATCAGTTTAACAGATTTAATGAAAACTCATTTGAACATTCATTGCCAAATGAAAACACAGTCGCCAAAGTAATATCAATTAATAAGTCAAACGCACTGGGAGCTGATCTAATAGCTATGGATATGATAATTTTGACCCTTCCTGAAACACTAGGTATTATAACTCATATTAAAAATACATCAATTGCTACAGGTAGATTCCCGGACACATGAAAGACGGCGCTAGTTACACCTACTCCTAAGAAAGACCATCCAGTCACCTTTGAGGACTTGCGAGCGATCAGCTTGTTACCTTATTTGTCCAAAATCTTAGAAAAGATAGTTTATGATCAGATTATAAAATACTTAGAGACAAATCAAATTTTGCCATAAAAACAGTCTGGTTTCAGCAAGGGACTAAGTACCAATACAGCATTGCTCGATGTCGTTGACAATGTACTTAGTGCACAAGACAACGGTATGCGTACTATTCTTACATTACTAAGTTTCGCACGTGCCTTTGACGCTGAAGCATTGGGTGCAAGACGGGCGTATCTCAGAAAAGTTGATTTCGAGATATTCACATTTAAAGTTTTTACATGTGTGTAATTTTGTAACGGGAGTTGCTAGAGTGCTGTTTTTTTTTAATGCATTACTAGGTTATTAAGGAATATCCAAGGCGTTTTGTTTTGGTTTAAATATCACTAGGAAAAAACATCATAATATTTTTTTACACACCCATGTCACACGCTCTTGTTGCACCCAATTGTAAAATATTCAGGCCGTCCTATTTTGTTTGGAAAGAAAACAGTTTTTAATTTTAAAAATCAACTTTAAGGTTGCAATTTAAAAAGAAAGTGTCTAAATAGCCGTTAGTGGCTTCCTTATTTTTAACTTTATTCGACCGCTAGGGATAGGTTGCGACGACGAGCGAAGCGAGGAGGAGCGGTTAGGTTGACATGCAAGTACATATTAAGGAGCCGAGCGAAGCGGAGCGGAGCAAGGCGACCCCCGTAGTTTAAACAGAATTCCCGATATGCAGATAAAATCAATTTCCAAACTTTTTCCGATGACTAACGGTTCAATAATTTATAAAATTAAAGGACCGCTTCCCTTTTCGAACTGTACATTGCAAATTGAACTTTATTAGTTCAAGTTAAGGAAGATATTCCAACAGCTAAATAATGACTTACGGTTCAATAATTTTAAAAATCAAAAGGCCGCTAGTGGTCGTTCATTCACTTCCATTGAAAAATCAACTTTAATGTTCCAATTTAACAATCAAATTAAATGTCCTACAGTAATCATATATTTTAATGAAGCCTTAAAACTATTGATATCGTAAATAAATAAAATCACCAGAAGTACTGGATGACATCTTCACTCCAAAACTAGTCAAAATAAAGTAATGGGTTGTTACCCGTTTGAAACAAACGAAGTTCGCGTGGTGGGTGCAACAAAGGCGTGCGACCTGCGGTCACATTTAGACGCACGGAGCCATCTATTATCATCCAACCAAAATGAGTTTTTGACACATAAAACTAAATAGAGCTGCGGTTCTTTTGGTGTAATAATATTAAAAAGGGCGTAAGAGCCCTAACGCCCTTGTTGCACCCAATGATTCTATTAGTCTTTTGTGGTCCAAATTATCGTACTGTCTATGGTTAAAATTCAAATTCAAATTTATTTGCACCATAATGTTCGAAAGGTCTTAAATAACATTTAGTATACTATCAATTACGGACCTGTTTCACCTGTTCTGCTTTTAAATGGTTCGATAGTTATCTCAGTGGACGAAATCAGTTTGTTCAGATGCGCAAACTCTTGTCCTTCGCGGAGGGGGTGTACGGTGGTCACACGCTACATCGTTTGTTTCTTCTAAATACAGTCCATTAGAACGTGCGGTTCCATAAGGCTCCATTCTGGGTTCACTGCTTTTTATAATTTACAGCGCAGATATTATTAAAACTATCGAACACTGTAACTTTCACATATATGCTGATGACATACAAGTGTAAATTGCCTGCGGATTTAAGATGTTCTAAAAATATTTCAACGTTTAAACATAAATTAAAAACTTTATTAATAGAAAAGTCTTACTATAGCACGACCGATTATTTAGAAGATAATAGACTAAATGAATGTTTTGAACGTTGCGAACTCGGAAACGCGACCGATTTTTAGATGATCCATGACAAAGATATTTAATGGTACCATATCGCGTGGGTGGCGATGTTTTGGGTTCGGGGTTGGACTGGCGGTAATGAAATGTCCGACATTCATATGAAAACCGTGTAATAATGGCTTGTCACAAACAACAGCTTACAAAATGGTGAATCGAGAAATCGGGACGCAAGCGACGCGCGCGCGGGCTATCCCGTTGGCACTCATTGCTCGACTGTCGGCGCGGGCGTCGCGTGTTACCCATGCAAATAATTATATGTGAAAGCGAGACGGCACGACGCCTCTTGTCCTTCGCGGGGGAAGTCTACGGTGGTCACACGCTACACCCTCCCCCTCGAGCTCATGAGACCGACCCTGGTCATGAGATCGCACAGCATTATTCTGACGGGGGCGTCCTCTTTTACGCTTTGGCATGACAGGATCAGGAGGTGTGTCCTCTCTATTGTAAAAACGACTAAGTTCCGACACGTGAAACTTGCCCACAACCTCCTCCGGAGCATTCAGGTTCGACACCAGGTAAGTAGTAGGACTGACCCTTTTCGTAACCAAATAAGGACCATCTCGTTTTGGTACCAGTTTTGCAGACAATCCCTTTGCAGCATTACTCAGGATGTGAGATTTTAACAAAACCTGACTTCCTATCTCAAATGATTCTGCAGGTTTCCGAGACTTGTCGGCGTAGTCCTTTCTTTTGTCTTGCTGTGACTCTACTCTATCTCGAATAGTAACCAAAGAATTAAGGAACTTTTCCAAATAGGGCGTGATCTGCGGCACAAAATTTTCCTTTCTCAACACAGCTCTGATGTCATACTGAACATTCAACGGAGACCGAAGTTCTCTGGCGAAAGTCAGAAACGCTGGTGATACGCCAGTTGTTTGACACACCGCTGAATTCATAGCGAACCTTATCGATGGCAGATGTTCTGGCCATGTAGTATGATTTGTGTCGACTAACTGTGCCAGCTGAAACTTTAAGTCCCGATTTTTCCGCTCGGCCGGATTCGCTTCTGGGTGGTAAAGAGGCAATAGGTCCTGTTTAACACCAAGAATAAACATGCACTGCTGCATGACGGCCGAAACGAATTGAACTCCGTTATCAGAGACAACGCGACGAGGTAGTCCATAGCGGAGAAAGTATTCCTCTATAAGGACTCGAGCACACGCCTCAGAAGTCGCTTCTATTAAGGCGTAAAGCTCAACCCAACGAGTCGCTGTATCCTCTACTAACAATATCCACCGCTCCCCCTTTTCGCCTGCTGGTAACGGTCCAAACAAATCGATGGCCAAAACTTCCCCCCTTTGATGGAGTACTGGAGTCTGCAGAAGACCAGAGGGTTTTTCGTTAGATGGCTTGTATCGTTGACAACTCACGCAGGTTTTTACGTAATCTGCAATGAAACGCCGCATGCCAGGGAAGAAAAATCGCTGGGAGATCCTATGAAAAGTCCTATCAACGCCATGATGGCCAGATATTGGGGAGTCATGACAATCCTTCAAGATGTCGAGACGCAAACTAGCAGGAACAACTAACTGCGGCTCTTCACTATCGACATCTGGATTGTATCTATATAATACCCCTTGCTGCATGAAGTAGCCTCTCTCAGACCAGCGCTTCCCCTCAAGACAAATAGACCCTAAACCACTTTCTAAGTCATTCATTATCTTCTCCAACTCTGGATCATCCAGCTGCGCGCGACGAAGATCGGATGGACTCCTTGCAGGTAAGTCAACGACGACCGAGCATATTCCACACTGATCTTTATTTTCTGCTTTGCAGGCAGGACGACTGAGCGTGTCAGCAACGACGTTGGCTTTAGGAACCAGAAGCGCAGGAGACGCACACGCTGACTCACACTCCTCAATGATGTCGTCTGCCAACATCTTTTCAATTTCCGCCTTCATTAACTCTTTCTTAGAAGGAGACACTCGATAAGGTGGAACCGCAATAGGAGAGTGGTCGCCAGTGTCGATTCTGTGCTCCGCAAAGGGTATGGGGGCTCCCCCTAGCTCAAAAATGTCCTGATTGTCTCTGAGGAGGCGCGAAAGCGCGTCGCGTTGTTCTTCATTAAGGATCGTCGCCTCGTCATACCTAAGGACATTCACAGCTGCACACGAAGTTGGAGGTGACATGCTTTCAAACGTTAACTCGAACTTACGCTTATTATTTTCAGCAAAGTGCCAGCTGGCCTTACCAAAATCAACCGAAACATTGAAATTAATCAAAAAGTCAATCCCTAGAAGGCTCTCATTACTGTCAGCCTCAGGAAAAATCAAAAAGGCAACATTCTTAGTTTTATGTTAGAGTGTCACCTTCACCTCCGTAGTAAGTACATTCATTACTCTGTTAACGCCATCCGCCAACTTTACAGATCTAGTTGACGGGTGCATAGGATGTCCTTTAGCCTTGAGAAGAGCGTATAACGTGTGACCGGCAACGCAACTTTTTGCCGCGGAGTCTACCAGCGCAATACCGTGTTTACCTAAAATACTTATATTTAACACCGGTCTTCGGAAGGGTTGACAATTCTCAGCTTGAGAAAAAAAATGGGATTCGTTGGGTTGTATGCTACAAATTTGATCAGCTCCAGATTTTCCGCAAAGAGACTGACAGCCGTTGGCTTCCTCGAAAAAAGGTTGACAATCTCTTGGTTCCTTATTAAAAGGTTGGGAGCCACTGGGTTTCTTGCAAACAGATTGACAATCGCTGGATTTCCCGCAAAAAGATTGATAATCTCTGACATCCCCATGTAAATTTTGAGAACCATTAAGTTTTATGCAAACCGATTGAGAATCTCTGGCATCACCATATAAACTTTGAGAACCGGTGGAGTTCATGCTAAGAGATTGACAATCGCTGAATTTTCCGCAAAAAGATTGTGAATCTCTGGCATCATCGTATGAATTTTGAGAACCGGTGGGTTTCAAGCAAAGAGATTGACAATCGCTGAATTTTCCGCAAAAAGATTGTGAATCTCTGGCATCATCGTATGAATTTTGAGAACCGGTGGGTTTCAAGCAAAGAGATTGACAATCGCTGGATTTTCCGCAAAAAGATTGTGAATCTGTAGCATCATCGTATGAATTTTGAGAACCGGTGGGTTTCATGCAAAGAGATTGACAACCGCTGGATTTTCCGCAAAAAGATTGGGAATCTGTTGAATCACAGAGCGTATCCAAAGTACTAGCGTGAGCCGTAAACTCCCCCTTGACGTAAGTACCACAAATAATATTATTTTGCTTATTACTAGTACACACACACTTAACATCTCGGGTATTATCAATCGATGTAACATCGTTACGACATCGTTCACTCATAATAATCTCCTTACAGTTATTATTAAAATCATTGGAATTTTCTACTAAATCACTTTCAGAGTTATTGTTCATGCACATAAGACATTTAGTGAAAACCCCTACGGTAGCCGTAGGGTTACCTTCCGTAGGCAACGACGAGTTAAAACGTTCGGCGGCGACGCCCTTGACCTCTGGAGCGGCCATGTGACGGGCGGTGTGGTTGCTATGCGCCCGCTCTTCTATAGCCGTTGCCGTCGCAAGCGCGGGAGACGCGGGACTAGCGAGCGCGGCCGTCGCGGGGCGCGCGGGTGTTGCGCTTCTCGCAGGAGAGTCGGTTGGCAACACGCCGGGCGCAGGGGGTGACATGCCGAGCGCGGGGGGCACCCGCGGCTCTGACGATGGGCTTTCCCTTAGTGACGCCGACATCAAAGGCACGGACTTAGACGCGCACCCTTTATTATCACCGAACACTTGACGCGAATTTAACGAATAAAACGATTGACCGGGGCTAACGCTACAGTTCGGACACTTAGACCGGATAACATTTGGGGCCCCGCAACCGTAACACTGCACTGCACTTTTGTCATCTTTCCTATCATTTTTATTACTGGTATTCACCACTTCAGTCTTGTTAATAATTTTCTCGCAACTGTCCCTGGAGTGACCACTACGTTTACAATATACGCAAAACGGACGTTTCGGCTTTCCCGTAGGAACCAACGACGACTTATCGGTGGACTTCACGGTAGCGGCGGCAGGGCGGGACGTACTAGCTCCGGCCCTGGCGTCGTCGACGCGCGGAGAGTCCTTGTCCTTGTTGTTGCGCGAAAAATTGTCGGCTATGGTTCGTGAAGACTTCGAGTGATGCGGAATAGATTTTTGAGGATTTGCATGCTTATTTATCTCTTTAAGTGAATCTTCGATGTTGCGAGCTCTGTGTAACAAATCGTCGAATGTTTTTATCGATTCTCTATCTATACGTTTTCTTATGCGGCGGTCAAGGAGACCGAATGCCATGTCCAGCTCAACTCGCTCGCACAAATCTCCCGTGGGTAATTTTGCAAACAAAGCTCGTACCTTTGATATAAACAGATCCGTGTTTTCTTGTCCTTGAACTAAAGAAAATAATTCGCCGTAAATTCGAAAAGGTGGACGACGTTCGCCGAATGCAGCTCGAAGCCTGGTAAGGGCTTCGGACCAGCTAGTAGTGGTGTTCTTTACTCCCTGCCACCACACTGCAGCAGACCCTGTGAACAGCATCGATAAACCACGGAGTGCGTTCTCGTTCGTCATGTTTACGCACGTTTTGTAAACTTCGATTGAATCGATAAAGTTTTCAAGTGACTCTTCCTGGTTGCCACTGTACCGTGCCGAGCACCGTGAGAAGTTCGCGACGCTGGAGTTTCCGATGGATGCAGCGGCCGCTGCAGCTGCAGCCGCGATGGCAGTGTCGGATTGCGGCGTCGACGAGCGAACTTCATGTAACAACTGTTGGCAAAATTCCGCCTGTGACTGTTGCAGTGTTGTGAGTAGATTAGTTAAGGCCTCCTGGCTCATAGTGACGTTGCCGAAGTTCTCCACCTCCGGCGAGACAGCTTGTCGTCTACCTCGAACCATTTTAAATGAAGCAAACGGGGATCACGCGAATGAAACGAACGTCTGATACACAAAATGACGGCTTCGACAGTCGCGTGTAGGCACTGATATCTAATATATCCACTAATATACACATACACGAAGTTTGCAACCAAAAATCACTTTTGGGCGGGCAGTTGTTGTGCCATTTGACCAACACACAAAAACGTTTTAAAACCACAAACACGTTGGGCAGCCAGTTATCGCGTGGGTGGCGATGTTTTTGGGTTCGGGGTTGGACTGGCGGTAATGAAATGTCCGACATTCATATGAAAACCGTGTAATAATGGCTTGTCACAAACAACAGCTTACAAAATGGCGAATCGAGAAATCGGGACGCAAGCGACGCGCGCGCGGGCTATCCCGTTGGCACTCATTGCTCGACTGTCGGCGCGGGCGTCGCGTGTTACCCATGCAACTTATTATATGTGAAAGCGAGACGGCACGACGCCTCTTGTCCTTCGCGGGGGAAGTCTACGGTGGTCACACGCTACAACCATTAAATATCTTTGATCCATGATAATACATAAATGACATTATTATTTAACCATAATTAATGACATTGTTTTTATTATTTGTGTTTCTTGTATATTGGAACCTTGTCGTGAAATGTGTTGTTTAGTTATTTTTTTTTTTTTTTGGTGTGTTTTCTGCCTTTTTGTGTACCTACCAAATTGAATTATTTTTTCTTTCATGCATGACACTAATTGTTGAATTTATTATTTGGTAGCGTACCTAATTTAATGTAATCCTTTTTTATTTTTTAAGTTTTAAATATTTGTATGCCTTTACGGCGGAACATAGCGCACTACAAATTATGTAACTCCATCTTTTAACATACCTATGTTGGACAAATAAATTATATTGATTGATTGATTGATTGATTGATTGTACATTTCGTTTGTACCGGCACATTTTGACGAAGCTGTAACGAAAATGAATGAAGATCTTAATCGTATTCACTCATGATTTTTAAATAATTGTCTAGTGCTGAATCTATGCAAGTCAAAATTTATGATTCTTGGTTCAAGATACAAAACTAAGGAAATTGGTAATCCTGATCTTAAAATAAGAATCCAAAGTCAGCCGGTGGAACAAGTGACTGAGGCTCGCAACCTTGGTATTGTAATGGATGGAGAACTAGAGTTTGAAAAGCATGTCCTTGAGCTGGTCCGCAACTACCTAGGTATTTCTACAGGCTAAAGGTTCTGTATAGAATACGAAACTTCCTCAGAGTCGGAATGAAGCTTAAGCTCTGTGAATCTCTTATCCTATCTAAACTAAACTATTGTATAACAGTGTATGGGCCCTGCCTCTTAGCAAGATCACAGCGCGTAATAAAAAGGGTTTAAAACGCCTGTGCATGGTATTGCTTTGACATTCCTCCCAGATCGCACGTCACTCCTGTTGTGTAGGGTAGATTCCATGTTTAGGGTAACTTTACATTATTATTAATGAAGTTGTTGTTGTCCTCCATTCGAGTGTTTCAGTTATACAACATGGTGACAGCGGTGTATTTTTAATTATCTTCGTAATCCTCGCGAGTTTTTGGATAATAGAGTAATTTAATTGTGTAAATTCTATCTAGGCTTCAAAGTTAATAGTTATTTTGGAAAAGGATCGTCAAAGAATTTAAAACGGAGCATGCCAGGCCACCGCCGGAACTACGAATGGATGCCAGCAACCTGCTCAGCAGAGCTGAAGCGTGGCAGCGATGGAAAACACAATTTATGCTTTTCTTGAAAGCGTCTGGAGTGCACAAGGAGGAAGAAGGAGTTCAATCTATTTTACTCATTAATGTGATTGGGCCGGACGGGTTTGACGTGTATCAGACATGTTTGTTTGTTGGTGAAGAGTCAGCCGACGATGTGAAATTTGTAATTTAAAAGTTCGACGACTACTTCGGGACGAAGCCAAATATTACGTTACAATTTTTTTACTCGCAACTGGGAGGCTGGTGAAATCATTAATCAAGTTACTTATTAATTAAGTTACTTGCGAAGAATTGTGAGTTTTCCACGCTCGAAGAAGGTTTAATCCGGAATCGAATCGTATGTGGGTTGAGAAGCGCCGCGGTGAGGGGTCGGCTGCTCAGATCGGACGATTTGACTATAGAGAAATCTATTAAAATCTGCACGGCAGATGAAGTGTCATCGGACGGTAGCCGTCAGCTAGAGTGTGGAACAGGCCAGGGGTCAGCTCAGATGAACGTGATCGGAGCTCGCGGCGGCGGTGGGCGAGCGGCACCGCCGCGACGCCGCTGGCGCGGAGGACGCGGACAAGCCGGCGGAGGCGGCGCGGCGCCAAGCACGCGCCCTCCCCAGGGGTCAGGGAACCCCAGACAGTCGGCACGTTGGGTTACAGTGTGTAGTGGATGTGGTTCTGCGCAGTGTGAGCCTGGGGCTTGCGCAGCCACTTCAGTAAAGTGTTTTAAGTGTCAGAGTTACGGTCATTTTGCTAGAATGAGCAAGAATTACAGTTCTTACAAAAAAATACATGAACTGGAATGTCGTGAGGAGGACCCGGACAATGATAGCAGCAGTTGTGAGTCATTTTATATTTCTATGGTCTCGGCGGAGTCTGATGAATGGTTTGAAATTTTGTATTGCGACGGTGGCATGGAAAAACTCAAGTTGGATACCGGGGCCGATATAAACGTATTGTCATCTTTTTATGAATATTTACGAATATTTTTTTTGTTTATTTTATTAAAATTGTTTTGTCACATGCATTAAGTAATGCTTATAGTAAAATATTGTAAATATAATATTTTAAGTTGCGGTGTCCGTCTGTGTGTATGCTTGTATCTCATATTGTTACTAATATTACGAGTAAGTAACTCCCATGTAACAGCATAAAAGCAATAAATTTGAGTATTTGTCCTATGAATCATTTTTACTTTTGGGTTTTGATGGTATGTTAATTGAGAAAGATAACATAAAACTAGAATCATACAGTGGTAATTTGATTCCAATTAAAGGGGTTTGTCCACTTAACTGGTACTATAAAAACCAATTATAATATATGTACTTAAATGTGCAATTGCTAAAATCATGTCAAGAACTAATTCTTTTTTATCTTCTATTAATTTCTATCTTCTAAAAGATAGAAGATTTATTTAACATACATACACGAAAATACAAGTAACACAAAATAAATGAAAATTAAAATGACGAAAGGGGGCAGACTCAGTTTTTGTTGTGAGCTACAAACATAGCCGCAAAAAGTTATGTGATGAACTTATGTTACGTATGAGACAAGTTAAGATTTATTTTTTCGTGATGCCATAAATTCCTGCTGTCTTATATTTTTTCATCCCTACACCTAAAGTTAAGTATTTTGTATAGATGATTAATTGAAATAAGCGTTACCTTGCGGAAGTCCATCACTAAGTAAAGGATATATGAATATAATTTGCAATATTCCGCTAAACAATTCTTGGCTAGCTCAGCTTAGCAACACATCCCGAGGATGCCTCGTTCAGAGGCGAAACACGTGTCGATAAGTTTTCTTGCTTGTTATTTAAGATTGCTTTGCTTGTATTGCTTGCTTGTTGCATGTTTTTATGCGGGCGGGCGGGCGGTGCACGAGTCTGCATTTTGAATAGCACGACAAGAATTGTTTAGCGGAATATTGCAAATTATATTCATATATCCTTTACTTATTTTGTATAGTATAAGCATTTATTACAATAAATAAAATACAAATACAAATACAAAATACAAAAATTATTTATTGATACAAAAAGCTTAACCTAGAATAACAATATTGTTTGAAGGCTAAGTATATATACAGTACAAGTGATCAACTGACTCTTAATAAGGCGAGGCCTGTCATTTAAAAGTCAGTTTCTTCTACTCAAGGTGATACAGGTTGAATTTAGCCAAAAAGAGAAGAGCATGCAAATTCTCAACGAAAGGTACAAATCTTATATTACTGTGTGATTGATTAATTAGTGTGTGTTTATTTGAGAGTTATGAAAGAGGATGTGTGTTTGTGTGTGTGAGTGTGTGTTTTAAGTACATCAGTCAGTCAGTGTGAGTCAGTCAGTAAGTGAAAAATGCTCGAAAAAGGTGATTTTGAAGTGCGTATGTAACTAGGTTAATGAATTAATAACAAAATATAAATTTAATTCAGAAATGTTTAAAAGATCTTCTGTGGAATCGTACCTAAAAGTTTTAAGCGGAGTAAAGAGAGTTTTTTTACAATCTATAAATGTAAGTCCAAAAAGAGACCGATTCTTGCTTAGTTTATTGTACAAATAAGGACCAAGAATGCAAAAAAATCGGGAATAAAATTTCGTTTTATGCATTATAATTCCACAAACACGGTCCTTTCGTCGTTTTGACTCTAGAAACTGAGGGTCATAAGTTAATAATCTGTGTTGTCTGAGAATCACGGTTTGGATAAATAGTTGTCCTACAGTTAGGACCTGACATTCCGCAAATAATTGGTCTGTCGGAAAAATGAACTTTTTAAAAAACATCACCTTCAAAACTGCTCTCTGAGCTGTCTTGACTTGCAGCATTGAAGACTTGTCTGAGCTACCCCAGACTGATATGCAATACTGTATAAGCGATTGACAAGGCGCATAGTAGATTGTGACAAGCAAGTTATGATCTGCAACATGTCTGAGCTTTTTAAAGATTAGAATAAGTTTTATTATCCTGCCAGAGAGGGTACGAAGGTGATGATGAAAATTTAATTGTTCATCGATTTGAACGCCAAGATATTTAATAACTGGAACACGCTCGAGTGCAAGATAATTGCAGTTACCAGGGCTGTCACAACGATGGCCCCTAATAGTAAGATTTAAAAATGTGTCATTCCTAATTGAAAATGCAAGAAATTTTGATTTCTGGATGTTAAGAGTCGGAACGTTTGACTCCAAACATTTCAGTACACAGACCATTTTCAGCATTTCGTACAGCCGAGTTCCAATCGTTACCATCAAATATTATAGCTATGTCATCAGCATATGTGATTATTTGACCGTTCGATAAAGACAAATCACATAAATCGTTAACATATATCAAGAATAGGCTGGGCCCTAAGGTACTACCCTGAGGCACACCGTAATCCAATAAAGCGTCCTGGCTAACGTATTCCCCTATTTTTACTCTTTGTGACTTGAGTGACAAGTAGTCAGCAAATAATTTTAAGGGTAAACCTCGGATACCAAAACGCTCGATTTTATTCAGAAGTATAGGTACAGAGACCGTATGGAAGGCATTACTAAGATCTATAAATACGCCAATACACATTTTTTTACTATCTAGCTTTTTTACAATTTATCCGGTGAGTTTTAAGACTGCATCCTCGGTGGATTTGCCCGAAATGAAGCCAAAATGGTTTTTTGATAATAAATAGGATTGGTCAAAAGAATAAACACTGTTAATTTGGTTGAATATAATGATTTGTTTCATGGGCTCGGTTGTTTACCTGGTGTTGTTTACCATATTGAAGTCGATCCATCTGTAAAACCGGCTGTATATTCCATTTTCTCTAAAAGTTCAATTGCGGGCCGAGTTAGATAATATGTTAGATTTAGGAGTAATACGGAAAGCGAGTCATCCGACACCGTGGCTGAATGCTTTAGTTATTGCAGCAAAGAAAGATAACGGCATTCGAGTTTGTTTGGATCCGCGACCATTGAATTGTGCTGTGCGTCGCGCGCACTATCAGTTACCAACTATCACAGATATTGCTACTAAGTTACAGGGTAGTTGCTACTATAGCGTTTTTGATGCAAATTCAGGTTTTTGGATGATTCAAATTGATAACGAGAGTGCGGACTTGTGTACATTTGCAACCCCATTTGGACATTACCAATTTTTGAGATTATCTTATGGGGTCAACTGTGCCAGTGAGGTTTTTCATGGCAAAATGCGGCAATTACTTGAAGATTTAGAAGGAGTAGATTCGTTTGTAGACGATATTATAATAAATGCAAAAACTAAGGCCTCCCATGATGCTAGTTTACGGGCAATCAGCCGTACATTTCGCAACGTTGCGGCCTACTTATGTCCAGCGCGTGCGTCATGTATTACGTTAACGTTTTACCTTTTATTTATTTATTAACTGAGTACCGTAGAGATCACAGCTAGAGAACTTACACCGTTCTCTACAATAAACCACCTTTAAACTACCAGTCTGTTTCTACTTATAACTCCACTCCACTACAACTACCTACAACAACCAACGTACGGCCAGACCTGATCACTCTGACCATACATCAAATATCAATACCTTCCGGTTCGAAGGACCATTTGACACAGCGTCGCGTCGGTACGCACGCTCAAATCGAAAAAGAGTTGCTAGCCATAGTGTTTGCATGTGAAAGATTTCATCAGTACCTGTTCGCAAAAAATAATATACTCGTGAAAAGTGATCATAAACTGCTAGAAAGCATTTTTTAAAAACCACTGATGTCCGTCCCTGTACGACTGCAAAGAATGATGTTAAGTATCCAAGGGTATGATTTAATTGTAACATATAAGCCTGGGAAATTTATGTATCTCTCTGACATACTATCTCGAGCGCCTCTTTCAGAATTAAATGATAGTAGCACAAACAAAAATATTTTGTTGCAAGTACAAATGATAGTTACAAATTTAGGTATCTCAACAAACAAAATAAAAATTGTAAAGAAGGAAAGCAAAACGGACAAAAGTTTGATGTCTTTGCTAAAGTATATAAAAATGGATGGCCTAAGTATAAAAACGATTTACCTAAAATATTACAGGATTACTGATCATACGGAGATGAATTATTTGTTATTGATGATTTGATTTTCAAGGGAAACTTGATTGTTATTCCAGTCTCTATGCGAAAAGAGATGTTAGGTCGCGTTCATAAAGGTCATCTAGGAATTGATAGATGTAAAAGACGGGCTCGAGAGGTTATGTTCTGGCCAGGCATAACGAAAGATGTGGAGTTATTTGCTAAAAGATGTAAAACTTGTCAAGAGAATTCTAACGCAGCATCTCAGGAGCCGTTAATGCCTGTGGAAATTCCCCCACTTCCTCAGTACAAAGTTGGTTCCGACATCTTTAAATATGCAAAAAAATATTATCTTTTATTAATTAACTACTATTCGAGTTATGTAGAGGTCAGTGTGCTGAATAATATTATCTCTCAAATTATTATTTGTAACATGAAATAAATATTCGCTAGGCATGCATTCCTGAAATTTTGGTTTCAGATAATGCACCAAATTACAGCCGTCGAGAATTCAGGAAGTTTTCAGATGAATGGAGGTTTCAGCACATTACCACTTCCCCCTATTATTCACAGGCAAATGGTAAAAATGAGAGAGCTGTTCAAACTGTAAAGAAATTATTGATCAAATTGATTTAAAGTAATATTGATTTCCAGTTGAGTTTTGCTTAGTTATAGAAATTCGCCACGCCATGGTCTGGATTCTCCTGGGAAGTTACTTATGAGTCGGAGACTTAGCTGTTAATTGCCTATACTTCCGGCGTTACTAAAACCTGAAGTCTGTACAAACACCCAACATACTAAAATGATAGATAATCAAAGAAAATCTAAAATTTATTTTGACAAAACAGGTAAAGAATTGGCCCCACTTGAAATTGCCGACGACGTTGTGTTGATTCAAGGTAAAACAAGAAGTCGCGGAACGGTAGTAGGAAATGCAGATACTCCGCGTTCATATATAGTCCAGAATAAGTTAGGAGCTCGATATCGACGAAACAGACGCCACCTCATTAAATGCGAACCAACCGCACAGCCGGATGAGAAATATATTCAATGCAGCAACGACGCTAACTGATGCGATGCAGCGGAAAATGTAGACATCAATGATAGTGAGGAGCTGGTTAGTGAAGGCGACAGAGCTGATGGCCAACGCTATAAGACTTCACACTATTCGCCTCCGTTGACCCTCTAAAGGTGCGCAATTACATACTGAATAAAGTATTTATTAATAAAACATGTAGCACATGCATGCACATTATGTACATAAATATAAAAATAGAATTTAATAGTAGGATGGTGTTTTTGTATGTTCTAAACTTCTGTTTACTTCATAGGCTTAAAGAGATTTGTCATTATACTGTTTTTTTCAAGGGGAATATGTCTTGTAATCTTCAAAGGAGAGATGTTGTGTAGGGTAGATTCCATGTGTAGGGTAACTTTACATTATTATTTAATAAAGTTGTTGTGGTCCTCCATGCGAGTGTTTCAGTTATACAACAACTCCCTTTCTGAATGTTGCCAAAATTTGAAAAATGTTATCCAGACTGGAGCTTTATTTTGCCACTCTGCTTTTCAGAGTAGTCAAAACGCAAACACTAGAATACATGTATAAAAAACTTACCTACCTGGTATTCCGGTTATAGGACTCGAGGCGCTGGAGTTCTGTTACGCGCAGCATTTCGGGGGAGTTTCCGTTACCTCGCATCAAAGTGTTAGAACAATCTTCCCCCCCCCCCTCCGCTCCGAAACCTCGCATCAAAACATTCTTTTATGAAAACAAAGAGTATTTACTATAGTATATATTCTCAAACTGAAATTTCATAAGAAATACATCCGTATACTTTCTACAAGTCAAAGTTATTCTTTACAATATATATCTTTAGAATAAAAAAATATATATATATATTCGCCTGATGTACGACCCCACTAAGGGGTCAAAATATAGCACATTTTTCTTTATATTATTTATGTGTGTTAATTAATAAAAATAAAAACTAACAAATAAAAGCCATTAACAGTTTTTTTGAAGAAAATTATATTTTTTTAAGCTATTAAAATATATATATATATACTAATAAGGGAAATACATACAAAAATATTTAGGTTGGGCTACTAAAATGTAATTAAACACCTGCATAAAATAGAAAAATCTGGAAATAAAAATATTACATGTATATTAATGATGCAACGAACAAACAAGTTGATAAATAAATACGGGAAATACATAAAAAAAATATTAAGGTTGGGCTACTAAAATGTAATAAAGTTATGCACCTGCATAAAATAGAAAAATATAGGAATAAAAATATTATATGTACATAATGCCTAACCATCCGCACCATTCGATTAGTATTGTTGAGAAGAAGGGCAAGAAACTTAGCAAACATGAATTTTTTCATAACATACTGTCGAGCCATAGCCTTTTTTGATACCGTGATACATACGCATCAACACATTCACAACTTTTTCAAACCGATGTCTATGTTAGGTTACGTAACTGTTTTATGTTTAAACTAAATGCATGTCCTATGTTTATTTTTCATTTCTTGTCTTTTTTCTGATCGTGTTAATTATAAGTATTCTAGATATAGGAAGAATTTGTATATGTATGTATATGTTACGGTCCTAAATAAATGTTTTATCTATCTATCGAACCCAGAATACAGGTCATGCCACTGCCACATTCCCCATTTCATCAGCCCTACATTCCTGGACCCTTGCAGGTTTAGCAAGCGCACACCGAGCGTATAATGACAATTAGGCGTCTATGTGTGCCTCCGTGGAGAGTGTGCCCTAACTCTTCTTCACCGCAGATTCAAAATGTTTATTTGTAAAATAGATACATAAAGTATACGTTTTACATTTCAAATCTAATCTGTATAAAAATAATATTTTATGATGAAATGAAACTCACGGGAAATATATATAAAGAAAAAACTTTATTTAAATTGGGCCACTAAAGTTATACATATGCATAAAATAAAGACTTATTGGAATAAAAATATTATTATACATAATGCAATTAATAAATAAGTTAATAGATAAATAAACTATAGACACTGAAGATTCCTTAAAAGGGCTTTAATTTTTGACAGAACCCAAATAAAACCTTCGTATACCTGCAATGTTTTAAAAATATTTAAAAAGATGATGCTCCCTCAGTTTTCTGGGAGAACAACCACTCAGACAATCCAAGAAAAGTACCTCATAAGCCTCAAGTTTAGCAATAAAGAGAAAGTCTGAGAAATTACGTCCGAGACAGTGTGAGGTGGGGTAGACGGGATGAGGTGGGGTGAGGTAGGTGGAGGTAGGGTGTGGAGGAGGGGGCGGCTTACGGCGCGAGGCAATTTGCATTCCTTCCGGGAGCTCCTCTCCTTCTCTATTGACCAGCAGACAGACAGAACTGACAACCGCTGCATATCTCGCTAATATATCGCTACAAAAAAGAGCTGATAGTAATGAATTATAATAAATTTACATATTAATAACTACGTGTATTAATATTAGTAGTTATTAACATTAAAATCGTATCAAGTCAAAATAACTTAACAAAGGTCAAACGCGAGCAAAATAATACATTTTATTGCCGAGGGCTGGAAATCACGGAAATGCTTGACGAGAACAGGCAGTTTCCTAGGGACATAGCCAGTAATTCAGTTTAACTGGGCAATCTCCTGAATTACTGAACTGGATGGCTATTCTGTCATTATTGCGCATTCGCAATATCAGTAATTAGATATTTGTTTTAAAATAGTAATTCACCAGATTACGCTTTTTGTATGGAGGGCCTTGTGGATCGTTAGTAATTTTCTTGGAATTTGGAGTGATAATCAGTGATATTATTATATTTTTAAATGATTGGATTATCAATATAATTGCGCAATCTGATTGGTTAAAGATCATATTAACTTAAGTGCGACATGAAATTTTAGTAGTAACCATTTGCAAAAAATCGTGGTAAAGTTTCGACATTAATCAGAAAATATGACGGAAGTATATATATTTTCCAACTGTTAAATATGATAAATGATGAAAATTTGGTAAACTATGTACCGACAAATTTATATAACTGATGTTTTAGTTATTTTTTTTCCGCAAAGTTTTAAAATTGAATGCAAGATTTAGCTCTTTGATGTTGACAATGTTGACCTGTAAACGAGGTGTAGGAGATTAATCACAACAAAAAGTTCAAAGTAGTATTTGAAAATGTGATACTTTAATGTTTAATGCGAGACATTCTATGTTTAACATTGTATCTAACATTATTAAAGTCTTTTCTTAGATGGTAATTTACAGGCACTGGAAATTTTATATTTTCACATGAAAATGTGGGCCGCCTCATAAGTCAAAAACGTGGCTTGGCCTTTTGCCCTGTCGAAAACTACGTAAATAAAATAAATTACAGGCATAAGAGTAAGAAGTAAGAGTAAACGTAATACACTGTGACCCCACATACTCTGCTGATTCCTGCGCAAATCTTCAGAGAAGAAGATATTCAACTTGAAGACTTTATGGCGTAGAAGGAAGGTCTATTTTAGAACGCTGTGCCTGAGCGGCTGTTTCACGAAAGACGCTGCCTCAAAAACGCCCATATCTCGGTGCGTTAGAGTTCACGCATTGTTATTTGAAACTCGAATATTTTCCAAACTAATGGTTAGCGCGGGTATGTTTATTGGGAAAAGTGGTTCAGTATCTACGAATAAGAATTCTTATTCGTAGGTAGAACATGTGTTTTCATTAAAAGGTAGCAGTCTATTTACACCTGGTAGGTATAGGTATAAACTCAGATTGGTCTGAGGGTATAAATAATTTTCATGAGAATCAAACGTCAAAGTTAAACGTACTATAAAATTATTAGTCCGAAGTATATTAACAGATTTGATAGGACTACACAAAAACAACATCAGCTCGGGCGAAGCCGTGGATAAAAGTTGATGTCCTTTTTCTTGCGAGATTTGTATATTTTGTGATTTAGATATTTCAATATTTAGATACCTTTCGATCTGGACTTTCCACGATTTGGTTTGGACCTCTTGCGATTTGTATGATACGCACTTTGGACGAATCATTACTGCCATGTCGCGCTCCCGTTACGTCGCGTTTCTCTGTCGCGCGTCTCCTTTCGTAGATTTCTCTTCTTGTCACGTTAATATCTGTCAAGTACAGTCTGAGATAGGTTCAAGTACTATTCTACGGTAGAACTATTGGGAGTTTCTGTTGTTACTGGTGCTACGGTTTTTGTTAACATATTGGACAATTCATGACTGCCTTGACATTATATGCGATTTCTGCGAGTTAGTGTTGCTTAGCCACGGATGGGATTGCATGACCGCACGCAACTACAGGCCCCTCAAGTAAAGTGTTAAATAGTATAAATCAATGTACTATTCGCTTACGTTTATGCCACGTCTACTCCAGTCTAGTGTTTAAAAGACGTCCTCTAAACGTCCAGTCCATTCATCCGGACAAAAATAATGAACTTCTGTAGATCTTCGGGATCCAGCAATGTTGCCAAAGAAGTTTGGGGTTTTTTCATATGGTGATCTGGATTTCATTCAAAATAGACTTGTTAGCTCAGAGGTTTGCGCGTGGTGTCTGCTCTTAAATGAGACACTTATAGATCAAATAACTTATAAAATAAAACGACCAATTAAAACGAAGTTATTTAATTGAATCAATATAAATTTCAGTCAGGTAAATTATATTTGATTGATATCGTTATAAATAAGAGTGTAGCGGTCCGCGTGGGATACCGGCACCGGCGTCATCCTTCACAGTGGCCGGCGGCGCGTGAGCTTCTGCGAACTCCTCAAGCTGCACCTGCACATATAGTGGACCCTCCTTTAATGTGATATTCGGGAAGTGGTTTTTATTGCAAATAAATAAACTTGCTTTTTAATGGCTGGTAGTTAATAAAATGATAGTAAATGCAGTATTTATATGCAGTATAGGACTTATTCAATTCAGGATAAGTTATAAGTTTTTTTTATATTTGACTGTTTTTAATATTTAAATAAACTATGAGAAATTCTTCTACATTTAAAATTAATGTACAGAACTACATGACAAGTTTCGTTTATTACTTGTATTATTCCTTTGCATTGCAGTTCAATACGAGTGGGTATTTCATCAAATCTTTGGTTGAAATCTCAGACTATTTGGTTTGAGGTTGAAATGTCACTAGCATTATATCATAATGCCATAATATCGGCTTTACTTTAAATTTATCTGCAAGAAAACTGCCCAGATAAAAAACAAACATTTCGTCAATCGGTGTGCGAAATTAAACAGAAATCTCGAGAAAATAACAGAAATGAGTCCAATACTGATATTGAAACGGCTACTCACGATTTAAAATCAGATTTCACCTGAATAGTTTGACACATTGTCAAACGAGGAACCGCTGCGTAACCATGTTAGCCTCCGAAGAGGCGAGGCGAAATCTGAATATTAAATTGTGAGTACATAGCCGTTTCACTATCAGTATGAATCTAAACAACGAATCTTTTAGTAGTAAATATGAGTGAAATAACCTTTGTTTTTCTTATTACAATTTGATGGAAACCGTACAAGAACAACGTTATCGACAGAACTTGCTTATTGTGTATAATACTTTATCTATTACTGCTACAACCAATAGTAACAAATAGGATAATCGTACTATTTGAAAATGAATTAAGAATGCATTGCCGGATTAAATCATTTACTATTAATATCGTCATGCAAGCAAAATATCAAACAGCCATTGAGTATTAGATATTTGTTTAGAACCAAAGGTCATATTTTATGTAAAGCATTTAGCTTCATGCTTGGAGGAGAGGGATGTCTCTATTGCTGGGGCGTCGGTCTAAGATGTTACCGGAACCTGCTAGAGCCTATTGTCTTCTTATTCCGTTAAAATCGGTGGCTTTTTAAAATGATAAAAATAAAAATTATATTAGTTTCATTTACACTAAGTTAACGTTATACATACAGAATACAGAAAGATGACCATGATATTGAACAATTACTACAAACTTACTCAAAGGGACGATGAAACACTTATCAGAAAACATTTAAATTTTTTAAAGTATTAATAAAATTATGTACATAGGATGACGAATATAATACCAATATGATTTCAGTAAACGTTAAAACTCTAGTACAGATTGCATTACCTGAATCTTAGTCGCATTCTCTGATAAATCACTGAGAACCAGACACCATGTTCCTGACAATTTACTCTTTCGCATGCATGCCTATTGCGCACGGTGTACAAAAGGACCTCCTTTTACGTTTTTTATGGAAGTTTTTAATTATTTTTGCCTCTAACTTCAACACCTTTGGATGGTTGTCCGTTTTTCACTCATTTACCTTTAAAGTCTTGCTCTAATCGAACTGCAAGAATAGTGAAGAAGTGAGTGCCGGGTGCCAGTATCATAAACTTGGGTTGATATAGTTTGCGCCAAACTTAAAAGGCGCTAGAGTGAAGCTAGCTCCAGCTAGACGTAGACAAATATATGGCAGAGATAGTTGAAAGAGAGAGATATACAGAAATATAGACAAAGTTCAGAAGAGCCATTAAGTTTGGTGCCATTTGTAACACGATGTAGCTAGCGACATGCGCGCCCTGCAGCACTGAACTAACCTGGCAGTGGGTCCCGTGGACTGTCGGCTCGTGTCCCGCCGCCGCCGGCCCCGCTCCCCCCGCGACACTCGCTGCCCGATGCCTGTGCGCCCACTGTATGACGTAGACTCTGCGCTCGAGTCCATTGGCAATGTATCTTCAACAATATCCGTTATCAGAAAAAAATTATATGTACTGTTTCAAATAATACTTTACTATATTGATTGTTGCACCATTAAATTTATTAAAATAAGAGTGATTTGACAACATGAATATTTTATAAAATGGATTACCTTCTGAATGACTCATCATCATCATCAGGACTCTTTGGGAGGGGAGCTAGTACTCGACTGACCGCCATGTGTGCCTGTACTCCCGAAGAGTCCTGCTGATGATGAGTCATAATCTTAGTAATTAAAATATTAAGTTGCATCATTTGTTGTATTTACCTATCTGATGCTGCGGCAGGCGGTACTGCTGATGGATGCACACTACGCACACGGAGCCACTGGACTCGGAGTCGCTCTCTCGCTCCCCCCCACAGGTGCTGTGTCGCTCCCCCCTGCATGCACCACCGACGCTGCTGCCGCCTCCTGCTATGCCGTACGTATCTGCAGTATGACAACGTGCCCGAAATTATAAAATCACTCTAAGACTTTAAATCAATGCTCTAAGAATAACGTCTGACAAACAAAACAATTAAAATTAATTTTTCAAAAATTGGCTGAAATGCGAAATTCTAGAGATTGACGCCGACAAAAACATGACAGTAAAAGTTCTTGGAAATAGGCTCAGTAGTTTTAGCTGCGCTTTAAGGTCTCTGGGAAAAATTTCCACCAGAAAAACTGCCCTACGAGCATATTACACTTACTTTCAGTCAAGGGTTTTTTGTGGTCTTCCGGGGACTTAAGTACAGATTCTTCTCCTTCGGCTTTATACGTTAAATAAATTTGCAGACTTGTCAAGCGCTACCCGAGTAAATTCGTCCCTAAACCCAGGGCCCAGTGCCAGCCTTCAAGAGCGTTTCAAATTTGACCTGAAGTTGTCTAGCATAAACAGCACCACTTAGGCAAGGTGTAATCAAAACTCAATACTTGTAATAAAACAGTAGAAACCGCTGTGTCTGTACATTTAAGAAAAGTAATAGAAAAATTCAAAGATTCAAAATGTTTATTTGTAAAATAATAAAGTATACGTTTTACATGTCAAATCTAATCTGTATAAAAAGAATATTTAATGATGAAACAGATATGATACGGGAAATATATAAAAAAACTATATTTAAGTTGGGCTACTAAAGTTATACACATGCATAAAATAAAGACTTATTGGGATAAGAATATTATTATACCTACATAATGCAATTAATAAATAAGTTGATAAATAAACTGAATAGACCATAAATAAATATAATGCCTAACCAAATATATACTAACATAAGTAAAAAATTAAAATATTCCATATACCTACATAATGCAATGAATAAATAAGTTAATAGATAAATAAACTATAAAAAGATATAATGCCTAAATCCGCCCATTCGATTAATCTTGCTAAGAAGAAGGGCAAGAAACTGAGCAAGATCGTCTTTTTTATCAGTATTTCTTTTCTCGATATGGCTTAATACTATTACAGTATTTTTAACTTACATAAAATTATACAAAACAATGTATTAAACTTTAATAACTAAAGGATAAAAATATAAAAGACAGAAGGAAATTGTGTCATAAGGGAAAAAATACATCTTAGTCTACCTGTCTAATGAGGTAGTAAGTTAAAATACTAAGCAAAACATCATCTACCTGTCTCATATAGTTTATCTTTTTTATAGTCAGATTATCAACTAATAAATGCTAAGTTTAAGTTATTAAATGTTCATGTCAATATGTAAAAAGAAATGTCAAGATAATAATAAAAACACAATATAAAATATTAGTCTAGATAGAAAGGGGGTAAATAAAGAAGAGTAACAGAATACAAATCAACGATTTTTAGAATTCTTTTCTGTCTGTCTCTCTGTCTGTTTGTTCACGCACATCTCTAAAACTACTGAACGGATTTTCATGGAGTTAATTTGGAATAGAATATAGGCTTTATTTAATAAAAATTGGAACTCGGAAAAAAAGAGTTATCCTCATTAAAAGATTTTTAGAATTTGTTCTCTACTGGTAGTAATTAGAAGTTATGGTACGGGATCTCCTCAACGGTCAAAGAGTTCGAGTTTGGGCTTACTTGATTGGTCTTTATTAGCACTTTGGTAAAACATGATGACCAGGGTCTGATGATGGGACTGGAAAGTGGGAACGGGATCTCCTCAAAGGACAACAGCAGACCCTTTGAGTTTGGGCTTATTTAATTGGTATTTATTAGCACTTTGGTAAAAATATGGTGACCGTTGCATATTGTCGTTGAAGAAATCATATTCTTTTGTTTTCCTTATTTCCATGAAAATCCATTCGACGCGGGCGACTCCGCGGGCAAAAGCTAGTAAAAAATAATATGCGAGACTGCTATAAAAATTTTCAATATAAAAATATAATCATTGTTAGGTACTATAAAAGGAGAGTCCGTGTGTGTATATATGTAATATGTAATATATACACACATATATTAATAGTGTAATAAACATTGAAAAAATCACTTTGCTACATCTTATTGTTAAATCATATTGGAACTATAGAAAATATACATAATATTAATAAAATTTATGTACATGTGATTTATGGCACTATTGGCAATTAATAAAGTTAATAAGTAAAGTGACTGATCGATTGATGAAAACCTGACCAGTCAAGTTAGAAACTTGAAATTCCATTCACAAGTAGGTCTTAAAGCACAGCTAAAAATCATAACATTACCTGTATTTTATTATTCAAGAAGTAATCAAAGTCCAACTTAGTTAGACCCTTTGGATACATAGAGTTGAATATATCGTGAGTGTCAAGTTAAGTTGCCAATACGTCACTGCAGGTGATCTAGTGCGGTACGTATCTACGGAACCCTTAGCGCACAAGTCTTATTCGCATTTTTTCTTATTTCTTCAGGTACGGGGTTAGTCGATAAAGATAAGTTAAAGTACAAATTATAAAGTACAAAAAAATAATTAATAAACCATAGAGTTATTTCTAAGCATGAGAGACGAACATATAACTCTTCATTTAGAGTTGACCTTTAATATTCTGTTTAAGATTTTATAGTTAAAATCTTAGTTCCATAACAGTTACGTTGATGAAACTTCCTGTGCGAGTAATTTAATACCGATGCTCACCACGTTTCCGTATCAATAGAGAGCCAATCGACTAAGAGTCCAATAAAGCAGACAGCAGTGCAATCTGTCGCCTGTGGCAGTGCGCCTCCTACAGAACGAGCGAGGCGGAGCAAGTGGCAGCGGCTGCGAGCGGTGCGACGCGACGGGCGGGCGGGGAAGCACGGACAATGTGCTGGCGGAAATTGCAAGCGTGCTCAATGGAACAGCAAAGATAATACAAAATGAACTTTTATTTTACGGTGTATTTTAATATTCTGTACGCCGCTTATTAAAATTCCCAACCAAAACAAAATAAAGTTTAATAGCATAATATTTATTGGAGTCATAAAAGAAACTAAACGAACTTCATTTAAGGACCCGTTCTCCCTAACATTAAGCACCTCATTTAGCGTCAAGTAGAACTGAACTCTGTGACGTTTCATTATTGTTTAAAATAGCGCGCTCTGAGCCGTGGCTGTTACGATAAAGAATCACGTTTCGATACCGAATTATTATGTTCGGTGGATAAATACACCAAGTTACAATTTTTGTTTGGCAAAATTAAACCAATTACACCATTCTGTATACTCTTAACTTACGGGTGACTGAATTTCAGTTTCCAAAATCATCTGGGAAACCGTCAATGGGAAATACGCGAAGAGCAGTTTTACGTTATTTTTAGTGACTTAAGATTTTTTTTTCTAGCTTGCTATGAATTCTATGCAAAAATCAAATTAATTAGGTTGTAATACAACTCTTCGACAACTTGTGTGATTATTTATTTCTCATTAAAGAAATATTTTCTGTCATGAATCAGCAATACAGTGGGGCACGTTTAGGTGGCATGGACCCTTAAGAGAGTAAGATCTATGCCAAACGCAAAATATTTAAATTTTTGGAAATTATGCATAAAGCAAAAAAACAAATCAAGCACAAAACAATATTTTATTTTTTTTAAACGTTAGTAGATACAGATGTTCAGTCAGTGAAATAAAAAAAAAACTTTATTTTATCTTTGGCTATTAATATGTAGCAGATTTTTTGTCAGAAAAGCACACAATGGATGGAAAAACCGGCCAAGTTCAAGTCGGATTCGCGCACGACGGGTTCCGTACCATTATCTATAGAAACGGCAAAAAAATCATATCTGTCGTATGACAGTGCACAGGTCCGACTCGCACTTGACCGGTTTTAGTACTTTTTTGTTATGGCGACTACAGAAATACATCATCTGTGAAAATTTCAGCGGTCTAACTATCACGGTTCACGCATTATCTATAAAAACGGCAAAAAAATCATGTCTGTTGTATGGGAGTGCGCAAGTCCGACTCGCACTTGGCCAGTTTTAGTATTTTTTGTTATAGCGGCAACAGAAATACATTATTTGCGAAAATTTCATTTGTTTAACTATCACGGTCCATGAGATACAGCCTGGTGACAGACGGACAGACAGACAGACAGACGGACAGACGGAAAGCGGAGCCCTAATAGGATCTCGTTGTTTACCCTTTGGCTACGGAACCCTAAAAAGCCTAAAAATGTAGTGAAAGCCATTGTGTTCACTTGTTACGAGTAGGTATGTATTTTATATATTTGCGTGTGTTTGTTTCTTTAGGAATGTTTTGTTGATCAGTAGAGATTATGGTTCAGTGTAATCTCGGATGACAGTTTATCCGTGAGTGTAATCTTTCTTCTCTATGTATACCTATACCTAATGCTCCTACTGCTCGAGAGTCTGGCATATGTCTATGATCTTCGCTGCATGTAATAGGCTAATTACACATTCGAGGCTCAGACGGATATAGTAGCACTCTCGGACCGTTGTTGGCTGCAACTGCAAGCGTGATGGATGACTGATGAGTCGCGTCGGCTCATCCCACATCCCACGTAATGTGGGGACACTTTGTGAGAGGACGCTTTTCATAGCTTTATATTTACACACATAAGGATTATTTGAATTATAATAATTTTATTTTCATTGCAGGCTTACTGCTACAAGAAGATGTTGAGACTAGAACAGACAAACACTGGTCGAGTGCCAGTAGGATTTGTATTTGTGTCCTGAGGGTTGCGTACATACTGTTTAAGGCGAGGTTATCAAGGGGAATCTGTCCTGCTCCAACGCTTTCAATTTTCACATGTTTATCCTGCTCAGCGGAAGCGGGCCGCTCAGAAAACTCGCAGATCTGAGGTGTTTTTATTTATTATTTTGGAATAAGAGGGATGGGTTTTTAATATGATGGCCATTTTATATCATATTTTCACGACTTTTATTTTAATATAACTTTTATTGTCCAAAACTTAGTATAGCTTAAATGAAATGATATTTAGATCGTAGTTTAGACTTATGTTTGCAATTTAATCGGGTCGAGGAAAGGGTAAGCAATCGTGTATCGAACAGCCGAATGTATAATTAAAATCAAAGAGTGAAATATGATCTATATTTTTTGTAAAATTTAATCTTTGCTTTTTATTGGTTTGAAATTAATTTGAAAGAGACAAAATCGGGATAACCCCCCTTAAAATACAAACGTATTCCACGAGCAGGTATAAGCGACCAAACTAATTTGACATTTCCGATCTATTATACAAATATTAACTTGGACCTTTATTTCATCTTTCATATATCGAAAGTGTATTTTCTTAGATGTATAATAGCCGTTTCCCGTGACTCCGCCCGCGTTTATTCAATCTCTGCCCCGTTTTCGGCTTGCACTCAGTAAATGATTCAGATAATTTACTGGGTATACGCTTAAGCTTTGTACCGTCATATACTTAATTTTCTACCCAAATGTGACATCAAACCATAATAATTAAGTACGTAAATATAATAAATAGTACTTATTTATTTCTTTATCCAAATGTTGAAAATATCTGAAATTTATTACCTCCTTTATAATTTATATACCTCCTGAAAATCTGGTACCGCTGTAAGTCCCTAGTGCATGCCACGCTAAATTAGCAACTCGATACTCTGTGTCAGTATTTGTTAATCCGGTTTTAAACCACTCGGATTAAAACTTTTTCTTTTTAATTTTTTTGCCGTTTGGGCAGGCTAGAAACGTTTTTTTTTAAATTTAAACAGTATATTTCTTGAATTAACACTAAAATAGTGCACCTGCTTAAAGTTTTACGATTATTTTATTTATTTACTAAGGTCATCCATCTATCCATCCATCCACCAGCCCGTGTTCGTCCACTGCTGGACATAGGCCTTTCCCAAATTTCGCCACTCATGTCGGTCCTCCGTCCTCCTCATCCAGCCGCCCCCCGCAACGTCCTTCAGGTCGTCGGTCCAGCGGGCACGAGGTCAGCCCACACTACGCTTTGCTGTACTTGGTCTCCATTCTAAAGACTTTCGGCCCCAACGGCCATCATGTCGGCTATAAATATGGCCTGCCCACTGCCACTTCAACTTACTGATTCTGCAGGCTATGTCGGTTACTTTCGATCTCCGACGGATCTCCTCATTTCAGATTCTATCCATCAGAGATATCCCAAGCATAGCCCGCTCCATAGCTCGCTGAGCGACCTAAAATCGGTGGATCAGGCCCTTTGTAAGAGACCAAGTCTCAGCGTCATACGTCATCACAGGGAGGACGCACTGGTTGTACATCTTAGCCTTTAAGCAATGCGGTATCTAAGGCCATCCATTAAAAAAAAAAGAAGATATTTTCACCTGCAATAAGTGCCGTCAATATCAAATTACGAGCAATAAACGTTTGTTTCTATACAGGTTTTTTCACATCTTTGGGAGATGTCAAAGCTTCGGTAAATTTATATTCGATACTAGCCTTTGCTCACACACATTAACAATACAAAACCGTATCCAAATCCGTTTAGTGGTTCTAGACTTAAAATGGATCATACATACATTCTATTTATTTTCTGTAAAATAAAAAATATTTGCCATAAATTTTAAAATAGTGCATTTTGATGTAAGTGCAAAAAGGTTGATATTTTAAGACACGACGGACTTTTTTTGCTGAGACGCAGTCAAAACAGTCGGGACGAGAAATATCAACACTTTCGCACGTGTATCAAACGACTTTTTTAATACACCCGCGAAAAATTACATGAAACAATAAAATAAAAGCAATCTTGTTGCAAATTAAAACAAAATGCAAACAAAAGAAAACGCAGCCTGGTTGGTGCCAATCTACACTACACTACAATGTTCACTACAAATCTCTTTGGCTATACCATTTGTATCTGGCTCGTTTTGGTATTAATAAAAAGTTTAAATTTAAAAAAAGATTCAAGATTCAAAATGTGTATTTGTAAAATAGATACATAAAGTTTACGTTTAACATGTCAAATCTAATCTGTATAAAAATAATATTTTATAATTAAACAAATATGATACTTACGGGAAATATATACAAAGAAAAAACTTTATTTAAGTTGGGCTACTAAAGTTATACACATTAATAAAGTAAAGACTTATTGGGATAAGCATATTATTATACATTATGCAATTAATGAATAAGTTGATAAATAAACTGAATAGACCATAAATAAATATAATGCCTAACCAAATATATACTAACATAATTAAAAAATAACATAATGCAATGAATAAATAAGTTAATAGATAAATGCCAATATTGCCAAATTCAAAGTAGGTAAAATGTGTGATTTTCATTTGTTTTTACTATAACAAAGGTAAAAAATGCAAATCAAACCGCAAAAAAAAATTTGTGATGTTTATGGACCTAGTGCAGTGTCTGTGAGAGTAGCACAAATTTGGTTTAAGCGTTTTCAATCCGGAAATTTTGATGTCAAAGATGCACTTCGCTCTGGGCGCCCTGTTACGGATAAAATAGATGCCATTTTTGAAAAAGTGGAGCAAGATCGGCATATCAGTAGTTACGATGTAGCTGAAGAACTGGGGATTGACCACAAAACAGTTTTGGCGCATTTTAAAAATGCTGGGTTCACAAAAAAGCTCGATATATGGGTGCCTCATGAGCTCACTGAAAGAAACTTAATGTACCGTGTACACATTTAAGATTCTTTATTACGACGTAATGAAACCGAACCATTTTTGAAAAACCTGATAACTGGTGATTAAAAGTGGATCACGTACGACAAGAACATGCGAAAAAGGTCGTGGTCAAAGGCTGGTCAGGCTTCACAGACTCTGGCGAAACCCGGGTTATCTCGCAACAAGGTAATGCTGTGTGTATGGTGGGATTGGAAGAGCATCATTCATTATGAGCTGTTACCGCCAAGCAGGACCATCGATTCTAAACTCTACTGCGAACAACTGATGGGATTAAAGCAAGAAGTTGAGAGAAAGCGGCCGGAATTAGTCAACAGAAGGGGTGTGGTTTTTCATCATGATAACGCTAGACCTCATACATCTTTAGCCACTTAGCAAAAATTAAGAGAGTTTGGCTGGGACGTAGATATTAATGCATCCGCCGTATAGTCCTGACCTTGCACCTTCAGATTTCCACTTTTTTCGGTCTCTTCAGAATTCTTTAGGCAGTGTCAGGTTAACATCACGAAAGGACTGCCAAAACCACCTGTCGCGGTTTTTTAATCAGAAGCCCCAGAATTTCTATAGCAATGGGATTATGTCCCTACCTACAAGATGGCAGAAAGTTATCGAATAAAATGGCACCTACATACTTTAGTTAAATGTAAATGAACTTTATTAAAAAATGTTTTGAATTTTCATATAAAATGCGAAGAAACTTTTTCCCCAACCTATATGTATATTTATTAATAATATAAAAGGTTGAAAATACTTATCTTAAACAGTTTTTACTGTATCTAGATCCTGCTACTTTTAATTAGAAAATTAGAAAATAAAATGTTAGCAGGCAACGCTATAGATGCGTTGGTTTGATACTTATTTAGTTGAGTCTTATTTGGTTAAGTCCGTTGTTATGTGGTAATTTGATACAGAGAATTAGAGCGAAAATTGTCACAAATATTGAAATTTGAAAAGTGAAGATAATGGTGAGTGTTCGTAGTTTTACACTAGCTTTAATAAAATAATTATAGCTTTCATTTAATTACATATTCATTCGTTTTGAACTTTTCTCTACTTACCTATTTTACCTACAGTAACTTGTTACAGTTTCCAAAATAATGACTCAACTACATTTTCCGCATTATAATGGAAGATATCGGAAGCAACCCTAACAATATTTCATAAAATGGGCAGGGAAAAAAACCATTGGAAATGCTATTATAGCCGTACTAACGTATTTTTTATTTTGCCAATTGATATAAAACATGTTAACGGTCTATGAAAAGATTACTTCTAAAATTTAAAATTGCGTTCCGTTTCGCGGACTGGTTTTTAAGCATAAATCAACATTTTCTGATTTTCGTGTTTTTATTTTATTTGGTTCTGCGTGGACCTGTAGCATATAAGCCTGACGTAAAAAGTGGATTCTTAAACACGATTTAATACTACCGATATTTTATTTCTTGAAAAGACCAAAAAGAGCATTGGTAAATTGGAAATACAGAAACGTTTTTCTAACAGCATAATGAATCGAGTTGTAGGACAGACCCTGAGGTTTCGCTATAAAGGTTTTTTTTGTTGATGAAACCCTAAAGGTAGTCAAAATTATAAGGAAATAAAATAAATTGAACTACTAATAATAAGATTTTTGGTGAGAAATGTCTTGAATTAAATGTTTAGAAGCACTGACCGGAATACAGTTCAGATTGCTTACTGAAATAAATGATGTCGCCGGTTTCCCCTAGATGGCGTTAGTAGTTAAAACAAAAGCACTAGTGCGAAATATGTAACATTAAGCACACTGAACAGGCGTAATCTATCATATTTTGAGCAGGTGTATTAAAAGAATTATAATTAGGTCGCTTTATTTTGAAAAAGAAATGGAAACTAAATAAACATCAATTATTTCTTTGCTTACGTCGGTCGTCGGTTAAAAGCCCATTTTGTAGCGGCTGCTTATGCGAATGTCTTTGGTTTAAAACCGATTAAGAACCATTAGTTTAGAACAGCACATATTGCAAAGTGGCTATTACGACGATCCCTAACATCTCCGGATAACACGAAATAGAAGAAATTAATACTCTTCACATGGCCGCGATGAACGGAAAATATGTTGTACGAGTACAATAGTTTTGTAGATCTATTAAGTCACTAAAGTCGCTTCAAGCGTTCGGAAGAAGAAGGAAGATTCTAAGATAATAGGAATCTAATTTATTTTTCTAATTAAACATGGGGTTGGTTTTTGATTGTATTATGCCTATTATGTATTTTTACGTGTAGGAGGAGTGGGAATTCAAAAAGAGGTCTAATTAGCAGTTTAAGTATGCATTCACCTTAATCTCAGCACCAGTTTGCGTCTTATTAAATAATCCGTCCAGTATTTCAATGATACAGTGGCAGTGGCTGCGTTGCCGCCGTGTAATGGATTCCTAAAGTCGGGCGGATATTGGGCCGCGTCAGCAAACGGTCTTTGTGCGACTGTCTATATTTTCAAATTTATTGTCGGCCCGTGCCAAAACTTCGATGAACGCCGGTCTGCGGGCTATATTCAACTCCACAATTGCTGCTCCTTCTCTTGAAATGGCTTTTCGTGACTCGGTGGGGTAAAGTATGGGTAAAGTGGAATTATATTCATTCATTTCCGGAAGAGTAACTTTACGGCCCCAAACGCTTGAGCTGAAGTAGCACTTTGATAACTTTTAGGTTAATAGTCTAACTATAACTACCGACCGAGTCGCTTTCACGATGTGAACGTGAACCGTTATTAACCAACTTGGACGAAGAACCCTTGCTTTCTCTTTTTTACTGAAATAATGTTTAACATTTAGTAATTACTTTATCGTACGAGCGAGCGAAGTAAGCAGGTTCTCCGAGACTACTAGAACAATGCGGCGTTTGTATGTTAACAACATTACGCATATGGTTGTTCATTATTTTGGACATTTAATGGACATTTCTTTGAGATAATACATTGGGCAATGTTTCCCAAACTTGCGTTGACCTAAGGGTGACAACATTGCTCACTGCAAAAACAGTGTGAAGGTTGTCAATTTACGAATCACCGAAAACCGAAAAAAAAAAATTTAGTTACCTGTAGTGGTTTCGGATAAGAAACGCAAAAAAATATCAAAAATATGCTCTTCCATTTTTGAGAATATTTTTAATAAAAAATATAAGAATAAAAGCTGTAATAAATTGTATCACAGACATAATAAGCAACACTATATAGTCATTATTTTGATAAATTACTAAAACATATCTTATTATTATTAGCTTATGACCAAAGCCTTAGGATTGATATTCTTGCAGAAATCAAGGCTGAGCAATGTTGGACGGTTTTGCAGGTAATTTTGCCCGGCTCCTTAACCGCAATTTTTCGGGATGCTATTGAGTGCAGGGGCACTATTTTTTATGACTTAGAGTGGTATTTTACTGTAGTATCTAAAATTTTTGTTTATATTGCGTAACATCGTATAGTTTTCCAAATATTTTAACATAATGCTTATGTTTAAATGCGGGCAAAGAAAGGTTTCACGGTAGTTAATTGAACGAGCGAGTGAGTTCTCCGAGTCTACTAGAAATATCCGGCGTTTGTATGTATGTATGAATGTTTGTTCGACGATAACTCGAGTATCGTGGATGTCATGAAATTTGGCAGCAGGCGAGTAAATAGGTCAAAAAGAATTTTTAAATTCAAATATGAGCCAAATCGGTCAAGCGTGAATCGAGCAAACGCAGTTTCATTAATAATACAACATTGTTTTATATTAGTAAAAGATATAATAAAGTACATGATGAGATAAAGTCTGATAATCAGGCCAAAAGTTGAGAAACATACTATGAAAAACAAAATGAAATTGTTATATTACGTAATCAATGAAGATTTTACAAGATAAATTTTAGAATATAAAAATAAAATACGATTTTATTAACATTACAAATTAATAGGGATGGTACATTAAATTAAAAATGATTTGTATTGTTATTTCAGAACCAAATCACTCGTTTCTATTTCATTATCCCAAAAGATATCCTTCTAGTAGCTGTCACACAGTAATTTCCTTCGCGCTGCCGCGTTCCGAATGAAGCATCCGCCCCATGCATCACTCACTGCGTTCCGTAACAGGTTATATTTATCAACATGCAGTGTAAGTGATTTTGTGTGTGGAAGGGTGTGGAGGTCAGTTTAATAAAGACGGTGTGAAGAACATAGAGTTGCATAACGGGCAGGACCTTTAATTCTTTATAAAGGAGTGCAGTAGAATACCGAGAAGGTTTATATGTCATGACATAACATGACCTATAAAACAGCTCTCGTACCTCACCGCTATGAAACTTCCTTACGGTGGACTGCTAATTTTTTTGCGCCTTAATTCAATATTTTTGCTGTATTTATGTTAGTTAAGACATAATATATTTTCACACCAAAAGTTTTTGTACACACAAATTAACAAACATACCTATTTAGATAAACTAAACTCGGAAAATTAATACATAAGAGAAAGGGAGCGAAACTATTCATCTTCATCATTAAGTGTGGGTACCCATAAGGTTGTAACAATGTCTGCCAAACTAAGTTGCCTTGTCCGCATGACAGCTAGTGCATCTACCGATCGATCTATCTTTGGCGTAACATTAAGTTAAAGTAACGAATAAGAATAAGTCTAGAGTAATTGTTTACTATTATTATTATATTTTTTAAGGAAAGCGCATATCTCTTACTACCTAAAACTAACATGACCTAAGGTAAAATAACTATTAGGCAATAAATAAATATAAAAATGTCAAAATGTTGAATACCTATGTACTTTTCGTTTGATTTTCAAAAAGTTATTGATGCCGTTTTACTAATTAGGTAACGTACTTCCAATATCAGTTTTTTTTTTTGATATCTGTAGTAGTTACGGAATAATCGCCTGGTCACACTTAACGATTAACGATATTATGCAAAAAAGACGAAATGTATAAAGTTTACTTTACCAAATGTAATTCAAGTAGATGTCAGTTTATTTTTGCAGGGGTCCAAGCTGGAGTTAGTTAACGAAACTAAGTTTTTCGGAATTACTATAGACTCTCGTCTTCAGTGGGGACCCCACATTGAAGCTCTCTGTGGTAGACTTAGTTTAGCCGCATACGTTGTTAGACGCATAAGGCAGATTGCTGATGAAGATACTGCTAGATTAGTATATTTCAGTTATTTTCAAAGCATTATGTCGTATGGCATAATGTTGTGGGTATAGAGCCACGGATATAGAAGCAGTCTTTGTCTTGCAAAAGAGAGCAATTCGGTCTATTTATAAGAGAAAATTTTAAAGAAATTAATACATTTACGGTCCCATGTGAATTTATTTATCAAGTTATTAGATATGTCAGAAAAAATATTGATAATTTCCCGAGGCTTGGTGTGCACCACTCCGTTGAAACCAGAAACAAACATAAACTAGCTTTTCCAAAACTAAGACTTGCCAAAGTAGGTACCTCTTTTGTAGGGCATGGTGTAAGATTTTAGAATAAGCTTCCAGAGGAGGTCCTTAGTTTGCCTGAAAATAAGTTTAAACTATACATTAAGCAGGGACTACTTGAGAAAGCTTATTATAAAATCAATGATTATTTGGACGAAAATGAAGCATGGTCTAATAAATAATAATAATCTTATTCAGAATTGTAATTCATAATTAGTATATTATAATACTGTATGATTCCTCTGAGGTCTTAAAATTTATTAATATGTAAAGTTACTTTGTTAAAGGTAATAGACAATATATGAGACGGGTTGACTAAGATACATTTTTTTCTCGTGACATAATTCCTGCAGTCTCATATTTTTTTATGCCTTTACTTGAGTAGTTATGTATATGATTTTGTATCATATGTTTTATTTTGAAAAAAGGAATGTTTGCTAAGTTTCTTGCCCTTCTTCTTAGCGATACTAATCGAATGGTGCGGATGGTTAGGCATTTTTATGCAGGTGTATAACTTTATTACATTTTAGTAGCCCAACCTTAATATTTTTTATAGCACACCGTGCGTAAAATGACCACTTTACGCACGCTGCGCTTGCGTAAAGTCGGCATTTTCCGCACTTTTGCTATAAAATATTATACGATACTCGTGCGAGAAACTTTTTCTCGACTCGTGTGATTGCAGCACTCACCTTCGGCTCGTGCCGCAAACTCACACTCGTCAGAAAACGTTTCATCGCTCTCGTATCGTTATGTACTATTGTATGTATTTCGCGTTTTTATTTAATAACTTTTTTCTTCATTGCATTATGTATATATAATATTTTTATTCCTAGATTCCTCTATTTTATGCAGGTGTATATTTATTTCCCGTATTATTATATATTTTTTTATATTCTAAAGATATATTATATTGTTAAAATTAACTTTGACTTGTAGAAAGTATACTTTATGTATCTATTTTGCAAAAATAAATATTTTGATTTGATTGATTTTGACGATTACAACCTGTATATACTCAATAACTACAGTTTACATCAAATATTGATACATATTTAACATATCTATAAATAACATATAGATAAATAGTAAAAGCTATTACATAAATCTTTTACATATAGTTCATACATACATAGGTAACACTAAAAGTTTCCGGAACTGGCCACTTACATAAACAATATTTAAAAATTTATTGCAACATTTGAAAATAGAACTCTTTGGCTGTAGAATGCAGTTTGTTTCATCTGACTGTCTTTTGTTTTTACCTTGTGGCGCCATTTAAAAAATTGTGTGTCTGCATCAACATGGATTTAACTCGGGAAAATTTTCGTAGTATGATTTTCTACGATTTTAAGTGTAATTTGACAGCTCAACAGAGCATCGCTCGGCTTGAAACAGCTTTTGGCAATGAAGCACCATGCAAGACGACTGTTTATAGCTGGTTTGCAGAATTCAAGCGTGGTCGTATCAATCTCAGTGACGAATCTCGCGATGGACGGCCGTCCACCGCTGTGACCAACAAAAACATCGATGCTGTGCGCCGTATGATTGAAACAGACAGGCATGTGACCTACCATGAAATTCGCGCATCCTTAGAAATAGGCATGAGTCAAATACAATCAATCCTACACAAACATTTGGGTGTGAGAAAGCTGTGCTCGCGGTGGATCCCACACAACTTGACCGAGGCTCAAAAAACGGACCGCGTCACTTGGTGCAGTGCCATGCTTACCAGATTCAACGAAGGTGCGTCAAATTTGGTGTGGGACATAGTAACAGGTGACGAAACATGGATTTATTGCTACGATCCCAAAACAAAGCAGCAATCGAGCGTATGGGTCTTTCAAGATGAGCCGAAACCAACCAAAGTGGCGCGCGTGAAAAGTGCATCTAAGCGGATGATTGCTTCTTTTTTTAATAAAACTGGACACGTGGCTACTGTTGCTTTAGAGAATCGTCGTACCGTGAATAGTGACTGGTACACGACCATTTGTTTGCCGGAAGTTATTGACGAACTCCGTAAAAATAACCGTAAACGCCGTATCATCCTGCACCACGACAATGCTAGTTCTCACACGGCCAGACAGACAAACGACTTTTTGAAGACGAAAAATGTAGAACTCATGAGTCATCCTGCATACAGTCCCGACCTGGCACCTTGTGACTTTTTTCTGTTCCCAAAAATTAAGAACCAATTACGCGGTCAACGATTTTCATCACCAGAAGAGGCTGTCGAGGAGTATGAAAAACACGTTTCAGAGGTCACCACAGGGGAGTGGCACAAAAGTTTTCAAAACTGGTTTGATCGAATGAAAAAGTGCATAGACGCCAAGGGAGATTATTTTGAAAAACAATAAATTAATTTTGTACCTTTAATAGTATTTTTTCATATTCATTCCGGAAACTTATAGTGCGTCCACGTATGAATACAGATATTATGCATTTATTTAATGTAAAACCAAGAAGTATAATTTAATTTAATTTTTCTTTAGGGTAATTGTTTATAATCGTTGACAAAGCAAAACAATGGCTCTGTTAACAAAGATTGATCTGGAAAGGATCTTATCACTGAGGCTGACGGGTCATATTGCTACTTTTCTACAACCTCAAGCCTGGGGCACGTCATTGCCACTGAGTATGGATCCATCCATCCATCAGCCTGTTTCGTCCACTGCTGGACATAGGCCTTTCCAGGATTTCGCCACTCTTGGCGGTCCTCCTGGAAGAAATGCCCATACTCACACACGCTGGGCAGGCGGGTTGGTGAGCGCGGTGCCGAAACCCTTGCACCAGTAACGCCGCGCCGCTGCCCGTCACTAGTCTGTTTTATATAAGGCCCGGCAATTGGGGATGGATATACCGCCATCCATCGGTCCCAGGCAATGGTGATCCGCCTGGTTTTGCCTGAGAGCTGTTCTCTTACTCTCCCCCGAATAACTTCGGGAGGATTTGCGAGTAAGATGGTGGTACCTCCACAGTCGAGCCCGGCATCAGCTCTACCACCTGAGTATGGATAGTATCAAGATATTATAGACAGCAAAATATTCATCAATAATTTTTTTTTCCAAAATATTTTGATTATTAGTGAAGGTTAATATTATGATTATTTATTTCATTAGATTAATATTATTATTGGATTAGATTTGTTAGTGCGAGACAGCAATTTTAAGTTTTAAGTCGATACATTGACAATGAAAAAAATATTTAGTAGTCTGTTTACAAGTGTGTAGACATACGGACCATGAAATATAAAACTGGAACGAGCATATTTTGTTCTGACTTTCCGTGTTTTACATAATGCGTGTTTTCGTCTTATATTTGCAATTTTTTCCAGGCAGTAAGATAATTTACCATTTTGACGAATTAAAACGGTTTTGATGTAGAGTTCTATCACCGAAAGTATGCTAGTTAATTCATATATTTCTATAGTAGAGAATCTCAAACGTACAAACATCATCACTTTTAATACTGCTCTTTGAGCACGTTCTATTTTAATAAAATGAGTTTCCGCAACACTCCCCCAAAAAGGTATACTGTAACGCAATATGGACTCGCATAGTGCGTACATAGTACACTTGGCGTAAAACCTCCACTTCTGCCACATGGCGGAGACTCTTAAAGACGTAAATAAATCGTCTTATACGTGAAGTAAGTAGATTTCTATGCTCAAGTCCCGTAAGGCTATCAATGACTATTCCTAAGTACATAATAGAGGTAACTTCCGTGAATGGTAGACAACCATATAGTTATCAAGATTTTTGCAGGAGTGTATTGTTTGATCAAAAGAACCGGGAGGCGGACGTGTGGAGTTGTTCATGCAAAAATGGACATATGTTGTTTTATTTAATTTTAGGGTTACTAAATTTGAGTTGAGCCAGTCATACAATTTCTCCATACCTACGTTTGACAGCCCATGTTTCTGCCCATGTTTTCGCAGAAAATAAAATAACTGTGTCATCAGCAAAAGTTATGATTTTAGCTTTCGGCAGATTAAGGTTACATAAGTCATTTATGTACGTTATAAAAAGTGTTGATCCCAGCACACTTCCTTGTGGGACTCCACAAGTCACCGGTAGGTCCCCACTGATTTGGTCTTCAATTTTGACTTTTTGAACCATATTTGATAGATAATTAGCAAGTAAGATAAGAGGTGTTCCTCGTATTCCAATACATTCGAGTTATTAACAGGATAGGGATAGAAACGGTGTCGAAAGCCTTTGCCAAGTCCAGGGAAACACCAGTACATTTATTTGTTTAGTCATTAGCATTTATAATAAATTCTGTTAATGAGGTAACTGCATCTTCTGTTGAAAGACCAGCCCTGAAGCCAAATTGGTTACTGGGTAGTATTTTGTAAGATTCTAAATAATTAACCAGTAGCTTATTAATTATTTTTTCAAATACATTAGAGAGTGTAGTAAGAATTGAAATGGGACTATTATATTTCTTGACACTGTTTCTCTGCCCACCTTTATGAAACGGTCGAACTACAGATCGCTTAAACGCCAAAGGCACGGAACCATCATCCAGAAACAAGTTTATTATGTGAGTTAAGGGGGATATTATGAGGTCACTAACACTTTTTATTAGTCTGGTGGATATTCCATCCCAACCAATCGCACAATTATTTCTGAGACTTTTAACAAAGTTTTACATTGGGCAAAAAGTAAAATTTATCGACTAATACTGAGCAACGAAAATCACAAACAATTTTATAACAGCAAAATCAAGAAAAGCTTACGACAATGTTTACCAAAATTTTATAAATTGAAAAATATATAATGAATTGTTGCATGAATTTAGATCAAATAGTGTATGAAACTGCACATGACTAGTAAACTTTAAACTTTCGCGATTTTCATGACCAGGTTTTAAAACACTCGTTTAATAATTAATACTATAAAAAAAACTCGCCAAAGATATTATCATCGCCTGCCTTCCTACCAATATATTACAGTCGAACGACATTCTCTAAAGTTGGCTCATGTCGGTGTCTGGGTTTGTTCTTCTAGTGACGGAAATTTTTTGATTTACATACAGCAGTGTATCTCCACCTTACGTCTCCTCGACAGTGAAATCATAGAGTACTGTAACTGGGAATAGAGTCATCAGTTTTACCTCGGTTTAGCGACATCTCGTGGGTAACGACGGACTTAGTTCTCAACTTAGTACCTCATGTATAGCCCAGCCATACTGCATTGTATTTTTATTTTTCAAATACCTACTACATATTCGTTAAATAAAACTACATTTAAGAAATTAATAATAATTTATTTACATGTAATTTAAGTAAACAATACATTTTAGATAACCTAAAGTGACCTAAATTCACAAGTTTTTAAAAATTTCATAATTCACGCGATTCTGAAATACAATATGTTCGTTAAAGTAACATTCACTGGGGTTTAAAGATAAAATTGCACAAGATAGTTATTTACCACAGTTGGGCACACAGCACATTTTTTCCGATAACATTGTTGTAGCAAATTGAAGTCCATTCAACGTAAACAAACACGATCGTTGGAGTCCAAAAAGAAAGCTGGGTAGTCAAAATACAGTCAACAGAATCCATGAAACATTGCCGGGTCGTAAGTTAATCGTCACTGATTTCGATTTATCGCAAAATCATGAATACTACAAATGCAGCTCACAACAGAAACAGAGAGACATTTTGAAATTTAAACCAGGATCGAAAACCCCATTCAGTGCTAGCAACACTCAAAAATGCGCTAGATTCTACAAAATTCGGAGATTAAAAAAAGGCCAAATTCAGTTTCAATTTTCAACAGTCAAAGACTTAATGTATAGAAATGAAAACACACTAAATAAAACCGCTAAATTCTCCGCTAGGAGCATAAACTCTAACTAAACAAAAAAAAGGGTCTAAGTGAAAAGACCCTGAGTGAAATAAAGAATGAGATTTAGACTTACCCGTGTTGAAGCGCGTGCGGCGCGTGTGTCGAGGCTGGGGCAGCGCAGTGAGGCCCGGGGGCTCACCGCGCCCGAACGAGTGCAGCGCGCAGCTCGTCGTGCCCGCCCCCGCGACCCCCGCTCCTGCACCCGCACTCGCCATGCTGAACGTGGCGTACGGGCTGATCTCGTGCAAGGACCCTGCACCGCAGTACATTACGAGTATGTTGACCCTCTCAACTATCTGTCAGAGACTTTGTTGTGAAGAATTATTGGCCGAGCATTTTGCTGTACACAAGATTCTTAAAGTCAGTTTACTATGCATTCATGATCAAATTCATATGCTTTTGAATTTTGGCAGGAAGATGCTAAAAGCACCTTTGAACGTTACTTGTTACTGAATTTCCATATTAGTGGGAGCTAAATTTTCCAAAATGGGTTAAAGCATAGGCAAATATTTTTCTGAGTCCTACATGCAAGATATGAGCACAAATACACCGAGAGAAGCCATATGCCAACCTCACCAGCATAAAGTACACCCTGCCGATAACAGACGAGGCTATGGCGACCGAACTGACAGTAATATACCATATAGATGGCTGGTTGAAGTAAGGACGGTTGGCGCTGGACAGCAAAGACGCCTGTGCGAGGTGACTAGTTCTGTGATCTGATCACTGACCCATAGCGTCTAGCGTTGTAGATAAGGCAAAACCTCCATGGATAGCACACCATCATGACGGCTCCTAGTTCCCTGTAGCGTTCCTATTTCTAACCACGGCAGCGGCAAGGTAACGGAAGGGCGGACGTAGCTATAGCTATACTCGGGCTACAAGCAACTAAGCCTGGCTACGTGCAATTGGCAAACACCTGCGGACAGTGATAGGGTCACGGTACTCCAAGTGGAGAAGAAACGATTAACTGGCACATCTTAGGTATATCGGAGGTCTAAAGTCATAGTGACCTACTCTACTATAGATATGACGACATCTTGTCCCAGGGGGCGTGTATCGAATAGGGTGGCGTATTTATACTACAGTTTATACATAAAATGTATTCAAATTCAATTAGTCGATTTTGTTTAAATAATCTTTTTACAATAAAATAATAACTGAATATTAAAACAGACATTCATTAAAACTCATATTGGTTTTTGTATTCTATACCATGGGGAATGCGCCGACTTCTACATAACATGTGTTTCAGGAAAAAAGAAGTCGGCAAAATCGTTATTTTGGTACCATCGGTCAGTATCCTCGTAAGGCCCAATGTGCTTGAGAAAGAACAAAATACATTATTCATTACGGCCCAGAATCATTTTATAAGTGTTGCTACTAAACACCCAATGTACTTCCCTGAGCACATATTTGAATTTCGTTGATATTTAGAATTTCGCGGTTGTCTTGCCATTTTGGCTCCTGTTTCCTGATTGGTGGATGTTTTAAGACCGTGTTTAATGAAACAAGGTGAATGTCCAATCAAGGCATATTTGTCAAATACCATTCAAAATGTCGGAAATAGAACGCTCACGCCGTCAAGGTAAATGAAGTCCCAAATAACTCATGAACTATTTTAAATTAAACTTATTGTGTGTTATGTTAGTTTGGACCTAAATGAATATGTGATTGTACAAGAACAATGGGCGTTAATTCAAATCAATCACTCGATAATTTTAAGTAACGACCATTGTTCTTGTACAATCACATATTATTATTAGGGTTTGATTTTTTCAGCTTGTTCAGCATTAAACAACATTACGGAACACTCAATGCATGCCTTAAACTCACATTTAACCAAAAAGTTATTGTTTAAGATATCGCACCAAGCGGTGACGATGTGGGTGACTTCGAAATACCGAATATCTGCAGCCTGTAAAAAAAGATGACGAAGAGGTCGAAACAAAAGGAACAGAAATTGCTCATAAATTCATCAGAGCTGATGAAAAAATTGCTATTACAAAATAGCTTCACAATAAGCCAGTTACATAACTATCTTCAGAAGAAGCTATTAAAAGCTGCAGACCTATACCAATTATGGTGCAAACAGGAAAAAATAATTTTCTATTTATAGGCCCAGGACGATACGGGCATATTGACGCCGTTATGCGGCCAAAACCAATTATCTCGGGTTTTGGTCGAAAATTAGTTAAATATAGGGATCGACTCATTTCTTCACTCTCTACCTGCTGGTAAAACCAGTTATTTGAAGTAACGCGTAGTTTCCGAGATGTCCAGTGGTAAAACCAAGCAAATTCACAGTCTCACTCCAAGTGAAACATAGTGATTTAAATATCCTTTTTTAAGGGACCGTTACGAGCGTAAATACATTATATTAATTTATGAGGTTTTCCAGCCCCAAATTTTAAATCCAATAGTTATTAAATCACCAAGTAAAAAATAGTAAGAACAGATAACTTTCCGAACCGCTACTTTAGCACGAGCAAAAATACGTTAAAATAATATAATTGGTTTTGCTAGATGGTTAGTACTTGTTGGATTTAAGAAAACACGTCTGGCAGAGTGGCATACATTTAAATACGATAAATTACTTGACGATGTATAAGTTCGTGTATCAATGAAATGATCCAGGTAGAACCAAGTACCTCACTGTAAGCTATATTTGTGCGCGACATTGAACCGACGCGACGTGTACACGTGCTACTTCGTTGTTGAATTTTGTTATTTATAATTGGTTTTGCTAGATGGTTAGTACTTGTTGGATTTAAGAAAACACGTCTGGCAGAGTGGCGTACATTTAAATACGATAAATTACTTGACGATGTATAAGTTCGTGTATCAATGAAATGATCCAGGTAGAACCAAGTACCTCACTGTAAGCTATATTTGCGCGTGACATCGAACCGACGCGACGTGTACACGTGCTACTTCGTTGTTGAATTTTGTTATTTATAATTGGTTTTGCTAGATGGTTAGTACTTGTTGCATTTAAGAAAACACGTCTGGCAGAGTGGCGTACATTTAAATACGATAAATTACTTGACGATGTATAAGTTCGTGTATCAATGAAATGATCCAGGTAGAACCAAGTACCTCACTGTAAGCTATATTTGCGCGCGACATCGAACCGACGCGACGTGTACACGTGCTACTTCGTTGTTGAATTTTGTTATTTATAATTGGTTTTGCTAGATGGTTAGTACTTGTTGGATTTAAGAAAACACGTCTGGCAGAGTGGCGTACATTTAAATACGATAAATTTCTTGACGATGTATAAGTTCGTGTATCAATGAAATGATCCAGGTAGAACCAAGTACCTCACTGTAAGCTATATTTTCGCGCGACATCGAACCGACGCGACGTGTACACGTGCTACTTCGTTGTTGAATTTTGTTATTTATAATTGGTTTTGTTAGATGGTTAGTACTTGTTGGATTTAAGAAAACACGTCTGGCAGAGTGGCGTACATTTGAATACGATAAATTACTTGACGATGTATAAGTTCGTGTATCAATGAAATGATCCAGGTAGAACCAAGTACCTCACTGTAAGCTATATTTGCGCGCGACATCGAACCGACGCGACGTGTACACGTGCTACTTCGTTGTTGAATTTTGTTATTTATAATTGGTTTTGCTAGATGGTTAGTACTTGTTGGATTTAAGAAAACACGTCTGGCAGAGTGGCGTACATTTAAATACGATAAATTACTTGACGATGTATAAGTTCGTGTATCAATGAAATGATCCAGGTAGAACCAAGTACCTCACTGTAAGCTATATTTGCGCGCGACATCGAACCGACGCGACGTTTACACGTGCTACTTCGTTGTTGAATTTTGTTATTTATAATTGGTTTTGCTAGATGGTTAGTACTTGTTGGATTTAAGAAAACACGTCTGGCAGAGTGGCGTACATTTAAATACGATAAATTACTTGACGATGTATAAGTTCGTGTATCAATGAAATGATCCAGGTAGAACCAATTACCTCACTGTAAGCTATATTTGCGCGCGACATCGAACCGACGCGACGTGTACACGTGCTACTTCGTTGTTGAATTTTGTTATTTATAGTTGGTTTTGCTAGATGGTTAGTACTTGTTGGATTTAAGAAAACACGTCTGGCAGAGTGGCGTACATTTAAATACGATAAATTTCTTGACGATGTATAAGTTCGTGTATCAATGAAATGATCCAGGTAGAACCAAGTACCTCACTGTAAGCTATATTTGCATGCGACATCGAACCGACGCGACGTGTACACGTGCTACTTCGTTGTTGAATTTTGTTATTTATAACTGGTTTTGCTAGATGGTTAGTACTTGTTGGATTTAAGAAAACACGTCTGGCAGAGTGGCGTACATTTAAATACGATAAATTACTTGACGATGTATAAGTTCGTGTATCAATGAAATGATCCAGGTAGAACCAAGTACCTCACTGTAAGCTATATTTGCGCGCGACATCGAACCGACGCGACGTGTACACGTGCTACTTCGTTGTTGAATTTTGTTATTTATAATTGGTTTTGCTAGATGGTTAGTACTTGTTGGATTTAAGAAAACACGTCTGGCAGAGTGGCGTACATTTAAATACGATAAATTACTTGACGATGTATAAGTTCGTGTATCAATGAAATGATCCAGGTAGAACCAAGTACCTCACTGTAAGCTATATTTGCGCGCGACATCGAACCGACGCGACGTGTACACGTGCTACTTCGTTGTTGAATTTTGTTATTTATAATTGGTTTTGCTAGATGGTTAGTACTTGTTGGATTTAAGAAAACACGTCTGGCAGAGTGGCGTACATTTAAATACGATAAATTACTTGACGATGTATAAGTTCGTGTATCAATGAAATGATCCAGGTAGAACCAATTACCTCACTGTAAGCTATATTTGCGCGCGACATCAAACCGACGTGACGTGTACACGTGCTACTTCGTTGTTGAATTTTGTTATTTAAAATTTTGTTAGGTATTGTGCCCAGTTTTTTAAGCCAAATTTGAGTGAAAAAGATGAGAAGCTGCTGTCTATTGACCCTTATACATCAAACAATACAAATGGTAAGCAGATTTTAATAGTACTTTTGAAGTTGTGTTATCTTTTTTGGTTATGTTTAGAAGAATTTGATGATTCTTTCAAGTATTTTACTAATTATGCTCGATCACTTTTATCGTTACTTACTATAGTTATTTTGAAAAAGGGACTAAGGTTCTGTTAAGTTGGGGTGTTGTTTTATACTTCTGATAGGTAGTTACTTTTGTCTTCAACAAAATACGTTGTGAATGAGCGTTGTGTACCTACTTATTACATTTTTCGTGTTTAACAGAAGCGATGGACGGACATCAATGAACTGTTCATTGGGTTGCAAAGTGTTATACGAGTAAACGAACGATTCGCACGCAATGCAAGAATCGGGCATGCAAGTAATTTTGTAATTTCCAATACGAACCACATTAGACGTCCAAAACAAATAGACAAATAAGTCAGCCAATAATCACCTCTGTCACATTCACACAAAGTCTTTCATTTTAAACTTCACGTTATCTGTCATTTTGACAAGTAAAATGGTCGTTTAACACAAATCCATCGCCGCAACCCGATGAACTGTTCATCGATGTTCGTCCATCGCCTCTGTTAAACACGACAATTCTTAAAATCTTTAGAAGCTTTGTTAGTTTATTATTCCCGTGCAATTCCCATTATCTGATGAATATACGCTGTACAATATTATAATAGCTGGTCTGAAGATGGAGCCAGACGGTAGTTATGGCCTTTATGAAGTCGGGTGATGGTTGCTAGAACTCCACTATAACTTATTGTACTTTTCTAAAAGTGGTATCAATAAATTAATTTATAATCACATTTTGAGCAGACACCTAATCGAATCTGAACTGTGACTTTTTATTTAGGTAGGTACTTATCTAGGTACTATGTTTGTATTACAGCATCGGGATCTGGATTTAGCGCTGACGATGATTTTTCGGATAATCTTCTTACGCAAGCTTATGACCAGTTTATGTCAAAATGTGGGAATCACGAACAACAAAATCTGCAAGAATCATTGCCAGGTAAAATTTTCAATAATATTATTATAGTATTAAGTTTATGAGACAGTCAAGATGCTCATAATTATTGAATTATTATTAATAAGATATGACACCATTATTCGTCTTTTAGGGTTCTGTAGTCCGACAAGGAACCTTCATATTCATTGAATTGAATTGAATGAATATATATTTTTGGGCAGACTCAATGCTGCTATGCATAAAGTCTGCCTCCATGTATGAATAAACATATGATGTAATATGAGATGGGACACAACTGGACAGGTAATGTAATAAAATGCTGCCAATTTCCGAGCTGCCTTTTTTGCTACTTATTTCAGACCACGTAAAGCAATATGCCTCGTTAGGCAAAGCACTTTCGTAAACGGTTAGGTTGTAAATGGTCAGTTTTCTAATATAGTAGAGCAATCCTACGATTGGATACGTATCATATGGAGAATAATACTCAAAAAAAAAAACTGTAATTTGAGAAAATCCTCATTTTTTGAAGTCGGTTAAAAATAGATACATAAAGTATTTTTTTACACGTCAAATCTAATCCTTATAAAACAATAGAATATGGTGAAACAAATACAATACGGCAAATACATGAAAAAACTATAATTAAGTTGGGCTAGTAAAATTATACACTTGCAAAAAAATAAAGAAATATAGGAATAAAAATATTATATATACATAATTAATGCATTAAATAAATAAGTGTAAAGATATAAAAAGTACAAGACAGCAGGAAATTATGGCATGAGGAAAAAAAATGTCTTAGTCTGTCTATTATAATGCGGTAAAAGCAACGAGTTATAGATGTATCTTTATGTCAATGGGTTGAAGGTAAAAATACTATCATCTGCCTGTTCCACCCATGTATACTTGAACTTACTCCATGAAGGTCGGTATATGCGCTGACATCGATACACTGACACAAAGGTTGAAACGGTATACAAGCTACGACAAAACCGGTTACAAGGATATCTCTCGGGCTGTCACTGATATCGCGAAGACTAAATTCACCGTTTTTATGGGAGATATCACCCTTAAGGCTGTACCTGAGCCTAAAACATGAACAAAGCCAGATTTTCGAAACTGTCCTGATATAATATTGAAATAAATCCATTTGATTTATTGATCCTTTATTTAGATGATCTACTTATAAACAATGTATTAAGATTTATACTTTTGTCAAAAAAATAATGTTTTCCACCCTCTTTTTTTGTTTTCAAACGTTTGTTTCAAGAACGCGGCTAAGAGATCAACTTGATATTCTTTTCATAAAATAGGTAATAGAAATATAAAGGTTTTCTACTTAGATCAAATATTTTTACTCTAAAAAATATTTCAGTATTAGCTAAAACACTCCGATCCGCTGTTTAATAATAATATGTTATAATAAGTATTACGCGTCCTAGGTAAATAGGTCAATTTGCTAACTAATGACGCCTATTTCAATTAATTAACTAATAATCGCCTTTATCAAAAGTTAATAAAGTATTTGGCACTGGCCTTTTTGTGTTGGACGGGTAATAACATTTTTTCCTAGCCTATACCATACTCTTAAAGTGGGATTCTAGGAACTCGATAAATTGAAGTCTGGGCTACAGGGCCTTGGAAGCAGAACCCAATGAGATCAAATGCCGGTCAACTGGGTCAGCTGTAGCATAGGCACAGTGTAAAAATGGATTTTTTAACTATGGTATAGGTAACAACAGTAGTTTAACTGGGCGGTGTGATTGAAATCAATACCTACGCCCGCTCAGCACCTAAACACGCGCTAGGGCTGCCAACTGACTGTTTACGTATTTGATAATGCTATATTATTATTATAAAAGTTGTATTTAAACAACCACACAATGCACAACAAACTCTGTAATTTCGTGCCATAATTTACGAAAATGCGCGGGAGCGTCACAGAGACAACGTGCGCAGGTAACTGCGGTGCGACCGCGACTGTCGTAAACCGAGTTGTACCGAGTTTTGGTGGGATTCGTTTCGGCCCTTTTGTATGGAGATAGAATACTATTACTTATTTATACTATGACTGAGTAATTCCCATCGACTCACTGGTCCGTTGCGGAGTCTTTCTTATCTTATTTAAAATCATATTCTTAAACATTCGATAAATAAAAACAAGCAAATTAGCAATCAGTTGAATTTCAGAATGTATTCTCATGAATGTTTTTACCTTTCAAATGGTTAAGAATGTGACTTTAAATAAGTAAAAGCAGCACCACAACGGACCAGTCAGCCGATGGGAATAACTCGGTCAACTTACTTAGAAGAGGGGACTATATTTTATGAACACTTTCTTCAAGAAAACAGAAAGTAGACCTGGCGAAGCCCGGATGATAGGACAAACAATGAAATCAACCTGACAAGCGACACATATTTTATATGTGTCTCAACTTGGTCCCAACTCAATGATTAAGCGGTTTCAAACCAAACTATACATTATCTGACTCACTCTCCATAAAATATGCAAATGAAGTGGGAATTTTAGATATTATATATTCACTTGGCATAGTGTTGTTAGCAGCTGAAAGTTTGCACCATAGCATGAATCGTCGACGGCAGAGCGAGCTCAAGCAAATTGGGGCTGACCTGACCGAATGAGCTGATCCGACTGAAGGGAGCTTACAAGCTGACAACCTGTAGGCGTTCCCTGCAGTAGACGCTTTACCTATGTACTCAGAACGCCTTGTCCCGGTCAGCTGTGAGTTATTCACTGGACTGGCTCCATAAAATAAAGATATTTACGTCGTTGTGGTTGTGTGTCAACAAAACAATGCAATACTTCATTGTTGCGGGTGACAAAAAGTGATGTATTGCTTGAAAAGTGAGGTACAACAGCAAAATTCAATGAATATTTTCAAATTTAAAAACTAATCATCTCTGGAGTGTCTAAATTGACGAATAGTAAAATTATTCTCTTTTATGATTTTCATACTAACAAAGAGGTTATGAAGTACCCAAGTTACTCAAGTACCCTCACCTGGGGGAGTTAGCGTCTTCCCGTTCTTCCTGGCAGGCTCCTTGGTGTAGAGCTGCGCGTGCGGCTGGCTCACGGGCTGCAGGGGGCACCGTGCTGCGGCGCGGCGCCGTGTCGCCAGCAGCAGCGTACCCAGCAGCAGTGCGGCCAGCACTGTGCCACCCAGCAGCACGTGGCGCCACCACCGCGTGGGACCCGAGTCCAGCGCGTCCGTCTCGATACTCGACCGCGTCTCCACTGGCAGCTCTGTCGGCTCACCGATGCGTTCTATGGATTTTCCAAAAGTTGTTGCTCGTTGATACCACGCACTTTGTGGGTATACATGTGTCGCAGGAAAATTATGATATCAGGGACTTCGTAATACCACCAAATACCACGAAATACCGGAAGATATCGAATATTTCAATCAAGAAAAAGAAGGTAATTGATAGGTATATTTAACATTATCTGATTTCTCTGCGACATACACCAGTTCAGTATCAAGTTTAGTTTAGGACTTACCACCATTTATCGTGAGCGTGGCGGCTTTATAGAGAGCTACGGTATTTCCGGCCGCCGACTTTGCCACCACCCGTATCTCGTACCACGTTCCTGGACTCAGTTCATTTGCCTGCAATTGATGTTTTTAGTATGTAGTACGTACACATATGGTTACCTATTTATTTTTTAAAGCACTCCTATACTCATTCGGTTTGCTATAAAAAATCTCTTTGAGTGATAAGCTCGCCGCTGTACTCAAATTATTGTATCAAATATTTGTAATCTCCTTTTTTTGTGTACAATAAAGAATAAGAATAAGAATGTTTTGTGAGTTTGTAAGCATCGTAGTCCATGCTTACAAACTCACAAATAATTAATGTTATAAAGAATATGGAATATAGTTTGCATGAAAAGAGCCTCCTTGAGTGGTGCATATTGAGATTCAACCATTGCTTAGATCATGGATGTACAGACCACGGCCCGCGGGCCGCATGCGGCCCGCCGGTCGAATACTGGTGGCCCACCGCGCCGACAGCAAAAACCAAAAAAATATGTTCGAAAAGTAATTTGAATCTCGCGCGCGCGCTCTTAAGTGCGCTTATCGGTGCGCCGTGCATGGCACGATGGCAGCGCGGTGGGGGATTATCCACGGGTTATATTGTTAGAGCAAGCGAGATAGCAATAGTCCCGAATTCCCGATTGCTCGCGTAGGTAGATACACGAAGCTTCCAGAGTCGGTTTCGAGATTTCTCCAGACAGTTTTCGACTCTATACGCGCGGTATAAAAGCCACGCTAACCACAGCGACCGACAGTTCGGTTTTAATTTGAGTGAAGTGTCAATAGTTCTAGTGTAGATTTTAACTCGACTAGCCGGTGTCATATATTTTGATCCACATTCAACGTAGATTTCCCGTCAAGTGCCGCGTATAATTGTGTTGTGAAATCGTAAGTAAAACTCTGTTATTAATAAGTGTTTCCCTACATATTTATTCAATTATTTTTGTTAATTTAAAAAAGGATGGGTAATTTAAGTAGGTACTGTAATTGTTTTTAGGTGCTCTCTTAATCCTAGCCAGGATTAGAACGCAACATGGATAAGCCAGGGCCTAGTAGAAAACGTAAGGTTAAAGATGAAAATCGGCAGTTCCAAGAAATTTGGACTGAGAAATACTTTTTTGTATGGTCGCATAACAAAGTCGTTTGTTTAATTTGCAAGAATTCTGTTGCGATTGCAAAGGAATATAATGTAAAAAGGCACTATGAAACGCAGCATCCTACTTTTACCAAGTTTACAGGCGAATTAAGAAAGCAAAAAATGTTATCTTTAAAACGGGAGCTTATTGGTCAGCAAGCTATGTTTACAAAACCCATTCAAGATTCAGAAACAGCTACAGAAGTAAGTTATGACATTTCTCGAATGATAGCAAAGCGAAGTCGTTCAATGATGGGGATTTTGTAAAAGAATGCATAGAAATAAATTGCCGCTAAGAAAATGTGTCCAGAAGCAGCACAAAAGTTTGAGAAAATTCAACTGAATCGTATGACTATCCAAAGACGAATTATGTATTTGTCAGGTAATATTGCAGAACAATTAAATTAAAAAACTAAGATCATTGAATTTTTTTCATTAGCACTCGACGAATCCACTGATATTAGTTCCACAGCTCAACTTCTCATATTCATATTCATACGAGGTGTTACTCAAGATTTTGAAGTCTTAGAAGAGTTATTAGGAATGTGTTCATTGAAAGGTCAAACCAGAGGAGTTGATATACTTAATGTACTTTTGGATGAGTGTTCAAAAACTGATTTGGACTTATCAAAATTATCGGGAGTTGCGAATGACGGTGCTCCTTCGATGATTGGTGTCAATTCTGGGCTAGTTACTTTGCTGAAAAAGCATCTGCAAGAAAAAAACATAAACGCTGAAGATCTCATGCAGTTTCACTGCATAATACACCAAGAAGACCTGTGTTAAAAAAAATTGAATTTCAAAATGTCATGAAAGTGGTAGTTTCGACTGTAAATTTCATAAAATCACGAGGACTCAATCACAGGCAATTCAAACAATTCCTTGATGACATCGAAAGCGAATATGAAGATTTACTGTATTATACAGAAGTAAGGTGGCTAAGTCGTGTATTGACACTGAAACGATTTCTAAATTTAATAGAAGAAATTAGAATATTTCTGTAGGAAAAGGAAAAGGATGTCCCGAAACTTAAAAATCCTGATTGGTTGTGTGATTTGGCTTTTTTAGTTGACATTACAAATCATTTTAATGTCTTTAACACACGGCTTCAAGGCAAAAATCAACTGATATCCCAGCTCTACGCTCATGTATCATCCTTTCAATGCAAACTGACACTTCAGATCGCAATTGAATTCTGGAAATTACAATCATTTTCCGAATTATAAGAAAATGGCTGAAAAACTCAACAAAACTGCGATTAATTTCAGTTATGTAGAAGAGCTAGATATTTTGATTCAATCTTTTCGAGACAGATTTTTGGAGTTTAAAAAAGTGAAACCTCTGTTGGACATATTCAGCAATCCTTTCACGATTTCAGTTGAAAATGCGCCAGAGTCAATGCAGTTAGAAATTATCGACATTCAAAACGACCAAGATTTACGCAACAAATTCAACGAAGGAGACTTGCTGAACTTTTACCGCTGCATTGATAAAAATACGTACAAAGAGTTACGTAATAAATGCTCTGAAATGTGCCAGCTTATTTGGTTCTACCTATATATGTGAACAAACCTTTTCAATACTAAATAATAATAAAACAAAAAATCGAAACCGCCTTGCAAACGAAAGTTTGGAAGTAGCTTTACGTGTTGCTACAAGTAAATTTGAGCCAAATATAAAAAAGATTGTAAGCACTATGCAGTGCCACGCTTCCAATTAATAAATTCTTTTTCAATTTTAATACATCTTTATTGTCTTTAATTACCTATACTTCTGGCGGCCCGCCATCAGTTCATAATTTGCCCGAGTGGCCCCTAGTCTTAATAAGTCTGTGCATCCCTGGCTTAGATCAAATACGGCCGCAGCAACAGTTGAACCGAGACCCAACCCAACCCAAATCTTTTTATTCAGTAAACTGGTGGTAGGTGATGTCATGAAAAGCCGTTCCTGAGGAATGCTTACTCTACCGTTTCAGGTAATTTCTGGACGAGCGCCTTTCATTCCCGGTCTCGGCGACAGTTTCCAACAGGCGCGGTTGAGTCCAAGCGTAACCTCATTTAGAAAAAAAACGACGCCATCGGCAGTGTGTACCTCGACGAGGTCTGGCGCGACGAGCAGATCGCGCCAAGCATCGCGTGGCGGGCGCAGCGCCACGCTCCAGCGCACAGGGCAGGGTGTGCGCCAAGTCAGTAGACTGAGCCGCAGCGTGGAGCTGTTTGCCCACACCAGCTCCCTGCCTGGCGCCGCCACTGGTCTATCCCCCCTCGTGTAGACTGTAAGTGGGTCGGAGTGCGGCGAGGTGCCCACGACGTTGTGTGCGGTGAGAGTAACGCGGTGCAGCGCGCCGCACGCCAGCCCCGCTAGCACGAGTGTACGTGACGTGCCAGCCACGCGGGTGGCGTGCGCGGCGCCTGCACCCACCGACCACCAGACTGTATAACCTTTAGAAATACATATTATTATTCACATAAGCATACAGATCCACGACTGCATCCGCGTTAACCATCTTATACACTGACATGGTACAACAGAGCCTCTAGTACTTAAATTATGAACTAACTGATACATTGTGATCCTGGTCCAGTAATGCCAACTATGTATACTGAAAGTATAGATTAGTGAGAAATTAATGAACTTAATAATTATTGAAGCCATGTAAGCATTTCACTGGATAAGTTTTACAGGGTACCTGATAGAATATGGATGAGATCGGCCCAGCACAGGAATTGGTGGCGTACAAAAGAGGAGTTCTTATACCCGCAGTTATAACTGAACCGTTAATGATGATGAAGCATGCAAAAGTAAAAATATGATTTACCTAATATTGATGCGTCATCATGTTGCAAACTATCCCATGACAGATGTAAGGCATGCCGTTGTGTGATGGTGGCGCGGGGCGGCGCGGGCGCGACGGGGGGAGTCAGCACCAGCAATGTGTACACGACGGAGTCAGCACCCCCCCCACCTCGCACCGCACACGTGTAGTTGCCAGCCAGGCTGGGCTCTACTCCTAAATACATAATTTTGTTGACAACAATTCTCAAATAAGGATAATTATGTTACCGGCTAAACCTGATTTCAGGAGATTTTGTGAAATCTTTCAGCGCAGAAGAGAGCCGGTAGGTCAGAAATGGTGAGGGGCGCGACCGCCATACATGACCTGCTTGGTTATTTTATTTAACAACCCAAAACCATTTTGGCCTAGACCAAACAAGTTTGTGCTAAAATCGGGTATGGCGGGTAAGATACACTGAATCACTCATAATAATTAAATGTACAGTCATTAATAGGATTTGTACTGAAAATATACATATGTCAAAGGAGGTCCTGAGGTTGCCATAAAATAAATTTAAGCTAAATATTAAGCAGAGACTCCTAATAAAAGGTAAAATCAATGATTATTCTTCTTCGTCTTTATCTAGCGCTCTTTCCAGTTCAGCTGGAGTTGGACCTCCTCGTTTGTCGACGCTATAGGATATTCTATCGCGGGTTGTTGCTGTAGGCAGGTGCTGGGCTTAAATAAATAAATAATTTCCTTCTCGATATTGGATCATTAAGTTGATGGTGGATGCCCTCATTCTCTTGGTTGATTTAGGATGTTCATGGCTTTCTTTACGACGTAATCATTTTCTCGCCTCATCACAATGTCCGTACCACCGGCACCGTAGTCTGCTTTCCTTTAGCTTTTTTAGTTATAGGTGCGACTTTAAAGGAGGTTTTGACATATTCTTTATTCTTTATCAAGACGCGTGAGACCGCAAGCCCAACGCAACATTCTCATTTCACCTACGTGCAGTTGTTGTTCATGGGTTTTCTTTGCGGTCCAGCATTCTGGGCAATACATAAGTACGAGTCTCCTTACTGTCTCGTGTACCCTAATTTTAGTTTTAATTGGCATTATGGAGTCACACAATACATCAGTCAACGATCTCCATATAAGCCATCCCGTGTTCACCCGATGGGTAACTGTGGTCAGTACGGAGCCGAGATATTTGAACTGTGATACTTTAGGCAGAGGCGTGTTTTCGATAAGAATATCATAGTCTGGATCATCCATGCCACCGCAGACACAGCCTATGTACTCCAACTTTGTTCGGTTAGTGCGTAGTCCAAGACATTCGATTTTTTGTACCCATCGGTTGAAAGTCTCCTGGAGGTCGGAAACATTTCTTGATATGAGTGCTATATCGTCAGCGTACAGAATACAACACGGATCTGTAGACTGTAACTGATATAGTTTTCAAGTTGGAAAAAAATCATTACTTAAACCATAGTATTTAATGTGTCTATGCTTAATCCTGGCTGTAGTCACTTTTTCAAGCTTAATATTAGCAAGAGGTCGGATGTGTACTGGTCCGAATAAATCAACATCGACACACATCAGATCGCACACTAAACAACATTCTTCCCATCCCTACACACACCCGTCTCCACAATTCAACTTTCAACGACTGTTTCACCTTACGCATCATCAAAGCATTCACCCCTCCACTGACCGATACTGAATTAAGGACCTGGGAAACATCGTACATATGGTCGTCGTCGTCGTCGTCGTCGTCTTTTCCTTTTTTAGTTTCTCTATTATCCATACTAAAACTACAACAATTTAAGGCCATATACGGGTAAATAAAAATATATATTTATTAATTATAATATTTATATTCCTATATCTCTTTATTTTATGCAGCTGTACAATTTTATTACATTTTAGTAGCCCAATCTAAATACATATTTTATATTAAATGTATTTTCCGTGTTATTTTTTTATATTCTATTATTTTTGTAAAGATTTACTTTGACCTGTAGAAAGTATACTTTATGTATCTTTTTTACAAAACAAATATTCTGGCTTTTTTGACTCAGGCCTTCACTCATGGCGATGTGTCACCATATACGAGTGTTAACTTGATTACCTTTTTCCCGAAAACTGTGGATAGTACTAATGTGAATTAACAACATGCGCAAAAAAAAACAATCAAATGTCACGAAATAATCTAAAAAGTTCAAAAAAATTTTAACAGTTTCGTACTGGGCGTAAACTTGGTCAACCTACGTTTCCTACACAAATACAAATGATAAATATACCTAGCCTAGGTAACTCCGGGATTCTTGTGATTCCAAGGCCAAGCGCGTGAGAAAAGGCTTGTCATTGGTCAAAACGCTCAAACCATGCAAATTTTGCGAACCACCCCATTTCACTCGCACGCACCTATTCTTTACTTTTGTTTCACGCGCGGCGCCTCCGCCGCCGTCTAGCTAGTTAATTAGGTCAGTCAGTCGCAGGCGTCACACTTCCGGTTCGTGACGTATTTGAGAGAGCAGTTTACGCACCCCGCTTGGTCTGCGCCCGCGCGACGGCGCCGCTACCGTAATGGCTTATCGATATAGTGACATCGAATATGGTGAAATGGTTCGCGTGTACAACGATTTGGCGGGTCATAATATGGCAGCAGCTCGTCGGATATATCAGGAACAAAGTTTAGATGGCTTGCGAGCACGAGGCATATTGAATCCAAGAGTGCCTTCCCCTGGAGTGATTCTCCAGGCTGTTTACAGGGAAAGAGAATTTGGCCCGGGTCAGTTCCGAGCTCCTAACCACGCCGTGGGACGGTTCAGGCAGCCGCTGCCAATACAAACCGAAGATAATATCCTCGATTTTTTCTATGTCAATCCAAGGTGCAGCACTAGAGAAGCTGGGCGTCATTTTAATGTAAGCCACGTAAGCGTGTGGAACGTTTTAAGAAATGCTGGCCAACACCCGTTCCATTTTCAAAAAGTCCAGGCACTGCATGAAGTGGATGCGCCAAATAGGATGGAATTTTGTCAGTGGTACCTACAAAACCGAAATCAAAATATCCTATTCACAGACGAAGCCATGTTCACGAGAGTTGGCTTGTACAATGTACATAACGAACATTGGTGGACTTACCGAAACCCACATGTGATAAAAGAACACGCACATCAGTCACGATTTAGCGTGAATTGCTGGGCCGGTATTATTCGGAATACCATTATTGGTCCCCACTTCATTGAAGGGCATCTAACAGGAGGTACTTACCTAAATATGTTGCAAAGTGTTATACCAGATTTATGTGATGACATCCCGCTGGCCATGTTGAACGAAGGTTTCTTCTATCAACACGACGGTGCACCAGCTCATTATGCGAGAAGTGTGCGAGAACACCTCGATATGATGTATCCAAATGCGTGGATTGGACGTAGAGGCCCAGTGGCATGGCCAGCTAGGTCACCAGATCTCACTCCCTTAGACTTTTTTTTATGGGGTGAGGTCAAAAACTTAGTTTACAAGGAAGAAACTCAGAACGTAGGTGAACTAAAAGTGAAAATTATTAATGCTTTTGAAGTTGTAAAAAACAAAGACATAGGAAGTTTACAAAACAATTTGATAAAACGTGCAGACTTGTGTCTTAGGCGAAATGGACATCACTTTGAACAGTACCTAACATGAAAAAACAGTTTATTATAGCCACATTGTGATATGAGAAACAATTTTAATAAAAAGTGTTGTTTGTGTTCAACTAAATTAACGTTCGATTGAAATTCAGCTAATAATGATTGCTTTTTCAACCCTTAAATCATCATGATTGAAGAAACATAATGTGAGTACCTTTTAAACTAACGGTAACGAGTTACCTCCGAGACAATAAGACAAGTGAGCCAACCGATAGCCGCCTCTGTCAAAGGGTAATAAAGTCCTTCCCATTTGTGTAATTGTCTAGGATGCTTAGTTCGTACCTCTAACTTGTATGCAGGTAAATATCTAGGTAGACAGCGTCATGTGGCCCGGTTGTCCGCTTGTAAGTACAGTCGCGCCAAAAAATCTTCACCCTCGTGAGCGTCATAATGTGCGTGCGAGAGACGATAGGTAGATAAAAGTCGGTACAACACGTCATGAAACTATCTTCACAATTCTTTGAGTAAGCCTTATCGTCTAACTGTAACATCGATCACGATAACTTTCAAATGGTTTCTAGTCAATCACGCGTACTTTTGAAAGTTATCGTGATCGATGTTAAGTTAGACGATAAGGCTCCCGGTTTTTCAATCCTCAGTTGAAGCAGTTTATTCGACCAATAGCCCATACAAAATTCGTTGAATTTTCAAATTATTCTTAGAAGCTATTTATGATTACAATTTTTTTTCATTTCTTTGTTATTGTGAGGTAGTACAGTTTGGGTCAGTACAGAAGGCACACGTAGGTGGTTAAAGCGAAATGTAAACACAACGCGAAACATTTTTTGTATTGACTGTACATTTGCTGGTGGCTCTCGGTCGGTCTATTATGCGTGTGTGTGTGCGACATCGACAGTAAGCTTGTGTGCAATAAAACTGTCTCGACTCACACAGGAGTCGTAGTTGCAACAAAATGAGTAGGGCGCCCATGTAATAAAACAGAAAACTAATACTATAGTTTAATATTTTCAGTTTCATTTTATGGAAATTAAATATTTTTATTAGCTCCTATTGTTGTTTGGGCCTAGTACTATCCACGGTTTTCGGGAAAAAGGTAATCAAGTTAACACCCTGTATATCACAAAACAAAATATCGAAAGGTATCATTCGTACCTTCTTTTCAATGAAACAATGACTAGTGCAGTCAAGGTCACCACTCATAAATCGTTGCGATGCTTGTAAAGTCTTATACAGAACAGAAAGGATAAAGTGTAAGTAGGTGGAATGGAACTGACTGTGTAGCACGAGGTCCCCGGCGTCGGTGAGGGAGTGGCGCGCGGGGGTGGGGCGCCAGGTGCGCGGTGCGGGGGGGCCAGCCAGTACACAACACAGGCGCACTCGCGCGCCACTCGCCGCGTGCACCGGTCCACCCGGGGACAGGATGCGAGTGGGAGCTACGTGAAATATGTTCCTTTATTTAGCGCATACGAGCTAGGTACTGAGTATTAAAAATATTACATTTTTCATGAATATACACTGTAACATTCGTTTCTTTAACTAGGCGGTGTCCTTAAAATCAATACCTACGGCCACTCGGCGCCGAAACACGCCCTAGGGCTGCCAACTGACCGTTTACGTATTTGATAATGCTATATTATTATTATAAAGTTGTATTTAAGCAAGCACACAACATACACTGTAATTTCATGCCATAATTTACGAAAATGCGCGGGAACGTCACAGAGACAACGTACGTACGTAACTGCGGTGCGACCGCGACTGTCGTAAACCGAGTTGAATCATGTATTGGCGGTGGTTCGTTTCGGCCCGCTTGTATGGAGATAGAATACTATTTGTCACTTATACTATGTTATAACTTAGTTGACCGATACGATAGCTCCCATAGCTAACCGGCTTGCGCTGTGGGTATATCATGGTTTACCGTGGATATATCGATTTATTACGAGGCGATGCAATGGGGTGACCTTTTGAGAAGTGGTTAATAATTTACTTTCACCTTACAACCTACAACCTGCGATGAGCCACTTAATTTTTTTTTTATTAATTTATATCATCAAATTGTGTTTTATATGTGCGTTTTGTTAATGAATCCTTTGTATTATCAATTATCCATATATAGTCATTGTTATTTTAATTTACGTCTTTTGTTATGTGTTTTTCATGCAATAAAGTGATTTTGTATTTGTATTTGTATTCTAAATTCATTATTGTATATTTTATTCTTATGTACTTATCTACCTGCTGAGTGTAAGGTATGTGTGAAACAGGTCAATTTGAAAATCAGCGCTGTAACGTTCATAACTTACAGCAAATGCTGAAATTGATCCATTTTGCAAACAAAATTATTTAGTTATGTACTAAATTGTTAGTGTAGTGTTATGTTTAAATTTTTGTTTTGTGGCAAATAATAAAATTTCTATTTCTAAAAACTGTGCTTTTCATCTTACTACTATATGACTTGCCCAGAATAAGAAAAGAACACAGGGAGTATCCATGAACCACGTGGTTTCAATCTGTCCTCTTTTGGACCCTCCTCCCCTAGCTTTTTGTAATGCCCCCCCCCCCCGTCGTTAAAATGTCTGAAAATATAATAATAAAGACCAAATGTATTCATTAAACATAGTTTTAATTAAGTAGTATGTGATCGCGCTGCAGTAATCTACTATAAATCTTCTGAATTCACAAATGGTGGCAGTAGCCACTCCTACAAATCAATGCGAGTCGTTTGGAGAAGTTGTTGTGTGAGGTGTGCGAGTCAAAACAGACATGTTTAAACGTCAAAACATTAGGTACGTAATGTTATACATATATGGACAAAGAGCTATGGAAATTATGGGACATACCCACTAAAATAACGGACGATTTCGGAATATAAATGTATTATTAAAACTTGCGTAAGCTGACATACTAAATAATGGCTTTGGCACTGACATATTATTATTGTTGAGGTTAAATAATAATAGTTAGCGAAATTCAAAACATAGGTAGTACTGGTCTATATGAACTACTTTTTCTATCGGGGCTAAGCGAAATTCACAACATTTTCTCACTTCCTCTCATACAAATTTACCATATCAGCTGTCTGGATTCTTATGAGAAGGCGAAAATTTCTTTTCAGATTTTTGCATAGTCCCCATAGAGAAAGTTGTTCAGATAGACGAATACTACCTATGTTTTGAGTTTCACCAACTATATTATTTAACCTTATATACCAACCGTTCCACTGAAACGATTTCAGCATTTTCAAGTGTGAGTCGTTAACTAAACAGATCGAGCTCATAACGTCATAACTGTCATTGGGAGCTACCATAAAGTTGCTCGATCAGTCGACAACCGATTTAACGACTCTAATAACGAACAATGCCACACGCTCAGTTTCTACTAAGTTAAGGTTATAGTGGACCGCCAATACCAACAGGAAGTTATAGAAAGGAGGTCCTCTGAAACTTCAACTCAAACTTGACCCAAGAATGAATTCAAGTAATTTCTTTCCCACTTAAGGGCAGCGTATTGCACCGCTGATGTTATTAACAAACGTCAACTAACACCAGGACCTACGATCGTCACGTTTTACCGCAACAGGCACAGGTCACCCGACATCGCACCCATTCGCACTCTGCCTACCTGTGTATGCAACAATAACGCCTTCATCGAGGGTCCAGACAGGATAGCCCCGAGCAGAACCAAGCGCTGCTCCTCCGCCGTCAAACAATATATGACATGATTGACTCAACTATGTGTTATTTGAAGCTGGCTCCCTCATTATCCAAGAAGGTACTCGGAGCTGCACGCATGCTCAACTCGGAGAATAAAAATGCACGAAACATAATTACGCCAAACCCTTGTTCCACACGCTATCTAGACCTTGCGGCTTTCGATAACTCCTACGTGGACAGGTGACCTTGACAACACCTCTAGCGTCGGGTTGTCTACTCCAATCTCCATATAGAGTGCCGGAAATGAAGTCCTCCCACTGAAACAACACGATCGCGCACACGAATGCACGCGTCCATACGCCAGCATTGTTCATCGGACAACTTGGGGACAACTCACGTGCCCCGCATAACCCGTTTGTATTGGTGTGGTGGTCACCCAACCGCTGCTACTAGGGAATGCTAACTGCTCACGGAGACGAGCGTCCGGTCACAAGCTATACCAGACAGACAACGTGCTTGCACTCCTGCAGTTCAAACCACTTATATTAGTTCCTAGCTTTTGCTCCGCCTGCGTGAAGAGATTTTCGTGGAAATAAGGAAAACAAAAGAATATGATTGTTCGCTTTAAAACGTATCGGAACGCACATTGTATGCGTCAAGATATTTGATTTTTATTGATATGGCAACACGAGTTGTCAAAATTGTGACATGGATGTGTGTCCGGTTAGATTGATGGCATTTTGAGACAACAAGAGTTGCAATAGGTTATGTGTTTAGTATTTCAAGGAAATAAGTAGTTAAAATAGAGAAATAAACCAGTTGATCAGTGTGAATTGTGATCCGGGACGTGTACGCGAAAAGTTTCGTAAATCCGATAATAGTGGAAGGTGATGAGACACGATTTTCATTACCACGTTTAGCAGAAATCGTGATACCTTTAACGGGTTGGGCTGGCCCAGGGTTAGAGGGTTACGTTTAGGAATCTACATCTGCAAACTGCTGGCTGGGCTGGTCGTTTGTCAGAAATCTCCGCGCCGAGGTCGACGACAGTCAACGTCAGAAGAGAGGAAACGCACACCCAAGGGACCTGTGCTTTTCTCTGAACCAGAGCTGAGTCGTGACCCGGATCGAGCGCGGAGGACCCGTCCAGGACGAGAAAGTGAACTTTAATGTGAGGGTTTGAACCATTTACCCTTGTAACGGGATTTAGTATATAAGACCCCATTGTGTGGAAAGCCCCTTTCTGACAGAATTTAGTCTTTGTACAATATATATGGGTCCAGCACGCGAAATCTAAATTACAGCTGTCGAGAGGGGGGTTTATCATACAATGATTTATTTAACGACAATATGGTTTAACCAAAGTCCTAATAAATACCAATCAAATAAGCCCAAACTTGAAGGGTCTGCTGTTGTCCGTTGAGGAGAACCCATACCCACCTTCCAGTCCCATCAACAGACCTTGATCACCGTGTTTTACGAAAGTGCTAATAAATACCAACAAAATAAGCCTAAACTGGAAGGGTCTGCTGTTGTCCGTTGAGGAGATCCCGTACCTACCTTCCAGTCCCTTCATCAGACCCTGGTCACCATATTTTACCAAAGTGCTAACAAAGACCAATAAAATAAGCCCAAACTCGAAGGGTCTGCTGTTATCCGTTGAGGAGATCCCGTACCCACCTCCCAGTCCCGTCATTAGATCCTGGTCACCATGTTCTACAAAAACACTCATCAATACCGATCAAATAAACTTAAACTTGAGAGGTGTCCTAAAAAAATCATTTACTATTGGATGATTGAAACCCTGAAGATGAGACTACATACGTACGACTACGCAAGGCGTACATACCACATGATTAACTAAAAATCTTATTGAGTGCTTAAAGAATTTTTATAGTCAGTTCAGTAGTTCTAGATATTACCCATAATATGCAAACAAACAAACACATCTTTCTTCTATATAAACAAACTTTAAGGTGAGTTGATTTGAACCAGACTGCGTCAAATTCAATATTTTGAAACATGCAGCGCCATCTAGTATCTAACAGCGTATGCGGCTGAACTTAGTCTACCACAAAGGCCCACATGGTAGACTAAGTTCATACAACATACGTATGCTGCGCATACGCTGTTAGTAGGATGAGGCAAATCACTGATGAGGATACTGCTAGATTGGTGTACTTATTATACGTACGTTATTTTCAGTAGAGCTGCGGATATAAACGCAGTCTTTGTTTTGCAGAAGAGAACAATTCGAGCTATTTACAATATGAAGCACCGGGATTCATTATGAGAAAAATTCAAAGAAATTAATATTTTAACAGTTCCTTGTGAATTTATTTACCAAGTTATTAAATATATCAGAAAAAATATCGATGCCTTCCCAAGGCTCGGTGAGCATCACTCTATAGACACTAGGAAGAAACATAAACTGGCTTTTCCAAAAATACGACTTGCAAAGGTAGGTACCTCTTTTGTAGGACATGGTAGAAGATTTTACAATAAACTTCCAGGGGAGGTCCTTAGTTTTTCAGAAAATAAGTTTAAATTATATATTAAGCAGGGACTCTTGAGAAAAGCATATTATAAAATCAATGACTATTTGGACGATAATGATGCTTGGTGCCATGAGAATACTGATCCTAGCCATAATACTACTGTTCGTTAATTTTCTAACTAATTTGTGTTTTTTAAATCGTTTGTTTTTATGTAGACTAATATTTTTATATTGTTTTTTTATTATTATCTTGACATTTCTTTTAACATATTGACATGAACATTTAATAACTTAAACTTAGCATTTATTAGTTGATAATCTGACTATAAAAAAAAGATAAACTATATGAGACAGGTAGATGATGTTTTGCATAGTATTTTAACTTACTACCTCATTAGACAGGTAGACTAAGATGTATTTTTTTTTCTCTCATGACACAATTTCCTTCTGTCTTTTATATTTTGATCCTTTAGTTATTAAAGTTTAATGCATTGTTTTGTATAATTTTATGTAAGTTAAAAAGAATGTAATAGTATTAAGCCATATTGAGAAAAAAAATACCTGATAAAAAAATACTTTTTTTTATATAATTCCCGTGAGTATCACATTTGTTTCATTATTATTTTATACAGATTAGATTTGACATGTAAAACGTATACTTTATGTATCTATTTTACAAATAAACATTTTGAATCTATGAATCTTTAAAATAAAAAAAAATTCCACGCCAGCTTACAAACAATTTCAACGCCAGCTTACTGAGCCGTTATCCAGGATAGCTTCCCAGAGATGGCGTTTTCTAAGCACTTGAAAATAAAAATACTTTAATTATTGGCCTTTGCTCAGTCAAGAAATATAATTTCAGCTTTAATATTTTTTTTACAAAAGGAAATATTTTTTCTTAAAATAAAATAAAAGAATAAAAAATAAAAAGCAAACAAATTTTACCATTCGGGGTTTGAACCCGCGACGATCGACTATGCTACGGCGGCGGTGAACCTTCCATATGTCTCACTAAAATTCTCATTTCGCTGCTCCCTTTTGTCATAGCGTGATGATACATAGCTTTGAACATCCCCGAAGAAATGCTTTATCTTTCAGTGAAAACTGCTTCAAAATTCATTGATTGGTTCTCAGGTTATAAGCGGACGAACAGACAGACGTTGTATTTTATATGTATAGAGAAGAAGATTAGCCGAAACTAATAACATTACACTATGAAACTTCCACGAGCGTAAGCAAGCATCAGGCCGGCTCAAGTCTGACTCCCGTAGTACCCAATAAAACGCAGCTGAACCCGTAGTAAAAAAAACTATTTATTAAACCATAAATCGTACGAAGTTTACAGTGAGACCCTGATAAAAGTTACGGGGATCACATGTCTCTAGGGTAAACTGACGGACGCGAGTAACAGCCTACACTCATAATAACGAACCCAACCAACCCACCTCTATTCACGTCGCAGCCGACTCTCAGCGCCAGGAGCCGCACGCGCAGCTCGCCGATCGATGACTGGCAGTGGCCGTGTGACAATAGCTACGATGAACGCCGCGTTGTTGTTATAGTTGCTAAAACTACACTCGCCTTTCACATAACAAAAGTGTTGTAGTGGAACGGTTGGCAGAGTCAACAATAATAATACCAGGCATGCCTTTTAAGTTCTGTCGTTTACATATTTGCCGCCAATTTTGATTTTAGAACTGCTCAATATTCAAATTTGGTGAATTTAGAATTTCAAAACAATTGACAGAATTAGGATTAATGCAATTGTTTAGTCACAGCGTTGTTTTAATTCTGTCAGGTCACGTACGAAAATGAATCTTACTAAGGAAAATGTCCGTGCAAGCATTTTCTATAACTTCCGAAGAGGCCTAACACGGATTCAGTGTTCCGAAGAGCTAACATCTGTGTTTAGTGATGAAGCCCCATGTCTGCGGACTGTTGAACGCTGGTATTTAGAATTCCAACGTGGATATACCAGTCTTAGTGACAAATCTCGTAAAGGACGTCCAAAATCCGCCTTCACTGAAGATAACATTGTCGCTGTGAGAGATCTAATCCTCAAAGATCGTCATTTGACATATCGGGAGATAGAAGCGTTATTAGGCATCTCAGGGACAACCATTCAGAAGATCTTGCATGAGGCGCTTGGTTTGAGAAATCTAGTTTCCCGTTGGATCCCGCATTTGCTTTCCAACGATCATAAGAAGGCCCGCGTCAGATGGTGTAAGAAAACTCTTCAAAGGTTCAACCGAGGAGAGTCAAATCACGTCTACGACATCATCAGTGGTGACGAATCTTGGATCTATGCCTACGATCATGATTCCAAACAACAATACACAATCTGGGTCTTTAAAGACGAACCAAAGCCGACTAAAGTTGTTCGCTCTCGAAGCACTTCAAAGAAGATGGTGGCTACGTTCGTGGCGAAAACCGGGCATGTTGTGACAGTTGCACTTGAAGATCGTAGAACGGTTATTGCAGAGTGGTATACCACAGTTTGTTTACTACAAGTCATCGCCGAACTTCGGAAATCTAACCCAAAGCAACGCATCATCCTACATCATGACAATGCAAGCTCACACAGCGCTCATCAAACGATTGAGTATTTGAAGCAGGAAAACGTAGAAATTCTTGACCATCCTCCATACAGTCCTGACCTAAGCCCTAACAATTTCTTTACATTTCCTAAAATTAAGAAAACTCTTCGTGGTCAAAGGTTCCAGTCCGGTGAAGAAGTAGTCGACGCTTTCAAATCAGCCATATTGAACACCCCCACTTTGGAGTGGAAAAAATGTTTTAATAACTGATTCGAGCGAATGGAAAAGTGTTGTAAACTACGTGGAGAATACTCAAAAAACAATAAAAAGTACTATTAGGTTCCAGTTGTTTTTGTTTCTTCAAACGACAAAACTTAAAAGGCATGCCTCGTAAAGTCGTTTGCAATAGAATCCAACAATCATGTAAACAAACCAAATTGTCACGATTACTCCGTAATCACATACATTTGACGATCAATTATGAACATAGTCTGATTTCAACGAACGCACCATTGTTTTCACATTATCTTCAACACGATTTAACTTGTATTTATAAGTTAAATTTGTTAAAACATTTGCAACGTAAAAATTTCGAAGTATTTGACAAGCTGTCATCTTAGTTTTTTACTCATCGAACTCTATAAGTCATTGAAAAGTTAGTGTTGTTCGTAATCTGAAGTTATCTTTCATTTTTAATTTAATAAATTATTTTAATTTAATATTATTTGAATACAATAAAAATTTTTTTTCAAGAGCTTAATATAATTAACCAAAACGGATTGTATCCTAAGCCATAAAAATAATGGTTAGTTTTTAAAAATTGACAGGTGGCCATTTTGTTAGAATTGTCATTCACTGTTCTGTGGGTTCGCTGTGCATTAGTGTTTTCTGTTTCCGTTTTCTGTTTCCGATTTCTACGACTTTGCATTCTCATTTTGGACAAGCGATGACACAGTGGTTCCATTTATAATTACGGTCACCGGCGACACTTCTGATAGTGATGATGACGAAGACGAAGATTTAAATTTGTTTTAATAAACACTTTTTTTATATATAATCAGTTTTATTTTATAGTCTATGGCTTATATATTTAATCTATTTAGTCAGTTTTATTTTAGTACCTATCCTACTATGGGCTATAGTCTATTACTTAAAATTAAAATAATTAGAAAAATAAATTTAATTAAAATTAAATTAGAACACTATGACATCACTATGGGCATAAACAATACGCTGTCAATGTCAGTCCGCCATATTTGTTTACATGATTGTTGGATTCTATTGCAAACGACTTTATGTCAGTGCCAAAGCCGTTATTTAGTTATGTCAGCTTACGTAAGTTATAATGAATGAATATTTCGAAATCGTCACTTATTTTAGTGGGTTTATCCCAAAATGTCCATAGCTTATTGTTCCATATATAACATCATTAGTTCCATTGCCTAGCGATGCAACCGCCGCAATTTTTTTTCGCACTCGGGTTTAATGCCAAGCTTTTTTTACTATATTAATTATTTTAGTATTCAAAAACAAAACTTGTATTTAATCAGATGTAGTTATATTGTACATTTCTATGGTCTAATTGAATATAATTAAACAATAATATAACTGACGCAGTTCGCTGGGCGCGGCGGTGGCGACGCGGCTGGGCGGGCCGGGCCCGGCGCGCGAGTGGGCGCGCACCCAGACCTCGTGCTGTGCCCGCGCCAGGCCCAGCGCTGTGGTGCTGCACGCCCCCGCCTCCACGCGACTGGACCACTCGCCACCCGCTCTGACGACAATTACTTGTACAGTACAACTTTATTTGCACACCACACAAAAGGAAACAAAAAAAATATAAATTACAATAGCCAAACAACGTAGGTACAATCAGGCGGCCTTATCGCTTATAGCGATCTCTTCCAGACAACCTTTGGGTAGAATCTGGTTTAAAAGGAGATTGATGAATAGGCGGTGCACTAATTTTTAAATAATATTTAAATATACTATACAAAATCTACATAAAAAAATTAAAAACGACACAATAATCCTTTATCTATAAATGTTTTAAAATGATTCTTTCAAATCACGAAGTTTCTATTATTATAAAATCGTTGGAGAAGTTTTCTAGACGTCATTAAGTCGTAAATTGACTTCCATGCTTAGGAGATATTACTTACCCCATGCCCATAAATAAAGAACTTACTTGTTCTGTTCTTCCCAAAAATATGAAATTAAATGATCTCCAGGCTCATGGCTTATTTATGTAGAGATGAACTGACGTGATCGTACTTGCCAAGCTCCCGTATATAGAGTGTGTAGTGAGTGACCGCTCCGCCAGCGGCCGGCGCCCGCCACGCCACCAGCACGGAGTCCGCGCCGCCCGCCAGCGCCCGCAGCGACTGCGGCTGGCCCGGCACTACGGTTACATTATAATGAAGCGTACATTTGTAGTGTTGCTAACGGATCCATCGATCGTTGTAGCAGTTGCTCACCGTCCTCCAGCGTCGTGCAGTACACGGGGGGGCTGAGCGGGCCCGGCCCCGCCTCGCTGCGAGCTCGCACCGACAGAGAGTAGTTCGTTATCCGCGTCAACCCCCGGAGTGTGGCCTCTGCCGCCACGCCAGTGCGCGCCGTCTCGCACGAAGTGGGGCCCGACCATGCTGCCAGAATACAATGATGTAACGTTACTATTTACCTATATTTGATGGTTGTCGTTTAGTATTTTAACGTCTAATCGGTACCCAATGCTAAAGTATACAAGAATATGTACCTATCGAACTTGACTCTACTTTATAGACCCTAAAAGCAAGTTTGAGTTAGTTCGCACTTTATGGCCGAGTGGCAAGAGTAGCTACTTATTTACTTTTAGCTATTTATTTACGCAAAATGGGTAACCCGTGGTCAATTAGAAAAAAACAAAAATTTTAACCACACTTGGTCTCTTGTGGCTGAGGCAGTCTTGACGAGTATGTCATACTTACAGTTAGAAAAATGTAGCGGAGAATACTCGATGTCGAAACCTCGCAAGTTGTGAGCGTGAATGCCAGGTGGTATTGTCCATCGAATACGAAGAGATTGCGCTGAGAGAGTGTCGCAATGTATTTCTGATGGAGAAGTTTCGGGAACTGTCAAATAAATTGTTGTGTGGTAAAACAGTTAATTCTCCAAATGAAAGCTGCCAATGGTGTGGTCAATAAGAATAACGACTCACCACCGTCAGCAGTGCTGGCGTACACGGCGGGTGAAGGCGGGCCCGGTCCCGCAGTGCTGTAGGCCCGCACGGTGACGGCGTACCGCGAGAAGGGCCGCAGCCCCGACACAGCGAGCTCGGAGCTGGTCCACCCGCGGGACGTGGCCTGTCCGCCGCGGCGCGGGTCCTCGTCGTCGGCCGCGTTCTCGTGTCGACCCAGCTCGCGCCACCTTATCGCGTACCCCAACAGCTCTCCGTTCCAGCTCTCACGAGGCGGTGTCTAGACCAAATTCAGTCAAACTACAATCACTCTCAGAATACGAGATTTTTTATATTTAGCATGGAACGTTTACGGAATGTAAAGATTTTGCTAAATCAAGAAAATTGCATTTTGCGCTGGTGATATATTATTCTTCTTTATATATTTTGGTTTTCCGTATTACTTCTGTTAAAGCCATATTTTTGTAACTCTACGTACATACCGACCAAGACACCAACAACTCCTGGCTGCTTGAAGACCGAACGTGAACGTTCTGAGGCGATTCCATTGGAGCTTGCACAATAAATATATGTTTTTTAAAGTCCACTTTAGGTAAGAGGAGGAGCTATAAAGACTTCCTTCCTTACCTTCTTCTAATGTAGTGAACAAGAGTGGTTCTGAATGAGGAGATTGTCCGATATAATTAGCAGCAGCAAGTCGCAGAGAATACGCTGCTGCCGGGTGAAGATCCTCCAAAGTGGCGCCATATGTAGCGAACCCTTCTGGATCTAACCTTAAATAAAAGATTTCATGTTGTATTCAACTTGTCTGAATTGTGCCATTCGCTGACGACACATTGACGTCCCATTTTAAAATTAAATAGACATACAGATATCCTTAATGACGCGAATGTAAAGAGTCTGTCTCTGATTCATGATTGTTTTACTGCAAATAATTTAGTTCTAAATGCAAAAAAGACCAAATGTAAAGTTCAAATCGCCTAATTTAATCCAAATAGAAGTTGATTTACTTTGCAAGGGTCTAAGCTGGAGTAAGTTAATGAAACTAAGTTTTTGGGCATAACTATAGACTCTTGTCTACGATAGATTCTCCACATAGAAGCCCTCTGTGGTACATTTAGTTCAGCCGCATACGCTGTTAGCGGATTACCGATGACTTTGCAAAGTTTCGAATTTTAGATTACGATCTTATCTTTACCTTATTTTTTATAATTCTTTGTGTGTCATCAAATAATTTATTTTCTTTCTTTTATATTCTGCAGTATTTTTTTATTACATGCATTATTTAAAAATTTCTTAATTTACATTATGTATTGTGTTTTTTCAAATTATTCGACAAATATCCGACAATTTTATTATTAAAATTAGATTTATTTTGAAATGAAATTCTCCCTCATAGCTTTGCTCTCCTTAAATAAACAATAAATTATTTCGAAACAAAGACCTTTAAACTAAAGGAAAAAATTAGTGGAATGAAATATGTTTTTGGTTAAACTTATTTGTCTTTAATTAAATTTATATTCATAAATGTTTATAAAAACACGTTTTTAATAATAATTATCCAAATATATTTCGACAAAACTTGTTGGCATCGGTGAAAAATAATAACAATCAGTAGTACAATAAAATAGGTAGCGTGACATAAAGTGGTGGAACGATGGGGATGATTGACAAAGAGAAAAAAAAAACAAAGAAAAAAAATAGAGTCTGTCAATCAATTTTGTCGAAATATATTTGGATAATCATTATTAAGGGGGAACGTTTCGAGCTCGGTGCAAAATGAACAACTTATGATTGTTTTTCTTACTATTGCATAAAAAGTACTAAATAAATGTAATATATGGCATTTCGCGACCATTGTTTAGTGTCAATTAGACTTGTCTACCAACATTTTGTAATTTTATGTATTACGTTGTAAATGAATGGGCATACAAACTTAAAACACGCTTTTAAATATTAGCAATTCTGCTAAAAACCCCTGATAATTATTCAACAATAGTCGCAAAATAAGGTGAAACTATTTTATTTCATACATTTTATTTTAAAATAAGGTAAACAAACTTATGTTATACACTTTGAACTGAGCTCGAAACGTTACCCCTTAATATCGTGATTTTTTAAACATTCATAAATATAAATATTAAAGGAAAAAATAAGATTTACACCTATTCTAAATAACGAGTTAATGCTTAAAAATTTAAGTAGAACAACAAAAATATTTGTAAACTTGCGACCTCTATATTACGAGTTATCAACATCTCCAAGCAAAAGAGACTGGCGGATAGACACACGAGCAAACAATAAGGGCATATTGAACTTGCGACCTCTATATTACGAGTTATCAACATCTCCAAGCAAAAGAGACTGGCGGATAGACACACGAGCATACAATAAGGGCATATTGAACTTGCGACCTCTAGCTTACAAGTTATCAACATCTCCAAGCAAGATAGACAGACGGATAGACACACGAGCATACAATAAGGGCATATTGAACTTGCGACCTCTAGCTTACAAGTTATCAACATCTCCAAGCAAGATAGACAGACGGATAGACACACGAGCATACAATAAGGGCATATTGAACTTGCGACCTCTAGCTTACAAGTTATCAACATCTCCAAGCAAGATAGAGAGACGGATAGACACACGAGCATACAATAAGGGCATATTGAACTTGCGACCTCTAGCTTATAAGTTATCAACATCTCCAAGCAAGATAGACAGACGGATAGACACACGAGCAGACAATAAGGGCATATTGAACTTGCGACCTCTAGCTTACAAGTTATCAACATCTCCAAGCAAGATAGACAGACGGATAGACACACGAGTATACAATAAGGGCATATTGAACTTGCGACCTCTAGCTTACAAGTTATCAACATCTCCAAGCAAGATAGACAGACGGATAGACACACGAGCATACAATAAGGGCATATTGAATTTGCGACCTCTAGCTTACAGGTTATCAACATCTCCAAGCAAGATAGAGAGACGGATAGACACACGAGCATACAATAAGGGCATATTGAATTTGCGACCTCTAGCTTACAAGTTATCAACATCTCCAAGCAAGATAGACAGACGGATAGACACACGAGCATACAATAAGGGCATATTGAACTTGCGACCTCTAGCTTACAAGTTATCAACATCTCCAAGCAAGATAGACAGACGGATAGACACACGAGTATACAATAAGGGCATATTGAACTTGCGACCTCTAGCTTACAAGTTATTTATTTATTTATTTATATTTAAGGAAAACTTACAGCACAGTATAACTAAATTAAAAAACAGAGAAAACAAATTACGGCCAATTACAAGTTTTCACTACTAGTAACATAATAACTTAATAACACTTACGTAAAATATTAGTAATAAAATTTACTGACGGTATGAAATTTAGCTTTACACATAATCAATATAAAAAAACAAGTTATTTTTAAACCGAGAAAAAGAAAACAGCATTAAATTAAATTAAATTCTCAAACACAACACAAAAAAAATGCTAGGATACAATGATACCACAGGTAAGTATTAAATTAATACATCAAATATTAAAAAACTTAGCGCTTAGCACCATTCTTGCTCTAGCCACAGAGAGGAAGAAAATATCGAGATCATGTAATGTGTTTACATAATTTTGTACTCGCCATAGGTAACTATTTTGTCTGTAGTTTGTTCCAACAATAGGAAGAGAAAAAATGTGTATTTGACGCCGCGATCTGCTGGGGAAATAAAAGTTCAGATTGGATAGTAAATAAAAGCAGTCTACTTGACCTGAAACAACTCTTATTAAGAAGAGAATGTCAGCTATCGAGCGACGCTCTTGTAAAGGAAGTATGTGATATTCTCGACAAGATTCAAAATAATCTGTTGAATAGATTTTATTACGATAATTCATGAAACGGAAGAACCTTTGCTGTACACGCTCTAACCTATTAATGTACACATTATAAGATGGGTTCCAAACTTGTGAACAATATTCCAAGCTACTGCGTACATACGTGCAATATAAGATTTTTAGTGTTTTGTTGTTTTTAAATTTTTTTGACATACGCATAATAAAACCTAAGGCTTTAGTTGCTTTTTTAACAATATTATCAATGTGCAGGTCAAAAACAAGCTTAGAATCCTGTACAACACCGAGGTCACGCACTTCAGACACTCGTTGCAAAGCATGGCCTCTCAAAGTATAGTTAAACATGATTTGTTGAAATTTCCGAGAAAAAGAGATGTAAGAACATTTCAATGGATTAAGGTCAAGTTTATTAAGTGAGCAGTAGTTGTCAAGACGGAAAAGGTCATCTTGGAGGGCAAGCGCATCATCAATACTCGCTACCGACCGAAAGATCTTCATATCATCCGCAAAAATAAGAATATTAGAATTTCTAAAACATAAGTCTATATCTGAAATAAAAATGAGAAAAAGAAGAGGTCCCAGCAAGGAACCTTGTGGGACTCCACTGGGCACAGATACCCAATCAGACGTATAGTTATGCGTCACAACAGCTTGTGTTCTGTTACTAATGTAAGCAGAGAACCGTCGATAGAGATCCCCACGAATTCCCGCCCTCATAAGTTTTTTTAGCAGTAAAATATGGTCAATCCTATCAAATGCTTTACTATAGTCAGTGTAAATAACATCAACTTGACCACCCCTATCCATCTTCTCAGTCACAAAGTCATTAAATACAATGAGATTCGATCCAGTAGATCTCCCTTTCAAAAACCCGTGTTGAATGGGATTGAAAAAGTTTTTCAAGGACTGCACAATTTGTTCTTGAACAATGCCTTCAAAAACCTTGGCAATTACGCACAATTTGGAAATTGGCCGATATTGTGTGACATCTGTTTTAGACCCTTTTTTATGGACTGGGGTGATAAAAGCAGATTTCCAAATCGATGGAACCACTCCCTCACAAAGAGACCTCTTAAAGAGTAAAAGCAGAGGCAATGATAATGATTCAGCACAATTTACCAATAGAATAGGGGGAATGTGGTCCGGACCTGCAGATTTACAAGTATCCAGTTTTTTTAGTCTGTTTCCAATATCAGTCAGCCGAAACTCTATTGAGCACAAATCAGCATCATTAATGGGTTCAGCTGTAGGAAACAAGATAGAGGTACCAGAGTGAGAAACGGGGTCAGGTTCTAAAAAATTTGAATAGAAATAATTAGAAAAAAAATTGCATATACCAGCACCTGTGCCTGCAGTGTCCCCATTAAAAGTCATCACACTAGGTAAAGCATTAGTGTTTCGCCTACTCTTCACAAATGACCAGAAATTCTTAGGATTCAGCTTAATAGAATCTTCAATCGTTGCAATATAATTATTATAACACTGAGCTTCAAGAAATTTAGCTCTATTGCGCAATATGCGAAACGATAGATCATCGCACTTATTACCATAAGTTTTAAATTTGCGGAGATACTTAGCCTTCTCCTTCAACATTTTCTTCAATGCCGGGGTGAACCAAGGAGGGTGAAAGGAACGCTTGATAAGCTTTTGAGGTACATGTTCATCTCTAAGTGAATATAATAAGTCGTAGAAGAAGCTAACAGCATCATCAAGTGACCTAGAAGAGAATTCAGTTTCCCAGTTTACCTCCCTTAACTTTCGGTTTAAAATGCAATAGTCAGCTTTGTAATAGTTAAATTTTAATCTAGGAGCCTCAACAAGCAATGAAAAGAAAGCAAACTTAATATTAATCGTTATCGCTTTATGGTGACTTTCAGTAGTAGGTACAAGGGGATCTACTACTTCATCAACTGCTAAGCAAGCATCATTACAGAAAACGAGGTCTAAAAATCTACCATTAACATTCGGAACCGAATTAAACTGATTAAGATCGTAGGAGCTCATCTGGTCAACCAATTCCATTTCATCATCAGTATTAATGTTCGAAGGAGATAAATAAGTATTACCTGGGCTAGGAGACCAAAAAATATTGCCAAGATTAAAATCCCTAACAACCAAAATCTTATCATGCGGATGCTCTGATACTATTTTACTCACATTATGAAGAAAAAAAAAATCAACATCTCCAAGCAAGATAGACAGACGGATAGACACACGAGCATACAATAAGGGCATATTGAACTTGCGACCTCTAGCTTACAAGTTATCAACATCTCCAAGCAAGATAGATAGACGGATAGACACACGAGCATACAATAAGGGCATATTGAACTTGCGACCTCTAGCTTACAAGTTATCAACATCTCCAAGCAAGATAGACAGACGGATAGACACACGAGCATACAATAAGGGCATATTGAACTTGCGACCTCTAGCTTACAAGTTATCAACATCTCCAAGCAAGATAGACAGACGGATAGACACACGAGCATACAATAAGGGCATATTGAACTTTCGACCTCTAGCTTACAAGTTATCAACATCTCCAAGCAAGATAGACAGACGGATAGACACACGAGCATACAATAAGGGCATATTGAACTTGCGGCCTCTAGCTTACAAGTTATCAACATCTCCAAGCAAGATAGACAGACGGATAGACACACGAGCATACAATAAGGGCATATTGAACTTGCGACCTCTAGCTTACAAGTTATCAACATCTCCAGGCAAGACAGACAGACGGATAGACACACGAGCATACAATAAGGGCATATTGAACTTGCGACCTCTATATTACGAGTTATCAACATCTCCAAGCAAAAGAGACTGGCGGATAGACACACGAGCATACAATAAGGGCATATTGAACTTGCGACCTCTAGCTTACAAGTTATCAACATCTCCAAGCAAGATAATCATAATCATAATCATAATCATTTTATTCATAATTTTCATTACATGTCACCAATTAAATATAATATATGTCAAAACCTTACAAGTAACATTAATAAAATACAATTACAGAATAATTTGTACCTAAGTAGCGCAATACAGAATAAATTACATTGATTTAATGTCAAACATAAAAATGGTAATGGTAATATTTATATTAACATTGTGTGGTCAGCAGGTAGGAAGATAATCTACTCCTACCAACTAATTACTTTTAGTGCCATCTAAAAAGTCTTTAAGTGAGTAAAACGCCTGCTGGATAAGCCAACGCTTTAGCCTGGTTTTAAAAATGATCATGCTAGAGGACTGCAGTACGTCACCTGGAAGCAGGTTGTAAATTTTTGGACCTAAAACATGTGTCAACTTGCTAGATTTCGTGAGTTTACGAGAAACACCTACAAGTTTTCCAGCATTACGTTCTCCGTTAAACGTTTTATAATTATTGATATTTTCACGCGCATACACCGCTATTTGAAATATCAACAGGGAAGGCAGCGTAAGTATTCCAAGGGACTGGAAATGGGGTTTCGCGGTGTCAAATCGACGAACTTGCATGATGGCTCGGACTGCGCGCTTTTGCATGCGGAACGCGCGTTCCCAGTCGGCGGCGCACGCCCACAGCTCGGCGCCGTACTGCAGTATCGAGTGCACGGTAGCAAAATAGCAGGCCCGCACTACATCACGCGGAACTACGCGCGCCAGCCGCCACAGAGCGAAGCAAGCGCTCCCCAGCCGCTTACACAGTGAATCGATATGCCGTGCCCAGTTCAAACCCCTATCCAATACGAAACCAAGGAAGGTCGTGAAATCTACCTGCTCGATTCGTGTATTCCCAATTGCTACAGATAAAGGTTTCGGTTGTCCACTTAGCCAGAAATTTATAAAGTGGGTTTTTTTCAAATTTAGGACTAGTCCGTTACCTTTAAACCATTGTGATAGTTGGGCTGCAGTTTCATTGAGTTTAGACTCAAGCAAGTCAACAGATGATGCACATACTACGGCGGCAACATCGTCAGCATACATGAGTATCTCACAAGTGTCCATGGATTCAGGTAAGTCGTTCATTAGTAATGTAAAAAGTATATTAGAAACCGAGGATCCCTGAGCTACACCCATCGACGTGTTGAGAGGATCAGACTTGGTGCTTCCTCCGTCTCCCACCACGATTTGTGATCTATTGTGCATGAGGTCGGTAAAAAGAGCATGAGCCGGACCGTTTATGCCATAGTGACGCAGTTTAATGGATAGTGTTTGATGATCTGCTACATCAAAGGCCTTCGAGAGATCGCAGAATAAAACTGCAACATGCTGTTTGTTCTCGCGGGCTGACATGACGCGGCGGACGACGTCTCTTGCTATGGCGGTGGTGGAGCGACCTGGACGATACGCGTATTGCCTATCAGAAAGAGCGTTGGTCGCGACGAGGTGTTCGATGAGTCGCTCACTGAGACCGTTCTCATACACCTTGGCTACTGAAGGTATTACGGCGACGGGTCTGTAGTCGTCAATAATTTCTACTTTACCCTTTCCCTTGAAGATGGGTGCTATTTTACTTTTCTTCAGACAGGTAGGGAATAAGCCGATTTTTGAGCACTGATTGAATAAATCTGCTAGGATAGGTGACAAGTGTGTAGCAGTCAAGTGTAGGAGCTCTGTAGAAATGCCGTATATGTCCTTCGTGGGTTTATTGGGAATCCGTTTAGTTATTATACGGTACACTTCGCCGGCACAAAAGGGACGAAGGTGCATCGAGCGGTCGGCTGGCGGGCGCGCGGCGTTTGTCAGTGTCGTGCGCACGAACGCTAGGTCAGCGGGCGGTGCGCCGCATGCGGCCGCGGCACCTACGAACCTCTGGTTCATGGCGTCGACAGCGGCCTTCCTACTGGGAAACGTGTTCCCGTCGGAGTCAACAGCTACGTCGGTAAAGCTTGTCGAGGATTTTACGCATTTTCCTCGTTCTCGGTTCACTACTTTCCACATAGCTTTGCATGCGTTTTTACTGTTGGATATTAAGCCAGTGAAATAATTCGCTTTTCCAGTTTTTACGAGATTATCGTACGTTACGTTTAATTTTTCGATCGCTGCCGCAATATCTTTATTTTGTGGGTATTTTTGTCCTACTTCCGTTATATCGAATAATAACGATTTGAAATTAAGAATCTCGCTCGTTACCCAAGAAGATTTCTTTTTGTCGTTTAGTAATTTAACGGGAAAACAGGCTTCGTAACAATTGGAGATCACGGTCACGGTCACGATCACGGATCACGATAGACAGACGGATAGACACACGAGCATACAATAAGGGCATATTGAACTTGCGACCTCTAGCTTACAAGTTATCAACATCTCCAAGCAAGATAGACAGACGGATAGACACAAGAGCATACAATAAGGGCATATTGAACTTGCGACCTCTAGCTTACGAGTTATCAACATCTCCAAGCAAGATAGACAGACGGATAGACACACGAGCATACAATAAGGGCATATTGAACTTGCGACCTCTAGCTTACAAGTTATCAACATCTCCAAGCAAGATAGACAGACGGATAGACACACGAGCATACAATAAGGGCATATTGAACTTGCGACCTCTAGCTTACAAGTTATCAACATCTCCAAGCAAGATAGACAGACGGATAGACACACGAGCATACAATAAGGGCATATTGAACTTGCGACCTCTAGCTTATAAGTTATCAACATCTCCAAACAAGATAGACAGACGGATAGACACACGAGCATACAATAAGGGCATATTGAACTTGCGACCTCTAGCTTACAAGTTATCAACATCTCCAAGCAAGATAGACAGACGGATAGACACACGAGCATACAATAAGGGCATATTGAACTTGCGACCTCTATATTACGATTTATCAACATCTCCAAGCAAAAGAGACTGGCGGATAGACACACGAGCATACAATAAGGGCATATTGAACTTGCGACCTCTAGCTTACAAGTTATCAACATCTCCAAGCAAGATAGACAGACGGATAGACACACGAGCATACAATAAGGGCATATTGAACTTGTGACCTCTAGCTTACAAGTTATCAACATCTCCAAGCAAGATAGACAGACGGATAGACACACGAGCATACAATAAGGGCATATTGAACTTGCGACCTCTATATTACGATTTATCAACATCTCCAAGCAAAAGAGACTGGCGGATAGACACACGAGCATACAATAAGGGCATATTGAACTTGCGACCTCTATATTACGGTTTATCAACATCTCCAAGCAAAAGAGACTGGCGGATAGACACACGAGCATACAATAAGGGCATATTGAACTTGCGACCTCTAGCTTACAAGTTATCAACATCTCCAAGCAAGATAGACAGACGGATAGACACACGAGCATACAATAAGGGCATATTGAACTTGCGACCTCTAGCTTACAAGTTATCAACATCTCCAAGCAAGATAGACAGACGGATAGACACACGAGCATACAATAAGGGCATATTGAACTTGCGACCTCTAGCTTACAAGTTATCAACATCTCCAAGCAAGATAGACAGACGGATAGACACACGAGCATACAATAAGGGCATATTGAACTTGCGACCTCTAGCTTACAAGTTATCAACAGCTCCAAGCAAGATAGACAGACGGATAGACACACGAGCATACAATAAGGGCATATTGAACTTGCGACCTCTAGCTTACAAGTTATCAACATCTCCAAGCAAGATAGACAGACGGATAGACACACGAGCATACAATAAGGGCATATTGAACTTGCGACCTCTAGCTTACAAGTTATCAACATCTCCAAACAAGATAGACAGACGGATAGACACACGAGCATACAATAAGGGCATATTGAACTTGCGACCTCTAGCTTACAAGTAATCAACATCTCCAAGCAAGATAGACAGACGGATAGACACACGAGCATACAATAAGGGCATATTGAACTTGCGACCTCTAGCTTACAAGTTATCAACATCTCCAAACAAGATAGACAGACGGATAGACACACGAGCACACAATTCCCAAGTAGCTTAAGTCACTAAAGAGCATAAAGTACTAAATATGACCTAACTATGTTTTCACTTAGTGCAAACAGTTTGTATATGGGTTTAGGAATAGACACTTTGTTCCTTAAGAATAGTATAACTGTAGCCCACTCTTAACGGAACAGTTAAAACCAGCACTAAGGCTTAAACATTACTAAAGATAAATGTGTCCGAACTTAATGCTTACTTTGTTTTATCTTAAACTGACTTAAGATCGACCAAATATATGATAGATCTATTTTAGCCTTAGTTGGAAGCTCAGACTAGAGCCCCTAACACATATATTTAATAATAGCTTTTGCCCGCGGCTCCAACCGCGTGTTATTCGGTTTAACGACATGTTTTTTTCCGGGATAAAAAGTAGCCTATGTGTTAAGTTAGGGTATAAGCTATATCCATTCTAAATTTTATACAAATCCGTCCAGCCGTTTCAGCGTGAAAGAGTAACAAACATACACAAATACACACACAAACTTTCGCATTTACCTATATAATATTATATGAATTAGTTTATCTTCTGGAAAGTTCCCAGATTGTTGAAAAGTGGCAAATGTAGTTCCAGTTCACAAGGAGGGTTCAAAAGCTGAACCTTGCAACCACAGAACCATATCACTGCTTGGTATATAGAATAGAATATAATTTATTACGTAAAAGGGGGATACAAGCGACTTATAAAAACACCGAGCTTAAAATCTAAGATATACATGTAGTATAAATAAAAAATGTTCGCTGTTATCCTAAATAGGGTTTTACGCCTGTAAAAGGGAATAACAGCCCCGTTTCCTTGGAAAACGGAATGGGGTAAGAACATTATAAAAGGACAGGTTATCGGCCAGTCGTGACGATCGTCACGCCTAGGCCGAATTGTAAATGAAAAATTATTATTGTTAGTTAATATATTATAAACCTAGTGATATGGGTATTTTTCGAAAGCTATTAAGATGAGCAATAAAATAAAAAATAAAAAAAAGATGTTATAATAATATAAAAAAAAGTTGTGGATTGTAATTTTAGGCCCAAATCTTCTTTTTTTTAAATATATGTATAGAGTTATATTTTTTATAATTTTATTTTATTATTCTTTATATTTTTTTACAATATTATAAAATTTGAATAGACATATATATATATAGTATACATACATATATTCATATATATAACTAAGATTTTTTCAAGGAGAAAGCCCCCCCCCCCAACTTACCCCAAGAAAAAAAAATGTTTTCTTGTAGGAAATTTTATCTAGTTTTAGAAAAACAAAACTGCATTAGAATTGGACAACTAGTTCCGGAGATATAGCCAAAAACAAAATTGGCGGGAAAATTTGCAAACTTGCAAAAATGCACGTTAATCGGACAGGTTAAGATATAAAACTGTATCAATTATGCGATATTTTATATAAATACTAACAGGGTGTGTGTGTGTGTGTGTGTAAGTGTTGAGAGGGTGTTTGCGCGAGGTTGTGGGGGTATTTGTATGACCGCGTTCAAGTTTCTGTGAAAAAAAAGTTGTAGACGGTGCATAAAAGGTGAGAGTGAGAGGGTGTCTAGATGAGAATACAGTAAAAATGTATAGATAGGAGATCTGTTTATATAAAAAAGAAAAATATATGTAAGTGTAATAGATTTTTGATAAAGTTCTGTGTTTGTTGATATGTTTTCTATAAAAGGAAAGAGCTTATAATATTCTTGCACTGATATCGAGGTAATCCGAGTATGGGTACATGTAGGTTGACTTTAATAAATAGGTAAGGTCCGAGATAGAAAATAAATCTTTGGGCAAATTCTGTTTTGGTTTTGGGAATAAAACAGATTCTGCCTTTACGGCGTTGCGTTATTTGTTTGTAAGGTGTTATTTGGTGTTGATGAAGAAGATTTTGAAGTATAAATAGTTGCCTTACATTTAGTACTTGGACGTGATTATATAATTTAATTGTTGGGAAACGGATAGGACTAAAAGTAGCAGCTTTTAAAATAGCACGTTGCACAATCTCAAGTGGTTTGACATGGTCGTTGTTTCTTAACCCACAGAGATGGCACCAGGAGTTCTCACAACTGGTCACTACTTTCAATATTGTTGTGGAAATTTACCCATAGATGACGTACCGCTAAATAAAAATTAAACATTGTTTTATTAAATCCTAGTAAAAGGTATAAGGTAGTTTTGGAAATAAATATGCTAAGTAAAATTACATTACATCTGAACATCCCAGACCCGAAGAACCCCAGTCATCACAGGTTTTTACTTTGTTTTAGCTGCACCACCCCAAGAGGTGATGCAGTAACATAAAATAGATTGACACAAGGCATAGTAAATAGTGCGAATGACAGAAGTTTTGGCAACATGTCTGATGGTTTTAAAGATGAAGATAAGTTTCCGTATTCGACTAGTAAGGAGATTAATGTAGGGCTTAAAATTTAGATGCTTATCTAAAATAATACCAAGGCATTTTATGGAATCGGTAGGTGAGATGGATGGACAGTTACAGTTAGGTGATGGTGGGCTAGAACAAGAGTGTGCAAAAAGTGAAAGGGGAGATGATGGTTGTGAAGTTGACGAAATTGAAAAGATGATAAACTTTGTTTTAGAAGTATTGAGCGTTAAGAAGTGGGAAAGAAACCAGTCAAAAATATAATTAAAACCTTGTTGGGCTTTTTCCTGAAGGTCTGACCAGGACGACGATGAGAAAATTATTGCGGTGTCATCAGCAAACGAAGTAATTTTACCTGAAGGTGTTATAAAGTTACAGAGGTCATTTATGAAAACTAAGAATAAAGTAGGTCCCAAAATACTTCCTTTTGGAACGCCATACAAGGTTTGGAGTTCGCTGCTCAAATTGTTAGCTATTTTAACCGACTGTGTTGGAGTTGGAGACCTCTTATGCCAATTTTTTCCAGTTTATGTAAAAGAAGTGGGATAGGAACGGTATCGAACGCCTTAGAAATGTCAAGAAATATAGTAAGAACTTTTTAATTTTTGTTGAGGTTGCTAACAATGTGATTTACAACTTCGTGTACTGCATCATTTTTTGATTTGTTTTTCCTAAAGCCGAATTGATTAGGGGACAAGAGATTGTTACTTTCGAGATATCCAATTAGTCTATTATTTATAAGGCGTTCAAGAACCTTAGAAAGTTAAGTAAGAATAGCAATAGGCTGATAGTTAATAATAACGTTTTTATCACCGGTTTTGAATATTGGTTTTACAATTGCCTTCTTGAAAGCTGTAGGAAAGTGGCCAGTGTTGAAGCATAAATTAAAAATATGACTGAAAACAGGATCCAAGAGAGTAGAGTTTCTTTTTAAAAAGGTAGTAGAAATATTGTCATAAGTGAACGTATAATAGATATTACTTCTTCATTATCAGTTTCTAGTAACACAAAAGATGAAAGAATGTTAGAGGATAAATGCATGGATGGGGCAGGATTATTTTAATGGTGAGATGTAGGAGTAATTTCCTCCGCAAGCTGGCTGCCTATATTTATGAAAAAGTTATTAACTTTATTGCAAGAGTCAGTAGGAGTGTTGGAGACATGTAGCAACTCGATAGGAATATGTTTAGGTACCGCACTATATGTTATTGATTTTATAGTTTTCCACAAAAGTTTACTATTTGTTCCTGCTTTATCAAGTTCATTAGATTCAAATTGACGTTTTGCTTTTTTTTAAACTTTTGTGCAGAAGTTTCGGTATCTAATGAAAGACAGTTTCAGTATTTCATTTTACGGGGACTTTTTTGTTTTTTTGTGCAGGTTGTCTCTATTTTTTATACATCTAACCAAGCCTGGGGTTATCCATGGCTTGATAATCCGCTTCCTCTTTGGCAAGGTGGTCATTGTAGTATTATCATCAATGGCCTTGGAAAATAACATAACGATCATGTCAACACTTGATTCAGAGTCAGTAGATAAGAAGATAGAAGACAAATCAAGTGTTTTCATAGTTTCATCTAAAGTTTCATAATTTATTTTTGAAACAGATGTCACAGCTAAATTACGTTGTTGATGTGTTTTGAGACAAAATAGAGTACAACAATGATCAGTAACTGTTGATTCCAAGAGGATAGTAGTGGCTGGAAGCTTTGTGCGCAAGATGACATGATTCAAGCAAGCATTTTAAGTCTTGTGGGAAAAGTGTGCGCTGGTAGGTAACCATAAAGAGCGAGATTGTTAAGATAGTCCTCAGAGCACTGGTTGAGTGACTCAGTAGTAGATGGTTTAATGTCAAGGTTTATATCGCCTGTAATAATAACTGATTTGAAGATGGATAAAGAAGGTAAAATTGTTTCAAGCGATTTATTAAAACAATCGATGTCTTTATTTGATGGGGAACGGTAGATGCATACGATTGCGGTGTCGTGACCTAGTTTAATAAATAATCCTGTTGCAGTTGTTATGGAAGTTTGGCTTTTCGACAGTATACAAAAAATTTGAATTTATGTACACTACAACGACATGATTTTTGTTTAAGTTTTTGTCAGTGTGGCACATTGAATAGTTCGGTAGGGTAGGAATATTTAAGTTAGTGCTACATGATAAACAGCATTCCGTTAAAACAATGATGTCACTTTCGAGTGGCATTCGATGGAGCAGAATTTCAAAGCTCGGGAAATTAATGTTTATAGATCTGATGTTTTAATTAATGATTTTAAGTTGCTTTTAAGTTGATTTTAAGTACTTGTGTAGACTTCGGACAATGATAATTGATCAATATTTTCGTTTAAGTTTTTAATGTCATTTATTGCTGTGAATGTAAAATATAGTTTATGTGGGTAGGTAGGGTGATTGTATGATATATTTATCAATAGGTAGTTAGTGTTAGAAATAATAAACAGTGGGTAGGGTGTCCATTTAAGTGATTGAAAATAGTAATGAAGAACATTATTAGTATTACAACTCTCATATGATACATAAATAGCTTCGGATTTGGTTTGTGTAATTAAATAGTAATTCATGTGACATTTTATAGTGTGTGAAATTGTGTAGGCATGTTTAGTGTTTAGTAATAGTTTGTTAATAGTGTAGTGATGTTGAGATTGATATTGATATTGGGGCCCCTATTGTTTTTAATATACATAAATGACCTTCCTTACTTAGTTAGAGACTTATCTGAGATAGTTCTATTCGCAGATGACACGTCACTTATTTTTAAAGTGAATCGACATAACGATATACTTGATGACGCGAATTCAACCCTCTCTCTGATTCTTGATTGGTTCACTGCAAATAATTTAGTTCTAAATGCAAAAAAGACGAAATGTATAAAGTTTACTTTACCAAATGTAATTCAAGTAGATGTCAGTTTATTTTTGCAGGGGTCCAAGCTGGAGTTAGTTAACGAAACTAAGTTTTTAGGTATTACTATAGACTCTCGTCTTCAGTGGGGTCCCCACATAGAAGCTCTCTGTGGTAGACTTAGTTCAGCCGCATACGCTGTTAGACGCATAAGGCAGATTACTGATGAAGATACTGCTAGATTAGTATATTTCAGTTATTTTCACAGCATTATGTCATATGGCATAATGTTGTGGGGTAGAGCCGCGGATATAGAAGCAGTCTTTGTCTTGCAAAAGAGAGCAATTCGGTCTATTTATAACATGAAGTACCGAGATTCATTAAGAGAAAAGTTTAAAGAAATTAATATATTTACGGTCCCATGTGAATTTATTTATCAAGTTATTAGATATGTCAGAAAAAAAATTGATAATTTCCCGAGGCTTGGTGTGCACCACTCTGTTGAAACCAGAAACAAACATAAACTAGCTTTTCCAAAATTAAGACTTGCCAAAGTAGGTACCTCTTTTGTAGGACATGGTATAAGATTTTACAATAAGCTTCCAGAGGAGGTCCTTAGTTTGCCTGAAAATAAGTTTAAAGTATATATTAAGCAGGGACTACTTAAGAAAGCTTATTATAAAATCAATGATTATTTGGATGATAATGAAGCATGGTGTAATAAATAATAATAATCTTATTCAATATTGTAATTTATAATTAGCATATTTTAATACTGTACGATTCCTCTAAAGGCTTAAAATTAATTAATATGTAAACTTACTTTGTTAAGGGTAATAGACAATATGAGACGGGTTGACTAAGATATTTATTTTTTTCTCGTGACTAATTCCCGCAGTCTTATATTTTTTTATGCCTTTACTTGAGTAGGTATGTATATGATTTTGTATCATGTTTTATTTTGAAAAAAGGAATGTTTGCTAAGTTTTTTGCCCTTCTTCTTAGCAATACTAATCGAATGGTGCGGATGGTTAGGCATTATGTATATACAATATTTTTATTCCTATATTTCTATATTTTATGCAAGTGTATAACTTTATTACATTTTAGTAGCCCACTCTTAATATTTTTTGTATGTATTTCCCGTTTTTATTATTTCTTCATTGTATTATGTATATATAATATTTTTATTCCTAGATTCCCCTATTTTATTTATTTTTTATTTATTTATTTATTTTAAAACTTACGACATCATTTATTAATGCAGGTGTATATTTTATTTCCCGTATTATTATATATTTTTTTTATATTCTAAAGATATATTATATTGTGTAAATTAACTTTGACTTGTAGAAAGTATACTTAATGTATCTATTTTGCAAAAATAAATATTTTGATTTTGATTTTGATTTTGAGATTATGCGTAAATATGTGTTAGGTAATAATATTAATTAAAAGACAAAGAGCGTATATAGTCATGCAGAAAGAGGATTAACAAGTTGTTCAAGTTGAGCCTCCGTGTTCACAATAATGTAACGGCTATTTTGATCTTTATTCAATAAAACACGTCCTTCCGATGTCCAGCAGAATTCATAATTGTGAGCTTTCTGAAAGATTCGAACTAAGTAGAATAGTCTGTTGTTGCGGGACGTAAGTTTTTCTGCAACGTAAATAGGGACTTTAGCGTAGTTTGCGCCCAAGAGTGACGAATTTAATTTATCTGCAGGATTTCGTCTGTTGTAGTCCTTAGATGATTGAAGAAAGTGACTTTTTATGAGTGTGTTGAGAACTCAATTGTAATTGTAGATGTTTTTATCTCCTTTTTGGACGGATTGGACATTTTGGACATCGGAACGTTGTATTTTAATGTTCAATATTGTTGATAGTTTTTGGGCGAGGAAAAATAGTTGTTCTTTGGTCTCTCTCGGTTCCTGTTACTGTTTCGGGACATTACGGTCTTCAATTGAGGTTTTCAGGTAATTTCTATGAAACATTTCAACCTTTTCTTCAATTGACGATCATTGAAGCTTCATATTATTTCGTACCTTCTCTAAACCGCTTATATTAGACTCAAGGGATGTTAGTTGGTCTGACATATAGGTCATTGACCTTTCAATAGAGGTATTAGTGTCCTCGATCTTTGCGTATTGAGTTCAAACTTGTCTAATCTGGAATTTTGAGTCTCAGTCGATACCCTTAATAAATCTATAATTTAATTTTTAAAACCAATAAAGTCGACGTTTGTCCCGTCTTCTTCCATCTTACGAGGACGTTTAAATCGTTAGGAAATGATTTCATTTAAATTAATGTTTTCCTGACATAATTTAGGGATATCCGAGTCAGATCGTAATGGCGAGCCACTAGCCAAGCTAGTGTTAGTGGGTGACCGAGGGGTTTTAGGCATTTGGAATTGTAGTATGTGAAATATTTTTTTACTGTAGGCCTAAATACACGGAACAATTACCGACGGTAGGTCACAGATGCGATGAATATTTCAACCCGGGGGTAGTAGAATAAAAGAGATGCTCCTCCCAGATGTCACGCCCCGTGCGTGTGCATTGATCTTAGATGGGCGTGGTCAGGAGAGGTGCGAATAGTAGCTTTAGATGCGCAGGCGCTTACTTGGCGGGGATTAGCAAGGCACGTTTTTCACCTCTTCAGTTTGATGCAGCCCTGGTACTTCGCACAATTAACTCGCACTGATTTTTTGAGAAAAATAGCAAATCTTTGCTCAGCCGAAAACACTTCTTAACCGTTCAGAATCCAAGGGAAAGGGGGAAATTGCTCGAGAAAATTGTAAACAAACGATTAATTAAATACCTGGTTAAGCACAACATAATTTCAACAAGGCATATTGGTTTCCAAAGGAGTAAATCTACGGAAAATGCGGTGTTGGACCTTTTTGCTACCGTAAGTTCTGCTTTGGATGGGGATCAGGCTTGTTTGGGGATATTACTAGATTTGGCAAAAGCTTTCGACACCGTTTCACCAATTATACTTCTGCGAAAGCTGTAATCTTTAGGCATACGTGGAATTGCTCTTAACTGGTTTACCAGCTACCTTACAAATGGATGTTTACAAACAAAGGTCGACCAATGCTTAAGCAAACCTAATATTATTCATTATGGCGTATCACAGGGCAGTACTTAAGGGCCCACCCTTTTTATAATACATATTAACGACACCTGTAAGAATTTATTTCAACCCCATGAAGGGATCGAAGTCTTTTGTTATGGCGACGACACTGCATTAGTATTAACTAGTAAAAACTGGGATTCATCATGAATTAATGAATGATGAAAAAATCATGCTCATGTCCAATAATCACTCGTTCCGCTACGGTTAAATATTTGGGTCTTGTATTAGACGAAAAGCTAAATTTTGGAGCGCATATTACTGCTCTCTCATCTCGCGTGAGGCGTCTTATTCAAGTTATGAAATTCTTGCGTGGGGATGCTGAGCGGAAAGTTCTTAGACTAGTATACATCAGCCCCTGTCAATCTTTATTGTTATATTGCATTACGGCTTGGGGTGGCTCAGCCAAGTCAACTCTCATCACGCTTGAAAGAGCTCAGTGGTCCGTTCTTAAGGTGATGCTGAGGAAACCTTATCGATTCTCCACAGAGACCCTTTATAGGGAATGTAATCTGTTGACTGTGCGTCAATTGTATCTCTTAAGAACCGTCTTAAGCTATCATAGACTGGTTTTGAATTCCCCTGAATATGATTCGCTGTTAAAGAAGAGGACTTTCATAATAAAACTCCCACCTATAAATACCACATTTGCTCGTCGATTTTCTACATTTGCTTTCCCGTACATTTATACAAAAGTAGACAGTTTATGTCATATACATGATATTACTGCTCATGAGGCCAAAATTCGTGTAACTAAATGGCTATCTAAGCTAGATTACGAGTGTACAGAAAAAAATATACTACCTGTGTCTTAACCCCTTGTAGTTTATAATAATTTAATTTCAGTTAGATTTAAGTTTTAGTTATTTGTCTCTGGTGAAATGCATGTTAGTTTACGATTATCAATTATCTTCTAGTAATCTTATATCACGGCCCCCGCCGGACAAGTTTGCCTTAGTGTGGGGACCACTGTTCTATGTTAATATTGTAAAAATTTGTGTGTTAAATAAATATATTTTCATTTCATTTTCATTTCCAACTATTTAGACTTGACACAAGATAAAACTGATTTAGGAAAACAAATCTAGGTAGACTAAAGTGTCACTAAAGACCATATTACTTTAGTGTGTCTTATAAAGTCTTCTTAGTAGATTACACAACAAGTGAAAAAAAAGGGAATTTCTTTCGAGGCTCAAAGGTGGATCCCGAGAGGAGCGAAGGATTCTAAAGTTGAATCCCGAGCGAAGCGAGGGATTCTAGAATAGAATCCTGAGCGGAGCGAGAGATCCAAGAGCCGAGATGGATTTTTTTTTCACGAGTTATGTACTCTACTGTTCACCATTGACTGTGAGAAAATAAACAGTACCATATTAACCATTTGAATCAAATTTTGTTATACTTACAACCAATCGGTACATAGTAAATTAATAAGAGAACAAAACATAAAAATGGCGGTTCTTTTTTTTTTTGGTCTTTTTTCCAAGCGGCCAGCCAGTACGTTTGGTAAGATATTTTTTTATATTGTGCATTGACACTTGTTCCAAATTTAAAATGCTTTATTCGGGCATTTTTGTGGAACATAAAATGTAGTGATTGCAAGATTTATAGTTTATAGCTTCTCGGGTGATTATGTTTTAAGATGGCTGTATGGTCACAGATACCTTTGCCATGCCTTTGCCTATCCAAAAAGTTTAAAAAGTTACTTGTTCTCACTCAGTGAGGAAAAGAGCGTTTTATTCACTGTTTTTGGTGAACCAATAACCCCTTTTCGAATAGTAATGGTGAAAAAAGTATTTTTGGTTTGAAGGAGTCACCGAGTGAGGAGTGACTTAGGCATGTTTTTACTTTACTTGATGCTTAGTGGATCTTTTGATAGCCCGTAAAGATTAATGAGTTCTAAGTGACCATTCCCTGAATCAAATTTTTCTTTAGTATATCTAAGGGTTGTGTACTGTGTCTTGGAAACAAGGACCGCCATTATAACAAATTAAAAACAACAAATGCTTTATCTGAAATGAAAAAAAAGAATACTATTTGAAATATTTGCGACATGGTTATAGTATGTTGTATTTTGTTGAATCATGTTGGAAATAAATCATAATCTGAACGAAGCCTTCTATTTATTAAAAGTAAAAAGTGTGTCTGTTGCTGGCCACACGTAGCGCCACTTGTTGTTGTCTGCTCGCTTCTTGAGTCAAAGTATTATTTGTACTGAAACATTTTGATCAAATATATTATTGCAAAGTTACTGGGGTTTCATTTCTACAAATCATGAATATAAACGACAAAAAAACGCAAAAAACTATTGGTATATAAATAAATATAACTACGCTCTTTATAATTGTTCTAAAGGCTTGCCTTTTTTATCTAAACTCGGTATACATATAGCGAAACCGGTTGGGTATAATATTTAATACAAGTATATTGTGGATAAGTACATGGGTTATAAATAAACATAATGTGTATTAATTTCCACCAAGTGCCAACAATCACAAGCATCAACTAAGAACGATACAAGTTTACTTATAGACTACTTCTTAAGTTAATTAGATTTAAGGTTTTGGTTTAAAGCGATCCTGTAGATATAATGAGGACAACCTTTTGCTACTTGTAATAAGGGTATATTGAACTTGCTACCTCTAGCTTACAAGTTATCAACATCTCCAAGCAAGATAGACAGACGGATAGACACACGAGCACAAAATAAGGTTATATTCCACATTCTTGGCACGGAATTTCAAAAGCTATTAATGATACCCTCTTACCTTTTTAGAGTATCAAGTATGTCCAGTGTCAGGTTGACGGTATAATGGCGAGCATCGGTCCCCGGCAGCGCATGCAGTGCGGTGTAGAGAGCGCTGAAGTGCACGCTGGTGGTGGCAGTAGCAGGCGGCCGCGCGCGCCACGCCAGCCGCACCCAGCGAGCACTGACACCGCCCAACCGTAACCCACGGGGTGCTTCCGGAGGTTCTATGGAATTGTATGTTGCTAAATTACTATATCTTGCTAAGTTTCTTGCCCTTCATCTCAGCAAGACTAATCGACCTATATTATTTAATTATTTAACGTACATACTCCTATGTACTCAATAGAATAGAATAACTTTATTTGGTATATTTATATTTTTGCTTACATTTTATAACTAGGGACTAATAAGGATACCAGATAGGTCTGACTCAGCATGTGTCACGATTATTACATGCACCATGACGCTGATTTTCAGTATCTTAGTTACTCGTATATCAAAAAATTACACAAGCTAAAATAAAAATTAAAATTATGAATAGACAAAGATAAATTTCATTTCCCATCCCCACAGCAACGAGACCTCATTACTTTTTTTTGAATATTTTTGTCTTGTCAATCATCTGCATCATATGCCTATTCGTGGCTCCGTTATGGCATAATGCTGTGGGGTAATAGTGTAGATGCGAAACAATTGTTTATAAAACAAAAACGTTGTGTGCGTATACTCGCTCACATAAAAGAAACCGAGAGCTGCAAAACATTTTTCAAAAAATTTCAATTATTAACATTACCTTGTATACATAGGTAACACTAAAAGTTTCCGGAACTGGCCACTTACATAAACAATATTTAAAAATTTATTGCAACATTTGAAAATAGAACTCTTTGGCTGTAGAATGCAGTTTGTTTCATCTGACTGTCTTTTGTTTTTACCTTGTGGCGCCATTTAAAAAATTGTGTGTCTGCATCAACATGGATTTAACTCGGGAAAATTTTCGTAGTATGATTTTCTACGATTTTAAGTGTAATTTGACAGCTCAACAGAGCATCGCTCGGCTTGAAACAGCTTTTGACAATGAAGCACCATGCAAGACGACTGTTTATAGCTGGTTTGCAGAATTCAAGCGTGGTCGTATCAATCTCAGTGACGAATCTCGCGATGGACGGCCGTCCACCGCTGTGACCAACAAAAACATCGATGCTGTGCGCCGTATGATTGAAACAGACAGGCATGTGACCTACCATGAAATTCGCGCATCCTTAGAAATAGGCATGAGTCAAATACAATCAATCCTACACAAACATTTGGGTGTGAGAAAGCTGTGCTCGCGGTGGATCCCACACAACTTGACCGAGGCTCAAAAAACGGACCGCGTCACTTGGTGCAGTGCCATGCTTACCAGATTCAACGAAGGTGCGTCAAATTTGGTGTGGGACATAGTAACAGGTGACGAAACATGGATTTATTGCTACGATCCCAAAACAAAGCAGCAATCGAGCGTATGGGTCTTTCAAGATGAGCCGAAACCAACCAAAGTGGCGCGCGTGAAAAGTGCATCTAAGCGGATGATTGCTTCTTTTTTTAATAAAACTGGACACGTGGCTACTGTTGCTTTAGAGAATTGTCGTACCGTGAATAGTGACTGGTACACGACCATTTGTTTGCCGGAAGTTATTGACGAACTCCGTAAAAATAACCGTAAACGCCGTATCATCCTGCACCACGACAATGCTAGTTCTCACACGGCCAGACAGACAAACGACTTTTTGAAGACGAAAAATGTAGAACTCATGAGTCATCCTGCATACAGTCCCGACCTGGCACCTTGTGACTTTTTTCTGTTCCCAAAAATTAAGAACCAATTACGCGGTCAACGATTTTCATCACCAGAAGAGGCTGTCGAGGAGTATGAAAAACACGTTTCAGAGGTCACCGCAGGGGAGTGGCACAAAAGTTTTCAAAACTGGTTTGATCGAATGAAAAAGTGCATAGACGCCAAGGGAGATTATTTTGAAAAACAATAAATTAATTTTGTACCTTTAATAGTATTTTTTCATATTCATTCCGGAAACTTATAGTGCGTCCCACGATATATTTTTGATATAAGTATATTTGTTTTTAAAAACAAGAACCTATTTCCACAAATTAAAGATACGCATTCAATTAATACCCGGCACAAAGATAAATTATATTTGCCCCCGTCGCGAATAAAAATGTTAAATTGTAGTCCCTATTATATGGCAGTTAAAATATTTAATAAATTACCAACTACTATAAAGACCACACAAAATGAATCCGCGTTTATAAGAACATTGAAACAATATTTAGTAGAAGGGTGCTTCTACACAGTAGAAAGTTTTCTGTCTGATGAAAAATAATGTGATATGGCTTTCTGATCTCTTACCTTTTAAGTACTGTTTAAGTTAGTTAAGTTTACTGTTTATGCAAACATTTTGTAAAAGATTATTTAGATATTAAGACACTGTGAAATATTATAGCAGTGAAAAAGAATTGTGTAATAATATATAGTATTAGTAGTGTTGCTGTACCTGATAAGGGTAGCTAAGTTATTAAGTTCTTATAAAATTGTAACATCTGTGTACACTTAGTTGCAATAAATATTTTGAGTTTGAGTTTGAGTTTGAGAACATTTTGTCACATATTACAATTTGTTTTTATTTTTATTCCACTGATGCCGACCATTGTCGAAATATATCTGATCATATAACGTGTTTTTTGTAAATATATAATTATAAAAATGAAAGACTAAGTAAGTAAATACAAAATATATGTTATTATTAATCAATCAATTTATTTATTGCATTAAATTACATGTCAGTTTTAGATGTTATATGTACATAATTATGGTTCAATGTAATTTTACCCATAGAGTGTAACAATATTCTTAATTTATTAATAAAATATAACTAAGTATAATAATAATAATCAAATCTTTGCTATTTCCATGCATACAACTTATTTTAATATACCGTTCATTAGAAGTATACTTATAGTTAATTAAATACATTTATTCATGCAATGGTTAATAATATAACGGTTTTACATTTTTATGGTGTAGATTCAAGAAATTCTTTGAAACTGTATGGACAAACCGTGATCAAGTACTGTTTTAATTGAATGAAAATTTTATTTCCAGTTACAGACTTAATTTCATCAGGCAAATGATTATAAGCCTTGATGGCTGCCAGTTTTGTAGTACGAGTATAAGTAACAGTTCTACTATGGGGCACATTCAAGTCATATTTGAAGCGTTCCTTGAGTCGGTCACTAATACCTGGAGTTCTCAGTGGGAATTGTTCTTGGTAGCGCCTTACTAATTTACAGAGCTCAATAATGTATAAAGCGGTGATGGTGTGTATTCCGAGTTCAACAAAAGAAGTTCGGCAAGTTTCCCTGCTCGATTTATGTCCATCCAAAATGCGTATACATCTCTTTTGAAGAACGAAGATTTTTTGAACGTCTACGAACACTACCACCCCATTCTGCTATTCCATACAAAACTCTCGAATGAAAAAAGGCAAAATATGACTGAAGTGTTGCTTTTTTTGTAGCTAACTTCGACAAACCTCTTAGAGCATAGCAAAAACTGCTTAGTTTATTTACTAATACCTCTATGTGCTTTTTCCAATTCACGTGATCATCAACATGGACACCTAAGAATTTCGCATTTTGCACACAATTAATTAGTCTATCATCGATTTTCATTTCAAGTTTTAACTCTTCCGTGTTATAATTTCTGAAGCATATTAATTTAGTTTTAGTGACGTTTGTATTGAGATTGATGTGTTTTAACCAATGAATTAACAATTTGACAGATTCAACTATATTATTAAAATCATGACATCTATCGTGTCTTTTAAATTTAAAAAACACAGATATATCGTCTGCAAACATTATAGTTTTTTCCTTTACTTCACGAGGGAGCTCGTTGACGTACAAAAGGAAAAGTATGGGCCCCAGTATACTTCCTTGTGGTACTCCCTTATGTATTTTTGAGACTTTTGACTCACCGTTTATTAGGGTATTCGATTTATTGAGAATTGGCAGAATGACACTTTGACTTCTATCTTCTAAATAAGACCTAAACCAAGCGTTAGCAATCCCTCTGATTCCGTACCGATCTAAAATTTCAAGCAAAATATTGTGATTTACGTAATCAAATGCCTTGGAGAGATCAAGTAGAACCGTTCCAACAATTTCTTTGTCATCCATAGCTTTTGTCACAAACTCTGTCATATCAAATATAGCATCTGTTGCAGAGGCTCCTTTTCGAAAACCAAATTGTTCTTTATACAGAATATTATGGGATGTAAGGAATTTACGTAATCTGTTTGCCATTATTTTTTCAAAAATCTTCGACAAGGTAATGAGTAGTAATATGGGGCGATAATTGTTAGCATTCAATTTGTCGTCTTTTTTATGTATCGGTTTTATGTGAGCCTTCTTTAGTTTAGTCGGATATATACCTTCAGTTAAAGACAAGTTAATTAGGTAAAGTAATTGATCAGCGATAGCTTCTATAATAAACTTTAAAACATCTTTTGGAATATTATCGTAACCACAACTTTTTTAATTTTTTATTGATTTTATGGTTTCGTACAACTCGTCCATAGTAACCGGCATAAGAAACATTGAATGTGGAGCGAAGGGTAGTAAAACATTTTTTTTATTATTATTATTTGGTTTCGTAATTTTGGATTTCATCAGTGCTTGTAAAAAAATTGTTAAATAAATCTGGAGCTTCACAGTCAGATTTTATTTTGTTTTGTCCATCTGACAAACCAACGTAACTCTTTACCTCTAATGAACCTGTACCTTTAATGTTGTTGTTTATTAATTTCCAAGTTGACCTAATTTTATCCTGAGAATTTGTAATTTTGCGTTCGTTGTACACTTTTTTAGCGTAGGAAATTACCTTACTTAATACACTACAGTATGATTTGTACTGTTCTAGTAGAACACCATTTTTTGATCTCTTAGTCTCCACAAACATTTCTCTTTTTTTCTTACATGAATTCTTAATTCCTGGCTTGATCCATCTCGAATCGCTTTTAACGTATCTATCACCTCTAACTCTGATCTGGGGACAGTGGTCATCGAACGCCTTAACAAGAACTTTATGGAAGATATTAAAGCCATTTTCGCAATTTGTGGCAGTGTAGACTTCATTCCAAGACAGAGAGAGTAAGTAGTTTCTAAGAGATTCAAGATTTTCTGTTTTAAATTTCTAACTAGTCGAAAAAATACTGATTTCTTTTTTAACGGAAGGTTAAAGGTCGCATATTGGAGAGTGTGGTCCGAGAGGCCGACTTCTACCAGAGCATCATCAAGTTCAGTATTGGATAATATATTGTCAATACATGTACGACTATGACTTGTTATACGAGTAGGTTCATATATGTATCTCTTTATATTGTGGGACTGCAAAAGGGATATGAAATCTTTTGATTCTGAATTGTTAGCCAATAAGTTTACATTGAAATCGCCACAGATAATATTTTTCCGCTCTTTGTGTTTTTGTACAAAATTTAATGCTAAGTCCAGATTTTTTATGAAATTATCATTTGTTACCTGTTTAGGTCTATAGATACATAGAAAATAAGTTTCATTTAGGTTTAAGGCACAAATTTCAAATATGTATGGAATCGTTATTTTTTTAATTTTTGGCAATTCTTTAAACTCAATGTTTTTTCGGACAAAAATACAGACCCCAGACTTTACTATCTCTATTTTTGCGACAAAAATTTGCGGGTAATTTAAAATTTGGAATACCTATTAATACGTACTAAATCCTCTTCTACTCTATGATGTTCGGTTATACATAAAACATCAACGTTCATACCTTCTGGACTATTTAGCCAAACCTCAAGCTGGAGTAACTTAGTTTGGTTAAGATTTTGAATGTTTATATGGCTTACTTTGCTTGTGTTATTCTGACCGTCGTTTACTACGCTTTCGAAATGAGTTCTTTCACTATGTGAAAACCCTTATTGTCATGACCATGATGCACGGATTTTTCTTGTTTTTTCTCTGTAGGTTTCATTAAATCTATGGTTGGGACTGTTGCACATTTATTTATTTCTAATTGAAATTTACGTTGGATTTGAAATAAGTACGGTATTGTACCTTTTTTGTAAGTTTTTGCCGGGGTATTTATTTTTGTTTTTCTTTTACTTAAGATGCGTAAGAACTGCTTCTCATAATCTATGCTATCTATCTCTAAATTTAGTTTATCACATACAGCTTTATGATCATTCGCATTTGTCTCAATGAATTTCGTATCTTTATAGTAATTACACAACATTTTAGCGTAGCGATTTTGTATGTCTGGATTTATGTAATAATTATCAGCTACTTTAACAATATATACTTTATAATTCTGAAGTTTTTTTAACGAATTGCATAACTCAAATACAAATTGATACGGGTTTCTGTCATTGGAGCCTAGAATAAGGATCACGATATCATTACTGTCTAAATTTTTTATCAAATCATCACAACTGCTTAAGATATCTATAGAAGTGGCTTCAGTTTAACTATAGGCACTGACAGCGTATTTGTCGTTCCATTTTTCTTTTCTGCTGTTAATCAAACTTTGTGCTAGCACTTTACACTTTTGGTCTCCTAGAATATGAATTTTTTGTGATTTCTCAGATATTGCACTGTTTTTTTTCACGCATTTCTTGATCATCATAGGTGATTCCATCCGAATTGATGCCGTTTTTCGGGATTCTGGTGATTTATGAACCTCTTTGCTTTTCATCTCAGGATTCGAATTTAGTAAAAGATCACCCACTGAATCTTGGTTATTCGTTGATAATACTTGTTGTTGGATACCATTTCCATTGCTACAAGTTTGCACGTTAGTTTCCTTTGTTACTATGTTCTCTATTCCGGTGATACTATCTCTAGTACAAGTTTTTGGTGTACAGAAAGTTTTTCTTATTGGGGTGGAGCTGCATGGTGTTTGCTGTTTGGTTAATTTAACGAGGACATCAACTTTTTTGTTCATCTCTATTATTTGTTCTTTCAATTCGAAATTATCGTTGTTATAGGTTGATAATTTCTTCATGAGCGCTTTCTAACTCGACTTCAACCTTGTTTAATTGATCTCTTAATTCATTAAATGTTGATAAATTTAAGTGTTCTGTGGGGGGGCAAGCTCCCCGTTGTTACATCGAACAAGGAAGAGCTTTGGTCAACATTTAGCTCAGAAAGATTATCCGGTGAATGAGACTTACGTGTCTTACTATTTTCCTTATTCTGCCTGCGTGAAACATTTTTCATTGCATTATTATTATTAGTATTTATGTCAATTGGAAAACCTTTAGACTGTGCATTACTAGAAGTTTCATAGTTTCGTTGGCCGGTATTTTTCCTCTGTGTTACTTTCGTGCACGATGTACATTGCCATTGCTTTTTCAATTTGACCATGTTGCCCATGTAATGCGCAGTTGTTATATTAGCGCATTTGTAGTGATAAGTATCTTTGCATGCTAAACACTGAACTTTTTCCTTTGACGTAATCGGACTATTACATATTTTGCACTTGCTCGTCATCGTGTATTTTTCTCATAAACAGTAATATGGACACTAGAGGGCCTTCTAATAATCGCAATATTCCCAATTTTTGCGGTTCAAATACAAGCTGATTTCAAATTACATGTGGCCAATCCGCCTTTTTGTATTTTATTATGACCGTGTATTTATGTCATGTAGATGTGGCTTCACTTTTAAATATCTTGACGACAATTATTTATGGCGAATAAAAATGGAAAAAGATTTTCCCGGGCGGGGTTTGAACCTGTGGTTGATACGGCAGGCGGTTTAAGCAGCAAAAGTCTTAACCGCTAAGGCCAAACAGTTCTTAGAGTTTGTGGCAAAATAGTGATATGCATCCTTTGATAGTGTATATATAGTGTAGTGATTTGTGATATCGTTTTTTTATTTATTTTGCTAAGCAAAGATACAAAGGAAGTCCAAAGGTCAGAAAACACTAGACACACAACATAACAGTCAAAATTTTGCACTGTTTGTTAGGTTTTGCACCAAATTCCTTTAAATACTTATAAAAATTTAGTCACTTTAAAGCTGTAATTATGAGCTACACACTGTATAAATTTCTTGGTGAAAACAACAGCTTTAACACTGTTTTGGAATTAAAAAGCGAATTTATTAAATTCATATAGCAATTTATTTTATAAAATACGTTTTGGCTCTGTTGTTAAGTTGGTTAAAAGAAAATACGTAAGCACATTACCAACAGACGAGTAGCACGTTACCTTACCTTCAACATGTAAGTGAAACAAGAGTTCACTTCTCCCATATTCGTTCTGGGCGTGACAGCGATACTCCCCCGCGTCGTCCTGTCCAGCCGCACGGACTTGCAGCACTGAGCGCAGCCCGACCGCCGTCCTCGCCTCGGACACCGCTGACCTGCACCACATATTACATCTATTGATCACACTAATATTATAAATGCGAAAGTTCGTGTGTGTGCGTGTGTGTGTGAGGGTGTGTGTGTGTGTGTATGTGTGTGTGTGTATGTGTGCGTGCGTGTATGTGTGTGTGAGGGTGTGTGTGTGTGTGTGTGTGTGTGTGTGTGTGTGTGAGTTGGGCTTCACCCATAAACGAGGTCGCGAATTGATCATCAGACCCGAATTTGTGGTCGAGATCAAATTCGAGGTCCGCCTCGAATTCGCAGATCAAAAATTCGAATAGATATTCGGAAAGCCCACGTTCTGATTGGTTAACTCACAAAATTTCAGACCAATCACGAAGAGGACCTCGTTCACATAGTGAAATGTCTAACACTCGGAGTGTGAGAGAAGGTCACTTGTGTATGTAGTTCCAGTGTGTTGCCACCACGTGGCGCCACCATTCAAAAATGTGTTAAACGGTTGCCAGCCTGTTTAGAGGACCTAGCATGTCCTCGAATGCATAATTTTACAACTAGTGTTTCCTTGCAATTTTATCCGTCAATTTGGACGCATGAGTAAAATATTTTACCTAATACTAAGATCAAAAAACAAACAACAAATTAGATGTCGAAGCAGGTTAAATGATATTCTTTGTAGTAAACCTGTTGGGATATTATAAAAAAAATCACGACAAAGTATAGCAATAATAATAATTAGGGTTATGTATTAAATTTTTGAAAAGCTGATTTTATATAAGTCAACGAAAATAAAAAACTTTTTAACTTTTGGGATTGCTCCCACAGAACATCTGTAATAAGTAAATTACTGACAATTAGGCCGAACAAAGATCCTTGCCTAAGCTTAAATTACAGGATCTAAATAAAAAATAATTTCGCCAAGTGCAAGTCGGACTCGCGCACAAATGGTTCCGTACCACCACACAATACGATTACAGAACCCTAATAACATGGTAAATAACAACAATATAGATGTCGTAGCAACATCAAAGCGATACAAAACAAGCTGCTAAAATGGTAGCGCGCGACAAACAATTTGGCTCCCATTAAGTAAAGAACCCAAATTGTACAACAATCTGCCCAAATTTGAAATCTTTAAGGTAGAGCTGAAACAATAACATTGAAAAATGCTATTTTTCCAAATTGATATACAGGTTGAACTAAAAACGATGACCCCTGGAGGAAAAGTACCTTAAATATTAATGATAGCAAATTGTACTTACAGGAACCTTTATTTTGTTTTTTAAGTTAAGGAAAACTACATTCAAAGAATTTTTTTTTTTCTTGTAAAGATGTTGAATTTTGGAAGAATTTGGTTCATATGTTTGAGCTGCAGACCCCTTGGACAGACGGATGAGAGGACGGACAGACAGCGGAGGCTTAGTAATAGGGTCCCGTCACATTTTTTTGGGTTTATCTTGGGATACATATTTTTATAATATACTCGTATTACTTGTCGTGGAAGCTACAGTGACCCGTATTTTGTCAAAATTTCAATTTTCTTCTTATTATGGTTCTAGCTGCAGACCTAGACCTATGACCGACGGAGTGACAAACAGACAGACAGGTGTCCCGTTGCCTCGATGTCAGCCTCGAAATTGAGAAGACCTCTGATATGGGCGGGAAAGTATATGTTAATAAGAAATTCTAATCAAAGGTTAGGTGTGTTACATATAAAATAAGCTACCGAATTTGAGGTTGGCCTCGAACATGGGACATGGGTGACATGGGTGTATATTATAAAGTGTTGAGTTTTAAGAAATCCTAATCAGTGATTAAGTGTGTTAGAAAGACAATAAGCTACCGAATTAGAGGCTGGCCTCGAAGATGGGAAGACCTCAGATATGGGTGTGGAGTATGTGTTAACAAGTGTTAAGCTGTAAGAAATTCAAATCAAAGGTCAGGTGTGTTACAAAAACAATAAGCTACCGAATTAGAGGTCTTGAAAATGGGAGGACCTCAGACATGGGTGTGTATATTAAAAAGTGTTTTCTGTTTCAATAAATCCTAGTCAGAGGTCAGGTGTGTGAATCAGCCAATAATCACCCGAAATAGAGGTTGGCCTCGAAAATGGGAGGACCTCAGACATGGGTGTGTAATGTTAAAAAGTGTTAAGTGTTAATAATTCCTAATCAGAGGTCAGGTGTGTTAATCAGTCAATAATCCCTTATGGGGTACTGGGTTCAGACATTGACCAAGAACAATTCCCGGTGAATGTCTGAGCCTAGTGATTCCCATAAAATCAGTAATTATAAGTATGAATATTTTGTTCTATAAACTTTTAAATTATAATTATTATAAATAAATATAAAAGTGGGTATGTTTTAGTAGCCATCACATAGCACTGCATTGTTTAGATTCTATATTGTGGACAGCTTTCCTGGGCTGTGAATATGTATACAGTTTCTTATATGGGGCTTCAAATTCTGAAATAAATGATTTTTATTTTATAATTTTATTTTATTTAGCACCGTTAAATTTGCCACAAAAATAGCATTCACTTCCCTACATAGCAGGGTAAAAACAAATAGAAAAATTTTAAATTGTTCAAAATATTTCCAATACAAAAGAGAGAAAAATAAAAAAATATATATCCTAAAAATACAATATGGGTATTAAATTGTAGATATTAAAGAGCTGATTATAAAAATATGTATGTACTTTAACTATATTTACTGACACTGATTTCGAGAAATCTTTGAAATAATCACGAAAAATGCATGTTCCCCCCCTATTTCCGAAACTGGTAGACCGAAAAAAATGACAATTATAGGTCATAACTGGCCAATTACAGGAAAACAATAGGAATTTAAAAAAAGTTGATAACAAATGAGAAATTTAAAAAATTTAAAATAAATAAAAAACTTTTTTTATAAAAATACGATGATACGAAATCGGAAGCCTCAGTTAGAATAAAAATATATGTGGAATAAAAGTACAAGAATTTGTGTATAATTTATTATAAAAATACAATATAGGTATCAAATTCTAGATATTATAGAGCTGATTGTAAAAATCTTAACTTTTACTATATCTTCTGGTACCGATTTCGAGAAAACTTTAAAAAACCACAAAAAAATGCATGTCCCCCCCCCCCCTTTATATCCAAAACTAATGAACCGAAAAATATGGAAAAAATCATGGTAATTTGGGATTACCCAAAGATTACAGAAAAAATATAGCGGTTGAGAAATTCACGATAACAAAATGAAAAAAAAAAAATTTTCCATCCACGAGTTTTATTTCGAGTACGGTATAAAAAGTCTCCCTTTTGTAGTACAATCAATCCTTTTTTTAGTTATCATAAACAGCTATGGACAAGATTTTAAATACCTTCTTCCTGACTGTTCCCAAAAGTGCCGAATTACGGAACCCTAGTTATGCGAGACCAAGTTATAAAATGTACCGGGCAAATACAGAATCCTACACCCTACACGTGGACCGACACGCTCTTGGCCGGTTTTTATTCTATTCTAGTCACTACATTTTCTTAGGCTGTAATGTACAAATTTTAGCACTGTCATGCAATGTCAAACCAAAGAATATTCGAAAAGAAATATTGTGAAACAGAATGTAGGCCACGGCTCCGCACTAACTTATAACAGAGTATCTTTATCGGACGGTCGTCATGAGCGCAGCAACTCCGCTGTGCGCGTGACCAAATGTAAAATCACGACCAAGTTACGTGCATGCACTATGAAACATGCGATGCGAAGGTTTGATTCTAATTTCTTGACTTTTAATTCAATATTTGGTATAGATCTAAGAAATGTCATGGACCCTATTATAAAAACATTCCATTGACACCTCAAAAAATGGTATTTGTGTAGTTCTTACCTCTTTAATATTTGTTGTTGATAAAAAAAAATCAAGAGTATTTGTTTTAGATATTCGTCACTTTTATTCGAAAAATATTAGGTACTTCAAACACAAAACAAATCATACAATTTAACAGAAAAAGAAATTCTTGGTTACTAAAAATCGGCGAAATTCACCTGTACATATTCAAGTCGAGCTTTCCCCCTCGATGTGTCCAGTAGATTTGCAACGGATTGTCTCCCAACGCGTTACAGATCAAGGATGCACTCTGACCCCTCACACAGGTAACGTTCCGATCCATTGCATCTTCCGTCGTGTCGAAGTGTGCTGGCTCTAGTAAAACGGGTTAGAGACTTTACAAATGTACAGTGGAGCCCACATCAAGCTAAACGCTTTCAGTATAAGCTGACCTCTCATTGTATTGGCTTTCCGTACAATAAGAGGTCAGCTTATACTCAATGTGTATAGCTTGATGCGGGCTCCACTGTACCTACTTTACTGAAAACCAGTAATGTTAGTTGTGTAATTTACCATGTACTGTGAGATTCACGTGCTTCACTAGTGAGGCCCCGACCCCGTTGTCGGCCCGACAGCGGTAGACTCCCGCGAGCGCGGCCAGTGCCCGCTCCGCACGCAGCATGCCTCCTGAAGCCTGCAGGCCCGCACCCCACCCCGCTGCTCCGACCTCCTCCCACTGCTCACTGCTGAGGTCACTGTTCCCCAGCCCCGGACCTGGCGACAAGCGACATCTCTCTGACATTCCTCGCCCATTGAGATCTTATTTACACAAGTAAATGTTGAACGCAATAGCTCTTATTAGAAGTCACGTGGGCTGACATCATCATCATCATCATCACCATCACCATCACCATCATCATCATCGTCACCGTCATCGTCATCGTCATCGTCACCGTCACCGCTACCGTCACTGCCACCGCTACCGTCACCGCCACCGCTACCGACCCCACGCCAATTTTCTACCTGTTACGGTTGAAGCTGTAGTGACAGACAGACAGAAAGCGGAGGCTTGGTAATAGGGTACCAAAACCTTAAACACTAACTCCGTATAGTTTTCTTTCAATCAATTTGCTGCTTTTCTTAAAGTTTATTTTTCCCGAACTCGTTTGAGTTTTAAAGTTTTGAACTTGTTTCCATTTCTTTTTATTATAATTCGTTTGAAAATTGAATTTACACGGCTAACTAAGTGTTTCGTAAGAAATTCTTCGGTCTATAAGTTTCGTCTTTAACCAAAAATAAGACTAGGTATATCTTGAGTTTTTAGTGGAAAAGTCTCGTTTTTCACATGAATTAGATGTACTGTAAGGAGAGTAAGTTGTACTAGTGGTCTAAACCAAAAATAGTAAATTCTGGACTTGTTGTCCTCCTCGTTGCAATTTTTTTATTATTATTCTGTTCTTTTTTGTTATTAGTGTAGAGGAATTCTATAGGTATTATTTATTATATGGATTTAAAATATCCCCCAACGTATTCCCTGTGGTTCGTGCGTGAAACGTAAAAGTCTAATTAGCATTGATGGGTTTACCCACGATAAACTGTGTTGAACAGAGCGAGGTACGGGCAGGGAGGTGCAGCTGCCCCCCTAGAAGCAGTCGTTCGCTGGTAAACTGTAATTCTGATGAGCTTCATAGCTTGCGACGCTTCTTATAAGGGTCGACAATATCTAATTAAGAATTCCACTGCTCATGTGAAACTCATACCTACGTTAAAAACAACGATCAAATGAATATAATCTAGGATTTTTGTATGATTCTCTCAATTTAAGTGTTCATGTAAAAGAAAAAGGTTTTTTACCACCATGGTATTGCCTTCACCGTGTCTCTTCATAGAGTTAGAAAAAAAACAAATGCATGTTAGCTATCGACGGCTTTCTTTATTATTTGAACAAAAAAAAATCTACTGGAGCTGCAATAGGAAAAAAAATATTGCACTGTAACTGTAAAACAAAAAAAACAATAATCAACACCATTATCTTCAAAAACATTTGACATTGACATGGAATCAGCCGAATATTCTACGCAAGAAAACAAATCATACCAAGAATGAGGGAAGAATAAAATACAATTTTGTTTGACTGTCTATTGTAGAAGCCATTACAAAATCGTTGAAAACAAACATTCGTTCATACGTTTTTAGGTGAAATGATCTTCTTTGCAATTGTATTTAGGTCAAATGTCTTTAGTTCTTCTGATTCACAAGGTCATATGAACTTTCGGTCAATCTTTCTTCGGTCAAATTTCTTTAGTTCTTCTGTTGTAGACTCGGAATAACCTCCCTCGCCCAATACTTAACCTCACTTCCCTGTTTAGTTTTAAATTGTAATATAAACCTTATTTATTAACAGTGCAAAAATCTTCTTGAACAAGTTTATGTACATATATTTATATATCAGTACTACCACACGTAATTATCCATTCATTCATTTTATTTTTCCATCTTTATTTTTCAATAGTCGCGGATACCAACCTGCTTTATAGCGGAATGTTTGCACATTATTTTGTTCTACCTACTCTACATAATATTTTGATAAAAGTCCATTGCATACGGTTGTTGTATCTGCGGCTAACAGAAAAAAAAAACAAATCTTTCTTGCACCCACAAATATAATCAAAATCAGTGCTGCAAAGCTCAATGTTTTGCAGCAATATTGACAATAATGCCTTTTTTGCCACCAAATTATTTGTAATCATAGTGTTACGGAACGCAGCGAGTGAAGTGAACGCTTAATTCTGAATGCAGCGCGTGAGTGTTTGACAGCGACTGCAAGGAAGGGAGAGCAACTTTTGGGATTATAAAATGAAAAAACGAGTGATTTGGTTCTGAAATAACAATATTCTGACCTGAAGTTATCTTTTATTTAATATTCAGAAATGAGACCGTATCTCACGTACATGAAAAGATTTGAAGTATTTTTTTTCAATATGGCTTAATACTATTACAGTTTTTTTAACTTACACAAAATTATACAAAATAATGTATTAAACTTTAATAACTAAAGGATAAAAATATAAAAGACAGAAGGAAATTGTGTCACGAGGGGAAAAAAATACATCTTAGTCTTACCTGTCTAATGAGGTAGTAAGTTAAAATACTAAGCAAAACATCCTCTACCTGTCTCATATAGTTTATCTTTTTTTTATAGTCAGATTATCAACTAAAAAATGCTAAGTTTAAGTTATAAAATGTTCATGTCAATATGTAAAAATAAATGTCAAAATAAAAAACAAAATAAAAATATTTGTCCACATAAAAACAAACGATTTGAAAAACACAAATTAATTAAAATAATTAATTAATGAACAGTAGTATTATGGCCAGAATTAACATTCTCATGACACCAAGCATCATCAGCATAAAGGAGAAATTTTGCATAATGAAAGCATTCAGATATGTAATATAGATAAGCAAGATACAATAGAGGACCGAAAATGGAACCCTGTGGTACCCCAGAAGTAATCCTGATGAAGCTAGACGTGTGACTACCACTGCTTGACTGCGATTTCTAATATATGATTTCACCATAAATTCCAAGGTGCTGCAGCTTCCGCATGAGAATGACATGATCCACGCGGTCGAAAGCTTTTTCGGAGTCCGTATAGACCACATCAACCTGACCACGTTTATCCATGCCCCTTGACACGTCATTAAGAAAAACAGCAAGATTGGTCGCAGTAGATCTGCCCTTGAGAAACCCATGTGTTTGCTAGGGAACTGACTTTGCAATTGAACAGTAAAAAAATTTATGGACAATTTGCTCCATTACCTTACTGAGAACGTTTAAAATTGAAATGGGCCTGTAATGTTCTAAAGCTGATTTTAATCCCCTTTTGTGAATTGGTACTATATGTGCCATTGTCCATATTGTGGGAAATACACCTTCATTAAACGACCTATTGAATAATATCTAGTATATCCGTGTTAAATACTTCAGGTAGATCAGACGGGGGATATTCATCTGCTGGTTTCGAGAACATGTGTTAAAAAAGTCGCTAAAAGCCACGCAAATTTCCTCTTCATTATTCAATTCGTGATTGTTGTATTGAATTTGACTCGGATAGCCAGATTTATTTTTCCGCTTTGATTTCACGTACGACCAAAATAGTTTAGGTGTGGTTTTAATATTAGCTTGTGAGCGTGAAACGTAAACATTCTTCCTGAAGGAAAGTCTGCCTGTTACGTAATAGTGAGAAAGTCTGATAATTATAATCTACCGGATTGCCATACCTCTTCCATCTTTTATGAAACTTGCTCTTTTCTTTCGTGAGATTGATTAAAAAAATAAAATAAAAAAATAAAATAATTTTATTGCAGACAATATTACAGTCCATAGAGATGTTAGTAGGCCTTATAACTATGTTAGCAAAACCTATCATATTAAAATTAATTTAATTTAAAGCACGACTATACCAGATTGGATACTGGTGAGATGAAGATACGAAAATGTTTCGTACATATTTGTCAATTAGGCCGTTGATGATTTCATAAAAAACTTCTGCAGCTTCATTGATAGACCCATGCCTCAACACGTCCCAGTCAGTATTTAATAACTCTGTGTTAATAAAAGCATAGTCGGCTTTTCTGAATAACTTCTTTTTGTGTGGTTTAGATTTCAAAGGAGGAATTGTGACGTCTATGGCATTTATTTGAACTGGGGGGTGAAATACATCTTCCTTGGAGATTGGATCAGCTCTTTCAATTCCTATGCTAAAGTTAGTTAAAATTAAATCAAGTGTATTGTTGCACGAGTTCGTCAATAAATTGTGTTGTTGTAAACCTATAGTTGAAGTTATATGTACTAAGTTGGTTGGATGCCGCATTTTGCAAATCAGATGTTCCTTTTTTCAGAAATAAAGGTCCTTCTTTTGTCCATTCAATACAGTATAAATTAATATCACCTGCGATTAAAAAATAATCATCAGGATGTTGGTCCACAATTTGTGAAAGTGAGTCAAGGAACAACTGCATTTTAGTAGGTAAATAGAGTTCATGAAAGTAGACTGTAGCGACGTGAAGATCGCGATCCAGACGCATTCAAGCCGGCTGTGCGCCCACTCCGGCTTCGCTCGTGCTCCAAGCCGCGATGCACACAGCGCCATCACACCTGCGCCGGCGGTCGAGGCAAGTCCCTACCCAATCTAAATAATGTCGTACCTATCATTTGATAACTCTGAGTTAAGTATGCCATCACAGAGCCATGTCAGATCATTGTCTGAAAGAAGTACATTGTTATAGAAGTTAGATGTTTGTCCATAGCCCACGTACATTTTGGTAAAATACGCTTAGTGATTTACTCGTCGCAAGCTCTGTGACTAAGCGGTAAATAAACTAATTCAGATTTGTAGTACTGTTAATAAGTGATACTTGAAGTGAGTGATGACGTAACCGGTTTTTTATGCGAAAGGACCGCTGCTCGGCGCTTCTTCGGTCTCATAGATATCGCAGAAAGGACGGTATCCATAGGTTAGTTTAAGTGTTTCGCCAAAATATATCATAGCAAAAGTATCGTATGATGTGCAACTGAATCCTTTGGTAGTATTTACTACCAAGGTAAATTGTTTAAGTATCTTGGTTTGTTGTAATTTTAACCTGACAAAAAACAACATAATTATTTTAATCATGATATGAGTGTTATATTCATAATATGAGAGTAAGAGAACAGCTCTCAGGCACAACCAGGCGGCCCACCATTGCCTGGGCCCGACGGATGGCGGTATAACCATCTCCAATTGCCGGGCCTTATATAAAACAGACTAGTGACGGGCAGCGGCGTCACTAGTGCAAAGGTTTCGGCACCGCGCTCACCAACCCGCCTGCCCAGCGTTTGTGAGTATGGGCATTTCTTCCAGGAGGACCGCCAAGATTGGCGAAATCCTGGAAAGGCCTATGTCCAGCAGTGGACGGAACAGGCTGATGGATGGACTGTAAATATTGGATAAGAAATGTACAAAGTGTGTACGTAGGCTTTTATAGGAAGTAATATGTGGGAAATAGCTTTTGCCCGCGGCTTCGCCCGCGCTGAATTCGTTTTTGTGTACTATAAAATCTGTTCATATTTTTCTGACTGTTTATTTTATAGTACCTATATGACCGAACGAGTTTTTTGTCTTAATTTTTAAATGAAATGGGTTCTTGGTTTTGTACTGAGGCCGAAACAAGAATTTTTAGCATTTTTGTCTGTCTGTCTGTCTGTATTTTTCGTTTTAACTCGAGAACCACCCAACGGATTTGGATGCGGTTTTTTTAATATCATCGTAGTGACCTTGATCATTACATGGGCTATAAGAAGTGTTCATAAAGTAACGCCCAAGCCGGAAACGGGGAAAAGATTGAATAAACTTTTTATAACTCTAGAACCATTTCATAAATTTGAATGCGTTTTTTTATTATCATCTTAGTAACAGTGTTCAACACATAGGCTATAAGGGATGTTCATGAAATTACGTCCGAGTCGAAGACGGGGCAAAGATTGAATAAACGCTTTAACTCTGGAACTACTCAACGGGATTGGTTGTGGTTTTTTGTTTTATTATTATCATTGTAGTGGCCCTGGCTAATAACTAATAACAAACACCTAAGCTATAGGGAGTGTTCATAAAATAACGCCTGAGCCGAAAACGGGGCAAAGATTCACTGAACGCGGGCGAAGCTGCGAGCAAAGGCTAGTAAACTAATAAAGTCGCACAATTACTCACTGAACGAACAGATTAAGATGTTAGTGCGTAAAGTATTATAATAGCTATGTACCCAATTAGAATTTACTTATAAAGTAGAATAGGTAATAATTTAATACAGAAACAAACGCTTTTTTCTACGTGTACTTACTTACTTATAACTTGCAAATATTAGTTCACAGTAATATCAGTTACATATTACAGAAAAACCTCTACTTCAGAAAAATCATACCTACTTACTAATAGGTATATAGATATACACCCGACCCGCGCCGGGCGCGTTTGGCTCGCCCCCTCGCACGCCCTGTGCCATCCTGCGCGCCATCCGCCCATCTAACATGCCGTCTAGAATTTTCAAAGCCCAATTAATTTTAATTGAAGAGTTTGTGTACCAATATTCGAGTCAATTGAGCCAGAGAATAAAAGTTTCACAAAAATTTCAACCCCCTATTTCACCCTCTAAGGGGTAGAATTTCGAAAAACCCTTTCTTGGTAGATACCGAAACATGACACTCTCCAAATTTTATGTCTCTAGAATCAGAGGTTTAGTCTGTGGCTTGATTAACAGTCAGTTAGTCAGGAATTTGAATTTTATATCTTAGGGGTAGAATTTCGAAAAAACTCTTTCTTAGTGGATACTTACACTTCACAAAGAACACACCTTCCAAATTTCATGTCTCTAGGACCAGTGGTTTAGTCTGTGGCTTGATATATCAGTCAGTCAGTCAGGACTTAGAATTTTATATAATATATATGTCGGAAATTAGTGTTGTTTGTGTGTGTTGATAATGTGTGATGAGCTAACAGAAAGTACAATACAATGGGCTGATTACAACCCATTAAAATAATGCTTATCAGGTGAGTTTTTTGCAAATCTGTTGTACATGATGTTACTATTGCTGGGGCGGTCTCTTGTTTTCGCATTTGGATGCGACGTTTTCTCTCCAAGTGAATTTATGTATATCCGATTTCTTTGGCTTTAGTCTTACAATCCTTCAAAAGTGATTTATTGCTTCTATTGAGATGTTCGTTTACATAAATAGGCTTAGGCTCACCAGCAAATCCGATATCCTTGGTTTTGATGCTGTGACATTTACCTTCCTTAATAATCCTTGGTAGCACGGCGACGCAGGCAGGCGATGATGGCTCGAGGATACCCGGAGACAGCTCGCTGGGGCATAATTCGATGAGCAAACTCAATGTGTTCAACCTGGAGGCGCAGACCGGCGTGACTCACTATGTCCACCAAACCTTCCGATAGATTCTCGTCCTTAGATTCAGGCACTCTCACGATGTCAACGTCTTGTAGTCTTGACCATTGCTGCTGCCGTGCGTTTTCGTTTTTTGTTGGTGTGAAGTGTGGTATTTTCGGTGCGTAAACACATGATTTCGTTGGAGTGCTTGGTAAGTGACTTCTTGTTCTCTTGGAAAGTGCTACAAACATGAGTGAGACAGCCTTCTCAATGGTCTGGCTTATTTCGTCTTTAATTATGGCCAAGATTTCCATTTTGGTGTCCACCATTATATCAGCGCCATCGAGGAGTGTATTTGTGGGCCTACATTGGTTTCTTAAAGTAACGAAAGACGAAGCAGGGTGTTAGAGTTCCTTAGGTTTAACTGGAGTATTCGTGTTGTGGTATGGAGTATTCGTGGAGTTTTTGTCTTGCATAAAGGGCATTTCCAGTTTGTTTGTGAATCGAAATTTTGCGCAGTTAAACCAACACATAAGTAATGGTAGAGGCGAGAACAAAAACCTTCGGTACATACGATTTTGTCTTTGCTTCGGAGAGCTTCATCACAGCCGTAACATTTCTTCGACAAGGTGACGTAAATGATAAATGCTAATCAAAATAAGTTCGTGGTAACACGAAAAGTAATAATATTGTAAAATTATAGGAAGAGCGAAATATTTAACGTCTAACGGCTATAAAGTTTTTACTCGAACATAACAAATCGTGTTCCAAGTGTGCACCTGTACCACTGACCTCTAATAATACAAGTACACTGGACTGGCTATCGTATATTAATACGTTTCAGTGACCTGCACGACGTCGCGCGCGGCGTTGCCAATTTTCAAATCGCATCAAGCACAGCTGACTACGCGTGAAGTGGTTAGTACGTTCACACTTGTAAGTGAAAGTAAATTAATTATTGATTTGTAGATGTTATATGGAATTTTAAAATAAATTTAGGAGAAAGAATCATTATAATATCCACTATACGTGGTTTCATTTTCTGAGCTGTGTATTATATTTCCATTTCCTAGTGAAAATTTAATATTTTTCTGATAAAATACACACGAGGGGCTTTTTCGATCCTCCCTTACAATAAATAACGTGATGGAAAAGGGGTTGAATTTGGCAATGTTATCGCCACGGTTACTGTAAGAGCAACGTATTTGCATATTCGACACCGAAGACGCAGCCCACTCTCAGCACTTCTCACCGCTCAGCGACTGCCAGTACAATGACCATTTGACAACAACGGTGAACGCTGCGTCTGCGCTCAAAGAACGATACTCGCCTTGAAAATGCTAGGATTGTATAGGTGAAACAGTTGGCATAAAGTCAACAATAATAAATAGGTGAGTCTAAAACCGTTCTTTAATAACAATTTAAAATAGTTCTTACCTATTCTTCTGTACCACGATACAGTAGGCGTGGGATAACCTTTGGCTGCACATTCTACAACGATTGGAGCTTTAAGCAGAACTGCCATGTCTAGTGGCTCTTTTGTCCATGACGGTGCCACTGTTAGAAAAGGAAAATATGAAGTGTGTATTTAAATTAAAATCCTTAATTTGATTGATCTGTTTTAAGCCTAGTACTGAACTAACCTTTGACGCTCAGTGTGGCTGTATAGTTGACTATAGCGGCATGGTTCGAGACTTGACAAGTGTACTCGCCGCTGTGTCTCGACGACAAGTCCGAAAACATCAAAAGTGAAAACTCATTCAAGCTCTTTTCTTCTATCTGAAAAAAATGTTTGGGGCATAAATTACGTATCTTCCAAGAAGCTCCCTAACAAAAATGTTTCTACATTTACCTGCAACATAAAATAAAAAAATTGATTGTATTTTCAAGATTTATATAGCATTAAACCTTCACAGTGAAATAAATATTCATGTTCATTTTGGCAGTGCAAAAGGGGTTGAAAAGAGACGACCTTGATATTTTCTAACTTGCATATGTGTGAGGCCATCAACCGTACAACCCAGTGGTGATTACTATATTAAATAAGTATTCACGAGGATCAATGGCAACACTGGAGCCGTCTGTCATTCATTCTATCCTTGAGCGCGTACGCAAGACATAATCTGTTTTCTGTACTATATTTTGGTAAATAGAAGTGTTTATAAATGAATTAAAGGAATTATTAATCATACAGTTGGAGTTTCCACTCTAACAGAATCAGAAGTGAAATGAAAAACAAACGCCGTTAGGGTGCTCAGCTGTGACCAGAAATTTCACAGTTGTGATAAAAAGAGGCGCGAGAAAAGTTGTCGTCATGGTTTTTGTTGCGCAAAATGCATTAATTATCGTATTTGACGGCACGTTCATAAAATAGTATGATAGATCGAGAGTGTACGAGACACTCTAGCGGAACGTCGTATCGGTGGTAGCGCGGCAGTGGGACGCACTATAAGTTTCCGGAATGAATATGAAAAAATACTATTAAAGGTACAAAATTAATTTATTGTTTTTCAAAATAATCTCCCTTGGCGTCTATGCACTTTTTCATTCGATCAAACCAGTTTTGAAAACTTTTGTGCCACTCCCCTGTGGTGACCTCTGAAACGTGTTTTTCATACTCCTCGACAGCCTCTTCTGGTGATGAAAATCGTTGACCGCGTAATTGGCTCTTAATTTTTGGGAACAGAAAAAGTCACAAGGTGCCAGGTCGGGACTGTATGCAGGATGACTCATGAGTTCTACATTTTTCGTCTTCAAAAAGTCGTTTGTCTGTCTGGCCGTGTGAGAACTAGCATTGTCGTGGTGCAGGATGATACGGCGTTTACGGTTATTTTTACGGAGTTCGTCAATAACTTCCGGCAAACAAATGCTCGTGTACCAGTCACTATTCACGGTACGACGATTCTCTAAAGCAACAGTAGCCACGTGTCCAGTTTTATTAAAAAAAGAAGCAATCATCCGCTTAGATGCACTTTTCACGCGCGCCACTTTGGTTGGTTTCGGCTCATCTTGAAAGACCCATACGCTCGATTGCTGCTTTGTTTTGGGATCGTAGCAATAAATCCATGTTTCGTCACCTGCTACTATGTTCCACACCAAATTTGACGCACCTTCGTTGAATCTGGTAAGCATGGCACTGCACCAAGTGACGCGGTCCGTTTTTTGAGCCTCGGTCAAGTTGTGTGGGATCCACCGCGAGCACAGCTTTCTCACACCCAAATGTTTGTGTAGGATTGATTGTATTTGACTCATGCCTATTTCTAAGGATGTGCGAATTTCATGGTAGGTCACATGCCTGTCTGTTTCAATCATACGGCGCACAGCATCGATGTTTTTGTTGGTCACAGCGGTGGACGGCCGACCATCGCGAGATTCGTCACTGAGATTGATACGACCACGCTTGAATTCTGCAAACCAGCTATAAACAGTCGTCTTGCATGGTGCTTCATTGCCAAAAGCTGTTTCAAGCCGAGCGATGCTCTGTTGAGCTGTCAAATTACACTTAAAATCGTAGAAAATCATACTACGAAAATTTTCCCGAGTTAAATCCATGTTGATGCAGACACACAATTTTTTAAATGGCGCCACAAGGTAAAAACAAAAGACAGTCAGATGAAACAAACTGTATTATACAGCCAGAGAGTTCTATTTTCAAATGTTGCAATAAATTTTTAAATATTGTTTATGTAAGTGGCCAGTTCCGGAAACTTTTAGTGTTACCTATGTATTGGATCGGCACTTTGGAACCAGCAACGGGCCGCGCACCACGTCCTCGACGGATCGCTGCCGATCTATGTGATCCGATAGTTTTGTTTCCTGAAATTACCGTAGCTTGATATAATTGTGTAAATTATTTTCCGACTACTGACTTATATTTTCATATCTTCCTCGGCCGCATACTCACGCCCTAACCATGTATGGTTCTCATGAAGGACCCCTCTCGTCTTCATATTTTTACATAAATGTAGCCGTACGTCAATAATGATTAATGAATAGAGTGAAGTGTAAGATTACGTGATAAAGTGGAGAGCAAGCAATTTGCGACTTGTGGAAGCGCTTCAGGCGTGTGTCCGGTTTGTTCGTGTGAGAACGGGGTTTCGAAGTCGGAATTCGACAGAGTGAGAGCGCTCCATATCGCGAGGTGGATCGTCAACACAGGCAGTACCGGCACCCGGCACCCACTGGCATCTTCCAGTTGTGTGAAGGCTGGACGGGAAAGGTCGTGGTAACAGTATGACAAATATGTTATGGTGCACTGTACATGTACATATACATGTATGTAATATGTTATGTAAGGTAATGCCTTCTTTGCATTTATATTTGTTAAGGATATCAAACAAAATACACAGTTTCTAAGAAAGAGAAATGATCGGAGAGCACTAAGGTATTTTACAACGTTCATTGACAAGTTAAAAGCATGAACTGGTCTAGATAAGTACAATGTCAACAAATTACAAACATAAATCAAGCAAGTTCAGTATTCATAGGAAATCTGGTATATTGCTATGTTCGTTATTTGCTGAAAATTGTTCTGAGTTGATAAACTGATAAAATTATATGATAAAATGCCCGTGTTCTGGGAGGGTATGTCATGGAAAGTTGATGTGATGGCTATAGTTTATTCGCCACAATGAGATGATATTGTGTTTTGGGGTTCCACAACTAACGTTGCCCACTTGTTTGAACCAAAGAATTGCTAAATATACAAAAGTTAGCAAAGCTGTACTCTTAAATTGTGTTTATAATAGTGTTTGAAAGATTTTTACAATGTATGGAAAAGCTATAATCTTCTCTTCTCTATACATATAAAATACTAGCTTTTGCCCGCGGCTCCGCCCGCGTCGAAAAGATTTTCGTGGAAAAATGGAAAACAAAATAATTTTATTTTTGAACGACTTAAGCAACGGACAACATGTTTAAGCAAAGCGCTATTAAAGACCAATCAAATAAGCCTAAACTCGAAGGGTCTGCTGTTGTCCGTTGAGGAGATCTTGTACCCATCTTCGAGACCCATCATTAGACCCTGGTCACCATGTTTTACCAAAGTGCTAATAATGACCAATCAAATAAGCCCAAACTCGAAGGGTCTGCTGTTGTCCGTTGAGGAGATCCTCTACCCATCTTGCAGTCCCATCATCAGACCCTGGCCACCATGTTTTACCAAAGTGCCAAGAAGTGTGTCAGGATCGTTGTAGATGGAAATCTGTAGTCATATTAAACTGATACAGTTTCTTCGTATGGAAAAACAACCGGTTTCATCACGTATAGCTAACCATTTGGTCAAGGAACGCCGATAAAGCAGCTAAGCAGCGTTTTTTCTCCCGACATGGTTCACAAATATTGAACTTTCAGACTGAAAACTTATTTTTATCACAATAAAATATAGCTTTTGTTGCTCAACAATAGTGTAGCCTTTTACAAAAGAAAAAAAATTTAGAATCGGTTCAGTAGTTCCAAAGATTACCTCAAACATACAAAAGCAAGAGGTGTGTCAGGATCGTTGTATTACAATTAAATATGGCCTATGTTACTCATCAATAGTGTAGCCTTTTACAAAAGAAAACATTTTTGGAATCGGGTAACTTTTCCAAGCTTAATATTAGCAGGAGGTATGTCAGGATCGTTGTATTAAAATTAAATATAGCTTATGTTATTCAAAAATAGTTAAACTTTTTACAAAAGAAAGAATTTTTAGAATCGGTTCAGTGGTTCCAAAGATTACCTCAAACATACAAAAGCAAGAGGTGTGTCAGGATCGTTGTATAAAAATTAAATATGGCCTATATTACTCACCAATAGCCTGTTACAAAAGAAAACATTTTTGGAATCGGGTAACTTTTCAAGGCTTAATATTAGCAGGTGTGTCAGGATCGTTGTATTAAAATTAAATATAGCCTATTCTGATACAAAGTAAAAGGGATATCAATTACCTGATGGATGACACAAAAGCGTGGTTATGTTCAGTATTAGCAATTGTATGTTTTCCCACTAGATTGGTGCTATGTATGAAACGTGGTATCGTCGTGGCATGGGTTTGGCCTATTTGAGGCTGGCGAATGCAGATGCTGCCGAGAGGGGCCAGGGCACTTTGAAATAAAAATTAGTTTCAAGAGCATTCTATATTCAAGTTAATGTGTGGTGATGCCGTGAGGGGCCAGAGCATTCTGTATTCAAGTTAATGTGTGGTGATGCCGTGAGGGGCCAGAGCATTCTGTATTCAAGTTAATGTGTGGTGATGCCGTGAGGGGCCAGAGCATTCTGTATTAAAACCAACTTCCTTCATTTTGACCTATCAGGACATCCCCCAAAGGATCTTAACGTCTTCGTTGACGGCGTTAAAATTGAGCAAGTGAGGACAACGGCCTTTCTAGGCTTTGAGCTAGACCGCAGCCTCACATGGGCATCGCACATTGACAAGCTGTGTGCGCGGCTGGGCAGCGCGTGTTTCGCTCTGCGGCGGCTGTCTTATACAGTACCACGCGACGCGGTTCGGACGTGTTACTTTGCGACCGTACACTCACTCCTTCAATACGGCACCGAGCTATGGGGACGCGCCGCAGACTGGGAGCGCGTCTTCCGTATGCAAAAACGGGCCGTCCGAGCGATCGTGCAGGTGTCGCAACGTACGTCAGCCAAGCCCTACTTTATAGAGCAGAATATTATGACGCTGCCCTCAATTGTGATTTTCCAGATTGCGGTCTATGCGCGTGCGAACCTGCACTTGTTTAAAAAACATAGTGATATCCACAGGTACCGCACGCGCAACGCGGACAACCTCGCTAACCTCAAGCGCAGACTCGAAAAGTCCTCACGATCAACTCATATCATGGCTCCGTCAGTGTACAACAAACTCCCGGCTGAAGTTACAACCGCAACCACTTTGCAGTCTTTTAAATCCAGGCTTAGACATTGGCTTCTCGAGCGGACGTTTTACAGTGTGGACGAGCTGCTGATAGATTAATTATAACTATTATTAGAATAGGAACTTTTTACTTTGCGACGTAAATATTGTAATTGACATGTTTCAACTTTTTGACATTCAAATTTTATTTATTATTGAGATACTATGTATACTTTTTTCTTTATTTTTATTTTTATTTTTATTTATTGTGTTGTGTCCTGACGTATAATGACAATCATGAATAAAAATGTCTTATGTCTTATGTCTTATGTCTTATTCAAGTTAATGTGTGGTGATGCCGTGAGGGGCCAGAGCATTTTGTATTCAAGTTAATGTGTGGTGATGCCGTGAAGGGCCAGAGCATTCCGTATTCAAGTGAATGTGTGGTGATGCCGTGAGGGGCCAGAGCATTCTGTATTCAAGTTAATGTGTGGTGATGCCGTGAGGGGCCAGAGCATTCTGTATTCAAGTTAATGTGTGGTGATGCCGTGAGGGGCCAGAGCAGTCTGTATTCAAGTTAATGTGTGGTGATGCCGTGAGGGGCCAGAGCATTCTGTATTCAAGTTAATGTGTGGTGATGCAGTGAGGCGCCAGAGCATTCTGTATTCAAGTTAATGTGTGGTGATGCCGTGAGGGGCCAGAGCATTCTGTATTCAAGTTAATGTGTGGTGATGCAGTGAGGGGCCAGAGCAGTCTGTATTCAAGTTAATGTGTGGTGATGCCGTGAGGGGCCAGAGCATTCTGTATTCAAGTTAATGTGTGGTGATGCAGTGAGGCGCCAGAGCATTCTGTATTCAAGTTAATGTGTGGTGATGCCGTGAGGGGCCAGAGCATTCTGTATTCAAGTTAATGTGTGGTGATGCAGTGAGGGGCCAGAGCATTCTGTATTCAAGTTAATGTGTGGTGATGCCGTGAGGGGCCAGAGCATTCTGTATTCAAGTTAATGTGTGGTGATGCCGTGAGGGGCCAGAGTATTCTGTATTCAAGTTAATGTGTGGTGATGCAGTGAGGGGCCAGAGCATTCTGTATTCAAGTTAATGTGTGGTGATGCCGTGAGGGGCCAGAGCATTCTGTATTCAAGTTAATGTGTGGTGATGCCGTGAGGGGCCAGAGCATTCTGTATTCAAGTTAATGTGTGGTGATGCCGTGAGGGGCCAGAGCATTCTGTATTCAAGTTAATGTGTGGTGATGCCGTGAGGGGCCAGAGCATTCTGTATTCAAGTTAATGTGTGGTGATGCCGTGAGGGGCCAGAGCATTCTGTATTCAAGTTAATGTGTGGTGATGCCGTGAGGGGCCAGAGCATTCTGTATTCAAGTTAATGTGTGGTGATGCCGTGAGGGGCCAGAGCATTCTGTATTCAAGTTAATGTGTGGTGATGCCGTGAGGGGCCAGAGCATTCTGTATTCAAGTTAATGTGTGGTGATGCCGTGAGGGGCCAGAGCATTCTGTATTCAAGTTAATGTGTGGTGATGCCGTGAGGGGCCAGAGCATTCTGTATTCAAGTTAATGTGTGGTGATGCCGTGAGGGGCCAGAGCATTCTGTATTCAAGTTAATGTGTGGTGATGCCGTGAGGGGCCAGAGCATTCTGTATTCAAGTTAATGTGTGGTGATGCCGTGAGGGGCCAGAGCATTCTGTATTCAAGTTAATGTGTGGTGATGCCGTGAGGGGCCAGAGCATTCTGTATTCAAGTTAATGTGTGGTGATGCCGTGAGGGGCCAAGTCCAGCAATGTGTTATTTTTTCAAATTAAATTAAAAATCAATCTTCGTAGGTGGCACAGTGACAAACTCAAAAGGAACCGAAATTTAATTAATTGTTTCTTGATGGCGGTGAAAATATTATCACAATGAGCAGATATGTAGGTGCTTTAGTAGCGTTCAGAACAATCAAAGTCACTTTTTGCATTGAAATTGGTAATTATTTTGTTCAAAGTTCCGTTTCGAATCAAGTGAATTTCACTGGGAGTGATGCGAATTTCACCCTAGAGCGTTCAAAAATTGACCCGAGTTAAACCGAGGGTAACCGAACTTTTACCTGACAGTTGCTCGGAAGTGCTTTGAAACGCTTCCGAGTAATGTGAAAATCGCAATGGGCCACCATCAGGTGCAAACAGATTTTTCTCGTTTTCCTATATAGATCTTTTTCTTTCTAATAAACGAGTGAAATTTCGCACTATGATCGCACGTTTTGAAATGCTTCCTAAGTATCCTTTTCGAAATATCTTAATAACAAGAACTGAGACGTTGCCGGTGAATGAATGTAAAATGAACGAATGATAGATAATTGTGAGGTAAAGGGATTATTATCTCTTCTATAGTATAAGAAAGTACTGAATATCGTCGCAGTTACCCATACATCACCAAATGGAAATCTGCTTCACCGCTACATCACCCTTATGACGCTGAACGGTGATTTAATTGGGTCAATTTCAAATTACTCAACCTTTATTGGCCCGTTATAGTGCCGATGAATGGTGTTTACGGGAGGTTCTATGGGCTTCTATACAACCTACTTTTGTTTCATGGGAGCCTGTATGTTAACTAGTGAGGTTTTTATTTAAGTACATCAAGTTTAGGTACCTGTAAGTTAGAGGGCAGTGGCGCACCATCTTTAAGCCATGAAAAGTACATCGGTTTGTCTCCAGATATGACCCCGCACAGTACTTGTACCGAGCTACCTTCTGTGAGCTCGGAGGAGAACATGAATGGTGAAATTTTTGGTGGATCTGTTGGATTACAGAGGATCAAGAAAAATAAATCAGTCAACTATGGGTCAAAGCGATAATTTTTGTAACTATATTTCACAATTTTTTTATTCAAATCAGTTCTGGAATTCAACATTTCGGGCCTGAAGGGTTCTCTGCAAGCATATTAATAATTTTTTCCTATAAAATGTGACAATATTTAGTAATCTTACTTAGAAGCTGTATTTCGACCTCCCTCCTCGCGGCTCCCCCGTCGGGCGCGGTGACCACACATGCGTACACGCCGGCGTCACTGGGCAGCGCCGGCCACAGACGCAGCTCCGCTCCGTGCGCTGACACGCGCCCCACCGCGCCCACAGCGCGCCCCGCCCCGGCCGCGCCCGTCTGCCGCCCGCGGGACCACCACGAGACTGAACTGTGAGGAGGGAACAGCTCAGTTCGTGATCTATGTCATCAGCATATTGTAGAATTCAGCATATCATAATTTGCCTAGGTAGATCCTATTTCTGTTTAAATTACCCAACTAGCACAATCTAGTCGTTTACAGGACTTGAAGCATGTTTACTGCGATGGCCAAGTCAATCTATTTATTAAAACATAAAAGATTTTTAATATCGATATGGTCACTATAAGACATCGTTAGGTTAGCTAATTATGTAATAACTTACGACAGAAGGTCCCTTAAGTAGGCGATGAATAAATTAATCGACTTGGATTTACATGGATCTCACAACTTCTTGCGATAGAAGAACTAAGTTGAAACGACTTGTTTTTGTTTTTGATTCTACAGTTTAAGCGTCATTACTAGTGATCATTTTTGATTAAAGCTTTTAAAGTCTGATTTTATTTTATAATCATACCGTAAATATATTTTTTTTATTTTTACCACTAAATAGGTTTGTATTAAACATACGAGTATCTGGATTATTATAAATAAAATAAAATAAAAACAAAAAAATATAATATATATGAAATTTATAATGATTATATTGGTATGACGCTTTTTAAACTACGTTTATTTTAATGCTTGGTGTTATTAGAATCATTTCTTAGGGTTCCGTAGTCCGACAAGGAACCCTTTATAGTTTCGCCATGTCCGTCTGTCCGCGGCTTAGCGCAGAGACTATTAGTTCTAGAAAGCTGTAATTTGGCATGGATACAAATATTAATCACGCCAACAAAATGGTAAAATAAAATGTTGAAAAATTTTTTTTAACGTTACCTCTCATACAATTAAACTGAGGATGAATTTTTTTTTCTCGTCTATCCCATAGTGTGGGGTATCGTTGGATAGGCCGTTTAAAAACATTGTGGTAGTGTGAAAACCATTTTTCGATTTAGGGATCCGTTGGTGAAATATTAAGCTTTAAAGTGAAAATTTTAGTTAGAGTGAGGCGCCCCCCCCCCCCTGCCGGGTTGTTTATAGAAATGTGAAAAAATTCACAGAAGGAGTATATCATAATGAATTTAAATCACAGCTAAGTAGGCTTTACAGGTTTACGAGTACAGGTCGCGCCAAACTTTTGGCCCGCTACAATGTATGGGACTAGAAGTTTGGCGCGGTCTGTATTAGTAGACCAACTTATATGTACCGGGCAACTACGGAACCCTACATAGCGCGTGGCCCGACACGCACTTGGCCGGTTTTTTGCAGTTATAAAGATACCACTAAAGGCACTTTTATAGGTCAAGAGTGGCTTTTGCGTGCTTATACCAGAATTACATTGCTGTGATTATTGCATCTCTTTCACCTCTCTAAGTTATTATTATCGTACTGGAATTTCCGCTCTATCGATTGGTATTTTTGAGATTTTGCTATTTCTTCAAACAACGCCAAAATCGACGACAGAAAAAAAGATGTAAAGAACAATTTACTCCATTTCCTTACCAAAATGTGAGGTAAGGAACATACATTTGAAATTCAAGATAATTTTGAGTTTTAAGTAACACTTTTTTTCACCAAGCCTTTTACGACCTTTCATCTGAAAGCAAATTTGTCATAATACCGACGATAATTGGTCGTAAGAATAGAACGTTTTTTTTTTGTTGTCCTTTATGACTTTTTCTGGTATAAAATGTAAATTTGACAACATGGTCATAAAGCAAATTTTTGGGTTTGTTTTCCTTTACGACTCACCCACACTAGATACTGTATCAAAAATTAAAGGGTTAAGTTTTTCTCAGTTACTCTCGTAATTCTATCACACGGGGACGAAAACGATGGCGGTTGATTTCTGAGAGCACACAAGAAAGTTTAAGCAAAGCGGGGGTCTATAGTTGAGATGCGGGGCGAGAGTTGCTCAAGCGCGTTCCATACTACCTCATAAATTATTCAACAAGCCCTTTACGACCTGCCTAGCTAGCATAGCAAACCACATCGAGCTCGATAGCGCGCGATACAGACTCACTCTGTTGATCTACCTAGAGAGGGGTAGACATGTTTTATCGAGCGATTAAAACTCGATATGGTCTGCTATGTTAGATAGACCCCAGCACCTGTAACAGGGTAGACCATATCAAGCTCTGACAGCTGTCTGTCTCTCTGTAGGTAGATCAACAGAGTGAGACAGAGTACTTTATCGAGCTCGATATGGTCCTCCATGTTAGAGGTGTAGGTCTCTGAAAGTATGGATAGAACGTTTGTTTTGGTTGTCCTAGACTTTTTCTGATATAAAATGTAAATTTGACAACGTGGTTGTAAAGCAAATTTTATTGTTTTTGTCACGACCTACCGTAACCAGATGCAGTATCAAAAATTAAAGGGATAATAATATCGGGTTGTCTCGGTTACTCTCTTGATTTTATGATACAAGAACAAAAAGGATGAAGGTTGATTTCCCGCGGAACGCAAGGAAGTTTGCGTAAAAGAGCGGGGGATGTATAGTTGAGGTGTGGGGCGGGAGTTACTCAAGCGCATTCCCTTCTACCTCAGACAAGTAGATATGGGCAAAAAGCATCTTTGGAATGATTAAATCACTCATGTATCATTTTGCTCTCGGGTAAGTAGATATCTTTCTTATCTTAAGCTCACTTCATCACTTGCTCACATAGCTTATCTTGTTCGTCACGTCACGTGTGTCTCTTCTCTTATCTATTAAATCTTGCTTGCGGCGCAGCTCTGATGTGATGAGTTCTTTGAATAAAAATATAAAGTTAAGAGAAGCTATCTAAAAAAACTCATGGCCAATGAATTCTTATCGTAGTTAGGTACTTGTTCGATTCATAAAAGAACATATATCGATTTTCCTTCATACTTGGAAAGGCTTAGGACTTACAACCTAAATAGAACAACGCTTAAAAAAATAAAAGCTCGAAAAATTATTTGTTATCTGATAATTTTATCGGTAGTAAGTTTATGTTGGCGCATATAGAAATCGAGATATTGTACAATGATTTAAATTTACAAATATTTTCAATTGTATGTACAGAATTAAGAAAAGTAAAGGGTGACATACGAGAGCTAAGCTAGAAAGAGCATTCTTTTTCAGCATCATTATGTACCAGGTTTGTAAAGAATGCAAACATGCAATTTCAGGGTTGTACAGTACTTCAGACAAGTGAAAACATACTGTGTAATCATGACGTGCCCATTAAATTAAACCTACTTTCAGTACTTTTTATTGATCATCCCGAACCACATCCATAGAAAAACTATTGAATAAACGTGAAATAAAATTCCACTTGCCCATACAAATTTCTAATACTTCCTTGTCATTTTCTGTGGAATTTTTTTCTTTTTTATCGCTTTTTATTAAAAGTTTTTCTATGGAAGTGGTTCACTATGATCAGTAAAGCATGCGGTTTAATTTAATGAGCACTTCGTGATTACATCCTATACAAAGTGACTTTTATTTTTACAGCCAAACCCATACTGGAGGCTTGGTAAGTGATCAGTAACACGGATCGATCCCATAGTAACTGACTCTAATTTATGAATTTCACTAGAAGGGTCATCAAACCTTATTACTGAGCACTTGCTGAGTCTTCAGTGAGAATTTGGCTGCATAAATTAAAGTCACCTTATTGTATTAGATAAGAAAATGCACTTGTTCTTGACATTATTATTAAATATCGGTCATCTTTTTCGTTTCAGTCTTATAATCTAATCTATATAATTTTGCGTATAATCATGTTGGGAATTCATAAATTATTATTTACTTTTCTTTTCCCTGCAAACGCAAACCCTGCCCGAATCAATCTGCTACGGGAGGTCAACATTTTACTTTGCAATATTACCAAAAAGTATTAAAGATGCGTGATACTGATCAATAACCAAGCCTCCGGTATGAATTTGGCCATATCAGCAAAGGTCACCTTGTATAAGGTTTAATTGAATTTGCATTTCATTTAATTAATTGTTTAATTAATTAAATGAAATGCAAATTCAAGTGTTTTCAAAAGCATCCAGAAATAATCCATGAAGTAGAAATTAATAAAGAATTGAAGTAGGTGCTGTACAACCCTGACATAACATCGGAATTTACTATTATATTACTCAACTTAGGCGAGAGTGTCTGGTAAACATAAATAAATACTGATTTATTCTATGTTTTTTTCCAATAAACTATGCCCTGACTGAACGACAAAAAGACTATTTTTCATAGTAGTGCAACACACAACAGGCCGGCGACCTGCTGATCCCACGTGGTGATTTGTTGTTTCCTTGAATTCATCTGTCTTGATCAGTCGCCCTCTGGCGGTGAGACAGCTGATTCGACAATCCAAATTACTCGAGCGAGTGAGCGAGAAGTGTGATTGTTCGGATCTAGGAACCGATGGGTGACGGATTGAATTTTGTCTACTCGGAACCTTTTGAGCCGTGAGCCGTGAGCCGTTAGTGAGTAAAAGAGCAACTTGTTTCGAGATACAAAGATAAATTCATTGTTCGGGCTTGATACAGCTCATTTTTATCAATCATTCACGAGCTACCCATGTCTATGACAAGAAGACAAGCAGGCGCACGCGAAACGATGCTCGGGTCAGACGTGCTGTTAGTAAAAAAGTCAATACCTTGCCTCAAGAAGACTAAAAATGCTGGATCCTCTTAGAGCTCTTAAGAGGAAAATGGATTCTATTTCATACGGTTCATTTTGCACGTGTACTTACATCAAAAAGTTTCTACAATTATGCTCGTTACGGCAAAAAATAATTTATTTTGCTTGAGACAAGACGCTTACTACCTAGTAAATAAGCGGTCTCCGAATCTTGATTAAAAATTGTGGGTCGTAAGGGTAGTTATTTAAACATTTGCACAAGAAAGAGTTCGAAATATTATGACCAATCTTCTTTGACGTTTTTCAAATAAAACCAACTAAGAAAATACGTTCAGTTTTAAGAAGTAAATTTTGATTTTTGGCGATTCTGTAAAGTAGTGTTTTGCTCCTTACGACAATTGAGATTTCCAGGGACAATATATTTAAAAAGGAGAATGCTCACCGAGTACTGAAAAAAAACCCAGAGCGAACAGACACAGGTTGTAGCTGACAATTTTAGTGACATTGAATTACATCATTCTAAAATTATTTTACTCTAAGATTCGATGGTTAAATGTGTGATATTGCTATTTGTTTTTCATCAGGGCTGAGATTTTTCATCTCGAGGATATCTCCAATTTGGATACACCCCACGATGTAAATACATTATTCAATATTGTTATTAAACTTCCATGGCCACTAATGTGTGATATTGTTATTTCTTTTTTAAAAGCTACATATATGTATAGGCTATGAGATAAATAATTATACAAATGGAGTTGATGCTCGTGATTGTTGGCACTTGGTGGAACTTTTGAAACATTTTTTGTTTGATAAACACTTGTACTTGTCCACTTATTTATATTAATTTCCCTTACCGGTTTCGCTGTTAAACCTTTGATAATGCTTTAACAGCGAAACCGGTAAGGGAAATTAATATAAATAAGTGGACAAGTACAAGTGTTTATCAAACAAAAAATTATACAAATGATATAAGCGGATACAAAAATAAAATTTCGCGGCGATGTTTGGTCATGAACAACGTTAACTTTTTGTGGGTACTGGGTACTGGGTACTACGAGTCCTATACTGGCTATTTCTTACGTACACAAAATATTATTATTTCCTGCGGAAGAACAATTATTCCTAGCCACAAAGCCACCGGTTAAAGCTTGTTTCTCCTATAAATAGAAGTGAGGGTCTGTTTGTGTAAAATCATGGTAACAAATGCACCTCTATGGACCTGATCGGATATCCGGCGTAGGGACACAGCACGGTCGCGTTGAAGCCGGCCACTGCCCGCACCGCGCCCAGCGGCCGTATCGACGGTGCTCCTGCACGAACAACGTTCAGATCAGTTCTTTACTCTTCCTTCACCTCGGTATTTACCTACCTAGCGAACAATCTCTGGGACTCACCGTAGATATTGAGTCTTGCGGAATGTGTAGCATGTCCCAGGATGTTCTGCGCTTTGCAAGAGTAGAGGCCTCCGTCCGGCGTCGTGACAGAACTAATGTTGAGGAGCGACACCACATCGCCATTCAAGGAAGTCTCCTCGGTTATAGAATACCTGAATAAAATAACATCCGGTCAATCATCATGAGCTCCAACAAGTTCCTAAAGAAAATACTTGATGTTGAGTAACTATGCATGCTAATTTAGTAAGTATACGACAACATACGTAGGTATACACAATCAAATTGACTCTGAAGCACTCCTGGAGAAAGTAACTCTTCAAATTCCTCGCATTTCTTCACGATCAAAGGACACCTTTTGTACTCATTTATGTTCTACAAATATGGCAAAACATTCATTTTTCCGGCAAACCCTGGATCTATTCATTAAAGGTCTTGGTGATGTAGATATTTTTAATATTTCCTTGGGCGCATTTAAAAATAGCACTGGCGAAATATTGTTTAACGTTTAGTGTACCTCTATGTTATATGTGTGTCTTTAATGTTTACTTAATTAACAATATATATATAGCTGCAATACGGTCACTCACTCACTGACTGACTGACATGGTGGTTGTAGTGGAAAGAGTGGTTCGGACGCCTGACTTAGCCGACGCAACTCACGACGTATGACGAGGTGGTGTGCCGCAGGGACACAAGCGAGTCCATCAACTTTTAAGATTCCTTTTTTAACACATATTCCAACCGATGACAGTTTTTGACACATTACACACATGTCAATTTTCTGTCAATCACGGATTTTCTACCGATTGCCTTAAAATTCAATTTATTAAGTCCATCTCGATACCATACCCTACACACACACACACACACACACACACACACACACACACACACACACACACACACAAAAACTGGATTAAATAAGAACCAGGTACAACATAATTATCTCGCGGGCTGCAACAGCCCACGCACCACGCAAATACTAGTTTATTTATATCTTTGCTTTTAGTAATCGTCCCGTTATTTCTTATTTCTCTGTTTGTAAATTATCTTTAAAGGAACTATAGGTCTGTTTGTGTAAGAAGTTTTAATTAATATGGTCTTCTGGTGGAGTGCTACGACTTGTTGCACTCCATATCAAGTAGACACTAGATAGCTCGGGGTGTTGCCAGGTCTGTACCTGTGGGGCGGCAGGTGACGGCCGAGCGGCGCGCCGTCCAGCAGCCAGGTGACGCGCGGCGCGGGCGCACCCGCCGCGGCGCAGCGCAGGGACACCGCTCCCCCCGCGCCCCGCTCCGACACCGCCCGCAGCGCCTGCTCGATGAACGTGTAGTGCAGCTCCGGGGCGCTCTCTAACCACAACGTGTAGGCAATAAATAACACTTTAGTATTCCTAAATGAGATAACAGCTTCCCATATTCAGTGATACAATATAAGCTTTCCTATAAAGACATTTCTTAAAATGTTTTTTTTATTTATTGTCTGCAAGACCAAGTATTTCCTTTGGTATTTTATTATAAAAAACAAATAGATACTGTGACCAAAGAAGAAACTTAAATGTATTACCTACTATTCCAAAATTAGAGCAAGTAAAAAAAACCGAGCAAGTGCGAGTCAGACTTGCGCATAAAGGGCTCCGTACCACCACACAACATGGATACGGAACTCTAAAAACATTATGGTAAATTACAACAATATATAGGTAGATGCTATAGCAACATCCAGGTAATAAAACGATAGCACTTACTGTTGGCGACAGGTCAACATGGCAATTATCTAGTGACGTCATCACATACCAGGTAGTCGATTTCGATATATTTTTTGGTACGCATCAAAACGAGAGTAAATTATTACTACGTTTTTATTTAACATTTTACTCATCACAATCAAAATCAAATGAACTTATATATAACATCGCTACAAACACTTATGGAATCTGTTCTGTTCTCTCTCTTAATGCTAGCACATAGGATTAATAAATCCTAAACAAAATAAGATAAACCGCGTAGAGGGTAGTTTTAACATTTAGTATCATTCGCTCGAGTTGTTGTTGGGTAACAAAAGACGAGCGAATGCCGTGTGTGCGTTACCGCAGTATGACACGGTATAACAAATATAAAAAGTACCTAGACATTTACAAGACTAGTTCCCATGTTCCGTGATGCGGTATGTTACCTCCGAGAGCGAGCTGCGCGGCCGCCTGCGCATTGTGCACTCCGCGCCGCGCCCGGCACTGGTACATGCCGCGCTGGGCCCGCGACATGTCCCGCACCACCAGCAGTCGCGAGCCGCCGCCCACTGGCGCGCCGTCGTGGGTCCACTGCACCGCGGCCGACGGGTCCGACACTGAACAGTTGAAGCGCGCCGTGCTTCCCGTCGCTACCGACTGAAGGACAAGCACAAGTCGCATTAGAACCTCGCCGAGACTGAAGCACACTGCCAGAGTCACCAATACGTACTTGGAATGTGGGTGTAACGGTTACTGTCAGCTCCTCCGTGACGTCGAGCCTCGTCTGTGCGGTGACGTCACCGTGGTCGCCATGCGCCTGCGCCTTGCAGAGGTAGGGTCCGGCGTGGTGGGGTGCGGGGCGCGAGAGGCAGAGCGCGGCGCCCGAGTTCCAGAGCCAAACCGAGGGGGAGGGGGAGACCGCCTGCAGCCGGCCACCCTTCTCGCGGTACCATCTAACAACACATAATATATAATAATATCTTGACAGAAATAAAATAAAAATAAAAAATCCTCTTTATATAAGGTCCTACAATATTAAGTGAAAATAATTCTAGGGCAGATTCGTTAACTGACCACATTCCAGAACAAAATAAATATTTTTGCTTAAATATTTTTTCCATTTCCCAGTTGTTGAAAAGTGGTTCAATCAGCTGACAAAATTTATATGGTAAGGTGAAAAAAAAAGATAGAGCAAAAAATTTTTTTTTTGGGAACTGGTTATTGTGAATACTCTATCATCTCTTCATTTTTTTTCATTTTGAATTGTAGGACCTTGTACAAAGTGTAAATTGAAATCCTAGTAAAAACATAAACAGAAATATTGATAAATTATTAACAAAAAACCATTTATTATATAAATAAAGCAAATAAAAAATTTAAACGTAAGCAAAAACAATAGACTTATTTAAGAAGATTAAAAAAAAATTAAGAATAATTTAAAATTTTGTACTAAAATTAAAAAGGCAAGTGGTTGTTTTATGGTCACAATGGGCAACGAACGAAAAAAAACATTGGAGTCCGATAATCACTGAGAAATGTCGCCTTGAATATTGTGTTGTGGTGTCGGCTCCTACAGTGTTCACTACTGTTATTGTGAGTCAGCCAATCAGTTGGCCGACTGACATACAGTATCAACTCAACCAATCCTCGTGCCCTTCTGAGTGTCTCCTATATTTGTCGAATGATAATTTGTTACTTGTCTTCCATGTATTTTTCTTTCACTGAGAACACAGATAATACTCGTATTCTGTGGGAAGTCAATGTACGCTCAGTAGAGATAGTTACGTGTAGCGTGGAGCTGGCACGTCGGCGACGCACGGCACGCACACGCTCTCGCCGGCCACGACCGACACGGCGCCCACGCTCGCCACGAGCTGCGGTGGTGACGTCACCGGGGCCTCTATTACAACAAACCATATTTAAACTTATCGGTATAATAGTCAGGAAATTGTGAAATTCTTGTTCCTGTACATTCATACATTTTTCTTAAAATTAGAAGCCATAATTTTATAATTCTTTCTCTATGAATTATTTTTTATTGTACACAAAAAAATTTTTAATTCAATTCTATATTTTATTTAAATGGTTAGTATTACAGAGTGGAAGAAATCTTAACCTGAGGTTAGTACAATACAGTAAAGAACGATAATTTATAGCAACAATTGTGACACATGTAAAAACCAATAAACACAATATGTATAGGTGGAGACTAGAGTCCTCTGTAGCATGGGATGCATTGTCGCCACAAGGCGCTTAGTGCTTAAATTAATTTACAAAAACAGAAGCAAAAATAATGATAAATACATACCTATATAAAAACAATAAATATTATAATTGAATAATATAATGTACATGCAAGTGTAACAGTTTTTTTCAATTCTATTGTTTTATATTTTCTGTTTTAATTTGTGATTGTTATATTGTAATTTATGTACTTAATATGTACTTAATATTGTAACATTTATTAATTTGTATAGCGCATAAGACTACTGTTATGTTTTATAAATTGGTTGTAAATAAATAAATACAACCTTTTGAATGTAAGTAATTGAATTAAATATGTACATGATGGATAGTTATAAGTATGAGAAGTAAGCACACGACTAATAGACATAATGGATTTTCGATGTCATTATATGAATGAACTAGCTTTTGCCCGCGGCTCCGCCCGCGTCGAAATGATTTTCGTGGAAATAAGGAAAACAAAATAATTTGATTTTTTCAACGACTATATGCTACGGACACCATGTTTAAGCAAAGCGCTAATAAAGACCAATCAAATAAGCCCAAACTCGAAGGGTCTGCTGTTGTCCGTTGAGGAGATCCTGTACCCATCTTCGAGACCCATCATTAGACCCTGGTCACCATGTTTTACCAAAGTGCTAATAAAGACCAATCAAATAAGCCTAAACTCGAAGGGTCTGCTGTTGTCCGTTGAGGAGATCCTGTACCCATCTTCGAGACCCATCATTAGACCCTGGTCACCATGTTTTACCAAAGTGCTAATAATGACCAATCAAATAAGCCCAAACTCGAAGGGTCTGCTGTTGTCCGTTAAGGAGATCCTGTACCCATCTTCCAGTCCCATCATCAGACCCTGGTCACCATGTTTTACCAAAGTGCCAAGAAGTGTGTCAGGATCGTTGTAGATGGAAATCTGTAGTCAGATTAAACTCATACAGCTTTCTCGTACGGGAAAAAATCAATACATAAACCTAGCTGTTATCACTTTTTCAAGCTAAATATTAGCAAGAGGTGTGTCCGGATCGTTGTAGATGTAAATCTGTAGTCAAATGAAATTGATATAGTTTTCCCCTATGGGAACAAATCATTACTTAAACCATAGTATTTCATGTATCTATGCTTAAACCTTTATGACAGACCTTTATGATACTCATGCTCCCATTCGTCCAGTACGGATGAAACATGCCCCAGCCCCTTGGCTCAACGACAATATCCGCAAACTAATGGCTTATAGAGACAGACTTAAGCGCAGACATAAAAATAACCCGATTGAGGATAACTGGATTAAGTTTAAAGCCGCAAGAAATCGTTGTAATCAGGTGATAAGAAACGCCAAACGGCGCCACGTTCACACCAATGTGGAAAAATGTTCTCCTCATAGACTCTGGCAATTTTTACGTACTTTAGGATTCGGTAAAAATAAGCAGGAGCCGATTACTTCTCTGGACATTGATGGTCTAAATCGGCACTTCTCATCCCCTCCTCACAGTATCAATACACTGTTAAAACAGTCGACAGTAAGACATCTTCTAGCTTCGCCCTCGCTAAATGACAACAGTTTCTCTTTCGCGCCAGTTTCGGATTTCAGTATTGAAAAAATTATTTTGTCGATTCCAAGTAAAGCAGTGGGTCATGATGGCTTGGGTCGTGATCTTCTTTTGCCGATCCTTAATACCATTATTCCTCCTATTACCCACATAATTAACTTCTCACTTTCTTCAAGCAGTTTTCCTTCCCTGTGGAAAATGGCGTATATGGTCCCAATTCCGAAGTCTACTAATCCCACCACATTCAAAGACTATCGACCTATAACAATCTTACCCTTTCTTTCCAAAGTACTTGAACGAGTGGTCAATCGCCAACTTCTGAATTTTCTCCACGCGAATAACCTCCTTAACCCTTTTCAATCGGGATTTCGTCCATCCCATAGTACCTGCTCTGCTCTTATCAAAGTTACCGATGATATCCGCCAAGCTATGGACGATAGGCAACTTACACTCCTTACCTTACTTGACTTCAGCAGCGCCTTTAACTGCGTTGACTACGACATCCTTTTGGCTATTCTCCGTTCACTTAACATTTCTGACTCTGCAGCGACATGGTTTGATTCGTATCTACATGGGCGTCAGCAGCGCATACGTATTGACGACAAATTCTCCAATTGGTGTGACGTGACAGCTGGAGTTCCGCAGGGTGGGGTTATATCTCCATTACTATTCTCTGTTTTCATAAATACTCTTGTCTCTGTTGTGAACTTCAGCTCTTATCACTTGTATGCCGATGACTTGCAGCTGTATTTATCTTGCAAGCAGGACTCTTTGTCTCATACTGTTCAGAAGTTAAACATCGATCTCGACTCTATTAGTGTTTGGACAGAGCAGTATGGACTCTTAGTTAATCCTGCTAAGACGCAAGTAATAATCCTAGGAAGTAGGGCCCTAGTGGACAAACTTGACTTACATACCTTACCCCAAGTTTGCTTCAATAATATACCACTACCTTACTGTACCGAGGTAAAAAATTTGGGTTTGCACATTAGAAATAACATGTCTTGGGATTTGCATGTGTCTGAAAGCAGCAAAAAAATATTTGCATCTTTGCATGCTCTTAAACGCATGCAAAAGTTTCTGCCATACTCTGCTAAAGTTACTCTTGTTAATTCATTGTTGCTCCCCATCTTAGATTATGCGGATGTATGCTATCCCGACCTCACTATGGAACTTTTTAATAAGCTTGACCGTCTTCTCAACTTATGCATTCGTTACATATTCGGACTGCGTAAGTATGATCACATTTCCAAATTCCGCACTGAACTCAATTGGCTTAATATCAGGTTCCGTAGAGATTCCCATATTTTGACGTTTCTTTATGGTATTCTCCATAACCCTAGTTCCCCATCTTATCTTAAAGAACGTTTTGTGCCCCTTTCGTCCCTCGACCGCAATCAGCGTCCTAGCAAGGCTTGGCTTCTTCGCACACCTGAGCATAGTTCATGCATGTATACAAATTCTTTTACCGTGAGTGCAATACGCTTATGGAACCGTTTGCCGCTACACATCCGTGAAGCTTCATCTGTGTCAGTCTTCAAGACTAAGATAAAGCAACACTTTCTTGATTTGCAGAACGATCCATGATAAATTAAATCTTTTGTTTATAATGATTTGAGTTGTTCGATCAATTCTCCTCAATAAAGCTATCGACGAGTGTTTGAGTACTTATGTATGTAAACTTGCAAGTAGTATATGTATTTTATCACATTATGTTGTTAGTTCTTAATATTGTATATGTTTATTAGGATGTAGTGTAATATTATAATTTATTGAGTATTTTAGTGACAAATAATATATCTATTTAAAATTGTATCTATACTATTCTGACATCATGGCACTACCCCCAACAACTTCCCCATTGCCAAAGGTTAGCTGGTAGAAAATACTAAATAGTATTAAGCTCGCCTGTGTACAAAAATTTTATAGTGTGCAATAAAGAATTTTATTATTATTATTATTAAACCTGGCTGTAGTTACTTTTTCAAGCTTAATATTAGCAAGAGGTGTGTCAGGATCGTTGTAGATGGAAATCTTTAGTCAGATTAAACTGATACAGTTTCCCCGTATGGAAAAACAACCGGTTTCATCACGTATAGCTAACCATTTGGTCAAGAAACGCCGATAAAGCAGCTAAGCAGCGTTTTTTCTCCCGACATAGTTCACAAATATTGAATTTTCAAACTGAAAACTCATTTTTATTAAAATAAAATATAGCCTATGTTACTCATCAATAGTACAGCTTTTTATAAAAGAAAAATTTTTTAGAATCGGTTCAGTAGTTCCAAAGTTTACCTCAAACATTCAAACAAACAAACAAACAAACAAACAAACAAACAAACAAACAGACAAATATTAATTAACATTATAAGTGTAGATGTAGACAGATGTAGATGAACGATAAAAGCCAAGAATGAAGCTTTTCCAACCGTTTATTTTCTGACTTTGTATTATCTGTAAGTGATAACCCCATCTAAAGCATTTCATGTAAACTAGGTCGCCAAGACTCAGAAGCTCATAACGCTTTCACGTTTAAAAAGTTATCAGATCACGTGAAGAGCCAAGGCCTTAACTCTACAAGGCCTAACTCTACAAGCCCTAACTCTACAAACCCTACGTCTTGCACAAAAAGTATGGCTCGGCCGTTTCGCAGCCGTCAAACACTCCTATGGACTTATAATATTATGTCATGCAATAGTTACATGAAACGGCCAAGCCATACTTTTTGATCAAGATGTAGGGTTTGTAGAGTTAGGGCTTGTAGAGTTACGCCTTGTAGAGTTAAGGGTTTGGCTCTTCGCGTGATCTGATAACTTTTTAAACGTGAAAGCGTTATGAGCTTCTGCGTCTTGGCGACCTAGTTTACATGAAATGTTTTTATGGGATTTCATTTCTTTTTGTAAGATGCTCTACTTTTTTCATTTTTTTCAGGCTGCATTTCTTTCACCTCATTTCTTGCACCTTAGCTATGACTTTTTTACAGCCTACTATCTGTGCCTCTTTTTCTTGTTGGATTATTATTTGCAATTTACTCGGGAAGGTGTTGTTATAGGCTTCCTACGTATAGGAATTCACCCCGTTTCTAATAATTCACATTAGAGTCAGCAAAATGTGTCATACAAAAGTCCCTGACCGCTCCGGGTCTGGCTAGTTTGCCACAGCCCGCGTCGCATTCAGACGTTTACTTTTAATTAAGAATTTTCTTAAAATAAATAGTTTTATTGTGAAAGTTTTTTTTTTTAAAACATTCTTATCCGGCCCATCCTAACAGTGGTGGCAGCGTAAAGGGATGGTAAAATCCCAGGACGTCTCTTGTGAAAGTTTTGTGAAATATTTTTAAATAAAGGCCGGAACCTTTTTATGAAAGTTTAAATTTATCAAAAGTGAAGTCTAATACGACGGGCGTACTCATCACTAAGACCTGTAAAGGGTCTAGTACACGGGACAGCTCCAGCAGCGAGTGACCACATACTTCAGCACAGCCTCCAGCTGTGTGACCAGCTCTACAGCGAGCCACATACTTCAGCACAGCCTCCAGCTGTGTGACCAGCTCTACAGCGAGCCACATTTCTCAGCACAGCTCCAGCTGTACTCCAGCTCCAGACGTGAGACAAATTATCATAGTTCCAGATGGACCTATCACTACTGTGAGTCAATTTATTTCCTTCCGCTTTCGCGAGTGATAAGCGTAGAAAAAAAGGTATTTTATTTTATTATTGCAGGTAAAAGTTTTTGAAAAGCTTTCCTAAAGCTTTATTGTATTACTTTGTTATTGTAATTCAATTCATAGTTACAGGCTCAGAGAGCAAGTTACATTCCATTTCGCGATAAGCTTCGTCGAATTCAACCTCGAACCTTCTTATCTAAATACTTAGTAAACAATCCTCATCTCATAATGACGGGAACAGGTAGTCAAACTACTAACCTACAGGGCGAGCAAGTTCTATCAACAAGTCAGATAGACTTGAATATTTTGATTAAGCTTATAAATAAATTTGACGGTTCTCGAAAAAAGCTTAACTCCTTTTTGAATAATTGTAAAAATGCGATAAGCCTTTGTTCCCCAAACCAACAAGAGATATTATTTAAATTTATTTAGAGTCAATTGGAAGGTCGTGCTGAAACGGCATGTTCCATCAAAGAGTTTCAGAATTGGACCCAACTTGAAGAGATTTTAAAAGCTCAATTTGGCGAACGCAAACATTATTCACACTTGCTCTCCGACCTTCAGGATTGCATTGACGGCAAAACTTTTAACTAGTTTGCCCTTAATGTCGAATCTTGTCTATCAAAACTTTTAACAGAAATTAATATTTCTATTCGTACAAGCAAAAAAGGTAAACTGGCAGGCCGTGTCGCCGCAATGCAAGATTTGGCTTTGCGTACTTTTGTTACGTGTCTTCACCCGAAAGTCGCAACCGTTGTTCGATGTTGCGACCTCAAGCCTTTGAATGATGCAATTAATTTAGCTGTGTCTGAAGAAAAGATCTATCAAGCATCCATTCGCAAGACTGTTGCATCATCTTCGCATTCCAAAAATGTGACCTTGTCCAACAATTCTAAGCAGCCTTCTCAATCGAAGGACCCCGTGAAGCCTCACCACGAAGGTGGTAAAAGTAAACCCGAACGTTTTTTCTGCAAATACTGCAAAACGACGGGACACACAGTTGAATATTGTCGCAAGCGACAACAAAACCAAACAGAGCGTCCCTCGACCTCAAACCATCGCGTTCATAACGTAGATTTTATCGAATCCGATAACGAATCGGAATCTCATAATTCGCAGAATGAACCTAAATATGAGTACGTTGATGACGTTGTCACCGACGAACATTTAAACGAGTAGAGTTTCCCGAATTGCGTCGGTCGGGAGACATTTCTCTCCAAAACGATGCCATACCCCATAAACCTTCTAAAAAACAGGTTTCTGATACAATGACTACACGACAGGGTAACCAGCCCCAAATAGGAAGTCACATTACTAATCTAATGACTACACGACAGGGTAATCAGTCGCAAACAGGAAGTCATATATATACTGCGTTGACTACACAGCAGGGTAACCAGTCCCAAATAGGAAGTCACACCTCTACTTTAATGACTACACGACAGGGTAACCAGCCCCAAATAGGAAGTCACATTACTAATCTAATGACTACACATTAGGGTAACCAGTCCCAAAAAGGAAGTCACACAATTAATTCACTGACTACACAGCAGGGTAACCAGCCCCAAATAGGAAGTCATACACAAAATAACAAACACACTTTTACAGTGTCAACAGATACAACAAAAAAATATTTGCCTTACGTAAAATTACAGACTCACCTCGCTTAACGTGCTTTAACTTTTCTGGTCGATACAGGATCGTCTGTAAGTCTGATTAAAAGGCAATGTATTGAAACAATGCCAGATATTATTCGAGACAAAATAAAGTTGAAAGGTATTGACGTAACAGGGCTCACCACTTCGACTTTGGGCTATTTCAACTTATGTTTATTTCCTGACTTGGATGACTCTCCGACATATAAATTTAACTTAGTGGACAAAATAAATTTATCTTATGACGGAATCATAGGAAATGATCTTCTAAATGATTTACAATGCATGGTTGACTACAACAAAGACACACTTAGAATTGGAATGGTTATTTTGAGATTAAAATTTTCCGAACCTATTTACACAATTGCCCCAAGAACAGAAATGGTAGTTGAATGCTCTATTTTAAATCCTCAATTAAAAGAAGGTATCATTATTGACCAAAAGATATCGGATCACCTTTTAGTGGCTAATTGTATAGTGAAAGTCAAGGACAATCACCGTGTTAACATAACAGTTATCAATACTTCAGAGGAACCAATAACTTTCGAATCAAACCTTAATCTAAAACTCGAATCAATAGACGATGTACCATCGGTACCTGTTCATACTAGTTCATTCAAATCAAACGTTTCGAAAAGAACCAGACAAGTACTAAACAATTTGAGAACTTCGCATCTTAACAAAGAAGAAGCATTATCCCTGAATGAGGTTTGTTCTCAGTTTTCGGATATTTTCTATTTACCTGATGACCAATTGAGCTATACTAAAGCTCTTGAACATAAAATCAGAACAATTGACGATAATCCAATTCACACCAAGTCATATAGATTCCCAGAGGTTCATAAGAAAGAAGTTGAAAAGCAAATAAATAAAATGCTTGACCAAAACATTATTTAACCTTCAGTTTCTCCGTGGTCAGCACCCATTTGGGTGGTCCCTAAGAAATTTGATGCGACAGGAAAACGGAAATGGAGAGTAGTCATCGACTAAACGAAATTTAATGATGTCACGATAGGTGAAACTTATCCTATCCCACAGATTACGGAAATTTCAGATCAACTCGGAAAGAGTAAATATTTTTCAACTTTGGATCTTGCGTCAGGCTTTCATCGGATATTGGTCTCACCTGATGACGCAAGCAAAACAGCTTTCTCCGTACCTCAAGGTCACTTCCAATTTAATCGTATGCCGTTTGGGCTTAAGAATGCCCCTTTAACCTTTCAAAAACTGATGAATACCAGTCTATCTGGCCTTCAGGGCACGCGATCCTTTGCCTATCTCGATGACGTCGTTATTTATTCTCCAGATCTTTAATCACGCATAGAGAACATCACTACTGTTTTCCAGAAACTTAGAAGTTTCAATCTCAAGCTGCAGCCGGACAAATGTGAATTTCTTCGCAAAGAAGTAGCCTACCTTGGTCACGTCATTAGCAGTGAAGGTGTTAAAGCTAATCCAGAAAAGGTCAACTCTGTGACAGAATTTCCGATTCCTAAATGTGCAAAAGATATAAAATCTTTCCTTAGCCTCGTCTGTTAATAGACGATTTATCTCCGATTTCTCCAAAATGGCAAAACCACTTACAAACCTTCTTAAAAAAGAAGCTCATTTTGAATGGAAAAAAGAACAACAATTGGCTTTTGAAACCCTAAAAAATAAACTTGTCTCAGCTCCAATACTTGCCTATCCAGATTTCAGTCAACCGTTTGTACTCACATGTGATGCCAGCAATTTCGCCATTTCGGCTATATTATCCCAAGGACCACCAGGACACGATCGCCCTATTGAATACGCGTCACGCACTCTGAACAGAGCTGAGTGCAACTATTCTGTCACCGAAAAAGAGGCCCTTGCAGTAATATTTGGTGCAAAAACATTCCGTCCTTATCTGTACGGATTTCATTTCACAATCTATACAGACCACCAACCCCTTAAATACTTCTTTAAATGTTCTGATCCAAATTCACGCCTTGTTCGTTGGCGTCTTAAAATGGCAGACTACGATTATACAATCGAATACAAGAAAGGCAAAACAAACAGTAACGCAGATGCTCTTTCCCCTTACCCTGTCCAGAAATCAGTCTCAGTTAATCCAATTACATCACCAAATAATATTCCTACAGATAGTACAGACGTCATTGTAGATAACGAACAACCAGAAGCAAGTACCTCCTCCAATAATAATCAAGACTTACTTGAGTTAACTGACCTACTATCTTCACCACCTCAAACATCTCAAGAAGATAACATACTCTTTCAACCATCTCCTCTTCAATCATCTGATGATGATATTAATCCAACATTTTTGAATCCTTCATTCAACCCTCCTAGTCTGGATCACATTATTAACACTGACCCTCCTCCAAATTTACCAACCAACGAATCCCCTCATTTGGATCAATCAGAAGACCAAACCTATTGAAAATGCTTAAAAGCTGTTTCCAGTACAACCTTTACTTCAAATGCTGTAATAAAAGAACATAATGAGAGTATTCTTAAAAGTAATTGCAAAACTGTTATCATACCAACTTCTATTGATCTCGACGATTCAAATCCCTATGTTGAAGAAATTGTTTCTAATTTGCAAAATTCCTCAGAGATTCTGCAAAGAGAGAGGACTCTGTATTCTTATATAACGTTTCAGGAAAATAAAAAGGAATATTTTTTCCTTTTTCCCAAAGTGTATCACTTTGAGAAATCTTCATATGAAGACTTGTTTAAAACTCTTAAACAACTGAGAAACAAACTTATCACCAGCAACACAAAGATTGTTGCTATCACAGATTTTAAGAATTCATTCGATAATCATCAGTTTATAAAACAATACAACATGGTCCTTTATTTATTCAATGACACTGGAATATGTGTTCATATCTATCATAACTCTCTGATTTACCCCTCATCCAGTGAAATAAAAAAAATATTAAAAGAGAACCATGACTTACCCATCGCTGGCCATGTTGGTTGTTCAAGAATGTTAAAACGTTTACAAGAACGATACCACTAGAAGGGTATGCGCAGCGATGTCGATACTTATGTAAAAAATTGCAGCTCATGTCAGACTAATAAAGCTTTTCGTCAAGTAAACAGAGCTCCAATGCAAATTACAACAACTTCAAGTAAACCATTTGACAGAATAAGTCTTGACATTGTTGGTCCATTACCGGAAGCTGGACTCTTAAACCTTAAATTCATCCTCACTATACAAGATGATCTCACCAAATATTCAGTAGCATATCCTATTGCAAATGTTACAGCTGAAGAAACGTGCGAGTGTCTTGTACACTTTATATCAATCTTTGGAATCCCTAGAATGATTTTGACTGATCAAGGGACTAATTTTACAGCCGACCTATTCAAAAAGACATGTGAGTTCTTGAAAATAAAAAATTTGTGGGCTTCGCCCTATCACCCACAGACACAAGGCGCTCTCGAACGAAGTCACAGTACTCTAAAAGAGTACTTGAAGTCTTATTTAAACGAGAATCAAACGGATTGGCATAAATATGTTTATACTGCGATGTTGGCTTATAACAGCAATGTCCATACAACCACTCAGTTTACACCATATGAACTTCTTTTTGGTAATAAGCCATTTATTCCCGACTCGATTTATGAACTTCGCCAGGAAGCGACATATCCAGAGTATATCAGGATGCTACACCATCGCTTAAACTTTTCTCGAGAAAAAGCTTTCGAACATATCCAAAATTCTAAGGAAAGATCTAAAACTTATTATGACCAACACACAAGACAGACTAAATATAAAGCAGGTGATTATGTCTATTTGAAAAATTACATGAAATCTAGAAAAGCACTTGCACCCATATGGAAAGGTCCCTATAAAATCATTAAAATACATGGAAATAACACACTCTCACTTCTCATTAATAGACGACACGTCAAACATCATTTTGACGAAGTCAAACCTGGACCCGAAGTTGTAAGGTTAGAATAAAGTTAATATGTACGTTTTATCATTAACTCAACGTATCTCCGTCATTACAGACTCCTAATATCCTGTAGTATTACGTTGGCTTATTGTAATGAAGAAACCATCGAATCAATATCCAAGAACCCTGGTATGTACTTTGATCCTGTTGATACAGCAAAGTTAATCAACGACCATGTCCATTTGATTATTCCGGTGGACATATCTTTTATCGACCTCCATATTCAAAACATTAAAACTGTTTTCGGTACAGTTAGGTTTCTGTGTCAAAATAGTGAAGCATTTAATAAAATAGAATGCCATAATATGATTCAACCCTTAGATGCACTTTTTGACGATATTATCAAGGATTACGTTTCCTTATCTCACCGTATTCCCCAAAAATCAAAGAGGTCTGCTTGGTTCTCCGGAGTTGGAACAATATTTAAACACATCATTGGAACTTTAGATGAAGAAGATGCAATACGTTATAATGATGCCATTCAAAATTTACATGACAACGATGTCAAACTAGCATCTTTGGTTAAAGATAATATAATTCTATCTAAATAAGCAATATCTAATTTCAATATCTCAATTCATGAGATGAATAGAAATGAAGCACGCCTAAATGATGCTATTGACAAACTTACTCTAACTGTTAACAATATTTCAAACATAACAAATGTAATGGTTTCAAAGAGTAATGTGAATGAAATCCTAAATGTTTTACAATCTAGTTTGTTGATTTTATCTTTTAAATTAGAAGACATTGTTAACTCTATTCTTTTTGCAAATAGTAATGTCCTACACTCTTCAGTCATTACACCCAAACAGTTCTTTAATGACATGTTAGATAGCGTAAGATTTTTGCCTAGATTTAAAGAATTTCCTGTAAACTTGGAATTAAATAGCATTCATATACTAATAAATATATCAGAACTTATATTATATATTCTAGATAATAAGATTATTTTTGTTCTTAAACTTCCTTTAGTATATTCTATGGAGTATAGTTTATTCAAAGTCATTCCAGTTCCAGTCCCACATAACGTTAGTGAACCAAATTCATTTGCTTTAATGATTCCTACCAAACAATACTTGGGACTTAGCAAAGACAAATCAACATACGTTAATTATGACGATTTTAATAATTGTAAATTAATCTTTAACCAAGCTTTTCTTTGTAACAAGTTAGATATTTCCACAACCACAAGTAGTTCCGTATGTGAAATTGATATTATAACAAAAGTAACCACAAAACTACCAAGAGAATGTAAAACTAAATTCTTATATGGAAACATGGATATTTGGCATAGACTTAACGACAACAAATGGTTGTTTGTACAATCCCAACCGACCAAGATTTCTATAGAATGTAACAATGAATTCATAGAAAGAATTATATTGGGTACAGGTATACTTCATATTAAACCTGAATGTATTGTATTTTGTAAGAATGTGAAATTACTCGGTAGAGTTAGTCCTAAGATAAAAGTAAATAGAATTAGCTCTGATTTTGACTTGATTAAAGATCAATGCTGTAATTTTGATAATTTTAAACATTTGAATGTTAACCTCAGTATCCCAAAATTTTCAAATATCGATCTTAGTGATTTGAAAATACTTAAACAAATGTCTGACAAACTGATCGATAAATCTAAAACAATTATCGTTTCTAACGATAAACTAAATAATCATGTTAGTTTTCCTATTTTAAGTACATTTTCCATTATTATATGCTTAAGTGTAATTTTGTATACTTGTAAATCAAGTAATTGTCTGAAACACTTTCGCAAGGCTTATAAAGCAGATAATTCTGATAACTGCTCTTCTTCCAATCATCAAACCGAAATGATTGAAGAACCCGTTTCTCAACCAAGACTGAGAATAGAATAGATTTTCATGAACTTCGCCCAATTCGCGTAAGTTTACTCTTAAACAGGGGGTTGTTATAGGCTTCCTACGTATAGGAATTCACCCCGTTTCTAATAATTCACATTAGAGTCAGCAAAATGTGTCATACAAAAGTCCCTGACCGCTCCGGGTCTGGCTAGTTCGCCACAGCCCGCGTCGCATTCAGACGTTTACTTTTAATTAAGAATTTTCTTAAAATAAATAGTTTTATTGTTAAAGTTTTTTTTTTAAAAGACTCTTATCCGGCCCATCCTAACAGTGTCCAATTGTTTGTCAGGCGCAAGAACTTTAGCGCCTTGTTTTTGTTACCTTGACCTATATAGGGTGGGGGGTTGGAGAGTAAAATGAACAGACATTTTAATATTTTCGTTGGGTGTGTGCAAATCGTCGTATTTTATAGCCGGATCCCCTTAAGGAGGGTTTGGAGGTTGAAAGTTACAGATTTCTTAATTCATTTGTTGCATCCTAGCCTGCATACCAAATTGCAGCTTTCTAGGACTTTTGAAAGTTGGGAATATATTATTTTAATAAAATAGAACCGGACCCCCTTTAAGAGTGTTTGGAGGGTGAAATTTCCAAATTTCTTAATTTATCTGTTGTTTGCTTGCTAATACTACCCAGCATACCAAATTTCAGCTTTCTAGGACTTTTAGATGTTAGAAATAGTTTTTTTTTAATAATAAAGAACCGGACTCCCCTTAAGCGGGGTTGGGGGGTAAAAATTACAGATTTATTAATTTATCTGTTGTTTGCTTGCTAATACTACCCAGCATACCAAATTTCAGCTTTCTAGGACTTTTAGATGTTAGGAATAGATTTTTTTTAATAATAAAGAACCGGACTCCCCTTAAGTGGGGTTGGGGGGTAAAAATTACAAATTTATTAATTTATCTGTTGTTTGTATGCTAATCCTAGCCTGCATACCAAATTTCAGCTTTCTAGGACTTCAGTAAGTACCCTAGCGGTTTTGATGATCATCAGTGAGCGAGTGAGTGAGTGAGTGACGAAGTCGACGTATTTTAAGCATCAACAAAATTCAAAGTATAAAAGCTAGACAAACGAAACTTATCGTATTTAATGAGACTGCTTACTGAATCTTATCTTGAGAATTTGTTATCTCTAGTATTATCCAGACCAAAGCGATGCTATTTATTCTGTGGTAGTGCCCCGCCCGCTTTTGGCTCGTCTTGGCGGGGGGCACTGCCGTGCCCCCAGATTTCTTACTGATTTGATTAAATTTATGATAGAAATAAATTTATATTATAATTTTTAAACACTTGCCGATTTATCCATCGCAAGGAGATAACAAATTAAATTTATATCATTGCGGTATAGAAAATCAGAAAAGTAAATCTGGACGTGGAGAGCTCTGAATCAGGTTTCGAACCCGGGACCTCTACCAACTCGAACATTCCCGGATTCGAATCCCGGTTCTCAGCACCTCATGTCCAGATTTACTTTTCTAAATTTGATTTGATTAAAGATGAAAAGACCTAAAATATATTAAATCGTTGAACGAATGTTGAATTTCGTTTTGGTACTTTAAGTTTGGTTGTGTTGCAGTCTGACCGCACGGTCACAAATTCTTTGAGATGTGGTTAATATAGAATTGTCAATGTTAAGAGATTCTTAGTTATCAACGAAATAAAGAGTCTTCTCACACTCACAATCCCTGTTTCACGATGTAAAAGATCTGTGCTATAGCGGAACGGTTTTTTACCTTGATGACCATTCGTTGGGCTCGCTCTAGTTGCAGTATAATAGTTTTAGCTGCACCACCCCAAGAATCGATACAATATGACAGTAGGCTCTGCACATGGCATAATAAACATTCATTGTTTGAAGAGTGCCAAACACAAAGGACAACTTACGAATCCGCGCAGACAGAGATTTGATGTGCTCGTTCCATCTCAACCTGTTAGCAGGGACAACACCAAGGTATCTTTTTGGGGAAAGGATTACATGAGTGGATTTGTAAAGATTTATTGCCATCAGCTTTTGTATGATCAATCAGTCTTAGCAAAGCACAGGTATTTTGAACTTGCTAACATTCAGGGTGAATAAATTATTGTCAAGCCACTCCAAAGAGTTTTGGCTCTTTAGCAAATTGATTAATAAACGTAATTACGTTAAAAGTAAAGGCGAACTAATCTATAAAAAGAAGTTTCTACGAGCGAACCTTGGTTGGAAAGAGAAATTGTATAAAATAAATAATCGTTTATACGTGTAAAAACATAAAACATACGTACATACATATGAAACAAATCTACCTGTAAATTCAATAAATTGAAGTAACTATCCTATTTTAACAGAATATATACAAAATAAAACAGAAAAAAATTAAAACTATACATATACTTACATACATAATAATATGAATAATTAACTTACCTACTTTAGTATAGTGATAGGTTAAAAGCTTTTGTCGTATGAAATATTTTTTATATCCTTCTAGTAATTTCAGAGCTGTGTCCAAATCTGAACACAGATTTTCTCTATCAGCTCGTAATATATGTCTAAGAAATATTTATTTTTTAAGAAATAACTCTTCTCCTCAATAATTCATTTAAGAAAAAAAAATAGCTCAGGAAACCACGCTTAGTTTTAATTTAATAACACATAAACTAGAATTTAATATTTCAAAGTGCTACACCATGTCTTTTACTCATGGAGTCCGGCTGGTCCGCCATGATTATAAGCTAGGCGGAAAAGATATCCCACGTACCACATCCATGAAGGACCTTGGTGTTTAATTCGATCCGAAACTCACATTGAACGACCATATCAGGCGTATCGCTGTTGATTCCTTTAAGCGTCTTGGATTTGTGTTGCGTAATATGAGGGATCTAAAAGACCCTATGACTATAGGTATAAAGCTGGTATTCTATGCTTTCATTCGGTCGAAACTAGAATATGCCTGTTCTGTGTGGAATCCTCACGAAGCATATTTCACGTTAATGCTGGGGAATGTGCAAAAAGTTTTTTCAAGGTTTATGTACACGAATTTTTTCGACTATTATCCCTTTCTCTACCCGTCAAGTGTCTTGCTCGGCATGTTAGGTATGACCTCCTTGAAATCTAGGCAAAGTAGTTGCGAGTTAATTTTCGCTCTAAAAATTTTGAGGGGAGAAATCGACTGTCCCGAGTTGCTTACTGGGCTGCTCAGGCTGTTTGCACCGGACAATTGCGTGCGATGGCGCTCGTGTCGGAAGCGGCAGCTGTTTGCTGCACCCATCAGCCGCACGCTCGCTCACGCCACCCCAACAATGTGTAAGATGACGAAAGCTCTCAACGCATTCATCGAGTCCGAACCGTCTGCTGACGTGTTCTTTGATAGCAAACGTCAATTAGTTTGTAAGTTTATTAGTAATTGCATGGCTATAAGTTAAGTTTAATTATGTAAACTAAACTTTTATTTAATAATAAGTATTAAATTGGGTTCGCCCGTAGTAATTATAATAAATAAATAAATATCACACCCGATTTTTCATATAAAAAACTTCGTATGGAAGTAAAGAGAGAATAAAAAATAGGGCTTTATCTCAAATTATATTATTTTCGCCATGATATATCAACTCGTGATATTTGTCCAAGACATTTTTTTGGAATACATGAGGGAGGTTTTTTGCTCAGAGATGGGCAGCTGAGAATAAATAATTAATAATGTATTTTAATGAATTTTATATACGGTAAATATTTAAGATGCATAAAATAATTAAAGAGTTTAAAATAATGAATAGTTATAATTAGCAATTAAATATAATTAAAAGAATGATAGTTAAAAATCACTGTTTCGAAGTGTATTTTAATATGGTCTTCTAAGGAAACAGGCATAGAAAAAAATTATGTGCATCCAAGTCAATGTAAAAATTTTCAAAAGAATAAGGAGATTTGCTTGCCACAAGCGTTTTTAGCAAACTTGAGTTCGGCATAAAGTGCAGTATAACAGTATCTTTCGTGGCCTTCCATAGATTATCCCACGCACAAGGATTTGGGCACGATTACCACAAGAGCAAATGGGGCATGACCTGCGCAAGAGCACCTCATGAGCACTGCACATATTAATTTATATTATATATGTAAATTATCATGATTTTAACACGGGCTTTTTAGTAAATGTTTTGTAAAGAAAAATTATTGTTATGATCAACTTATAAAATTGTTAACATTTCATTATTTTTAAATTTATTGTTTCATGCATATTAATACTAACGAGTATGTATGTCATCATAATAGATACTCAGAAGAAAAGGCTATTTTCATTTAATTTTACTTACCAATTATTTAATTGTTCCCTTATTTTTGCTTTTTTGATGTGCAATAAAGAATTTTATATTGTATTATATGTAAGTTACCGGTGAGTGTGAGCGTCGCGAGATTGCTGCGACGGGAGACGCCGGTGACGTCATGCCGCAGGACGCAGCTGTACGTGCCCGCGTCTTCGGCGCGCACCGCACCCACCAGCAGCCACGCCCCGCCCCCCGCGCCGCCGTCCGCCGCCAGGTAGCGCGCCTCTGTATACAACACACACTGCATACCGTCATGTATAGTACATTCAAAATTAGCTGGCGTCTTTCCACTTGAGACCGTCATTAGCAATAACAATAGGATTAAGTCGTGGCGGGTGAATTCGCCTGAACGGAACAATGAACACTTGTAAAACACGTGCGGCAGGCGGTGATTCAAACGTTTTTGATACTTTCCTTGTGTTATCTTCCCTTTAATAATACAAGGAAAAAGAAATACCACTCGGTTGTTTTTTAAACTTCGAAGAGATTAGTTCAGTGGAAAGTATCAACACTGGTTGGTTTGCAACAAAACAGATAAGGCCGAAACGGCTCCTTTAAAAATGGATGTGCTCTATGAGTGTTTGGTTTATTACCCCTATTGTTTGTGTTCAAGTGGAAAGACGCCAGCTAATTCTGAATGGACTATACCAACCAGCCCCTGTGGCAAGGCAAGGATATAACATGTAAGCCTAGCCTGCGCGCTCGCGAGAGGAACAAATCTATTCCGTAGCGCCCGCTCCTTACAAATTGCGTTTACACATATATTCATATATCAACACAAAAGTACTGACTGTGTTCAGTCGAATCTTAGAGCAGAAAGTTTCCGTTATTTTGGTATATAATACCTCTAATCCATCAGCCTGTCATCGTCCACGCTTTTCCAATATTACACCACTCTTGGCGGTCCTCCGTCCTCCTTATCCAGCCACCACCCACAATGTCCTTCAGATCGTCGATCCACTGGGCTCGAGGTCGGCCTACGCTACGCTTTGCTGTACGTGGTCCAAATTCTAACGCTTTTCGGCCCCAACGGCCATCACTTCGGCGACAGATATGGCTCGCCCAGTGCCAAATTCAAATTCAATTCAAATTCAAATTGTTAATTTGTAATATAGATACATAAAGTATACGTTTTACATGTCAAATCTAATCTGTATAAAAATGATATTTTATGATGAAACAAATATGATACGGGAAATATATAAAAAAACTATATTTAAGTTGGGCTACAAAAGTTAAATGCATAAAATAAAGACTTATTGGAATACGAATATTATTATAATGCAATTAATATATAATATATAAGTTGATAAATAAACTGAATAGACCCTAAATAAATATAATGCCTAGCCAAATATATACTAACATAAGTATTAAATATTAAAATATTGTATATACATTCCTACATAATTCAATGAATAAATAAGTTAATAGATAAATAAACTAAAAATAGACATAATGCCTAAATCCGCCCATTCGATTAATTTTTCTAAGAAGAAGGGCAAGAAACTTAGCAAGATCATGTCTTTTTTATAAGTATTTTTTTTTCTGAATATGGCTTAATACTATTATAGTTTTTTTTTACTTATATAAAATAATACTAAACAATGTATTAAAAAAGGATAAAAATATAAAAGACAGAAGGAAATTGTGTCATGAGGAAAAAAAAAATATCTTAGTCTACCTGTCTAATGAGGTAGTAAGTTAAAATACTAGTATTTTAGTTAAAATACTAAAATACTTGCCACTTCAACTTTCGATCTCTGACGGATTTGGGGTCCCCACATAGAGGGCCTTTGTCGTAGTAAGTTCAGCCGCATACGCTGTTAGACGGATGAGGCAAATGACTTATGAGGACACTGCTAGATTGGTGTACCTTAGTTATTTTCACAGCATTATGTCATATGGTGTGTTGCTGTGGGGTAGAGCTGCGGATATAAACGCAGTTTTTGTTCTGCAGAAGAAAGCAATTCGAGCTATTTACAATATGAAGCACCGGGATTCATTAAGAGAAAAATTCAAAGAAATTAATATTTTAACAGTTCATTCTGAATGTATTTACCAAGTTATTAAATATATCAGAAAAAATATCGATGCTTTCCTGAGGCTCGGTGAGTATCACTTTATAGATTCTAGGAAAAAATATAAACTGGCTTTTACAAAAATTAGACGTGCAAAAGTAGGCACCTTTTTTGTAGGACATGGTTTTAGATTTTACAATAAACTTCCAAAGGAGGTCCTTAGTTTTTCAGAAAATAAGTTTAAATTATACATTAACCATTGACTATTTGGACCATAGTGACGCTTGGTGTCATGAGAATATTGATCTTAGCCATAATACTTGTACTAATATTCGTTCATTTCCTAACTGATTTGTGTTTTTCAAATCGTTTGTTTTTATGTAGACAAATAATTTTTCAATGCAAGTGCTCGTAAAGTTCTGTTTTATATACGGCTAATCCGTTGTCAAAGTCAACTTTACCGCACGAGTGTTTAATAGTGGGCAGGTAAATGAAGTTAGCTCATACAGCCAGTCCGAGGTATGTTTTATTTTTTTAATTTATCGAAAACAGTTGCCATTCTTATCTTGTGTACATAGATAGACATGACAGATTCAGTTCAAAGCGTTCATAGGCTGCGTTCAGTTTGATTGATGAAATGAAATGAAAACTGTTTAGACGACATTTTGAGTAGGTAGTAACTTCACAAATTGAAAATTCTGATGAAACGGGTGTATTTTTCAAGATGTTTATTTATAGCGTACATGATAATTTGGGAAGAGATGCCCATTTATTTAAGGTCCGGCAATTCGAGATGGATATACCGCCATCACACGGTCCCAGGCTTGGTGGGCTACCTGAATTGTGCCTGTCTGCGAGCTGTCCTCTTACTGTCCCCCGAATAACTTCAGGGGAGGTTTGCGAGTAAGATGGTGGTACCTCCATAGTTGAGCCTGGGATCAGCTCTACCACCTCGTTAGTGATACGTGCGTGGTGTTTATTTAACAAAACCTTTAGTAGAGACACATGGCGGCCTCAACAAAAGCATGATGGAAACACAGCGATAGGGCTCGCCACTTGTCACGCTGGGACGTAATAATCGTCGGTGAAACGTGGGTATTACTATGACTCCGCACTCTGAAATAGGTACTTCTGACAAGTCCTCGGGATTCATATCGTGACCATTTGAGCATCAGGTTAATTATGAAGTAGTAATACGCTGACCTGTCCTGGGCACGGCGTCGACGGGCAGCAGGCGGTCGCCGTGGTACCACAGCACGGCCCGTATGAGCGCGGGCACCGCCTCCGGCCCCGCCCCTGTAGCGCTACAACGCAGCGCCGCCGTCTCGCCCACCACCGCCGCCGCCGCTGTCGCCGCCGCTCGCCACGGATCTTCTGATACTAAGAAACATACACACGCATGTACTTACTACTTTGTGAAACAAAACCTGACTGGATGAAAAGCATTTATTAAATGGATGCTAGTACCAGAACAATTGCAAAATATTTGTCAAGAAAAGTAGAGAAAAATTTCACATAAAAGAAATATATATAAATAACAGTAATCACGAAGATAACTTACAGAGCTTCTTTGATAACGTAATACGACTTATGGTAATGTACGATAGTGATGTCTTTCTGCTTCTTGGTGACTTTAATATCACTCATGCATTATGGGGTAAACCTCTAGACTCAAATTTCTTAGCGTTAGCAATGTCAACAGACTCAGCCGTTGCCTGTCTTTCCGATTTCATGGCATTCGCATCTCTCGGTCAATATAATCACTGTGTTAATAAAAACAATCGTATACTTGATTTAATTTTATGCAATATCAACTGTACTGTTACGGCCTGCACCAATCCACTAACACCAGAGGATGGACACCACACGTCTCTAGAATTGACTATTTCTCTACAGCCTGTCCCTACACTAATTGCAAATTCTCATGAAAAATATATGTTCCACCTTGGTGATTACCCTGCTATTTCAACTTGCTTAGAAAATATCGACTGGTCCGTCCTTGACACCATGAATGTTAATGAATGCAATGAATATTTTTACTCGGTCTTAAAGAAGTTAATAGCAGCACATGTTCCCAAACGTGTCACTCAGAACCATTCTAACTACCCCCTCTGGTATTCACGATCTTTAATAAAACTAGAAAGGGAAAAAATTAGAATCCATAAGCGATGGATGATCTACAAGAACCCTAGAGACTACATTGAATTTAAAGTTTTAAGATCTCGTGGTAAAAAACTTGAAAAACAAAATTTTAATTCCTACATCAGATATGCAGAAGAAAACATTGAAAAATCCCCAATATTCTTTTGGACATTTGTCAAATCCAAAAAAGATCACAATTCTATACCTAGTAAAATCACATACGATAGTAAATCCTCGGATGATGGAGAAAACATTTGCCAATTATTTAATGACTATTTTCACTCAGTCTTTGTAAAGGATGACCTGAATCACACCGGCTTACTATCTGACAGCCACGCGACTAGCTCATCCGTGGATATCTCTTCTATTAATATCTCACAGAACCTAGTTCTCAAACTCTTAGAAAACTTAGACGTCAACAAGGGTGCTGGCCATGATGGGATCCACCCATATTTGATTAAAAAATGTGCAAAAGCGATTAGTCTTCCGCTCACAATTGTTTTCTCAAAATCGCTTACAGAGGGCTGTTTTCCCGAACTCTGGAAGCCCGCTCTCGTGACTCCAATATTTAAAGGTGGCGATAAAACTCAAGTAACTCATTACAGGCCAATTTCAAAACTCTGCATTTTTGGTAAGCTTCTGGAAAAAATTGTCACCCACCAGTTGACAGATGCCGTTATCCAACATGTCTCTCCTTATCAGCATGGTTTTATGAGGGGTCGAAGTGTTGAAACCAATCTTATTACCTTTACTGACTTCGTTATTTCTGCTCTACAAGACGGCCATCAGGTAGACGCCATCTATACGGATTTTTCCAAGGCTTTCGATAAAATTAACCACAGAAATCTTATTTTTAAGCTTTGTCAAGTCGGCATACATGGAGACTTGCTTAGATGGATCAAGTCTTACATTGAAAACCGCTCACAAGCGGTCGCTCTTGGGGGTTTCATATCAAGTTTTCTGGAAATTGACTCCGGCGTGCCACAAGGATCACATCTTGGTCCCCTATTATTTATTCTTTATATAAATGACATAGATAACATATTCAATAATTGTAATCACTTACTGTATGTGTTGCAGTGATCTTCAGCATGATCTAGATAATTTTGTGTTATATTGTAACAATAACTCTCTCTACCTCAATGTGGACAAATGTTTTTCTATAACTTACACCAGGCAGCGACAGCCAATCATTCATAATTATCAGCTCTCTGGTAAACACCTAACACGTGCCAATCATATAAGGGATCTGGGCGTCATACTTGATTCCAAAATGGATTTTACATTACATTTTGATTTTATAATACAAAAAGCCTTTAAACGACTCGGCTTTATTCTTCGAATATGCCAACCCTTTAAGCGTGCTGCGACTTATAAAGTCTTGTATTTCGCTTATGTCAGGAGTATTCTCGAATTCAGTAGTGTGGTGTGGAGTCCTAATTATGCCGTCCATATTGATCGCATTGAGAGGATACAAAACAAATTTTTAAAATCTCTCTTTTATAGGACGGGCCCTACCACCACTGAATATATTAAAGCAACATTTGCCGAGCGTCACAATTTGCAAAATCTGGCAGAGCGCCGCTCACTTATTGATGCCATGTTTTTAAGTAAATAACTAAATAACACAATCGATTGCTCAAACTTGTTGAATCTAATTAAATTTAAGATTCCACGTCCCTCCTCACGTCGTATCGCTTTTCAGTTTCAAACTGAAAATTGTCGGACTAATTATGCCAAGCACCGATTTATCTCACGTACAGTGAAACTTTACAACGAAAAACTTAGTGATATAGATTTGTTCAACGAAAGTGTAAATTCGTTTAAAGCCAAAGCAGCCAAAATACTGTTTAAAAATCATGTATAGCATCATCGTTTCTTCAACAGCGTGTCACACTATATGTTGATGTTATCACACTATGTTGTGTTGTGTTTAGTATTTATTTTGTACAACTGTTGTATTTCTCGTGTATAAATGTTATGCGTAAAAGTGTATTGTAATTATTGTTTACTTCTTTGTTATGGTTCTATAGGTCTGTTTGTGTTTGCTATTTTTCTTTATATTTACTTTTTGTGTTACGACTGTTTGTTACCTAAATAAAATAAAATAAAATAAAATAAAAATAAAATAAAATATATATATGACGGCGCGTCGGTTACACCCGCCTTGAAATGATGGCTGTACACGATTCTAGGGCGGTTGATACGATTCGATCCGATTTGGTAACATCGACTGTTTCGGAACGCACCCTGACGTAATGCAGAGCGCTGCTGTATCCTAAGTTTATGGTAAAACGGGCCAAGCGGTGTGTTATCTGTGATGGATTGACAAAGGAGGTCGAGCCGCCATAAGAGATATATATATATGACGGCGCGTCGGTGACACCCGCCTTGAAATGATGGCTGTGCACGATTCTAGGGCGGTTGATACGATTCGATCCAATTTGGTAACATCGACTGTTTCGGAACGCACCCTGACGTAATGCAGAGCGCTGCTGTATCCTAAGTTTATGGTAAAACGGGCCAAGCGGTGTGTTATCTGTGATGGATTGACAAAGGAGGTCGAGCCGCCATAAGAGATATATATATATGACGGCGCGTCGGTGACACCCGCCTTGAAATGATGGCTGTGCACGATTCTAGGGCGGTTGATACGATTCGATCCGATTTGGTAACATCGACTGTTTCGGAACGCACCCTGACGTAATGCAGAGCGCTGCTGTATCCTAAGTTTATGGTAAAACGGGCCAAGCGGTGTGTTATCTGTGATGGATTGACAAAGGAGGTCGAGCCGCCATAAGAGAGATATATATATGAGGGCGCGTCGGTGACACCCGCCTTGAAATGATGGCTGTGCACGATTCTAGGGCGGTTGATACGATTCGATCCGATTTGGTAACATCGACTGTTTCGGAACGCACCCTGACGTAATGCAGAGCGCTGCTGTATCCTAAGTTTATGGTAAAACGGGCCAAGCGGTGTGTTATCTGTGATGGATTGACAAAGGAGGTCGAGCCGCCATAAGAGATATATATATAAGACGGCGCGTCGGTGACACCCGCCTTGAAATGATGGCTGTGCACGATTCTAGGGCGGTTGATACGATTCGATCCGATTTGGTAACATCGACTGTTTCGGAACGCACCCTGACGTAATGCAGAGCGCTGCTGTATCCTAAGTTTATGGTAAAACGGGCCAAGCGGTGTGTTATCTGTGATGGATTGATAAAGGAGGTCGAGCTGCCATAAGAGATTATCTGTTTGCATCGCGCCCTGGGCACCATGTGTTCTACAGAACGTCTTTGTAAATTAATTCAGTAATGTTATGAATTGGTGAATGTGGTAGTTGTATTTACGTAATTGGATATCAGAGAAGTGATTTACTTGGATTATAATTCTGATTATTCGAAAAAGTCATTCTTTAAACTTCTCGCCCGATTACTCACGCTCCTGTAAGTTAGAATAGCGAAACCCAAGGACCTCGGCCTTTTGCTCCTGAGCCAAATTTAGATTGTTTCAGTTTCAGTTCATTTATTTATAAACATGGTTTATACGTCATACATTATAAAGGTACATTTTTAAAACATTAAGTCAAGACATTATTTATTGATAAGATTAGATTACTGATTGCGAGTATATTATTGATTATTTACAAATTAATGAGATTTAAATATTATGTTTGTTAGTAGAAAAATTATGGTAGTGCATTATTTATGTATATAGTCCAACTTTACAAGCAGCGAAGATTAATGGTCACCCAAAGAATTCATCAAATGTATAGTCTGCCTTTTCCACAAGTTGCTTCTTTATTATATAAGAAATAAGTTCATAAATAAAAACGAGAAATACATACAAAAAATATTAAGGCTGGGCTACTAAAATGTAATAAAGTTATACACCTGCATAAAATATAGAAATATAGTAATGTAACAACACAACCAACACTAGATGGTGCTGACGGTACTCTGCATCGTGATATAGACATTTCTTCAACAACATAACACAACCAACACTAGATGGCGCTAGTGGTATTCTGCATCGCGATATCGAAGTGTCCTCGGTGGAAATTTATCTAACTTAAGTGAATATGTGTCGGCAATCAAAAGTAACCTACATGTACTCGGCTAACGCTGATACATCTGAAACCCCTTTTGTGAAAAGTGTACTTAGCGTTCAGCTGATACCTTTAAAGCCTCACTGTACTTGGCGTTAGCTAATGCAGTCTTAGCCTCTGTTAATATAGAGTCAAGTGTAGAGCTCTTATAAATATAGAGTCAAGTGTAGAGCTCTTATAAATATAGAGTCAAGTGTAGAGCTCTTATAAATATAGAGTCAAGTGTAGAGCAAAGTGTAGAGTCAAGTGTAGAGCCTTTTTGAACTGAATATATATACGTTTACCTGACACCTGCGTATTATTGGATTGGACATCGTCTATTTGCGTCCCCTACAATCTGGCGCCCAACGATAAAGAAGAACCTGTCTCATCGAAGCCGAGGTTTATAACTACTAGGTCAGGGCGACTAACGACGGTGAGAAGAAAGAGTATTCCAGAATCACGCAGGAAGATGGCAAACCTAACTGAAGATCAGTTCAAGAAACTACTTGCTGCTGTTGGAGACATGAAGAAAGGTTCTTTTACTACATGTCGAACTTTTTTCGATGGACGCAGGGAAAGCGAAGCTGTAGAGGCGTTTCTCGCAGCAGTTACTGTGTTCAAACGTGTTGAAAATATATCAGATGCAGACGCAATATCTGGTCTTCCACTCCTCTTGAAAGAAGATGCTGCGACATGGTGGCAAGGTGTTAAGGATCACGTCAGTACTTGGTCAGAATTCGAAAAAAGGCTACGTCACTCGTTTGCTCCGAAGAAACCAGCTTACACTTTATACCAAGAAATAGTTGGCATAAAGCAAGGATACAACGAGCCAACAGAGAAGTTTATAGCACAGAAAAGAATGTTGCTCGCTCAATTACCGAAGCCTGAACACGCTGAAACTCAACAACTGGATATGATTTTCGGCCAGTTAAATATGAAAATAAGAGAGAAGGTTTCAAGGCCATCCATTTCATCTTTTGACGAGTTATTGGAACGCGCTCGAGGAGCAGAACAATGGGCTCAAGACTTATCACAAGCTACGAGTAAAATTGACAAACCGTATAAAAAGAATAGATGCACCTACTGCAGGAATTTAGGGCATAGTGTAGAACAATGCAGAAAATGTGCAAACGCACCACAACCTGCAATCGTTGCTACAGCTCCGGTTTCAAGGCCATCAATTTCCACTGCTGTGCAAGCTCCGTCACCATCAGCTCCAAAGTTTTCGTGTTACGGTTGTGGCGCTCCAGGAGTAGTACGTGCTAACTGTGCTACATGCTCAAAGCCAAGGCCCCAATCATCACAAGAAGTCGGATTTTGCTCTGTCAGTATTAAAACTGATGCTAGATCTAGACCAATAGTATTTGTCAGTGTTGCTGATATGCCGGAAGTGGCCTACGTCGACTCATGTGCAAAAAGCAGTGTTGCATCATATGAGCTTTATCGTTACCTTAAAGCCAAAGGATACACTTTTGACAAGTCAACACTATGGATAACACTTGCGGATGGAGTGTCTAAGAGACAAGAAGTTTTGACTGTGCTAGCCCCAGTAGTCCTGCATAAGCGTTCTATTGCGACAACATTCATCGTTCTACCAAATGCTAAGGACAGTAAAACTCTATTGGGCGTTGGTTTTCTCCAAGATGCGGGGATGATTGTTAATCTACCTCAATATACCTGGAATTTTATTGACACTCCAGAAATAGTATACGAACTATATAAGGAAGAATTTGCAAAATTTAGGACTGTAAAATCACAAGCTGACAGTCAGATCAATAAAAGTGCTACTGTTTACCCAATCAGTAAATATCAGGGAAATAAGTACGGACGGGTGGACGAAGTTGGAAACAACAGTCCTCAAAATATTGCAAGCACTGCTGACTGCGCAATTGGAGCTAATGTTCCAGCTGAACCGTCTGGTTCCCAAATCCCATATTCATTGAAACGAATTGAAGGAGTATCGTCACCAAAACGCAAAAAGACTGACACTTTATTTGATGGCTACTCACCGCGATTTGCTGACAGTATGTACCGTGATGCACAAATCAATGTCGACCGGATGTACGATGAATTGGAACTCTCTCCGAATTCTGCGGCTCTATTTCCTGATGAGATCAATCATGTTGAAATTGGATCATTGGAAGTGTCTGGCGTCGGAGTGTTGTTGGATGACGACCAGGAACGTTACTTCGAGCAGTTGTTGGAGAACAATCGAGATATTTTTGAATCAAACGGCCAACCAACAACACAAACTGAACACTGTATTGATACGCAGAACCACACTCCCATAGCGGTACCACCATACCGCCTTTCACCCCCTCGGCGGGAAATTTTACGTGAAGAAATTGACAAGATGCTGACAGAAAAGATAATAGAACCATGTGTCTCGCCATGGGCAGCACCAGTTGTGATGGTACCGAAACCAAATGGTGAAACTAGAGTCTGCATAGATTATCGTCGGCTAAATTCGATTACTGTACCAGACAGTTATCCTATTCCACGAATTGATGACTTGTTGCATGAAGCAAAGCCAACAAAGTTCATGACAACACTAGACCTGAAAGCTGGGTACTGGCAGATCATGATGAGGAAGGACGATCAGGAAAAAACAGCCTTTATTACTCCGTTCGGAATGTTCAAGTTCCTTAGAATGCCGTTTGGACTACGAAACGCACCTGCTACTTTTCAGCGGATGATTGATGGTTTCCGTGTGATGTTAATTGACGTTAAGATGCTAGCGTACCTTGATGATCTGATCGTAATGTCAGTTTCCTTTGAATCTCACGTACAAGACCTGGAAAAAGTCTTCAGCAAACTAAGAGAGTTTAATCTGACAGTAAATAAAAAAAAATGTAAGTTCTGTTGCTCGTCAGTGAGGTACCTGGGACATGTAATAACCCCTCAAGGTTTACAGATGGACCCTGAAAAAACGGCTGCTATTTTGATGCGTCCACCTCCGCCAAATTTGAAACACTTGGTCTCCTTTTTGCAAACGTGTTCATGGTACAGAAGATTCATCGAAAATTTCGCTAAAATTGCAGAACCTTTAACAAGATTAACAAAAAAGAATGCTCACTGGAATTGGAGTCAGGAAACACAGACTGCTTATGAAGAATTAAAACATCGTCTGACAAGTGCACCGGTTCTTCGTCAAGCAGATGAGACAAAACCATACGTTGTCAAGACAGATGCTAGCAGTTACGCTATTGGAGCAGTTCTTCTCCAGGGGAGGGTGAGAATGAGCACCCTGTCGAATATTCCAGTCGCCTCTTGACCTCAGCAGAGAGGAACTATAGTACAACCGAAAGGGAAGCCTTGGCGGTGGTTTGGGCAATGTCCAAATTCAGAGGATATGTTGAAGGGTTACCTATAGTTGTTGTGACGGACCATCAATCTTTAACATGGTTGATGAAGCTAAAGTCTCCAAATGGAAGACTAGCAAGATGGGCGTTGCAACTCCAGGCATATTATTTGTCAATAAAATATACTCCTGGGAAAACAAACGTCGTAGCAGATACTCTTTCTCGACCGCCTTGTACCGAAGAAAATGTAGAAGAGTGTGGCATATGTATGGTCACGGTAGACTCTCCGACGCGGAATCCTACGGACATGAGAAGAGAGCAAATGAAAGATGAAAAAATTAAAAGAATAGTAACGGCATTGGAAGATGAAAAAGAAGCTGAGAATGCATATTATTGGAGCCAGAAGGGATACTTTATGAATAATGGTTTATTATACAGGAATAGCCCTCATAGCGAAAGTGACGATGCTCAACTACTGGCACCAGAACATGAATGGGCGAACATACTTATAGCCTACCATGATGATCCCCTTGCCGGGCACGGTGGCAATGACAAAACATTCCAAAGAATTGCGAAAAGATATTTTTGGTCGGGAATGAGGAAATATATAGAAAGTTACATAAGAAATTGCTTAGCCTGCCAGAGATACAAACCTTCTAATTGGAAACCAGCTGGATTACTTCAGACGACACCCATGAATAAGAGGTTCGAAGTAATTGCATTTGACTTATTTGGCCCACTTCCAAAATCAACGGATGACATGTCTTGGATTCTGATTGTAGAAGACGTGGCGTCAAGGTGGATAGAATTATTTGCACTTGAAAGTGCTACTGCTGAATGTTGTGCTCTAACACTGGTGAACGAAATATTTCTGAGATTCGGAGTACCAAGACGCATGACAAGTGACAACGGACCCCAGTTTGTCAGTGGCATAATGCAACAAGTAGCATATACGTTTAATATTAAGCAATCATTTACTGCTTTATACCACCCAGAGACAAATCCAGTCGAACGGAAAAACCGAGACCTTAAGACACAATTGGCAATCTTAGTCGAAGGAGAACAACAAAATTGGTCAGAAAGTTGCCTAGTATACGTTTTGCTATGAATAGTGCTCAGTGTGCAACAACTGGATATACTGCTGCATACTTAACTTTTGGCCGAGAATTGAGAACCCCTCATGATACATTGCATGATTTTCGTCAAATTCTGCTTACTGAGAATTTCATACCAGAGATTACACCAAAGCTGAAACTGATGGCTGAAACACTAGAGAAAGCTAGGGAAACACAAGAGTCCAAAGAAATAGTACGTAAAGGATATGCAGACAAACACCGTCAACCACACCCAATCTATAAACCTGGAGACCTGGTTATGGTTAATCTGCATCCAATAAGTAAATCTGCTCAAGGTTTTTCGGCGAAATTTGCACCACGACGTGATGGGCCGTACAAAATAATCAGGCAGCATGGACCAAGCTCATATCAAATAGCTGCACTAAAAGACGAAAAGGAGCCACTTGGTATTTACCATTCTACAGCTTTAGTGCCTTGTCACGGAATCAATAAAGATACGGTTGATGAAACCCCAGAGCCGGTGCAACCTTTGAGAAAGAGAGGCAGACCGAAAAAGCAAATTGATTCTGGTAATACACGAGGACGTGGACGTGGACGAGGACACGGACGCGGACGCGGTCGTCCAAAGACATTATCATCTTAAAGCTGTCCTCTTCGTCGGGACGCCTTCAGGGACAGAGGGGGAGATTGTAACAACACAACCAATACTAGATGGTGCTGACGGTACTCTGCATCGTGATATAGACATTTCTTCAACAACATAACACAACCAACACTAGATGGCGCTAGTGGTATTCTGCATCGCGATATCGAAGTGTCCTCGGTGGAAATTTATCTAACTTAAGTGAATATGTGTCGGCAATCAAAAGTAACCTACATGTACTCGGCTAACGCTGATACATCTGAACCCCCTTTTAAAAATATTATATATACATAATGCCTAACCATCCGCACCATTAGATATATTGAACGAGCGAGCGAAGTTCTCCGAGTCTACTGGAACAATCCGGCGTTTGTATGTATGTATGTATGTATTGTTACGAGCTGGGGTTCGGGATAAATTAATTTTATACCAATTTGCACCAAAAATCACTAACTGTCTTTATTTGAAATCACACACATTATTAAAACACTCTCTCCCACTTCTTTCTAGTTCAAGTGACGCGATGTCGCTAGAACCCTCTCGCACATTGTGGAACGGACGTCAAGGACTCCAGTCTGCATCCGTCCCTTTCCAGCCACGAATATTTATCTCTCCTACTTCTTCGTGCGAGAATGTCCGAGACATTGTCCGAATGATCTCTCCCGCGGAAACTTCTCGCATTGTCTAGTTGTGACCTTGGCCCGGAAGCGTCCACACGTCATCCACCCTGAGATTATTTATGAACTTTCTTACGCGTTCCATGATGTGTGAGATTTTTGTATCATGCGCCGCTACTACGTAACAGTATGAATGTTTGTTCGATGATAACTCGAGTATCGTTGATCGGAGTGTAATGGAATTTGGCAGGCGAGTAAATTAGGCAAAAAAAAATTAAGTTCGAACATGAGCCAAATCGGTAAAGCGCGTCATCAAAATGTTGATTAATACTAGATATTTTGAGAGCGCGTGGCGTCAACGTTGCCATAAACGGCAAGTTTCGGAGCAGTCGATTACAAAACCAAATACAAGGTTTTAACGTTCATTTTGACTTTGTTTAAAATATCTCAAGGTCATTGGAGGCTACAAGGGCCTTAAGACATAATGTGTATTTGCAAAACTTGGTCCTTACTTCAAACACTATCGATTGTTGTCATATCGATGGGTCCGTACAACAATGTTTTATGTAAAATATAACGAATTTGCGATTTTTAGCATTTTGAAACCAACTTGTTGAAACCTGGAGATTGATATAATTTTTATTTTTATTTTTGGAGTACTTTCTGAGATATTTAGTTGAACAAAGTCCTATGTGAAAATTACTTCGAGGAATTGATGCTTGTGATTGTTGGCACTTGGTGGAACTTTTGATACATTTTTGATTGAAAAACACTTGTACTTGTCCACTTATTTTCCACTTATTTAAAGTTGCATGGAGACATAAAACATTTTTTATATTAATATTAAGGAAACTGTTAAATTTGTTGGAATACCATTTTTGGACTAATTATTTCGCTAATCTTGACATTATAACTTAAATAAGTTTTATTTTTGTGAAGAATTTTACAACTTATTCAATAAACAATTTAAATAAGCGGTTGTATTATTCCACTTAAATGTAATTTTTAGTTTTATTAAGTAAATAAATAAATCCATCCATCCATCCATCAGCCTGTTTCGTCCACTGCTGGACATAGGCCTTTCCAGGATTTCGCCACTCTTGGCGGTCCTCCTGGAAGAAATGCCCATACTCACACACGCTGGGCAGGCGGGTTGGTGAGCGCGGTACCGAAACCCTTGCACCAGTGACGCCGCTGCCCGTCACCAGTCTGATTTATATAAGGCCCGGCAGTTGGGGATGGATATACCGCCATCCATCGGTCCCAGGCAATGGTGGGCCGCCTGGTTTTGCCTGAGAGCTGTTCTCTTACTCTCCCCCGAATAACTTCGGGAGGATTTGCGAGTAAGATGGTGGTACCTCCACAGTCGAGCCCGGCATTAGCTCTACCACCTAACTTAAATAAATATTAAAGTTTAATGGTTTAATCATTTCTATAAATGACTTAAAATGTATATAAGATTTCCATAAAAAACGATAGATTTGAAGATCTTACGCATATATTTCTGAGAAATAATCTTGTATGTCAGTATATATTGTAGAGGCATTCGACAAACAAAGTTGTATGTAGACATAAGACTACTTAATTTCGTGAATTATGACTATTTTTCAAAACTTGATTTACGACCTTATAAAAGATCATATTTCTAAAACATATGAAATCAGACTTTGTAAAGATATTACACAAAATGCCTCCAGCGAACTTTGTATGACCACTACTCAAAGCTATCAATTTTCAGAAAGGACAATGTTCTATGGACCCATCGATATAACAGGACGTATTATTGTTTACAAGACGAACAGGTCTTATAACAGGAAAAGGTGATCTTCTTTTTAAAAAAATCTTTTAATGCCTTATAGTTCAGATTTACTCCATAATTGTAATAAGATAAAAATGTCACTAATTATATACTGAATCACTAGTTACAATTCAATTTGTTTAAAACAATAATATTATTTTAAAATTTTAATTCAATAGTATAACAATATATTATGGAAAAGTTATGTACTAATATAAGCTGTACACAATTTAACATTAGGTACGTATTTAGTTATAAGTAAACCTTTGCTATGCCATTGCAGGGCGCTATAATGTTTTTTCCCACACCTGTACTACCTCTGTTAATACTATGTACTTACATTATAACACGCAATTAATATTTTGAATCTGAATCTGACTACCCCATATCAACACGCTACCCTGCATTACATTCCATAAAGTCAGCTCAACGCAAAATAAAACACAATTGAACTAAATATAACCCGGGGATATGTCATTTAATAAAAAATAATTGAATTTTTCTTACTTAAATTCAACTAAATTATAAACTCGCGAAAAATATGGGGATAAATTCTCGACATTAAGATGTATAGGGTCGGATGTAGCACGTTTTGTGAAATTCACTTTTTCCCATATTCTGTATCAACTTTTTTTTCTCTTTTTTTCTGTCTTGTTACCGTGTTTCTATCTCCTTTATTTTAAAAGATAGTTTTCCAGAATTAGGTCTTATGTTCCCATGGACTGGAAAGCATATGGTCGGTAACTACAAAAACATCGAGATGCCTGTGAGCAAATATTAAAAAAACCAAAAAGCTTACGGGTCCGATCTAAACAGCCGCTGTTTTGGCAATTATCTTTGTTAAATTCCATGGTTTTGATCTTTACATCAAGCTTTATGCCTCAACATTTGTTATTCGTTTTTACAATTACAATAATATACAATCTTAATGTTCCAAGTCGTTCATACTTCCATCTAAGTAAGAAAAGGACAGAATAGCAAACATTAGACCTCGTACCCCTTGCCGCAAAAACAAAGAACGCCACTTGCTTGTTTGTCCGTTATAGTGTGAACTAGGTTCCTCATGAAAGTGAAACTCAAACTCAAACTCAAATCATTTATTGCAATGTCACAAGTTTAGGGGATCTTATTATTTATAAAAGTACAGGTGACGCCCTGTTGGGGCATAGCAATCATGAGAGGGCAACTGGTTGCCTTTTAAGTACATAATGTTAAAGATTATTCCTAGGTCAAGTAAGTTAGTACTAGTTAGCATAATCATTTAGTTAAATCTATGTTAAATTTGTTAGTATTGTTATATTTTATTCAATTTTAATTAATTATTCACAATAATATTACAATTTATTACAAATTTATTCAGTCATTTAGAAGAGCTATTGAAGTATTGATTTTGTATCGTCATTAAAATATTCAGTTAAATTGTAATAGCATTTCTTTATGAGGAATTTTTTTAGGTTACTAATAAACAAAGTGTTTTTTTCTATATTTTTTAGGTAGTTTGGCAGATGATTGTATATTTTACTCAGCATGTGATGGGGACTGGTTGACACTAGTTTCATGGTTGTTAGTGGTATATCTATTTGATTTTTATTTCGATTGTTTCGCTTATTGTTCACCTTAAAAGAGTATAAATCAGTGTTCTTTCTGACAAATTTACAGGACTCCAATATGTAAATACATACTAGGGTCAATATTTGATGCTTGACAAAATAGGGTCTACAAGAGGTCATTTGCTCAATGTTTGTAAGAATTCTGATGCATTTTTTTCTGTAGTCGGAATACTTCATCAATCTCACAACTGTTTCCCCAAATCACGATTCCGTAAGACAACCTAGAATGTGCATACGCATAATAAGCCGTAAGGGTAGTATCGAAGTCAGTAGCTCGTTTTAATTGATAAAGAGCGTAAGTAAAAGAGGAGAGTTTTTTTTTCAGGTTCTGAATGTGTGGTTTCCATGTCATATTTGTATTTAAGTCAATTCCTAATAGGGTTGTAGTATGTACTGATTCTAATACAATATTTTCGTAGGTATATGATAATTGTAGGGGTGTTTTTTGATAGGGTTTGAATTGAATTAATTTCGTTTTCGTCAAATTGAGTTCTAAGTTGTATTTTTTAAGTATGTCAAAGATTGTGTCTAAAGTAAGATTTAATTTGTCATTTAATTCATTAATATTTGAGCATGGTATGAGGATGGAAAGGTCGTCAGCAAAAAAAATGCATTCTTCCGTTATTTTGTTGGGGAAATTGTTAATATAGATAAGAAAAAGCACACATCCTAGGACGCTACCTTGGGGGATGGAGCCGTTTGTCACGACTCTATCAGACCTAATAAATTTAATTTTCCCCGAGTTAAAGTCCGTATTTTTTATCTCTACACATTGTGGGCGATTTTCGAGGTACGATCTAAACCACTTATGTGCAATTCCTCTTATTCCTGCACCATATAGCGTCTCCAGTAGAGTCGCGTGACAGACTCTATCGTATGCCTTGCTCAAGTCTATAAGGAGGCCTAACGCGTATTTTTTGTTGTTTAATGCTTCGTAAATCTTTTGTGTATATCTATAGATCGCTAAGGTGGTGGAGCGGTTTGATCTGAAGCCGAATTGATTTTCGTGCAGGATTTTATATTTTTCCAAAAAAAATATTTATGCGTTTGACCATAGCTGTCTCAAAAATTTTTGCTGATGTTGTCAACAATACTATAGGGCGATAATTGTTTAAGTCCGTAGTAGAGCCCTTCTTATGTATTGGTTTTATAATAGCCATCTTTAGGGCGTCAGGAAATACCCCCTCGCTAAACGATTGGTTAATTAAAATTGTAAAGGGAATAGTCAGAATGTCAGGACATTTCTTTATTAATTTTGGTGGTAGTTCATCCACACCAAAAGAATTTTTGTTTTTTAAGTTTTTTATAATACGGTTTATTTCCGCAGGTTCAACAGGGCTTAAGAAAAACGTATTTGGTACTGTGCTAGAGCTTTCAAGTACTTTGTGTGGTTCTTTGGTTATGTGCGAATTTGCAATTGAAGCAAAAAAACTATTGAACTCTTTCGCTATTTTTTTTGGATTTTCTATAATACAATTCTTTAGTTTAAGCCGTATATTATAATTTTCCCTACTCTGCTTATTTGTTTCTCTATTGACAATTTTCCACATACATTTCATTTTATTTTCAGAAGATATAAATTTACGTTTGTTTGATAATTTTTTGGATTTACTTACAGCCTTTTTAAGTGTTTTGCAATATTTTTTATAATAGTTCCGTAAAATTTTATTCTTTGTTTGTGAGACTAGTATTTTTAAGAGTCTTTTATTGCAACAAGATATTTTTAAGCCACGAGTTAAATATGTTGTCTTTTGTTTAAAATAATATTTCATTGAAATTTTAGGAATACATTGATTAAGGGTTTTTTGTAGAGTTTCATTAAAAATATTGTAGTTGTCATTAATGACAACACACAAAATGAAGGAGTTGTTGTTTATATAAAGCATGGGTTACAGTGTAAAGTTACCGAACCGGAATTTCCAGAAGGAAATTGTTTACTTATGGAATTCGGAAAGGATACTGCAATCGCCGGAATTTATCGTCCATGTGGCATTAAAAAAACTGAGACCTTTATAAAATCAGCGAATAAACTCCTCGCCTCTCTATCTTCCTTCAACAACATAGTCTTTGTCGGCGACATGAATATTAATATTAGACCTGAAACAATTGACAACTCTGGCTTGGATTATCTCGAATCCTTGTCTATGTTAGGTCTATTACCAGCGCATACTTTTAGTACTAGACTCAAACATGCTTAGATCATGTCATGCTGAAAACTAAATTACCCTCAGTCACGTGTGTCATTCAAACAACTATGACTGATCATTTCACAATCGGCCTAGCAATCGGCTCTGCATCGATTAAAATTAATAAATCAATTAATCTAAATAAAAAAGTTGACCTAAATAAAATTGTAGAACATGTTGAAAAATCTAACTTTGATGAAATTTTTAGAACTAAGGATGTCAATACTGCTGCTGAAATGTTAGTACACAAGTTAAACACTGTTATAGCAAGTAATACGACTGTTAAACCTGTTCCCCGTAGTAAACGAATTATAAAGCCATGGATCACATCTGGGTTACTGCGTTGCATAAAAAACAGAGATAGAATGTACATAAATCACAGGAAAACTCCTACGAATGAAATACTGAAAACTACTTACCTAAGATACAGGAATTTCTGTAACTCATTACTAAGAAAAGTTAAACAAGTTTATCACAAAACTGAACTGGAAAAAGCGTCTAAAAACCCCAAGAAGATTTGGAATATAATCAGAGACGCTGCAGACTTGAGTTCACAAAAAAGGTCGAATTTTGACTTGTTATCTCAGAGTAATCCAGAGACATCTGTCAATGACGCTAATAATTATTTTGCAAATGTTGGAAAGAGTCTAGCTGAGTTACTAGTTCAAAACAGTAATCAAAATGTGCCATCAGTTTCACTCAAACCATCAATATCATCTAACTCGCCTGTTAATTCTTTCACATTGTATGACACTGATCAAAGTGAAATAGCGACTACTATTCGCAATATGAAATCAAACTGTGCAACGGGGTGGGATGATATATCTACCAAAATATTAAAATTAACTGCACATGTTTTGATTCCAGTTATATGTTACATTTGCAATCTTAGTTTTACCAAGGGTGTTTTCCCAACTTGTTTCAAGATAGCTCTTATCCATCCTGTTTACAAGTGTGGGAGCAGAGACGATGTGAATAACTATAGGCCTATCTCGATTCTGCCAGCTTTATCAAAAATTTTGGAACGTCTCATGAAAAACAGATTAAATTCGTATTTGACTAAACATAATTTATTATCACAAAACCAGTTTGGCTTCATTTCGGGCAAATCCACCGAGGATGCAGTTTTAAAACTCACCGGAGAAATTGCAAAAAAGCTAGATAGTAAGAAAAAGTGTATTGGCATATTTCTAGATCTTAGTAAGGCCTTTGATACGGTCTCTGTACCTATACTTCTGAATAAAATGGAGCGTTTCGGTATCCGAGGTTTACCCTTAAAATTATTTGCTGACTACTTGTCACTCAGGTCACAAAGAGTAAAAATAGGGGAATATGTTAGCCAGGACGCTTTATTGGATTACGGTGTGCCTCAGGGTAGTATCTTAGGGCCTAGCCTATTTTTGATATATGTTAACGATTTATGTGATTTGTCTTTATCGAACGGTCAAATAATCACATATGCTGATGACACAGCTATAATATTTGATGGTAACGACTGGAACTCTGCTGTACAAAATGCTGAAAATGGCCTGAGTATTGTAATGAAATGTTTGGAGGCAAACGTTCTGACTCTTAACATCCAGAAATCAAAATTTCTTGCTTTTTCAATTAGGAATGACACATTTTTAAATCTTACCATTAGGGCCCATCGTTGTGACAGCCCTGGTAACTGCAATTGTCTTGCACTCGAACGTGTTCCGGTTATTAAATATCTTGGCGTTCACATCGATGAACAATTAAATTTTCATCATCATCTTCGTACCCTCTCTGGAAGGATAAGAAAACTTATTCTAATCTTTAAAAAGCTCAGACATGTTGCAGATCATAACTTGCTTGTCACAATCTACTATGCACTATGTCAATCGCTTATAAAGTATTGCATATCAGTCTGGGGTGGCTCAGACAAGTCTTCAATGCTGCAGGTCGAGAGAGCTCAGAGAGCAGTTTTGAAGGTGATGTTTTTTAAAAAGTTCATTTTTCCCACAGACCAATTATTTGCGGAATGTCAGGTCTTGACTGTACGACAACTATTTATCCAAACCGTGATTCTCAGACAACACAGATTATTAACTTATGACCCTCAGTTTCTAGAGTCAAAACGACGAAGGGACCGTGTTTGCGGAATTATACTTCATAAAACGAAATTTTATTCTCGATTTTTTTGCATTCTTGGTCCTTATTTGTACAATAAACTAAGCAAGAATTGTTCTCTTTTTGAACTTACATTTATAGATTGTAAAAAAACTCTCTTTACTCTGCTTAAAACTTTTAGATACGATTCCACAGAAGATCTTTTAAAAATTTCTGAATAAATTTTATATTTTGTTATTAATTCATTAACCTAGTTACTTACGCACTTCAAAATCACCTTTTTCGAGCTTTTTTCACTTACTGACTTACTCACACTGACTGACTGATGTACTTACTCAATTCCTCACTCATAACACACACTCACACACACAAACACACATCCTCTTTCATCACTCTCAAAAAACACACACTAATTAATCAATCATACAGTAATATAAGATTTGTACCTTTCGTTAGGAATTTGCATGCTCTTCTCTTTTTGGCTAAATTCAACCTGTATCACCTTGAGTAGAAGAAACTGACTTTTAAATGACAGGCATCGCCTTATTAAGAGTCAGTTGATCACTTGTACTGTTTATATACTTAGCCTTAAAACAATATTGTTATTCTAGGTTAATTTTTTTTTTTTTTTTTTGTATCAATAAATAAATTTTGTATTTGTATTTTTGTATATTATTTTGATCAATTAATAAAATGTCCCAATTTATTTTTGCAATCTCATTTTTAAATGAGTTAATATTAAAATCGTTATAAACTCTTTTCTCAATTGTCAGGTTTTTTAAGGTTGATGTCAAAAGTGATGTAGAAAAAAGGACACTTCTATGGTCTGAGAAACCGAATTCTTTGACATTAGCCTTTGATTTTTTAATGTTAAAATTTGTAAAGACTAGGTCTATACACCTTGCACTGGTTTTTGTGATCCTTGTAGGTTCAGACACTTTTTGGTGGAAGTTAGAGGTTAACATTAAGTTATACAACCTAATATTTTCCTTTACGTCGAGGAAGTCAATATTGAAGTCGCCTGTAATTATAACGTTCTTATTAGTATATTTTTTATGAATTAATTCTAATAGTTGTTCTAAGGAGGAGTAAAATACTTCAATATCTCTACTGCTACTGGGCCAATATAATCATATAAGTATTACATTACTTTTTGGTATTTCAATTGCACATGTTTCAAAAACCATTTCTGAAGACATTTTAGAGATCTCTTTGATTTCCCTATGTTCTAAGGATTTTTTAACTAGAATACACACACCACCACCGTCGTGTTTTGGTCTACAATAGCAAGCGCCGACATCATACTTTTCAGTATTTAGCCAGGTTTCTGTTATACAAATTACATCTAAATTTATTTGCTCGTCTAAAAATGACTCGAGTAGGTGGATTTTATTACATATACTTTGCATATTTTGATTCATAATGTAGAATTCAGTTTCGAAACGTACGATTTTGGGCTACATCCTTATTTTTAGTTGAATTTGAGTTTCGCATTGTGGTCGTCTCGGTTTCATGTGGCTGACGATTGATAAGATTAGGTTGTATGACCGGTATTGATGATGAATTTGTTTCCTCTTCACCTGTGTTAGGTACATATTCTTCTCCGTTAATTATCCATTTGCTACCTTTGAGGATGGCGTGTTTCCCTGCTCTTCGGGCTTCCGATAGGATGCCTTTTAATGCGTTTCGTTCGCGTATTTGTTCGTCATCAAATAGTTCCGAGACTCCCAATCCTGTTCTTTGGAAGAAACGACGTGATAAATATCGTTATAAATAATTTGGCCAACTTCGAGTTGAACTCTTGCACAAAACATTCCGTACCCCCACAATATGGCTACGGGACCCTAAAATATTGGTAAATTTTTAATTACAACATCCTTCCATTCTTGCTTTGAAACCCGTTTTTTTTCAGAAAAATATTTTTATTAATTTTCATATTGTAGTATATATTCTACTGTTTTAGTAAAAAAATCATTTTTTTTACCTATGTCACCTTAACGTATGTAATAACTTTGTACGGTTCCCTACTTCTTATAATTTTTTGTTTTATTTTATAGTATTTCCTCCAATCTGACTAAGTTTAAAACTTGTATGTATTACCGTCTTTAAGTAAGAACCAAAACCAATAACGTTTAAATAATGCAACTTTTTCGAGGTTTCTTGTCACTCACCCTTTTGTTTTTATTATTTGCCATAGCAACACGTATTCTGTGAGAATTTCAGCTTTTTTTCTATTACGGTTGAAACTGTAGACCCCTGTGACAGACGGACAGACAGTGGAGGCTTAGTAACAGGGTCCCGTTTGGCACCTTTGGGGTACGAATCCCGAAAACAATAAAGAAGATTGTGTTTATCAGAGAATCACGATGTAAAATAATTTGTTTCCACAAAAATTATGTCATCTTAGGCATAAAATTTTGATTGCATTACAGTAACAAACTTTAAAGCGTGTTTACAGTTTGTAATGCAATAAAAAAGTAATGCATAAAGTGAAATAATTTTCTTGTTAAAACCTCTGAAAATTTGATCGAATTGCTATTAAAAAGCATTAATTGCAGAGATTTTATTAAAAAGTAAGGAAAACAACGTTGTGATGTGCATTTTTCACCATGATCCTCTTTTACCACCTTTTAATGCGTTTTATTTATGTTCGTGAACATAGCTTAATCAATTATTATGTTATCACAAGAAAATTATGTCATCTAAGGTATTAAATTTTGATTGCATTACATTTTAAAACTATAAAGCGTATACTTAAACTTGTTATGTAATGCAATCAAAATGTAACGTAATGAAATAATTTTTTTATCAGCATTTTGCGCCAGTTGCTATAAAACGCATTAATAACATACTTTTTATTAAACAGTAAGGAAAACAAGGTTAAAATGTGTATTTTGCATCGAGATCCTCTGTTACCCCCTTAAGTTTGGTAGGTAGAAGAAAAATTAGATGAAAACTGTGGGGAAAACAATGAATTACTGAGCGGTATTATAGTTGTTACTAAAATACTGTATAACTTGTACACAACTCACTGAGACTAATACCTACATCCATTCCGAGACAGTGATAATACTGATGACGAAGATGTTTTCCAAGAACGAGGTACAAAAATAGTGTCTTTTGAATGAGTCTTAACCTGTCAGTCAAACTTGACTTCTTACATACAAAAATATCAAGTTTGACAGCTGAAGACTCTTTCAAAAGACACTCTTTTTATGCCTCCTTCTACGCCCTCAACCAATAATGACGATTCTTCTAATTTTGAAAGAAATGAGAAAGCGAAAACAATTTTTTTTGGCTAGGATATATTATATTTATAAATTACATACCGATCTTCAAGTAAGTAAGTAAGTAAGTAAGTAGCGTTTATTCATGAACATGTGTCAAACAATATAATAGGTCTTAAAATTAGTTAACAGTACACTCCATGTTCTACCCATATGGGCATATGAATATTAATTAGCAGACACCCAATTATAATTAAATATTATCAAAAGAAATGAAACAAAGTCTTGGAGAATTACATACAATACCTATGTCAAAATTATTAGAATTGGATGTCAATATTATGAATAAATTAAATTGTTTTATCGTTTAAAAAGTCAATGACGCTATAATAACATTTGTCAACAAGTAGCGTAAATAATTTAGTTTTAAACAAATTTACATGCATGTCTTTAATATCGTTTGGTACCTTGTTATATATTAATGGGGCCATACAAAAAACACTCTTATTCATTAATGCAGTAATGGATTTTTGTAAACATAGTCTATGGCGATGTTGCATGCGTACACTTTTATTGTGCGTAGTGGAGACTTTAACAAAGTATTCCGGATTCAATTTTACGAAAATAGCAATCTCGAAAATATAAAGTGATGGTAATGTTAGCAATTTTAGCTTTTTGAAATACGGTTGGCAGCTATCTCTTGTTTTAAGTTTACACATTGCCCTAACACACCGTTTTTGTGCCTTAAAAACAATTTCTTTGTGTGTTGAATTTCCCCAAAAAATAATCCCATATCGCAAAGTCGACGTAACAAAACCGTGGTATGCTGTTAGAGAGTTTGCCTCGCTTAGGATTTTTGCTAGTTTTGATAATAGAAAGGCATATTTGCAGAGTTTGTCTCTCACAGTTTTTATTTGTTGTTTCCAATCTAATTTTCTGTCTATAGTTAGGCCTAGAAATTTTGTATACTGGATATCGTAAATTTTTTGGCCATTATATTCAATGTTTAAATTGCCTAGTTTTGAAATATTTTGATAAAAATTCATCATGTAAGTTTTATCTAAATTAACGGTTAAATTAGTCCTATTCATCCAAATTATTATTTCTTTTAAAGCGTCATTAATTTTGGTTTCATTGTCATCAAATTCATTGCATTCTATAATTAAAGTGCTATCATCAGCGAATAATGTCATAGGGTGTGAAACATTTTCCGGGAGATCATTTATGTAAATAATAAAAAGCAGCGGTCCTAAAACACTTCCTTGAGGAACGCCATATTTAACAAGTCTTGCATTTGATTGATATTTTGTTTCGCGCTTACTTTTCACACAAATCTGCGAAATTTCAGTCGATTGCGTTCTATTGTTTAAATAAGATTGTATTAAATCTAGTAGGTTTCCCCTTATGCCATATGCATATAATTTTTTTATTAGTAACGTATGATCTACGTAGTCAAAAGCCTTTGTCATATCCATGTAAAGTGCTACTATGGGTTGACTTTTATTTACACTGCTTGTTGCGTATTTGAGGAATTCGTAGACTGCCATATTTATTGACTTGCCCTTACGAAAGCCTTTCTGTTCCTCGGTGAGTATATCAAATTTTTCTAAGTAAGATACAATAGAGTGGTATATGTACTTTTCAAAAACCTTAGAGAATATAGATACTAAAGCGACTGGTCGATAAAATTTCATCAACTCTCTATTCTCCTTCTTAAAAAGCGGCTTAATGATTACTGGCTTGAGACTTTCTGGAAATACACCAGATTCAATACAAACATTAAGTATGTGGCTAAGTGGGTGAGATATAATATCACTGACGTATTTTAGTACCTTAGTGTGTACACCATCATAACCGAAACTATTTTTGTTTTTCAGTGAACCAATTATTTTCCATATGCTGACTGGAGTTGCAGGGTTCATAAACATCGATTGACTTTGATAGTTTATATTTGTTTCGGAAGACGGAAGGTCTTCATTTATCGGTTTTATTTGGTCAATAAAAAAATTATTAAAGGCTTCCGCAATCTTTAGAGGGTCAGTTATTTCGTAGTCATCCACTTGTAGTTTTCTAATTGGTTCATTGGGAAGTGTTGTCTTAGAATTATTAATTATATTCCAAGCAGTTTTTGATTTATTGGTAGATTGTTTGATCTTGTGATTGTTTTGTGCTTTTTGGGTTAATTTTATAATTCGCTTGAGTGTCTTGGAATAACTTGTAAATGTTTTTTTATTACATGTCGATGGATTGGATCTCCATTGCCACAGGAGTTGTCTTTTTCGTTTGCTGCACAGTTTGATGTAGAATCAATCAGAAAGTAGAATCTAGATACAAAATAACACAAAACGACAAACTCAAGATGAAAAGTCAGAAAATTAAAATGTATTCGTTTCTGTCAACATTCCTAATGTTCAAAAAGAAAATGTGTCAGCTTTTGTCTACAGTCAAAATGTTCAAATTAAACGAAGCTAATAGCAGCATCAACAATAAAAATCGGAAGAGAAATCAATACTGCTGGAATTTAAATAAAGCCAAGAAGGCACATATGAAGAGATTATCATATAGATCAAGTTTTGCAAAAAAAGAAAGATGTAGTAAGTAGAAGAAAGGGTTTTAAGGAATCCTGCTCTTGTAGAATAAAATCCTTTTAAAAATTGGTTGAAGAAGAAAGAAAAACCATTCACGTAGAATTTGGCAAACGTGTTTAGACTGGTAGCAAAGGAGGCAATAATATGTTGTACTTTCTTAAATACATCATAGAAAATAATAAACATTGCTTTTATTTACACAAGAATAAACTCCGAATAGGTTTATTTTGTTCCCACTGAATGTCGGTTATAATGTTTATAAAACCATATTGTGTATTATCTTTGGCATGAAGGGTGCATTTAAACATAGTGACTGTTGTGACCCACAATTTTAAGATTTTCCGAATCTTAAAGTCATATTAAGATCACAGAAAAAGAAAAGAAAGTTCGCAGTTTCAGTCTTGGAAAGATTTTTATGTTTTTTGAAAAACCATGAGGAAATATATTTAAATGTTGCCTAGTTTTTTCAACAAAATATTAAAATAGTCAGAAGCACAAAGTTGTATTTTTTAGGTATGACTCATAAAAATTGAATTGATTTGATTGCATAAAGACGGTTGTTGAAAACTATCCAAAATTTTATGCATATAATTGGCCAAATTTTTAAGGGCATAAAGTCGTATATTGTCATATGACCAAAAATATTCCTTGAGCTCGGAGAAACATTAGTGGCAGACCATATTTTGTTGATATATGAAATGTCGTATATTACTACCCTCTTTGAAATAAATGAGCCGCACACCTCGGTAAAACGCTTGACTCAGTCAATTTACTGTTTTCTTGAATCTTAAAAAAGAAAGAAAGAAGAAAGTAAAAGTTTTTATTTGTCACACAAGAAAAAATAAATTACAAACTAAATACATATACAAAAAAATAATCTTACATGTGACAAAAAGAAACCATCACAGCATTTGCTGTAGATTGCAAGCAATTCTACAACGCTGGTTTTCAGATGGCTCCATTTCATACTTATTTAATAACACGACAGGTAGGCTTAATGTTGTTGACAATATACATATATACAAACTTCGACCAATATTGGTCGAAGTATACAAAACATAATTTCTTATAAAAGAATCATTTATACATTATTTTTTATGAAATTTTGAACATTATTAATAAAAATATATTTTGGTACACAATAATTAATTAAATGTTATAAATAAAACAAAAACATGGTACTGAATTAAAAATGAAAATGAAAATAATAGAAAGTTTATTTAAATTAAACTGCATGTTATTAACCAACTAGTAGCACGTCCTGTCACTGGTAAAACTACTAAACTTAATAATGATGATGAAGGACTGTTTAAACAAACAAGAAATGTAAAGATTAATAAAACAAATGATAACCACTCGACAACGTCCTCCCCTCATCAAAACAATAATACCACTAACCAGTTATTTCGCTAAAACTATGAAACCCCATTTAAAAAACACAAAAACAACGAAAAATATTGCTCATATTAATATAAGAAGTCTTAATCAAAAAAAGTTATTAGAATTAGAAGTGTGGCTCTCTAGTCCAGAAGGGAAGGACATAGAAGTACTATGTATAACTGAACATCATAGGATACAAGGTGATTTGAATCTTAAAAAAATTGCAGATTTTGAACTTGCCAGCAGCATTTGTCGTGAAACCAGAAAGAGCGAAGGAGGTTCGTGCATATTTGTACGTGAAAACACCTCATATACTGAGTTACCGAAGGTCAAAAAATTCTCTATCCTGTACCTATTTGAGGTCTGTGGGATTAATCTAAATGGTACATATATTCTTTGTATAGATAGACCCAATACGATAGCAAATGACAAATTTATTAAAAACATGGGTATGCTATTGAACTATGTTTTCCAAAACAATGAGCGCAGGTTGATAATTTGTGGTGATTTCAATATAGATACGTTAGTGGATAGTTCTGAATTGAGGGAGTTCGATTCCCTAATAGTGTCATCCAACCTAAAGAAATACATATTTGAGCCAACAAGAATTACAAATCATAGTAGAACTTGCCTTGATAACATTTTATCAAATACTGAACTTAGTGAAGCTCGGGTCACAGAAATTGGCCTTTCTGATCATACCCTTCAGTATGCCTCTTTAAATATCCCTATCAAGAAAAACTTACAAAATTATTATATTTTTATCAGGGACTTAAAGGATTCTAACATTGAAAAACTCAAGGCTCACTTGCAAAGCATGACTTGGAACGAAGTGTTTGAATCTGATGACGTTGATAAAGGTTTTAGTTACTTTCACGAAACTTTGGCAAAGGCATTTGACAGGTCTTGTCCTTTAATAAAAGTAAAGGGTCGTCTAGGGCGGCATGATACTGGCTGGATTACACCAGGAATAAGAAAGTCGTGCGAAACGAAGAGATATCTATTCATTGAGGTAAAAAAATCTAAAAATAATACTGCATTAATCCGTAAGTACAAGTCCTTTTGCTCTAATTTATCCAAAGTAATTATCCTCGCGAAGAAAATGTACAACGAAAAAAAGATAATCAATAGCTTATAAATGACCATGCTAAGGAGACAAAACTTTTTGAGTTTAACAGTTTCACTTGTTTAACGGACGGAACTGATAAAGCAAAATCTAACACTGAAGCTGCAGATCTCTTCAACAAATTCTTCACCACCCCGCGTAGTCCATAAACAGCAAATATTCAGTCAAACAATACGTTGCCTCCGTTCCACTCTCCTTCTATGTTTTTAAATCCAATTAACCAACATGACCTATTAAAAGTAGTAAATTCCTTAAAAAATAAAAAATCCAGTGGTTACGATGAAATTTCATCTACTGTTTTGAAACAAATCTTTGAGGTTATTGCGGATCCCCTTCTTCATTTGATCAATCAATCTATCAGTGAAGGCGTTTTTCCATCGAAATTAAAAAAAGCTAACATAAAGCCTGTTCATAAAAAAGACAATAAGTTACATGTTGGCAACTACAGGTCCATCTCCTTACTACCGTCTTTATCTAAAGTTTTTGAAAAGGTGATGGAAAAACAATTGAGATCATTTCTAAACTTTAATAAGGTACTTTCCAAAGAACAATTTGGATTCCAGAAAGGAACTTCTACAACGGATGCAATTTTTGATTTCACTGATTTTGTAGCTAAAGCTCTTAATGGTAGAGAAAATGTAATAACTGTGCTGTTGGATTTGTCTAAGGCGTTTGATAATGTCAACCATGATATTATGCTGGAAATTCTTAACAGGTATGGTATACGGGGGAATGTAAATGAATGGCTCACAACTTATCTTAAAGGGAGTCAACAAAGTGTTGTTCTACCTACTATCGATGACAATCTTATATTATCTAGTGTCGAATCAAATACAAATGTTATCGAAAAAGGCGTGCCTCAGGGTAGCATACTAGGACCTCTCTTGTTTCTGCTATATATAAACCATCTACCCTATCTGGTTGAAAATAAGATTGTTATGTTTGCTGATGATGTTTCAGTCTTTTTCAAGTTTCAACGTAACAGTAATAGTGACCTAGCTAACCTTATAACGAACTCAATCAGCACCGTTATCAACGTTTACCGTTTAATTCGCTAAATTTAAATGCAAATGTTTCTAAGTCAAAAATTATTCATTTTAAAAATTATAATACCAAGGATCTAGAAATAACCATTAATATTAATAATCAAGATATTGAATTTGTCCCTAATTCAAAATTTCTTGGCATTTATTCTGACGAGCATATGAATTGGAAAACTCATATTGATAAACTTGTAAATAAAAGTAGTAGCTTTTGTTACGCTCTGCGATGTTTACGCAATATATCAACAAGTAAGGCTGCTATGCAGGCTTACTTTGCATTCTTTCAGTCCAGCGTTCTATACGGGCTTGCTATTTGGGGTAATAGTGTCAATATTCATAAAATATAATTACTTCAAAAAAGGTGTATACGTATACTTGGCGGTCTAAAAACAAATAAAGAATCGTGTAGAACATCATTTGTGGACTTACAAATTCACACTATTACTGCTCTTTATATCATTGAACTTTGTAAATTGGTTAAAAGGTATCCTGATAAATTTCCAGTTAGAACTCAAGGTATAAGTAACAGGCTCAATGAAATATATAGGTTTAATTTAGAAGCCTTATTACCTAGAACGGCAGCTTATACACGAACAACTAAATTCATGGCAGTTAAAGTATGTAATAGCTTACCAGATGACATTAAATCATTAACAGGGTCAAAATTCCATACGACATTACAAAAATATTTAGTAAAAATGTGTCCATATAATCTTAAGGAATTCTATAACTATACATGTGCTCCTAAAAATCAATTATTATAAAAGTGTAAATGCTTGTAAATATTGTTATTTTACGTTTTTGTATTTTGTAAAAATTGTATTTTTGTAATTTAACTTTAAAAATTAATTTTATCATAATTTGCTACACCCTAGGGTAAAATCACATTGATTCTAATTGTTCTGTAAATGTTTATTTAAGATCTTTAATATATACATGTGATTTAATGCAATAAATAAATGAAAAAAAAAAGTATACTGGAATGAGATTCGCATGGTATTGATAAAGCTCAAAATATCTATAATTAAAAGAGTGCTTTTGGGAAAAAACATCCTTGTGTCACTTATTTTGTTTTGATGCAGTTTGTATTATTTTTCTGTTTAATTAAAAGGCTACGTCGATGATGTTTTTTGAAAGTGGCCAATGTCATAAATTTACGTAAAGGTGGAGGCAGATTGTTCCATATTTTGGTGGCTGCATATTTGAAGCCACCCTTGAAGACTGCAGTTTTATGATATGGAGTCACCATTATATCCAGTGTTTTACTACGTGTGTTATTATAAGTACAGTAGTCTTTTGTCCACGTGAATTTAGAAAACAAATATTCTGGTCTTGCTCTATGCACCACTTTGTGTACTAAACAAGCGAGGTGTAGTTCTCTGCGTGCGTTCATGTTTAGTATACCTTTTTCATTTAGAAACGGCGTAATATGTGCGCGTTTTGGTACCGTGAAACACAAACGAGCGCAGGCGTTTTGTACGCGCTGTATTGCTCGTTCAGTTTTTTTTTTAAATCCGTGGTCCGTACACAATGTCTGCAAAATTAAACAAAGAGAGCACCAGACTCTCTACAAACACGGCTTTAACATGGTCTAAGATTTTTTTAGTTTTTTACCTTGCACTTGTTGAGTTATAATTTTTTCTAAACTAATTTTTGCTCTCCTCTGCAGTTTGTAAAATGTCATATCTGACCAAAAGCATCTGAAGTCGAGAATTTATGTAATGAAATAAAGTTAATAAATAAATTAACACAATTACTCTTAATAATTAAAAATTATGCCTAGCAGCAGCACCGCTCATTCGATTAGTCTTGCTAAGAAAAAGGGCAAAAAACTTAGCAGGACCGACCATGTCTTCCCTTTTGCCACAGCCCGTCACTACTTAGTCTGTTTATTTATGGTCCGGCAATTTGGAGTGGTTCCAAACAAAAACGCGTGAACCTTACCGCACCGACATACGGGCGAGGTTAGAGAGAGCGTAGACCTCAAACAGCTGCAGGTTTCACGGACGACGCTCTCTCTAAACTCGCCCGTATGTCGGTGCGTTAGGGTTAACGCATTTTTGTTTGGAACTCAATTATTTCCTAAACTAAGAGTGTCCGCGGGTATGACTCTTTGGGAAAAGTGGTTCAGTGGGGTCGGTAGAATATGTGGTTTCATTTAATGGTCGCAATCTATTTACACGCGGTATATAATAATTACTACTATGTTCGGTTTAAAAAGCGTCTAGGAACGCAGCAATGTATTTGTTAAGGTGTTTTATTTTATTGATATGGCAACACGCGTTGTCGAGCGGTAAATTGTGACGTGACGGTGGGTCCACCATTGATTGATTGCTTTTTAAGACAACCAGAGTTGCAAGAGGTTATGTGTTTGATATTTCATGGAAATCAGTAATTAAGTGTGAAATAAATCAGTTAATTAGTGTTAACTGTGGTCCGGGACCCATACGCGAAAATATTCGTAAATTCAATAATAGTGCAAAGTGATGTGAAAAGATTTTCATTACCACGTTTTACTGAAATAGTGTTTTCTCTGGGAGGCTAGCCTAGGGTTAGGTGTTTGAGTATAGGATACGAATCTGGCTGACATGCTGGCAGGGCTGGTCATTTGTCAGAAATCTCCGTGCTGAGGGCGACGACAATCAACGCCAGAAGAAAGGAAGGGCACGTCCAGGGGACCTGTGCTTTCCTCTGAACCAAGGTTGAGTCGTGACCTTGATCGAGCGCCGAGAACCCGTCCAGAACGAGAACGTGAACATTATACACAAAAGTGAGCGTTTGAATCGTTTACCCATATAACTGGATTTAGTAAATAAGTTCCCTTGTGTCGAAAACCTTTTTCTGGCAGGGTTTAGATTCTATTCAATATAAATGGGCCCAGCAAGCGAAGAACTAAATTGTACCTGTCTAGAGGGGGGTTTATCATACAATTGCTGGTAGCAGAGCGCGGTTTAGTCATGAGATGACCCCGGCAAACAATTTTTGGTAGCCGAGAGCGGTTTGGTCATAGGATGACCCCAGCTTTGTAAAGTTATACAGCATAACCCTGGGTTATACAATTTCTAGTAAGCGGAGCTAGGCTCAGTTATACTATAGTTGTTGAAAGCCTCGACTTATGTAAATTACAAAGTACATAGCAGGGCTAATGTGTAATGTGTAGTTTTTGTTAGTGAACCATATTAACTGAGCGAGCGCTTAGGTATAATATTTTTATAACTTTGAATTGTTAAATTTTGTTTGTTTTGGAGTATGTTTGGTCTTTAACAAGGGTATAAAGTGAGTACATACCATCAGTAGTGGGTCTGTCTGTTCATAAAGTTATGATATTGTGTTTATTTGAAAACTTTCGAGTGATAAAAATCAGATTTTTGTTGAACTTGCATAATTCACAATAGGGTTGTATTATGTATTGATATATTGAAGTTAACATACTGACTAGAGTCTAGTACATTTAGGTCTACAATAGTATTGTATACGGAGATGCCTGTGATTCGTGCCAGTGTTAGTTCGGTTTTTAATTGTTGGTATTTTCTAATATTTCCCGGTCTAACGCAATGGCGAAGAAAACTTCGAGTAAGACTTTGGCGAATCAACTGCGGTGGTTTGTTGGCGTTCAGGGAATGCTGTCTAGGACAGACCGAGACGACGCGATTGTCGAGCGGTACGAGCAGATGCCGGATTGCTTCGAGACTGCTGAAGCGGCGGTTGCGGATCTCCTGGATGGAGATTAGGATCTCGAGGTACTGTCCTCCATTAATAATGACATGGGTCAAATTATGGATATTTATAATGAAGTCACACAGGTCGCCTGTCTGATTAAAGAGCTAAAGTCAGGTGTTTCGAGCACGCCTGATGTAGGTCGTGCAGCGCAAGGTCCATCGCTGCACAGTAGGCTCCCCAATCTGGGGTTAGGACACTTTGATGGTACCATGGAGCTATGGGTGGCCTATAAAAATATGTTCACCTCCTTGGTTGACAGTAGGCAGGATTTGACAAATGCCTGATGTAGGTCGTGCAGCGCACGGTCCATCGCTGCACAGTAGGCTCCCCACTCTGGAGTTAGGACACTTTGATGGTACCATGGAGCTATGGGTGGCCTATAAAAATATGTTCACCTCCTTGGTTGACAGTAGGCAGGATTTGACAAATGCACAAAAGATGGCATACTTGATGTCCACTTTAGAGGGTTAGGCAAGGAGCATTGTGCAACATTTGAGAGTAGAGGACGACCACTACAATATAGCGTGGGAACTACTAAATAATAGATATCAGAATGTCCGTCTGTTGGCAGATGCTCATACAAGCCAATTGTTAAGTTTGCCTAGGGTAGGTAATAAGGCTCAAATTAGAACGCAGTTACTGAACCCGGTTACAGTAGCATGTGACGCGTTAAAAATGTTATGTTTACCAGTGGATGAGTGGTCGTTCTTGTTGGTACATATTATTTTGAGTAAATTACTGTCTGATACTCGTTCACGTTTCGAACGTGAGACCGCGGAAAGGGAGACAAGGCGCTCCCCACTTTCGCTGATCTAATGAAGTTCTTAGAGTTTGAGGCTAGGGCCGTGGAATCTTCATCATCGTCGGAGGTGGCGCCACCTGCTGGGAGTTTTAGGGAACCTGCCGGTATATCGGGGTGAAGAGGGCCACAGGGAGTGCAACCGCTTCGGGGACGCGTTGCTGCACTGGCCGTTGTTGCTGAGGGCCCAAATTGCCACCAGTGTGGGCGCTCAGGACACGCGTTATCGCAGTGCCATGATTTTGCGGTATTACCGGTAGTTGAAAGACGGCGCTTAGTAAAACACAATAGATTGTGTTATTTTTGTTTGGAAGACCACTTGGCGCGCGAGTGCTCCAGAAAGCGCATGTGCAGAGAATGTGGCAGGCCGCATCATGATTTAATTTGTGCGAACAGGTCTGGAGCATACGGTCACGGATGGCGTTGTGTACTCGCTCACCATATATGGGGCAATGGATGCACCCTGGATTGGAGAGGCCGGGCCCCCAATAGTTTGTCTGCCCCTCTACCAATGCGGAGCCGAGGACAGTTCTTCTGCCCACCATATAATAGTTAGTAGTTGGGGCCCCCCGGGGGGGATTCAGTTAGAATAAGAGCTCTTTTAGATTCTGGTACCTAGGGCTGTATATATACAAACGATTGGTTGTCAGGGACACGTCAATGTTGTATTACTTTTAGCAAAGAGCAAGGTTGCTCCCATGCGTACTCGTCTTACAATTCCTAAATTAGAATTGAGTGGAGCTCATCTTTTAGCAAAGTTAGCATAGCGAGTTAGCTGCCACTGTTGAATTTCAAGACGTGTATGCATGGTCAGATAGTCAGGTTGCGCTAGCATGGCTACGCGCGTCCCCACATACTTTAGAGATTTTTGTAGGAAACCGGGTTTTGCAAATTCAGAATATAGGTATTAATTGGAGGCACGTCCCAGGTGAATGTAATCCTGCGGACTGCGCATCGAGGGGCTGCACAGCGCCGGAGTTGGTGTTGCATCATCTATGGTGGGGGCCGGAGTGGCTTAAAGAAACGGAGGTTTCTTGGCCTGTCCAGCAGTTGGATAGGACACCCCAGATTTTACCGGGGTTGCGTGTGCATGCTCTGGTTGTAGGTACTAAACTAGATCCTGATTGGACGCTGGGGCGTCGGGACGCTGGGCGTCGGGACGCTGGGCGTCGGGACGCTGGGTGTCGGGACGCTGGGGCGTCGGGACGCTGGGCGTCGGGACGCTGGGGCGTCGGGACGCTGGGCGTCGGGACGCTGGGGCGTCGCGGCGGTGGCGTAGGCACAGTGTGCGTCGGGTCGGAGCGCGGAAGTCGTCATCCTTTGTTGTTACCCAAGGAGGGAAATAAAACTTTTGGTGTCCGACCGACATGTCCGTACCTCACACGCGGGATGCAACGCGTTATTGGCGATTTTACAGCGAGAATTTTGGAATTTGTCTGCTCGCCCGGTAATTTGCAATGTTCTCTTCTCCTGTGTTCCTTGTTACAGGCTGCGAGCTTCGTTCATGCAACCGCAGATGGGAGATCTGCTAGCTGATAGGATCACTCCAGTCGAGACCCTTTGATGGAGTGGCTACGGACATGGGGGGACCGTTCCTCGTCCAAACGTCTAGCCTTCGCAACGCTCGGACTGTTAAGGCGTACCTGTGTGTATTCGTGTGTCTGTCCACTAAGGCCGTCCACTTGGAATTAGAGTCCTCGTTGTCCACGGAGGCCTTCGTCGCTGCATTAGACCGATTAGTATCGCGTAGAGGTTTGCCTTCCTTAATTAGGTCAGACAACGGCACGAATTACAAGGGTACCGCAAATTACTTGAAAGATGTACATACATTTTAAGAAGATAATTGTATTATCAATGTAGTTAAGTCATGGTTATTAAGTGAAGTCGGCCAAGACCCACCTCCGCCGCGTCATCGGGGATTTAGTCTTTTCTTTGTATTGGCGACGCGGTCGCATTATTAAGTTGATATTTGTCGGGGATGGGACTCCTCGCGTCGCTGAGGTGTTGGTCGGAGGTTCGATTTTGCGACGAGCCTTGGCGACTCTTTCGCGGCTCCCGGTTTATTAAGCTAGCGGTCTGATAAGGATAACAGCCCGGAGCGGGGGATTGTTCAGTTTAAAAAGCGTCTAGGAACGCAGCATTGTACTTGTTAAGGGGTTTTATTTTATTGATATGGCAACACGCGTTTTCGAGCGGTAAATTGTGACGTGACGGTGGGTCCGCCATTGATTGATTGCTTTTTAAGACAACCAGAGTTGCAAGAGGTTATGTATTTGATATTTAATTAATTAGTTAATTAGTTTTAACTGTGTTCCGGGACCCATACGCGAAAATTCGATAATAGTGCCAAGTAATGTGATACTCGAGTTATCGTTGAATAAACATTCATACATACATACATACATACATACAAACGGTGGATTGTTCTAGTAGACTCAGAGAACTTCGGTCGCTCGTTCATAAGGATATAATTACCAGGCAGCAGAGTGACGTCACGGGACAGTACCGTGCCGTGCACGTTGTCGGCGCGGCACCGCACCGCGGCCGGGGCGTGCCAGCCAGCACCGGAACTGGCCTCGGACCCGAGCAGCTCCAGGGTACCATTGCTGAACACACGTCTGTGAAACAAACATAAACGCTACTTAAGCACTATCTGTTTGAAGTGGTTTCATTTGTTTTTTTTTATCTTGTTTTTAACTGCCATCAGTCACCCTGCCGTGTCACGCCAAACTCGTCCATCTCGAGGTAGACAAACTTGGGCTAACAAGTACCAATCGTATTTTTTTATGTCTATATATGCTATGGTAAAAACATTTTTTTTTAATTTACACTCAATACTGAGAAACTTTCAGGTATAAAGTCCTTTAACTTACATCTTTCCCAAGCTGTCATGGGAATCTCATACAACTCAAATTATATTAGATGTGCATTATTGTTTAACTGCTTTACATCGGAAATAACCGCAAAATGTCTCGTACAGATAGACGAGTTGCGCGTGACTAGTACATGTCACTACATGTACTAAGCTCCTACAGTTCTTCGCGAGCTATATGAGAAATAGGCAGCAATATGTAGAGTACGCTGGATGCAAATCGGAACTCTATTTAATTGATGATTAATTGAAATAGGCGTTATTCTATTTTACCAGAACCGGAGTGAGTCAGGGGAGCAACTTGGGGCCGCTTGAGTTCAATATTATGATCAATGACCTACCCGACGTAGTCACGAATGCCAAATGCTTACTGTTCGCGGACGATCTCAAGTTGCTCTTACCAATTAAAGGGCAAACTGACTGCGAGCAACTTCAAAAGGACATAAATAGAGTGGTAGAATGGAGCCTGAAAAACAATCTGCAATTCAATATGAACAAATGTTCTATAATAACATTTAGCAGAGCACTGGCACCACTCCACTACAAATACCAATTGGACGATGCACAAATATCACGAGTGGATTCGGTAAGAGATCTGGGGGTAAGGCTAGATGCCGAACTGAGGTTGCGCGAACATGCTGTTAATGTTTGTAAAAAAGCGTATAGGAGTTTGGGATTTATACTTCGCGGAGCGAATGGGTTCACAAACTTAAAAGCTTTGACAGCAGTGTACGGAGCATTGGTCAGAAGCCAGTTGGAGTGCAATGCCACAGTGTGGGCTCCACACGAGACAAAGTACTGTCAAATGATGGAGCGCATACAAAACAAATTCACAAGATATTTGTACTGGAAAATGTACGGCGTCTACCCTTTCTATCCATTGATGTATCCAACCTTATTCGTGCTGGGCATGGTTGGATACAACAAGCTGGAAGTTAGAAGAAATATGTCACTTGCGCTATACATTTTTAAGGTTTTTCGAGGTAAACTCGCTAATCCGGCTATACTGGAGGGGGTGAAATTATGCGTACCCGATGAGTATGTGCACAGGCGCAGGAGGCCACGTCTATTCGCGGTGCCTAACGGGAGGACCAATTTGCTCGGGAAAGCACCTTTGACGCGTGCAATGCATTTACTGAATCTGGTGGCGGACAAAATTGACCTGTACCACTGTTCTCTGAGCGAATTCGTAAAGATGACAATATATATTTTATTTTATGGTGAAAATGTTTGATATGTGTTGATGTGTCTAATGTTAAGAATTAAATGAGTTAATTGACTACACTATTGCATTAGGAATACCCTGTAATGATAGCTGTAATTTGATAAATACATAAATAAAATAAAATAAATAAAATAAAATGTCGGGCTAGTTCAATGTATTATTTTTAGGCTAAATGCCACATGGCAAAGCATCAATAAACTACTCTTAGATCCAAACAATAAAGTTGACATCCAAACATTAAATCATGACGCTCAACCACGCAATTCGATTTAAAATCAATTCGAATGCTTACATTAATTTCGATATGCTAACCTTTGTTGTGCCATTCCTAGAGATTAGCTAAAAGGACTAGTATCCAGGCAAAACAAATCATCAAAAAAACTTGCGTAGAGGGAGAAATGAGGATACGGCCATATTTAAATATCCAGCTGGTGAAAATACTTTTAAAAACAGAAATATTACGGCGGCTTAGACTGGGAATTTTTAGAAGCGCCAATTTTGTTATTAATGATATTATAATTTTTGAACAATATTGTTGGATGACACATATGTTTTAAAAGCTATATGGGTACGGTCAATCTCCTTTCACCCTTAGTTACCCTCAAAATGTAAAGCTAGACAGCGGTGAAAATCCCACCCAAAAACATTCATTAGTTTTTAGATGAAAGTTTGTTTTTACCTTCCAAGGATTCTTTAGACATTAACTTGAACAAATCGCGCAATCCGTAGTTTGTGATCTGAATAGATTTGTGAAAATTATAAATTAAAGAGTACCGATATCCGGGTAATGTGTGCAGAATCGAGCCGTCGTCGGTGAGCCAGTGCAGCGTGGGGTCGGGCTCCCCGGTAGCTCGGCACGTGAGAGTGGTGCCGTGTCGCGTCCCGTACCGCACCTGCGCCGGTGGCTCTACCGTGAAGCGCGGCCCTGAGCCCTGTCCCGCCTGTCCCGCAGCCACTCCTGCCGCCTCCGACACCAGCCACACACCTGCACCGCACATAAATCATCTTATTATTATCATGACAAGAGTATATAAGTTCCTACAATAATAAGTGTAAATAATTCTAGGCTAGATCTGTCAGCTATTGACGGCGGTGTCGATCGGTCGCTCTGTGCCTCGTTTTGTTCTGAGGTGCCTCGCGATAAGAAAAATTTTCCAATCAAATTGCAGTTTATCGAAACTCGGAACCGGAACATTCTAGTACCCTCGACCGATCATGGGGGACTGTGAAAAATGTGGCGATAATGTCACAGATGGTGTCTCTTGTTCAAGCTGCACTTGTGTGTTTACCATTACAACTGTTCTTCCATCCGGGAAACAGTTTATCGAAAATGGGACGCTGTAAAAAAGGCCCAATGGAAGTGTGCGTCTTGCAGCTCAAAACCGGTTTCCCCAGGTGCTACTCTTACACCGGTCCCGTTCATCACTGGGACGTCTGATACTGAAGTGACCCTTTCTTCTGTGCTTGCTGCTGTCCACCAGTCCCATGACGATCTCAAAACAAGCATACATAAAGTTCGCAAGGACATTAAGGACATCAATAAGTTATTAGGATCACATGGGAAACGGATTTATAATGCCGAAAAACAACTATCTTCTCAAGACGGTAGGATAGTATCGCTCGAAAAGAAATTAGCTGAACTCGAAAATCAGCTTCAATTCAAGGATCAGCTCGGTCACCTAAATAATATTGAAATCGCAGGTGTTCCACTACGAAAGGACGAAAATTTAAACAGCGTTCTTCACGATCTTAGTGTTACGATCGGGGTTACTCTGTCAGTGAGCGACGTCGATACAATCCATAGAGTTCAAAGATATCCCACGAAGAACCAGCAGAAGGATGAGGTACCGAGCGACAATAAAGCTGATGATGCAGAAGGTCCGGTTGGGCAGGAGCCCAATATCATCGTTCGCTTCACCCGACGGCAGATACGAAACCAGTTCCTGGCTGCAGTGCGCGTGCGACGAGGGCTCACCACCGCTGACCTCGGGTTCAATGGGCCGGCCAATCCGCTGTTTATACGTGAACATCTTAGCCCTAAGAATAAACTGCTTTATAAGGAAGTTAGGAGCCTATGTAAGAAGAACAATGCTGCTTTCTACTGGGTACAAGACGGTAAAATTCTTACCCGGAAAACTGCAACTTCTAGGGCTATTTTAATCGCTAATGAGTCTGATCTTGGTAAAATATGACTTTTCTGTAAGTATCAATTTGTATGGCTAACAATATCAAACGTTTACATACTCATTATTAATGTTTATTTTCGCCGCTTATCTAAGCTAATGTGAGTGTGTGTTGAAAATCCGCAGTTGATCTGTTCTAATTGTAAGAAACATAATGACTCATACTCGTACCTGTATAATTTAAGCCTGCCTCATTCTCGCCGCCAAAAAATTCAATGCAAATATCAAACTAACTGCAGTACTGTAACCATCACTATTACATATGACTATATCATTACTAAATACTGTTATATACCATATACTTCGTCATGTCTCAATTAACCTTTCTATATATTATCAAAACACAAGGGGGCTTCGTACAAAGTCACACGGCTTTTTGTCTAGCGTGCTTGCCAATAATAATGATATATATTGCATAACCGAAACATGGCTCGACGATGGTTTTCACAGCACCGAATACTTCGATGATAGATACGTAGTGTTTCGACGCGACCGTCAAAATGCTGTAGCATTAACTGAGCGGGGTGGCGGGTGCGTGGTGGCGGTGCGCCGCGAGCTGTGTGCGGTGCCGCGCGACGAGTGGTGTGCGCCCGCGCCTGCCGACGAGATGTGGGTGAGCGTGCCGCTGCACGCGCCTGCGCCTGCCACCACCGCGACGTCGGCGGCGCCGTCTGCTGGCTGCTCCGCCCTGCGGTCCAAGTATCTGCACTTATGTTGCACATATATTCCTCACGGTGATCGTCACGAGGCAGAATTGAATTCCCTATTTGCTAATGTTTGTAGGTTGATTGCTTTGTTTCCAAACGATATCTTTCTCATATCAGGTGATTTTAATTTAACATATGCTGACTGGTATTTTGATGATGATTCAGGTTCCATGTGTATTATAACTAATGGCGATAAACTAGCAAACATTGCAGCAGATTTTATAGGGTTATCGAATTTTATGCAGTTTAATTCTTCTCGCAATATTAATCAAAGAATATTAGACCTAATCTTGTGTAACCACCACGTTACTTCACAATCATGCACACAACCAGTTTCACGTGTCGATGCTCACCACGTTCCCTTAGAAATAGACTTATCTGTGCAAAGTTACTCACCTCTTAAACCCGAGGTAATAGAAAGAAAACTTTTTCATCGCGCCAATTTCGAAGCAATACGTGCTGGTCTCGCATCCGTTGACTGGATATCTTCTTTCAGCTCATGCTCAGACATCAATGATATGTCACTCTCTTTTTATGATAAACTAAATACTCTTATTTCTGAACATGTTCCTTCTCGTAAAGTTACGCATAGTTCCCATGGTTTAGTAATGCTCTCATCAAAATAAGTAAAGAGAAAAGAAAGTATCACACAAGGTGGAAAAAGTACGGTAACATCCTAGATTATCAAACGTTTTCATTGCTCAGAAAACGGGAGGCTGAGGCACAAAAACAAAACTATGCATCTTTTATAGAATTTAGTGAACAAAAAATCTTGACAATTCCAAAGTACTTTTGGTCTTTTGTAAGATCTAAACTCTCAGATAGTAATGTTCCACAAAACATGAAATACTTTGATCGTACTTCAACTTCGGGCCCGGAAACATGCAACATGTTTAATGAATATTTTGCTTCTGTTTTTATAGATTCACCTACCCATCGTACTACCTCGTACAATATGTACAATCCCCCCCCTGAAGCCCCCGTGGACGTCGGCACTGTCGCGCTGTCTTTGGGTGCTGTCCGTCGCGAGCTCGAGGGAGTCGACATTCACAAGGGCGCTGGTCCGGATGGCATACATCCGCTGCTTATTGCTAACTGTGCTGAACAATTGTCCATACCCTTAGCGCTTTTCTTTCAGTTCTGGTACTTTTCCATCAATTTGGAAAATAATTAATACTTAATATTTTTTGTATGTATTTCCCGTTTTTATTATTTCTTCATTGTATTATGTATATATAATATTTTTATTCCTAGATTCCCCTATTTTATTTATTTTTTATTTATTTATTTATTTAAAAACTTACGACTATCATTTATTAATGCAGGTGTATATTTTATTTCCCGTATTATTATATATTTTTTTTATATTCTAAAGACATATTATATTGTGTAAATTAACTTTGACTTGTAGAAAGTATACTTAATGTATCTATTTTGCAAAAATAAATATTTTGATTTGATTTGATTGATTTGATTTGAAACAAGCCCTAATTAAACCAATACCTAAAAATGATAAGAGAAACGACATAACTCAGTATAAGGCCATCTCAAAATTATGTGTTTTCGGTAAAATATTTGAAAAGATGGTAACCAAGCAACTAACATCTGACTTCCGGAATCACATACTGCCAAACCAGCATGGATTTTGTAAAGGGCGCTCTGTTGAAACTAACATGCTTACTTTTACCGACTTCTTAACAAGTTCCATGGACAAGAAACTTCAGGTAGGCGTCGTGTATTCCGACTTTTCCAAAGCATTTGATAAAATTAATCATGACCTTCTTATTGAAAAGCTCTGGAAGGTCGGAATACATGGCGATTTACTTCGATGGATAAAATCTTACATAGAAAACCGAAGTCAGGCTGTCGCACTGAAGGGTTTTATTTCAGGATACCTAGAAATTCCATCTGGAATTTCCCAGGGATCTCATATCGGTCCATTATTGTTTATTTTATACATAAACGATATTTATACACATATCCATAACTCTCAATTTTTTATTATTTGCGGATGACGCCAAATTTTTCAGAGCTATCTCCTCTGTTGAAGATTGTTCGTTGTTACAGAATGATCTTGATAGCATTTTTGATTATTTCTCTCATAATCAGTTATTCTTAAATCTAGACAAATGCTATACTATTTCGTTTAGTCGTAAGCATCAGCCTATACAATTTAATTACAAATTAAACAATCAGCAACTTAATAGAGAACAACATGTTCGAGATCTTGGCGTCATCATGGATTCAAAATTATCATTTAACCTACATATTGACTATATAAAAAAGCTTTTAAGCAATTGGGATTTATCCTTAGAATATCTAAACCTTTTACTAAACCATTTACACTGAAAATACTTTATTTTAGCTATGTTCGGTCACTCCTGGATTTTGCTAGTGTAGTTTCGAATCCATACTATGCGTGTCACGTGGCGTGCGTTGAAAGGGTTCAGAAGAAATTTGTCAAATCTTTGAACTACAAGAGTGGATTTTTTGGTATGACTTACAATGATTCTCTTAATCGTCACCATTTACTATCGCTGGCAGGCAGACGTAAGCAGTTTCACTTAGTTTTTCTTTATAAAATTCTTAATAACTATATTGACTCTCCCAGTCTACTAAGTAAAATATCATCAAGAGTACCTGGTTACAGTTCTCGCAGTAAAAAAATATTCTCTATTCAGACTTTCTCAGCAACCTATACAAGTAACAATTTCTTCAGGCGAAGTGAGGATACTTACAATAAAGAATTCCTAGAACTGGATTTGTTTAGGCATACAATAAATTCATTTAAATACAAGTTATGTCAAGCATTGTCTGATTCATACCTTTAATATTCCTACGAATGTTCTATATTTTTGTTAAGATTTGCACCTATATTTAAGTTGCATTATTGTGTGAAGTGTTGAGTTCTATTACCTACTTAGATATATATATATATATATATCTTATATTTCCATATATATATATCTCCAAGTCCAATAGATCCAAGTAGATATATCATATAGTCTAAGTAAACCATTTTGTAATACTGTACATGTTATAAGACTGTTTGCATCCGAAATAAAGAAATAAATAAATAAATTATGTATTGTTAACTGAATGATTACATTCAACAAGAAAAATTAATTTTTGCAACCCTACAAATAAAAAGTGAAAAAGTGCAACTGAAATGGTTATAGGTGCATCCGTATCTTTGAAAGTTTATAACATTGAATTAGAAAGTTAATTAATCTATAAGTCGGTGCGGGTTGGCACGGCGATAGAGAGCATTGATCCCCATCCATAATCCCGAAGTCAATTTGTAAACGACAATTATCGCCTATCCATACTAACTGTCGCTAAATGTCATATCGCTAGTGATCATAATACTTCCTCGTAGAACAAAAAACAATATCTCGAAAATTTACGAAGTCACTAAAATTTCGAAATGTAACTGATGTGATTATACTTTACTTTTATATGATAATAACAGAACTTCTTAAAAATTATGCAACTGCACTCTTAATACTGTTTTATTAATTATTCATAAGTTCTATAAGATATATGACAACATTATTATCTTAAAGAAATGTCCAAATTTAAACTTACACTGTTTTTTTTCTGCACGGCTTACCGACGTAAGACGCTACAGGGCTGCGCAGCATAAATTCGGTTCTGACATTTTGTTTTACTCATTCCATGTCCCAATGCGCTTGCTTGATTTGAATGTTTTCGTGTTATTTTTCGTTTTGTTCGGTTGTTTTTGTTTTATTCATTCGTTTTTTTGTTATTGCTAACATTTCTGCAGAAGTAAAGTGGAAAAGTAAACGATGGAACCGCCGCCGGTTATTCCTTCTATTAGTGTACCGTTGTAACGCCGTCGTCGTCGCAATATTCTCGATCCGGGTACATCCTCTGATCGCGAAACTAAAAGGCGTGACTGTGTTACGACTCCCACCATACCACTGCGAATTGAATCCTATTGAATTATTTTGGCCGGATATTAAAGGATATGTTGCCAGAAACAACACTATTATCAAATTCAGTGACCTAAAAAATATTGTGTCAAAAGAAAAGTGGAAGAATTGTGTGGAACATGTCAAAAAAGAAGAGGTAAAAATGAGGAACATAGATCACCAAATTGACAAAACGTGCAAGGGATTACAAAAAGTAATGATTACTATGATTCTGTACTGTATTAATACGGTTATCTGATCTTAATCTGGAGAGACGACAAAGGCACCTATTTACTAGTGGTGGGCTTCGGCCGTGACTTTATCACCAGCCTCGTGATGAGATCTTGTAGCAGCTCGATGTGCGTCGGTACTACAGAAACGGCATTCAGACCAGGGTCGATAAAAAAATAACAGTTGGATGAAATCCATTAGAAAAGGAGGGGAATATGATAAAAATGAAAAAAAAAAATTACGGGCGATCCGAGTTCGGGAAGTGGGAGGGGGTGAGTTTTTAAGGGTTAAAAATGGTTTATATCGGTTTCCGGCAAAATTACAAGTCCTAAGGAAAAAAGTTAAATGGCAAAGTTGTAGGTAATAAAAGGATCTACAACTTTTGTGGGAATAATGTTCTCACATAACCTCAAAATTTATGTGAAAAATTCAAAAACCCAGTTATTTGGTTTTTTATTTTTATCTTTAAAAAACATATCTGCGAAATTAGTTGAAAACTTACCTTATTATGTCCCAAATACTATTTGATTTGAAATATTTATTTTTTCGCCTTATTTGGACTTAATATCAAAAAAGCACCCGAATTTTCAATCGAAAATTCTCGTGTCAAAATAACAGCTTTTTTCAAAAAGTCGGTAGGCATTTTGTTCGTTGAAATCTCTACTTTTTGATGGGTGTAAAACATTTATACATCACTATGTTATCAGAAAATGTAAAAAAATGAAAAAGGCTTGAACTTGAATTTTTTTTTTAATCACTGTACTATTTCATCGAAAAAATGTCATCGACCAGCCTTTTATACCAACAAGTCCTTTGCCACTCCAAAAACGCAATTGCATGCAGTCATGGGTTCCCTCTTGGTGCATTGAGGAGCACTTGGACATGTGGTCAGAAGATCAGGGGGTTGAGCTTCACATCCGCATAATGTGGTGGAATTCTCTCCTAATATCCGGGGGTCCTGTACCCGATAGAACGTTTAGTTTTTTGATTGGTATTGGCTAAGAGCAACTGGTGACCAGGCAACAAGTCTCGTGGGGTACAGTGTCTACTTGACCTGTATGTGCTGAGTTATTCCACACAGCGCAAGCATATTCAGCAACTGAGTAACTTAAGCACCCTAAGAACTACCAATCATTCTTCGGATTAAGTTGTTCACAATCCAACCAATATTTGTGTCAATGTTGCTAATCTGTCTGCAATATTTGTGTCAATATTGCTAATCTGTCTGCAATATTTGTGTCAATATTGCTAATCTGCCTGTTTTTGATATTTCATGAATTGTCATAATTTGAATATTTATCCTACAGTATTTCATGAATTGATAACTTGGAAACTACAATTTCAATCATTATGTACATATGTATCTTACGGCAAGCACTATGGTGGTACCGTTCGGACAAAAAATACTCACCATGCGCTCAGGGGTACCATGGGTCCTACACTAAAAATTCCCATCATACCCCCAGTGGTATGGGGCAGTGGTACCGTGGGTCCGACACATTTATACTGGTATTACCTATTACAAAGACAACTTTTTGCCGTCTATCTCATTATACTTCATAATATAGGTTGCACTGTCCCTTCGAGTGTACTTTTTCAAATCGCACCATGTAGTCATCTACTGTTCTCCATCTATTACATGGCCCATGTTTAACCAAAAGACCCGCCAGCTTTCGCCACATTTCTTTAGGATCCTTTGCTTGGAGGTTTCATCATAATCCCTCTTTGCAAATAGCCATGTATTTGGAAGTTCTTCTTTTTACACTTTATCTAGAAACGTAATAAAAATACAATAAGGTCTTTGACTGTATAAAATACCGTGGAATTTTTCAGAAAATTAATGTTTAGAACACCTTTGCTTACTTTTTTAGAGATTTCATTAAGGTTAGATTAGGTTAATTTGCTAGCAAAGAATACCCTTCTACCGTTCGCTGGATGGACACAAATTTCAACAAATAGTCTTCTCTGAATGGCTTCAAACGATTAATCACAGCACAGATCATTAAATCATCATTTATACTAAGATATAATTATTTGTGTCATTTGTGTGTGGGACAAATTATCAGAAACAAAATCGGTGCTATCTTATCATATCCAAAAGTCATCCAAAGTAGGACGAAAACGAAAGTAAAGGTGATATTTCATTTTGTTGAGTAATAATACAAATCTACATATTTCTGTTGATACTATAAGAGAGTAATTTACTTACATTGAACTAGTTTTCAAGTTGGTAGGATAATAATGTATTTTAAAAAAAACACATCAAATCGATTCAATTGTCAGATTCATTGCCAAATACTCTGTGACGGACTTGAGCGTTTTATCGCGGTGTTTATTTTGTCTACCCTAGCCACCATGTTACCAATATGGAATAATATGGGGTTTAGTTTGGAGTGCATGTTCCGAATGGCGCTAACAGCACTGAAATTACCATCAAATTACCATCAAAGACATTGTATAGAGAACAAGACTGTGCACTACGATACGAAGAACGAGCCGAGTGAGATGGGCGTTGGCAGTCGTTGGACCTTTTCTAACACGTTAGAAACTCAACAACACTATATAAGTTTATTGTATATATTATATACACTGGCAACTTGCCACGACCAGCGACAGCTATCTCGCTCGGCTCGTTTTTCGCTTGAAAATGGTATCACAATAATTACAACCTTATTTAAGGGAAACAAAATCTAGTTTAGTTGAGCAAAAATTGGATAGTGCACAGTCTTGTTATTATACAATGTCTTTGCATACTATCCAGCAAGAATATAAAATATTGATAAATCATATGAGGTTTGGAAGCGTTTCAAAACGTGCGATCACAGTGCGAAATTTCACTCGTTTATAAGAAAGAGACAGATCTATATAGGAGAAAAAGAAAAAAAATCTAAAATTAAATTAAGTACATAAGTTTAGTTAAGGTCTTAGGAAATTTTTAGAAAATTTGTGTTTTGATTGTATAATACCTCATTTTACTTGCTTTTTTGGCGGTTCCATTTTGGAAGAACTCTTTCCTCACATCACAACTACGACTTATAAAGTCGCATAATAAGTTATTCCCCAGGCAAGAAGGTGATTTTTCAGTTTGTTGATTAATACATAAAGCCAACACATGTAAATTTATACTTTATGACAGTAAAACACGATTAAAAACATTTTTTAAATTGGTTTGATAACCACGTTATAAAAAAAAAAACGATTTAATTGTCCGATTAATCGAATGAATTTTCCTCAGTTTATATTCATCTGAAGAATTTTCAACTACTCTGTGACGGAGTTAAGCGTTTTATCGCGGTGTTAATTTTGTCTAACCCTGGCAACCATGTTACCAATATGGAATAATATTGGGTTGAGTTTGGTGTTGGGACTTTCGGTGTTGGGAGTTCCGATTTTTGGCCATCTTAGGCATGCAGGAGTCCAAAAAAAATTGTCTTTGTTTTTCAAGTGTCAAATATTTTCGGCCCATATCTCCGGAACAGTTGGTTTTTGAACCCTCAAACTTCGACCCCAGGGGTCCAAAAAAAATTGTATTTGGATAGTATGAACAAATTCAACTCGTGCAAAAGAGAACGTGTCCGGTTCGCCGGGCGTCATCGTCGACGTTCAAACTATGGCGAACAAAATGACGTTTGTTAAAACAAATCCATTCTTGATTAATATATATATATTTTTTTTAAGGTCTACCAACAGATATACACACTAACATAGTATATAGATAAATGGACAAATATTAAAATTATAGTGTACATCCAATAAAAGGTAAACTCAACATGCTGTATACAAAACTACGACCACTTACGTGCTAATAAAAGTTATTAGTAAATACAAACAACAATTTAGAAAATAATTTAGAAAAATAATTAACTTAACACATTACTTAACTTTATCTCATAAACTGGAATTTATCAATACTTCAAGTTAAGTGCAAATAGTGCAATTGACAATATTTATAACTTATGGGTGATAAGAAATGCCATCTTTTTGTTTGTTCAGCTTCCTACTGTCGCTTGGACAACCTTTCACCACACAACACGGCATTCTCGTACAGAGTTTGTGCACAAACGGAAACACATCCGTAACCGACAATGTTACCAGTACGACTGAATGAATTTCGGTGCTCACACCAGTTTTGAACACCATTTACTTGGCGACATGTGAGCGCGCTCATTACCTTTATATCAATGGAGTATATGATTATTTTTTCGCGATTCGAGGATTGGCTCTATAGTAAAAATTTATCGTTAGAGGAGATATTATTTATTTATTTATTATGTAGTCATTAAAGCCAATAGGACTTAAAAGAGTACTACCACGTAAATATCCATTTAGTTACTCGTTTGACCACCCTCCGAAATATTTTACATATTAAAGAATCCTACATTTGTCCGTTTGATACTGTTATAAGACAATTAAGAGGTCATCAATTTTTAAATAATCAATCAAAAGCAATAAAAACGAAGGTACGAAAGGATGTAATGATCTGAGTCCAAGCTGTGGGTAAGTGCGGGGCGCGCGGGGAGGGCGCGCTCGTGCCGGCCGCGAGTGACCGAAACAGCTATAACAATGGCGAAAATCCAAATCTCGCGCGCGAAAGATTTACCGTCTAGCCCTTAGAGTATACATAAGCAATCTATGTATACTCTAAGGTCTAGCTTTTCTGTGCCTTAACAGAATGACTAAAGTTTCACGTTGTATAGCTCAAGTTGCTCGCCTTTGTAAAACCGGAGTCTTTATCCGTGGCCCTACCCCCCAGCAGCACACCGTGGCATAGTGCTGGGAAAGTAACTAAAATACACAAATCTAGCAGTATCTACATCAGTGAATTGCCTCAGTCTCGAAGGGTTTTTATGTTGGGACCACAATGAGACCTATTCTCTTGCAACAAACCTTAAATTTAGAGTTGAAAAACCTAAAATAACACAAGCTCATTTAACTTTTATACATCTGCGTTAAAGCCTATTTTGCTATGAAAAGATTTAGGTTATGGCAGCTCTAAATCTAATTTGCTACATGAGAATAGGTGTCGTTGAATGCCCAAACATAGTTGTTTATTAAATCCACATCTACTTGGATTACATTTAGAAATTTGAACTTCATTTTGTGCCTTTTGTGTTTAGAACAAATTTATTATCAGTAACGATAGAGTTACATTTGCATCGTTGAACCTTTGACTTTCATTTCACAGTTCATACATGGGAACACGTCTGACACCCCCTTGCGACGGGGATTCATGTTGTAAAGATATAAGTGTTTCAAATTTTTTCGTTACTATGATAAACAGGTTTGTGGATAGGGCGTTTGGATCATTTTGGAGAAAATTGTCTCAGTACATTTATAAAATTTTACTCTGTAAGTCGTAATCGACGTTTTTGGACCAGAAGGTTAAGTTTGGCCACTGTGATCAGACTGCAAGCGGCTAATAACTTTATTGCCTAAATAATTTATTTTAAACAATTACGTAAATCAAAACAATTAATAAATAATGCATTTTAAACTAACTAAAAGTACTTTTCAGTGAAACGAACGAACGTTATGAGGCTCGTACCCGAGAATGGACAGGCAAGCAGCGCAGCCTTGAATCAATGGTTCCTTTGGGCATAAAACCGTAATATCACTCTCATGGAGCCTTAAGTTATTGGAGAAAAAAATATGAGTGTACTTACATTGCAGCAGCCGGTACAGCGCCATCACGCGCCTTCATCCGCTCCCCTCGCCCCGCGCACCGCCCTCTTCTCGCCTACATCCCTGCACCAGTAACTGTAGACAATATGAGTGTACTTACATTGCAGCAGCAGGTACAGCGCCATCACGCGCCTTCATCCGCTCCCCTCGCCCCGCGCACCGCCCTCTTCTCGCCTACATCCCTGCACCAGTAACTGTAGACAATATGAGTGTACTTACATTGCAGCAGCCAGTACAGCGCCATCACGCGCCTTCATCCGCTCCCCTCGCCCCGCGCACCGCCCTCTTCTCGCCTACATCCCTGCACCAGTAACTGTAGACAATATGAGTGTACTTACATTGCAGCAGCCAGTACAGCGCCATCACGCGCCTTCATCCGCTCCCCTTGCCCCGCGCACCGCCCTCTTCTCGCCTACATCCCTGCACCAGTAACTGTAGACAATATGAGTGTACTTACATTGCAGCAGCAGGTACAGCGCCATCACGCGCCTTCATCCGCTCCCCTCGCCCCGCGCACCGCTCTCTTCTCGCCTACATCCCTGCACCAGTAACTGTAGACAATATGAGTGTACTTACATTGCAGCAGCCGGTACAGCGCCATCACGCGCCTTCATCCGCTCCCCTTGCCCCGCGCACCGCCCTCTTCTCGCCTACATCCCTGCACCAGTAACTGTAGACAATATGAGTGTACTTACATTGCAGCAGCAGGTACAGCGCCATCACGCGCCTTCATCCGCTCCCCTCGCCCCGCGCACCGCCCTCTTCTCGCCTACATCCCTGCACCAGTAACTGTAGACAATATGAGTGTACTTACATTGCAGCAGCAGGTACAGCGCCATCACGCGCCTTCATCCGCTCCCCTCGCCTTGCGCACCGCCCTCTTCTCGCCTACATCCCTGCACCAGTAACTGTAGACAATATGAGTGTACTTACATTGCAGCAGCCAGTACAGCGCCATCACGCGCCTTCATCCGCTCCCCTTGCCCCGCGCACCGCCCTCTTCTCGCCTACATCCCTGCACCAGTAACTGTAGACAATATGAGTGTACTTACATTGCAGCAGCAGGTACAGCGCCATCACGCGCCTTCATCCGCTCCCCTCGCCCCGCGCACCGCTCTCTTCTCGCCTACATCCCTGCACCAGTAACTGTAGACAATATGAGTGTACTTACATTGCAGCAGCAGGTACAGCGCCATCACGCGCCTTCATCCGCTCCCCTTGCCCCGCGCACCGCCCTCTTCTCGCCTACATCCCTGCACCAGTAACTGTAGACAATATGAGTGTACTTACATTGCAGCAGCAGGTACAGCGCCATCACGCGCCTTCATCCGCTCCCCTCGCCCCGCGCACCGCTCTCTTCTCGCCTACATCCCTGCACCAGTAACTGTAGACAATATGAGTGTACTTACATTGCAGCAGCAGGTACAGCGCCATCACGCGCCTTCATCCGCTCCCCTCGCCCCGCGCACCGCCCTCTTCTCGCCTACATCCCTGCACCAGTAACTGTAGACAATATGAGTGTACTTACATTGCAGCAGCAGGTACAGCGCCATCACGCGCCTTCATCCGCTCCCCTCACCCCGCGCACCGCCCTCTTCTCGCCTACATCCCTGCGCCAGTAACTGTAGACAATAAGAAGGTGACTCTGATTCGTAGTATATGACAGAACAATGAGGATATCCGGGACTTCGTTTTATCTCTAAAGGGATACCACGAAATTCCAAAATATGTCAAATATTACAATCGATTTCCATTTCTTAGTTGCTAAAAAAATCTATTAAAAAGTCGTTTACTGAACTGAATCTAGTAAGAAGTCGAAATGGTGTAAAACGATTACGCTTGTGCCAGATCTGCTTTAAGATCTTCGGTTTTGTTTCGATCTTATGTTTTCTACATGAACGCAAGAACAACTAGTATTTCCACCTTGTATTGACCCATTTCAAAAATTAGAATCCATAAGCGATGGATGATCTACAAGAACCCTAGAGACTACATTGAATTTAAAGTTTTAAGATCTCGTGGTAAAAAACTTGAAAAACAAAATTTTAATTCCTACATCAGATATGCAGAAGAAAACATTGAAAAATCCCCAAGATTCTTTTGGACATTTGTCAAATCCAAAAAAGATCACAATTCTATACCTAGTAAAATCACATACGATAATAAATGCTCTGATGATGGAGAAAACATTTGCCAATTATTTAATGACTATTTTCACTCAGTCTTTGTAAAAGATGACCCGAATCACACCGGCTTACTATCTGACAGCCACGCGACTAGCTCATCTGTGGATATCTCTTCTATTAATATCTCACAGAACCTAGTTCTCAAACTCTTAGAAAATTAAGACGTCAACAAGGGTGCTAGCCATGATGGGATCCACCCATATTTGATTAAAAAATGTGCAAAAGCGATTAGTCTTCCGCTCACAATTGTTTTCTCAAAATCACTTACAGAGGGCTGTTTTCCCAAACTCTGGAAGCCCGCTCTCGTGACTCCAATATTTAAGGGTGGCGATAAAACTCAAGTAACTCAATACAGGCCAATTTCAAAACTCTGCATTTTTGGTAAGCTTCTGGAAAAAATTGTCACCCACCAGTTAACAGATGCCGTTATCCAACATGTCTCTCCTCATCAACATGGTTTTATGAGGGGTCGAAGTGTTGAAACCAATCTTAATACCTTGACTGACTTCGTTATTTCTGCTCTACAAGACGGCCATCAGGTAGACGCCATCTATACGGATTTTTCCAAAGCTTTCGATAAAATTAACCACAGAAAACTTATTTCTAAGCTTTGTCAAATCGGTATACATGGAGACTTGCTTAGATGGATCAAGTCTTACATTGAAAACCGCTCACAAGCGGTCGCTCTTGGGGGTTTCATATCAAGTTTTCTGGAAATTGACTCCGGCGTGCCACAAGGATCACATCTTGGTCCCCTATTATTTATTCTTTATATAAATGACAAAGATAACATATTCAATAATTGTAATCACTTACTGTATGCCGACGATATGAAAATTTTTCGAGTAATTACTTCACTAGGGTGTTGCAGTGATCTTCAGCATGATCTAGATAATTTTGTGTCATATTGTAACAATAACTCTCTCTACCTCAATGTGGACAAATGTTTTTCTATAACTTACACCAGGCAGCGACAGCCAATCATTCATAATTATCAGCTTTCTGGTAAACACCTAACACGTGCCAATCATATAAGGGATCTAGGCGTCATACTTGATTCTAAAATGGATTTTACATTACATTTTGATTTTATAATACAAAAAGCCTTTAAACGACTCGGCTTTATTCTTCGAATATGCCAACCCTTCAAGCGTGCTGCGACTTATAAAATCTTGTATTTCGCTTATGTCAGGAGTATTCTCGAATTCAGTAGTGTGGTGTGGAGTCCTAATTATGCCGTCCATATTGATCGCATTGAGAGGATACAAAACAATTTTTTAAAATCTCTCTTTTATAATATATCTTTAATTATACCATATTTGAAGCAAATAAAACTATCTTTATCTTTATCTTTATCTTTTTTAGGACGGGCCCTACCACCACTGAATATATTAAAGCAACATTTGCCGAGCGTCACAACTTGCAAAGTCTGGCAGAGCGCCGCTCACTTATTGATGCCATGTTTTTAAGTAAATAACTAAATAACACAATCGATTGCTCAAACTTGTTGAATCTACTTAAATTTAAGATTCCACGTCCCTCCTCACGTCGTATCGCTTTTCAGTTTCAAACTGAAAATTGTCGGACTAATTATGCCAAGCACCGATTTATCTCACGTACAGTGAAACTTTACAACGAAAAACTTAGTGATATAGATTTGTTCAACGAAAGTGTAAACTCGTTTAAAGCCAAAACAGCCAAAATACTGTTTAAAAATCATGTATAGCATCCTCGTTTCTTCAACAGCGTGTCACACTATATGTTGATGTTTTCACACTATGTTGTGTTATGTTTAGTATTTATTTTGTACAACTGTTGTATTTCTTGTGTATAAATGTTATGCGTAAAAGTGTATTGTAATTATTGTTTACTTCTTTGTTATGGTTCTATAGGTCTGTTTGTGTTTGCTATTTTTCTTTATATTTACTTTTTGTGTTACGACTGTTTGTTACCTAAATAAAATAAAATAAAATAAAAATAAAATTTCTGGGTGAATTTAACCCTTTTTACGGTAGTTGAATTAGTTTTTCACTTCTTCCATTTAATAGGGCTGACTAAACTAATTGATTGATAAAAATAATATTAAAGTAATTTGTCTATGGCAAAGTCGAAGGCCGAGCCGCGTATCCAAACAAAACTATTTCTTGTTCTCATAATTGATCCTTTACTAAAGTGTCCTTGGCGAAGGTCACGTTTCCGTACGAAGCCATTTTTGACAACTGATTTGAATCTTATTAAAGTATTGTAGGTACATTGTTTGTACTTTGGAGCTTACAGTATTTTATAATATGTTAAAAAGCCAAATGTTTTTGTTCAAATTGATTGTAACAATTAATATTTTCATTTTCACTATTATAGTTCGATGACCCTTCTTGTGAAATTCGTAAATTATTATTTTTGTGTTCCTCACAAACGCAAGCCCAGCGCCGAGTCAATTACTATGGAACGTCAAGATTTCATTTTGCGAAGTCAGCAAAAAGCAGCAGCACATTACGACCTCTACTTGAGGAACACCGTGTTGTAACAGTACGTTCGGTGAGGCTCTAGTAAAGTGTCTCTGGGGTCTTACTCCCATCGTAATCGATCGTGCAATATTCGGTCGAATGTCGTTCAGTCGACGCAAGTGGTACTCTGATAATCGATTTTCGAACGAAAATTCATTTTGACAGCAGTTAGATCGAAATGCTTACTCTGAAGTTTCCGAACATCGGCTGATAAATCGATTTTGACAGAAGTTCTATCGTGATTTCTTACGTGAGCTCAAGAGGTGTCGTTGTAATATCGTAAGCTTGAAATTTACTCATTATTATTATGTTTTTGGCTGTTTTAATAATATTTATTGGTGGCATAATTTATAAATAATACGTTTTTCCATGTTTTAGCTGTATTGACAAGACTTTACTACAATTTTGCTGCGCATTTTTGATGAGCAGCAGGCTGGCCGTACAAGGTGGCGAAGAAGCCACCGAGAGAGCCTTACTGTCAATAGAATGCTAGATATAGAATTTGAAAGGCACTATAGACTGACGAGGCCTTTATTCGAAGAGTTGTGCCAGGAGATTGTTCCGCAGTTCCATCCCCGCGGAAACGTGCGCGGGATTGACCATAGATGCTCCCATGGCACAGCAGACAGTGAAGTGAAGTGACGAGTGCACTCAATGCTCTCCAGATAGTGCAAAGGCACATATACTTCCCACAGAACAGGGAGCAAAGGGGAGTTCTGAAGAGAAGGTATAATGTTTTATCCTCACTCACCTCAATGTGTTTCCTCACCATATTTTACTATAAAGGATATTACTATTGTAGGTTCTTTGATAAGTATGCAGTGCCAGGGGTCATTGAGTGTATCGACTGCACCCACATAGCCATCATTCGTCCCTCATAAGATGAAGAAAAATGCTTTAATCAGAAGCATAATCATTCACTAAACACTCAAGTGGTAAGTATTATACAAAATCTTTTAATAATTTTCAAATATTTTTGATAAATGTATATACTCATAGCTTCAGTTACTCATACAAAAATAAATAGTAGCAAAGAGTGAAAACTAATTTGTAGTCCTTGTAAATCATATACTACATAAGTTACCTTTTTGCATTCTTGATTCAAAAAGATATTTATGTTGTCTCTTAACCTATCTATGACTATTTCTGCATCCTATTATGTATGGAAACTTTGTTGGTTTAAGTTTTACCTTTCACTTCTATATTTGTTTCCTTAGAAACAAACATAAATAAATACTACTTCACATGTATTTCAGTTATGTGATGGTGATTGCATAATTATTGCAATTGATGCCTCCCACAATGGTGCCGACCACAATGCTTTCATCTGGCGCGATTGTGAGATAAAGGACCATCTAGAGCAGTTGGATGGAGACTGTGGAGTGCACTTTTGGCATATTCAAAGGATGCTGGAGGTCCCTACTGGCAGCTTGAGAGTTGCATTACACTCCTGAGTTCGCCGGCAAAATTACAATTGCCTGCAGTGTGCTACACAATAAGTGCATGTGTGCCGGACTGAACCCTGTGGAGCTGGAAGTGGAGGAAATGCAACAGGAGCAGCTCTTGCAGCCTCCCATTGTTCCACATCCCTGTGATCCCAACCACCATGCAGCAATGTTTATATAAAAGTAAATTATGGATGTGTGTAATTTTTGTGTCAAAGAGAAGGAAGAGACATACAACATTACATTCTTCTGTTTAGCAATTGTAAAAATATCTATAATCTTAATAAGAGGCTATGTAAATTTTATTTCACTCCAAGCGCAATGTGAGGGGTGGATTCAGCGCAAAAGAGAAAAAAGGATGTTTTTTAATAGATATACATATATATATGTTTGAGTTCTCTAAATGATCCCTTTGTCAAACGAGAAAAAGTGCGTTTGAAGACTTCATTCTAATAATTATTTCTATCGAGAAATATGCTTAAGTATACCGAAAATTTATTACAATTTTCCATGTGCTTCATGAAATACACAGAAAAAGCATCCATATAATTTTACTTAGTCTCTTAATTTATTTTGCTAACAAATAAAAATAAAAATATTATCTCAGTGTTTTTAATTTATTTATTATTCATTAATCATTACATATTTGTCGCTGACATGAAGCGTAGTGTAGGCTGACCTCATGCCCGCTGGACCGACGACCTGAAGGACGTGGGTGGGGGCTAGATGAGGAGGACCGACATGAGTGGCGAAATTTGGAAAAGGCCTATGTCCAGCAGTGGACGAACACGGGCTGATGGATAGATGGATTATTCATTGGCTCTGCTGGCCGTTGACTCCACAAAAGCGTGCAGAAAATCCCTTATCTCATTAAGAGCGACTACAGCCTCGCGCATCTCCTTAGCCCCCTCGGTCTCAGCTCGCACACACTCCTCCAGCCTGAACAGCCGACTACTGATGTTGCTCGAGGAAGCAGTTGCGAGCGCTAACATGCGAGCAAGGAGCGTGCGTGGTGGACGCCACTGACGGCCTCTGCCCCGTGCATCTGTTGAACATAAAACAGCAATATCACTTGGAGCTTAATTTTAAAACTTATTAAACTACATTCATCAATGCTCTAGGTTTCTTAAAAACCAATTCTAAATGAGTCAGTAGGTCTTGCATAACAAGTCTAAGATCCACTTGCACCAAGCAAACTTAACTCGGGCTAACTAACTTTTTATGCTTTGTCCTTAACAGTATAATTTGATGTGAAAAGGACAAAACAAAAAGTTTGTTAACCCGAGTTAAGTTTGCTTGGTGCAAGTGGACCTAAGTTTCTTATTTCACAAATGGATGTTAGTTCCAGACTGAAATAATAAATTAAACAATGTGATTAAATTGCAAGCACCATTTAGTTTCAATATCATTATAGGTATGAAAGTCTTGAACATTACTATTTACTATATTGTTTAAAACAATCCTTACCTCAGGGAAAGCAGGCACTCTGGCATTTGAGATAATTTATTTGCATTTTAATTTACCCCTTCAGGGAAAGGCTATAGTGCTAAGCCATACCGCCTTGTCTTTTGTGTTCTTTTCTGTGTACTTGTCTTCATAAATGATACAATCTGAAGAATTGTTTTTTATCTCTTGAAGGCCACATGGCCAAGTCTTCAATTTGTTGCTTTTCTATAGCATTATTATAATATCTTCTTTTTAGCTATTCGCTAACTCTTTCCATAGACGGCTAACCTTGACCCGACCATCCAAGTCCCACGCGCTCCTTGGCCAACTGAGGTTGCTGCTCAAGGAAGCTGAACATCAGGTCCAACTGTGCAGCAGTCATTCAAACTCAAACTCAAACTCAAACTCAAAATATTTATTGCAACTAAGTGTACACAGATGTTACAATTTTATAAGAACTTAATAACTTAGCTACCCTTATCAGGTACAGCAACACTACTAATACTATATATTATTACAAAATTCTTTATCACTGCTCTAATATTTCACAGTGTCTTAATATCTAATAATCTTTTACAAAATGTTTGCATAAACAGTAATACTTAAAAGGTAAGAGATCAGAAAGCCATATCACATTATTTTTCATCAGACAGAAAACTTTCTACTGTGTAGAAGCACTCTTCTACTAAATATTTCTTCAATGTTTTTATAAACTCGGATTCATTTTGTGTGGTCTTTATTAGTAGTTGGTAATTTATTAAATATTTTAACTGCCATATAATAGGGACTACAATTTAACATTTTTATTCGCGACGGGGGCAAATATAATTTATCTTTGTGCCGGGTATTAATTGAATGCGTATCTTTAATTTGTGGAAATGGGTTCTTGTTTTTAAAAACAAATATACTTATATCAAAAATATATATACCAGGTAATGTTAATAATTGAATTTTTTTGAAAAATGTTTTGCAGCTCTCGTTTTCTTTTATGTGAGCGAGTATACGCACACAACGTTTTTGTTTTATAAACAATTCTTTCGCATCTACACTATTACCCCACAGCATTATGCCATAACGGAGCCACGAATAGGCATAGGCATAGTATGCTGATAGTGCAGTTTGCGTGTTTGTACTATGTTCTATTTCACTCATTGCAAAAGTAAACTTCGATAGTTTTGATTTTATTTTCTCAATATGACTCTTAAAGTTTAAGTGGGTATCAAGATTTATTCCTAATAGGTTGAAGGTGTTTACAGTCTCTATTTTATTGTTATCAAATTCTAGATTAAGTTGTAGCGGGGGCTTTTGATAAGGCCTGAAATGCATCATTTTGGTTTTTTTCAAGTTAATATTTAAATTATGTTCATTTAGCCATGTCTTTACTGTTGTTAAAGTGTCTTTTAGAATGTTGGTAGCAGATTTACTATTTTCACATTTTATTAGTAATGAGATATCATCAGCAAAAAGTACACTTGTAATTTCCGTATTCAAAATTTTTGGTAGGTCGTTTATATAAATTAAGAATAGGACACAACCCAGTACGCTTCCCTGTGGTATCGAGCAGGTTTGTGGTTTTAATTCAGAATTGATTGATTTTAATTCGTGCGTTTTTGCATTATAGTTTTCAATTTGGACTAACTGCGTTCTTTTTTCAAGATATGACTTAAACCAGTAGTAGGGTGGTCCACGAATGCCTGAGCCATATAATTTGCTCAATAATATTTTGTATGATACTTTATCGTAGGCTTTTGTTAAAAACCAATTATAGATTATGAGAGATATAAGCAGTGGAAACTTACTTACATCAATGTTAATGCTTGGGTTAGTGTTGGGGGCTATGAAATTCTGTTGATACAGTAGGTATCTAATTGGATTGCAAGAGGAAGTAGTGTCAGAGATTATAAAGTATTACTTGGTGCAGTGTGGTGTGGATGGTCTTCGTTCCAGATTAAATTGTTTATCATGTGACCCATTAAAGGAAGTTCATTTCATTGGAAAGATTATAAAAGCACTTACTTATTATTTTCGTTGAATTGGCAGGAAAAACTTTTATCACGCTGCGTTGTTTTGGTACTTGTTATAGGTACCGACTTCAGTTGACATTTGGCAACATTCCCAAACACTCATATGATAATAAAAAATATGACAGCGGAGATAGCATATCACAATCAATCAAGTGTGAAAAGGATGGCATGATATCAATGACGAAATGTCAAGTTGTCGGAACGTTTTTTTTTACACATTACGACTAATACCGGCTATTGTTAGAGCAAAAAAAAAAAAACCATCGACAATGACTTCGTTAAATCATTCGGTCACGATCGAACTTTGTACGATACGTTAGTTGAATATCGAAAACGATAGTGTTTCGTGGTAGACAAGGCAAAATAGATTCGGTCGTGTGTCGGTCGTTTATCGAAATATCGTAATCATTTTCGGAGTAGGTATCCTGGAGAGGCCGAAGGATGTCAGCAGCGTTGCCGAACAACATTATTTTTTGTTATTTTTTTTAAATCCCCAGGTAATCTTTAAAGTATCTTTGGGGAGACCAAAGGCAAAGCCTAATTTACAAACGAATTAGTTTTTTGATAACTGATCCGATCCCCTAGTAAAATATATTTTTGAACGAACCTTTTGTGTTTGGCAAGGCCGAAGCCCAAGCCGATTTTCCGAATGAAACTACTCATTTTTCTGGCAAAAATGTAATTTTTAGGGTTCCGTGGTACCAAAAAGGTACAAAAGGAACCTTCATGTTGAGACTCCGTTGTCCATCCGTCCGTCCGTATGTCACAGCCTCATAACTTTAGCACCGTTAAAGATAAAGACTTGAAATTATCCAAAAAATTGCATTCACTTGCCTTCATAATACGGTAGAAAAATTTGAAATTATTCAAAATAATTTAAATTTATTAATCTAATACAAAAATGAGAAATAAAAAATATATTTTTTAAAATACAATATGGGTATCAAATTGTACATATTAAAGATTTGATTGTAAAAATATACGCTTTTACTATATTTACTGCCACCGATTTCGAGAAATCTTTGAAAAACCACAAAAAATGCGTGTCCCTTTTCCGAAACTGGTGGGCCTAAAAATATGAAAAAAAATACGATTTAAGGTTGTATGATAAACCCCCCTCTCGACAGCTCTGATTTAGTTTTCGCGTCCTGGACCCATCGATATTGTACAAAGACTAAATTCTGTGAGAAAGGGGTTTTCCACACAAGGGGGTCTTATATACTAAATCCCTTTCTGAAGATTAAATGGTTCAGAGACTCACATTCAGGTGCACCTTTACTTCCTGGACGGGACCTCTGCGCTGGATCCAGATCACCAGACTCAACCCTGGTTCATGGGAAGTCAGCGTTCTCCTCGTTGACCTTCGTCGTCCTCGGCAAAGATCTTCAACAAACTACTAGCCCAGCCAGCAGTTTTCAGATGTAGTTTCCTAAACGCAACCCTCTAACCCTGGCTAGCCAACCCGTTAAAGGTATCACGATTTCAGTAAACGTGGTAATGAAGATCGTTTCCCATCACCTTCCACTGTTAATAATAATTTACGAAACTTTTCGCGCACACGACTCGGATCACAATTAATACTGATCAATTGGTTGATTTCGTTATTTTAACCGCTTATTTCCTTGAAATAATGAACACATAACCTTTGCAACTCTGGTTGACGTAAGACCACAATATGTCCGTGACAAGACTTTTGACAGTTCACTGGAAGAAACTCCATGACACAATCTTTACAACTCGTGTTGCCATATCAATAAAATAAAAACCTTGACCGCGTTCCGAGACGCTTTTAAACCGAACAAAGGTCATAACTGGCTAATTACAGAAAAACTACAGCGATTAAAAAAGTTGCTAACAAATGAGATATATAATATATATATTATATTTTATAAAAATAGAATAATGGGTATCAATTTGTGGATTTTAAAGGGTTGATTCTAAAAATATTTACTTTTACTATATTTACTGGCACTGATTTCGAGAAATCTTTGATAAACCACAAAAAATGCATGTCCCCCCCCCCATTATTTCCGAAACTGGTGGACCGAAAAAAATGACGATTATAGGTCATAACTGGCCAATTACAGGAAAAATATATCAATTGAAAAAAAGTTGATAAAAACGGGAAATTTAAAAAAATATGTAAAGTAAATAAATAAAACATATATATATTTGTGGGTATTAAAGAGCTGATCTATGTTTGTATTTCCCATATTATTATTTATATTTTTATATATTCTAAAAATATTTATATTCTAAAGTTTAACTTTGACTTGTAGAGAGTTTAATTTATGTATCTATTTTAAATAATAAATATTTTGATTTGATTTTGATTATAAAAATATATACTTTTACTATATCTCTGGCACCAATTTCGAGAAATCTTCGAAAAACCACAAAAATCCCCCCCTTATTTTCGAAACTAATGAACTGAAAAATATAAAAAAAATCACGAAACTAATCAACAGAAAAATATGGAAAATATCATGGTACTCGTAATTTGGGATTACGTAAAGATTACAGGAAAAATATAGCAGTTGAGAAATTCACGATACCAAAATGACAAAGGAGATCACCCACCGTTCATACATTTTCTGACCAATTATTTTCATGCCGGCCAAGAAAAAAAATGCATTATTCTAATAGTCCTGAAGGTCTAAGAAAAAAAAACTATAAGGCCTAAGTCCTACGATGGTTATCCGAGATGATAAATCACTTCGAATTATTCTATTCTCAAGAAATAATAACAAATAGTAAAGTCCTTTTTTTGTTATTTAGTAAGTAAGCACATACCACAAACCGCACTGCTCAGGTAGTACATAGTACCCTCTCTTTCGCACTTATGGAGCGATGGCTGTAAGTGCAAGTGAGTAAGCAGGTACCACAAATACCGGTTCTCATTACATCTCGCTCACACTTATGGGGCGACTGCCGAAAGGTTCCCATATCATTTCAGTTATCCATGCAACTCCTGTTAACATCGGACGGCTATTACTCTCACTTTCTGAGCTCACTTTGTTTTGTTATTGCTATTTGTTGTTACTGTTACTGTTTTTTGTTTGTTGTTATCACGGCAACATGTTGTACATAAACTGTCGTGAACCATGTGAAGGTCGAAGGACTAATACGTGGGCTTCTCGAGAAGAACTACACATTGAAATAGCTCAGATTATTATCGAGGTGCTAATGGAGAGATAGGTAATAAAATATTATTGTTTTGTACCCTATCAGTAAGACGCTGGCCTATCAATCTTATTATATTATTAACACCGACCGAGCATGGACTTACGTGAGTTTTACGGAACTTATGTAGTATTTGCTGCTTTAAGGAAAACACCGTGATAAAACCTGCATGCCCTAAAAAGCGTGTATTTGTGCCCGAGGTACGGCGATAGGGCTCACCACCCGTCACGATTAGACCGTAATAAATCGTCGGTGAACGGTGGGTGACGAATGTTACTACTCAATAACACCACAGTCTACACTCTGAAACACCCCTAACAACCACTGATACGTACCTAGTACCTACGTACGAAAGGATCTCTGCAACTGCGTGGGATGTGTTTTCATTTTTTTTTTTGTTTATTTGAATGGTATAAAAAATTGTATTACAGTGACTGTGGTGTAAAACATCGCATCGGTGTAGGATTTTAAAGAAAAACTTATTTACGTATTGTCGTAGTAAATCTTCTAAGTTATCTTCTAAGAAACGTACCAGGTGCGGCTTATCAGAATCGAGAGGTGAGCTGTCCGAGATATTGTCGCTGTGTGTATGCGTTAGTTCATGCGTACTGGCACGCACACATGTTAGCCGCACCTGGTACGTTTCTTAGAAAATAGCTTACTATTGTGTTTTAACTGTGGTATTGTTGTCTTTTAGGAAGAACCGACGGACATCATTTGCCGACCATGCTGGCAAAGGGCTGAAAGAACGCATCTACGACGTGTTCGCGAGGCACGTCTGGACGATGTACCAGTGGATGAGCCTGCCAAAGAAGTCGATAACCGTCACCCTGTAACATTGACTTTGCCGGGATTTGTTCGGACACCGAACACTGCCAATAGCTGTATTTATCAACATTGCGAGAATGTTTCTAGACATAAAATACCAAATGAAGTGGTTTTGCGTATGCTGTGTCGTTACACTCTATTCATGCCAGATATTGCTCGAGTTTGTCAAGAACACTTAGAGCAGGACCTTTGGCATACACTGCCGTTACAAGAAAATCTGATTGAAGATTTTACAGCCTCCCAAATAGTAAGTGCTCTGACGATTTTGACTAGTCATATTACAATAGATGTTTTAAACTTCGAGGAATATCGAGTAATAAATGAAAATGAATTCCACGATTGGACAGGCCTTACTCATGAGCAGTTTACTGATTTACTCGAAAATACTCCAAGTCTTAATGATAACCGTCAAAAGAAGACTATATTGGCGGCTTTATTAGTTAAACTTCGAACAGGAGATTCAAACGCAAGACTTGAAAGAGTATTCAAAACAAGTGACACCGTTTTCAGCGGCTAACAGCCAACAATTGGTATAGATTCAATGATGCGTGATTTTGTTCCCTTGCACTTAGGGTTCGACCATATGTCTAGAGAAGATGTGGCCCAAAGAAACTTACTGATTCCAGAAACACTATTTGGAAATCCGGGTAGTCCCCCAGGAGAAAGAAAGGCCTTAATAATGTGCGATGGTACATATATATACAATCAGAAAAGTGCAAACTACCCTTTCCAAAGAAAATCTTTCAGCAGTAACTATAAACACAGGAATCTTACGAAACCATTTTTATTCGTGTGTTGTGATGGTCATATAATTGATGTGTCCGGACCACATGCTGCTACTACTTCTGACGCAACAATAATCAATTCTGTGATAGATAACGAAGAGAGTGTCATTCATTGGTTTTTTGGACCAGGGGATGTTTTTATTTTGGATCATGGCTTCAGAGACGCAATACACAACCTACAATCTCATGGATATTCAGTACATATGCCACAAACAAAATATGCCAACGAGACCCAGCTTACGACCGAACAAGCAAATAACTCTAGACGTGTGACAATATGTCGTTGGGTGATAGAGGTAGTAAATGGGCGAATTAAAAGGTATTTTCACTTGTTGCGCGTTGTATTTAACAATCGCGCCTTATTCCACATGATGGAATACTTTAAATTCAGTGCAGCAATAATAAATGCTTACCATACATTAATTGTGGACAATGTGCGGGCCCCAACATTTTCGTGAGAGAATGAATGTTCCAAACACTTTTTTTCTGGCAATGGTATAAAAATTCTGATCTAGTTACGGAATTTAGATACAAACACTTATCCTCTATTTTAAACTCCTTTCCAAAAGCGCTGAAACATTTTATTCTTTATACTGTTGTAATTTGTTATCTTAATGCCAATCTTCATGATCTAAGCTAACGAATTTCCTGTAAAAAAATTATTCCCTACTTTACCTCTTATCCAGAAACTCTTAAAATATATTACTCCTATTTCTAATCAAAATGCTTATGTGATTAATAATTGTCTTGATTGAAACTAACGAATTTTCTATACAAACTTCCATCCCCTATTTTAGTTCCCTAAAGAATAATTTTTCATTTAAGTCTAAAACTTATTTGAATGGTACGGAACCCTCAGGGCGGGAGTCTAATCGCACTTGACTAGTTTTTATCTTTTTCCTCTGATTAAATTATCTGGTATAGTGCATTCAATTTTAGCTGGCGTCTTTCCACTTGAACATAAACAATAGGGGTAATAAACCAAACACTCATAGAGCCCATTCATTTTTAAAGGAGCCGTTTCGGCCTTATCTGTTTTGTTGCAAACCAACCAGTGTTGATACTTTTGAATATTCATAAAATAATTGTATAACACCTAAACAAAATAAAATGACAAATTTAATCATTTATTTACTATAAAGTAGAAAATCAAAACATGTTGTTTTTAAATTATGACGACTCACTGATGTCTTCTGATTCCGAATTATTTTCCAGAGTTTCATTGTCCGATGAGTCGCTTCCAACATTTATTATAAAGTTAGTGCATGGTGGTTTTAAAAATCTTTGTTCAATTTTCTTAGTGATTGTAAGAATTCTTCCATATAGATGCTTGTTGTAAGCATTCGGATTATGGTCTTTATTATTTTCACACGACACAGTGGAATATGATTTTACCCAAGGACGAAAAAATAGAAAGACGTAATATTTCCACTGAACTAATCTCTTCGAAGTTTAAAAAACAACTGAGTGGTATTTCTATTTGCTTATATTATTAAAGGGAAGATAAAATAAGGAAAGTATCAAAAACGTTTGAAACACCTCCTGCCGCACGTGTTTTACAAGTGTCTATTGTTTCATTCTGGCGAATTCACCCGCCACGACTTAATCCTATTGTTATTGCTAATAACGGTCTCAAGTGGAAAGACGCCAGCTAAAATTGAATGCACTATACTATCTGGTAACCGGCCAAAATTATCCGGTACCCGGCTGGATCCTAAAAAACTTACCGAATTCTCTAGTGTACGGGATCCAATTTGGATACCCCATCCATTTCTATTGTTTTCATTAAATCACTATGCATAAAATTAACAGTTATTTACCTTTTGGATTTAAGAGGTAATACCTATGTCACTATAATATAAGGTCCTACAATTCAAAGTGACAAAAATTGAATAGATGATAGAGTAACAGACCACATTCTATATTAAAAAAAAAATTCTGCGCGATTTTTTTTTTACCTTTCCATAGAGAGGTGAATGACACGTCTAGTACTGAACTTGGCCCGGTGTTATTTCCATGAATCCGTGATGTTCAATTAATGAAATCAAGTTAAATGTAAAGGATTTTGCCGAAATAAAAGCTGTATGAAAACCATTAATATCTAAAAGTATGGAGAAACGAGATACATGAATTTGTATAAAGTTACTCAGCTTGTACAAAGTTACACAGCTGAACTGCGTGTAAAGTTCGTAAACATTATCAGCGTGAATCGGAACGGTAAAGTTAAAAAGACATAATGACAACTCATTGGTCAATCATAGAGTCCTCGCCACCACTGAACACTAGTGACTTTTGCGACTTATCTTGCTATGGTGTGCCTCAAGGGAGTGTTCTTGGGCCGTCTCTGTTCCTCATCTACATCAATGACTTGTGTAACTTACAAATAAAAAACGCAAATGTCTTTTCATATGCAGATGACACTGCAATAGTATTCACAAGTAATTCTTGGGAGTCTATTGCCGTAGATGTGGAACAAGGGTTGGCACAGGTAGCTGGATGGCTTGATGATAACCTGCTTACCCTAAACACCAGTAAAACCAATTATATTTGTTTTACGATTACCAACAGAGCACACCCCTCAAACAATTTCGAAATAAAAATACATAACTGTGACAGCATTACCCGTGAGAGTTGTGACTGCCCTAAAATTGCCAAAGTAGCGTGCATAAAGTACTTAGGTGTTATGATTGATCAACGGCTAAAGTGGCACGCTCATATCGATCAAGTCTCTAGTAGAGTTAGAAAACTAACTTGGATCTTTAAATCACTTCGTCATATAGTGCCTGCGAATAAATTTAAACATTGTGCTAACCAACCCAAGAAAAATTTACTTAACATTGTTTATATTGCTCTGGCACAATCGACTATAACATATTGTGTCACTGTATGGGGAGGTGCACTAAAGACGAAATTCATGGAAGTTGAAAGAGCCCAACGTTCATTACTAAAAGTGATGTATTTTAAACCTTTCAGATTTCCCACTAAAGATCTTTATGAATGTTGCGATTTGTTGACAATCAGGAAGTTATATGTTGTTCACACATTAGTTAAAAGACATAGATCTCTCGCTTATGATCCTACTATAAATAATAAAAGGAGAAAGGACATAGTGGCTTTTACTGATAATGTTAAGACTAGTCTTGCCTGTTACCAATATAATAAATTATCGACATACTTATACAATTCCCTAAATAAAAAAATAGATATATACTCCATGAACACATTTACTTGTAAAAGTACTGTAACGGAGTGGATTAAAACATTAAATTATGAGGAGGTAGAAAAGCTTCTGATATGTACAAGTTGAATGGTGGGTTAGGTATTTTATCAATCAAATTTGAATTTGTATAAAAAAGAAAAGTATTTATATATAAAAAAGAGTATATATATATATATATATAGAGTTAAATAATTATCGTTTTATTGTTATTTGTATACATATAAATAATCTAATATTCACACAAACACACACACCCTCTCACACACGCCCTCTCACACACGCACACACACATTCACACACCCTCACACACACGCACCCTCACACTCACTACAAAATAATAGAATAAGTTAAGTTACTTTAATTGAATTGCATTGTATCTTCACTTGTCATTGTATCTTTATTTGTCATTGTTAACTTTATATAAAAACTAAAAAACTGTGTGGAAGAGCGGGGTCTCCTAATACAAGTATTTAGGTACTTAAAAGGAGTCTCCAACCCAGCTATGTAAACCGCTTTGAAGGATCAATAAAGATTTTTGTATTTGTTTGTATTGTACTGAAGTCCGATGGATTAAGGCATTTGGGTTCATATTCCAAAGCCAATAAAGACTTCGTCGCAGGACTTCAGTGGTGGCGCGGACTCTAGTCATCGACAGTTCTCAAGATGGCAGTCATTCGTACCTTCAAAATCATTTATTTGGATACATTTTTCAGAAAAACTTACTTTGCCCCCCGGACTTTAAGAAATCAAGCAACTTTTTTGCGCTGTGTTTAATGCACATACTTTGATTTCTTGAACATGCCGTTAAGGCCCTTGTAGCCTCCAATGACCTTGAGATATTTTAAACAAAGTCAAAATGAACGTTAAAACCTTGTATTTGGTTTTGTAATCGACTGCTCCGAAACTTGGCGTTTATGGCAACGTTGACGCCACGCGCTCCCAAAATATCTAGTTTTTATTTATTAACTCTGTTATTAATCAACATTTTTAAATTTCCTGCAATGCGTTTTATAAGCTATACTTTTTATGTATTTTATTGTAAGAACCATACAAATAACACTAGCGGTTTCTAGCGGACTTTGGTAAATATTTTCAAGGTGGTTCTTAGAGGTGACAATAATTTTCTTCAGTGAGATTGTTTCTTATACTTTAAATAATGTTATTTTTTTTCATAATTTTTAAGTGATTCATAATATTTTAGTTTTAAGAGAAATAACTTCATCAATGGGAGTAATTTTTGGATCACGCTGGGAACACGCGCCTTAAAACGAGAAAATTGCGGGCCGGCAACTGCCGTGATCCTTTAGTCAGCTGATTGAACTACTTTGTATTGGGAAGTGAAAAATATATTTGAGCAAAAAATGTTATTTTCTTCTGGAATTTGATCAGATGACGATACATGATCTACCCTAGAATTATTATCACTTAGTATTGTAGGACTTTATATATACATACCTAATATTATATGTATCGTGTTCCTTTGGGATAAGCGTTAAGTATTCCTTTATCCAAGATTATTTCACACACAATCACAAAATAATCACTTATACTTCACTGAACAAACCTGAAACGATGACCCCGCACGGAGATTTCAGCACGAAAGCTGTTAAAGTCCTTAGGGCTTAAAGTCCAGTCGACTCTATTGTGAATTTTTATCAATTCGGATATTCATATTTTTTATAAAAACTTATAAAAAAGCCTGGTTTTCAAAAATAACACGCTTCAAAACAGAAGTACGATGTCCAAAAAGTAGTAGCAATGTACGGGGCGCGAAGCGAGTGACTGTATCGCGTGTCGTCGTATAAAGTTACCGGCGGCGAGAGCGGGGGGCGACGCGACGCGCTATGACACCGACGTCTACTCGCGGCGGCAGACCAGCGCACACTGCGGTGCCGGTGCCCGGTGCGGATACTTCGGGTAGTGAGTGTGAGACTGTGTGTGTAGAGACCGACCGAGCGAGCCTCCGACACTGACTGATGCCGCGCACGGCTGCCGCTACTGAAATCAACAAAAAGCGGTACATGTTAACACAATTTATGGTTGCTAGTTAAGAACAAGTTATGAAAGGCAACCTTCCATTGTTACTGAAGCGTAAACTTGTTGACGGTTGTAGACTTGTGTGTCCTCCCTCACGTGGTCACTAACCGATCATCAGAAACTCAAGGTTTGCCAACGAGCAATGGAGCGCAGCATTCTAGGTGTAAAACGTATTGACTGAATCCGAAACACTGAACAGCGCTCCAGAACTCAAATTGCTGACGTTGGTGAGCAGACGGCAAAACTTAAATGGAACTGGGCTGACCACGTTAGTCGTATGCACTCGGATAGCTGGGTGACAATCGCTACCGAATGAGTGCCAGATGAAGGCCACCGAAGGCTAGGTAGACCAAAGAGACGATGGCGGGACGATCTCAACTCATCTCTACCGGGGTGGTTGGAAGTAGCACAGGACCGCGATGTGTGGTTTCAGCTAGGCTTTTCCCCAGAAATGGGACACACTAGAGGTTACATGAAAAAAAAAGTTAATAATAGGGTGACACAATTTTGGCAGTGCAAGGGATTAGAAGCATCTGCTTCTAAGTAGGTTATTAGCCTGTATTTCAGCATACAGCGCCTCTATTCTCAGATATTTGAAAATCAGTAGATCGCCCCGAACTGAGAACTCGCGCTCGCCCGATTTGCGCTTGACCGATTTGGCTCATATTTGAATTTTAAAAATATTTTTACATTATTTACTCGCTTGCTAAATATTATATATTCATACGTAAAACAAAAACAAAACAAAAAAAAATATGATATGGGATTTGAACCTGCGACTAACAGATTACATTCGATTTCGCAACGGCGAACATTCCACATGTGTCACTAAAATTCTCATTATAGTGTGATGGATGATACATAGCTTAAAACCTTCCCAAAGAAATGCTTCATCGTACAGTGAAAACTGCATCAAAATCTACTGAGTGTTTCCCAAGTTATAAGCGAACGAACAGACAGAAAGACAGACAAAGTTAATACGATATGGGATTTGAACCTGCGACTAACAGATTACATTCGATTTCGCAACGGCGAACATTCCACATGTGTCACTAAAATTCTCATTATAGTGTGATGGATGATACATAGCTTAAAACCTTCCCAAAGAAATGCTTCATCGTACAGTGAAAACTGCATCAAAATCTACCGAGTGTTTCCCAAGTTATAAGCGAACGAACAGACAGACAGACAGACAAAGTTAATACGATATGGGATTTGAACCTGCGACTAACAGATTACATTCGATTTTGCAACGGCGAACATTCCACATGTGTCACTAAAATTCTCATTATAGTGTGATGGATGATACATAGCTTAAAACCTTCCCAAAGAAATGCTTCATCGTACAGTGAAAACTGCATCAAAATCTACTGAGTGTTTCCCAAGTTATAAGCGAACGAACAGACAGAAAGACAGACAAAGTTAATACGATATGGGATTTGAACCTGCGACTAACAGATTACATTCGATTTCGCAACGGCGAACATTCCACATGTGTCACTAAAATTCTCATTATAGTGTGATGGATGATACATAGCTTAAAACCTTCCCAAAGAAATGCTTCATCGTACAGTGAAAACTGCATCAAAATCTACTGAGTGTTTCCCAAGTTATAAGCGAACGAACAGACAGAAAGACAGACAAAGTTAATACGATATGGGATTTCAACCTGCGACTAACAGATTACATTCGATTTCGCAACGGCGAACATTCCACATGTGTCACTAAAATTCTCATTATAGTGTGATGGATGATACATAGCTTAAAACCTTCCCAAAGAAATGCTTCATCGTACAGTGAAAACTGCATCAAAATCTACTGAGTGTTTCCCAAGTTATAAGCGAACGAACAGACAGACAAAGTTAATACGATATGGGATTTCAACCTGCGACTAACAGATTACATTCGATTTCGCAACGGCGAACATTCCACATGTGTCACTAAAATTCTCATTATAGTGTGATGGATGATACATAGCTTAAAACCTTCCCAAAGAAATGCTTCATCGTACAGTGAAAACTGCATCAAAATCTACTGAGTGATTCCCAAGTTATAAGCGACCGAACAGACAGACAGACAGACAGACAAAGTTAATTCTTGCGATTGTCGGCACTTGTAGAAACATCATCATGGTTGAAGAAAACACTTGTACTGTTTCACAAAATTATTGTATTTATATTTATGACTAAGACCTTAACCTTTGAGTACCGACGTTCTATTTCAGTTACATAAGTACCGACGTGAGGTCTAGTGGACCACCAGTGCTTTAATAAAGAAAACTTTCATGTTTCTTGATATTCTTCTAAAACAAATATTTCTATGTATTGTTAATATATGTACCTATAGTTATCTTACAATTAAAACAAAATATAGAAGTTTTCACATTTATTAATAATTATAAACAATAATATTTCAGTGTAAAATTCTTTGGGAGCAAAAAATAACCTTTACCTTGATAATTAACATTTATCAATTAAAAAATATTTTTTATGACAATATTTTTTTTAAATATTAATATTGAGGGAACAATAAAAATAAACATAAAAATCAACCATTTTCTTGAAAATTACAAGGCATCAAATTGTGGGAACTACCAAAGCTTTACAGTCTTTGCATAGAGGCTTGCTGCATTGTAGGCACGTTTGTATCTTCATCTTCTGACCCTTACTGTTCAGATGCCGAATCATGGCCACTCTCCAAGACAACAAAATTCGGCTCGATACCATCAGAGTCGGACCCTGAGCTCTCATTTAGCCACTCAGCTAAAATTTCCGTGGTCTGTATTTTGAGGCCTTGATTGTTATTTTTTTTTAGTGACAGGAACACTCTTATTTTCATTAATAATGGCTGCTCGTTTCATGCCCGAAGTAATTAGTTAACTCATTCGTATAACTGACTGAAAATAAAAGAGAAAAACGATGTATTCCGGAAAAAGTCTTACCCAAAAAAAGTTACATAAGTACAGACGAGTGGTCTGACAGACCACTCGCGATCTTATAAAATAAAAAACTTACCGGAATCGCACGCGCCGATACAGCCACTCTCCACAAATGCTGCCGAGCAACTTCCCAAGGGGTAGAGAGAAGTGCGGGGGGATACGTCTTTGCTAACACTTGTAACTAGAGTTTTCGAACACTCAAAGTGTCTGTCAGACCACACGTCGGTACTTAAAGGCATTTTCCAGGTTTTATAAATGCACGAGTTTGTCACAAAAGCTGTTCATGTATGTGAAAACAGGATGACAATAATCTCCAAAACCAAACATGAGGGTAATTGATTACTAATTAATACCAAATGTCAATAAAAATTTTCGTTGGGTAGTCTGCTAATCAGTGTTCATGGTCAAATTATTTTCCCCAAAAGTGAGGAAAATGTTTGGTCATGTAAAATTAAAGTCAAATAATTAAATAGCACTAATGTAGAAGTCGAGGGTGTAAAATTAATAAAATGTTGTGTGTGAAATGTCAAAATGATGGATAAATAAAATGTCAAATAATTTATTAAATAAAGTAATTTAACAGCGGGGATCGGTTTAAGTCCCGTTGTTCATTTAAAGGTTGATCATTACAACGTTAATTAACAACTGGACTCCTAGAACGGTCCACAATCAGGTCAATACAGGTTTTTGTTAGCTTAATAGGAGAGTCCAAAGTACTTATACATTACTTGTGTATAAATAAGTAAATTTTGTATGTGAATGATGCTTTATTTACAACGAAAATATTATATTATTTGCTGCACACACACATCTTAACCTTCCTACTTAATGTACACTATTACTCTTAATGACTCATTATAACTTGGACCATTGAGCAAACAACATCTTTTATTCCGGCCCCTTTTCCCAACATACTGCATGGCGACCAATGCCAGTGCTGCCTTCTCGGGCAGATACTGAGCTGTGGAATCTACTAATTGTATAAAGTTATTGTTTACTACATGTACCTATAGGTATGTACCGACAGTGAAAGTATAGTGCAAGTGCAAAGAATTTTGGTGAGTGCATTTCGAAATGATTTAGACGAACAGTGTGATATATTTAAACATTTCTATTTTTCAACAATTGGAGGCCGAAAAACGATTTCTGATGAATCTACCCAGAAATAATTGCTTATTGTTTTTGTGGAGTTATCATGGATGCTGTTGATGATGCCAGACACAGGTGCTGCGACCGATGATGCCGCAGTGGTATCTACTAGGTACTGACTTGTCGATAAAAATGAAGACAGGTGCGACAAGTATTCATTGTAATATTAATAATTAATACTAATATATTCTTCTTAATAGTTTTCTTTTTTAAAAAGCATAAATGGAAATTACATAAATTTCTATAAGTATGTACGAATGATTTATTTTGTTTATTGGGCATTATTCTGTTGTAAAGGCAATATTGAATTTCGTGTTTGATGACTAAAATTAATAGTATGTAAAAACCTTTAGAATACGACTATACGAAAACATTTTAATTGTAAATTGATGAAAAATATTTTGAGTGATAGTAACACGGCCAAATAAAAAAAAAATAAGTGGGATGTTATTTTTCTGAATGTTTTTACCCATAGCTTATCGATATGAGAAAAATTTTGGTTTTTATTTTAATAGTAATATTATCTGTAAGTAGGTACAAACTTCTGATATACATATGTATGTACCTATGCAGTAAGTACAGTACCTATATATTTTGGTGAATTATAAGATGAAAAGACATATTCGCATGAAAGCATTTTTGTAATTTAAACTTATACATTATTTTTTTCTTCGTTTTTCTGTTTAGATTTTTGACAAGAATTTGATTAAAGGTCTCTATATTACTGACGCGATCAGTTTTCTTTTCAGCAGTGTTTCATATTGTATCAATATCAAGTAAGTAAAATAACGATAAATAATGTATACCTACCAGCTGTTTTAAATGCTCCACAGGTTTTCTTAATTATTATGTAATTTTCAGTATTTAGGATGTTCATGTTTTTGACGATTGCTCAAACTTTTATAGACCAACTGCAATTTTAAAATTTCGATAGGAGTATTAATCTGATTTGGATCATTTATGTGACATAGCTTGTTGTAAGTGTTTTGCTTTGATTTTTTCGAATCTTAATTTAATCCCAAAAAATTTACTATGTACCCATTTTGTAATTTTTTATTTGAATTGAAGTAAATATTATATATAAAGTGCATAGATAATATTTGATTTCTAATTTTTGAACATGGCTGTCTTATTTTAACATTTGCACAGTTGTTTCTGCCTACCCCTTAGGGAAACAGGCGTGAGTATGAGTATTTTGCACAATAAATAATACTTATTCCCTTAAAGTAAAGTAATGGACAATGTTTTTTTTTTAAAGATATACACGAACATTTTCCCATATTTTAAATTCATACAACATGATTACTTACGTAGCATTGAATTTTGACCTTGGATCACAAATACGTGAGTTAAGAATTTTGTTTTTAAGATTTTGGTTTATGCAACAATTTTTTCATTTCTTTCTGAAGAGAATCAAATATTATTTCAGTTTCCGGTTTCACGAGTTTTCAAAATATTGTAAGAGTACCGTATCAAAAGTAGTCAAATGAAAGCCCGTCATGTAATCTATTTTTGTGTCATGTTATTGTAATAACAATAAATTATAAAAACACCAAGTAAATCACAACTCTTTTATTTAACACTCTTTATTCAGCACACTGTTATTCAGTATCACTCTCAATCAACATTTCCGCAACCACTGAACTCCTCGGCCAGCTCCTGGCCAAGACAACGAATGTTTTCGGTGGGACAATCCAGCCCTCCGATTGGTCCACTACATCAAGTGATATTTTCATGTCGTGGTCCAATCGTTGAGCGACGCGTTGGCGCGCCATAATTCACACAAAATCTAGGGTTGCCATTCTCGAATATACATTTACCGTTTACAAAATAATATTTTAAATCATGTATCAAAAGAAAACCTAACAATCGACCGTCCGGACATCGTGTGCGTCCCGGCACACGGCGCCGGGTGGCAACCTAACAATCGGATTCTTGGCCAGTTGCTTAAACTTATTACAATATTACTTTCAACAACTATGTACATACTTTCATCAATGAAAACAAAATAATGAAGACATCATGGAATTTTAAATATGTTCTACGCTTTATATAAAGAAAAATACATTTTATGAACAGGTTATCAATTAAAACTGTAGAAAATATTTTAAATTTTTAACTTTATACATTGAAAATTATAAGCAATCGATTTGCCGAAAAACAGGTTCACCTTGTTCGATCGATAAAATGGGTTAATAAAACATAAAGTAACTTCAATTATAAGCAATCGATTTGCCAGAAAAACAGTCAACACAAATGATCAATTAAATGGGTCATAAAACATAAATTCGATTCAATCATCTGCAATCGATTTGCCGGAAAAACAAAGTAAACCCAAACGATCGATTAAATGGGTCATAAAACATAAATTCGATTCAATCATCAGCAATCGATTTGCCGGAAAAACAAACTAAACCCAAACGATCGATAAAATGGGTCATAAAACAACAAAGTAACTTCACGAACGATCGATTATATCGTGAAACAAATTAAATCCCTGAACGATCGATTAATCAAGGTACCTAACCTCCTGAACGATCGATTAATCAGGATGCCTAGCAGCACCGGCACGAGCCGATCGATTTATACTCATGCTGGTAGCCGAAGGACTTGCTTTGACACTCATTGAAACAAGCCGCGAACCGATCGATTCTCGCGAGCTTGCCCTGTAACAATAAACATTGTGTACCTAATAGTTTCTAAATTTGCCACAACAAGTAAGGTACTCGTAATCTAACTTGAATTACTGCCGGTATTATCGTCGTCACTATCGTAACTCTCATCAACATCACTTTCATCGATTTCTAAAGCGGTCACATGAATCCACAGCTTCATGCGGTCTGCGGCTACGGTGGTTGGGCGTCTATTTTCTGTATCGACTAATCCCGGTATCGGTGCTACCACATAACGATCCATTCCTGGAACCTTGCTTACACGATATGGTCCTACGAAAGAGGGCATAAGTTTCTTGCTCTGTCCGTTGTTATTAAAACAAGTTAAACAAGTTATTAAAACTTTGCGAAGACTTCTATGTAATAATAAAAGTAGAACAGACATTGGACAAAAGAATGGAGTTTATGAACTCTCCTGCAGCAATTGCGATAAGAAATACGTGGGACAAACTGGAAGGGCCTTCAAAACAAGGGTTGACGAACATGTCAGGAGCTGGAGGTTGAACCGCACTGATTCTAATTTCGCGGAACACCTTATCAGTGAAAACCACACTTTCGACTCCAAATTAAATTTCAAAGCCCTTCATGTTTGCGATAAAGGCAGAAAATTATCAGCCCTAGAAGCACTCGAAATAAATAAATTATGCCATTCCAATGTCAACCAAATATTAAATAAACAATTAGACGTTAATAACTCACCACTGCTTCAATATTTTAAATAGCTCATTTTATATTTTGACATTGGCTCTTATTTGACATGAAACACGATTGAATCGTTTGACATTTATCTGACTTGACACTCAATTACACATTTATTTTATTTAAAAAAATCAACATTTACTGACATTTTAGCATATTGAATCCTTATTTTTGTTTTTAAGATATTTACATTTTTCTTTCTTCTACCGTGTTAACTTTATTTTTGTTATATGACAACCCCATAACTAATTCTACCATTGCCAAACCTTGCCACAACGTTGGATATTTAGGATAGTGTATCTATGGAAACTTATGAGTATTTTATACAACGTTATATTAGAGGCGTTTTACCTACCAATAAAACGCTTATTAAATTACTTACCTTATTCGAAGCTTAATAGATTGAGCTTAATAGATTGAGATAGGCACTTCTAGTTTCCCGCGCTTTTTCCCTTTCCTTTTCACCCAAGGGGCTCCGTCATGGTATCATGACGGTATCATGATGGTATCATGTCCGGTTTATCCTCCTTCCTCCACGAGGCAGAGGCGCGTAAGAAAACGCTCGCGCCTTGTACTTCATTGCGTCGAAAAACAACAGGCAGAAATTACCCTATTAAGCTTCGAATAAGGTAAGTAATTTAATAAGCGTTTTATTGGTAGGTAAAACGCCTCTATTAAATCCCTTGACCGTTATTCGAAGCTTAATAGATTGAGACGTGTTTGTTATCGCCTGGTGGAGGAGGATGCCAATGTGAAGTAGCATGTAAGAAAGGGACTAATGGTTAAGAAAAGTATATATGAGCGAATTGTTGGTGTTTGTTATAACGAAAAATAACAATAGTATAATGAGCAAAATATTGTATTTCATAAATATTAATTTTAAATAGGCAAGCACAAGATTACATAATCAGTATCAATATTCAACCAAATATGATTTTGGTAACATATTAAATAATTAAGCATGAAGCAAAGGTACATCTTCAATAACAACAATAATTGAAAAACAAACATAACTGTAGGGAGCACAACTTTCTTGATAATAATTAACTATACACAATTTCATAAACCCATAGGAAATCAAATATAATTACCTACTGCATAGGTTCAAATAAGTTAGTGATACTATTATTTGATACGTTTGGCATGACCTGCCGTCTATAGAAACGATTAAAAGTATTACTAGACCTCCAGTTCCCTCTAGATAATATATCGTCAAGAGGGAAATTGTCTGACCAATTTTTGGACGCCACAGCTGAGCGCACACTCCCAGGTGTTGCAAGAACACCGGCCTCTCTCAAAATTGTTTTTACCCAGCCAGCAATTATTGTTCTAGAGGCCGCCTTTGGTGGACCTCTAGTACTGATAAACAAATTAGTGCATGCCGCTAAATCACGCCTCTCTTTTAATAGGTGTATAGTTCGCTTAATCCTATAAACAGGATCGAGATTCTTATCTGCTGCATTCGTGGACAATTTCCAACCTGATTGTCTATGGTCAGCGGAGTCAGTCTTAGAACCAAAAACTGGCCAAAATGTCACAGTGGAAGAGTTTTCAATATAATGGTCTGCATCAATATGTAGAAGGGTTAAGTCATGAACACGCCTACCAGAACAAAGTAACAATAACATAGCAGTTATTCTAGATGCCAAGAATTCGCTATTATCTGCCTCAGTAGACAAGTTTCGAAGATACGCGACAACTGTATCTATATTCCAAATGGGAATCTTACGGGGTACAGGTTTCTTTAATGCGATGGACTTTAAAACGTGTTTAACTAAAGTATGCGAACTTATTTGACCAGAAATATCTGCATCGCATAAAGTAGAAACGACTGATTTGTGCAACAAAATTGTATTATACGACAAATTGTGTATTAGATGCAAATCAGCTAAATATTTTGCAACAACTGACCCAGTGGGTTTGAAAGGATCAATTTCATGACTCTGCGACCATTGTAACCATCAAGCCCATGCCACTTTGTACGTTTTGATAGTAGATGTTCGCCAGGAAGATTTTAGTAATGTAATTTATTCCTCATTCCACCCCATGATGTTTTTTTTTTTTGACCACCCCCACATATCCACACCTCTAGTGTCATGTTGCGAACATCCCGCGGGGCTAGCCCTGTCGAGGTGTCTATTAGGTGACACTCGAGGTTGTAAATCGTGAACGGGGCTGCTAACGCCCTGGCTTTCAGGTCTGCTCGCCAAAATACCCGTTCCCAGCGAGGTACCACCAGCAAATAAATTCCTTGTGCCTGGTTCAGATGAGCTAACACTCTGGGTATTAGGTATGTTGGTGGAAACATCCATGCCAATTGAAAATTCCACGTCAGGGAAAAAGCATCGTGAAACATTGCTTGTTGGTCGTGTAAGTCTAGTGTCACATAATTCTCTACAACATGTGCTGTGTCTGAAGCAAACAGGTCTATGAGGGGAACCCCGAACTTCGCAAATAACATCTCTGTGCACTGGGGTAACAGATGCCATTCTGGGGGACGTAGGTTTCGAGAGAGATGATCGGCATGGCAATTGTATTTGCCGGGAAGATGAAATGGAGTTAAATGAATCAGATATCGATCCAATATTTGAAAAACATCGTGAGTGAGCTTCAGTAATGAAAGAGATTTTGTTCCCCCCTCGTTCCGTAAGTAGGAGACTACGGTTTTGTTGTCGCTTTGTACAAGAACTGTGCTCTGTTGGAGGAAATGACAACGATCTTCTAATACTTTTAGCACTGCCAGCATTTCCTTCATATTGCAATGCAAATGTTCTTCCGATAAGGTCCACGTTCCTGACATAGGAATATTGTCTCTTTGGGCTCCCCAGGCACGGTCTGAAGCATCTGTCGTCAAATAATGCGTCGGAGGCGCAGCATGAAGTATTGAGGGACAGTGGCAATTGTGTAACCACCATTGTAGATTCCTTCGGACATCCTGTGGAAGATGATGGAGCTTTCTCGATGGTTCTTTGAGCCTCGAGTTCAGGAATAGTAACAATGCTCGGTAGTTCAGTCTGCCTCTTGGGACAACAAAACTTGCAAAATTGAAGAAACCCACTAAACTGCGTAAGACATGTATGGTGGTTTTGTTTCGCTGCAGTATTTTTGACACTTTGGTTCGAAGTGCAGTTACCTTCTCTTGAGGAAGAGACTTTTTGTTTTCCCCAGGGATTCCATCTCAAGCCTAAGTACACTAAACTCTTTTGTGGGGTCGTTTGTGACTTTTTGAGATTGACCAGCCATCCTAGTCGTTCTAGATAACTGAGTAACATGCTCACGTGGTCGCACAGAGTTGTTCTGTCCCGATGAGCCAACAAAAAAATCGTCTAAGAAGACGATTATCCGAACCCCTAGGTTTCGGAGTATTTGAGCGATCCAATTGGTCAGAGAGGCGAAGGTTTTTGGTGCCGTGCTGAGACCGAATGGTAGGCATGTCATTTCCAAGATTTCACCTTTGTAAATTAGTCTTAGAAAGCGCCTGTGGCTCTCTGCTACGCCCAAATGAAAATAAGCCTGGGAAATGTCCACTTTGCACAGCCAGTCCTGAGGTTGAAGAAAATCCGGTAATTGGTATACATTTATTAGATTGAAAGGGTCTGTCAGCACATACTTGTTAAGAGCCTTTAGATTGAAAATTGGACGTACAGAGCCATCGCTTTTTGGAATGAGAAAGACCTTTGATACAAAGCTTGGTAATAACTCTACTGGTTCGAGCACACCCTGACTCTTCATCTGCTCTATAGCTTTGGACATGTCTTCCGACACCGGAGTATCGAGGTCCCCCTGTGCTAGTCTCGGCATTACTAATGGTGGTTTTTGGAAAAAGGGTATGCGATAACCTTTTATGATTCGAAGCAGATATAGTGGAGCTCCCAGCCTTTCCCACTGGCGGTAATAATGTGCTAACTGACCCGCTCGGAACTGGATCGAGTCAATACCTTTTCTTTTTGCCTCCGTGGTTGCCAGCGGAGGGTGAGTTGGCCAGATTTGTTATGAAAATTCGGTCTTCTATTTTGTTGAGCGCGCTGTGATCGAAAATTGTTATTATAAGAACCACCTCCGCGGCGGTCATTACTCTGACATCCTTGCGAAGGACGATAAAAGTTAGCACCCTGCGAGGGCACTTTGTTGTTAGAGCCAGAATTTCTGGTACCCTGCGAGGGACCATTATAAGAAACAAACCCTTGCGAAGGGTTCTGCTCTCCAGCCTTACTTGTTCCTGCTTGCGGAGCGGAGCTACTCGATTTAATTGGCCAGAAAGCTTTTCTCACTCCACCAGCTTTCTCAAGCGAAGTCGTGAAACTTTCTGCATTGAAAGCATTTTGGCAAGTTGGTGGTATTTTTCGCAAAGCAGATTTGACAAGAGGGTCACGCACAAAGTTCATTATACCATCTCTTCTCATTTGTATTATCTCAGCGCGGTGACCGCAAATAATTTGCATCAAGTCCCCTGACACTTTATGAAATTCCCCTTGAATAAAAAATTCATTAATTTTTTTTTTTTATTATTATTGAGATCTCCATAGCTCGGGTTGTCACTATCACGAAACCACGTTAGAAGACTTTGGAGGCTATTTTGTAAAGCTTCTCTTTGTTTTAATGCACAAAAAGTCAGGGATGCAAAGGTCTTATCTGCATACGCTAAATTCCGCAAGGTATCATACGCTTTTACTTCGTCATTCATTTCCAACCCTACAAATCCCGGAGTAAGATTATAAAGTTTTTGAGTATCGGTATAACGAACTTCGCACCATTCCTGCGTATTAAAATGCTGTATGTCATTTAAGGATTTTACAAACTTCTCAGGCGCTTTGGGAACCGGCGGGTTCTTTTAACTTTATCTCTATGTCAAAATTAATGACAGGCTCCATTTTATTTAAATCATCAGGTATATCCTCATAAAGCTCGCCACTGACATTGGATCAACCGAAAAATCATCCTCAATGTTGACAAGAGGACTCGCTTCATGATCGTTATTCTTACTGGATAATTGACTACGCAGTTCACATACCTGTCTGGTCAGCTCCTCTAACCTTTGATTGTTGCGGCGTTTTCGTTTGCCCCCCCTTCTTTTGTTGCGTCTGCGGCGAAAGCGCTTATGGCGACGAGCTGAACCCGATGAAGAGCTCGAAGTCGATGAGCTGGTACTGCTGCTGCTCGAGGAACTCGATGCCGACCTTCCCCTCCGCCTGCGAGGCGGAGGTGGAGGTGGCGGCGCTTCAGGTCTCGGTGATGGCGGCGACGGTTGCAGCACTTGTGCTGGCGAGACCTGCGCACGTGGTGGCAATGGGGCCAGCCCACGTGGTGTCAGCAGGGCCTGTGGGACCCTCGCAAGAGATGGTTGAGGGGCTTGCCCACGTCCTGGTGGCGCTTCGTCGTTAACATCCATTGTTCATATAAATATAAATCCTTGATCTCCTTGATATAATAAAAATCAAAAGATAGAAAACTATGAAAAGGGAAATTATTTAAGCAGAAAATTAAAATATCAGTATTGGTTGAAGCTCAACCGTTCGTAGCGGGAAACAAGACGCCAATGAAGTACAAGGCGCGAGCGTTTTCTTACGCGCCTCTGCCTCGTGGAGGAAGGAGGATAAACCGGACATGATACCATCATGATACCGTCATGATACCATGACGGAGCCCCTTGGGTGAAAAGGAAAGGGAAAAAGCGCGGGAAACTAGAAGTGCCTATCTCAATCTATTAAGCTCAATCTATTAAGCTTCGAATAACGGTCAAGGGATTTAATAAGAAATTAAAATACTCAAATGTTTCTGTTGTAGAATTTGTTTGTCCTACCCGCATGCCAAGCGATTCGTATATTGTACGTAAACAACCAAACAAACCTTTGATAATGCTTTAACAGCGAAACCGGTAAGGGAAATTAATATAAATAAGTGGACAAGTACAAGTGTTTATCAAACAAAAAATGTTTCAAAAGTTCCACCAAGTGCCAACAATCACGAGCATCAACTCCATTAAAACAAGTCTTTGTTATCTTTACCAGCTTATCCACACTGTAGGTACGGGCGGGTTTTCTGTCTTTGTCGTACCTATCCTTTTGTTTGATCTGCTCTCTGTCTGTTCTAGCCTTAACTTTGCTGCGTATGTTAGATAAATCATCATCATTACGCGTACCTACTGTAACATCATTAAGCATGGGGTTAAATTCACCGTTCATGCAGGTTCCAAACATTACCTCTGAAGGTGCCCTTCCTATGGTTTTTTGAATAGTGTTATTGAGCCCCCATTGAATATTACCCAAATTACTGTCCCAGTTCTTTTCACCATGTTTAATGCTTAATGCCTACAGGGAATCAAGTATTGTGCGGTTGTACCGCTCGACTTGCCCATTTGACCTGGGGCTTGATACCGCGTTTAAAACGTGCTTTATTCCTTTATCCAAGCAAAATCGTTTGAATGTATGCGAGGTAAAGCAACTGCCACGATCGCTAATAAGACGGTCAGGGTTTCTAAAAGTACTGAAGATATCTTCTAGAACCCTTATTACATTTTGGGTATTGGTGTTTCTAACAGGTCTGAGGAAACAGAATTTGGTAAAACCATCAACAACTACTAACAGATAAGTGAAACCCCTGTTAGACTTCACAAAGGGCCCAAGGTGGTCTACATGTAGAGTGTGGAATGAAACCTCTACCTTGGTGATGGGGTGTAGTAACCCTTCGCGAGCATTGGAATTGTTTTTTGCATATGCGCACTCAATGCAAGCGCCCACATACTTCTTGACAAACTTGGACATTTTGGGGAACTAATAATTACCCTTAATCCTCTGTTTTTCATCCAGATCACTACTTAGAACGTCTATAATCCTACGCAGCTTAGAGTCGCCCAATTGAAGGTTATAAAGCCAATCTTCGCTATTAATGATCATTATCGCCGGAAACTGATCCTCGAGAAATTCAGATGGTTCGACAGGATTTCGGGACAATGCGTCAACATGGCTCATTTTAACTCCAGCCCTATATTCAACAGTGCAGTTGAATTCCTGTAGTGTCAGCCACCACCGCGCTATCCTTGGGATTAAGTCTCGCTTTGAAAACGTAGAACGCAATGCGCTGCAATCGGTGATGACCTTGAATTCTTTCCCTAAAAGATAGACTCTAAACTTGCGAAGTGAGCAAACCACTGCTAGGGTTTCTAACTCGTAAGAGTGGAAGTTTTTCTCCTCTGGAGAAGTCTACCGACTGTAATATGCTACCGGATGAAGATTTTCACAGCCTTATCCTCGCTGTAGTAGAATTCCACCGATTCCTAACCTACTTGCATCCGTGTGCAATTCTAATTCAGCAGCAGGGTCATATATAGCTAGAACGGGTCTACTAACTAGACTCGCATTCAGCCTCTTAAAAGCCTGCTCCTGATCGTCATCCCATTCCCAGGCTGCGTCTTTTTTGAGTAACTTGCTAAGAGGGAATGAAATTTGTGCAAAGTTTTCTATAAACTTGCGAAAGTAACTGGCTAGACCTAGAAATTGTCTGATGTTGTGTACATTTTCAGGTCGAGGAAAGTTGATCACACTACATATCTTCTTTTCACCGGGTCTGACACCGCTTTCGCTAATCTCGTAACCTAAATAGTCAACCTTATCACGCAAGAACTCACATTTTGACAGGTTCAAAGTAAGATTTGCTTTTTCCAGCATTTGCAACACTTCCTCAAGACGTTCTAGGCACTGTATAGCATCTTTCCCAAAAATAAGAACGTCATCCATGTCTTACGGAAACGAACTGAACCTAGTATTGTATTAATCATGCGTTGAAATACGGCAAGTGCGTTGGCTAGGCCAAACGGCATACGATTAAACTCGTACTGGCCGTCCGGCGTAACAAACGATGTAAAATGCTTGCTCTGCTCTGAAATTGGCACTTGATAGTAACCAGACGCGAGGTCAAGGATAATAAAACATGATTGTCCAGAAAGACTTGCTATTTCATCTTCAATGATAGGCATTGGATACCTTTCTTTAATAGTCACCGAATTCAGCATACGATAGTCTACACACAACCTTGAGGTACCATCTTTTTTTTTGCACGAGTAGAATAGGGCTGGCGTATTCAGAAACAGATTCTCGTGTAACATCAGCATCCAACATATCCCCAACCATAGAACGCACTTTCTCCCGCTCGTGGTGTGACAACCTGTATGGGCGATAAACAACTGGACGCTGACTGTTAAGCTCGATGTTCATTTCGGTGACGCTGGTACATCCTAAATCCTTCAAGGAAGACGCAAAACAATGTTGATATTTCTCAAGCATTTTAATCAGAAAGTAAAGGATATATGAATATAATTTGCAATATTCCGCTAAACAATTCTTGTCGTGCTATTCAAAATGCAGACTCGTGCACCGCCCGCCCGCCCGCATAAAAACATGCAACAAGCAAGCAATACAAGCAAAGCAATCTTAAATAACAAGCAAGAAAACTTATCGACACGTGTTTCGCCTCTGAACGAGGCATCCTCGGGATGTGTTGCTAGCCCGGCTTCTCCGCAGCAACTGATGTGTTGCTCGCCCAGCCGCTCCGCAGCAACTGATGTTGTTCGCCCGACAGCTCAGCAGCTAGTGACGAGCCGCCGCGCCGACCGAAACTCGCCTTTTATACACCGGCCTGACTAGTTGTTTGGTGGGGAAAATGGGGAGACGAAAACATGCGTAACAGTGGGGTAGTGGTAAAGTTAGTTTGTTCGTTTAGTAAATCAGGGTTATTCTTGTTTTTTAGTATTTCTAATTGTTCTAACACACACATTCTTAAACCTTTTTTACAAATATGTTTTACTTCAAATGAATGGTTATCAGGCAAACTATGACCGGACTCTAATAGATGTTTTGCAAAGTGTGATTTTTCAGGATGATTATTTCTATGGGCTGAGATATGTTCTTTGTACCTAGTTTCAAAACTGCGACCTGTTTGACCTACATAGACACCGTTACAATCATTGCAAGACAATTTGTAAATACCAGACTGTTGTTTTTTATCTAATTTGTCCTTACCATTGCAAATACGCTTTATCTTATTTTTGGTTCTGAATGCAACGCGAACACCACAACGCCGAAAAATCTTCGCAACCCGTTCAGAAATTGGACCTAGATAAGTTATGCTTGTTTTATATTCATATTCATATTCGTTTATTGCAATTAATTACATGTATGATAATAGGTAATAGTATTATAATTATGTATCAATGTAATTATACCCACAGGGTGTAACAATATCATGCACACAAATAAATTATATAAAATAAATTTGGATGGACAAATTATTTACAATTATAATCAAACAACAATGGACTCCGGATACGAATCATTACACTATTATTCTAATGCGAAAGTGCCAAACACTGAGCAAGTATGATAGAAGTTAAAGATCGCTGTAATTATAATATTCATTGAGGTCATATGGTGAGATTTTTAACAAGTAGCCTTTTAATGCATCAAGGAATTTAGATCCAGTGAGGCACTTAATTACACTTGGAAGCGCATTATACACCTTCACAGCAACCATTTTAGTGGATCTTGCACAAGCAGCTGTACGACAAGGGGATTGCTCAATGTCATATCTATAGCGCTCCCTTAACCTGTCACTGTGGCTAAGTGATCTAATAGGGAATTTGTCTGGATACCGCTTGATTAGTTTACATAGTTCAATTATGTATAATGCCGTAATCGTGTGAATTTTTAATTGCCTAAAATAATTTCTACAAGACACCGTGCTTGATGTCAACCCTACAATTATTCTTATGCAACGCTTCTGTAATATGAACAGTTTTTTTATGTCCACACTAGCACCCCATATTGACAAACCATAGAGTACCCTCGACTGGAAAAAGGCAAAATATGCCTGAAGTGCAGCACGTTTTGTTGCTACATGAGTTAGCATTCTAAGGGCGTAACAGAAGCTACTAAGTTTGCATTGTAAGGCTTGGATGTGGCACTTCCAATTCATAAATTCATCAGCGTGTACTCCAAGAAACTTGGCCTCGGATACAAATTCCAAAGTTTTGAGTTCCAGAGTGACACTAACATCCATAATTTGCGTATTGTAGTTTCTAAAGTGAATCATTTTAGTCTTATTTACGTTAGTGCTTAATTTAATATCTCTGAACCAATTTATAATAGCAAAAATGGAATGTTGGATTTCACTTGCTAAGTCCTTATCACTACCTCTTTCAAAACTGAAGAAAACAGACACGTCATCGGCAAACATTACCACTTTGTTGTTTGACACCTGTGGCAAGTGGTTAATATATAGTAGGAAGAGGATTGGGCCCAATATACTACCCTGAGGGACGCCTTTCTGTAATACTAGTGATTCAGACTCCACATTTACCAACATATCATTACTGTCTATGATAGGAAGTAGGACACTTTGCTCACGGTTTGTAAGGTATGAAAAGAACCACTCATTAACCTTGCCACGCAGACCGTATCTGTTCAGCATCTCAAGCATTATACCGTGGTCGATACTATCGAAAGCTTTGGATAAATCTAATAGGACAGTCACTATATTTTGTTTGCCATCCAAGGCTTCTGACACAAACTCCGCCATGTCAAAGATAGCATCCACTGTCGAAAGATCTTTCTGGAATCCAAACTGTTCCCTTGCTAGTATCCTATGAAAAGTGAGGAATCTACGAAGCTGGCTTAACATTAACTTTTCAAATATCTTAGAAAAAACAGTCAACTGCGAGACGGGTCTATAATTATCGACGGCCAGTCTTGAGTCTTTCTTATGTATAGGTTTTATTTGAGCTCGTTTTAATCTATACGGGAAGACACCTTCCCTGAAGGAAAGATTGATAATGCATAATAGGGGTTCAGCGATAGGGTTAATTATAAATTTAACGACCCTAGGAGGTATACCATCGTATCCACACGATTTCTTATTTTTAAGTGAGGACACTGCTTTTAGAAGGTCATCTTTTGAGACCGGTTTTAGGAACATAGTTTCGTTACTAAAATGTGGTAATTTTATTGGATCGGTTGAGGCCCTGGGAGCATCCACACCTGGGTCGGTAAAAAAACTATTAAACAACTGAGCAGCTTCTAAGTTATCAAGCACCACTTTGGTACCATCCGTTAGACCTTTATAAATATTAATTTCATTTAGCTTATTTCCTTTGATGGTTTTATTGATGAGTTTCCAAGTAGATTTTACTGCGTCATCAGATTTTAGGATTATTTCTTCATTTGCTTTTCTTTTTGCGTGACCAATGACCCTTGATAAGACTAAACAATATGCCTTATAAAAACGAAGTAGTTCATCGGAATTTGATCTTTTTGATTGAATGAATAAATCTCTTTTTGTCTTACATGATTTCTTTATACCCGGTGTAATCCACATATCTTTTTTCATCTTATTGTCACATCTAACTTTGATTTCTGGACAATAAATATCAATAGCTTCAGTTAAAATATCGAGAAACTTCTCAAAAGCCATATTGCAGTCTGTTGATTCAAATATTTCAGTCCATGATCTACTTAGTAGAAAATTATTCAGCCTAAAAAGATTTTCATCTTTAAAATCTCTGACAAGTTTAAAGAGTCTTTTAGTGGTTTTGCTGATTCGGACGTTGAAAGAAGCAAACTGAAGAGTATGGTCAGAAATACCAACCTCAGTGACAGTCGCATCCTTCAAAACGGAATTTGACAGTATATTGTCGAGGCATGTTTCACTGTGGTTAGTGATACGCGTCGGTACATGGATAAACTCTTTGACATTAAACGATTTTAAGAGAGACAGAAATGCCAAAGACTCCGAGTTTTTAGATAAAATGTCAATATTATAATCTCCGCAGATTATTACTTTTCGCTCTTTATGTTTAAAAATTGTGCTCAGGACGCCCTCCAAATGATCCAAAAAACTATCGTTTTCCTTCACGGTTTTAGGTCTATACAAACATAGTATAAAGATACCATTTAGATCTATTCCACATATTTCAAAAATATATGGAATCGTGCATTTATTAATATAGGTCAGATCCCTATACTGAACATCAATTCGTAGGTAAATACACACCCCCCATATTTCTGAACACTCGTACTTTCAGGCTGTAAAGCAGACAAACTGTTTCTAATAATGATATTCTGTTTTTTGTGGACTAATCTATCAACCATTTTTGCCTTATACCCGTTATTCACAGCAATCTGATATATTATGTTGAGTTCTTTTTCAAAGTTGTCAGGACTTAGAGGCACCGTCATCAATCTGTGAACGTAACAACGAAATGCTGCAAGCTTATGTTCCCAAGGGTGACAAGATGAAGAAGGTATTACAGTATCGGTGTGTGTTGGCTTGCGGTATATTTGAAATTCATGTTTATTCTGTGCCCGAGTAATCGTTAAATCTAGAAAATTAAGGGAGTTTTCTTGTTCGACTTCTAATTTAAATTTTATTTTGGGGTGAATTTTGTTCAATTTCTCAACAAATACATCGAGCTGTCTACCAGTACCAGTCCAGCAAATAATGATGTCATCAACGTATCTGTAATAATACAAAATATTCGAACTACTGACAATGTGTTTGTTCTCAAAACTATCCATGAAAATATCGGCCATTAATGGACTTAAGGGTGAACCCATCGCTAAACCTTCTTTCTGCATATAGAATCTATCATTGAATTTGAAATAATTTTGACGCATGCAAACTGATGCAAGGCTAATGAGGTCATCAATTTCGTGTGTGTGAAGACGTTGTTTTTCTAGTAAATTTCTAATAACAATCAAACACTCATCGGAAGGAACATTGGTAAACAAGCTATCTACATCTAAAGATATCAACTTCGCATTAGAGGGCAAATGGACATTCTGAATTTTTGATATTAAGTCATCTTTGTTCCTAAGACAATAAATGGGCCTGAAGGCAGTTTTTTCTATCAAAATATGATTTAACCGTTTTGACAAATCATAAGCTGGAGCACCTATATAAGAGACAACCGGACGAACTGGAATATTATCTTTATGAATTTTTGGCAAACCGTACAAAGCTGGAGCTACAAGGTTCATAGGAAGTAATTTTGCTTTATAGTGAGAATTGTCTGGAAAAACAAAGGAGGTGTTGTTGACGGCTAATTTTAACTCTGCTTGAAATTTCTTAGTTGGTTTAGCGATGGGTTCACCCTTAAGTCCATTAATGGCCGATATTTTCATGGATAGTTTTGAGAACAAACACATTGTCAGTAGTTCGAATATTTTGTATTATTACAGATACGTTGATGACATCATTATTTGCTGGACTGGTACTGGTAGACAGCTCGATGTATTTGTTGAGAAATTGAACAAAATTCACCCCAAAATAAAATTTAAATTAGAAGTCGAACAAGAAAACTCCCTTAATTTTCTAGATTTAACGATTACTCGGGCACAGAATAAACATGAATTTCAAATATACCGCAAGCCAACACACACCGATACTGTAATACCTTCTTCATCTTGTCACCCTTGGGAACATAAGCTTGCAGCATTTCGTTGTTACGTTCACAGATTGATGACGGTGCCTATAAGTCCTGACAACTTTGAAAAAGAACTCAACATAATATATCAGATTGCTGTGAATAACGGGTATAAGGCAAAAATGGTTGATAGATTAGTCCACAAAAAACAGAATATCATTATTAGAAACAGTTTGTCTGCTTTACAGCCTGAAAGTACGAGTGTTCAGAAATATAAAACAAGCATAACTTATCTAGGTCCAATTTCTGAACGGGGTGCGAAGATTTTTCGGCGTTGTGGTGTTCGCGTTGCATTCAGAACCAAAAATAAGATAAAGCGTATTTGCAATGGTAAGGACAAATTAGATAAAAAACAACAGTCTGGTATTTACAAATTGTCTTGCAATGATTGTAACGGTGTCTATGTAGGTCAAACAGGTCGCAGTTTTGAAACTAGGTACAAAGAACATATCTCAGCCCATAGAAATAATCATCCTGAAAAATCACACTTTGCAAAACATCTATTAGAGTCCGGTCATAGTTTGCCTGATAACCATTCATTCGAAGTAAAACATATTTGTAAAAAAGGTTTAAGAATGTGTGTGTTAGAACAATTAGAAATACTAAAAAACAAGAATAACCCTGATTTACTAAACGAACAAACTAACTTTACCACTACCCCACTGTTACGCATGTTTTCGTCTCCCCATTTTCCCCACCAAACAACTAGTCAGGCCGGTGTATAAAAGGCGAGTTTCGGTCGGCGCGGCGGCTCGTCACTAGCTGCTGAGCTGTCGGGCGAACAACATCAGTTGCTGCGGAGCGGCTGGGCGAGCAACACATCAGTTGCTGCGGAGAAGCCGGGCTAGCAACACATCCCGAGGATGCCTCGTTCAGAGGCGAAACACGTGTCGATAAGTTTTCTTGCTTGTTATTTAAGATTGCTTTGCTTGTATTGCTTGCTTGTTGCATGTTTTTATGCGGACGGGCGGGCGGTGCACGAGTCTGCATTTTGAATAGCACGACAAGAATTGTTTAGCGGAATATTGCAAATTATATTCATATATCCTTTACTTAGTGATGGACTTCCGCAAGGTAACGCCTATTTCAATTAATCATTTTAATCAGAGTTTGTTTTATATCTTCGGGTACTTCCTCCCCTACGCGCACCTGACTTTCATCAAATGCCTGCCCAACTTTTGAATTATCTGACGGTCTGTTAACAACTTGATTCACAACGTCAACTTTCTCAGCACGACAAAAGACGAGCTTAGACGAAATTTGGCAAAAATCCGAAAAGGGCACGACCAATACATTAATATGTCCATTGACTGACCGATGAAGCCCTCCAACGATGAGATACTGTTCATTAGGCTTTCCCGCTACACTATCCTTCAAAAGAACATAACCATTGAACGCAGATTGAGTTTCCACCCTAACAGATGCTGCACCATAATTATAAATTGTACAAGCTGGCGAAAATCTCAACGAGGTGTCATTGTCATCCGCAAGTTTGGAACATGGCAATTCATTCCCAATACTATAGAATTGTAGTTTGCTTTTATCTTTATAGACCGATATGTGAGACTGCTCCGTGAACGATTGTCCTATAAGCACTGGGACCTCTAGCAAATGATCACCCACTACTTTACAAGCTACTCTAGCCTCTACTCCATCGACACTCATGTCAAGGATCAAATTTCCTAGCGACTGGACTATGCTATTACCAAATCCTTTCAAAAGTGTGGGGACATTGTAGTGAGATACACCTAGCTCCCTAGCAGCGGATTCTCTAATCAGGGTAACGTCACTCCCAAAATCTACAAACGCCCTAATTATTAAACTATTGACTTTCACCTCTTTCATAAATTTAGAACCAGGGTTGTTATCTATACACGCGTCTTCGTTGTTGCTCATAAAATCAATTCTCATAGTTTTTCGCACTGCTCCACTAGAGTTCGTCACTTTGTCATCTGACTTACTGTTACACTTTTCCACTGTGTGACCGATCTTATTACAACGTGTGAATTTCACCAGTGGCTTAGGGCAGTGCAAAAAACCATGGCCCCCCTCCTTGCAATGATAACATCCAGTGACGTGGCCCGTTCTGGCACTAGGCCCAGCGCTCGCTGTATTAGGGACGTGAGAATTGACAAATGTCCTACTCCTGGTATAAAATCAGTCTGATCCAGGTTGATTGTAATCCCTATTACTAATCAAATACTGTAACAATTGATCGGGGTGGGTGCAACGCAGTGCCAAAGCTCCTGACTTGAGTGTTTTGTCTGTAGTGCCATGTATTATACATTCTGCTGCGCGGGTGCCTACTATATCACATTGGTTCACTAAACTTAATTTTTCATAGTAACACACCTCTATGGATTCGTTATATCTGCTCCTTCTCTTAATCATATCTTCCAAGGTCTGGCCATAGTTCTGTTCGCACGGAAAAGCGCTCAATATTTTTTCTTGCCATTCTTGCCACGTAAATAGAATAGTATTTAAACTTTCGTACCACGTCTTGGCCAGACCTTGCAACTTTTGCATAGCCGAATGAGTGGTGGTTCTTTCATCCCACCCGTATACTGAAGCGCACTCATTTACTTTCCTTAACCATACGTCCATGCGCTGGTTTTTGGTCGAAGGATTAAAGTCTGGCAATATATTTTTATGATCAATTTTCTGTAGTGGCTGTAGTGCGCTTTGGTTCACGGGCGGTAATGCAAAACAATCCCTCAGGTTCTTAATAGTAACAAAAAGATCTCTTTTTGAAAAAGAAGGGCTACGTGACCTTTTGATCCGTTCTTCGTGATTGTGCTGCTGTGGTCCGCGCTCCGTGGATGTGCTGCGGCGACGGTTCCCCACCCACGGTTTGCTGGTGCGCCGCGACGCGTGTTGCTCTGCACGAGGCTCGACGTCGTGATGCCCTGCACGAGGCTCGACGTCGTGATGCCCTGCACGAGGCACGACGTCGTGATGCCCTGCACGAGCCTCGACGTCGTGATGCCCTGCACGAGCCTCGACGTCGTGATGCCCTGCACGAGCCTCGACGTCGTGATGCCCTGCACGAGCCTCGACGTCGTGATGCCCTGCACGAACCTTGACGTCGTGATGCCCTGCACGAGCCTCGACGTCGTGATGCGCTGCACTAGCCTCGAAGTCGTGATGCGCTGCACCAGCCTCGACGTCGTGATGCCCCGCACGAGCCTCGACGTCGTGATGCCCTGCACGAGCCCCGACGTCGTGATGCTGTGTTGCCGTCGACGTGTTGCGGCGACAGTTGTCCACCCGTGGCTCTGTGTGACCCGATGCGTATCGCTCGATGTCCTGATGCCACGCTGCCATGGAGGTGCTGCGGCGACGGCTGTCCATCTCCAGCTCGTGACGCGATGCGTGACGCAGGACTTCAGCGGCGCGCACACAATCCCGCTCCCGCCGTACTTCCCTCTCAAGTATTCGAAGCCGGTCATGGCCCCGGTTGACGCCCGGCTCGGACCGATGGCGGACGGGGCTTCGGCTTCGCAGCGGACTTCGTCTCCTCAGACTTGGAGTCACGAGTCTCCGTCGGCCTGGCAGCTGCGACATAGTCTGAAATCTCACAGCAAAATAAATATTAAATTATAACCGTACAGTGAAGTTATAAATTATTGTGTGATTAGCTGATTACTGGTCACTTGAAAAATAAAATCACTGTTAGATCACTTAAATGTACCATTTCCCAAGTATTGTAACAATTTACGCGTAGGTATGCCCGGAGTTGAGGGTAGATACTTTTTGAATTTAATTTGATACTGAACAGTCCATGAAGCAATTACTGTAAATGTATTGCTCGGCGACTAATGAAAACCTCATTGTAATCCACCATAATCTAAGTTGGAACCTCTGGATTGACGGCCTCGAGAACCCCAGAAAATTCTTCCCAAATATAGGTTTATACTCAAAGTTCTTGAATAGTTCCACAGTTATTCACACTACTCCTATACAAAGAACTCCTCAACACTCCCCGAAAATTACATTCACAAAGCAATTCTTATCAATAACGATACCGACTTATCAAAACCTCATCATAATCCACCATAATCTAAGGTTGGAACCTCTGGATTGGCGGCCTCGAGAGCCCCAGAAAATTCTTCCCAAAGATAGGTTTATACTCAAAGACCTTGGATAATTCCACAATTATTATTAAACACACTATTTCTACATAAAAAAAATTTTCAACACTCTCCGAAAAAAACATGCTTGTTGCTTCTAACGCTTAACCAAAGACTTATGATGGTTTTAACTTAACCAGTTCGAGAAGATCTAGTATAGCGGCCTCGAAAGCCCTAGAAAGTTCCTTTCCCGGCCAAAGTTACCCCGTCATATTCCTAGGTAAACGAAACACAAAGAGCCTTGAAGTATCCAGAATTACGAAAACTTCAAAGAAAGTAGAAATACAATTTGGGCGTGTACTTACGTTTTGGTTGCACTTGTCACTTCTGAAATATAAAAACACCAAGTAAATCACAACGCTTTTATTTAACACTCTTTATTCAGCACACTGTTATTCAGTATCACTCTCAATCAACATTTCCGCAACCACTGAACTCCTCGGCCAGCTCCTGGCCAAGACAACGAATGTTTTCGGTGGGACAATCCAGCCCTCCGATTGGTCCACTACATCAAGTGATATTTTCATGTCGTGGTCCAATCGTTGAGCGACGCGTTGGCGCGCCATAATTCACACAAAATCTAGGGTTGCCATTCTCGAATATACATTTAGCGTTTACAAAATAATATTTTAAATCATGTATCAAAAGAAAACCTAACAAAATGAAATCTGATAAGTCGATTGCGTTGCCTTATAATTTCGCTGACAGACAAATATTCATGTTACTAGTGGTTATATGTGCATGATTCTTGATTGTTTTAAAATTTGTGTAATGAAATCGAACTCTATAACTCATTATTAAAGACATTCTAGAATATAATACACATATAAAAATAACGGTTTATGTTTGTTTATGTCCAATAGTATTTCAGTCGTATGTTGAGAGGGAAAAGTTAGGGTTCCATATTAAATAAAGAGAACCAATTTCTATAGATTTTATTTTGATAAAGTTATTTTGTTTTATGAATGAAATATTTTGAACAACAGTTTAAAAAAATATATTTATTCTTATAACATTCGATAACAATGATAATGTATGTTACGACCACGTTATAAAATACAATTAACGCTTAGTAAAAATAATTTTTGATCATATTAGAAAAATAATCAAACATTACTAATATGAGTTATAGTTAATTAACAGGATTATGAGGAGAAAGGGACAAATTTTTTTTTTATCTAATCATAAATTTGTTTATTATAATTTTAACAGATTGAGATATTTTTACCTAGAAACAACAAACTTTGCTATAAAATATAATTTGTTTGACTGTACATTTAGTGAGAGGTTTATTTATATGAAATTATTGTCAAATTTCGTTTTATTTTAATTTTACAGTAACTGTATTATCTTATAGATACACCTGATTTTATTTACAGAACTTGTTCAGAAAAATATTTTTTTGATGAAAGTTTAGGTATTTTTACATTCTTTGGAATTAGGTACTGGTAAATAAACATTTGCAAACGGGAAAAATATATTGAAATAGGGAGAATTATGATATTTTTATGGATCTTTTTGTTTGAGTTTTCTTACAGAAATAGTGATTACCTAATCCTCAGATCATGATTTCAACATAAGTAATAAGATGTTGAGGGTGTTTTCGATAGGTCTATTAGTCGATTGCTGTTACCGACTGCACAGACAATACTTGTATTTGTTTATGACGTATAACATTTGCGTAATTATTGTCATAAAAATATAGTTTCAAAGGAAGATTGAAAAATAAAATTATAGATAAGGAAATTTCAAGTACTTATTAAATGATTCAGGATTCAGATTATTCTAAATATAGGTAGAAAGAAAGTAAAGAAGACGTATTAAAAATCTTTTTGGCCTGCTGTTGATGTATGGCAATTAGGTACGTTTTCGAAAAGATAGGTAGTTCGTAAAATTGTGATAAAAGGAAATGAATGTGTTTATTTTTGAGAAGGGAAAAAGTATGCCGTAGGTAGTGGCTTGAGCATTGTTAGGCGAAAGCATAGTGGTTGAGAACACTTCGGTTCATAATATAAAACTTGATGGGTGTAAAAGTTAAAATGATACGTAAAGGATTTAGATTTCCACAACACAATACACTTTATTTCACTGCGATCGATCAGTACTACTTTAGCAACACGAGGACGAGCGCCATCTTCTTTTTTTCTTTTTTTTTTTTAGGGTGAACCCACTTTAATCGATTATTCATATCGAATGATTATTCTACCGCGCAAATTTCATGTGAAATGTAACCTTATCTAACATTCGGCCAATTCTGACAATAGGTCGCGTCCTCGCGTAAGCTATCGTATGTCAAATACGTTAATTAGTACAATATTCAAATATTAATCTGAAAATTAATGCAATAGATAATAAAAAACAAAACTTTACCCTGAATAAAATATTACATTCTTCAAACTATTTTCTATCAATAACAATTACCCACCAACAATTAAAAACATAATGTGTTCTGTTCGGTCTCAAAATAAATTACATCCATATTAACCTCTACTAATAACAAATACAATGCTGAATTAACATGATCATGATTGTAATATTTTTTTTTTCTCTATTTCATTTTGCTCGATATCTCTCTCTATATCTTGCAGTATTACTGCGTCACCCAAAGTTCTTTATATCCAACAAATGTCACACAGAACTCAGCCGGGACTTTCATCGTCACACAGGACTCCCGATGTGTAGCCACATACATTTATATTCATCAACTGTCACATAGGACTCAGCTGGGATATTTATTGTCACACAGGACTCCCAAGTTATCAACATCCATTTCTGTCACGCAGGACCCAGCCGGGACTACTATTGTCACGTAGGACTCCCGAATTTGAAAAATCACAATATCCATTTCTGTCACGCAGGACCCAGCAGCCGGGACTATTAATGTCACGTAGGACTCCCGAATCACAAAAATCACAATATCCATTTCTGTCACGCAGGACCCAGCCGGGACTATTATTGTCACGTAGGACTCCCGAATCACAAAAATCACAATAACCATTTCTGTCACGCAGGACCCAACAGCCGGGACTATTATTGTCACGTAGGACTCCCGAATTACAAAAACCACAATATCCATTTCTGACACACAGGACCCAAAACATTATTTTAATAAAATAAAAACTCTCTCCCATTATTATTCATGCCTTTGCTTACATGTACACAAATTTTCGTTTAACACTACATTTACATACACAAACAATTCGACACTGCAACAATTCTCTGTCTGAATAACAAACACATTCGTAAATGATTATCATATTCAAATGAACATAATTTTAATTAAATTAACCCAGGTGATCTATAATTCACTCTCATTCTCCGAATCAGTAGCTATAGGATCATTGGAAAACACCAACCATGGATGAATTTTGTCCACTGAAAACACATTTTTGTACGCTGGTCTACCATCCTTTTTAGTAATTGGAGTATCAACTACCTCGTATCTATCGTTGCCTATAACTTTTGAGATTCTATAGGGTCCGCAACACTTAGGTAATAGTTTTTTGCTCTGACCACTCTGACTATTAATTTCTCTTTCAACTCGTACAAGATCTCCTAATTTGTACAGTCGAGCCTCTTTCCTTTTCATGTCAAAACGATTCTTTTATTTTTCTTGGTCTTCTATCATCTTTTCTGTAATTTCTTCCCTCATTTCATCTCTATCTTGTATTTCCTGAGCTTCAGACACGATTGAATTCAAAATTCCATCAGATTCACCAATGGGGCAGACACCAAAGAGGATTTCTGCTGGGGTTTTACCAGTTCCTTTATTAATGGTGTTGTTGAGACCCCATTGAACTTTTGGAATCACAGCATCCCACTCGGTATCTGACTGCCCATGGTTTGTCGACGTAACTGCATCTAAAATCGTACGATTATATCTCTCTATTTGACCATTGGCCCTTGGAGTTGCTACTGCATTTAACACATGATTAATGCCCCTTTCCTTTACAAATTTATTAAAATTATGACTTGTGAAGCTAGTTCCACGATCCGTAATAAGTCGCCTAGGGACCCCAAACAGAGAAAAATACTCGTCGAAAACACCTACTGTCGTTTTAGTTTTGCAGTTTTTAACCGGTTTTATGTATATATACTTTGAATACGAGTCAATGATTGCCAATATATAACAGTTTCCACGCCTACTTTGAGGAAATGGGCCACAGTGATCAGCATGGAGAGTATCGAAAGGTTTATTTGGTTTTGGGATTGGGTGGAGCTTTCCTTCCTTAGGCCCACCCGGCACTTTATTGTGAGCACAGTGCAGGCAAGCTTTACAATACTTTTTTATAAACCGACGCATGTTTTTAAACCAATAAACCGCTCGAACCCGCTCATACGTCTTTTCAAACCCAAAGTGGCCCACTTCGTCATGGTTGATTTTAAGTATTTGCCATCGGACTGATTTTGGTACTACCCATAAGAGTTTAACTTCATCGCCCTTCTTGATAACTCTGTACAGTCTGCCATTTTTAACAGTGAAATTATTTTTTATATCAATAACATTATTCAAGTCTGGGTCTTTTAGGATATCAATTATGCGTTGAAGTTCTGTATCTGCTTGTTGAACAGTCTGCAACCAGTCTTCACTGATTTCAACGCCTAAAACCGCCAAGTCATCTCTGTTCGATGGTGCTTCCGTACCTACTGGCATCCGGCTAAGCGCATCGACATGCATCATTTTTGTACCCGGACGGTATTCGATTGAAAAATCATATTCTTGCATCGCTATAAACCACCGAGCTATACGTGGCACGAGGTCCTTCTTTGTCATTGTGCTGCTTACTGCCTGACAATCGGTTACTAACTTGAAACGAGTACCTAAAAGATACACCCGAAACCGATTAAGAGCTGTGATGGCAGCCAAGGTCTCGAGCTCATACGAATGAAACTTCTGTTCTTCCGGAGAAGTCTGATGACTGTAATAAGCAATAGGCTGAAGATCTCTGCCACCATCTTGAAGCAAGATTGCTCCCACCCCGACTTTACTGGCGTCCGTGTGTACCTCCAACTTAGCCTGCGGATCAAAGAGGGCCAATAAGGGTCTACTAATTAGCCTCTCTTTTAATTCTTGAAAGGCTTTCAGTTGATCAGGTCCGAATCGCCACGGTTCACTTTTTTTTGTAAGAACCGTGAGGGGCTTTGCGATTATTGAAAAGTTTTCAACAAAACCTCGAAAATAACTTGCCAACCCTACGAACTGACGGATTTCATGCACATTTCGTGGTATAGGAAACTTTTCAACGCTCACAATTTTATGTGTTCCTGGCCGTATGCTCTTATTTGAAATTTCGTAGCCAAGGTAATCTATCTGTTCTTGAAAGAAAGCACATTTATCTATATTAAGCGTCAACTTAGAATCCCTTAACAGCTTTAGCACTTCCTCCAAACTAAACAAGCCCTCTTCGATGGTTTTTGAGGGAATAAGCAGATCATCCATGTATGCTAGAATGCGCTTGTTATCTACATTCTTAATCATGGTATTAATGGCACGTTGAAAAACACTCGGTGCATTTGCCAACTCAAACGGCATACGATTATACTCATATAAACCATCCGGAGTGACAAAAGCCGTCAAGTGCTTACATTGCTCTGCAACAGGAATTTGATGGTAGCCCGACGCTAAGTCCAAGCTAGTAAAGTAATTGTTTCCACCTAGACAATCTAACTTGTCCTCAATCCTGGGCAACGGAAATTTGTCTTTGACCGTCTTTTGGTTCAAAGCACGGTAATCCACGCAAAGACGTTTCTGGCCATTTTTTTTGTTAATAAGGATTATTGGGCTTGCATAGCATGACGAACTAGGCCTTATTATTCCGTTGTCAAGTAAATCATCTACAATCGCTGTTAATTGCTCCCTCTCTTTAATAGACATACGGTATGGGTTACATACGACCGGAGTATCATCATTTAACTTAATCACCATTTCCGTCAAGTTTGTCTCACCCAACTCGGTTAAGTTTAGAGCAAAGCAATCCCTATAATCGTGTAATAACTTATGGAGCTGTTTCATTTGCTGACCATTTAATTGAGTACCTACATTTAGCGTATCTAGAGGCAAAGGTTTTCGTTCTAACTTGGAGTAACTTTGAGTATTAGTTCTGACAGCTAACTGAGTTTGTCCGATATACGGTTCAGCAGTTTCCTCAAAAGTCAAACCTCTAGCTACTATACTATTCTGTTTTAAATCGATAGGATTTTGCATTACGTTTGTTAGCATCAAGAATCCTTTGCCGTCTGTAAATTTGTACAGCCCCGGTAAAACGAGGTACCTATTTACGTCATCATTGCAATAACCGCCAGGTATATATAGAGGACCGGAGTATCTCGGATTGGTGAGTACACTTACAGATGAGGTACAAGAAGATTCAAGTGTTATTTGTTCTACGAGTACAAGTTTAACCTTTACTCCAACCTCAACGCAGGGTAATGGAGCTTCGTAAAAAAATAACTTGTCACAAGTTTTATGTATTACTATGTTGGGCAATTCCGTAAATGTCTGCCCTATTATTACTGCATTTCGCATATACTCGTCAGGTACAACTACCAAATCTATTTCAGCATCAATACTGTCTAAGGTAATTAGTCCTTTACAAATACCTACGGGTCTGACCGATGAGTTACCGAAGCCCTTCAGGTTGGGGATATCGGTTGTGCTGTTCCAATAACGAAAAATTTCTTTAGCATCCGATTCTCTGATTATGGTGCAGCTACTACCAAGATCAACAAAAGCAAGTTTTTCTACTCCATTAACTTTGATAGATTTATAATATTTTTCACTGTCACTAATTTTTGCTTGTATGCACATTATTTTGTCAATTGTAGGAGTAGGTTGTGTTGAAGGTAGCGCGATATGTTCGTTATTTTCACCAGATTTGGGTAATGCTAACAATCTACTCCTACAGTCCTTAGCTACGTGACCTAGTCTTTTACAATTATTACACCTCCGCGCAGTTTTGGGACATCTTGAACGAATATGCCCAAGCTCACCACAGCCATAACAAACAATATCAGTTTTTGAAGGTTCCGAAGCGCCTGCTGTCACCTGAGTAGAATTAGGTTTCATATCCTTATTAATTGTTCTAGATCTTATTTGTGAACATCCATCGCTTTGAGCCACCGTACGCAGGTAAGACAGCAGTTGCTCCGGTTCCTCAAACCTGCATGCATTCACACTCATACGAATGAATTTGTCGTCTATTCCATGAACAAGACAGCCTACCGCTTTCTGGCCCGTTATTTCACATTTGTTAATCAAAAGCATCTTTTCGTAGTAGTAAATATCTAGAGAGTTTCCTACTCTGCACCGTAACTGTAACATCTTATATAACAAATCACCGTAATTTTCTGTGGAAGGAAACGCAGACCTTAGTTTGTCAACCCACTGATCCCATGTAAATAGCAATGAGGGTAAACCTTGGTACCAGCGTTTAGCTAGCCCCGCTAGTTTGGGTAGGACATAGTGACAGGTTTGCGTGTCGTTCCAGCAGTAAATTTTTGCGCATTCATTCACTTTATGAATCCAGTTATTTATACTTTGAGTATTATTACTCGGGTCAAACTCTGGTATTACATTCATGTTTGCTGTGTAACCGTGAGTCCACGGGCTATTCATCATTAATTGAGCCATAATATTGCCCTGTTCAACAACAATTACATTGCTAACCGTGTGCGCAGGAGGCGCACTTGAGTTTTGGGTGACCTGGGAAGTACTATTAGCTATTGATTCCCTCGTGGTCACTCCAAGAGGCGTACGTGGTGTACCAGCTCTGGCTGTATTCAATGTGGATACTTCAACACGCATACGTTTGTCCAATGGTGGAGTACCCACATTATAACTTCGACTACGACTACGCCTACGAGGACGTCGCGTCATCGAGCGACTTTTATGTTTGTGCTTGCCTGAATCTCCTTCACCTCGTTTCAACCTACTGCTTTTTAACGGTTTTTTGCTTTTATGCTGCTTAGCTTTCTTATCACGCTTTTTCTTGACTGGGGACGAACCTGAAGTTGAACTGGACGAGCTGGATGAGCTCGACAAGCTGGATGAGCTCGACGAGGTCATGGGTGAGCTCGATGAGCTTACTGAGTGCCTACGTTTCTTAGTCTTAGATCCCATAGTTACTGATGATTTTACTCTAACCACTTAAACTATTTTAAAATTCTTTTTTCTTTACAACTTTCACAAAAATAGCAAAACTACAATGAACAATCACTAATACTACATACTATTTTCTTTTAGCATAATTTCTTCAAATAAACTTAGTATCCTCTTTGTCATACGTAACTGCAACCGAAGATATTGTAAAACGTCTGTTAATAATAATAATCACGTTATTTGGGTACCCACAATCACCACGCTCCTTGCTCCAAATTTGCACTTTTACATACGGTTTAAAATGAACAAAGATAATTTATGATAATTTTTTAGGTTCATCGAAGCACGAACCAAATTAAATAGGTAGTAACAACTCACTTTATAGTTTCTTTTCTTTACAGCCACCTTGCCCACTTTTCGATTGAAATGAAAACTTTCACCGACCTTATATCCACTTTGGGCACTCACAAGATGATGAGTAGACGGGCTCGCTACACACTTCTGATTATAAAACTTGATGGGTGTAAAAGTTAAAATGATACGTAAAGGATTTAGATTTCCACAACACAATACACTTTATTTCACTGCGATCGATCAGTACTACTTTAGCAACACGAGGACGAGCGCCATCTTCTTTTTTTCTTTTTTTTTTTAGGGTGAACCCACTTTAATCGATTATTCATATCGAATGATTATTCTACCGCGCAAATTTCATGTGAAATGTAACCTTATCTAACAATAAGGTTTCAAAGAACGATTGGCCTGTACACCCAAGAGTTGTTGAAATTCTTAGAAACCAAAGGATTCTATGTGATTGTGATGAAAAATTTGTAATTTTGAGTGGTATGAGATACTGTGTGTTCATACAAATCAAAGTCATCAGGGGTACACAATAAGGGTACAAAGAGTGCACATCCTTCTCATCTGATCATGGTGCGCACGAGTTTGCCTCTGTGAAGAAGTTTTATTTATTTATTTGATAGGAGAAAAACAGAAATAGATACATGTTTGACAATAACAATGGTGATAACATTAGTTTAAGTATATCTATTCCCTTAACATTCTCACAAATTACATAAAGAGATAAAAATGAAGCAGATGAAGAAGATAAATGGTTTATGACAATATTGGCTATAAACCCAAAGCCAAAAATACAGACTAAGCAAAAAACCTACAGCATGCACATGCAAACTTAAAATAAAAAATCATTAAAACTAAAAATTAATAAAGAAAAAGATACATTTTATATTTACCTAAGAATAAGACATATATTTCTGCTTTACCCTATTTCTTTTGTTTTATTTCCTTTTTTTTTCTTTTCTATGAACGCTTTCTTTACTTTATTTTTATATCTGTTACGAGAGCAGTTAAAGAAATCTATATTTAAAACATTATCATTGTAGTAATTGCACATACGATGTATCGGAGCTCTTTTTCCATTCTGAGTTCTAGTTCTTCTGAGATGAAAGAGATATTTGGGTCTATTGCTACGATGGCGGAGACTGGGTAGTTGGAAGTTAATCTGACTTAAGAGGTCTGCACATTTATATTCTCCAACACATATATTTCGAAGAATTACTGAATCAGTCACATGTCGGCGATCTGCAAGAGACATAAGCCCAAACTTGGCAAGAAGATCGCTGTAGGACAGACGGCTGTGATTAAGACGATAGTTCAAGGCACGTACAAATCTTTTTTGGATCATTTCAACCTTCCGAACATAGATATCAAACACCGGATTCCATATTGCTGAGGCATATTCTAATTTTGACCTCACCAGACTCTGATACAAAATTATATATGTGAGGGGGTTTTTAAAGCATTTGGCTACTCTAAGAATAAATCCTAGCATGCGATATGCTTTTTTTATGATATCTTCAATGTGGAGGTCAAATGTCAATTTAGAGTCAAATAAAACGCCAAGGTCACGTATTTGATTGACAACTTCCAAGGAGTCATTCCCAAGCTTGTAGGGAAAACAGTGTTTATGCCTCTTCTTAGAGAAAGCCATTACTTTGCATTTGTTCTCAGCAAGTACGATTCTATTATCAATGCAGTAAGTAAACAGTCGGTTTAGATCGTCCTGTAATTGCAGACAATCATTATTGTTATCTATACGTTTGTATATTTTTAGATCATCTGCATACATCAAAAACTCAGAGTACTTAAAACATAGTGTAATATCATTAATAAATATTATAAAAAGCAGTGGCCCTATAATTGAGCCTTGGGGAACTCCAGATGTTACAGTAATGTAGGACGAGATATGCCCATTCAAACCAACAGCCTGTTGTCTCATGCACAAGTAAGATGAAAACCATCGCAGCAAATTACCAAAGTTGGAGACATTAAATCTTAAATGATGCCTCTTAATGTTAATAAATTAATATAAAAAAGTAGAATCGACTCATTTATATAAGTACCCGCCCAAAGTGGTTAAATAATATTATAAAGTAATAAAGGGAGCGGCCGCCCCATTATAAAATGTGTACCCTCGGTAAATAAGTCCTTCAGGGATATAAAGTGTAGGTGATAAAATAAAATAATAATAATTATGATGATTTTGATAATGTTGTTTGGTTATTATGAATGATGAAAAAGAGTTAAAAAGTAATGTGTTTTGAAAGGTTCTGAAAAAGATTTTATAATAGTTATATGTACCTATATACCTACACACTATGAAAAGAGTGTAAACCCAAACACTACGAAAATAATAAATATCTATAATGCAAGAGGATTTTTAGGAAGCTATCACTTCCATGATTTAATAATGAGATAGACTGGAAGACAGAGTAGAATGATAATACTCGTATTGTACTTCATAAACAATGACCTTCGAAAAGTTATACACAAAATTAGTTCAACAAACGATTAAGAAAAAAATATAATAAGTGACATTCAGAAATTAGAATGTCTAAATAGTTGGAACACTTATCAATTTTGAAAATATATCGGATCATATTACCAAAAGAGTAAATAACTCCTTATATCCTCAATTAGCAAACAAAGCTTATTTAGTTTTACCATTATATTTAAGGCATGATTTTCGTATTTTAGATTAAGACTATTTTTGTATTTGGGGTTTCTGAACGTTGGGTTTTTTAGCTTTGTATTTTTTTTTAATATACATAAATTTAAGTTTATAAAATGTAAGATGGTCTCAATGGTCAAATTCGTTCCGTTGCGTATGTTTTTTATTGAAGACAAATAATTATATTGTTAAGAAATGTCTAAATTAAAAATGTCTAATATTTTTTTTAATATTTGTATTTGCTAATTCGATTGTACTTTTAAGATCTGATTGAGTTTGTTGAATTTTCTTATTGATTTTGTTGTGGTGTTGTAGTAAAATTCCAGAAGAGCTAGGAAGATTTTAATGATGTTATAAAATGCATACACAATTGTGTATATATATATTTTTTTTTCTCTTTTCAATTTTTCTGTTTTTGTAAATAATATTTGAAGATTAAAATCATATGAGTGTTTAAAAAGAACTGTGATTGATTGTAAAAATCAATGTTTTATTTCGCTAAGACTTGAAAAGAGGTTTTATTACTTACATACAAACAGTTTTGATATGTTATTTTGTATCATACTTTCAGTTAAAAGTTAATTAAGTTTTTTTTTACAATATGCCAATGTTTGTACTTAAACATGTGCTTATTTTGAAATATGTATGACGAATTAAAATTAATAATAACGATACCTTATACCTAGAGATAAAATATACCAAAATTAATTTGTTACTAATTAACTTCCTATTTTGATAAACAATAATATTTTAACGATTAAATATAATGATTTAACAGTGAAAACTTTTAAAACTTGTAAATGATTATGTTGTCAAAAAAAATTATGATAAATCTATTATTTCTTTTATTTTTTTAGGGGGAAGGTGTAGTGTGCTGCACACACACATCTTAACCTTCCTACTTAATGTACACTATTACTCTTAATGACTCATTATAACTTGGACCATTGAGCAAACAACATCTTTTATTCCGGCCCCTTTTCCCAACATACTGCAATTTGTATATGATGTTAATTAAATAAGGGTAAATAGTAATAATATTTATTGAAAAAATAAATATATAATTGTAAAATAAATGATGAAATATAGGGGGTTTAAGATATTATAAAAGATATTTAAGCAATGTAAGCTATTAAATCGCTTGAAAACATCGAAAGGCGTGACGTGGCCAATGGGGTGGCGTTACAGTATTAAGAAAAGAAAGAAAATGGAATTTAATGCCAAACAAAAAAAAATTACAGAGGCGAGAGAAATAAATAACAATTACAGATTTACATAAAATATTTTATTAAAAATCTTAAAGCTACTCACACAATTAAAGTTCTTGTTTAACATGGCAAAACTACCTATCTATTAATATTAACATTTAGATTTCATTGTTTGACAAAAGGTAGCAATTTCAGCATTTGCCGCCGGAATAAAGATATCCGAACAACACCGATTTTCGGAATGCTCCCTGGTTAATATAATAATATTTTCAAATTAAAACCATAATTATAATAGACTAGCTTTTGCCCGCGGCTCTGACCGCGTCGAAGAGATTTTCGTGGAAATAAGGAAAACAAAACGGACACCATGTTTAACCAAAGCGCTAATAAATACCAATCAAATAAGTCCAAACTCGAAGGGTCTGCTGTTGTCCGTCGAGGAGATTCCGTACCCATATTCGAGACCCATCATCAGACCCCGGTCACCATATTTCACCAAAGTGTTAATAAATACCAATCAAATTAGCCCAAACTCGAAGGGTCTACTGTTGTTCGTTGAGGAGATCCCGTACCCATATTCCAGGATGATAAATCTTCTCCTCTGAATTCGTCTTACCTAGGTGTCCTCCAAGATAAACAGGATAATCTTCATCGCTGAACATGTACGAGTATCTCCTGAATGTAAGGAATTTCTCGCTGCTGCACGCAAATTAAAGCACGACAAAGGATACAAATTCATCTGGCTGAAATATGGTCGAGTCTATGCTAGAAAAGACGGAAATTCACCGGCTAAAATTACTAATCATAGGTACTACACACACAAACAAGTAAGTTCCTAGGAATACAAATATGAAGATAGAAATCTCAAATGGCGATCACAAATATACAGTATTTGTTCTAAACTCAATAGATTCGCATATGTTCTCTTTCAATTATCAAAGATAGTTAACGAAAATGTGGTCTTAACTGCCTATAACGGTTTTGTTGCCTCAACTTTGCGATTTGGGATAATATTTTGGGGAAATGCTCCTGATAAAGATAATGCTTCCAAGTCACAAAAAAGTGTGTACGTGCGATTTGTAAGTTGCGCCGAAGAGATAGTTGTAGACCGCACTTTAAACAATGAAAATTTTAAAAGGCTACGCAATCGCTGTACTAGGATGTGTAGGGACGCAAAGAGACGCCACATTCATGAGTCCATTGATAAATTTAACCCTGCACAGTTTGGAAATTCTTAAAAACGCTTGGGATTGGCAAATCTCCGGAATCTCATAATGGCAATATCGACTTCGATGCACTTAATAGGCACTTTTCCTCCATTCCAGTCACTTTAGAAGACAACATCAAAGACACAACGCTCCGTAATTTAGCCAATAAACCAAAGCCCTCATGCGTTTCATTCTCCTTTAATACTGTTACATCGAATGATGTTAAGAAGGCCATCCTTTCCATTTCCTCCAAAGCTGTTGGTGATGACCAAATCTGCTCACAAATGCTCCTTTCAATCCTTGATGAACTTGTCCCCACAATTACTCACTTATTAAATCACTCACTAGTGACAAGTTCCTTTCCTGCGGCATGGAAACGTGCTCATGTCATTCCATTGCCCAAAACTTCCAATCCTAGTTCTTTTACTGAGTACCGACCAATTTCAATTCTTCCCATCCTATCCAAGGTCCTTGAATCCATTGTTCATAATCAATTATCTACCTTCCTCTCCACAAATAACCTTTTAAACCCTTTCCAATCTGGGTTTCGTCCTGGACACAGTACTACTTCTGCATTACTGAAAGTAACTGATGACGTAAGGTTTGCCACTGACAACAAACAAGTAACGGTGATTACGTTATTGGACTTCAGTAGTGCCTTCAACTGTGTTGACTTTGACATTCTCCTGGGGGTCCGTGGCTCTCTTAATGTATCTCCTCGGGTAACAGAATGGTTTGATTCGTACTTACGTTGTCGCCAGCAGTGCATTCGCTCTGATGATATAAGATCAGGGTGGTGCGTACTTACTGCTGGTGTTCCACAAGGTGGCGTCCTTTCACCTCTCCTATTTTCAATTTTTATTAATTCTATCACCGAAATGTTATCTTCTCTTTATCATCTCTATGGAGACGATTTGCAACTCTATCGCCATTTTCATGTAAAGGATGTACACGCGGCCATTCAAGGGATGAATCATGACCTTAATTACATCTTTGAATGGGCTAAGTCATTTGGTCTCCTTGTATATCCGAAGAAATCACAGGCCATGTTGATAGGTAGTAGATATTTGCTGGGGGTTCTTAGCAGTGTTATAATTCCCCCGGTAATTTATTATGGGATGCCAATTGTCTTCTCAGACAAAACAAAAAATTTGGGTATTATAATCGATAGCAACCTGTCCTGGGCGCCGCATGTAAATGAGACCAGCAGAAGAGTTCACGGTGCCTTCCACTCCCTAAAGCTACTCCAGAATTTTCTACCATTTAAAACCAAAATCATGCTTGCTCAATCGTTTCTTCTTCCAATTATTGACTATGGTGATGTTTGTCTTGTTGACCTCAGTGAGGAATTGTTAAATAAACTTGAACGTCTTCAGAACTTAGCTATCCGATTTATCTTTGGTCTTCGTAAATTTGATCACATCTCTCATTTTCGTAAGGAGTTAAAATGGTTGCCAATCCGTCTTCGCCGAAATTTTCATATTTTGTGCTATCTCTATAACATAGTCAAGAATCCACTTTCCCCCGCTTACCTTCGTGAGCGTTTTGAATTTTTGATCCCTAGAGATAGACCCCTACGTACTGGAACTACGTCTCTCCTTAAAATTCCAACACACAATACTGGTGCTTATGGTAATTCTTTTAATGTCCATGCCATCAGACTTTGGAATGCTCTTCCTCTTTTATTCGCCACTGTCGTACTATCAGTTCTTTTAAGAAAATGCTGAAAGATCACTACCTCTCGCTTTCAGGTTAAAAATTATTATATATAAGTATATTTATGTACTTTATTATATAGTATGTATATTAATGGTATTATATAGATGTAATAGTAAGTATTAATATTTTATTATTTTATGTTTAGTTTAAACTTTTTGTATGTTAGGCAATTTTTATTAATAACTGTTTTTTTTGTACACGTGTATGATTACTCTTTTGTTATATATAGGTATATATTTTTACTCTTTCCTTAATGGTTTGCTGTAAGAAATCTCTTATTAGAGATAAGCTATATTGGTAATATGTACATACCTTTTTACTGTTACTTTTTGTATTGATGTTTTGTGTACAATAAAGAATAAGAATAAGCGCCTCAAAATATTAACGTTATGTTGTCTGTATATACTGGAAGCGGCAGTCTTTGTTAAAACAAATACAAATCTTTATACTGCACTTATATCTAAACGCCACTATGATAAAGTGCGTTTAATAAAACACAAAACTGTTTTGTTTAAAAATAATGTGTTAGGTATGGCTCCAAAATTTTTTAACAACTTGCCGAGATCTATAAGGTCTATAAATAATGAGTCACAATTAAAACATCATCCATCCATCCATCTGCCTGTTTCGTCCACTGCTGGACATAGGCCTTTCCAGGATTTTGCCAATCTTGGCGGTCCTCCTGGAAGAAATGCCCATACTCACACACGCTGGGCAGGCGGGTTGTTGAGCGTGGTGCCGAAACCCTAGCACCAGTGACGCCGCTGCCCGTCACCTCTGTTTTATATAAAGCTCGGCAGTTGGAGATGGATAAACCGCCATCCATCGGTCCCAGGCAGTGGTGGGGCGCCTGGTGTTGCCTAAGAGCTGTTCTCTTACTCTCCCCCGAATAACTTCGGGAGGATTTGCGAGTAAAATGGTGGTACCTCCACAGTCGAGCCCGGCATCAGCTCTACCACCTGTAAAAAATGCTGCTTAGCTGCTTTATCGGCGTGCCCTGACCAAATGGTTAGTTATACGTGATAAAACCGGTTGTTTTTCATACGAAGAAACTGTATCAGTTTAACTGACTACAGATTTCCATCTACAACGATCCTGACACACCTCTTGCTAATATTAAGCTTGAAAAAGTGACTACAGCCAGGTTTAAGCACAGATACATTAATTACTATGATTTAAGTAATGATTTTTATAGTACATACTACAACCCTATTAGGAATTGACTTAGATACAAATATGACATGGAAACCACACATTCAGAACCTGAAAAAAAAACTCTCCTATTTTACTTACGCTCTTTATCAATTAAAACGAGCTACTGACTTCGATACTACCCTTACGGCTTATTATGCGTATGCACATTCTAGGTTGTCTTACGGAATCGTGATTTGGGGAAACAGTTGTGAGATTGATGAAGTATTCCGACTGCAGAAAAAATGCATCAAAATACTTACAAACATTGAGCAAATGACCTCTTGTAGACCCTATTTTGTCAAGCATCAAATATTGACCCTAATATGTATTTACATATTGGAGTCCTGTAAATTTGTCAGAAAGAACACCGATTTATGCTCTTTTAAGGTGAATAATTAACGAAACAATCGAAATAAAAATCAAATAGATATACCACTAACAACCATGAAACTAGTGTCAACCAGCCCCCATCACATGCTGGGTAAAATATACAATCATCTGCCAAACTACCTGAAAAATATAGAAAAAAACACTTTGCCATTACAATTTAACTGCATATTTTAATGACGATACAAAATCAATACTTCAATAGCTCTTCTAAATGCCTGAATAAATTTGTAATAAGTTGTAATATTATTGTGAATAATTAATTAAAATTGAATAAAATATAACAATACTAACAAATTTAACATAGATTACTAAATGATTACTAACTAGTACGTACTTACTTGACCTAGGAATAATCTCTAATATTATGTACTTAAAAGGCATCCAGTTGCCCTCTCATGATTGCTATGCCCCAACAGGGCGTCACCTGTACTTTTATAAATATGTAAGATCTTCTAAACTTGTGACATTGCAATAAATGATTTGAATTTTTTCCCGTACGGGAAAACCATATCAGTTTAATCTGACTACAAATTAACATCTACAACGACCCGGACACACCTCTTGCTAATATTTAGCTTAAAAAGTTATTAAAGCCTAAGACAAAGAAGTACGAGAAAACTGTATCAGTTTAATCTGACTACAGCGATCCTGACACACTTCTTGGCACTTTGCTAAAACATAGTAACCAGATTCTCATGACATGACATGGACTGGAAGATGGGTACGGAATCTCCTCAACGGACAACAGCAGACCCTCCGAGTTTGGACTTATTTGATTGGTCTTTATTAGCGCCTTGGTTAAACATGGTGTCCGTTGCATTATAGTCGTTCAAAAAATCATATTCTTTTGTTTTCCTTATTTTCACGAAAATCTCTTCGACGTGGGTGGAGTCGCGGGCAAAAGCTAGTAAATAAATTAATGAACAAACTTTCGCCAAACACAAACAATGATTCAAAGATTCAAAATGTTTATTTATAAAATTCAAAATAAATAAAATAAATAAATAAAATAAATAAATAAATAAAATAGATACATAAAGTATACGTTTTACATGTCAAATTTAATCTGTATGAAAATAATATTTTTTGATGAAACAAATACCTACTTACGGGAAATATATAAAAAAAAACTATATTTAAGTTGGGCTACTAAAGTTATACAAATACATAAAATAAAGACTTATTGGAGTAAAAATATTATTATAGATAATGCAATTAATAAATAAGTTGATAAATAAACTGAATAGACCATAAATAAATATAATGCCTAACCAAATTTAAACTAACATAAAGTAAAAAATTAAAATATTGTATATACCTACATAATCCAATGAATACATAAGTTAATAGATAAATCAACTATAAATAGATATAATGCCTAAATTCGCCCATTAATATCTTGCTAAGAAGAAGGGCAAGAAACTTATCAAGATCATGTCTTTTTTATCAGTATTTTTTTTATATGGCTTAATACTATTACAGTCTTTTTAACTTATATAAAATTATACTTAACAATGTATTAAACTTTAATAATTAAAAGGATAAAAATATAAAAGACAGAAGGAAATTGTGTCATGAGGGAAAAAAATACATTTTAGTCTACCTCTCTAATAAGGTAGTAAGTTAAAATACTAAGCAAAACATCATCTACGGGTCTCATATAGTTTATCACTTTTTTTTTACAGTCAGATTATCAACTAATAAACGCTAAGTTTAAGTTATAAAATGTTCATGTCAATATGTAAAAAGAAATGTCAAAATAATAATAAAAAACAATATAAAAATATTAGTTGACATAAAAACAAATGATTTGAAAAACACAAATCGGTTAGAAAATAAACGAACAGTACTATTATGGCTAAAATCAATATTCTCATGACACCAAGCATCATTCTCGTCTAAATAGTCATTGATTTTATTATATGCTTTTTTCAAGTTTTTGGAAAAGCCAGTTTATGTTTCTTCCTAGTGTCGATAGAGTGATGCTCACTTAGCCTTGAAAAAGCATCGATATTTTTTCTGATATATTTAATTGCATGGTAAATAAATTCACAAGGAACTGTTGAAATATTAATTTCTTTGAATTTTTCTCTTAATGGATCCCGGTGCTTCATATTGTAAATAGCTCGAATTGATCTCTTCTGCAAAACAAAGACTGCGTTTATATCCGCAGCTCTACCCCACAGCAACACACCATATGACATAATTCTGTGAAAATAACTAAAGTACACCAATCTGGCAGTATCCTCATCAGTAATTTGCCTCATCCGTCTAACAGCGTATGCGGCTGAACTTAGTCTACGACAACGGCTTTCTATGTGGGGACCCCACTGAAGGCGAGAGTCTATAATTAGTTATGCCTAAAAACTTCGTTTTGTTGACTACCTCTAGCTTGGACCCCTGCAAAAGTAGATCAGCATCTACTTGAATTCCATTTGGTAATGTGAATTTTATACATTTTGTTTTTTTCCCATTTAAAACTAAATTATTCGCAGTAAACCAATCAAAAATCATAGATAGAGTTACATTTGCATCATCAAGGATATCTTTATGTCTATTAACTTTAAAAATAAGTGCCGTGTCTTTAGCGAATAGCACTATCTCAGATAAGTCTATAACTAAATAAGGAAGGTCATTTATGTATATTAAGAACAATAAAAGCCCCAATATGGAGCCCTGTGGGACACCCATTGTAACTAATACTCCAGCTGACTTTACTCTGTTAATATCTACCTTTTGAATTATGAATTTGAATGACTGTCGCTGAGTTTGTTGACCATCTGTTGACATGCAATTTTTTGCCGACCATCGGCTTTGGGTTCTAAAGTAATTACACTGCGCTTTTGTTTACTAGGTCCACGTACTGCCCGCATTGTTTCTTTGTGGCCATCTGGACATGAAAAGCGTGAAATCTGTGCATTTTTAAATCTAGCTGCTTTAAAAATTAGAAACCAGAATTAGTTACTGATTCTTAACCATCGATATGACAAAATGGTTTAAGTATATTTTTTTGCGGTATATATTGATTTAAAAAGAGCTAGTCGCATCTAAACAAAAAAACAAATCATTTATTATCACTATCAGGCACCTATGTGGCCCATAGATAAATACCTTACAAACTAACGAAACTGAACTTGCATGCCGGGAAGCCGAACATGCCGGTGTACATCTCCCGCTTAAACATCACATCTTGTGAAATTAGACGTAACTTTAATCAGATTGATTTTCAGTCTCTTTATTTGTTTTTTTCACACGTTTACAACAGATGGTAAAAGGCACAAACTCAACTTAAATCATAATGCATTTAACAATCGACGCATTAAAGGCAGAAGGAAATAGGCGACAAAAGGTATACTTTACAGGAGAGCTAATTAAAGATTTTTTAAAAATCGAAATTTTGTTTACTGTCTTATTGCAGAAAAGTAATAATAAAAAAAAATTGAATGATGCGGTCTATTTTTGGGATTACTTATAGAAAAAGTCGTTACTTTCAGAGTTAAGGTTCCTTGTACCCTAGGTTCATTAAAATATCGGCAGCTAAAAATGGTATAAACACACAAATTAATAATAGTACTGAAATGTAAAATGGCAGAAGTGATGTAATTAGCAGTAAGACTAACAGGTAAAAATCGCTTACGCTACATATTACACCCAAGTTTTACGAGTGGAAATGTTACTAATGTAATGACATAATGAGCTTAATGTTAACGTACAAAATATCATAAGTGCTCTTTGTGTACACACAAATTAATAATAGTACTGAAATGTATAATGGCAGAAGTGATGTAATTAGCAGTAAGACTAACAGGTAAAAATCGCTTACGCTACATACTACACCCAAGTTTTACTAGTGGAAATGTTACTAATGTAATGACATAATGAGCTTAATGTTAACGTACAAAATATCATAAGTGCTCTTTGTGTACACACAAATTAATAATAGTACTGAAATGTAAAATGGCAGAAGTGATGCAATTAGCAGTAAGACTAACAGGTAAAAATCGCTTACGCTACATACTACACCCAAGTTTTACTAGTGGAAATGTTACTAATGTAATGACATAATGAGCTTAATGTTAACGTACAAAATATCATAAGTGCTCTTTGTGTACACACAATTTAGAACAAAATACTAGAATACCACTACCTTGGTGCTCTCATGTTATGCCTTTTAAATAAATCGAAAAGACTTTTGCTGTGCTGCTTAGGTCGTGAAGAAAATATCTAAAATTATAAAATTTTTAGGTTCATGATTATCTTTCATTTTAATTTTAATTTAGAAAAGTTTTAAAAACTGTTTAATATAAAAAATAAAATAAAAAAAAATTGTAATAATCGTATTGTATTGTATTTATCTTACGAATAATAGTTGGTAATATGTGAAGCTGTAGTCTGTACCCTTTTATATAATGCATGTTGTGTCCACCTGTAATAGTCTAGGCATTTAATTTTAAACCCATTTAATTATTATGAACTAATGTATTTGTGTACTAGATGTTGGTGGTCCAAATAAATAAAATAAAATAAATGAAAAAATAAAAAGAAAAACCTTTTTTCAAGGAATTATATTTATGAAACTTTTACTTGATTTTCACTAAAGTTACAGCAACAAAAATTTAATGGCATGTTTTTATAAAATTGCACATTAACTTTGTCATGTTATGCTTTTCATTACTTAATGGTCGAACCAAATCTCGGTGCAAAATGCACATCATAACATTGTTTTCCTTACTACGTTTTAAAGCATTTGGCGGAAATTGATTACTAATAATTGGGTTTTCGCATTAAAATTATGTAATTTTATGCCTTACATTTTGATTACATTCAATTACAAAGATAAAATAAATACGCTCTTAAGTTTGTTAACCGAATGCAATTAAAATGTTAATCATAAAATGATAGAATTTAAATGTGAAAACTTAATTAATACTAATAAATTTCCTCCAATTGCTTTAAAACGAAATTTTTACATACTTTTCATTCAAAAGTAAGGAAAACAATATTATGATGTGCATTTTGCACCGAGATTTGGTTCGACAGCCTTAAGCTATAATCTAATGACCAAAACTATTTTAAATTTAAGGGTAGACAATAAAAATTCCATTTGATAGTTTGGAAAACTCCTGGAAATCAGAGGTGGGATAACCACCAGGTTATATTTTTGGAGAGTAAGGAAAAATATAAATACCTAAATGACAGTCAAAATATTTGTAGTGAAAGGAAAAATGGCAAAAAACGCCTTACTTTTTTACATAGGTATAAGCAAAATAACATGAATTTAAAATTTTAAAAAGCCTGATTGTTAAAAATCGCACATGCGTAAACTGTGTTGCTTGAAATTGGTCTCAAGTGACAAGACACTAAAAATGGCCTAATTTCATGTCCTTTATGTCAAAAAAACAGCGTACTATTCCAGTAAATGACGTAAGAATAAACGACACCAAAGTTGTCGTAGAGACCTGATACCGAGTTCTGAGTTTAACTTTATTAAAAACTCATTTTAGGATAAAGTGTCGCTTATTCCCTTCTGCCTTTCATGCGTCGCAATGCATAATTTGTTTGGTGCCTATTGGTGTAATTCAACTTCTGAAGGATATATATCTAAGATAGTAGGTATGTTTTCTAGGGGTTGAACGGATACATACGAGTAGTAGGTAATATAATTTAATGTAATACATGACACTTTGAGTTTATGCATGAAATGTGGAATAGTTTGCGGTTTGTGTTGTTTTTTCAGTTATTTAATTTGTACTAGTTATAGTTAGTAGTTAGGCATGAATGAATACCTACAGTTCATATAAATAAAATATATTCAATAGTAGGTACTCGCTAGTGACGCCACGTTTAAACATGCATGGATAATGTATAGGTAAGTAAATATAGTCACTAATTTAGGGCTGGGGTTTCATTCGCTATTATTTGGTTTAGGTGAGCCTCATTACTGACCATGACATGCGGCTAACTTTCTTCATTGCGCAGGTAGACATGTCCATTTGACAGACAAGCGAATGAGGAATTATAGTTCTTTGCGAATTCTCGTGCAAGCTTCATCTTGGGTGTGAGCAGCTCGGATTTGAAGTTAGGTTGCTTTAGTCTAGCAATGCCAAGATGGGTAGAGTGAAAGTGATCGGAGTAGTTTTTGGTATCGGACTTAACAACAATTTCAATAAATTGAGATTTCTTCAGTGTATTTGTTAGTTCCACGGATATGGGTACGGATCATCGTCACCGAGGGAAAAAAAAACGATCTGAAGGAATATTTGATTTAAGGTACTTTGTAGGTCATGGTTATATTTATTTTTAGTTTTTCAATGCTATGCTGATGATCTATGGCAACACCTCTATCAAGTCTCACTGCATCATATTTACAGCTCAAGAGAGCTCCTCGCCTCTCCTTGCCCGCAGGTCACTTGCTAAATGTTAAAAACCCTTCCAGTTGGGTTGGTTCCATCGTCCCCGGTGCGTCGTCCCCGGTACCGGGGAGGATGGGAAAAAAAGTGCCATCGTCCCCGGTGAGAGTTGCAACGGGGATGTTGGCACTTGTCATGTGCAGTCGAAAAATCATCGTTCCCGGTACATATACTTAAACTCATTTGTGCGCACGGCGCTATGTTTCCGTGCGCTTGTAAATATAGTGTAAATATGTAGCTTTGAACACACATAGCGTCATAGACTCAAGTAAAACAAACTAACACAAACGCAGGCACACATAGCGCCGCGCGCACTAATGAGTTGAAGTATCTGTAATAGTGGTTATTTTGGGAAGTCCCTGGCAAAACAAAGGGAAAGACAGAGATTATATTTAGTTATTACCAAGGACCGGAATTCTTCATAGCAAAAATCAAACTGTCAGAGGGAATGACCAAAATGTTTTATCGACTATCGATAAACAAATGTCACTTAATGAGTAATTAACATGACATCGGTAGATGTAGAGCGATCATTTTCCACTCATAAATGGTTCTTCAATAAATTAAGAAACCGATTTATTCCGAAAAACCAGGAACAAGTGGCCATATACCATTCCTTTTTCTAAAATGGATACGCACTTAACTCAAAACAGTGACGAGGACCTCGAACACTTAATTCCAGTCACCAATAACTGAAGGGATTTTAAATATAATAAAACTAAAATTAATGTAAATTAATAATATAATAAAATATAATATTCCGTAACATCGATAAGTGGAATTGTCGATAAAACACTTTGGTCATTCCCTCTGACAATTTGATTTTGCTATGAATAATTCCGGTCCTTGGTTATTACTGAAACAAGAATACGCTTGACTTCAAGCCACCGAGAATTCAGAAAACAGATTCGTTTTTATATAGCTGAATTTTGGCTTCTTCTGTCTATTTAAAAAAGACCCACACCATTTTATTACCAAAGTCGCAGCTGTGCCGTATCTGTTTTCTAAGAATTTATTTTTATACAAAAATTTGACAATGGTTACTCCAGATACAATTGTTAATTTTAACTATTATCAGACCAGTGTATTTTTGCTAGACAGCGTGACTCCTTGACCTATTTTAATGTGAATTCAACCTTTAACCGTCAGTTTAAGAACCAAATGCAATAATCCTATAAGGTACAAATAAGCGGAGCCGCAAAATTTGGTGAGATACGTGCGCATCTTTTGTTTTACCACAGCTGCGTTTGTCAAAGATATCGCTAATAGATGTATAATTTTTGTAAAATGGTCTTTGACGAAATTAATTAAGGGCTAAATTCAAACAAGCCGCACATATAATGTATTTATATTTTAAAAGAAATATTTTCTATAAAATACAATATTTCGCAAAAAGATAATCACAGTTTGGGTTTGTTTCTACTTTTTGGTGATTAACATCTTTATGTGAAAGACATGTAAGTAAATAACCTGCGTATACTTTTACCTGTTTATCTTCAGGCTCTAATTTTATGGAACACTATTTTTTATTACTATTTATATGACCTAGGTGTCATGTTTTGAAAATGCTGAACAGTTTCAATAGCCTACGTATATATATGTTAGTTTTGTGTACCAAAATTTAATTTTCCATAGCGTCTTCATTCGAACAATATGTATGGCGATGTCGAGCTCCATCTCCCCTTCTCTGGACCAGATTTTGTGTCGGCAGGCTGTAGCCGTTCGGCTCTATTTCAAGGAGTTGTCCTGGCTGGGCTTGCCGACCGGGGGGAAGTGCACATGGAAGTTCGACGAGACTGTGAGCAGCTTGTTGCAGCATGTCGCATGTTGCGTGGTGAATCAGACTGCCCACAGCTCACCAATCAAGTATGTCGACTGTTTGTGCCTGACAAATACCTCCGAACTCGTAAGCACGTTCTATTGTCGGTTCCGGCGTCGCATACTGTTGCTCGTAGCATGTCTCCGCTCGTCCGGGCCCGGTCATCACTCAACACACTGTTGTCTTCGGTACCAGAGTGTGATTTGTTTGCTGATAGATTGATGACTGTGAGTGAGAAATGTCTGGCGTTCTGTGAGCGTGATGAATGAAAGGAACGTCCCTATTTATAATGAATTGTATATCTTACTTTATCTTTTTAATTGTTAATTGTACATATTGAATTTATATTTTATTTTAATCAATAATTAATTTTAATATATAATTGTATAACGCATTGGTGTAAGCTGTAATGTTATACTTTTTAAATAAATAAATAATAATAATAATAATAATTGTTATCATTTGAATGTGTCGGTATTATTTGATCTAAATCATCTTTTTGCGTAGGTTTTCTTTCTAGATTGTTAACGTTTAAGTTATTATTTTTCGCAACCATCGGGATTTTTAACATTTCATTCTCTTTTAAATATGGCGAAGAAGACAACGAATCGATCTTTGTATTTCGACGCTTTCTCTTTCTTCCAGATGATGAAGTAGGAGTAGTAGAAATATCTGATGCTGAAACTTTTTCGTACAGTTCAATGGCCTGATTACATTTTATTAATTCTTCTTTGAGATGTTCATTGTCTAGGTTTAAGTTTTCTATTTCTTTGTTGGCGATTTTTAATTCTTCTCTTAGCTTGTCAATTTTAAAATTGAGGTTGGTTATCGTTAAACTTTCATTCAGAGATGTATTTGGCAAACTCAGCATACTATCATCCATTAACGTAGAATTTCTATACTCATTTAAATCGATTAATGAGCCAAATCTTCTTGGTTTGCGTAGTGTCACGTTATCTGTTGTCATTTTTAATTTACTTGTACACTTTTGAAATAATAATGCTTGTCTATGTTTAATTTTTATTTTGTGTAAAGTTACAAAACATAAGCTGCGTATAAGTTCAAGCAAAAACCAGAAGCAGTTTTCGAATGTTTCTACAAATATCATTGATGTTAAACAGCTGATCTGTGTATTTCTCGCTAAGTGTTTTTATGTTTTTAATAAGTTAATTCATCTTATTGGCTGTTAAATTAGAGATAAATTTGAATTTTGTCAGTTAAATTTTAACCGATATGTTTTCATTGTGTTAATCGAAAAACTGTGATTTTAGTAGGTAACTGAATAATAAAGGTGATGGTAACTTGGTAAGTCAGGTAAAATGTTAATTAAAAAACTATTTTATTTTCTTGATTACGTATTATTCAATTTCTTGATTTAATTGTGGATATTGGAAGTTTTTTTAATGAAGGAGGTAACTTTTCTAATGTGGATTATTATTTATGAGTAAATTTTTACAACGTTTCAAATAGTTATACTTTTTATAGTTTTAAAGGAGTTGAGAGTTTTTTTGTTAACAAGACTGCTTGTAGCACAGATTATTTTTAAGAGAGATGTATTTTCACAATGTTGATTATTTCTTTAACAGACCAATAAAAACCAACCACACAAAACAAATATTTTATTTCAAAGCGTATTTTTTGCACTAATAAATAAATATTGATCTCTGTCTCTCTTTCCCTCTGTTTTGCCGGGGACTTCCCAGATAACACTATTACCGGGGACGATGGCACTTCGACTGTACATAGTAGGTGCCAACGTCCCCGTTGCAGCTCTCACCGGGGACGATAGCACTTTTTTTCCCATCCTCCCCGGTACCGGGGACGACGCACCGGGGACGTTGGAACCAACCCTTCCAGTTGAATGCCGTCCCCACCCGCGCCGCACCGCCGCCATCACCACCGCTTCTCTTTCAGTCGCTGTAATCCTATTCGGTCCCAGCCGTAGAGTGATGTATTAGGTATAGAACAAGCATATCACCGCACCCGTAGGCAGGTCATCTGTAGCTACTTACATTGATAGATATGTGACGAATAGGGATGAGCAATTGAACGCCGCAAGCGCAATTGTCGATAAAAACAGCGGTACTGCATGGCACCTATTGTATCTGTGAGTGTTTTTTTATAACTGACCATTATGTGTTAGGTAGGTATTATTGACCATACGGTAAGGGCAAATTACAGTAGCGCCGGGTCTTAAAGAATCGCATTGCAAAATTTTCAAAGCACATTAGATAATGGACCGGGCCGCACCGCAACGCAATTATTATCCAGCGAGTTGATAATGTGGTAATGAGGCAAGGTGTTAACTTTGCTTAAATTCAAACCAGTGCAAGTGCAATGAATGCCATGTGTAGTTCCTACGAAGAACTCTTTTGTTTGTCTAAAATAAAAACGGAAAGATAAATCGTATCTGGCTGATATCACGAAATTTATAAGAAAAGAAAACTGGTTACTTTGTCACACTTACACGTAAAATATTTATTGGAACCCGAAAAAAGAAAATACATAGGTAACACTAAAAGTTTCCGGAACTGGCCACTTACATAAACAATATTTAAAAATTTATTGCAACATTTGAAAATAGAACTCTTTGGCTGTAGAATGCAGTTTGTTTCATCTGACTGTCTTTTGTTTTTACCTTGTGGCGCAATTAAAAAAATTGTGTGTCTGCATCAACATGGATTTAACTCGGGAAAATTTTCGTAGTATGATTTTCTACGATTTTAAGTGTAATTTGACAGCTCAACAGAGCATCGCTCGGCTTGAAACAGCTTTGGGCAATGAAGCACCATGCAAGACGACTGTTTATAGCTGGTTTGCAGAATTCAAGCGTGGTCGTATCAATCTCAGTGACGAATCTCGCGATGGTCGGCCGTCCACCGCTGTGATCAACAAAAACATCGATGCTGTGCGCCGTATGATTGAAACAGACAGGCATGTGACCTACCATGAAATTCGCGCATCCTTAGAAATAGGCATGAGTCAAATACAATCAATCCTACACAAACATTTGGGTGTGAGAAAGCTGTGCTCGCGGTGGATCCCACACAACTTGACCGAGGCTCAAAAAACGGACCGCGTCACTTGGTGCAGTGCCATGCTTACCAGATTCAACGAAGGTGCGTCAAATTTGGTGTGGGACATAGTAACAGGTGACGAAACATAGATTTATTGCTACGATCCCAAAACAAAGCAGCAATCGAGCGTATGGGTCTTTCAAGATGAGCCGAAACCAACCAAAGTGGCGCGCGTGAAAAGTGCATCTAAGCGGATAATTGCTTCTTTTTTTAATAAAACTGGACACGTGGCTACTGTTGCTTTAGAGAATCGTCGTACCGTGAATAGTGACTGGTACACGACCATTTGTTTGCCGGAAGTTATTGACGAACTCCGTAAAAATAACCGTAAACGCCGTATCATCCTGCACCACGACAATGCTAGTTCTCACACGGCCAGACAGACAAACGACTTTTTGAAGACGAAAAATGTAGAACTCATGAGTCATCCTGCATACAGTCCCGACCTGGCACCTTGTGACTGTTTTCTGTTCCCAAAAATTAAGAACCAATTACGCGGTCAACGATTTTCATCACCAGAAGAGGCTGTCGAGGAGTATGAAAAACACGTTTCAGAGGTCACCACAGGGGAGTGGCACAAAAGTTTTCAAAACTGGTTTGATCGAATGAAAAAGTGCATAGACGCCAAGGGAGATTATTTTGAAAAACAATAAATTAATTTTGTACCTTTAATAGTATTTTTTCATATTCATTCCGGAAACTTATAGTGCGTCCCACGTATATTTCATTATTTTTTTATTTCCCAGCCTGCTTCGGATATATGCATGTATTTTTGAAAAGTGACTATTTTTATTGCCCTTTAAAAAGAGTGAGCTTATTGTAAAGCTGCCTTTCAGTTTTCTTTACGTTTGACTTACGAACTTACCCAAGCCTCCTGTCCCCAAGATCTAGACACCCTGACCCGCGAACCAAGACTTCTTGATCCCGCGACCCCACTACTTCCCAACCCACGAACCTCCGACCCATGACCTTAGGAACAAAATCACGACCAACAATGTACGACCTCACAACCTTACGACATCACCTTCCATCTATTTATTTATCTACCAACAACTCATCGAGACCAATCCAAAGAGTCCAAACACGTTAAACCTATTTGTTAATAGGCTGCGATTAAACGATCACCGTCCGTGAACTGCACCTCCATCAACAGACCCTGAACATTATTAAACAAACATAGCTTTTTACCATCCTCAATAAACTCGCCTTCGAATATAAAAAACTGCATTAAAATCGGTCAAGCCTGAAGCGAGAAAACTGCTCACATACAAATATATACATGTTGAATTGAGAACCTCCTTTTTTATTGAAGTCAGCTAGAATAAGAAGTGATTTAAATACCTAATAAATAAATTTTTACTGCATGGAACTTTCAATCAAGCAAGCATACCAGTGTATCTATTGCTCGTCGTCCCACAGAGAGCACTTGCTCTCTGCTGTACCACTGTCAATATGTAATCATATTGATTCCTCTATCGAACGCGTCACATCACTACCAGAGTCGTAAATTGAAGCGGGGTTGCGGGGCAGTGCGGGCGGTACCATTACTATTGCGTCCCACGCCCCTTTCAACCACGCGAAGCGTTATTTCATTTTTACTTAAAATTATAATACATTTGCTTACCGGTGAAATGTGATCTTGGAATTATGTTTAATGTGTTTTCGAGTGTCGTTTTAACTCAGTTTTACGGCACATTTAACAATTTTTTCAAGTTAAATAACAAATTCACCTCGAAGAACTCACAAAAGACGCTCGCACTGCTAGTGATCTTATACGACTACTAGAAACGATGCGATGTTCTCAGCCGTGGGTACAGTTCTCACTTAGATACACGCGCTCTATACCTAATACATCCTCTAAGCTCCCGGCTCAGTCAGTTGGAGCGGGTTCCACTCGCGCCGAGTGATAGCTACAGAATCCTAATATAATGAATAGTTTGTTACTCCGCTCGCAACCACAAAGAATACACATTATTATTTTATCTCAAGTAGAAGCAGTCGTGACCGCAGACATTTGTCATCAAAGATTTTTTTATCTCCACTACATCATTCAAAAATAGTTGTAGGGTTCCGACAACAAACGGAAGCCTTGCCTTCCTTCTGTTTTTAGTAACTAATAGTAACTCAGAAAGTGGTAAAAGGGCCAAAGTTCAAGGCACATCAGATTCTGGAGTGAGAAAAATTTTGCAGCTGGCTATTTTATCTGTTTTTAGAGTTTTAAATCAGTAAATGGTGGATCTCATCAAGCCAAGCAGAACTCAAGAAATACCACTGGGGTAATCAGGTCCACGGGGTTTGTCGGTAGGAGCATGCTCCCTGCAGCTTTCTTCACCTGGACAGAACAACACCTGACTTGTTTACACGTTGTAAGAGCTTTTTACGGTGATTCTTAATAAACATAATTGCCACAAGAGTCATGAAATGGGCATTGTAGAGTTCTACCAACTTTTCAGCCATAACAGCCACGTTATCGGCTGCCCTGACCCCCAAAGTATGAGTGAAGCAACGCAGATTAACTTTTTTTAAACATACAAATAATAGGTAAATTTAGAAAACTGTGCTAAGAAACAAGGATTTTTTTACTTGCCCTAAATCATAAGACGTGTGTCAGGAGGACTGAAGCAGAGGAAGATTTATAAGTATTCTACTCCTGCAATTATTTAAATATGAAGAAAAAATTAATTCACCTAAAAATTACACGTTTCTGCTGGAATAAAGTTACAATCACCTCATAAAAGCAAGAAACTATTGACCCACGTCACGTCGCACCCCTCTCGCCGCGTCCTCCACCCGCCCTCGCCCAGCCCGGATATAATAACGTCATTAAAGTTTCTGGACCTGCTCCAAACCGCTGAGCCAGAGTCCGTTATCTGATGGAATCTTGTCCGATGTGCGACTGGCAGTTTCATTGCGTTCACATTTTCCACGTTTTCACGATAAGATAACTGATTCTCCTTAAATAAGCTTACTTAACTTAACTTTCTCCTTAATAATTTAAAGTACCTGAAAGCCAAACCAAATAACTCAGTTTTTTTAAAACAGCTTTTTCCCGTGATTTACAGGTTTATGATTTACATCATGGTATTTTATTAAGGATTTTAAATTAGATTGGTTACAAAAAAGCAAAAATAACATAAAAAGATAAAAAAGGTAAAAATAAATACAAATATACTGTTACGTAGTACCAGCGCACGAGACGAAAATCTCGCACATCATGGAACGCGTAAGAAACTTCGTGAATAGTCTCGGCGCTGAGTGACGTGTACACACTCTCGAAGCGAGACTGCGACTGACTGATTCGAAACGAAATCATTCGACGTTTGGAATAAGTGTCGTCGTGCGGAGTTGACGCTAGGCGGTGTTAACGGAAAGAGTGGGTGGGACGGATAATATTGGATTTGAGTTTTCGACGCGCTGTAGTAAAGGTTAATAATAAACGAGTGTTTAGTTCGAAGGTGGTTTATTGAATTAATCAAATATCGAAGTGACAGTAAATATAAAGGTCCTTCACACTACACCTTCCCAGTAATTTAAAAAAAAAACATAACATAAAATGTTTTTTTCAGACATAAAATATATAGGTACACAAAAAAATTGAGCCTGTTTAACTAAATACAATAATTAATTACACAAAACTGTTGAAAGCTAATATACATATTATAATAAGTATAGTAGTAAGTTATGAAGTCATCCATCCATCCATCAGCCCGTGTTCGTCCACTGCTGGACATAGGCCTTTCCCAAATTTCGCCACTCATGTCGGTCCTCCGTCCTCCTCATCCAGCCGCCCCCCGCAACGTCCTTCAGGTCGTCGGTACACCGGGCACGAGGTCGGCCTACACTACGCTTTGCTGTACGTGGTCTCCATTCTAGAGCCTTTCGGCCCCAACGGCCATCATCTCGGCGACAAATATGGCCTGCCCACTGCCACTTCAACTTACTGATTCTGCAGGCTATGTCGGTTACTTTCGATCTCCGACGGATCTCCTCATTTCGGATTCTATCCATCAGAGATACCCCAAGCATAGCCCGCTCCATAGCTCGCTGAGCGACCTTAACCTTTAAGTACCGACGTGTGGTCTGACAGACACTTTGAGTGTTCGAAAACTCTAGTTACAAGTGTTAGCAAAGACGTATCCCCCCGCACTTCTCTCTACCCCTTGGGAAGTTGCTCGGCAGCATTTGTGGAGAGTGGCTGTATCGGCGCGTGCGATTCCGGTAAGTTTTTTATTTTATAAGATCGCGAGTGGTCTGTCAGACCACTCGTCTGTACTTATGTAACTTTTTTTGGGTAAGACTTTTTCCGGAATACATCGTTTTTCTCTTTTATTTTCAGTCAGTTATACGAATGAGTTAACTAATTACTTCGGGCATGAAACGAGCAGCCATTATTAATGAAAATAAGAGTGTTCCTGTCACTAAAAAAAAATAACAAACAAGGCCTCAAAATACAGACCACGGAAATTTTAGCTGAGTGGCTAAATGAGAGCTCAGGGTCCGACTCTGATGGTATCGAGCCGAATTTTGTTGTCTTGGAGAGTGGCCATGATTCGGCATCTGAACAGTAAGGGTCAGAAGATGAAGATACAAACGTGTCTTCAATGCAGCAAGCCTCTATGCAAAGACTGTAAAGCTTTGGTAGTTCCCACAATTTGATGCCTTGTAATTTTCAAGAAAATTGTTGATTTTTATGTTTATTTTTATTGTTCCCTCAATATTAATATTTTCAAGAAAAAATATTTTTTAATTGATAAATGTTAATTATCAAGGTAAAGGTTATTTTTTGCTCCCAAAGAATTTCACACTGAAATATTATTGTTTATAATTATTAATAAATGTGAAAACTTCTATATTTTGTTTTAATTGTAAGATAACTACATATATTAACAATACATAGAAATATTTGTTTTAGAATAATATCAAGAAATATGAAAGTTTTCTTTATTAAAGCACTGGTGGTCCACTAGACCTCACGTCGGTACTTATGTAACTGAAATAGAACGTCGGTACTCAAAGGTTAAATCGGTGGATCTGGCCCTTTGTAAGAGACCACGTCTCAGCGCCATACGTCATCACAGGAAGGACGCACTGGTTGAACATCTTAGCCTTTAAGCACTGCGTGTTAATGTAAAGTTATGAAGTAATTCTAAATTATTCATTGATTCCAGGGAATGATAGGGTGAGTGACCCAAATGCTAGCACTACACCAAATAATCAGCACTCCGAATAAACAGAAAAATTATAAGCTTTTCAATAACTAGTTTATGTTTAGTCTTGAAGTGAGCGAATTGTGCAGCAAGTTGGAGATTGTTTTGATTGCACTATACCCAAATGCAACTTCAGCCAGCCGACGTGTCAGCATTTAGACCCCTTAAAGTTGCATGGAAGGAAAGTGTCCTGAAATGGAGGAGAGAACACCCTTTGGAGACTCTCACAAAGAACAATTTTGTACCTGTCCTTAAGCAGTTAGGTTAGGTTAGGTTTGGGGCGGGGTGGTGTTGGCGGTCAGCTTGGACATTGTGAACGCCTTCAACTCCCTGCCCTGGAGTGCCATTAGGAGGGCGCTGATTCGCCACAATGTCCCTCCGTATCTGCAGCAAGTCGTCGAGGCCTACTTGAGCGATAGGTGAATTAGGTATACGGGTCGGTACGGGCAGTACACGGCAGGGAGGTGTACTGCGGTGTTCCCCAGGGGTCGGTGTTGGGTCTTCTGCTGTGGGACATCGCATACGATGCGGTGCTGTGCGTTGTTCTCCCCAAAGGTGTCTCGGTCGTCTGCTACGCGGACGACACCCTTGTTCTTACCGAGGGGAACACCTTCGAGAATACCGTCTGAAGCGCCGAACATGGGGTGGCCTGTATCGTGGACAAAATCCACGAAATTGGGCTACGAGTGGCACCCCATAAGACCGGGGCAATATGGTTCCACAAGCTTCCCCGAAGCAAGGAACCTCCAAGCCTTTCGGTCCGTGTCGGCACGACCCAGGTCCAGATTGGAAGGAACATGAAGTACCTCGGTCTCATCCTCGACAGCCGTTGGGGGTTTGAGAAGCACTTCAACCGCCAGGTCCTCCGGTTTCAGAAGATAGCCGGTGCACTTCACAGACTGCTGCCTAATCTCGGGGGGACCAGGGAAGAAGTCCGTCGTCTGTACGCGATGGTGGTGCGGTCCATTGCCCTCTACGGAGCTCCTGTATGGTCTGCAAGACTGAGGATCCGGCGCTGCAGAACTATGTTCTATAACGTGCAGCACAAGATACAAATACAAATACAAATTCTTTATTTACTTGAAAAAACTTACACTAAAACATGTTATAAAACAAGATAAAATCCTTAGGCTAACAAACAAAGAGAGAAAATAAGTGTCTGCGTTTTACAGTGGACCCCAAACTAAGTCAAGCTTGTCACGCGGGATCCAGAAATAGGATTACCAGCTTATTATAAGGGTTTTGATAGATTTTCTTGTTTAAACAGTGAAAATTATTATGTCTACTAAAATTTATATTATTAAACTATAATGTGTGTATAGGTGTGTATAAAATATGTATAAATGTACATAGGTAAACTTATAAATAAACTAGTTTAATAGATAGAATAGATATGTGTTATATAAAATAGATATAATTAAGGAAATAAATGATAATAATAATTAATAAATAAATAATTAAATAGTTAAATAATTAATTAATTAATTAATTAATGGGCTCTCTATGTGGGGTGTTGAAGTAATGCTTCGGTAGCGTCGTAATCAAATGTGGAGAGATAAATTGTTACAGTCCTCTTAGTTTCCTTAACTGACGATGATTTAATGCCTGTAAGTTTGCAAATGGCGTTATAAATAAAAGGAAAACTAACATTGCTGAAATGCCCAGCGAAAGCGGTTTTTACAGATGGGACGACAGCTCTGTAAATTCTTCTACTCAACAATGAAGGGTACTGCATGGATGTAATTGTTTTCTGGTGTTGAGTGAGTGAGGCTCGCAAAATGTAGAGTTGGCGAACTGTTAGTACCTTGAACTCCTGATAAAGAATGGTAGTCGGATACCTAAACGGTTTTTTAAGTAATACTTTGAGTATTGATCTTTGTGCTCTTTCTACGGTTATGAATATTGTCTTTGAAGCATTTCCCCAAGCTTTAATGCAGTAGAGAAGCAGAGACTGGCAAAGGCTGATATAGACCAGTCTTATCACGGCCATTGGAGCTCCTTGTCGGATCCGCTTCATCACTGGGATAAGTTTTCTGATTCGAGCAGAGAGGCTCGAGATGTGAGCTTTAAAATTAAGTTTTTCGTCAAGTATGATCCCTAAATATTTAATTGTATCGACTCTTTTAATTACTGGACAGTTGCAATTTTGGGTAGCATGGAATTGAGCATGAATTTTAAGGGATTTTAGGTGTTGTGGATGGAAGATGGCAATGCGGATCGCCCGCGGATATCGCACGATATCGTTTCAGGCGGCGACGCTCCTTGCACGTTTCCCACCGCTGGACATCCTGGCGGACATGGATGAGAGGGTGTTTGCCTTGACTCGTGGAGGAAACGCACCCCCGGAGGCGCCAGAGAGGGTGAGGCAGCGGGGACACTGTGCCGCGCTGGAGAGTTGGCATGAAAGGCTACAGGAGCCACAAAGTGCCCGCCAGCGCGTGGTGGGGGCTATACTGCCCAACTTCTGGACGTGGGTACAGCGAGGCTTTGGACGGGTCACGTATTGGATGACGCAGGTTCTCACTGGGCATGGCTGCTTCGGTGAGTACCTGTGTCGAATTGGACGTGAAGAGACGGCCCAGTGTCACCATTGCGATTGTGACCTGGACTCGGCGCAGCACACGCTCGCGGTGTGCCCTGACTGGGACTCCGAGCGGCAGAACCTGGTAAGTCAGGTTGGACGGGACCTCTCCCCTCCGGTATTAGTTCGTTCTATGCTGCGAGGGGAGAGCTATTGGGAAGCCGTTACCAGGTTCTGCGAAAGCGTAATGGTGCGGAAGGAGGAGGCTGAGCGGGAGAGGGAGAGAGCCGATCCCGCTCGAAGGCGGAGGCGTCGAGGCGGAAAGGGTAACCGCCTCGACAGGGCCCAGGCATAGAATAAGACTACGGTATCCCCTGCCTGTCGTAAAAGGCGACTAAAAGGGGAGCCCGGGCTGTGGATGCGCGGGGCGAGGGCCCTGCGTAACCATTTAACAGACCCGGGAGGACGGCAGCACGCTGTGGTCTCGTGCTGCCTTGGCACCGTGAGGGTGCAAGGGGGAAGCATTGTTATGCTTCCCCGAGGTGGGCCGCAGGCGCGGCGTTGCGTCAGGGGGGCACCGGTGCGTTCGACTGGAGATCCCGGAGTCCCCTGACTGGCGTGGAGGATGGCCACCATGGAATTTTAGCCGGTAAGAGACCGGCATAACCGTTCGCGCTCCCCCGAGCCGGAAGGTATCCATGATGGATTTCCCCATGTAAAAAAAAAAAAGATTAGGTTAGGTTAGGCTAGGTTTTTTTTTTTATTTTTTTATTACGGGTCTCTAGCTCTTCACTGACATGGGAGGTCAGTGGCTTTTTCAATATTTAAATGTAATTTTCATCTTACCCGTTTTTTCGAAAGGGAAGGAGTTTGGGGAAGGTCTTCCGTCTTAGTTACAATTACTAGTTAATGTTAGATAAAATAAAAGATAAAAGTAACTTTATTCAAAAACAACAAACATTAAATAAATCACAAACATAAAATGGTTACAAAATAGGTGGGTACATTGAGAACTTATTTAATCTATACGATTATCTGGCGGTCCTCAAACTAAGAGCTTGATTTGTGAGGACCTTTATTAGTGTGCACATTATGTTATAGTTAATTATAGCATGCTTTTCTCTTTTTTTTATGCATGTTCTTTTGGTGTTTCTCTGTCTTTTTTTTTCGTTTCTTGTATATACTTAACTGTTAATTTCTTTATTTTTTATTTTTCATTTTTTTTATGTGTTGTTTTCTTTGTTTTCATTTTTTTTTGCTTTTTATTGGTGCAGGCATCTCAAGTTAGCCAAATGCCTCGTAATATCTGATTAGTGTTTACTGTTCTAAATTATTGTGAAATTAAAAGGTTTTCTCCATATATTTCCATTTATTTCAAAGTTTGTCTTGTTGGATAGAAACATACAAGTAAATAAGTAATTGGATATCTGATAATACAAATATTGAAATAACAGGTATACGAAAATTAAGTAAGTAGATAATTGAATATCTGACAATAAAGATATTAATAGTAGGTAGTCGAAAATCATGTATACTATGGTAATATTCTGAAAATTATTAAAGTGTAGGCTTTACTTTTTATGATATCATTATCATCAATCTTATTATAAGACTGCTGGATATAAACAAACATAAGTAGAAATCCAGCCATCAGTTTGTTTCATTCAGAGTTGTTTCATAATGTTCAAACCTAACCTAACCTAGTGTTTTTTTAAATACATTTCGACCTGTCCATTATGCACCTATTCAGTATCCTACACGGGGACGCCTCGCTCCGCTCCGCTTCGCTCGGCTCTGAGTTGTTTCATAATGTTCAAACCTAACCTAACCTAGTGTTTTTAAATACATTTCGACCTATCCATTAGGCACCTATTTAGTATCCGCTTCGCTCGGCTCTGAGTTGTTTCATAATGTTCAAACCTAACCTAACCTAGTGTTTTTAAATACATTTCGACCTATCCATTAGGCACCTATTTAGTATCCTACTCGGGGACGCCTCGCTCCGCTCCGCTTCGCTCGGCTCTGAGTTGTTTCATAATGTTCAAACCTAACCTAACCTAGTGTTTTTAAATACATTTCGACCTATCCATTAGGCACCTATTTAGTATCCTACTCGGGGACGCCTCGCTCCGCTCCGCTTCGCTCGGCTCTGAGCTGTTTCATAATGTTCAAACCTAACCTAACCTAGTGTTTTTAAATACATTTCGACCTATCCATTAGGCATCTCTTTAGTATCCGCTTCGCTCGGCTCTGTGTTGTTTCATAATGTTCAAACCTAACGGGAGGCTCTAAGCAATGTGTGAGATCGTTGCGTGCGGTGCTGCAGTGTACTGCGCACCACGGCTCTGTGCGCGGGCCGAACTCACCTCAGCTCGATGTCGGGGCTCGGAATCGTCTGTAGACGACTTTCGTTCCTGGCGGGGTGTTGTGCTCGGTAGAGCAGCGTCGTGCTGCGGCCTGTTGAGACTCAGCCCGCAGCCAGGTGATTCGTGATACATAGGTGATACATAAACTGTTTTGTAGGTACGTTTTTTTGTTTTATTCATTTTCTATACACGAAAAGGGTGTCTCTAAATATCGACGTGAAGAACTGGCTTTATTCATTTTCTATACACGAATAGGATGTTCGTGTAGAAAACGAGTTTTTTTTCAGTCTTTTCTCTATAGGTATACACGAAAAGAGTGGCTTTGAATGTCGACGTCAAGAACTGTCTTTATATTCATTTTCTATACACGAATAGGATGTTCGTGTAGAGAACGAGTTTTTTTTCAGTCTTTTGCTCTATACACGAAAAGGGTTGCTCTGACAGTCGACGTGAAGAACTGGCTTCATTCATTTTCTATACACGAATAGGGTGTTCGTGTAGAAAACGAGTTTTTTCTGCGTCTTTTCTCTATACACGTATATAGGTAGTGACGCGCGTGAATGGATTCACGAGATTCCCACCCGGGTCACCGGTCCGCGTAGGAGTTATTTTCATAACTTAGCATTTATTAGTAATGAAAAAGAAAAAAAAAAGTGATAAACTATATGAGACAGGTATCCGATGTTTTGCTCAGTATTTTAGACAGGTAGGTAGACAAAGATGTATTTTTTTTTCTCAAGACACAATTTCCTTCTGTCTTAGAATATAAAATTTTTATCCTTTTGTTATTAAAGTTTAATACATTGTTCAGTATAATTTTATATTAGTTAAAAAAATTACTGTAATAGCATTAAGCCAAATTGAGAAAAAAAAAGAAAAGACACGATCTTGCTAATTCTTCTCTTAGTTTATCTTCCAATAAGTCTTTATTTTATGCACGTGTATAACGTGTTTCATTTGTACGTCGACATGCATGAATGAAATTTTAAGTTCGATGTCGGGGCTCGGAATCGTCTGTAGACGACTTTCGTTCCTGGCGGGGTGTTGTGCTCGGTAGAGCAGCGTCGTGCTGCGACCTATACACGAATAGGGTTTTCGTCTTTGAGTCTTTTCTCTATACACGAAAAGGGTGGCTCTGAACTGGCTTTATATTCATTTTCTATACACGAATAGTGACGCGCGTGAATGGATTCACGAGATTCCCACCCGCGTCACCTAGCATTTATTAGTAATGAAAAAGAAAAAAGAAAAAGTGTTAAACTATATCAGACAGGTATCCGATGTTTTGCTCAGTATTTTAGACAGGTAGGTAGACTAAGATGTATTTTTTTTCTCAGGACACCTTTTTATTCTTATTGAGCTCTTATTGAGCCAAAAACTGATAATATATTGAGCCATTCGCGCTATCGCTTGGAAAGAAACACCGTGCGCCCGAACATGAGTTCTCGATCGATCTATGTGCATGAATGCAATTCTAAATGAGGGGTCCTCTGATCTTATGGTACCAAAACTGTTATATTGAGCCATTCGCGCTATCGCTTGGAACGAAAGATCGTGCGCCCGAACACGAAGTAATAAGTAATGAAACAGTGAAATTAGTGGTATCTAGATTATAACTAAGCGCCTTTACTGTGTCATTTTAATTGTAATATTGATTTATATTAGTATTGCACTGAGGCCAAAAGTGCACTTTTTAGAATTTCCCTCACTGTCTGTCCGTATAATGTATGTTTCATTTGTACGTTGACATGCATGAATGAAATTTTAAATACGGTTTCTCTGACTTTATGGAGTCAAAAACTGATATATTGAGCCATTCGCGCTATCGCTTGGAACGCAAGATCGTGCGCCCGAACACGAAGTAATAAGTAATGAAACAGTGAAAGTAGTGGTATCTAGATTATAACTAAGCGCCTTTACTGTGTCATTTTAATTGTAATATTGATTTATATTAGTATTGCACTGAGGCATAAGAGTGCACTTTTTAGAATTTCCCTCACTGTCTGTCCGTATAATGTACGTTTCATTTGTTCGTTGAAATGCATGAATGAAATTTTAAATGCGGTTTCTTTGACTTTATTGAGCCAAAAACTGATATATTGAGCCATTCGCGCTATCGCTTGGAAAGAAACACCGTCCGCCCGAACATGGATTCTCGATCGATCTATGTGCATGAATGCAATTCTAAATGAGGGTTTCTCTGATTTTATAGTACCAAACAAAACTGATATATTGAGCCATTCGCGCTATCGCTTGGAACGAGACCGAGTAAGTAATGAATGAAACGATGAAATTAATGGTATCACTGGTAACTAGATTATACACAAGATTTATTATTATTATTATTATTATCATTATTATATCTTTTTTATTATAATTAATATACATATAATATTTATATACATATAAAACAATCTAATTTTTCCGTCGACTAGACATCGAGTACACCAGTTGAAAGGTTCACGCTTAGTATGTAAACGTTCAATTCGCTCCTACTCGTGCGCTCCGCGTGCGAGAAAATCTCTCATCTAACTAAAATGTTCACATCGGGCGCCGATACATTGAAAATTGAAATGTGTCCAGAGGCGCGTTGAATGCCGCTTTTGCGTACTCCGTCTGGTCTCTATAGCACCGGGTGAAATCGATAATTCTCTCGAGTTTCGTAAGCAGACTTTTAATATAGTCGAAGACAACTCTCGGTTGAACGTTCGTAAATGGCGCGTGTAAGCGTCCTCTGTGCTATACAGAACTTTATAATAAAAACAAAGTTGTGTTTTGTATAATTTTGAAACGGACAACCGTCGTGCGACGCGCTCATGCGACGCACACGGAACAGTTCTCTCATTATTTATATAAAGACAGCTCCCTGGTTGATCCTGCCAGTAGTTATATGCTTGTCTCAAAGATTAAGCCATGCATGTCTCAGTGCAAGCCGTATTAAGGCGATACCGCGAATGGCTCAATATATCAGTTTTGGTTCCTTAGATCTTACTCAGTTACTTGGATAACTGTGGTAATTCTAGAGCTAATACATGCAATCAGAACTCTGACCAGTGATGGAATGAGTGCTTTTATTAGATCAAAACCAATCGACGGAGGGCCTCGCGTCCAAAGTCGTTCATTTTGATGAATCTGGATAACTTTTGCCGATCGTATGGTCAAGTACCGACGACGCATCTTTCAAATGTCTGCCTTATCAACTTTCGATGGTAGTTTCTGCGACTACCATGGTTGTCACGGGTAACGGGGAATCAGGGTTCGATTCCGGAGAGGGAGCCTGAGAAACGGCTACCACATCCAAGGAAGGCAGCAGGCGCGCAAATTACCCACTCCCGGCACGGGGAGGTAGTGACGAAAAATAACGATACGGGACTCTTACGAGGCCTCGTAATCGGAATGAGTACACTTTAAATATTTTAACGAGGAACAATTGGAGGGCAAGTCTGGTGCCAGCAGCCGCGGTAATTCCAGCTCCAATAGCGTATACTAAAATTGTTGCGGTTAAAAAGCTCGTAGTTGCATTTTTGCGCCGCGCTGTCGGTGCACCGCATCCGCGGTGATACTGACACGTTTGCGGAGCATATCGTCGGTGAGCCACCGGTCAAACGGTGTCTCAATATCAAAAATCCTATCGCGGTGCTCTTCAGTGAGTGTCGAGATGGGCCGACAATTTTACTTTGAACAAATTAGAGTGCTCAAAGCGGGCTCAAAATGCTGCTTGAATATTTCGTGCATGGAATAATAGAATATGATCTCGGTTCTATTTTGTTGGTTTTCAGAACTCCGAGGTAATGATTAATAGGAATAACTGGGGGCATTCGTATTGCGACGTTAGAGGTGAAATTCTTGGATCGTCGCAAGACGAACATCAGTGAAAGCATTTGCCAAAGGTGTTTTCATCAATCAAGAACGAAAGTTAGAGGTTCGAAGGCGATTAGATACCGCCCTAGTTCTAACCGTAAATATGTCATCTAGCGATCCGCCGACGTTACTACAATGGCTCGGCGGGCAGCTTCCGGGAAACCAAAGATTTTGGACTCCGGGGGGAGTATGGTTGCAAAGCTGAAACTTAAAGGAATTGACGGAAGGGCACCACCAGGAGTGGAGCCTGCGGCTTAATTTGACTCAACACGGGAAATCTCACCAGGCCCGGACACCGGAAGGATTGACAGATTAACAGCTCTTTCTTGATTCGGTGGGTGGTGGTGCATGGCCGTTCTTAGTTGGTGGAGCGATTTGTCTGGTTAATTCCGGTAACGAACGAGACTCTAGCCTGCTAAATAGGCGTCGTCATTTAGGTGTGCGCGGTTTCGGCCGCGCAACTCACTGGCGACGTATTAAAATTCTTCTTAGAGGGACCGGCGGCTTCGAGCCGCACGAGATTGAGCAATAACAGGTCTGTGATGCCCTTAGATGTCCTGGGCCGCACGCGCGCTACACTGAAGGAATCAGCATGTTCTCCCTGGCCTAGAGGCCCGGGCAACCCGCTGAAACTCCTTCGTGCTGGGGATTGGGGTTTGCAATTATCCCCCATAAACGAGGAATTCCTAGTAAGCGCGAGTCATAAGCTCGCGTTGATTACGTCCCTGCCCTTTGTACACACCGCCCGTCGCTACTACCGATTGAATGATTTAATGAAATACGTGCCTAATGGATAGGTCGAAATGTATTTAAAAACACTAGGTTAGGTTAGGTTAGGTTTGAACATTATGAAACAACTCAGAGCCGAGCGAAGCGGAGCGGAGCGAGGCGTCCCCGAGTAGGATACTAAATAGGTGCCTAATGGATACCGCCCCATAGGTTAGGTTAGGTTAGGTTAGGTTAGGTTAGGTTAGGTTAGGTTAGGTTCCCAGCAAAGAGGACAGAAGTGGCCGGTGCTATGCATGCGGCGAATCAGGTCACAGGGCGAGGCATTGCACTTCAAAGGTGCTAAAGTGCCCCCTGTGTTTGGATCTCGGTCGCCCAGCCATTCACAGGCTGGGAGCAAAATTGTGTGCCCCGAGAAACAGGAGGAGTAAGCAGGCTCCTCCTGCTCCTGGCCCAACAGCGCCCGTAGTAGCAGCGGCTCCTAGCACCCAGCCGCCACCAACGGAGGAAATGGACACGGTACAGGCCTTGTAGTAAATGTCCTTCAGTGCAATCTGAATCACTGTCGTGGTGCGCAGGACCTGCTGCTGCAAACCATTGTGGAGTATTCGATTGCACTGGCAGTAATTTCAGAACCATACAGGGTTCCGAAAGACCCCCGTTGGATTTGTGATGGAGCCGCCTCGGTCGCTGTGTACTGGAGAGGCAGGGAAGGAGACCCTCCCTGCAGAATTCTGGACAAGGGACAGGGTTTCGACGCGGTCGAGTGGGGCCAGATGGTGGTGGTTGGGATTTATGTCTCCCCTAATATTTCCCTCGCCGACTACGAGGGATTTCTGGATGGGCTGACGGTCTGCATTCGCGGATACCTCAATCGTCCAGTGCTTGTCTTGGGGGACTTCAACGCTCACTCCAGAGCGTGAGGGAACCCCTGAGATGACGCTAAGGGAGACACGTTGCTAGAATAACGTTGCTAGTAAACCAGGGGACGGTGTCCACCTGCGTGCGTTGGCAAGGGGAGTCGATTGTCGACTTGTCGTGGGCAACTTCTACTGCTGGACGCATGGTGTCGAGATGGAGAGTCGCGCAGGAGATGGTTACACTCTCTGACCATCGCCACATAGTCTTCAAGGTTGCACTCCGATTTCCCGGTCCTGTTTCCAGGAGCCGTAGCCCTCCAAGGAGGTGGTCCCTGAGAAAATTGGACCGAGATAGGCTCAAAGCTGCCGCTGCTGTGGCAGCCTGGCCGGAATTTCCTGGCAATGGAATCGACCTAAACTCGGAGGATGAGGCGGCATGGTTCCGGGATGCCATGACGATGGTTTGCGATGCTGCCATGCCCCGAGCCACGCCAGTTCAGAAGAGGTCAATGTACTGGTGGTCGGTAGAAATTGCAGAATTGCGTGAGGTATGCCTGCGACGCCGACGCCAGTGCCTCAGAACCAGGAGAAGGAGACTTGCCACGGCAGACGAGAAGGCTGCGGCCTACGAGGAATACCGGAGTGCCAAGAAGCATCTCCAGATCGCCATCACCGAGGCGAAGGCCCGGTCTTGGGACGAGCTGCTGCAGGACCTGGACAGGGATCCATGGGGCCGACCATATAAGATGGTAATGGGGAAGCTACGACCCTGGGTTCCACCTTTAACGGAAACACTGGATCCGAATCTGGTGAACACAGTGGTCAATACCCTTTTCCCTAGAACCCAGGACGATTCTATGCCGGTGACCCCAGTGGAATTGCCCATTTGGTGCGACAATCTGGAGGTATCGGGACCGGAGTTGACCTGCGCCGTCAGACGCCTAGCTGCGCGCAACACCGCCCCTGGCCCGGACGGCATCCCGGGTCGGGCATGGGTGCTCGCCATGGCGGAACTAGGAGACAGGCTTAGGCGGCTATTTACCAACTGTCTCCGTTCTGGCCAGTTTCCGTCCATCTGGAAGGAAGCCAGGCTAGTGCTGCTAGCCAAAGAGGGCAGGGCTCCAGACTCTCCATCCCGGTACCGACCCGTATGCCTTTTGGATGAAGTGGGCAAACTATTCGAAAGGTAGGCAATTGCCTACCGCCTAAATTCGCACCTGGCGAGAGAAGGCTCCGACCTGTCTGACAGTCAGTTCGGCTTTCGACAGGGCCGATCTACGATGGACGCGATTTTGCGTGTCCGACAATTGTCGGACCGGGTGGTGTCTCGGGGCGGGGTGGTGTTGGCGGTCAGCTTGGACATTGTGAACGCCTTCAACTCCCTGCCCTGGAGTGCCATTAGGGGGGCGCTGATTCGCCACAATGTCCCTCCTTATCTGCAGCAAGTCGTCGGGGCTTACTTGAGCGATAGGCGAATTAGGTATACGGGTCGGTACGGGTCAGTACACAGCAGGGAGGTAAACTGCGGTGTTCCCCAGGGGTCAGTGTTGGGTCCCCTGCTGTGGAACATCGCATACAATGCGGTGCTGTGCGTTGTTCTCCCCGAGGGTGTCTCGGTCGTCTGCTACGCGGACGACACCCTCGTTCTTACCGAGGGGGACACCTTCTGGGATACCGTCCGAAGCGCCGAACATGGGGTGGCCTGTATCGTGGACAAAATCCACGAACTTGGGCTACGAGTGGCACCCCAGAAGACCGAGGCTATATGGTTCCACAAGCTTCCCCGAAGCAAGGAACCTCCAAGCCTTTCGGTTCGTGTCGGCACAACCCAGGTCCAGATTGGAAGGAACATGAAGTACCTCGGCCTCATCCTCGACAGCCGTTGGGGGTTTGAGGAGCACTTCAACCGCCAGGTCCTCCGGATTCAGAAGGTAGCCGGTGCACTTCACCGACTGCTGCCTAATCTCGGGGGGCCCAGGGAAGAAGTCCGTCGTCTGTACGCAATGGTGGTGCGATCCATTGCCCTCTACGGAGCTCCTGTATCCGGCGCTGCAGAACTATGTTCTATAGCGTGCAGCGCAAGATGGCAATGCGGATCGCCCGCGGATATCGCACGATATCGTTTCAGGCGGCGACGCTCCTTGCACGTTTCCCACCGCTGGACATCCTGGCAGACATGGATGAGAGGGTGTTTGCCTTGACCCGTGGAGGAAACGCGCCCCCGGAGGCGCCAGAGAGGGTGAGGCAGCGGGAACACCGTGCCGCGCTGGAGAGTTGGCATGAAAGGCTACAGGAGCCGCAAAGTGCCCGCCAGCGCGTGGTGGGGGCTATACTGCCCAACTTCTGGACGTGGGTACAGCGAGGCTTTGGACGGGTCACGTACCGGATGACGCAGGTTCTCACTGGGCATGGCTGCTTCGGTGAGTACCTGTGTCGAATTGGACGTGAAGAGACGGCCCAGTGTCACCATTGCGATGGTGACCTGGACTCGGCGCAGCACACGCTCGCGGAGTGCCCTGCCTGGGACTCCGAGCGGCAGAGCCTGGTAAGTCAGGTTGGGCAGGACCTCTCCCCTCCGGTATTAGTTCGTTCTATGCTGCGAGGGGAGAGCTATTGGGAAGCCGTTACCAGGTTCTGCGAAAGCGTAATGGTGCGGAAGGAGGAGGCGGAGCGGGAGAGGGAGAGAGCCGATCTCGCTCGAAGGCGGAGGCGTCGAGGCGGAAGGGGTAACCGCCTCGATAGGGCCCAGTAGTCCGGGCATAGAATAAGACTACGGTATCCCCTGCCTGTCGTAAAAGGCGACTAAAAGGGGATCCCGGGCTGTGGATGCGCGGGGCGGGGGCCCTGCGTAACCATTCAACAGCCCCGGGAGGAGGGCAGCACGCTGTGGTCTCGTGCTGCCTTGGCACCGTGAGGGTGCAAGGGGGAAGCAATGTTAAGCTTCCCCGAGGTGGGCCGCAGGAGCGGCGTTGCGTCAGGGGGGCACCGGTGCGTTCCACTGGAGATCCCGGAGTCCCCTCATTGGCGTGGAGGATGGCCACCATGGGGTTTTAGCCGGTAGGAGTCCGGCATAACCGTTCGCGCTCCCCCGAGCCGGAAGGTATCCATGATGGATTTCCCCATGTAAAAAAAAAAAAAAAAAAAAAAAAGGTTAGGTTAGGTTAGGTTAGGTTAGGTTAGGTTAGGTTAGGTTAGGTTAGGTTAGGTTAGGTTAGGTTAGGTTTTTTTTTTTTTTTTTTTTTTTTTATTTTTTATTTTAATCAAATTTATTATTTCTTACTTCGCGAATACGAGTGTTCGCGGCCTTTTTATCTTATTTTCAAATTATGAAAGTGACCCTTTTTTGTAGGGTTTGTGGGTGAGGGTCCTCCGTCCTATATACACTTGTTGATATTAGTTTTGCTTAGTCTAGGCGATGTTAGTTTGATTAAATAGAAATTAAATTACGTGTATATTTAATGGATATCTGGTTATTTTTTAACTGTTTTTTTTTTTTTTTCTTTTATCTCTTTTTTTTTCTCTTTTTTTGTTATTTTTTTATTTCTTTTTCCATTTATCTCTTCCTTTTTTTTGTCTTATTTCTAAACATCTTATTTAAACAATATTATAATATAATAATACAGTTATATTTGTTAATATAATTGGACGGAGGAGCTCCCCACGATGCATGCGTAGTAATATAATGTAACATAATTAAAATTACCAAAGAAATCGAATTATTCGTAATTAAAACAGAATGAATTTTCTTATACTATACAGTTATTATGATTAGTGACAAAAGAATATACAAACAGTTTTTTTTTTAACAATTAGAGTGTAAACATAAATAGAACAGAGTGGTCAAATTTTAACATCATATACAATTAAAATGCTTCAATCTTACTTAAACTTAAACATTGGAAAAAAACTGTATAAATAAAACCAGTCAAAATTCAATAAAACAAATTAAATTATTCAAATAAATCAAAGTAAAACAAAACAATAACTAAACGATTATTAATACTAACAGGTCGTGTGGTGAATTAAAGCTGTTCCTAATTAAGGCTATAATGTAAGCGTCATCAAAGTCAGTTAATATAAAATCAAATAATCCAATAATTTCCAAATAAAAATAACAATGATGATAATTTAATTTATATAAATAATTTGGCATAAAGTAAAAAATAAAAATAAAATGAAAATGTTCTAGACGTGTGTAATTTATTTTGGCCGTTTTCTACTTGTTCCTCCTTGCCGCACATCTTATAATTTTGTCAAGGAAAATTAGGAGAGCCGGTCGTTGATCTCCGTCAGACATGATAGCTGGCAGGTTAGTTTTGTTGAACTGTAAGTCCAGTTCAACCTCCAAGTTTGTCCTCCATAATCCGAATCTAGGGCAGTCGAACATTATGTGCCATATTGTCTCCTCTCTCTCGGGATCACATACGCAAGATAGCGTACCCTCCATGCCCGGTAAGAGCTTGTACGAGTGTGGGGGTTAATTTGGTCTTCCTCAGGACTTTATGCGCTGTGGCTACGTCAGGTAGAAAGACCTTTGTAACCCCTCCCGTACTGGAAGCCCTGTATTGCTCCTGCCACCGCTGGACAGTATCCTCGCGTATGGTCCTTTTTAAGTAGGAGAGAGGGACGGCATCATAGTCGGCTGCCGTCTTTTTGTGGAGGGCTGCGTCTTTAGCGAGTTCGTCTGCGCGTTCGTTCCCAGTCGTTCCGGCGTGCGCCCTTAGCCAGAAGAACCTCACGTCACGGCCCCCCTCACGGATTTGATGCAGGCTCTGCTCCACGCCATGAGCCAAGGGATGCACAAGCGTTCGGCTTTTGAGCAGGTCCAGCGATGATCTAGAGTCACTTAAGATGTTGACCAGTGACTCTTTGCTGTTTTTGATCTGCTCCATGGCTCTGAACAGAGCGTACATCTCCGATTGGAAGACCGTGCAATAAGGTTCCAGGCGAAACTTCGAGTGCTTGGTTTCCCTACCTTCCGACCACCAAGACAGGGCTGCACCCACCTTCCCCTGTATCTTACTACCGTCAGTATAGATACAAGGGCCGGTAATCTGGTGAGCCCTCACAGTTTCGGGTTCTAGGTCATCCAAGCACTCGAAGCTTATGGGCTGTTTTAGTGCCGGATGCGGGAATTTCTGGTATGGAACGCGCAGTTCGACTGGTCTATCGGGTGGGATTTGCTCAATTGTTTCTCCTCGCTTTGCCCTGTACAGACCAGCGGCTTCACGGACTCTGAGGTCAAGGGGGAGCACATCTGCCAAGACGAGTGCCGACGATAGAGAAACTGTGCGGTACGCCTTACACATCTTTTGTGCGAATCCCCGCTGCAGAGAGTCTAGCTGGTTTTTGATCATCAGCTTCTCCGCAGCCGGGGCCCACACACTTGCTGCGTACAGCACAGCACTATGGTTAGGTTAGGTTAGGTTAGGTTAGGTTAGGTTAGGTTAGGTTAGGTTTTTTTTTTTTTTTTTTTAGTATTTCCTCCGAGGGTTAGCCGCCCTCAAAGGGAGTTTATTGATGAGGTTTACAATATTAATCTATGTAGTAAAAACTGCACAAGTCTTAGTTTAACAGAAATTAGTTTCGTACTAGGGTGTATTATACAATACTGCAACAAATGCAACCACATGCATGCAAGCCAAAGAGAAAGTAATTACAATTCAGTTAAATTCGTACAGTTGCAGCTGCAGCAGTCAAGCTTATGTAACCACTTATCTATTAATAACAATTGCACTTCAATTAAACTAATAAGGGAACATCTTCAACAATCAACTAGAGATATACCCATTGAAAGGTTTATATTTAGCATTTTAAGAATGTTGCGTTTGCAACAACATTTAAACACTCATAAAGTTGCATTGCAACTTTGTCTATAACACTTTGATTGAGTTCATAAGGTAACATTTGCACAGTCGAATTGGTGCTTCAGAGCTAGACCTATCAATAAGATGATATTTTAAAACTGTTTCGTTTGCAACAACATTCAGTACATTTATAAAGTTACATTTGCAACAGTTAAATTTTTGCAACTACCTGTTTATCGATACTTTTCTACTGCACTTTATTTAAAGCCATGAGGACACATTTGCAGCAGTCTAATTAATGCATCAGATATACGAGCATACCTATCGATAAGTTTATATCTAGCATTTTAAGGATGTTGCGTTTGCAACAACATTGAACATTGCACAGACACAAATGGTTGCATTTGCAACCGTAACTGCTTATCCATATTTGTCTATAAAACGTTAATTGAGTTCATAAGGTAACATTTGCACGGTCGAATTGGTGCTCCAGAGCTAGACCTATCAATAAGATGATATTTTAAAACTGTTTCGTTTGCAACAACATTAAGTACATTTATAAAGTTACATTTGCAACAGTAAATCTTGTGCAACTACCTGCCTACACAAACTCATGAAGTTGCATTTGCAACAGTAACTACTTATACATACATATCTAAAAAGCACTTTAACTAATATCATAAGGTTACATTTGCAACAGTTAAATTAATGCACTAGAGACACGCCTATTGATAAGATTGTATTTTGCATTTTAAGAATGTTGCATTTGCAACAAAATTAAACATTAACAAACTAATAAAGTTGCATTTGCAACAGTAAAACTTATACACTACTTTACTTATCTATTGCACTATCTTGCATTTTAGGAATGTTGCATTTATACAACATTTATACATTAACAAAGAAGAATGTTGTTGCATTCGTGATTTCGTCGCTATCAGGTAACAAGGTAGTGCAACAATACACAGAATAGGTTGCGAGCTGCAATGCACCAAAGGTTAAGAAGGAAGTGATCGGTAGGGACTTGTACAGGTTTATTACTACAGAACAAGGGGAGGTGGATGTAAAATATGATGGATTATTTCCTGCAAATGGATACAGGATAATTGTTGGGTTAGAAATGAAGGACTAGGTGCCGTTGATGGTTTTTAGACGTTTTACAATGTGGTTTACTAAATTCATGAAGGTAGTTTTGGTTTCTTCCTTTTGAGTGATATCTTTGATTCGGAATGGGTGAATTCTTAAATTATCGGCGATAGCAATATGTCTTTCTCTGATATTATAGAAGATGGGGCAAATTTCAATAACATGTTTGACGGTTTGGGAGGAAGTATTGTCGCATGGGCATTGATCAGAATTAGTGATATGAAAGCGTGTTAGGTATTGTTTATGATAGCCATGTCCTGTGAGGATCTGGGTGAGGGCAAAGTCCGGAAGAAAGTGCTTTCTGAATTCTTTAATGTCCTCGAGGGTGGGAAACCAATGATTTATTTGTTTCCCGGCTGTTTCCTCCAAGTACATTAGATTAGATTTGGTTAGAGTGTTTGTACGAATGGCATGCTTTGCGAAAGAAAGTGGGAATTTATTAACTTCAGTGGGTATTTTTGCAAGGGCAGCGCTTTTGGCAGCTGCGTCCGCAGCTTCATTGCCAATAATTCCGGTATGCGCTTTAACCCAGATAAAGCTGATTTGACGATTAGAGCACAGATAAAGTAATTCATGAATTTTAGCAACGGTAGGGTCAGGATTACTACGTTCCTGAATGGCAAGAAGAGATGATCGGCTGTCGGTACAGAAAATGGCTCGTTCGTGTTCATAGCTATGCTCGTGTAGCCATTTGAGGCCAGTTTCGATTGCCGTGAGTTCAGATATAAACACAGAACATGTGCGTGACAGTTTCCTCTTTTTTATTATTGTTCTGTCTGGAAGATAAATTACCGTGGCTGCCCCAACCTCGCCAGTTTCAAGCTTACTTCCATCCGTAAAAATTTTTATTGATATATCTTTTGTGAGTTCGTCGGTTTCTTCTTGAGTGTGCGCTTCTTGAAATAAGATTGTCTGGCGTAGAGCCGGGTGAAGTTGTTGTTTCGTTCGTACTTTTCGGCGTAATGTAATATCTTCGGGGAGGTCAGGCATGGTGCCTGTTTCTTTAACCCTAGATATTTCCCAAACTTCTTGGACGACTAGGTGGAGTGGTATGAATTGTGCGAGAGCAATTGAAGCCGCGGCCGATATCGTCCGGAAGCCCCGGATGGCTCGGATGGCAAATTTCCTTTGGAAAGACCTGAGGGCTTTACGGACACAGTAAAATTTTAAAGCAGTGCCCCAAATTCCGGCAGCATATGTGATAATAGGCTGAATGACTTGTCTGTAGATAGTCTCTATATTGTGTGAGTGTACCCCCCAGGTAGGTCGAACGAACTGGCATAAGTTTTTAAAAATTTTTGTAGCTTTATTTACGATGTATTTGCAGTGTCCAATGAAGCTGAGGCGATCATCAATCATAACCCCGAGGAGTTTAATTTCTCTGAGAATTGGTACATTCATGTTGTCCATGGTGATTTCGGCGGCTCTTGCTTGTTGTGTAAATCCAATGGCTTGAGTTTTAGTTGGTCCGAATATTAGTTTCACACTTTTGCCCCATAACAGAATCTTTTCAAGTGCAGCATTTGCCTTGGTTTCGATGTCCTCTTTGTTTTGGCCAGAGATGATCAAAAACACGTCATCTGCGTATGCCTGGATGTGTGAGTTCTGTGGAAGCTTTATGTTAAGGAGTTCGTCAAGTATAATGTTCCAGAACACGGGTCCGCAGACAGATCCCTGTATACAACCCTTGCTCATGGTTTTGGTGACGCTGGCATTTCCATATTCTAGAACAACCTCTCTATCCGTGACGTAGTTTTGGATTAGTTTGAAGATGTTTTTGGGGCAACCTGTGGAGCGGAGACGATCAAAGAGCGCGGGCCACCAAGCATTGTCAAATGCCTGCTTTGATATCAAGAGAGATTCCGATGACTTGTCGTTTTAAGGATTTCATTTCATTTATATGATTGACGGCTGTCTGTAGAGCGTCAGTGGTGGAGGATTGTTCTTTGAAACCAAATTGGTTTTTATTCCAGGTGCCGAGTGTGTCAGCGGAGTGAGTGATTCTTCTGATGAAGAGTTTCTCCAGTAGTTTGCCAAAAATGGGTAGAAGACCAATAGGGCGATAGGCACTGAGGTCACTTGTGTCGGTTTTGTTAGGCTTGGGTATAATTTTGACAAAAGCCTTTTTCCAAGGTCTTGGGAAGTGGCCGACTTCGAGACAGCGATTAAATAGGGATGTAACCAATTCCGGTAGGGTTTTAAAAACTTCGAGGCAAATGTCTGCTGAGAGGTTATCAAGTCCTGGGGCTTTATTAGGATTCATGGTGGCAAGAAGTTCGTATACCTCGTCTTCGGTGAACAGTTGGTCGTCAACTGTGTTTGGTAAATTGTTTAGGTTGTTTCGGAGCATAAAATGGTGGTCTTCAGAGTCAGGATAGTCATCTGGATAAAAATGATCGAGTATTACTTTGGCCGTATCCTCACTATTGTTTGTGTAGGTGTTGTTGACTTTGAGTGTGTGAGGAGGTTTGCGAACTGAGGAGTTTTTTATAATACGATTTGTTACTGACCAGACATCTTCCTTGCCCTGAGTGTTTCAGAACTCACGAAAATGGTCGCTAGATGTTTTAGAAAGTTTTTTCGCGTATTCAGCCTTAAGATCTTTATGTTCAGCTACCGCGATCATAACGGGTCGGTTCAAGGTTTTTAAGTCGTGCACCCTATGATGAGCCCGTATGCAAGTCTTTTTCATCTCCTCAAGTTCCTCGCTCCACCATAAGCAGTGAGTGTTACTGTTTGCTCGTTTATTAAGTGACTTTTCACATGCGTATTTGATGTCCCCGGTAAAAAGCTCAACAAATTCATCTAGCTGAGGGGCGGTCATGATGGCGATGTTTCGAGCCAATAAGCCTCTAGAAGTTGCACGTTCTTTAAGGTTGTGTTTAAAACGGTCCCACTTAATTTTCTTACAATTGTATTTGAAGGTAGATGTGTTTTTATGTCTGGGTACCGAGCCCGTTAACGTAATCGTAAGCTCAGCGGCATTATGGTCAGATGTGGGGCATGCACTTAAGTTTACCTTCCAGTTACTGATAAGTCTGGTAATGTTATCCGAAGCGAGTGTAATGTCTACGATCGAGGAGCAGTAAGTTCCGTGTCTAACGGCCTCAAAAGTGGGTGTGTTACCAATGTTACAAATGTTCATATTGTTGGAAGCAGCTAGTCCACAGATGTCCTCACCCCGAGTGTCAGTAGTTTTCTCTCCCCATTCAGGGCTTTTCCCGTTCAAGTCGCCTCCGAGAATTTGATAAGAACCCGCGGTATTACGAATGAATGTTTCTATTGAAGACAAGGTATTTGAAGGATCTTCTTCTGGTTCAATGTAAGCAGAAGCCAGAAAAATTTTTCTTTGCCCAATATAGGACTGTATAACAGCGAGGTTGGGAGTGGACAATTGGGACATGCCAATGGCGAATTCTGCATTAGTTTTAACGAGAATACATGCTTTAATTACTCTATTGGGGGAGGGGAATTGGAAAATGTTGATGCCTGGAATGTTTCTGACCGTTGTATATCGGCCAATATAGGGTTCAGACAGTAATGCAACAGAATACTTGTGTGACATAAAGTATTTGATAAATTCATGCTGTGCTAAATAGCAACGTTGTACATTACACTGTAAGACATTGATATATTTACAAACCATAGTCCGTCTGTTCATTGATACGCGAAATCATTGCAATAATTCTGGGGCAGTCTTGGCGATTGTCAGCAGTGTGGTTGATGTTGCATTTGTTGCCGGTCTTCTGGATATAGATGTTGCAATTGTAACATTTCTTCTGGCTAGGATCTGTCTTTAGCTCGCAGTCAGCCTGGCTGTGTGTTGTAGACGCGCAGAAGGAGCACGGGTAGAATTCAGCAGAGCATTTGTTTTTCATATGGCCAAACTGTAGGCATTTGTGGCACTGAATGAAGCGACTGAAGTCTGCAACGTGAACTCGCTGGTGGTCGATGTTAGCGCGTTCTTGAGAAATAAGTTTCGAGCGAATCGAGGGTTTAACCTCGAGGACAACATTGTATAATTTCGGGTTACGGTTGTTTAAGAGAAAGCAGAGGCGCATGCCTTCTTTTTCGACTGAGTTTTGGGAACTGATGATATCGAGGAGTTCCTCTTTGTCGATTTCCTTATTTATTCCTTTCATTATAACGAGTGGTGAGCGTAATTTTGCTTCTTCTGCTTCGAGGTCCTTGGTCTCGTTCACCTTCTTAATAGTTTCCTCACATTGCTCCTTGTTGTCGAACTCGACACGTACTAGGTTGTTCGAGATGGGTGTTACTTTAGCTGGGGCATAGTTTAAGTTTCGGAAAGATACGTTCTTCTTCCATGTGTCCAGAACTTGTTGGTGCTTCATACCTGGATTTGTGGGTCTGATGACAATTGCTGGTTTGGTTTTTGTCTGGGCAGGTTTCACCGCCTTTTGAACTGCTGCAGCGTAGCTTTGTGAGAAGGATGGAAGGGTTTGTGGAAGTTCACGTTCACGAAGTTTGGCCATTTCTTCACGGACGCTATGGTTAACGATCACTTTAAATTCATTTTTGATGGCATTGGCAAGCTCCAGCTTAAGGCCACCTTTGAGGTGCTGGATAAATTCTTCAGATTTCGAAGCTAAATTCGTTAGGTTATCGATTCTGTTTGCGTGTTCACAGATCAGCTTCTTGCCCTCACTAGTCACGCTTTTGCTAGAACACACCACCTTAACGATGTCTTTTGCACGAGATTGAATTTCCTGAATGATTTGGAGGAACATGTTTTCATTTGGAGGCGTAACAGTTACGTTTTCATTCCCATGAGGTTGCGTGAACCTTGTTGCAGGTGGCAAGTCAGATGCCATCGGGTCGCCTGCCATCATTTGTGAAGCAAAGTGCTCGTCAAGCATTCAGAATCGCACAGTAGGTTTCAATAGGGGGGCACATGCTTCAAATTGTCAGTGTTATGTCCGCGACACTCAAAGGGGGCTCGAAGCAACCGAAAATAGCTCCGGTTGCAGTGCGTTGCAGATGCAACAAGGTAAAGAAAAGCGCACGTTGCAAGCGTACACAAAGAAAGGTTGCAGATGCAACCGGGTGAAGAAACCGTTGCGTTTGCAACCGGAGGCAGCTCCTGTTGCAGATGCGACCGTCCGTTATTTAGTATCTTTGTTATAACTTGTCACCTAATCACTATCGCACTGTTGTTGGGGGTCACATGCACAATTGCCACTTATTACAATTCGTCACTATTAAATCCAGAGCTTTACACTCAAGGGGGCTGGAAACGGCCGGAGAAGGCTCCGGTTGCAATTGAAACACTACCAGGAAAAGTTGCAGATGCAACCGGGTGAAGAAACCGTTGCGTTTGCAACCGGAGGCGGCTCCTGTTGCAAATGTGCACGTCCGACTGCAACAGAGGGTGGCACGCGACTGGGTTAGGTTAGGTTAGGTTAGGTTAGGTTAGGTTAGGTTAGGTTAGGTTAGGTTAGGTTAGGTTAGGTTTTTTTTTTTTTTTTTAATTAAGAGTCTCTTGCTCTCCACTGACATGGGTGGTCAGTGGCTTTTTCAATATTTAAATGTAATTTTCATCTTACCCGTTTTTTCGAGAGGGAAGGAGTTTGGGGAAGGTCTTCCGTCTTAGTTACAATTACTAGTTAATGTTATAGTTAATTATAGCACGCTTTTCTCTTTTTTTTTTTTTTTTTTTGCTTGTTCTTTTGGTATTTCTCTTTCTTTCTTTTTTTTTTTTATTATTTTTATTATTATTATTTTTTTTTTTTTTTTTATGTATTGTTGTTTTTGTCTTGATATTATTATTATTATTATAATTTTTTTCTCTTTTTATTGGTGCAGGCATCTTATTCTAATACATTTTACTTAAATATAGTCTTAAGATAATACTCCTGGACGGAAGAGCTTCCCTGAGCTGATTAATTAACCCATTTATTTACATGGTAGTGTTTCTGATTATCAATAATTTGTATTATTTTTGATTGGTTATTTAATAATATATGAGATATAATATAGTGTAAAAAAAAATCAATTTATATTAACTAATCGACATAATGGTAATAAATAACTATTTGTTTCTCTTGGCCGCACATCTTACTACAGTTTCTAAGAAGTTTTGGAGAGCGTGTCTCTGCTCTCCATCAGCAATGATTTCCGGCAGCTTGTCTTGTTTAAAGACGGTGTTTAACTCTATTTCCAGGTTTGCCCTCAACACACCGAACCTCGGACACTCGAAAATTATGTGCCATATCGTTTCCTCCGTCTCAGGATCACATACGCAGGCAGGACTGTCCTTTACCTTGAATCTGTACAGGTACGATGCAAAACCTCCATGCCCTGTTAGGGCTTGTACTAAAGGGGGACTCAATTTGACCTTCCCCATGATCCTATGTGCTTTCGCTACATCTGGGAAGAAGGCCTTTGTAACTCCCCCCGTACTCGTGGAGTTGTACCTGCACTGCCATTTTAGGACAGTCTCCTCACGTATGGTCCTTTTAATGTAGGAGATGGGGACAGCATCATAATCTGCCGAGGATTTTTTGTGGAGGGCAGCGTCTTTAGCTAGCTCGTCCGCGCGTTCGTTGCCGGGTGTACCGGCGTGCGCCCTAAGCCAGAACAGCCTAACATCACGGCCCCCCTGCCGGATTTCATGCACGCATCGCTCCACGCTGTGTGCTAGGGGATGTAGCAGCTCCCTGCTTCGGAGCAGGTCCAGCGATGACCTGGAGTCGCTCAAGATATTGACGAGCGACTCTTTGCTGTTTTTGACCTGCTCTACAGCCCTCAGCAACGCGTACATTTCCGACTGGAAGACCGTGCAATAAGACTCCAAACGGAACTTCGAGTACTTGGCCTCCCCGCCATCTTTCCACCACGTAAGTGCCGCACCCACCCTGCCCTGTATCTTGCTACCATCAGTGTATATACAGGGGCCAGTGATTCGGTGCTCGGCTATCGTGGATGGTGTGAGATCTTCCAAACACTCGAAGTCCAGAACCTCTCGTTCGGCTGGATGAGATGTTCTGTTGTAGGGCACACGCCGCTCCGCTATTCTGTCATCCGGTATTTGCGCTATATTTTCTCCTCGCTTTGCCCTGTACAAACTTGCAGCCTCCCGGACCCTAAGGTCGAGGGGGAACACGTCTGCCAGCACAAGTGCCGATGACAGAGACACCGTGCGGTACGCCTTACACATTTTCTGAGCGAAACCCCGCTGCAGAGACTCTAACTGATTTTTTATCATCAGCTTCTCCGCAGCGGGGGCCCACACACTTGCTGCGTACAGCACGATAGGCTCTATCACCGACACGTATATCGTCCTGATGATCTCCCGACTGAGACCCCAACTCACCCTCGCCGCGCATGCCAGCTGCTTGTAGATGTCAGTGACTTTTCTACAAACAGCCGATACATGCGCATTAAAAGTGAGTTTGTTATCTATGATAACGCCTAGCAGGCGGATTTCCTGCACAAGCGGCAATTGCACTCCGGCCATGTTAATGACTGGGGGCTCAAATTTCAGCTTCCGCGTTAATACCATCGCAAAAGTTTTTTGCGGTGCGAAGTTCAGTTTATTTTTGAGCCCCCAATCCAGGACCTTCTGGAGGGCCGCATTGGCTCTCGCCTGCAGGGGGGCCGTAGTGAGCCCAGAGAACACCAGGACGACATCATCTGCGTATGCTTGGCAGTGTACCCCATCCTGCTCAAGGTCTGTGAGCAGGGTGTTGAGAATCAGGTTCCAGAATAGGGGGCCCGCTATTGAACCTTGGACACATCCCTTGCTGGTTCCTTTTTCCCAACTTTCCCTCGCATAGTGTATTTTGACCTTACGGTCCTCCAGGTATGAGGCTACAAGTCCGTAAATATTTGCAGGGCATTTATGGGCGAGGAGTTGGACTTTCAGAGCCGGCCACCAAGCATTATCGAAGGCTCCCTCTATATCCAGCGAGACCATGAGTACGATCTTCCTAAGTTGTATTTCAGATCGTACGTGTCCCACTAGATCGTAGAGGGAGTCCTCGGTGCTTTTTTGTGGCATGAAACCATACTGACTGCTGCTGAGTGAAGGTATTGTATGCCATCTTATACGGGATACTAGAAGCTTTTCGACAGTTTTGCCCATGACAGGTAAGAGTCCAATTGGCCTATGCGCCTTCGGATTAGTGTAGTCCTCCTTTCCAGGTTTCCGGAGTATACATACGTGAGCGGACTTCCAACTAACCGGAAAGTGTCCTAAAGCCAGACATTTGTTGGCAATAGCAAGGAACACTTCCCGGTCACAACGGATTGCCCGTTCACATATATCCGCCGTCCACCCATCGGGGCCCGGGGTCTTCTTTGGGTTGAGAGATCTCAGCACCGCCTCAAGTTCGGCACCGGTATAGGGTGGATCGTTAGGTCTTAATTGGTCCTGGAGTTGGTGGACTGGCACTTCCGAAATGGCGCGTGTCTGGCGTTGGCCCGCGGATTCGGTGTCGACCTGGTCGTCGGGGAAGAACGTAAGGGCCAGTTTCTTGGCCGACTCCTCTGGGCTAAGAGTACCATTTGAGTCGCAGAGTAACTGGTCCTCCTGTCTTTTCACAGTTCTCCTAATGACCCTGTAGACACCGTCCCATAGGCTCTCTCTGTCTTGTTTTGTGCAAAACTGTTTCCAGCTGGCATTTTGGGCTTCAGTCGCCGCCTCTTTATACCGCTGTTTTGCCTCTAGATATGTGTCAACGACGTGTTGCCTTCTGCGTTCCGCTGCACACCGGATGCGCCGCTTCTTGGTAACAGCGTCTCTTTTGAGACGCTCCAGAGCGGGGCTCCACCACGGCAGCGGATGTCTTTCCTTTCGGACTCCCACCTTGGGTATGATCTCTTCACAAGCTTGAGAGATTCCCGTTCGGTAGGAGTCAAGAAATGTTTCCAGCTCCCTAGGCGTCTCGATGGTCTGCACCCTCAAAGCGGTCAGGTTGCTCTCTTCTAGTCTGGAACGGACAGAATGATCGAAAGCCAACCAATCGGTCTTGCTTGTGTTGTACACACGTGTTGTCTGGGGTCTCAGGATTTCGAGTGCTTTCCCCAGACGTACGTGGTAAGTGACAGCGTTATGGTCCGATGTAATTAGCTCTCTGTCAACTCTCCATCCGCCCATCCTGTCCAAGAGCTGGAGGCTGCAGGCCGTAACGTCGACTCTGCTTGTACACATACGGCCTCCCCTATACACCTCAAAAGTAGGTACATCGCCTGTATTCAGGATCTGGAAGTCCATTTCATTAAGGAAAGAGCTGTAGGCAGCTCCTCGGTGGTCTTCGGAAACACTTCCCCACCAAGGACTCCACGCGTTGACGTCCCCTGCCAAGATGACATTACTGGTCTGCATCTTAGAGCAGACAAAGCGGATTCTGCCAAGATATGGTTCTAAATCTTCGTCCCCCTCCAGGTAAATGGATAGCACGGCCAACTTAAGCTCCCCAGCCTTCAGCAGGACCGCTGCAATGTTCTCGGTGACCAGCTGAGGGTCATGTATGATCTCCAGCTCCCCACCAAAAACAACTACGGCAGCCTTTACCGGCTTTTGACGAGCTGCTGTGAGCTGGATCACCCTTGTATTCGGGTACCGTTTGAGTTCGCCCTTGGATCCAATATATGGTTCTTGGACCAGGGCAACGGATACCCGGTTTGAGTGAGCCTTACTCATTAGCTCCGCAGTCGCCAACTTAGATCGCTGTAAGTTGACCTGGATGACTCTTAAATTGCCATCCTTGGTTTTGCTGGAGAGAGAGACGCCTCTACCATTCACCATGGTGCCCTCAGCAGTACGCGACGCGTGACCTCGCTATCGAATCCCACCTACGCCTGATTGGACACTCACCATTAAAGGCATTATGTGCCAGATCGGCTTCGGGGAACTTAGCCTTCTTACAGTTTACGCAGACAGCTGGAGTTGCCTTTGCGGGGCAGTCCGCATAGGTATGAGTACCGCCACAGTGACTGCACGAGATGTCCTGTTGCTTGCATACTCGCCTAGTGTGCCCATAATCCAGACATCCCGTGCATTGCACTAGTGGCGAGTGGTCCTCGATCGAGCGACACTGCAGACCTATGTATACCTGTCCCGCCTCTGCCAACCTCTGGTAGAGAACTGGCGTAAGTTCCACGATTAGGTGGCACTCGTGAGGGTTACGTGCCTTTCTACGGAAAGCGACTCTGAGGGTCTCCGCTTTTACATCTATACCCTTCAGTAAATGCATATTCTGACTGATCAGAGATTCTGCAACAAACTGGTCTGTACGATGGGATAGAACATTGCGGATAATAACCATAGGCAGTTTTGACTTGGCCTCCTTGGCAGTGAGTCCGTGTCCGCTTTTACCTAGCTTAGAGGAGATCTTATTAAGATCATCTCTTTGGGTGCAGCTCAGTACCACCTTTCCATTGGCGGCCTTTCTGCAGCGGTCCACCCTAATGCCTGTCGATTTGGCATCCAGCACCTGCTCAAGCTTCTCTACAAACTGATCTCCTGTCATGCCCTGATCGGTTGCCGAGATAATCAGCGTATGTGCTGGGCCACCCCGACTAGGATTTTTCAGAGCCTGTGCGTATGTTTGTCTGGTTCCCGTGCTGAGAAGGTCGGTCTTTAAATCGGCTATGGCATCTTTGATATCTGTGAAGACCATCTCTTGGCTTAAGCTGGGCGGCACAATTTCCCTTTTATTGCTGACTTCGCCCATGGCCTTCACGTCTGAGCCAACTTGCTCGATACTTCTCAGCACCGGGACCATCATATCCCGCAGGCTCTCCTCATTGACCAACGGCAATCGTTCCGCCTGGTAGGTCGGTCTCTTCTCTATCTTTTCTAGAAGAGACCTTACGACCATCAGGTCATTACAGATGCCATCGATCCGAGGGTCTGGGAGCTGGCTCTGTTTAATGGGGGATCCACTTACTGAAAGTGGCCTCTGGACCTCCGTCTCTTTCACCTCCAACTGACGTCTGAGCGAGTCCAACTGATTCGACACCGTAGCCACCCGATTTGACAAGGCTCCCAGTTCTGCCAAAAGTTCTGGTTCTGAGCTCTGTACTGGCCTTTGTGTCGATGTAGCTTGCGATGTTTCCTGACTCGCCAGTTTGGTCAGTCGGAGGACATTATCTCCAATCCGGCCTATTGCCTTGATAGGGCCGTCCATCTCATAGCCCAGCCACGCTCTTATAGCTTGGGCCTCCGTTAGTGTGGCTGAGATGTCGGCTCTAGCCTGGGTCAACTCGACGGCGTGGGAAGCATGGAGCTGTGCTAAATGTTTGGTATGTTGACGCTCCACGGAAACTAGTTCCCGCGCTCGTCGAGTCTTCTCCCGCTCCAAGTTATTTATGTGTCGTGAGCGGGAGTCGGACAGGGAGAGCACCATCTGATAAAAATGCTCAAGGCACTCGAGGGCTTCTGCTTTGCACTCCCGCTTCATGTTTCCGGCTTTTTCCAGGGCCTCTTTACCCCTCTGGAGCAGGTCGTTGGCCTCTATCGAGGCCTGGTCTTTGACCACTCCTGGGGTATTTTTGCCACGTGGAGGTAAGAGGCTGAGCCTGTCTTTTGCCGGTAATTTGCGGGAGTGTCCCGACGCTTCCGACCATGCATCATCATCTTCTTTATCAAAGATTGCATCGATGTCGGAAACGTCGGAAGGTGCAGGGGAGTGTATGGGGGAGTTTATCTCCCCAGCGTTTGCGTTTGCCCTGAGCACCTCCACCAAGAGAGGTTTTAAAGGTGCTTTGGGTTGGACGGAGGCACTCACAGTCTTGGGTTTGACTCTGGAGCTAATTGACGTCCTGGAGGTGGTGCTGCCGGATTTAGTTGACATAGTTGCGATGTGCGGTTAGAGTATACCAAAAATAACTATATCTCATAGGTAAATGATACAAAAGGAATAATTATGTCACAAGTCAAACAAATTGAAAGTCAGAAAAACTCCAAAGCAAAATAATAAGAGTAGTAATCGAATTGAATTATTAAAATGGGGCAATAGCCAAATTAAAAATTTAAAATTAAACTAACATTAAATTTAATTGAGTCAAATAAAATCTATAAAAACATTAAATTTTAGATACAATATGGGGCAATAGCCAATTTAAAATAAAATCAATGGGGCAATAGCCAATTTAGGTCAATAGGTCTAAAATAAATTTAAATGTAGAATGAAATCTGAATAAAAAAAAAGCAACACTTTTTACAATTCCAATCAATATAAAAAAAAACGAACAAGCTAACAATAATAATTAAATAAGATTTTATCTCGACCTTGGATTTTGAATAAATTAAGAAGATTAAAACCAAAACATAAAATAAAATAATCAACTCAAAGACAAAATTTTGGTCTGCGCCCCCTCTTACCAACACTTTCGGGGGTAGCAGAGGTGAGGAAAGGTGGGAGGGCTAGGGGAAGTAACTGCCGGGGCCAAAATGTCGGGCGTGGCCCCCTCTTACCTCCAGAAGTTTTCCCGCAGCTCTAGCCCTGCTGGGAGCCGAGATAGACTGCGGGGGGGTGAGGTAAGAAATGCGCGGGGAAGTGGGGGGGGGGGTTTAGTTTCGGGGGGCCTTAGGGGAGAAGTAGGGTTGGGGGAGGGAGGAGGGGGGAAAGAAACTGCCGGGGCCAAAATGTCAAGCGTGGCCCCCTCTTACCTCCAGAAGTTTTCCCGCGGCTCTAGCTCTCCAGGGAGCCGAGATAGACCGCGGGGGGTGAGGTAAGAA